>CM061243.1:34333058-37150558 GCA_030848705.1 Heracleum sosnowskyi | reverse complement strand
GTGTGTGTGTATATATATACTAGGTTTATTATGGATCGCGTAATTTTGCATTATAAAGACGCTAAGCTACATACCCACTTTCTTCCCCAATAATTTTATAACAAATTTCACATTCTTCGAGTCGTATCCAAAACATTACTATATCAAAAGTTGAATTTAGGAAAAATACAAAAAAATGACGACAGAGGTTACTTTTTATAAACAAAGTGGTTTCTAAAACGAGGAGCTAAAAATGATTGACAACTTGAGTAATATATTTAGTTCGAAAACAAATAAATGTTACGTTAGCTTCCTACAACTTCTTGTCATATATCCACTATCTTCATTCTCTTTTCAATGCTTCATGTAAAAATCTAAATCACTTTTATTAAGAAAAAAGGAAATTTCAAATTATAATGAGAAGTTGCCACCTATTAATTTACTTGCCCAAAAAAGTTTCATGATTTCTAATCATATAAGGTAACAGATTTTCACACCTTTGATTGAAAAATTGTGAATTGCTAGGTGATATATATTTATAATTCATGTTAGTGGCCTTGTATAATTCTTTAGTTAATTATTCCTTTATACTATAATTTCAACTAATATGTTATTTCAAGTTTGTTTTTTCTCATAACATGATTTTGTTGATGTTACAACATGCATCATCACCTCTTTCCTTGATAAATTCACTAATTTTAGCATCGGTGTGATAAAAGATAATTATGGGAACTTGAATTGTGTTTTTGGCCATTTCTTCGTAGACTACATTAAGTTTGCATATATTATAAGAGTAAAACGCACTTCGCCTCCCCAACGTATCGCAATAACTTATTGCCATTCGCACTTTAGTACACTATCTATCTTCTAGAGATCTTACTTTCCAAACCATAGATTCAAAACTCGAAACTCGGGTATGCATCACCTTACAACATTTAAGTCCAAACTCGGGTATGCATCACCTTACAACATTTAAGTCCAAATGGTTGTGACGATGTCAAAAGCTTAGGGAAAATATAGACACTTGAACCAATGAAAACTCTAAGTTTCTAAAATGAAGAAAGAAACGCATTGCGCACATACTTTGTATATAACAACCTTATTCGACCCGAACCACATCACATCAATGGCAACAATAAAAACTACATGTAATCGAGTAATCAAATTAATTTCACCTCCCCCCATTTCTTTTGAGCCCTCAAAGACATATTTCCATCATAATACTTTCTGTTTTTGGTTAATTCTAACCTCAAATGCTTGTAACTTGCCTTTGGTGACTTTTTAAGATATCAAAGCGAATTGAAAGTATATACATTACTTTTGCCAATAACGCCCAACTTTTGATGGTATCATTGATTCAATTCTTAACTATATAGATATATATAAATTAATGAATTCCAAAATTAAAGATTAATGATAAATTCCGGTATTCATGTCCTATTTGAGTACTTTTAGTATGATTAATAATTAACGAATTTGCTAAGATTTGGATGGAAATGTTTTCTTCAGCTGACCCATTTTTGAAGCTGCAGGTTCCGAAGTAACCTCCAAATGTAGTGTACCAAAGTCCATATGACGATATGTTGGGATATGCAAAGTTATAATTAAAAAACATTATTCGTGCATATAACAATTTAATATATACTGATCTATGCACCTCTGCATTATTTTATGCAAATTCACATATTTCCTCACCAGCTTCAACGACAAGATACCTAATATCCTTCCTAACAGCATACAATATACATACTAATTTGGCTACTTGTGTACAAAGAAATCAGAAAGATTAAACTTACAAAAGTAACTACATACAATATACCCAAGGTTTGAAACTGAATCACAAAAAGTTAAATCAACGACAAGATACCTAATATCCTTCCTAACAGCATACAATATACATACTAATTTGGCTACTGTTGTACAAAGAAATCAGAAAGATTAAACTTACAAAAGTAACTACATACAATATACCCAAGGTTTGAAACTGAATCACAAAAAGTTAAATTTTTTAATCTGGCTACTAGATGTACAAAAAAAAAAACTGGAATTTCAAATGACCGTTTGAAGTCTACCCTTCTAATTAGGCAATTTTGCATCTAGGAAAAAATTAAAAGGAAATCAAAAGATACCCTATTAGTACTCTAGATATAGGGAATATAATAGCCACCTATATATATATATATGACCACATACTAGAAATAGCAACCAACTTAAACACTAAATTCTCCAAATATTACACAATTGTAGTTTACCAAAAGCAATCAAAAGACTAACTGCAGCGAAATATCATCTACGAAATGAAATTAATTTAATTAAGACGTATACCTCTCCAGCATTGACTGTAATCACATGAGGCGTAAATCCAACTCCATAAGTGCCTGCACAACAATACAATGATTAATCACCAGAATCATTTAAAAAAGTGTTTACTCCAGTAAGTCCTTGATTAATTAATACAAAATTAATAACCATAATAAGGGAATACTTTTTTGTCGCACAAAAATAATAACATCCACAGTAAGATTCAGGGGAGAACCAACTCAGTATAACCTGACAACTCTACCAATAGTTGGATGATTCGATATTAAAAGAGCAATTTGAACTAGTTATTGATAGATAAAAACTACTCCATTCCAGTTATTTTCAATGTATAAACTTAATTCTCATTTGAACCAAAGCCTACATTAATAAATAAAGTGTACTTTTAATCTCGATAAATTAATAAAATTCTGTGGTCCAAAGGCTATTAATTTGCACAATAGATAATGAGTATAAACCTAGAGCGTCAAGCTGCTTCTTTCCTGATCCAGGTGGCCTCCCTCTGCCTTTCTTGGAACCCTCGGATCCCGCAACAACACCTCCAGTCCCACTACCACCAGAATTTCCCTCTCCATGACCTCCCACCGCAACCGCACTAACAGGCGATAATCCAAGCGCAATGTTGCCATCCGCCGAGTACTTTCTCGGCCTTCCTCTCTTTTTCCTCGCCGGTTCCATACTAAACCCGGCCGATCCATCACTATACTGCGAATTAATCGCCTCTAACGGCTTCGGATCACTCGAATTGTACGAAAACCGGTTCGGATCGTGCTGCATCATCCCTACCGAAGCCGAATCAATGTTCATATTATTGTTACTGTTGTTTGTGTTTCCGTTGTTATTTTGGATTTGTGGGTATGAATTGAGTGGTGGTGACATCATCATTACTTGTTGTTGTTGGTGGAGTAGTTGTTGGTGTTGTTGCTGTTGCTGGTGGTGTTGCGGTGGTTGTTGGTGGTGGTGCGGTGGTTGTTGGTGGTGGTGAGGCGGTGGCGATTCCATTTTGACGACGGGGATTTAGTGAGCGAGAAAGAGAGTAGCAGTGGGTGAGAGAGAGAAGGGGGGAATCGAGGTGAAAAGTGAGATTATATGGATAGAAAAAAACGCAGCCGAAAGTCTTATATATTTTTTTATGTTTGGGGGGGGGGGGGGGGGGGGGTATTAATTTATTGAACAAGGGGTTTACAAATCGGGATTAGGGTTTAATGCGATTAATAGAAATCTGTCGATGAATCTTACAAAGATTAGTTTTTTAGTTAGAATCAAATTTTATGTTATTCAATATTAAATTTTATTTTTTTGATAATCCGGTGTTTAGTTTAGTTTTCGCGCATCTTGACTAATTCAAAAAATGATTAGCATACTCGTATTTATTAAACAAGCCTCTAACCCGTGCAAAACACGGACGACTTTAATATTAATTTTAAAATTTATTTTTTAAATTTTTTGAGATTTTAATACTTCTAAAAATGCTAATTTTTTAAAAATAATTAAAAGTACTACTTTAATACTTTAAATTTTAAAAAACTTATAGATTTTATAAAAAATTACTATTAACTTAGTAATAATGTCAGTCAAGATAACCGTCAAAATTATCAATATATTTTGTTGTAATATATATAAATATAAATATAAATATTTTATAAAAAATATCGTGTTTTTGAATTCTAAGTAAAGTATAATTAAAAGAGTTTGTAGTTACGTTATATATGTGAGAAAATCGAAAATTAAAACTTTCAATGTTTCGCCTATTATATAATAGCACAGATAGATAAATTAAATATAATAAATTATCGAAAATCGAAATCAAAACTTTCAATGTTTCGGCTATTATATAATAGTATAGTATAGATAAATGTCGTCTGCGATAATTTTATAAAAGAAGAAATTTTAGTTAAAAAATATATAAAAGAATATACGCTTTGGCTAACAAAGGTAATTGGTTAATTATTAGTATTTATAATATTATTATTTTATGTTACTAAATGAAATTGAAGGTGATATTTTTGAAAAATGTGAGATTTTACTTAGTAAAAATTTTAGTTATAAAAAAATAAAAAAGAATATACACTTTGGAAAAAAAAGCTAATCGGTTAATTATTAGTAATTATAAATATTATTATTTTATTAAAAAAACTGTCTGTGATATTTTTGGAAAATGAGAGGTCTTAGTTAGAAAAAAATAGAAAAGTAAAAAATTTTAGTTTGGAAATATGAAAAAAATATACACTTTGACTAAAATAGGTAATTGGTTAGTTATTAACAATTATAATTTTATTATTTTATTTTAATAAATGAAACTGTTGTGATATTTTTGGAAAAGGAGAGGTTTAGTAAATAAAAATAAAAAGCTTATATGTTTTAGTTAAAAAATGTAATTGCCCGTGATATTTTTGGAAAAATAAGGGAATTTTTTAGAAAAAAAATATATATATTTTTTAGGTGTAAAAGGTAATTGGTTATAAATGAGTAATATTATTATTTAATAATAGTTTTTTAAATAAGTAAGGGTAATTAAGTAAAAACACAAAGTACAGTTAAGTAAGGACAATTAAGTAAAATCACAACATACCAAAAAATATTTAGTATTATATCCAATGGCTCTTATTAATTTAATTAAAAAGATCTAACGGTTAAAGATGGATGACCAAATTAGGGAGGTTTTAATATTTCGTCTTTAATATAATAGCGTAGGAAATCGAGAATCTATGAGCTTGGGGTGGTAAGCTCCAAGATCATAGGTTCAATTTGATTGTATGATATTGTGCAACTTTAAATGCAATTCAAATTAATTTTAATTATTATTCAAAAAAAAAGAAAAAAAAAGGTTGTGTTTAGTTGCTTTTGATTGTAAAATATATTTTATAAATCTTTTTAGAAAATGGAAAAATCGCAAAAAAATGTTAAATAAAATATTTTTGGAGTGAAACTATTAGAAAGAAAATATAAAATTAACATTATTTTTTACTCATATTTCTTCTTTAAAATTTTTAAATATATAAACACAAAAACAACAACTCATATTCGCCGGCTTTTTTCTTCTCCCAAAAAAACCGTGACTTGGGGGCTATAATTAGTTATTTGGTTAAGTCCCATTTTCATTACATTTTCATTACATTTTCTTAATTTTATTTTTGTTTTAATAAATCTCTCTCACCTAAAGTCTTTTTACCCAATTTTAAGGTTTTATCTCCCATATTTAAGGTTTATTCTCTATACTCATGAAAGATCGTTTTGTTTTATTTTCATGCTTAAGATTATATATAAATTGATTTTTCGTAATTTTGGTTCATTGATGAGTTGTATAAACTAGGGAATTAGTCCGTGGTGAAAATTATGATAATATATTGAAAATATATAGGTTATATGGTTATATGTACTAATTATTGTATTTGTACAAAATAGTGTAAAATAAAACATATATATCGTTATATAATATATAGGTTTTATTTTATTGTCAAAAGTCGAATATGTTTTAGAAATAAAGTAATATGATAATTACGTACCAAGTAAAATTAAATAATACAAATACATATATATTCATCGGTAAATAACACAAAATATAATATTAAAGAAAAACAAATTTAAAAGAAGAAATAATAGTAATTAAGATTAATGGAGATTTGTTAGTGAAATTTATAAAATCTGATGGACACATGAATTAAAAATAAAGATAAATAGTTATATAATAAAACAATTATAAAATTAAGTAACCTTGAGATGTTAACATTATTTTTCTTGCCGCAAATTAAAGGCCTCCAAATATTTGTGTGTACATTCCAATTTTATTCTCCTCGGATTCATGCAAACTGGTTAGAATTTACACACAAAAATCTCATCACAATCAACATTATATTTTGGAAATCAATATTAGTAATCTCTATAATTTTATTTGAATGAGAAATTATGAAAAAGTAATAAAAAATTGAAAATTTTGGCGAACAAAAATTAAATGTATAAAACATTTATTGCAAATGCTGATCTAATTCACACCCTGTCATATTGAAAAAAAATATGGGAAGCAAAACATCAGTTTTATAAATTTTTTGGAAAGTAACCGTGAATAGCGTCACCATGCTTTGATATCTGTTCCCAGTCTCCGTAATTAATTAATGTAAGTAATATATTATAACATGCATTTTGAATAAATTAAAAAAAGTAATATCTATAAATTTATTTAAATTTTGAAATGTTTTATAGACTATTTTGTTCCATGCTATATAAGAATGAAATTATGTAAAGTATAATAATTTTTTAAGTAATTTTATAGCGAAAGATTTTTTGGCATCGCCGTTTGCGATCACTCGTATCATATATAAAAAACGTAAGGAACATGATACAATATATTTTAAAATATATATATTTTTTAATCTAACTTCTATTTATACACACTATATTAACAATAATAAATAAAAATAATTAAACGTAGTAATTTTTTTATGCAATGAGATAAGATCAATGTAATTAAGATATGAAAATTGTAAAAGTTTGTACAAAATAATTTTTTGTACTATTATACTCATTGTTCGTAGAGACCTCTATACAAAATAAATTAGGATAAACTATTTTTTTATATAAAAAGATTCGCATCGAACTATTTTCACATTTGTTGTATTCTCAAATTTCTGATTCTTTTCTTTTCTTTATTTATCTGGAAAGTGATAATAAACATGTTTAACATTACTAAAATTTTATTATATCACATACTTTATTTGCATCGTAAGCATGCATACAAAAAGAATCGTATAAAAAGACATAAAAAAATTTGAGTAGGAAGGTTTCTCGGCGTTGATGGCGCCCGTAATTTTACACACCTATAAAAAAAAATGAAAAAGTTTGAAATTTTTATTGGACCAGTAAATACATTGTCCAACTTGTTCAACCTTGAAAAAATAACATCAAAATATATTAAATTTAAGGGATAAAATAATTTTGATTAACCTGCAATTAGATATATAAATTAGTTCAAAATAATTAAAATAATTATATTTATATATGTATTTACATTATGAACATACATAAAATATATATATTTACATTATGAACATCTATATTATCTTATCATAGACGAAACATTAAAAGTTTGGTTGGTCGGTCGGTCGGTACTAAGTGATTTTACCTAATTACCCTTACTTATTTTAAAAAAATATTATTAATTAATAATTTTATTTATAACCAATTACTTTTTCGGCTAAAATACATTACTTTTTCTATATTTTCTAACAAATCCCCCCTTTTTTCTTAAAAAATCATGGGTATTTACCCTTTTCTATTAAAACATGCTATTTTTTCTATTTTTTTCTTACTAAAACTCCTCCCTTTTCAAAAATATCACGGGCAACCAATACTTATTTATTTTAAAATCCAGTTTAATACTTTTAATTACGGGCAATTACCCTTTTCAACTAAAACATGTTACTTTTTCTATTTTTCCTTACTAAAACCCCTCTTTTTTCAAAAATATCACGGGCAAGCCATTACTTATTTATTTTAAAACATATTTTAATACTTTTAATTATTTAAAAAAGTTTAAACTATCTTATAATAGACGAAACATTAAAAATTTGGTCGGTCGGTTAATAATTCGTGATTTTACTTAAGTACCTTACTTATTTTTTTAAAAAATATTTTTAAATAATATTATTATTTATAACCAATTACATTTTCAGCTAAAATATATCATTTTTTCTAAAAATTCCCCTATTTTTTCTTAAAAAAATCACGGACAATTACATTTTTCAACTAAAAATGTTACTTTTTCTTTTTCTTTTTCCTTACTAAAACCCTTTCTTTTCCAAAAATATCACGGGTAAAGCTTCAATTATTTATTTTAAAACCTACTTTATTACTTCTAAATACGGGTAATTACCTTTTTCAACTAAAACATGTTACTTTTTCTATTTTTCCTTATTAAAACCACTCATTTTCCAAAAATATCATGGGAAAACTGTTACTTATTTATTTTAAAATCTATTTTAATACTTTTAATTATTTAAAAAAGTTTATTACGCCTACTTATTTCTTTTAACAAATACAATTAATAAAATATTAAAACATAAATAATAATAATAATAATAATAATAATAATAACAATTATTAAAAATAATTCGTGCATCACACGAGTTTTAATCTAGTACATAAGACAATGTAGAAATAGAATTGTGATGGTCAAGTTTGGTGTCACTTAACATAAATAAAAATGAAATATTATTCGACAAAACATCAAACTAAATTTTAAAAAATAAATGTAGATAAGAATTCTCTGATTAAACAAATGAACATAAACATATGAAAAATATATGGAGAGGACAAAGGTTAGCCCGGGAAAGCAGTCAAGTGGTATATTGTTTTAAAATTGTATAAATCTCTTATTAATCAACAAACTTCTGTCTAAATTTTCATTAAACATATCAACTGAATAACCAGAGTATACACATTAATAAATTACTGTAAAATTGTCTGAGAAATAGATGAGACTGTAAAGATCAATATTATAAATTTTAAGTTAACAACTTTTACCTAATTTGGAGAATACATATCTCTAAAATATGATTATTGGAACCAATTGAGACTTTTTGACCACTATAAAACTTGTATCAAAACAAAAACATGAAAAATATCGTAAAATTAGAGATACACATGTTTATATATAAATCTCCAACTCATAGAGAGAAATAAAAATGGAGAAGAAGAAAAGAATGAAAATGCATGGATTTAAAATCTAAGAAGGATAAAATTGAGGACAATAAAAAATTTGAAAGTAATAACAATAAAATATTGAGAAAGCAATCAAGATTGTTAAATATGTCATAAATTTTGTTTATATCTAATACAATATTCATGTATAATATCACATAAATACTGATTGCATGAAATGCAGATATATGGCTGATAGAATCTCTAATACAACGTGAAAAAATCGCAGTTTCGAAATCTTAAAAAGCTAAAATTGAAGAAAATCATGGATTTGAAAACAGTAAAAATTTATATTTCAGAAAAATAACAATCAATGTGGATCAAAAATGATCAAAGATCGTTAAATAATCCCTGAATTGCATATATATGTGACACAAAATTTATAAGGATATCGTTTATTGATTGATTGACAATATAAGAAAACTTGATAATTAAGGGGCGATAATCGTACAAATTTTTATGAATGTGGTGAAAGTGATTAAAATATGAAGTCTTTCATTTCAAAATTTTAAAGATGAGTTAAAAATTGTACATATGCATTACATAAATCAATGACACATTACATAAACATCAAAGGGTACCTTTGTTTATTTGTCCACTTTGAATTCATGGATACTAAAACCTTTATGATCAATTAATCAAGTCTATAAGACTTGGGATTGGCCTGCAACCATTACATAACAAAATCAACGTAAGTAACAAAATTCGTTGTAACGTATGTAAACCAATGACACATTACATAAACATCAAAGAGTACCTTTATTTTTTTGTCCATTTTGAATGGATGGATATCACGACCTCTTATGATCAATAACTCAAGTCTATAAGATTTGGGATTCACCTGCAATCATTACATAACAAAATGAACGTAAGTAACAATCCGTTATAATGTACATATATGTTTCACTTTCATATTTGACCTTGAAAAATTGGTTCAAACTTTTGTATTCTAGACAAATTAAACAAATCTTAGTAACATATATAAGTATGTAACAAAAATATAAACACATACATATACACACACATGTATAATCAACACAAACACTAAAATAACAATAAACAAAGAAGAAAAGAAAACATGGAGAAAAGGAGAGAAAAAGAATTAGAGAGAATGGAGATATTAAAATTATAAATGATGTAGATCAGAGTTTTTAACCAAGAAATACTTGTAAGTTGTAACCAGTTATGAATTTGAATTTTGAAAATAGATAACAAAAATTATGGATATGTACTAATTATGGATAACAAAAATTATGAATTTGAAATTTGTAAATTTTCATATTTGTATGTGTGTATTTATCATTTATGATTCAAAATTTGAAACTGAAATTAATAGTAATGATATTAGTTGTTGATTGTTCTAAAAGATATGCAATAAATAATTTCCATGTAAGTTTATGGATAGCTGGCAATCTACACGTTCAAAATCGGAAAAAAATTATTGAAGAAATTGATTATGATTTGTACACTGATTTGACTTATATATTTACATGTGTTTGAAATATTTTTCAAGATGAAATTTATATAGAAGATAATTAAATGATTCCACTAATTAAGACAATAAATAGATATTACCACATTGGCTTGATATATTGTCAATTTTATATCCTTAATTGGTGCGTGATTATAGTTATATTATATTAAGGGAATGATGTCATGATGACATAATATTTTTGAATTGGGAATTTACCAAAATAACCTTAAAATGTATGTATTGAATGAATTATTAAGGGTAAAATGCGGAAATATACATATCCTTCACTAGCAACTATTAAGAATATAATAGATAATAGATTTGCAATTATAATTGATTTTTCGTTAGATTGTTGCTCCAAAAGACGATATATTCTAGCAATAAAAGTGAGTGATGCTTGAGAATGAAATATATACAACGATCTTAATTTTAACTAGCATTGTTGCCCGCTTCGCAGGACGTTGATTTGAAATTATAATTTAATGACAATCAACTAAATATGCAGAGTGCTTTTCCTAGCTATTTCCAAAACTTGGCAAATATTACTTGTAAGAAGATGTCCCTATAAAATTCTTAACCAAAAGTGTTGTACTTGTTTTCTCCGATGTTGAGTTATGATATTCAGTCCAGCGATATTTGAATTTTGACGTCTGTTTCAAAACTATGAATTTTCTTAAAATTAATTTATTAGTTAAACATCTAAATTATTTCTTACCTCTATTGTATACTATTTTGTGAGATTGTCGTCTTCTGCTACGTTGGTACTTGGTTCTGCTATGGTTACTACAATTATATACTTTTAACATATTAACACTAAACTTCTATTTACTTGCTCAGCAAAGGTCGGAACTATTTACTTGCTGAGTTTTTAAATTTTATGAATTTATTTTATTCTTATATCTTTTTTTTAGTTTTTCAATTTTTTTTTGTTCTAGTCTGTTAATGTAATACATGTAATATGTCTTTTTATAGCGTGCAACATCTTTTGACTACTCACCAAGACGTATCATTTTCAACTTTTCCCGATTTTCTTATTTTTAGTAATTTCAAGTGAATATTTTAAATATTACAATACATGATAATTTTATTTCATGATATTAAACGTTGATTAAAAAAAATTTAAAAATCATTAATATAATGGAAGTTGTGATCATTTTATTTTCATTTTCGATGCAGAACTTGAGGATATATTAAATTTTAAAATTATATTATTAACATTTTGATATAAATATACATAAAAATGTTTAGATATTTTATTTATTTGATTAAACTTCTCGGCCCCGCCTTTGGCGGAGCCTCGAACTCTATACAAAATTTTGTCGACCTTGTCAAAATTTCTGGACACTACTTATCGGTAATTTTAGAAATTAAAATTTAATAAAATTTCTCCCTTTTACGTCGCCTCAAACCCGTATATTAATATAATAAATCTAAGTTTATAAAAGTAAATTTAAATAAATGATATATTAATATTCTCTATATAAGTAAAATTAACAAATCTCTTTGGCATCTTTGGTCCCTCAAATCCTATGTGCTAATAAAAAATAAAATTTAAAAATGATAGATTTTTAAAAAGTATTACTCCCTCTGTCTCTCATTTATTTACACTGTCCTTTTTGGTACGTCCCTCTCATTTATTTACATACCAAAAATAGTAACATTTTATAATATAAAATTCAATCACATTCACTACTTTCCTCCACTATACCTATTTTATACCCACTTTATACATTAAATATTGATTGGTCCAAGCACTTTACTTATTTTTCCCTATTAATTTACCATTTTTCTTAACCTCCGTGCCTATAAAATTTGGTAAATTCGTGATTTATAAAGTTGGCCCCTGGCTTTTGATAAATATGGTTGATTTAAGTTTTGGTTACAAAATGAATTTGAATTTATAGATTGTGTATGTATTTGTAATGTACAATTTGTCATAAAATGTTATTTAGTAAATTCTCTCAAAAACATGATTAGCATGGTTCTTATGATTAAAGAACTAAGGCTTGTACTTGGCAAAAAAAAAAGAAAAAAGAACTAAGCCTTAAGCCTTGTACTTGCAATATACTTCTTTAAGCTATTAAGTAAGATCATTTCTTAGGTCACAATAAAATATCAGTCTATTTCATCTCAGCTAATAAAATTGCCTCTTTATAAACTTGCAATAGCATATAAGGTAGGAGGAGTTGCTTAATATAGGAGAAGTACTCATTTCGCACTAAACAAATACAACACATTACATGGTTTCTTCCTTACGCTCTCACATTGGCATCCGCTTCCTTTATTTTCTCAACCGTGAAGAGTCCAAAAATGTCATCATCTTTAACTGCATTGACTATTGCTAGTGCAACATCATCAACACTGACAGGAGTAGCTAGCAATAAATCTGATGCAGGAAGAGAATTCAATGGCCTGGTAAAATTTTGTGTAGCAAGTAATAATTTCTCCAATGATACCCCAATTAAATTTAGAGGGATCTTAAATCCATCAACCTTCCTCTTCCTTCCCATATATGAACCCCGTTCTAAATACCAGACCTGCAAAATCTCAAAGTTAACTTGAGTAGCTAAGTTAGAATTTTAGAAACATGTGGCATTTACACACTTTTTGTGTGGACCGCACCAAATGGTAAAGATTTAGAAATTAGAAAATGGTAAAGTTTTCGACAACATCCAGAATGGTGCTCATCCTACTCTTCTCACAACACTGAACACCAGGGTGCCTGGTTGAGATTGTGTTCTTGGATAAATAAAAAGTAACATTTACAAAGTGGACATTCGTGGACTATATTATAATTTATAAGCATCAAAAGCTTACTTAATTCTTAACAAAATCAGATGATGTTGATCATTTGCACCATGTCAAAACTTTCATAATAACACAAACAAATAAGATAAATATAGGAGACAACTTGTAGTTAAAATCCCTTGTGACAGCTATTTTCTAATAATAGACCCCTCACAATCCCTTCTCCCTTTTTGGTTGATACCAAAATAAATTTTTAAATTTGTCGGCCTTGTCACATGGCAGAGATATAGAGACCAATAGACCATCTTAGATTTATAATGAATCAAGTAAAACAATTATGCCTATATGAATTCAACGCAGATTTAGAAAAACAGAAACAAAATTGCAAATATGAAATTACAACACACCATAATTGTATCCAAATACATCATAAATATCCACAGACTAAGGCACTTGCTATTGAGCAACCTATTATTCTTTTAAATATACCTCAAGTTTGACTCACGAAAAATATTTTATGATGGATCACTCATCAAACAGTTGATGCGCAACCTTCAACCTGCAACAAAATTAAACAAAAATGAAAGTCAAAGCCAAACATACATCAAAACATAACAAACATCGAAAAAATTCAAGCTACAAAAAAAATACAACAAATCATGAGAGAAGTAAAATCACATCCGAATTAATGAACCATTAACAATTATTTTGATAAGAAAAATATCCCAAATTATCAGGGAAGTAAAATCATCATGTATAAAAAACGGAAAGAGACTTGCATACCAACCTTTTCTATTAGGCAAATAATCAAACAATTGCCCAGCATACTGTAACAAATAAACAACAATCATTAGTAAAGATAATGTACAATATAAATTTAATGTAACCAAATAATTAGGAACATAATTGAAAAATAAATCATAAAGAGAAGAAAAGAGTGCAGGAGAGGGAATGTGTGTGTGTGTGTGAGAGAGAGAGAGAGAAACTTTCATATATAAAGTTATCTGAATAATTTGAATTCTCGGCAATTGTGTAGATCAAAAGTGAATTTCAATTTCAAATTCAAAAGTAGATGGGTGTATTGCACATAGAATCTGTGTTCTAAACACAAAGCTTCCGGGAGAAGCTCAAAACATGCCACAGACACTATTACATAGAAGAAGATGCACATGAATTTATAAAATCATGAATTTAGGTCGGAACCATTTACTTGCTCAACAAAGGTCGGAACTATAAAATCATGAAACAAAAACATGATGAGGATGAGTAAACAATAATAAAATTTAGGATTTCAGTCATAACTCTTTCATTATAGCTATGATCTAACTATGAGTCTATGACATTATTCCGACGCATGAAAACTAACCCGTAAACCATTCAAACCATTGCAAATTTTAAACCATCATTCCAAATAAAAACACGAGGCCCGGATATATAGAACTTAACTAACAAATGACGCTAAAGAAATACTCTGTTCAAACTATGAACAACTCAAATATGCTTTTGATAATAAACAACTCAATTCGGACAATCACAAAAACAATTTGCTAATAAAACATGCATTTACAATCACAAAAACCAAAATCATTAACAACAAATATTGTCTAAAAAGGAATGATTATAAAAAACATGTTAAAAAATACCTAAACTGGACAACTTTTCTTCGGGACATATGATCAAACAGTTCCTCTGCAAAGTTGAAACTGCATTAGAAAAATAATTTTGCATAATATCAAACTAATGGAATTTAAATAGTGTAATAGAAATTTAATAAAAATTATAGAGAGAAAAAAGAAGAGTGGGTAGAAGAGACAGATTGACGAAATAAGAAACTATGTATAAAGTTCAATTTAGTTTCAAATTTGAATTCTGAAAAACTGTGTATAATCTTGTGTGTTCAAATTTCAAATCAAAACTTGCAGTGAAAACTTGAAAGTACATAACTTGCACGTGGGATTCATTTAAGAGAAAAATTAATAACAGAGTATAAAAGAGCAACATCTACTTGATGAGTTTGAAATTCAAATTTGAATTTCAACTGGGACTGCTGAAAGTAGTAGTTCGAAGGCGGGGAACTGAGAAACTTCCAACGAAAGCTTGACATACTAAGCAAGAGCACGTGTGTTGCGTTTTAAAAATATAATAGGAGAAGATAGGTGTGTGGATGAGCGTATACGGAGAAGGAGACATCTGTCCCGTAATGAAACTATAACATCAGATATTTGGAGTTGTAGGCGGTGGCAACTGTGGTAATTGTGGAGAACTTTGAGGGTAAAGAGTTATCATTGGAGTTTTACTGTTCAAAACAGAGAGTAGGAACTATATTATACATAGATAAAAAAAATGATATATTTGATTTGTTTTAACATGTATTTGTTGAAATTCAGTTATTTTTGTAGATGTTATTTGAATTCCAAAAAGAAAAACAAATTTATTTATTTGACCTGAATTCAATTTTCTAGTGTAAATAAAACTTTTAAAAAAATAATATAATAATAAACATTTTGTTTCCGTTATCCAGAAAATCTAGCAGGCATCACCATTATCTCGACAACTAACTCAGTGTGTGACTGTGTGAGAGAGAAAATCAAGTTAATGGACGCTCAAGCTCTTTGTAACGTCTGTACTCCATTTCACCGGAAACCTACACTTCTCCGGTCACCGTCTGCCTCGTCAAATTCGTTAAAATTCCGGCGTAAGATGACAGTGACGTCGGAGCTTCAAACTACAACACCAACGCCTTCCGTTAATGGCGCTTATTCACAATCAGTACGGACTCACAAGGTCACCGTTAACGATAGACAGCGTGGCCTTGTTCATGAATTCGTCGTTCCAGAGGTTAATCTTTTTTTTTTAATTCTCAAGCTTAGTGAAGAACAGATTTAGCGTGAGAATATGCTAGAATAATTGTTATGTAGTTTTAAAAAAGTAGATTAGAATAATGTGTACTGTGCGAGTTTTTTTATATAGAATTTGTTTGTTATTAATGTGTAATTAGTTGTGTTGATGTATTGGAATGTAGGATCAGTACATATTGCACACAGCTGAAGATCAGGATATTTCTCTACCTTTCGCTTGCAGGCACGGTATATGACTATGTGATTTTGCAATTGTTTTTGTGCGAGGTTTACTTTCTAGGAAATTGTTACGTATTTTTGGAATTGAATGTGGTATGGGGATCAGTTGGTTTAAATTTGTGTAAGTGTGGTTTGAATGTATAAATGTTGCTGAAATTTGTATCTGTTAAGTTGAATGTGTGCTTAATTTCCGTGATTAGCTTTTGTGCTGTAGGGTTACAATTTTAAAATTTTCTAATCAGCGAGTGAAGGAGTTGACATTTGTGAAGATAGGTATATTTCGTTCTGTTACATGTTTGAGTTTTTTAAAGAATCTTGGGCTAATGGAAAATATATGATTAGTGCTGTAGTATAAGATTTTGGAATCCTATCCTCGTACGTGGGTGGAATCATATTTTTTTTAATAATAGGTAAGTTCTAGCTGATTGTAGAGTGTAGGTCCATGGAACACATTTTCCTTTTTAGCGTACTGAAAGGTTGGTGACCAAACTTGCCAGAGCTGTATGTGTTTAAAGTCTCTAATAGAGCATTAAGCAAATCTCATCATGTCATTTCGCTAATTGCATTAGAATGAACTAGTAATGGAACATCGCTTGGCATTTACTCGTTCATTATGAGACATTGTGGGAGTCCATCCTGTAGGTTTGCTTAAAACATTTTGTCTAACCTGGTTCAAGTTATCAGTAGATTTGTAACTTGTTTCTTATGTCTTGAGAAATTATATTTACCTGGGGCAGCTCTAAAGGTACAAAGCCTGTTGTCTTGTATTTTCTGGCAATGCTTGGTGACCTTTTTATATCAACTCACTCTGTCACTGTGATTGCCTATTGTAGTTGGTCTTTAGAAATATCTTGTTCGAGTATAATATTAGATTCCTTCGATTATTCAACTTATAGTATTAGAAATATCTTGTCTAAATACCATAATTAAGAACATAAAGTATATTGCTTCAGAAGTTTCACTTCTTTATCTTGTGAAAATTTAATTAAAGGAGTAATAGTGCTACCGGTAAACAATAATATAACATACCATCTTTTATCTCATTCATAATGGGCTCATGACTTTCTTTAACTCAAGATTTTATATTGCAGGTTGTTGTACAAGCTGTGCTGTTCGTATAAAATCTGGAGAAATCAGACAGCCTGAAGCACTAGGAATATCTGCTGAATTAAAGGCCAAGGCATGTATTTGTAACCTGATAACAAGCTTATTTTCCTCAATATATTGACTGGTGACCACTAATTTTTGGGTTAATGTTCTTCTTCTTTTATCTAATAAAGACCTGGCAATATATATCTTCCTTAAATTTTAAAGAATGCTGCATATCTGCAGTTACCTTGTTATCATGTTGGCTCTGATACTGTGAATTTATGGTTTGAGGAAGAAATTGATGGAAGAGAGGGAAGCATAGTTGAAAGATTTAGAAAGAGTAATACGAGAACTTTGCAGAAGGATAAAAAAGCATTCAAATATTATCAATTGCTTAAAATTGAATTTAGACCTTCCTTCCTTGTTTCAACTGACAACTTTCTAAGTACCCTCAGTCTTTCCTCTGATTTAAGCTTTGGGCCAAGACTTGAGTGTGTTGTTTTAATGCTTTGCTGCTGTAGGATTCTTCCTCACTTTCACTTGATAAATTTACAAGGATTATTTATTATTTCTTATCCAATCTCTTTCTTCTTCACCCTTTCTAATAATGAAATATGACAGCTCTAAGTTTTTTAATTACGGTCAGAATCAGCTTTCGCTTCCACCAAAACCATTTTGTCACCCTCCGCATTGAATACCTGTTATATGTTTCAACTTTCAATTGCTTAGTTTCCTTAAGATTCCTACAAAGACTTCTGTGTTGGTTGTAATTGATCCGGACATACGTTTTTCCTTAATATTTGTCTCCAAAGAGATTGATATTGTCAAAGTAGGTAATATTGTGCGAGTATCTTTGACACACAAATGCATCATGTCCACAAAAAAACTCACTCCTATCCGCCATTTTCTGTAGTTTCACGTTGGCGAAGTACCTGTGAATGAAGATATTTTATTGCAGTAATTTGTCATATACCTATTATTTATTAGACTTAAGTCCTTGTTGGATTTGGGAATTGCGAGTAAATACGATTAGGCTACAAGCCTACAACAGTTAAATATTGGGAGTAGTAGCACGTGTACTACCTATTTCCTAATGTTGTTGAGCTTGAAACAGTTTTAGTATAATCATGTCATTACCCACTGAATAACTGATGTCACTGATGCTTGAGTAATGCTTAAAAATGACTAACAATGTAGTTTTAGGAAGATCTTAGAGATGGAGTTTTAACGAAGCTAAGCACAAGAATAACAATGACTAAATGAGTTTTTTGAGAGAAACCAAGAGTTTGAATTGATGCTGTTGATTTCCAAACCCGAGCGTGTTTACAACAAGCAGTAAACAGTAGATTGACGAAAGAAGTTCTTGTAGGTGCGTGATAAGAATTATGAATGATTCTTGTAAGTTTAGGTAAATTTAATAGTTTCGGAAAGATTTTCTCGAATTTTAAGAAGATTTGCTACAAGTGTTGGATATTAGAATGATGAGGATGAGGATGAATGATGCTTTTATAATCTCTGAAGCTGATAAACCATTCTTTAAACTGTAGGGTTATGCACTTCTCTGTGTGGGATTTCCAACATCCGATATTGAAGTTGAAACACAAGATGAGGATGAGGTAATTCTCTATATCTGAGATTTCGCTCTTGTGAAATTAAAATTTTATAGTCAAATTATTGTATTTCCATTGAGCTGCTTTGATTGATCATTTTCTATTTAAATATAATTTCTTCCTTATTTAAACAGTTCAATCTTCCATGTGACATGTTTTTTAAGTGTCTTATGACTTATCACTAAGAAATTAAAAGGCCTGGCCAAAAAAGTGATGTAGCGTAAAATTAAATATTGTAGATCATTATGCCAATGTCTGGTTTACTTGGATAGTGTGGGTATTCTTTACAAGTTATTAATGCTAGTCTATATAGCCTTTTTTCTTAAACATTTACACCTACTTTCGGTCAAATAGAAAAAATTTCATCTTTTCATTTCCACTCTGGGTAGGGAGGTTGTACAAAATGTTGTAGACATGTTTTATTTCTTAAGTTTGTTTCGTTGACCATACTTGAATAGGATCATATCCATATTAACCACATAAAGAGTATTATGGCAAAGTAGCTTCCTAAAACTGTAGAATATATAAGATTACTTGTCATTTGTCAACTGTGAATTAGCTCAACTCTGTAGTTTTGCGATAGTGAATGTTCACCCTTCTTCCGACATTACTGCAGGTCTACTGGCTTCAGTTTGGAAGATATTTTGCCCGAGGGCCTATTGTAAGTCATATTTTTGCATTATAGATACGAGTCGCTCTTTTGTTTGCTCAGACTAACATATGATGAGAATATAAATAGAAAAAGATTTAGATTTACTTTTCCCAATTTATCTGTATTGCAGGAAAGAGACGACTATGCACTGGAGTTAGCTATGGGTGATGAGTAAGGTGTGTCGAATCGAAGGTATAGAAGTGAGGACAAGTTGAATGAAGCTGCCACCTGACCATATTCGTATTCTTGATTCGAATCTGTATGTAATATGTTGTTGTTATTGTATAATTAGCTATGGCCTTGTAGCATGAGTACTTATTTATTGACCACTGATTTCAAACGGATGTTTGTGCTATAAGATAACTTTTACATGTAAAAAGTACTTTTTATGCCTTGAAAATTTGGAAACATGAAGGCCCGATTACCCTAATATATCTTTCAACAGTTTCTTAGTAAGTGAATGGGGCACTGTAATATATAAGTAATACAAGTTGCCAAGCTACCTGATAAGAACATAGACTAATTACTGATGGCACTGTAATATAAGTAAGTATGCCTGTCATATTACTAATTCGTTTTGTCCTGTCAAAAAGTTTAGACCCTGCTGTAATCTGTTCTAGCATGTGAATTCTCAACAGAACATGCATATAAACACAGCAGAGAGACGATCCGCCAAAGTTGCACCACCTGGCAAAACCTGAACTACAAGTTGAAGAGTTGAGGTTGCACGGGAGGGGAATTAAACACCCAACAAATTTAGGAAAGCAGCTGGTGCGAGACCAAAAGTTGAGTAATTCTCCATGCACACACTTGAATTATTGCGGTGGTTGTATCAGTTGCCTTAATGACACACATACACCAGTTTTCCTTCCCAGGATATCCTTTACCGTTTCAATTTCTTGTCGTGTTTGAATCATTTAAGCGACACTTGAATTTTGGATTGTACAAGTTGAAAATCACAATGCAGATCACTTTTTGATTTCGTTCGGTTTCTTGTCGTGTTTGGATCATTTAGATACCCCTTAACTACTGGATTGTAGAAGCTGAATGCTGCAATGCAGACTGTTTGATTTCGTTTCACACTCTCCAGAACAGCCTAAGCTTACTCACATAGAGACTAGAGAGGGACATACTTTTATTTCTTTTGCAGCACTAAGAAACTTGTTTACCCGTCCGTGATTGTCAAACTTGAACCATCTAATTAGTCTACTTGGACAGTTGCACTTAATCACTGCTCACAAGTTTAACGCATATCTTTTCCTTCTTCATTTGACCAATTGACCTCAATATATCTTTACTGCAACTCATCAGTTGTGATGAGTTCATCCAAAACGCCCATTTTTGGTTGTGGATCATTACCATGTTAAATCACCGGTTCTCCCAAAATCTTATGTATTAGGAGGATGGCTTAGAAGAATCATATGTTATATCTTAGCGTAATTACAAATCATAACTGGGCTCAAGTGATGAACTCGTGGATGGTGTGCATGCAAGTAAGAAAATGCTAGGGTTTCCAAATTCGTTCTCAAATGTCACGTGTCAAAATCTGATTAGTACGAATTCAATTAATAATAATGAACCCTCATGCATTCACATAAATTTCATCAATTAAAACCTCTCAAAATATCATGTCACATCATTCAGGAACATTATTTGAGAACGTTTTTGGGATACGTAGCATTACCATGCAAGTGTGCAACTGATCCTTTGAATAATTAACAACTTCAGTAGTATGATATTATAGCAAGTAAGTATAATGGCAAATGGTTCTCATGAAAGTAAACAAGTGAATATATTGGAAACACATGTTTTAGCCTTGAAAGGATTACTTTTATTGGAAATATAACGAGTAAATTTTTAACTTCCTAATGAACCAACGGTTGACTTTATTTCCTTGTGAAAACAAACTAAACATCTTTTTTACTTTACAGAGAGCAAGCACGTGAACTCAAGGAGTGCAAACTATGCAACTCTCTATCACACTATTTAAAGTGAAACTGGCATAAAATAGAGGAGGGGTTTGCAAATAGATACATAGCAACTCCTCTCTCTAGCTACCCTCCCAAATTATTGCACCTCTTTTTAATGTTGTTTCTAGAACTCCCCTTGTCACTACTTGCATGAAAGTACATCTCATTTCTTAAAACCCCTGGGAATCATATGACCTGTAGCATCACACACCTGCTAGATATTTGTGTACACATGCAAATCACATATATAAGTGTTGATTTGTTTGTGTCACTAATTTAAGGCTTTGATACATGTTTTCCGGATTCTCCTTGGGTTTCAAAATGAGTGTGTTGATGGTGAATGAGTTGGAGAGTGTGAAGATATATTTATATGTTTTGATGATGAAAGCCAAGAGATTTCCAGGTTTGGCATGGAGAACTATGTGGAGAGTGGGGAAAGAAGATCCAAGAAGGGTCATTCATTCACTTAAAGTTGGTTTATCCTTGACATTGGTGTCTTTGTTATATCTAATGGAGCCTTTGTTCAAAGGAATTGGATCAAATGCCATCTGGGCTGTTATGACTGTTGTTGTCGTGCTTGAATTCACTGCTGGTGAGTTCCAAATATTTTCATCTCAACACACACGCGAAATAATGTTAATGCACTAGACTAATTATTGTACTAGGTAATTATGTCATATATGGTTGCTTTCTAAGCTGTTTAATTTGTATGATAGGGGCTACCTTGTGCAAAGGATTGAATAGGGGATTAGGAACACTTGCAGCTGGATCACTGGCATTTTTAATGGAGTTTATTGCTACTGAATACGGGAGGGCTTTTCGAGCTATTTTTATAGGTGTTGCTGTTTTTGTGATTGGTAAGTATCATTTGAGAATTTATGTAATATGATCATTATTGTAGAACTCATTTTACTGTGGCCACATCTTCCTAAATCTACAATTAGCAAGCTTAATTGTAGTTTGGTTAATAGTGTTAATTTTGCTTATCTGTTTATGTTTTTGCTATTGATGATTTTTTTTTAAAAAATTCATCTGTGACAGGTGCAGCAGCTACATACCTACGATTTTTGCCATACATAAAGAAAAATTATGACTATGGCGTAGTGATCTTTTTGCTGACATTTAATTTGATAACTGTTTCAAGTTATCGTGTTGATAATGTGCTGAAAATTGCACATGACCGTTTTTACACCATTGCCATTGGCTGTGGAATCTGCCTTCTCATGAGCCTCCTAGTCTTTCCCAATTGGTCAGGAGAGGACCTCCATAACTCCAGTGTCGCTAAACTTGAAGGATTAGCTATGTCAATTGAAGGTATCGATGCATCTAAACAAGTTACATATCAGTTGTATACTATCAAATTTTCTTTTTTCATCCTCGTGACTTGTTTTCCCTTGGGAAAAAACAATCCTCATGACTTGTTTCAGACAATTTGTTCAAGAGTTTAAAACCATAACAAAATCTCGATTTTTTTAAGCTAATCAAAAAAATCGACTACTATTAGATGTTATAGCAAGATTATGAGACCAGGTTTAAAATTTTCATTGAGGTTGATGTGGAACTTCATTGTACTAAGTGTAAAACTTTACAGCATGTGTGTCGAGATACTTTAAAGATCATGAACTAGAGCCCGACATAAGCAGAGACAAATCAGAGGAGGATCCTATTTACATGGGCTACAAGGCTGTTGTGGACTCAAAAGCTTATGATGAGACCTTGGTAAGCTGATCTTTGATTTCGTACAAATTATGGTAGAACCAATTTGTATCATCACGTTGTATTACCATGTGTCCGATATCTAATATTGATCAGAACAGGCATTACATGCAAGTTGGGAGCCAAGGCACTCAAGACACTGTTACAGATACCCTTGGCAGCAATATGTGAAACTGGGAGCTGTTCTTCGGAGTTTTGGATATACAGTGGTGGCTTTGCATGGATGTTTGGAAACTGAAATCCAGGTACACATATTGAATTATCTTTTCAATATGGCCACTTAATTCAGTAAGTAAATAAGGAGGGGTCGTGTTCTTTGCTTCTGATTTATTGCTTAAGCAAAAGCTGTGCGTATAGTAGTCTAGTAGACCCATAGATGATTGATGTGCACCAAAAAGTAGATTGTTCAAATTCATTTTAGAGCCAGAATGTATTGGTTACGACTGTAATTATAAGGGCCAGTTTCTCTCAACCACTATAAAAGCCAAAAAAAGCTTCGCTTAAAGCACCAAATATATTAGTCTTGTAGAGCCCCAAACATATATACGTTTCTCTCGAAAAAAAACGTTTAGAGCATACGATATATCGTGGGAGGTTTGATGTCTCTGCACGTGAAAATGTTATGGTCCAAAGAGTGTTCTGGCTTTTAAATTATAGATTCTAGTCACCTTGAATTTTCTGGAATTTAGATTATGTTCTTTATTATTAATTTGTGCCCCTCTGATTTTGTGGATGATTTAGACACCAAGATCTGTGAGAGCTCTCTTCAAAGATCCATGCACTCGACTAGCTGGAGAAGTATCAAAAGCCTTGAGAGAACTAGCAGATAGCATCAGAAAGCGCCGCCAGTGCTCACCAGAAGTACTATCTGATCATCTACATGAAGCCCTTCATGATCTCAATGCTGCCTTAAAATCACAACCAAGACTTTTTATTGGTTCAAAGACGAACCAAACAAGTAACATGCTAGCCTTAGCAGCTGCAACAGCAAGGCAAACTACAGACAAGCACTTGTCGAGTGTAAAAACAGATTCATCAGCATTGCATGAGTGGAAATTGACCAAAAGGGTATCCGAGAAAACCAAAGAAGCCGAGAGAAAAGTGTTGAGGCCAACATTGAGCAAGATTGCAATCACTAGTCTCGAGTTCTCAGAGGCACTTCCATTTGCTGCATTTGCTTCTTTGCTAGTTGAGACTGTGGCAAGGCTTGACATTGTTATTGAAGAAGTAGAAGAACTTGGTAGGATGGCTAGTTTCAAAGAGTTTGATCCTGATGAGATTACTGTGACTTGTGAGAAGCCTAAGGTGGAAACTGCCTCTACTTACAATAATAATCTACCTTCACATGCAGCGGACTGAAGCCCGTGCATGGATGATGGAGATACTTCCAAGAGCCAGAAATATTAATCTGATAAAAGTATTACTTAATTTTCCTCGAATGCAACTAAATTTGAGCTGATATCATAAATATTGAAGAACATTTTAAACTTATGTATGTTAGTGGTCTGTGTCATATTTGCCCCTAACAAATTGATAATACTACAAAGAAAAAGTCTGCTCAAATTAAGCAGTATCAGCCTCACTCTTTCTATGAAGAACACGTTTCATGACTTCAATAGCTATAAAAAAACACCATTCTAGTTATAACACTCATCAATTAACTTAGTTATAGAGTTTAAGTTGTTAGAGATTTATAAGTCATAACCAAATCGTATGACTGATTATTCACTCACTTGCATGAAATTGTAATAAACCCAGTCATGAGATCATTTTACTGTTTTTTTTAAATTTCGATACATATAAGAGGGTCAATCAAAAAGATGTTCAAACAAATTATACTAGCATACTAAATCGCGCCTCAAGCAAAATGAAATTAACTGTAATTTGATAAATTTGCTAGTTTTTTATATCAGTAAACACTTTTCTTGGCCCGAAACCCTCCTTAGTCCACATTCTGCACTTGTTTTTAACTATAAAACTACTTATGATTTGTATGACTCTTTTGTCCAATTCTCTTTTATCATCCCCTGGAGTAGGAGGCAATGGCACTGCTTTAGTCAATTATGCTTGAGGCAGGCCTCAGTGTGGGGCTGATAGCCTGGTTATTGGTCTGCCACTGGCTCTGGTGGTGGGTGATTTCACAGTGCCTATGGGGATAGGTCTAGATTGGAATCGTCATATGTTAAAAGGGCAGATAGGAGGAGTCATTATATAGGCCTATGGGGATGAGTCCTGGACTTCTTTATATGAAGTGCCATTATTATTTTGTTTACAGATTGCAAGTTTGAATTAGAAACATACAAGTCATACCACACTGTATACAAGTTGAAGTTTTTCTTGGAAAGTTGAAAAATGATAACCAGAGTTTCATAGTAGTAGCTAAAAAGCTTGTTTTACATTCACAGCTCAACTGTCATTCAGCCGTACCTCAGAATCTAAATTGTCGATAAAAGTCACCCATGATGATGGGCTATTATTCATACATATGAAACTATATATTACATCAGCTTCATGCCTTGGCTACTAAATGCCTTGTCTGCGAGCTCTCACAGGCCTGGGAGAGGGGTGGGATTTTGGACAATGGACCGAAAGCCTGAGAGAACACTCCAAACTGTATGAAGGTAACTTGATACAAAACGTAGTATTACTCCATAGACCAATTTCTTATATCACAACAACATAATTGTCTTCCTGTGCCCACAGACCACTGAAATCTCCAAAACTCCCATCACTGCTACTTTGTCTACAAATCGGAGCCTTGTTCCATATTTCCATCCCTGCAGCGAAGAATTTAAGGTAAAAATGACTTTCCATTTTGTTGTTTAGAGGATTTAGAAAGAAAATGTAAAGGGGCAATTCTAACCTTCATGTGACATGTTCCCATTTCCAAAAACATCCATGTAGTCTCCATGTTCCAAGTAAGGTGATGACATGCTGTTCTTTATTAAGGTTAAATCATCAGTAAGTCCAAATTCCTCTGTAAAAGTTGAGTATGATGAACTAGAAGATATATCAAATTGCTCAGATGCTTCAGATGGCACCATTGGTTTTGGAAACTCATTCTGTGGGAAATTTTTATGAGCCCCTTCTTGGCCTGAATAAATTTCCTGTCCAATTCATATTTATACACAAGTATCAGACTTTCACTCTCAAAAAAACATTTGCAAAACATGATTGAGTGAAGAACTTATATTTGTACCTTCGATGAATCAAGAATGAAATTTGGAGAGACCCAAAGACTTGAAGTAGAATTTGCCATTTCCGAATCAGCTAATTTATCATCCTCCACCACTGGTGTTATTAATGGCATGGGCAAAGTAAGAGTCCTTGAAGAATGACACTGACTAGCCATGCAACTTGGTTGAAATCGCATAGAGATGATCACCGTCTCATCCAAAGTTCTAGCTGAGTTAACATTCCCTTTCCTTGAAGTACTCGGAACTTGTTTAGCTTTGGAACATCTATTTGTGTTACCGTTCTTCATTGTCAGCTCATTCTTTTTTAGGATACGGCACAATGCAAATGGTCCCTATAACCATTTCAGAATCAGCTTTATATTGTGATATTAGGCCTAGCTAGAATATAACAATTCTACAATTAATGAGCTAATTCAGTTTACCTGAAAGCTTTGAGATCCTTCACCTTCAGTAATATCATCAGAGAGACGATATTCGTGCATCACCCATTCTGTTCTATCGCCTGCAGGAGCTCTTCCAGTATAAAACACTAGTGTTTTCCTATAGCCAGTTACAGATGAATGACATACTATTTTCCTGTCCTTTCCAGTGGCTTTCCAGTATCCTATCTTGGTTGCTCGGTTTGTTCTTGATCCATTCGGATATTTTCGATCACGAGGACAAAAGAAAAACCACTCCATATCACCTTGTGGCAGAAATGATTTTTCTGCAGTGCAATTGCTTGCTTATAAGACTTATGTAGTTTGTCACTCCAATATTTAGTTCCAGATGCAACAGCAAAATATGACAATTACAAACTCATGAATTAACTTATGAACTTTGGATATTATCATTGAGTTGAATATAATTTTATTTTTTAGAATTCACACACACAAACACATTAATAATGCACTAACTGTTGGCATTTCAGACTACATGCAATTTAATGTCTTAAAAGACTCTAGCATTGTAGCCTACTGGATATCCCTCTTCACTTGATAAACAAAGAGGTAGAATGTGTTAGTTTCCGGGGAGGCGTGTTGTGTGAGTATCAGGGCAAGCCCCCCTGCTTGTCTTTTAAGAAAAAACTTTAAAGAACAAGTAAATTTCTAGACATTTTACCTGGTAACTCCCATGGATCAAACTTGTAAAGATTAACCTCTGGAATGACTTGAAGTTCAATTTCAAGTCCCTCTACTTTTCTTTTCAGGTAATAGCCAACTAATTCCTCATCAGTAGGGTGGAAACGAAATCCGGGTGGGAGTGATCCCCTTCCCATCTTCCTTCTTAACTAAAACTATCAAATATCTAGTAAACAAAAAACGCATAAACAACTTCTTGAATGAAGCACTGGTCTTTACTAAGTTCCAAGACTGTACCTACTGAATATTTGAAAGATCCAAAAATAAAAACTTTTGCCAACACAAAACTTCTTTTCAAGAATTGCAAAGGATTTTAATTCATTGCAACCTTTGTTCGACTGAATCATTGTACTCAAAAAATCCAGTGGTATTATAAATTTAGCAACCCCCCAGTCTCCCCCGTTTAGAAAAAATATCCAAATATTTAGATCAACTGGGGAAAAAGAAAAGTTTCTGTCGACAATATTATAACCTGAGTTTTTAAAAAACAGAGCAAAAACAGGGGATATTTTTCAGAAACTGGATTGGAGTTATGAAAGTAATATGTTTGAAAATGGGAAGCTGTTACAATTGAGGAAAGCTTATTTTATCAGTGTAGAATTTGATGTGAGCAAAGACAAATGAGAAAGTTAATTATGTGTTGAGTGTTTGCTGTAAGAGAAAGTGTGTAGAGTATAAACGAAGGAGATGAAGATGGCTTTTATAGAGGGGCAGAGGGCCATACGCCTCGGTGCTTAAGATTCTACTTGCTACGAGCCGTGTTTGTGGATAGTCAAGTGTCTATTTGTTATGAGCTGGATTACGGACTATAACTCGAAATTAGTGGTTTAAGAAAAAGAAGCATAACACTCTATACGCTATAGTATCGATTGACAATATTTTAAATTACAAAAATACGCGGTATGAGAGTAAGATAGAGCAATAGGGCAGCCTTTCTGGCTTTGAATGAAAACAATTGGCTGAACAATAATCTCAACACCGAAAGGCAATTTTGTTTGTTTGAATATGACATAAAATTCTACAAAGATGGTCCACCAAGTAAAAAAGAGAAAAAACTCGTAAAATTGAGTTCACACCTAGAAACAGTTATTTGGCGCCATAAAATACAATTTATAGCAGTTAAAGGGAAGGCTTTATTTGAAGAATGTGGGGAGTTGAAGATTGTTACACGTCATGTTGGAGTCAGATTTGCAGACTCACTGCACTTTCACTTTTTTCTTTATTATCAGTGTTGATGTCACCTGGGCTGGGATGCCCCATTCAGGAGCTTTCCTCAAAGTGCTTGTTGAGTTCCATTGACACTTTCTGGTTGTTTGCACAAAGTGCAAAATGTAGTTTGAACTGGAAATTACATGTGTCACCAGTGTACAATTTTCGACATTGGTCCTAAAATCGCGATGTTTTTAAGTTGACGGGCCTGGTTGTTCGCTTGCATTTCATCTTGATGTCAACTTCTCGCAATTAGAAGTTGAGAAATAATATTAAATGTAAATAGTTTCCGCGTACGCGTATTATTGAACGGTAATGGTGCACTGAGATAGTAGACTTGTTGAGGGTGTGATTCTCACTAACTTGCTTTTTTTTTAACCCTTAAAAGTGAAGCCAAAGTAGCCATTCACAAGCCTTTTGATTTAGAAATATACGAAAGGTGTTTGCTTATGATAATGATATGGACTTCCATGATTCCATCTACTTCTCTCTCTCTCGTTAACTTCTGTGAAATGCAATGGAGCCTGAGAGAAGAAGAGAGGATACAAAACCATTCTGATTATTACTAAATCTTGTAGGCAAAACTTTTTCCACTTTCAAGTTTATGGTAGAGACTTTAAGAACTCCTGTTTTGTAATCACCAACAAATTGAATAAATGTAACGGTCAGTATTCTATTTCTCTCTAATTACCGAGTCGGATTCACGTAAGGGCCTATGGAGACACGTGCTCCCAGAGAAATAAAAATTAGCTATTTTTTATTAAAATTTTATGATACAATTGTGTATATTTAAAGTGTCCCGCCCAAAAAAGTTAAATGTCCGTGTAATGTTAGTTATTGTATCCTAATTTGAGTTGTTTTATATTTACTTTATTGTTATATGATTATAAGTTGGAGATTAAATAATTATATAACACTAAATTTAGCATTGAATATATACTAAAAATTTTGAATTTGTGATATTCGACTCTATAGTGTCCCCACGCCAAAAAAAATTCATGATCCGCCACTGCTTTTATATACTTTAAAATACAAAAAATATAAAATAAAAGGAACTAATAATACGAGAAACTGGGTAAAGGGTAAAAAGATGAATTATAAGATCCTAAAATCAAGAATTCTGGTATGGAGAAGTAGAGTTTAGGTTGAAGATGAGGAAGGAGTTAATGGCAGCAAAAATAGGAGGAACAAACAGAAGAGAAGGTACAGCAAAAGCAACGGTGTCTGATCATATCTCTCAAACTATCAAGTCCACCTCCAATCTTCTTCAGCTCATGCTTCAGTCCTCTCCTTCCCAGGCACTTTTTACTTCTCTCTTTTGATGATAGTATCTATATACATGCATATTGCATATATTGTTTTACCAATGTATTGTCTAAATTATAATGCACTGACATGTTTATCATTTTAGAATGCCATCAAAAAGTTTGAGTGATAATTACTCCAAAAAAAAAATGCTAGAGATCCTAAAAATTATCCCAAATTTTTTCCCAAATGTTGATATTTCACCTGCATAATTGGTAACTTTCGAAAAAGAGAATGATATGCATCCACGAATCAAAAGCAGTCATATATCGTGTCATGTTATTTGGGAAAAGTTTTGAGAAATTTTTTGGAACACGTAACACTACTCTACTTCAAATACTATAAACTGGGGCAGAAATATTCATACCTTAATTTAGCAAATCGTAATGGTTATATTATGTTATCATAACAAAAAGCATTTGTATTCTAAAGGAGATTAAGTTGAGCTGAATTTCTAAAATCGTTTGATATTATCAAATTTATTTTTGTGTTAACATGTGTACCTTGTATAGGCTCAACTGAGAAAGCTCCCAAAAAACCTTCTGGACAAGACCTCAACGATTAAAAACACTGAGAAAGTATGTTTCCGGAATTCCTCATCCTATATAAAATTAATCTATGTGTCATTCCTAAAGGGAAATTTAATGTACCAGTGCACCTGTTTCTGTCTCTATAATGCAGTTACTGAATCAGTTGCCTCCTGTGGTTTCGTCTTTGGATGCGTATACGGAGAATGGATTAAAAAGGTGATCCTGTTCTCCAAATGTTTGTGTTCTCTAATATTTTATTTGATTAGGGTGATTGGAATGAAATGAGATTTAAAGTATAAAGTGGTTAGATTTTCATAACTTTCATTCTTTATCTTATTTCATTCTTAATCATCTACATTATAATTCAAACACCTCACATTGAGATTGAATGCTTCATTGCTTAACTCATTAATTTTCTTCATAATTCTTATCATAACAATTTTGCACTATCTCATTTTTTTCAAATCTTCCCTCCAACTCCCATTAGTTTCCTTTAATTTCATCCATTACATTCCATTCACCCCAACCAAACACAACATAAGTTCCTTCATGTTATTATATGTAATGGAGCAACATCTTCGTGTTGGTGAAAGTAGATTGTGTTAAAATATAATATATGATCATGTTGAGTAACCAGTCACTGCACTTTTCAGGATTATATATTATATTCTAACGGACTGTGCTTTACAGTGATCTCGAGGAATAAAAGATCTAGTAAATAGTTTGTGACCCTATCTATATCTCTATCTGTAACACCCCATTTACATTTAAATGAGGGGATACTTATTAAACAATTTAACCTGCAAACAGAGCACTAATAATCTATAAATAATAAATAAACGGTCTCATAACCTCCGAACAATATTAAACCTCCAAACAGTCCAAGGTAATAAATATGAAAAACCGAAATCCCTAAATAAATATTTAAGTCTAAATAATAATACAATCTGAATATCCTAATCAATGAAGTAAGTGTGGTTCTCCATCACACGGTCCCAGATCCCCATAAGCACCTGCCAGAAAAAAAATACGACATGAGCCAATCGCCTAGTACGGATTTGGAATGCAGTTTATAAAATAGAAAAGCAGATATTCATATTTGACGATTTATAATAAAATAATTATTAAAAAAAATAAGTACGGCTGAAGCAACGATGGGGTATGATATTTCATACCGAGATCAGAACAGATACAAATACACACATCATATGGTACCTAATGTATGCAACAAATCGGATAACGTGTACGGCATATACAACGTCACCGCCAAATCAAATCACAAACTCTAGGTGCACCAACGTATCCTGAAACAAATATCAAAATGCACAAAAGCTCGCTTCCTGAGCTATCAGAAGGATACGCCATGACCAATCACACTGCCGTGGAAGTGTCATGCCACTGGTGCCACAATGACATGATTGTAGTACCCCTACAACTGGTTAACTCGGTATACCCTATATCACTAAGAGTTCAAATATAATATTTCGCAAAACTTTAAAAATCGCAGAAACATATATTTTCAATATTTTCAACAGATATAAAATATGCGCGATATCAAAAAATCGCAGAAATAGATATTTAAATAATCTGAAACAGATTTAAAAATATTTTTCAAAGTCAAAACAAATTTTCAGAATCAAAATAATTAAAAACCAAAGGAACAGATTTAAGATCAAAACGAATTTAACATTAATATTCTTAAGAGGGGTAGCGCTGAATAAATAGGAGAAATCTGTACCTCAAAAATCGCAACTAAGGATACCAACAAAGTCCGCAAACGGCCCGCTAAACTTTCGGCCCCCGATCTAAATTACAAAAATATAATTTATTATTTAACAGTCGTTCTCTTTATATATTTAATAGTAAAAATTTATATATTTAATAATAAAAATAGCAAAAAATATATATATATCACTGTTTTCTTTTTACACACTAGCTCTAGACAACACTAACAGTAATGTATTAGCCATTACCATCACCTATAACCATTTCTATCAACTCACTTTAAAGGCTTATACATCATTAATGTCTCTGTGCTTGAATCTTTTATATGGAAAACTAGGTGGCCAACTTTCTGGTTATATTAACATGAAAATAACACCAAATGAATGTCTCACCTATTGGTGTGGTAATGTTCTCTCTGTCTCACCTATTGGCGTGTTTCTGAAAACCTGTATTATTTAGACTCTTTCTGGTGTGGTTTTACGTGCATAATGGCTGGAACATCAAGAAATAAAAACATTGTGGAGGATTATGCCAATCTATCAATTAAGGGAGACGAGGAGGAAGGGTTAATTCTGAACGAGATTCTGGAGGAGGGTCCAACATCAGATTATTCACACTGCTTGGTGGGGAGTTTCCTCACTAATAGAAAGGTAAACTTTGTAGCAATGCAAGATACGTTGTCATCCATATGGAAACCTGTTAAAGGAGTTTTCATGGAGACTACAAACTTTCCGAATGTGTTCTTGTTTAAGTTCTTTCATGAGCGGGATATTCAAAGGGTATTGGACGATGGGCCGTGGACATTCAATCAACAAGTCTTGCTGGTTAAAAAATTAGAAGCAGATGATCAGTTGGCCAGTATAAAGCTTTCTGAGTTATACATGTGGATTCAGGTATATGACCTACCTATTGGTTTTAAATCTGAATTTATTTTGCAGTCTATAGGGAATTATGTTGGAAAGTTCCTGGTTTCGGATCCAAAAAACTTTCAAGGTTTGTGGAGAAATTACCTAAGGATTAAAGTTGCAATAGATGTTCGTCGACCTCTAAGAAGTCAAATGCGAATAAAGAAAAGTGGAGGGGAATGACTGTGGATAAAATTTAAATATGAAAGGCTTCCATCTTTCTGCTTTTACTGTGGCATTATTGGGCATTCGGATAAATTCTGTGAGGCATTATTTGATAATCCAGCGCAGGAGGAAGTTCGTAACTATGATAGTTCTCTGAGGGCATCTACCCAGAAATACTCCATGGTAAGGAACAACCAATGGCTTCGTGGTGCAGAAGGGGAGATGTTAACCCCAGAAACTAGGGACAACGCAGAAGGATCAAAGGCGGGAAAAGGAAAAGTTGAAAAATCATTAACTACTTACCGTGGATTAAGGGGATCACAACAAAATGACTTATCTGATTTGGATTTGACAGATAAGGGTGCGTTAGTTAAGGGAGTTGATGTGGGTTATCAAAATGATGAGCTGGAAAATGACATTGCTACTGGGATTATAATTTCAAAACAGAAAAGAGCGCGCATGAAGGAAGATGGGCTGGGCCACGACAGCGATATGGGCCAAAATAAAGGGCCATCAACTGAGTTAGATACGAACATGGAGACTCAAGAGATGCAGATAGTTGATCCAAAAAATGATTTCTTGGCGGGTGCTGCGTTGCAGGCTCGCCTTTCATCATGAATGATTTAGCTTGGAACTGCCAGGGATTGGGTGCCCCTCGGAAAATTCAGTTCCTTAAAGATGTAACCCGCTCTGAAAAACCAGTGTTCGTGTTCCTTAGTGAAACTATTAGTAGTTACTCGAAGATGGAAGAGGTAAGTAGTATTCTGGGTTTTGAGGGTTTTATAGCTGTCGAACCTCAAGGTAGGAGTGGTGGCATTGCAATGCTCTGGAAAAATGCGGATAGTGTAGATCTTATGAGCTTCTCTCGTTCCCACATTGATGTAATGGTTAGATCAAATGATACTCATAACTGGAGATTAACAGGAGTATATGGTGCTCCAGAAAGAACTAACAGACATAAGACGTGGGATTTTTTGAGAAATCTTTCTCGAGACGCGAATCTCCCATGGTGCTTAGTGGGGGACTTCAACAACATAACCTCTCAAGCAGACAAAAAAGGTGGACCACCTTATCCAGAAGCTTTAATCGATGGTTTTAATTCTTGTCTCCAAGATACAGACCTTTAAGATCTCGACCTTATAGGTCACCAATTTACTTGGGAGAATGGGAGAAACACTGATCATTGGACGGAAATCAGGTTGGACAGAGTCTTGGCCAATACCAGTTGGGTAGATAGGTTCCACACGGCAAAAGTGTACAATCTAGAGGGGTCTCCATCTGATCACAGCCCTTTTCTTTTGGTTCCAGAATCATTGAACAGAGGTAACAGAAGAAGACAATTTAAGTTTGAAAATGCTTGGCTAACGGAACCTGTATGCTTTCAAATTATTAACAGTTGTTGGGCAGAGGAAGATAATGATAATGTGATCCAGAAACTAAAAAGTTGTGCTAAGAGTTTAGATATATGGGGGAAAGAAATTACAGGCTGCTTCAGTAGACGTATCAAAGAGTGTAAAAGTAGATTGCGTGTGTTGCGAAGTAAAAGAGATGGTCAATCCACAGCTGAGTACGAAGAGATAAGGAAGCAATTATTCTTGATTTTGGACCAAAAAGAAATATTTTGGAGGCAACGGTCAAAACAATTGTGGCTTCAAGTGGGAGAGAAAAACACTAAATATTTTCACGCATCCTGTAACAGAAGAAAACGGAACAATTACATTCAGAGATTGAAAAATGAAGCAGGGAATTGGGTGGATTGGAATAGTGGTTTGCCAGAGTTGATAAGGGAGTATTTTCAGAAGTTGTTTGCGGAGGATCAGAGCCAGGGAGATGAAATTCTGGGCTGCGTTTCGAAGCAGATTTCTGAACAACAAAACCACATTCTCTTAGAACCAGTGACTGTAGAGGAGGTAAGAAAGGCTATTTTTTGTATGCATCCAGATAAAGCTCCGGGGCCTGATGGCATGACCCCAACGTTTTTTCAGAAGAATTGGAATGTATTAGGAAGAGACGTCTTTCAAATGGTTCGAGACTTCTTCTTAATAGGTGAGCTAATGGAGGATATTAATGTTACAAATATAGTTCTTATTCCCAAGAAGAAGAGTCCTTGCAAAGTGACAGAATTACGGTCGATAGCTTTGTGTAATGTAGTCATGAAGATAATTACAAAAGTGCTTGCAAATCGGCTAAAGAAGGTGCTGGATTTGTTCATTTCAGACACTCAGAGTGCTTTTCTTCCGGGTCGCTTAATTTGGAATAATATTATGATCTCCTTTGAGGTTATGCATTATTTAAAGAGGAAGAGATTGGGTAAAGATGGTTACATGGCACTCAAACTTGATATGTCTAAAGCTTATGATCGCATAGAGTGGAAGTTTTTAAAAGAAATGCTTCTCAGGATGGGTTTTAACAGTTGGTTGACTCATTTAATCATGCAATGTGTCGCAACAGTCGAGTACAACATTGTGCTTGATAAGGGAGACATATGGCCTATAAAGCCTAGCCGAGGACTGAGACAAGGAGATCCACTATCTCATTATCTCTTTATCATATGTAATGAAGGCTTATCTGCTATGATCAAGAGTTATGAAGCAGCAAGATGGATACAAGGTATCAGAATTTGTAGGAAAGGCCCAACTATCAGTCATATGCTTTTTGCGGATGACACTTACTTGTTTTGCAAAGCGGATACTGGGGAGGCAAATAAAGTAATGGATCTGTTGGCAATCTATGAAAGGGCGTCGGGGCAACGGATAAACAAAGATAAGTCCACTGTTTTCTTTAGTGCAAATGTTACTGATCACAATAAACGTATGTTATGTCAAGCACTGCAAATAAAGGAAGCAGATGAAAACTCTAAGTATTTGGGCTTACCGAACATTCTAGGGAGAAACAAGTTTGTGGTGTTTGGGTATTTGAAGGAGAAGGCTAAGGCCAGTATTCGCAGCTGGAATGAGAAGAACTTATCTAAACCCTCGAAAGAAATTCTGATCAACATGGTGGTTCAAGCATTCCCTTCATTTGCTATGAATGTATTTCTGCTCCCTTTAGAGGTCACCAGAGAAATAGAGAAGGAAATGACAAAAATTTTCTGGAACACGTCTCAAAAATCCAACTCGAGAATTCATTGGATGGCGTGGGATATGATGGCTCGTCATAAGCATGTAGGTGGTCTGGGATTTAAATGTTTTCGTGAGTTTAATCTTGCTATGTTGGCCAAACAGTGTTGGCGTCTCATCACCAACCCTGACAGCTTGGTTGCCAGAATCTATAAAGCAAGATATTATGCAAACACAAATTTCCTACAAGCAAAACTGGGAGGAAGTCCTAGTTTCATTTCGCGAAGCATAATGGAATCACGAAATGTCATTTCTGCAGGTTCAGTATGGAGGATTGGCAATGGCCAGGATATCCAAATTCTTGATCAACCTTGGCTAAATGATGTGGAGAATCCGTATGTTACCACTAATTCCCCAGCCCTCATGAATCAGAAGGTAGTTTCTTTGTTTCAAACTAATACTACGAACTGGGATTTAGAAGTCATTAATGATATCTTTGATGAGAGGGATCAACGTTGCATTGTTAACACTGTGGTAGAGCAGGATTTGAATGTTGATGTTTTAAGCTGGAAGTTAGAAATATCTGGGCAATTTTCGGTCAGAAGTGCATACAGAATGATGCAGAAGCAGAAAGGGGAGTGGGAGCGGATGGAAAGTTTTGCATTCTGGAAAAACCTGTGGAATATTAAAGCTCCGCCTAAGGTGCTAAACTTAATCTGGAGGGCAATTAATTATTGTCTTCCGACAAAAGTTCAGCTGCAAACTAAGCGTGTTCCAGTGGATAACATGTGCCCTGTTTGTAATGAAGGTGAGGAATCAATATCTCATGCTCTGGTTAAATGTCGATCTGCAACGAGGGTTTGGCAACTTTATAATCAGAACATCAACACGGAGGAGTGCTTTGATTTCTCAATGTGGTTGAAAGATAGGTTGACAGGACAAACGAAAGACAACAGGGCAAAAATTCTCACTCTTTGTTGGTCGATATGGAGAGCGAGGAATGATTTGGTTTGGAGTAATAGACGATGGAAGGATCTGAAGATTGTTTGCAAAAGCATGGGAGTATTTTTTGCAGTGGAAAGCAGCTCAGAGTAGAAGTGTTGGACCACCATTACAACCTACGTTTCCGGGGGGATGGTGCAATTCTTTGGGTGAAACCACACTATAATGAAGTAAAAATATCAGCAGATGCAGCAGTTTTTGAAGATCAGGGACGGTCAGGTATTGGTCTGATTGCTCGAAACCACGAAGGCCATCTCATCACGGCAAAAACCAGAAGATTCTCAGAAGTCATGACCCCAAGCTTGGCTGAGGCAATGGCTATTAAAGAGGCTCTAAGCTGGGGCGAAAGAGTTGCAGTTCAACTCAGCCACTATTGAGTCTGACTGCTTGGCCATTGTTCAGATGGTTAGAAGTGTAGCACCCATGAGATCAAGGATATGACGGATAGTGGAGGAGTGTAGAGACCTAGTACGTGATTGTAACAACATAAAGTTGTATTTTGTTAAGCGATCTGTGAATATGTCGGCTCATGAGCTTGCCTGTGTGTCACATATGTACCCTGATCGTAGTTTTGATTGGAGTTCTGTTCCGATCAATGTTAGAAGATGTATTTTGGACGATTTGAAGGAGTAATAAAATTTGCATTCTGTTAAAAAAAACATGACAATAACACCAAAGTAAGACACGCTCGGCTATGTATATTAATATGAATAATGCTAGGGGTACCGAATTTGGTACAAAAAAATGTACCGAATTACATGTGTTAGAATCTGATTGGCTCTATGTTAATGGACCCACATGTATTCACATTAATAGCACCAATAAAAACATTTCCAAATGCCACATCACCATTGCCACATCATTTTGTACCAAATTTTGGTACCCAATTCGGTACATCTAGCACTACTCTATTAATATAAATATACTAATTAAGCAACGTAATTATGATATCAAAATTAGCATTTTACCCGTGCTATGCACCGAAAACACAATCTTAAAATTTATAGATCTTAAATTTTTTATAATTATTATAAATAATTAAATATGTTACATAACAAAACTCATATTAATATTTTTCCCACGTACTTTTACTAAATATACGCATGCATGTATTAAAAAATATAAGTTATGTTATAGTTGCTAAGAAAATAAATATTTATTATCTAAAATTAAATATTCAACGCATAAAATATTGATTGAACATATATATAAAATGATATCATCATAACAAAATAACATAATATACAATATTAGAATTTATTTGAAATGTACCATCAATTTTTAAATTAATAATAATGTTGAACGTTCTAACCCCTTTTAGAATTATACTTCTTTTTAACTCCAATGTCATTGGCGTGGATATGCGTCAATAAAATTATCATTATTAGCTGAATCATGCACCTGCTTCAAAAGAAACAAAATAGTTACGTTATTAAGAATGAGAAAGACAAATTTGATGTTGGACAAATATCACAGTTAATTATTTTAATTATAAATTTTATGTTCACCACAACAGAATCAACATTGTATGAGGTGATTTTAGATTCTTGTGAGGGCATTAAAAATTTAGAGTTTAAACTAATTTTGTCACATTCGAGGCGAAGTATATTGTATTGCTATGGACTAAGTTTCAATAATTCAAAGATAAAGTGAATGTCAGAATTTTTCTAGGGATGATTTTCAATTTTCCATGATATTGGTTTTTATATTTTTTCTTATGACGAAGGTTTTAAATTTGTTAAAATAAATTTTAAGCTAACATTTAATATGCTATATTTTTAGAATTTTGTATTACTACGTTAGTACCTTTAGATTCTGATCACAAAGGCCGTCGTCAACATTTGTTGATATTGACCGCATCACTTCACAATTTTTGAACTAATTCACTTCAATTAATAATGTAGTGGGCGCCCTAAACCTAATAAAATTATATTCTCTTCGTCCCATCCATTTCTTTACACTTTCTTTCTATAAATGTCTCTCTCAATTCTTTACATTCCAAAAGTAGTAAAATTTTATAATATAAAAATTAACTACATCCGCTACTTTTCTCCATTACACTTACTTTATACATTAAATATTGATGGGTCCGACCACTTTACTCTATTTTCTTACTTTTCTTCACTATTTTACACTTTTTCATAACTTCTATGCATAACTCATACATAAATAAATTAGAGGGACGGAGAAAGTATATAATTATGGTAAAGAGGATAAGAAGAAAAATATTTTTAAAGTATTTGATTTATTGAACATGATGCCTCCTATTTGGGCTTGAGACGATTTTACCGCATTTGCATTTGTATGTATGGTTAATGATATAGAGTTCCCCAGGTTACATCTTCGATACTGCAAACTCATAAATGATATATCGCCTCCATCTGCATTAAGATTTTAAAAGTTTAACATTGAAAAATTGATGAGTCTAATGACTACACCTAATTGATTACGAAATAAATAAGAAGTAATGTATCGGTTTACTATCTAAACTTCAGAGATCCGTAATATGTTTATATAGAATATATTATCAAGCTAATGTGAAAACATGTTTTATTAATAAATGAAAAGTACTTAAAACGATGATGTATTCGGCCACGTGCAATTTTAATAATTTAAAATTTTATGTTATTAATCGAATTTATATTATTAAGATTATTTTAAAACGGCCTGAAAAACAGTTTAGTTCAACCCACGTGTAATTTTTGTAGAGTAGGTTTAAATTATTTTTACATTAGGAAATTGAATTTTTAATATCTCGTCAACATGTTTTTTACTAAAATTAATTTCTTTTACTTTTAAATTTTAATTTCGTTTAAATTTTAAAATTTTATACTTACGAAGATGATGTGCTCATTCAAGCAGGATTTTAGAAATTACATGTGAATTAAAACAATTCAAAAATTAAAATTTAATTTAATTTAAATAGTATATTTTTTTAAATCGGCGTAAAAGACGGTTTAGATACCAACCAACATGTAATCTAAATGAGACAATTGAGGCGAACATTGTATTCATAGGCCTCTCTGTTATCTGTCTCAATATGCGTTCTGTCAAATCCCAAGTTCAAAGCTCGAATTACCCCTGCCTGAACTCCCCAAATGATGGCTTGGTGTTCATTCAGTCCATTGACTGGACCCATCGCACTCCATAGTTTAGCCCCTGTTTCGTCACGAACAATGACTCCCAGACCATTCAAGTTGTCATTTGAAAGAGGGAGATCTGGCTCGACGAAGTGAACATTGATTTTGACGAAGCCTTCGTCAGGTGTTTTCCATGTATACTCCATTAGAATGGAAAACTTGGAGAAGTAGAAGAGAGAGAGAGAGAGAGAGAGAGAGAGAGAGAGAGAGAGAGAGAGAGAGAGAGAGAGAGAGAGAGAGAGAGAGAGAGAGAGAGAGAGAGAGGGAGAGAGAGGGAGAGAGAGGGAGAGAGAGGGAGAGAGAGGGAGAGAGAGAGAGAGAGAGAGAGAGAGAGAGAGAGAGAGAGGAGCAAGGGGAAGCTGAAATAAATAGGCAAAGAGATACAGATTCTTGTAATTTAATAGCTTACACTTAAGAGATTTTAAGGAATAAAATCTTAAGGAATCTGCAGAGAGTACACAGAGGAGTCATGTTGCTTCCTCTGAAGAAAGGGGTAGAACGGAGCTCAAGATTACTGACTAGGCATGGCCTTCTAAACCCATTGGAAGTAGACAAAGGCTATTGATACTATGATAGTATAATTGTGACTAAAAGAAATATGTAATACATGTATATTTTGAATCAAGTCATTATTGCATTTAAAATAGAATTGTCAACTAATCATGATTATTAAAATCGGACGAAAAGATAAATAAGGAAAACTTTTTCTACGATATGTTTGGTCTAAAATTCGGGAGTGGTCTTTGATTAGTCTTAAAATAATTAATATTTTCTGATTGGCTAACTATATAGCATCTAGACTCAAGCATTATAATAAAAAATTACAATAGTTTTTATACACAAAAGATCCACAAAATGAAAACCAACTGTTTCAAGTATCTATTAATATATTAAGTGTTAGTCCTTGTGTATTGCAGAAGGGGGGGGGGGGGATGAATGCAATACTGATAAAATTCAATCTAAATTTCAACAACTAAAATCAAGATTAAACGTTATCAGCAATATATGCAATCACGAACAGTATTCAGTAAGAACAAGATTCACAAAATAAATGTTTTATTTATTTTGCAAAGTGTTGCTACAACCTCAAGAAAGAATTCTCGAGCTTCGGGTTTTCTTCAAAGACACTTGCTTGTCTTCGTTACAATTCTAGAATGAATTGATAGTAGGTATAAGACTAACCCTATCACTATCAGTCACGGGTTTGTGAAGCTGCTGTCACTGTCAAGTGGCAGCTTCTTACAGATTGTCTTACCCATGTGACTTTCCTAAATTGCTAACATGTCAGATATACATTACAAAGAAAGCAACCTAGATTCATTCCATTTCCAGCTAAACCAATTCAGCAGATAAAGACTTGACCTTGCTCTTGAATTGATTCGCTTTTGTTTTGCAGTGCTTGAAGCTTCTGTCGTAGTCTTGCAGACTTGGTGCAGCTTAGGGATACTGCATCACGCCTGTTTCTTGAACATTTAAACTGTCACGGGATTTGACTGAGAAAGATACCTAGCATAAGGATCTTTATTGAGACAGTTACTTTTGCCGCAAAGCTTGCTGTCACAGGAATGATCTTTTGGTGACAGTATGAGTTCCCCGCATAGAGTGATGTCGAGGATCCCAAAATTGCTGTCGAGGGCAATAGTTGATGTCGCGTAGTCTTCCGCCAATGTTGCTGTCAGAGTGAATATGCTGTCGTGACTTGCAACATTCTGTCTTCTTGTAATCTTACTGTCACAGCTTTAGGACAGTAACCTTTATTCATGTTGTCATCCAAAAAGCATTCTTTGAGGCTTGAACACATAAGTGAACTTCTTTCAAACAATACAACTAGAATAACATTACATACTGATTACAAGAACATACTTTGGCTATGACAGTATGTTCTACTTAATTTGAAAAATTAAGTACAATCAAAGTTAAGTTATTTCAATGCTATCACCCATAAATCCCAACAATCTCCCCCAATTTGTTTTTATGGAAAATAACAACAAATTTACAATATGTGCTGACAACTTAACTAACAAGATCAGAATTTAAGAATTTTCACTTAGCTTGAGATCTCCTCTTCTGTCTTGCTGCATCCTCTCTTTTGAGAGCTTCTGCCAAACAGCTTCTTAGACTTTCTACAAGAGAAATTTCAGCAGCAGACACTGCATCATCCTCTACTTCATCAATGATCTTCTTTATGGAAGGGGATATGAGAGAACTAACATCCCTGAGATTCAGCCATTGCTCTATGTCATATGGATAGGTTCTGAAATGAAGTTCTTCATTAATGAGCTTGAATCTACTTCCAGGATAAGCATTGAGAGACTTCCTTCTTTGCTTGTCCAGTTTTGAGTCTTCTCCTTTTCTCCCTTCCAATAACTTCTCTATCTCATCAGAACAAATCTGTTCCAAGGGATGAATTGAACCAGCTACCATATACTGTAAATCCTTCAGAGTGGATGTTTTAAGCTTATGCAAGCTGCAAACATAGATTTCTTCTTTTAGGAACTTGACTCTTAGGGGATTTTCCAGCATATATGGTTGATAATTTGGAGCTTCACTTTCTGCCTTGTTAGAGGCCTTGTGTTTTTCCAGTAATTCAGCTTCCTTCTTATCAAGTTCTGACTGAGTTTGAGAATATTCAGAAGATTCAGGTTGTTTGCTTGGCTTGGGTTCCCCTTCCTTAGTTGGTTGAGTTTGCCCTTCTTCTGTGGGTAAATCATCAAACTCATAGTACCAGTGGTATGGTATAGGAGAGGCTGGGAGATCAGTAAGAATATCAGCATCATCAAAATCTGCAAAGTTATAGCCAAATTTCTGATAAAATTCAGCATCCCTATCTGCCTGATATTTTAGAACATGTTCCATGACAGCCTTTGAAACATCATCATAGCTCTCCAGCAACTCTACCATTCTTTCCAGGTAGAAGAAATCAATTCTTCTTTTATCTATGGTTGATGTACTTTTCTTGGTTGATGTGGCTACCAGATTGAAGTCCTTATCAATCTTGGCTGACCTTGATTCTTCCCACCACAGAATGTACTCAGTGGCCTCTTGATTTGCATCCAGCTTAACCTCAACGCTCTTGATTTCTCTTGATTGCATTTGTTGAATCTTGAGACTGTTGGGAGGAATTGATTGAATTGGCTTTTTGAGATTCCTGCCAAATCCAGTGGCCTTTTCCTTTCCTGAGTACTTGTGCTTCCCTGTAGGTTTCTGTCTAGAAAACCATGCCTTAGCTTTAGCTTTCAGTCTTTTGGACTTGACAGTAGCCTTGGCTTCATCCTTGACAGAACCTTCCTTGACAGTACCCTTGTCGACAGTATCTTCCAAGACAGCATCTTCTATGACAGTATCCTTGTCGACAGTACCTTTGGTGACAGCATCTTTTTCAGCATTTATGCAGTCAATAGCATATCTAAGAATGCTTGCCTCCAAAGCTTCCAGTATTCTTGACTCCTCTTCATCTGTTGCACCAGCATCTTTCTTTTCCTGGCTAGGAGTTTCTTCATTGCCTTCATTCTGGGATTGAATACCAGTATTCCCAGAATTACTTCCACCAGCATTTCCAGCATTTCCAGAAGCTTCACCACCTCCATCCTCACCATCTTCATCATCATCATCATCATCATGGGGAGGAATGTTATAGAAGCAACTTCCACCTTGATCATTTCTTTTGGCATTGGCTCTAGTGATTAGCTCCTTCATTCTAGCTCCCAGTGCCTTGTCTCTCAACACCAGCATTTTGTAGATTTCTTGAACAGCATGAACTCTTCCTGGATTGGCATTTGAACTGAGTATTCCATCTAGTACCTTCAGAATTGACTTGGTTTCCATTCTGGATGGGCTACCCAAATTCATGAAGCTGTTCCTTCTTGTGCCATCCTTAGTTTTGGATCTGTAAAAAACACTTGGTGGATTTGAGTAGACTTCAGGTAGCTTCTGTGTGATCAGGTTCTGGATTTGCATATCCAATATTTCATTGAATGGTGTTTGAGTTGCCCTGATCATTCCCTTCAAAGCACATAACACCTTTGCTGGCAGACTCTGCAATAGCTGCATTGTGATGAAATAAGATATGCCAGAAGTGAGATAAATACTTACAGCCCATCTTTTCTCATCATTCACCATTACACTGACACTAGTAATTTGTTCCTTTAACAGTTTTGTGGTGTTGGTTGGACGGTTGCTAGGAGCATTCATTGCTTCTTCCACCAAACTGCTAAACTTACTGTCATGGTTGTGTAATGTGCTCTCCCTGTAATCCACCATCAAGACATTGGCTTCCTCTTGATCAAATTCAGTGCCATTTGTCCAAATAATTCCACCATGAATGGATTCAGGCAGTTTCCCTTTACCTTTCCCAAGTTTGTTTTGTTCCTCCATTTCTCTCCATTTCTTCTGTAAAGCAGTTTCTTGAGTTTCTGGAGTAGGTTCTCTAATCACCACAGGAGGCAAGATTGGATGTCTAGATGCAGGTCTTCTTTGCAATGCATCTTGAGTTTCCTTTGACATTAACACCCTTTCTCCATCCATTTCCACTTCAACAGACTTTTCAGCTTTATCCTGTGGTTTTGCACTGCTTGGTTTGACTTGCTCCCCCTTAGACATTGCTTTCCTTTTAGCTCCCCCTCTGGTCTCCACAGCTACAGGCTCCCCCTGAGTTCCACCTGATTCTTGAATAGGCAATGATTCTGATCTTGCTACCTTCTCCCCCTTAGTTGAGTTGGCAGCTACCAGGTCAGTAAGGAACTGAATAGAGAGTTGAGTAGCAGCAAAACCATCAACCACCAGTTGAGAGAGAGAGTTCAGTTTGGAGTCCAAAGTAGCACACTGTCCTTCAAGAGCTGCAATCCTGTTACCAAAAGTAGCAGAGGGGCCACCAGACCTTAACCTTCTTGGAGGGGAAGGAAAAGACAGGGGCCTGGAGGCTATGGGGGTTCTCACACTCTCAGGGTGTTTTTTAGTGATCTCATCACCCCTCACAGTTTGACTCTCAAGGCCTAGTGCCTGAATAGTGTGGGCTCCCTCAATATCTCTCTGGACATGCTCAAGTCCCTCTCCTTTTGCCAGCTCATTTGGCTGCCTCTCATTTTTATGCTCACCTCTCTTTTCTTTTATCTCTCTTTTCTTTTGCACACCCTCACTCAACCTAGATGCATGGGTATGAGCAGTACTAACATGCATGGAAGGAGAAGATTTAGAATGTACCTTTAGGAGTTTGGCAAGAGGTAGGTCATCATCAGAGGCATACTCAACAAGTACAGCATCAAAATCAGGCTGGGAGGGCTGGACAGCATCTTGAGTAGGAATGGTACTGTCAGTTGGAGTCTGGACAGCAGGTTCTAGCATGACAGCATCTTTGGGAGGTGGAGTGACAGTAGGTTCTGTAGTGACAGTATCTTTCTCTCCACCTTTGACAGTAGTTGTGTCCAGGACAGTAGCATCCCCAGTGTCTTTGACAGCAACAGAGGCTGTGACAGCATCTTCCTGAAGGTAAGATGCTCCTTGGAGATCAGACAAAGTGTTGGCTGTTTCATTTTCTGACAAAATACCACTTTGCCCTAGCTCAGTGTTTGGAGGAGTGGTGTCCATCTCACTTTGAGAAATGGGTTCTTGTGGACCACTAGATGGGGGCTCATCCATGATTGGAGATGGATGATCAAAACCTGAAGGGTTGGGACTGTCCCCTTCTCTAGGTTGTGGAGAAGAAACAAAAGAATGTGTAGGGAAGGAAGAAGGTGAAAGTGTAGTAGAGAGTGAGGGCTGATTCACAGATGAAACATGTGAACCATCAATAGGAGTAGAGAAATCCTCACTGTGCCCTAACTCACTGTGTGTTTCTTCAAGTGGGGGTATCTCAGGTTGGGAACCATGAGTTTGTGCAGACTCTGTACAGGGTGCCTTGGGAGACAGGCCAATTTCAATAGATGTCCCTTGTTGAGAAGGCACATCTAGGGAGGAGTTTATTTCCCTGGTTTCCTCTACAGTCTTTTGGGAGACTGCAGGGTGGCTGACAGTGGTTTTGGTAACGAGGAGCAGCATCATTAAAATCACAGAATGAATTAATGCACAACATAAGAAAGCGAGGGTAGTGTGATACCTTCTTACCTATGGCAGCTTTGAGTTGTGCCATGAGGAGAGCTCCAACATTCACCTTGTATCCATGGACAAGAGAATGTGTCAGTTTCTTGATGTAGGAGGGTATCCCATTCCAGCCTGTGGACTTGGTAGAGAACACCTTGACCATTGCATCAAATATCATGCTCCACTCCTTCCTTAGATACTTCCTGTCCATTTCACCAGACGGGTACCACTTGGTTGTTCCCTCTTCGAGAATAGGGCCTGCATACCCAATCTTCAAGAAGAGCTTCTTCAGAGTGTCATCATTAGCAAGTGGAGCAAAGTTTTGGCCTTCTTCCAGTGTAATTCCAAGAGCAGTATTGATGACCTCAGCTGTGAGAATGTATTGTTGCCCAGAGATTGTGAATTGAATACCAGGGTTCTCACCCTCAGTTTGAGCAACAACAGTTTGCCAAAACACCTCAAGTCTGTCTAAGTCGAGAATGGGGGTTGAGGTTATGGCATAACCGAGATAGGACTTGTTCAAGAAAAACACTAGTCCTTTGAAACCTTCACCAGCATCATTTGGGGAAAAGATGCCAGCAAAGTTTGTTTGAGAGAGAGTCTGTTTGGGGGCCATTGAGATTTCAAGAAAAGAAGAAAGTGAGAAAGTAGCTTTTTGCTTGAAGAAAAGTATTTTGCCTTGAGTTTTGTGAGAGTGATATGTCTGAGTAACTGGAGAATAAATATGGGTATCTCAAACGTTTGCTCAAAAAGTGGAGTTAAAGGACGTGTCTTAACCCACTCTCTTAACACGTGAGTTACTGCCCGTTATTCACTGTCAATCGTGGGGTGAATATCCAATTACAACGGTCCACTATTGTTGACAGTAACCTGTGCGCTAGAAACAATCTGTCAGTAATAAGTGGTGGTGACAGTAGGTTTTGCGCGACAGCAACTATTGCGCAAAAACATGCTGTCACCGTTAAGCATTTGAGTGACAGTATCCTTTAAAGGTCGTGACAGAAAGTCTTTCCCTGCTGTCAAGAAGGTTGCTGTCAAGAGACACGGGACAGTATCCTTCTTTGTGACAGTAATTTAAATGGGAAATTGTTTCTGTCAGGAACTAATTAGAATGCGTTGCTCATATACTTAACCTAAAATTAACAGAATATGAATTTAGCAATGTAATCTTTCAAACACAGATATTAAGCAAGTTACACAGACAAGTCATAAACTCAGTAACCACATAAACAGGAACTTTTATTATTGTTAATAAAATCATTAATATTGAACATTGAGTACATCATTCTATGATTTTATCAACTAGTTCTAAGACTTCTTCCTTAATCTCTTCTTCAGAGCGGCCTTCTTTTTCAAGAAGTGCCTGAAGCTCCTTCTCTTCTTCCATAGCCTTGGCCTCCTCTTCCTTAGCCTTGGCCTCCTTTTCCTCGTCTATCTCATCCATGGCGTCCAACAGCATTTTAAAGAGCTCATCGATCTCTTCATTTTCGGGTTCACTATCACACTTCTTTAGACCAACTTCGATTCCTACTTTGTTTTCCATTATTTACTTTAAAACTGAGAGCAGACTGGTGAAACCTAAGGTTAATTTATAGGCAAAACCGTCTAAGGATCAAAGTCTAATGGTCAACAGTTAGAGTACCCATACAACTACCACAAAAGTAATTAATGGCCGTGTCCTCCTTTAATCCTACAGATTAATGCAAAAGAGTGTGAAAGTCCAATGGAACAGATTTTTAACTCTCAAACTTAACGGATAACCACATTAAAGTCATACACGGTTTAAAAGTATGAGACTGGCACAAAATATTGACATGAAAAGTCAAATCAACACATGCTGTCACATAACAGACATAAACCAAGTAGACGGTAACTTCTCTTGACAGCAGGTTTGAAGTTGCTGTCATGAGCTTCAATAAGAATTGAAAATTTAGAAACCTTAGTAAATTAACATACCAGATTCAGCATTCCCAATTCACTTACCAACCTGTTGAAGGTTGCTTCATCCAATGGCTTAGTGAAGATGTCAGCAAGTTGCTTGTCAGTTGGGACATAAATCAGCTTCACAGTTCCTTGTTCAACATGCTCTCTGATAAAGTGATGTCTTATATCAATGTGCTTTGTCCTAGAGTGTTGAACTGGATTGTCTGAGATGGCTATGGCACTAGTGTTGTCACAGTAAATAGGAATTTCTCTTAACACTAGACCATAATCTAGAAGTTGACTTTTCATCCATAGAATTTGTGCACAGCAACTGCCTGCAGCAATGTACTCAGCTTCTGCAGTTGAGGTAGAAACTGAATGCTACTTCTTGCTAAACCATGAGACCAATCTTCCACCAAGAAATTGACAGCTACCAGTAGTACTCTTTCTGTCAATCTTGCATCCAGCATAGTCTGAGTCTGAGTAACCAATTAGATCAAATCCATTATTCTTAGGATACCAAAGGCCTAGGTTAGGAGTGCCTTTTAAGTATCTAAATATTCTCTTGATGGCTACCAAGTGTGACTCCTTTGGATCACTTTGAAACCTTGCACAGAGACATGTAGCAAACATGATGTCAGGTCTGCTAGCAGTTAGGTATAGGAGGGATCCTACCATGCCTCTATAGGTGCTTGAGTCAACTTTCTTTCCTTTAGGATCAAGATCCAGACTAGTTGCTGTGGACATTGGTGTCTTTGCAGGAGATGAATCTTCCAAGTTGAACTTTTTGAGAAGTTCCTTGATATACTTAGCTTGACTTATGAAGATTCCATCAGTTTGTTGAAGAATTTGTAACCCCAGAAAGAATGACAGTTCTCCCATCATGCTCATCTCATATTTGTTGCTCATGAGATGGGAAAACTTCTCACACAGCTTCTCATTTGTAGAACCAAAAATGATGTCATCCACATAGATTTGTACCAGAATGATGTCCTTGCCATGATGTTTGTAGAAAAGTGTCTTGTCCACCACTCCTCTGGTAAACTGGTTTTCCAGAAGAAAGGTGGAAAGTGTGTCATACCATGCCCTGGGTGCTTGTTTTAGTCCATACAAAGCTTTGAAGAGTTTGTACACAAAATTATGCATTTCAGCATCCTCAAACCCTGGTGGCTGTTCCACATACACTTCTTCTTCCAGCTCTCCATTTAGAAAGGCACTTTTGACATCCATCTGAAATACTTTGAAGTTGCAGTGTGCAGCATAAGCTAGAAAGATTCTTATAGCTTCAAGTCTTGCAACAGGAGCAAATGTCTCATCATAATCTATTCCCTCCTGTTGACAGTAACCTTTAGCCACTAGCCTTGCTTTGTTCCTTGTCACCAATCCATTTTCATCAAGTTTGTTTCTGAAAACCCACTTGGTCTCAATAACTGACTTTCCCTTAGGTCTTGGAACCAATTTCCATACATTGTTTCTTTCAAACTGATTTAGCTCTTCTTGCATGGCTATCACCCAGTCAGAATCCAACAATGCTTCATCAATTGTCTTGGGTTCCATTTGTGACAGGAAGCATGAAAACATGCTGTCAGCAGAGACTTTGTTCCTTGTCCTCACTCCAGAATTAGGATCACCAATGATAAGTGTTAGATCAGAATTCAATGATCGTCAGAAGCTAGACTCAACTGATCAGGATTGCTGACGTCATCAGTATTGCATGGTCATCAGTATTTGATCAAGCGTCAGTATCTTATTGATCATCAGGATTCCTACTCAGACTATGATCAGGTTTGATCATCAGGACTTGAAGCTGATCAGGATTCCTACTTCGAGTTATATTTGGAGTCTAGATAAACATGGAAGTTTGTTCCTGGTTTGTAGAATGCAGCTATCGATTAAAGATATGTTTCTATCTTTATTATGATTAGGACTTATCTTGTTATTGATAGAGAAGCTGTGTGCACTATATAAACACAGTTTTGGTTTCGATTTATGTATTCATTCGAGAGAGAACATAATCGGAGAGAAGCTCTTAAGAACAGAATTTCTTGAGAGAGTTTTTGTAAGCTAGCAGCTCTTAAGAACATCAGAATTTCTTAAGAGAGTTTGTAACAGTTTTATATCAAAGTTAATAAAGCTGTTATTGTTATTGTTATTGATCTTTCATATTTGTGTTATATAAAGTCGAGAATCTTATACAATTGTATTCAACCCCCTTCTACAATTGTTATTTACTGGGCAACAATTGGTATCAGAGCAAACTGATTTAATTCTGAATCAGATACGATCTAAAGATGTCGACAACCAAGTATGAAAGCATGAAGATTCCCATCTTGAAGATATCAGAATATCCTACATGGAGGGTAAAGATGCTGATGTACCTGGAGGCTATGGATCCTGACTACTTGGACAGGATTCGTGATGGACCATATATACCAACAAAGTTCGTAGAACGAACAGATACAGTACCAGAACATTATGTGGTCAAAGCTAAATCTGAATGGACTCCAGAAGAAAAAGCTCATGTACTCAGAGAACCAAAGATAAAGAATATCTTGCACAATGGTCTTGATGCTGTTATGTCAAACAGAGTGATAACATGCAAGTCTTCAAAAGAAATCTGGGATACTTTGGAAACTCAGTGCCAGGGATCTGCATCTGTTAAGAAAAACAGAAGGGCTCTATTGATTCAAGAATATGAACAATTCGATGCAAGACCTGAAGAGAGCCTGACTGATCTATATGATAGATTCCTGACACTATTGAACAGCTTATCCTTAGTTGACAAAGTATATGAAACTGAAGATTCAAACACCAAATTTCTTAGAGCTTTACCTGAAGAATGGGATACTCAGACCTCAATCATTAGACACCAGTATGATCTGAACATTGTGTCTCTTGATGAGATCTATGGGATGCTAAGAACTCATGATCTTGAAGTTCAACAGAGAAAGAACAAGAAAAGCAGCAAGGCAAAGTCAATTGCTTTGAATGTAGAAGCAAAATCAAAAGAGAAAGCTATGGAGGTCTCTAGAAGGAAAGCAAGAGTAGCTGAGTCAGATCCTGACGACTCTTCATCAGATACTGATGGCAATCCTGATGCCAATACTGGTGATGACTCTTCTGACTCAGACATGGAAGAGATGGTTGCTATGATTGTCAGAAACTTCAGAAGGATGAAGTTCAGGAAGAATAGAAGACAAGGCAACTTTCAGAAAAAGACCTTCAAAGCAGACAAAGACAAGTATATCAAAAAGGACAGCAAGGGTAGCAAATTTGACAAGTCAAAGGTTAGATGCTACAAGTGTAATGGTATGGGTCACTTTGCTTCTGAATGCAACAAGACAAAGGCACTCATCACATCAAGCAAGGATTGGATGGACTCTTCCTCAGAATCTGATACTGAGGTAGTCAACTATGCGTTAATGGCCAATGCTGATGTAACTGCTGCTCCTGATGATAAGGTACTAAATACTATCTTTGATTTTGATACTGATAATGCTTCTGAGTTAAGACGTTTTCTAAAGTCATTACATATTAGCTTTAGAAGTCAAACTGCTGAGAATACTAGAATCTTATCTGAGATGTCTGACCTTAGAAAGAGGAATGAGATATTAGAAGCTGAATTTTCTCGTATGCAAGAAGTACAAAAAGAATGTGATAATGTTAAGCACATGCACTTAGAGATAACATCTAAATGTACTTCCCTTGAAAAAGAACTTGAATATGCTAATGAGAAAATCAGAACCTGGACAGACTCTGGTAGGAAATTTCATGAGATTGATACCTCTAAGAATTGGAAAGAGTGTCTAGGATATAAGTCAGATGAGGATAAGAAATTGAAAGAGAAAATTGGCATTGATGAGACAGTTAGTCCAAAGACCTATAGACATGTTATAGACTCAACCAAATCTAAGATTACTCCTGTTAATTTTGTTTTTGGTAAGGATTCCAATTCTACTTTTGAAAAGGGATCTTCTTCTACTCAAGGAATTAAAATCGTTAAGCCTAAACCTGTCTTGAACAAAGTTACTAAGAATGTAGGTCTATTGTCTCAGAAACAGCTTAAAGATAAAATCTGTGAGGTTACAGATAAGAAAAAGGAAGCTACTGTTAAGAGAAACAGGAATGGTAAAGTTGGGATCAATAAAGAGAATGGTTATAAATATATCCCAAATGCACCTAGAAAGTGTTGTTTTAACTGTGGTAACTCTAATCATCTTGCTATTGATTGTAGAAAGAGTAAGAAGAAAATTGCTGAAATTCCTAAGTCTGATGTTAGGAATAGATCAGTATTTTACAAACCACAGAATTCCTGTTTTCATTGTGGTAGTCTATGGCATTCTATTTATACATGTAAAGAGTATCATGATTTGTACTATAACTTTTATGATCCATTGCCTAAGTTTGAAAGTAGTACAAAGTCTGATAGAACTGAAAATGTCATAGTGAAGCATGCTTTTGTTAATACTGATACTGACAAAGCAAATCCTGATGGAGTAAATCCTGTCAGGACTGCTAAAGTCAAAAAAGTCTTCTGCTGTTAAATTTAATAAAATGCATGAACAAGGAATCCAACAAGTGTGGGTTCCTAAACATTCTGACTAGTGTTTTATTATTCTGATGCAGGGTAAAAAGAAAAATGTGTTAGTCATGGATAGTGGATGTTCTGTGCACATGACTGGAAACAAAGCCCTGTTATCAGAATATGAGGAAAAAGCTGGCCCAACTGTGTCTTATGGAGATGGCAACATTGGACAAACCTTGGGATATGGCAATATAATCATTGGAAATGTCATCATTGAAAAAGTAGCTCTAGTGAAGGGACTAAAACACAACTTGTTGAGTATTAGTCAAATCACTGACAGAGGTTATCATGTCAATTTCTATTCCACACATTGTGAAGTAGTCAGTAAAGCAACAGGGAAGATAGCACTAACTGGCTACAGGCATGGTAACATATATGAAGCCAACATTCTCTCAGATACTGATGGCTCCCCTACATGTTTCATCAGTAAAGCTTCAGTAGATGAAAGTTGGAATTGGCACAAGAAGCTTTCTCATCTCAACTTCAGCAACATCAATGAGTTGGTTAAGAAAGAGTTAGTAAGAGGATTACCTAATGTCTTATATACACCTGATGGACTCTGTGATGCATGCCAAAAAGCAAAACAAAGAAGGACATCATTCCAGAGTAAATCAGAATCCTCTATTGAAGAACCATATCACATGCTACATCTTGATCTGTTTGGTCCAGTCAACATCATGTCCATCAGTAAGAAAAGGTACACTCTTGTAATTGTTGATGAATATTCTAGATTCACCTGGGTGTATTTTCTGCATAGAAAAGATGAAACTCCTGAAGTTCTGTTGGATCATGTGAGGATGATTGAGACAACCACAAAGTACAAAGTCAAGATTCTGAGAAGTGATAATGGTACTGAATTTAAGAATTCAAAGATGGAAGAGTTCTGCAAATACAAAGGAATCATTCAACAATTCTCTGCTCCTGGCACACCTCAGCAAAATGGAGTAGTAGAAAGGAAGAATAGAACTCTTATTGAAGCTGGCAGAACTATGTTGGAAGAAGCTAAATTACCTACATATTTCTGGGCAGAAGCAGTCAACACAGCATGCTATACACAAAATCTCACATTGATAAACAGGCATGGTGTCACTCCTTATCAGTCACTCAAAGAGAAGAAACCAAGTCTGAAGCATTTGCATGTGTTTGGCTGTAAATGTTTTGTTCTCAGAACTCATCCTGAACAACTAGGGAAATTTGAAACAAAGGCTGATGAAGGAATATTCATAGGTTATCCTACATCAAGAGCCTTCAGAGTTTTTAATTTGAGAACAAGAACTGTCATGGAGTCAATACATGTATCTTTTGATGATAAGAAGATAACTGGAATCATTGAAGACTCGCATGATAGATTGTTATTTGAAAATGAAGCTTCCAAGGAACCTGAAGAAAGTGAATCAGAAGCTGTCCATTCATCAGATACTGATGGGTCACCAAATCCTGATGACTCACCAGGTACTGATGAGGCTAATACTGATGATGCAAACAACAGTCATACAACTAGTAGTGCTAATGTTGAGGGGGAGCAACGACATTCAACTACAAGTTCAGAGTCAACTCAATCATCAGGACAGAATTCTTCAGATACTGATTCAAGTGAAGATCCTGATAACACATCAGGAGGGCATAGCAATAATTCAGGGAGAGCTTCAAATCAATCAAATTCTTTCAATCAAGATAACACCAATCCAGGGGGAGCATCTACTTCAAGAAACAATTTGACACCAGCAAGGAAATGGACAAAAGATCATACTCCTGATTTGATAATTGGAGATCCTGATGCAGGTGTTCAAACAAGAAGTGCAACTCAGAATGAATGTTTATATAATAACTTTCTATCCAAGGAGGAGCCTAAGAAAGTTGAAGATGCACTTAAAGATGCTGATTGGGTTACTGCAATGCAAGAAGAACTGAATGAATTTGAAAGGAATGAAGTCTGGAAACTGGTACCAAGACCAAAGAATAGATCAATTGTTGGTACAAAGTGGATTTTCAAGAACAAGACTGATTCTGATGGTGTCATAATCAGAAATAAAGCTAGACTAGTTGCAAAGGGGTATTCCCAACAAGAGGGAATTGACTATGATGAAACTTTTGCTCCTGTTGCAAGACTAGAAGCCATCAGGATATTTCTTGCTTATGCAGCACATAAGAAATTCAAGGTTTTCCAGATGGATGTTAAAAGTGCTTTCTTAAATGGTGAACTGGAGGAAGAAGTTTATGTTGAACAACCTCCTGGTTTCATTGATCCTAAATATCCAGATTATGTCTACAGACTGGATAAGGCACTTTATGGACTAAAGCAAGCTCCAAGAGCATGGTATGAAACCTTAGCTCAATTCTTACTGGAAAGTGGATTCAAAAGAGGTGCAATTGATAAAACTCTATTTTATTTGAATCATGGTAAGGAGTTGCTGTTAGTTCAGATTTATGTTGATGATATCATTTTTGGGTCAACAAACAATAAGCTGTGTGAAAAGTTTTCCAAGCTTATGCAGTCAAGATATCAAATGAGCATGATGGGAGAAATGAGTTACTTTCTGGGTCTTCAAGTTAAACAGACTGATGAAGGGATTTTTATTAATCAGTCTAAATACACAAGGAATTTACTGACAAGGTTTAACATGCAAGACAGTACTCCTGCTTCAACTCCCATAGCTACAGCTACCAAACTTGATCCTGATCAAGGTGAAGAGGTAGATGTAACTCACTACAGAGGAATGATTGGCTCTTTATTGTATCTCACTGCCAGTAGACCAGATATCATGTTTGCAACCTGTCTATGTGCAAGATTTCAAGCAAAACCTAGAGAACCACATCTGATTGCAGTCAAAAGAATTTTCAGATATCTCAAAGGCACTCCTTCACTTGGCCTTTGGTATGCAAGGGAATCAGATTTTGGGTTGTGTGGTTATTCAGATGCTGATTTTGCAGGATGCAAAATAGACAGGAAAAGTACTTCAGGAAGTTGTCAGTTTTTGGGTGGAATACTAGTTTCATGGTTCAGTAAAAAGCAGAAATCTATTTCCACTTCAACTGCAGAAGCTGAGTACATTGCTGCAGGAAGTTGTTGTGCTCAGATAATGTGGATGAGAAATCAGTTGTTAGATTATGGCCTGTCATACTCAAAAATCCCTATTTATTGTGATAACCAAAGTGCTATTGCAATGACAGGAAATCCAGTTCAGCATTCTCTTACTAAACACATAAGTATCAGATATCACTTTATAAGAGAACAGGTTCTGGAAGGAACAATTGAACTTCATTTTGTTCCTACTGATCAACAACTAGCTGATATATTCACCAAGCCACTACCTGAAGCTACGTTCAATAAGTTGGTGAATGAACTTGGAATGATGATTTTTGAGAATTTCTGAGGAAAAGCTACAGAGAGGAAATCCTGATAACTGTCAAATCCTGATGGTTATTCAGAAAGGTATGTATCTTTGATCAAATCCTGATAGGACTCAATCTTGACAGGAAGTCAACTGGTCAATTCTGATGTACAGGTCAGTATTTTCATTGCTAAATTTGTGCCTAATTTTTCGTCCGTATCTGCTAATAGACGATTGAGTTTTAGTAGGACAACTGTATACGCGCGTGTGTTGCTCTATTATAGATATATCTATACATACACATAAAAAGCGGTGCATTTTTATTTAATGACACACGTAATCTGTCCACTAATTAGTTATACACAAATCATATTTTGCCACCTGTCATTGAGAGTAATATTTTGTTTTAACAAAATACTTTTCATTGTTTTACATCTTTCATTACTCTCTCATCATCAGTTTTTCGTTTTTATCTCTCTCTGTGCTTTCATACCCTAATTGCTTCAAATCTTAATTCTCGAGTTTTCAAAAGCATTACAATGGCGTCTTCATCTTTCATGAACAAACAAACAGTAATTCGTGATATTACTTTTGCCACTAATAACTTTGTAGCCATACTAGACCATCAAGAATTGCCTACTGAGTTCCATATAATTCAAGATTTTCTTACTTCAAGCCCATTGAAGTATGCTTTAACAGAGCCTGCAAGTGTTTCTTTTAAGTCTGTAATGCAGGTTTGGAACACAGTTGTTTTTGGTCAAAGTTCTACAGGAACCATTCTGATGCAGTTCGAATCAAATGGGGTAACTCATCATGTCACCCCTGCTGTTATTGAAGAGACATTGCATTTGCCTATTCTGGGTGAAAAAGTTCCTAGGGTAATTTCAGACTCTGCTCTATTTGAGTTTGTCAAGAAACTGGGCTACAATGGAGAAGTAAAGAGATATGGAAATCTCTTTAGGACAAAGCTTAAGAAGGAATGGAATTTCTTCTTTGATACAATCAGCCGCTGTTTCCTGAACAAGACATCAAATTTTGATGCTCTTCCATCAGGATCTCTTAAAATTGGGTACTCTCTTATCCATTCTACAGTGTTTGATTATGGGTCTTTTATCTTAAAAGCTTTAAGTGATAGGAAATCAGATAAGTTGGGTTCTGTCTGTTTTCTTAGATTTTTACAGTTGATATTTAATCACTTTTGTCCTAATGTTGTTTTTGAGGATGATGTAGTTCTACCAATCTGTAGAATTACTGAGAATAATATTAAGTCCTTAGTCAACAGTGATAAGGCAAATGGTTTCATAGGAAATGCTTTTATTCCTGATGAGGTTAGGTTTTTCTTACACCAGAAAATGCCTACTCGTTATGGACTACTTTCTAATGCTATGGTACAAGGACCAACCCACCTTGTTCCTGACACAAGCATGCAACCTAAACAGTCTAAACAGTTAACAACCACCTCTACTGTCTCTCAAAAGACTTTAGTTGTAAAATCAAAGAAATCAGCTAGAACTGATGTGTCTGGAAGGCAATCAGGTTCAAAGGATTTTTCCTCTACACCACTCACTAAAAAGAAGATACAAGGGGGTGTACAAGGGGTCCTGGTCAAGAAAGCTGATAAGGTTGTTAAGAATGTTCCTGTGAAAAGGAAGTTAAGGTTGATTGATGAAAGTGATTCAGAGGATGACTTACCTATATCCTCTGTGATGAATGTGAACAAGGAAGTTGCTGATACTGCTACTAAAGCTGTGGTACCTTCATCAAAACCACAAAAGACTAGGAAATTATCAAAGAGCAGGTATCATATTCCTTTGATAGTGCAAATGAAGGATACTGATATTCAGACATCAAATCCTGATGTTAGTATTCCTGATGCAACAACAAAAGTTGTCTCTATATCAGACTCTCCAGCCTCTCCATCTCAGATTCGAGGACATTCTTGGGAGAAGGTTTCTACAACTGCTTCCTTGGTTGGTCTTACACCTACATCAAAGAAAAAGAGGAATGCAGAAGAGTTAGTCTATCAGAGACAGAAGAAGCTGAAAGGATCAAGCCCACAAGAACCTGAATTTCAGAGTAATTCAGCAGCTACTGTTGATCCTGCCACACAAGAACCACTCAATCAAAGTTTGGGTGAAGGCTTAGCTAGTGGAATGGTCACACAAGAACCATTTTCTCAAAGGGAGAATGAAGACATCAACATTCCAGCTACACAAGAACCATCTTCTCAAAGTGAAGATGCAGGCAAAGCTACAGCTTCTGTTGAAAGATTGGTCGAGAACATTGTCAATGAGGGAAGCACACAAGAACCTTTAGCTCAAAGTGTTGAAGAAGCTTCTGAACCTCAAGCTCCACAAGAACCATTGGTAGCAAATACTGATGCAAGCATATCAAATCCTGACGATGTTCATCCTGACGCTAGTGGTGCTCCTGATAATGAACCTATTTTGATACAGCCACTTCGTTCAAGACCAATAGATCATCCTATCTCAGAACCACAGGATAAACTGAAAAGTATTGCTATTCCTGATCCTGATATTACTCCTGATACTGATGATGATAGTTCTGATGATGATGAGAATAGAAAAGAGAAGGAACAGCTTGCTACAGCACTCAAGATTAGTCTTGGAACTAATTTTGGTTCATCAAGTACGTATATGGCTGGCAAAGCTTTCACTGGGAAAGATCAGAGACAAGATTTTTCTACTCCTTCCTTTGATCCTGCAGAGGCATTTAGACAGAATGAATGGAACAATTCATGGCACAATTCTGATGAATCTATCAGTTTTTCTTCTGCTATTGAACATGCCTATAATGCAGTGAAGTCTATAGAGAATCAAGACTTGAAGAATCATCTGAAGGCTACAACTCTGTTATCCAAAAGCCTGAAAAGTGAGATTGATTCTATCAAGGGTTCAACTGAAAAAGTGAGGACTGATATCTTTAATAATTTTACAAAGGTGCCTACTACTTTTCAACTAAGGGTAGTGGAATCCCAAGTGAAATCTGTTGTTTCAGAACAAACCTCCATCAAACAACGAATTGATTCTCTGGATACTAAGGTAACTGAAATTCAAGCCTCTCTTTCCTTAATTTTGCAATTATTGTCAAATCCTGATGTCAAAAAGGGGGAGAAGGTTATTCAGACAAAATGTACACCTGATCTAGTATTAAGAAATAATGATGATGATACTGGAGATGATGGTGGTGACAAAGCGATACAAGGAGAAACCTCTGATGCTGTTGTTATGAAGACAATCCAAACTTCTCAAAGTCAAACAACGCAGTCAACTCATGTTTCTGATTCTGGAGTTAAGACAGTAAGAACATTGGTGCAATCTCAGATCCTGACGGAAGATCAAATCCTGACACCTGGTCATGGACAAATTCTTGCTACAATTCCTGAAGGTGATGAAGATGTGATTATTGATAATCCTGAAGATGCATCAAATTTATTCCAGAAGTTTTCTACAAAAGACGGCAGAATTGTTACTCTATATCACACTGATAAAAGAGTTCAACAATTATATGCAAGAAAAGCACTCTCTACAGCAAGTGAAGAATATCCAGATCTCTCACATGAAGAATTCTTGAGACTACAAAGAGAGACAATGGAAAGCTATACTGCTCCTGCTAGAGGTAGAGGAAGCAGAGGTAGGAGAGGTGCTAGAAGAAGTAGAAGAGGTTCTTCAACTCAAACAGTACCTAGACAGACAAGGTCTAGAGGGTTAAGAATTGAAGAAATTCCTGAACCTATTCAAACTCTAGTAGTTCCTGACAGATCTACTTTTGGTGATGATGGAATTGTTGAAGAAGAACCAGAATTGAAAAGAAAATCAAGAAAATCAACTCTCAGCAATACAAATCAAATTGAAGATTCTAATCCTGACAATATTCAAGATCCTGACGAATCTGAAATTCTGCAAGAGGTTGATTTGATAATCTTATCTACTGTTGTTGATTGTCACAACAAAGAAGTAGATGAAGAAGAAGAAGCCAGAAGAAGAGATATTACAAGAAGAACAAATAAAGATTTCAATCTCTATCTACAAAGGCTTAAAGTTTCAAATGAAAGAAAATGGAGGAACTCAAGCAGACAAGAATCTTCGCTGGAAAGAAGCTATGCCTTTGAAAAGGAAAAATACAAGAAGTGGAAACATATTTGCACATTAAGTTGTGATACACCTATCAATTTTCAGTCTGGTGGAATTATTACAAGCGCTTCAAGTGTTGTTGATTTGTCTGATATGTCTAGATCAAAAACACTCTGGTTAAAGATGTTTTCAAATCTGAAGCAATTATCAAGTAATTCAAGAGGAGGTATTGGACACAGAGATGGTGAATATCTGAATATGTCATATGTTGATCCTTACTCCTTGACAGAAATTGGAGGTACTTTAACTTCTGAAAACCTGAACAATTTATTAGCTGTTGATATAGTTATAGATTGTCATGATGGTTTTGAAAAGAAAGAAAAGCTTCTGTACTTCATGAAAGATGGTAGTGTGAAGATTCTATCTATTCAAGATCTGCTGATGAAAACTACACAGGAACTGAAATATGTTCACTATCTGTTAAGATGGAAGAACCAAGTGTACAAAGAATGGAGTGACATGATTTTGTCAAATATAAGAAGAAGACTGGATGGAAACAGTAATTTCAATGGTAATTATACTCCCATGTACTTAAATCAAAGAGGTCAGGATGTGGAAATGCAAAGGGGTACTGCTGTTAAAGAAGTAAATTTTGGCATGACTCATCTTTCTCTCAATCCTGATGGGAAGGAAATTACTTATCTTTTGCTTGAAGAGCACAGTCTACAGAGAAACTCCATACAGAATCTCAGAGCAGCTATCTACCAGATTAATGAGGAAGATGAAGAACTCAGAAATCTTAAGGAAAGACTGATTCAAATTCTTGAAGAAAAAGAAGAAAGTTTATTATCCAACTTCTTGAAGATGAATCTGTTCTATCACAAAGCTTGAACAGATAAGTTGTTTCTGAAGATACTCGTACATTTTGATACATGTTTTTGACATCATTGAATATTTGGAATCTATACTTTATTTCACAAAGTATGAGATTGGGGGAGATTGTTAGATCAGAATTCAATGATCGTCAGAAGCTAGACTCAACTGATCAGGATTGCTGATGTCATCAGTATTGCATGGTCATCAGTATTTGATCAAGCGTCAGTATCTTATTGATCATCAGGATTCCTACTCAGACTATGATCAGGTTTGATCATCAGGACTTGAAGCTGATCAGGATTCCTACTTCGAGTTATATTTGGAGTCTAGATAAACATGGAAGTTTGTTCCTGGTTTGTAGAATGCAGCTATCGATTAAAGATATGTTTCTATCTTTATTATGATTAGGACTTATCTTGTTATTGATAGAGAAGCTGTGTGCACTATATAAACACAGTTTTGGTTTCGATTTATGTATTCATTCGAGAGAGAACATAATCGGAGAGAAGCTCTTAAGAACAGAATTTCTTGAGAGAGTTTTTGTAAGCTAGCAGCTCTTAAGAACATCAGAATTTCTTAAGAGAGTTTGTAACAGTTTTATATCAAAGTTAATAAAGCTGTTATTGTTATTGTTATTGATCTTTCATATTTGTGTTATATAAAGTCGAGAATCTTATACAATTGTATTCAACCCCCTTCTACAATTGTTATTTACTGGGCAACAATAAGGTCATTTGTGTGATCCTTGTTCCACCTGGTGATTCTGGGCAAGCTACTTGATTGAACAGGAACATTTGCTTCAGCTTGTTGAGTTGAATGCTCATCAATTCCATTGTCTCCACCATGTTCTTCATTGTCTCCAGAGTCATCACTGTCATGAATGTTAGAGGATATGGTCTGTGACTGAGCTGGAGTTTGGTTGACAGTAGTGGCATTGACAGTATCTTTATCAACTTCAACAACTTGAGTGAAGCTAGGTTCTTCATCCACAATCTCCTCAGCTTCCAGGTATCCTTGATTCTCAAATCTGAATGTCTGCATCTTTCCTTCTTCATGCAGTCCTGGAAACTTGGTTTCATCAAATGTGACATTAACACTTTCTTCAATAATCCTGTGTTCCATAACATAAACTCTGTAGGCAGTCCTTTCTGTGTTGTAACCCATGAATAGTCCTTCAAAAGCCTTGGTGTCAAATTTTCCTTTCTTCTCATGATTGTCCTTCATCATAAAGCATTTGCTTCCAAACACATGAAAATATTTGACAGTAGGTTTCTTTCCAGTTAGCAGACAGTAAGGTGTGCTTGCATGAGTTTTGTTGATCATGGTTCTGTTCTGAGTATAACAGGCTGTGTTGATAGCTTCAGCCCAGAAATATGTTGGCAGCTTAGCATCATGCAACATAGTTTTAGCTGCTTCAATGAGAGTCCTGTTCTTTCTTTCTACAACTCCATTCTGCTGTGGAGTTCTTGCAGCAGAGAATTATTGTACAATTCCTTCATCTTTGCAGAAATTTCCAAGTGTGGTATTTCTGAATTTTGTACCATTGTCACTCCTCAAGATTTGAACTTTTGAGTTTGGGGTTCTATCAAGAACTCTGACTTGATCAATAATCACTTGAGCAGCTTCATCTTTGGATTCAAGAAGTTTCACCCAAGTGTACCTTGAGTAATCATCCACCATTACTAAGGCATATCTCTTTCTGGCCATAGATGGTACATTGACTGGTCCAAAGAGATCCATGTGAATTAACTTGAGTGCTTCTGTGTTGGTGTTTACTTGTTTGGACTTGTGCACAACTCTTCTCAGTTTGCCCATTTGACAATCTTCACACAATCCTTCTTGACAGAATTCCTGTTGGGGCAAACCTCTCACTAACTCTTTCTTCATTATAATGTTCATTGTTTTGAAGTTGAGATGTGAGAGCTTCCTGTGCCAAAGCATACTGTCACCAACAGTAGCTTTGCTGTAAAAACAGTAAACTTTATCCTTCTTTGTTGAGCTTAGATCAGCAACAAACAGGCTTCCTTTTCTGACCCCTTTTAGAGAGAGGCTTCCATCCTTCTTGTGATAGATGTTGCACACCATCATGTCAAAGTCAACCTTAAATCCTCTGTCACTGAATTGGCTGACACTGAGTAGGTTGTGCTTCAATCCATCCACAAGAGCAATATCTTCAATGACAACATTTCCAATTTCCAAACAGCCATATCCCACTGTGTAACCCTTGCTGTTGTCTCCAAAGGTTATGATTGGGCCAGCTTTCTCTACATAATGTGATAACAGGGCTTTATCACCTGTCATGTGTCTTGAGCAACCACTGTCAATAATCCACATGACCTGATTTTTCTTCTTACCCTGCAAAACAGAATGTTTCTAAGTTGCATATGGTACCCAATCTTTGTTGGGTCCTGCAGTTTCAGTGTTTCCTGAGTTTCTTTCAGTCACAACATCACAAGCATTATCAAAGACTTCCTGTTTGACTTCTCTTTTCACCCACTTAGGTTTAGAATTGGACTTGGTCCTTTTCTTAGTGGATGAAGCCTTTTTGCTGTTGCCAGCAGGCTCAGAAGTCTCAACAGTGTTTAGGTATGAGCATTTTTCAGTAGAGAGAACAGGTAAGTTAAAGCATGTACTCATGGCAGTGATTTTGCATGGCATACAATCAATGTTATTACAGACACTCATAGTTCTATGCATAAGGGGGGTTCTGTGTAAGTTACCATTGAGTTCAGTAGCATTGATCTTATCCTCAATTGGTTTCTTACAAACATGTGTTAAGTGATGAGTAGATCCACAGTTATTGCACAGTTTCCTAGAAGCACCTCCAACATTAGTGTATCCATTTCCTTTATTGACACCTACCTTACCATTTCTGTTTTTAGACTTGGGAGTTACTGGATTGACAGTATGTTCAGAAGTTGCTGTCGAACTTTCCTTGACAGTATCTTTTATTCCTACTGTCTTGACAGAAGGTTTGAAAGTTGCTGTCTTGGAACCATTCTTGACAGTATCTTTGAAAGATTCTGTCTTGCCAACTGTGACAGCATCTTTTGAACTTACTGTCTGATTGCTTGGTAAGTTTACTGTCTTGGGGATTGTGACAGTATCCTTTCCATCCTTGAATGTGCTGTCAACACCTTCATCCTCATCAAGAATTTCTTGTTTGATGAGCATGGCTTCTTCATCAAACTCAATTTCAGCAGCTTTGAAAATAGGAGTTTTAACTTTCTTGAGAATGGTGGGTTTGACAGCAGCATTTCCAGGACAATCTTGAATCACAGTTTCCTTTCCAGGTCTTCTACCATAAGAAAAACCTATACCAACAGACTGATTTTCTGTATGCTTATCATTGTAATCCTGAACTATCTTTGATGAGTTTCTATAGGCCTTAATCTTAAATTCATTTTCAGCAATCTCATTCCTCAGGAATTCCTCAACCTCCTTAGCACATTTTAATTCATTTTTAAGTTTAGCATTCTCTTGAGCTAAAGAGCCTAGTGAACTGGTTTTGAGAACAAGAGAATCATTTTCAGACTGAAGTGTTTCATTTAGCTTACTTAGTCTAGAGATTTCCTCATTAGCAGCAGACAAGCTAGTATAGACATTGAACATTTCAGCACTTAAGTCTTTAATGGTTTTCTTATACTCATCAGTAGACATATCAAGTAAGACAAGTGAAGGTACCTGACTTGAAGGTGTTGATGCTACCTCATCAGTGCTAGCCATGAGAGCTAGGTTGACATATTCTTCCTCTTCTTCATCATCAGAATCATCCCAACACTTTCCTTCAGCCACATAGGCTCTACCTTGATTTTTCTTGGAGTATCCACCAGTTCCTTTCTCATATCTTTGAACCTGTTTGGGTCTTTTGCATTCAGTAGCAAAATGACCAGGTTCTCCACAGTTGTAACATTTGAACTTTGATCTATCCACAAATCCAGTTTTGTATCCTCCTTTGGTTGAACTTCCCACAGCAGCCTTTGATGAGCTTCCTTTGCTGAACTTGGATGCTTGGCCTTGAGGCTTGTATGACCTATCCTTCTTGAACCTAAAGTTCTTGAACTTTTTGGCCATGTAAGCCATAGTAGGGTTGTCCATGCTTTCCAGTTCCTCCATTGTGTAGAAGTCTTCATCTTCCGCATCTTTGAGCTGTAGTACCACTTTCTCATCATCTTCAACCACCTCTTCTATCTTCAAGGTCTGTGTTGGGGTTGATGGTGTGATCTGTAGTACTTCACTTGGCTGTGTGATCCTTGGCACATGTGCTACTAGGGCACTTGACATATTAGCCATCTTGTTCCTTGTTCCACTTTGTATGGCTCTCTTTTGAAAGAGTTCGAGTTCATAAGATTTCAGAATACCATAAAGTGTCTCAAAGGTTATATTGTTGAGATCTCTTCTTTCTCGTATGGCTGTTGTCTTGTGTTCAAGGTGATCAGGCAGTGTGAGCAGGAACTTGACATTCAATTCTTTTCTGTCATAGTACTTGCCATGTATCTGTAATTCAGTTAAGAGCTTACTGAACCTTTCAAACATGGAGGTTAAGTCTTCACCAGGCTTGGCCATGAATGCCTCATATTGAGATATTAGAATTTGCCTTTGGTTGCCCTTAACCTCTTCACTTCCTTCACAGAGTAAGGCTAACCTGATCCACATCTCCTTGGCTGATGTGCAGCTTATCACACTTCCACACATGGCTTTATCCAGCGTGAGAGAATCGAGCAAGATAAGTTGCAAATGATCATCTAGCACCATTTTCTCCTTTTCAGGTTCCAAGATTTCTGAGGGATCTTTGGGAACCCAATGTGCAGGAACAATCTCACCATTCACTGTTGTGGCTTCAATTTCCTTTCTTGGTATGAAAGGACCATTCTCGAGTATACCTGGGTATAGCGGATTTGCAGCTTTGATAAACAACAAGATTTTTCTTTTCCAAATGCTGTAGTTCTCTTTATCAAATGCTGGGATCCTGATACTGTTTGATTTCTGTATTTTCTTCGGGATCTCAGATATGTATGTTAATCTGAAAGCTCTGATACCAGTTGTTAGTCCTTGTGTATTGCAGAAGGGGGGGGGGGGATGAATGCAATACTGATAAAATTCAATCTAAATTTCAACAACTAAAATCAAGATTAAACGTTATCAGCAATATATGCAATCACGAACAGTATTCATTAAGAACAAGATTCACAAAATAAATGTTTTATTTATTTTGCAAAGTGTTGCTACAACCTCAAGAAAGAATTCTCGAGCTTCGGGTTTTCTTCAAAGACACTTGCTTGTCTTCGTTACAATTCTAGAATGAATTGATAGTAGGTATAAGACTAACCCTATCACTATCAGTCACGGGTTTGTGAAGCTGCTGTCACTGTCAAGTGGCAGCTTCTTACAGATTGTCTTACCCATGTGACTTTCCTAAATTGCTAACATGTCAGATATACATTACAAAGAAAGCAACCTAGATTCATTCCATTTCCAGCTAAACCAATTCAGCAGATAAAGACTTGTTGACCTTGCTCTTGAATTGATTCGCTTTTGTTTTGCAGTGCTTGAAGCTTCTGTCGTAGTCTTGCAAACTTGGTGCAGCTTAGGGATACTGCATCACGCCTGTTTCTTGAACATTTAAACTGTCACGGGATTTGACTGAGAAAGATACCTAGCATAAAGATCTTTATTGAGACAGTTACTTTTGCCGCAAAGCTTGCTGTCACAGGAATGATCTTTTGGTGACAGTATGAGTTCCCCGCATAGAGTGCTGTCGAGGATCCCAAACTTGCTGTCGAGGGCAATAGTTGCTGTCGCGTAGTCTTCCGCCAATGTTGCTGTCAGAGTGAATATGCTGTTGTGACTTGCAACATTCTGTCTTCTTGTAATCTTACTATCACAGCTTTAGGACAGTAACCTTTATTCATGTTGTCATCCAAAAAGCATTCTTTGAGGCTTGAACACATAAGTGAACTTCTTTCAAACAATACAACTAGAATAACATTACATACTGATTACAAGAACATACTTTGGCTATGCCAGTATGTTTTACTTAATTTGAAAAATTAAGTACAATCAAAGTTAAGTTATTTCAATGCTATCACCCATAAATCCCAACATTAAGTAACATTTTCTTTAATTTATTTAAAATAATCAATTAACATCGAATTTTTTTAACTACAATAAATAATATTAATATTGGATAATTACTCTCAAATCTCTATGTAAAACCTTAAATTACGACATTTTATAATTAAACAATCAAAAATATAAATTAAAGATTAAAGTTGTAAAAATTATATAAATACTCATAATATTTCCTTATTAAGTGTGTGTTGTGGATTAAAAAACGTACTTGTATATTAATTGCTAGGATTAATGAGCTTTCGAGCTTTGATGGCTGCACTCGTGTTTCCGGACTAAATTGGTCCTCACAAGATGCCTACGTATCTCAATTCGTTATTGAGAATCAAGCCAAGACGTAGTTCTGATTGTAGGATCAGGGACCTTATATAGGCGTCTGGAGCCTAGTATTTATGGTATGTTTAGGAGACTTAACGGATAAGTCTTCTTATTGATAACTGATAAGGATTGTATTTCTTGCTGAAGAATTCGTTTCCTTGTTGATAAAGGTTATGACTCATTGATTGCCTTTAATTGGGATTCCAGATCCTTCTTTGACTAATTTTTCCATAATCAAAGCTCTTTTCATGAGCTGTATATTTTCCTTACTCATTAATTACGAAATTAATGAATAATTAGGGTGTCGGGCCTTAAATATCGACCTTTTGTTTGACCAGTCAATTATATTTCTATAATTACTTTTCTGACCATATCATTTGCCCCCCAACTTCTGGGAAAATATCCTTGGGGTTTTCGTAGAAGTTACAGCGTGTTTTTCCCAAAACTTTCCATTTTTAGGTCATTTTCGACCAGGAATTCGACCAGGAATTCAGTGTAAAATCGACCAGGAATTCGACCAGGAATTCAGTGTAAAATCGACCAGGAATTCGACCAGGAATTCGAGCTCAAACAGGTGTGAGGTCGAAGCTCTCGACCTGGATTTCTAGGTCTTTTTCGACCTCACCTGCTCGACCTCGACTCAGTATTTTTTCGAACAGGAACAGCTGTGAGGTCGAAGTTCTCGACCTGGATTTCCAAGTCATTTTCGACCTCAAGTTTTCGACCAGGAAGCCAGTGTAACTTCGACCTGGAATTGTTGATTTCAATTCCTAGGCTATTATCGACCTCATTTGACGACCTCGTCTCTAATATACCTTCGACCTCGATTGGTTGCGAGGTCGAGGCTCTCGACCTGGATTCAAAGGCTATTTTCGACCTCGATTGGTCGACCAGGAATTACGTGTGTTTTCGACCTCGATTTGCCAATTTTTTGACTTGTTTTTGGTGCGAAGTCGATGGACACGACCTCAGTTTCGTGTGTATTTTCGACTAGGGTCATACGACCTCATTTTAGGGTCTTTTCGACCTCAAAACCTTTAATTGTTTCATTTTATTTGGAAGTGGGGTCGTTTGATACGACCTCGTTTTCTTGTATACTTTCGACCAGGGTCGTGCGATCTCGAATTAGAGTCTTTTCGACCTTGGTTTTTTCATTTTTTGCCTTGGTTTTATTCCAAGCTTTATTATTTTTGGGCTTTTAAATAGTCCAATTTTAATTTTGGGACTTAATTCTTTCCAGCCTTGGGCCTTAATGGGCCTTTTTGACTTGGGCTTCGATTTTGCCTGAGACTCACTTTACTTGGGCCTTTGCTTTTGTAATCCAAAAATGGATTTATGGGCCATACTGGCTATAGACGGTTGCCATCCCTCAACCGGTTGATCTTCCAGTCATTCTCACTATAAGAGAGTGAGATTTCTCATTTCACTCTCACTTCTCACTTTTCACTTTCCAAAATTTCTCTCTAGTTTTCTCTCAGTTTTTATTCCGTGGTAAGGCGATTCCCGGCGAGCTTTTTACGGTGGTGTTCTTGTTTTTCTGGGATTGATCTTCATCCCTTGAAGATTTCTGGGCTTTAATCTTCATCATTTGAAGATTTCTGGGTTTTAACCTTCCTCATTCGAAGATTTCTGGGTTCCCTTGAAGTTTTTCTGGAAATTTCCTTTGAAGATTTGAAGATTTGAAGATGTCTGACAAGGCTGCCCAACGACTTCAAAGAATGAACAAAGCTTCAAAGAGAGGTATCAACATTCGCTCCCCTCATATGTCTCTTCAGGATATGATCTTAGAGCGTAGTGATGAATATCCTCATGTATCACACTTAGATTCATTTGATTGTAGTAATAAGTTCCATGAAATTGACTTAATTAGGGACTATAACAAAATGTATAGGGTTAAGTCCCCTTATAGATTAGTTCCAGCAGGCCCAGGGGACCGTTCTTGCCATTGGCGTCCTGATGCACTTTGCATATATAAGGATGCCATTGTTGCAGGACTTAGGTTTCCCATGCATGAGTTCATTCCCAGGCTTTTGGCTGATGTGGGGATTAACCCTTACATAGTATCCCAGTTTAAAACTTGGGTTGGTTTCATCGAACCTTATTTATAGTAGTGAGTCCACTTGGAGACACCTTAAACATAATAAACTTTCAAATTGGAGGCATGCCAAGTCCTTGGCACCTCTTGCCCTTCAAGGGTTTCTAGTTTGTACGAGCCTCGACCAAATACGTTCTTGACGCGATATGGTCCTTCCCAATTTGGGGCTAACTTCCCTTTTTGTCCAACTCCGGATGCTTCAATCTTTCTGAGAACCAAGTCTCCTTGACGAAAGAACCTTTCTTTAACCCTTAGGTTGTAGTAAAAGGATGCCTTCTTTTGATGTTCAACTATCTTGGCGTTCGCCTCATCTCTAACTTCGTCAATTAGATCCAAAGCTAGCCTCAAGCCTTCTTCATTTTCTTCTGGTTCATAAGCCTCAACTCTTGGGGAGGTGTGAGTAATTTCCACTGGGACCACTGCCTCTGCTCCAAAAGCCAATAGGAATGGAGTTGCCCCGGTGGTGACTTTGCAAGTAGTACGATATGCCCAAAGTATAGGGAGTAATTCGTCTACCCAAGTGTTTCTGGAGCGTTCAACTCTTTTCTTTAGTCCATCAAGGATGATTCGATTTGCAACCTCAGCTTGCCCATTTGCTTGAGGATGGGCGACAGAAGTGAAGCGCAACTTGATATCGTTTTCATCACAATACTTCTTGAACTCATCGTTGTTAAACTGGGTTCCATTGTCCGTGACCAGGACTCGTGGAATTCCATATCTGCATATCACATTTTCCCAGAAGAATTGCATCACTTGCTTGGTGGTTATCTTGGCTAATGGCTTAGCCTCAATCCACTTGGTGAAATAATCAATTGCTACTATCAAGAACTTTCTTTGAGCACTTGCCATAAGAAATGGCCCGAGTATATCCATTCCCCACATAGCAAAGGGGATAGGTGAGTTAATGGATGTCATCATCTCTGGTGGTTGCCTAACCACTGGTGCATGTTTCTGGCACCGTTCACATTTCTTGACGTAGTTCTTAGCATCAGCAAGTATGCTTGGCCAATAGAAACCTAGACGAGTGACTTTATGAGCCAGGGCTCTGCCCCCCAAGTGTTGCCCACAAATCCCTTCATGCACTTCCTTTAGGGCCAATTCTGCCTCTTGAGGTCTCAAGCACTTTAAGTACGGAATAACAAAAGATTTCTTGTATAGGATTCCCTCAATTAGGGTATACCTTAGTGCTCTGACGTACAGCTTTCGTGCTTCTGAAGTGTCGTTGGGTAACCACCCAGTTTCTAGATGAGATTTGATGGGATCAATCCAACAACTGCCAACATCAATGGGTGCTACCAACTTTCCATTGATGCTTGGGGTCTTCAAGACTTGGAAGTATACACTCCCGGCATAGTTTTCAATTTCAGAAGAGGCAAACTTAGACAAGGCATCAGCCTTCATATTTTCTTCCCTTGGAATGTGTTCCACATAGCATTCATCGAACTGAGTCATAATGGCCTTGACAAGTTTTAAGTACTTGGCCATGACTTCATCTCTGGCCTCAAACTCCCCATTTACTTGGGAAACCACTAGCCTCGAGTCTCCACATACTTTCAGAGTTTTGACTCTCAAGGCTCCAGCCAGCCCTAAGCCAGCTATCAGAGCTTCATACTCAGCCTCATTGTTTGTCGTCGGGAAGTCAAGTTTTAGTGCATACTCTATTAGGAATCCATCAGGACTTTGTAGCACTAAACCAGCTCCACTTGATTTTGTTTTTGATGCTCCATCAAAATAGAGCACCCAACATTCTTTGAAGGTCATTTCCTCATCTTTCTTATCTTCCATAGTCACTTCCTGCCCCCCGACTTCTTGGTTGTCAATGGTGCATTCAACCATGAAGTCAGCAAGTGCTTGAGCTTTTATGGCCGTTCGAGGCTTATACTTGATGTCGAATTCGCCCAATTCAATGGCCCATTTGATCAATCTTCCACTAACTTGAGGGCTATGCAAGATGTTTCTTAGAGGTTGATCAGTCAAAACCTCTATCTTGTGAGCCTGGAAGTAGGGGCGTAGCTTTCTTGAGGCCATTATCAAGGCTAAGGCAAACTTCTCAACCATTGAGTAGTTTATTTCTGCCCCATGTAGAATCTTGCTCACATAGTAGATGGGTTTCTGAACCTTTACTTCTTCCTTTACCAAAACAGCTCCAAGGGCTGTGTTGGAAACCGCCAAGTATAAATAGAGAATTTCTCCTGGCTTGGGTTTTGCCAACAGTGGTGCTTCAGCCATATATTTCTTCAGGGCCTCAAAGGCCTCTTGACTTTCAGTTGTCCATTCAAAATTTTTCACTTTTTTGAGTGCTTTGAAGAAGGGTAAGCACTTCTCTCCAGACTTGGAGATGAATCTCCCCAAAGCAGCCACTCTTCCCGTCAGTTTCTGGACATCCTTGACAGTCTTTGGTGGTTCCATGTCTAGAATTGCTTTGATTTTGTCGGGATTAGCCTCGATCCCTCTCTTGGAAACCATCAGGCCTAAAAACTTTCCCGAGCCTACACCAAAGGCACATTTGGCTGGATTCAGCATCATCTTGTGGTGCCTTAGCACTTCAAAAGCCTCTCGGAGGTGCTCAATATGATCGGCCTTATCAAGGCTTTTGACTAACATGTCATCTACGTAGACCTCCATAGATTTTCCAATCAAGTGCTCAAAGATTTTGTTAACCAACCTTTGATAGGTTGCTCCAGCATTCTTAAGTCCAAAAGCCATGACCAAGAAACAGAAGACACCAAAGTCAGTGATGAACGACACCTTGGCGATGTCATCTTTGTGCATCTTGATTTGATTATATCCGCTGAAGCCATCCATGAAACTTAGCATCTCGTGCCCAGCAGTGGCATCTATCAGAGCATCAATCCTTGGTAAGGGAAAACAATCCTTAGGACATGCATCATTTAAGTCGGTGAAGTCGACGCACATTCTCCACTTCCCGTTAGCTTTTTTGACCATCACGGGGTTAGCTAACCATTCTGGGAATTGGATTTCCTCAATGAATCCAGCTTCCAAAAGCTTATTCACTTCTTGCTTAATGGCTTCAAGCCTCTCTGGAGCAAAACTTCTTTTCTTTTGTTTCACTGCCTTCCTTTCTGGATCCACATTCAATTTGTGAGATATTAGTTGGGGATCAATCCCTGGCATGTCAGCCGCTGTCCAAGCAAAAACGTCATTGTTTTCTTGAAGAAAAGATGCAAGTTTGCCTTTCAATGGTTCGGGCAGTAGTGCCCCAACATAAGTCACCTTCTCTGGTTCATCCAGGACTAAGGGAATTGGGATTAAATCCTCAGCTGGTTTCCCTCTTCGGTCCTCATTGTCACTAGTGTCCATATCTTCAATGGGGAGAACCTGCCCCCCAACTCCATCAGGCCTTAACGCGGCTACATAACAGCTTCTAGCCATCTTTTGGTCTCCCCGTTCTTCACCAATCCCATTCCGAGTGGGGAATTTGAGTTTCAGGTGGTATGATGAGGCAACAGCCTTAAACGCATGAAGACCCGTCCTCCCAAGGATCGCATTGTAAGTTGAGGTTGCCTTTATAACTATGAAGTTCAGCATCTGAGTGGATGTATTCGTTCCTTGTCCCATGGTCATTGGGAGTTGGATAGTGCCTTCCACCTTTGATTCCACTCCATTGAACCCATATATGGGCATATTAGAGGGTGTCAACTGAGAATCAGTGTAACCCATCTTGATAAAGGCATCGTGGAACAAGATATCCACAGAGGCTCCATTGTCGACTAAGACTCTCTTTGTTTCAGAGTTGCCTATCACAGGTACTATGACAAGAGGATCATCGTGGGGGAACTTCACCCCTTCCAAATCAGAATCATCAAAACTTATTGATACTTCTGTTCGTGCACGCTTCGGTGCTTCTCCAACAATAGTCAGTACCTCTCGGGCATAAGCTTTTCTTGAGTTTCGGGAGGACCCAGCAGCAGTTGGTCCTCCAAATATCATGTTGATCACAGGCCCTCGGGGCTTGGGATTTCGATCTTGATCGTTGTCCCTTCTATCATAATCCTTCCTTTCATAGTTCCCCCTTTGGCTCCCTTGGCTCCCATCCTTAGTGAACTTGCTGAGTTTTCCTCTTCGTATCAGAAACTCAATCTCATCTTTCAGTTGTCTACAATCATCGGTGTCATGACCGACTTCTTTGTGGAACCGACAAAACTGATTTTGGTTCCGTTTGGACAGATCAGCCCTCATTGGCTTTGGCCATTTGATATCTTCTTCCTTGGCTATCTCCATCAGAATTTGACTCCTAGGAGTATTCAATCTTGCATACTCCGTGAATTTTGGCCCAAAGTTATTTCTCTTGGGTGGAGAGTCAGAATTCTTTGATGTTCGGGGAAACTTTTCCTTGACGTCGTACTCCTGAGTTTCTTTTCTTTTCTTCGAGTTTCCACTACCACCAGCAGGGGGCTCATACTTTCTCATGCTTTCTTCAGCCTTGATATATTTCCCATCCCTATCTTGGAGCTTCAGCATGCTCTCGGGTGGATGTTTAGCTAACGACCGTTTGAAGTGGTCATCAGTGGTTCCTTGTTGTAGGGCTATCATAGCCACTCTGTCTTCCAAATCTGGGACTTTTAAAGCCTCTCGAGTGAATCGATTGATGTAGTCCCTCAGGGCTTCATTCTGTCCTTGCCGGATTGCCATGAGTGAGGCAGAGCTTTTCTCATGCACCCTTCCACTTATGAATTGATTGATGAAGGCTTTACTCAATTCTTTGAAGGATCCAATGGAGTTGGGAGGTAGACGGCTATACCAACGTTGAGCCATACCTGCAAGAGTTTGGGGAAACGCCCTACACTTGACCGCATCGTTGGCTGGCTGCAACAGCAGTGCATTGGAGAAGGTTCTCACATGATTAGCGGGATCTCCCGTTCCATCATACGCTTTAATCGAAGGCATCTTGAACTTTCTGGATATAGCCGTTTTCATGATGTCTTGAGTAAACGGTGGTGTAGGATCATCGGGATCTCCTAGGGGCAACAGATTACTAGGATCACCCCTTGGGGCTTCAGCCCTCTTGGTCCTTCTTGGTGGATCCAAGTTGATTATCGGGATTCCTTCAGTCGTTTTTGCTCTAGCGGCCTCTTGTTCTGCCAATACTTTCTTAAGCCTTGCGACTTCTGCCTCATGGGCCGCAAGCTTGTCCTTAGTAGTTTGGGGTTGATCTTGGTTAGCTTGCGAAGATCGTTTCCTTCTAGGAGCGACATCGTCCCCGGTTGTATAACCCTCATCCTCGGTGTAGGGCCCAGAAAAATCGTCTCGAAACATCTGACGAGTTTGGGTTTCACGGTTTTGGGGTCCCAAACCTGGTACGTAAGGGGGCACGTAAGCCTCATGGTAGATTGGATTAGTTCCGCTACCACCCGCTGTGGGGCGAGGGGGCATGCCATAGCCGGGCATCCCCAAAGTCTGATTTACGTATTGAGGGAGATCAGTAGTGTGGAGTTGAAGACTGCGAGGTGCGTTCACAAGCAACGCAGAGGTTGTAATTGGTTGCTGGTGAACGGTCTCTTGTGGATTAGATCCATGAATGACCATTTGTAGGGGATTCGTCCCTTCAGCAGTAATTGGGACTTCTTGTCCTTGAGTGTTGGTGGGGATATTCGTTCCCTGAGTGCCAGTAGTTGGCGGTGGTTGGCTCCCATGAGTATCAGCCCCGGAGGTGATAGGGGGGCCTTCAGAAGTGTCAGAATCTCTGTTTGTTCTTCGCGTGTTTGCCATGGTTGATGTTGTCTTCCCACACACGGCGCCAAATGTTGTGGATTAAAAAACGTACTTGTATATTAATTGCTAGGATTAATGAGCTTTCGAGCTTTGATGGCTGCACTCGTGTTTCCGGACTAAATTGGTCCTCACAAGATGCCTACGTATCTCAATTCGTTATTGAGAATCAAGCCAAGACGTAGTTCTGATTGTAGGATCAGGGACCTTATATAGGCGTCTGGAGCCTAGTATTTATGGTATGTTTAGGAGACTTAACGGATAAGTCTTCTTATTGATAACTGATAAGGATTGTATTTCTTGCTGAAGAATTCGTTTCCTTGTTGATAAAGGTTATGACTCATTGATTGCCTTTAATTGGGATTCCAGATCCTTCTTTGACTAATTTTTCCATAATCAAAGCTCTTTTCATGAGCTGTATATTTTCCTTACTCATTAATTACGAAATTAATGAATAATTAGGGTGTCGGGCCTTAAATATCGACCTTTTGTTTGACCAGTCAATTATATTTCTATAATTACTTTTCTGACCATATCAGTGTGTTAGATCATGGATTAGTATTAGAAGTTTGTCTATAAATATAATAAAGGAATAAATTATAATAAAAAATAAATAATTTTAATTGATAACCAAATTCTCGAAATATAAAAAAAAATAGTGAATGGATACTTTAAAAAATATATATAATCAATTAACATCAGATTTTTTTTAATTACAATAAATATAAATAATATTAATATTGGATAACCATCCTCACATCTCTATGTAAAACCTTAAATTACGACATTTAACAATTAAACAATCAAAAATATAAATTATCGATTAAAGTCGTAAAATCTATACATATACTCGTAATGCTTCTTCAATCAGTGGGTTGGGTCATAAGGTGGTATTAGAAGTTTATCTATATAAAATAGACTATCTTATATAAAATAGATAGTACAATTGATGATCAAAATCTCGAAGTATATAATTATCATAAAGGATTTAAATTATAATAAAAAATAAAATAATTGTAACTGATAACCAAATTCTTTTTTTTGAAAGAAAGATGAATTTCCATTAAGCTGAAACACCAAATTCTTGAAATATATAAATAAAAAATTAATAGATTTAAATTCTTATTAAAACCAAAATAATTTTTGAATTTTGATTGATTAATCACGTTGTATGGATAGTCTAACATCTTCGGTTAATAAAATTATATGAGAAATTTTTTAATAGACTTAAATTATAATTAAGAAAATTAATTTTTGAAATTTGATTGGTTAATCGCGTTGAATGAATAATTTAACCACCATTGATTGATAAAATTATATGGAGAAAGTTTTTTAGCTCTTGTGATTGATCTAAAATTTAGTATTGACATCTGATTGGTTAACCATCTTTGGTTAATAAAATTATAGGAGAAAAGTTTTATTGGATTTAAATTCTAGTTTAAAATTATATGAGGAAAGTTTTAGACTATTGTGTTTGGTCTAAAATTTAGGATTGACCCACCATAGGTTAATAAAATTATATGAGTAAAGTTTTAATGGATTTAAATTCTAATTAAATATAAAATAATTTCTGAATTTTGATTGGTTAATCGCGTTGTATGGATAGTCTAATCACCCTTGGTTAATAAAATTATATGAGAAAAGTTTTTAAGTTTTTCTGATTGGTCTAAATTTAGGATTGACATCTGATTAGTCCTAAAATAATTAGTATTTTTTGATTGGTTAACTGGATAGTGTGGTAGACTCAGGCATTATAATAAAAAAAATATTAATAAAATATGGTGCAATACCAGTTTTATCAAACTCGTAGCATCATTTTCACTTATTTAATTATTTAAAATCTACATAATGTTAATTTAAAACCTTGAACATAATTTATGATTATACTGAACACAATAAACACAGTAATATATCACATATAGTAGTTATCAGTAGTAAATCATAATCTTGATTCTAAAGAAGTAAACAAATTTTGATGAGTGAAAGACGAAACAACACACGACTATGGTGGGGTTTGACTATGTAATTAAATAACAAAATCCATGTAAACTATATTCATAAATTAACTCAACTTATACGACAAGGTGTAAACAAAAGGATTATAATATGATAAATTCATATACTATGTTACTAGGATATACAATCACATATATAATTATAAAGAGCAATTAAAGAATTCCTTTTTGATCACAGGCTCAAGAACACAATCTCTGTTGTCCCTTTTGCTCTGTGTTATCACCAATGTGGCTCTCAATAATAAGTTTCACAAGACACTTTATTAGGGTTTAGGGTTGAGTTTAATATATAGGATCGATTTCCAACTTCTTTTCTAATTAGTAATTTAATTTAGTAACCAATTTTTTTCGAAATCAAATATTATTATTATTATTATTATTATTACTATTACTATTATTATTATTATTATTATCATTATCTAGAATATTCAAAATACCTATATATTACAATATCAGTATGATCTGATTTCTCTGGTGACACAATTGTTGCAGCGGGCTTCATCTCAACACTATTTTACAGTTAAATGAAACTATTAAAAATTGCCAGCTTAAGTCTTTAACCAGTATACAAGTCTCTCTCGAGGTACTTTGCAGATAAACTTTCTCTAATACTTTTACACGTCCATGGTAGTTGATGGTCGACATAAAGCTGATCTACATAATGCTTATTTCTTAGCAGGAACCTAAATTGACGATAGAGGCTCAATCATCAGAAGGAGAATGATCTAACTATTCTCGACCACTTTACGACTTAAACATCGTAAATTTAACTGTAGATTTATAACAAGCATCAATGATCATAGATAATTAATTCTTTCTTAAGCTGTGAAGGTTCTCCTAAGATAAGATTATAGCCTTATAGGACCATTAGTTTGTTGAGTTTATTACTTTGTTAGTGTTAGATCTAAATAAATAATCTAGGATCATCTTATGCGATATTATCAAGGTTACATAATAAACTGTAGCGCGAAAGCGTACCTGAATTCATGATGGTAGATATGAATACGGATTATGGGACTTGATCTTCCACAGACTTGATTCGCCTCTAGCCGTATCTCGCTCAACTTGATGGGAATAGAGGAGTAGAGGTTATGAATAGCCTTGGGGACCAAAACCCTATTATGTTCTTTATATAGCCATCCAATTAGACCCCATTAACCCTAATCAGATTACTATTAGGTATTACACATTACAAAGCCCATACCGAATAAGATGTTATTGGACCCTTTATTTTAGACCACTTAATTAGTCCAAATATAGAATAAACATTAAATATAATTGTATTTAATTTGTAAGCCCATATATTGTGATTATTAATAAAATAATCTAACAATCTCCCACTTGGGCTACAAATTATACCAAACAACAATTACATTCAATAACCTTAAGTGCGCACAAAATTATTTATTCTTTACAAACATCTTCCTTAGTCAATCTGGTACATCTCATATATAAACATGAAACCAAAGTGACCTTCGTCACATCACCGTAACTCGATCCTCAATGATCACCACATAAATATACTCAATGACATAGATCAAGTATGGATGTGTAATTGGAAATTACATGCAATGTGATCTCAATCATGCCTATTTCCAATTGATCCTTAATACCTTAGTGAGCTCAATCTTTATTCTTTCAACTTTATGTCAAAACCACAATTGAAAAAACAATAACTCATTTAGAGCAATATAGAAAGTAAAATAAAAGAAATTAACTTATTCTGCAGAAAACTCAAAATATACAATATATCACAATAGTGTCAATATAAACTGAATACTGAATACAAGAACAAAACAAACTCCCACTAGAACTGAATATCTTCCATAGAGACAACTCCCATTTGAGCAGTATGCCCAAGAAAGACTTTAGGTGTCAAAGCTTTAGTAAGTGGGTCTGCTAGCATAAAATTTGTTCCTATATGCTCAATAGACACTATCTGATTTTGCACTCTCTCTATAACAACTAGCTATTTAATATCTATATGTTTAGAAGCTGCGGAGCTTCCATTATTATTTGAAAACTCAGTTGCAGAGCGATTGTCACAGTAAACTATCAATGGTCTTTCAATTCCATCAACAATCCGCAATCCTGTAACAAAATTCCGCAACCATATAACATGATTTGTTGCCTTATAACAAGCTATAAACTCTGCTTCCATGGTAGATTGAGCTATAAGTGTCTGCTTAGCACTTTTCCAAGATATAGCTCCTCCAGCTAACATGAACACATAACCAGAAGTAGATTTTCTTGTATATATGCAACCAGCAAGATCAGAATCGGAATACCCAATGATCTCCAAATTTTCCGACTTCCGATAAACAAGCATGTAATCCTTTGTTCCTTGCAAGTACCTCATAACCCTTTTGATCGCAATCCAGTGATCCATTCCAGGTTTACTTGTATATCTACTTAACATACCCACAATGAATGCCAAATTCGGCCGAGTACAAACTTGAGCATACATGAGACTCCCAATATCCGAAGCATAGGGAATGTTCTGCATCTCCTTTCCTTCAAAATCATTCTTAGGGCACTGTTTGAGACTAAACTTGTCTCCTTTAGCAACATGAGTACTTATTTGTGCACAATCTTTCATACCAAACTTAGCACCTTTTCGATATAGCTCTTTTGTGATAAACCAAGAATACCTCGAGAACGGTCTCGATGTATCTTAATTCCTAATACAAAATAGGCGTCACCAAGATCCTTCATCTCAAAATGATTTGTGAGAAATCTCTGGGTTTCGTGCAATAAGCCTATATCGTTACAAGCCAATAGTATGTCATCGACATAAAGCACCAGGAAAATAAATTTACTCCCACTGAACTTATGATATATGCATTTTTCAACAACATTGGACTCAAAACCGTATGAGACAATGGTTTGATGAAATTTGCGATTCCACATACGGGAAGCTTGCTTTGTACCATAGATGGATCTTTTAAGTTTACAAACCATAGAATTTGGATCACCAATTACAAAGTTTTCTGGTTGTGTCATATATATCGTTTCATCAATGTCACCATTAAGAAATGTTGTTTTGACATCCATCTCATGTAGCTCTAAATCAAAATGAGCCACAAGTGCCATTATTATTCTAAAAGAATCTTTCGATGATACTGGAGAGAAAGTTTCTTTATAATCAATACCTTCTCTTTGATTAAAACCCTTTACGATTAGACGCGCCTTATATTTTTCAACATTGCCTTTTGAATCCCTTTTGGTTTTAAATATCCATTTACAACCAATGGGTTTCGCACCTTCAGGCAACTTGACAAGATCCCAAACGTCATTGTCCTTCATGGATTTTATCTCATCATTCATGGCTTCAATCCACTTTTGACTATTAGCATTTTGTTTGACTTGTTGGAAATTGATCGGATCATCTTCCATTACCCCTATGTCAAACTCATGCTCTTGAAGAAAAACAATATAATCATCTGGAATTGCACTCCTTCTGTCTCTAGTGGATCGCCTTAGTGGCACTTCCTCTTGAGGTTGTTGAGTTTGCTCTTGTTGAGCATCATCTTGATTTTGAGTAGGAAATTGTATAGGTATATCCACATTGTTGTCTTGAACAATATGAGGTAAAGAAACTGATTCTTCCTCAAAGACAACATCCCTAACTGTATTTTTCCCCTTCAAACTCAACATCCTCAAGAAATTTAGCATTTCCCGTTTCGAAAAAAGACTTTGTCAAAGGATCATAAAACTTGAAACCCTTTGTTTTCTCAGGATACCCAACAAAATAGCAACTAACAGTTCTTGAGTCCAGTTTATTTTCATGCGGCCTATAAGGCCTTGCCTCAGCTGGACATCCCCACGCATGTATATGATTAAGACTAAGTGTTTTACCAGTCCATAATTCATAAGGGGTTTTAGCTACTGCTTTGCTAGGTACTCTATTTAGTAGGTAGGCTGCAGTCTTAAGCGCATCTCCCCAGAGAGATTCTGGTAAAGAAGAGTGACTAATCATACTTTTTACCATGTTTAAGCGTTCTGTTTCGTCTTTCAGCAACACCATTCATGCGTGGTTGCCCAGGCATTGTGTACTATGGAACGATTCCGCATTCCTCTAGGAATTTAGCAAAAGGTCCAGGACGTTGTTCACCAGATCCGTCGTATCGACCATAGTACTCACCACCACGATCAGATTTGACAGCTTTAATCTTTTCACCAAGCTGATTTTCAACTTCGGCTTTAAAGACTTTAAAAACATCCAAAGATTGTGACTTCTCATGAATTAAATACAAGTACCCATAACGAGAATAGTCATCTATAAAAGTGATAAAATACTGTTGATCATTCCAAGAAGCTGTAGGGAATGGACCACATATATCAGTATGTATCAACTGTAAGACACCAGTACTCCTATTGGCACTTAATTTCCTCTTGTTTGTCTGTTTACCCTTAATACACTCAATGCATACATTAAGGTCTGAATAATCAAGAGATTCAAGTATTCCATGTGACACAAGTCTCTCTAGTCTCCCTTTAGAGATATGTCCTAAGCGCTTATGCCATAACATAGCAGAATTCTCTCTTGATAATTTTCGTTTTGTACATCTTGATGTTATTTGCAAGGTTTCATGAGATGAAGCAATTGAATTCAACATATATAAATTATCAATCAAGGAACCAGTCGCAACCAAAGAAGAATTAAGAAATAGACTAAATTTATTCTCTCCAAATGAACAAGAGTAACCATATTTGTCCAAAACAGAAATAGAAACCAAATTTCGTCTAAATGACGGTACTACAAAAGTCTCTCTTAATTCAACAAAATGACCAATCTCAAAAGACAATCTAAAGGTGCCAATGGCTTCAACTGGAACTGCATTTCCATCACCCACATAGATGAATCTTTCAGCATCACTTGGTTTCCGGCTCCAAATGCAACCCTGTATAGAAATACTTGTGTGAGTAGTAGCACCAGAATCTACCCACCATGTATTACTAGGTACATAAGTCAAATTAACTTCAGAACAGACAAAGGTGAAAAGTCTACCTTTCTTTCTACGCCATGCGACGTACTTGGGACAATCCTTCTTCACATGCCTAGATTTCTTACAAAAGAAGCAAACAAAAGCTTTATCCTGAGTCTTTTGTTTATTAGGCTGTGATTTTCCCACTGCAGTCTCTTTATCTTTAGTCCTATTTCGGTGATTAACCTTTGAGGTAGTTGTAACATGAGCACTTTCAGTCTTCTCCCGCTTCAACCTATCTTCCTCCTGCACACAATGTGAAATGAGCTCATTAAGAGTCCATTTATCCTTCTGAGTATTATAACTCACTATAAATTGACCGTATTGTGCAGGAATAGAGATAAGTACCAAATGCACAAGCAAGTCATCAGACAAGTCAAGCTTTAGTGCCTTAAGTTTTGAAGCGATGTTAGACATCTCCATAATGTACTCCCGAATAGGCCTGTCAATGGATCGGATTCGGACCGGATCAACCTAAATCCATATCCGAATCCATTTAATTTTATCGGATTCGGATCGGATCGGATCGCACCTCGGATATTTTAGAGGTCAATCCATATCCAATCCATTTAGTTTAATGGATAAACGGATCGGATTTCGGATATCCATTATCCATTACTTACTCAACTGGTATTATTTTCGGCGTATTATTTTCGGCCGAAGGTTTAACTGGTATTATTTTTGTTCTCCATTATCCATGCTAAATATACATATTCATAAATAATATTAATTTATAAATAATATTTTTTAGAAAAATATAAGATAGATATTAGGCTTAGGGTTTTCACTTTTCACGTAATAACTTATAACAATATAGATATTTATACATATTATATTTTTATTTTATATTTTATTTATTATATAATATATTATTATTCAGATCGGATCATGGATAAGCGGATCGGATCAACCTAAATCCATATCCGATCCGTTTATTATTCGGATCGTCCTTATCGGATCGAGTTTCGGATCGGTTATTTTTCTGGTAAATCCATATCCATTAAAATTGGTTCGGATCGGATCGGATCGGATATCCGCTCCATTGACAGGCCTACTCCCGAATATTTCCTTTAGCTTTATACCTCATCTAAACAAGATCAGCTAAAAGCTTACTTGTCTCAGCCTTTTCGTTTTTTACAAAACGCTTTTCAAGCTCATCAAGGAAATCCTTTACAGATACCTCATCGGAGTCATCAGACATACCGCCCCTGAATTCTTAAGGAATGCTGCGTTTTATCATCATTAGACTTAAGCGATTAGAACGCTCCCCCTTCTCAAAGTTCAATTTATCAGTAGCAGAACTTTCATCCGTAAGAGAAGTAGGTTGTTCTTTCCTTATAGCATAGTCTAAATCCATGCAGCCGAGAACTAACAGAACGTTCTCTTTCTGGCTCTTAAAGTTTGTGCCGTTAAGCACGGGAATGGAGTTCATGTTGGCAGTTATAGTAGCAGCAGATGCATTAACTAGCAATTTGGAACAAATAAAATATAAGCTCGCAAAAAAAATCATGTCAAATTCATACATAAAAGCATGCATAAAAATAAAACATGAATTTAAAAAAAATAGTGTGTGGGCCCATTTAAAAACAAGATACCTAACACAACATTAACATTTAGTCTTTGGACAGAAATATTAACTTGCAACTGGTACTCTCCACGCAAAAATCAAATATTAATAATAAATTCGGTCAAGCAACAAACCTTCCTTTGGGCCGGTTAATTACTCACAAGAAAAATTGATAATTATTACATATTTATTCCCGCACGTATATTCATTATTTGGCCATTAAATAACCTTCATTTGGGCCGATTATTTTAACGCATAAATAATAAATATACACATCCTAGTATTTCAAAATAAATAAATCTACACATAAATATCACTTTAGCAATATTTTGCTTCAACTCACTTATTTACGAAATAAAAGGACAAGATAAATAATTATCTCATTAAAAATTATGGTGCCCAAAATTCGTATTGCTAAAATAAGTCACCTAAAATATTTTAACACTGTAATAATTGATTCTGCACAATGTAATTTGCATAATAAAAATTATGGCATCGCAGTGACCTTCTCATATATTAACTGACAAATACTAATATACATGAACATGAGAGGTGGCCACAGATTTTGATGTTAGTATTCCAATGAATAATTATCAAGGTATATGCCAATCACGTAAGCCAAAAAATTCAAAAAACAACATGATTTATGTATTCACTTCAATTGCCGCCGGCCAGCAACTTCCGTGCACAGATAACACATGCATCTGACTAAAAAAAATTCATTAATCAAAGAAAACATGCCCGCAAGACGTACATACCACATGCAGTAATATGCACGCTTATAACATAGAAGTAGAAGCAGCATAATCAACATGATATTTATCGCAACGAGAAAAGAAAATACATATATTCATGATTCATCGGCAAACAGAGAAAACAATCATATAAGTTATATATATGATCGACCCTAATAATTCAACATAAGATAGGCTCGGATACCACTTATTAGATCTAAATAAATAATCTAGGATCATCTTATGCGATATTATCAAGGTTACATAATAAACTGTAGCACGAAAGCGTACCTGAATTCATGATGGTAGATATGAATACGGATTATGAGACTTGATCTTCCACAGACTTGATTCGTCTCTAGCCGTATCTCGCTCAACTTGATGGAAATAGAGAAGTACATGTTATGAATAGCCTTGGGACCAAAACCTTATTATGTTCTTTATATAGTCATCCAATTAGACTCCATTAACCCTAATCAGATTACTATTGGGTATTACACATTACAAAGCTCATACCGAATAAGATGTTATTGGACCCTTTATTTTAGACCACTTAATTAGTCCAAATATAGAATAAACATTAAATATAATTGTATTTAATTTGTAAGCCCAATAATATATTGTGATTATTAATAAAATAATCTAACAGTTAGCACTTAACATATTGCAGTTCACTGTTCTATTGTCATGGCTAATTTGCTAAAAATTGGCCTTCTGGTAAGATGACTAATCTCTCTATGATTTTTAATAAGTGAGAAATACTAAAGTTCCTAAAACAGTTACCGAAAATCGTTCTCAAATATTGAGTTGTTGTTAACCCCTCGCATTCATATGAATCATACGAAAAAACTAGGCCATGTGTTACTGACTCTAATAAGGTTTTGTTATAAAATGCAAGTGATGGAACTTTCACGAACTTAAAATGAAATAAATAATTTAATGCCCATCAGAAGATAACCCGTGCAAAGCATTGACCCGAGAAAATTTGTTTAAATTGATCAATAATAAAATAATTTTAAAAGTAATTTACAATTACAAGGAATAATGAGAATATAATGATGAAACCAAAATAAGGATTGAACATTTTCGAAGTATTATTAAAGTATTTCATTTATTAGTAAAGGTAATTTTATTAATTTAATTATGATAGATACGTTATTTTTGTAAATTTTTTAATAAAAGAATTTTAATTATAGTAGAATTTTAACAATATTATAATTAATAATAAAAAGAGAATATAAAATTGTAGGAAAAATATGATTATAGGAGTGAAACCAAAATAAATGTAGAACCAAAATTGGTACCAATTAATAAAGGTTATAGATTAGTGAAAAGGCCCATTTTAAGAGGCCCATACAAACAGCAAACTACTCAACTTACACTCTTAAGCCTTTCGGTTATCAAATTTGTGTCATATAAAAAAAATAAGTCTGTTGTCATTATTTTGGGCCATCATCGTTTGGGCTAAAAGTTGTTGGACCCAAGTTCGGCCCATGGAAAGCTTGGGCGTTTAGATTAGGGTTTGAGTTGTGTATAAATACTAGCTTTCTCTTCGACTCCTCTCATCAACATGGGATTGAACACAATTTCTCAGCTGTTTTCATAAACCTGTCTTCTCTATCTCTCTTCATTCATCTTATTATTTATTTTGTTTTAGTTATGTCTTTAGATGTAAAGAATTGAATAATTGTCAAGTGCAATGAGGAAAACATACCTGTGCTCCAGAGATGAGAGTCATTCTCTTCTGTGACGGCTGTACAACCTCTAAGAAGTTCTGAGCACTCTTTTTTTGTTTTTACGGGTTTTGTTTTACGAGCGGGATATATCGGATATGTTTTACGATATATATTTAGTATTTTTTATTTTTTTATTTTTGTGTATACAAATTAGCGAGATGATGATAGAATTCACTTTGCTCTGTGATTTCTGATTATCTTTGATGTTAAAAAATCTCGACAGGATCTGATCGCTTTTTTTCTTAATTATTTATTATTATTAATTTTATGTTAGTTGATTTATAGTTATATGTATACTGGGTTTGCTATATATTTAATTGAAAATGGGGGAGAGGTAAATGATGAATACATAAATAGACAAATGGGTAATTTGCGTCTGAATCTTATTGATGCTAAACACCTTGGAGAACTGATACTGCATTTCCCCCGTTTTGTTTTGGTTATTTTTCTTAATATTTGGTCTAAAATATAAGTAAATATATGTGTATATATATATATATATATTTGGGCTAAAATATATAATTTTGTGCTTAATATTCCCCCCCCCCCCCCTTTTGTTTTGATTAATATTTTTGATTATTTTTGTATTTATTTGGGCTAAAATATATATTGACCCAATTATAATCTGTTTGCATCACAATTTAGCTAAATATTTTGAAAAAGTATTTTGTTCTAAAGAGTTATACATGAGGAAATTGGGCATCAAATCTCAGCTGTCAAGTTTCTGTTTGTAGTGATTTTATTGCTTAGGTTACACATGGTTATAAGTATTGATATACTTCCTATCATCCGAAATCAAGTGTCTTGTTTAAATTTTTATGGTCAAATTAACCAACTTTTGATTGAAATTTTCTGTCAAAATTTGGTCAGTTTGACTTTGAAAAAAATTAAACAAAGACACTTGATTTAGGATGTAATGATAATTGCAAACAGATACATTAAGGTTGGTTTAACTCTACTAGAGCAGAAGAGAGATTTCCAGAAGCAGATATCATTGTGGAATGATAGCAATGTAGCCGCAGATATCGGATGAAATGAAGATCAGTTCCAGTTTGAGAAGATCAAGATGTTAAATATTTCTGAAGTCATTGTACATGTTTAGATTTATGCTTTATTCTCAGTTTTGATGATTTGGAATATGTATTGAGGTTGTGAAAACACTGTATATCCTGGCTTACTGAACATTTTCAAAAATATTGCAAGTTAAATTTCTACTGTAAAATTGTTTGATATTCGCATACTTTTATAGTATTGAGTGATTGTTTTTACTACTTGATATAAGTAGTCCTCTTGATTCTTTAACCTTGCTAGTTTCATTCAAGCATTTGCAGTTCCCTGAAACTTAATGTTTTAAGAAAATGAAACATGATTTTAGATTTGTCTTGAAACAATGAAACTTAATGTCTTGATTTCTGCAATATTGAGTTTGTCTCACAATTTGTCTGTATCAACAAGTAATGTTTAATGCAAATATGCGTATGGATCAACCATAATTTAGCAAGAGCAAGTCCAAGAACTTACTTATCATGTCCTAAGCTCAAATATAAGTAATTTAGCAAAAAATGGTACTCCAACAATGTCCTAGTGATTATCAAAATCACTAGGACATCCATCTCATTACCTATTAATAGGTAACCACTAGTCATTACCTATTTAATTTTCATGAATAAAAAATTCATTTCCCTCTTTTTTTACATTATTTTTCTCTCTTTTTTACACTCTTTTTCTCTCTCTTTGCAAATATATTATTATAATAATAATAGGGAATGGATATAAGTAATGTTGTTGGAGTTCCTACAAGAAATCAAGTCCCTAAATCATTAGGACACATTATTATATATAATCTTGGGATATTCCATTTGGTACCATTGTATAATTGGTTTTTCATTTGGTACCACTCGAAGTTTTTGGCTTCCAAGTGGAGCCATCATACTTTTGGTTTCATCCACATGATACCACCCCGTTAACCAAACGTTAGTCGGCCGTTACAAAATTATGAGATTGTCCATTTGGTACCACTCAAAGTTTTCGACTTCCAAGTAGTACTCTTCTACTTTGTGTTTCAACTCCAAAATACCACTATGTTAATAAATTCGATGAAGTGGTATTTTGGAATTGAAGCCGAAAGTAGAATGGTGCCATTTGGAAGTCGAAAACTTTGAGTGGTACCAAATGGACAATCTCATAATTTTGTAACGGTCGACTAACGTTTGGTTAACGGAGTGGTATCATGTGGATGAAACCAAAAGTATAATGGTGCCACTTGGAAGTCAAAAACTTTGTGTGGTACCAAATGAAAAAGCCAATTGTACAATGGTACCAAATGGAATATCCCTATAATATTTATAAGTAACCAACTGGGACATTGTTGGACTTGCTCTAAGTTAAATATTGTTCATTCCATTTCCATATAGTAGTTGCTTTTTAACTCTGTAACTTCATCTCCTAAGAGCAACTCCAACCCAATATTAAATTATTATAATGTGTAAAAACAATTTCAATGCAATACTAAAATGATGATTTAAAGACACCAAATGAGTTTTGGGTCATCAAATTTAGTGATAAAAGTACATTTGGTAATCTTTTGACATCAAATTTGGTGGAACTTCTTTTTGTTGTACTTTTCAACCTTAGATTTATTAAGAATATAAAAATGAGAAAAAGTTAGAATATTCCATCTTTTATGTAAAAAATTACTTTTAGTGTCAAGTATAATGTCAATTGGGTTGGCGTAGGGTTGGAGATGGTTTATTATAATACTCTCCGTCCCTATCAATTTTTTACATTGAGGTTGAGTACAAAGTTTAAGAAAAAATGTAAAGTATTTAATATATAAAGTGGGAATAGTAGGAGAAAGTAGTGGATGTAGTGGGATCAATCAATATTCAATATATAAAATGGAAATAGTGGGAGAAAATAGTGGATGTAGTTTATTTTTATATTATAAAACTTTACTATTTTAAGAAATGTTTGGAATGTAAAGATTTGAGAAGGACGTTTAAAAAGGAAAGCGTAAAAAATAAGAGGGACATAGGGGAGTAACAGAAAGTTTATTAAAATGTGTGACCGGATTACCGGAAGCAGTATCAGAATGACACCATTAACTTAATGGTATTAAATCATTTTTGGTGTGAGGCTTAAAATGTTTGTGTTACAGAACTTTTAGACAGACTAAACAGCGCTAAATAGGTTCATCTACTCATCCAAGAGTGTGAATCAGAGTCTTTCGGAACCGATAGTTTTCTTAATTTCTTAATTGTCATTGATAAAAATTGGACGGGCAAAAAAATGATACCTCCACACTCAGCTTCAAAGTTCCACACTTTCATATGTACAATTTTCCTTCCTCCTGATAACTGTAAAATACTAAACTTGATAAAATTTGGGCCACAACAGCCCAACGCGGCCCAACTCATCGTAAAGTAGGGTTTGAGGCTGTGTATAAATACTTTCGCGAAACTTTTGTGCTTCCTCACCTCACAATCGCCGTTTATTTAACTTTTCTCTTTTTTCACCTTCTGCTTCGTACGTCTTACTATCATGAGAGTTGTATGTGAAAGAGAATTGTGGTTATTTATATCCTAAACAAACACAGGTGGCATGAATGAACAAGATAAATAACCATGATTCTCTTTCACACACAACAATCGATGGATAGACGTCCTGAGTCAAACAAGAGGGGAAGAAAGTGAAAAGATAAACAAATTGTGATTGGGTAGAAGAGAGAACCAAAACCAAATACAATGATCTCCTAAACCTGCAAGCGGTGGTGATAGATGTCCAAGAGACGAAAAAGTTGCTTACACTGCCGGAGAAAAGGAAACGAGCACTATGTTGGCAGAAAGAATTGAGGTATGTGCAAAAGATTAGTGAATTGTGTAGCCATTAACATGAGATTCTAGTATATTGCAAAACTAATGCGGTTTTTTCTTGGTATGAGATGCCGGATGCATGATCTTGAATAAGCAGAGTAAGTCTTATATATAAAGCTTCTACTGTGTCCAAAGATGTAAGATTGAGCAGATCAAGATAGCTATATAACAAATATATGCAACTACATTTAATAGCTAAACTTTACTCTTTTTTTTCCCTTCCGCACAGAACATTAACAAAGCATCTGGGTTGTAAAAGTTTGCATCAGCAGCGAAGAAATCAAACGCAAACAAACCTTAATTCCATGTACAAGCATGTGCAACTGTTCATTTTCATTTTCTGATGGTGATGCCGTAAAACATATGCAAGCCTGATTGTATATTTGTAGTCCAGTCCATTGTATTTGTTATTTAGGGGTAGCCTGGATTATTGATGGGATGAGGAATCAAGAATGAGAATAGAATTGATCAGTAGTCTATGAGGACGATGTTCCATTCTAATCAATTATATATTGTCATGTGTGATGGTATAGGAGCTGAAGTTCACACTGGTATCATGGTATCAGAGTCCAGGTTAGCTCCGGCTCCGGGTCGGTTTTGATGGGTTTCGTAGTATCAATTCTGGAGTGATATATCTATATATTTTAAATTTTTGCATAGATTTCGTATTCATATTTTGGTTCGTATGATATTTATTTTATATTTATATTATGTAATTATATTTATATTTAGTATGCATTAATTTTAGGTTGATACTTGATACCTATTTTAACTTTGTATAAAATCATACTATTAGACCCATGTTCAATTATGATTTTAGGGTCATGTTACTTGTAGAACCCTTAACCTTAGAACCCTTAGAACTCTATTTTATTTTTTAAAATAATATATATTTATTATATGAAGGTCATGGGTAAAGTTGTCCAAAAACACAAAATACATAATTTAGAGCTAATTAATATTTTATTAACGATAATAATCATACATCGATATCGATCACAAAATTCTTCATCATCATCATAAAATTTCCCCAATTATTTTTATCATTTTTTGTGAAAATATTCAAGTTATTGTATAAACACAATATCAGATAACAGTGTTCAGCAGCTGAACATTTAAATACAAGTAAGTTCAGTTGCAAAACTTTAAAATTTATGTGTTTGATTTCAAATTCGATTGCATGACTTTTATGTTCAGCGGTAGAATACGAAAGTTATGGTAGGAAAATAACGTGAATAACATTGTTCAACAGCTGAACATTATAAAAATAATCAAGTTCACTTGTAGAACTTTGTGAAAAAAAGTAATTTCAGTTGTAGAACTTTGAAGTCCATATGCATAACTTTTAAAATTCAGCTGCAGAACACTATATTTATACTATGAAACAAAATAGGTTCGGCAGTAGAATCCTTTTATTCCAAAAATACCCTTATAAGATTTTGTATATAAAAATGAGTTGAATCTGAACAGTTGATCTAGTAATAATCCAACGACTTATAACAATTCTAAAGTTCTTTTTTAGTGATTGGTTCTCTCTTGAGTCTAACCCTATGATTTTAAATGTTACTAGGCAACTCATATGCGCTTACTTAAATTTTATAATTAATTATTAAAAGATATTTAAAATTGATTTTTATTTTTAAAAAAATATAATGTATGATATAACACTTTACTTTAAAAATATTAATTAAATCTCCAAGTAAAATTTATATTAATCACTCATTTGGAAAATAAAATATTATATTATATCAGTCTCAAATTATAAATAGTTAAATAACGATCTTAAAAGCCGACGCCCCTTTCATGCTATACACTTATTACAATTTATAATTAGAAAATCTTTATACTTCCATATCACGATTTTCACAATCATTAACAAAAAAATTCCCAAAAAAATTAAGGTCATATGTTTCCTAGTGTCCCGAAAAAAACTTTCCCTGGTCTTGAATAGTAAATAGAAAATGACACGATATAAATAATTTTAAGTGATCATTTAACCTAAAAAATCTCAATTATATACAAATAATTAATTTTTATATTGAAATAATAATTATAATGCTTAAGTAAAGTTTGATATATCAATACTATTATATAATATACGAAACATTAAAAGTTTGTTTGGTCGGTATGGTATGTTGTGATTTTACTTAATTAACCTTACTTATTTATAGTTTGGTTGGTCGGTATGGTACATTGTGATTATACTTAATTGCCCTTAATTAACCGTACTTCATGTTTTTACTTAATTAACCTTACTTATTTATAAAAATATATTATTAAAAAATAATATTACCTATTTATAATCAATTACATTTTTTAACTAAATATATAACGGACAATTACCTTTTTTAACTAGAACATGTTAATTTTTCTATTTTTCCTTACTAAAACCTCTTCTTTTCCAAAAATATCACGGACAAACATTTAGTTATTTATTTTTAAAAATGTTTTAATATTATAATTATTTTTAAAAATTTACCTATTTTAACATGTCTACTTATTTTTCTTAACAAATGCAATTACTAAAAATATTAAAATATAAATAATCAAATACCTATTTATAATCAATTACTTTTTCAGTTAAAACACATTATATATTTTTTCTAACAAAATATCACCTTTTCTAAATATATCACATGAAATTGCCTTTTATAATTTAATTTTTCTATTTTTCTCACTAAAATCCTTTCTTTTTTCAAAAATATCACAGAAAACTCTTTACTTATTTATTTTAAAATATATTTAAATACTTTTAATTATTAAATTTTAAAACCTTATTTTCCAAAAATGTCACGAGCATTTACCTTTTTAAACTAAATATATGTTACATTTTTTATTTTTTCTTAATAAAACCCCTTATTTTCAAAAAATATAACGGGTAAACCCATACATATTTATTTTAAAATCTGTTTTAATGTTTTTAATTAATTAAAAGTGTTTACCTATTTTAACATGCCTACTTATTTTTTGCACAATTACAATTAATAAAATTTAAAATAATAATAAAATAACAATTAACAATCCGTGCATCGCACGGGTTTTAAGCTAGTATATATATATATATATATATATATATATATATATATATATATACTATTATATTAAAGACGAAACATTAAAAGTTTTTGTAGTCGATTTGTAGTTTGGTCCTCCGTCATTCAATCTCTAACTGTTAGATCTTTTCAATTAAATTAATGAGAGTCATTGGATATAATACTAAATATTTTTTGGTATGTTGTGATTTTACTTAATTGGCGTTCGTGTTTTTACTTAATTACCCTTACTTATTTATAAAAAAATATTATTAAATAATAATATTACCTATTTATAACCAATTACCTTTTACACCTAAAATATATTACTTTTTTTATTTTTTCTGAAAAAATCCCTTATTTTTTCAAAAATATCACGGATAATTATCTTTTTAACTAAAACATATAAGCTTTTTATTTTGCTTACTAAAACCTCTCATTTTCCAAAAATATCATAGACAATTTCATTTATTAAAATAAAATAATAAAATAATAATTGTTAATAATTAACCAATTACCTATTTTAGCCAAAGTGTATATTCTTTTTTATATTTTCTAACTAAAATTTTTAATTTTCTATTTTTTCTAACTAAATCTCTCATTTTCCAAAAATATCACAGACATTTCTTTTTACTGAAATAAAATAATAATATTTATAATTACTAATAACTAACCGATTAGCTTTTTTTCCCAAAGCGTATATTCTTTTTTATATTTTCTAACTAAAATTTTTCCTAAGTAAAATCTCATATTTTTCAAAAATATCACATGTAATTTCATTTAGTAACATAAAATAGTAATATTATAAATACTAATAATTAACTGATTACCTTTGTTAGCCAAAACGTATATTCTTTTTTATATTTTTTAACTAAAACTTCTCCTTTTCTAAAATTATCGCAAACGATATCTATCTATACTATACTATCAATACTATTATATAATAGACGAAACATTAAAAGTTTGATCGGTGGGTATGGTACGTTGTGATTTTACTTAATTACCCTTTCTTAAATTCGTGTTTTTACTTAATTAACCTTATTTATATATAGAAATATATTATTAAATAATTATATTACCTATTTATAACCAATTACCGTTTTCACCGTTTTCACCTAAAATAAATTAGTTTTTTTATTTTTTCTAACAAATTCTCCTACTTTTTCAAATATATCACGGGCAATTGCCTTTTTTAACTAAAACATGTTATTTTTCTATTTTTCCTTACTAAAACCCTTTATTTTCCAAAAATATCACGGACAAACCTTTAGTTATTTATTTTTAAACCTAATATTATAATTATTTTTTTAAAAGTTTACCTATTTTAACATGTCTACTTATTTTTCTTAACAAATGCAATTATTAAAAATATTAAAATATAAATAATCAAATACCTATTTATAACCAATTACCTTTTCTGCTAAAACACACTATATATTTTTTCTAACAAAGTCCTTCATTTTCTAAATATATCACGGGAAATTGCATTTTTCAATTTACTTTTTCTATTTTTCTCACTAAAATCCATTCTTTTTCTAAAAATATCACGGATAAACCATTTACTTATTTATTTTAAAAAGTATTTAAATAATTTAAATTATTAAATTTTAAAACCTCATTTTCCAAAAATATCACACGCATTTACATTTTTAAACTAAATATATGTTAATTTTTTTATTTTTCCATACTAAAATTCCTCATTTTTCAAATATATAACGAGCAAACCCTTACTTATTTATTTTAAAATATATCTTAATGTTTTTAATTAATTAAAAGTGTTTAGATATTTTAACATGCCTACTTATTTTTTTAACAAATACACTTAAAAAAATAATAAAAATATAACAATTAACAATCCGTGCATCGCACAGGTTTTAAGCTAGTATTATATAATAGCCAAAATATTGAAAGTTTTGATTTCAATTTTCGGTAATTTATTTTATTTAATCTATCTATCTGTACTATTATATAATAGTTGAAACATTAAAAGTTTTAATTTTCGATTTTCTCACATATATAACATAACTACAAACTCTTTTAATTATACGTTACATAGAATTCAAAAGCACGGCCTTTTTTAGAAAATATTTATATTTATATATATTACAACAAAATATATTGACAAGCTAATAAACTATTATAAAATCTATAAATTAATTTAGATTTAAAGTAGTACTTTAAATTCTTTTTAAAAATTTAGAATTTTCATAAGTATTAAAATCTCAAAAAATTTAAAAGTAAATTTCAAAATTAATATTAAAATCGTCAATGTGTTGCACGGGTTATAGGCTTGTGTGTGTATATATATATACTAGCCTATAACCCGTGCAAGGCACGGACCTTAAAAATAATAAACTAAAAAATTTAATGTGAACGGAAAATATTAAAACAAAAGTAAAAATTAATATGATAAATTGTAAAATGAGAAACTTAAATATTCATTGGAACATAAAAAAAATATAAAAAATACAAATGAGGTATTATTAATATTATTTTATAATAAAATAATATTAATAATAAGGACAGATATAAAATCTAACATGTTTTAATTAAAAAAAGTAATTAACCGTGATATTTTTAGAAGTGTTTTAATTATATTAATTGTATTTATTAAAAAAAATATGTTGACATGTTAAAATAAGTAAGTTTTTTTAATAAGGACAAATAGAAAAGTTAAAATGTTTTAATTAAAAAAAAAGGTAACTGCACGTAATATTTTTAGATTTTTTTAATTATATTAATTTTATGTGTTAAAAAAATACGTTCACTTGTTAAAATAGGTAAGTTTTTTTAAATAATTAAAAGTATTAAAATATGTTTTAAAATATATAAGTTGCACTTGATATTTTTGGAAAAGAGAGATTTTAATGATAACAAATATAAAAGGTAATATATTTTAATTTAAAGGTAATTCCCCGTGATATTTTTGGAAAAGAAGTAGATTTTGTTAGAAAAAAATGTTTTAACTATAAAAGGCAATCAGCTAGTTACTATTTTTATATTATTTTATTATTTATTAAATAGAGTATTAAAATAGGTTTTAAAATAAATAAGTAAGGATTGCACCTCATATTTTTGGAAAATAGGGATTTTAGTGATGATGTGTTTTAATTATATTAATTGTATTTGTTTAAAAAAATACGTTCATTTGTTAAAATAGGTAAGTTTTTTTTAAATAATTAAAAGTTTTAAAATAAGTTTTAAAATATATACGTAAGAGTTGCACTTGATATTTTTGGAAAATAGAGATTTTAGTGATAACAAATATAAAAGGTAATCTATTTTAATTTAAAGGTAATTACCCGTGATATTTTTGGAAAAGAAGTAGATTTTGTTAGAAAAAAAATGTTTTAATTATAAAAGGGAATCAGCTAGTTAATTTTTTTATATTATTTTATTATTTATTAAATAGAGTATTAAAATAGATTTTAAAATAAATAAGTAAGGATTGCACCTCATATTTTTGGAAAATAGATATTTTAGTGATAACAAATATAAAAGATATTATGTTTTAATTTAAATGTAATTGTCGTGATATTTTTGGAAAGGAGTAGATTTTGTTAGATTTTTTTTTAATTATAAAAGGAAATCAGCTAGTTACTATTTTTATATTATTTTATTATATATTAAATAGAGTATTAAAATAGGTTTTAAAATAAATAAGTAAGGATTGCACCTCATATTTTTGGAAAACATAGATTTTAGTAATAAAAAATATAAAATGTAAAATATTTTAATTTAAAGATAATTGTAATGATATTTTTGGAAAAGGAGTAGATTTTGTTAGAAAAAAAATATTTTAATTATAAAAGCCAATCATGTAGTTACTATTTTGGTAACTTGACAATAATACAATTCCATTAAAGATTTGATTTGTAGTAGTTTTCGTTATCCTAAAAAGAAAGAAGTATATTTATAGCAGTGTATCCTAAATTTAAACAAATTAGATCCCACATTTCCATTTTTTTGATTAGATTTCAATATTATTTGATTTTTATGTAGTAAAATATAGTGAAATATTAATTTAGAATAAAACTTTCCCAAATTTTGATTATATTATTAATTTATTAATTAGAAAAAGTACCGAAAACCAAAAACCGACCGTTAACCGAAAACCAAAACTTTCAATGTTTCGGCTTTAATAATATAGTATAGATATAGTCAGTTTCAAATTAGAACCTTAAGTTAAATTAGAATTTAGGACTAATCACTGAGATTTATTCGTTTTGCTACAGTACAAGATTTCTTAGTTTTGCACACAAAATAATTATAGAGTATGATGTACTTATGCAGTACACAATAATTTCTTTTTTAAAATATATAATATTTTAAAAAAATAAATTATTTTTCATGTAACTCAACTTTTGTTTCATCATTATAATACGTTTAAAACAATAATTATGCTAAAAAAGTTATTCATAATAATTAAAATACTACAAAAATGTATAACGTCCTGCAGCATAATATATTAGATAATTGTAAGGTTATAACATTAAGGCGATTCTATGTGAAACCTTACTCTATATACATATATTAATATAAAGTAAATTAAATATTTAATAGGTATAATTAATGACTAATTAATATGCTATTAAATGCAAGAAAATATTTTTACAAAAAACGGAAAAATCAAGAAAAATACCTTGAAAGCTTTTCGAGGTTTCTCCGGTCTTCTAGCATTAATATATATATATATATATATATATATATATATATATATATATATTCTATTATATTTTTGGTAATGTCATTAATAAAAATCTTTGTCGGACTTTCAATTTTGCTAATATCATCAATATATATCATTACATAATATATATATAATTAAAATTTTACTAAAATAATTTTTAAGTATACTTATTACACTATATAAAATAAATTTTTATTATATTAATATTAGTTATTTCAAAATTTTATTATTTATTCTATATAATCTTAAATATTAAAAAAAAATATTTTACTTAATCTATCACTATGTTATATATAAATAATTTTTATTAAATAATATTTTGGAGTACCGTGAGTGTAGCATGGACTATAATCTAGTCCAAATAATAAGCATATATATATTTTTTCCGGTCGAATTGTATATCGATTATTGATCAAACCGAGAATTGTGATAAAATTATTAATTTCTGTTCTTTCAAAAAATAGTTAACTAAATGTCCGTTTGGATCATGGGTTTTCAATCCGGTTAACGGGAATAGGAATAAAATTTCAATACAAAAATGTATTAAAACATTATTCACATTTTTATTAACCGTGTTAAAAGCGCATGGTCCAAATAACCTCTAAATTAATATACTAAAATATTTCCCTAAAACTTTAACAATAAAGGATACACGAAGAAGTATAGTATAACATTATACTGGATGTCTTTAAAAAAACATCATATTAATAGCCCATTTAATGAAGTAAATGCATAATTATCTATTACTATATATTAAACCATAACACAAAAACAAAAAATGTCACTTTAATGTTTGTAAATTTACAATTTTCCCCCTATTTTTTGAAAAATTACAAAAATGTCACCGTTTTAATGTTTTTGCAAAAATTAAATTAAATATTTTAGTGTTGATAATTGAACCTTTGACCTTCTACACTCAAACTTGCACCACAACCATTGTGTTAAACTTTATTTTGAGTTTACTTTCAAAATCTTAATAGATAAACCACATATTCTCCCATTTTTTTTATTATAGTGTAAATAAATATTGATTTATATTATTTCTAAAATATTGCACAATATATAATTACAAAAAATATTTTTATCAATTGAGCATGATCTACAATTCTCTTTTATCAATTTAAATGATTGATATATATCATTTTAATACCTATGAATTTACGATTTTGCTCATATAAGTTAAAAAATTACAAAAAACACATTCTCTTTTATATTTATGCAAAGAGTAGATGAAATTATGTTACTGTTGAAAATTGAACCACTAAACTTCTCTCATCAAACTCATACCATAACCATTATACTGTACGTTATTTTGAGTTTTCTTTAAAAATATTTTTAGATAAATCACATTTTCTCCAAAAAAAACGTTGGTTTATATTATTTATAGAATGTTGCATATTATATATTCCAAAAATATATTTTAATGGATTGAGTATACTCTATATTTCTCTTTTGTCATTTTAAATGATTGATATAAAAAATAAAATTATACATAAATGTAATCGATTCTTAAAAAAATATGAATTTATTTACCTTCTCCTCTGTGTAGATATTAAACTATTGAAAAAAATAAGATTTTTTTAAGAAATATATAATTTTGTTTATAAAATTATACATAATAAATGATTGTCTCGCATAATTTTTATGTATATAAAATTTTAAATACGCGAATCATATTAGAGATTTTTGGTCGACCAACTATTTAGACTTTCAGCGATTTAAAAGTGTGATTGATCTAAAAACATATATATGAAAAGAAACTAAAATAATTGAATTTATGTTTAAAAAAATGACAACTCCAAAAATAAGATTTATGTTGTATATATAAAAAATAACATAATTAATATTCAATATAAAATGAAAAAGATATATTTTATTGAATTATAAATATTCCAAAATTGCAATAATTATTCGCAATGACAAATTAGACTATAAGTCAAAGTATGGTAATATGAATTTTAAATAGTATATTAAATTGATCAAATAATCAACATAATATATGATGGTTGAGTTATAACATATACTTAGATCAACCTATGATGAAACCAAAAAGTTTCATCTTAAATATTATGTTGATGCACAGTCATTAAGGCCGTCTAATCATAATTTACATTGATGAAAATATTTGTAAAAATTCAAGTTGAGTTAAAAAATAATTCATATTATAAGATAAAAACTGTTTCAATTTACCAAAATTTTAAAATAGAATTTTGATATTGTGTAATAAATTTTAGACTAAAACTAAATATTTGAGTTTAAAAATGTAAAAATATGTAGGTAATATATAAAAAAATTGAGCTATACACCGCAAAGGACGATTTTCATATAATATTAATAGTTTCATAATATGTTTTCGTCTTACGTATATATCGATTCTTTATAAACGTACTCTAACTAAGTTAAAATTACATTGCATATGTTATATATTGATGATTTTCAAAAATATTTATTTATTTTATACTCAAATGTTCAATTTGATAAAGTTCCGTCATCAAAACCCATGTTAGTATATACTCAAATGTTCAATTTGATAAAGTTCCTATCACATCATCGAAAATCATATTAATATTTTAGCAATTAAATGTAATCATGCGATTATTATCATATGGATATTTATCCAAATTTTATGAAATTTAATCAAGTTATAGAATATCTAGTTAATGTAATTGGTATGCCATATTACAAAAATACTTTTAAAATATGAGATAAAATCGAAATATTATCCTTTTTTGAATTTTAAATTACAAAATTATCTCAATATATAAACAATTTCGTGCGAGAAATTATTACAATGCATGTGTCTCTTACGGGCTTTTACGCTAGTTTTCTTAGTAAAACACAAAACATTTAGTTGCTATAGTAAAATGTTAGTCAACTGTTTTTTATTTTATGGGTTGAGCGTAGATGGCAGAGCTATCCATCGGTCGTCCCAACGGTCTTGGTTCAATTACTAACTAGCTTTATAACCCGTGGAAGGCACAGGTATATTCTACATTCTTCTGTTATAAAATGATAAGCCGATTTATTAAATATAATATATGTTTTGTTGCAAGTAGGATCAATTTTTGATAGAAAAGGTCATATATATTTAATCATGTAAATATATGCAGACATGTGAAATGTATTATAGGTTCTGTTGCGAATAAAATCTTTTTTCATTGAAAAGGATCATATCTAATAATGACGTACAATATAAGTAAGACCTGTAATTTTGAAGTGCTTGCAGTCTTTTAGTTACGTGAGATTTGAAATATTTTAAATGAGTGTGACTTATTTTGCAACCGTCGTGTAATTTTATAAAAACAAAATAGTATTTAACCTGTTTGAAGTAGTCAGTAAAACTATTTCGTACAATATATTTGTATAACACTTGTTTGCTATATAGCTTATTGTTTAAGGGGAGCCGGTCCCGGACAATCATCTGCTAGGAAGCTTTTAAGCAACAAACGATTTCTGAATCATTAGATCAAAGAATGGACGGCTGTGATTTAAAAAATTTTTAGTACATACCGCGGAAAGTTTCTACGGTACCTGAAAATCCTTACACGTACCGCTGAAAGTTTCTGCGGTACCTAGGTTTTGTTTATGATCACCTACCCAGAAATTTACTTGTTATTTTATTATTATATATTTTATTATTTTGTTATTTTTTTTTATTATGAGATATAACTGTTTCTTAAATTCGTTTACATCTACATTGTTTTGCTTTAACCTGAAAAAACTAAACATAAAACTTTAATAATGCTCTTTATTAATAAAATAACTTGTTTGTGTATATTTCTTAAGTAAGAAAATTTATAATTTATAGTATATATTTGGTGTGTGTTGCTTGTAATAGTTTTTCTAGCTAGATAATGTTACTTTTAATTTATGATTATGATTCAAAAATTGCATAATCATAATTTATAATAATAGATTTATTAATGCAGAATTTTATATATGTTTGGAGTCTATTATTTAATTTGTATTCATAATTTTTTGTTTTTGATTAAAATTTAGATTAAATTTATGACAATGTACATGAAAATGGTGAATGAGGATCATAGGTAAGTAAAAAATTTTCTAGCAAAATAGTAAATTAGTATGAGTTATCATCTTTTACTTGTTATCAAATTATCATTATTTTGAATAAAATTAAGAAATCCAGATCAACTTTCATATTAATTAATTATAAAAAATAATTCAAGTTTTTATAAAAATATAACAAGACAAGTAATTTTTTAATAAAGAGCATTATTAAATTTTTTTGTTTAGTATTTTCAAATTATAGAAAAAACATTAGATCTCAAATTTTTATGTGTAAGATAGGCTTGGTTCTTTTAAGTTCTTTGAGATCTAATATTTTTGTTATAATTTGAAAATACTAAACAAAAGAATTTGATAATGCTCTTTATTAAAAAATAACTTGTCTTATTATATTTTTTTATAAGAACTTGGATTATTTTTTCATGTACATTGTCATAAATTTAGTCTAAAAATTAATCAATAACAAAAAATTATGAATACAAATTAAATAACAGACTCCAAACATATATAAAATTCTGCATTAATAAATCTGTTATTATAAATTATGATTATGCAATTTTTGAATCATAATCATAAATTAAAAGTAACATTATCTAGCTAGAAAAACTATTACAAGCAACACACACCAAATATATACTTATAAATTATAAATTTTCTTTTTTAAGGAATATACATTAAACTTATAATATTTAAGCATCGCATACAATTTTCATAATTAATTGATAACAAAAATTATATTGCAAGTTTATACAAAAAAAATTGTAGTTAAACAAGTTATTTTATTAATAAAGAGCATTATTAAAGTTTTATGTTTAGTTTTTTCAGGTTAAAGCAAAATAGTATTGATGTAAATGAATTTAAGAAACAGTTGTATCTCATAATAACAAAATAATAAAATATATAATAATAAAATAACAAAGTAAATTTCTGGTTAGGTGATCATAAACAAAACCTAGGTACCGCGGAAACTTTCCACGGTACGTGTAAGGATTTTCGGGTACCGCGGAAAGTTTCCGCGGTATGTACTATTTTTTTTTTAAATCACAGCTGTCCATTGTTTGATCTAACGATTCAGAAATCGTTTGTTGCTTAAAAGCTTCCTGGCAGATGATTGCCCGGGACCGGCTCCCTTGTTTAAGATATTACTAAATCTGTAAAAAAAAAAAATATTATTTTATATGGTACAAAATATTCTCTTTGGCTATTGCAAAGTGACGCAAATCAAATCATATTTTGCTAACTTCGAAAAACAAACACATTGACCTTATTATTACATCTTCTGTATCCAAATTCCTTTTTTGGTTGATATTCATTGTCCACTCACCATATCCATTATTTTTTTTTATCATCATTTATTTGGTCTATAATTACTTTTGATCTCCCTGAACCGTCTAGGCGTCTACTATATAAGCAAATAAATGTAATGAACCAAATAGCGAATCTGGATACGAAATATGCAATACGGCCAATAGTTTGTTTTTTCAATTTATCAAAATAAGATTTGATATGCAGATCAAATCATATTTTGTTAACTTCGAAAAACAAATCTATTGGTCTTATTATTACATCTTCCGTATCCAAATTCCTTATTTGATTGATATTCATTGTCCACTCGTCATATCTATTATTTTTTATCATCATTTATTTGGTTTATGATTACTTTTGATCTCCTTAAATCGTCTACTATATAAGAAAATAAATGTAACCAAATAGCGAACCTGAATACGAAATATGCAATAAGGTCAATAATTTGTTTTTTCAATTTAGCAAAATAAGATTTGATATGCATCACTTTACAATAGTGAACGAAGTTCTAAATTAGTTGGTAGTCTACTTCAAGTAATAATTATTAATCATCATTGTCACAATTTATTTAATGTTTAAAAGTTTTAATATTATATTTCATAAAAAAACAATATCTAGTCATAAATTGTTAAAATTAAATATTGAAATAATAATAAATATAAATGACATGCAATAATGAGTTGGACACAATTAATGTACGCATATTAAAGTATATGAATATTAATAGTAATTAATACATGTATAATTAAAATATAATTTGGAAGGGTATTTTGGTAATTTAACTTGAATTAATTAATACATTGTATAATTAAAATATAATTTGGAAGGATATTTTGGTAATTTAACTTGAATTAATTGGTTCATTGAACCCCTAGTCGCTCTATTATATATACTAGTCGCTCTATTATATATATTGATAGATAGATGAGCATCCATAGACTTAATTAAAAAAAATTGTTTTCTATTTCGAACTAATTCATAAATTTCCTAAAAGCTCCTGAATTAAGAGCTGACACAGTTAGGGCATGTTGAATAATATTAAAAACAAATACAGAAAATCACAATCAGTTCTCGAAAATAGAGAAATGACCCCTTATATCACAATTCTAGAGTAAAAAATCCAAAATATCACATGTGAAAATAAAGGCCCTTTATATCACTCATAAACGTATTATAAACTTGTGTTTTTGATTTTGGTTAGAAAGTAAAGCAGGTGACCAAGTACTGTGCACGTGGGCGAGCCCACCTGGGAACACCTGGGAATAGGTCTGTCAACGGATCGGATTCGGATCGGATCAGCCTAAATCCATATCCATATCCATTTATTTTAGCGGATTCGGATTCGGATCGGATCATGATCGGATTTTTCATAGGCCGATCCATATCCGGATCCGTTCGGATCACGGATCGCGGATCGGATATCCGATCCATTTATATTTTTCCTTAAAAATTTTGATTTAAATTAAAATTTCACTTAATATTGAATTTTTTTACAATATCTTGTAATGGTAAACAAAATAATTAAATAATAACTCTAAAGTTTAAAATACGAACTCTAACATAATATTAGAAATTTAAAAACAAATAAAAATTAAAAATTTAGAATAATATTGAAAAAAACACGATGATTCATAGGCCAAACGATGATATTATACTTCGGAAAAATCTTATCTCACATTTTAATTAGTAGTGATTGTATAGACTACAAAGTATAGACTATTAAAAATTGCAAATAATTTTTTCATAATATATATTATACAATATATTTATATAAATATTATATATTATAATATAGAGTTGAGTTCAGTGGAGACTTATTTAATTTGGAGACCCTAGAGACCACCTTTCTAACCATCGGATGATATACTATCGTGAGGCGGAGATTACACACGTATAAACACAAATGTAAATAAAGTTTCTTTTTAAATTACTGTCCATCAAAAATAAACAATTTATGTGATATTTCAACCCATTGCATACACCTACAATGTATGTAGCAGATATGCATTAAATTTTTTTACTTTTATGTGCACAACGTTGTTTTTTTTTAAAAACTATATGGTGCAGTACAATTTGTATATATAGTTCATGTAGTATAAATTTTTTAATTTTTTAATTTTCAATGTGAATAAAAGTGCAGAACTTTATCACTCAAAAATATTTACATTTTTATCACTGAAAAATAGAGGATATATTATGAAATAGAATGCATAATGCATGACACATTGCAGAACATTTTTTATATGTTTTACGTAAAGTGCATGACAAAAATATGTGTCGGGTATAAGTATTTATTTTAACATAAATGGCACTTTTAGCGTATTTAATTAAAATTGAACATAATATATTGCAAAATACAACAAAAAGTTAATTTATATTTTGACCAAAGCAAAAATTTAGGACTAGGCAAAATTCTATTATAAAAATTTAATAAAATTAAATAGTAAAGGTTGTAATAAAAAAAAAGAATATCCAATTATTTTAAATATAATTTTAATTCTCACATTTTTAACATAAAATAATTTGATTAACAATAATAACAAAAAAATATTTAAAAAATGATAATTTACAAAAGAAAATGCAACAAATATATTGATTTTATTGTAAAATTAACTCTTTTTGTGTATCTCATATAAATTTTAGTCATCTAATTTTAATTATTTGAAATTTAAAATAAATTGGTTTTTGATTGTTATAAATTAGAAGAAATAATTTTATATAAACTAAATTAGGAAAAAAATTGTAATATTATAAGAATAAAAACGTAATTTTCTTAAAATGGGGTAAAATCAAGCTGCATAACAGTAATCGTGTACCTCAATAAAATAACAGAACAAGAAAAATGCAAAACAAAAGGACGATAAAGGGTTAGGATTATGGTCTCCAAGTCTCCACTTATAAACAGGTCTCCATTGAACTTTCATCTATATATATTATATTCGGATCGGATCGTTAACGGATCAGATCGACCTAAATCCATATCCGCTCCATTTATTATCGGATTTTTCTTATCGGATCGGATTTTTTTTTGCCAAATCCATATCCATTAAAACAGTATCGGATCGGATCGGATCGGATCTCCGCTCCATTGACAGCCCTACCTGGGAAGGTTGGCTGCTGTGGTTGGTACAGGACACGCAACACCAACACGCGTTATGGAAAAACGCATGATAGTCCTTTTGTTTTCTCTTACAAACAAACGTATATAAATATTGTGTAACTGAATAAACGCAATTAGAAAATGCGTGTCTCTGAAAACGCAACTGAAAAATGTATTTTTAAGTTATACAAAGGGCCATTTTCCTGACTTGCGATATTTTGGACAATTTTATCTCAAATTGTGATAGAAAGGGTCAATACCCTTGAAAACAAAACTGAAAAAAATAATAAATATTTAAATGAGCTACATTAAGGAAATATAAGAGAAATAAAAACCTGATGATTTCGTATGCAAAACCCTTGCGTTAATGTTAACATTCATACAAACAGATTCGATATGCTCCAGTTAAAGATTTGTGAAAAAAACCTTGATCAGACTTGAGATAATTACTGGCATTAATATATCCCTGGGTGTAAATGTATCATCTTTTCGAACTTATATTTTAGACCGATTTATGTAAGTTTACTATACACAAAGGTAAATCTGGTTAGCAATTCATGGTATGGTTCATATGCAAAATGAATGAAACTGAGTAATGAGGTAGTCTATAAAACAACTATACATAAGGTTAAAAGACAACCATAGAATGACCCTAATTCTAAAACGGTGTAGAAAAATCATCAAAAGAGCACATTATAGCTTGATATTTTTACACACAAGTTCTAGGACGACAAGTCCTACAATTGACATTAAATATTACTTCTATACTTATTATGTACAAATTAAGTATTTTGAACTTTGGCAATTCTCACAGTTCTTAGTTACTTCAAAATCCAATATAACAATATGTCACTCCTCACGAGCTTTAGGCAGATGAAGTCGATCTTTCAACCTATTGAGTATAGATCAAAGCTGTATCATATAGCACATTATTACACTGCACCATAATCACATTGAACCGCAATGAAAGAGGCATGTACTTGGACAAAAATCCAGATTTGAAAACAATAAAACAGGTTCAAGCTCCTACAATGTTTTCTACACAAACTTAACAAACAGAAGGAACTCCAAACATACAAAATCCATATGATAACAGAACAGCACTCACTGAAAATCGGTTAGAAGAAACTCATACAAAGAACTTGTGCAAAACCCAAACATTTGTTACATGATTGTGCAACGACTCCCTTCCTCTGTTTGCTGTTGTGGAGAAGCTTGCTGATTCCTGTTCGATTCAGATGGGTTGTATGTAAACTCCGACGTATCAAGTCCATACTGATTACACACAAAGAAAGGAAACACAAGATAAACATCAAATTTAGAAGAGATTACTGTAGAATTTGACAAGTGTATGATGAACAAGGACTAAAGAAGAGCATGATGACAACATCCAGTTTTAATCAGAGAATAAAAACTTTGTCCATACTGATTACACAAAAAGAAAGGAAACACAAGATAAACACCCCCCCCCCCCCCTCCCCCCCCCCCCCCCAATAATGAAACAGTTTTATCCAAAATCTAAACAGATATAAGGAAATGAGTTCCTTTTGACTTTTTAAAGTTCAATTGCCAGTCCTGAATTTTTCCCTTTCTATGTGGAAAAGAGGGAATATGTTTTATTTTGGTTGATTCTATTCAGATTATAGTGGAGTATATGTATTTCACATGCCGATGCTAAATATTTTAGACTGCCATATGGACCTGCAGATATATCTAAAACTGATTTGGAGGAAAAAGGGCACCTTTTCCCGCATACGTGTGCTCCAAGCATCATTCCTGCTGGGACGATTATCAAGGGTACCAGCAACAGGGACGCCTGTAGCTGGAACTGGCGCTCTGTTGTTGATCAACGGCTGGCGTTGTTGCCTAGGGCCTCCTATATACTCATCATCACTATCATATTCTGGTGGCTGGTTCGCAGCCCTTACCAATAGCGCTAGCAAGAAAACAAGAGCCTGCAAAAATACAAGTGATCAGAACGAGGCTACATAGGAATAGGACAGATAATACACGGGCTCCCATTTAAGTACTGTAAACCATATAACAGAATCCATTAGTCAATATCAATATGTAACAGATTTTTAAAACTTTTGTGTTATTGACAAGTGTGTGTACAAATATACAATAATACATACATACAGATAACTCTACATAGAGTTATTACCTCAGTTTTTAATTTATATTAAACTTAAGAAAACAATTTGGATGGATGTTTTAATGCAAAGTTCTATACTTCCACAAGAGTTGCTACATTAATCCTCCATGCCAAAATTGTTGAGCATATGCAGAAAAGAGCCCAAAATTGTCTGTGTGTTTTGAAGATAGTAGAAGAAACTGCTAGAACCAGGAATGACGAACTGCCACAGAGATGTAGTAGTGATGATGCAGCAATGTTGGACATTCCAGCAGATTATGAAAAACCTGAAATTTAACTAGGATTGGGCCAGTTTGTTCATCAACACAGTCTGGGCTTGCAGAATAGAAATTAAAAAAGGACCTTTACTTCCAATATCCAACAGATAGAAGAAGCGCACATCAAAAGAAGGGATTTGACCTAGATGAGGCAGTCGCATAAAGGGCACATAATATAAGCAGAATTGAGGGGAGGAACACGAAGGATGGTAATAACTTTTGAGCAGCAAGACAACAAAAAAGGATAGGATCCATCTTGGAAAGCCATTAACAAAAAAAGAATTTCCAACAAAGAAATCAGAAGACACTGTAGCTACTGGAGAGGCCCCTCTCTCAGATGATTTTGGATACATTCCATTGCAATTTATTCATACAAGTAGTTCTAAAATTAAACGCTACCTGTTTACTGACCAACTTTAGTGGGCAGATGAATTAATTGTAATACTCTGAGCTATAACTGAATACTCATGACTTGAATGGTGCATGGCCAATTTTTTTTATTTTTAACAATGTACTGGTATAGACATATATTGTTACATTCTAAAGCCTTGTGAAATTGGTGCTTAAGTTATTATGAAATTGCTATAATCATGTTGAAATGAATATTGCTACAATTCCATTGCTATAATCACATTACCATAAAAATCATCACATGAGTCGATATTATAATTTTAAACTTGGATAAAGAAGGAAGATGAATATTAAATCTCTACACTAGCTAACTCATCCTCATTTAGGAGTTCCATAATCAAAATGTTAAATCAGAAAACCTCTCTTCTCAGATATTAGAAATAACTTAAATGCAAAAGAAAGCAATCTGCAGCTGTCAATGATGATTTACTATCAAGAGTTTTGTCTAAGAAAGTGAAGTTGTTATTAAATTTAGAAAGACATTGTTTATGTTTATTGTTACCCCTAGATAGGAAAATCTCAACTTTCAGCTGGTTTCATGCACTGCACTATAATATGGATGTCAACAAATTCCTCGCAGGAAAAGATAAAACCATAATTTAGTTAATGAATTTTATTTACCACTACCAATAATCTTTTGTGTGAAATTTTTTCTACTTACACATGATATAAATAAGCCAGATTAGGCATCAACATATTCATATATGGAGTAAAGTTCTAATAATGGTCAAAAGAACATAAAAGAATTTTTTTTTGTCGATGGAAGCCTAATAATATTTGACATCAGAAGACTCTGTCTTACCTGCAGAACGATAGCCCCAAGAGCAACCCATCTCGCAATTTTCCAGTTCTTTTCCAAAAAATCAGAAATTTTATCAAAATTGCCAGTTTTGTCATCGGGAATTTGCTGAGACAAATTTGTGTACCCAATCAGATAAGATAAAAGAAACATATCCGAACTTCGAATCAATGTTCATAGGACTACCTACATCTTTCCAACTTTTGTCAAAGAATATAAACGCTGCTGCAGCTAGCTCTACCAAGATCAATAATATCAACAAGACAGAATACTTAATATGTCAAGGAACACAAAACAAACCAACAGACAGAAAGCCCATAGATATATTTATAATCAATTTCATCTTCTAGAAGTGTTAAACTTCACATGAACTGTCAGTAAAATGCTTGATATGTAAAACTGATTTGATTTCCACTAATTCCATGTAGAAGTACCCAAACTAGGAGAACAAGTAGTCATCTGCTACCCCAATATATTGATAACTATCAAAACATGAGCGTGATGATTCATGTTGAACATAAAATAATTAAATTAAATTAGTTATTGATTATTTTTATATTATCATTCTGATGCAAGTTTATTTCTAAATAAATTTGTACTATCTATTATAAATATTTGAGAATCAAGATATATGGTAATAATTATCTACTGGGAATTTACATATATTGTCATTATTATCTATAATGGATCAAGATGAAAATTTGGATGAGTTTCTCAATTTCTGGGATAGGTTTTACCCCGTCAAAAGATCAGAAGTCACGTGCTTGTATCACCAAGTTAGGTTTTAACCCAACTGTATCAAGATAGGTTTTCTCTCCTTTATTAAACCCTTTCTAAACCTTGTCTAGCATCAATGTCATCATTCAATGGATACAACAGTCAAGGTGCCCATATCAAATATATAACTACTTACTCTTATGTTGTCAAAATAGACTACTGACTTTGATCATTTAATCAAAAGATAAACGAGTATCAAGGATACACAAGACAGACAGCACCCATTCCTTGTTGCTGTTCCAATGCACCCAAAACAAGATATGAAGAAGATGATTACACCAATACCAAAGAATAAGTATATGAACCTGCGGACCAAAAACCTTATCAGCCATCAAAATTTTAATTTTGAGAAATTTAATAAACATGGATGGGTCAACGAAACTTAGAGAATACGTTTCCTCTAAAGAAGTAGGCACGCCATTCAAAATTATAAACATCTCTACATTGTGTGTATGCATCACCTAAAAATTACAATTTGAGCACAATTGCAATGTATGCAGCAGCTATCATACATTTAGGAACTACCATTCTACTGACAAACATGTAAAATGAGAAGTCTACTTGGCTTACTACCAACCATCTGCTTAATACTTATTTTATAAATAATTAATGTGGCTTCTTTCTCTGTCTCATGGGGAACCTTGTAAGTAAGATCAAGGAATTTAAAAATGGATGGTCTATCCTGCATTTGTATCACCGCATGCATAGTTACATGCTTTTGAAGCGAATTAGATGACAAAACGGTTGCTACAGTAGATCGGATCAGGGGAGAAGAAATAAATGTACTAGTACTACTAATACGGCAGAGAGACGCAATGCTTTTTTCAGGCAGAGGGGTCCTTTTTAAATTTCAAGGCAATGAGGTATCCGTAAAGATCAATGTTGACAGTTTGACTCCCAAGGAATCCATGTGGTACAGTTGGCAAAAAAATATATAGAGCCGCAGTAATGATTTGTGATACAGACAAAAGAAAGCACGTAACAGCACCTTTATAAGCTTAGCAACCAATTGTTGCAGTAGAAGCACTAGCAATGACAACTTCCTTATAAAAGACTAGTAATACAGATAATGGTGATTTCCCTATAAAGGTACAGTAGAGGGGAAGCCTACATTTTAACAGGATGCAGGACGCTGCACTAACATGATCATCCTAACTTATAATCTTACACTTGCCATTGAAAAGGTAATCAGAAGGAAAATAAATCTACAACAGTTCACATAAGCTAAGTATCTAATTAGTGGAAACTAATCATGTGTTGCTGGTGTTTCTGTTTCTCATCATGCCAACTACGAACAGTTGAACAATAGATGAAGAAAAAGTACATCATCTTCAAGAAGCAATTTATCTATTCAGAGGTGCAATACAGTCATGCAAAACGCAACAAAGTAGTATGGAAAAAGATTTGACCAAACACCAAAAACAAGCACGAGTGCAAAATTTGACATCTCACCAGGCTCGAGGCAAGTTATCAAAAATGTTGTCGGATAGTGACACAACCATCAGTAATGGACGGCCAAGCTGTACCATTTCACCACTGGAAGGTGCCATACCAGGATCAAATGAAGATGCATTTTTGTACTCAACAAAAAGGTAGATGGAATAGCCCACCATGGCCAGACCCACAAGAGTTAACAAGAAGTTGAAGAGCTTCAGTAGGCATTCAAGAAACCCTTTACAAGCCATCTTCTGATTTTTCTATACAAATCCCCTCAATCTTAATTTTGTCACCAGATATTCATCAACCCTCCAATTCACACTAGAACAAACTTATACCCAAAATACATAACAAAATAAGTACCTCAAATGATGATAAGCCCAAACAAAATTCAGAAAACCATATTTTATTATACTTGCTCATTATCATAAATTTAATCGTATTTACATAGAATGATTCGATTTCAAACAATTTTTAGGTTCAAAAAACGTATTATCAATTTATAATCTGTACCGTAATTCAGGAATGTTATAGGCTGGGAGTAGAGATAAGGGTTTGAGTTCATCCGTACTCTTACTAAATAGATTAACCAGGTATATTTGGGTAACATAGGTAGGTTTCTTTGTGTGGTGAAAGTGGCAGCTAAAACTATGTTTCTATACCACAAAATTCCGAGAAATATAACGGGTAATTGATTAATTTCACTTGTCTTTCTATCAAAATCTTTGTTCTCGGTTCATGTCCAGCATCATCCACAAACTAAAAAATTACATAACAAACTAAAATTAAAAAAAAAAAAAAAAAAACCTAAGTTCACCTTATTAGTTCTCTTAAGACAAACAGTGACTACCAAAATATGTTAATTTAAATTGAAATTCAAGAAGTGTAAGATGTTGAAACTTGAAAGAGTTAAGACAGAATCATGGTCTGATCAATCGTGTAAACACCAAATGCATGCGAAAGATTCAACAATTATGTGCAACAACAGTGCGGAAATACACACATAAAACACACACACATATAACATGGAAAATTAACAAATAAGGAAAAGAAGGACTTACAGATTGTAGAGATGAAAAAGGGAGAAAAGGGGTGTGTTGGATTTGATTAATTTGGTCGGAGAAATTAAATCTGGGAATAATCCAAAACACAGGAAGATGAGAGTGAGAGACACGACGATGATATGTACATATATATCACTCTTTTCTTTTCTCAAAATTAATTAAGTCTTTTTCATTATTAAAGTGGTTGGTCGGCAAAAGTTTATATTTTCCATTTTTATTACATCAATATAATATTCTGGATTTTAAAAAACATTCCATTTAAGATTTCAATTTTGTACGGTAAAATCTTTTTATAAGAATATTTTATATTAAAATAACCTTCTTGTAATAATAAAAAATTGTAATCTGTAATTAATTAAAATGTTACTTCTATTTAGAATAACTTTTTTATAATAATATTTTTATTCGATCCCAATGATACTACTGTATATAGGTTTTACTCTATTTAGAAGTTTGTTTGTCTATCTCAATTTATGTCTGGTCTAATATTATTTTTCTCGGAGGACAACAAATAGATCAAACATAAAAAAAAATTGAATCACAATTGAATTGGAATCGGTAAAATTGATAAAAGTTGAATTAAATTAAAAAATTGAATTGATGCGATTGGCTCTGTTTTGGACTTAAATCAAACTGATTATTATATATTATAATTCTAATATATATAAATATATTAATTCATATTATATATATATACATATAGTTTTGAGATTAAAAAAACATATATATATATAGGAATATTCTCAATGATATCGTTTTGTTTTTGACGTTTTCAAATGATATCATTCCTTATTTTTGACTTATGAGTAGTACTCTTGTATTTTAGATTTCACGTAATATTATTTCGCTAGCCAAATGTTAGTAAAACATTAAAATATAAGGATGACCCAGGTTAAAGTCAAAAACATAATGACATCAACTACAAAGTCAATAGAACAATGACATTAATGAGAATATCCACAAACATTTTCTTTGAAACTTTGGACTATTTTTGTTCAAATATTTTGATGGATGATATTTTTATATGTAATAGATTTTTATGTTGTTAAAAAAGTGAAAGGTTTGAGATTTAAATGGATATTTAGGTCATTTACTTACATTTTAATGTTTAATTAACGTTTGGATAATATTTGGTATCATTTGGATGTGAAAACTAAAATACAAAGGTACCACTTGTAAGTAAAAAAATGAATGATACCATTGAAAAATCAGTTGAAGTAAAGTTCACAATTCTAAATTAAATTTCTACGATTTGAATTCAAATTTATTCATTTTTACCATCATTTTTCTTTTTCATTTTAATCAACTTGAACTCCGGGGTTGTTGAACTTGAATCCTAGGTAAATGTTGTGCACTAATTTTACGATCATATCTTCCAAACAAACTCCATAAGAAGTAATCTCTAAATATGATGTAGTGTGATATTGAAGACCCTTTTTTTTAAACAAGATAAATACTAAAATCCTATATAATGTGTTTTTTATGTTTTAGTATAAAATTTTGTGATGAATTGTTTGAGATTCATAATTTATTTTAGCTAGTTGGTATTGAGTATGTCAAAAAAATTTCATTAATAGAAAAATTTCTTACAAATTGATTTAATTATATTTAGTTGGTAAATATTATTATTGTTTGCTGATGTTCCATATATTTTCTCTTTTAGATGGAATTTTTTTGATAAATTAAAATGTTGTTCAACAAGTTTGATGAAAGCGAATGTAAATTATGCAATGTATTAATTGGATGTAATAAATCACTTAATGGAACAATGTATTATTATGAACCATTTAAAAATGCAATATGCTAAATTATCGTTACGTAAAATATTTAAAAACTTGCAAAAAATTTGTAATTTGAAAATGTTGTCTAAAATAAATAAATTTCATACCCTTCAAGTTCATCAATACTATTATATAATAGACGAAACATTAAAAGTTTGGTTGGTTGGTATGGTACGTTGTGATTTTACTAAATTGCCCTTACTGAACTTTACTTCGTGTTTTTACTTAATTAACCTTACTTATTTATAAAAATATATTAATAAATAATAATATTACCTATTTATAATCAATTACGTCCTTCTTCACCTAAAATACATTATTTTTTCTATTTTTCTAACAAATTCCCCTACTTTTTCAAATATATCAGGGGCAATTACCTTTTTTTAACTAAAACATGTCAGTTTTTCTATTTTTTCTTACTAAAACCCCTCCCTTTCCAAAAATATCACGGACAACCTTTAGTAATTTATTTTTAAACCTATTTTATTATTATAATTATTTTTTAAAAGTTTACCTATTTTAACATGCTTACTTATTTTTCTTAACAAATGCAATTACTGAAAATATTAAAAAATATAAATAATCAAATACCTATTTATAAACAATTACCTTTTCGGGTAGAACACATTATAGATTTTTTTTCTAACAAAGTCCCTTTTCTAAATATATCACGGAAAATTACATTCTTCAACTTATTTTTTCTATTTTTTCTCAATAAAATCAATTCTTTTTCTAAAAGTATCATGGGCAAACCCTTTACGTATTTATTTTAAAATGTATTTAAATATTTTTAATTATTAAATTTTAAAATCTAATTTTTCAAAAATATCACGAGCATTTTCCTTTTTTAAACTAAATATATATGTTAAATTTTTTATTTTTCCTTACTCAAATCCCTTATTTTCCAAAAATATAACAGGCAAACTCTTACTTATTTATTTTAAAATCTATTTTAATATTTTTAATTAATTAAAAGTGTTTAGCTATTTTAACATGTCTACTTATTTTTTTAACAAATACAATTAAAAAATATTAAAAATAATAATAAAATAACAATTAACAATCCGTGCATCGCACGGGTTTTAAGCTAGTACGTTTTTTTTTTGACGAAAAGCTGGGTTGTATTAAGCATTCAAATCCAACATAATACAATATTGAATCGAATCAGGAACAGAACTCCTGTCGATAATACGACCTGACAAATAATATGATTCCCTAGCAACTTGATGGGCCACCATATTAGCAGACTGTTTGACATAAAACAATTTCACATTGTTTAGACTTAAAAGAGAATTACGGCAATCCTCAATAAGCAAACCAAAATAAGATCTAAAAGTAGTAGTACTCCTGACTGCTTGCACCATTACCAAACAATCAGATTCTACTGTAGCTTCCGTCCAGCCTCGAGTATCCATCCAGCTTAAGGCTTCCTTGAAAGCCATGGTTTCTGCTAACAGAGGCGAAATAACATTAGGGTGAAAAATTGCCTTTGCTTCTATCAGCTGACCTTCAGAGTCTCTTGCCACTAATCCGAAACCAACACCACCCCGATCGTCAAAGACAGCAGCGTCCACTGATACCTTAATTTTATTTGGCTGGGGCTTAACCCATACTAAAGCTCCGTCTCCCTCTACTAGCGGCTGGAGAGGAGTCACATAGGATCTGGTTTGGGTTATTTTCCATTGTATAAGGTACTGCCTTGCATCCGCAACTGTTTTAGTGACTTTAGTGTGTCTTTGATTCCAGACTACATCATTTCGTGATCTGAAGCTAGTACGTTTAATTAAGTAACATTAAAAAGATGGAGGATGGTTGACTTAATATATAACAACGATATTCAATCTTTTAGAATTGTTGAGAACGTAAATTTCAGAAAATTATTTAATAATTTAAGATGTAAAGTAGATACACACATGCACAGATACACGATATATATATATATATATATACAAGTGCTCAAATGAGACCCCATGAGAATTGAGACTGAATCATGACCTGTAAAATCCCGTTAATTATTATTATTTTATATTAGATATTAGATTAGTTTATTTATTTTAATTAGAAAATGCTAGAATTTCTTTTGTGCTAATTTGAATGAGGATAAGATTTGATTTGATGGAAAGAAGTGTGAGAATATTTAGAAAATCGGTGACATTTAATTTAGAATATTTGTGTAAATTAGAATATTATAATTTTGATATTGTTTTAGAGAAATTGAATGATTTTTAGGAGAAGATTCTAGCCTTACCTAAATCAGTGTAGGGTTTTGTGTGGCTATATAATTAACCCTTAGAATAGAGAAAAGACTCGTACAATTATCTTATTCAACACCGTCGCTGGTATGGGTCTTTCCCTACAATTTTCTTTCTCAATTTTCCATGTCTTGTTATTACATGTCTATCTGTCGCATGCTTTGGTGTAAGATATTAAGTGGGCGTTTGGGGTATCAAGAATAAGTTGACTTATAGCTTAAAATGAGTAAGTGCTTTATAAGTGATAAGTAGAGCTGAGCTTATAAATCCCTAGAGTGTTTGGTAAATCAGAACTTATAAGCAGTAGAGTGTTTGGGTAAATCAGAACTTATAAGTTAACTTTTTTTTATTATTTTTAAAATATTTATTTTTTAATATATATAAATGGATATCAATGGATAGATCTCGATGAGTAGAGAAATTTGATATATACATATCAATTTTTTAATGAACGGATCAAAAGATATATGGTTTTGAAGATTTGAAGGATATTATATATTGCGTGTATCGAGAATAAGTTATAAGTTATAAGTTGAATGTTAATATTCAACTTATCCATTTTAAGTAGCCATAAGTTGGTTTTACTTATTTTGACAAACACCCCCCATAAGCTGAAATTGGTTTATAAGCTATAAGCTTATAAATAAGCTGATAGCCAAACAGGCCCTAAATACCTTCATTTATGTCTGCGTAAGATGTTCACTTTAGTACTATAGATCATTTATATATCATGATTTATGCCTTCCATTTATTTGATTAATTTATGTGTGCACTGATACATGGTATACATAATTTTAATTGATTTTGTCACATATGTAACATGTTTGTACGTGGATTTTGATATATGTAGATAGAGCACATGACACTCAATCATAAAATAATCATGTAGTAAATGTTTAAACATGAATGTGCCTACTACCTAGTAAACTGTTTAGATTAAAAACATATATGCTTGCGGTTACAAGTTTTGTCAGTAATTAATTTTTATGTTAATTATTAAGGTAATAAAGTTAAACCATATATCCAATTAATGACCAACATGTGTATGTGATTACTGCAGTTATTGTTTTGTTTCGAAAATTGGCTTAAGCATACATCCTGTTGGTTATTTGTTTATAATTTCTAATTATCATTTATTAAATCTGAAAATTGATATTTAATTAGTGGCTTCTTAAATGTATTTTAATATTAATATTCAGATATAGTAAATTAGAAGTTATTTGTTTAAGTGCCTGACATGACTTGCATGAGTTAGTATTAAATTAATATTTTTAATTAATGTTGATATATTTATGGCATGCATAGTTATGTTTCATGTTATTATATTAGTTCGTCAAATACTAGAGTAAATGGCCACCATGTTAGTGTGAGTCAAAAACCTTTTTTTTTGGTGCTATTTAATGTGTTTAGTTAGTTGTTTATATTTAATACATAAACCTAGCCTATATTCTCTATCGATTTAGTTTTGATGTGTATGTATAGGTTGTAAGTTGTTAAAATTGCATGCTAACTTGCTCATTGACATTAATATCACATGCATGCAAGTTTGTGTTAAGGACAGAAACATGTTAAGCTTGTAAAAGATTAGGTATCATTCTGTATTTTGCGGATGAATTTGGACTAAACCGTGTGTAACAATTTGTGGACTTTAAGGGCCCAATTTGGTTTCCTGTTAGATTATTATAAATTGACATGCTTTTATTTGTTTAAATTGCCACTGTATGGTGTTTGTATGAACTTTCTTAAAGAAACAGTCCATGTCTGGTACTTATATGGTTTACAGATACATGTGTTTCTGGTATTATTGATTTATTTATGTTTCAATTATTAAATTATAGGAACAGTTTGTGTTATTAATTTCGGATTTAAGTGTCGATTTCGAGGTAAGTACTTTTGAGCCTTTATAAAACTCGGCTTATAACTATCATAACATATAGTTTATAAACCAAACACAATTCAAGAGATTCAAATATAGCAACAATACTATGTTTGCAAAATATATGAAACCACTTTTCATTACAACAACAGTAGTAAGTCATAGGTTTTGAAAACTTGTCTGGAATTCCCGAAGCAGTGGTAAGTCTCGGGTTGGTCCGGTAATCTAGAATCAACACAAGGTTCAAGATTAATAACTTAAACGCTTTCACCATACTAAGTATATACTAACTCAAGTACAATGTTCACTTTCAAGTTAACTCCTTAAGATCATCTACTCGAGCATGCTCGCTCACGCATTTTTATAAAATTGAAATTGAATCCTTTTAACACGAAATCTTTTCGAGGGTCTTCCTAAACGTACCTAGCATGTTAACACAAAGTTTCACATTCCATTAAGGCACTTAAGTGGTTCGATCATTGCCTCAAAGTTGGCTAAGTGGTGTAGTTTGGTTCCTCGAAACATCCTTTACTAAAACACTTGTTTCTCCTAAACCGTAAATCGGATTCACATGATTCTCGCACCAAAACGAACCTTGAAACAAGACCTACACTATCATGGCAGTGGTGACCCTTGGGCAGGAGTTACTAGGTTTGAAAATCTCAATCAAAACAAGGCTAAGGAAAATAGGGCATTACAACGGCTTTGTTTTAATGATTCCAAAGTTTAAACCATCATCTTTACATAATCAACCAACCAAATCATCAAACCCATTTCTTCAACATCATAAATAATCCATAAACATCATCAACAATAGTCAAAACCAACATCTACTTATTCACCATCAAAACAACACCATACTTTCATCAAAATCAACCATTCATCCTTATAATCAAACTAACTAAACTATACTTAAAACTAACCATATAAATCAATTTATAACTAAGGGTTTCGAGAGTTTATATCTTCCTTGATGCTTTAAGTACACCCAAAATAGATTATAATCCTTCCTTGAGCTTTGAACTATCCTTAACAAGCTTAATCTTTAAGAACAAAATCAAGAACACAAAAGATTACTATTCATTTCACTATTCACCCTCATCTTTGATCTAAGATTCAAGCATGTTATGATTCATGGATGAAGCTAGGAATTAGAGAATACCTTAGTCTAGGAATTAGGAAACTTTTGAATCCAACATCATGATTTTTGGAAGCTTGGAAGTTATGTTTTGAAAATCTTATCTTTGGATGAAAAAGGGTCGAATGGTTCTTCTTGCAAAATGGGGAGTTTTCTTTGCTTGGGACTTGCTTGATTCCTTGATATTTTGGTTGATAAACATGTGCTTAAAGTGATTTGCTAAGCATGGAAAATGATGATGTAATGGAGCTTATGTCATCCTTGCCACATGTTATCTTAAGAAGTGTTTAAGGAAGAAGCTTGCTTGGTGGCTTAGTTTGGTTTGACATGGATGATCCTAATGTTGAATTCATTGAATTAATCTTATTACATGTTACTTCCATGCTTGTGTTTAATCCAGTAAGTGTCGCGTTGTTCTGTTACCGCTTAATCTCGTAGAACGTTCGCAGAGCTTTCTTAAGTGTTCTATCGAAGTAGTTTACCTTAACGTTCTTGATATTAATAATACATTTAATAAATCCATATCCATGGAATTGATAATATAAAATCCTCCAATATATTTAAATAATGATTAATCCTTCAGTATCTGGTGGAATTTCGGAGAAAACAGAAAATGTTATTCTTCTGATTATGACAGCTTTTGCATTCACTCATTCACATAGTAGAACGCTAATACGACTTTGAAAGTTCATTATACCGACCCGTACATAGAGTGGTCGTAAAATTTTCTAAACGACAAAAATTACTATTCATCAGTGGTTTTTAAATAAGTACAAAATTTGGGGATATTACATCAGTGGTTTTCAAGTCCTAAAATCATAGAATCTTTACGAAAACCAAAAATTAATACGAAAAAAAAAGAGAATCAATAAATAAAACATTTATATATAAATTATATATCACATATCGTAAATTTTGTGTCAACATAGTTATTCGTTAACGATTCAGTGATAGTAGCGTATCAATTAATCTAATTTTCGATAAACAATATTGAAAGTACTTGATTTTTCGTGATCGATATTTTAAAACCTCTGCGATCCAAATTGCGGGAAAAAACCACGTGTTACAAGAGAGACACAACATTTAGCTTTAAATTGGTGGTTTCTAACTATTAATGGAGTTTTAAGAGGATTGTGATGAGTGATTTAGGGCTATTGGATTCAAGAGCGAAAAGGAAGAGGGGGAGGGAGGGTATTCATAAGCGTTAATTTGAATTTTGTTCATGTAAATATATTTTACGTATCGTAGTTTGTAACTATCTCTAAAGTTCAACTTATTTACAAAATTGCCACCGGGATCTCAGTTCTCATCATAACAAGGTTTCATTAGAGTAGCTCCCTATATATATATATATATGCAAGTGCTCAAATGAGACCCCCTATTAGAATGAGAACTGAGACTGAATCTGAGCCACTCAATCTTTTTGACAACTTTTAATCTGGACCACATATTCATTATTTAGATTTTATACATCTAAAAAGACATATATCTCTATTTATTTCTCTCTCCTCACAACCAGTCAACCACCCACTTCGATCTAATCTCTTTATTTCTCAATTGCCTGCCTTCTCTTGTGACGCCCCCGACCCCGGAAAGTCCCAACTGGGGCCCGGTCCGGGGGTCCGTCAAATCCAAACCTCTTCACTCGATCAATATATATTCACATAATTAAACTTGATTTAATAAAATATCTACCTTCTTTTCTCATTTGCTTTTATCAATCTCAAAATCCTGATACAAACCTTAACCCATGTCGTAATATCAACTTTCTAGACATCGTCACTCGAGGTACTTACTCTCGAGACCATCACATTCTTAGTTCACAACAATCCTTCTCAAAAGTTCTTTCCTGTAAAATTTAATAAAATAAGGGTGAGCTACACAGCTCAGTAAACATATATTGTACAGTTCATCTGAAGTTTATCCAATAAAAAGTTTTCACAAAGTTCATCACATTTATAAAAAATCATCAATAGTTCATCATAAACAAACAGTTCCGACCAGATCAAAAGCTGAGTATTCAAACACGATAAGTTCATCAATTCACAAGTTCTACTAGTGGGGATCCCGGCCAGCTAAACAATTTGTTTAGCTTTACTTCCAGAAAGGAAGTATCACAGTTCACAGTATCAATGTAAGAATACTCAATTTTCATCAAACATCATCAATAAATCATCGATATTTCAAAATCACATTCTCAATAGTAAAACAGTACAATATACACTTACCTCACAGCACCCTTAACGTTACCAGATCTTCGTTAACTCCACGAATTCATATCCATTTTGAACTTACTTGAAATATATTCAATCCAATCAATAATTGCACGTCTCTACATTTAAACATTAATAATAAGTATTTTAATCGCATAATAACTATAATTTTCTACGAACTAATTATGTCGTCGATTACCCCTTCCATTTATCAATTAGTAATGCTAAAAACATATTTAAATTTTAGAACCAATTCAAAACTTAACTCTTCTCAACTGAAATCATTATGGCTATTTTTTATATAATATTACAACCTTTCTGTAAATGTTTCATAATTATTAAACATGTTTAAGCAATTTCCTCAAAATAAACTATTTTTCACTATTAATTTAATATCTAAAATATAAATTAATATTCTATCACTCACGCCGAAAATCTGATTCCATCATTAAATCCACAAAATTATTCACTTAAACTTTCATGTTTACACTTTTCCAAATTCTTTTATTTAGTCCCTCAAATAAATTAAATACTAATTTCAACCATCCAACCAATCACATGCTGCCACGTCATCATCTTCCTCACAAAATCAGCACTTTCTCTCTCCTCGCAGTCAACTCTAATGGCGTAACTTTGACCATCAATATCTCATTCATTTTTAATCCGATTTATATGATTCAAGAGTCTATTTCATGTATTTTTTCTCAAGGATTCCGAATATGTACTCAGTTTTATAAACCGCAAATAACTAAGCACCCAACGAACTGATTTCCCAGAACGTAAATTTGTATATAAACCATAGTTATAAATCTAATGTACATGCATGTTTACGGATGGACATAGAAGTATACCTTAAATATGACGGAGTAGAGTCAGCTATTTTGAAGGAAGAAAGAAGTTAAAGGACTAAGCTCTAGTTCTTGTATATAAATCTTGATTTTAATCCTTGAAATATTTTCCTCCTTGAGGTACCAAAGCTCTTGTATTCGCTTTCTTGTTTAAAAACTCCTTCATACTACTTTCTTTACAAGCTATATGGACACAACAATAAAACCCACGTACATGTATCAACCTAAATAATCCACGTGTTCAGTTTTGTTAAAAGTGATGCCACGTTACCCTCCACTAATCGAAAACATAAGCTAACCACGTTACTACCTTTCTTTTTCCACATTTGTTTCCCCAATTTTATCTAATATTTGTCCCTTGTAACTTTTAAATATCTAACCCATTAATTACAAAATCATCCATAATAATCACAATTTATTCATATAAATATTCATCTTCCTCAAATTTTGCTCATGTGAACAAAATATAAAATGCAAGCATTTCTTCAAATATATTTAATATTCTTTTTGTTTCTAATTCAAAATTCTAATTCCTTTCTATTTACATTTATATTTAAATTTACTAAATCTCCGGCTCATTTAATACAAAATCGTACTAATATAAAACTCGATTATAACTAAATAATAAAATATATTTAATTTATTTAACTAACTAAAATTTTGGACCAAGGTGTTACATTCTTCCCCCCTAAAAAAAAATTCGTCCTCGAAATTTGGATATGTTTAATATCTTTGTCATCCTTTGTCTACTTTCAATATTTTATATAAATAATCTTAACACCTCGTATATATAACAATTTAGTTCGGTGTTCGTAGCCTGATCTTGTCAAAATAATCGGAACTCCAAACTTAATCTAACTAGGTTTTATATATGTCATAAAACCAAAAACATCTTTAACGCGGAAAATATTAATTACAAAATATCATAACTATAATATTTATCTCACTCTATATCGATATACTACATACCAATATTCATATCTAATTCCACACTAACTTCTAAAACTATTTTAGAATTACTCACGATAAGGTTATTCTTCAACAATCTCGATAACATACATCATATATACTTCTTCAATTAGGTATATGTATTATATATTTCTAAGTTCAAGTTCAACCATTGTTTTTCCGGAATTTTCCAAAACCCTCAAACAATATTATTTTCTCAAATTTCCCAACTTATATTTAATTGTTTAAATAATTAACTACTCGAATATTTAACCTAAAAAAAACACAATCCTAAAAATAAGTTAAATTCCCCGAAGGTTGAAAATAATATTCTTAAAATGATCAACATACCCAATTTTTTCTTCGCTTTGGATAAAGTTCCTATCTTCAAACAACAATTTATACAAATCTTCTAAAAGTATTAATATTACACACACAATCCCCACTTTGTTTCCAACTCATCAAATATCAACTGTTCTTTAAACCTCAATTATGATTTGCCAATATTTCACATTAACTTAAATTCTCGAATCCGTAATCCAAATTTCTATAAAATCCACCAAATATATAAAAACCTTAAACTAAAATGAATTCATCATTATCTTAAACTCAGTTCATTTTAAGTTCTAATTATATATTTTATTAACAACTAAATCTCTTATCAATCGTAATTAGTTGACAAAATATTCTATATTCTCGAATTATTACATGTATCCTCAAAGTAGACTCAAGTCTACTAGGTCAACTCAAGACGTTATAATCTCCCATAAAGCCTCTGCTCATATTCATGATTATCCAAGTTCTTCCACGATAATAAATTATTCTAATCACCAAAATTTGCAGTATCAAATCATATTTCTATAAATTTAATTCTTAATTCTTAAATCTCAAAAACATCAACATCCTCGAACATCTTTTTTTTTTTCCAATATATACCACTAGTATAATTTCTCTGACTAATCTCTATATAATCCTCAAACTAAAAAAATTTAAGTCTAAATCTATATCATCAAGTAATGTGTGTATCCTCGAAGAAAGACAGTATGACCGGTTCACGCCGTCCTCAAACATAATTCATTTTCCCAATTTTTAAATAGTTCCTCAAAATGGTCACATGGTACAATAGCCTCTTAAATGATACCAAATTCTCTCATCACTTTCACTTTATTATCCTCTTACATTGATAATACTCGATCACTTAAATTAAATTCTAGAACTCTTAAAGTACAACCTTATTTTGATCATTAACATTTAAATCGAGTAAAGATCAAATCGTCCAATAACAATATATGTCAATACACAAAATTATAATAATTTTTTTTCCCACCTAAAATCTTGATTTATATCATCAAGTATTAGCGGTTCTCAAGAACTCAAATATAGAACTCAAATATCTGTATAATTTACAAATATCACATGTCAACCACAATTCTCAAATATAGTATCCCAAATTTAAAATTTTATTTTCTCTCAGTTCTATTTAATCTAACCCTCAATAGTCCCAAAAACTTCGACATAAGATTAATCTACTACTCTATCTCAAGCTTCAACTTAACAAAATCTCCACGTGACTAATCAACAATACAATTCCTTAATGAATTTTAGGTAATACTAAAAAAATATCTACATTTCATAATCAAGTCATATGTCCTCGAACAACATTCCTAATTCCCAAAAATTTTAGATTCAACTCCATAGCTGTAGTCCTCGATCAATAAACTACATCATTAAATTTGTATATCACCAAGTAATACAATATAACCTCGTACAAATTTTCATTTCTCTATATGTTTCTATCATTATCGCCATAGGTCTCACTTCATAGCACATATCGCATATCCCAAAAGTTGTTAACTACTAATATCGTCAATAAAATCCTTACACTCTCACCAGACAACTCTACACCAATCTATAATTCCTCAAATATCATCACGATCCCAAAGATCATCACCTACTATTCTCATATTTCCTTATATGTCTAACTTGTTCAAGTCAAGGCGTTGCATTCATCCATCAAAAACTCAAAATCTTCTCGGACTCTTAATTTCTAACCTTAAACTCATAAACTACCTGAGTCACACAAAATTTTTATTCCAGAAAAACTCTCACTTTCCTAACCATAGCTCTGATACCACTTGTGACGCCCCCGACCCCGGAAAGTCCCAACTGGGGCCCGGTCCGGGGGTCCGTCAAATCCAAACCTCTTCACTCGATCAATATATATTCACATAATTAAACTTGATTTAATAAAATATCTACCTTCTTTTCTCATTTGCTTTTATCAATCTCAAAATCCTGATACAAACCTTAACCCATGTCGTAATATCAACTTTCTATACATCGTCACTCGAGGTACTTACTCTCGAGACCATCACATTCTTAGTTCACAACAATCCTTCTCAAAAGTTCTTTCCTGTAAAATTTAATAAAATAAGGGTGAGCTACACAGCTCAGTAAACATATATTGTACAATTCATCTGAAGTTTATCCAATAAAAAGTTTTCACAAAGTTCATCACATTTATAAAAAATCATCAATAGTTCATCATAAACAAACAGTTCCGACCAGATCAAAAGCTGAGTATTCAAACACGATAAGTTCATCAATTCACAAGTTCTACTAGTGGGGATCCCGGCCAGCTAAACAATTTGTTTAGATTTACTTCCAGAAAGGAAGTATCACAGTTCACAGTATCAATGTAAGAATACTCAATTTTCATCAAACATCATCAATAAATCATCGATATTTCAAAATCACATTCTCAACAGTAAAACAGTACAATATACACTTACCTCACAACACCCTTAACGTTACCAGATCTTCGTTAACTCCACGAATTCATACCCATTTTGAACTTACTTGAAATATATTCAATCCAATCAATAATTGCACGTCTCTACATTTAAACATTAATAATAAGTATTTTAATCGCATAATAACTATAATTTTCTACGAACTAATTATGTCGTCGTTTACCCCTTCCATTTATCAATTAGTAATGCTAAAAACATATTTAAATTTTAGAACCAATTCAAAACTTAACTCTTCTCAACTGAAATCATTATGGCTATTTTTTATATAATATTACAACCTTTCTGTAAATGTTTCATAATTATTAAACATGTTTAAGCAATTTCCTCAAAATAAACTATTTTTCACTATTAATTTAATATCTAAAATATAAATTAATATTCTATCACTCACGCCGAAAATCTGATTCCATCATTAAATCCACAAAATTATTCACTTAAACTTTCATGTTTACACTTTTCCAAATTCTTTTATTTAGTCCCTCAAATAAATTAAATACTAATTTCAACCATCCAACCAATCACATGCTGCCACGTCATCATCTTCCTCACAAAATCAGCACTTTCTCTCTCCTCGCAGTCAACTCTAATGGCGTAACTTTGACCATCAATATCTCATTCATTTTTAATCCGATTGATATGATTCAAGAGTCTATTTCATGTATTTTTTTCTCAAGGATTCCGAATATGTACTCAGTTTTATAAACCGCAAATAACTAAGCACCCAACGAACTGATTTCCCAGAACGTAAATTTGTATATAAACCATAGTTATAAATCTAATGTACATGCATGTTTACGGATGGACATAGAAGTATACCTTTAATATGACGGAGTAGAGTCAGCTATTTTGAAGGAAGAAAGAAGTTAAAGGACTAAGCTCTAGTTCTTGTATATAAATCTTGATTTTAATCCTTGAAATATTTTCCTCCTTGAGGTACCAAAGCTCTTGTATTCGCTTTCTTGTTTAAAAACTCCTTCATACTACTTTCTTTACAAGCTATATGGACACAACAATAAAACCCACGTACATGTATCAACCTAAATAATCCACGTGTTCAGTTTTGTTAAAAGTGATGCCACGTTACCCTCCACTAATCGAAAACATAAGCTAACCACGTTACTGCCTTTCTTTTTCCACATTTGTTTCCCCAATTTTATCTAATATTTGTCCCTTGTAACTTTTAAATATCTAACCCATTAATTACAAAATCATCCATAATAATCACAATTTATTCATATAAATATTCATCTTCCTCAAATTTTGCTCATGTGAACAAAATATAAAATGCAAGCATTTCTTCAAATATATTTAATATTCTTTTTTTTTCTAATTCAAAATTCTAATTCCTTTCTATTTACATTTATATTTAAATTTACTAAATCTCCGGCTCATTTAATACAAAATCGTACTAATATAAAACTCGATTATAACTAAATAATAAAATATATTTAATTTATTTAACTAACTAAAATTTTGGACCAAGGTGTTACATTCTTCCCCCCTAAAAAAAATTTCGTCCTCGAAATTTGGATATGTTTAATATCTTTGTCATCCTTTGTCTACTTTCAATATTTTATATAAATAATCTTAACACCTCGTATATATAACAATTTAGTTCGGTGTTCGTAGCCTGATCTTGTCAAAATAATCGGAACTCCAAACTTAATCTAACTAGGTTTTATATATGTCATAAAACCAAAAACATCTTTAACGCGGAAAATATTAATTACAAAATATCATAACTATAATATTTATCTCACTCTATATTGATATACTACATACCAATATTCATATCTAATTCCACACTAACTTCTAAAACTATTTTAGAATTACTCACGATAAGGTTATTCTTCAACAATCTCGATAACATACATCATATATACTTCTTCAATTAGGTATATGTATTATATATTTCTAAGTTCAAGTTCAACCATTGTTTTTCCGGAATTTTCCAAAACCCTCAAACAATATTATTTTCTCAAATTTCCCAACTTATATTTAATTGTTTAAATAATTAACTACTCGAATATTTAACCTAAAAAAAAACACAATCCTAAAAATAAGTTAAATTCCCCGAAGGTTGAAAATAATATTCTTAAAATGATCAACATACCCAATTTTGTCTTCGCTTTGGATAAAGTTCCTATCTTCAAACAACAATTTATACAAATCTTCTAAAAGTATTAATATTACACACACAATCCCCACTTTGCTTCCAACTCATCAAATATCAACTGTTCTTTAAACCTCAATTATGATTTGCCAATATTAAACATTAACTTAAATTCTCGAATCCGTAATCCAAATTTCTATAAAATCCACCAAATATATAAAAACCTTAAACTAAAATGAATTCATCATTATCTTAAACTCAGTTCATTTTAAGTTCTAATTATATATTTTATTAACAACTAAATCTCTTATCAATCGTAATTAGTTGACAAAATATTCTATATTCTCGAATTATTACATGTATCCTCAAAGTAGACTCAAGTCTACTAGGTCAACTCAAGACGTTATAATCTCCCATAAAGCCTCTGCGCATATTCATGATTATCCAAGTTCTTCCACGATAATAAATTATTCTAATCACCAAAATTTGCAGTATCAAATCATATTTCTATAAATTTAATTCTTAATTCTTAAATCTCAAAAACATCAACATCCTCGAACATCTTTTTTTTTTCCAATATATACCACTAGTATAATTTCTCTGACTAATCTCTATATAATCCTCAAACTAAAAAAATTTAAGTCTAAATCTATATCATCAAGTAATGTGTGTATCCTCGAAGAAAGACAGTATGACCGGTTCACGCCGTCCTCAAACATAATTCATTTTCCCAATTTTTAAATAGTTCCTCAAAATGGTCACATGGTACAATAGCCTCTTAAATGATACCAAATTCTCTCATCACTTTCACTTTATTATCCTCTTACATTGATAATACTCGATCACTTAAATTAAATTCTAGAACTCTTAAAGTACAACCTTATTTTGATCATTAACATTTAAATCGAGTAAAGATCAAATCGTCCAATAACAATATATGTCAATACACAAAATTATAATAATTTTTTTTCCCACCTAAAATCTTGATTTATATCATCAAGTATTAGCGGTTCTCAAGAACTCAAATATAGAACTCAAATATCTGTATAATTTACAAATATCACATGTCAACCACAATTCTCAAATATTGTATCCCAAATTTAAAATTTTATTTTCTCTCAGTTCTATTTAATCTAACCCTCAATAGTCCCAAAAACTTCGACATAAGATTAATCTACTACTCTATCTCAGACTTCAACTTAACAAAATCTCCACGTGACTAATCAACAATACAATTCCTTAATGAATTTTAGGTAATACTAAAAAAATATCTACATTTCATAATCAAGTCATATGTCCTCGAACAACATTCCTAATTCCCAAAAATTTTAGATTCAACTCCATAGTTGTAGTCCTCGATCAATAAACTACATCATTAAATTTGTATATCACCAAGTAATACAATATAACCTCGTACAAATTTTCATTTCTCTATATGTTTCTATCATTATCGCCATAGGTCTCACTTCATAGCACATATCGCATATCCCAAAAGTTGTTAACTACTAATATCGTCAATAAAATCCTTACACTCTCACCAGACAACTCTACACCAATCTATAATTCCTCAAATATCATCACGATCCCAAAGATCATCACCTACTATTCTCATATTTCCTTATATGTCTAACTTGTTCAAGTCAAGGCGTTGCATTCATCCATCAAAAACTCAAAATCTTCTCGGACTCTTAATTTCTAACCTTAAACTCATAAACTACCTGAGTCACACAAAACTTTTATTCCAGAAAAACTCTCACTTTCCTAACCATAGCTCTGATACCACTTGTGACGCCCCCGACCCCGGAAAGTCCCAACTGGGGCCCGGTCCGGGGGTCCGTCAAATCCAAACCTCTTCACTCGATCAATATATATTCACATAATTAAACTTGATTTAATAAAATATCTACCTTCTTTTCTCATTTGCTTTTATCAATCTCAAAATCCTGATACAAACCTTAACCCATGTCGTAATATCAACTTTCTATACATCGTCACTCGAGGTACTTACTCTCGAGACCATCACATTCTTAGTTCACAACAATCCTTCTCAAAAGTTCTTTCCTGTAAAATTTAATAAAATAAGGGTGAGCTACACAGCTCAGTAAACATATATTGTACAGTTCATCTGAAGTTTATCCAATAAAAAGTTTTCACAAAGTTCATCACATTTATAAAAAATCATCAATAGTTCATCATAAACAAACAGTTCCGACCAGATCAAAAGCTGAGTATTCAAACACGATAAGTTCATCAATTCACAAGTTCTACTAGTGGGGATCCCGGCCAGCTAAACAATTTGTTTAGCTTTACTTCCAGAAAGGAAGTATCACAGTTCACAGTATCAATGTAAGAATACTCAATTTTCATCAAACATCATCAATAAATCATCGATATTTCAAAATCACATTCTCAACAGTAAAACAGTACAATATACACTTACCTCACAGCACCCTTAACGTTACCAGATCTTCGTTAACTCCACGAATTCATACCCATTTTGAACTTACTTGAAATATATTCAATCCAATCAATAATTGCACGTCTCTACATTTAAACATTAATAATAAGTATTTTAATCGCATAATAACTATAATTTTCTACGAACTAATTATGTCGTCGATTACCCCTTCCATTTATCAATTAGTAATGCTAAAAACATATTTAAATTTTAGAACCAATTCAAAACTTAACTCTTCTCAACTGAAATCATTATGGCTATTTTTTATATAATATTACAACCTTTCTGTAAATGTTTCATAATTATTAAACATGTTTAAGCAATTTCCTCAAAATAAACTATTTTTCACTATTAATTTAATATCTAAAATATAAATTAATATTCTATCACTCACGCCGAAAATCTGATTCCATCATTAAATCCACAAAATTATTCACTTAAACTTTCATGTTTACACTTTTCCAAATTCTTTTATTTAGTCCCTCAAATAAATTAAATACTAATTTCAACCATCCAACCAATCACATGCTGCCACGTCATCATCTTCCTCACAAAATCAGTAGTTTCTCTCTCCTCGCAGTCAACTCTAATGGCGTAACTTTGACCATCAATATCTCATTCATTTTTAATCCGATTTATATGATTCAAGAGTCTATTTCATGTATTTTTTCTCAAGGATTCCGAATATGTACTCAGTTTTATAAACCGCAAATAACTAAGCACCCAACGAACTGATTTCCCAGAACGTAAATTTGTATATAAACCATAGTTATAAATCTAATGTACATGCATGTTTACGGATGGACATAGAAGTATACCTTTAATATGACGGAGTAGAGTCAGCTATTTTGAAGGAAGAAAGAAGTTAAAGGACTAAGCTCTAGTTCTTGTATATAAATCTTGATTTTAATCCTTGAAATATTTTCCTCCTTGAGGTACCAAAGCTCTTGTATTCGCTTTCTTGTTTAAAAACTCCTTCATACTACTTTCTTTACAAGCTATATGGACACAACAATAAAACCCACGTACATGTATCAACCTAAATAATCCACGTGTTCAGTTTTGTTAAAAGTGATGCCACGTTACCCTCCACTAATCGAAAACATAAGTTAACCACGTTACTGCCTTTCTTTTTCCACATTTGTTTCCCCAATTTTATCTAATATTTGTCCCTTGTAACTTTTAAATATCTAACCCATTAATTACAAAATCATCCATAATAATCACAATTTATTCATATAAATATTCATCTTCCTCAAATTTTGCTCATGTGAACAAAATATAAAATGCAAGCATTTCTTCAAATATATTTAATATTCTTTTTTTTTCTAATTCAAAATTCTAATTCCTTTCTATTTACATTTATATTTAAATTTACTAAATCTCCGGCTCATTTAATACAAAATCGTACTAATATAAAACTCGATTATAACTAAATATTAAAATATATTTAATTTATTTAACTAACTAAAATTTTGGACCAAGGTGTTACATTCTTCCCCCCTAAAAAAAATTTCGTCCTCGAAATTTGGATATGTTTAATATCTTTGTCATCCTTTGTCTACTTTCAATATTTTATATAAATAATCTTAACACCTCGTATATATAACAATTTAGTTCGGTGTTCGTAGCCTGATCTTGTCAAAATAATCGGAACTCCAAACTTAGTCTAACTAGGTTTTATATATGTCATAAAACCAAAAACATCTTTAACGCAGAAAATATTAATTACAAAATATCATAACTATAATATTTATCTCACTCTATATCGATATACTACATACCAATATTCATATCTAATTCCACACTAACTTCTAAAACTATTTTAGAATTACTCACGATAAGGTTATTCTTCAACAATCTCGATAACATACATCATATATACTTCTTCAATTAGGTATATGTATTATATATTTCTAAGTTCAAGTTCAACCATTGTTTTTCCGGAATTTTCCAAAACCCTCAAACAATATTATTTTCTCAAATTTCCCAACTTATATTTAATTGTTTAAATAATTAACTACTCGAATATTTAACCTAAAAAAAAAACACAATCCTAAAAATAAGTTAAATTCCCCGAAGGTTGAAAATAATATTCTTAAAATGATCAACATACCCAATTTTGTCTTCGCTTTGGATAAAGTTCCTATCTTCAAACAACAATTTATACAAATCTTCTAAAAGTATTAATATTACACACACAATCCCCACTTTGTTTCCAACTCATCAAATATCAACTGTTCTTTAAACCTCAATTATGATTTGCCAATATTTCACATTAACTTAAATTCTCGAATCCGTAATCCAAATTTCTATAAAATCCACCAAATATATAAAAACCTTAAACTAAAATGAATTCATCATTATCTTAAACTCAGTTCATTTTAAGTTCTAATTATATATTTTATTAACAACTAAATCTCTTATCAATCGTAATTAGTTGACAAAATATTCTATATTCTCGAATTATTACATGTATCCTCAAAGTAGACTCAAGTCTACTAGGTCAACTCAAGACGTTATAATCTCCCATAAAGCCTCTGCGCATATTCATGATTATCCAAGTTCTTCCACGATAATAAATTATTCTAATCACCAAAATTTGCAGTATCAAATCATATTTCTATAAATTTAATTCTTAATTCTTAAATCTCAAAAACATCAACATCCTCGAACATCTTTTTTTTTTCCAATATATACCACTAGTATAATTTCTCTGACTAATCTCTATATAATCCTCAAACTAAAAAAATTTAAGTCTAAATCTATATCATCAAGTAATGTGTGTATCCTCGAAGAAAGACAGTATGACCGGTTCACGCCGTCCTCAAACATAATTCATTTTCCCAATTTTTAAATAGTTCCTCAAAATGGTCACATGGTACAATAGCCTCTTAAATGATACCAAATTCTCTCATCACTTTCACTTTATTATCCTCTTACATTGATAATACTCGATCACTTAAATTAAATTCTAGAACTCTTAAAGTACAACCTTATTTTGATCATTAACATTTAAATCGAGTAAAGATCAAATCGTCCAATAACAATATATGTCAATACACAAAATTATAATAATTTTTTTTCCCACCTAAAATCTTGATTTATATCATCAAGTATTAGCGGTTCTCAAGAACTCAAATATAGAACTCAAATATCTGTATAATTTACAAATATCACATGTCAACCACAATTCTCAAATATAGTATCCCAAATTTAAAATTTTATTTTCTCTCAGTTCTATTTAATCTAACCCTCAATAGTCCCAAAAACTTCGACATAAGATTAATCTACTACTCTATCTCAAACTTCAACTTAACAAAATCTCCACATGACTAATCAACAATACAATTCCTTAATGAATTTTAGGTAATACTAAAAAAATATCTACATTTCATAATCAAGTCATATGTCCTCGAACAACATTCCTAATTCCCAAAAATTTTAGATTCAACTCCATAGCTGTAGTCCTCGATCAATAAACTACATCATTAAATTTGTATATCACCAAGTAATACAATATAACCTCGTACAAATTTTCATTTCTCTATATGTTTCTATCATTATCGCCATAGGTCTCACTTCATAGCACATATCGCATATCCCAAAAGTTGTTAACTACTAATATCGTCAATAAAATCCTTACACTCTCACCAGACAACTCTACACCAATCTATAATTCCTCAAATATCATCACGATCCCAAAGATCATCACCTACTATTCTCATATTTCCTTATATGTCTAACTTGTTCAAGTCAAGGCGTTGCATTCATCCATCAAAAACTCAAAATCTTCTCGGACTCTTAATTTCTAACCTTAAACTCATAAACTACCTGAGTCACACAAAACTTTTATTCCAGAAAAACTCTCACTTTCCTAACCATAGCTCTGATACCACTTGTGACGCCCCCGACCCCGGAAAGTCCTAACTGGGGCCCGGTCCGGGGGTCCGTCAAATCCAAACCTCTTCACTCGATCAATATATATTCACATAATTAAACTTGATTTAATAAAATATCTACCTTCTTTTCTCATTTGCTTTTATCAATCTCAAAATCCTGATACAAACCTTAACCCATGTCGTAATATCAACTTTCTATACATCGTCACTCGAGGTACTTACTCTCGAGACCATCACATTCTTAGTTCACAACAATCCTTCTCAAAAGTTCTTTCCTGTAAAATTTAATAAAATAAGGGTGAGCTACACAGCTCAGTAAACATATATTGTACAGTTCATCTGAAGTTTATCCAATAAAAAGTTTTCACAAAGTTCATCACATTTATAAAAAATCATCAATAGTTCATCATAAACAAACAGTTCCGACCAGATCAAAAGCTGAGTATTCAAACACGATAAGTTCATCAATTCACAAGTTCTACTAGTGGGGATCCCGGCCAGCTAAACAATTTGTTTAGCTTTACTTCCAGAAAGGAAGTATCACAGTTCACAGTATCAATGTAAGAATACTCAATTTTCATCAAACATCATCAATAAATCATCGATATTTCAAAATCACATTCTCAACAGTAAAACAGTACAATATACACTTACCTCACAGCACCCTTAACGTTACCAGATCTTCGTTAACTCCACGAATTCATACCCATTTTGAACTTACTTGAAATATATTCAATCCAATCAATAATTGCACGTCTCTACATTTAAACATTAATAATAAGTATTTTAATCGCATAATAACTATAATTTTCTACGAACTAATTATGTCGTCGATTACCCCTTCCATTTATCAATTAGTAATGCTAAAAACATATTTAAATTTTAGAACCAATTCAAAACTTAACTCTTCTCAACTGAAATCATTATGGCTATTTTTTATATAATATTACAACCTTTCTGTAAATGTTTCATAATTATCAAACATGTTTAAGCAATTTCCTCAAAATAAACTATTTTTCACTATTAATTTAATATCTAAAATATAAATTAATATTCTATCACTCAAGCCGAAAATCTGATTCCATCATTAAATCCACAAAATTATTCACTTAAACTTTCATGTTTACACTTTTCCAAATTCTTTTATTTAGTCCCTCAAATAAATTAAATACTAATTTCAACCATCCAACCAATCACATGCTGCCACATCATCATCTTCCTCACAAAATCAGCAGTTTCTCTCTCCTCGCAGTCAACTCTAATGGAGTAACTTTGACCATCAATATCTCATTCATTTTTAATCCGATTTATATGATTCAAGAGTCTATTTCATGTATTTTTTCTCAAGGATTCCGAATATGTACTCAGTTTTATAAACCGCAAATAACTAAGCACCCAACGAACTGATTTCCCAGAACGTAAATTTGTATATAAACCATAGTTATAAATCTAATGTACATGCATGTTTACGGATGGACATAGAAGTATACCTTTAATATGACGGAGTAGAGTCAACTATTTTGAAGGAAGAAAGAAGTTAAAGGACTAAGCTCTAGTTCTTGTATATAAATCTTGATTTTAATCCTTGAAATATTTTCCTCCTTGAGGTACCAAAGCTCTTGTATTCGCTTTCTTGTTTAAAAACTCCTTCATACTACTTTCTTTACAAGCTATATGGACACAACAATAAAACCCACGTACATGTATCAACCTAAATAATCCACGTGTTCAGTTTTGTTAAAAGTGATGTCACGTTACCCTCCACTAATCGAAAACATAAGCTAACCACGTTACTGCCTTTCTTTTTCCACATTTGTTTCCCCAATTTTATCTAATATTTGTCCCTTGTAACTTTTAAATATCTAACCCATTAATTACAAAATCATCCATAATAATCACAATTTATTCATATAAATATTCATCTTCCTCAAATTTTGCTCATGTGAACAAAATATAAAATGCAAGCATTTCTTCAAATATATTTAATATTCTTTTTTTTTTCTAATTCAAAATTCTAATTCATTTCTATTTACATTTATATTTAAATTTACTAAATCTCCGGCTCATTTAATACAAAATCGTCCTAATATAAAACTCGATTATAACTAAATAATAAAATATATTTAATTTATTTAACTAACTAAAATTTTGGACCAAGGTGTTACAATAACAACAAATTTACAATATATGCTGACAACTTAACTAACAAGATCAGAATGGATTTAGAATGTTTACTTAGCTTGAGATTTCCTCTTCTGTCTTGTTACTTCCTCTCTTCTGAGAGCTTCTACCAAGCAGCCTCTTAGACCTTCTACAAGAGAGATTTCAGCAGGTGTGACTGCAGCATCTTCTATTTCTTCAATGATCTTCTTGATAGTAGGAGAAATAAGAGAACTAGCATCCCTGAGTTTCAACCATTGCTCTTGATCAAATGGATAGCTTCTGAAGTGGAGTTCTTCATGAATGAGCTTGAATCTACTTCCAGGATAAGCATTGAGAGTCATCCTCCTTTGCTTGTCCAGCTTTGAATTTTCTCCTTTTCTCATTTCCAATATTTCCTTTATCTCATCAGAACAGATCTGCTCCAAGGGATGAATTGATCCAGCTACCATATACTGTAAATCCTTCAGATTAGATGTTTTTAGCTTGTGAAAGCTGCAAACATAGATTTCTTCTTTTAGATACTTCATTTTCAGTGGATTTTCCAGCATACATGTTTGATAATTTGGAGCTTCACTTTCTGCCTTGTTAGCAGTCTTGCATCTTTCCAGGAGTTCAGCTTCCTTCTTATCAAGTTCTGATTGATATTGAGAATATTGAGAAGATTCAGGTCTTTTGCTTGGCTTGGGTTCCCTTTCCTGAGTTGGTTGGGTTTGCCCTTCTTCTGTGGGTAAATCCTCAAACTCATAGTACCAGTGGTATGGTATAGGAGAAGGTGGTAGATCAGTGAGAATATCAGCATCATCAAAATCTGCAAAATTGTAGCCAAATTTAGGATAGAATTCAGCATCCCTATCAGCCTGATATCTCATAATATGTTCCATGACAGGCTCTGGAACATTATCATAGCTTTCCATCAACTCTACCATCCTTTCCAGGTAGAAGAAGTCAATTCTTCTTTTATCTATTGCCATCATGTTACCACTGGTTGATGTGGCTACAAGATCAAAGTCCTTGTTCATCCTGACAGATCTTGATTCTGGCCACCACAGAATGTACTCAGTAACCTCTTGATTAGCATCCAGCTTAATCTCAACACTCTTGATTTCTTTTGATTGCATCTGTTGTACCTTAAGACTGTTGGGAGGTATTGATTGAATTGGCATCTTCAGATTTCTGCCAAATCCAGTGGCCTTTTCCTTTCCTGAGTACTTGTGCTTTCCATGAGGTTTCTGTCTAGAAAACCATGCTCTTGCTTTAGCTTTCAGTCTTTTGGGCTTGACAGTAGCTTTGGCTTCATTCTTGACAGAATCTTCCTTGACAACACCTTTGTCGACAGTATCTTCCATGACAGCATCTTCTATGACAGTATCCTTGTCGACAGTACCTTTGGTTACAGCATCCTTTTCAGCATTTATGCAGTCAATAGCACATCTAAGAATGCTTGCCTCCAAAGCTTCCAGTATTCTTGGCTCCTCTTCATCTGTTGCATCAGCATCTTTCTTTTCTTGACTAGGAGTTTCTTCATTGCCTTCACTCTGAGATTGAATACCAGTATTCCCAGAATTACTTCCACCAGCATTTCCAGCATTTCCAGAAGCTTCACCACCTCCAAGCTCATCATCATCATCCTGAGGAGGAATGTCATAGAGACAGCTTCCACCTTGATCATTTCTTTTGGCATTGGCTCTAGAGATTAGTTCCTTCACTCTAGCTCCCAGTGCCTTGTCTCTCAACACCAGCATTTTGTAGATCTCTTGAACAACATGAACTCTTCCTGGATTGGCATTTGAACTGAGTATTCCATCTAACACTTTCAGAATTGACTTGGTTTACATTCTGGATGGGCTAACCAAATTCATGAAGTTGTTCCTTCTTGTGCCATCCTTAGTTTTAGATCTATAGAAAACACTTGGTGGATTTGTGTAGACTTCAGGTAGCTTTTGTGTGATCAGGTTCTGGATTTGCATATCCAATATTTCATTGAATGGTGTTTGAGTTTCCCTGATCTTTCCCTTCAAAGCACACAACACCTTTGCTGGCAGACTCTGCAATAACTGCATTGTGATGAAATAAGATATGCCAGAAGTGAAATAGATACTTACAGTCCATCTTTTCTCATCATTCACCATTACACTGACACTGGTGATTTGATCCTTTAACAGTTTTGTGGTGTTGGTTGGACGGTTGCTTGGAGCATTCATTGCTTCTTTCACCAAACTGCTAAATTCACTGTCATGGTTGTGTAATGTGCTCTCCTTGTAATCCACCATTAAAGTATAGACTTCTTCTTGATCATACTCAGTACCATTGGACCAAGTATTTCCTTTATGGATGGATTCAGGTAGTTTCCCTTTACCTTTCCCAACCTTATTCTGTTCCTCCATTTCTTTCCATCTTCTTTGTAGAGCAGATTCTTGAGTTGCTGAAGTTGGCTCTCTAATTGTCACAGGAGGTAGAATTGGATGTCTAGATGCAGGTCTTCTTTGCATTGCATCTTGAGTTGCCTTGGACATTAACACCCTTTCACCATCCAAGTCACCTTCAACAAGATCTTCAGCTTTATCCTTTAATTTTTCACTGCTTGGTTTGACTTGCTCCCCCTTAGACATTGCTTTCCCCTTAGCTCCCCCTTTGGTCTTCACAGTTACTGGCTCCCTCTGAGTTCCACCTGATTCCTGAATAGACAATGATTATGATCTTGCTACCTTCTCCCCCTTAGTTGAGTTGGCAGCTACTAGGTCAGTAAGGAACTGGATAGAGAGCTGAGTAGCAGCAAAACGATCAACCACCAGTTGAGAGAGAGAGAGTCCATCTTGGAGTGCAAAGTAGCACACTGTCCTTCCAGAGCTGCAATCCTGTTACCAAAAGTAGCAGAGGGGCCACCAAACCTTAACCTTCTTGGAGGGGAAGGAAAAGAAAGGGGCTTGGAGGCTATGGGGGTTCTCACACTCTCAGGGTATTTTTGAGTGATCTCATCACCCCTTACAGATTGACTCTCAAGGCCTAATGCCTGAATAGTGTGGGCTCCCTCAAAGTCTCTCTGGACATGCTCAAGTTCCTCTCCTTTTGCCAACTCATTTGGCTGCCTCTCATTTTTATGCTCACCTCTCTTTTCTTTTATCTCTCTTTTCTTTTGCACACCCTCACTCAACCTAGATGCATGGGTATGAGCAGTACTAACATGCATGGAAGGAGAAGATTTAGAATGTACCTTTAAGAGTTTGGCAAGAGGTAGATCATCATCAGAGGCATCCTCAATGATTACAGCATCAAAATCAGGCTGAGAGGACTGGACAGTATCTTTGGCAGGAATGTTACTGTCAGTTGGAGTCTGGACAGCAGGTTCTGGCATGACAACATCTTTGGGATGTGGAGTGACAGTAGGTTCTGTAGTGACAGTATATTTCTCTCCACCCATGACAGCAGCTGTGTCCAGGACAGCAACATTGCCAGTGTCTTTGACAGCAACAGAGGCTGTGACAGCATCTTCCTGAAGGTAAGATGCTCCTTGGAGTTCAGACAAAGTGTTGGCTGTTTCATTTTCTGACAAACTACCACTTTGCCCTGGCTCAATGTTTGGAGGAGTGGTGTCCATTTGACTTTGAGAAATGGGTTCTTGTGGACCACTAGATGGGGGCTCATCCATGATTGGAGATGGATGATCAAAACCTGAAGGGTTGGGACTGTCCCCTTCTCTAGGTTGTGGAGAAGAAACAAAAGAATCCGTAGGGAAGGAAGAAGGTGAAAGTGTAGCAGAGAGTGGGGGCTGATTCACAGAAGAAAAATGTGAGTCATCAAAATGAATAAAGATATCCTCACTATGCCCTAACTCACTGTGTGTTTCTTCAAGTGGGGGTTCCTCAGGTTGTGAACCATGAGATTGTGCAGACTCTGTACAGGGTGCCTTGGGAGACATGCCAATTTCAATAGATGCACCTTGTTGAGAAGGCACATCTAGGGAGGTGTTTGAATCCCTTTCAGTAACTACAGTTTGTTGAGAAACTGCAGCTTGGCTAACAGTGGTTTTGGTCCTCCTAGCTCTCTTCTTCTTAGGCTCAGGGGGAACCACTGGGGGTTCTGTTTGACTACCTTCCTTATTTGCTGCACTAGGTGCAGTGTCTCCCTCTTGACTAACAGAGCTACCACCAACATCAGCTTCTAAAGGCCTTTTTCTGGATTCAAGCAAGGCTTCTCTTTGGGCTTTGGGAAGTCTAGAGGGCCTAGGCTGAGTGTATGGTGTTGAATGTGGGTTAACTGAATTTGGGTCTAATTCAGTTTCATTCACAAGAGTAAAGGAATCATAACCAGAAGGTAATGGATAATCAAGGTTGGTCACTTGATTAACCATGTGCTGAATGAAACATAGTGGAATATGTGCATTGAGATTCTGTGATGACAATAGTGTGTGCGTGTTCTTTTTCAAAACAGAGCAAACCTCTAAACGAGAGGCATCGTTATCAAAATCACAGAAAGAGTTGATGCACATCATAAGAAAGCGAGGGTAGATTAATACCTTCTTACCTATGACAACCTTGAGTTGTGCCAGGAGGAAAGCTCCAACATTCACCTTGTATCCATGGATAAGAGAATGTGTCAGCTTCTTGATGTAGGAAGGTATTCCAATCCAGCCAGTAGACTTGGTAGAAAACACCTTGACCATCACATTAAAGATCATGCTCCACTCCTTTCTCAGATGCTTCCTATCCATTTCACCAGACGGATACCATTTGGTAGTCCCCTCTTCGAGAATAGGGCATGCATACCCAATCTTCAAGAAGAGCTTCTTAAGAGTGTCATCATTGGCAAGTTCAGTAAATTGTTGTCCTGCTTCAAGTGTAATTCCAAGAGTAGTGTTGATGACCTCAGCTGTAAGAGTGTAGTGTTGCCCAGAGATTGTGAATTGAATAGCCGGGTTCTCACCCTCAGTTTGAGCAACATCAGTTCGCCAAAAAGCCTCAATTCTGTCTAAGTCGAGAATGGGGGTTGAGGTGATGGCAGAACCGAGATAGGACTTGTTCAAGAAAAACACGAGTCCTTTGAAACCTTCACCAGCATCATTTGGGGAAAAGATACCAGCAAAGTTTGTTTGAGAGAGAGTCTGTTTGGGGGCCATGGAGATTTCAAGAAAAGAAGAAAGTAAGAAAGTAGATTTTTGCTTGAAGAACAGTATTTTGCCTTGAGTTTGATGAGAAAGAGAAAGATATGTCTGAGTAACTGGGGAATAAATAGGGGTATCTCAAACGTTTGTGCACAAAAAAAATGGATTTCAAGAACGTGTCTTAACCCACTCTTAAACACGTGAGTTACTGCCCGTTATTCACTGACCAACGTGGGATAAATATCCAATTTCAACGGTCCACTATTGTTGACAGTAACCTGTGCGCTAGAAACAATCTGTCAGTAATAAGAGGTGGTGACAGTAGGTTTTGCACGACATCAACTATTGCGCAAAAACTTGCTGTCACCGTTAAGCATATGAATGACAGTATCCTTTACAAGTCTTGACAGAAAGTCTTTCCCTGCTGTCAAGAAGGTTGCTGTCAAGAAACACACGACAGTATCCTTCTTAATGACAGTAACTTCGATTGGGAATTGTTTCTGTCATGAACTTATTAGAATGCTTTATTCATAAACTTAACCTAAAATTGACAAATTATGGATTTAGCAATGTAATCTTTTGAACACAGATATTATGCAATTAACACAGACAAATCATAAACTCAAAAACCACAAAAACAAGAAACTTTATTATTATTAATAAAATCACTTAAATAAAGCATTGAGTACATCATTTTATGATTTTATCAACTAGTTCTAAAAGCTCTTCCTTAACCACTTCTTCAGTGCGACCTTCTTCCTTGAGAAGTGCCTGAAGCTCCTTCTCCTCTTCTTGCACCTTGGCCTCCTCCTCCTTTTCCTTTTCCTCATCTTTTTCATCGAGGGCATCCAACAGCACCTCGAAGAGCTCCTCAACCTCTTCATTGTAGGGTTCACTATCGCACCGTTTTAGCCCGAATTCAATTCCTACTTTGTTTTCCATTATTTACTTTAAAACTGAGAGCAGACTGGTGAAACCTAAGGTTAATTTATAGGCAAAACCGTCTAAGGATTAAAGTCTAATGGTCAACAGTTAGAGTACCCATACAACTACCATAAAAGTAATTAATGGTCGAGTCCTCCTTTAATCCTACAAATTAATGCAAAAAGGTGTGAAAGTCCAATGGAACAGATTTTTATCTCTCAAACTAAACAAGTAACCACATTAATGTCATACACGGTCTAAAAGTATGAGACTGGCACAAAATACTGACATGAAAAGTCAAATCAACACATGCTGTCACATAACAGACATAGACCAAGTAGACAGTAACTTCTCTTGACAGCAGGTTTGAAGTTGCTATCATGAGCTTCAAAAGAGAAGTTGGAAATATAGAAAACTGAGTAAATCAACATACCAGATTCAGCATTCCCAATTCACTTACCAACCTGTTGAAGGTTGTTTCATCCAATGGCTTAGTGAAGATGTCAGCAAGTTGCTTGTCAGTTGGAACATAAATCAGCTTCACAGTTCCTTGTTCAACATGCTCTCTGATAAAGTGATGTCTTATATCAATGTGCTTTGTCCTAGAGTGTTGAACTGGATTGTCTGAAATAGCTATGGCACTAGTGTTGTCACAGTAGATAGGAATGTCTCTTAACACTAGACCATAATCCTGAAGTTGATTCTTCATCCATAGAATTTGTGCACAGTAACTGCCTGCAGCAATATACTCAGCTTCTGCAGTTGAGGTAGAAACTGAATGCTGCTTCTTGCTAAACCATGAGACCAATCTCCCACCAAGAAATTGACAGCTACCAGTAGTACTCTTTCTGTCAATCTTGCATCCAGCATAGTCTGAGTCTGAGTAGCCAATTAGATCAAATCCAGTGTTCTTGGGATACCAAAGGCCTAGGTTAGGAGTGCCTTTTAGGTATCTAAAGATTCTCTTGATGGCTACTAAGTGAGACTCCTTTGGATCACTTTGAAACCTTGCACAGAGACATGTAGCAAACATGATGTCAGGTCTGCTAGCAGTTAAGTATAGGAGAGATCCTACCATGCCTCTATAGGTGCTTGAGTCAACTTTCTTCCCTTTAGGGTCAAGATCCAAACTAGTTGAAGTGGACATTGGTGTCTTTGCTGGTGATGAATCTTCCAAGTTGAACTTTCTGAGAAGTTCCTTGATGTATTTAGCTTGACAAATGAAGATTCCATCAGGTTGTTGAAGAATTTGTAATCCCAGAAAGAATGACAATTCTCCCATCATACTCATCTCATATTTGTTACTCATGAGAGAGGAAAAATTTCTCACACAGCCTCTCATTTGTAGAACCAAAAATGATGTCATCCACATAGATTTGTACCAGAATGATGTCCTTGCCATGGTGTTTGTAGAAAAGTGTCTTGTCCACAACTCCTCTAGTAAACTGATTTTCCAAAAGAAAGGTGGAAAGTGTGTCATACCATGCCCTGGGTGCTTGCTTTAGTCCATACAAAGTTTTGAAGAGTTTGTATACAAAATCATACATTTCAGCATCCTCAAACCCTGGTGGCTGTTCAACATACACTTCTTCTTCCAACTCTCCATTTAGGAAGGCACTTTTGACATCCATCTGAAATACTTTGAAGTTGCAGTGTGCAGGATAGGCTAGAAAGATTCTTATAGCTTCAAGTCTTGCAACAGGTGCAAATGTCTCATCATAATCTATTCTTTCCTATTGACAGTAACCCTTAGCCACTAGCCTTGCTTTGTTTCTTGTCACTGATCCATTTTCATCAAGCTTGTTTCTGAAAACCCATTTGGTCTCAATGACTGACTTTCCCTTAGGTCTTGGAACCAGCTTCCATACATTGTTCCTTTCAAACTGATTTAGCTCTTCTTGCATGGCTATCACCCAGTCAGAATCCAACAATGCTTCATCAGTTGTCTTGGGTTCCATTTGAGACAGGAAGCATGAAAACATGCTGTCAGCAGAGACTTTGTTCCTTGTCCTCACTCCAGAAGTAGGGTCACCAATGATGAGGTCATTTGTGTGATCCTTGTTCCATTAGGTGATTCTGGGCAAGCTACTTGACTGTACAGGAACATTTGCTTCAGTTTGTTGAGTTGAGTGCTCACCAATCCCATTGTCTTCACCATGTTCTTCATTGTCTCCAGAGTCACCACTGTTATGAATGTTAGAGGTTATGGTCTGTGACTGAGCTGGAGTTTGGTTGACAGTAGTGGTATTGACAGTATCTTTATCAACTTCAACACTTTGAGTGAAGCTAGGCTCTTCATTAACAATTTCCTCAGTTTCCAGGTATCCTTGATTCTCAAATCTGAAAGTCTGCATCTTTTCTTCTTCATTCAGTCCTGGGAACTTGGTTTCATCAAATGTGACATTAACACTTTCTTCAATAATCATGTGTTCCATCACATAAACTCTGTAGGCAGTCCTTTCTGTGCTGTAACCCATAAATAGTCCTTCAAAAGCCTTGGTGTCAAATTTTCCTTTCTTCTCATGGTTATCCTTCATCATAAAGCATTTGCTCCCAAACACATGAAAATATTTGACAGTAGGTTTCTTTCCAGTTAACAGACAGTAAGGTGTACTTGCATGAGTTTTGTTGATCATGGTTCTGTTTTGAGTATAACAAGCTGTGTTGATAGCTTCAGCCCAGAAATATGTTGGCAGTTTGGCATCATGCAACATAGTTCTAGCTGCTTCAATGAGAGTCCTGTTCTTTCTTTCTACAACTCCATTCTGCTGTGGAGTCCTTGCAGCAGAGAATTGTTGTACAATTCCTTCATCTTTACAGAAATTTCCAAGTGTGGCATTTCTGAATTCTATACCATTGTCACTCCTCAAGATTTGAACTTTTGAGTTTGGAGTTCTATCAAGAACTCTGACTTGATCAATAATCACTTGAGCAACTTCATCTTTGGATTCAAGAAACTTCACCCAGGTGTACCTTGAGTAATCATCCACCATTACTAAGGCATATCTCTTCTTGGCCATTGATGGTGCATTGACTGGTCCAAAGAGATCCATGTGAATCAACTTGAGTGCTTCATTGTTGGTGTTTATTTGCTTGGACTTGTGCACAGCTCTTCTTAGTTTGCCCATTTGACAATTTTCACACAGTCCTTCTTGACAGAATTCCTGTTGGGGCAAACCTCTCACTAACTCCTCTTCATCAAAATATTCATTGTCTTGAAGTTGAGATGTGAGAGCTTCCTGTGCCAAAGCATACTGTCACCAATAGTTGCTTTACTGTAAAAACAGTAAACCTTATCCTTCTTTGTTGAATTTAAGTCAGCAACAAACAAGCTTCTTTTTCTGACCCCTTTTAGAGAGAGGCTTCCATCCTTCTTGTGATAGATGTTGCACATCATCATATCAAAATCAACCTTGAATCCCCTGTCACTGAATTGGTTGACACTGAGTAGATTGTGCTTCAATCCATCCACAAGAGCAATGTCTTCAATGACAACATTTCCAATTTCCAGACAGCCATATCCCACTGTGTAACCCTTTCTGTTGTCTCCAAAGGTTATGATTGGGCCAGCTTTCTCTACATAGTGTGATAGCAGGGCTTTATCACCTGTCATGTGTCTTGAGCAGCCACTGTTAATGATCCACATGACTTGATCTTTCTTCTTGCCCTGCAAAACAGAATGTATTTAAGATGCATATGGTACCCAATCCTTGTTGGGTCCTGCAACTTTAGTGTCTCCTGAGTTTCTTCCAGTTACAAGTTCACAAGCATCATCAATAACCTCCTGTTTGACTTCTCTTTTCACCCACTTAGGCTTAGAATTGGACTTGATCCTTTTCTTAGTGGATGAAGCCTTTTTGTTGTCACCAGCAGGCTCAGAAGTCTCAACAGTGTGCATGTATGAGCATTTTTCAGTAGTGAGAATAGGTAAGTTAAAGCATGTGCTCATGGCAGTGATCTTGCATGGCATACATTCAATGTTATTATAGACACTCATAGTTCTATGCATAAGGGGGGTTCTGTGTAAATTACCATTGAGTTCAGTAGCATTGATCTTATCCTCAATTGGCTTATTACAAACATGTGTTAAATGATGTGAAGATCCATAGTTATTGCATAGTTTCCTAGAAGCACCTTCAACATTAGTGTATCCATTTCCCTTATTGACACCTACCTTACCATTCCTATTCTTAGACTTGGGAGTTACTGGATTGACAGTATGTTCAGAAGTTGCTGTCGAACTTTCCTTGACAGTACCTTTTATTCCTACTATCTTGATAGAAGGTTTGGAAGTTACTGTCTTGGAAACATTCTTGACAGCATCTTTGGAAGATACTGTCTTGCCAACTGTGACAGCATCTTTTGAACTTACTGTCTGATTGCTTGGTAAGTTTACTGTCTTGGGGATTGTGACAGTATCATTTCCATCCTTAGATGTGCTGTCAACACCTTCATCCTCATCAAGAATTTCTTGTTTGATGAGCATGGCTTCTTCATCAAACTCAATTTCTGCAGCTTTGAAAATAGGAGTTTTAACCTTCTTGAGAATGGTGGGTTTGACAGCAGCACTTCCAGAACAATCTTGAATCACAGTTTCCTTTCCAGGTCTCCTACCATATGAAAAACCTATACCAACAGTTTGATTTTCTGTATGCTTATCATTGTAATCCTGAACTATCTTAGATGAGTTTTTATAAGCCTTAATCTTGAATTCATTTTCAGCAATCTCATTCCTCAGGAATTCCTCATCTTCTTTAGCACATTTTAATTCATTTTTAAATTTTGCATTCTCCTGAGCTAAAGAGTCTAGTGAACTGGTTTTGAGAACAAGAGATTCATTTTCAGACTTTAGTGTTTCATTTAGCTTACTCAGCCTAGTGATTTCCTCATTAGCAGCAGATAAGCTAGTATAGACATTGAACATTTCAGCACTTAAGTCTTTAATGGTTTTCTTGTACTCATCAATGGACATATCAAGTAAGACAAGTGAAGGTACCTGACTTGAAGATATTGATGTTGCTTCATTAGTGCTAGCCATGAGAGCTAGGTTGACATATTCTTCTTCATCTTCATCATCAGACTCATCCCAACACTTTCCTTCAGCCACATAGGCTCTACCTTGATTCTTCTTAGAGTATCCAGTAGTTCCTTTCTCAAATCTCTGAACCTGTTTGGGTCTTTTGCATTCAGTAGCAAAATGACCAGGTTCATCACAGTTGTAACACTTGAATTTAGATCTATCCACAAATCCAGTCTTGTATCCTCCTTTGGATGAGCTTCCCACAACAACCTTTGATGAGCTTCCCTTGGTGAACTTGGATGCTTGGCCTTGGGGCCTGAATGACCTATCCTTCTTGAACCTAAAGTTCTTGAACTTTTTAGCCATGTAGGCCATAGTAGGATTGTCCATGCTTTCCAGTTCCTTCATTGTGTAGAAGTCTTCATCTTCCACATCCTTGAGCCGTAGTACTACTTTCTCATCATCTTCAACAACCTCTTCTATCTTCAAGGATTGTGCAGGGGTTGGTTGTGTGATTTGCAGAACTTCACTTGGCTGTGTGATCCTTGGCACATGTGCTACTAGGGCACTTGACATATTAGCCATCTTGTTCCTTGTTCCACTTTGTATGGCTCTCTTTTGAAAGAGTTCAAGTTCATAAGATTTCAGAATGCCATAAAGTGTCTCAAAGGTTATATTGTTGAGATCTCTTCCTTCTCGTATGGTTGTTGTCTTGTGTTCAAGGTGATCAGGCAGTGTAAGCAAGAACTTGACATTTAATTCTTTTCTGTCATAGTACTTGCCATGTATCTGTAGTTCAGTTAAAAGCTTACTGAACCTTTCAAACATGGAAGTTAAGTCTTCATCAGGCTTGGCCATGAATGCCTCATATTGTGATATAAGTATTTGCCTTTGATTGCCCTTAACTTCTTCACTTCCTTCACATAGCAAAGCTAACCTGATCCACATCTCCTTGGCAGATGTGCAGCTTATCACACTTCCACACATGGCTTTATCCAACGTGAGAGAATCGAGCAAGATGAGTTGCAAGTGATCATATAGCACCATTTTCTCCTTCTCATGTTCCAAAAATTCAGAGGGATCTTTGGGAACCCAATGTACAGGAATGACTTCACCATTTACTGTTGTGGCTTCAATTTCCTTCCTTGGAACGAAAGGACCATTCTCGAGGATTCCTAGGTATAGTGGATTCACAGCTTTGATAAATAACAAGATCTTTCTTTTCCAAATGCTGTAGTTCTCTTTATCAAAAGCTGGGATCTTGATACTGTTTGATTTTTGCATTGTCGTCGTGATCTCAGATATGTATGTTAATCTGAAGGCTCTGATACCAGTTGTTGGTCTTCGTGTATTGCAGAAGGGGGGGGGGATGAATGCAATACTGATAAAATTCAATCTTAATTTCAACAACCAAAACTAAGATTTAATGTTATCAATAAGATGTATGCATTCACAAACAGTATGCTCTAAAGACAGGATTCACAAAATAAATGTTTTTATTTATTTTGCAAAGTGTTGCTACAACCTCAAGAGAGAAATCTTGAGCTTCGGTTTTCTTCAAGACACTTGCTTGTCTTTCTTGCTCTTTGCTTAGAATGAATTGATAGTCTAAGTATAAGACTAATCCTATCACTATCAACACGGGTCTGTGAAGCTGCTGTCATTATCAAGTGGCAGCTTCTTACAAAGTGTCTACCCATGTGACTTTCCTAAATTGCTAACAATGTCAGATATACATTACAAAGAAAGCAACCTAGATTCATTCTATTTCTAGCTAAAACAATTCAGCAAATAGAGACTTGACCTTGCTCTTGAATTGATTCGCTTTTGTTTGCAGTGCTTGAAGCTTCTGTCGTAGTCTTGCAGACTTGGTGCAGCTTAGGGATACTGCAACACGCCTGTTTCTTGAACATTGAAACTGTCACGGGATTTGACTGAGAAAGATACCTAGAACAAGGATCTTTCTCGAGACAGTTACTTTTGCCGCAAAGCTTGCTGTCACAGGAATGTGCTTTTGGTGACAGTAGGAGTTTCCCGCATAGTGTGCTGTCAAGGTTTCCAAACTTGCTGTCGAGGGCTAAAGTTGCTGTCGCGTAGTCTTCCGCCAATGTTGATGTCAGAGTGAATATGCTGTCTTGACTTGCAACATTCCGTCTTCTTGTAATCTTACTGTCAATGCTTATGACAGTAACCTTTATTCATGCTGTCATCTAATATGCATTCTTTGAGGCTTGAACACAGAAAGTGAACTTCTTCCAAATTACACAATTAAATAACATTGCATACTGATTATAAGAACATACTTTGGCTGTGACAGTATGTTCTACTTAATTAAAAAATTAAGTATATACAAAGTTAAGTTGTTCCTATGCTATCACCCATAAATCCCAACAAACTTTCAATGTTTCGGCTATTATATAATAGTATAGTATAGATATATATCGTCTGCGATAATTTTAGAAAAGGAGAAATTTTAATTAAAAATATAAAAAAGAATATACGTTTTGATTTAATCACAACATACCAAAAAATATTTAGTATTATATCCAATGACTCTCATTAATTTAATTTAAAATATCTAACGGTTAGAGATTGTATGACCAAACTATGGAGGGACTAGACTACAAACCGACTACAAAAACTTTTAATGTTTCGTCTTTAATATAATACTAGCTTAAAACCCGTGCGATGCACGGATTGTTAATTGTTATTTTATTATTATTTTTTTAATATTTTATTAATTGTAATTGGGAAAAAAATAAGTAGCCATGTTAAAATAGCTAAACACTTTTAATTAATTAAAAACATTAAAACATATTTTAAAATAAATAATAATGGGTTTGTCCGTTATATTTTTGGAAAATGAGGGGTTTTAGTAAGAAAAAATAAAAAATGTAACATATATTTAGTTTTAAAAGGTAACTGCCCGTGATATTTTTGGAAAATGAGGTTTTAAAATTTAATAATTAAAAGTATTTAAATACATTTTAAAATAAATAAGTACAGGGTTTCCTGTGATATTTTTGGGAAAAAAATGAATTTTAGTGAGAAAAATAGAAAAAGTAAATTATAAAAGGCAATTTCCCGTGATATATTTAGAAAATGATGGACTTTGTTAGAAAAAATATATAATGTGTTTTAGCTGAAAAGATAATTTGTTATAAATATGTATTTGATTATTTATATTTTAATATTTTTAGTAATTGCAGTTGTTAAGAAAAATAAATAGACATGTTAAAATAGGTAAACTTTTTAAAAAATAATAATATTAAAATATGTTTAAAAATAAATAACTAAAGGTTTGTCCGTGATATTTTTGGAAAATGAGGGGTTTTAGTAAAGAAAAATAGAAAAAGAAACATGTTTTAGTTAGAAAAAGGTAATTGCCCGTGATATATTTGAAAAAGTAGGGGAATTTTTTAGAAAAAATAGAAAAAAAATTTATTTTAGATGAAAAAGGTAATTGGTTATAAATAGGTAATATTATTATTTAATAATATATTTCTATAAATAAGTAAGGTTAATTAAGTAAAAACACGAAATACAGTTAATTAAGGGCAATTAAATAAAATCACAACGTACCATACCGACCAACCAACTTTTAATGTTTCGTCTATTATATAATAGTATTGATAGTATTGATAGCTTAAAACCCTTGCGATGCACGGATTGTTAATTGTTATTTTATTTTATTATTTAATTGTATTTGTTGAAAAAATAAGTAGGAATGTTAAAATAGCTAAACACTTTTAATTAATTAAAAACAATAAAACAGATTTTAAAATAAATAAGTAAGGGTTTGCTCGTTATATTTTTGGAAAATGAGGGGTTTTAGTATGGAAAAATAAAAAATGTAACATATACTTAGTTTAAAAAGGTAAATGCCCGTGATATTTTAGGAAAATGAGGTTTTAAAATTTTAATAATTTAAATTATTTAAATACGTTTTAAAATAAATAAGTAAAGGGTTTGTCCGTGATATTTTTAGAAAAAGAATGGATTTTAGTGAGAAAAATAGAAAAAGTAAATAGAAAAAGGCAATTTCCCGTGATATATTTAGAAAATGAGGGACTTTGTTAGAAAAAATCTATAATGTGTTTTAGCTGAAAAGGTAATTGGTTATAAATAGGTATTTGATTATTTATATTTTAATATTTTTAGTAATTGCATTTGTTAAGAAAAATAAGTAGGCATATTAAAAAAGGTAAACTTTTAAAAAAATAATTATAATATTAGGTTTAAAAATAAATTACTAAAGGTTTGTTCGGGACATTTTTGGAAAATGAGGGGTTTTAGTAAGGAAAAATTGAAAAACTAACATGTTTTAGTTAAAAAAGGTAATTGCCCGTGATATATTTGAAAAAGTAAGGAAATTTGTTAGAAAAAAAAAATGTATTTAAGGTGAAAAATGTAATTGGTTATAAATAGGTAATATTATTATTTTATAATATATTTCTATAAATAAGTAAGGTTAATTAAGTAAAAACACAAATTTAAGAAATGACAATTAAGTAAAATCACAACGTACCATAATAATGTATTTAAGGTGAAAAAGGTAATTGGTTATAAATAGGTAATATTATTATTTAATAATATATTTCTATAAATAAGTAAGGTTAATTAAGTAAAAACACGAATTTAAGAAAGGGCAATTAAGTAAAATCACAACGTACCATACCGACCGACCGACCAAACTTTTAATGTTTCGTCTATTATATAATAGTATTGATTAAATGCAATCATCTGTTAAAAAAAATAATTATTTAATACATAAAATATCAACAGTTATAAAAAAGTTATTTATATATAAAAATATAATAATTGAGATCATCAAACTGCTATTAATTCTAATTTTTGAGAAAAATAGATATTACCGATATATGTGATATGAATTCGGCCATGTCTAATTAATATCACAATTAAATAATTTTAAGTTAATACTTAATTAAGAATAACTTTGTCAAAAAAAAAATCTTAATTAAGAATAATGCCAAAAAAAGTTGAGGAAAAGAAAGGCACCGAACTGTCTTTTTTGATGTTGGGTAAAGCTGCAGCAAAAATAAGTTAAACGAAGAAGAAGAAGCAAATAATTGAGTGTAAGCCACTACTAATAAATTAAGCAACTACTACCTCAGATCACAGATCGTCTCCGTTGCAGGTATGTATGTATCTATTCACACGCACACACACATAGTCGTGTTCGCGAAATTATGTTAGTTTTTGTTTGATATGATCTTTAATTTAGTTCCCGACTTAATTGTTTCTTGTGATTACTTGGGCAAATTCCATTATGAGTTGATTAATGTCCGAATTACATGTTTTGTTTAGGGGTTGTTAGTTTTGCTTTCGAGTTGGGTAATACTAATATCCTATTACTTTTGCTTTGATTCACCAAGTTTTTTCTAGTCATCTGATAATTGATTTAGGATTTTCGTTTTTTATTCTTAAATTTTAATTTTTCGGTTAGTAGAATACTTGGTCTCCCGTGATCTGTCATTTTTTCGCATAATTGATTTATTTAACTTCGTCTATGTATTTTTGTAGAGAAACTAGATGTTAAGTAAAAGTTAGCTGATGGCGAATAAGATAGCAGCTGTAGTGGTATATTAATAACTAATAAGGGACTTGGTGCGGGGACTTACCGACAAAATTGCTTGATTATGAATTGTTGAGCATATTTAGCAATAACTTTTTGTCAGTATAAACTGTAACTATTCCAGATAGGTCAACTTCGCTTTGTTTGTTTATATGTGTATGGGCATCCTTTATGGAATAAAGTGGATGATACATGAATTTCTGCAATAACGAAGTAGCTCGGTTATGTTCACGCAAAGTATTTACTGTTATAATTTTCAATGGAAGTTCCATTTTCCACTTAATCAAGTGTCCGATGATCATGGTTGTTATGTCGGTAAGTCGAGTCGACCGGGGTGCCCGGCAAGTCGAGTCGTGACTAGTCGTAGACTAGTCGACACTAGACAACATGATATAAAAATTAAATATATATTACATACTTAATTACTTATATATATAATATATGTGTGTTCTAACCTCTACTTCTAAGTTGTAACAAACTTTTTTCTCTTTTCTTTAACTCCGCAAGCACACAGTGGCTGCAAGACTGCAGTGCCAGTGGCCGCACTACTGCACTAGTCAGTAGTCACTGCAACTGCACTGCACTACTGCAGTGGCTACACTAAACTGAAATTGCAGCCACTGGAGGTGTTTGGAGACTACTGGAGTCACGATTGGAGTATTTAGGTTACATATATTGTGTTGAGTATACAACAACGAAAGCAAAACCCAAAGCGAATAAACAAGAACAAGAAAAATAAACGACAATCACACAAGACAAAGATTTACGTGGTTCGGAAATTCCTACTCCACAAGCCGCACTAATTTTGTATTGATCTCTCACAACTATGTTGTGTTCTGTTGTGTTCTGATGTGTTGGTGTTTTACAATTACATGAGACTATTTATAAGAGAAAAAACTGGGCCTAAAACTAATCAGAGTCTAATTCTGAAATTCTGAATTTACTAACTCTAATTAGAATTCAGATCTGGAAATTCTAACTCAAATCAGAAACCAATTCTGAAACCTGTTAGACTCCACAAACCCAACAATCTCCCACTTGGAGTCTGACCACATCTTCTCTTCACTCTTGTAAATCTAGTAACACCCAATACTTCGATCAATAACTCTAACTAGTGCAGCGCCTTCTCATCAATCAATTCTGAAGGCCAGCTGAAGCTATGCAAAGCTTCAACTTTTCATTGGTAACCACCTTAGTCAACATATTTGCAGGATTCTCTGAACCAAAGATTTTCTTCAAAGACAAAGTACCATTGCTAATCAACTCCCTCGTAAAGTGATATCTCAGCTGAATATACTTCGTCCTAGCATGAAACACAGGATTCTTCGCAAGATGAATGACACTCTGACTGTCGCTATACAAAGCACTGTCCGCCTGTTTCTTGCCCAACTCTTCAAGAAAATTCTTCAACCAAATCATCTCCTTGCCAGCTTCAGAGATAGCCATATATTCTGCTTCTGTGGTTGAAAGAGCAACACTCTTTTGAAGTCGAGACATCCAACTAATTGCTGTGCCACCCAAAGTGAAAATATATCCCGTAGTACTTTTTCTTGTATCCAAACATCCATCCAAATCTGCATCAGAGAATCCTTCCAAGATAACATCTTTCTTGCTGAAACATAATGCAAACTTGGATGTGCCTTTCAAGTAGCGTAACCACTTGACTGCTTCCCAATGCTCTTTTCCTGGATTAGACATGAACCTGCTAACAACTCCCACTGCATGAGCAATGTCTGGCCTTGTACACACCATAGCATACATCAAACTGCCAACTGCAGATGCATACGGAACTTTAGCCATATCTTTCTTGCCTTCATCCATTTTAGGTGACTGCTTCTTCGTGAGATTAAAGTGAGTTGCCAACGGTGTACTTCTGGTCTTCGCATCATGGACACTGAATTTCTGCAATAATTTCTCAATATACTTCTCTTGAGATAATTTCAAAGTACCTTCAGATCTATCCCTTATGATGCTCATACCAAGTATCTGTTTTGCTGCACCCATATCCTTCATCTCAAACTCTTCAGACATCTGTCTCTTTAACCTGTTGATTTCCCTCATGTTTGATCCTGCTATCAATATGTCATCAACATACAACAACAATATGATATAAGATGAATCAAATTGTTTAAAGTAACAACAATGATCCATAGCACTCCTCGTGTACCCATTCTTCATCATAAAGTTGTCAAACTTCAAGTACCATTGTCTTGGTGCTTGCTTCAAACCATACAAGCTTTTTATAAGCTTACAAACCAAGTTTTCTTTCCCAGCTACCTGAAATCCCTCTGGCTGAACCATGTAGATGTCTTCCTCAAGATCACCATGTAAGAACGCGGTCTTAACATCTAGTTGCTCTAGATGTAACTCCTCTGCAGCCACAATGCTTAGCACAAGTCTAACTGTAGTCATCTTAACAACCGGAGAAAATATATCAGTATAGTCAATACCCTTTTTCTGTTGATATCCCTTGGCTACTAACCTTGCCTTGTACCTTTTGATGCCATCTGGTTCTTCTTTGATCCTGAACACCCACTTATTTTGTAAAGCCTTCTTTCCTGCTGGTAATTCTGTTAAAGACCAAGTCTCATTCTTTTCAAGAGAATTCATCTCTTCTTCCATGGCTGATTTCCACTTAACTGAATCATCCACCTGAACTGCCTCTGAATAACACTGAGGCTCTCCGTCCTTGGTCAATAACATGTAATATGCTGAAGGAGAAAATCTTTGTGGCGGCCTCACAGTTCTGCTAGATCTTCTTACCTCAGCCTGTGGAGTAACTGAACCTGTCTCATCAGCATTCCCAGAACTCCCACTATTTCCTGCAAGATCTTCTTCAGTAATATCTTCAAACACTGCTTTCTCTTTTTCAGATTGTTCCTTTGTAAACTCAGAATCAACTACAAGCTTATCCTTGTACACCGCATTTTCATTAAAAGTAACATCTCTACTTCTAACGACCTTCTTCGTCAGTTCATCCCAGAAACGGTAACCCATATCATCTGAGCCATAACCAATGAAGATACACTTCTTTGCTTTCGGATCAAGCTTGTCTCTGTCTGAATCTTTAACACGCACATAAGAAACACAACCAAAAACTCGCAAGTGTGAAAGATTTACCTCTTTTTTCTGCCACTCTTCTTCAGGAATCTTGAACCCAAAGGAACTGAAGGTCCTCTGTTTATGAGATACGCTGCTGTGCTAACTGCATCTGCCCAAAAAATCTTTGGCAACCCTGCATGTAACCTCATACTCTTGGCCCTCTCATTCAAGGTTCTATTCATGCGCTCTGCAACACCATTCTGCTGCGGTGTCTCTGGAATAGTTTTAATCATTCTAATCCCGTACTCTGCGCAATAGCTTTTAAACGCATCACTACTATACTCACCACCATTATCTGACATCAAACTCTTAACCTTCAAACCAGTCTGAGTTTCAACTTCAGTCTTCCACTTCTTGAAAGTATCAAACACATCTGATTTTTTCTTCAAAAAATAAATCCATACCTTTCTAGTGGAATCATCAATGAAAGTGACATAGTAGCGAGATCCTCCCAACGACGCAACTGTTGTTGGACCATATACATATGTATGAACTAGCTCTAACTTCTTAGCCTTCGGGGTCTTCCCTGATTTTGCAAAAGTAACTCGTTTCTGCTTTCCAAGAACACATGGCTCACAGAACCCAACTTCCACATTCTTCAGCTCTGGAATCTTCCCCTTCGAAGTTAACAGCTTCATATCCTTTTCACTCATATGACCAAGTCTTTGGTGCCACAAAGTTGAAGACCCAATCTCATCAACAACTGCATTTGCTTCATAGCTAGATTGTTCAACTATGTACAAAGTCCCCTTCTTCTCTCCTCGAGCAACAACTAGATTCCCCTTTATAACCTTCCACTGTCCGTTTCCGAAAGAAACTCGATACCCTTCCTTATCTAACTGACCCACAGATATCAACATCTTCTTAAGTCCAGGAATGTACCTTACTATCTTTCAACATCCAGCTAGTCCCCAAAGAGGTCTTGAGATTAATATCTCCCATGCCCGCAATATCCAAAGTCTCATCATCAGCAAGACGGACTTTACCAAAATTTCCAAATCTAAAATTTAACATCAAATCCTTGCAAGGGGTCGCATGGAATGATGCACCAGAATCCATAACCCATGATTCAACCGAACATTCAACACAACAAATCAAAGCATCGTCGCTCACCACTTCTTCAACTACATTAGCTGAATTATCCTCTTTCTTTTTTCCTTTAGGAGCTGCCGGAGCCGTACACTGATTTCTGAAGTGACCCTTCTTCTGACAATTCCAACAAAAAATCTCCTTGCGATCTTTGGATTGTCCTCTTTTCTGTGACTTCGATCTACTACGCCCCTGATTCTGCCCCCTCTCGGACTTTCTGCCTCTGCTCTCTGTACTCAATAAGGAACCTGACGACTCTCCTGAGTTTTTCCTACGAATATCTTCTCCAAGAATCGAATCTCGAACTCCATTAAAAGTCATCTTATCGCTCCCAGATGAATTACTAATAGCAGTGACAAATCCTGACCAACTGTCAGGTAACGAGGATACCAACAACAAGGCTTGTACTTCATCATCAAATTTAATATCCACTGATGCCAATCTTGACAGGATAGAATTAAATTCGTTCACATGATCAGCAACACAATCACCTTCATTCAATCTCGCGGCAAACAACAAACGACACAAATACACCTTATTCGAAGCAGATGGCTTCTCATACATATTTGTTAACGCCTCGATCAATCCATAAGTTGTCGTTTCCTTGACGATATTGTAAGCAACGTTCTTCGCCAAAGTCAATATGACAACACCCAGAGCCTGCCTATCCAATAGCTTCCATTCAGTCTCATCCATTGAATCTGGCTTCTTCTCCTCTAGCGGTTGGTGTAGTTTTTTCTGATACAAATAATCTTCAATTTGCATCTTCCAATATTCATAATCTTTGTCATCAAATTTGTCGATCTTTACTTTTCCTTCTTCTGCCATCACTCCCACTCGCCTGAAAACCTAGGCTCTGATACCAGTTGTTGAGTATACAACAACGAAAGCAAAACCCAAAGCGAATAAACAAGAACAAGAAAAATAAACGACAATCACACAAGACAAAGATTTACGTGGTTCGGAAATTCCTACTCCACAAGCCGCACTAATTTTGTATTGATTTCTCACAACTATGTTGTGTTCTGTTGTGTTCTGATGTGTTGGTGTTTTACAATTACATGAGACTATTTATAAGAGAAAAAACTGGGCCTAAAACTAATCAGAGTCTAATTCTGAAATTCTGAATTTACTAACTCTAATTAGAATTCAGATCTGGAAATTCTAACTCAAATCAGAAACCAATTCTAAAACCTGTTAGACTCCACAAACCCAACAATATTGCTTAATGGGCCTGTTTTTTTTAATGGGCATTTCTGTTTTTTTATTTTTTACACCAGTCACACGACTGGTCGACCCAGTCGACCCGACTAGTCGACCCAGTCGACCCGACTAGTCGACCCAGTCGAAGCAAGTCGCCCGAAATATGTACAAACAGCAAGTCGAGGTACCAAGTCGACCTTTACATACCGACTGGTCGACTAGTCGACTAGTCGAGCGAAGTGACAACCATGCCGATGATATTTTCTTTCCCCATTACCACATTTTTCTCTTAATTTTTTTTATAAAAATTGTGGTGCCGTATCAAGGCCGAGTTGTAGCTACTATATTGCAATATTATCTCTCCATTGCATTCTTCTGCAAGGAAAGTTCAGTTTAGTAGATGTTAATATGTTATTTGTAATAAATAATATGATTGTTAGATTCTTCGCTGATCGCTAATCAAAGTTTTGTATATTTAATCATTGTGTAGTTAAATTGCCTGCTATCTGTTTCCCCTTGCTCTTTGTTCCACACATGACCTGATTGGCTGGTTATATTTTATTTTTCAGAAAATATTTTTGCAAGCTGAGGCGAATTTATTATGGGAGATTTACCGCGTTATGTGGTATCGTGCTTACAGACTGGCAAACTTGCTGCCTTGGCTATTCTTGTTTCCAGTGGGATAGTGTTGCAAATACTGGTCAGTGAAGTACTTTCCAGTTGATCCCTATAGACAGTGATATGATTCTGTTACAAGTCCTTCACACTATTCTTTTTTATTTCAATGTTTTGACATGCCATAATTTCTTGTTGCAGGCATGTGCGCTGTACCATAATTGGTGGCCTATGCTAACTGGTAAGTAGGAGTTGATATTTTTGCTCTTTATTATCGGTTATAGTATTCACAAGAAGCTGTGATGCCAACTTTTTAATTAATGCACCTATTTCTTATTCAAAAGATTTATATAATCTGCTAGTTATTCCCAGTTCTACTTTGATGTGTCCTAATGTTACAACCTAAAAAATGATGATGATTAGATATTTTGCCGTTTTGAGTGTATCGAAGAATAAATACCGGTAACTTGAGATTGCCGAGTCTTTGTAAACGAGATGGTGAATATAATGCTCACAGAAATATCCAAATAGGGGAGTCCACAGGGATTATGAGTTGAAGGGAATATGACCCTCATTTTTTATACTTTAGCATATGGTGGGACAGTTTGATAACTCAACAAGAGCTTGAACTTCATATTGTAGCGACTTTGTTTGTTTGATGGGTCTCTAGGATGCTTTAAGTTCAATAAGTTTGGGTCTCTAAGTTTCTATTAGGTGAATATGATCAGAACAGGGGCCTTTTCATAAAGAACCCAGAGTACGGGCCGAAGACCCTTCTCTTTTCTTTTCCTTTTTGCCTATTTGTTTTTAAAGTGGATTTAGAAGATAAAATTGTAGAATTGTCAATTTTTATGCCTGTTTATATTTGCTAATTTATTTGAACATGCACTGATCATCGATGAATTTGATTAACAGTTATGAAAATTTGATAACTGTTCATAATTAAAGATAGATTGTGGAACTAGATTTTAAACAAATAGTTTGTTATATTATAATGATATTGAAAGAGAGATGTCTTTTCACCATAAGAAAAAAAAATAACTTTGCAATAGTTCTAGAAAACAATATCTTGTAGAGAAATCTTGTTAATTCAACCTTAATTGTAGTCATCCTACTTATATGATTTATTAATTATTGATTTTTTTGATAGTAAATTTTCAATTATGCTTATACTATATCTGGCACCGCTAATGAATCATGCATTTTCTTTTGAGGTTAATCATCTTCTGATCATCTCTGCCTGACATTTAGGCCTGTTGTACAGAAAGTAAATGAGCTCTATAGACATTAACTCCTTCATGGACTCAGATGGTTAAACCCTTTTTTGTCTATTTGTAATTTATAGAGTTGCCAAAAGAGAGGTAATTGAACGAGGAAGATTGAGACCCTACCCCTGCCAATATTGTTTCTTAAATGCTTAGGTAATTCAAATATGTTTGTTGTTACAAAGAGTCTCGCCCAGAATCTTATCAGTAGGCTCCAATTTCCTTCCCTGCAATGTGACATTTATTTTTGTTACTTCGTCTACCTCTCATGTTCATCCTATTTCAGCATTGCTGCTCCTGTCTTGCTTTCCTTTTCTTATTTCTTTTCCTGATAAATACCGCTCCAGTCCTTTCCTGGTATTTGTATAATAATAATATTGGGTCTAAAGAAATCTTTTTTACACCGTCTTCTTCCAGCTTTGATGTATGTGTTTCTGCCCATGCCTTTGCTGTTCTTTGCTGGGTCTGATACCTCTTCTCTTTATTCTGAATCTGGAAACAGGTATGCCATTAACCACACTTTTAAGACTACATCATTTATGTTAAACTTATTCCGACATTAATACTCTACATTGTCCCATTCAATAATTAATGGAGCAGCTGGGTCGATATTACCAAGTTTCTGACTGGCGCATCACTCGTGGGCAGCGTTGCCATTCCAGTTATCTTAAAGCATGCTGGCGTTATTTGTTGGGGTGCTCTTGCAATGGAGCTGTCGTCACTATTCATATTTGGTCTAGCCATACTGTGTTTTGTTGCTACAAATGATGACGGTGATACATACGGAATGCTCTGATATACAGTGCCCAGGCTTCCCATTTAAACTACATTTGAAGGGTGTAAAATTTGCGCAATGAGATCACAATTTCTCCTATTGACTTGCTCTGCTGGATTTTGTGGAAATTCGGGTTTGATCTGTTGGTAGATTATGTTTAGGCTCCAGGAACTCTGTAAATGTCAAAGTGTTTGGGTAGTATTCTATGTTTATGTTATGAGTGTCTTCTGTAATATATATGTTTGTTCATAAATTTCTTTTATGATCAGCAGAATCTGTTGTAACACTCTTTGGTCAGAATGTACAAGCAATTAGCAAACCAGACAACTATACATGGATCTAATAGAAGCTTGATTCTTATGAAAACATATGTTTACAGTCCAAAACATACATAACAGTTGGGCTGTCAAACGGATAATTCGGATACAGATCTGCCTGTATCCGAATCCGAAAATCTGAATTCGTATCCGAATTCGTATCTGAATCCAAAAATATTTAAATAAAAATATTCGAATCCGCCGGATACTATCCGGATACGGATAATATCCGAATCCGAATTTCAGTCAGAATTTTTTAGTTTTTATATTAAATTTTAATTCAATAAAATTGAAAAAAAATATATTTTTAAAAAAAAGAAAGTAAACTAAACGAAAACTTAAATCTATTAAAGTCTATTTTATTTTTTTCAAAAATTTACTTTTTAGTATAGTTTTGTTTATTTTAAAATATTAAATTTGTAATATATATATATATATATATATATATATTTACAATTATCTACAACTTATATAAATATATATAATTTAATGATTAAATTATATATATATTCTGCAAACTTAAAAAATAATTTCTAAATAATATGTAACTATATATATATATAATATATTATTTATTTATCATATTTATTAGTCAAATAGTCCAAAGTGATTTTACAGTAGAATTAAATCCAAAATGATTGTGCAGTGCATAAACAAATTTAAAATCAATGTTTTTATTCAAATTTTAAATATTAAATTTTTTATAAAGCTTGTATATGCTAATATAAACCCATTTTTTTACATTTTATTGCTAAATCGCATAATCAAATTCTCAACTTGAGTCCTTTTATATATTTTTTGGCAAAATGAACGAGTCATTTAACTTTTGTGAATTAAACAATGGCTTAAATATCAAAGTGATCACTGAAGTGAAGACCAGATATCGCTTTCATCACCGATCTCAACGAGGTATCACTTTAATCACTAAAGTTGTAATAAATATCAAACAGATACCTCTATATATTTGTTCGAAAAGTAAAAAATAATTTATATCTAATTCTACACATATTTATTGAATACTACCGTAACCAAATGAAAAGTTATGAACTCTAGTATTTATGATATTATATTTAGATTTTAAAAAAATTATTTACTATTTATTTTTAATTTTATAGTTATTTACTTTGATTTAATAAAAAATAAATAGTAAATGAATTTTTTAAAATCTAAATAAATTATGTGAAATACTAGAATTCATAACTTTTCATTTGGTTGAAGTAGTATTGAACAAATATGTGTAGAACTCAAGAAAAGTTATTTTTACTTTTCGAACACATATTTAGAGTAATCTGTTTGATGTGTATGATAACTTTAGTGATTGAAACGATACCCGTTGAGATCAGTTATGAAAATGATATATGATATTCACTTCGGTGACTACTTTTAAGGCATGAAACAATCCAGCTTTTACCACCGCAGTAAAAACTAAAAAGACTGAGAGGTAAAAACACGAGAGGTTATATAAAAGCATATACTTCCTACACGTTACACCCACCAAGATCTTCATCATCTTGAATCTAGAATGGAGTTCTTGGACGAAGAAAGCAGACCAAAACTCCTCTTCCAATCACGCACAATCTCCACAAACCCAGAAGAAACCAATCCAAACACACCCTTATTCTCTCTCCAAAACCCTACTCTCTTCATCTCTCTCCCTCTCTCTCTCCTCCTCTTCTTTCTCTCTCTCTTCCACTTCCAATCAGAACCTCTCCAATCCATCTTCTTCTGGCTTGCTCTTTCATTCTTTGTTGGCCCTTTTGCCCCTTCTGTAATCACTGCTGGTGACATTAGGGTGGGCCAAGGCCCCCCTCTTCTTCCCCCTCCTGAAATTGACTTGCCCAGCACAGATTCTTCTGATATTAGTCGAAAGCCGAGTCGAAGAAGTAGAATCAAGAAAATTGAGGAACCCCATCAAGATTTGATCTTTAGTGTTGTTTCGAAAGAGGAAAAGAAAAAGGAGAGATTTTTGAGTAATGGGGTGGTTGGGGTTAAGGAGGAGAGTGAATGGACTGATGGGGATTTAGATGTTTTGAAGAAACAGATGGCGAAAAACCCGGTGGGAATGCCGGGGAGGTGGGAGGTTATTTCGGAGGCGTTTAATGGGAGACATTGTGTGGAGAGTGTGATCAAGACTGCTAAGTCTTTAGGGGAGAGGAAAGTGAGTGATTCGGATTCGTTTGATCGGTTTTTGAAGAATAGGAAACCGGTTGATAAGAGAGTCGAGGACGAGATTGAGAATGTGAATTCGGGGTTTGGGAGTAATGGGGAGGTTAGTAATGAGAAAGAGAAGAGTTGGAGTAGTGGAGAGGATATTGCTTTGCTTAATGCATTGAAGGCTTTTCCGAAGGATGTGGCGATGAGGTGGGAGAAGATTACTGCTGCTGTGCGTGGGAAAACTAAGGCGGCGTGTATGAGTAGGGTTGCTGAACTGAAAAGGGATTTTAGGAGTTCAAAGGCGCCTTCTTCGGAGAAATGAGTTAAAGAAAATGTTTCATTCTTGGAATTGTAATGTTTGCAGCATTTGCAGCATTTGCTAGGTATTTCTGATTTATTTTCATATATACGTTTCTTGATACTTTATAGCGAAGAAGTCTGTTTTCATATATATAGGATTAAATAAATTTGTTATTTTTCTGAGAAGAGGTGGTTTAGTATAACATATGTACGGAATCAAAGAAATCATGTTATTTCAGTTGAAACTTATATGAAAGAAGTGACTATAGTTTTATATCTTGTTTCATTAATATTATATTTGTGTATTGGGTTTGTGGAAGGAAAACATGTATATTCGATAAAGCTTCTACTTGTTGAGATTGTTTAATGATTGCAATTATTAGTTGATGTAAGGGAATGGTTGTGAGTATATTGTTCTTAAATTCTGTCCTGCATTATATCTGTTTCACATTCATGTGTTTTCTTCTCTGTTGTTTCCTGAATGAACAATAGTTCATTGATTGATGTTTTGGTGGATCATTATCTCAGTGTGGATTTATTTTGATCACGGGTCACAAACTATACTATTTTTCATATGATCTCATAGTAAATCTATTTTGATCACAGATCATCCTCTAAATGATTGTGTTGTATGATCTCTTGTGGATATATTTTGAACATGGATCATTCACTACATCATTCTGTTGTATGATCTTATTGTGGATTTATAATTTTATGTGAGAAATGTCTCCACGTCTCTTTCTCTGTCATCTAGCCGATTCTCTTTTGGATATTTTCTTCTCAGGTAAGCCTTCAAATTTATTCATTTATTTAAAATTGGAAGACCTTCATCTCACCAATCATCCATGAAGATCAATATATTAACTGTCTTGGTGTTGCTAATCTAAAGGATTCACCGCTCTGTTTACCAAAATCAAACTGTGCATGTTTGTTCCAATAACCTTCTAGTGAATTTTTCAATTTTCCTATATATTAATTCTCATATTTTATACACTTCTTATGTTCTAGTACTTCGTATTTTTGTTATTTTTTATTTTTTTAAAACCGTGAAAAGAAGAAATCCTTGTTTTTCATATCCTTTCCAGCAAAGTTTACACTCTACTACTCTAGTCTTCACTGTTCGAAGAAACCCTAAAATACAATTTTGGTTTTATAATCTAGTATCTTTGGTCACGTCAATCATCAATCATATCTCCGGAAACTCCCATTTTCTACGAAGGCGTTTATAATCTTCTACTATGAAGTGAGAAGTGATAACCATGATTAATTTGCAAGGTTTAGTTTCCAACTAGATCCTTTTTTGTGCAAGTGCTGTTTCTTGTATGTACACAAACTAGCATTAATGTATCTATGTCCAATTGTCTGATATCACCTAGAATTGAGGTTTAGTACTGCTTATTTGATTCTTATACGAACTTGCACAATCTTGTAATTTTCGATCTGTATCTATTTGTATGTGGCTAATATTGTTCAATCTTTAGGTCTCTGTAATGTCAGTTGAATAGTTGATGTATGGATATATACTTTTTGCAAGCCTTCCTGATTTATCTGTGTGTGGGTGTGGCTTTTATTGTTCAATCTCTAGCCTCTAGGTCAGTTTTTGGATCACAATCATCTATAGAGACTTATACGTTGTTCTCAATATATTGCATGTCTCCGTTTTATTATTTAAAATCTGAGATCCTAATGTCAGATTTTATAAGACATATATACAAACATAATATTTAGATAGTTTTGTTGCTTGTGTTGAATCTGGTATTGTTTACAAGGTCTCTGAATCTCTGTTACTGTGGTGTTATTATGCAACCTCATCTGTTGATTTACTTCTTGAAATGCTCTTTGTGCATGGTTCTTTACAATGATCTGTATGACATTTTCTTCCTCGCCTTGGAGCTAACTAGTTCTAATTGCAAGATTTTTACATTTGGGTTTTGTGTGTTAATTATGTGTACACATGTTCATTTGACAAATTTGTTTAATCGTTATTATATATTATATTTGAGTGACATTTTTATGTTGTAAGAAAAACTTTATTAGCCATTGAATATATCATTCAAATATTTGTTATAAATCTAGACTTGATTAAATTGTTAGTACTTTCTTTTAATTTAGAAATTATTCATTATTTACTTGTGATTAGTAGTAAATTAGGCTCGATGATACCTTTTCAAGTGGGCAGGCTTCACGAAAACAACGTTTATATTCCAAGTATATATTTTGTTTATATCATAACCTCTCCAAACCTATTCAGTCTATTAGAGTAAGATATATTGGGTATGTTTAGTTTTGTTTGATAAATAGTTTTGTTTGATTTTGATTATGACTTCTGGTAATGCAAGAAAATAAATTGGCGGAATATTGGTCTGATGACTAACTTTCGCTGCATCAGACAAGGAATCTGAAAAATCCACCTGTTTTTAACAAATCAACACTTTGAAGAATGTACTGATGATCCTTATAATTCAAATAGAATACACTAACCAAAACAAAGTTTGGAGAATGATAAGAGCCTTCATCTGAATCTGATAGAGAATAAATATGTTACAACTTACCTGGGAGGAAGAAATCTTGAATAAAGGAAAAAAAATGAAAACCGAACAAAACCAAAGCTAATAATAAATGAGCTGAGAAAAGGTCAAGGGCTCTGTGCACCATTAACACATCAAAATCCTTGCTAAGGTACAACAACATATGAAACACTCCATTGAAGTTCCAAATAATTAAATAAACAAGTACATATATGTGAAAAATCTCTCCTCATTTGACTGCAGAAACCCCAAAATCTGCATAAGAGAGGATCTTTTAACAAACATTCAACTAACAACCCAAAAGCCAAAACCACTAAATCATATGATCAATAAAATTTTACAAATCAATGACTTGTACTCCTGTGTCATATGTTTTTCCAGCCTTCCAGTGTTTCGGTAAGTTATTAGCTGCGGCTACCCATGTATCATCTCCACTGTCGTCACTGAGTAGCATTCTTATTGACAAGGCTCCGGTAGGTGGCGAAGTAGTTGCCCACACTGCTCCATAGCTTCGACTCAATAGCTTGCACACAAATTTTTTTGGCTGCCAATAAAATTATTGTTACTCTCAATATTTAACATCGATAAAGCTTGTCTCCATTCTTAGAAGCACCCTAAATTTGCTTGATAATTGCTTATAAGTTTTAAGAGTTCTTTCCTATCTTGGTTTATCAGGCACATACATCACTTTAAAGCTATAAGGTTCATCGACTTTGTTTCACACAACAGTTGAAAACATTTTAGAACCCTGCTTTCGACTTTGTTATGCCAGAAATTACAGAATAGTAATTTCTTTGATCTTGTGAGAACCTAGAACACAGAACTATAAGGTGCAGGCATTTGGATCAGAAAGAGTTGAAAAATATCAATATCAGAAGGTTGTATCGGCCATACCTCACATAACTTGACTGCAGTAATATCTTTGGTGCCTTGTTGATACAATAAGATAAAAGCCAAGTAGTAAGGGTAATCACTGTTCTCATCAATCTTCATGATGATATTTTTATTTGGATAACTGCATGGAATCCTGTTTCCAAACAGAAAAGAGAAAGATCTTGATTCAGGATACCGGTATTATGTTTTCCCTGGAATACTAGAAAGTCATATCAACTGAGAAGTTAAAAAAGAAGAAGAAGAATCTGTCACATTTAGAAGCTAATGTAATCCAGGATATAAGCAAAATATGAAAAGAATGTACCTAACTTTTGAATTCCTTGTTTAATGTTAAGAAATCTTACCGTTTATATTCAATATCAACCACACCAAGGGCTAACAGAGATGCAGCATCATATTTACTTTCACCCATTCTAGCAAATGCTTTCCTGCTCAGAATAAAGTCTCCCGGACCAGATCCCTGGTTAGTTATTACCACCTTCACTCCTTCGTCCGAGCAAAAGTTACCATTGGTGCACCTCACCTAGTATGCATGCAATTATTTGTCAAACAGTGTAGCCATAAATCCATTTTGGATCAACATGTAACATGTGTGACCTTTAAATAAGTAACCCTGTCATATAACTTCAGGGTGTATTCAGTTCACACTGCCATATATCATGGTCCTATAGTTCAATTGTGTAGATACTGACCTGATAGCAGGCACCACAACCAATGCCTCCTCGATAGAGATTAGACGCAGCTGATACATATCCGTGATTGATTGTTGCTCCGAATCTACCAAATCCACAAGCTCCATCTGCGAACACAATTAGAAAATGTAAATACTTATATGTAGACATTGATGCAAGTAGCATATTGCATTAGGACTCTTACTTTCTGTCCCGTGTTGATCAGAATTAGGGTAGTAAACCGCTTGAGAGTGAAGGAAACAGTTGCTACATGTTGCAGCATTCCCCTCGTAAACCATAAGATGAGAAGATAGTGTTAAGATTAATATTAGTTGCAGAGAAGAAGCCATTTTAAGATAATAGAGAAGCAAAGAAAAGAGTGAATTATGCTTAGTGGATATGTGTTGCATAATGTAGACTAGCCTAAGACATTTATACTAAGCAGCTACTTGACCACCTTTAAGATTAAGAAATCTTAATTTTTCATATTCATTTTGAATATTCTTGTGCCATTATTTTTCTACATCCTTTTACCTGCACTCTTTAAAAGAGTTCTACTCTGAAAATCAGTTATCAACATATTAATATCAAGTTAACTTGCTGTTCTGAAATTACACTGCAAGTTAACGTTACATCAATACTTTTATCGAAGGACCACATAATTAAAAAGATGCAGAAAACACTTTATTGCATATCTTATTGTACTTGGAAGTGATTAGAATCATTTGCCGGTGCCTTGTGTGATAAGCTCTCAAAGTTTCATCATTAGTTCTTAGTAGTGTAGCAGGAAGTTGTATGTTATTTGCCTGCTATTTCTTTTTAGGAAAATCTACAAAAAATACCTAATTTTTTTGAAATTATTTACAAAAATACGCTCTAGTTGCAAGTGATGTTGAAATTGTTGCAAATGGGGTTGCAAGGGTTGCAAAAGAGCGTATTTTTGTAAATAATTTCTGCAACTTGGGTACTTTTTGAAAAAAGCCCTTCTTTTTAACAAACGCAAGCACATAACAAGAAAAATGAGTCCGAGTCAAAATTTTAGAAATCAAGAATTAATTTTAAAAGTACTGCACAAATTATAATTAATGATCCAGATTTACTTGATAACCTAAGAAATGTAATTAGAATAGTAAGAGGTTTTGCTTGAAGAAGAAGAGAACTGAATCAGTGATTAGTTGGTTTGCCACTGACAATTTTTATATATTTATACAAGTGCAGCAGCATATGGTAGTGATCCTATTTCCCACTTGTTCAATAATCACAGCAGAAATCTTGCTTCCTATATCTTATATCATAGTATGCGTGTAAACACAGCAAGTTCTGCATCATTCTATACAATTCAGTAGACTGATCTGTAGATACATGAACCCTCTCAATACAAATTATTAGATTGAACTAGTTTCTAATTAGAGGTGGGTAATTTTTTCCGAAATTGTCTGCCCTGAATCAGCCAAGGCAAACTAGACTCTAGTTGTGCTCGTTGCTCTGATAACGGACGGTAGGCCTCAGCGAGCAGAAGGTAGTATGAGACTTTTTTGTCCAGCTTTATCATCCGCGAAACTGATGATTATAAGCATAAAAATTCCTCAATACTGGCGAAATCAGTGTGGAATCAGAAGTATCTATCACACTCTTTAGGCATTTGACAAATTTGTTGAAGAGCACTCATATCCCTACAACAAATGACTACAAATTTGTGCTTATATATCACACAATTAACCAGTTAGGTACCATTTGTGGATATGCAAATAATTACCATGACATTTTATATAGTGAGGCTCAAGTATTATTCACTTATCTGGTTCCCCCACTTTCTACAACACTAATCAGTGTCGGAATCTATTATTATGCATAAGCCTTCATTATTAGATTTTTCAGAAAATAACAATTTGCTAAATATAGCCCATCTATATCTTTATTACCTGTTATATCATGAACAGGTACAACTTATATCTAGTATTACATGGAAATGTTGGTTTAAATAGGGGAGTTACTGAACTTGGAATGAAGTTCACATAACGAATACGATCATCGGAGACAAATAATTTAAATGAATCTCAATTATTCTAATATCAGCATTACAGATGTATCGTCATGTTCTGTAGTTAAGCGTTCACTTGTACTCCAGTGTCATAAGTATCTCCAGCCTTCCAGTTATCTGGAATGTTATTAACCGGAACAACCCAAGTCTCATCTCCTGTAACATCATTACTAAATAGCATCCTCAGAGACAATGATCCACTAGGGGGTGAAGTTGTTGTCCATACTGCTCCATAACTTCGACTCAGAAGCTTGCAATTAAGATTCTTTGTCTGCAAGTACGATGGATACATAAGCATAGAAGTCAAGTGTGTTTGTGTGCGCGCGCTTATATTATATATAAGTTCCAATATGGAACATGGTAACTTCATATACAAAATTTTAATTACAGTCTTGAAATGAAGTGCTACCTCACATAACTGCACAGCAGTAATATCACTGTTTCCTTGTTGATACCATAAAGCAAAAGCTAAGTAATGAGGATAGTTGCTGTTTTCGTCAATCTTAATTGTTATGTTCTTGGATGGATAGCTGCATGACACCCTGTTCGAGAAATGAAATCAAGGAAAACAGAGATTTATATTGTGTCACAGAAAGCGCAAATCGTCTCTTTAGACGCATTGGCAATTTGGCATGATATAGTTATTAAGCACTCCTATTAATAAGGGATATTCCTAATGGTAGCATTGTAGTTTTGATTTTTTCTATTGTTACAATTTTTTCATAATATTGGTTTCTTCAAATGGTACCGGTGGTATCATTGAGAATCATCTAATTGCAATTAATATTAGAAAAAAAAATTGCAAATAAAAAAGATGGTTACATAGAAAATAGTAAAGATTAGATCATTGACGAATAATATACTAAATTGCTTGTTGTTCGAGGTGCGGAAGAAAATCGAACTGAATTTATATTGATCTTTATTTTAAAATATTTAATGATGGTTAAGGAATTTCTTACTATGACAAACAATAAGAGTATAAGATTAACAAGTCAAAAGTTTAAATTTACCCTCTGTAAGTCAAATATACAAGATGATACAATCGGGAAAAGTCAATACCACAATGGTACCATTGAGAATTTCTCTGCTAATAATATATATGAAGGTTCTGAGAGAGTTGACAATATAACAGTCTGCATACATTGAAATTGTCAAACTGTTTGCACAATTGCAAAACTTGTCACAAACTTTGTGCATGTGGAATATACAGATCATAATTTGCTAAATTTTTAACTTTGTAGGAACTTAGATATATGGTAAGTACTGAGACAACTTCACTTCAAACCTCATTGCAGACTTTCGTACAAGTAGTAGTAACAAAAATGTGAAAACAATGTACCTTCTATATTCAATATCAACTACACCAAGGGCTAGTAAAGAGGCAGCTGCATCAGTAGTCTGAGCCATCCGTCCAAAGGCTCGCCTGCTCAGAATGAAATCTGTACTGGGGCCAGATCCTTGGTCAGTTATAACCACAGTCACTCCTTTATCTGAGCAATACGTGCTGTCCGAGCACCTCACCTAATGTAAAAGGAGTTGACGATCAAATGAATCCTTACACTGATTTAAACACTTCAATTTAAATATTTGATATATGTAGGCAAACAAACATGACTTCGCAGGACCAGAGTAATATAAATGTAAAAAAAAATTGTTGCACCATTCAAATGATGGAAAGAATTTTTTTTCTTTCTATATTGTTAAAAGTATAAGATCTATCTAGGTGTTTCTTCCGACACTTTAAAGATGCAGGAGAGTTGGTCATGTGACATGGTATGGTAGCCTAGGTTTAGGAGGTCTCGCGCGAGTTCGAGCTCTTTGATGAGATGTACGCAGGAAATTGAAGAAACCTTAAAAAGATGGTATGATTCATAGATGTGTGTAATCACCTGATAGCAAGCACCGCAACCAACACCATCTCGGTAGAGATCAGATGCAGCTGATACATCCCCACCGTTAATGGTTGCTCCAAATGTGCCATACCCGCATGCCCCACCTAGTATTCAGGATTAAAAATTTATTTAGTATCAAGCAATTATCCTAACTATGTGCATTCGTATATGCACACGTTTGTGTAAGTGACAAGTGTTCATAATCCACAATCTTACTTTCTGTTCCTTTTTCATCTGAATTCGGATAGTAAGCTGCACGAGAAGGAATGAAACAGTCGCTGCATGTTGCAGCAGTTGCAACATTTAGAGCAGAAAGGAAGATTACAAAAAGAACTAAGACGCATCGGAAAGAAGCAGCCATTGATGATTTGTGATGGAAAAAGATAGCAGAAGAGGCAAGATAAGCAAAGGAGCTAGGAAGTTGGTTAACGAAAAAAAGGAGCTAGGAAGTTGGTTGTGCATGAAGTTGGTGTGTTGAATACTATTTATAGCGAAATATATATTCAGCATTTTTTTTGTAAGAAATGCGACTTTGACATTTAAATTTGTTGAAATTCTGTTATAATTGTTTCTTAGCAACCTTATAAGACTTGCTATGGAATGATGAAAAACCAGATGTTGAATTTCTCTTGTATACTGTTTCTTTTTTGGTCCTAGGTGGATATTCTCATGTGAAAAGCTGTCGAAAAAGAATTTTACTTTGAAAATTTATGTAAAATCTGATGACTGATGACAGATTTTCACCAGATACAAAGTTTCTCTGTAACTACTGTATTCGGTGTTCAATTTATTCATGAAAGCAGACCGCATTGGTAACATATTTCTCTTGACCAAATGCCAGCCAAGTTAGGTTATTTTGCACCATACTAGAAATCTCAAACTTATGTTCATTGATTCTTCATAACTTTGTTTTGGCAATTTGGCCTAATGGTAGGGCTGAGGCTTATGGTAACAGTGACATAGCTCAATGTAGCGTGTAACTTTTGTAACTTGTTCTTGGGTTTGACATGCACAACATATATGGTTGATAAGAACAATTCGTATTTGTCTGTAAATTTGGTTGTGCACCACCCAAGCAACTCTCAAGAAGTTGAACACCACACCAAGGTTAGGCAAGGTATTTTCAGCATTCTAAGGTATTGTATAGGATATTCCAAACTTTATTTTACATCTATATATCACACATTATGTTGAATAGGAAGCTTTGGTTACACTGTTTTTTTATCTCCTTATTTGTTTCAAAATCATGTTTTTTTTCTCTAGCAATAAAATGTTTAAAACAAAATTTGCTGTGCTTTCTTGTAAATTTGTTATTTGTGAGTTTTCGGATTGATCAAGATAGTTAGAACTGAATGCGAAATTTGTACAAAAATTTTGTTATAGTTCAATTTTTAAGAAATTACGAAAAATATTGTTTTGTACTATTTTAGTATTGTTTTGAAAATATTTGAAAAATTACGGTTTGAAACCAAAAGCAATTTCATTTTACATTTTTTTATTGAAAAATAAGTGAATTTGTTTTTAGTTGCATTTGATTGCATTCAGTTGCAAGGTCGTATTTTTGAAACACAAGTGTTGAATCAGGCTGCAAAAAGTGTGTAGTTTGTGTTCAACTTTGAGCATCGTTAGGAAAAACTAGCGTACATTATAATGAATCATTCCAATTAAAGAAGCAATTAATGAGGAGTGGTGTTGATATTGGGAGTGGCAGGGAGTCGAACTTGTGACTCCTGCCGACCAGAGCTCTAATACCCTGTTGAGTAACTAACTCATCTAAAACCTTAAGGTGTTAGAGGAAGATTCTTATGCTATATTTCAACAAGTGGTGATGCCGGAAAAGAATGTGACAGGATTTTCTTAGTCAGAAGCAGGTTAAGCTAGCTACCAGAAGGCAGGGAAAGTTTGTGTTTGTGCCATATGGGTTCAGATAGCAGGTTAAGCTAGCTACCAGTTTCAGAGTCATTGATCGTATTTGTACTAATACTCTTATCGATGGCACGAGAAGCAGGAAGAGCAAAGAAGAAATTTGGTTGCGCATGAAGTCGATGTGTATAAAACTATTTATAATGAAAAATTTAGCAGAAATTCTTCAGTTGGTAGAATCTATGAGACATTTTAGCTAGTTAAATTCTGTTAGATTTGTTTCTTTGCAACCTTATTAGACTCAGGAATACTTGTCTTTCTACATGGTTTCATAAACCATCTGTCTCCGAGCCACATCCTACTGTATATATCATCCTTCTTTATCAGTCCTAGGTTGATATATCCTGTGAAAAGCTGTCTAAAAATATCTCAACTTCAAATTTTTATGTAACATTAGGTAGGATCCTATTCAAATTTATATTAATATGAATCGGACTGGATTTAATTTATATTATTTTAATTCGTTTATGATCCTACTTAAGAATGGATCATAAGTGAAAAACAACTTAAAACTTGTTTACGGTTTAAATTTCATAAATTTGTAAAGTGAACATTAAATAATGGGTGTTTGAGCTATCACATAAGTAGCTTATATCAACTTAAATATATCCGAGTAAAAAAAGTGTGAGATTTTTAATAACTTATCTTAAGTTCAACAAAAGCAAACGAATGTCTGCCTATGTTTTCTTCTGAACCCAAATTATCTCATCGTGTTCAGCTATAACATGCGGAGTTGTTGATAGAATGCTGATCTGACATTAGTGGTTTGCTATACTCTGGACTGCATATCTGGTTCTGCTGGGGCAATGATAGAACCATCAGATTTGTATATGCTTCCGCTTCTGTTGGAATAAACATTCAAGTTGTACAAAGTGGACTTGAAGAACTTACAAAGCTGTATGTATTAATGCAGTGATGGTGATGCAATGGTAGGTTGGTGCGTAGAGGTTGTAGCTGGTACAATGTGCCACTTTACGGACACTAAACATACACATCTTCATCCTAATTACCACAATGGACACGCTTGTGGCTCTCCATCACTGAGTGGCCAGGGTACAAAAACTAAGGCTCTGTTTCAATTCCCCCTAAACAGTAAACACATAGACCATAGACAGTACCGTATCTCATTACTCCCATCACTTCTGTTGTATATTCACTTTCACACTAGTCTCAACTTGCTTCTTCACTTCCCTTATAAAAAAACATCCCCCGGAACATATTCATAATCAAATCTAGCCATTAACCTTTTCATTACATATACTCTTGCTCTAATTATGTCTACACAATGGCTTAGTTTAGTTGCTACTATATGGCTTCAATCTATAAGTGGCACAAATACGAACTTTCCAGCATACTCTTCCCAGCTCAAGCACCTTCTTAACATGTCGCAACTTCAACTTAACAACTTAGCGTTTGCTTCCGATGCTGGAAAAATCCTTGCATGGTTCTCTGGTGTCGCTGCAGCTCATCTTCCGTTATGGCTTGTACTTATGATCGGTTCTTTAATCGGAATGATTGGTTATGGTGTGCAATATTTCTTGCTAACCAACTTGCATGTCCAAAGTTCAACATCGTATTGGCTTGTCTTTTTATTAACTGTTGTAGCAGGGAATAGCATTTGCTGGATTAATACTGTGTGCTACATCCTTACTATTCGAAGTTTTCCTTTGGATATGCAACTTGCTTTGGGATTATCAACTAGCTATCAAGGATTAAGTGCAAAGATTTATGCAGACATAGTTGATGTCGTGTATACTAAATTTTCGTCTGATGGAAAAGCAAGAGGATATCTTTTGTTGAATTCTGTTTTACCTTTGATAGTTTGTATAATCGTGGCACCTGTAGTGGCTAGATCATCAAATGTTGGTGATTCTATTAGTTCTGGCGGGGGCTCTTGTAGCAGGAAATTGTCATCTGGATTTGTCGTAATGTTTTTGATAACAATAGTTACCGGGACTTATGCTGTGATTAGTAGTTGTTTAGGGGATTCAATTTTGTGGTCTAGTAGATTTTCTCAGTTGTTTATATTGACTGGTATGTCACTTTTAGTTATCGTGTTCCCACTTTTGGTTCCTATGGTCGAGAAAATTAGAGAAAGCGTGCAGCACAAGTGTTGGATCAGGCAGAGGAAAGTTTGTAGTTTCCCGACAGATGAGCATGTAAATGAAGCACCACCGGCTTTGGAAAATGGTATAGTGAAAAAGAGTGGGGAATTTAGTGATGTTATAGCCGAGGAGGAGATTGGACCAAAGTTGATGCTAAAGAAGGTGGATTTCTGGTTATATTTTTTTGTTTACTTATTTGGTGCTACACTTGGGCTGGTTTATCTCAACAATCTGGGACAAGTTGTGGAGTCCCGGGGTCACTCTAGGACTACAACTTTGGTCTCTCTGTCTTCTTCATTTTGCTTCTTTGGACGTCTAGTTCCATCTCTACTCGAATACCACTTCACCAGGTTCGTTTTAGTTTTTCAACTTATAATTTAGTCTGATGCTAAACCAGCTAACAGTTCCATTCGCAGCAGTGCGACTCAAAACTGCTTTTCGATCTCAACTAATGCAACTAAAAGTTTTACTAAAGCTGATTTTTGGATTTTTTAGTACATTCCTAAGAAATTTCGATATAAAATTTCAGGACAAAGTACATGGGTTCAAGAGCTGGAACAATGGCGATGATGATGGCACCGATGAGCGGAGCTTTTTTCATCCTACTAATAAACAGTAACATCGCCCTCTACATCAGTACAGCCATCATAAGCTTATCAACTGGAGCTATATCCACAATCTCCGTCTCCGCAACTAGAGAGCTCTTTGGAGCAAAAGATTTTGGAATAAACCATAACATTTTAATCATCAACATTCCCATCGGATCTTTCATTTTCGGCAACGCAGCTGCAGTGCTCTACCGACGAAACAGCGACGGCAGTGATGTAGGAAAGTGCATGGGCATGACATGTTACCAAACAAGTTTTATGATATGGGGCTCACTTTGTTGTTTAGGAACATTGTTAGCTCTAATTCTACACTCCCGCACTAAGAAGTTGTAGTTATGCAGTAATTAATTAGGTCTCTAGCTAGTTAATCTACATTAGCGAACTAAGAAGTTGTAATCTTAACAGTTAATAAAATAAAAAAGTTAATAAATCAACAATAGTTTTTAATTTTTTCAAAAGTAATCCGGACTAAATATGTACACATTCGAGGCAAAAAAGAAAAAGTCTTACTTGGTTGACTCTTTAGGATCATAAAATCTGTAGTTACGTAATTCTGAGTTGGACTACATGCACCATGAACGTCGCGTTCAACTCTGACGTGATCACCTTGATGCATACATACATCAACCTTCATTCGTAGCACTTTGAATATTTTGAACCAACTCTTTTTTTGTGGATGGAATTGGAAGGGAACGGAACATGCACCCGGCCGTCGGGCACGCATTTATTTACATAACCGAGTATATAAGATTTTGCATAAATAAAGCGGGTCTAGGAAGGGATACGGAGTACACGTGTTCTCTGGAAATAACAACAAAATATGTTACTTACATTTTACATAGCGAAAATGCGTATACGTGAGGTTAAGGGGCTGCAATGAATGAATGCCAATCTCGGTCTACTTGTCCTTTCCGAATGAGACCTGCGTACATGTATAAGTTGATTTACTTAACTGCGTAATAAGTTTTAGGCTAGAGGCTGGCTTTGTATTTTGGAGGATGTGGAGTTCTCAGTAGCCGTGCCTCACAGAAACAACCACTCGTTCATAAATTTGATCACTCAACCGCACCTAATCTAAATCCTAATGAAATAGTGGGGCATTCGTCCCAACTGATAGGAATAGGATATCAATCTTTTTCTTAGCATTTGGCATGCATGCCCACCGTTTTCAATTTCATTAACTATATTCGTTGCCTTTGCTTTCAAGTTTCAACTATCGTCCGTACTCCATCAAATCTTTTCCTCCTTATGTTTATGGTTGAAAATTAACAAATATCGGAGTAATTCTTCGAGTACATGGACTGAATTAGGAATTCAAAATGAGGTGGGCTTCATAAATCACTAGCCAAGTTTCTTGCGCCAAATTAAGACGGTAGTTTCTGTTAGAGGCCCATTACTTTGTTGGACCGGACCGAGCCCATTTTAGAAGCCCATCTTTTGGTGGGCCCGCCAGTCCATCCGAAGGCCCAGTGTCTCCACTCGAAACGGCTGCGTCATTTATTCAGCGGGGGACACGCTCCCGTCCGCCCCGCCCCCGCTTTCGCCTCCTTCGGTTACAAACAGGAAATAATATATAAACAGGTTTGAGCTATCTTACCAGAGGAGATTATTATTACAAAAACACAGAGCTTTTACGTTCTCATAACCATATTCAAGATCATATTGACTGTTTCTTACACCGGAGGTGAATCGGGGGCCAACACCCTCGCATTCTTCTTCTGCAGGTCCGAAGTAAGAGGTTGCAGGTCGAAATCAGGTCGTAACATTGGCGCCGTCTATGGGAACGTAGAAGATCATTCTGTGAATTTTTTACAAAGAGCTATGACGAACGAAACTACTGGGAAAGATAATTCAACCCTAGCTGGAGGTAGCGAAGGTATCGTTCCTCCCGGGTTCGGTATCAATCGAACTCCACCAATACAGCCCAGAATCTTTAGTCTTGATGAGGAGGAAGGCCCCACGCCCACTCCCGAAGAACAACGAGAACTAATTATGAGATGGAGGGAGGAGAAAATGGCAAAGGGGAAGGGCCCTGAGAATGAAAAAGACAAAGAGACGGAAAGATTAGCCAAGAGGAGGGAGACCTATCGCCTAAGGCTACAAGCATTAAGGCTCCAAAGAGAGGAGTTGGAATTAGAGGAGAAGGCACTTCGCGAAGCCCTGGAGACTGAGCCCCGAAGGGAGAAGCGGGTCAGAGATGCCATAGATGACGAAGACGAGTCCTGGGACTCCGAGTCGCACTCAAGAAGGCCCCGGTCAAAGATTGCTTACACCTCTGATTCAGGGGACGATGAAGGACCAGACACACATGATAGAATTCGTAGAATCGAAAAGGCCATGTTTGGCGAAAGAAAAGTCAGCCACGAGCCTGTGGTGACCGAAGAGGTTGAAGATTTCCGACCACCCCCAGGGAGGCAATTCCCGAAAATGAACGAGTTCAATGGCAAAGGTGATCCAACAGACCATTGTGAAAAATACGAGGCCCTGATGACTGGAATGGGGCATTGCGACGTTATGCTGTGTAAGATGTTCAAGACCTACCTCAGGGGACCGGCGTCCATGTGGTATCGGTCGTTAAGGCCAAGGTCGATTGGGACCTATGAACAAGTGAAGCGGAAATTCTTGAGGCACTATTCCCATTTGTGCCGAAGAGAGAAGGACACCGAGGCCTTGATCCATTGTAGACAGAGGGCTGACGAAGAACTAGGTGATTACTTGGTTCGATTTAAGGAGGAGGCTGGGATGGTCACCAACTTAGACAAAGTCAAGGCGGCAGGCTTCCTTGCGGCAGGTCTTGATCCTATTAAGGGTAAGAAACTTCGCTCCTCGCTTTACGATATACCCCCCAAGTCTTTAAATGATATATATGTGAGGGGTGAGGCAATAAGGAGAAAGATAGAATCGATCGGGGGTTATAAGGAAAGAAAGAAGACCGATTCCAGGGAAGACAGGATGAACAACTCAAGGGACGACCGAAGGGGTCGTGGAGATATCAAGAGCAGGTTAACAGACAACAGGCCCGATAAAGGGGCCGACCGAAGAAGAGATAGAGATAACGCGGTGTTCACACCTCTAAACGCGCCTATCTCGAAGATTCTCCATGAGATAAAAGGTAAACCGGGGTTCGTTCGACCGTCAAGATTGAGAACTCTTGAGAACCGAAGAAACGAGAACAAGTACTGTGACTACCACAGAGATAAAGGGCACAATACCGATGAGTGTTTCCACTTGAAGAAATTGATCGAGAAAATGATAAAGGATGGGGAGCTGACCCAGTTTGTGGGAGATCTCAGGGACAAGTTAGAGTCCATGGAAAAACAAAAGATGATTGAAGGCGGGGAGAAATACAGGGGAGAAGTCAGGACCATCTCTGGAGGAACCATACTCGATCGGGATAGTAAAACTGCCCGAAAGAAGTACGCCCGACAAGTGTATAACCTTCATCAGACTAGTACAGCCAAGCAACCACTCCCTATCTCCTTTACTGAAGATGATTATGAAGATGTCATATGGCCGCACGAAGACCCGCTGGTCATCAACCCGGTTATAGGGGAGAACAAGATCTGGCGAGTGTTGGTGGACGGAGGAAGCTCAGTAAATATTCTTTACCACCGTACTTACCTCAAAATGAATCTAGGAGGCGAACAATTGGATCCATGCCACGAAGCACCTCTTTATGGCTTCGACAATCATCCTGTGCCGATTGAAGGCACCATTACTTTGTCCGTTCAATTGGGGAAAGCACCATACATGATAAAGAAGGAGGCAAAATTCTATGTCGTTCGGGTGGAGAGCCCTTATAATGGGATCTTAGGGAGACCCGCTTTGTCTCTGTTTCAGGAAGTGGCTTCGGTTCCCCACTTGAAGCTGAAATTTCCGGTCGGAGATGGGATTGGCGAGATGAGAGGCGATCAGAAAGCTGCCCAAACTATAATGTTGGAGGATGTCCCAAAAAATGCAGAGTTTGAAACCCCCGAAGGAGGGAAAAGAAAAAGGAAAGTGAACGAGGTTGGAGGAAGCCACCAACTGCTTAATATTGAGTTGGAAAAGTTTGGGGCCGATCTCTCTAGCCCAATAGCTGAACCGGCAGTGGAAATCGAAGAGGTAGAGCTATATGTGGGACAGAGGGGAAAAATGATCCAAATTGGAAAAGGTATGGAGCCCGAGTTGAAAGAAAAGGTCATCAAGGTGATCAGGGAATATCATGATGTGTTTGCATGGGGTCCTAAAGACATGCCGGGCCTAGACCCTTCGGTCGCTAAACATTGCCTTAACGTCAATAGTGATGCTAAACCGGTGAAACAGAAGAAGAGGAACTTCGCCATGGAGAGGCAGGAAGTCATACAAACCGAAGTTGAGAAGCTACTCGAAGCAAAGTTCATCGAGGATATTAGATATCCAGAGTGGTTAGCAAATGTGGTGGTGGTTAAAAAATCAAACAACAAATGGAGGATGTGTGTCGATTATACCGACCTCAACAAGAACTGACCGAAAGACCACTACCCCTTACCGAACATTGATCAGTTGATAGATGCTACTTCGGGGCATCAAATACTCAGCTTTCTAGATGCTTTTTCGGGCTACCACCAAATTGCGATGAATGCCGAGGACATTCCGAAGACAGCATTCATCACACCAAATGGCACATACGCATACATTAAAATGCCTTTCGGCCTGAAGAACGCGGGGGCCACCTTTCAGAAAATGATCAACAAAGTCTTCAAAGAGATGATTGGGAGGAACATGGAATGCTATGTAGACGACATGATAGTCAAATCCCTTCTACGGGATCATGCGGAAGATCTACGGGAATGTTTTGAAACCCTCCAACGGAATAACATGAGGATTAATCCGAATAAGTGTACGTTCGGAGTAAGCAGTGGGAAATTTCTGGGTTACATGATTAGCGCCCGAGGGATAGAGGCGAACCCAGAAAAAATCAAAGCAGTAGTTGATATGGAGTCTCCGAAGACAATTAGGGACATTCAAAAGCTTACAGGTCGGTTAGCAGCATTGAGGAGATTCATTTCCAGGTCAGCAGAGAAAGCACTACCATTCTTTGAAGTGCTTCGGGGGTCGAAGACATTTGAGTGGGGGCCGAACTGCCAGAAGGCATTCGAAGAAATAAAAGAATATTTGGTAAACACTCCACTCTTAATGAGACCAGACCCGAAGGAAACATTGCAACTATATTTAGCAGTGAATGATCGAACGCTGGGAGCCGTTTTGGTCAAAGAGCATGAAGGGAATCAACACCCGGTCTATTACATCTCGCACATATTGAAGGATGCCGAGACCAGGTATCCGAATGCTGAAAAGTTTGCTTATGGACTCATAATGGCCTCCAGGAAGTTAAGGCATTATTTTCAAGGGCGAACGATCCAGGTCATAACCGATCAGCCCTTAAAGAAAATATTGCAAAGGCCAGAGGCATCGGGAAGAATCGTGGCTTGGGCGATTGAACTAGGGGAGTATGAGCTAGAATATGTACCAAGAACTTCGATCAAAGCTCAGGCCCTGGCAGATTTCATGATCGAGTGCACCTTTTCCGGCCCAAAAGACCTCGTCCCCGAAGAGCATCTGGTACAGTCTCCGGGAAAATGGAAACTGTTTGTGGATGGGTCGGTCGCCGGTAACAAATATGGGGCAGGTTTGATCCTAACTAGTCCCGAAGGATTCGAAATATGCCAGGCAATCCGATTCAATTTCCAGGTAACGAACAATGAGGCCGAATACGAAGCTTTACTGGCTGGTTTAGATTTGGCCCGAAGTTTAGAAGTTAAACACCTAAAGGCCTTCATCGATTCAATGTTGGTGGTAAAACAGTACAGCGGGGAGTATGGGCAGAAAGACTGAAAGGCATATGAAATAGCCTATTTGTAATTCGAGGATTCTACTCAACTTAAACAAGAATGTAATAAGTAAATATTAGATCAGATGTCACAGGAATCTCAGAAGATTATATCTGTCAAAGAATGAAGATTAAAGTCATCTACAGACTTGAAGTGATTCTACATTGAAAGAAGCTCAATTTATTGATCAAGCCTCAATGAAGTATTCAAGCTCAGTGGATTTATTAAAGTGACGGAGATTTCAAGTGGTGACAGAAAAAGATACTGATTACGGAGTTCTTGAATGAGAAGGAAGTGAATCACTGCTTAAAGTCAAATAGATAAAGAACAAACATTGCCGTTAGTCACTCATGAACCAGACAGTGCATCGAGTGTCAACGTACTATTATGTTTATTCTTTATCTAAGTTTTAAGTGATTCTGGAATTAATTGAGAAGTCAACTAATTCTATTTATTCTCTTATAAATAATTAATACTATTAAGTAATTTATTTATTAAATTAATTCTGTAAAGAATTAATTTAATACATAATTTATTTAGTTGATTATTTATATTAGAATAAAAATGAACTTAAGTGATTCTGAAATTAATTGAGAAGTCAACTAATTCTATTTATTCTATTTTAAATAATTAATACTATCAAGTATATTATTTATTAAATTAATTCTGTAAAGAATTAATTTAATACATAATTTATTTAGTTAATTATTTAAGTTAGAATAAAAATGAACTAGGAAGATTTAGGTTTGAACTAGGAAGACTTAGAAAAATGAACTAGGAAGACTCACAAGTGAGTCTTTCCGAAAGTCTTCCTAGGCCAACCATTGTCTTACCGATTGTCTTCCTAATCCAAGTCTTGTCTTCCCGAGAATCTTCTAAGGCTAAAATGATTGTTTTCTTTTAAGTCTTCCAAAGGCAATTTGTATTCTGCAACTTGCACGTGGGTGACTAAAAGGAATGCAGTGTATTATAAAGTTAGGCAATTTGAAGACTACATTTTCATTCCAACAGAAAAGAAAGACACAGCAGCTCATATTACATTTTCTCTGTCTTCTTCAATTGCAAACTGTCCGAGCATTCAATTTATGCCAGTGAATTAATTCTTGATTTGTTCTTAACATTTAATCCATAAGAATCATTTCACTTGTACTGCTTTGACTTTCTAGCGGATCATAATCCCTAGATTTTATATCGAACTACTTTTTAGTATTCGATCCTTTTTATTACAAAAATAGATAAATTCATGTCAAATTTATTCTAGATTTTTTTTATCAAGTTCTTTGTAATCAGTGATCAAAATTGTAACACCCCTCAAGTTTAATAGAGTTTCTATTTAACTTGAATATTGTTTCAGTTTTTATTCCGCATTAATTTGTTCTAAATTGTTAAATCTTAAAAGGACAAATTCGATAAAACGGTATAGTTTGTATTCAACCCCCCTTCTACAAACTTATCAGGACCTAACAATTGGCATCAGAGCCTTTTGATTGATATACAAATAAAAGATCCAATTGTTTGAGATTTTTTTAACTCTGAAATTTTTATTTTTCTAAAAATCTCAAAAATGTCTACAACTCAGAAAGTGGGTACAGTTAAAATCCCAATGTTCAACAAGGAGCATTATCCAATGTGGAAGAAGAAAATGCTTCTATTTCTGAAGGTTGCAAATCCTAAATACATTGATGTGCTGAAGAACGGTCCCAAACTCCCTATGATTATTGAGGGAGAATTAATTGTGGATGGTGTTGTGACTAGGGCTGCTAGAACGTACCCTAAAGATCCCAAAGAGTACACTCCTGATGAGAAAGAGGATGTTACCTTGGATTCCTGTCTTCAGTTGATCCTTATTGATTGTCTTGATCCTATCATGCATAATCATGTCCTAAATTGTGAAACTGCCAAACACATTTGGGGAACCATAGAGATAATCAATGAGGGGACATAGGAAGTTAGGGAGAATATGCTGGAAATTCTCACTTCACAATATGAGCATTTCAGATCAAACCCTGGTGAAGGTATCTCTCAGGTTTTTGAAAGATACAACAAATTAATCAATGATCTGAATCTCAATGGGAAGCACTACACCAACAAGGAGATTAACAAGAAGTTCCTTCTTACCCTACCACCTCATTTGGAGCACAAAATCTCTGCCATTAGAGAAGCAAGAGATATGAATGAAATTACTTTGGAGAGATTGTATGGTGTTCTGAAGACCTATGAGCTGGAGCAGATTCAACAAAGAGAGCTGTATGGAACTGGGAAGATTGTTGGTACCTCTACTGCATTGGCTGCTGAAGTCCCACAGAGACTGGAAGTGAAGGGTGTTCAACCTTCCAGTTCTAACATGAATGTTATTGATGCTGAATATGGATTAACATCCATTGATCAATCTGGTGGTGACTTCTATTCTTTAGAAGAACTTGATCAGCTGGAGGATGGTGACTTGGCTTTGATAGTCAGGAAATTTGGGAAGTTCAGATTCAAGAGGAATCCCAATCTTAAGTTCAGACCCAGATTTTAGAGAGGTGGATCTTCATCTTCAAGTGGCACAAGGGGTGGCTACAAAACTGGAACTGTGGATATGAGCATAATCAGATGCTACAATTGCAATGAGTTGGGTCACTTTGCTACTGAGTGCAGAAAGCCAAAGCAAGTGACTAGAAACACATTTGATTCTAGCAAGAAGAACAAGATTGGGAAAGCCTATGTTGCTGAGGGAAAGAGTTGGGATGACACTGACAGTGATGAAGAAGCATGTGAGATTGGGAATCTTGCACTCATGGCAATAGGAGGCAAACTCTTTGATTCCATGTTATCTTCACCCAACATGTCTGAGGTAACCTTTACTGACACTGAAATGATTTATCATCTTGGTGGCACCATAAGTTGTGCACGCACTGAAAATGATAGAATAAATCTTTTAAACACAAATCTTGAAAAGGAAATAAAAGATTTAAAACTAGTGCATATCAATCAAGATGAACTTACTAATAAGGTAGCTTTTCTTGAGAATAGGGTTAAATGTTATATTCAACTGGAAACCATTCTCAAAGATCAGATTAGTGAGCTTAAGACCAAAGCTAATGCTTATTTCAGTTCTTGTAAGACTGCTAAAGAAATTCTCAATAAGCAAGCTGTTGGTAATCATGTCAGTATAGGGTATGATTATAATGAGGCTATTGGACTGCTTGGAATTAATTCCCCTTGTAGATACAAATCTGAAGGAAAGGTTGTTCCATATATACTTAAGGGTATTGAAACACCCTTCTGTAGGGAGTCTGAGGCAGAGCCTATGAATGAATACTCTATCATTATTGCTGAGGAGATTCATGAAGAAGATATTGCTTTGGAAGCTGAACAGTCCAAAAAGGGTATATCTGATATTCCAGTCAAAGTTGCTACAACTAAAAAGACTAAATCAGATATCCATAAGTTGGATCAAAACAACTGTAGAACTAACATGCCTGCTGTTAATTCTTCTCATAAAGCATGTGGTGTGTTTAATTGCATGTCTTGTGCTTTTAATGTTATGTATGCTTTCTTTAATAAAAATCATGTATCTAGTGATAAGACTGCTCCACGTCAACATGTTAATAATAAGAAGCATGTTAAAACAAAGACTACTAGTCCTCCTCATACTAGAGTGGATTCATTTATCCCTAAGCCTACTCAGAAATGTGTTAAGGCTGGTTATAAATGGAAACGCTCTTATGTGAAAGAGGTTGAAGTAGTTTTAGCTAAAAATGTTGTTTTGCCTGACAAAGGCCAGTTCTTTAAGTATGCCGGACCCAATCAATTTTGGGCTCCGAAGAAGGTCTAATCAATTTGATATTGCAGGGAGTTAAACAGGTAAACCGTGTTATATGGATTCTTGACAGTGGCTGTTCAAGGCATATGACCGGAGATAGAGCCCTGCTATCAGATTTGGTTGAGAAAGCTGGCCCAGTAGTTACCTTTGGAGATAACAGCAAGGGTATTACGAAAGGATATGGCTGTCTGAAGTACGGAAATGTTATCATTGAAGATGTTTCATTTGTGGAAGGTCTGATGTTCAATCTTCTCAGCATCAGTCAGTTCTGTGACAGAGGATATGCTGTTTCCTTTGAAAGAGAGAAGTGTCAGATCACTCACAAGAAGAATGGAAAGCCTGCTCTTCAAGGAGTAAGGAAAGGTGACTTGTTCATAGCTGATCTGAACTCGGGATTCAAAGATGAAGTTAATTGTTTTTATGCTAAAGCTTCATCAGATGATAGTTGGCTATGGCACAAGAAGATGTCTCACCTTAACTTCAAAACCATGAACTCTTTAGTCAAGAGAGAATTGGTTAGAGGTTTGCCTCAGATGGAATTTACACAGGAAGGACTTTGTGAGGCTTGTCAGAAAGGAAAGTCAAAGAAAGCTTCTCACAAGGGCACTGACACATCATCAATAACTGAACCTCTTCAGCTACTGCACATGGATTTGTTTGGTCCAGTTAATGTGATGTCTATGTCAAAGAAGCAATATGCACTTGTGATTGTTGATGACTTTTCAAAATATACATGGGTTTTATTCCTACATTCCAAGGATGAGACCCCATACCTGGTGATTGGCCATATAAATTTGATTGAGCTGGATTCTAGATTCCCTGTTAGAGCCATAAGGTCAGATAATGGTGCTGAATTCAAGAATGCCATTCTAAATGACTTTTGTGCTGATAAAGGAATAACAAGACAGTATTCTGCCCCTAGAACTCCTCAACAAAATGGAGTAGTGGAAAGAAAGAATCGTACATTGATTGAAGCTGCACGGACTATGTTAAGTGAGTCCAAACTTCCAACGTACTTTTGGGCTGAAGCAGCGAATACAGCTTGTTATACTCAGAATCGAACTTTAATCAACAAGGACTTAATGAAGACTCCGTATGAGATCATGAACAACAAGAAACCAACTGTCAAATACTTTCATGTATTTGGAGCAAAATGCTTTGTGCTTTTAGATGACAATGTGAAACGTGGCAAGTTTGATGCAAAGGCACAAGAAGCTATTTTTGTTGGTTATTCTAGAAGATCTTACAGGGTCTACTTGATTGGCAGTCACACAGTAAAGGAAAGTGTCAATGTTACTTTTGATGACACTATATTCCCTAATATCCAAACAGCAGATTCATCTGAGAAAATGAAGTTTGATAACTTGCCAGACTCAGATTCAGATGATGAAACCCCACCTGAAGTTATTGCTGGTGATGATAATAACAATGATGATAATGATCATGGTGATGGTGGTGGAAACACTGGTAACAATGGAGATACCACCAACACTGGAGAAGAATCATCAAGGCAATCAAGCAACAACTCAGGGGGAGCAAATGAAGGATCAAATAGTCACTCACAACATCAAAGTGAAATTCAAGGCGAATCATCAAGATCAAATCTTCCAAGACAGACTGTATGGAATAGAGCTCATCCTTTTGAGCTGATCATTGGTGATCCAGATGTTGGAGTTAAAACTAGAAGTGCAACTCAGAATGAATGTCATTTTTCAGCATTTTTATCTAAAATGGAGCCAAAGAAAACTGAGGAAGCACTGACTGATCCAGATTGGGTGATTGCTATGCAAGATGAACTCAATCAATTTGAACAACAGCAAGTCTGGAAGCTGGTACCCAGGCCAAAGAACAAGAAAGTAGTTGGTACAAGATGGGTATTCAGGAACAAGCTAGATGAGGATGGCATTGTTACAAGGAACAAGGCAAGACTGGTTGCACAAGGGTATTCTCAAGCTGAAGGCATTGACTATGATGAAACCTATGCACCAGTGGCCAGACTTGAGGCCATCAGGATGTTCTTAGCATTTGCTGCTTACTCCAGTTTTAAAGTCTATCAAATGGATGTTAAGAGTGCATTCCTGAATGGTGAACTTGATGAAGAAGTGTATGTGGAACAGCCCCTGGCTTTGAAAATCAGGAGCTGCTGGACTTTGTGTACTTTCTCTTCAAGGCTATCTATGGTCTCAAACAAGCCCCAAGAAAATGGTATGACAGTCTCTCTGGTTTTCTTTTAGAAAATGGTTTTGTTAGAGGTATCATAGACAAAACTCTTTTTTCAAAGAAACACAAAAGTGATATGATATTAGTCCAAGTCTATGTGGATGACATCATATTTGGGTCTACTAATGATAATCTCTGTAAGAGATTTGCTGAGCTAATGCAGAGTAAGTTTGAAATGAGTATGATGGGTGAGCTGAAGTTCTTTCTTGGATTGCAAGTAAGTCAAAGGACAAATGGTATATTTATTTGTCAATCCAAGTATCTTAAAGAACTCCTCAAGAAGTATCACATGGAGGATTCAGCATCAGCAAGGACTCCATCTTCAACATCCATCAAACTTGGAGCTTTTGACAAATCTATCAAGGTAGATGTTAAAAGCTACAGAGGTATGATTGGCTCCTTACTCTATCTTACTGCTAGTAGACCAGATATTATGTATGCTACATGCTTGTGTGCAAGGTTCCAAGCGGACCCTAGAGATGTACATCTCGTTGCTGTTAAAAGAATCTTGAGATATCTTAAGGGTACACCTAATCTAGGTATCTGGTACCCTAAAGATTCTGGTTTTAATCTTGTTGGATATACAGATTCTGATTATGCAGGTAGTGTTGTGGATAGAAAGAGTACCTCTGGGAGTTGTCAATTCCTAGGAGGTAGGTTGATTTCCTGGTATAGCAAGAAACAACAAACAGTCTCCAATTCAACAGCAGAAGCTGAATATATTGCTGCTGGAAGCTGTTGTGCTCAGATCTTATGGATTAGGAATCAATTAAAGGACTATGGCTTTGCATTAGACAAAATTCCTATTTTGTGTGATAATACAAGTGCCATAGCAATCTCCAACAACCCTGTGCAGCACTCGAGAACGAAGCACATTGATATCAGGTATCATTTTATCAGAGAGCATGTCATGAATGGAACTGTGGAGTTACACTTTGTACCCACAGAAGAACAGACTGCAGATATATTCACTAAATCTGTTGACGAATCCACATTTATCAAGTTAGTTGGTAAATTGGGTATGTTAAACAGTCTTAGTGATTAACAATATCTCTGTCATGTTTGTTCTTTCAAAATCATTTTCTCTTGCTGATATTGAATGATATATTTTGCCAATTCTTGTTTAGTGTATAAAGCTTGTTAATTTAAATATTCTGAATAATTTATTTTCTTTAAAAATACTTTTCTCATATTTTTTAAGTGGAGAAACTTATTTTTATTGAAAATTTATTTATTTAAGAATCATTTAAGTTAGTTTCAGATTGTAAATATTGTTGTTTAAATATTTCTGCAAGTTTATATTATTTTCTATAATATTCTGCAGTTTTCTAATGTTTGTGCATAAGTTCATGTAAATAGTTTCATGTAAATATTTTTTTTTGCATTTTATTTTAATTCATTTTCTTTCTTTAGTTTTCTACTAATAGTTTTTATATGTATATCTATATATTATTGTATTTTATTTTTATTATCTTTTATTTTCTATTTTTCTTAGTTGTTTTTGTAAATATATTGTATATATTATTTTTGATCTTGCTCTTGCTTAGCTGGAAATTCAGTGCCAAATCCAATTCAGGTATTACTTTCTATCTCTCAATCCACTTCTTTTACTGTTGCTGAACCCAAGTGGTTGTTAGGGTTGACCAAGGGATTGTAGATCCACAATCTTTATCCCAGGTCTTAGAGCCAAACAATGAGTCTTCAACTTCATTACTTGACCTCTAAGCCTAAACAGAAATCAATGTTAAATAAAGAAGTATTTTGATTGAAACAGTGAGTGATCCCACAGCTCTGCCTCCTCTAAAGAAATTCAATATATACTGAGGCATCTGTCAGCCCATCTGTATCCTCTCAATAGGATATGGACTTTGTAATGGCCAATGAACTGTATCTAGAGACATTCTCTCAACAGGATGAATCTATTGAAATTCGCCATAGGGCCATGGCACTTTGTACTGAGTCAAGCACACTCTCATTACTCACAATGGGAGAAAACAATTTCATTAGATGAAACTCAGGACACAGTGAAAGCAGAGCACCTGCAACTGGTTACAGTGCCTACCATTGTTACGGTAGAAGTGCCTTCATAGGCATCTGAGGGAAAATTTGATTCTTTGCCAAATTTAAATAGAATCATTTTCTCCCCTCCCAGAGTGAACATCTCTGGCTCCCTAAGGGATTTTCCACTCGCAGATTTATCTGGAGAAAGTGGAAGGCAACTTGTTCAGTCTATCACTGAAGCAATTCAGATTTCAAATCCAAGTGATTTGATAGACATGATTGAGGATCGGGATTTGAGAACTCCCATTGCACCACCACTGACCTCTCTTGAAGAGGCTAGGGTGAGTTTCAATGCAGGTACTGATCAAAAAGGAGCAAACAGACAGCTAATGTTGAGTGATAAGAGTCAAACACTGAGTGAAACACATGCACGTGAGATGAGTGATACACTTACAAGAGAAATTCAAGTGAGTGCACACACAGACACATACACTGCAATGTAGTTAGCTCACATAGCTGATCTACAGGAACATCTATTCAAAACCCAGGTTGATAAAGAACTTTTTCAAGCACAAGTGGTTGAACAGTCTTCTTCTTCCACCTCTGTCAACAATCAGCTGGGACTGCTCAAGGAAATCTTGAAGACAAATTTACTTTCCAAGATCAACTCCATCAACTATCTCAACTCATACTGGCTTCAGAGACTTATAAAGTTATATATGTAGAGAATTCCTCAACTAAGGGGGAGAAGTTTCTAGAGAAGTTTCTAGAGAAGTTTCTAGAGAAGTTTATAGAGAAATTTGGAGAAGCTAGGAAGAGGGAGCGGAAAAAGATATAAAAGGAAAAAGAGGGAGTTTCAAGGGAGTAAAGGTAATTAGCTCTGTTTTGTAAATGTTATATGTATAGAGCTTAGGTAAATCAAGACAGGTTAAATGTTATCATATGTTCAGTCTAGAGGAACACCTGTCTCGCATTTATCTTTACTGGTGAAATCTGGAAATGTCATATTTGATCCAGAACTTTCTAGTATTTACTTAGGCTTAAGAGTCCTATCTTTTTCTTGGTTTTAGTTGAGTGATCCTCTAGGTATTTGGTTGTTATTCTCTAACAAACAAATAGGGGGAGATTGAAAGGCATATGAAATAGCCTATTTGTAATTCGAGGATTCTACTCAACTTAAACAAGAATGTAATAAGTAAATATTAGATCAGATGTCACAGGAATCTCAGAAGATTATATCTGTCAAAGAATGAAGATTAAAGTCATCTACAGACTTGAAGTGATTCTACATTGAAAGAAGCTCAATTTATTGATCAAGCCTCAATGAAGTATTCAAGCTCAGTGGATTTATTAAAGTGACGGAGATTTCAAGTGGTGACAGAAAAAGATACTGATTACGGAGTTCTTGAATGAGAAGGAAGTGAATCACTGCTTAAAGTCAAATAGATAAAGAACAAACATTGTCGTTAGTCACTCATGAACCAGACAGTGCATCGAGTGTCAACGTACTATTATGTTTATTCTTTATCTAAGTTTTAAGTGATTCTGGAATTAATTGAGAAGTCAACTAATTCTATTTATTCTCTTATAAATAATTAATACTATTAAGTAATTTATTTATTAAATTAATTCTGTAAAGAATTAATTTAATACATAATTTATTTAGTTGATTATTTATATTAGAATAAAAATGAACTTAAGTGATTCTGAAATTAATTGAGAAGTCAACTAATTCTATTTATTCTATTTTAAATAATTAATACTATCAAGTATATTATTTATTAAATTAATTCTGTAAAGAATTAATTTAATACATAATTTATTTAGTTAATTATTTAAGTTAGAATAAAAATGAACTAGGAAGACTTAGGTTTGAACTAGGAAGACACCTTTAACAGGGTCCATCTATCTGACCGAAGCGAAGACACCTTTGATCGACAAAAAACAATGCCTGGAGATACACCAAGGAGTTAATTGGATGACTCCGGTCAGGGCATTCCTCGAAAAGGGTACTCTGCCATTAGATCGATGAGAGGCTCAAAAGATTCGCCATCGGTCAGCAAACTACACCTTGGTAGGGGGCCGATTGTTTCGAAGATCAGCAACTCAGCCACTCCTTCGCTGCCTGGACCCTGACGAACAAAAGTTGGCACTAGAAACGGTTCACGAAGGGATTTGCGGAGAGCATTTGGCCGGGAAGTCCTTAGCCTTCAAAATTCTTTGGCAGGGCTTCTTTTGGCCGAAGATGAAAGAAGATGCAACAGAATACGCCAAAAAGTGCAAACAGTGCCAGCTATTTAGCACGATTCCGAAGCAACCACCCGAGATAATGTCTTCGGTCCTTAGTCCCATCCCTTTTGCCATGTGGGCCGTAGATATTGTAGGAATTTTACCCACCAGCACCAAGCAAGCAAAGTATTGTATAGTGGCAATTGACTACATGACCAAGTGGATAGAAGCAAGGCCACTCTCCGCCATCACCGAAGAAGCGGCAATGAAATTTATGTTGGAACAAGTGATATTAAGGTTTGGGATTCCCATGGTGTGTATATCAGATAATGGAGCGCAGTTCGTTGGGAGCAAGTTCAAGAAATTTCTGAGCCAGTTTGGAATTCAACAGAAGTTCAGCTCGGTCGGTCATCCCCAAGGTAACGGGGCGATAGAAGCAGCTAATAAAATAATTTTTGACGGAATTAAGAAGAGGTTGGGTGAAGCCAAAGGTCTGTGGGCCGAAGAATTGCCTTGGGTTTTGTGGGCATACCGAACGACAGCCAGGTCTTCGACCGGAGAAACTCCTTTTAGGCTAGCATTCGGGACAGATGCCCTTCTGCCAGTAGAAGTCGGACTAGAGTCATACCGAATCCAAGTGTTTAACGCTGAGACGAATGAATTTGGTCTGAAGGCTAATGTGGATTTCTTAGAAGAAGAACGGGAGGCGGCACACCAGAGGAACGTAAGATACCAGCTTCAGGCATCCCAATATTACAACTCGGGAATAAAAAAGAGATCCTTCCAGGTGGGCGACCTAGTACTAAGAGAGCTAGCCACTTCCATGCCAGCCAAACAAGGCAAACTCATGCCAAACTGGGAAGGTCCTTATACAGTCATAGAAGTCGTTCGACCAGGGACATATAAACTCAACCGTTTGGACGGCAACCCAATCAAAAACACCTAGCATGCTTCACATCTTCGCCGTTTTTATCAGTAAGCCCATTAGCCTTAATATGTTTGTTCTTTTCAAAATATTGATTCATGCAATCTTGAAGATATTTACCTAAATGCATGCAACCGTATATGTTTGTCCGATGTACGAACATATGATTAAAATTATGAAATGTAAATCGACAATTTGTTCGCCTACGTAATTTATTTTTATATAGCTAAGTACACTTTTCATCAGTCGATTTAGTACATTAAATTAAGCTATCAGGACCCATCTTGGGAATGAACGAATGAAAACTGAGTTCTTCTACTGGTTTTAGCATTTTACTTGCTTTAACATGACCAAGGCCGGGAGCACAAAATCTCACCGACCAATGAAGACCTTACTCATTTATAAAACCCCTCAAAATACTAAGGGGCAGCTAGGTTACGACCGAAGACGCTGAAAAAACAAAGAAAGCTAGGTTACGACCGAAGACGCTGAAAAAGAAATTTATCAAATACAAAAATTATGCTAAGGCAAATGAAACGCCGAAGATGCATAAAAGTAAAAAACAAAGTGAATTATGCTAAGGCTAACGAAAGTCCAAAGATGCATAAAATTGGAGAGCATAATTATGCTGAGGCTATTTAAAATTGTCGAAGAAGCGTAATATTGAAGAAAATTAAACGAAGGCAAAATATTACAAAAACCCGAAGGCATGTTTGAATGAAGCCCGAAGGCAAGTTCAAATAAAATACAAGGATTAAATTAATCAGACAAATCTTCATCGGCTCCCGAAGAAACAGTGGGTGGCTCGTCGACTATAGCTCCTCGGGTCACAAGATCTGACATCCCAGCCTCCAGCAAAAGCTTATAGTCCAGTCCGACCGAGTTAGCCTTCGAAACAGCTTCGTCGTAGCCCATTTGGAAGCACCTATCTTCGGTCACCTCCAAAAGCTTTTTGGCCCTACGAGCGTCACGACGAAGATCTTTTAGCTGTTCATTACGGCGGCCGACCCGAGCTGTCTTAGACACAAGCTGCTCCCTCAGGAGACTGATTTCGGCTATCTGCTCCTCCTGGGACGTTAGTTGCTCACGAAGCAGGTTCCTCTCCTCCGCTAAGGCTTTAGCCTGGCCGATTACCCTCTCCAGCTCCAGCTCCGCCACCTTGAGTTTTCCCTCGGCTTTTACCGCCCTGACACGATCATCCTCAGTCTTGTCAGCAGCAGAGGCGATAAGAGGGACAGCCTGAAAACAAAATGGAGGTTAGTCAAGAGGAAACGACACAAAGTATTGAAAGAGGAAGAGAAGGAAAGGACTTCACCATAGAGATGAGGGCCATCGCCTCAGTAAGAGCCTTCGCCGCCGAGAGCTTCTCATATGTTGACCGGTCAGCCGGGAGAATCATCCCTCGGCAAAGATCCGGTCCCACCTCAAGAGCCGCCTGAGGAGCAGCCAGGGCGACCGAATCGGTAGCCAAGACACCCCACTGAGGAATATAAGTCTTGACCACCTCTTCGTTCACCCGATTCCTTTTACGGGTCTCTTTGAACGGCTCCCCCTCTGGCCCGGAATCCTTTTCCCGCTCTTTGCGAGGAGAAGTAGCAGGAGTCGTCTGCTTGGGAGATGGGACAACCGGCCGCTCACTCGCGGAAGCCGTCTGGGCAGAAGCTTCAACCCTTTCCCGGGCATCCTTCGCCTCTTGGAGTTTCTTCAAACGGCGATCAATCACAGCTTGACGCGAAGACACTGCACAAAGAAAAATGCAAGTCAATAAAAGACGAATATCAGTCAAAATACCGAAGGAAAACCAGGAAAAAGAGTTGTAAAATGGAAAACAAGCCAGTAAATAAACAGTTACCCCCATTACCCCAGAGGGCGAACAACCAGTCTTTGTCGCGACTAAGAGACAGGGGAACCCTTCCCATGTCCAGCTCGCACAATCTCCTGTAATACTCTGCATCAGCCCCCAAAATGGAAGGCATCACAAGGTCCTTTGGCTCTACATCCTTCCATATCGCAAATTGAGCGATTTTAGGGCCGGAGAAGAAGAACCACTTGGTGTGACTCTCCTTATTATTAGAGTTGGTGGACGCCCAGGCGACCCTGTTGGTCTTTCGGGCAATGGTATAAAAGCCCTTACTCTTCCCGTTGCGTCGGAAATCGTAATGATGCCAAAAGAGTGAAGTTCAGGGATCCACGTTCGCCGCCATACACCGTGCTTGGAACACATTGATGTGTATGAAGCTGTTCGGATCTAATTGCCCTAAGGCGATCCCCATATCTTTGAATAAATGCTTCAGGAGCTGTAGCGTCGGCACCCGAAAGCCGCATTTAAGTGCTGCTTCGGAGAGACCTGTAGCTATTTCTCCGTGCATCTCCAAGACCGGAGGATTGTGCCATATTCGGTCCTTCCGAGTGGCCAAGTGAATGAACCAGAGGGTCCTGGGAATTTGGTAGTCGTCATAAAATCCAACGACCGTCTCTTCTGCCAATGTGGACCTATGGTTCGCCGCTGGATACAGTGCGGCGTCACTGAACGGAGATGGAGTCGACCGATCCATGTCCCTGCATCCGGTAATGAAGAGACAATTAGCCATGTACTCGGAATCAACATAAATAAACTAAAAATATGAAGGATAATAGCCGAGTACAGCGGGCCAGGATCGGTCGAAGATATTTTAAAATCTAAAGACGAAATGCAGCCCATAGGCCAGGCCTAAAGAGAGTAAAAATCTAAGAATTCAAGACGACCGAAATGTTCTGATGGATTTAGAGACCCCAGAAGATCTTAAACCCAGAACAATCAGGAGGCCCAGAAATAACTCCCCTAAAAGTGCAAAACCTAGAAGCCCAGAAAGTCAAAAGGATGTATCCCTAAACTACGCACATAGGGACACATGCTTATCTGCTATCCTACTACAGTCACGGTGGTAAAAAACGCTACAAACAAAACAAGAAAAACATCCGACAAAACAAAAAAAACTGATACAGAAATAAAAAGATTACTTACTGTTTTGAAGATAAAGCAAGAGTGGAATAGGAGGGCTGGGAAATTCTGGAGTTGAGATAACGGCCCCAATGTTGAAATGAAGTGCCTGTTGTTTGAAATTTTGAAGAGGATGCAGTGTTTGTTTGCGTAAAAAATAGAAATGAAGTGGTATTTGAAGTTTTAAAGGAAAGGAAAAGACGTTTTGACAACCCATGGTCTTTTCGAATTCGACGGCCAGGATGCAAGCTCGGATCCCAAGACCTGACAGCCGTCAAATTAAAGAGGCACGGCTTCCCAAGTGACGTCACGCTCCCCAACTGCCAATATCCTTACTTGAAGAAAAATCCTGAACATTGTTCCGAAGAAGGGGCCGGATTTTGGTCTTCGCCCAGAGGAAATACTCCGAACAAAGCCCAGGGACATGTTAGAGGCCCATTACTTTGTTGGACCGGACCGAGCCCATTTTAGAAGCCCATCTCTTGGTGGGCCCGCCAGTCCATCCGAAGGCCCAGTGTCTCCACTCGAAACGGCTGCGTCATTTATTTAGCGGGGGACACGCTCCCGTCCGCCCCGCCCCCGCTTTCGCCTCCTTCGGTTACAAACAGGAAATAATATATAAACAGGTTTGAGCTATCTTACCAGAAGAGATTATTATTACAAAAACACAGAGCTTTTACGTTCTCATAACCATATTCAAGATCATATTGACTGTTTCTTACACCGGAGGTGAATCGGGGGCCAACACCCTCGCATTCTTCTTCTGCAGGTCCGAAGTAAGAGGTTGCAGGTCGAAATCAGGTCGTAACAGTTTCAATGCTCACGGTTGAGTATCAATTATTGTTATTTATTTTAGAGAGATTTCAGAGATGATTTAGACATGGGAAGTAGCAGCAGCCATGGATTAGACGGGATAACTTAGCTGGGCTTTGTTAAGATCGCATCCATCAACGTTAATCAAACATAATAACAAACATGAAAGTAAATAACAAAATAAATTAACGTGGAAACCCTCAAGAGGGTAAAATCACAAATCCACTATGAATATTCTAATCCTAATATATTTCAATTCTATTTGTGATAATTACCATCTTTTCTTATCTTGGATGAAAAATCTTTCCTCAATTCTTATTTATACCAGAATAAGACTTACCTCAATTATCACAAATTAGAATACTGCTCATAATAGGATTCCTTAACTTATTTAGGAATTCAGGGCGGACCCCAACAAATCCTCCATCGGCTCGAATTCCATTCCCTAATACCTCAACCGACTCCGAGAATCTTCCTTTTTTCTCGGTCTTCATCGTTGTTGCTTCACCATCTAAATAATAGATGTTCTTCTTATGCATCATCCGTTGCAGAATCAAGCTCTTTCCTTTATACACCTTGAAACTTCGCCCTCGTCCAACGAATATGTACCCACGTGATGCTAACACACTCAAAGATAATACATTCTTTGATGCATCTGGTACATATCTCACGTTGAGAGCTTTCTTGATCGTACCATCATGGAGTTTAAGACGAACAGTTCCAACTCCTTGAACCTTCATCTCCTCATCATTCCCCACAATGATATTACCAAGATTTTCATCAGTTCATAAAGTCTCAAACATCGCTCGATCCCTACATATATGCATGGAAGCAACAGAATCCATCACCCATTCTGATTTATTCTTCACCGAACCAGGAACGGTATCCTCACTCGCCATCAAAATCTCTCCATCATCGATCACAAGTGTAGAGTCTGCATCATCAACTTTGTTCTTTCCCTTCATCTGCTTAAAGGACTTCACATCCTCTTTAAATCTTGGACAAAACATCTACATATGACCCGTTTTACCGCAATAATAGCACTCAACAATGCTCATATCCCTCTTACTCGGCCGAGATTTACTTTTTACTTGCAGGTCATTGCGGTTGCGACTCCTTCTTTCAGCACTTTGGACAGCTAAAACTGCCTCACCACTTTGAGAAACAGCATCCTTTGTCATCCTCTCATTATCTCTTAATGCTTTTAACACATCATCAAGCGTAAGAGTTGTCCGCCCTACAAAAAGTGTTTGTTTAAAATACTTAAAGGACTTCGGCAATGATGACAACAACAACAGAGCTTGTTCCTCGTCTTTCATCGGCTCATCAACATTAGCCAGATGACATACTAGCTGATTAAAACAACTTATGTGATCATGGAGACTACTTTATTCATCCAGTTTTAAAGAGTACAACTCCGTCTTCAAATTAAGTCGGTTGGTCAACAACTTCGAAGCGTATATGCTTGCTAACTTGTCCCATATCTCCTTCGGTGTCAACTCCTTCAACACGTTATATCTCACATCGGGTGCAAGTGCCGACCTGATTGTACTCGCCGCTCTCTTATGGATCTTCGCCCAATCTGCTGTTGAGTATACAACAGCGAAAGCAAAACCCAAAACGAATAAACAAGAACAAGAAAATAAACGACAATCACACAAGACAAAGATTTACGTGGTTCGGAAATTCCTACTCCACAAGCCGCACTAATTTTGTATTGATCTCTCACAACTCTGTTGTGTTCTGATGTGTTCTGATGTGTTGATATTTTACAATTACATGAGACTATTTATAAGAGAAAAAACTGGGCCTAAAACTAATCAGAGTCTAATTCTGAAATTCTGAATTTACTAACTCTAATTAGAATTCAGATCTGGAAATTCTAACTCAAATCAGAAACCAATTCTGAAACCTGTTAGACTCCACAAACCCAACAATCTCCCACTTGGAGTCTGACCACATCTTCTCTTCACTCTTGTAAATGTAGTAACACCCGATACTTTGATCAATAACTCTAACTAGTGCAGCGCCTTCTCATCAATCAATTCTGAAGGCCAGTTGAAGCTATGCAAAACTTCGACTTTTCATTGGTAACCAAACATCCACCCAAATCTGCATCAGAGAACCCTTCCAAGATAACATCTTTCTTACTGAAACATAATGCAAACTTGGATGTGTCTTTCAAGTAGCGTAACAACCACTTGACTGCTTCCCAATGCTCTTTTCCTGGATTAGACATGAACCTGCTAACAACTCCCACTGCATGAGCAATGTCTGGCCTTGTACACACCATAACATACATCAAACTGCCAACTGCAGATGCATACGGAACTTTAGCCATATCTTTCTTGCCTTCATCCATTTTAGGTGACTGCTTCTTCGTGAGATTAAAGTGAGTTGCCAACGGTGTACTTCTGATCTTCGCATCCTGGACACTGAATTTCTGTAATAATGTCTCAATATACTTCTCTTGAGATAATTTTAAAGTACCTTCAGATCTATCCCTTATGATGCTCATACCAAGTATCTGCTTTGTTGCACCCATATCCTTCATCTCAAATTCTTCAGACATCTGTCTCTTTAGCCTGTTGATTTCCCTCATGTTTGATCCTGCTATCAACATGTCATCAACATACAACAACAATATGATATACGATGAATCAAACTGTTTAAAGTAACAACAATGATCCATAGCACTCCTCGTGTACCCATTCTTCATCATAAAGCTGTCAAACTTCAAGTACCATTGTCTTGGTGCTTGCTTCAAACCATACAAGCTTTTTATAAGCTTGCAAACCAAGTTTTCTTTCCCAGCTACCTGAAATCCCTCTGGCTGAACCATGTAGATATCTTCCTCAAGATCATCATGTAAGAACGTTGTCTTAACATCTAGTTGCTCTAGATGTAACTCCTATGCAGCCACAATGCTTAGCACAAGTCTAACTGTAGTCATCTTAACAACCGGAGAAAATATATCAGTATAGTCAATACCCTTTTTCTGTTGATAACCCTTGGCTACTAACCTTGCCTTGTACCTTTTGCTGCCATCTGGTTCTTCTTTGATCCTGAACACCCACTTATTTTGTAAAGCCTTCTTTCCTGCTGGTAATTCTGTTAAAGACCAAGTCTCATTCTTCTCAAGAGAATTCATCTCTTCTTCCATGGCTGATTTCCACTTAACTGAATCATCCACCTGAACTGCCTCTGAATAACACTGAGGCTCTCCATCCTCGGTCAATAACAAGTAATATGTTGAAGGAGAAAATCTTTGTGGCGGCCTCACAGTTCTGCTAGATCTTCTTACCTCAGCCTGTGGAGTAACTGAACCTGTCTCATCAGCATTCCCAGAACTCCCACTATTTCCTGCAAGATCTTCTTCAATAATATCTTCAAGCACTGCTTTCTCTTTTTCAAATTGTTCCTTTGTAAACTCAGAATCGACTGCAAGCTTATCCTTGTACACCGCATTTTCATTAAAAGTAACATCTCTACTTCTAACGACCTTCTTCGTCAGTTCATCCCAGAAACGGTAACCCATATCATCTGAGCCATAACCAATGAAGATACACTTCTTTGCTTTCGGATCAAGCTTGTCTCTGTCTGAATCTTTAACACGCACATAAGAAACACAACCAAAAACTCGCAAGTGTGAAAGATTTACCTCTTTTTTCTGCCACTCTTCTTCAGGAATCTTGAACCCCAAAGGAACTGAAGGTCCTCTATTTATGAGATACGCTGTTGTGCTAACTGCATCTGCCCAAAAAATCTTCAGCAACCCTGCATGTAACCTCATACTCTTGGCCCTCTCATTCAAGGTTCTATTCATGCGCTCTGCAACACCATTCTGCTGCGGTGTCTCTGGAATAGTTTTAATCATTCTAATCTCGTACTCTGCGCAATAGCTTTTAAACTCATCACTACTATACTCACCACCATTATCTGACATCAAACTCTTAACCTTCAAACCAGTCTGAGTTTCAACTTCAGTCTTCCACTTCTTGAAAGTATCAAACACATCTGATTTTTTCTTCAAAAAATAAATCCATACCTTTCTAGTGGAATCATCAATGAAAGTGACATAGTAGCGAGATCCTCCCAACGACGCAACTGTTGTTGGACCATATACATATGTATGAACTAGCTCTAACTTCTTAGCCTTCGGGGTCTTCCCTGATTTTGCAAAAGTAACTCGTTTCTGCTTTCCAAGAACACATGGCTCACAGATCCCAACTTCCACATTCTTCAGCTCTGGAATCGTCCCCTTTGAAGTTAACAGCTTCATACCCTTTTCACTCAAATGACCAAGTCTTTGGTGCCACAAAGTTGAAGACCCAATCTCATCAGCAACTGTATTTGCTTCATAGCTAGATTGTTCAACTATGTACAAAGTCCCCTTCTTCTCTCCACGAGCAACAACTAGATTACCCTTTATAATCTTCAACTGTCCGTTTCCGAAAGAAACTCGATACCCTTCTTTATCTAACTAACCCACAGATATCAACATCTTCTTAAGTCTAGGAATGTACCTTACATCTTTCAACATCCAGCTAGTCCCCAAAGAGGTCTTGAGATTAATATCTCCCATGCCCGCAATATCCAAAGTCTCGTCATCAGCAAGACGGACTTTACCAAAATTTCCAGGTCTGAAATTTAACATCAAATCCTTGCAAGGGGTCGCATAAAATGATGCACCAGAATCCATAACCCATGATTCAACTGAACATTCAACACAACAAATCAAAGCTTCATCGCTCACCACTTCTTCAACTACATTAGCTGAATTATCCTCTTTCTTCTTTCCTTTAGGAGCTGCCGGAGCCGTACACTGATTTCTGAAGTGACCCTTCTTCTGACAATTCCAACAAACAATCTCCTTGTGATCTTTGGATTGTCCACTTTTCCGTGACTTCGATCTGCTACGCCCCTGATTCTGCCCCCTCTCGGACTTTCTGCCTCTGCTCTCAGTACTCAATAAGGAACCTGACGACTCTCCTGAGTTTCTCCTACGAATATCTTCTCCAAGAATCGAATCTCGAACTCCATTAAAAGTCATCTTACCGCTCCCAGATGAATTCCTAATAGCAGTGACAAATCCTGACCAACTGTCAGGTAACGAGGATACCAACAACAAGGCTTGTACTTCATCATCGAATTTAATATCCACTGATGCCAATCTTGATAGGATAGAATTAAATTCGTTCACATGATCAGCAACACAATCACCTTCATTCAATCTCGCGGCAAACAACAAACGACACAAATACACCTTATTCGAAGCAGATGGCTTCTCATACATATTTTTTAACGCCTTGATCAATCCATGAGTTGTCGTTTCCTTGACGATATTGTAAGCAACGTTCTTCGCCAAAGTCAATCTGACAACACCCAGAGCCTGCCTATCCAATAGCTTCCATTCAGTCTCATCCATTGAATTTGGCTTCTTCTCCTCTAGCGGTTGGTGTAGTTTTTTCTGATACAAATAATCTTCAATTTGCATCTTCCAATATCCAAAATCTTTGCCATCAAATTTGTCGATCTTTACTTTCCCATCTTCTGCCATCACTCCCACTCGCCTGAAAACCTAGGCTCTTGATACCAGTTGTTGAGTATACAACAACGAAAGCAAAACCCAAAACGAATAAACAAGAACAAGAAAATAAAAGACAATCACACAAGACAAAGATTTACGTGGTTCGGAAATTCCTACTCCACAAGCCGCACTAATTTTGTATTGATCTCTCACAACTCTGTTGTGTTCTGATGTGTTCTGATGTGTTGATGTTTTACAATTACATGAGACTATTTATAAGAGAAAAAACTGGGCCTAAAACTAATCAGAGTCTAATTCTGAAATTCTGAATTTACTAACTCTAATTAGAATTCAGATCTGGAAATTCTAACTCAAATCAGAAACCAATTCTGAAACCTGTTAGACTCCACAAACCCAACATCTGCATCGTTCATCTCTTTTGGCTTCGCCTTCTCCAAGACATCATCAAGTCCTTGTTGAATTAACACATCCTTGACGGTTAATTGACATATAGTGAAATCCGTCTTCCCATCATACTTTGTTGCATCAATCCTTAACGACTTTAGATCTTCCATCAAGCCAAGAAAAGATCAACTCACGACCAACTAACAACACACAAACAGACTTCTTCGGACACCATAAATCACACCTTCCCGAATCCAAAATCCGATCTCCAATGTTCAGATTTTAGATATTGATGTAACGAAGCTAATGTTTGAAAATCAGGACGATCCGACCACGGATGACCCTGCAATCGTCAATTCTTCAACAGCTACGCAGACAAAAAAATTCCTACGAATTTTCGTAATTACTTCGTGATTACCTTCTCTTTAACGCCGAATCTACTTCTTGAACCCAAGCTCTGATACCAGTTTGTTAGGATCGCATCCATTATAGATCAACTTTAATCAAACACAATAACAAACACGAAAGTAAAGAACACAATAATTTAACGTGGAAACCCCTAAATGGAGGGTAAAACCACAAATCCACTATGAATGTATTACAAGATTGGAGTCGCTCCCTTACTCAACACTCTTGAATACAATCACCTCACCTTGATTACAAAAGCTCTCTCTTGTGTATCACACACAACTCTCTAACTTTTTCAATATTTCAAAACCCCTACAAATATCTATATTTTATAGGCACCACAAATATTCTAATCCTAATATATTTCAATTCTATTTGTGACAATTTTTCTTATCTTGGATAGAAATCTTTCCTCAATTCTTATTTCTACCAAAATAAGACTTACCTCAATTATCACAAATTAGAATACTACTCATAATAGGATTCTTTAACTTATTTAGGAATTTGGGGCGGACCCCAACAGGCTTATCATATAGTTGGGCTAATAAAATACAAAAAATGTAGAATAACATCTAAATCTAAATGAGAGTCCTCTCTTTTTTTATCTCTTCTCTTTCATGTCTTTCTTTCTTGAACCCTAATCCCCAAATTTCTCATCCTTCTCAATTAAACCACCTCTTCATTCCTTTTTCATTTTCTTTTTCCGTTTTTTCTCTAGAGAATGCTTGTCATCATCTTTGTTTACCTTTTCCATCTCTTATTTCTCTTGTTCTTGTGGATGTTTCATCCTTACAATTGAAATATGGCTGGAAAATCACTTGTGTTTTCAAATCTATCATCTTAGATGATAGAGTGTTGAATGGTCTCTTTTTAGACAATTCTTTGGTTTTTGAGAATTTCAATATCTCTCATCCAAAAGTGAATGGGTATTTGAGATAGCAGCACTTTAATCCTCTTAAAAATGCCTCACAATTTTCAAATGAATCTGGGTTTGGTCTTACAGACCATATAGGGACTTTGTGACTAAAGAAACTTCTTTCTTGAAAGATGGTTACATTCTTAAAGTGAGGCTTGACAAGGAGAATTTTATTACTGAGGTACTTGATAAGGTATGCAATCTTGATGTAATGGTTGATATTGATGTATTTTTTATGCATATTGTTAATCTGAATGTGGGTGTTAATGTTAATAGTCAACTTAGGATTGTGAGAGCTACTGGTAGTAGTGTTAGGGTTGACCGATTTGGAATGATGATAACAAAATCCTCAAGACAAGAATTTGATCTTGACACCGAAGCTGATTGTCAGAAAGCTAGTTCATAGAAGCTGACAAATCAGGAAGCTAACTGGAAGGCATTTTATCTATCCAAGGTCTAAAAGCCACACCAAATGATTGGAAGATATTCTGTCATCAAGTTAGGAAGCAATTCAGAAGCAAGCCAATGGACGTTTAATCAAGCACCAAGTGTTTCAGTGGTAAGTCTGCCTAATCAACTCAGTAATGGTGAATCAATAAAAATGACAAGGTGTTTTATCTAAAGATGAAGATAAGAGTATCCTTTCTACGGATCAAGCTATGAAATCTTATTTCATCTACGGATACATGCTGAAAACATTATATGCCATCAACGGATAGAAGCTGAGAACATCTTATCTCGTCAACGGATAGAAGCTAGGAACAACTTATCTCATCTACGGATAAAAGCTAGGGACATCATATCTACGGATAAAAGCTGAAGGAAGTTGATCATCAGAAACAGCTAAGGATGTAATGTTTTATCTATGGATGCGACTAAGGAGGTCATGGTCTATCTATGGATGTAATCAAGAATGTCATGTCTCATCTATGGATACAGTTATGGAATATTACTTCTACGGATATTCTGAGATTACCTTTCTACTGATAATTGACGTAAAATGGTAGTCTACGGATATGGAATTAATACGCCTACTGATGTTCATCTCATTCAACATGGAAAACAAATCTATGTAAAGGAATCTTTTGGAGGTTTCTTTATTTTAGCAGGTTGAATGGAGGACAGTCTCAGAGATCATCACTACACACCCGTGACTAAAAGATGCTGGATGACGACACAAAAGATGTATGGAATAGGGAGTCAAAATTGTAAATATGCGAAGGCTCAAATTCCTACAAATAAAATGTGAATTCATCTATTGTCTCTTATGTCTCGATGGATAAATAAAAGTTAAGGCAGCTACCTAGAAGTTTAACTTCTAACTGGACACAAAGGAAAAGCTTGACAAGCATGAAGACCCATTTGAATACTACAAGCTCACTTATCTCAGCTGATAGTGACTTGACAGTCGGGTTACCAAGGAAAGGTCTCTTTCATGTAGATGTCACATGGGCTTGGAAGCTAGGTCAATTGCATGGACTTAGTAATTTTTGAAGAGAGCAGCACACTCAATCAGAAAGCACCATTTGGGATTATACAAGTTTATATTTGATGCCAGCCAAGGCATTTCCCGAATAGGATAGTTTCTGATACGAGCATGTGATCAAGCATAACTAAAAATGTAATATTTTATTATGTTGTAGGTTTTGTTTGTAACACACAGTCGATGTATATAAGACTATGTGGAGTAGCATAGAAATGTATGTGTAGAGAGCACAAAGCTGAAAGTAAAAAAAACACTTAGGCTCTCTTCCATCATCTGTGTAAGCAACTGGAGTTTGTTGAAAAACAAAACCAGAGAATTCTTCAATATACACCTCAGGTGGGCTTTTTCCGAGAAACCCACCTGAAAAGTTTAAAAAGTTTGCTTGTCTCCTGCATGTCTTTTTAACTCGAAGAATTCATATATGTTCATGGCTTGTTTCAATTCTTAGTTAATTTACCAACTCATATATTCATACTGTAAAAGGTTTGAAAAGTTTTGTAAAATTAACTAGATTGTATTCAACCCCCCTTCTACAACCTAGGTTGCATTGTTCTGGGAATAACAAGTAGCTCATTTGGTAGATTATATTTTTTGGGAAATTTGTCTTGTTGAAAACCATTCATGAATATGCTTTTTCTGAAAAGATGCGCTTAGACCATAGTGTCACTTTTGGTTTATTCGATCTTGTGGAACTATACCAAGTGAAGTCTATTTTTCTTCTTTGTGAACTTAGCACGAGTTTTGTTGCGTCTTTACCTTTGTTCTTATGTTGGGCTTGTGGTCGGGACAAAAGCTATGCTTTACATGAGATGAAAACAGATTTTTTTTCCTTTGAAAAAATCGTTTGAAGTGGTGGGTATTATGGTCTGTGATATTTTCCTGGTACTACTTAGCATAGAGAACAATTCATTTGTGGAACTTAAAAAGAATCGAAAGCATGTTTGCATAGGAATGACTACTAGTGACAATTTCCAATTGACTTGTTGGCTCACAAATGTTTATGTTGGGCTTAAGAATGACATGAACTACCAAGATTGTAGAGTAGATGCAATTGGAGCATTGTTCCTTTGAAATGCAATTGAGAATCAGTTTATATTAAAAGGTTTCTTTTCTAGAACAAAAAAAAACTTGAGTTCAATATGATCTGTTGAATAATAGTTATTGCTAACGGAGGAATTTGGTGATAACAAATTTCGGGGATTGCTGTAATAACGAAATTGTGATAATGGGGAGATTTGGGATTTTTGGATGTTTGGGGCTGGACTTGAAAGGTGTCTCGACTTGTTAGATGTGTCGGATCCTATTCCAAGATTCTTGCGTACCTTGTATTTATAGGGATAAAGCCAACGCGGTTCTGTTATAGGATTGTGTTTTTAATCCCTGTGATTATTAAGGATGTATTTGGAATTAGTTGATTTTATCTTTTTAAATTTAGATTGGGATACCTTCCTGATTTGAAGGATATCGTTTAGAGATATTTTTCTATAATTAATTGGAGATATTTCCTCGTTTCAGAGAGAGGAAATATTTAACTTAGGAATTAAGTTAATTATTAATAGATTCATATTGGGAAATTAGGGAGATATTTGAGACAACCGAAAATATGGCGTAACAACTACCCCCCAGTTCTTCAATGCAGCTTGGTGGACTGGAGAACTAAGTGTGCTTTGATATTCCGAATTTCCTGAGTCACTGAAACAACTAGGAGTAGAAGATTAGTGAATAATATGAAGCACATAGGTACCCGTGATTTGATTGTAGATGCAAGGGAGACAACATGATGTGCCCGTAATATGCGAGTACCAGTAGTCTTACAAGTGTACGAGAATGAGCGCCTTTGTGTAGATAATGTTGCGATTCTCACTGTCAAGTTCGATTTTGTGAATCCACTATTCAAGATATAGAAGTAGCAGAATGTAGTAGCAATAGTAGTGATGTCCTTGTATGTTGAAATAAGGAGAAAATGCAATAATGTGTTGAGATTGTAGTCCAAGCATTATCCCAGAGGATCTTCTCCTTAAGAGGGAGGACTCTTCTCTCCATAAGAGGGAGGACTCTTCTCACCTTAAGAGGGTGGACTCTCTTCACCTTAAGAGGGTGGACTCTTCTCTCCATAAGAGGGATGACTCTCTTCTCCATAAGAGGGAGGAATCTTCTCTCCATAAGAGAGAGGACTCTCTTCTTGGTGAGCTTCCCGGAAGTACATGTAAGCACCCCGGAAGTACGGGTTTACCAAGGTTCTCTCCATAAGAGGGATGACTCTTCTTTCCATAAAAGGGATGACTCTTCTTACCTTAAGAGGGTGGACTCTCTTCACCTTAAGAGGGTAGACTCTCTTCACCTTAAGAGGGATGACTCTTCTCTCCATAAGAGGGAGGCCTCTCTTCACCTATAAGAGGGTGGACTCTCTTCTCCATAAGAGGGAGGACTCTCTTCTTGGTGAGCTTCCTGGAAGTCCAGGTAAGCACCCTGGAAGTACGGATTTACCAAGTTATTCCAAGCAACACCTTCCACAAAGAAGGACCTTCAAAATATTCCAAGCAACACCTTCATAAAGAAGGGCCTTCAAAAATAATTCAAGCAATACCCTCCGTTAATAAGGGTCTTCAGAAATATCACACATAGACAACCACAGAATCTAAAAATATCCAATGTTTACGAGTAAATGTATGATGCATATGATGATATGAATGAATGCATAATGTGAATGATGCACATGATGATTAATAAATGCATAATGTGAATGATGCAGGGCCTTCAAAATAAGATTACCCCAAAGGGTCTTCAAAAGACGATCACCACGTAGGGTCTTCAAACAAAATCACCTTGAAAGACCTTCAGAAAACGATTAACTCGTATGGTTTTCAAAAATATTATCATCTTCAAAAGAGGGTCTTCAAAAATATTATCCTCCTCGAAAGGTCTTTAAAAATATTATCCTCCTCGAAAGAGGGTCTTCAAAAATATTATCCTTTTCAAAAGAGGGTCTTCAAAAATATTATTCTTCTCGAAAGAGGGTCTTCAAAAATATTATCCTCCTCGAAAGAGGGTCTTCAAAAATATTATCCTCCTTGGAAGAGGGTCTTCAAAACATTATCCTCCTCGAAAGAGGGTCTTGCAGGGATATTCTCATGGTGAACACGGGTCTTGCATGGTGTGCAATTGAAAATAAGAAAAAAAAAAGTTTGAAACAGAAAATTTGTGTTGGCCGTGTGAAATTATGATGACCGTGCAAATATTTCTGTTGATGGCGCGATTTTCTGTAATAAGCATGCGGCTTTGTGATGGGCGTGCGGGAATTTCTGTTTTGTTGCACGCGCACCTCACCAAGTTGCACAAACATACAACATGCACGTGGATTCTTTCTTTTCTGTTCAGTGGTACAATTGTGTTGAAGTCATCCAAGCAGGCTTGGTTTAAGCAAGCCCATATCACAAGTCTAGGACTCAAGCCCAACTGAAACATTTCGGCCCATTTGGCTGCCCCAATTTGGGGTTTCAGCTCTTCCCATCCCAGGCTTTCTGCAGCAGCATGCATCTATGTTTTTTTTTAAAACGCTGCTATCGAGTTTTGATCCCTGGACATCAAGGTTACAAGAGCAGAACAGCTACCACTCCACCACCAGACTCAATGTGTTAAAGTTTGTTTTGTTTATTTAATAAACAAACTTTGAAACTATAATTTCAGCATTAAAGAGGGATGAGGAATCTTCCACAATATTTAATCAACACTTCATGCGGGCATTAGGGGAGTACTTTGAACCTTTCTTTGTATATATTTATTTTTTATTTATTTTTATTTTTGTATTTTTTTTAGAATCTTGTTAGTTTAATGTATATTTATTATTATTATTCATTGGGGACAATGAACTGCTTAAGTGTGGGGAGGGGTTTCCAATATAAAAAAATTAGGTTTTTTTAAAAATTTATTTGTTAGATTTTTTTTAGGATAGTTGAAAAAATTTTAAAACACAAAAAAATTAGAAAACCTAAAAAAAATTGATTGCCTTGTCAAAAAAGCATGTTAATAAGGATAAGTACACACCATCTAAACTTATTTTGCGAGTGTCATGTATTTGTTTCCTTGGCGTAAAATACCTTATACATGATGATGTCTTGTATGTGCTTGCGAAATTTCAAAACTTGAATGTACGTCATTGTCAATTTTGATGAGTTTAGCATGCTATCACCTGTGAGATCTTTGAGCCTTAATATGCGATTGATACATCTCTTTATCAATCTTTTTTTTGTGGTGAGCTATTCGTCATTGTGCATGTTGCTCTAGAACATGCTTTAAACCAGGTCGTGCGTATATTGATATCGTGTATTGTGTAAAAATGATAAAGGCACTAGGATTAACCGTATTATCCCAAATAGTACCCTGAAAAATAATCCGTATTGAGCCCCCTTGAGCCAATATCCTTTTTCTTCGTATATTACCATCACAATCTTGAGCCTATTAATTTGTTCTTGTCTTGATTGACTAGTAGAACATTGTGATATATACTTGGGACTGGTAAAATATTAAGTGTGGGGATATCTTTGTTAATGTGTGAATTTTGGTGGGATATAATTGGTTTGGCTACTTCTTGTCGGTGATATTTCAAATAAAATCACCAAGGTCAAAAAAAAAAAGTGAAAAAAAGTGAAAAAAAAAAATCTCTCTATGAAGAAAGAAATAAAGAAAGAAAAGCGAGTGTATGTTCATTGGTTCTTATACAATGTGAAATTTACGGGTTTTATATTTGTATGTGGGATGATATCTCAATGTTAGTTTCATGTTGAGTGTTTCAAGTGTATATGAACATTATGCTCTATTAGTTGTCAAGTTTAGCCAACTGCAGCCTTTTTTATTTTCCCTCCCCTCACCTAAGCCTCGTTACAACCCTTGACAAAGACCTTTTGATTTATACGAGCACGAAGTCTAGAGATTTTGGTGGACAAGCAAGCTTATGGTAGCACATGTGCATTTGATTGAATTTGAGTGATACAGTTACACCTAAACACTTGTGTGCTTTGAGTGTTTGTGAGGTTATTTTTCCATCTAAACCATGCTATTATCTTGTTGATTGAGACTTTGATGTTATTCATGATACATTTTAGTCTTTTGAGACTATGTGCGCGTACTTGAATAGTTGTGTTGGTGTGTAAAGTTGAGGAATTGCATTATATGACATATAAGAGCTATTACATGGTTAAGTTTGCATGTGTGGTGTGCTATGATATATTTCATGTTTGAGACTTGGTAGTCAAAACCCAAATAAGATTTTGTGGGTAGATTTACTATAAACCCTCACGAGACCTTACTCGTCCACTAGGGCTGCCTAGGGGTTTAAAGGGCTTGTTGCATATGCCAAATGCAACCGTGATCACCTACGGAAGTGGTATTAGTTAGTTAGGACTTAGTCTTTTCTTTCTTCTTTGCCCAAGGACGTGCAAAATGCTAAGTGTGGGGATGTGATAAATGTGAGCTTTATCATAGTATTGTCCCTATATTTTAGTTATTTTGTATTGATTTGGATTTTTATTTAATAAATTATAATGTTTTATTGTAGGTACGAAGGAGTTTTTGTTGGGATTTATGGGTGATAGTATAGAAACAACTTAACCTTGTATATACTTAATTTTTAATTAAGTAGAACATACTGTCACAGCCAAAGTATGTTCTTGTAATCAGTATGCAATGTCATTTTAGTTGTGTAATTTGAAAGAAGTTCACTTGATGTGTTCAAGCCTCAAAGAATGCATATTAGATGACAACATGAATAAAGGTTACTGTCATAAGCATTGACAGTAAGATTACAAGAAGACAGAATGTTGCAAGTCACGACAGCATATTCACTCTGACAGCAACATTGGCGGAAGACTACGCGACAGCAACTTTAGCCCTCGACAGCAAGTTTGGAAACCTCGACAGCACTCTATGCGGGGAACTCATACTGTCACCAAAAGAACATTCCTGTGACAGCAAGCTTTGCGGCAAAAGTAACTGTCTCGAGAAAGATCCTTGTTCTAGGTATCTTCTCAGTCAAATCCCGTGACAGTTTCAATGTTCAAGAAACAGGCGTGTTGCAGTATCCCTAAGCTGCACCAAGTCTGCAAGACTACGACAGAAGCTTCAAGCACTACAAAACAAAAGCGAATCAATTCAAGAGCAAGGTCAAGTCTCTATTTGCTGAATTGTTTTAGCTGGAAATAGAATGAATCTAGGTTGCTTTCTTTGTAATGTATATCTGACATGTTAGCAATTTAGGAAAGTCACATGGGTAGACAGTTTGTAAGAAGCTGCCACTTGATAATGACAGCAGCTTCACAAACCCGTGTTGACAGTGATAGTATTAGTTTATACTTAGACTATCAATTCATTCTAGCATAGTAACGAAAGCAATCAAGTGCCTCGAAGAAAACAGAAGCTCAAGATTTCTCTCTTGAGGTTGTAGCAACACTTTGCAAAATAAATAAAAACATTTATTTTGTGAAACTTGTCTTTAGACCATACTGTTTGTGAATGCATACATATTACTGATAACCTTAAATCTTAGTTTTGGTTGTTGAAATTGAGATTGAATTTTATCAGTATTGCATTCATCCCCCCCCCCTTCTGCAATACACAAGGACCAACAACTGCTATCAGAGCTTACAGATTAACATACATATCTGAGATCACGACGACAATGCAGAAATCAAACAGTATCAAGATCCCAGCTTTTGATAAAGAAAACTACAGCATTTGGAAAAGAAAGATCTTGTTGTTTATCAAAGCTGCGAATCCACTATACCCAGGTATTCTCGAGAATGGTCCTTTCATTCCAAGGAAGGAAATTGAAGCCACAACAGTAAATGGTGAAGTCATTCCTGCACATTGGGTTCCCAAAGATCCCTCGGAAATTTTGGAACCTGAGAAGGAGAAGATGGTGCTAGATGATCACTTGCAACTCATCTTGCTCGATTCTCTCACGTTGGATAAAGCCATGTGTGGAAGTGTGATAAGCTGCACATCAGCCAAGGAGATGTGGATCATGTTAGCTTTACTTTGTGAAGGAAGTGAAGAAGTTAAGGGCAACCAAAGGCAAATACTGATATCACAATATGAGGCTTTCATGGCCAAGCCTGGTGAAGACTTAAATTCCATGTTTGAAAGGTTCAGTAAGCTCTTAACTGAACTACAGATACATGGCAAGTACTATGACAGAAAGGAATTGAATGTCAAGTTCCTGCTTACACTGCCTGATCACCTTGAACACAAGACAACAGCCATACGAGAAGGAAGAGATCTATACAATATAACCTTTGAGACACTTTATGGCATTCTAAAATCCTATGAACTTGAACTCTTTCAAAAGAGAGCCATACATAGTGGAACAAGGAACAAGATGGCTAATATGTCAAGTGCCTTAGTAGCACATGTGCCAAGGATCACACAGCCAGGTGAAGTACTACAAATCACACAATCAACCCCTGCACAATCCTTGAAGATAGAAGAAGTTGTTGAAGATGATGAGAAAGTAGTACTGCAGCTCAAGAATGTGGAAGATGAAGACTTCTACACAATGGAGGAACTGGAAAGCATGGACAATCCTACTATGGCTTACATGGCCAAAAAGTTCAAGAACTTTAGGTTCAAGAAGGATAGGTCATACAAGCCCCAAGGCCAAGCATCCAAGTTCAACAAGGTAAGTTCATCAAAGGCTGCTGTGGGAAGTTCAACCAAATGAGGATACAAGACTGGATTTGTGGATAGGTCAAAATTCAAGTGTTACAACTGTGGTGAACCTGGTCATTTTGCTACTGAATGCAAAAGACCCAAACAGGTTCAGAGGTTTGAGAAAGGAACTGGTGGATACTCTTAGAAGAATCAAGGTAGAGCCTATGTGGCTGAAGGAAAGTGTTGGGATGAGACTGATGATGAGGAAGAAGAAGAAGAATATGTCAACCTAGCTCTCATGGCTAGCACTGATGAAGTAGCATCAACATCTTCAAGTCAGGTACCTTCACTTGTCTTACTTGATATGTCCACTGATGAGTATAAGAAAACCATTAAAGACTTAATTGCTGAAATGTTCAATGTCTATACTAGCTTATCTGCTGCTAATGAGGAAATCACTAGGCTGAGTAAGCTAAATGAAACACTAAAGTCTGAAAATGAATCTCTTGTTCTCAAAACCAGTTCACTAGACTCCTTAGCTTAGGAGAATGCTAGACTTAAAAATGAATTAAAATGTGCTAAAGAGGTTGAGGAATTCCTGAGGAATGAGATTGCTGAAAATGAATTCAAGATTAAAGCTTATAAAAACTCATCAAAGATAGTTCAGGATTACAATGATAAGCATACAGAAAATCAGACATTTGGTATAGGTTTTTCATATGGTAGAAGACCTGGAAAGGAAACTGTGATTCAAGATTGTTCTGGAAATGCTGTTGTCAAACCCACCATTCTCAAGAAGGTTAAAACTCCTATTTTCAAAGCTGCAGAAATTGAGTTTGATGAAGAAGCCATGCTCATCAAACAAGAAATTCTTGATGAGGATGAAGGTGTTGACAGCACATTCAAGGATGGAAAGGATACTGTCACAATCCCCAAGACAGTAAACTTACCAAGCAATCAGACAGTAAGTTCAAAAGATGCTGTCACAGTTGGCAAGACAGAATCTTCCAAAGATGTTGTCAAGAATATTTCCAAGACAGTAGCTTCCAAACCTTCTGTCAAGACAGTTGGAATAAAAGGCACTGTCAAGGAAAGTTCGACAGCAACTTCTAAACACACTGTCAATCCAGTAACTCCCAAGTCTAAGAATAGGAATGGTAAGGTAGGTGTCAATAAAGGAAATGGATACACTAATGTTGGAGGTGCTTCTAGGAAACTATGTAATAACTGTGGATCTTCACATCATTTAACACATGTTTGTAAGAACCCAATTGAGGATAAGATCAATGCTACTGAACTCAATGGTAACTTACACAGAACCCCTCTTATGCATAGAACTATGAGTGTCTGTAATAACATTGAATGTATGCCATGCAAGATCACTGCCACGAGTACATGCTTCAACTTACCTATTCTCACTACTGAAAAATGTTCATACATGCACACTGTTGAGACTTCTGAGCCTGCTGGCAACAGCAAAAAGGCTTCATCCACTAAGAAAAGGATCAAGTCCAATTCTAAACCTAAGTGGGTGAAAAGAGAAGTCAAACATGAGGTTTTTGATGATACTTGTGATTTTATGACTAGAAGAAACTCAGGAGACACTAAAACTGCAGGACCCAACAAGGATTGGGTACCATATGCAACCTAAACACATTCTGTTTTGCAGGGCAAGAAGAAAGATCAAGTCATGTGGATCATTGACAGTGGTTGCTCAAGACACATGACAGGTGATAAAGCCCTGCTATCACACTATATAGAGAAAGCTGGCCCAATCATAACCTTTAGAGACAACAACAAGGGTTACCAGTGGGATATGGCAATCTGGAAATTGGAAATGTTCTCATTGAAGACATTGCTCTTGTGGATGGATTGAAGCACAATCTACTCAGTGTCAGCCAATTCAGTGACAGGGGATTCAAGGTTGATTTTGATATGATGATGTGTAACATCTATCACAAGAAGGATGGGAGCCTCTCTTTAAAAGGGGTCAGAAAAGGAAGCTTGTTTGTTGCTGACTTAAACTCAACAAAGAAGGATAAAGTTTACTGTTTTTACAGTAAAGCAACTGTTGGCGACAGTATGCTTTGGCACAGGAAGCTCTCACATCTCAACTTCAAGACAATGAATATTTTGATGTAGAAGGAGTTAGTGAGAGGTTTGCCCCAACAGGAATTCTGTCAAGAAGGACTGTGTGAAGATTGTCAAATGGGCAAACTAAGGAGAGTTGTGCACAAGTCCAAGCAATTGAACACCAACATAGAAGCACTCAAGTTGATTCACATGGATCTCTTTGGTCCAGTCAATGTACCATCTATGGCCAAAAAGAGATATGCCTTAGTAATGGTGGATGATTACTCAAGGTACACTTGGGTGAAATTTCTTGAATCCAAAGATGAAGCTGCTCAAGTGATTATTGATCAAGTCGGAGTTCTTGATAGAACTCCAAACTCAAAAGTCCAAATCTTGAGGAGTGACAATGGTATAGAATTTAGAAATGCCACACTTGGAAATTTCTGTAAAGATGAAGGAATTGTACAACAATTCTCTGCTGCAAGGACTCCACAGCAGAATGGAGTTGTAGAAAGAAAGAACAGGACTCTCATTGAAGCAGCTAGAACTATGTTGCATGATGCCAAACTGCCAACATATTTCTGGGCTGAAGCTATCAACACAACTTGTTATACTCAAAACAGAACCATGATTAACAAAACTCATGCAAGTACACCTTACTGTCTGCTAACTGGGAAGAAACCTACTATCAAATATTTTCATGTGTTTGGGAGAAAATGCTTTATGATGAAGGATAACCATGAGAAGATAGGAAAATTTGACACGAAGGCATTTGAAGGACTATTCATGGGTTACAACACAGAAAGGACTGCCTACAGAGTTTATGTTATGGAACACAGGATTATTGAAGAAAGTGTTAATGTCACATTTGATGAAACCAAGTTTCCAGGACTGCATGAAGAAGGAAAGATGCAGACATTCAGATTTGAGAATCAAGGATACTTGGAAGCTGAGGAAATTGTTGATGAAGAACCTAGCTTCACTCAAACTGTTGAAGTTGACAAAGATACTGTCAATACCATTACTGTCGACCAAACTCCAGCTCAGTCACAGACCATAACTTCTAACATTCATAACAGTAATGACTCTGGAGACAATGAAGAACATGGTGAAGACAATGGAATTGATGAGCATTCAACTTAACAAACTGAAGCAACTGTTCCTGTACAATCAAGTAGTTTGCCCAGAATCACCAAGTGGAACAAGGATCACACAAATGACCTTATCATTGGTGACCCTATTTCTGGAGTGAGGACAAGGAACAAAGTCTCTGCTGACAACATGTTTTCATGCTTCCTGTCTCAAATGGAACCCAAGACAACTGATGAAGCATTGTTGGATTCTGACTGGGTGATAGCCATGCAAGAAGAGCTAAATCAGTTTGAAAGAAACAATGTATGGAAGTTGGTTCCAAGACCTAAGGGAAAGTCAGTCATTGAGACCAAATGGGTTTTCAGAAACAAGCTTGATGAAAATGGATCAGTGACAAGAAACAAAGCAAGGCTAGTGGCTAAAGGTTACTGTCAACATGAAGGAATAGATTATGATGAGACATTTGCACCTGTTACAAGACTTGAAGCTATAAGAATCTTTCTAGCTTATGATGCACACTGCAACTTCAAAGTATTTCAGATGGATGTCAAAAGTTCCTTCCTAAATGGAGAATTGGAAGAAGAAGTGTATGTTGAACAGCCACCAGGGTTTGAGGATGCTGAAATGTATGATTGTGTGTACAAACTCTTCAAGGCTTTGTATGGACTAAAGCAAGCACCCAGGGCTTGGTATGACACACTTTCCACTTTTCTGTTGGAAAATCAGTTTACTAGAGGAGTTGTGGACAAGACACTTTTCTACAAACATCATGGAAAGGATATTATTCTGGTACAAATCTATGTGGATGACATCATTTTTGGTTCTACAAATGAGAAGCTGTGTGAGAAGTTTTCCTCTCTCATGAGTAACAAATATGAGATGAGTATGATGGGAGAATTGTCATTCTTTCTGGGATTGCAAATTCTTCAACAACCTGATGGAATCTTCATTTGTCAAGCTAAATACATCAAGGAACTTCTCAGAAAGTTCAACTTGGAAGATTCATCACCTGCAAAGACACCAATGTCCACAACAACTAGTCTGGATCTTGACCCTAAAGGAAAAAAGTTGGCTCAAGCACCTATAAAGGCATGGTAGGATCTCTCCTATACCTAACTGCTAGAAGACCTGACATCATGTCTCTGTGCAAGGTTTCAAAGTGATCCAAAGGAGTCACACCTAGTAGCCATCAAGAGAATCTTTAGATACCTAAAAGGCACTCCTAACCTAGGCCTTTGGTATCCTAAGAACACTGGATTTGATCTAATTGGTTACTCAGACTCAGACTATGCTGGATGCAAGATTGACAGGAAGAGTACTACTGGTAGCTGTCAATTTCTTGGTGGAAGATTGGTCTCGTGGTTTAGCAAGAAGCAACATTCAGTTTTTACCTCAACTACAGAAGCTGAATATATTGCTGCAGGCAGTTGCTGTGCACAAATTCTATGGATGAAGAATCAACTTCTGGATTATGGTCTAGTGTTAAGAGACATTCCTATTTACTGTGACAACACTAGTGCCATAGCCATTTCAGACAATCCAGTTCAACACTCTAGGACAAAGCACATTGATATAAGACATCACTTTATCAGAGAGCATGTTGAACAAGGAACTGTGAAGCTGATCTATGTCCCAACTGACAAGCAACTAGCTGACATCTTCACTAAGCCATTGGATGAAGCAACCTTCAACAGGTTGGTAAGTGAATTGGGAATGCTGAATCTGGTATGTTGATTTACTAAGTTTTTTGAATTTCCAATTTTCTTTTGAAGCTCATGACAGCACCTTCAAACCTGCTGTCAAGAGAAGTTACTGTCTACTTGGTCTATGTCTGCTATGTGACAGCATGTATTGATTTGACTATTCATGTCTGTATTTTGTGCCAGTCTCATACTTTTAGACTCTGTATGACATTAATGTGGTTATTTGCTTAGTTTGAGAGATAAATATCTGTTCCATTGGACTTTCACACTCTTTGCATTAATCTGTAGGATTAAAGGAGGACACGACCATTAATTATTTTTGTGGTAGTTATATGGGTACTCTAACTGTTGACCATTAGACTTTAATCCTTAGACGGGTTTGCCTATAAATTAACCTTAGGTTTCACCAGTCTGCTCTCAGTTTTAAAGTAAATTATGGAAAACAAAGTAGGAATAGAGTACATGCCAAAAGTCTCGTGTGAATCTCCCCTTAGAGATGAAGTGGAAGTCCTGTTTGATGAACTTGAAGACTTGCTTCATGAGGAAGATGAACAGTCTCAAGCCCTTCAAGCACAGGAAGAAGAAAAATGGAAGATTCAAGAGGAAGAGCTTCAGGCACTTCTCAAGGAAGAAGGTCGCACTGAAGAGGAGATTAGGAACGAACTTTTAGAATTAGTTGATAAAATCATAAACTGATGTACTCAATGCTATAATTAAATGATTTTATTAATGAAAATAAAATTTCTTGCTGTTGTGTTTATTGAGTTTTATTTCGTCTGTGTTAATTGCATTGTATCTGTGTTCAAAAGATTACATTGCTAAATCCATACTCTGTTAATTTTAGGTTAAGTTTATGAATAAAGCATTCTGGTAAGTTCATGACAGAAACAATTCCCCAACTAAGTTGCTGTCATTAAGAAGGATACTGTCCTGTGTCTCTTGACAGCAAACTTCTTGACAACAGGGAAAGACTTTCTGTCAAGACTTTTACAGAATACTGTCATTCAGATGCTTAACGGTGACAGCATGTTTTTGCGCAATAGTTGCTGTCGCGCAAAACCTACTGTCACCATCGCTTATTACTGACAGATTGTTTCTAGCGCACAGGTTACTGTCACGAATAGTGGACCGTTGAAATTGGATATTCATCCCACGTTTGACAGTGAATAACGGGCAGTAACTCACGTGTTATGTGAGAGGGTTAAGACACGTTCTTTAATTCCACTTTTTGTGCATAAACGTTTGAGCTACCCTTTTTATTCCCCAGTTACTCAGACATATCATTCTTATCAAACTCAAGGCAAAATACTTTTCTCCAAGCAAAAAGCTACTTTCCTACTTTCTTCTTTTCTTGAATCTCCATGGCCCCCAAAAAGACTCTCTCTCAAACAAACTTTGCTGGTATCTTTTCCCCCAATGATGCTGGTGAAGGTTTCAAAGGACTAGTGTTTTTCTTGAACAAGTCCTATCTTGGTTCTGCCATTACCTCAACACCCATTCTCGACCTAGACAGAATTGAGGCATTTTGGCAAACTGCTGTTGCTCAAACAGAGGGTGAAAACCCATCTATTCAATTCACAATCAATGGGCAACACTACATTCTTACAGCTGAGGTCATCAGCACCGCTCTTGGAATTACACTTCAAGAAGGCCTAAATTTTGCTGAACTTGCTAATGATGACACTCTCAAGAAGCTCTTCTTAAAGATTGGGTATGCAGGCCCTATTCTCGAAGAGGGAACAACCAAATGGTATCCGTCTGGTGAAATGGATAGGAAGCATCTCAGAAAGGAGTGGAGTATGATTTTTGATGTGATGGTCAAGGTGTTCTCTACCAAGTCCACTGGCTGGAATGGAATACCCTCCTACATCAAGAAACTGACACATTCTCTTGTCCATGGATACAAAGTGAATGTTGGAGCTCTCCTCATGGCACACCTCAGGGCTGCCATAGGTAAGAAGGTATCAATCTACCCTCGTTTTCTTATGATGTGCATCAACTCTTTCTGTGATTTTAATAATGATGCCCCTCGTTTAGAGGCTTGCTCTGTTTTGAAAAAGAACACACACACACACTGTTATCTTCACAGAATCTCAATGCACATATTCCACTTTGTTTCACTCAGCACATGGTTGATCAAGTGTCCAACCTTGATTTTCCATTACCCTCTGGTTATGACTCTTTCACTCGTGCGAATGAAACTGAATTAGACCCAAATTCAGTTAACCCCCATTCAACACCATACACTCAGCCTAGGCTCTCTAGACTTCCCAAAGCCCAAAGAGAAGCCTTGCAAGAATCCAGGAAACGACCCTTAGAAGCTGATGTTGGTGGTAGCTCTGTTAGTCAAGAGGGAGACACTACACCTAGTGCAGCAAATAAGGAAGGTAGTCAAACAGAACCCCCAGTGGTTCCCCCTGAGCCTAAAAAGAAGAAAGCTAGGAGGACCAAAACCACTGTTAGCCAAGCTGCAGTTTCTCAACAAATTGTGGTTCCTGAAAGGGATTCAAACACCTCCCTAGATGTGCCTTCTCAACAAGGTGCATCTATTGAAATTGGCATGTCTCCCAAGGCACCCTGTACAGAGTCTGCACAAACTCATGGTTCACAACCTGAGGAACCCCCACTTGAAGAAACACACAGTGAGTTAGGGCACAGTGAGGACTTCTCTATTCCTATTGATGGTTCACATGTTTCTCCTGTGAATCAGCCCCCACTCTCTGCTACACTTTCACCTTCTTCCTTCCCTATACATTCTTTTGTTTCTTCTCCAAAACCTAGAGAAGGGGACAGTCCCAACCCTTCAGGTTTTGATCATCCATCTCCAATCATGGATGAGCCCCCATCTAGTGGTCCACAAGAACCCATTTCTCAAAGTGAAATGGATACCACTCCTCCAAACACTGAGCAAGGGCAAAGTGGTATTTTGTCAGAAAATGAAACAGCCAACACTTTGTCTGAACTCTAAGGAGCATCTTACCTTCAGGAGGATGCTGTCACAGCCTCTGTTGCTGTCTTGGACACAGCTACTGTCATGGGTGGAGAGAAAGATACTGTCAACACAGAACCTACTGTCACTCCACATCCCAAAGATGCTGTCATGACAGAACCTGATGTCCACACTTCAGCCGACAGTAACATTCCTGCCAAAGATGCTGTCTAGTCCTCTCAGCCAGATTTTGATGCTGTAATCATTGAGGATGCTTCTGATGATGACCTACCTCTTGCCAAACTCTTGAATGTACATTCTAAATCTTCTACTTCCATGCATGTTAGTACTGCTCATACCCATGCATTTAGGTTGAGTGAGGGTGTGCAAAAGAAAAGAGAGATAAAAGAAAAGAGAGGTGAGCATAAAAATGAGAGGCAGCCAAATGAGCTGGCAAAAGGAGAGGGACTTGAGCATGTCCAGAGAGATCTTGAGGGAGACCACACTATTCAGGCATTAGGCCTTGAGAGTCAAACAGTGAGGAGTGATGAGATCACTCAAAAACACCCTGAGAGTGTGAGAACCCCCTTAGCCTCCAAGCCCCTTTCTTTTCCTTCCCCTCCAAGAAAGTTAAGGAATGGTGGCCCCTCTGCAAATTTTGGTAACAGGATTGAAGCTCTGGAAGGACAGTGTGCTACCTTGAACTCCAAGATGGACTCTCTCTCTCAACTGGTGGTTGATGGTTTTGCTGCTACTCAACTCTCTATCCAGTTCCTTACTAACCTAGTAGCTGCCAACTCAACTAAGGGGGAGAAGGTAGCAAGATCAGAATCAATATCTATTCAGGAATCAGGTGGAACTCAGGGGGAGCCAGTAATTGTGAAGACCAAAGGGGGAGCAAAACAAGTTTCTGGAGTCAAGAGTAAAGCAATGACAAAGGGGGAGCAAGTCAAACCTAGCAGTGGACAACCAAAGGATAAAGCTGAAGAACTTGTTGAAGTTGACTTGGATGGTGAAAGGTGTTAATGTCTAAGGCAACTCAAGATGCAATGCAAAGAAGACCTGCATCTAGACACCCAATTCTACCTCCTGTAACAATTAGATAACCAACTTCAGCAACTCAAGAAACTGCTCTACGGAAAAGATGGAGAGAAATGGAGGAACAAAATAAGCTTGGGAAAGGTAAAAGGAAACTGCCTGAATCCATCCAGAAGGGAAATACTTGGTCCAATGGTACTGAGTTTGATCAAGAAGAAGCCAATACTATAATGGTGGATTACAGGGAGAGCACATTACACAATCATGACATTGAATTTAGCAGTCTGGTGGAAGAAGCAATGAATGCACCAAGCAACAGTCCAACCAACACCACAAAACTGTTAAAGGATCAAATCACCAGTGTCAGTGTAATGGTGAATGATGAGAAAAGATGGGCTGTAAGTATCTATTTCACTTCTGGCATATCTTATTTCATCACAATGCAGTTATTGCAGAGTCTGCCATCAAAGGTGTTGTGTGCTATGAAGGGAAAGATCAAGGCAACTCAAACACCATTCAATGAAATATTGAATATGCAAATCCAGAACATGATCACACAGAAGCTACCTGAAGTCTACACAAATCCACCATGTGTTTTCTACAGATCTACTACAATGGATGGCACAAGAAGGAACAACTGCATGAATTTGATCAGTCCATCCAGGATGCAAACTGAGTCAATTCTGAAAGTGTTATATGGAATAAATACTGGTGTTGAGAGACAAGGCACTGGGAACTAGAGTGAAGGAGTTAATCACTAGAGCCAATGCCAAAAGAACTGATCAAGGTGGAAGCTGCCTCTATGATATTCCTTTTCAAGATGATGATGATGATGATGAGATTGGAGGTGGTGAAGCTTCTGGAAATGCAGGTAATGCTGGTGGAAGTAATTCTGGGAATACTGGTATTCAATCTTAGAATGAAGGCAATGAAGAAACTCCTAGTCAGGAAAAGAAAGATGCTGATGCAACAGATGAAGAGGAGCCAAGAATACTGGAAGCTTTGGAGGCAAGCATTCTTAGATGTGCTATTGACTACATAAATGTAGAAAAAGATGATGTCACCAAAGATACTGTCGATAAGGAAACTGCCATAGAAGATGCTGTCATGGAAGATGTTGTCGACAAAGGTACTGTCAAGGAAGGTTCTGTCAAGGATGAAGCCAAAGCTACTGTCAAGCCCAAAAGACTGAAAGCTAAAGCAAAAGCATGGTTTTCTAGACATAAACCTGAAGGAAAGCACAAGTACTCAGGAAAGGAAAAGGCCACTGGATTTGGCAGGAATCTTAAGAAGCCAATTCAATCAATACCTCCTAACAGTCTTAAGATACAACAGATGCAATCTAAAGAAATCAAGAGTGTTGAGGTTAAGCTGGATGCAAATCAAGAGGCCACTGAGTACATTCTGTGGTAGGAAGAATCAAGATCTACCAAGGTTAATAAGGACTTCTATCTGGAAGCCACATCAACCAGTGGTAGAACGACAACCATAGATAAAAGGAGAATTGACTTCTTCTACCTGGAAAGAATGGTGGAGTTGTTGGAGAGCTATGAAAATGTCTCAGAGTCTGTCATGGAACATATTCTGAAATATCAGGCTGATAGGGATGCTGAGTTCTACCAGAAATTTGGCTACAATTTTGCAGATTTTGATGATGCTGATATTTTAACTGATCTACCAGCTTCTCCTATACCATATCACTGGTACTATGAGTTTGATGATTTACCCACAGAAGAAGGGCAACCCCAACCAACTCAGGAAGGGCAACCCAAGCCAAGCAAAAGACCTGACTCTTCTCAATATTCTCAATATCAGTCAGAACTTGATAAGAAGGAAGCTGAACTCCTGGAAAGATGCAAGACTGCCAACGTGAAGCTCCAAATTATCAAACATGTATGCTGGAAAATCCCTTAAGAATCAAGCATCTAAAAGAAGAAATCTACGTTTGCAGCTTGCACAAGCTAAAAACAACTATTCTGAAGGATTTACAGTATATGGTAGCTGGATCAATTCATCCCTTGGAGCAGATTTGTTCTGATGAGATAGAGGAAATATTGAAAAGGAGAAAAGGAGAATGTTCAAAGCTGGACAAGCAAAGGAGGATGTCTCTCAATGCTTATCCTGGAAGTAGATTCAAGCTCATTCTTGAAGAACTCCACTTCAGAAGCTATCCATATGATCTAGAGCTATGGATGAATCTCAGGGATGCTAATTCTCTTATCTCTCCTACTATCAAGAAGATCATTGAAGAAATAGAAGATGCTGCAGTCATTCCTGCTGAAATCTCTCTTGTAGAAGGTCTAAGAGGCTGCTTGGTAGAAGCTCTCAAAAGAGAGGATGTAGCAAGACAGAAGAGGAAATCTCAAGCTAAGTAAAAATTCGTAATCCATTCTGATCTTGTTAGTTAAGTTGTCAGCATATATTGTAAATTTGTTGTTATTGTCCATAAAAACAAATTGGGGGAGATTGTTGGGATTTATGGGTGATAGCATAGAAACAACTTAACCTTGTATATACTTAATTTTTAATTAAGTAGAACATACTGTCACAGCCAAAGTATGTTCTTGTAATCAGTATGCAATGTCATTTTAGTTGTGTAATTTGAAAGAAGTTCACTTGCTGTGTTCAAGCCTCAAAGAATGCATATTAGATGACAACATGAATAAAGGTTACTGTCATAAGCATTGACAGTAAGATTACAAGAAGACAGAATGTTGCAAGTCACGACAACATATTCACTCTGACAGCAACATTGGCGGAAGACTACGGGACAGCAACTTTAGCCCTCGACAGCAAGTTTGGAAACCTCGACAGCACTCTATGCGGGGAACTCATACTGTCACCAAAATAACATTCCTGTGACAGCAAGCTTTGCGGCAAAAGTAACTGTCTCGAGAAAGATCCTTGTTCTAGGTATCTTCTCAGTCAAATCCCGTGACAGTTTCAATGTTCAAGAAACAGGCGTGTTGCAGTATCCCTAAGCTGCACCAAGTCTGCAAGACTACGACAGAAGCTTCAAGCACTACAAAACAAAAGCGAATCAATTCAAGAGCAAGGTCAAGTCTCTATTTGCTGAATTGTTTTAGCTGGAAATAGAATGAATCTAGGTTGCTTTCTTTGTAATGTATATCTGACATGTTAGCAATTTAGGAAAGTCACATGGGTAGACAGTTTGTAAGAAGCTGCCACTTGATAATGACAGCAGTTTCACAAACCCGTGTTGACAGTGATAGGATTAGTTTATACTTAGACTATCAATTCATTCTAGCATAGTAACGAAAGCAAGCAAGTGCCTTGAAGAAAACAGAAGCTCAAGATTTCTCTCTTGAGGTTGTAGCAACACTTTGCAAAATAAATAAAAACATTTATTTTGTGAAACTTGTCTTTAGACCATACTGTTTGTGAATGCATACATATTACTGATAACCTTAAATCTTAGTTTTGGTTGTTGAAATTGAGATTGAATTTTATCAGTATTGCATTCATCCCCCCCCCCTCTGCAATACGCAAGGACCAACAGTTTTAATAAAGGAAGGCTTGGAGCTTAAATGACAAGAGTTAGAGATTAATTTGATTAAAATTCGGATTTTATGACCCACTTGCGCGGTTCACACTGTTTGGGTCATAACTGGAGTTTTATAAGTCCGATTCAGACGATTCAATAGCCCACGGAAAGCTTATGAGAAGAGCTTTATTTAAGAAGTGGTCTTGATATCAAAGTCCAGCCGTATCAGTCCAGAAACAGAGCCCAACAGTCAGTTACGAATTTCTGTTATTGGAATTCAATTCTGTTTGGGAAATTTCCTTGTATTTGTATTAAATAATTAAAAATACTTTTATGAGAGATATTATTAGATAGAGATCAGACCTAATACAGAGAGAGACACAAAATCAAGAGAGAAGAAGCCGCACAAGGGAGGAGGAGAAGCCATCAACAAAGAAGAATTCAGCCATTGAAGACATTCAATTGGCTTTGTTTTCTCTTATCTTTTTATATCTCTTCTTATGAACATGTGTTGGTTATCTTGGGATTGTTTTAAGATATTTGTTATGAAATAATTTTATAAAGTTGGGATTTTTATGGAACCCTAGCATGTGATTATTGGTGTTTTGTTAAGGAGTACTGTATGCAGTTCTACGGTTTACTCATTCAAGTGTTTTTCATGCTAATACTTGCTATTGTTTGATCAACTTTAGTGGGTTAATGAGTTAATTATAATATCGAGAGAGTTATAATTAATTGACATATAACTTGAATGGTGCATGCTTATATCTTTGATTATAATATCGTTATGATATAGACATATATTGTGACCATGCATAGCTGTGAGAATTTGTGCTTAATTGTATTCTGAGGAGTAAATTGGCATAGACATATGTTAGTTTACTTGGTAGGAATTATACCATAGTGATTTCGAGAGAAACCTATGACCATTGAATTCTAGCTAGTGAACTGTGGATTTGCTATAGTGATACGTAACTCTTTTACCGATTTTTATGTGTTAGGGGGAAGTAATTATCCTAACTTAGCTTTTAATATCTAAAACTCATTCAACTCTCTTTGCTAGTATAGTACTACTAGTTAATTTAGTTGATAATTATTTAGTGTTAGCATAAAAACAAAACTCAATCTTTTGTTCTATAATCAAATTGTTTGATATTGATTGCAATATATACATCTAGACAGTCCTTGAGGAACGATATCTGGTATTCACTACTATATTACTTGTTTGAGATTGTGTACACTTGCACATCTGTATTTTACGCAACAAGTTTTTGGCGCCGCTACCGGGGACTGTTTTAGTATTTATTGCAAAGTTAATCATCTTGCAGTTTGGTTTGTTTTGTGTGCTTACGTGGATGATTCTAGTTGTTTGTCAGGTTTAACAACATAGAGTTATGTATTTTCCACATGCTATGGATATGGGGTATGACGAAGAGTGTGCTGCTCGAGACCAAGAATTTCTTTCCTTGCAGGCTAGATTATCTTCCGTGTCAGAGATGGTAAAGAATTTGAGCATGAGAATGAATCAACCTATGGGGCAACCATCAAGTCCACCACGGAGCCAAGCTGATAGAGTTTCGTGTGTTTATTGTTGCGGTGCTCATACCTATGACTATTGTCCTTCCAATCCAGACTCTATTTGCTTTGCTGGTAATCAAAATTGGGGCGATCCATATTCCAATTCTTTTAACCAGACATGGAGTCAACCTCCGAACTATTCATGGAGCAATGAAGGAGCATATCTTGGAACTTCATCAATGAATTCTAATTATCCATATTTTCAGCAACCTCAACAACTAGAATCTGAATAAGAAGATCAATACAGTTCTGTAAAAGCTTTGTTGAAGAAAGCTATCGAAAATCTAGATGTTGTCCAAAGTCAGACAGATTCGTTGATGAACTTAGGGAATCAAGTTGGGGATCTAGTTGATGAGATAAGAAATCAAACGCCAGGTTCTCTATCATGTGATACTGAAATTTGTGAAGAAGTTCAGATAGAGGAATCTGAAGGTCTAATTGCAGAAAACGAAAAAGAGGTGGAGGTCTCTCAGACAACATATGATCATGAAATATATGTGGAGGACTCTTCAACGGTATCTGAAAAGGATGTTCTAGTTTCTGATAAACTAGAGCAAAATTCTTATGAAGATCCTTTGGAGTAGCCCATGATTATAGATTCTGGACATGAAAATAATGAAGAGGATAATCTAATTTTGTTGGAGGTTAATTCACAAGATGCAAAAACAATGCATTGTTTCGAGTCACGAGAAGTTATGTCTACAAAAATTAATCCTCCAAAAGCATTTGTCAAAGAACCACCTGATTTGGAATTGAATTTGACATCTTCTCATTCTGAACAGGTTTATTCGAACTCGTCTCCAACATGTTCTATCATTATCTCAGCAGATTTACCTCCTGACAAGGAAGAATTATATTTGGAGGTTCTACAAAAGCATAAATCAGGTAGTGGATGGATGATTTCAAATCTTCAGGATATCATCAATACTTTGGTTATGCAAGTATGGCGTGAGTACAATGTTAAAGGCACTATTGACGAGTATAGTAAGCTGAAATTAGTCGTCAGAGACGTGGCCCCGAAAAAGATAATTAAATGGCCATTAGGAGATGCCATGTGGAGTTTTACACTACGGTGTGAAACCGTCAAGTGAAAAGGATAGTTTCACGTCTAGCCAAAGACGTTAAAGAAAAGCGCTTCTTGGGATGCAACCCATGATTTTCTAAAAAAATACAAAAAAAAAAAATAATAATAATAATGAGATGCATGGATATTCGCATGGTGAACACGGGTCTTGCATGGTGTGCAATTGAAAAGAAGAAAAAAAAGTTTGAAACAGAAAATTTGTGTTGGCCGTGTGAAATTATGATGACCGTGCAAATATTTCTGTTGATGGCGCGATTTTCTTCTTTTCAATTGCACACCATGCAAGACCCGTGTTCACCATGCGAATATCCCTGCATCTCATGAATTTGTTAATCCGATTTTTAATCCGAATAGATTTTAATTTTAATCAAATTAATCTCTAACTCTTGTCATTTAAGCTCCAAGCCTTCCTTTATTAAAACTCCTTCGTACCTACAATAAAACATTATAATTTATTAAATAAAAATCCAAATCAATACAAAATAACTAAAATATAGGGACAATACTATGATAAAGCTCACACTTATCAGGTCTTCAAAAACAATTCCATGCAATACCCTACTGAAAGAAGGGTTTTCCAAAAGAGGGATTTCGAAAACATTACCATTCACAAAGAAAGACCTTCCACACTTGTTTTTGTCCATGCACGAGCTAGTGAAGTAACCAAATCATGTGCTACGAATAGCACATCACAATTCTTTAACATCTCTGTGATTCAAATTCTGCCCATATATATTTTTTACTTTTTTGACCCTGTAAACGATGTTTTCTTGAAAAACACAAAACATGACAGTTGTAGAAAACGAAAATATCTTTCCGATGGTATATGGATCGTCAGAAACGGACTTATAACGAATTGGGAATCAAATAAAACATCTGTTGATTAACTTCTCAATACTGAAAAACGGGATCTGATTATGTTTTGTGATTTCGAGAATAGATCGAAACATAATCTGAGAAAACACCGAGAACGAAAGTTGTAGAAAATCGCAAAAAATTTCCGGATCATAAAAAAGCATCAAAATCTGACATGTATTAAATTTACTACGAATTTAATAAGATAACTTATTTGTACGGACAAAATCAGGAAAAAAAAAACTTATCTTAATTTTGAATAGAACCACGAACCACTGCCTCCACCGTTCAGCTCCTCCATTAAAGTCGCTCAAGATCCATAATAACCCCCCTTGCGTCTGATGTAGATGATTTGATTGTCCTCCACAATCAAAAAATAATCCCCTCCTTCTAGCACCAATTGTTAACGGAGAAATTTGGTGATAACAAATTTTGGGGATTGATTTAATAACGAAATTGTGATAATGGGGAGATTTGGGATTTTTAGATGTTTGGGGCTGGACTTGAAAGGTGTCTCGACTTGTTAGATGTGTCGGATTCTATTACAAGATGCCTGCGTACCCTGCATTTATAGGGATCAAGCCAACGCAGTTCTGTTATAAGATTGTGTTTTTAATCCCTGTGATTATTAGAGATGTATTTGAAATTAGTTGATTTTATTTTTTTAGATTTAGATTGGGATACCTTCCTGATTTGAAGGATATCGTTTAGAGATATTTTCTATAATTAATTGAAGATATTTTCTCATTTCAGAGAGAGGAAATATTTAACTTAGGAATTAAGTTAATTATTAATAGATTCATATTGAGAAATTAGGGAGATATTTGAGGCAACCGAAAATATGGCGTAACAGTTATATATGTGTTGAATCCAAATATATATAATAATTTTATATGGTATGATTAAGCAAACTATATTAAAATAATAATATTTCGTATTTATATACCATAATTTGGTATTGATTAAGTCTACATCATATTTATTCTACAAATTCTATCAACGGTTTAACACAATCCTATATTAAACAAATAAAATTTCTTATTTCTATACCCTAGTTTAGTTTTGGTGAACCCTAGAAGAATATTGAAGAATTAAATTATGTGTATTTAATAAATTTTTAATTAATATTTAATAAATGATGTTGAACACAAGTTATATATGTGACAGCCCAGGTCAAATCAAGAGTTTTTTTCGAATATCGGATCAAGTCCTGATTCCGAGTCCGAATAAGACAGAGCCTACCGCCCAAATGCAGCCAAATTGGGTAATCCAGAAACCCCTCACAGGCCCCCAAAAGATCATGATTTGTTTTTACACTTAATAGTTGTACTTTGCCTAATAAACTGAACTAAAGTCATATATCTCCTCGATATGGGACTGGGGTGTTACAAACTCCATCACTTAAATTCCTTACGTCCTCGTCAGGCCTGAACAGATAGCACATAAGTCTAAGATTGTTCCTCCCTAGCTATTTTGGGATAATACCGGCTAGTTTCGTGTCCATACTTCTGGACCTCTGTCCATTATAGGATATTACCACCAACCTTCATGTCCCCACATCGGCAACTTGACGAATGAAGCTTTCGAGAGTCGTCTCTGATACCATAAGTGACAACCCTGGTCAAATCCTGAGTTTTTTTAAAAAAATCGGGTCAAGTCTCAATTCTGAATCTGAATAAGCCGAAGCCTACTGGCCAAAATGCAATCAACTTAGATAATCCACAAGTCCACCACAGACACCCAAAAGATCATGATTTGATAGTGCACTTGGTATTAGTACTTTGCCTTATAAACTGAACTAAAGTCACATATCTTATTAATGTGGGACTGAGATGTTACAATATATTTGTTGAACAAAAAAAGGTTATAAGTTTGTTAATAAAAAAAGTTTATATTTTATCATGCTCCTGTATAAATATTAACAGTAAATGAGAATACTAAATAAATTATGATAATTATAATTTCATTACCAAAGCTATTGTTTAATTTATTAATTTTGCTATAAAGTTTTTGAGCTCATATGACAAAATACTAGTAAAATAAAAACCTAAATAATTATAAATAAGATTGAAAATATTATTGGAGATAAATTTATATTAAACTATTAAAACTTAATTTTTTTTTAAATATATAAATAATAAACTAAGAGCAACTCTGAAAACTTTTAATTCACTATCTAGATATAATATAAATAATTGACTTTTGTCAGTTTAGTGTAAATTTAGTTTCAATAATACCCTTTATATTTTTTTTTAATTTGTATTTTTGAAACCAATTTGAATTCATAAAATTACAAAAGGAGAAATGGATATACAAATGTTATGGATTAAAAAATGTGCTTGTATATTAATTGCTAAGATTAATGAGCTTTCGAGCTTTAATGCGAGGGTTTAATGAGCTTCGAGCTTCTATGGCTGCACTTGTGTTTCGAGACTAAATCGGTCCTCACAAGATGCCTACGTATCTCAATTCGTTATTGAGAATCAAGCCAAAAACGTAGTTCTTGGTGTTGCCCTCGGGGCTATGGCGGCAGGGGCACACCAAGGACGTAGTGACTTGTATGTCCTTATTCGAGGATGAAGTCTAAAACGTTGTAGATGACTTGTATGTCCTTATTCGTGGATGAAGTCTAAAACGTAGTTCTAGGGGTGCCTTTGTGGCTTGTTGCGCCTTCGAGGCGTTGTGACGTATGGAGCTGTGCCCAAAATGTGACGTATGGAGTTGTGTCCAAAACGTAGTTCTGATTGTAGGATCAGGGTCCTTATATAGGCGTCTAGAGCCTAGTATTTATGGTATGTTTAGGAGTCTTAGCGAATAAGTCTCCTTATTGATAATGGATAAACATTGTATTTCTTGCAGGATAAGTCTTTTCCTTGTTGATAAAGGCTATGACTCATTAATTGCCTTTAATTGGGATTCCGGATCCTTCTTTGATGAATTTACCATATTTTGGACTCTTTTTATGAGCTGTATATTTTCCCTATTCATTAATTACGAAATTAATGAATAATTAGGGTGTCAGGCCTTAAATATCGGCCTTTCCATTGAATAGTCAATTATATTTCTATAATTACTTTTCTATCCATATCATTTGCCCCCCAACTTCTGGGAAAATCTCCTTGGGGTTTTCGTAGAAGTTATAACGTGTTTTTCCTCACAATTTTCCATTTTTAAGGGCATTTTCGACCTCAAATTAGGTCATTTTCGACCTCCTTTTCGACCAGGAAACAAGTCATTTTTGACCTCAAATTCGACCAGGAAACAGGTCATTTTTCGACCTAGATTTCGACCTCGATGCAGCCTTTTTTCGACCTCGATTGGTCCCAGGTCGATGGTTTCGACCTCGATTTACCAGTCATTTTCGACCTCGGTCGTTTGACCTCGATCCCTTATACTTTCGACCTCGATTTACAGGTCATTTTCGACATGGGTCATTCGACCTCGATTCTTCATACTTTCGACCTCATTTTGCAGGTCATTTTTGACCTCGGCCATTCGACCTTGATCCCTCATACTTTCAACCTCAAATTGGTGCGAGATCGAATGCCTCGAGCTCATTTTCTGGGCCATTTTCGACCTCGAGCCTTCGAACTCGATCCAGGGTCTTTTCGACCTTAGATCTTTAATTTTTGTGCCTTATTTTGGTGCGAAATCGATAGATATGACCTCAATTTCTCGTATATTTTCGACTTCGGTCGTACGACTTCATTTTAAGGTTTTTTCGACCTCAAATCTTCAATTTTTCGTTTTTATTTGGGAGCGAGGTCGATGGATACGACCTCGATTTCTCATGTATTTTCGACCTTGGTCGTACGATTTTGTTTTAGGGTCTTTTCGACCTCAAATCTTTTATCCTTTTTTTTGCCTTGGTTTCATTCGAAATTTCATTCTTTATTGGGCCTTAACTAGCCCAATTTTTAATTGGACTAAAATTATTCCAGCCTCGGGCCTTATTGGGCCTCATTGTTTTGGGCTTCGAATTTGCCTGAGACCCAAATTGTTTGAGCTTCAATTTCTATAATCCATAAATGGATTCGTGGGCCTTAACTGGCTATAGACGGTTGCTCTTCTTTCAAACGGCCCATTGACCGGCTGTTGCCCCTATAAAAGGGTGAAATCTCACTTGTTTCAACTCACTTCTCACTTTTCATTTCTCAGAAATATTCTGCTAGATTTTCTCCAAAATTCTTTCTGCAAAGCTTTACTAGGGTTCTGTGGCAAGGCGATTCCCGGTGAGATTTTCTGTTTAAACTCACCGGTTTCTGGGTTCTTTTGAAGATTTAAAGATTTCTTGAAGATTCTGGGTTTAAAATAGCTGATCGCGTTTCCCAACGTCTATGATAATGCACTAGGATTTCATAGAAATTATACCGGTCTTTTTCGAGACTTGGGGTCTTTTTATCCCTTACCTGGGACTTACTACCCTTTTTGGGGATTTTAATATACACTAGTGTTTCACGAGTATCGTCTTGGTGTAAAGTGTGGAGCGACCTACACATTTACGACGATTTTGCCTTATTCGAGGCTAACTTGACATTTGCATAAGCCTTTTATGTCTTATACCGTCTTGTTTTGGCTTCAAGCCTTTCATTGAGCATATCGAATGATGTGGTTTGGACTGAATGTCTTAGGTTTCTGGTCAACCCTTCACCCTTACGAGTTCTTACTGATGGCTCCACTCGTAGTGATTCATTCTCAAGTCTATCATATCAAACTTCTCTTGAGCTTGAAATTTTCGCTAATTAACAATAAGCATCTTAGGCTTTCTTTTGTATGTTTATTAGCAACATTCACCCTTCGGGGTTCGTTGTATTCAGTTCTATTTGTGCAGTTGACATGCATATTTTGTATGCTTTCCTTTGCATTCATTTGTAGTTTGTCTTGACAATGCTTTGAGGATGTTTCTACCAATCAAAACGGGTTCAACCCTTCATCTTCTTTCCAGGAAGCTCATGATTTCATCGAACCATATTTCTACTTGTCCTACTAGCGGATCCTTTTAGGATGCACTAAACATAATAGACTTTCAAATTTGAGGCATGCCAAGTCCTTGGCACCTCATGCCCTTCGAGGGTTTCCAATTTGTAGGAGCCTCGAACAAATACGTTCTTAACGCGATATGGTCCTTCCCAATTTGGGGCCAGCTTGCCTTTTTGTCCAACTCCGGATGCCTCAATCTTTCGTATAACCAAGTCTCCTTCCCGAAAGAACCTTTCTTTAACCCTTAGGTTGTAGTAGAAAGATGCCTTCTTTTGATGTTCAACTATCTTGGCATTTGCCTCATCTCTAACTTCATCAATTAGATCTAAAGCCAACCTCAAGCCTTCCTCATTTGTTTCTGGCTCATAAGCCTCAATTCTTGGAGACGTGTGAGTAATCTCCACTGGAACCACTGCCTCTGCCCCATATGCCAACAGAAAGGGGGTAGCTCTAGTGGTGACTTTGCAGGTAGTACGATATGCCCATAGTATGGGGAGCAATTCATCTACCCAAGTGTTTCTAGAGCGTTCAACTCTTTTCTTCAGTCCATCTAGGATAATTCGATTTGCAACTTTAGCTTGCCCATTTGCTTGTGGATGGGCAACAAAAGTGAAGCGCAACTTGATATCATTCTCATCACAATACTTCTTGAACTCATCGTGGTTAAACTGAGTTCCATTGTCAGTGACCAGGATTCGTGGAATTCCATATCTGTATATCACATTTTCCCAGAAGAAATGCATCATTTGCTTGGTGGTTATCTTGGCTAATGGCTTAGCCTCAATCCACTTGGTGAAGTAGTCGATTGCTACTATCAAGAACTTTCGTTGAGCACTTGCCATTGGAAATGGCCCGAGTATATCCATTCCCCACATGGCAAATGGAATTGGTGAGTCTATGGATGTCAACATCTCTGGTGGTTGCCTAACCACTGGTGCATGCTTCTGGCACCTTTCACATTTCTTCACGTAGCTTTTAGCATCTGCTAGCATGCTTGGCCAGTAGAAACCTAGACGAGTGATCTTATGGGCAAGGGCTCTGCCCCCTAGTGCTGCCCACAAATTCCTTCATGTACTTCCTTCAGGGCCAATTCTGCCTCTTGAGGTCTCAAACATTTCAGATATGGAACGATGAAAGACTTCTTGTATAGGATTCCCTCAATCAGGGTATACCTTAGTGCTCTCACATATAGCTTTCGTGCTTCTGAAGTGTCGTTGGGTAACCACCCAGTTTCCAGATGAGCTTTGATGGGATCTATCCAACAAATAGCAACATCAATGGGTGCTACCAACTTTCCATTGATGCTTGGGGTCCTCAAGACTTGGAAGTATACACTCCCTGCATAGTTTTCAATTTCAGAAGAAGCAAATTTAGACAAGGCATCAGCCTTCATGTTTTCTTCCCTTGGAATGTGCTCTACATAGCATTCATCAAACTGAGTCATGATGGCCTTGACAAGTTTCAAGTACTTGGCCATGACTTCATCTCTGGCCTCAAATTCCCCATTTACTTGGGAAACCACTAGCCTCGAATCTCCACATACTTTCAGAGTTTTAACTCTCAAGGCTCCAGCCAGCCCTAAGCCAGCTATCAGAGCTTCATACTCAGCCTAATTGTTTGTCGTTGGGAAGTCAAGTTTTAGTGCATACTCTATGAGGAATCCATCAGGACTTTGTAGCACTAAACCGGCTCCACTTGATTTTGTTTTTGATGCTCCATCAAAATAGAGCACCTAATATTCTTTGAAATCCATCTCTTCATCTTCTTTGTCTTCCACTGTTACTTCTTGCCCCCCGACTTCTTGGTTGTCAATGGTGCATTCAACCATGAAGTCAGCGAGTGCTTGAGCTTTTATGGCCGTTCGAGGCTTATACTTGATGTTGAATTCGCCCAATTCAATGGCCCATTTGATCAATCTTCCACTTTCTTGAGGGCTATGCAAGATGTTTCTCAGAGGTTGATCAGTCAAGACCTCTATCTTGTGAGCCTGGAAGTACGGGCATAGCTTTCTTGAGGCCATTGTCAAGGCTAAGGCAAACTTCTCAATCGTTGAGTAGTTTATTTCTGCCCCATGTAGAATCTTACTCACATAGTAGATGGGTTTCTGAACCTTCAATTCTTCTTTTACCAAAACGGCTCCAAGGGCTGTACTAGAAACCGCCAAGTACAAATAGAGAATTTCCCCTGGCTTGGGCTTTGCCAACAGTGGTGCCTCAGCCATGTATTTCTTTAGGGCCTCAAAGGCCTCTTGGCTTTCAGTTGTCCATTCAAAGTTTTTCACATTCTTGAGTGCTTTGAAGAAAGATAAGCACTTCTCTCCTGATTTGGAGATAAATCTTCCCAATGCTGCCACTCTTCCCGTTAGTTTTAGGACATCCTTGACAGTCTTTGGTGGTTCCATGTCTAGAATTGCTTTGATTTTGTCAGGATTAGCCTCGATTCCTCTCTTGGAAACCATTAGGACTAAAAAATTTCCCGAGCCTATACCAAAGGCACACATAGCTGGATTCAACATCATCTTGTGGTGCCTTAGCACTTCAAATGCCTCTCGGAGGTGCTCAATGTGATCGGCCTTATCAAGGCTCTTGACTAACATGTCATCTACGTAGATGTTAATCCCAAATGACCTAACAGAATTGTAGAAGGGGGGGTTGAATACAATTCTTGATATTTTCTTAAACTTAAAACACTTATAAATAAAACTGAACTGAATAAGTAAAAACACAAGATATAAATAATTCAGTTGGATTGTTTGATGATCCAACTGAAGTGTTTTTATTTCGGAAATAATCTGTGATACAGAATGTACACAGCTGCTCAGTTACAAGATTTGTAGAGAAGAAATGCTCTCAAAAATAGCTAATACAATCTATTTGTTTTTCTTCTCTCGTATCTATTTTAACTGCTACACTTGGTTATATATATTCCCAAGTTTACAAAGCTATTTTAGGCTACACTAAAGTACACAAAAGGTAACCGCCAATAGTTTGCTTTTCATCCCTTTGTCCAGTGGTCCTTGGAGATCCTTGCTTTTGTCTTCATGCTTATTATGATCACTCCCAAGAGCCCAATTGGAAACTGGGATGTTTCCTTATTCCCCATGTCCATTTTAATGGTTTCCAATGCAAAGTACACTTCCACATCACCTTTAGATCTGTTCAGTAAACTGTCACTATCACTTTGTCAACTATTCAGAAAAGCAATAATGATTCGTTGATAGCAGGGAGATGTGTTTCGTTGATAGCTTTATTCTCCATTTCGTTGATGAGTAAACTTCATTTCGTTGATGAGTAAACTTCATTCCGTTGATGGTGTATCCTTGTTCCGTTGATAGAGTAATCTTCATACCGTTGACATGTCTTCACTTAGGCAAAATTACAAGGCATGATATACTTACAATTAACCAACCTATTTTGCCTATCTAGTACTTAGTCAACATGACTTAGGAAACCTATCTAATACATACATCAAATGCATATCAAACTGTGAAGTATTGTACAGTGCAATTGCTACAACACTCATTCCGTTGATGAGCTTCCTGTCAACGAAACACTGCAAAGCATGCCATTCCGTTGACAGTTACAAAATGACTTAATACAAAATCTACTAAGTGTTTTTATAATTATCATCAAGAACAACATATTCCTAACAGTAGACCTCCATGGTTTTTCCAATTAGGTGTCCAAAAATTTTGTTCACCAATCTTTGGTAGGTTGCCCCTGCATTCTTAAGTCCAAATGCCATGACTAGATAACAGAAAACACCAAAGTCAGTGATGAATGATACCTTGGAGATGTCATCCTTGTGCATTTTGATTTGGTTGTATCCACTGAAACCATCCATGAAGCGGAGAATCTCGTGTCCAGCTGTAGCATCTATTAATGCATTAATCCTTGGTAAGGGAAAACAATCCTTAGGACATGCATCATTCAAGTCAGTGAAGTCTACACACATCCTCCATTTTCCATTCGCCTTTTTGACCATTACGGGGTTAGCCAACCATTCCGGGAATTGTATCTCTTCAATGAATCCGGCCTCTAGAAGTTTTTCAACTTCTTGTTTAATGGCCTCTTGCCTTTCTGGAGCAAAATTTCTCTTCTTTTGTTTCACCGTCTTTCTTTCAGGATCCACATTCAACTTGTGAGTTATCAATTGGGGATCAATCCCTGGCATGTCAGCCGCTGTCCAAGCAAAAACGTCATTATTCTCTTGAAGAAAAGATATGAGCTTGCTTTTCAATGGCTCAGGGAATTGGGATTAAATCCTCAGCTGGTTTCCCTCTTCGGTCCTCATTGTCGCCAGTATCCATGTCTTCAATTGGGAGAACTTGCCCCCCCCCCCCGATTCCATCAGGCCTTAACGTGGCTACATAACAACTTCTACCCATCTTTTGGTCTCCTCGTTCTTCTCCAATCCCATTCCTCGTTGGGAACTTGATTTTCAGATGATAAGATGAGGCAACGGTCTTGAACGCATGAAGACCAGTCCTTCCCAGGATTGCATTGTAGGTCGAAGTTGCCTTTATAACTATGAAGTTCAGCATTTGAGTAGACGTATTCATCCCTTGCCCCATGGTCATTGGGAGTTGGATAGTGCCTTCCACTTTTGATTTCACCCCATTGAATCCGTATATGGGCATATTCGAGGGTGTTAATTGAGAGTCAGTGTAGCCCATCTTGATGAAAGCATCATGGAACAAGATGTCTACTGAGGCTCCATTGTCAACCAAAACTCTCTTGGTTTTAGAATTTCCTATCACAGGAACGATGATTAAAGGATCATCGTGGGGAAACTTCACTCCCTCTATGTCTGAATCATCAAAACCTATTGATACTTCGGTTCGGGCACACTTCGGTGCTTCCCCAACCATAGTCATTACTTCTCGAGCATAAGCCTTTCTTGAATTTCGGGAGGACCCAGCAGCAGTTGGCCCTCCGAATATCATGTTGATGACTGGCCCTCGGGGCTTAGGGTTACGATCTTGGTCGTTGTCCCTTCTGTCGTAATCCTTCCTTTCATAGTTTCCTCTTTGACTCCCTTGATTTCCATCATTGGTGAATTTGCTGAGTTTTCCTCTTCGTATCAGAAATTCGATCTCATCTTTCAATTGCCTACAATCGTCGGTGTCGTGACCGACTTCTTTATGGAACCGACATAACTGATTTTGGTTCCGTTTGGACATGTCAGCCCTCATTGGCTTCGGCCATTTGAGATCTCCTTCCTTAGCTATCTCCATCAGAATTTGACTCCTGGGAGTGTTCAATCTTGCATACTCCGTAAACTTTGGCCCAAAATTGTTTCTCTTGGGTGGAGAATCAGAGCCCTTTGACGTTCTGGGAAACTTTTCCTTGACGTCGTACTCCTGAGTTTCTTTTCTTTTCTTTGAGTTTCCACTATCGCTAGCAGTGGGTTCATACTTTTTCATGCTTTCTTCAGCCTTGATATACTTTTCGGCTCTATCTTGGAGCTTCAGCATGCTCTCGGGTGGATGTTTAGCCAACGACCTTTTGAAGTGGTCATCAGTAGTTCCTTGTTGCAGGGCTATCATAGCCACTCTGTCCTCTAAGTCCGGGACTTTCAAAGCCTCCCGAGTGAATCGATTGATGTAGTCCCTTAGGGCTTCATTCTTTCCTTGCTGGATTGCCATGAGTGATGCAGAGCTTTTCTCATGCACCCTTCCACTAATGAACTGACTGATAAAAGCTTTGCTTAGTTCCTTGAAAGACCCAATTGAGTTGGGAGGAAGACGGCTATACCAGCGTTGGGCCATATCTGCCAAGGTTTGTGGAAACGCCCTACACTTGACCGCATCGTTGGTTGACTGCAATAGCAGTGCATTGGAGAAGGTCCTTACATGATTTGCGGGATCTCCCGTTCCATCATAGGCTTTGATCGAAGGCATCTTGAATTTTCTGGATATAGCCATTTTCATGATGTCTTGAGTAAACGATGGTGTAGGATCATCAGGATCTCCTAAGGGCAACATAATACTAGGATCACCCCTTGGGGCTTCGGCCCTCTTGGTTCTTCTTGCCGGTGGATCTAAGTTGATTATCGGGATCCCTACAGTTGTTCGGCCTTGAGATTGAGCGGCCTCCTCCTCAGCAAGGAGTTTCTTGAGTCTTGCAGTCTCTACCTCATGGGCTGCAATTTTTTCCTTAGTAGTTTGGGGTTGATCCCGATTTGTCTGGGAAGAACGTCTCCTTCTTGGGGCGACATCCTCTCCAGTTGTATAACCCTCATCCTCGGTGTATGGGCCCGAGTAATCTTGAACGAAAGGGGTCTGGCGAGTTTGTTGATTTTGGGGTCCCATACCTTGAATATAATGGGGCACATATGCCTCATGGTAGATTGGATTAGTTCCACTACCGCCCACCATGGGTCGAGGGGGCATGCCATAGCTTGGCATCCCCAAAGTCTGATTCACGTATTGAGGAGATCAGTAGTATGAAGTTGAAGGCTTCTCGGTGCATTCATGATGAGTGGAGAAGTCGAGATTGGTTGCTGGTGAACGGTCTCTTATGGATTAGATCCATGAATGACCATCTGCAGGGGATTCGTCCCTTCAACCGAAATTGGGATTTTCGGTCCTTGAGTGTTGGTGGGGATATTCGTCCCTTGAGTGCCAGTAGGTGGCGGTGGTTGATTTCCGTGAGTATCAGCCTCAGAGGTGACAGGGCGATCCTCAGGAGTTTGAGTATCTCGAGCTGTTCTTCGTGTGTTTGCTATGGTTGATGTTGTCTTCCCACAGACGGAGCCAAATGTTATGGATTAAAAAACGTGCTTGTATATTAATTGCTAGGATTAATGAGCTTTCGAGCTTTAATGTGAGGGTTTAATGAACTTCGAGCTTTAATGGCCGCACTTGTGTTTCGAGACTAAATCGGTCCTCACAAGATGCCTATGTATCTCAATTATTACTGAGAATCAAGCCAAATTAACGTAGTTCTTGGTGTTGCCCTCGGGGCTATGGTGGCAGGGGCACACCAAGGGCGTAGTGACTTGTATGTCCTTATTCGAGGATGAAGTCTAAAACGTAGTTCTAGGGGTGCCTTCGTGGCTTGTTGCGCCTTCGAGGCGTTGTGACGTATGGAGCTGTGCCCAAAACGTGACGTATGGAGCTGTGTCCAAAACGTAGTTCTGATTGCAGGATCAGGGTCCTTATATAGGCGTCTAGAGCCTAGTATTTATGGTATGTTTAGGAGTCTTAGCGAATAAGTCTCCTTATTGATAATGGATAAACATTGTATTTCTTGCAGGATAAGCCTTTTCCTTGTTGATAAAGGCTATGACTCATTAATTGCATTGTTCTCCTCAATCTGAGCTTGAAGTCTTCTGTAGAAAATCTTCTCTTCTTCATCTTGATTCCCCAACTTGGATTGCATTAATCTTAGAGTTTCATTGGATGCCTTCTCCAGTTGGTCTTCTATTCTGAAGAATCTTCTACAGTTGTCCTTGTCTCTGAATTCCATCATCCAAAAAGGTTGGAGATGAATCTTCTTTCCTGTTTGAGGGACCTTCAATACTCTGGGAAGTGCGCCAGGCTTGTTCCAGCTAGCTTTGATTTGGCAAATTTTGGAAACAACTTCAGACTTAGCTGTTTTGGTAAAACCAAAATCTTTCTTCAGGCATTTAAACACAGATAGCAGTGTCTGATAGTCTTCTCCCAGAATTCTATGTAGAGGCCAAACCTGTTCTCTCCCACCCTTGTAGACAAACACCAATCTCTCTGGTAGTTTGTAAGAAGCTTCTATTCCTCTCACTTCAACTAGGTCATCAAGATTGATATGTAGGTCAGACTCCTCTCTGATATCAGCAATGTAGATGAAGTCTTCTGGGTTGGTAGGAGGTTTTTCAGCTTGTGGTCTCCTTACTAGAATTGGCTTAGCCTTGGTAGCCCTTTGCTTAGATTTCTTCTTTGGATCCATCTCAAAGAGGAATTTTGGAAAGTTGGCCTCATCAAACTCAATTGGCTGATCATGGAAATTAACAGGATGTTTAGGATCAAAGGCTAACTTTACCCCTAGAGCTGGATCAGGAATTGTTGGAGGTGCAGTTGGTACAGAAGAGTCTGATGCAATACTCTGAGAGTCATCATTCTCAAAGGCTATATTTCTCCTAGCTCTTGCCTTTGGATGCCTTGTGCTCTTCTTTGCACTCCTTTCCTCTCTGGCTTTTTCTTCTTGCTGTCTTTCTTCTTCATCAAGAGCTTGAGCAACTGCAAGTGCTTGCATTGCTGCTCTTTCTGACTCTTCAGCCTTAGCTTCAGCAAAGTTTGGGTGACCAGCCCAAACACAAATTTGTTGTCCATTCCTGTAGACAATTGCCCTTTGCTTCTTTATCTCATAATCATTGCTTTCCTTGCTTTTTGTGATAAGTAATCCAAGAAGCTTGAGCTCATCTGGATAAGGTGCAGGATAGAAAGTCCTTGCTATATTTTTGCCCTTTGGTTTAGCAGGGGACTTGGGAGATAAGCTTCTTTGCAATGTAGCTTGTTCCACATCCCTAATGCATGAAGTTTGTCCTTTCTCCTTCCTTGAACCTTGAGTGACTCCATGTAGAAGGGGCTCTATCTTATATAAAGAATTGGTCTGTGGCTCCCATTCCGTTGATGCTAAAACCATGGCATCCGTTGATGGCTCTGTAGAAGAAGCTTGATTCGTTGATGGATCTGAAATCTTTGCAGAATCAGCTAACTTCTTGACTCTTTCATCTATCCTGGACCAGTGGTCTTTAATTTGTTCAGCAAGCTGTAGCTTCATAGATGCTTGCTGAATCAGGTCAATGCTGTCCAGTTTAGCTTTTCCTGACTCCCCCATAGCTAGTGGCTCCTTTGGCAGGGAAATGGCTGGGACCATAACCTTTGTGATTTGAATGTCTAGCTCCTTAGATTTCTCCCCCTTTTTGTTATCATCAAGATAGATGACTGGGAGTCCTTGAGCTGCCACTAGCTGGGCCAAGAGTAGTGTCTGCTTCTCCTGTTCCTTTTGCATCTGAGATAAAGTAGCTTCCACCTTGTCCACTCTAGAAGAGAGAGTCTTCAAGGAGGTAGCCACCTCAGGTTCCTTAGAGAAAAACCTGTTCATCTTGGACACAGTGAGAAGAGGAAGCTTTTCATCTAGCCTCCTTTCATTAGCATCCTTGAGATTGCTAATTGAGTCCTTGATTTCTCTAGCCTCAATCCTTGTCTGCATCATCTATAGCCTTTGTATTTCCAGTGAATCCATAATAGCCTTGTAGAATTTCTTGTCATTGGCATTTGCAGACTCATGAGCCAGATAGGCCTCATTGTACTGCCTTGTGATTGCAGCATCCAGGGAGATCCTTCCTTGTAAATCTTGAGAAAGCCAGTTTGGTGTAGGAGGCACCACAGAAGTCCCAGTCTGTGAAGTAGTGGCCACCTGATTGTCACCAAAGCTGTCCTCATCATCAGAGAAATCAAACTCACCACTTGCTGCAGCTCTTGGAGATAGATTGGTCAAGGCATCCTTTGCTCTTTGCATTGATGCAGTTGTATGAATTAGTTGTAGTGACCTCTCTGCCTCCACATTGCCATGTTGAGCCAAAACTTGATAGGCTGACACAGGATGAGTAAAGGTCTCAGGATCCAGGGAAATACTATCCAGAGTTTGTTGATAGAGCTCTTGGAAAGTAAGTTCCCTTTCTCCCTCATTGACCTCCATTGACTCACTGGCAATGGCTGCTTCCTCCCTTATGACTCCTGTAGTCCATTCTCTCTCTCCTCTATTTTCTTGCATCATGGGCTCCCCATGGCTCACACCTCTCACACCCTCACCTTCACCTACTAAGGTGGAACTCTCAAGCTCTCCTTTTGCCTGGCTGGAAGAAATAGCCAGCCTCTCACTCTCATTCTCTCCTTTTGCCTGGCTGCAAGCCAGCCTCTCAGTTTCACTCCCTCTCAATCCTAGAAGTGTCTCAACTACCACTAGATCATCTGCACTAGTTGTGGAAACAACTTGATTTTCAATTAGAGGTGCAGAGTGAACTATCAACGGTATGGTAGTTTGAACTGTCAACGGTATGGATACCGTTGATGGAGAAACACTTGTCAACGAAAGAGCCTATTTCGTTGATGAGGTCAAGAAAGCACTTGGAGAAAGTGAAATTACAGTAGAAACTGTGGTGATTGATTTAAGAGATTGTTCCACAGATCCTCTTGTAACTTCAGAAAAGGATGATTGGTGGCCCAACAAATCACTTAACAAGTGATGGTCACCAATGTCAGAGTGGGGCTTCTCCAAGAAAAGAGTTGGAGAATCAGGGATAGATGAATGGATCATATCCACATCTAATGATTGAGTTGGTGAATTTGGTGGAGATAGTTCAAGATTGATATCAAGAGAATGGGACTGTAACCCCAGAGTTATGATAGGGGTTACATCAAATTGAATTTGTGAAACTGGAAGTTTTGCTTCCAGTGTGTGTGCACCCTGTGAAACCTGGGATTTTTGCTTTACTCTTCTTTGGTACTGGGAAATTGTAGACTGTGGGCTTACAGTGTCCCTTGCCCTCTTGGACTGTGCTCTTGGTTGAGAGCTTGTTTCAATAATTACATCCTTTTGGGAGGATGCAATTAGACTTGTGCTTAAATCCATTTTACTCATTGTGCCTTGTTGGGAAGACACAATGGGGCTAGGCTGGGAAACACTTACCTCACCTTCCTTATTCTTGGGGTTTCTTTGACTTTCACCCCTTCCCTCACCTCTCACAACTCCAGACTCACTCCCCTTAGGTTGTGTGGTAGTTTTTACAACAGGTGCCTTTTGAGAAGCACCTGAGGTTGGCTTGGAGGATTTCTTTGATTTTGGTTTTGTTGCTGGGGAAGGAGCCTGTTGGGTCACAGCTACAGACTCCATAGCAACTGGGTTGGATGAAACAATGGAAGTAACAGCTATACTAATAGGGATAACAGTAGTTACCTCAATGATTGGCAGATACACCACTGGAACATCACCATTGTGGTTCAGCCTCAGTATGTCTGTCAATACTCTCTTCTCTTGCACAAAGCACTCAAACCTGGCAGTAGGGTTAGAGATAACTAATGGTGCTGGACTAACATGATTAGCCAGCATCATCAGAAACCTTGCATAATAGATATTTTTCTTCCTATTTGCCTTATCACCCAACTTAGCACCAATTTCATACATAAGTTGGGTGCTAAAGTTGTAATATCTATCATTTAGAAGCATGGTTAGGAGAATTAACATAGAGTTAGTTAATGCATCAAAATTACTAATCTTTCCAGAAAAGACCTTAATGAATGCATCAGCTAAATAGCTGTATTCCCTAACCAAACCTCTCCTAATTATCTTACCCAAGTTATTAGTAGGCAAAGAGTAGTTTATAGAATTTAGCACGGTAGTTATTTCAGTGTTAGTAGGCAAAGCATCACAGTTATTATCAGGAATATGTAAACATGCTTGCAAAACATCAGAATTAACTATGTACTCATTACCTTGAAGAGTGAATTGCAGTGTGCAGTTTGTTCCACTATACTCACATGAGGTCCAAATCTCCTCGATTATTTCATTGTAGAGTGGTGTAGAGTGAAACATCGCATAGCTCAACTTACAGTTCCTCATGAAGTCCATCATCTTGAAAAAGATGCTGTTCGGACTCTCCTTAACAACAAATGGAATAGAATTGTTCTTCTCATAGATGAACCCACCAGCAGACATAAGCTTGACTATGGGTGCCATTGTTGAATGAGGAAAAGCTTCGAGCTGTATTGCTTGTTAGAGAGAAGAAGATAGAAAAACTTTTGGAATTTTTTAGAACAGGTAGAAATGAAATAAAGAAATTGAAATTTCTTAAATACTCCCCCAAAAATTCTCAGAAATTAAGTCCAATAATTAATCTAAATTACCTGATTGGCTTAAAAAAGTAACCGTTAGAATTAAATATTACCACGATTTATACTTACAGGGGTGTATGTATAGATCGTGATAAAGAACGTGCAATTTCAACGGTTCAGATTAAAAAGCGCTACATCAACGAATCAGAGTTGGGCATTTTAGGTCCCTTCTATTTCGTTGATAAAGCTGCGTTTCGTTGATATAAAAGAGCTATCAACGAAACACCCAGAAAAATGCTAAGACTATCAACGAAATGGTGCGTTTCGTTGACATAGTAATTTTGACTTAGACAAAATTTCACCTTTTCCTGAGAAAATCAATTCACAGAAAAATTATAGCAAATTCCTGGCTGCATTTTAACTTGCAAAAATCTCAAAATAATTAAGAGAAATTTAGCATACCTAGCTCACTTACTAATCTTGAGAATGTGGATTCATCAAGTGGCTTGGTAAAGATGTCTGCAAGTTGTTGTTCACTTGGAACAAAATGTAACTCCACAGTACCATTCATAACATGTTCTCTAATAAAGTGGTACTTGATGTCAATGTGCTTGGTCCTTAAATGCTGCACTGGATTCTCAGTAATGGCAATGGCACTAGTGTTGTCACAGAAAATAGGAATTTTCTCAACTCTTAATCCATAATCAAGTAGTTGGTTTTTCATCCATAAAATCTGTGCACAACAACTTCCAGCTGCAATATACTCAGCCTCAGCTGTGGAGGTGGAAACTGAGTTTTGTTTCTTGTTGAACCATGATACAAGCTTGTTTCCTAAAAATTGACAGGTTCCAGTTGTGCTTTTCCTGTCAATTTTACATCCTGCATAATCTGCATCTGAATAACCAATTAGTTCAAAACCAGATTCTCTAGGATACCAAATGCCAAGGTTTGGTGTTCCTTTGAGATATCTGAAAATTCTTTTAATAGCAACTAAATGGGATTCCCTAGGATCAGCCTGAAATCTAGCACATAGACATGTAGCAAACATAATATCAGGTCTACTAGCTGTTAAATATAAAAGTGAGCCAACCATGCCTCTGTAACTTGAAATGTCCACAGATTTTTCCTTAGTATTCAATTCAAGTTTGGTGGCAGTAGGCATGGGTGTTTTGGCAGGAGAGCATTCCATTAAGTTAAACCTCTTTAACAAATCATTAATGTACTTGGTTTGACTAATGAAAATGCCTTCATTAACTTGCTTTACTTGAAGACCAAGAAAATAAGTTAATTCTCCCATCATGCTCATTTCATACTTACTTTGCATAAGCTTGGCAAACTTTTGACAAAGTTTTTCATCTGTAGACCCAAAAATTATGTCATCTACATAAATTTGAACAAGTATTGTAGAGCCATTCACAATCCTATGAAAAAGAGTTTTATCTACAGTACCTCTAGTGAAGTGATTCTCAAGAAGGAACTGCGACAATGTGTCATACCAGGCTCTAGGTGCTTGTTTCAAACCATAGAGTGCTTTGAGGAGAAAGTACACATACTCTGGAAAATCATCATCTTCAAAGCCAGGAGGTTGACTCACATACACCTCCTCTTCCAGTTCCCCATTCAGAAAAGCACTCTTCACATCCATTTGAAAGACCTTGAAATTGGCATGGGCTGCATAGGCTAGGAAAATCCTTATTGCTTCTAGTCTTGCAACAGGAGCAAAGGTTTCATCAAAATCAATTCCCTCTTCCTGTGAGTAGCCTTTTGCAACCAATCTAGCTTTGTTCCTTGTGACTATGCCATTTTCATCCATCTTGTTTCTGAACACCCATTTTGTGCCTATTACACTCCTGTCTTTAGGCTTGGGCACCAGCTTCCAAACATTGTTCCTCTCGAATTGGTTTAGCTCCTCTTGCATAGCCAAAACCCAATCTGGATCTAGAAGTGCATCCTCAACTTTCTTTGGCTCTTCTTGAGACAGAAAGCTACTATATAGACATTCCTCTTGAGTTGCTCTTCTAGTTTGAACTTTTGAAGAAACATCACCTATAATTAGTTCAAAGGGATGATCTTTAGTCCATTTTCTTGAGGGAGGTAGATTTGCTCTTGAAGAAGTAGCTTCATGATCATGATTGCCTTGATTAGATATTTGTCCTTGAGAAACTCCCCCTGAGTTTGTTGTCCCTAATTGATCACTCCTGGAAGCATTTCTGTGACTGTCAACGGAATGTCCATTTTGACTGTCAACGAAACGCTCATTCTGACTGTCAACGAAATGACCATTGTGACTGTCAACAAAATGACCATTTGGTCTACTAACAGCTATTCTTTTCAATCTTAATGCAGCAATTTCATCTTCACTGCTGCTTTCATCTGTGCTAGATACAACAACTTTGGACTGTTTCTCAATAGTCTTATCATGATCCATTTGTTCTCCTTCCTCATTCTCAAAAGAGAGACTTTCATGGAAACCTTCATCACAGAGACCCTGAATTTTGAGATCATCAAAAACAACATGTACAGATTCCATAACAATGTTGGTTCTGAGATTGTAGACTCTGTAGGCTTTCCCTGCTGCATAACCCACAAATATTGCTTCATCTGCCTTTGCTTCAAATTTCCCCAAGTGCTCAGCTTGATTTCTCAGAACAAAACACTTGCAACCAAAGACATGAAGAAAATCCAATAGTGGTTTCTTTCTTTTGAGTAGTTGATAAGGTGTCATTCCCTTGGCCTGATTAATCAAAGAAATATTTTGAGTGAAGCAAGCTGTGTTGACTGCCTCAGCCCAAAAATAAGTAGGTAACTTTGATTCATCTAGCATTGTCCTTGCAGCTTCAATAAGTGTTCTGTTTTTCCTTTCAACTACACCATTTTGCTGTGGTGTCCTTGCTGCTGAAAACTCATGCAATATACCATTTTCTTCACAGAACACTTTCATGCTTGAATTCTTGAATTCTGTCCCATTGTCACTCCTAATTCTTCTCACTTTGAAATCAGGATGATTGCTTACCATCTTGATGTGATTGATAATGATTTCACTTGCCTCATCTTTGGAGTGCAAAAAGAAAGTCCATGTAAATCTAGAAAAATCATCAACAATCACAAGACAGTACTTCTTCTTTGAAATTGACATGACATTTACAGGGCCAAATAAATCCATGTGGAGCAACTCAAGCTGTTGAACAATTGATGACTCTGTCTTGCTTTTGAATGATGCCTTCTTTTGTTTCCCTTTTTGACAGGCATCACACAACCCATCCTTGGAGAATTCTACCTGTGGAATTCCTCTAGCAAGATCTTTCCTTACCAAATCATTCATGACTTTGAAATTCAGATGAGATAATTTCTTGTGCCACAGCCAACTTTCATCCTTGCTTGCCTTGCTGAAAAGACATGTGATGGTGTCTGGACTTGTGCTGCTAAAGTCAGCAATGTACACGTTCCCTCTTCTGAATCCAGTCATGACCACATTGTTGTTTCCTACCTTAGAAACAACACAGGCTTCTTTTGAAAAAGTAACTAAAAATCCTTTGTCACAAAGTTGGCTGATACTAAGCAGGTTGTGCTTAAGACCATCCACCAATGCAACCTCATCAATGATGACATTCTCTTTTGAAATCAAGCCATATCCCTTTGTGTAGCCTTTGTTGTCATCTCCAAAAGCAATACAAGGGCCAGCTTTTTCCTGAAACTCTGTGAGCAGGGTAGAATCACCAGTCATGTGTCTTGAACAACCACTATCCAAGTACCAAAGATTCCTTTTGTCTCCCTGCACACAACAAACCAAATCAAGTTGATTTTGGTACCCAAGTTTCCTTGGGTCCTGTCTTGTTAGCCTTTGATTTCCCTCTCAGATCATTTTTCACTTGTGTTGATCTTTGAGGGTTGTTCACAGTTTCATTCTCAGCATGCATAGATGGAGGAACAAACATGTTATTCCATGGCATTTGTGGCATGTTAAACATATTCATGTAAGGGTTAGGCACAAATGACATACCAGCATATGGATTTTGATACTGTGCATATGGAGCAAACATGTTAGGCATAACAGGCATTGCAGGTATAGAATCATTCAATGTAGACTTAGGCATTCTCACATTAGCAGGTTTCTTAACAGACTTGCAATTAGCAGATAGATGATTAACACTACCACAATTAACACATGTCTTTCTAGGTGCATATTTATCAGGTGTGTAATTGTTGTGCTTGTTAATCCCTACTTTTCCGTTTCTGTTATTCTTTTTGTTACCTTTAGTCTCAACTTGAACTTTCTCTAACTTGTCTTTCAATTGCTTGTTAGACAAGTGACCTACATTAGCTCTTTCAACAGGCTTCTCAACTTTCTTTGATTTACTAGACTCACCTTGAACAAAGTTCTTGGTGACAGGACCATACTTTTCATTAAGTCTAGTGAGTTCTACTTTCTTTTTCTCTGTCAACGAAACAGCATGATCGGTTGATGGTTCATCTGTCAACGAAACATTGCATTCCGTTGACGTATCAACCTTCAACAAATGATCATTGTTGTTTGTTGACTCTGATTCTGATTCTAAGGTTTCAACAGCATACCCTAGTTTCTCCTTGTTCTTTTTCCATGATTGCTCACAGAAAGATTCCACACCTTGAACATTAATGATGTTGCTAGCAACATTCCTGGAATCTTTCCATTTTGCAATCACACTCTGTTCTATCTCTAGTTGTGTTTTAAGAATTTCTTCCCTCTTTAATACTTTCTCAAGTTCCAGCTTAGCATCCCTACTAACACATCTCATTTTCTCAAACTCAATGAGCTGTGCTTCTAACATGGCATTTCTATCACTTAAGAGCAGATTTGATTCTTTAATCCTTGAATTCTCCTTGGTAAGTGATTTAAGAGTAACACGCAGATTGTATAGTACAGTAGACATTTCATTTACTGCACTATCGCATTCCTCTTTAGAAAGCTCAGAAAGATTAGTAATTGTTACCTGGTTGCTTGAGGAGCTTGCTTCCTGCTCATGATTGTTAGCCATAAGAGCCAAGTTGACATACTCAACATCATCATCAGAATCTTCACCATTACCAGCCCAATCATACTCCTGAGACATGAAAGCCTTTTCTTTTTGCTTGAGAAGTTCAAAGTATTTCTTTTTATAATCAACAGGCTCAAATTTCCTGTTGCCCATCTCAATCTTGGGCTTTCTGCAGTCTCCAGCAAAGTGACCAAGCATTCCACAATTGAAACATTTAGATTTAGACTTTTCAATCCAGTTACTTTTTTTAGGTTGAAAGTCTCTCCTTGGTGGCCTTGCTTCTGAGTTTCTCTTGAACTTGAACTTAGAGAATTTTCTTGACAGAAAAGCAATGTGTTCATCAATCTCATCTAAGTCATCCAAGTTGGCTGGTTCTGATTCTTCTTCCTCTGTCATCTTGCCTTTTCCCTTGCTAACATCACTTCTACAACTAGCTCGACTAGTTGTGGCTTTTGCAGCTTCCTCATTGTCATCTTCCAGTTAGTTCACAGATGCAATCAATGCAATAGATCCACCCTTCTTCTGTACCTTCTCAATTTCTTCATCTTGCTCCATTTCCAACTCATATGTCTTTAATGTTCCATACAGCCTTTCAAGAGTGTAATCTTTGTACTCTTGAGTGTTTCTTAGAGAAACAATCATAGGCTTCCATTCTTTTGGAAGAGCTCTTAGAAATTTAAGGTTTGAATCCTTAGTTTGGTAGATTCTCCCATACAACTTTAATCCATTCAGAAGCTTTTGAAACCTACTAAACGTGTCATTTAGGGTTTCACCAGCTTTAAAGTGAAAGTGCTCATATTGTTGTATAAGGAGTTGCATTTTGTTCTCCCTTACTTGCTCAGTTCCTTCACATAGTGTTCTGACAGTGTCTCATACTTCTTTGGAGGTTGTACAGTTTATGACATTGTCAAACATCTCTTGCTCCAAACCATTAAACAGAATGTTCATGGTTCTTTTATCTTTATGGACTTCTGCAACATCTTCAATAGTCCATTCTGAGACAAGTTTTGGAATTTCCACATCAGGAGCATCATCTGGCAGTCCAACTCTAGATGCAAACTTCATGGGAACGTGTGGACCTTTCTCAATGCAGTCTACATACCTCTCGTCCATAGACATGAGATGTAAATGCATCTTTACTTTCCAGTGAAAGTAATTGTCCTTATCAAGAACTGGTATCTTCACACCTGCATCCTTCTTCACCATGGTTTCTGTTTTGGTCTTGATCTTTAAACTTCTTGTATGTTAGAATCTTGCTCTGATACCAATTGTTAATCCCAAATGACCTAACAGAATTGTAGAAGGGGGGTTGAATACAATTCTTGATATTTTCTTAAACTTAAAACACTTATAAATAAAACTGAACTGAATAAGTAAAAACACAAGATATAAATAATTCAGTTGGATTGTTTGATGATCCAACTGAAGTGTTTTTATTTCGGAAATAATCTGTGATACAGAATGTACACAGCTGCTCAGTTACAAGATTTGTAGAGAAGAAATGCTCTCAAAAATAGCTAATACAATCTATTTGTTTTTCTTCTCTCGTATCTATTTTAACTGCTACACTTGGTTATATATATTCCCAAGTTTACAAAGCTATTTTAGGCTACACTAAAGTACACAAAAGGTAACCGCCAATAGTTTGCTTTTCATCCCTTTGTCCAGTGGTCCCTGGAGATCCTTGCTTTTGTCTTCATGCTTATTATGATCACTCCCAAGAGCCCAATTGGAAACTGGGATGTTTCCTTATTCCCCATGTCCATTTTAATGGTTTCCAATGCAAAGTACACTTCCACATCACCTTTAGATCTGTTCAGTAAACTGTCACTATCACTTTGTCAACTATTCAGAAAAGCAATAATGATTCGTTGATAGCAGGGAGATGTGTTTCGTTGATAGCTTTATTCTCCATTTCGTTGATGAGTAAACTTCATTTCGTTGATGAGTAAACTTCATTCCGTTGATGGTGTATCCTTGTTCCGTTGATAGAGTAATCTTCATACCGTTGACATGTCTTCACTTAGGCAAAATTACAAGGCATGATATACTTACAATTAACCAACCTATTTTGCCTATCTAGTACTTAGTCAACATGACTTAGAAAACCTATCTAATACATACATCAAATGCATATCAAACTGTGAAGTATTGTACAGTGCAATTGCTACAACACTCATTCCGTTGATGAGCTTCCTGTCAACGAAACACTGCAAAGCATGCCATTCCGTTGACAGTTACAAAATGACTTAATACAAAATCTACTAAGTGTTTTTATAATTATCATCAAGAACAACATATTCCTAACAGTAGACCTCCATGGTTTTTCCAATTAGGTGTCCAAAAATTTTGTTCACCAATCTTTGGTAGGTTGCCCCTGCATTCTTAAGTCCAAATGCCATGACTAGATAACAGAAAACACCAAAGTCAGTGATGAATGATACCTTGGAGATGTCATCCTTGTGCATTTTGATTTGGTTGTATCCACTGAAACCATCCATGAAGCGGAGAATCTCGTGTCCAGCTGTAGCATCTATTAATGCATTAATCCTTAGTAAGGGAAAACAATCCTTAGGACATGCATCATTCAAGTCAGTGAAGTCTACACACATCCTCCATTTTCCATTCGCCTTTTTGACCATTACGGGGTTAGCCAACCATTCCGGGAATTGTATCTCTTCAATGAATCCGGCCTCTAGAAGTTTTTCAACTTCTTGTTTAATGGCCTCTTGCCTTTCTGGAGCAAAATTTCTCTTCTTTTGTTTCACCGTCTTTCTTTCAGGATCCACATTCAACTTGTGAGTTATCAATTGGGGATCAATCCCTGGCATGTCAGCCGCTGTCCAAGCAAAAACGTCATTATTCTCTTGAAGAAAAGATATGAGCTTGCTTTTCAATGGCTCAGGGAATTGGGATTAAATCCTCAGCTGGTTTCCCTCTTCGGTCCTCATTGTCGCCAGTATCCATGTCTTCAATTGGGAGAACTTGCCCCCCCCCCCGATTCCATCAGGCCTTAACGTGGCTACATAACAACTTCTAGCCATCTTTTGGTCTCCTCGTTCTTCTCCAATCCCATTCCTCGTTGGGAACTTGATTTTCAGATGATAAGATGAGGCAACGGTCTTGAACGCATGAAGACCAGTCCTTCCCAGGATTGCATTGTAGGTCGAAGTTGCCTTTATAACTATGAAGTTCAGCATTTGAGTAGACGTATTCATCCCTTGCCCCATGGTCATTGGGAGTTGGATAGTGCCTTCCACTTTTGATTTCACCCCATTGAATCCGTATATGGGCATATTCGAGGGTGTTAATTGAGAGTCAGTGTAGCCCATCTTGATGAAAGCATCATGGAACAAGATGTCTACTGAGGCTCCATTGTCAACCAAAACTCTCTTGGTTTTAGAATTTCCTATCACAGGAACGATGATTAAAGGATCATCGTGGGGAAACTTCACTCCCTCTATGTCTGAATCATCAAAACCTATTGATACTTCGGTTCGGGCACACTTCGGTGCTTCCCCAACCATAGTCATTACTTCTCGAGCATAAGCCTTTCTTGAATTTCGGGAGGACCCAGCAGCAGTTGGCCCTCCGAATATCATGTTGATGACTGGCCCTCGGGGCTTAGGGTTACGATCTTGGTCGTTGTCCCTTCTGTCGTAATCCTTCCTTTCATAGTTTCCTCTTTGAATCCCTTGATTTCCATCATTGGTGAATTTGCTGAGTTTTCCTCTTCGTATCAGAAATTCGATCTCATCTTTCAATTGCCTACAATCGTCGGTGTCGTGACCGACTTCTTTATGGAACCGACATAACTGATTTTGGTTCCGTTTGGACATGTCAGCCCTCATTGTCTTCGGCCATTTGAGATCTCATTCCTTAGCTATCTCCATCAGAATTTGACTCCTGGGAGTGTTCAATCTTGCATACTCCGTAAACTTTGGCCCAAAATTGTTTCTCTTGGGTGGAGAATCAGAGCCCTTTGACGTTCTGGGAAACTTTTCCTTGACGTCGTACTCCTGAGTTTCTTTTCTTTTCTTTGAGTTTCCACTATCGCTAGCAGTGGGTTCATACTTTTTCATGCTTTCTTCAGCCTTGATATACTTTTCGGCTCTATCTTGGAGCTTCAGCATGCTCTCGGGTGGATGTTTAGCCAACGACCTTTTGAAGTGGTCATCAGTAGTTCCTTGTTGCAGGGCTATCATAGCCACTCTGTCCTCTAAGTCCGGGACTTTCAAAGCCTCCCGAGTGAATCGATTGATGTAGTCCCTTAGGGCTTCATTCTTTCCTTGCTGGATTGCCATGAGTGATGCAGAGCTTTTCTCATGCACCCTTCCACTAATGAACTGACTGATAAAAGCTTTGCTTAGTTCCTTGAAAGACCTAATTGAGTTGGGAGGAAGACGGCTATACTAGCGTTGGGCCATATCTGCCAAGGTTTGTGGAAACGCCCTACACTTGACCGCATCGTTGGTTGACTGCAACAGCAGTGCATTGGAGAAGGTCCTTACATGATTTGCGGGATCTCCCGTTCCATCATAGGCTTTGATCGAAGGCATCTTGAATTTTCTGGATATAGCCATTTTCATGATGTCTTGAGTAAACGGTGGTGTAGGATCATCAGGATCTCCTAAGGGCAACATAATACTAGGATCACCCCTTGGGGCTTCGGCCCTCTTGGTTCTTCTTGCCGGTGGATCTAAGTTGATTATCGGGATCCCTACAGTTGTTCGGCCTTGAGATTGAGCGGCCTCCTCCTCATCAAGGAGTTTCTTGAGTCTTGCAGTCTCTGCCTCATGGGTTGCAATTTTCTCCTTAGTAGTTTGGGGTTGATCCCGATTTGTCTGGGAAGAACGTCTCCTTCTTGGGGCGACATCCTCTCCAGTTGTATAACCCTCATCCTCGGTGTATGGGCCCGAGTAATCTTGAACGAAAGGGGTCTGGCGAGTTTGTTGATTTTGGGGTCCCAGACCTTGAATATAATGGAGCATATATGCCTCATGGTAGATTGGATTAGTTCCACTACCGCCCACCATGGGTCGAGGGGGCATGCCATAGCTTGGCATCCCCAAAGTCTGATTCACGTATTGAGGGAGATCAGTAGTATGAAGTTGAAGGCTTCTCGGTGCATTCATGATGAGTGGAGAAGTCGAGATTGGTTGATGGTGAACGGTCTCTTATGGATTAGATCCATGAATGACCATCTGCAGGGGATTCGTCCCTTCAACCGAAATTGGGATTTCCGGTCCTTGAGTGTTGGTGGGGATATTCGTCCCTTGAGTGCCAGTAGGTGGCGGTGGTTGATTTCCGTGAGTATCAGCCTCAGAGGTGACAGGGCGATCCTCAGGAGTTTGAGTATCTCGAGCTGTTCTTCGTGTGTTTGCTATGGTTGATGTTGTCTTCCCACAGACGGAGCCAAATGTTATGGATTAAAAAACGTGCTTGTATATTAATTGCTAGGATTAATGAGCTTTCGAGCTTTAATGCGAGGGTTTAATGAGCTTCGAGCTTTAATGGCCGCACTTGTGTTTCGAGACTAAATCGGTCCTCACAAGATGCCTATGTATCTCAATTATTACTGAGAATCAAGCCAAATTAACGTAGTTCTTGGTGTTGCCCTCGGGGCTATGGTGGCAGGGGCACACCAAGGGCATAGTGACTTGTATGTCCTTATTCGAGGATGAAGTCTAAAACGTAGTTCTAGGGGTGCCTTCGTGGCTTGTTGCGCCTTCGAGGCGTTGTGATGTATGGAGCTGTGCCCAAAACGTGACGTATGGAGCTGTGTCCAAAACGTAGTTCTGATTGCAGGATCAGGGTCCTTATATAGGCGTCTAGAGCCTAGTATTTATGGTATGTTTAGGAGTCTTAGCGAATAAGTCTCCTTATTGATAATGGATAAACATTGTATTTCTTGCAGGATAAGTCTTTTCCTTGTTGATAAAGGCTATGACTCATTAATTGCCTTTAATTGGGATTCTGGATCCTTCTTTGATGAATTTACCATATTTTGGACTCTTTTTATGAGCTGTATATTTTCCCTATTCATTAATTACGAAATTAATGAATAATTAGGGTGTCGGGCCTTAAATATCGGCCTTTCCATTGAATAGTCAATTATATTTCTATAATTACTTTTCTATCAATATCAACAAAGATAACATATTATTACTTTTTTATAAACTATTAATTAGAGTAGAAATGAGCTCTTATAAGTGAGCAAAATAGATGGACACTGAAAACAATATAAAATTTTAATATTTGTGTTTAGTTTTTGAGTACATAACCACGATCATACGTGACAAAACGATATAAAAGTACGATATAATTAATTAAGTAAAATAATTTACATATATATTAATATATTATAATAACATAATTTATATATAATTTAGACTTAATTGCACACTGATGGTCTGTAGTTTAATATTTTTGCACGGAGATGGCTAAATTATTAGTTGTGCCAAAGTGATGACTAATTTTTAAATTCTTAGCACTTAGGTGGCTCCAGGTCCCTTCCGTTAGTTCAAAACTAATGGTGTTAAGGTTTTTGAAATAAACTAAGATTGAATTCCATTTTGATGGCTGTAATTTAATTTTTTTTTACACATTGTTGGCTAAAGTAAAATGGTAGGTATATTATTATTCTAAAATCATACTGGGTGGCTAGATAAGATAACAAACAATTAATTTTATAAATAATTATTATCTCTTTTAAATTAAAAGCGACGATACTTTTATTATCCTTTCAAATGAATGAATTAAGTCACACAAAACATGGAAGGTTTGGAACTTTCAATAACTGATGTCATAGAAGCGTAAGCTGATCTGTCTCTCTCTCTTAATTATGTGAGTTTTAACTAAGTTAAGCCTAATTCATACATCTATAATATCTTATAATAAACAAACTTTAATGTTTGGTCGGTGCATGTTTTTTGGTACTTCATGATTTTACTTAATCTCTTACTCACGGGCAAACCCTTACTTATTTATTTTAAAACATGTTTTAAAATTTTTAATTATTTAGAAATGAGATATTAATTATTTATATAAAAAATTGGTATAATATCTACCCACCTATTATGATATTATGTCATCAATAGAACTATTTTTTAATTTAGCCAACAATGTGAAAAATAATTAAATTATAGCCATCAAAATGCTATTCAATCTTAGTTTATTTTAAAAATCCTAACGCCGTTAGTTGCGAACTAACGGAAGGGACCTAGAGCCACCAAAGTGCTGAGAAATTCAACAATTAGCCATCACTTTGGCACAACTAATAATTTAGCCATTTTCGTGCAAAAATATTAAACTATAGACCATCAATCTGAAATTAAGTCTATAATTTAACGTTAATAATTGAATTCTATAAAAAAAATATTATAACTTCGGTTAATATATGTAATTTAATTATGTATCAATATTTAAAAATCATATAAATTAATATTTTACTTTATTTTATTTTCGTGTACCTTTGTGTTGTTTCACTTTATTTCATTATGTTTGCATTACTGTTTTAGTTGTAGGTACACGAACTTATTGTTTATCGTGTTCGTGTTGAAGTTTTAGTCACACCAAGCACAGAAATACATAATACGAATTGTCATGTCTATTTTAGAGTAACATTTTTCTTCCAAAATTTCACATCCCAAGTTAAGATCTAAGATAAAAAGTTCATTGAAAATAATTTAAGATTTTTTAGTATGAGCACAAATAAGCTCAGTTGTTCATGAGTTACTCGAATTCTGTTCATGATTTACTCGAATTCGAACATAAATATATTTGAATTCAGATAACTGAACAATTTCAATACTTTATCGGACAAAATTAAATCTCAAATTGCCTATCTCGTAAGACTAATAAGCTTTATCAAATTTTCATTATTTTTCATTATTTATATATTATATATAATATTATTATTATTAAGACATTAAACATTTGTGTAGATTTTTTTTTACATATGTGATCGAGTAGAACTTGAACTTATCACATTCGAGTTTGTGTTGCTATTTAAGTATAACTAGCGTAAAAGCCCGTGCGAGTCACGGGCATTGCAATAATTTCTCGCATGAAATTGTTTATATATTGAGATAATTTTGTAATTTAAAATTCGAAAAAGGATAATATTCCGATTCTATCTCATATTTTAATAGTATTTTTGTAATATGGCATACCAATTACATTAACCGGATATTCTATAACTTGATTAAATTTCATAAAATTTGGATAAATATTCATACGATAATAATCGCATGATTACATTTAATTGCTAAAATATTAATATGATTTTCGATGATAAGATAGGAACTTTATCAAATTGAACATTTGAGTACATTTATAAAGAATCGATATATACATAAAACAAAAATATATTATGAAACTATTAATATTATATGAAAGTAGTATTTGCGGTGTATAGCTCATTTTTTATATATTATATACATATTTTTACATTTTAGTCTAAAAAATTTATTACACAATATCAAAATTCTATTTTAAAATTTTGGTAAATTGAAACAATTTTTATCTTATAATATGAATTATTTTTAAACTCAACTTGAATTTTTACAAATATTTTTATCAATGTAAATTATGATTAGACGACCTTAATGATTGTGTATCAACATAATATTTAAGATGAAACTTTTTGGTTTCATCATAGGTTGATCTAAGTATATGTTATAACTCAACCATCATATATTATGTTGATTATTTGATCAATTTAGTATACTATTTAAAATTCATATTACCATATTTTGAGTTATATTCTAATTGGTCAGTGCGATTAATTATTGCAATTTTATAATATTTATAATTCAAAAAAAACATAGATTTTTTCATTTTATATTGATTATTAATTATGTTATTTTTTATATATATAACATAAATCCTATTTTTGGAGTTGTCATTTTTTTAAACATAAATTCAATTATTTTTGTTTCTTTTAAGATAAATGTTTTTAGATCAATCACACTTTTAAATCGCTAAAAGTCTAAATAGTTGGTCGACCAAAAATCTCTAATATGACTCGCGTATTTAAAATTTTATATACATAAAAATTATGCGAGACAATAATTTATTATGTATAATTTTATAAACAAAATTATATATTTCTTAAAAAAATCTTATTTTTTATTTCAATAGTTTAATATCTACACAGATGAGAAGGTAAATAAATTCATATTTTTTAGGAATCGATTACATTTATGTATAATTTTATATTATTTAAAATTTTATTTTTTATATCAATCATTTAAAATGACAAAAGAGCAATATAGAGTATACTCAATCCATTAAAAAAATTGGAATATATAATATGCAACATTCTATAAATAATATAAACCAACGTTTTTTTTGGAGAAAATATGAGTTATCTAAAAATATTTTTAAAGAAAACTCAAAATAACGTACAGTATAATGGTTATGGTATGAGTTAGATTAGAGAAGGTTAGTGGTTCGATTTTCAACACTAACATAATTTCATCTACTCTTTGCATAAATATAAAAGAGAATGTGTTTTTTGTAATTTTTTAACATATAGGAGCAAAATCGTAAATTCATAGGTATTAAAATGACATATATCAATCATTTAAAGTGACAAAAGAGAATTGTAGATCACGCTCAATCGATAAAAATATTTTTTGTAATTATATATTGTGCAATATTCTAGAAATAATATAAATCAATATTTATTTACTCTATAATAAAAATAAAAAAAGATGGGAGAATATGTGGTTTATCTATTAAGATTTTGAAAGTAACTTAAAACAAAGTGTAGCACAATGGTTGTGGTGCAAGTTTGAGTGTAGAAGGTCACATGTTCAATTCTCAAGACTAACATATTTAATTTAATTTTTGCATAAACATTAAAGGGGTGGCATTTTTGTAATTTTTCAAAAATAAGGGGTAAAATTGTAACTTCACAGGCATTAAAGTGGCACTTTTTGCCTTTGTGTTGTGATTTAATATATAGTAATAGATTTAGAGTAACATTTTCTTCCAAAACTTCAAATTTCAAGTTAAGATCTAAGATAAAGAGTTCATTGAAAATACTTTAAGATTTTCGAGTATGAGCTCAGTTGTTCATGAGTTACTCGAATTCGAACATAAATATTATTTATATATATAATATTATTATTTAGATATTAAATATTCGGGTATATATTCTTTACATATGTGATCAACTTGAAATTATCACATTCGAGTTTTTGTTGTTATTAAGTATAATTGATAAGAGTTCTTCGAGTTATTAAATTTAAGCTTAAATTATTAGTTCGAGCTCGAGCCTAATATTATTCTGCTCGACTTGACTCGACGCGACGTCTTTATATCCGATGCTCTCATTTGTACACTTATTACATTAGTGTAGGGAGCAAAATATATCCATAAACATAGGGATGGATATTTCATCTGCGCGGCCCGATCTCGATTCAGTCCTCGCTCCAAACAGGACGAAATTTTGGGGATTTTTTTCGGGTTCAGGACGGGAAACAGAGAAAGTTTAATAACAAATTCGGGGATCGGGATTAGCGTCTTCCCGCCTCGAAACTCCCCCTGCCCCTGCCCCTGCCCCTACCCCTGCTCCTGCCCCGCTTACCAAATATAATAAAAATATTAACATTCATAATATATTAAATAATTTATTAAAAGTAGATGTAATTACATTAATTCTCTAAGTTTAGAATTTTATCCATTTATTAATTAAAAAAATTATATTATAATACATATATTCTTAGTTTTAACTTTTATTTAAATCATAAATAATTAATTCAAAATAAAGCTTAAGATGTGATATGAAAATTAAAAACTATATATTATTACAACATGATTTATTAACTTGTTTTTTCAAAATATTTTACATAACATTTATTTTTAGTTTTTTCAAAAAAATAAAAAATCCTTTGATTTCCCGTTTGGGATTGGGATCGGGAGGAAAAGAAGTATCATTTGGGGAACGGTTTCGGGTTTGGGGATCAGGGTGGGGATAACATTTTCCGACCTCAAAGTGACGCGATGCCCATCCCTATAGATTAGTTCGAAAATTATTTGTTAATTTACAAATTGGAATGGATTAGTTTTTGGCTTAGAAATGATTGAATACATGTGAATGCATTAAATTTTTGAAACAATTGTTACAAATAAGTATTACTCTCTTTTTGTATATCTATCTATATATATATACCCGTGATATTTTTGAAAAAGTAGGGGATTTTGTTAGAAAAATAGAAAAAGTAATATATTTTATCTGAATAAGGTAACTAGTTATAAATAATTACTTTTATTATTTAATAATATTTTTTAATTGATAAGTAAGGGTAATTAAGTAAAATCACAAAGTACCATACCGACCAACCAAACTTTTAATGTTTCGTCTATTATATAATGGAATAGATTTTATATATTTTTTCTTGACTTTTCTTAAATCGTTAAAATTTAAAATTTTACAAAAATATTATAGGACCGTTGCGAAGCGCGGCTTAGTCGACTAGTATATATATAAAGTAAAATCTCGGGCGGCCCCACACTTGGTGATGTGTTTCTTTCCGTAGAATTTCTAAGCAATTTTCTCCATTTTTGAGAGCTCTGGTGCTTTAAAATTAAAACATTTAAAGAAAAACTGACAATAATAATGAATAATCAACTTATTCCTTTTTAGATCCCTGATTTAATGATGGAGGGACATTGAATGTTTGAACCTCCTCAGCTCCCATACTTGATCACGTTCATAGTATAAATACACTAGCTATAAACAATGTCCCATCACTTGGTACAGTAGAACCTCGATAAATGAATGTTCGATAAATGAATAACCTCGTCAAATGAATATTTTTTTCCGGTCCCAACTTGGGACAATAGAGTAAATGAATAATCTCGCTAAATGCATTAATGAATAAATTTTATTGAAATCTTTAAAGGCCCTATGTAAACATAAATGAATATTCACTAAAATTAAAATAATATATATTTTTATGATATATGTCATCTAGTCAAAAAAAATTATAAATTCAAATATAATTTAATAGACTCTAAGTATATTACTAATACAATCGTATGAACACTCTCAAGTATATTAAAATAGTACAAGTATACTATACTTAATTTATATGTATAATTCATGTATGCATATTATTGAAAGTGAATAAAATATATGGTAAGAATTTTAAATTTTTAACAATTATCTTCTAGATACATTCGAATATTAAATTTTGAAACATCATTATCATATTTTAAAAAATAAAAATATTATCTAAATGAATAAATATTCATTTATCGATAATTGAATAAAATATTCATTAATCGATAAATAAATAATCTCGTTAAACGAATATATTTTTTTGGTCCCAAGTGTATTCATTTATCGAGGTTCTACTATAGTTCTCTTTTACTTTTATATTTCATAAATAGCTCTTATTCTTTTATGTGAAAGCATATGCATATTTAAAATTTTGTAAGTATATTTAACATTTAATTGTTTATGCCATGCTTTATAAATCATATTGTTATGGATTAAAAAACGTGCTTTGTGAATTTAATGCTAGGATTAATGAGCTTCGAGCTTTAATGGTTGCACTCGTGTTTCCGGACTAAATTGATCCTCACAAGATGCCTACGTATCTCAATTAGTGTTGAGAATCAAGCCAAAGACGTAGTTCTGATTGTAGGATCAGGGACCTTATATAGGCGTCTGGAGCCTAGTATTTATGGTATGTTTAGGAGTCTTAGTGAATAAGTCTCCTTTTTGATATTGGATAAGCATTGTATTGCTTGCAGGATAAGTCTTTTCTTTGTCGATAAAGGCTATGACTCATTAATTGCCTTTAATTTGGGATTCCAGATCCTTCTTTGACCAATTTTCCATAATTCGGACTCTTTTTATGAGCTGTATATTTTCTCTATTCATTAATTACGAAATTAATGAATAATTAGGGTGTCGGGCCTTAAATATCGGCCTTTTCATTGGACCGTCAATTATATTTCTATAATTACTTTTCTGACCATATCATTTGCCCCCCAACTTCTGGGAAAACCTCCTTGGGGTTTTCGTAGAAGTTATAGCGTATTTTTCCAAAATTTTCCCTTTTTTGACCTCAAATTAGGTCATTTTTGACCAGGAATTGACCAGGAAATAGTGTAAATTCGACCTGGAATTCGACCAGAAAACAGTATAAATTCGACATGGAATTCGACCAGAAAACAGTATAAATTCGACCAGGATTTCGACCTGGAAACAGTATAAATTCGACCAGGATTTCGACCTGGAATTCGAGCTCATTTCCAGGATTTCCTTCTACTTTTCGACCTCATTTTAATGTGAGGTCGAGGGATACGATCTCGATTTGTAGTGTATTTTCGATCTCAGTCAATCGACTTTGACCTAGGGTCTTTTCGACCTCATTTTTCCAGTTTTTTTACTTGCTTTTGGTGCGAAGTCGATGGTCACGACCTCAATTCCGTGTGTATTTTCGACTTGGGTCGTACGACCTCGATTTAGGGCCTTTTCGACCTAAAATCTTTAATTATTTCCCTTTATTTGGGAGTGAGGTAATTTGATACAACCTCGTTTTCTCATATATTTTCGACCTTGATCGTTCGATTCGAATTTTAAGGTCTTTTCGACCTTAGATTTTCGTTTTTGCCTTGGTTTTATTCCAAGTTTTTTCTTTGGGCTTTTGATTAGCCTAATTGGGCTTAAATATTCCTAGCCTTGGGCCTTTATGGGCTTTATTTGTTTTGGGCTTCGAATTTGCCTAAGATTTAATTTGATTGGGCTTTTGCCTTTGTAATCCACAAATGGATTTTATGGGCCTTACTGGCTATTGACGGTTGCCCTTCCTTAACCGGTAGGGTTTCCAGTCACTTTGCTTATAAAAGAGTGGAATTTCCACTTTATTCTTCACTTTACATCTTCAAATCTCCGAAAATTTCTCTCTAGTTTCTCTCTCTTTTCTCTCTTTTATTCCGTGGTAAGGCGATTCCCGGCGAGTTTTTTACGGTGGTGTTCTTGTTTTTCTGGGTTTTCACCTTCATCCCTTGAAGATTTCTGGGTTTTCACCTTCATCCCTTGAAGATTTCTGGGTTTCTTTGAAGATTTCCTGGGAATTTCTTTGAAGTTTTGAAGATTTGAAGATTCTTTCTGGAGATTTTTCTTGAACGTTTGAAGATGTCTAACAAAGCTGCTCAACGCCTTCAAAGAATGAACAAAGCTTCTAAGAGAGGTATCATCATTCGTTCTTCTCATATGTCACTTCAAGATATGATTTTAGAATGTAGTGATGAATACCCTTCTGTTTCGCATTTAGATTCATTCGACTGTAGTAATAAATTCCATGAAATCGATTTAATTAGGGACTATAACAAAATGTATAGAGTTAAGTCCCCCTATAGGTTAGTTCCAGCCGGCCCAGGAGACCGTTCTTGCCATTGGCGTCCTGATGCTTTATGCATTTATAAGGATGCCATTGTCGCGGGACTCAGGTTCCCTTTCCATGAGTTTATTCCCAGGCTTTTGGCTGATGTTGGGATTAACCCTTGCCAACTTCCTCCAAACGCCTGGAGAATCATTATATGTTTCATTGTTCTTTGTTTGAAGAACAATTTTCCTTTATCTGTAGCTTTTTTTAGAAGAATCTTTCAGTTTAAGAATAGCTCAGCCCTTTCTTTGGGTTGGGTTTATATCAACCATCGACCTTCCACTCCTCCAATTTTTCACCCCAAATCCATTCCTGACAATAACCTCAAATGGAAAGAAGATTTTATGTACTTGATTTGGGAAGGAGGGGACTGGGGCTCCCTTTTCCGTAGCTCGTTTAGTAGGGTTTCAGATGGTAGCCCTAGTGACATCATCCTGAATGATGAAGAGCCCCATGCATATGCTGAGCTTACAAAGGACAACTACGCCACAATGGCTTGGGTGCTCCTGGATGAGTTCCAGCTTAAGTCCTTGGGACTCTCAAATGTTTTTGATAAGGGTAATTCTCACCTCATATTTTCCTTTGTTTATTTGAGATTGTCTTATACCAATTGTTTCTTTCCTTGTGTTTCTTTACAGCTGCGGTCTTTATTAATAAGACCAACGAGCCCGAAGATGGGGAGACAACAAGGATGAAGAGGGCACGCTTGGCAGGGAAGGACCCTCGTGCCTCCAGTGCTACTGCTTTTTTAAGGCCCCATGTGGACCTTACTGAGGATGCTGAGGGTCCTGCCTCGGCTAAAAGCTCAGTTTGGCGACCCAACTGGGGTCTCAGGAAGAAGGACACTGTGGTGGGAGTGTCCAAGCACGCTGTGGAGTGGTCTTATCACTCTCTAACTCCTTGTGATTACAAGGATTTCGTCTCCAACTCCACCATTGAGGGGGTGGATCATGCTGGATCCCAGGCTATGGCTGCTGTAAGTATTTATCCCCTTCTTTTTTCTTTGCAGTTAATAATGTATTTCAAGTTTAAGTATTTGACTTGTAACTTGCTTGTAGGTTAATGCCAACTACCAAGGGGCTCTCTTTCAAGCCAAGGCTTGGCGCTCATCTTCTGAGGCCAACCAAGGCAAGTTTGAGAAAGCCCTAGGGGAGGTGGGCACACTGAAGGCCACCTTGGCCAGGAAGGAGAAGGAGTTGGCTGACTCCCAGGCTGAGCTGGTGTCTTTGAGGAAAGGCAATGATGAATTTATCGACGAGTACCTTGACTCCACGGAGTACGAGGACTTGATTGATAAGCATGACGAGCTCCTCTTCCCAGTTCAGTATACTAAGGGATGGGATGACGCTCTTTCTGCTATTTTGGAGAAGATGCCTGGATCTCTCCTTATTTCTGATTTTCCAAGCCCTCACCTTCCTACTCCTTTGGAGATGGCTTTGGCTGGAGAGGACGAGATGGAGGAGGATGACAGGATCTTAGACCTGGATCACACTTCTCCACCTGGTCAGACTGCCGGAGCTGATGATGCTGCCTTTCCCTCTAGAGAGGAAGATGAGGAGGAGGAGGACGTGGACAAGGCAGATTAGATATAGTTTCTTTTGAAGTTCTTGTTTATGGCCTTTATTGGCTTGTACCAGCATTGATATACTTTTGGCCTACGGGCTTAACTTAACTCTTTATTTAAGTTTTTATTTATATCTTGTGGCCATTCATGGCTTGTGTTGTTTTCTTGCTTCTTGAATGTTTATCAACACTCATAGTATATAAGTTGATAAGTGGATTTCATATCTACTTGGATCGTCCTAAATTGGCTTAATCTGATCGTTCTATTCTCAAGTACGTGTTGTTTTTAATGTGTTTTGTTTAGTATTTGTAGAGTTGCTTTATCAGCAGAGATGTGGTGATTCTATGATCGTTAGGTGGTGTTTAAGCATGTGTATGAAGATCAAGCAATTGTGAATGTTGAATGGGCAAAGAAATGGCAAAAGAAGCATTTTAGAATTTTTCTGACAGAAACCACGGCGCGCCCGCGCCGCCTCCCGCGCGCCCGCGCTGCAACTGACAGAAATCATGGCGCGCCCGCGCCGCCTCCCGCGCGCCCGCGCGTAAAGAATGCTGAAAACTGCAGTTTTGTGGTCAGAAAAGGAAACTTGCCATAGTTGTTAGCCTTAAGTCTTTATAAGTATTTGGTGGACGTTTTCTGAGGGATACACAGATATATCAAGATACATACATTTATATACGTCCACCGGTGAGGAGAACAAGAAGACGGCTGATTTACGAAGACCTAGTTTTCATCTAATCTTTGTATTCTTCTAAATTAGGCGATACTTTGGATTCTCGTTGTTCTTTCTAAACCCTAGTTATTCTATCAAGTTTTCCAGACTTATTACTATCATGTTATTATCAGAACCCACGATGATGAACGGTTCGAATATGAACTAATCGTCGTCGTGGAATTCTAACGGATTTATTTATGGATTCTAATAGTTAATTGTTTTAAAGATTTGTGTGTGATGTATTCTTGATAACCTAGTTTGGTTGTGATTATTCTTCTTGGATGAGTAGCTAACATCTAAGATTATTTGTTAATCTCTATTGAATGCGAAAGTGGATATAGAGGTTTAGAACTTGCCATGCTAGCATAGGTTTATGTATGTTTGTCATACATGATTTGTAGGTAATTTTAACCATCTTACCTGTCCTATGTAATCTGAATGGATAACTTGCTCATTAAACCGTTATGTTTTCAAATCTTATAGACATATAGGGTCTAAACATAATTGGTGTCTGCTTAACCTCTATCTCTTTGTGGATGTTTGAGTGGTTTGGTATACGTATACTGAAAGGTAGCGTATACTGATTTCGTGTTATCCGATTAGTTATCATAACCGTCACATGCATTGATTAAAGACAAAAGACTCTAGATGAAGTATTTAATGAAGTTAGGATCCCATGCTTTTTCTCATAAGTAATTAATCAGAAATCTCTTAGTTAATTATAATCTTGTTAAGTCAAGTAGTTAATTTAGTTAAACAAAACTCAATTTGTCAATTATCTTAGCATTGGATAATAACCATACATTGTTGCACAAGTGCTAAACTATTATAACCAAAGCAGTCTCTGTGGGAACGAACTTTACTAATCCTGTATTACTTGTGACCGCGTATGCTTGCGTGATTTTGTGCGAACATGTTTTTGGCGCCGCTGCCGGGGAACTCGGTGTTATTTTTATAGTTTATGTGCTTGTCATCAGTGGTCGTTAAAGTTCACTGACTCGGATTATACTGTAAAGCATAATGTAACATAAGATCTAAAAGAGATAACTACAACTCAACAAAGGACAAGACAGACAATAATATTAACAGAAGCACAGGAATCCAGAATCAAAGAAGAAAAGGTAAACACAAAAAATCAAAATACGTTATGTATTCTTGAAGTCCGTAAACAGGTCACGGAAAGAAGTTCATGAAAATGTTCAAGCCTCAGTGACAACAAAAGAAACAAGACTTTGAAGACGACAGAAGTATGTGAATGATTTAGGGTTCAGTACCACGGGATTCCAGTGATGAAGCAACCAGAACGACAAGGGACGTATCAGCAGCAATGTATTGAAGACATAAAATAAGAATTGATCAAGTGTTATTCATCTGTGAACCAGACCAGTTGCACTAGGTGACGGCACTGAAAAGATCAAGTTGTTTTATCGTCTCAGAAGGAATTGATACTGTCTAAAACTTAAACACCCAGGAGCTCAGGAGTAATCACTAAAGGACAAAAGACAAGGAAAAGTATTCGATAGTTTTTCAATTGAGAAAACTATCGAATGGTGGTTAAAGTAATTATTGGCAAACCACTTTTACTTTATTTAGTATTTGATAGTTTTGAATTAAAAACTATCGAATGGTAAATAAAGTAATTCCATTCGATGGTTTTTTAATCCATTCGATGGTTTTGCATTTCAAGGAGCAGGTGAAAAGTAACTTGTTGTGAACGGTTGATGAAGATCCAACGGCCAAGAATATTCTATTCTAAATGGTTCGATGGTTTTTCAAATCAAGTCTACAATTAATACTGAGAGAAGAGTGTGTCTTCTTCAGTTAAGGATTCTAACACAGAGACATAACTGAGAGAGAGAAGAGCCGGAGAAAATTATCAGAGAAATTAATAGTGCTCAGAACTTGATTATTGTTTTGTATTTGTGTTACCTTAAACTCATTGACGCTAATCTACGGATTAGAAATTGTAGCACCCCTCGAGGTTTATATTTATAAAAAGATATATTCCCCGAAACTTGATTTGGTTTGGTGTGTTTGATTTCGTTATAGAACTGAAAGATTAATCCGCGAACGAAATTAAATTATTTGTGAGTATCGTATTCAACCCCCCCCCTTCTACGATACTTTGGACCTAACAATTGGTATCAAAGCTACTTGATTGATATACAAATCAGATCCGGTGAATGAGACCAAAATCAAACGTAGCGTGAAAATTCGAAGCAAATTTTTTAACTTTCAAAATTTTTCATTTAATTGGAATTTCTTGAATTTTAAACAATTTGAAATTTTCAGAGACCATGAGTGCTCCAAAGACAACCGCTGGTATTAAAGTTCCCCCGTTTACTATAGATGATTTCGGTTTGTGGAAGATGAAGATGTTGTTATTCATCAAGGCATCTAATCCGTTGTATATTGGCATATTAGAAAACGGACCGTTTGTACCAATGAAACCAGTTAGTGAATCTACAGCTCCTGATGGTAGCAGGATTCCTTCAGGCACCCAACCTAAGGATATAAGTGAATTTACAGATTCTGACAAAGAACTGATTCGATTGGACACCGGTTTAATGTTGATATTGGCGGACTCCGCAGACAAGGAAATGAGCTATCAGTTGATGAACTGTACAAGCGGGAAACATATGTGGGATACCATTAACCTAATTATGGAAGGAACTGAAGACGTGCAGGAAAACAGATTGGACATTCTGACTTCTCAATATGAAGCGTTTAGGTCCCTGCCAGGAGAAAGTATAACTCAGGTCTTTGAGAAATATACTAAGCTCCTCAATGAATTGGCAATGAAAGGAAAGACCTATCCACTGAGAGAATCAAACAGGAAGTTCATGATGACGCTGCCCCATCATGTAGAACACAAGTCATCATCCATTAGGGAAAGAATTGACTTCACAAAGATGTCATTAGAGATGATCTATGGCAAGTTGAAGACCTATGAGATGGAACAGGAACAAAGGGTGATAATCTACGGATCAGGGACAGTGGACAGCAAGCACAATGCACTTGTGAGATCAGCAGCACTTGTAGTGGATGAACCAATAACTTCTGAGATTCAGGTTCAAACCCCTAGAGCTGGAAAGGAGGTGATAATAGAAGCAGAAATGGATTCTGTGAATCTGGGTGTTGATGAAAGTGATTACTACACCCTAGAAGAGCTTGAGCAAATGGAAGACAAAACCATGGCGTACTTAGCTGCAAAGTTCAGTCATATTCGTTTCAAGAGAAACCCTAAGTACAAGTTCAAGGGCTCAACCAACAGATTCCAGAAGAGCAATTATACACCTAGTACAGGCTTTAAGGGAGGCTACAAGACTGGCATGATTGATAGAAGCAAATCAAGATGCTATAACTGCAATGAGTTAGGGCATTTCGCCACTGAATGCCGGAAGCCTCGTCAAGCAAGAGACATGAAAGATGTCTATGGAAAGAAGGATTCTTATGATGAGTTGAAGAAGGAGAATGCCAAGCTTAAACAGCAGTTGGAGGCATTCTCTGGAAAGCAGAAAGGGAAGGCTTACATAGCAGAGGGAAAGCACTGGGATGATACTGATTCGGATGAAGAGGAGGAATATGTAAATGTTGCTCTAATGGCTGACTCTTCAGAGGAATCACCTCAATCATCTCAGGTACCTATCTTAACTACAATTGATATGTCTAATTCTGAGTACAAGAAAACTGTGCAAGATCTTAGTGTAGAATTGTTTAATGTACACACAAGCATGCTAGCATCTGAAATGGAAAATGCTAAACTAGTTCTTAAGATTAAAAGGCTAGAATCTAAAAATGAAGAACTAGAGCTTGTAGCTGTAACATTAGAAGATCTTAAGCAAAAGAATGCGTACTTAGAGAACAAGGTCAAGTGTAATGATGAGATAGAGACTATCCTCAGGAAGCAGATTTCAGATCTAGATTTGAAGCTGAATGCTTTTAAGAATTCCGCTCTAGTGGCTAAGGAAATCATTGATACTCAGGCCGTAGAGAATAAAACTACTATAGGATTTGACTATAACAAGAAAGCTGGTAAGAAGATTTTGGAATTCCCTGTGACACCTTCAGTTGTCAAAAGGAATACTCCACATGTTCTTAAGAATGTTGATTGTCCAGTTTTTGTTAAGCCATTTCCACCTCTCTTTTATGAGGATGATCTTTTCATAGCTCAAGAATTGCTTGAGGAGGATTTAGTGAAGGAAAAAGAGGTAAAGACTAAGTTACCTAGGAAATCAGTAAAGAATGTATTACCTAAACCTGATTTACCTAAAACTGAAGTAGGTTCCTTAGCTAGTAATGTTAAAAAGAACAGGAATGGGAGGAAAAAGATTGTTAATCAGGAATTGGTTCCATCTTCTCCCATTGCATCTAGGAAGTTGTGTTCTATTTGTAATTCTGCTGGACACCTTACACATGCATGTAAAAAGGTTAAAGTAGAAACTGCTAATACTTCTGAAATGCATAACATGTCTGACATGCCTGATAATCATGAGCCCTGTGGAAAGAAAGAGTGTTTGCTATGTAAGTACAACATCATGCATGCTTATTTTAAGTTGATGTCTGATAGTAGCAATAGCTCTAGTAATGTTAAATCCACAGATACTATGAATATCAAACAGGGTAAGACTAAATTGAATGTTACTCCTGTTAAATCATCTAAACCTTCAGGACCCAAACAATTTTGGGTACCAAAGTCCGCTTAATCAATCTGTGATTGCAGGGTAAGGTTAAAAGCTCAAAGGTTGTGTGGATTCTGGATAGTGGCTGTTCTAGACACATGACAGGTGAAGAGTCCCTGCTTACAGAGGTGGTTAAGAAGACCGGCCCGATTGTAACCTTTGGAGATGACAGCAAAGGATTCACTACGGGATATGGTAAATTGAAAGCTGGAAATGTCATCATTGAAAACATCTCTCTTGTTGAAGGATTAAAGCACAATCTTCTAAGCATCAGTCAGTTCTGTGATAAAGGCTACAATGTAGATTTCAGAAAGGACAAGTGCTTGATCACCAACAGGAAGGATGAGAAGCTTACTCTACTGGGAGTGAGAAAAGGAAATTTTTTTATAGCTGACTTAAGTTCTACCAGTGAAGGAGAAGTTACATGTTTCTATGCAAAGGCATCTTCAGAACAAAGTTGGCTATGGCACAAGAAGCTCTCACATCTGAACTTCAAAACTATGAACTCTTTGGTAAAGAGAGAGTTAGTGAGAGGGTTGCCCCTGATGGAATTCAATCAGGAGGGACTATGTGAAGCATGTGAAAAGGGGAAGTCGAAGAAAGCATCACATGGAAGCAAAGGAATGACAAGTATTACTGAACCATTACAGCTGATTCATATGGATTTATTTGGTCCAGTTAATGTTATGTCACTTTCAAGAAACAGATATGGATTGGTGATGGTGGACGACTACTCCAAGTACACGTGGGTGTTGTTCATACAAACAAAGGATGAAGCAACACAACTAATCATTGATCACATCAAGAAGATAGAAGTGGAAGCTAAGCTACCTGTGCGGACAATCAGATCAGACAATGGAACTGAAATCAAGAATGCAGTTCTAAATGATTTCTGCTCAAAGAAAGGAATATCAAGACAGTTTTCAGCACCAAGAACTCCTCAACAGAATGGAGTAGTGGAAAGGAAGAACAGGACCTTGGTTGAAGCAGCAAGGACCATGTTGAGTGAATCAAAACTTCCCACTTACTTTTGGGCTGAAGCAGTGAATACAGCTTGCTACACTCAGAATCGAACCCTGATCAACAAAGATCATGAAAAGACTCCGTATGAGTTAATGGCCAACAAGAAGCCAACACTGAAGTATTTTCATGTGTTTGGTGCAAAGTGCTTTGTACTTAAAGATGGAGAACATCTTGGCAAGTTTGATGCCAAAGCAGATGAAGGCATTTTTCTGGGCTATTCTCTGGAATCTAAGGCTTTCAGGGTATATGTGATTGAAGATAAGAAGGTGTTGGAAAGCTTTAATGTAACATTTGACGACACTAAAAGACCAGGCCTGCAAACTGGAGAGAACTCTGAATCCTTGGTATTTGAAAATCTATCAGGAGATCTCTCTGACAATGAAGAAGTACCTGAAGTTGTTACAGTCATTAATAATAATCATAATGATAATGATTCTGGACCAAGTGGTGACCAAAGTGGAAATCCTCAACATACAGGATCCACTAGTCAGTCTTTAGAATCAACAGATCAAACCGTCAACAACTCAGGGGGAGCAGGAGAAGGATCAACTAGTCACACTCCACAACATCTAGAACAAGGAGAATCATCAAGATCGCATCTGCCAAGACAAAGGGTATGGAATAGAGATCATCCCTTTCACTTGATCATTGGTGATCCGGACACAGGAGTGAGAACTAGGAAAACATCACAAAATGAATGTCACTATTCTGGGTTTCTTTCAGAAACAGAACCTAAGAAAGTTGAAGATGCTCTAGATGATCCAGATTGGGTAATTGCTATGCAAGAAGAACTCAATCAGTTTGAAAGGCAAAAAGTTTGGAAGCTGGTACCCAGGCCTAAGGGAAAATCTGTTATTGGAACAAGATGGGTATTCAGAAATAAGTTGGACGAAGATGGCATTGTAACGAGAAACAAAGCCAGACTGGTTGCTAAAGGTTACTCTCAAGAAGAGGGTATAGATTATGATGAAACCTATGCACCAGTAGCAAGACTTGAGGCCATCAGAATGTTTCTGGCATTTGCTGCACATTCCAATTACAAGGTATATCAAATGGATGTGAAGAGTGCTTTTCTGAACGGGGAGTTAGAAGAAGAAGTGTATGTGGAACAACCTCCAGGTTTTGAGGATTCAAAACTGGCAGACTTTGTGTACTTTCTATTCAAAGCTCTCTATGGACTCAAACAAGCTCCAAGGACATGGTATGACACTCTCTCTGAATTCTTACTTGAAAATGATTTCACAAGAGGTGTTGTAGACAAAACTCTCTTTGTCAAAAAGCATAAAAATGATTTGATATTGGTGCAAGTATATGTTGATGACATAATATTTGGTTCTACTAATGATGATCTATGCAAGAGATTTGCTAAGTTAATGCAGAGTCGTTATGAAATGAGCATGATGGGTGAATTGTCATTCTTTCTTGGATTGCAAGTATACCAGAAACAAGATGGTATATTCATTTGTCAGTCCAAGTACATCAAGGATCTTCTTAAGAAGTATCAAATGGAAGACTCATCTACAGCAAAGACTCCTATGCCAACTGCCACTAAGCTTGATAAGGATGAAACTGGTAAGAAGGTTGACATCACAGGCTACAGAGGTATGATAGGCTCATTACTTTATCTCACTGCAAGTAGACCAGATATAATGTTTGCAACATGCTTGTGTGCTAGATTTCAGTCTGATCCTAAAGAATCTCATCTAATAGCTGTTAAGCGAATATTTAGATATCTTAAGGGGACCCCAAATCTTGGAATTTGGTACCCTAAAGATACAGGATTTGATCTTATTGGATACACAGACTCTGATTTTGCAGGTTGTAAGATTGATCGGAAGAGTACTTCAGGAAGCTGTCAGTTTCTTGGAAGAAGATTGGTTTCCTGGCATAGCAAGAAGCAGCATTCAGTGTCCACATCAACAGCTGAGGCTGAATACATTGCTGCTGGTAGCTGTTGTGCTCAGATATTGTGGATGAGAAACCAACTCCGTGACTATGGACTTCTGTTGACAAAGATTCCTATATTTTGCGACAACACAAGTGCCATAGCAATCTCAAACAACCCAGTGCAACACTCGAGGACGAAGCACATCGACATCAGGTATCATTTTATCCGAGAGCATGTCATGAATGGAACTGTGGAGTTACACTTTGTACCCACAGAGGATCAAATTGCAGACATCTTTACTAAACCGCTTGATGAATCCACTTTCAATAAGCTGGTTGGTGAACTTGGGATGTTAAATCTTTCTAATTGATTTTGATTAGAAGTCAGTAACTGCAGAGAGTCCTGGTAAATACATGAGTTCAAGAATTGCTATATCCTTTGGACTTGTGAGTTTATTTTCTGGAGCAATTCTCGTAGTTAGGATTTTTATACTAATTTTATGTCATAATTATGGATGATATATCTTCTGGCATTTAATTGGTTATTAATTCTAAAAATTATTTAGGTGCTAATATTTGTTCTAAATATTAAAGCATCTATTTAATTTGAATTAATTTGCTTTGTTTTTAACATTGTAGATTAATGCAGCATAATTGATTGGATTTTAATTGATTAATATCACTCAATGATACTTAATTGATTTTATCCTAAGAAAATTGTGAATTTTCTGTTAAGAATTGATTTTGGTAAATTTGAAAAGATTTATTAGAATTAAAACTGGACAGGAAATAAAAGTTTCTGATTCCTAAAACAAGAACAGGTTTTAGAAATTGGAAAAGAAGCAAAAATATCGAATTTAGGAAATTCGATAGTTTTTTCAAGTACATAGATAATTCTATCGAAATTAATTTTCGATAGTTTTTGAAAAGGAAAAGAAAATCTATCGAAAACATTTATCGATAGTTTTTGAGGTTACTTTTAAAAATATATCGAAGTGAATTAACATCAAGTCTATATTTAATTCTCGATAGTTTTTAAAATCAAAGTGAAAAACCTATCGAGAGGATTTAATTTTTCTATAATTAAACTCCTCGATAGTTTTTCCAAAAGTCAGTTCGATAGTTTTTTTTTTTTTTTTTTTCAAGATTTCAAAGTTCGATAGTTTTTCTGAAAACCTTTTTAAATTCCGTATTTCAAAAAACCTCGATAGTTTTCCAAAAACTATCGAAGTAAAGATGACAGGTTTGCCCCTATGAAAAACTATCGGAAGTACATTTAAATACTATCGATACCTGAAAGGACATTTTTGCCCCTAAAAGTTTCACAAGTATAAAACGCTGCCTTAGTGGTTTTCTTCTCATTTTCAACAGATCTAAGAAAACTGAGCTTTCAGTTATATACTTACAAAACATATATACATTCAAGAACAGTTTGTTCGAGAGTTTCTTAAGATTTAACCACACAATCTGACTTTTTACCACAGTAATTTCATTTCTCCGTGAAAGTTTTTGTGTTTACAGTCAATTGGGGTTCCAATTTCTTATTTCTTCTTAGAAACCATCGAAGTGACTTGTATACCTCTAATCTTTGTTAACTGTGCTCATCTTAAGGGTTTAAGTGATTTATCAGTTAAGTTCCTTGAGTTTTAAGTGAATATTCAAAACTTAACAATTAGGGTTACCAAGTTTAAGTGTTCGAATTTGTGTATTTTTGAGAAAGAGGGGTAAGTTTGTTTTTAGGGTAATTTTGTGTCAAGGTTGATTAATTAGAAATAATTAATTAATTTAAGTGAAAAATTAGTTTTGGTTATTTAAATTTTCTGGAAATTTTAAACAAATGGCTGGAGAATTCATTGTTACCAAGACTAATCATGTCTCGTTTCAAAATCTGCAATCCATAACGAATCCTCAAATTCGTGCATGGGCAGAGTTTTTGAATACACGTTCGTTAGTGGCATACGCTGTAAGTACTCCCGTGGTCCTTTGCATTGATCAATTGACTGTGTTGTACACAACCGCCACGGATACAACTGAGAATAACATACGGTCCTTCAGTTTTGTTGTGCCAGGGAGCAGAACAATAAGGGTGACGGAACATGACTTCAATAGAATTCTACATTTTCCAACAGAAAACCTTGTTCCGGATCCCACAACTGAGGAAATACATGCTTTCTTCACTCTTATCAGAAGTCAACAACCTAACTTCTTGGTGGGAGAGTTCCTAAAGCATTACCTGCCAAAGCCATGGAACTTTTTCTTTCATACCCTGATACATGTTTTTACTGCCAAGCTAACAAATCTGCATGGCGTTCCCTTATTCCTTCAAAAGATAGGGTTTGCCATTGCGAACAACAGGCATATTAACATAGGACGGACAGTGATTGATCAAGTAATTCTGTGCATGGGACCACTGGATGAAAGAACAGGCATAAATGAAGATGTGCTCTGTTTCTATCCTAGGTTCCTACAGCTAATTCTCAATGATGTCTTAACAGATGATGAACGTGAGACATTTGAAGCTGAAGACACAATGGAGTGTATGAAGATGAAGAGCAATGCCATAACCGCTCTAATAAGGAAGAACAACTATCTTCCAGGGGTACCCACTGTTCTCACTGAATATCTAAGAACGGTGCCCCTACCTCTTCTACCCCCAGGGGAACAGGTAAATGAAGGTAACTTTCCTCAACCTGAACCTGAACTTGGTCCTGAACCAATGGATGTTGATCCAGAGCCCTCAGTGGCCATTCCTGACCAGGAGGTTGCAAACCCACAACCTCTAACCACGGTCGAAGAGCCTTTGAACGAGCCAAATGAAAACATAAATGATGCTCCTTCCCCTCCTATACCCAGTAAAGAAACATCCCTGAGTGTAGAGGGAGATAGTGCCAAAGCAGCACCACATAAGGAGATACACCCTTCAACAGCAGCTCTGCCTTCCTCTAAAAGGAGAAGAACAGAAACTGAGGCAACTGCTAATACTTCATTTCTCTCATTCAAAGAGCCCTTTACTGATTTTTCTGATGCTGATTGGGCTACGCTAACGAAAGCAATATCTGAACCAATAGCTCAATCAAGTAAGGAGGAATTGACGGAAGCAACTGGTGTTCCGACCATATTACGGTCAGGTTCACTGGTTGAAGGTTCTCTGAACCAAGGGTCTTCACAGACGTCGAGAGAAGGCTTTGACCTAAATGCACAATCTAAAAGGTCATTGTCTACCTCCCCAGATGGAACATATCTGGATCCTGCGGGTAAAGGGTCTGACGTAGGTGCAGATCGGCAACTCGTTGACAGTGAATCAATTACTATTGAGGAGTCAACTGAGGTGAAGTCTTTACAGACTCACGGGGAAGATTCGGGATCTCTGCTGTTAAAAGAGCCTGTTTCTAACCCCCTAGAGATTCAAACTCTAGATCCTACAAAGGATATATCATCTAAGGATGATCAGCAACTTGGTTTAACCAAGGACGGGGACTTGCGAAGCCCCATTGCACCACCGGTGACCTCCTTAAGGACGGCTACGGTGTTTTCTTCTGCAGGTACAACCAGCACAATGGATTTGAGTGAAACACAAACACTTACACCTGGCCTGAGTGGGAAAGGAAAAATGAGTGAAACACTAACAGACACTGTGAGTGAACACCCAGAGCCAAACGTGAGGAGTGACACCCAAACCCTAACTCATATTGATGATCTGCTGTTACCAATAGAAAGAGAGCTGCAAGTTCAATCTTCCCTCAAGAAGATGACAGTTCATGATAAAGAAGGAAATCCATTATTCAAGGTTCCACTGCGACCTTCCTTTGACCAAGGGATCACCTCCAGTCAAGACAATGTTTCTTTAAAGTTGATAAGTGGATTTTATATCCACTTGGAATGCTTCATATCGGCTTAAATTGATGACTTGAACTCAAGTATGTGGTGTGTTTAATGTGTTTTCATTAAGTTTTGCAGAACCAAGAGTTGAAGGTTAATTTGATTAAAATTCGGATTTTCCGGGTAGGTTGCGCAGTCTTCACTGTTTTGGCCATATCTGGAGTTCTACAAGTCCAATTCTGACGATCTTACAGCTCACGCGAAGAGGACAACATTTTCTATAATTCTGGATAGAAGGTATGGCGCGGCAGCGCCGTGTTTGAGCTTGCCTATGGCGCGGCAGCGCCGCTGCCGCTGGAAATTTTCGGATTTTTGGGCTGGTTGCGCAGATTTTACTGTTTGGGCTCTATCTGGAGTTCTACAAGTCTGTTTTGGGCCCGTAAGCAGTCGTTGGAAAGCTTGGAAGAAGATCTTTAATTCTGAGTTGGGCTCATATTTTATTACTGCTCGGAGCGGTCCAGAATCAGGAGGGAACAGAAGCCAACGAAATTTCCATTATAGAAATCTAATTCTGATTGGGAAATCTCCTTGTAATTATTTTAGTTAATTAAAAATACTTTATATTAGATATATTAGAGACATATTATTCAGACCTAGTATTAGATAGAGACATACGTATATTGTAAGCAAAAGGAGGCTCAAGAACAAGAGAAGTTTTCTTTTGTCTTTTCTCATTAGTTTAATTGATTTCATATTCAGTTCTCGTAATTAGTTTATTATTGAATTCAGATTTCTTTCTTCTATGCTTTATATTGTTTTAATCATGTTATCATCAGAACCCACGATGACGAACGGTTCGAACATGAACTAATCGTTATCGTGGGATTCTAACGGAATTATTTATGTAGTTTAGTATCTTGATGCTTTAAAGATCTGTGTGTGATGTATAATTGATACCCTCGTATGGTTAAGCTTAATTGATAGATGCGTCGCGAACATCTAATTTGTTAATCTCTTGTGAAGCGAAAGTGGATCTTGAGATTTAGAACTTGCCATGCTAGCATAGGTTCATATTCGTTTATCAATATGATTCGTAGTATAAGATGAAAATACTTATATTACCCTGTGTGATCTTTATGGATAACTAGTTCCTCAGCCGTTATGTTTTCAAATTCTATAGACATATAGGGTCTAAACATAATTGGTGTCTATTCATCTTCTATCTCTTTTGTGGATGTATGGGTAGTTTGATATACGTATGCCGACAGGTAGCGTGTATTTGATTCGTGTTATTCGATCAGATATCATAACAATTGCATATAGTGATTAAAGGTGTCAGATCTAAGCAAAGTATTTAATGAAGTTAGGATCCCATGTTTTCTCTGCATAAGTAATTCGATTCCAATTCTTGTTAGTTAATTAATTCTTATTTTATTAAATTGCTTTATAGTTAATCTTAGTTATTCAAAACCCTATCTTGTTAATTGTCTTAGCAGTGAATAAAAACCATACATTGTTGCATAGGTACAAGACTATAACAACCTAAACCAGTCTCTGTGGGAACGAATCCTACTTATCTCTATATTACTTGTGACCACGTGCACTTGCGTGTTTTTGTGCGAACAAGTTTTTGGCGCCGCTGCCGGGGACTCGGTGTTGTTTTATTTTTAGTCATGTGCTTGTCATCAGTGGTCGTTAGAGTTCACTGACTCGGATTGTTTTTCTAACCTATCTTGTTTAGTTCGGTGTGTTTCAGGTACTTGAGTGTTTGAAAATGGCAGGCGAGGAGTTGCCATGGTGGGCATATTCGAGGACATCCATGCTTCAGCAATGTGAGCAATGTTTGGGCGTTCATGAGACCTCACAATATTGTTACTACGAAGGAGTTGATCCATATGTCACTTATGAGGAACAACCATATTCTCAATACCATCCTCAACAGTACCAGCAAGATGTTCCAAAAATGTCATATTTCTTTGGTAGTGAAGAGTTTCAACATCAACAACATACTCCTACTTTTCAGTCAGATGAGGTTGTTGATATGGAGGAGATTAGGATGCTTGTAAAGAGTAACGAGGAGTCTTTAAAATCTTTGGAGACACTAGTTGCTCAAGCTGTGAGATCCTTGGAACAAGAGACTATGGAGGAGATTAGGATTCTTGCAAAGAGTAATGAGGAGTCTATCAAATCTTTGGAGACACTAGTTGCTCAAGTTTTGAGTGCCGTGGAACAAGAGAAACAACAGTTCATACTAGAGGCAATTCCAGAAAATAACGGTGACTTGGAGCAAGGTACTGCATGCATAATTGAGGAAGACAAATTCCAAGGTGAGGTGAGCGTTCCCAAGCCATGTGAGGAATTTGATCATGCTAGTATGGTGGATGATTTGGAAAGGGCACTATATGGGACAGACACTAATGAGCTACACAAATTTCAAGAATTGGTATGTGCGTACCAAGAGGCTGATGACCATGGGAAAGATGCAGGTCTTCTACTTGTCTCAGAGTATAAAGATGGAGGTAGCGCATTAGAGCCATTGGAGGAAGTTCTCTTTGAGGAACCAAAGGCTTCAACAACTTACATTTACCCTCCTCCATTATATTCAAGCGAAGCCCGCAAATGTGTGTTGTTCTACAAATTGACAAATTTTGGGTCAACCGATGAAGGCATTGGAATAGGACATAGTTGTTATACGAATAGGCCAAGCGAGGAGAAGGGGCAAAAAGTGTGCCGCCGTGATGACGATGAAGTCTCACGAAGAGATGACCAGGCCAACTATTATCATCCTTAATGGAGACTTGGACGTAGTCAAGCTAATTGACTCTAAACAAGCGCTTCGTGGGAGGCAACCCACGTGTTTCGGTATTTTTAAGTATGTTTCCTACTATCCCTTGTATTTACTTCCATTCAATGGGGACATTGAATATTTTAAGTTTGGGGGTGATGTGTGGGTTGGTAGTGTTAGTGTGTGTCTCATGTAGGATTCATATAGGATTCATATTGCATTTTTAGTTAGTTTCATTCATATCTTTGCATGTTTTGTCATATAGAGCATTCTGTTTTGCATTTTTGTTTATCTATTATGTGAGTCCATTTAGTTGCATTTGCATAGCATGCATATTTCATGATCTCTTAGGACTTGACTATTTCCGTTGGTGAGTCGATGTTGATTGGAGTGTGGTTATGATGAATAGAGAGCTGATTAAGTTCCTAAGTATTGACTTGCATGCCAGAAACAATTGTAAATTCACAAGTCTCATTGGTTGCTTTTAGATTTGATCAGACCATGTGTGTTTGGAAGTCAGAATTTAACCACTTGCTTATATTTAGAATGTTTTCTATTCTCTTGAAATTGAAAGAAGCACTTAAGTCTAAGTTTGGGGGAAAACAGGGATATCATGCTAATTGTCAATAATGGCTAGGTGTCAAATGGCTAATAGCCGGCTCATTGAAAAGATGAGTAGTCTAGGGTGGGATGAGAAAAAGGCAAAGCGCACTCATTCCGAAATAAAAAAAAAGAGAGAAAAAAAAATAGAAAAAAAAAAAAGAAATAGAAAAAAAAAAAAAAAGTTGTATTAGTTGTGTTTATGCAGAATTGATCAGGTTGAGCTCTTTAATACTCGAGCAATTAAGTTCTAGGGGACTTTGTGCCTAGTGACCTAAGACTTTGCCGGTCTGGGATCCGCTAACCTAACGCTCGCTACATGGGTATTATTGTATAAGCCTTTAGGGGTCTCAGCCATTGCACGGTCAATTAAGCATGCGTATTGTGTTTAGTATGTTGTTTTGTAATAAAAGCATGAATTCCTGTCTAACTCAAGTGGATATTTGAGGTGTCTTTAAGTGGTTTCTTGTGGCTAGAGTACATTTTGTTTATAAGCTTGTGGTTGTTTTGGTGAAGAATAGGATATGGTCTTGATTTAGTTTGGGAGTATATTGGTGAGCATTGCACACACGCACGTTTCTGTGTTTGTCTTGTTGGTCGATGGGAATTTGGTCGAACTCTGTTTGGAAGACTGTGTTCTTTGAGATGTTGGCTTGTTGATTGGTTTTGGTTGGTTTGAAGGGATCGTTGCATTTTCATATTAGTTGCATACATGCATTGCATTGTTAGTTGCATGAGTAGATGGATTTTGTGGGTACATTCGCTATAGGCCCTCACGAGACCTTACTCGTCCACTAGGGCTACCTAGGGGTTTAAAGGGCTTGTTGCATATGCCAAATGCAACCGTGATCACCTACGGAAGTGGTACTAGTTAGTTGTATATAGTTATATTGTTTATGCTTGAGGACAAGCATCGGTTTAAGTTTGGGGGTGTGATAAGTGGATTTTATATCCACTTGGAATGCTTCATATCGGCTTAAATTGATGACTTGAACTCAAGTATGTGGTGTGTTTAATGTGTTTTCATTAAGTTTTGCAGAACCAAGAGTTGAAGGTTAATTTGATTAAAATTCGGATTTTCCGGGTAGGTTGCGCAGTCTTCACTGTTTTGGCCATATCTGGAGTTCTACAAGTCCAATTCTGACGATCTTACAGCTCACGCGAAGAGGACAACATTTTCTATAATTCTGGACAGAAGGTATGGCGCGGCAGCGCCGTGTTTGAGCTTGCCTATGGCGCGGCAGCGCCGCTGCCGCTGGAAATTTTCGGATTTTTGGGCTGGTTGCGCAGATTTTACTGTTTGGGCTCTATCTGGAGTTCTACAAGTCTGTTTTGGGCCCGTAAGCAGTCGTTGGAAAGCTTGGAAGAAGATCTTTAATTCTGAGTTGGGCTCATATTTTATTACTGCTCGGAGCGGTCCAGAATCAGGAGGGAACAGAAGCCAACGAAATTTCCATTATAGAAATCTAATTCTGATTGGGAAATCTCCTTGTAATTATTTTAGTTAATTAAAAATACTTTATATTAGATATATTAGAGACATATTATTCAGACCTAGTATTAGATAGAGACATACGTATATTGTAAGCAAAAGGAGGCTCAAGAACAAGAGAAGTTTTCTTTTGTCTTTTCTCATTAGTTTAATTGATTTCATATTCAGTTCTCGTAATTAGTTTATTATTGAATTCAGATTTCTTTCTTCTATGCTTTATATTGTTTTAATCATGTTATCATCAGAACCCACGATGACGAACGGTTCGAACATGAACTAATCGTTATCGTGGGATTCTAACGGAATTATTTATGTAGTTTAGTATCTTGATGCTTTAAAGATCTGTGTGTGATGTATAATTGATACCCTCGTATGGTTAAGCTTAATTGATAGATGCGTCGCGAACATCTAATTTGTTAATCTCTTGTGAAGCGAAAGTGGATCTTGAGATTTAGAACTTGCCATGCTAGCATAGGTTCATATTCGTTTATCAATATGATTCGTAGTATAAGATGAAAATACTTATATTACCCTGTGTGATCTTTATGGATAACTAGTTCCTCAACCGTTATGTTTTCAAATTCTATAGACATATAGGGTCTAAACATAATTGGTGTCTATTCATCTTCTATCTCTTTTGTGGATGTATGGGTAGTTTGATATACGTATGCCGACAGGTAGCGTGTATTTGATTCGTGTTATTCGATCAGATATCATAACAATTGCATATAGTGATTAAAGGTGTCAGATCTAAGCAAAGTATTTAATGAAGTTAGGATCCCATGTTTTCTCTGCATAAGTAATTCGATTCCAATTCTTGTTAGTTAATTAATTCTTATTTTATTAAATTGCTTTATAGTTAATCTTAGTTATTCAAAACCCTATCTTGTTAATTGTCTTAGCAGTGAATAAAAACCATACATTGTTGTATAGGTACAAGACTATAACAACCTAAACCAGTCTCTGTGGGAACGAATCCTACTTATCTCTATATTACTTGTGACCACGTGCACTTGCGTGTTTTTGTGCGAACAAAAGTCTATTCAAGAGAAAGTTGACTTGGCTGCAGCGGATTCCAGAAGAACATTCAGGGTCATTGGCAGTGCATCTGGCACTATAACAGGTATGAAGCAGGCAGTGGACTCCTTAAAGAAGGAAGGTATGGAAGAGCTGGTCGATTTGAGGATGGACGTAAGGGAGCTTAAAGATGGATTCATGAATGAAGTAACTGCACTGTCCCAGGGACATGAAGCTTTGAAAGAGGACGTTCTGGTTATCCGGGATGGTCAAGCGCGGGTGAAGGATGCAATGGACAACCTTTCAAGAGTGGAGTCTAGACTCAACAGGAGGCTGGATCATATGGAAAAGACTACCAACTCAAGATTGGAAAACATTGACCTGTCGTTAGCTTCTATAAATGACTTTAATAAGCAGCTTATGGATTTCTTGGAGAATCAAGGCGATGGAGTACAGTCTATATGGAGTATACTGAAAAAACAACAATCTGGACAACCTGGTCCCTCCTATCAACAACCTGATCCTTCTAATGTCTTTTATGCTGAGGATGCTTTTATCGAGGATTCCTCAACTAAGGGGGAGAAAGTTGGAGAAGGGGAGAAGGAGCAAACTAAGGATGGATGGAGAGTTTGGGAAACAGTTGAAGCTATTCCTATCAGGCAGTACTGGATAGAAGAACTTGTGGAGGAAGAGAAGAGTGAAGAGGAATTTGAATTCATGCAAGAGCAACCTATTCAAGAGGAGCATGAACCATATTATCCTGAACCAATAGAACATCCTATCTTGGATGAGGATATTATGGAAGAAGAATCAAATTCTCTGTCACCAGAAGAAGAAGCTGCCTTGGAAGCAATAAAAGCTCAGAGAGCTGCAATAGATGCCAGGCAAGCTGAGAAAGAAAAACAGCAAGCAATTCTGAGAAGCGAAAAGCTAAAGAGGTTGAAGGTGTATAATGAAGTGAGGAAGAAGAAGATGATAGATCTGGCAAAGAAAGATGGTACTGAATGGGAAATGGCTTATAAAACCTTTTGTGGAGTTGAAGACGGATTACAAGTCAACGACAATGCGGAGGTGGAAGTCATTATTCAGGACATCAGAAGTGCTAATCTTGATGATCAGACTTACTTCAAAGCACTGAGAAGCTCTATAATCTGTCTGAATGCTGGGGTTAAAGCAAATGGTGCCTGGAGCTTAATAATCAGTTTTCTGGAGAAAGGTACATTTGTGATTTCTACTAAGTTTTTAGAACAGAGGACATATACAGAATTGCAGGCTATACTCATCAAGATCCAAAGAACTACAAGGCTAAATGAACTGCTCCGAGAGCATGTTAAGGAGATCGTGATGAAAGTCAGTCCAGAGATTACTGAAGATCCTCCAATGGTTAGATTCATGACGAATGACTTGTTCAGAATCTGCTATTTGGCTGAGGACAAACTGAGGGACTACCCAAGCAACTATCTAATCTCAGTTGAGAAGTATCTTAGATCCACTGGATTCTCTTCAACGGAGAAGGACAAAGCAGCAGACACTCTTAGAAGATTTCTAATGGAGAATGTTCCTTACTATAGGAAAAGAGTGGAAAAAGGATTGGAAGTGCATACTAGACTGCCAAACATGCCAAAGCCAAACAAGAAAGATGTTAACATTGCATGGTTGTGGGCTGGAGTGGGTCAAGAGGTTGAGTATATTGGAAGACACATCCGAGGAGCAATCCTTAAACCTGGAGAACCACTGCACTATCCATCAGTGATTGATTATCAAGCTGCTAACTCCGATCCAATGATTGAAGAAGGTGAGATTGGAATGGACTGAATGATGAAGCAAAGAACAAGAGAACTATCAGCTCAGACTAGAGGAGCAACTTCATTGTATAAAGTTTAGGTCCAAAGTATCGTAGAAGGGGGGATTGGAATGGACTGAATGATGAAGCAAAGAACAAGAGAACTATCAGCTCAGACTAGAGGAGCAACTTCATTGTATAAAGTTTAATTGTTTTTGGAATTATGAAATCTGGAAATGTATAAATATCTGATCCAGAATGCATTAATATTATTACGCTGTCTTACTTTAAGTAGTTTCATGTTTCCTTAGTTAGTTGAGTTATCCTCGAAGTATTTGCTTGTCGAACTCTATCCAATCAAATAGGGGGAGATTGTAAAGCATAATGTAACATAAGATCTAAAAGAGATAACTACAACTCAACAAAGGACAAGACAGACAATAATATTAACAGAAGCACAGGAATCCAGAATCAAAGAAGAAAAGGTAAACACAAAAAATCAAAATACGTTATGTATTCTTGAAGTCCGTAAACAGGTCACGGAAAGAAGTTCATGAAAATGTTCAAGCCTCAGTGACAACAAAAGAAACAAGACTTTGAAGACGACAGAAGTATGTGAATGATTTAGGGTTCAGTACCACGGGATTCCAGTGATGAAGCAACCAGAACGACAAGGGACGTATCAGCAGCAATGTATTGAAGACATAAAATAAGAATTGATCAAGTGTTATTCATCTATGAACCAGACCAGTTGCACTAGGTGATGGCACTGAAAAGATCAAGTTGTTTTATCATCTCAGAAGGAATTGATACTGTCTAAAACTTAAACACCCAGGAGCTCAGGAGTAATCACTAAAGGACAAAAGACAAGGAAAAGTATTCGATAGTTTTTCAATTGAGAAAACTATCGAATGGTGGTTAAAGTAATTATTGGCAAACCACTTTTACTTTATTTAGTATTCGATAGTTTTGAATTAAAAACTATCGAATGGTAAATAAAGTAATTCCATTCGATGGTTTTTTAATCCATTCGATGGTTTTGCATTTCAAGGAGCAGGTGAAAAGTAACTTGTTGTGAACGGTTGATGAAGATCCAACGGCCAAGAATATTCTATTCTAAATGGTTCGATGGTTTTTCAAATCAAGTCTACAATTAATACTGAGAGAAGAGTGTGTCTTCTTCAGTTAAGGATTCTAACACAGAGACATAACTGAGAGAGAGAAGAGCCGGAGAAAATTATCAGAGAAATTAATAGTGCTCAGAACTTGATTATTGTTTTGTATTTGTGTTACCTTAAACTCATTGACGCTAATCTACGGATTAGAAATTGTAGCACCCCTCGAGGTTTATATTTATAAAAAGATATATTCCCCGAAACTTGATTTGGTTTGGTGTGTTTGATTTCGTTATAGAACTGAAAGATTAATCCGCGAACGAAATTAAATTATTTGTGAGTATCGTATTCAACCCCCCCCCCCCCCCCCTCTACGATACTTTGGACCTAACATATACTCATCAATTTTACTTTGTTTGGTGTGTTTCAGATACTTAAGTGAAAGTGTATGCGAACACGTTCGCAAACTCGGAAAGCAGAACTTGAATTGAATCTAGTTATGGGAGAACCTGTAGCACCAGAAACGAAGGCTTTGAAGGATTATTCTCAGCCTAAGATCAATGACATTCAGTCGAGCATTGTCAGGCCGGCTATTGCAGCCAATACCTTTGAAATCAAGCTTGGCACGATTCAGATGGTGCAGAATTCAGTTCAGTTTGGGGGTGCTCCAACGGAAGATCCTAATATGCATATTAGGGATTTCATTGAGATCTGTGACACCTTCAAATTCAACGGAGTGTCGGAAGATGCTGTGAAGCTGAGACTTTTCCCATTTTCTCTGAGGGATAAGGCTAAGGGCTGGTTGCATTCTCTACCAGCTGGTTCTATCACTACATGGGAGGATCTTGCTCAGAAATTTCTCACTAAATTCTTCCCCATGGCTAAAACAGCTGCAATCAGGAATGCTCTTACTCAGTTTTTCCAACATTCTGGAGAAACTTTATGTGAAGCTTGGGAGCGTTACAAGGAGATGCTTAGGAAGTGTCCTCATCATGGAATGCCTGATTGGATGGTAATAAATTGTTTCTATAATGGTCTGGGAGGTCAATCTCGACCAATGCTTGATGCGGCATCAGGTGGAGCTCTGTGGGCTAAGAGCTATGATGAGGCTTATGAGCTAATTGAGATGATGGCTGCTAATGAATACCAGAATCCAACTGGAAGGCTATCGCAAGGTAAGGTAGCAGGGGTTCTGGAAGTGGATGCAGCTACGGCAATAGCAGCTCAGCTGAAGGCTTTGTCAATGAAGGTGGATTCCCTGTCTAACTATGGAGTTCAGCAGGTGGCTAGTGTGTGTGAGCTTTGTGCAGGGGCACATGATACGAATCAGTGTGCCATATCTAGTGAATCGGCACAGTTCGTGAGCAATTTTCAGAGATCACAGCAGCTAGTGCCTAATGCCTATCATCCCAACAACAGGAACCATCCTAATTTCAGCTGGAGTAACAATCAGGGTGGTCAGAATCAACCTCAACAGCCATATCAGCAGTATGGAGCAAGGCCATTCAACCCTTCTGGTTTTCAGCAGCAGTATGCTCCAAGGCAACCGTATCAACCACCAGGTTTTCAACAACCTTCTCAAGGCAATGATGGTCAGTCAGCTAATGAAAAGTCTGAATTGGAGGAATTGAGGCTAATGTGCAAGAGTCAAGCTGTTTCCATCAAGACTTTGGAGAATCAAATTGGTCAGATTGCTAATGCATTGTTGAATAGACCACAGGGAACTCTCCCTAGTGATACGGAAGCTAATCCTGGCAAACGGGAGACCAAGGAACATGTTAAAGCAGTTACCCTACGGTCCGGGAAGGTTACAGTTGACCAGAACTCAGAAACGGCAGAGAACGAAGAAAATCAGGATTCTGAACAGGAAACACGGGGCGCCCGCCCCCTACCAAGCGCGCCCGCGCCTGTCATTCTGCCAGACAGTGTTGAAAATGGTGAAAAAGCAAGTTTAGGTGGAAACGTAGCGGAAAAGGTTGACCGTTCTTCCGAGAAACCTATTCCGAAGCAAGCTACAGAGAGCAAGAAGGTCTATCCTCCTCAACCATTCCCCAAACGTCTTCAGAAGCAGAAGTTGGATAAGCAGTTCGCTAAATTTCTGGAGGTTTTTAAGAAGTTGCAGATCAATATACCTTTTGCGGAAGCTCTAGAACAAATGCCGAGCTACGCAAAGTTCATGAAGGGTATTCTATCTCGAAAATTGAAACTCGAGGAGTTGGAGACCGTCGCTCTTACAGAAGAGTGCAGTGCTATCCTACAGCAAAAGTTACCTCCAAAACTCAAGGATCCAGGAAGTTTCACCATTCCGTGCACAATCGGCAATCTATCTTTCAACAAGTGCTTGTGTGACTTGGGAGCTAGTATTAATCTGATGCCGTTGTCTGTCTTTATGCAACTTGGACTTCCTGAACCTAAACCTACTACTATGTCCTTACAGCTGGCAGACAGGTCAATCACATATCCTAGAGGTATAGTAGAGGATGTCTTGGTTAAGGTGGATAAGTTTATTTTCCCTGTGGATTTCGTAATTCTGGATTTCGAGGAGGACAAGAGGATTCCTATTATCTTGGGAAGACCGTTCTTGGCTACAGGCCGTACTTTGATAGATGTGCAAAAAGGGGAGCTCACAATGAGGGTGCATGACCAGAATGTCACATTTAATGTCTTCAATGCAATGAAGTTTCCGACAGAGGAAGAAGAGTGTTTTTCAATGAATATGGTGAATTCAGCAGTATACACGGAGATGGAGCACTTGCTTAAATCAGATACCTTGGAGAAGGTACTGATAGGAGATTCGGAGTTGGACGATAAGGGAAGAGAAGAGCAACTGCAGTACTTGAATGCTTCTCCATGGAAAAGGAAAACAGATATGCCATTTGATTCTCTTGGAATAGCTGAAATGAAAAATTCTCAAGAGCGTCTCAAGCCATCTATTGAAGAAGCTCCTACTCTTGAACTTAAACCACTACCAGAGCACTTGAGGTATGCTTTTTTAGGTGATGCATCTACTTTACCTGTAATTATTGCATCTAACTTGTCAGGTAGTGATGAAGAGAAACTTTTGCGAATTCTGAGAGAGTTCAAATCAGCCATTGGTTGGACCATAGCGGATATCAAGGGAATCAGCCCTTCTTATTGCATGCATAAGATTCCGCTTGAGCCAGGAAGCAAACCAACGGTGGATCCTCAAAGAAGGCTCAATCCTATCATGAAAGAGGTTGTGAAGAAAGAAATTCTGAAGTGGCTCGATGCAGGAATTATCTACTCTATCTCAGACAGCTCTTGGGTGAGTCCAGTGCAATGTGTGCCTAAGAAAGGAGGCATGACCGTAGTTGCCAATGAGAAGAATGAGCTCATCCCTACTCGAACAGTTACAGGGTGGAGAATTTGCATGGACTACCGAAAGCTGAATAAGGCCACAAGAAAAGATCACTTCCCTCTTCCATTCATTGATCAGATGCTAGACAGGTTGGCTGGTCATGAGTTTTATTGCCTTCTGGATGGTTATTCAGGCTATAATCAGATTTGTATCGCTCCAGAAGATTAGGAGAAGACCACATTCACATGTCCGTTTGGCACTTTTGCGTTCCGTCGCATTTCTTTCGGACTCTGTGGTGCACCTGCAACTTTTCAGAGGTGCATGATGGCCATATTTTCAGATATGATTGGCATTAATGTGGAGGTGTTCATGGATGATTTCTCAGTTTTTGGAACTTCTTATGATGAGTGCTTACAAAATCTTGGCATGGTTTTGAAAAGGTGTGTTGAGACCAATCTGGTGCTCAACTGGGAAAAATGTCACTTCATGGTACAAGAAGGCATCATTCTTGGGCATAAGGTATCCAGCAAGGGACTTGAAGTAGATAGAGCCAAAGTGGAGACGATTGAAAATCTTCCTCCACCAATTTCAGTTAACGGAATTCGCAGTTTTCTTGGTCATGCGGGTTTCTATCGGCGATTCATTCAAGACTTCTCCAAAATCTCTAAACCCTTATGTAGTTTGTTAGAAAAGGATGTTCCTTTCAAGTTTGATGAAGATTGCTTAGCTGCTTTCGAGCTCTTGAAGAAGAAGTTAACTGCTACACCTATTATCACTGCACCTGACTGGAATGAACCTTTTGAGTTGATGTGTGATGCTAGTGACTATGTCGTGGGAGCTGTTCTTGGGCAACGGAAGAACAAGGTGTTTCATGTGATTTACTATGCTAGCAAAACTCTCAATGATGCTCAGATGAACTACACTACTACAGAAAAAGAACTTTTGGCAATTGTGTACAGTTTCGAGAAATTCAGGTCTTATTTGCTTGGAACTAAAGTAGTAGTCTATACTGATCATGCTGCTATTCGTTATCTGATTTCCAAGAAAGATTCAAAGCCTCGGTTGATTCGGTGGGTACTTTTGCTCCAAGAGTTTGATTTGGAGATTAAAGACAGAAAGGGTACAGAAAACCAGGTGGCGGATCATTTGTCACGTTTGGAAGACCACGGTACAGATTCAAGGAATAAAACTCTAATCAATGAATCTTTTCCTGATGAGCAACTTTTTGGGGTGCAAGATGAAGAGCCATGGTTTGCAGATATTGTGAACTATCTTGTGAGTAATGTCATCCCAGTTGAATTCTCTTATGCTCAAAGGAAGAAGTTTCTACATGATGTGAAGTGGTACTGTTGGGACGAGCCATTCTTATTCAGGCAGGGAGCTGATCAGTTGTTAAGAAGGTGTATTCCCTATAGTGAAACTGAGAGTGTTTTGCGAGATTGCCACTCCACCACTTATGGAGGCCATTATGGTGGAGAGAAGACAGCTACTCGTGTTCTTCAGGCAGGTTTCTATTGGCCAACTCTGTTTAAAGATGCTCACCAGTTTGTGTTGAGGTGTGATCGATGCCAAAGAGTTGGTAATATTTCTAGGAGGAATGAGATGCCTCTTAATATGCTGCTTGAAGTGGAGATTTTCGACGTGTGGGGCATAGATTTTATGGGACCGTTTGTTTCATCTTGCAACAATCAGTACATACTATTAGCTGTGGATTACGTGTCTAAATGGGTCGAGGTAAAGGCTCTACCGACCAATGATGCTAAAGTGGTGCTGACTTTTCTGCAGAAGCAAATTTTCACGCGTTTTGGTACTCCAAGGGTAATAATCAGTGATGAGGGTACGCATTTTTGCAACCGTAAGTTCACAGCCTTGATGGCTAGGTATAATATCAATCATCGTGTTGCCACTGCCTATCACCCTCAAACAAATGGCCAAGCTGAAGTTTCTAATAGGGAGATAAAGAGGATTCTGGAGAAAGTGGTAAATCCTTCAAGGAAGGATTGGTCGTTGAAGCTGGATGAAGCTGTTTGGGCTTACAGGACAGCTTACAAAACTTCGTTGGGGACATCTCCGTTTCAGTTGGTGTATGGTAAGGCTTGTCATTTGCCGGCCGAGCTGGAACACAAAGCATATTGGGCATTGAAGAAATTGAACTTCGATTTGAAAGCTGCTGGTGAGAAAAGAATGCTTCAAATTAATGAGTTGGATGAGTTCCGTCTACAGGTTTATGAAAATCACAAGTTATACAAAGAGAAGGTTAAGAGATGGCATGATAAGAAGTTGGTGCACAAGTCTTTTGCTCCTGGCCAACTTGTTTTGCTCTTTAACTCTCGTCTCAAACTTTTTCCTGGTAAACTCAAGTCAAGGTGGTCGGGACCTTTTACGGTAAAAACGGTGTTTCCACATGGTGCAGTGGAAGTCTATGATAAGTCACCGGATGAAGCATTCAAAGTCAATGGTCAGAGATTAAAACCGTACTTTGGTGAACGGGTGAATCGCGAGGCGGAAATCGCGGTTCTTGTTTCAGCTGATTAAGGAGTCAGGAATCACGTTAAGCTATTGACGTAAAACGAGCGCTCCATAGGAGGCAACCCATGTTAATGTTGTAAGTATTCTATCCCCATTTGTTTAAAAAAAAAAAAAAAAAAAATTGGCAGAAAAAGCAGCGCGCCCCCGCTGGAACCCGCGCGCCCGCGCCTGATGTTCTGCTGAAAAGAAAAAAAACGGGAAAAAGATAGAAAAAACACCCCCAAGTCATACAAAGTCAATTTTTTTTTTGGTTTTTTTCTTCTTATTTAAGTCTACCTCTACCCTACCCAACCCCATTCTATCAAACCCTAGCCTCCTAAACACTCATGTTTTTTTCTCTCTAATCTATGCATACACCTCCTTACTTATATTCATCCTAATTCTTCTTAATCCCATGGCACCACCAAAGAGAGGTCGATGTGTGGGTAGTAGTAGTACTCGTCGTTCTTCTTCAGAGGAGGAATCGAGTGCTGGGGTTGGTGTGCAGAAGTTCTCTTCTCCGGAGGCTCAATTGGAATTCAATCGGTTGTTGGCTAAACCCGTGGCTAAAGAAAGGGGATTTTTGCCTAGATCTTCTGATGGGCATCTTTTAACCATGATTACAAAGAGGGGCTGGGAATCGTTTTGTGAAGCTCCGCAGCCGGTCCCGTTGTCTATTGTGCGGGAATTTTATGCTAATGCAAAAGCCGACAAGAATGGCTATAGCATGGTTCGTGGGATGACGGTGGACTATACGGCTAGGGCAATTGGTCGGGTGTTGAATTTACCACCAAAGAAGAGGGGTGAGGAAGATTGGTCGCTGAAGACTCGAGAGGAGCTTGATCTCGAGTATATTCTTGAGGAGATTTCTGTTCCGGGCACGTCCTGGAAATACAGGTCGGGCTCCAATGTTCCTGCATCTTTTCCGGCTGCTGCTATGAATAGGTATGCGAGAGCTTGGAATCAGTTTTTATGTGCTAATGTTGTCCCTTCCTCGCATACTCATGATGTTACAGTAGAAAGGGTTATTATTCTGTGGGGAATTTTGAATGATGATTATATAGATTTGGCGGCTCTTTTGCATAGAAGCATTGTGAAGTTTTTGAAGGGCAATACAACGGGGGCTATTCCTCACGCCTCTGTTGTAACCAAGTTATGTGATGCGGTTGGTGTACGTTGGTCTGAGGAGGAGCCAGTTCAGATGCCTTCTGCTCCTATTGACCATACGTCGATTTATCGGATGGAAGAGTGGGATGGTGGTGATCCGGATAATTGTGGTTTGGGATACACCATTTGGAATGTTGAAGGAAGTGAGGCTCCAATTCAGGAGCCTGCAGATCGTAGGGCAAGAGCTACTAGGATTCCGCAGGAAGGTGCTGCGAGGAGTCAGCGAGAGGTTGATAGTGCTGGTCTTGGTGATGTGCAGTACAGGCGGTTGACTCGGCGCATTGATAGGATGCATGATATTCAGAGCCGTTTTGCACAGGATTTGACTCAGGCGTTGGGCACTGCGTTCCGCGCCACTGGAGTTGATATCGCTTGGCCTATCTTTGGTATGGATTCTGTTTATCCACCACCTGATACACCACCCGAGGAGGGTGGTCCTGCTGATGATTAGGTATTCTCTGCATCTTTCCTTTTTATTACCTTCAATGAGGACATTGAATATTGTAAGTTTGGGGGTGGTAATTAAGGAATGTTAGTGTGTGTTCATATAGGATTCATATTGCATATTTAGTTAGTTTCATTCATATCTTTGCATAATTGTCATATAGAGCATTCTGTTTGCATTAGTGTTTATATATATTATGTGAGTCCATTTAGTTGCATTTGCATAGCATATTTCATGATCCCTTAGAACTTGGCAATTTCTCGGTTAGTGAGTCGATGTTGATGGGAGTGTGGTAGTGATAGATAGAGGGTTGATTAAGTTTCTAAGCAATTGACTTGCATGCCAGAAACAATTGTAAATTCACAAGTCTCATTGGTTGCTTTTGAATTTGATCAGACCATGTTTGTTTGGATGTTAGAATTTAACCACTTGCTTATATTTAGAATGTTTTCTATTCTCTTGAAATTGAAAGAAGCACTTCAATCTAAGTTTGGGGGAAAATAGGGATTTCATTCTAGTTGTTAATAAAGGCTAGGCGTCAAATAGCTAGTAGCCGGCTCATTGAAAAGATGAGTAGTCTAGGGTGGAATGAGAAAAAGGCAAAGTGCACTCATTCCGAAATTTAAAAAAAAAAAAAAAAGAGTTGTGTTAGTTTTTTATGCAGAATTGATCAGGTTGAGCTCTTTAATACTCGAGCAATTAAGTTCTAGGGGACTTTGTGCCTAGTGACCTAAGACTTTTCCGGTCTGGGATCCACTAACCTAAAGCTCGCTACATGGGTATTATTGTATAAGCCTTTTGGGGTCTCAGCCATTGCACGGTCAAATAAGCATGTTTTTAAATAATAAAGCATGATTTCCTGTCTAACTCAAGTCAAGGTTGAGGTGTCTTTAAGTGGTTTCTTGTGTCTAGAGTTCATTCTATTTATAAGCTTGTGGTTGTCTTGGTGAAGAATAGGATATGGTCTTGATTTAGTTTGGGAGTATATTGATGAGCATTGCACACACGCACGTTTCTGTGTATGTATGGTTAGCATACGGGAATTTGGTCGAACTCTGCTTGAAAGATTGCATTCCTTGTTATGTTGGCTTGTTGATTGGTTATGGTTAGTTTGAGGGGATCAGTTGCATTTTCATAATAGTTGCATTCATGCATTGCATTGCATTTATAGAGTCTGTTTATGCTTGAGGACAAGCATCGGTTTAAGTTTGGGGGTGTGATAAGTGGATTTCATATCTACTTGGATCGTCCTAAATTGGCTTAATCTGATCGTTCTGTTCTCAAGTACGTGTTGTTTTTAATGTGTTTTGTTTAGTATTTGTAGAGTTGCTTTATCAGCAGAGATGTGGTGATTCTATGATCGTTAGGTGGTGTTTAAGCATGTGTATGAAGATCAAGCAATTGTGAATGTTGAATGGGCAAAGAAATGGCAAAAGAAGCATTTTAGAATTTTTCTGACAGAAACCACGGCGCGCCCGCGCCGCCTCCCGCGCGCCCGCGCTGCAACTGACAGAAATCATGGCGCGCCCGCGCCACCTCCCGCGCGCCCGCGCGTAAAGAATGCTGAAAACTGCAGTTTTGTGGTCAGAAAAGGAAACTTGCCATAGTTGTTAGCCTTAAGTCTTTATAAGTATTTGGTGGACGTTTTCTGAGGGATACACAGATATATCAAGATACATACATTTATATACGTCCACCGGTGAGGAGAACAAGAAGACGGCTGATTTACGAAGACCTAGTTTTCATCTAATCTTTGTATTCTTCTAAATTAGGCGATACTTTGGATTCTCGTTGTTCTTTCTAAACCCTAGTTATTCTATCAAGTTTTCCAGACTTATTACTATCATGTTATTATCAGAACCCACGATGATGAACGGTTCGAATATGAACTAATCGTCGTCGTGGGATTCTAACGGATTTATTTATGGATTCTAATAGTTAATTGTTTTAAAGATTTGTGTGTGATGTATTCTTGATAACCTAGTTTGGTTGTGATTATTCTTCTTGGATGAGTAGCTAACATCTAAGATTATTTGTTAATCTCTATTGAATGCGAAAGTGGATATAGAGGTTTAGAACTTGCCATGCTAGCATAGGTTTATGTATGTTTGTCATGCATGATTTGTAGGTAATTTTAACCATCTTACCTGTCCTATGTAATCTGAATGGATAACTTGCTCATTAAACCGTTATGTTTTCAAATCTTATAGACATATAGGGTCTAAACATAATTGGTGTCTGCTTAACCTCTATCTCTTTGTGGATGTTTGAGTGGTTTGGTATACGTATACTGAAAGGTAGCGTATACTGATTTCGTGTTATCCGATTAGTTATCATAACCGTCACATGCATTGATTAAAGACAAAAGACTCTAGATGAAGTATTTAATGAAGTTAGGATCCCATGCTTTTTCTCATAAGTAATTAATCAGAAATCTCTTAGTTAATTATAATCTTGTTAAGTCAAGTAGTTAATTTAGTTAAACAAAACTCAATTTGTCAATTATCTTAGCATTGGATAATAACCATACATTGTTGCACAAGTGCTAAACTATTATAACCAAAGCAGTCTCTGTGGGAACGAACTTTACTAATCCTGTATTACTTGTGACCGCGTACGCTTGCGTGATTTTGTGCGAACATAAGCTTTAAAACATGAAAATACTGAATTTATTCATAACTTGAAAATGGGATCAACCCTTACATAGCACCCAAGTTTAAGAACTCGGGTTGGTTTTATCAAACCTTATTCATAGTAGTGAGTCCTCCTAGGACACACCTTGAACATAATAAACTTTCAAATTGGAGGCATGCCAAGTCCTTGGCACCTCATGCCCTTCAAGGGTTTCTAGCTTGTATGAGCCTCGACCAAATACGTTTTTGACGCGATATGGTCCTTCCCAATTTGGGGCCAACTTGCCTTTTTGTCCAACTCCGGATGCTTCAATATTTCTGAGAACCAAGTCTCGTTGACGAAAGAACCTTTCTTTAACCCTTAGGTTGTAGTAGAAAGAGGCTTTCTTTTGATGTTCAACTATCTTGGCGTTTGCTTCATCTCTAACTTCGTCAATTAGATCCAAAGCTAGCCTCAAGCCTTCTTCATTTTCTTCTGGTTCATAAGCCTCAACTCTTGGGGAGGTGTGAGTAATCTCCACCGGGACCACTGCCTCTGCTCCATAAGCCAATAGAAACGGAGTTGCCTCGTTGGTGACTTTACAAGTAGTACGATATGCCCAAAGTATGGGGAGTAATTCGTCTACCCAAGTGTTTCTAGAGCGTTCAACTCTTTTCTTTAGTCCATCCAGGATAATTCGATTTGCAACCTCAGCTTGCCCATTTGCTTGAGGATGGGCAACATAAGTGAAGCGCAACTTGATATCGTTCTCATCACAATACTTCTTGAACTCATCGTTGTTAAACTGAGTTCCATTGTCCGTGACCAGGATTCGTGGAATTCCATATCTACATATCACATTTTCCCAGAAGAAGTGCATCACTTGCTTGGTGGTTATCTTGGCTAAGGGCTTAGCCTCAATCCACTTGGTGAAGTAGTCGATTGCTACTATCAAGAACTTTATTTGAGCACTTGCCATTGGAAATGGCCCGAGTATATCCATTCCCCACATAGCAAAGGGGATAGGTGAGTTAATGGATGTCATCATCTCTGGTGGTTGCCTAACCACTGGTGCATGTTTCTGGCACCGTTCACATTTATTTACATAGCTTTTAGCATCAGTAAGTATGCTTGGCCAATAGAAACCTAGACGAGTGATTTTATAGGCAAGGGCTCTGCCCCCCAAGTGCTGCCCACAAATTCCTTCGTGTACTTCCTTCAGGGCCAATTCTGCCTCTTGAGGTCTTAAACATTTCAGATATGGAATGATGAAAGACTTCATGTATAGGATTCCCTCAATCAGGGTATACCTTAGTGCTCTGACGTACATCTTTCGTGCTTCTGAAGTGTCATTGGGTAACCACCCAGTTTCTAGATGAGATTTGATGGGATCAATCCAACAACCGCCAACATCAATGGGTGCTACCAACTTTCCGTTGATGCTTGGGGTCCTCAGGACTTGGAAGTAGACACTTCCTGCATAATTTTCAATTTCGGAAGAAGCAAATTTAGACAAGGCATCAGCCTTCACGTTTTCTTCCCTTGGAATGTGCTCTACATAGCATTCGTCGAACTGAGTCATGATGGCCTTGACAAGTTTCAAGTACTTGGCCATGACTTCATCTCTAGCCTCAAATTCCCCATTTACTTGGGAAACCACTAGCCTCGAGTCTCCACATACTTTCAGAGTTTTGACCCTCAAGGCTCCAGCCAGCCCTATGCCGGCTATCAAAGCTTCATACTCAGCCTCATTGTTTGTCATTGGGAAGTCAAGCTTTAGTGCATACTCTACGAGGAATCCATCAGGACTTTGAAGCACCAAACCAGCTCCACTTGATTTTGTTTTTGATGCTCCATCAAAATAGAGCACCCAATATTCTTTGAAGTCCGTTTCCTCATCTTTCTTATCTTCCACTATCACTTCCTGCCCCCCGACTTCTTGGTTGTCAATGGTGCATTCAACCATGAAGTCAGCAAGTGCTTGAGCTTTTACGGCCGTTCGAGGCTTATACTTGATGTCGAATTCGCCCAATTCAATGGCCCATTTGATCAATCTTCCACTAACTTGAGGGTTATGCAAGATGTTTCTTAGAGGTTGATCAGTCAAGACCTCTATCTTGTGAGCCTGGAAGTACGGGCGTAGCTTTCTTGAGGCCATTATCAAGGCTAAGGCAAACTTCTCAATCGTTGAGTAGTTTATTTCTGCCCCATGAAGAATCTTACTCACATAGTAGACGGGCTTCTGCACTTTCAATTCTTCCTTTATCAGTACAGCTCCAAGGGCTGTGTTAGAAACTGCCAAGTACAAGTAGAGAGTTTCCCATGGCTTGGGTTTTGCCAACAGTGGTGCCTCAGCCATGTATTTCTTCAGGGCCTCAAAGGCCTCTTGGCTTTCAGTTGTCCATTCAAAAAATTTCACTTTTTTGAGTGCTTTGAAGAAGGGTAAACACTTCTCTCCAGACTTGGAGATGAATCTTCCTAATGCAGCCACTCTCCCTGTTAGTTTTTGGACATCCTTGACAGTCTTCGGTGGTTCTATGTCTAGAATTGCTTTGATTTTGTCGGGATTAGCCTCGATTCCTCTTTTGGAAACCATCAGGCCTAAGAACTTTCCCGAGCCTACACCAAAGGCACATTTAGCTGGATTCAACATCATCTTGTGGTGCCTTAGCACTTCGAATGCTTCTCGGAGGTGCTCAATGTGATCGGCCTTATCGAGGCTTTTGACTAACATGTCACCCACGTAGACCTCCATGGTTTTTCCAATTAGGTGCTCAAAGATTTTGTTTACCAACCTTTGATAGGTCGCTCCTGCATTCTTAAGTCCAAAAGCCATGACTAAGAAACAGAAGACACCAAAGTCAGTGATGAATGATACCTTGGCGATGTCATCTTTGTGCATCTTGAATTGATTATATCCACTGAAGCCATCCATGAAACTTAGCATCTCATGCCCATCAGTGGCATCTATTAGAGCATCAATCCTTGGTAAGGGAAAACAATCCTTAGGACATGCATCATTCAAGTCAGTGAAGTCGACGCACATTCTCCACTTCCCGTTAGCTTTTTTAACCATCACGGGGTTAGCTAACCATTCTGGGAATTGGATTTCCTCAATGAACCCAGCTTCCAAAAGCTTATTCACTTCTTGCTTAATGGCTTCAAGCCTCTCTGGAGCAAAACTTCTTTTCTTTTGCTTCACCGTCTTCCTTTCTGGATCCACATTCAATTTGTGAGATATCAATTGGGGATCAATCCCTGGCATGTCGGCCGTTGTCCAAGCAAAAACGTCATTGTTTTCTTGAAGAAAAGACGTGAGTTTGCTTTTCAATGGTTCGGGCAGTAGTGCCCCAATATAAGTCACCTTCTCTGGTTCTCCTGGGACTAGGGGAATTGGGACCAAGTCCTCAGCCGGTTTCCCCCTTCTGTCCTCGTTGTCGCTGATATTCATGTCTTCAATTGGGAGAACTTGCCCCCCGGTTCCATCAGGCCCTAACGCGGCTACATAACAACTTCTAGCCATCTTTTGGTCTCCTCGTTCTTCACCAATCCCATTCCTTGTTGGGAACTTGATTTTTAGATGATAAGATGAGGCAACAGCCTTGAACGCATGAAGACCAGTCCTTCCCAGGATTGCATTGTAGGTTGAAGTCGCTTTTATAACTATGAAGTTCAACATCTGAGTAGACGTATTCATCCCTTGCCCCATAGTCATTGGGAGTTGGATAGTGCCTTCCACTTTTGATTCCACCCCGTTGAATCCGTATATAGGCATATTTGAGGGTGTTAACTGAGAGTCTGTGTAACCCATCTTGATAAAGGCATCGTGGAACAAGATATCCACTGAAGCTCCATTATCAACCAAGACTCTTTTTGTTTCGGAGTTGCCTATCACAGGTATTATGACAAGAGGATCATCATGGGGGAACTTCACCCCTTCCAAGTCTGAATTGTCAAAACCTATTGACACTTCTGTTCTGGCACGCTTCGGTGCTTCTCCAACCACAGTCATTACCTCTCGGGCATAAGCCTTTCTTGAGTTTCGGGAGGACCCAGCAGCAGTTGGCCCTCCGAATATCATGTTGATCACTGGCCCTCGGGGCTTGGGATTCCGATCTTGATCGTTGTCCCTTCTATCATAATCCTTCCTTTCATAGTTCCCCCTTTGGCTCCCTTGGCTTCCATCCTTAGTGAACTTGCTGAGTTTTCCTCTTCGTATCAGAAACTCAATCTCATCTTTCAATTGTCTACAATCATCGGTGTCATGACCGACTTCTTTGTGGAACCGACAAAACTGATTTTGGTTCCGTTTGGACAAATCAGCCCTCATTGGCTTTGGCCATTTGATATCTTCTTCCTTGGCTATCTCCATCAGAATTTGACTCCTGGGAGTATTCAATCTTGCATATTCTGTGAATTTTGGCCCAAAATTGCTTCTCTTGGGGGGAGAATCGGAGTTCTTTAATGTTCGGGGAAACTTTTCCTTGACGTCGTACTCCTGAGTTTCTTTTCTTTTCTTTGAGTTTCCACTACCGCCAGTAGTGGGTTCATATTTTCTCATACTTTCTTCAGCCTTGATATACTTTCCGGCTCTATCTTGGAGCTTCAGCATGCTCTCGGGGGGATGTTTAGCTAACGACCGTTTGAAGTGGTCATCAGTGGTTCCTTGTTGCAGGGCTATCATAGCCACTCTGTCCTCTAAGTCCGGGACTTTTAAAGCCTCTCGAGTGAATCGATTGATGCAGTCCCTTAGGGCCTCATTCTGCCCTTGCCGGATTGCCATGAGTGATGCAGAACTTTTCTCATGCACCCTTCCACTAATGAACTGATTGATGAAAGCCTTGCTTAGTTCCTTGAATGACCCAATAGAATTGGGAGGTAGACGGCTATACCAACGTTGGGCCATGTCTGCCAAGGTTTGTGGAAACGCCCTACACTTGACCGCATCGTTGGTTGGCTGCAACAGCAGTGCTTTGGAGAAGGTCCTTACATGATTTGCGGGATCTCCCGTTCCATCATAGGCTTTGATCGAAGGCATCTTAAACTTTCTGGATATAGCCGTTTTCATGATGTCTTGAGTAAACGGTGGTGTAGGATCATCAGGATCTCCTAGGGGCAACAAAATACTAGGATCACCCCTTGGGGCTTCAGCCCTCTTGGTCCTTCTTGCCGGTGGATCCAAGTTGATTATCGGGATCCCTTCAGTCGTTCGGCCCCGATATTGAGCGACCTCTTCTTCAGCAATGAGTTTTTTGAGCCTTGCAGTCTCTGCCTCATGGGCTGCAAGTTTCTCCCTCGTAGTTTGGGGTTGCTCCCGATTTTTTTGGGAAGAACGTCTCCTTCTTGGGGCGACATCCTCCCCAGTTGTATAACCCTCATCCTCGGTGTATGGGCCAGAGTAATCTTGAATGAGAGGGGTCTGACGAGTTTGGGGTCCCAGACCTTGAATATAAGGGGGTACATATGACTCATGGTATATTGGATTAGTTCCACTACCGCCCGCCATGGGTCGAGAGGGCATGCCATAGCTTGGCATCCCCAAAGTCTGATTCGCGTATTGAGGGAGATCAGTAGTATGGAGTTGAAGGCTCCTTGGTGCACTCATGAGCAGCGGGGAGGTCGTGATTGGTTGCTGGTGGACGGTCTCTTGTGGATTAGATCCATGAATGACCATCTGCAGGGGATTCGTCTCTTCAACCGAAATCGGGATTTCCGGTCCTTGAGTGTTGGTGGGGATATTCGCCCCTTGTGTGCCAGTCGTCGGCGGTGGCTGATCAGTCTCAGAGGTGTTAGGGCGATCATCGGGAGTTTGATTATCCCGAGCTGTTCTTCGTGTGTTTTCCATGGTTGATGTTGTCTTCCCACAGACGGCGCCAAATGTTATGGATTAAAAAACGTGCTTTGTGAATTTAATGCTAGGATTAATGAGCTTCGAGCTTTAATGGTTGCACTCGTGTTTCCGGACTAAATTGGTCTTCACAAGATGCCTACGTATCTCAATTAATGTTGAGAATCAAGCCAAAGACGTAGTTCTGATTGTAGGATCAGGGACCTTATATAGGCGTCTGGAGCCTAGTATTTATGGTATGTTTAGGAGTCTTAGCGAATAAGTCTCCTTTTTGATATTGGATAAACATTGTATTGCTTGCAGGATAAGTCTTTTCTTTGTCGATAAAGGCTATGACTCATTAATTGCCTTTAATTTGGGATTCCGGATCCTTCTTTGACCAATTTGCCATAATTCGGACTCTTTTTATGAGCTATATATTTTCCCTATTCATTAATTACGAAATTAATGAATAATTAGGGTGTCGGGCCTTAAATATCGGCCTTTTCATTGGACCGTCAATTATATTTCTATAATTACTTTTCTGACCATATCACATATGCAGTGTTTTTGCCCTTGTCCTACATTTTAGTTGTCTATATTAGGTATATTGTATATTACAAAATGTTGATATTCATTTGATTTCAGTTTAACCTAAACGTTTTCATGTTAATATTCATTTTTTTTTTCATTTTACTAATTTTTACTTCGAATAATGATTGATTGGATTGTTTTTTACAAAAAAATTATTTTCAACCCGATTTCAATACAAAAGAGTCGGTTAATTATATATCGATTATCCAATTAATCACCAACATTTTAGAGCATTACTTTAAAGTAGGTCCGATCTAAGATCTCATGACATGGTGGAGTGAATATTATTTAATGAATAAAAATGAAATTTCATTCAAAATGTGTAAATATATTAATTTCAATCATTCATTTCATACATTATTCATATTTTGTTGGCCATCAACCACTTATGTAGTTATGCACTTAAATCAGTTATGCACTTATGTAAATAATATTGGTTATAAAATCTTGTAATCGCATAAGATTAACAAAAATAATAATTAAAATTTAATCTATGAAACTACAATTTTTTAATTCAAAGTAAATAAATAAAAGTGTAATTTTTCCAAACAAACTTGATCACTAATCCAAAAATTTTAACTTGTAACATATACAACTTTAATTTGCTCAATAAGATAACTTAAATAGTCTAGTTATAAAACTTTTTTCAGTGATATACATGTATGAATACGTAGTACATGCCATACCAAAACTCATATCAAAATATTTTGTAATGAATATAATATAAAAATTGAAATAAATAATTAACTTTTTAAACTTTGGCTACTTGTGAAAATTTAAATATATGGGGTAGTTGTGTATTGTGTTTGTGCTCCGAGCCTCGTCATACTTAAAGGTTTCTCTGTAGTCTGTAATAACAATGCTACCCACATAGCAGAAAAATACACACAGAAACCAAAGAGATAGAGAATTAGAGAAAAATGAAATACTTACTCAAATTTTCAGCTCATCTAGTCAACATCACTTATTTGAAGCTTGATGTTGGAGTCAACTATAGTATTGTTGGTCTCTATTTGAAGGTTAGTGTTTCATTTCGCATGTAATACATTGTGTTTGCAATGCTCTGTTTTGTTTTTAACTCTCTATATTTCTAACTATTTACGTTTTTTTTAATGTGTGTGTTGGTTGCAAGTATTTTCAAACCAAAATGATCAATATCGTGTCGATTATTAAATGATCGGACATGACAAGAGATCCCAGCAACTAGATGAAAGTTTTACATTTTTCTTGTGTAAATTCTATTTTTTTGCTTTTCCATTTCCTAATTGATAATAATTTGATTTTAGTGCGAGGTTTGTGAGCGTGTTGGTGTAGTTTCCTAATTGATAATGATCTGTGTGCACTTGATGAAGATTACTCAAACTTATTTGAATATGTTGAATGCATCTTCTCTCATGAATGGAAAGCGGAAACAGTAGGTTTTCTTAATTTTCTTAATTCTCTTCACTGATTATTATAATTTTTGCGTAGACAGCCGATAAGAAATTCAATAATATTAATTTAAGCTCTGATAAATTTTATGATTATGATAAGAAGTGTGGACGTCCTGTCCCAGCAACTGATATTAGGGCTACATTTGAAATGATGGACGTAGAAGTAGATGGTGGCTTTAGCTAAGCTGCAAAACACCGTCCATGAAAGAGATAATTTAATTTAAATAATTTGATTTCTTATTTTAGTTTTAGTTTGTGTTGAAGAATGAAGTAGTATTAACTATGTTTCAAGTCTTGGTTTAGTTTCTAGTTCATATTCTTAAGAATTTATTCAATGTCTTTGTAAAGTTCAGTTGGATTTGGTATGTTTATTGTTAGCTGGATTCAAAGGTCTTAGGTCTGTAACAAAATTATGTGAAAATGCATGAAATGAGTCGCTCCACATTTGATGTTATAATAAAAAAACAACTAGCAAACATGAATTAGTCATAATGTCATAACCACTTTCATATGATTTCCACAGCTTGAATCTTCACTAATATCCTCAAAACAATTTGCAACCTTTACTCTTTAAATTACTCTCAAACATCTAAAATTCGTCACATTTAATTTACGAGTTAGAATTTAAAACATATTTTTTTCAATTAAAATTCTCAGCTCATTTCAGTTACAAACAAAAATGTAGTTTTAAAATTAGGCTCAAGTCGCACATAATACTTTGATAACTCACTCATTGTTAATTTTGATGTTTTGAATATGTACCAATTTATATCACAAAATATCATTTAATTTTTACGGTAATATTTCTCATGTTCATTTTCACATATTTTCTGTATTTTGTCTTTTTTTAATTACTTCATATAAGCAAAAGTTACAAAAATTATATCGTATTTTACATAGAAATTATAAAAAATTACAACGATAAGTGCAGTTGTGCAGATGATCAGTTATATTTGTAATTCGTAGGATACATTCATATCAAACTGCACAATTATAATTGAACTGTTTCAATTTTTTACATAAACAAAGGAACTAAGACTTTTAAAATTAGCATTTATCTTATTTACTAATTATTTTAAAAAAATACTTACAAACTAATCAACAAGATTACCAAAAAAAATCAAATAATTTTGAATTAGACTCAAACATCAATAAGCATATACTTGTTTTTTTATGTTTGTATAATTTGTTGGTGTTATGTTATATCATTGTGGTTTGGTTTATATGGTTTATTTTGTTTTGGTTGCTCTTTTGTTCTAAATAAGTGTTATGATTAATACAAACAATAATTTTAGGGTGTTATGAATTCCGCCCCAATTTTCATATTTCACTCGATAAATCAAAGAATTTAAACAAATAAATTTTTTAAGTAAATTAAATCCTTATCTATACTATCAATACTATTATATAATAGACGAAACATTAAAATTTTGGTTGGTCGGTATGCTACGTTGTGATTTTACTTAATTGTCCTTAACTGTATTTCGTGTTTTTACTTAATTAACCTTACTTATTTATAGAAATATATTATTAAATAATAATATTACCTATTTAAAATACATTATTTTTTCTAACAAATTCTCCTACTTTTTCAAACATGGCAATTACCTTTTTTTTAACTAAAACATGTTAGTTTTTCTATTTTTCCTTACTTAAACCCCTCATTTTCCAAAAATATCACGGACAAACCTTTAGTTATTTATTATTAAACCCATAATATTATAATTATTTTTTAAAATTTTATCTATTTTAACCTCTCTACATATTTTTCTTAACAAATGCAATTAGTAAGAATATTAAAATATAAATAATCAAATACCTATTCAATTACTCTAAAACAAAGTCTCTTGGGAAATTGTCTTTCTCAATTTACTTTTTCTATTTTTCTTACTAAAATTCATTTTTTCCCTAATAATAATATCATAGGAAACCCTTTACTTAATTATTTTAAAACGAATTTAAATATTTTTAATTATTAAATTTTAAAACCTCATTTTCCAAAAATATCATGGGCTTTTACCTTTTTAAACAAAATATATGTTACATTTTCTTTTCTTACTAAAACCCCTCATTTTTCAAAAATATAACGGGCAAACCTTTACTTATTTATTTTAAAAAAAAATTTAATGTTTTTAATTAATTAAAACTATTTAGCTATTTTAATATGGCTACTTATTTTTTAACAAATACAATTAATAAAATATAAAAAATATAATAATAAAATAATAATTAACAATTCGTGCATCGCACGGGTTTTAAGCTATATTATTAAAACCCAAACATTGAAAGTTTATTTTTCGATTTTCGATCATTTATTCTATTTAATAAATAATAAAAAAAAAATAGTAACTAACTTATTGTCTTTTATAATTTAAAACACTTTTTCCTAACAAAATCTACTCATCTTCAAAAAATATCACGGGCAATTACCTTTAAATTAAAACATATTACCTTTTATGTGTTCACACTAAAATCTCTCCTTTTAAGAAATATCAGGTGCAACCCTTACTTATTCATTTTAAAACATATTTTAATGCTTTTAATTATTTAAAAAATCTTACATATTTTAACATGTCAACGTATTTTTTTTACAAATACAATTAATATAATTAAAAAACTTCCAAAAAATATCACGGATAATTACTTTTTTTAATTAAAACATATTAGCTTTTCTATTTGTCCCTATTATTAATATTATTCAAAAAATACCACGGGACAATTACCTTTAAATTAAAACATATTACCTTTTATATTTGTTCTCACTAAAATCTCTCTTTTCCAAAATTATCGGTGCAACCCTTACTTATTTATTTTAAAATACATTTTAATGTTTTTTATTATTTAAAAAAGCTTACCTATTTTAATATGCCAGCGTATTTTTTTAACAAATACAATTAATATAATTAAAATACTTCTAAAAATATCACGGACAATTACTTTTTTTTAATTAAAACATGTTAGCTTTTCTATTTGTCCTTGCTATTAATATTATTTTAATAAATAATAAAATAATATTAATAATTCCTCATTTATGTTTCTCGACCCCATTTGTATTCTTTATTTATATTTTCTATGTTCCAATTAATATTTAAGTTTCTTATTTTATAATTTATCATATTAATTTTTATTCTTTATTTAATATTTTCTGTTCCCGTTAATTTTTTTAGTTTGTTATTTTTTAATCTCCTTCGATGATCCGTGCATTGAAACTTTTGGTTTTCGGTTTTTGATCATTTATTTTAGTTAATAAATAATAAAATAATATAAAAATAGCTAGATGATCGCCTTTAATAATTAAAACACTTTTTTCTAACAAAATCTACTCAATTTCCAAAAATTTCACGGACAATTATCTTTAAATTAAAACATATTACCTTTTATATTTGTTCTCACTAAAATCTCTATTTTCCAAAAATATCAGGTGCAAATCTTACTTCTTTATTTTAAAACCTATTTTAATACTTTTAATTATTTAAAAAAGCTTACATATTTTAACATGCCAACATATTTTTTTTTTTAAATAAAATTAATATAATTAAAACACTTCCAAAAATGTCATGACTAATTACCTTTTTTGATTAAAACATGTTAGCTTTTCTATTTGTCCTCATTATTAATATTATTTTAATAAATAATAAAATAATATTAATAATGCCCAATTTATCTTCCTCGACTTCATTTATATTCTTCATTTATTTTTTCTATGTTCCAATTAATATTTAAATTTCTCATTTTATAATTTATCACATTTATTTTTATTTTTTATTTAATATTTTTTGTTCCCATTAATTTTTTTAGTTTATAATTTTTTAATCTCTTTTGATGAACCGTGTCTTGCACGGGTTATAGGCTAGTATATAATAAGCGCAAGGGAGATTTTATCCAAAATTTTGGTTGGTACTCAGTACCGCCAAAATAATCTCAACTGCAGGATATAATATTATTAAAAATAGACGATTAAGATTATATCATATAAAACTAGAAATTATTATCTAAAAATGATATAAGTCTGATATGGACAGAAAAGTAATTATAGAAATATAATTGCTGATTCAATTAAAAGGCCGGTATTTAAGGACCGACACCCTAATTATTCATTAATTTCGTAATTAATGAGTAGGGAAAATATACAGCTCATGAAAAGAGCCTTGATTATGGAAAATTAGTCAAAGAAGGATCTGGAATCCCAATTAAAGGCAATCAATGAGTCATAACCTTTATCAACAAGGAAACGAATTCTTCAGCAAGAAATACAATACTTATCCAATATCAAAAAGAAGACTTATCCGTTAAGTCTCCTAAACATACCATAAATACTAGGCTCCAGACGCCTATATAAGGTCCCTGATCCTACAATCAGAACTACGTCTTTGGCTTGATTCTCAACATTAATTGAGATACGTAGGCATCTTGTGAGGACCAATTTAGTCCGGATACACGAGTGCAGCCATTAAAGCTCGAAGCTCATTAAACCTAGCATTAAATTCACAAAGCACGTTTTTTAAGCCATAACATTTGGCGCCGTCTGTGGGAAGACAACATCAACCATGGCAAACACACGAAGAACAGCTCGGGATACTCAGACTCCCGACGATCGCCCCCTCACCTCTGAGGCTGATCAGCCACCGCCGACTACCGGCACACAAGGGGCGAATATCCCCACCAGTACTCAAGGACCGGAAATCCCGATTTCGGTTGAAGGAACGAATCCCCTGCAGATGGTCATTCATGGATCTAATCCACAAGAGACCATTCACCAGCAACCAATCACGACCTCCCCGCTGCTCATGAGTGCACCAAGGAGCCTTCAACTCCATACTACTGATCTCCCTCAATACGCGAATCAGACTTTGGGGATGCCAAGCTATGGCATGCCCCCTCGACCCATGGCGGGCGGTAGTGGAACTAATCCAATCTACCATGAGGCATATGTGCCTCCTTATATTCAAGGTCTGGGACCCCAAAATCAACAAACTCGTCAGACCCCTCTCATTCAAGATTACTCTGGCCCATACACTGAGGATGAGGGTTATACAACTGGGGAGGATGTCGCCCCAAGGAGGAGACGTTCTTCACAAACAAATCGGGAGCCACCCCAAACTACTAGGGAGAAGCTTGCAGCCCATGAGGCAGAGACTGCAAGGCTCAAAAAACTCCTTGCTGAAGAAGAGGCCGCTCAAACTCGGGGCCGAACGACTGAAGGAATCCCGATAATCAACTTGGATCCACCAAGAAGGACCAAGAGGGCTGAAGCCCCAAGGGGTGATCCTAGTAATCTGTTGCCCCTAGGAGATCCTGATGATCCTACACCACCGTTTACTCAAGACATCATGAAAACGGCTATATCCAGAAAGTTCAAGATGCCTTCGATCAAAGCCTATGATGGAACGGGAGATCCCGCAAATCATGTAAGGACATTCTCCAATGCACTGCTGTTGCAGCCAGCCAACGATGCGGTCAAATGTAGGGCGTTTCCCCAAACTCTTGCAGGTATGGCTCAACGTTGGTACAGCCGTCTACCTCCCAACTCTATTGGGTCCTTTAAGGAGCTAAGCAAGGCTTTCATCAATCAGTTCATTAGTGGAAGGGTGCATGAGAAAAGTTCTGCATCACTCATGGCAATACGTCAAGGAAAGAATGAAGCCCTAAGGGACTACATTAATCGATTCACTCGAGAGGCTTTGAAAGTCCCGGACTTAGACGACAAAGTGGCTATGATAGCCCTACAACAAGGAACCACTGATGACCACTTCAGGAGGTCGTTGGCTAAACATCCACCAGAGAGCATGTTGAAGCTCCAAGATAGAGCCGGAAAGTACATCAAGGCTGAGGAAAGCATGAGAAAGTATGAACCCACCGCTGGCGACGGTGGAAACTCAAAGAAAAGAAAAGAAACTCAGGAGTACGACGTCAAGGAAAAGTTTCCCCGAACATCAAAGAATTCTGACTCTCCACTCAAGAGAAATAACTTTGGGCCAAAGTTCACGGAGTATGCAAGATTGAATACTCCCAGGAGTCAAATTCTGATGGAGATAGCCAAGGAAGAAGATATCAAATGGCCAAAGCCAATGAGGGCTGATTTGTCCAAACGGAACCAAAATCAGTTTTGTCGGTTCCACAAAGAAGTCGGTCATGACACCGATGATTGTAGACAATTGAAAGATGAGATTGAGTTTCTGATACGAAGAGGAAAACTCGGCAAGTTCACTAAGGATGGAAGCCAAGGGAGCCAGAGGGGGAACTATGAAAGAAAGGATTATGATAGAAGGGACAACGATCAAGATCGAAATCCCAAGCCCCGAGGGCCTGTGATCAACATGATATTCGGAGGGCCAACTGCTGCTGGATCCTCCCGAAACTCAAGAAAGGCTTATGCCCGAGAGGTAATGACTGTGGTTGGAGAAGCACCGAAACGTGCCAGGACAGAAGTGTCAATAGGTTTTGACGATTCAGACTTGGAAGGGGTGAAGTTCCCCCATGATGATCCTCTTGTCATAATACCTGTGATAGGCAACTCCGAAACAAAAAGAGTCTTGGTTGATAATGGAGCTTCAGTGGATATCTTGTTCCACGATGCCTTCATCAAGATGGGTTACACTGATTCTCAGTTGACACCCTCTAATATGCCCATATATGGGTTCAATGGAGTGGAATCAAAGGTGGAAGGCACTATCCAACTCCCAATGACCATGGGGCAAGGAACGAATACGTCTACTCAGATGTTGAACTTCATAGTCATAAAAGCGACTTCAACCTACAATGCAATCCTCGGAAGGACTGGTCTTCATGCGTTCAAGGCTGTTGCCTCATCTTATCATCTAAAAATCAAATTCCCAACGAGGAATGGGATTGGTGAAGAACGAGGAGACCAAAAGATGGCTAGAAGCTGTTATGTAGCCGCGTTGAGGCCTGATGGAGTTGGGGGGCAGGTTCTCCCCATTGAAGATATGGACACTAGTGACAATGAGGACCGAAGAGGGAAACCAGCTGAGGATTTAATCCCAATTCCCTTAGTCCCGGATGAACCAGAAAAGGTGACTTATGTTGGGGCACTACTGCCCGAACCATTGAAAGGCAAACTCGCATCTTTTCTTCAAGAGAACAATGACGTTTTTGCTTGGACAGCGGCTGACATGCCAGGGATTGATCCCCAACTAATATCTCACAAATTGAATGTGGATCCAGAAAGGAAGGCAGTGAAACAAAAGAAAAGAAGTTTTGCTCCAGAGAGGCTTGAAGCCATTAAGCAAGAAGTAAATAAGCTTTTAGAAGCTGGGTTTATTGAAGAAATCCAATTCCCAGAATGGTTAGCTAACCCTGTGATGGTCAAAAAAACTAACGGGAAGTGGAGAATGTGCGTCGACTTCACCGACTTGAATGATGCATGTCCTAAGGATTGTTTCCCCTTACCTAGGATTGATGCCTTGATAGATGCCACTGCTGGACATGAGATGCTAAGTTTCATGGATGGCTTCAGCGGATATAATCAAATCAAGATGCACAAAGATGACATCGCCAAAGTGTCGTTCATCACTGACTTTGGTGTCTTCTGTTTCTTAGTCATGGCTTTTGGGCTTAAGAATGCTGGAGCAACCTATCAAAGGTTGGTGAACAAAATCTTTGAGCACTTGATTGGAAAAACCATGGAGGTCTACGTAGATGACATGTTAGTCAAGAGCCTTGATAAGGCCGATCACATTGAGCACCTCCGAGAGGCTTTTGAAGTGCTAAGACACCACAAGATGATGTTGAATCCAGCCAAGTGTGCCTTTGGTGTAGGCTCGGGAAAGTTTTTAGGCCTGATGGTTTCCAAGAGAGGAATCGAGGCTAATCCCGACAAAATCAAAGCGATTCTAGACATGGAACCACCAAAGACTGTCAAGGATGTCCAGAAACTGACGGGAAGAGTGGCTGCTTTGGGAAGATTCATCTCCAAGTCTGGAGAGAAGTGTTTACCCTTCTTCAAAGCACTCAAAAAAGTGAAGAATTTTGAATGGACAACTGAAAGTCAAGAGGCCTTTGAGGCCCTGAAGAAATATATGGCTGAAGCACCACTGTTGGCAAAACCCAAGCCAGGAGAAATTCTCTATTTATACTTAGCGGTTTCTAACACAGCCCTTGGAGCTGTTTTGGTAAAGGAAGAAGTGAAGGTTCAGAAACCCATCTACTATGTGAGCAAGATTCTACATGGGGCAGAAATAAACTACTCAATGGTTGAGAAGTTTGCCTTAGCCTTGATAATGGCCTCAAGAAAGCTACGCCCCTACTTCCAGGCTCACAAGATAGAGGTCTTGACTGATCAACCTCTAAGAAACATCTTGCATAGCCCTCAAGTTAGTGGAAGATTGATCAAATGGGCCATTGAATTGGGCGAATTCGACATCAAGTATAAGCCTCGAACGGCCATAAAAGCTCAAGCACTTGCTGACTTCATGGTTGAATGCACCATTGACAACCAAGAAGTCGGGGGGCAGGAAGTAATAGTAGAAGATAAGAAAGATGAGGAAATGACCTTCAAAGAATGTTGGGTGCTCTATTTTGATGGAGCATCAAAAACAAAATCAAGTGGAGCTGGTTTAGTGCTACAAAGTCCTGATGGATTCCTAATAGAGTATGCACTAAAACTTGACTTCCCGACGACAAACAATGAGGCTGAGTATGAAGCTCTGATAGCTGGCTTAGGGCTGGCTGGAGCCTTGAGAGTCAAAACTCTGAAAGTATGTGGAGACTCGAGGCTAGTGGTTTCTCAAGTAAATGGGGAATTTGAGGCCAGAGATGAGGTCATGGCCAAGTACTTGAAACTTGTCAAGGCCATCATGACTCAGTTTGACGAATGCTATGTGGAACACATTCCAAGGGAGGAAAATATGAAGGCTGATGCCTTGTCTAAGTTTGCCTCTTCTGAAATTGAAAACTATGCCGGGAGTGTATACTTCCAAGTCTTGAAGACCCCAAGCATCAATGGAAAGTTGGTAGCCCCCATTGGTATCACCAGTTGTTGGATTGATCCCATCAAAGCTCATCTGGAAACTGGGTGGCTGCCCAACGACACTTCAGAAGCACGAAAGCTATACGTCAGAGCACTAAGGTATGCCCTAATTGAGGGAATCCTATACAAGAAATCTTTTGTTATTCCGTACTTAAAGTGCTTGAGACCTCAAGAGGCAGAATTGGCCCTAAAGGAAGTGCATGAAGGGATTTGTGGGCAACACTTGGGGGGCAGAGCCCTGGCTCATAAAGTCACTCGTCTAGGTTTCTATTGGCCAAGCATACTTGCTGATGCTAAAAGCTACGTCAAGAAATGTGAACGGTGCCAGAAACATGCACCAGTGGTTAGGCAACCACCAGAGATGATGACATCCATTAACTCACCTATCCCCTTTGTTATGTGGGGAATGGATATACTTGGGCCATTTCCTATGGCAAGTGCTCAAAGAAAGTTCTTGATAGTAGCAATTGATTATTTCACCAAGTGGATTGAGGCTAAGCCATTAGCCAAGATAACCACCAAGCAAGTGATGCAATTCTTCTGGGAAAATGTGATATGCAGATATGGAATTCCACGAGTCCTGGTCACGGACAATGGAACCCAGTTTAACAATGATGAGTTCAAGAAGTATTGTGATGAAAACGATATCAAGTTGCGCTTCACTTCTGTCGCCCATCCTCAAGCAAATGGGCAAGCTGAGGTTGCAAATCGAATCATCCTTGATGGACTAAAGAAAAGAGTTGAACGCTCCAGAAACACTTGGGTAGACGAATTACTCCCTATACTTTGGGCATATCGTACTACTTGCAAAGTCACCACCGGGGCAACTCCATTCCTATTGGCTTATGGAGCAGAGGCAGTGGTCCCAGTGGAAATTACTCACACCTCCCCAAGAGTTGAGGCTTATGAACCAGAAGAGAATGAAGAAGGCTTGAGGCTAGATTTGGATCTAATTGATGAAGTTAGAGATGAAGCAAACGCCAAGATAGTTGAACATCAAAAGAAAGCCTCTTTCTACTACAACCTAAGGGTTAAAGAAAGGTTCTTTCGTCAAGGAGACTTGGTTCTCAGAAAGATTGAAGCATCCGGAGTTGGACAAAAAGGGAAGTTGGCCCCAAATTGGGAAGGACCATATCGCGTCAAAAACGTATTTGGTCGAGGCTCATACAAGCTAGAAACCCTTGAAGGGCATGAGGTGCCAAGAACTTGGCATGCCTCCAACTTGAAAGTTTATTATGTTTAAGGTGTTTCCTAAGTGGATTCACTACTAGAAATAAGGTTTGATAAAACCAAACCAAGTTTTTAAAACTTGAGTATTATGTAAGGGTTGAGCCCATTCTTCAAAGTTATGAATTATATACTCCTATTCATCATGTTTTGAATGCATTACATACTGATAGATATGTACAAAATGCTAACTAAACGTGCAAAAGGCAAGAAAACAACACAAGCCATGAATGGCCACAAAATATAAATAAAACTAAACTTACAAAAGTTTAAGTTAAGCCCAAAGGCTGGAAATACATAGAAAGAAAATACAAAGCCATGAATGGCCATAAGTAAACTACAAACTACGGTTGCGCGTCACCATCCTTGACTCCCGCATCTGTCTCCTCCCCTGAACTAGAGCTGGAAGAATGCTTACCAGCATCCTCAGCATCATCAGCAGAAGCATCACTGAGGGGTGATGAATGCTCTGGAACTAAAATCCTAGCATCTTCCTCCATATCGTCAACTCCAGCCAAAATACGCTCCAAGGGAGTAGGAGGGTGAGGAGCAGGAAAGTCAGCTGCATCAAAGACTCCAGGATGCTTGGCCAAGATAGCCTGAACAGCATCTTCCCATCCTGAAGTATGCTGGACTGGGAAAAGGACCTCGTCATGCTTCTCGATCAAGTCCTTGTACTCCTGAGAGTCAAGGTACTCATCAATGCAATCATCCTTGCCTTTCCTCAGCTCAACAATATCAGCCTGAGCGTCAACAAGCTCCTTCTCCCTCCTGGCAAGAGTCTCCTTAAGAGACTTCACCTCCTCCTCGGACCTCTCCAGCTTGACTCTGTTGGCCTCAGAGGAGGTACGCCAAGCCTTAGCTTGGAACAATACCCCCTGAAAGTTGGCATTGGTCTGCCAAAAGATAAAAGTTAGAAAAATATAAGCAGAAACTTCAAAGAAATAGCTAAGGTAAAGAAAATTACCGCAGCAATAGCTTGAGCCCCAAGATGCTCAGCACCCTCAAGGGTGGAATCTGCAACGAAATCCTTGTAATCACAAGGGGTAAGAGAGTGGTACGACCAGTCCACAGCATGTTTGGACACCCCAGTAATGGTGTCCTTCTTCCTAATACCCCAGTTGGGGCGCCACACTGAGGACTTGGCAGACACAGGAATGTCCACCTCATCCACAGAAGGGATCAGGAAACTAGGGGCACTGGCCTTCCCCCTTGGATCCTCTCCAATCCTAGCCCTTTTCATCCTGGATGACTCTACATCCTTGGGCTCATTGGTCTTGTTGATAAAGGCCGCAGCTGCAAGAAAAGCCAGAAAATGGTTAGCAGAAAATCATAAGGAAAGAAAAATAGACATAATGAAAAGGGATAAGTAAAAATACCCTTATCATGAATAGTGGAGAGCCCAACAGACTTGAGGACAAACTCATCCAGTAGCTCCCAAGCCACGGTAGTCCCATTATCCTTAATGAGCTCTGAGTAGGCATGGAGTTCCTCCTCATTCAAGACAATGTTACTGGGGCTACCATCAGAGACTCTCCCAAAAGATGTACGGAATAGGGTTCCCCAGTCCCCTCCTTCCCATACAAGATACAAGAACTCATTTTTCCATTTGGGGTTATTATCTGGGATTGACTTGGGGTGAAAAATGAAAGGGAAGCCTACCCTATGGCTTATATATACCCAACCCAAGTTGTTGGCTGAGCTATTTTTAAACTGAAAGATCTTTCTAAACAAAGGTACAGAAAGAGGGATGCTTTTACGAAGGCATAAAACCATGAAACAATTAATTATCCTCCAGGCATTTGGAGGTAATTGACAAGGGTTGACTTGGACATCTGCCAAAAGTCTAGGAATAAACTCATGAAAAGGGAACCTAAGGCCAGCAACTATGGCATCCCTATAAATACACAAAGCATTTGACCGCCAGTGACATGAACGATCACCGGGGCCGGCAGGAACAAGCTTTAAGGGGGCCTTTACCCTATACATCTTATTATAATCTTTTATCATATCTACTTCATGGAATCTATTGCTACAATCATACGAATCTAAAGCAGATACTGACGGATATTCATCCCCACGTTCATTAATCATATCATGCAAAGACATGTATTTTGAACGAATAGGAATGGGGGTACCTCTTTTTGAAGCGGAATTCATCTTTTGAAGGCGTTAGGAAGCTCGATCAGACATTTCTAACCCAGAAAATCTTTAGATCTCCAAGAAAATTGCCCAGAAATCTTCAAAGAAACCCAGAATCTTCAAAGAAACCCATAATCTTCAAAGAAAATCTTCAAATCTTCAAGCGAAAACCCAGAAAAACGGTGAAAATCAAACGGAAAAGTTCGCCGGAAATCGCCTTGCGACAGAACCCTAGCAGAGCAAATTGTAAGAAATTTTGGAAAGAATTTAGCAGAGTAACTTTGAGAAAATAAAATGTGAAGAATGAATGGAAACAAATGAGAACTCACCCTTATATAAGGATGACAGCCGGTAGATGGGCCGGTTGAAGGAAGGGCAACCGGCATTAGCCGGTATGGCCCATAAAAGGCTAAAGGCCCAAATCACTGAGTTTGAACAGTGAAAAACCTTGGGCCCAATTAAGCCCATTACAGAAAACAAACCACATTTTCGATCAAAGTTCTGATCAAATAAGTTCGAATAAAGCCCAAAATGGCTCTTGTATTCGACCAAAAATCTCGTCGAAAGGCTAAAAGCCCAATTATTAAAAAAGAAAAAAAAAAGAAAAAGGCTAAAGGCCCAATAAAAAGATGAAGGCCCAATTGCTAAAATAAAATCCTTATGAAGCCCAATATATGTGGGCCCTAAAAGTCTGTAACAAACCAAGTATTCGACCAGAATCCTAGTCGAATGAGTTCGAATAGGCACCAAAATTGAAGTCTCGTTCGACCATGTTCCTGGTCGAAATCATTCGACCAGGCACCAAAATTGAAGTCACGTTCGACCATGTTCCTGATCGAAATCATTCGACCAGGCACCAAAATGAAAGCCATGTTCGACCTTGAACCTGGTCGAAATCATTCGACCAGGATGCAAAATGAAAGTCCTGTTCGACCACAATCCTGGTCGAAATTATTCGACTAGGAGGGGAAATGAGGCTTTACTTCGACTAGAAACCTGGTCGTAAGCATTCGACCAGGAGGCAAACTGACAGTAGTATTCGACCAGAAACCTGGTCGAAATCATTCGACCAGGATGCAAAATGGAAGCAAATTTCGACCAGAATCCTGGTCGAAGGAGTTCGACCAGGAGCTAAAATCAAGGTCGAATTCGACCAGGATCCTGGTCGAAAATAAACTGAAAAATCAAAAATTGATTTATCTTCTATGGAATTGATGAAAAAATCTCGATTCCTGTTTTAAAAATTGATTTAGAACTATATGTTCATCAAACCAGGTCACAATACGGAAGAAAATTTCGTGAATCCCGAATAAAATAACTTCTACGATAATCCGAGATTGATTTTCCTAGAAGTTGGGGGGCAAATGATATGGACAGAAAAGTAATTATAGAAATATAATTGCTGATTCAATTAAAAGGCCGGTATTTAAGGACCGACACCCTAATTATTCATTAATTTCGTAATTAATGAGTAGGGAAAATATACAGCTCATGAAAAGAGCCTTGATTATGGAAAATTAGTCAAAGAAGGATCTGGAATCCCAATTAAAGGCAATCAATGAGTCATAACCTTTATCAACAAGGAAACGAATTCTTCAGCAAGAAATACAATACTTATCCAATATCAAAAAGAAGACTTATCCGTTAAGTCTCCTAAACATACCATAAATACTAGGCTCCAGACGCCTATATAAGGTCCCTGATCCTACAATCAGAACTACGTCTTTGGCTTGATTCTCAACATTAATTGAGATACGTAGGCATCTTGTGAGGACCAATTTAGTCCGGATACACGAGTGCAGCCATTAAAGCTCGAAGCTCATTAAACCTAGCATTAAATTCACAAAGCACGTTTTTTAATCCATAACAAAGTCAAAGGTGAAAGTATTAGTATTAAAATTGGAATTGAAGTAATTAAAACTATTACATACCAAAATAATAAGGATCGTTAGGTTTTAAAATTATTATCTAAAAATGATATAAGTCAAAAGTGGAAGTATTAGTATTAGAATTGGTTTGAATTAATTATATCTATTACATAACAAAATAATAAGGATCGTTATATTTTAAAATTATATTATCTAAAAATGATATAAGTCAAAAGTGGAAGTATTAGTATTAGAATTGGAGTGAAGTAATTATAAATATTACATATCAAAATAGTAAGTATCGTTTAGATTTTAAAAATATAATGATGAGAATCGTTGAATCGAATATGAAAAATTGTATTTGGTCGTTAGTTGAATTATATTAAAAATACAAAAAAATATATCTTGATAATTTAAGTTTGTTGAATTATATTTAAAATACAAAAAAAATATATCTTGATAATTTAAACCAGACACAAGAAAATTTCCTAAATCAAATAGAATTCTCAAAGTAAATTTTTGTCACTTTCTTCTATCTTTAGTTTTGGTGTAGTTTTAATTGTAAATTAAAAAAATTGTTGAACCATCACTAAATTAATAAATACTTTGTTAGATCTTAAAATAAATAGATGAAAATCGTGGGATGTAATATTAAAAAGTGTATTTGGTTGTTACTAGAACTATATTCAACTACTAAAAAAAGTTTTTTGATAATTTAAACCAAATATAAATTAATTTCCTAAGTTCAATAAGAATTCTTAATGTAAAAATTCATCACTTTTTTTTCTCTTTAGTTTCAGTGTATCTTCAATTAAAAATGAATTGTTAAACCTTCACTAAATTAAATATTATTTTGTGAGTTTCATGTGTGCCGGCGTAAAATATTCAAATCTGATTTCTAGAACTAAAAATACAGCAAAAATAGTTAATTGATCATCTAAAATCCAAAATTAATAACAAAAAATATAAAAAAACACAAATTAATATAATTATAGATCTTATCTAAAACTTTGGTCCATGTATCGTCAAACTAATAAGGACCGTTGATTTTGAATCAGATAAATAAGAATCATTAGATCTAATATTAAAAAATAAGAAGTGTGTTTGATTGTTATTAGAATTATATTCATTTATTGAAAAATGAATTTTAATAATATAAACACAAAAATGAGTAGATTTTCTAAGTTGAATATAATTGTCAATGTAACAATTCATAACTTTCTCTTTTATTCTAGTTCCTAAGTAATTTCAGTTGAATAATAATGACTGAATTATCATTAAATTAAAAATAATTTCATTAATTAATATAATTATAAATTTAATTTAAGGGCATTTTGAGCCAATAAACCTCCTGCGAAGTTACCATTTTACCCTAATATATTACGAAATTACATGTCATGCAACTACTCTCTTATCTGAAGAAAAAAATTGAGTAAATAATGTTTTAGTCAGAGATCGAACCCCTGACTTTCACTATAGAAGTCATCCTTATAACCATTGAGCTACATAATTCTTTTTTATTTTGAGCTAAAAATCATATGACATAAACCTCACATCTTTCTTATCCTATATTTATTATTATTTAAATTTTTGAGTAAAAATTAAGGTGATTTATAATATTTATTAAACTTTATTTTTTTAATACTTAAAATATCATACAGAATCATATATACTACCAGTCTTATAAAATATTAATATTAAGTTTTAAAAACAATATTATGTGTGGTGTTTTTTATCTTTCTTTTAACTAAACAAATATTTTGTATATGTATCGATATCTATAATATATATTCTATTTTCTTGCATCATAGTCGAACTTTTCTTGTAATACACAATATATTTGAATTATTCAAATATTTAATATATAAAATGTATTATTAAACGTTGATATAACATAAATAACATATTACAAGTAGTTTATTTACATATTTATGACTTATTTATTTTTAAATTAATGAAATTAGTGTTAAAACATGTGTAAAAATTAGACAATAATTTAGGTATGGGCGATCGGTCACTTCGGGGTCGTGGAGACTCCGAACATGAACTCATTCGTCGAACCCGCCTCAATTCTCGAATGAGGATTACTTTATTTATCGCACAATAATAATTGTTAAATAGCACATATTGATAACATGTATACATGATATTTATAATTATTTGTTCTTATCTTTACTACAAGTATAAAGTCAGTGTGATGCATACGACATTAATATTCTTCTTATTTTACATTTATATTTACTTTGTTTGAAGTTCATCTTAAATTTGAATAGTTTTATGTGATCGTTGAACTTAATGTTGAATTGACGTGTTTGTTTCTGTTTGAACGTGATTAAATTATGTTTTAAGAGTTTTGTGTTTAACAATATTTTAAAAATCTATTTAATTAAAATTGTTGTTTTTAATAAATTAAGGTCAAATTGCAAAAGAAAATGGACTAAAGTGCAAATATCAGAATATGAATGTCGTATTGACCGACCCACTACCAAACTATATTTTGAATAAAATTGTTGTTTTTAATAAATTAAATAAAGTAGTAAAAATAAAAGAACTAAAGTACAAATATCAAAATATGAGAATCGTACCGACCGACTATCAAACTTTCAATGTTTCGGTTTTAATAATACAATATATATCAAGATAACCATTATATCAAGAGAACCGAGAGAACTCTTCTAAGACCGTTGATATACTATAATATAATTAATGAATCTTAATAAAACACTAAAAAGAATCTTAATTATCAATTAAATTTATTACAAATAAATTTATGTTGAAATATATTGTAAAACACTTTGTAGAATACTTAACAAAATCCTAATTTTAATATAATTATTAAAACACTTAAAAGAATCTTATAAAATTATTAAAACACTTAAAAGAATCTTAAAAATACTAATAAAAGTATAATAGAAATTTTTAAAACATATCAACCGTGGATGGTGTGGTAAATCAAGGGTGATTGGTTAGTTCTCTCGGTTCTCTAAAAAAGATAGGTTCTCTCTGGATCTTTCCCCTATCTATACTATATTATTAAAGACGAAACATTAAAAGTTTTGGTAAGTCGGTCGGTATTTGGACCGGGTGTATCTATAATTTGGGCCGGGTCTATCTATAATCAATTTATTTATAATCAGTTATTTTTTTCAGCTAAAACACATTACCTATTTTATATACTTTTTCTAACCAAAAAAACTCATATTCTAAAAATAAAATTGGTAACATATATATAAAATGATAATATTATTACATATTTATAACTGATTACCTTTATCAGCAAAAACACATTATATGTTCTACATTTTCTAACTAAAACAACTCATCTTCTAAACATAACACATGGAAATAAATATATGTAATGGTAATATAATTTTATATTTTTTCAGTTAAAATACATTACCTATTTTATATATATTTCTAACCAAAACAACTAATCTTCTAAATATAAAATAGGTAACATATATATAAAATGGTAATATTATTACAGATTTATAACTGGTTACCTTTTTCAACAAAAACACATTATCTGTTCTACATTTTCTAATAAAACAACTCATCTTCTAAACATAACACATGGAAAATAAATATGTAATGGTAATATTGTTATATATAATTATTAATAAATAACCACTTACCCTTTTCAGCTAAACACATAACTTTTTTTATTTTTTTATAACTTAAACAACTAATTTTCTAAAAGTAACATGAGCAACATATATATATAGGGTCATATTCAACTAGAAACCTGTACTAATTAAAAACTAGAAACTGCACCACACACAGTTAAATACACCCTCTCACATACAACCCCACCTAATCCCCTCCATTCGTAATTATATTTTTCCCGTTAAGTGGTGATCTTTTTTTGAAATCTGACTTCACAGTATTTTTTTTCATCTCGCAACAATTAGTTTGCATACCATATTTGATATATTTCGACGATAAATCACTATTTATGCTTGCGAGAATCACTAAAATGTTGGTGATTCATGTAAGAATAAATAGTGATTTCTGCGTAAATGTAGTGATTTTTTCTCCAGACCTATACGTAAATTACAAATTTTGTACTGCAAAATCACTAAATTTATACGTATATAAAAATAAATCGCTAGATCTATGCTGAAATCACTATTTATTATTACAGAAACCACTAAAATTTTAGTACTCCGTAATATAGCACATATGGTATGCATATTGATCGTTGGAAGATGGAGAAAAATATAGTGAAGTCGGATTTCAAAAAAAGTTCACCGATTCACGGGAAAAATCAAATTAAAAATGAAGGAAAATAAGTGGGATTGTGTATGTGAGGGTGTATTTTAACTGTGTGTGGTGCAGTAGAGGGCCATTAGATTAGATTAATCTAAGGGCTTAGATTAGTTTTTAGTTTTTATTTTAATTTTAGTTTCTAGTTGAACAAAAGCCTATATATATAAAGGTAATATAATTTTCTATTTTCTAATTTAAACAACTAATTTTCTAAAAGTAACATGGACAACATATATATAAATGTAATATAATTTTATATAATTATTAATAAGTAACTAACTGTCTTTTAAGGACATTGTCTGTTTTATATTTTTTAAGTAAAATAACTCATATTTGAATTAAAAATAACACGGGCAAAATATAGATATAATGACTATTTTATTATATTAAACTTATAAAACCCGGATTTAATATAATTTTTTCTAACATACAATTTAAATAAGATAATTAATAAAAAAAAAGTAATAGCATATGTTAGAAGAAACTCGGTACATTACATAGCACATATTTTGTTATTTGCACTTTAGTCATATTTAGATTTTTAAGAGCAAATAAATACAGACTGTTAGATCTATTATTTAAAAATATTTTATATTTTAATATCTAAAATACTACTAAAGATTACGTCAACAATTTATTAAATTAAATTATTTATATTATTAGATATATAAATCCAATTTATTATATACACATATAAATATATATTAAAATTTTATAAAATAATATATAATTATAAAAAGCTAAATAAAAAATAATACAATATTAAAGAAAACCGTGCATCGCACGGGATATAAGCTAGTATTATATATATATAATAGGAGTGACTAGATTTATAATTAGATTGGATGCATTATATATATGACACATTTTTTGTTATTATCAAATGAATTTTAAATTAATTTTATGAAAGAAAATAATTATTTATTTGGAATTGAATTAATACACACACACATATATATATATATATATATATATATATATATATATATATATATATATATATATATATATATTTGTGTGTGTGTGTAAAATAACTAAAAAACATAAACAAAACATATGAAAAACTATTTGTTTTGAGTTAAAATATTGTAAAAGGTGAGATAATAAAAATAAATAGATAGTACAACAAAACAATTAAATGAATTATATATTTTAAAATTTTGATAATAATTTGTGTAAACAATAAACAGATTAAAATATATAGTCCATAACAAATTTAAAAAAACATGATATTGCATATCATACATTATGATCAGATCAAATCACATTATACAACCCGGGTTATTTAAAATTATAGTCCCCGATCAATCAAATTATCTATATAAATTAAAGTATGTACATTGTAACAGACGAAAAAAAATGTGTAACCATACCTAGAAAAAAAATTAACCGCAAAGAATAAAAATTTATGTTAATTGCTAGAAAAATGACCCGTGTTTTAATTATAAAAGATGTGTATTTTGAAAAAAAATAAAGGATGAATTCATTGTCAAAACACGGACAGAACTCAGAAGGCATATGAGCAATTTTAACTTCCGATGATATAAGCAAAAAATATTTATTCATCCATAATTGATCAATTCTCAAGTTCAGAGTTAAAAAAAAGTCTGTTTGTTTGGAAGAATTGAAACACATCGAAATGGTACCAAACATACTTAATAATAGAATGATTTGGCACAAGGTAGTTCCACTTAAGTCAATTAGCTACATTGTTCTATGTTTTGAAAGTTAGGTAGACAGGGGAAGAGAAATAAAGGTAAAAAATACTTAAAATCAAGAGGTGAGAAGAAAAGACATAAAAGAGTTACAAAGAAAATTTTAAGAACTGAAAACGCAAGGTCTAAGTAAAGTATTAGAAGATTTAGGAAAGTTTTTGAGTAAAATCAGTACTAAAACCTACAATCTCATACTGCAACATCTTCTTGAAGGCTATTTAGTTTCTACCTTGAATATTGTCGGAGATGAACTAAATGAATGCATCATTTTTGAAGAACTGGAAAAAATTTAGGATTATAATTTTAAAAATGTCTTCTTAATTAGAAAACATTCATAGAACACTCTAATTCTATTCTATGATCCACAACAAAATTAAAAACAGACATGATTTATCAAAACTACTCGTATTAGTTTTCACATTATAAACTTCAACATATTTAAACATATTTAAGCAAGTACAGCATAGTCATAACATTAACAATAAAAACTCTATGAACATCAAAATATACAATCATATATGTCAAAATGGCATTGATAATGCGTAGTTTAGTTTAAAATCACAATCTAAACTAGCGGCCCATGCCTTGCACGAGTTTTTATGCTAGTTTCAAATTAAACGAGGACCTGATATGGCTATCCTAACGTTTTATTATAGACCGTTTGTATTTACTCTCAAAACTTAAATGATTTATCCTAAATTCTTTGAAGGTAGATATGAATCTCTTTATGCTGAAATTCTATTGAAGTCTAATGCTCTTGGTCACACATCTCTGGAGAAATAATTCAGATGAGGACTCATTTTATGAGTCCATAATATTTTAATTAATCAAATATTCCTTGCATCAACTATAATGGATCAGAAATAATAATACTGTAATAATATAATCTAATTGATTAAGATTGTACTTGTGCATTGCTAATTAAAGTTATTCCTTTACCTTTTCCTTGATGCAAGATCGAATTTGAAAAAAGGTAAGTGCTGATTTATGAATCCAAGAAAAAATGAAAAGGACAAAATTCTAAATACTGGAAAGTATCATGTATCAAATTGTAATTGACAAAAATTATAATTGTAACTTGCAAATCTTCATATAATTTTTTTATTTGATAGCAGCGTATAACCTGTGTAATACAAAGATTATTTTTTTAATATTTATAATTATACTAATTCACATATATTTTGTTATATTTTCAAATTTTAATATTTTTAATTCTAGTGATATCAATATTTTTTTTAATATTATTTAGTTAGGATTTTTGATTTTTTAAAAAAGATTTTACTGGTTAAAATATATAATTAAAAAATTAATCATTTTGGAGCTAACATAAATAAAATTTCGATAGTTATTGGCTTGAAATGATCACTTTACTCTTTGGATTCTCACTTGAGTTCTAAAAAACAGATTTGAACGATTTACGGCTCACTCAAAACTTACAAAATAATATTAAATTTAGTGATGGTTGAACAATTATTATTCAACTGTACCTATCCGAAAACGCTCCTTATTATTTTAATGAAAAATAGTTAAATAAGATTTTAAAAAAAATTTATCCTCGTATTAATTAGATTTTGCATTGAATTTAGATTTTTATAAGAAAAAAATTTCAAAATTTTATAGGAAAAATGAAATTTTTTCTAAATTTAAATTTTATACTGATACTCCCTCCTTCACACCCATTTGTTTACATTTTTGTTGATTTGTATACATTTTGGTTGGACACGGAGAGTAAGAAAATGTATAAAGTAATTAAAAAAAATAAGAAAAATTAGTAAAATGGTGGATGAAAATAATATATGTAATTAACTTTTATATCATAAATTCTTTATTACTTTAAGAAATTTTAGAAATGTAAATAATTGAGAGAGAGTTCCAAAAAAAAAGGTAAAGAAATGGACGGGAGAACTGTTCAAAGTGAAAATTACACAACCTCAGGGTTGAATTGTAAAATCAAAGCAAACTAGAGGGCACTTTTTAGACATTTAAACATGAGAAGTATTAGTCACGCACTCGGCACTACTCATGCCCTCTGCCTCCCCCAAACAAACAAAACAAACCAGGCACTATTCGAAGCCTCTGGTCACAGCTTCGCTCGCGCACCACCTACTGTATAATAACAATAATATATACATACACCACTGTATCTATAGCTCTCCATGGCTTCCATGAGAAACCTATCACGAACAATTAGGGCATGTCGTACGGCCTCCCTCCGCAAAACCCTACCCGTTTTAACCACTTCCTCTCCTCTTCCCCAATTTCGCCTCTATCACGGTATATACATACATATATATGTTTGAGGTTTTTTATTTTAATCTTATTAGTTTAATAATTTATTTAATTTTACTTTGTCAATTTGTGAATTGAGCCTTTTAGGAGATATATGTGAGTTTTTCTAGACTCCTGAATTGTTATACAAGTGTGATTTCATATGCAAGGGAGTTTTGTTGCAAACGATACAATGTCGTTGCTCTCGGGGTTCGATTGGCTCCTTTTTGTTATGACTTGTTGATTCTCGTTGCGTTATTATCTTTATTGTTTTGGAAGCTTATAGTTATTACTCGTTTCTTGTTAATTCTAATAATTTAAAACTTTAGGTCATGTAATCTTAAAATGTTGTCGTTGTTAATGATTATGTTTGTATAGTTGCTCGGCTGCAAATGCACCTCAATGTTGCGTATTGTTAGGATTAAATGTGTGCACGTGTAACGTGTTAGTATGCAAAAAGTAGAAAAAAGTTGATGCAAGCTACTTAGACATTGAGCTATATCGTCGCCTTACAAAATTCAAATTAGATAAACCTGCTTTGAAATTATTAAACTTAATATTGTAGCTTAATTCGTTTTATTGAGAATGTCTCTTAGAACCTATTAAGTTAATAGATTCGCCTGCTAGAATTTAAATCAGTGAATTTGCAGCGTGAGCATTAATAAAATGTTTTTGTCAATCTTAGAACCTGTATGTGTATAGATTGCTTATTTTGGTCAAATAAGTGCTTGCATATATGACCGAACTAAGCCGATCAGAACGGGCCTTAGACTGGATGCTGGGAACATTTTTACAGCATGTTATTATCTTTACTGCTACTTTGACTTTCTTATAAATTTTTTATTCCAAGGCGTGACTGATGTCTAGAAGATGACACTAAAATAATATATTGTTTGTGTGTGAACAACTAACGTTGATGTATGTCCAGGTTCTTGTGATAATCACATGAAAACTTGTGCATCTAAATTGCACCTGCCAACACCAAACCTTGAGACTACTGGATTGTATGCCATTCCTGCCGTTTTAGCCGGATTGCTTGGTGGCAGCCTTCTAGAAATAGCCCATGCTGAAGCAAATGAGGTTAACTTTTTGCAGTATATTTTATATTTATTCTCTTCTGAATGCATCTTGTGTATTTCAGTAATTACACTTTGTTGGCACATTTTTTCGTTTCCTTTTGACCATTTCTTCAACTCTTTAAAAACATATTGTTTTAATATCTGTTAAAATTCTAGTGAAGACTTGGTTAATTAATTTCAGGCTGATAGTAAAATGCCTACACCACCGGAATCAGCTCCTAGTTATAAAGATTTGGAGGAGATAGCTAAGAAAGAAAGAATCCGCTTAGAAGAGTTGATTAAAAGCAAAGGATTGAGAGTTGGCTTCTATCCTCGCTTTACTGTGGGCCACAAGGGTCAAAAGGTTAAGTCATTTACTTTTCAGTAAGATTACGTCATAAGCTATGTTGCATGTCTTTAAAGGTCTTGGTGATTTTACATCCAACAGGTTTTTGTTTATGATGTGTTTGGAATGAATTATGAGATAACTAACTACTGTACTGCAAAGCATACACAAAATATATAACATGGAAAAATCGTGTTCAAACTTGTATTATTAATCAAATCAATTATCAATAATATTTCAATCAATCACCCCTCGATGGTGTTTCAACCGATACTTGAGCCTAACAATGCTTAGGCATATCCCAGATAGTACTTGAATCTACAAAAAAACATACATATCAAACATGTTATGCCATCACAAAGTTAGTTTCCGAGACTTGCCATACTTGTCTTACAAGTCTTACCATTTGATGCAGGATCTTTATATTCAGCGCTTAGAACTTTTAGACAGAACAACTCAGAAATGAACAATAGAACAGTGAGTGAAGATGAACAGATTTTATGGACAGAAAGGGACCTAGATTGCAGATTCGAGGCCTCACACCTAGAGTACTTAGGTCTCACACCCAAGAAAGTAATAGAACTTAATTCATTCCACTCTGCCTCAACCAAATCTGATTAATATTTATAGGTCTAATAGGAAGCTTCTAGCTGGTAACATTCAAGACTTCTAAGTCAAAGGACCTTTGGACTCCTAAGAAATTTCTAGACTTGTTTTCATAAATTTTAGGACTCCATACAATTAACTTAATCATGAATCTGGACTGGACATTCACTGAACTTGAACATTATTTGGGACCTTCTTCTTTCTTGAATATACTGCCCCATATCTCCTAGAATTTGCATCACCATTCTTGCCACCTAACTATATAACTTTGTGGCCAAGGCCTACCTTCTATAACAATTATTCCATAACTCATACTTTTCTTGGATAACTCATACTTGTCTTGGATCCTCCAAGGCCCTTACCACTATATTGGGTTTAACCCAACATGATGACCATGGCTTTTCTTTTTGGGCAGGGGTTTTTACATCTTGGGGAATGGGAATATCTAAAATTGTTGCTGTGTCACCATTGCATCCTCTGGATATCCGTTTTCAATATTAGAGTTTTACAAGTTTTTTGTATATTTGGTTCTAATATATGTTGAAATAGTTGGTATGCAATTTTAGTATCTAGATCTCAAGAATAGCAGTCATTTAAAAAAATTATACGGAAAGTTGTAGTTTGTTGGGTTGGAGAACGTAAGAGAGCATGAAAAAGATATTTGAGCATGTAATGTGCTGTGCTGTAACAGCCACCACTCTTGAAAATGTAAACAGCCTGTAATCCCTCATCCCCTCCCCCGATAAAAGGTTAACTGAGATAAACCCATTGTTTGGATGAAGCTAATGTGCAAAGGAAAATAATGGTAGGGTGCATCAAATTTTGTCATTACTGTTGTCATGACCTACTCTTGTGTTTGCCTCAGAGAGCAATTTTTACCCTGGCATGGCGTGTATTTAATCTGTTTGTTTATTCACAAGTTCTCGTACCAAGAAAGCCCGAGTCCAGATATTAATCCAAGCCAACTATTCCACGACTTGTTCTAAGACCCAAGTCCATTTCTTTCAAGTTTTAAGCATACATCAAGAGATGATTGTGATATTTTAAGTTATCCACTTTTTTTTGCCAACTTTATGTACAGTCTCGAAGGTTAATTAATTACAAACCGATCCATTGTGACATTTAACATTTTCGATTGAGCTGAAGTTCCGAAATTCACAAGTCATCCGTGATATCTCCAAGTTTTGAGATTTAGGCCCTGTGATTTTTAAGTGTTGTAAAAGGTCTTATTTTCAGGATGTAGTACTCAAGGTTCTAGTTGTGTATCCTAATGGTCTACTTCTTGTACAATTTTATACAGGCTTATAGTTATGGCTATTAGGCAACAGCTGATAGATTTGACATGGCATTTAGGTTGTCTTTTTGCCAAGTGATGAGCTTGGTTGCTTATAATATATTGGCTGATATTTTATCTGAGCGTCTCCTTCTGCCTTCTCAAACTTTGGCATCATGATTAAGGTTCATTTCACTGAGAAGTATGTGTTCAATTGTATGTTTATAGCACTTGGATGTAATCAAGTTTAGCCGAATCCCGAATGTTGTTCAGACGTGCTTTCTTATTTTACCACTGCAAGATGACATAAGCTGTCTAGCTAAAGCTGTGGTCTAAATTTTGTCCGTGACAATGTTTTAATATATGGATATTAGACGTGAAGACAAGAATCACATATTATCATTTCTCTCTTTTTTTCTTTTTTCTTGTACATAATATTCATCAAGAGAATAAGGCTGGAGATGTGTCCAAGACCGTGTCTTTTAATTTTAAGTATACATATTAGTGTTACAATCTATATTGCGTAGGTTATATAGTAGATTTTTTATTAGGTTCATAATGGTTCCATCTGTAAGAGTTAATATCTTTTATTTTAATTGGATATCTTGTTACAGGTAACGATCAAATTCCAAGTTCCTCCTACATGCGAAATACCACACCTGATTTCCAACCTTGTTTCGCAACTTGGAGTAAAGGTTGATACAAGTGCAACTGGATCAGATATGACAGTGCGTGCTTGGGACAGGTCAGTCCCAAGCATTAACCATTAATGTTTGATGAATGTGATGTTTTTTTACTGTTATATGTATATATGGATGTGCATGTGTGTGTGTGTGTGGTAATCCCTCTCTACTCAAAAGTGAAGTCTGTCAAGAAATATTTGGAAATGTCACGTCAACTAATAGTATATTTCTTTGTAGTTATTGAAGAGATTAATCAGCTACTATTTGACGATTGGCGTATCAGCGTATAGTATTATCAAACTTCTTTGTCTCACCTTATTACTACTACTTTATTAATTTTCATTTGAAGTCATCAAGCCCTGAATTTAAGGCCATGCAACTGATTGATCAAGTTCTAAGTGAAGGTTGAAGGATTGGATTTATTTAGATTTAAATACTCTCGTAATACAATGGCTGGCTCAGAAACACACAGGACTGCCAACACTTAATGTTATGCATATATAAGTAATGTGAATGGCCATTATAGATTGTAGTTGGCAAAAAGAAAATGGGTTTCTACATTTTTTCTGCTCAAACATAAAGCCAAAATTCTATTATCAAGTGTATAAAACCGGAAAGATGTGTTGGTCAACTGTAATTGCAAAACTGTCCATATAAAGGCTTCTTGATTAAACTGTATTTTCTCAACTATATTGTGTGAACGTCAGAATGAAATATATCTGTCCGGAACTAGAGGTTCCTGAACTGAGTTTTCAAGTATTTTTGGTATTTTATGAGATTATAAGCTGAATTACACTATTGTAAGGATAGAATTGATAGAAATAGAGCTGTTTTAGCAGAGAAATAGAGTAAGAACAGAGTTTTAGAGATAGAACAGATAGAATCAGATCAGAAATGTAGAGGATATAGAGAGAATTCAGTTAGAAACTTGTAGAGAAAGATAGGTTTCTAGAGAGAGATACCCTAGAGAGAAGGGAGAGAACAGTTGTGGAACAATGTCCCTTTTCATATATTCATAATGCATAAACTGAAATACAAACAAGTCTTGCTATATATAGGCTACCAGACTAACTAACTCAGTAAATCACACATATACCCTTACTATTCCTACTATCCAGTGCTACTATAGACTACTACTAAGCTGAATCCTAACAATATCCAACCTTTTCGGCTCGTTTATATATATATATATATTTCTTCTTTGCTTGATCAATGTATCATCAATATTTGCAACTATAATTGTTTTTGCTTCTTCCTCTCCTTTTTAGTGGAGTCGCTTGGCAACTCACACTTACTCGTCCAAGTATGCAAAAAGAACCTGCTGGGACTGTGAGTGGCTCCAGTAAGGCACAAGAGGAAGATTTATGCATTCTCATGTTCCGCTCACTCATCAGCTCTGATAAAGCAGTAAATTTTTACCTCGGTCCATCAAATGATTTTTTTCATTTTCAAGCTTCAGTTTAATATGGTACCTTTGAATGAAAGAATGACAGTATTAATTTTTTGTATTTATTGTTTGCATAAATTGATACAGGAAATTGAGTTTATGAAGAGTGGAAGTTTTAGTCAAGAGGAGCTTGATGCTTTCGTGTCTCTTTTGCAAATGGCAGGACAAAACAAAACCCTGGAGCAAAGACCAAGAGGAAGTCCTGGACAAATGCCAACCAAAGGAAATTCAATTACTAATCTTGAGGCCATGGGAATCAAAATTTATGGATTAAATGAACCTAATACCGGGGATTCAAAATCTAAAATTTCATGGGAAAATATAGCTGGGTATAGTCAGCAGAAAAGGTATTTATCGTGCTATGTGATGAAGTGTTTGCACCTGTACATGTCGCCTGGTTTTCTAAAGAAAGTCAATGAGATCTCTCATTTATCAGCTTTTTACACAGGGAAATAGAAGACACCATTTTATTGGCCATACAGAGTCCCGAAGTGTATGATGATATTGCTCGTGGAACCAGGTGCAAGTTTGAGACAAACAGACCCCGAGCAGTTCTTTTTGAAGGCCCCCCAGGTTTGCCTCATTTGATTACATGTTCATGTAAAATTACTAAATGAAGTGCGTATAATCATAAAATTGTATTGTGTAAACAAAGAGTCTATTGGTATTTTATAGTTATTTGATAGTGCTATTGGTATATCTGCCGTCCCAAACATCCATGAAATGGGCATTTTAGTACATAGACTTATTCTATAAATCTCTAGTAGAAGTTTATTGTTGTGGATGCATTCATTGGTCAAAAGTACAGCAAGAAAAATAAAGGAAAAGGCACACTGCTGAAGTAATTTCAGGGATATCAATCTGATTGCATCTTAATTGCTAGAATAATATTAAGGATTTGATTTTAAGTAAATCTTTATGTCAAAATAAGTCATGGCTGATTGTATAGTTATGTTCTGGTTGTGTTCCTTAGTCATAGGTAGTTCCCTGATTGTGGGAATCACCATCTATTTATTCCCCTTAATTTGTGTGTTACTGGTTCAATCTTTTCCTATTTATGGAGAGACGATTGAAGGAAATAAAATTCATTACTCATTCAAGTAAAAAAGTTGTCTAAGGAGAGTTGTGAGTCTCTTGAATAAAACTCTTGATTGCAAAATAGGTTCTTCTAAGGGGAATCAATCCATTTATTCATGGTCATAGATCCGTGACGAGATCCATATCCAGGGACCATAACAACTTGGTATCAGAGCTCAGGCAGGCGGGAGGTCTCAGGTTCGACTCCCTGCCACTCCCAATATTCTCACAATTTATTATGGACACGAAAGGCAAAAAATTATGCCCCAAAAATGGGCGCACGTGACCCACTCTTCGACCCAAAAATGGGCTTTTGAGTGAGGGGGAGTGTTAGAATAACAATATAAGATCCTGTAAAGTGTGTCTTCCTTTAACACCTTGAGGTTTTAGAGTGACTAATTACTATTAAGATGCAATCAGATTGATATCCCTGAAATTACTCCAACAGTGTGCCTTTTCCTTTATTTTTCTTGCTGTACTTCTGACCAATGAATGCATCCACAACATTTATGTTTCGAGTCCTTGTTCAAGATGGTATGGTATGTTAATCAAGTTGTGCGCTTGCGATAACTTGTTGCATAATGGAAGGGGCAATAAATAATTGATGCAAGGGTAAGTGGGGATGAAGGAGGAGAAGAAGGATAACTAGGGTCATAGCCTTTAAATGACATGAAGTTTGAAAATCATGACAATATTTCTCAACTAGACATATATCTTCTTTGTAGAAGAGAACCTAATTTGTGTATTATAAATCCCTCGTGATGATTGTCAAAGACACCTAATAAGCATAGTAAGAATCCTACTTAACGGATTTCTGATGAAATCATTTATTTGATTTTGTTAAGACCAACTATGTAATATGACAATTACTCTATCAATTCAAGCAGACCACACTGCAATGATTAAATTACGATCTATTACAGGCTGGATTGAATATAAAATTAGGGTTTACAGGCCACAACATTCGAGAGGCTGGGTCTCTCCTTTGACTGCTAACGATTACAATATTCTCGATGATTGAAACCCTATTCCCCTTTGCCTCTTAACCCTCCTTTCCCAAAAGACTATTATGCCCCCTGTTTTGTAAAAGACCCTTTTACCCTTTCTTTATTTCTTCGCTTCTTTCTTTCTTCTCGTATATGTCCACTTGATATTCTGTTGACCCTTGTCTCTACTTGCAATGCCTGCCTCCCAAACTGCCACCTTGACCTCAAGGTGGAAAGACGGAAAACGGTGCTGTAATGCCGAGAACTCCTCCCATGTGGCTTCATAAGCGGCCATCCTTGTCCATTGAATCAGCACTTCCACCTCCACTGTATTAAGTCTTTTCACATTTCTAACCCCCAGGACTCGCTCTGGCTCAGCCACCATTTCTAAATCAGTTGTAATGGTCTCCGGAATTTGCGAAGCAACTGGGATGTCCCCCACTAACTTCTTTAACTGCGACACATGGAAAACCGGGTGGATTTTTGACGACTCGGGTAGCAACAGTTTTTCACACATTCGCCTGGCTAATGTTTGTTGACGGTAAGGTTGGAGCTTAAGGAACACCTTATCGCCTACCTGGAATTCCACTTCTCGACGATTCTTATCCTCTTGCATTTTCATCCGTTGTTGAGCTCGTAACAAATTATAACGTAATTCATCCAACATTACGTCCCTCTCGCCTAATATTTCCTCAATGCTATTCACCCCAGTCTGAACAGCTGTCGCTTTTACTAGTGGTAAAGGGTCTCGGCCATAGACTGCTTTAAAGGAGAGTAGGCTGTCCATGAATGTGTGGCCGTATTGTAGCTATATTCTGCCCAAGCTAACCACTTTGTCCAGGTTCAAGGTTGCCCATTAACAAAACAACGAATATACGTTTCCAAGGCCTTATTGACCACCTTCGTCTGACCATCGGACTGGGGATGGTACGCCGTACTACGGTTCAGCTGGGTTCCTGTAACCGGAAAATTTCCCTCCAGAACAAACTTAAGAAAATACGATCTCTATCCGACACAATCGAAGAGGGAAACCCATGAAGTCTGACTACTTCTTGAACGAACAGATGAGCTATGGACTTCCTGAACGAACAGATGAGATATGGACTGAGCTGTAAATGGGTGTTTCAAGGCAAAGAAGTGAGCATACTTCGTACAACGGTCAACCACGACTAGTATCGCATTGTAGCCATTCGACTTGGGTAGCCCTTCAATAAAATCCAGAGATATCTCATCCCATACTCGTTGTGGCACTCGTAAAGGTTGTAACAGACCTGCTGGTTTGAGAGTCGACGTTTTATTTTGCTGACAGACTGCACAGCTCTGAACATAACTAGAAATTTCCTTACGCATATGGGGCCAGAACCACTCTCTAGAAATGCGTTGATATGTCTTTAAGTTCCCAGCATGACCCCCAAGTACGGAATCATGGTATTCCCGCAGTATGATAGTAATGAGTGGACAACCCGGAGGTAACACCAGCCTTCCTTTATATTTTACAATCCCTTGTTGCAACTCAAAACCAGTTGGCTTCGTGCCCCCCTGTTCAATCTCTCTTCGCAGCTTAACCATATATGGGTCGTTTCCCACCTGCGGTTGAACGGATTCCCATTCCACCCCATGACTGGTCCTGAGTGCATTTAATTCTTTTTGCCCCGAAAATTCACGAGACAAAGCATCAGCCACCTGATTCGAGGGTCCAGGGTTGTAGTGGATATCAAACGTAAATCCCATCAGTTTACTTACCCATCTTTGGTATTCGGCTCCCACTTCCCTTTGTTCCAACAAAAATTTTAAGCTTTGTTGGTCCGTTTTGATGATGAATTTCCGTCCGAGCAAGTAATGTCTCCATTTCATTACCGAAAACACAATCGCCATCAATTCCTTTTCATACACCGACTTCAGTCTTGCTCGTTGTCCCAAAACAGTACTAAAAAAAGCAATTGGATGGCCTTGCTGTAAGAGGACAACCCCCACCCCAAAACCCCGACGCATCCGTTTCAATGATAAACGGTACATCGAAGTTGGGTAATGCTAGAATTGGGGTTTCCGTCATAGCCTTTTTCAGTGTGTCGAATGCCAGTGTGTCGAATGCCATTGCTGCTGCCAAATTCCATCCAAAGTTATCCTTCTTAAGTTGGTCAGTCAATGGTAAAGCCACCAGTGCATACCCCTGAATGAACTTCCGGTAGTAACCCGTTAACCCCAAAAACCCTCTTAATTCCTTTAACGTCTGTGGAGTAGGCCAGTCTAACATGGCTTTTATTTTCTCGCGATCTACTGCTACTCCTGCTACCGAGATTATATGACCCAGGTATGCAACTTCCGTTTGAGCAAACTCGCATTTCTTATAATTCGCGTACAGTTTGTGCGAATGAAGTCTGTCCAACACGATTTCCAGATGTCGCTTATGCCCCTCCACCGAAGGGCTATAAACCAGTATGTCGTCAAAAAAGACTAACACAAAACGACAAAGAAAGGGTTTGAATACCTCATTCATTAGTGCTTGGAACGTAGCCGACCCGTTAGTCAACCCAAATGGCATAACCCAAAATTCATAGTGACCTTCGTGGGTTCGGAACGCCGTCTTATGGATATCTGATTCCTTCATCCGAATTTGATGGTAATCGGATTTAAGGTCCAACTTCGAAAAAATGGCAGCCCCGTGCAACTCGTCAAGCAACTCATCAATTACCGGAATGGGGAATTTGTCCGGAATTGTGACCTTATTCAAAACACGGTAATCCACGCAAAAATGCCGAGAGCCATCTCTTTTTTTTAACAAGGATTACGGGACTGGAAAATGGGCTTCGAGAAGTTTGAATTATTTTCGCTTTTAACATATCTTGAATCAACCTCTCTATTTCATTTTTCTGAATGTGCGGGTAACGGTAAGGACGGACTGAGACAGGTGGGGTACCGTCTAGCAAGTGAATTGCATGGGCGTAGTCGCGTTGTGGTGGCAGGCCTGGTGGCATACGAAACACCTGATCAAACTTTGTAAGGATAGGTTGAACCCATGATTGAAAATCCAGTGGTATTTCCCTGACCCCTGTCCCCGTTTCCAACCCATTCAATTCTGTACAAACTAGGGAATGCCTCTCCTCAATTCTATAAGAACCCGATGGACTATAAGAACCCGTGGTGGCCTTAGATTCTGTCGAATACGCTGGAGAAGCATACTGATACGACCCCGATACACCTCTAAATCCCACTGTTGTAGTGACCCCTTTCTGCTTGTATCGCCCTTCCCCAAATTTCAACTTCTCCTCGATCTTTAGCGACAAGTCCATTGCGTGGTCCAAACACCGGGGACTCAATAATCGCAATTCCGCCTTAATTTCATCCTTAAGTCCATTAATATATTGCCCCTTGGCGATTTCTTCTGGTACTCCCACTAGGGGGGCCATTACTTCAATGAATCCTCTTCGGTAATTCACCACAGTTGTGGTTTGCTGATGGCTTAGCCATTGCTCATATAAACTGCCCGCAGAGCTCGGTCTAAATTGCTGCAATAAGACCCTCTTCATCTCCGCCCAACTCCGTATCAGCCTTCTACCATTCTCCCATTGGAACCATAGTAGTGCGTCTCCGTCCATCGCCACTACTGCTGCTTCTACTTGTTCCTCCTCTGTGAGTTTATAAAATGTAAAGAACCTTTCAACTCGCAAAATCCACCCATCGGGATCGTCTCCCGCGAATGTAGGGAGATCCAGTTTCTTAAACCGCCAATTAGACCCTCCTGAATACCCGTGTTGTGACTACCCCCCAAATTCGGGTCCTCGACCCGACCCAGATCCACCACCTTGAGCCGACCCGACTCCACTTCCTTTACCCGACCCGAAAACAAAGCCATCGTTTCGATTCAGAACCTCCTCCTCGTGGGTCAAAACCGATTGCCCTTTTCCCTGAGAATCTGAGAGCGTTTGAGAGCGACTATGATATCCTTGATCTCTTCTTGGAAACGCTCCTGTTCACCCTTCATTGTCTTCACAACTCCATCATATGTCTCCCTTGTACGGGCAAGTCTGTCTTCGATTCGTTGAGTCGTAAGCTCCACCGAATTCGTGAGTTGTTCAATTAGTGTTTTCTGCAAGTCGTGGGTGGCGGTTTGTACCGACATCGCGATTTGTTCCGCCATTGTCGTACGAAGCTCCCCCATCCCTTTCTCTAACATCTCAATTCTGAACAGATTTGTTGGTGGCGTGCCCATCTCTCCTCACTGCCCGGTCGTCACTGCTCTGATACCACTTTGTTAAGACCAACTATGTAATATGACAATTACTCTATCAATTCAAGCAGACCACACTGCAATGATTAAATTACGATCTATTACAGGCTGGATTGAATATAAAATTAGGGTTTACAGGCCACAGCATTCGAGAGGCCGGGTCTCTCCTTTGACTGCTAACGATTACAATATTCTCGATGATTGAAACCCTATTCCCCCTTTGCCTCTTAACCCTCCTTTCCCAAAAGACTATTATGCCCCCTGTTTTGTAAAAGACCCTTTTACCCTTTCTTTATTTCTTCGCTTCTTTCTTTCTTCTCGTATATGTCCACTTGATATTCTGTTGACCCTTGTCTCTACTTGCAATTTCCTCCTAATTCCTTTATCCATTTCGCAAGTTCAAAACAAATTTTAGGAATGCAGTTGTTGTGGTCTGTACAATTAACTGATTATAATTGTACAGCCTTATACAATATATTCTATATGACAAGGAAAATCTTACTTGTATGGATAAAACACCACCATATGAAACTAAGTTACAGGCAACTTAATCCGTATATCAGTTTCTTGTTTTTTACTTGTAAACATCTTACTTGATGAGATGATGCATAAACACGAGACGTGAAATAAAAAAAAATTGATGTCGAGGGGAGATTTCTTTGTTTGAGTTACTATTGACACTTCTCATCATTAATGTTTTCTTTGAAGCTCTTCAGAGCTAGGCAACAGCCTGTCAAGGTTTATGGTCATGAGGTTATTATGGTCATCACTCATCAGACTCGATTTAGTTTGTTTAGTTTTTTTCCTCATCACGTGATAATATTTTAGAGTGGTAGAAGCTGTGACAGAAAGCGCTAATAGGTTTTAGAGAAGCAGATGTGCACAAGCACAACCTTACCCTCTACTTTTGTTTTGTTTTTACTAAATGGCCTTGTTCCTGTGTTATTGACAAGCACGCACACTGTACCCTGATTGTTGACTAATATAAGAGGTTTTGGTCTATTTAATTTGAACTTTTTTTCTTTTTCTTGAAATGAAGTTTCTTCTGGGACCCTCTTCGACCTAGCTAACTGGAATAATTTTCTCGCGAGTATGACAGTTTCAAGATAAAATAGGGTTTGTCTAGTAATTAGTTATCTAGGAATAGATGCTGTGACTTAATAGTTGAAACAGATGCGGACATATAATAGTTGGAATCTCTCAGTCTAGTATATGTACTATGACGATTAAATTTATTTTAACATTATTCTTTTATGTATGGAAACAGCCTCTTCATTCTTTTGAATGAGGGTAAGGTTGCGTACATCATACCCTCCCCAGACCCTGCGATAAGCGGGATATACTGGGTATGTGGTTTGGTTTATTCTTCTATGTATGTTTTTACTATTTGCAAGACCGCAATGGCTGTTAAATATTATTGATAGAACTGTGGCATCTGATTTAATTTCACATTACTTTGATATACCTTAAAAAACGAAACATTCTCGGACAGTCAAATAGGGAAAGCACTTCTCCGAACATAGATATAATCACGTAGGCTCTTATGCATGGTTACTATGACTCTGTTACATACCCGAGTGTCGGACCCGGGAAACCTGGAGACTGGGTGATCTTGTTCTATTTTGGACACAAGTACAGGGACATAGCATGATTTTTTTTAATGAACAAGTGAATTAGAGAAAATTGTGTAGTTAAATTAACATAACATGCAAATTGAACATGTTTTCTTGAAGGACAATGCAAAATTAGGTGTCTTCTCCTTTTCCTTCTATTTTTACCTCGTATAGTCATATCTATGTTCTTTCTTCTCGTCTTTTTGTTTTTGCATTCTAAGTTCATCTAACATGTGTTCTTTCAGTTGGTCAAAGTGTCCACTTTTTAGTTTAAGGATGTAACACAGAATGAACTCATGAGTCATGCCCTAGTGTCCGGCGACCCAAACTGGAGAATCGGAGTGACATAGCTTTTTATGTATATTTGCAACATGAGAACATATTTTGTATATACTTCTGTTCTCCTGGTACCTCTAAATAGTGGCAATATTTTGGTGATTGATCAAAAAATCAGTATTTGCGCTACTTGAGGATTATATTCACTTGCCTGTCATTGACCAACAAACATTAGTATTTTTCAGAAATTTGAAAATGCTCCGGAATAAACAAAAAAGGGAATTTTCTGAGGAATGATGCATTTGTACTTAATTTTAAAAGGGCTGACTCATGATATAACTATGTAAGATACATTGCATCTAGTTTACTACGGTCTGACACTAATGTGGTTACTTCGATGCATATTTAATTTCAGGCACCGGAAAGACATCTTGCGCTCGTGTGATTGCTAATCAAGCGGTACAGTAGATTATTGTAAAGTTTTGTATTTACATCTGTCTCAAAACTTTTTTAACTTTCAGATTCCCAGTTCTTCTTCCAAATTTGCTTGAAATAAGGATAATTACTAAATCAAATAAATTCTGGGGGTCTGGTTATTATATGGTAGTTAATACTTGATCCTTCTGTCTGACTGTAGCAAACTAACCAGATCTTTACGGGAAAAATAGTTCAGGCAGCCAAAAGGGTCTTCGTAGTCTCACTAACATGCAAAAATTGCTCCGATGTTTCTCGTCTCAACTAAATAATTGAAAACATGCATCACATGTTGGGTTTTAGAAATAGATTAGACAGTTGGAGAGGTCACCAGGTGAACAGGAGTTTTGCTATACCAGATCGAAAATAGATTATCTGACAAGAAGTCCAAGTTTATACAACAGGTTGAATATAAAGTGCTAGATATTATATAGTAGGAATAATAACTCAGGTACCCAAAAAAATTATATCCAGCTTCAAATTATCTTTTTGACATCTTTATATTTAGGCATAGTTTTTACCCGCTTAGTACCCAGAATCAGGTAGGCTGAAAGATCTATTTTAGGTTCATTAAGTCAATTGTATTTCTTACATTTTGTCTTACTCTACAACATCGTGATGATTAACTGTTATATACACAAAATTCTAAATTACCAAATGATGTTTATGTTTGAAACTATATCTAATAGTGTTGATATGGCAGGGTGTCCCGTTGTTATATGTTCCGCTGGAGGTAGTGATGTCGAAATATTACGGTGAAAGTGAGCGTTTGTTGGGGAAAGTGTTTTCGCTTGCTAATGAGATTCCTAATGGTGCAATCATTTTCCTAGATGAGGCAAATTCTTAGCTTTGCTAACTTTATGATATCTATTGTATTTTTTCGATCCTTTATTCTTCATTTATGCCGAGTGTAAATGTTTTATACTCTTTAATTTTTTACAGATCGACTCTATTGCTACCGCTCGTGACAATGAAACACATGAAGCAACACGGAGAGTTCTGTCTGTGTTGTTGCGACAGGTGATTCTATTTTCACACTGTAACTTTTCCCTTGAGAAAAAACTAATTTTCAATTCTAACCATTTTGGATGTTAGGATTTCAAGAAATGGACTTATGCGACCGCTTATAAACCTCTGTTTGCTACTTTTATGACAGATGGGTTTTTATTAGTTTGAGACTTTCGTTTCCTATATTTAGTAAATTGTTTTAGTGAACCTCACCTCTATCATCTTGCGCGTTGATTCCTATATCTTGTGTTGCTTTTTCTTGCTAGCATTATGTCCTTAAACCAAGTTGCCAGCTACAGATTATCCACCCCCTCCATATCAACAGTTTCGTAATGGATTTTGGCTGAAAATTTTATTGAAGTATCTAGGTCTTTGTCTCATTTGCCTTGTTGATTACTAGCACATCTATCACACTCTGACCTTTATTGGATGGAATTATGTGCTGCACTGCTGCTAATGTTGGGCCTCACTTTTCAAGTCCTTGCTCAATGTTTTTTTTATTGCAGATTGATGGGTTCGAGCAGGACAAGAGAGTGGTTGTGATTGCCGCAACCAATAGAAAGCAAGACCTTGATCCTGCTTTAATCAGGTAAAATTTCGCTTGTACTTTCCTTTGCAACTATATTTTGATATGTTCTAGGTATTTCTGACTCTTTTTTTCGGTTCCAGCCGTTTTGATTCTATGATAATGTTTGGCCTTCCTGACCAACCGACTCGTCAGGAGATAGCAGCTCAGTATGCAAAGCACTTGACGAAATCAGAATTAGCTGAATTTGCTACTGCTACAGTGGAGTAAGATAATCTGTACTATACTCGAACGTAACTGTGATTTGGATAATATAGAACAATTCCCTGCTAACTGCATATCATTAGATTATTACCCATCTGATCTTACTTCTATATTCAGTATGTCGGGAAGAGATATCAGAGATGTTTGTCAACAGGCAGAGCGTCACTGGGCATCAAAGGTAAATTACAAAAATGAATTTTAAATTTGTTGTCCCTTCATGATATGAACACAAGTCTTTGTGAATGGTAGATTATTCGGGGCCAAGCTCCCAAAGAAGAAGAGGGTACTTCTCTTCCTCCTCTTCAAGAATACACTAAAAGTGCAGCGAGCAGGCACAAAGCTTTAGTTGGTGCTGCGTGTCGGAATCAATTTGCTAATGGTTTTTCGAAAAAACCTGAATATGACATATAAGGTACACTCTACTAGCTGTAAGCACTGAGAGTAACCGTTCATTGGTTGAACCACTCTTGCCTTACTTAACTTATGTCTTGTTGGCAGTAGTAACTTGGAAGTGAAGAAGTGAAAGTAAATAACCAGTGGTAATAGTAGGTAGTGTATATTGAGGTGAGTACTAGGCTGCCATGAGCCCATGATGAATTAAGTGTACATCTTTAGTTGCGTTTCATATTGCCGAGCAGTTTTTTAAGTTTATTCATCTGATATTCATTTTAATATATATGTGTGTGTGGAAAGATGTAATATAATTTGCAGATTTTTAATTAGTTTTTTGTTTCTTTATACTTCTAGCAAATCATTACAAGTTGTCCAAGTTGAGCCGTGCTCGTTTGGTTGTGTGATGTACAAATTGGCAGGATAATTATGTCTTACTACTACTTATAATTGAAATTATCATGTCTTGTATATATGAAATTATTAACTCAAAATTCTCGTAGAATAAGATTTGAAGAGGATAAAATACAGTTAAACCTTATATTTATTTTAGGATAAAAATTGGAAAATCGAAAATACATGTTTTGTTGGATTTGATATCACCTTTTTATAAGAATTGTATTGTTGTACCTTTTTGGGAGTAACCGGAGATTCTTGTAAATTTTATTGTATACGGAAATCTCTATTCATTGCACAGTTGAACCGACAGAGAATATTGAGTCTTGTCAATGTTGAAGAAGGAGAATATGTTTAGTTGAGGAAATGAACCTACGACTCAACTAATAATCACAAGTACTTGGATATATGAACTTGGATTAATCAGAAGCATACCCAATATATATATACTATATTGTAATTTGGTTCAACTGTATCTCAATGCTGAAGTCGAAACCATGACATTCAATGTTATATTATATATCAGGTTGGGATCTATTATATTTAAATTAAAAATACAATTGAATGTCGGGATCTATTATATTTATATTGAAAAATACAATTGTATATTTGAATCGAACCGGGAAACTCAATTCTATGCATTATATACAGATAATTGGCCTTCTACCAATTTCTGTGCAGCTTGAAAATTTATATTTTTTTCAGAAAAGAAAAAAGAAAAAAAAAAGCAACTCAAATAATATTATAGCTGCACATGCATAGCATATCTTAGAAAGAGGATGACAGGTTAAGTTTAGGAGCTTGGACAAGATAGGAGATTCTAATTAGCAAAAAAAAAGAGGAGATTCTACTGATGAAATGCTTTATTTTACTTGCTGGAGCAGCCAAGAGTTATTTTGTGTCACTAATTGAAAGTTTGAAATACGCCAGCAATCTTCAATAAAAAGGCAGCTGCAATATATTTTGTATTCAACAGTAACATGTGTAATTTACAGTTTAACGTCTACTTTCTGAAACTAAATGAATGAAAGAAAGCATGTCACGCACTAAGTATATTTATGCTAATGAGGTACACATACACTACAAAATCTTAAATGAGAAGTGGAGCATGTTTGGCTCCGGTTTGCTTAAAGTGATTTTTGACTTTAAGTTGAAAAAAGTTTATTTGTGTAATAAGTTAGAAAATGATTTAAAGTTAAAAAAATAATTTAAAGTCAAATTTGTAGGAGATATTTTTTTGAATTACTTATATTTTTTTATTGTTTTATTTGATAAAAGTAATATAAACATTCAAATGTATTATTTATCGATTTATTTTTATTATTACAATTTTAATAACTCATAAGTCACTTATAACATAAAATTACCCAAACATGTATTGACTTAAAATTTTTACATTTTACTTATTTAAGCAACTTTAAATCATAAACAATAATTTTAAGCTTAGGCAAACGGAAATCAAACTTAACCCCAGCAGTGCGCAGGAAAATTCTCTGCTAAAATTAGGGCTGACAGGAGCCCATTTGGTAAACTTAAAATTATTGCTTATAACTTAAAGTTATTTTGAGTGTATATGTTTCGATAATTTTGTATTATGAGTAATTATGTGTTATTAAAAATAAATTTAAGTTTGATAAATAATACATTTGAATGATAACATTAACTTTTATCAAATAAAATTACAAAAATAAAATAAGTTGTTCAAAAAAGTACAACCGATCAACTTCTGACTTTAAGTTATTTTTTTAATTTTAAATCATTTTCTGACTTATTACACAAACAAACACTTTTCAGTTTAAATTCAAAAATTACTTTAAGCTAAACAGTCTTTTGCTCAACAAGTAAAAGTGGTAATTACTTATTTTTTGTCATTATTTGATTCTCACTTGACACCTAAATTTGTTGGAACATATTCTCATTTATAAGACATACAAATTTAATTATTTTAGAATAGTTACATAATTTAATAATTTATTTGAGGATATTTATAAACTTTAATATACCAGTTGAAAAGTAATTTTCTTAAATTAACACAACCACGCGTCATCCGGAAATTAACTCAACAACCTTTGTATATGGGAATTGATGGGTAATGTTAGGTATCTCAAAAATTTTATCAAAATATTAATTAAATGATATGGCATGATATGTGTCAAATGTTAATTAGGTGCATATATGAATACACGTGGAGTCATATTTTATTATTAGAAAAGTTACCGAAGTTTATTTGTGACACATCAGTATTTAGTAAAAATTTTGGGACAAAATTTAATTTTTTTTAGCATTTTTTGAAAATTGATAGATAAATCCCTGATTTTAATATTTAAACTCTAGTTTTTAATTTTACATATCTTAGTTACTCAACTCGATTTCTCTACTATGGAGTCAATCATTTTTCACTTTATCATATAGAACTATGTAGTTTAAAAGAGGAGTGTTATCATACCGTTTGGATACAAAAAATTGTTTTAAAATAATGTGACGTGGATAATATGACAGGATAAGATATTTTAATTAGTCTTATTAGTAATGCAAGGAAGGTTCGTTTGCATTTTTTTTTTTTTTTTTGACTAATTAGGCTTATATGCCTTTACATATGAGTATCTGTTCTCAGAAATCTTTGGATGAGCGAGAATCGAACCCAGGACCTGGGACGACAAAAGATAAGCTCTTACCACTTGAGCTATCTCATTAATTTGTTTACAACCAATCAAAAGGTACCATGTAACATTTTTATAAACATTTTAAAAAGCAGTTTGTATTTCTAGTATTTTCCAATTTAAAATTTGACTGGAATTTAATTTAAATAATAAACTTAGAAGCTTATTTATTAATTCCCTTATTGTACTAATCATCTAACTAGAAATCTTCGACCAGTCGAGTTGTTGCCGTAATAGAATCCTTCTAGAATTGGATTTTGTTATTGCAAATGTTGTTGGAATAATTCGGTAACAACACAAATCGGAAGTTGTTGAAATAACGAAATATGAAAATAGGGGGATTTAGGATTTTTGAATGTTTGGGGGCTGAGCTCGTATGATGACTACTCAGAAATTGAATAAAGAATGAGTTTTTTCTCTTCCTCTTTCTCGAGTGTCAATTATCGTATCATACAAGGTGCCTATGTACCATTTTATATAGGGATCAAACCTCACGTAGTTCTTGGAAAACAAGTCATTGGATAAGCCCATAAAGTACAAACCAATGCAGACGAAGTAACACGAATAAATAGTCAGCGTTTATCCATCCACACCACGTTCCCATAAATAGTTCAGATTTATCCATCTACATCTCATTCCCGTAAATAGTCCGGATTTATCCATCCACATCTCATTCCCATAAATAGTTCGGTCTTCACACGTTTTCCTACAATATCGCGACATCTCCGCATTTCTTTCCATGATTTGAATAATATCGTTTAGAGATATTTTCCGTTACTCGTTGATTGCGATTGATTCTTTCCCCGTTTCAGGGAGAGGATATTACTTAGTGATAAATCAATTAATTATTAATTTGAATTAATAATTATTAAATGGAGAAATTTGGACTATGCCAAAATATGGCATAACAGCAAAATGTCACATTAAAATTTTCATGCTCTTACACATTTAATTTTATTAAAATTTCATTGAGATTTTGACTATTATGTAAGTCGAATAAATATGAATAATTTAATTACATTGAAGAAATAATATGTCTGTGCTAAATCCGTTTTCCTAACATTTATTTTTTTAGAAGGGTTAACAAAACATGATATCAAAGTTTTGTCTCAAATTCGAGTCTCTTGTATCTCCATCATTCTTAATGATAATTGAAATAGGGTTAATTATCTAGTTGGTCACTAAAATGGGCCTAAAATATCAAGTTGGTCATCAAACTGAAAACGGTCTCAAATAGGTCATTAAAGTCGGCTACAGGTACACTCCATCAAATAATTCACTTTTTTTTAGACGAAAAATGATGATGTATTAAATTTTTTTTGATGTGACATCTATTTGTTAGGGTAACATATCCATTTCAAACTATAAAATCGAAGACATCAACATTAATATTACTATTTTCCGTCCAAAAAAGAGTGAGTTATATAACAAAATGTACCCGTAGCTGACTTCAATGACCTGCTTGAGACCGTTTTCAGTTTAGTGACCAACTTGATACTTTAAGATCAATTTAGCGACCAATTTGATAATTAACCCAATTGAAATATTGTGACTTGAGTTTTACAAGGTAAAAAATAAGATGAGATTTTTACCTAGTAATTGAACAGGACATTAGGTCCAAAAAGAGACCAATCACATGATTAGACACCATTTAAATCTATGTAAATGAGAGGTTTATGTTGAAGAAATAATATGATTCATAGGCTTTTCTTATATTTTGAGATTATAGAAGAATTGATAAATTAATTAACTATAAACTTGTAAAAGAAAACATTTTATTTTTTCAAGTTTGCACAAATTTGACACGTGCTTGGATATATACATGTGCTTGTTTGGATATATACTTGTAGTCTTGTACTATGACAGACTCTTAGTCTAAGAGAAGTGTTATTTAGAGTGTTTTTTAATTTACAGGACTATTTATAATATGTTATATTTGAATATGCTAATAATTGTGAACTCGCGAGAAATATGTGATAGATATAATTCTGGAAATAAAAATACTGTTCCTGAAAAAACATTTATTTTGTACTGTCTGATCTAATGTGTCTTAATTACTCATACGAAATAACGTGAATATTAAGTCTGGCATCAAAGCAAACTCGACCTGTAAAAAGCTTTTTTATTTAGGGTGAGGTCTGAACTGGACGGACCTATACGAGGCTGTCTGAGTGAAAAACTTAGCAAGTGAGTCAGACATATGGGTCGTATGGAGTAATGATGATAGAGGCAGAAAGGAAAGTAATGCAGTTTTATCCAGGAGATGGAAGTGGCGGTAGAGTCATATAAATGTTTATTCTGTCTTCTCGGCCATATATATATCATTGCCAGCTCTCATGTCCACTGCTTATAGACATGACGTAAAGCAACTTTCAAAGTTTTTTGATTCGATGGTTTCTTTGCTGGCCTAGGCTCCTAGAACACCCCCCCCCCCCCCCCCCCCTCTTTTTGTTTTGAACAATGTGTATATTTTGCATTCTCCCACTAAAAATAATTTTTTCAGAAAAAAGTTGAATGTTGGTGAAATTATCTTTTCGGTTGGGTCTGGTTACCGTAGAAGACTCGAAGGCAATCATTTTGCACATTTGAGTGATAACTTGTGTTTACTAATATAATTCTAGCTTTAGTAATTTCTCTAGTTATTCTTAGAGCTGCTGTGAGGCTGTGACGGAATAGCGGGCTATCCAACCCTTTGTCTCTATACTGTATTGCTATTACTTGAAACCCTATGCCTAACCCTAAATCTAACCAAAGCTAGACTTCTTAATGTCCCAACCTCTTCAACACCTAACACCAGCTACAACTGTCTGGTCTTACTGTCAGTGCTAATCAAAATACCGATCAACTTTACCGGAGCAAATTTTACAGTAACCGAGATTTTATTTTTTTGTTTACAACTTACAAGTTGATCACTTGATTTTACTATAATTTATTACTGCAAATCATAATTTTTTCTACCCCTTAAACATGCATATGGTATTTAGACCTCACATCGTTCGTGTCGTACTTTCATGTTGTGTCGTGATGGTTTAACACAAAAATAATTCATTAAGAATTCGTGTAATTTCGTATTAGTATATTTTTCGTGTAATTTTAAATGAAAATTAAAATACAATAAAAAATCAAAATAAAAAAACTAAAATTTTCCGTTACTCGTTCAATCTTAGGTTAATAAAATATAGCGAGTCAAGTGAGGTTAAATCTTGTAAAACTTAAATTTAAAACTATTTTCTATTTTATAATAAATTATATATATAATATTTATTAATAATATGTATTTATATAACACTACAAGAAATTATGGGCAATTTCGACCTCCCAAATTCGACCGCGGCTAAATTCAACCGTTTGTGGTCGAATTTATGGACTGCGGCTATATTCGACCGTTTCTGGTAGAAAATAAAAATGGTCGAATTTGGTCGGTCGAATTTACTACTAAATTCGACTGATTTTTCTTTCTGGTCGAAAATAAAATCCCCCCAAAAAAGGAGGGAAAAGTCCCGCCAAAATATTAAATTTTGAAAACTAAATTCGACCAAATTCGGTCGAATTTAAAATTAAGCTTGGCGGTAATTTTGCCGCCTATATTTTTTGAATTTCGGTAAAAAGTGAGAAATTTCCCACCCAAAATTCCCCAAACTATTCAAATATATTTTCAACCGAATTTAGTCGAATTTAATAAATGTGACCGAATTCAGTTGAATTTATTTTTTTCAGAATTTTTTAAATATGTTATTAATTTTATAAATGTTTGTACACATCATGAAAAATAAATAAAAATACGAGGATACCATTCACTACATGTAAAAATTTAGTTAGTACAAAAATTTTACAAAAAAATTTTATATGATTAGAAAATGTTGAACTTTCATTTTTTGATATTTTTAGAAAAATTAAATAAAATATCTAATTGTTGTTAAAAAAATACAAAACAAATATGAAAGTATTTTGACGACATACTACATTCAATAAAATAAATTTGAATAAATAATAGTCGGTAGAAAAAAAAAATCTTCATAGCTCTGTACATCGTCATAGTTGAGTAGAATATGGGGGGTTTAGGGTTTAGATTTAGGGGTTGGGCTAGGGTTAGAGTTTTTATTTTATTTAAAAATTATTTTGATTAATCCAACCGTACGGATGTGAAGATTATCAAAAAAATATAGTGTGTGCAAAAAATTAATTAATTTAAATATTAATATCTTAAACATTTTAACAAATATATATGTCACCTACACTAAATTCGACCACAAACCCTAGTTGGTTGAATTTAAGCTTTAGTTCGACTGATATCGGTCGAATTTATCTAAATTCGACCAACTCAAGTTTCGGTCGAATTTAGCTAAATTCGACCGACTTAGGTTTCGGTCGAATTTAGCTAAATTCAACCGATATCAGTCGAATTTACCCGTGTTCTGTTTCAGAATAAGCCAATTTATTCATGCCACGTGTCACGCTTGTAGTGGCTGAAAAACAAGCACATGGATTGCTCTTTTATATTCAATCTAGACCATTCATTTCTTTTCTAAAATATTTCATCCTAACCATTAATTCAATTACAATCATCTTCTTCTCTTTTATATTTTTCATCCATTCATATTCTCTCATAAACATTTTTCTATACTCCTACTCCATTCTTCTTCTCTAACAAACATACATATCAATTTATATACATAAATACTAACACATGTTTCATACATTTCAAACAATATATATACATCATTTATATTAGCACATCCTTTAATTACATTTTTAACATTTGGCAAGTTCATCCCAATTAATTCCGACGAGTTCATCTTCACCACTTCCGGCCTCTACGACCTCCGACGAGTTCATTTCCGGTAACTTAAAAGCGAAATAACACAAGTCATTATAATTATACACACACTAAGTTAATTTTTTTTTTAATTTTTTCACATTTGGATATTATTGGGGTAGAGTAATTTTTATAGTGTTTGATTTTTAATTATGTGTATCAAAAAGAATGAAAAATTATTGTATTTTTAGTCCAATATTATTTATGTATATTATTTAGGATTAGTAGAAAAAATAACTATTATATCCATTATTATTTAATGTAATCATCCTTCTTGATATGTACAAACTAGTGAAAAATTGCAGAAATTTTTTGCATTTCTTGGGCAGCAGATTCTGCTGCTTTTTTTTAAAAACTGGTGTTTGTTAAATTCGACCGAATTTGGTCGAATTTAACAAATAATTTTGACTGTATTCGGTCGAATTTAGCATACTAAATTCGACCATATTTTGTCGAATTAAATTCACTTTGGGCGCCAAAATTCAAAATTTTGAAATTTTTACCAAAATTTCAAAATTTCGAAATTTCGAAATATTTGGTCGAATTTATATGGTCGAAATTAGCTAATTTCGACCGTTTTGAGCAATTTCGACCAAGCTAAAAACGACCTTTTTATTTTTGGTCGAAATTAGTTAAATTCGACCGTTTGCGGTGGAAATTAGCTAATTTCGACCGTTTTTTTATGGTCGAAATTAGCCGATTTTTTTGTATTGTAATCTTAAAAATTTTATTTATTTATTTTGTGTACTTTCATTTCGTGTCGTATGTCTAAAGATCAACCCAAAATCATCACTAAATTTTTTCATGTGCTCATATACTTTCATGTTCATACCAAAAAGGTAAATATAAATGCGATATTATTGTGTCATTTTCATGCCGTGATTTCGTACCAGATTTATTAATGATAGTTATTATTTATATATATAACATTAAACAATAAACTCATGAGTAAAAATCGGCGATTTGTCCAATAAATCACGGACTAATCAGCAATACATGTCATGGATATATTTTCGCAAAATCGCTAGACAAAACATTTTTTCAATAAGTCGGTCAAACTCGTTTAATATTGGACATATATATGTGTTTTTCAATGATGGCGAAAAGAGGGAGGGGAGTCCCGTTAAGCGATTCAGGGGAATCTTTGAACTCGAGCCTCAATTTGAATCAAGTTGACATGGTATAAAAATAACCCTGGAAATGTAATTAATGATATATTAATTGCACCTAGATCGGTCGACCCAATAAATAAGGTCTGAAACCCTAATTATATATAAATGTCGTAATTAATAAATAGAGAAAATATACAGCTCATGAAAGAAGTCCATAATATGGTAAATTCTCCAAAGAATGATCTAGAATCCCAAATTAAAATAAATAATGAGTCACAGTCCTTATCCTACAACAAGGAAAAGACTTGTCCACCAAAAAATACAATGTTTATCCACTATAAAAAAGGAGACTTATTCGCTAATTCTCCTAAACATACTCTAAATACGAGGCTCCCGACGCCTATATAAGGACCCTGATCCTTCACAATAGAACTACGTTTTCTGGCTTGATTTTCAGCATTGATTGAGATACGTAGGCATCTTGTGAGGACTGATTTAGTCACGAAACACGAGAACAACCATTAAAGCTTGAAAGCTCCTAAACCCTAGCAGTAAATATATAAGTACGTTTTTTGATCCATAACATTTGGCGCTGTCTGTGGGAAGACAACATCAACCATGACAAACACACGAAGAACGACTCGAGATACTCAAACTTCTGAAGAGCTTCCTCTTACCTCTGAGGCAGGTGCTCAGGGAAGCCGATCACCACCACTCAAAGACCGGAAATCCCGATTTCGGTTGAAGGAACGAATCCCCTGCAAATGGTCGTTCATGGACCTGATCCACAAGAGACCCTTCTCCAGCAACCAATCACAACCTCTCCACTGCTCGTAAATGCACCACGTAGCCTTCAACTTCATACCACGGATCTCCCCCAATACGCAACTCAAACTCTTGGGATGCCAAGCTATGTCATGCCCCCTCGACCCACGTTGGGCAGCAGTGGTCTCAATCCCACTTACCATGAAGCATATGTCCCCCCTTACATACAAGGTCTGGGACCCCAAAACCAACAAACTCAAACTCGAAGGACCCCTTTGATTCAAGATTACTCAGGACCCTACACTGAGGATGAGAATGATTCAACTGGAGAAGAAAGGGATGTTGCCCCAAGGAGAAGACGTTCTTCCTAAACAAATCGGGAACAATCTCAAACTACTAAGGAAAGGATTGCGGCCCATGAAGCAGAAGCTGCAAGGCTCAAAAAATTATTGGCAGAAGAAGAAGCCGCAAGAGCACAAAGAGTCCCTGTGATTAATTTAGATCTGACACCGAGAAGAACCAAGAGGGCTGAAGGCCCAAGAGGAGATCCTAGTGTTCTGTTACCCTTGGGAGACCCTGATGATCCTACACCACCTTTCACTCAGGACATCATGAAAGCCAGTATATCCAGGAAATTCAAGATGCCGACCATCAAAGCTTTTGATGGAACAGGAGATCCCGCAAATCACGTGAGAACTTTCTCTAATGATTGCTGTCGCAGCCAACCAACGATGCGGTTAAATGCAGAGCTTTTCCACAAACCCTAGCGGGCATGGCTCAACGTTGGTACAACCGTTTACCTCCCAATTCAATTGGATCCTTTAAGGAGCTGAGCAAAGTGTTTATCAACCAATTTGTTCGTGGAAGGGTGCATGAGAAGAGCTCTACATCACTCATGGGAATCCAGCAAGGAAAGAATGAAGCTTTAAGAGACTATATAAATCGATTCACTAGAGAGGCCCTGAAGGTCCCGGATCTAGAAGATAAAGTAGCTATGATAGCCCTACAACAAGGAACCACTGATGATCACTTCAAGAGGTCCTTGGCAAAGCATCCACCCGAGAGCATGTTGAAGCTCCAAGATAGAGCCAAAAAGTACATCGAGGCTGAAAAAAGCATGAGAAAGTATGAGCCCGCTGGTGGTGGCAGCGGAAATCCAAAGAAAAGAAAGGAGACCCAGGAATACGATGTTAAAGAAAAGTTTCCTAGAACGTCAAAGGATTCTGATTCCCCACCTAAGAGGAACAATTTTGGGCCAAGGTTCACGGAGTACGCAAGATTAAACACTCCCAGGAGCCAAATTCTGATGGAAATAGCAAAGGAAGCGGATCTTCGATGGCCGAAGCCACTAAGGACTGACATGTCTAAAAGGAATCAAAACTAATTTTGTCAGTTCCATAAAGAAGTCAGTCATGATACGGATGATTGCAGACAACTGAAAGATGAGATAGAATTTTTGATTCGAAGAGGAAAACTCAATAAATTCACTAAGGATGGAAATCAAGGGAGTCAAAAAAGAAACTATGAAAGAAAGGATTACGACAAAAGGGACCACGATCAAGATCGTAACCCTAAACCCCGAGGGTCTGTCATCAACATGATATTTGGAGGACCAACTGCTGCTGGGTCCTCCCGAAACTCAAGGAAAGCCTATGCCCGAGAGGTAATGACTGTGGTTGGAGAAGCACCAAAGCGTGCCAGAACGGAAATAGCAATAGGCTTTGATGATTCTGACTTGGAAGGAGTGAAGTTTCCCCACGATGATCCTTTAGTCATCATAAAAAGAGAGTTTTGGTTGACAATAGGGCTTCAGTGGACATCTTGTTCCATGATGCTTTTATCAAGATGGGCTACACTGATTCTCAGTTGACACCCTCGAATATGCCCATATACGGATTCAATGGAGTGGAATCAAAGGTAGAAGGTACAATCCAACTCCCTATGACAATGGGACAAGGTTCGAAAATGTCTACTCATATGTTGAACTTCATAGTTATAAAAACATCCTCAACCTATAATGCGATCCTAGGAAGGACAGGTCTTCATGAGTTCAAGGCTATTGCCTCGTCTTATCATCTGAAAATCAAGTTTCCAACAAGAAATGGGATTGGTGAAGAACGGGGAGACCAAAAGATGGCTAGAAGCTGTTACGTAGCCGTGTTAAGGCCTGATGGAGTCGGGGGGGGGGGGCAGGTTCTCCCCATTGAAGATATGGATGCTAGAGATAACGAGGATAGAAGAGGGAAACCAGCTGAGGATCTAATCCCAATTCCCTTAGTTCCTGGTGAACCGGAGAAGGTTACTTACATTGGAGCATTGTTACCTGATCCATTGAAGAGCAAGACCATAACCTTTCTTCAAGAAAATAACGATGTTTTCGCTTGGACAGCGGTCGACATGCCAGGAATTGGTCCCCAGTTGATAACTCACAAATTGAACGTAGATCCCGAAAGGAAGACTGTGAAACAGAAAAGAGAAATTTTGCTCCAGAGAGGCAAGAGGCCATCAAGCAGGAAGTAGATAAGCTTCTGGAAGCCAGGTTCATTGAAGAAATTCAATTCCCAGATTGGTTGGCTAACCAAGTAATGGTAAAAAAGGCCAATGGAAAATGGAGGATGTGTGTGGACTTCACTGATTTAAACTATGCATGTTCTAAGGATTGTTTTCCCTTACCAAGGATTGATGCTCTGATAGATGCCACAACTGGGCACAAGATGCTAAGCTTCATGGATGGCTTCAGTGGATACAACCAAATTAAGATGCACAAAGATGACATCTCCAAGGTATCATTCATCACTTACTTTGGTGTTTACTGTTATTTGATTATGGCATTTGGGCTTAAGAATGCAGGAGCAACTTACCAAAGGTTGGTGAACAAGATTTTTGAACACCTGATTGGAAAAACCATGGAAGTCTATGTAGATGACATGTTGGTTAAAAGTCTCGATAAGGCTGATCATATAAACCATTTACGGGAAGCATTTGAAGTGCTGAGGCACCACAAGATGATGTTGAATCCAGCTAAGTGTGCCTTTGGCGTAGGCTCAGGAAAGTTTTTAGGCATGATGGTTTCCAAGAGAGGAATCGAGGCTAACCCCGACAAAATCAAAGCAATTCTAGACATGGAACTACCACGGTCCATCAAGGATGTTCAGAAACTAACAGGTAGAGTAGCAGCGTTGGGAAGATTCATCTCCAAGTCAGGAGAAAAGTGCTTACCTTTCTTCAAAGCCCAAAAGTAAGTGGGAAGTTTTGATTCATTCACCATGGTCCTTGCTGCTTCAACCAAGGTCCTGTTCTTTCTTTCCACTACTCCATTCCGTTGAGGAGTTCTTGGTGCTGAATACTGTCTTGAAATTCCTTTCTCTGAGCAGAAATCATTAAGAACTGCATTCTTGAATTCAGTTCCATTGTCTGATCTGATTGTCTGCATAGGTAGCTTAGCTTCCACTTCTATCTTCTTGATGTGATCAATGATTAGTTATGTTGCTTCATCCTTTGATTGTAAGAACAACACCCACGTGTACTTGGAGTAGTCATTCTTGAAAGTGACATAACATTGACCGGACCAAATAAATCCATGTGAATCAGTTGTAATGGTTCAACAATGCTTGTCATTCCTTTGCTTCTATGTGATGCTTTCTTCGACTTCCCCTTTTCACATGCTTCACATAGTCCCTCCTGATTGAATTCCATCAGGGGCAACCCTCTCACTAGCTCTCTCTTTACCAAAGAGTTCATAGTTTTGAAGTTCAAATGTGAGATCTTCTTATGCCATAGCCAACTTTGTTCTGAAGATGCCTTACTGTAAAAACATGTAACTTCTCCTTCAGTGGTAGAACTTAAGTCAGCTATAAACAAATTTCCTTTTCTTACTCCCAGTAGAGCAAGCTTCTCATCCTTCCTGTTGGTGATCAAGCACTTGTCCTTTGTGAAATCTACATTGTAGCCTTTATCACAGAACTGATTGATACTTAGAAGATTGTGCTTCAATCCTTCAACAAGAGAAATGTTTTCAATGATGACATTCCCAATTTTCAATTTACCATATCCCGTAGTGAATCCTTTGTTGTCATCTCCAAAGTTTACAATAGGGCCGGTCTTCTTAACCACCTCTGTAAGCAGGGACTCTTCACCTGTCATGTGTCTAGAACAACCACTATCCAGAATCCACATGACCTTTGAGCTTTTAACCTTACCCTGCAATCACAGATTGATTAAGCGGACTTTGGTACCTAAACTTGTTTGGGTCCTGAAGGTTTAGATACTTTAACAGGAGTAACATTCAAGTTAGTCTTAACTTGTTTAACATTCATGCTTTCTGTGGGTTTGACATTATCAGTGTTATTGCTACCAGATGCATTCATCAACTTAAAATAAGCATGCATAATGTTGTATGTACATAACAAACACTCTTTCTTACCACAGGGTTCATGAACATCAAGCATGTCAGACATGTTATGCATTGCATAAGTATCAACAGTTTCTATTTTAACCTTTTTACATGCATGTGTAAGGTGTCCAGTAGAATTACAAATAGTGCACAACTTCCTAGATGCAATGGGAGAAGAAGAAACAATATTCTGATTAACAACCTTATTTTTCCCATTCATGTTCTTTTTAGCCTTGTCAACTAAGTCACCTACTTCAGTTTTAGGTATTACAGTTTTTACTGAATTCCTAGGCAACTTAGTCTTTACCTCTTTTTCCTTCACTAAATCATCCTCAAGCAATTCTTGTCTTATGTATAAGTCATCCTCATGAAAAGGTTTTGAGAAGGGCTTGACAAAGACTGGACTGACCACATTCTTAAGAATGTGTGGAATATTCTTCCTGACACCAGTAGATGTCACAGGAAATTCCAGAATCTTTTTCCCAGCCTTTTTGGTGTAGTCAAGTCCTATAGCAGTTTTATTACCCTGGGTCTGAGTATCAATGATCTCCTTAGCAATCAAGGCGGAATTCTTAAAAGTATTCAGCTTCAAATCTAAATCTGAAATCTGCTTCCTGAGGATAGTCTCTATCTCATCATTACACTTGACCTTGTTCTCTAGGTACACATTCTTTTGCTTAAGATCTTCTAATGTGACAGCTACAAGCTCTAGTTCTTCATTTTTAGATTCTAGATTTTTAATCTTAAGAACTAGTTTAGCATTTTCCATTTCAGATGCTAGCATGCTTGTGTGTACATTAAACAATTCTACACTAAGATCTTGCACAGTTTTCTTGTACTCAGAATTAGACATGTCAATTGTAGTTAGGATAGGTACCTGAGATAATTGTGGTGATTCCTCTGAAGAGTCAGCCATTAGGGCAACATTTACATATTCCTCCTCTTCATCCGAATCAGTATCATCCCAGTGTTTTCCCTCTGCTATATAAGCTTTCCCTTTCTGCTTTCCAGACAATGCCTCCAGTTGCTGTTTCAGCTTGGCATTCTCCTTCTTCAAATCCTCATAAGAGTCTTTCTTTTCATAGACATCTTTCATGTCTCTTGCTTGACGAGGCTTCCGACATTCAGTGGCGAAATGCCCTAACTCATTGCAGTTGTAGCATCTTGATTTGCTTCTGTCAATCAAGCCAGTCTTGTAGCCTCCCTTAAAACCTGTACCAGGTGAATACTTGCTCTTCTGGAATCTGTTGGTTGAGCCCTTGAACTTGTACTTAGGGTTTCTCTTGAAACGAATGTGGCTAAACTTTGCAGCTAAGTATGCCATGGTTTTGTCTTCCATTTGCTCAAGCTCTTCTAGGGTGTAGTAATCACTTTCATCAACACCCGGATTCACAGAATCCATTTCAGCTTCTATAATCACCTCCTTTCCAGCTCTAGGGGTTTGAACCTGAATATCAGAAGTTGTTGGTTCATCCAATACAAGTGATGCTGATCTCACAAGTGCATTGTGCTTGTTATCCACTGTCCCTGGTCCGTAGATTATCACTCTATGTTCCTGTTCCATCTCATAAGTCTTCAACTTGACATAGATCATCTCTAATGACATCTTTGTAAAATCTATTCTTTCCCTTATGGATGAGGACTTCCTGTTTGTTTCTCTCAGTGGATAGGTCTTCCCTTTCATTGCCAATTCATTAAGAAGCTTAGTATATTTCTCAAAGACCTGAGTTATACTTTCTCCTGGAAGAGACCTAAAAGCTTCATACTGAGAAGTCAGGATGTCCAATCTGTTTTCCTGAACGTCTTCAGTTCCTTCCATTATTAAGTTAATGGTATCCCACATATGTTTCCCGATTGTATAGTTCATCAACTGATAGCTCATTTCCTTGTCTGCGGAGTCTGCCAATATCAACATCGAACCTGTATCCAATCGAATCAGTTCTTTGTCAGAATCTGTGTACTCAGTGATATCCTTAGGTTGGGCGCCTTGAGGAATCCTGGTACCATCAGGAGCTGTAGATTCACTAACTGGTTTCATTGGTACAAACGGTCCGTTCTCTAATACGCCAATATACAACGGATTAGATGCCTTGATAAATAATAGCATCTTCATCTTCCACAAACCGAAATCATCTCTAGTAAACGGGGGAACTTTAATACCAGCAGTTGTCTTTGGAGCACTCATGGTTTCTGAAAATTTCAAATTGTTTAAAATTCAAGAAATTCCAATCAAATGAAAAATTTTGAAAGTTAAAAAATTTGCTTCGAATTTTCAAGCTATGTTTGATTTTGGTCTCATTCACCGGATCTGATTTGTATGTCAATCAAGTAGTTCTGATACCAATTGTTAGGTCCAAAGTATCGTAGAAGGGGGGGTTGAATACGATACTCAAAATTATTTTAATTTCGTTCGCGGATTAATCATTCAGTTCTATAACGAAATCAAAAGCACCAAATCAAAACACGAGTCGGGGAATATATCGTTTTATAAATATAAACCTCGAAGGGTGCTACAATTTCTAATCCGTAGATTAGCTTCAATGAGTTTAAGGTTACACAAATTCAATACACTGATAGAATTCTGAGCACTATTAATTTCTATGATAATTTTCTCCGGCTCAAGCTTCTCTCTTAGTAATGTCTCTGAGTTCTGCCTTAATTGAAGAAGACACTACTTCACTCCTCGTATTAATTGTAGACTTCTTTGAAAACTATCGAACCAAGTTTGAACAAGCAATCTTGGCCATCCAATTTCCATCAACCTGACAAACAATGAAACTTTCCACCTGCTCCCAAATTTAAAAACCATCGAAAGTAATAAACTAATTTTCCATTCGATAGTTTTTTTAATCAAAACTATCGAATAAAAAATTAGTCTATTATGGTTTTCTGTGAATTACTTTTGATCTCATTCGATGGTTTTCTAATTAGAAAAACCATCGAGCCATTTTTTTTTATCCTTGATCTTTTACTAAAACCTTTTGAGTTTCAGGGTGTTTAAGTTTTAGACTGTATCAATTTCTTCCGAGACGATAAAACAACTTGATCTTTTTAAGTGCCGTCAACTAGTGCAACTGGTCTAGTTCACACATGAATAACACTTTATCAATTCTTCTATGTCTTCAATTTAATGCTGTTGATAAGTCCTTTGTCGATCCGGTTGCTTCAAATAAATCACTGGAATCCTGTGGTACTAACCCTAAATCATTCACATACTTCTGTAGTCTTGAAAGTCTTGTTTCTTTTGCTGTCACTGAGGCTTGAACATTTTCATGAATTTCTTTCCGTGACCTGTTTACGGACTTCAAGAATACATACCATATTTTGATTTTTTGAGTTTACCTTTTCTTCTTTGATTCTGGATTCTTGTGCTTCTGTTAATATTATTGTCTGTCTTGTCCTTTGTTGAGTTGCAGTTATCTCTTTTACATCTTATGTTACATTATGCTTTACAACCTATAAGAAGCAATCCAAAAAGGAAAATCTTTTGGGAGCCTCTTATTAAGAAAATGCAAGGTAAGTTGTCTAACTGGAAATGCCATTCTCTTAATCTAGAAGCTAGATCAGTTTTGATTAATTCAGTAATGGATAGCATGCCAGTATATTGGTATAGTCTTTTCAAGCTTCCAAAATCAGTCAGCAAAGGGTTGGAAAAGACAAGGAGATCTTTCCTCTGGGGAAATAAGAGGAAGGAAGAAGTTGGAAAAAGAGCTCTACATCTAGTTAAATGGAAAAACGTTTGCCTTCCAAAGAAGTTAGGAGGACTTGGTTTTAGCTCTATTGAAGCAAAAAATGAAGCAATGTTAAGTAAATGGTGGTGGAAGTGGATAAAAGATAGAGATAAACTTTGGAGGAAAGTTTTGGCGGATAAATACTCCCTGAATTCCTATCAGGGTCTTGAACAGGTTGAAAATAGCTCTGGTATGTCAGAAGTCATGAAAGGAATAATGGCCCTGTCAAGTAATCAAGCACAAAGAGATTTACTTCATTTTGGAAACTATTCTTGGGTGTTAGGGAATGGGAGGTCTATCTATTTTTGGGAAGATAGATGGTCAGGTAGAGGGGTACTAGCTGAAGACTATAACAGGTTGTATGGTATTTGTAAGTGGAAATTCTGTAGTATTGAGGTTATCATTTCTCTTTTTAGGGATCTATATCAAAATAAAGAAATGTGGACTATGGAGCTCAGGGAATGGGAGAAGCCAATAGCTCTGGAACTTTATGAGCTGATATCAAATATTAGATGTAATCACAAAGAGGATGAGGTACAATGGGATGCAAGCAAAGGTGAATTTTCTACCAGAGTTTTCCGAGATAAATCTCAGCCTTTGTATAATTCAGTAGAATATAACTGGAGGAAAATTTGGAAATTGAAAATCCCTCCAAAAATTCAAATATTCTTATGGAAACTGGAGAATGGAGTGGTCCAAACAAGGTCTTTTCTAAAAGAGATGATGCATTTGTAGATGGATAGTTCTTGTTTAAGGTGTCATTACCCTTCTGAAATGGCTGCTCATCTATTTTGGGACTGCACTATAGCCTCTTCTCTATGGCCAAAAATCTTTGAATGTTGGGGTTTTATATTTCAGGATATTCAACCTAACACCAAGTCTTTGAAGGGTATGGTGGCACTGGTTAGAGGTTCTAACCTTAAGCAAGCTTGGGAGATAGTTGTATCTTCAACATTTTGGACATTATGGTTGGCAAGGAATGAGCACATTTTCAAGGGAACAGAGATTTCTCTAGAAAATTCCCTTCTTTTGGTACAACTGAGATCTTTTCAATGGTGCTTGGCAGCAGAACTCATAAAATCAGAATTGGATACATTATGGAAAGTCAATCCAGAGGGGTGTATCTCGCTTAGCAACAAGCATAAAAGAAGGGAATTATTTCTAGGATGGAATACTTCTCTAGTAGGGTACAATGATGGAAGTTTCAAAGAGCTAGAGGATGGAACTACGATAAGTGGCCTCAGCCCAAGATTAGAGCCCATTAAGACTAATTCTCACATAGGACGTTTCCCTCTTTTCTATTTTTTGGTTTGTAAGCTTTTATTTTCTTGCAGAGAAAATTTGAAAGGTCTCTCAGCAGTGGGTATCAAATAAAAAGAGGTGGAATACTCAAGGGTTTAGTCAGTAATTATGCTCCTCGGGAAGTTAAATTATTTTATTCCAGCCTTGGAAACCAGCGTTTACAGACTATACCCCTTCTTTTCTCTAACTATTTATTTCTAACCTCTCTGACTGTACCCCTCTTTTTTCCTTTTCACCTCCCTTCTCTTTTACCTCATAAGATGGTTAAAACCTGGGATTTTCCAAAGAAGGGTTTTGTGAAAGTGAATGTGCATGCATTCACTCTTAATGAAGCTCTTCCAAATGGGAATGACTCGGGGATTGGAATAGTAATGAGGGATGATTCTGGCAGAATAGTGAAGATGATATCATGTACTATCATGAATCTCACTACTAGGGCAAATGAACACTGGGCCATGCTTGCTGGTTTGCGAAGTGCTTTTTATGAATATGAAGATAAAGTCATGTTGGAAACAGATAATCGTGAAGCTCTCAGGGAATGGGAAGAATGAAGGTGGAATGAGAATGTGATCCAAAATCACTTCAGGGTTATTCAACAACTTAACCAGAGGAAAAAAGACCTGAATCTCACTCTGGAGACTAAGGCAGTGGATGAGAGTCAGAATATATTGGCTCACTATTTGGCAGAGGATGGAACAGTTAAGAAGACTAGATTGGTTGTTTTTCGCTGATCTTTTGGAAGGGTTAAAGAGTTCTGGAAGTATGATATGGGCTTGGGGGCTATAGATGAGGAATTTGAAGAAATTTCGGAAGAGGAATACCTAGCAAGAGAGATCCAGGAGGTTGAAGAGATGGAAGAGGTTCAAGGTGATGATCAAGAGGGCATGCAGCTAGTGGAAGGCATAAAATTGGATGGAATGGGTCATCAAGGGTGAAGAGTCCGAAGTAGTTTCTAAGTTATTCAAGCATGCTTAAGTTTGTTTTTCGTTTTTTAAGTTTCTAGTAGTAGGGTTTGCTTGCTTCTTTCATGAAGCATCTCAATTCCAGTTCATAATCCTTCTCCAAAGGGTTGTAACTGGTCTCAAAATTGTTTAGATGGTAGGGTTTGTTTTGAATTGTCAGTGGTGGAAGCTCAGTAGGAGCTGGGGGCTTAGCCCAGTTTGAAGTGAAGGCTTAGGCCTAGTCTGTAATGGGCTTAGCCCAGTTATTCCTTTATGCAATGAAATATCCTGTTTTTCAAAAAAAAAAAAACTCGTTTAATATTGGAGTAAATCTTGGTATCACTACAAAAAGTCACTATTCTTATTTTAGGAATGATAGTGGCCCACCTCTTTTAGAAGTTACTAGGTTATAGCCCGTGCTACACACACAGATATTTAAAAAAACAATTTAATTATAATAAATTAAGTAATTTTAGATTTAAGATCAAAGGTATAATAACTGTTTTGATTTAAATGTTAAAATAAATTTGTTCAAATTTTTTTATTATCTATATTTTGTTGTATATGTAACATATATTTTTAGATAATTTACATTAAATGCTTACCCAAAATTAAAAGATTAGATTATATTTTAATTAATGAATTTACCATAAATATTATTATGGTATTGATGATATTCAAAAATGAAATAGAAAGTTTCTATAATTAAAGATGGGTCAAAATAAGTATGTGGATATTCTACAAACCTAAATATGGATACCAAGCCTAAAATGGATAGTCCATTGAATCAAATCTATATATTAAAATGTTATCCGAACCTAAATATGGATCCGGAACTTAAGGTATGAGATATTCACAAATTTATCATATATAGATATGTATGTCCTCAATCACTATTCTTATTTTAGGAATGATAGTGGTCCCACCTCTTTTAGAAGTTATGTTTATGTCCTCAATAGAATAATAATAACTGTCATCATAAGGTAGTTAATAACTCCTAAAATGGGGTAGTGATTTTTGTAGCGACTTTTGTAGTGATGCCAAGATTTAAAGAAGTCTATGTCATGGACAATCCGATATATATACGTATATGCTATTGAAGGGAGAAGGAAGAAGAAGGGGGAGCTGAAGATAGGGGTGGAAAAATTTGACATAATTAAAAATTTGACACTAATTTAATGCGGAAAATATAAATTTGAGTTGAGTGTTTTGAGTTTTAGGTTAGGTAAAAATGTATCCTGGAAATTTGGATCAAATTTGAGTTGATTCAAAATACTCGAAACTGATCCAAAAATTTAATATATATAATAAAATATAAAATTTATAAATTTAGATTATATAATTGTATAAATATATGACATATATACATATTATTTAAATAAATTTAATTTATATATCAACTCATAAAATTAATGTTATATATTTTTAACATGCTATAGATAAAAACTAATTTATCTAATTAAAAAAAATTAATTTTTAATCATTTTCAGGTTAAAATGGATCATTTTCAGGTTGCCCGAGTATTAATAGGTCGGGTTTCGATTAATTTTTTTAACCTATTTCAAATTTGAAATGAATTCGGGTTAATTCAAAAACTAGATCGGATGCTATATAGAATTAATCTAATACAAATCTAGTCTACTGCCCGAAATTGCCACGGTAACCGAAGATTAGGAGCGGTAGTTATTGTTCTATGAGAAATGCTAGAGAATCATAAAAAATTCTCATAAAAATCAATATAATGCCATGTGTTTCTTCTCAATTGGTTGATAAAATAATTAATGAAAGGGATCCATGTGCATTCATATGAATCCCTCAAACCAAAACATTTTATTTTGCCACCTCACAATTGTCATGTCATTCTGGTGATTTTTATGTGAATTTTTTATGTTCACCTAGCATTACTCTTATTCTATTAACTAAAATTCGAGTTGGCTCATTTAACTTGATGGTTTAACTCCATCAAAATTGTATATATTTTAAACATCAACGATTCTTATAAACTCAAATTTGTCAATATGTTTTATGAGTAAAATTTGCCCACCGCATTTCTCGGTCTCGCCCGCAATCAATGGTGTCACTCGCTAGAATCAACCTAGGCTACATGCTGAATTTGGCCTAGGCTAAATGTTACTTAAGGAAGAAGATTAGTAGGGTCATACCCATATCATACAAAGAAGGAAAGCTCAAGAGGGTACATCTATTGGGTCTAGCCCACGTCCATGGGAGGCGTCACCCATGGACTAACTAGCAAGGAGACAGCTACTACAAAAAGAAAGGAGATATGTGATTCAGGACCAACATGGAATCGACCTCGCCCACTTATGAGAGGCATCACCCTCAATATGAGCATCATTCAGGACAGAAGACTTGGGCTGTCAGATTCGACAACCTCTCACCTTCAGGATGACCTCGCCCACTTGGGCATAAGATTGGGGAAATCTCCCTAAAGCATCTATTTGGAGGACACTGGACACTATGGACCATGTCCAAATCATCTTCTATCGTAGCTATGGAAGAAGACTAGGCCCCATCTAGGCTAGCAGGCATCGCCCTGCTAGGGGGGTCGAAGGGCGTCGCCCCCTAGTGATCTCAAGGCTGGCCCTCTGATTAGTTATCTTTACTCTGTGGTTCAAGGTGAGCGTTGACTCCGATAATCTTGGGTCAATGACTTGGTCGCCACACTCCGAGAAAGTAGTTGGGCTCTAAAGACCCAAGACGATTACGCTAGAGGCGGTTGCCCCGGTTTCACGGGATCTCTAAAGAAGGAAACCTAGCCCATCTAGGTAACTTCCTCCCAAGAACTACGTTTGGTTTGATCCCTATAAATAAGGGTACATAGTCACATTGTATGGCACAATGCGATCTAGAGAACAAGAGAGAATTCAATATTCGATCTTAATTGTGACCAAATCTCACATACAATCTTAGTCATCCCCAAATTATAAACCCTAACCCTATCACCCTACGCTGCACACCGTCGTCAACTACCACTACAATTCCAGCAACCCTCCCCGAATTTGTTTTCATCAAATTCCTCTGTTAACAATTGACGCTAGAATGAGGGGATTTTGACATCTCTGTAGGAAGGATATCGCAACATACCAAAGAACCAGATCTACCTCCGCCACCACCAAGACAACCAGATCTTTTCTCGGAGCATGGCGGCCAAGTCATTGACCCAAGATTATCGGAGTCAACTCCCACCTTGAACCACAGAGTAAAGATAACTAATCAGAGGGTCAGCCTTGAGATCACTAGGGGCGACACCCTTCGACCCCCCTAGCAAGGCGATGCCTGCTAGCCTGGATGGGGCCTAGTCTTCTTCCATAGCTGCGATAGTAGATACTTTAGAGACACTTGGAACATATATTTCAGGAACGGGAGCCTACACCTCCACAACGGAAACCTACGCCTCAGCAGCAGGGACCTATACCTCAGCCACAAAGACTAGTTGGTGGAACTCTTACGCTCCCCGACTTCGGTGACATTAACATGGATGCTTTACGGAAGCTAATCACCCAATTAAGAGCAACACAAGGTTTTTTTTTAATTAGATATTCTATATTGAAGACGTGATAAAGAACATGGCTATTTGCGTGAAGACGGTTAAGAGGGAGATGTGAAGAGAACAATGTCAAAATTGGAGGGTTTGGTTGAAGATCAAAAGACGTCATCTACACGTTAGAGAGAAGCCTCGGCTTGGTATCGACAACAAGCGTCGCCCATTGGGAGATCAACACCATCTTCAACGTTTGCTTCTATGTGAGACGCCTTTGTTTGAGATACTCCATCCAGGTTCTATCTGATCTTGTATTTATTTGCATTTATTTGCATCAGATATTCATTCGTAGCATTGCACATGCTTATATTTGTGGTTGTATCTGCTCAAAATTTGTTTTTTAAATATATTATATCCATGGATTGCTCTAGAGGATGTCCTCCTTTTAGAAGGGTTTCCCTTAGTCTGCTTTGGAAGATGTCCACCTCTCTTAGGCCTTATTTTGTTGTGAATTCTTTTGGGGTAATCTTGCTTTAAAGGCCCTTTTGCTCTGAAAACCTAGGCTTTTAGGGACGATCTTGTTGTGAAGGCCCTTAAGGGTGATCCTAGATTTTGTGGTTGTCTCCCCTGAGATTTGGTTTTCAAGAAGACTATCTTTGGAAGACCCCTCAGCTAAAAATGCATAGGAATACGACTTTCTCAGGAAGCGTAAGTGCACGAAACACATGAAGCTTGGAGTCTTTCCCTTACAATAGAAGATGCGTAGGAATACGACTTCCTCAGGAAGCGTAAGTCCACTAAACGCATGGAGCTTGGAGTCCTTCCTTTGCGGAAGAAGATACGTAAGAAGCGTAAGTCCATTAAACGCATGGAGCTTGGAATCTTTCCCTTTTCGAACACCTTGGTAAACCCGTACTTCTGGGGTGCTTATCCGTACTTCCGGGAAGCTCACCAAGAAGGTGTGTAGGAATACGACTTTCTCAAGAAGCGTAAGTCCACTAAACGCATGGAGCTGGAGTCCTTCCTTCATGGAAGAAGATGCGTTGTAATATGATTTCCTCAGGAAGCGTAAATCCACTAAACGCATGGGGCTAGAGTCCTTCTTTCATGAAAGAAGGTGCGTAGGAATAAGACTTGCTCGGGAAGCGTAAGTCCACTAAACGCATGGAGCTGGAGTCCTTCCTTCATGGAAGAAGATGCGTATAGGAATACGACTTCCTCAGGAAGAGTAAGTCCACTAAACGCATGGAGCTGGAGTCCTTCCTTCATGGAAGAAGGTGTATATGAATATGACTTCCTCAGGAAGCGTAAGTCCACTAAACGCATGGAGCTTGGAGTCCTTCCGTTGCGAAAGAAGGTTCATAGGAATACGACTTCCTCAAGAAGCGTAAGTCTACTAAATGCATGGATCTGGAGTCCTTCCTTCATGGAAGAAGGTGCATAGGAATACGACTTACTCAGGAAGCGTAAGTTCACTAAACGCATGGAGCTGGAGTCCTTCCTTCATGGAAGATGATGCGTTGGAATATGACTTCCACAGGAAGCGTAAGTCCACTAAACGCACGAAGCTGGAATCGTCGATATAAAGATTTGGGAAATTGGAACGGGATAATGACTAAGCATGCAGTAATATTTTGATTTAAAGGCAAAGGTCTTTTCTTGGAAGTCAGCATAATGGATAACCTCGCCTTCTCAAAAGGCCGTGATGCTTCAACGTTAGGTGGGCAAAGTCTTCACTATTGAATATTATTATTTCTTATAGTTTTAGATGAAAATTGTTAAGTCGGTGGGAGACATCTCAATACGAAGGCGAGGTTACTAGTTTTATTTCACTTGTGTTAGAAATATTTTCAAATGATTAAACAGATAAAGGTAGAATGACTTCTTGAAAGTATTAATAAGTAAAGGCAATGCTAGCATTGCACAGGCGAGGTTAAGGTTTTACAATAGCGAAGCCATTAACGGAGGGCTCGCACTCCAATAGTGTTTGTAATAATAAATAGATCATATAGTCAAGAGACAACGATAATAGAAGGAGACACCTCCTCCCCGTTCTCGCCTTCTTAGTTATCTCCCCTGGTAGATTCTTCTTCGCCTCCTCTACAGTCGCAACTTCTAACTCTAAATCTATCTTCTTGCAGAGTTCGTCCTTTGCATCCTCAATGGCTGAAGCATTGTCAGTTTTGAATTGAATCATGTAGCCAGGAGTAGAGGGAGCAAAATGCTTCGCCCAATCATAATCAGAATCACCAGCAAGAAAGTTCCGGAGATAATCTAGAAACCTGTTGAGTAGGCTTCGCAACTCCTTTCGATGACCTAACTTTAAAACTGACATCTCTTTCTCCAGTTGGGTGACTTTATTCTCAAGGGCCTCGTAAGAAAGCTTCGCCTCTTGGGATACCTTATCTTTCTCAACTTGCAGTTTATCTACCTCCTCCTTCCTCGCTTCTGCTTCTTCATTGGCTTTCTTCTAAGATTCAAGAAATTGAGATTTGTAGGAAGAAACCTCGCCTTTCGATCTCTTAATAGTTTTATCTTGATAATTGATAATGGCATCTTTCTGAGAAAGGAGGTTAAGATCGTGATAGAATGCCTGACCCAGGCTCATCTTGAAGGCAAACTCGGCATCAGCGTTATTTCTGTTTATCCACAGCCTCTCATCATCATCTTCGGCATCAGCGTTATTTCTGTTTATCCACAGCCTCTGATCATCATCTGAATGGCTCGCAACAAGGGAGCCAAAGGTGGCGGATATGAGCTGTAATGGAGGTTCCCCATTGTTACCACTGTTTTTTTTCCTTTAGAGGGTCTTTTGGAACCTCACCCCCATCCCGTTTCTTCCATCTTTCATGTTTATCTGCTCTTGGAAGAGGATGGGCGGGGATTGTTGAACTGGTAGGAATCGTTAGAGAAGGGTGATATTTCTCTGTAACATGTCCTAAAGGGGTTGGAACGGGGTCATCAAAAGGATTTCAACAGAATGGAAGACGTGTCATTTTACCTAAAACAAGATAGTGAACGTGTTAGGCAAAACATAGTTCAGGAAACACAATAAAAGACGACGCTCGCAAAGAGAAAATGTGAGGTTAATCAAAATAAACATGTTAAATAGAGTAAAGGTATGGTGTATGCACTAGAAATACATGGAAAATCGAAAATCAAGGAAATCTATATTAGAGTATATGCTTCAAACTATGTGAAGATTTCAGAATCATTAACTCTAGTTCCTTTTATAAACAATTATTGCAAGAAACTGGGGGTAGTTATTGTACCCCAACAGGCCTCGCTCTATCTAGAAGTGCGGCCTCTATAACTGAAAGAAACCGTTTTTTAAAGGTGACACTATTCGTGAAGGTCAAGTTCGACAATTTTAATTTTTTTTTTAGTATCAAGTAGGCGACGTCTTCCCAGAGAACGACACTTACAAAGAAAATGTTTGTAGTAAGAAGGCCCTAAGGGGTGATTGGCTTTGAAGGTCCTTCGGGGTGGTTTTTCTAGGAAGGCCCTCAGGGGTGGTTATCTTTGAAGGCCCTTCCAGGTGGTTTTTCTAGGAAGGCCCTCAGGGGTAGTTCTTTTTGAAGACCCTTCATGGTGGTTTTGCTTGGATAGCCATCAGGTCTGATTGTCTTCGAAGGTCCTCAGGGGTGATCATGTTTGAGAGTCCCTTTGAGGATAATGTTGTTCCAAAGGCTCTCAAGGTGTCCTACATCAGAAGAAAATTGAAGGGATACCAACTACGAAGCTTGTTCAGTGAGAGATAGGCCAATCATTTTTCAGAAGATCAAGAAAATGTGAGTACAATCCAAATGATCACCAACCTCTCCTGACTATCAAAATTTTTAAAAAAATAGATTATGAGGATAATGTGAAGACTTCAGTTAGAAGGATTTAGAAGATGTGTTTATGCCTTCTTGTCAACCAACGTCATTGTTTTCTACTGAAGTAACCTCGCCCTTAAGATGTGTTTAGAATTGATGATGACTTGTGCTTCTTTATCAACTAAAAGCATCTCCCATTTACCAGCAGCCTACACCACGAGTCAAGTCTCACACTCTACGAAGGTTCTCTCACTCTTCGGGGAACGTCGTCCCCCAAGCCTCGTCAGGAGGCGTTCCCCTAAAAATACTAGGCTACACACATAAAGATTACTAATTAAAGAATGAAGATATCAAGGGCCTCTCATATCAACGACATTGACCTCTCTTGCCAAAGGTCAAACAATCAACATTAGAAGAATTACTATTTTGGAACAAACCTATATAACCAACAGCGCCGCTCTCCTGGGTCGAGGCCATGAAGACTATCAGCACGGGAAGATATCTTATTAGGATAGGTTCATCTTCATTACAGTCATCACATATTACTTAAGGCTTCTCCAAATCGGTTTCCCATCCCTATCAGCGTCGCCCTCTCAAGAGGCCTCGCCTATACCTACCTCAACATTGGAAAGTTCCAGAATTACTTTGAAGAAAATGAGGAGAATAAGTAGACGACACCTATGTGGAGTAACTCAAGAACATGTTCAGATAGACATCAACCTCCATTTACCTTCTCAGAGATTATTCATATCAGAAGGCTTATCATATACCGAAGACTTATCAACTCTACCGGAGACCTCGCCTACATGAGAGGGTTACGCCTTCTATCGAAGAACGGATGTAGGATGTTTACCTCGACGATTTGTTGAAGGAACCGCTAGAAAAAGCTTGAAGATCAACTAGAACTCTCGTCGAAATTTTTATTCTAGAGCAACACCAACAAATCTAAGTGAGAATGAATGAAACGTGAAGCGTCACCTTAAGATTTAGCATTGTGGGAATCTTGGGTCAAGAAGGAAATACATCAATAGCAGGGAGTGACACCTTGGATAAGGCTCACCTTTGAAATTTTTTCTGGAGATCAAGACTTAGTTTCTTTTACAAATACTTGTTGCAAGAAACTGGGGGGGGGGGGTAGTTGTTATGGGCAAAATTTGTCCACCGCATTTCTCGGTCTCACCCGTAATCAATGGTGTCACTCGCTAGAATCAACCTAGGCTACATGCTGAATTCGGCATAGGCTAAATGTTATTAAAGGAAGAAGATTAGTAGGGTCAGACCTATATCATACAAAGAAGGTAAGCTAAAGAGGGTACATCTATTGGGCCTAGCCCACGTCCATGGGAGGCGTCACCCACAGACTAACTAGCAAGAAAAGAGACATGCGATTCAGGACCAACATGGAATCGACCTCCCCCACTTATGAGAAGCATCGACCTCAACATGAGCATCATTCAGGACAGAAGACTTGGGCTGTCAGATTTGACAACCTCTCACCTTCAGGATGGCCTCGGCCCCCTAAAGGGCCTCGCCCACTTGGTCATAGGATTTGGGAAATCTCTCTAAAGCATCTATTTGGAGGACATTGAACACTATGTACCATGCCCAAATCATTTACTATCATAGCTATGGAAGAGGACTAGGCCCTATCCAAGCTAGCAGACATCGCCCTGCTAGGGGGTCGAAGGGCGTCGCCCCCAGTGATCTCAAGGTTGGCCCTCTGATTAGCTATCTTTACTCTGTGGTTTAAGGTGGGCGTTGACTTCGATAATCTCGGGTCAATGAGTTGGCCGCCACGATCTGAGAAAGTAGCTGGGGGCCCAAGACGATAACGCTAGAGGCGGTGGCCCCAGTTCTATGAGATCTCTAAAGAAGGAAACCTAGCCCATATAGGTAACTGTTGTCGGTTTTACAACCTTAATGCAAAAGCACTTATCGCAACAAGTAGTAAAATAAGTTCGTTCCCACAAGGACTACTTATAAGTTGTTAAATACCACTAACTATCTTTCTTTCAATCCAAGTCTGATAAAATCAAGTGATGTGTTTACTAAATTACCACTAAACAATTAAACTAACACAATATTAAATAATAAATTCCAAGAGAATGAAAACTAGGCATTTAACTTCATCTAATGTCCTTTAACAAACTTCTTTTTTAACCTCTATTCTCGTTGTTTAATTGCTAGTCTAAGGCTATCAAGTACACACAAAGGAACTTCCGAATCTCAGGTGACTCTAATTTATGAATTAACCCCCATATTCCTATGTAGAATTTAAATCCATAAACATCATTAAGCTTCGCCTTAATTGGACTACCTAGGGTGTTTAGGTATATTCATATCCTAACCACAAATTAATATAAATATTAATCATAGGTTATATTGATTGGGTCTTAATTTAGGTTTTTTCTTCCAAGTCCACATAAATTACTAATTCAATCTCAAGGGTGATCAATCTTTGAGAAGCATTACACGCAAACCAATACAAACAATCAATATGACCACAAAAACAGAGAATTAATGAATACAACTTATATATTAACAAAAGAATCCATTAAAGGCCTAGAGAGAAAATTAGTTCATCATCACAAAAGAAACCAATACAAAAGAGTATGTTAACATAATGGAAAAGTAAGGAGAAAAGATAAAATATGTATTCGCAGCAATCTCTTCTTCCAAAGTTTCTTCCCTCTTGAGCGTAGCCTCTCTTTTTCTCTCTCAGACGTATGTAATAATACCTAATAATATCTGATGTATCTATATGTATCTAATAAAAGTATTTTTAATGCTTTTAGGAAAATACAAAACGTTTCCTAAATTGATTATGCTTTTTTAATGCAATTCGTAGATGACTTCTTCTCAGTGATTCTAACCCGTTCCAGTTGTAATTTGATATCCGGACCACTTTAGAATGAAATAGAATTATGTTATTTTCGTGTGGGCTGTTCAATCGTCCAATTCTGACTTCTGGAACTCCAGATATGGCCCAAACATGGCCCAAACATTGAAGTACTCACGTGGAGCCCAACAAATCCGAATTTACTTTTAATAAATCTCCAAATTAAACTCTTTATTTTCCAATACAACCAAGTTTAGGATTCCTTGTTTTTTACAATAAAACATCAAAATTTATTTAATAAAAATTCAATTAAATGCAAAATATAATAAATATGAGGAATAAAATCATATAATATATATAAATATATATTCTATCAGTAACCTGTTCTCCAAGAACTACGTTTGACTTGGTTCTTATAAATAAAGGAGATATGTAGGCACATTGTATAACACAATGAGATCTAGTGAACAAGAGAGAATTCAATATTCGATCTTAATTGCAATCAAATCTCGCATACAATCTCAGTCATCCCCAAATCATAAACCCTAACTCTCGCACAAAAATCTCCCCGAATTTGTTTTAACCAAATTCCTTCGTTAATAATATCAAACTTATATTCCAATCAATTTTAGTCTGATTACCACGAAGCTTAACGAGAATTGTTAAATAAAATAATAAAAGCTGGTTATTTATAGTATTGCAAATGAATTGAACCGAATCAAACTTTTTATATATCAACATGTTATGAATATGTTGAAGCTTGAGCGTATTAATTCATTTACTCCCCTAGTTACACAAATATCTTGTTAATAATACATTAAAATTTACATTTATAAATTAGTTTAAAAAATATAAATAAATGTAAAATTCAATCAACAAATATTAGATACTATTTTAAAATTATTAAAAAAGTTAAGAGATATAACTTATTTAAAAATTTTAAAATAACAAAACATTAAAAAAGAACCTACACTTTAAACGGTATAAATTAAAGTATAAGCCAATATTTATAAATTTTGAAGTTTAAAGTTAAAAGCACGTACACATATATGTACTTAGAGCAACTCCAACCCAACAATATATCACTATAATAGTGATCATTATAGCATAAAATGAACTCCAACCCAACACTAAAATAGTGTTCGAAGGACATCAATGAATAGAGAGGCATCAAATTTGGTGACAAAAATGCATTTGGTGACATTTGACATCAAATTTGAGGACTTTCAAAATTCTCACTATACTATTATGTTTGTAAATAAAACAAGTTTTTTTTTTGTATTATTGATTTTCTTTCTTTTTTACTTTTCAATTTTAGATTTTGTTGACAATAAAAAAATGAAAGAAAGTTAAAATATTCCATTTTTTATGTGAAAGATTTTTTTTTAGTGGCACGTATAGTATCAATTGGATTGAAGTACATTTTATGAATGATGTTATTTTGACACCAAAATAGTGTTATAATGACACTATTTTAGTGTCATAAAATGGTCTTAGGTAGGTTTGTAAACATGAATATCGTACAAAATGCACAGGGAGTGAAATGGTGATTCGTAATGATCTATCACAACGCCAAAAGACTAGTAATCTACCAGTACTACTACTCCCCCACTCTTTTCTGATGCGTGTTTTCTCTTTACTAGGGTTATAGAGGTTGGCAGTGCAAGAAAAGAGTTTTCATTGGGAAGGTTAACTTTTGCTTAATCCTCATGTCCTCTCCCTTCACTGCCACCATCGCGTGCATTCTGCAAATTCTCTCTCTCTCTCTCAAAGTCTCTCTCACACTCAGAGTCTCTCTCTCTTTCAGTCTCTCTTTTCACACCACATATAGTCATATATGAAAATATCAACAGTGAAAATATTAGAGACAAATAGCATTGTGTACAGTTGTGAGTATATATAATTATATGAAACTGAGGATAAAGTAGGTATAGCAGGCAGTTTGCATTAATTGAGGAGGTCAGGCCTTTTATGATATTTTGTTAATACCAACCTTGATATACAATAATCATACCCCATCCAAAAAATCTGAGACTATCACTGTTTTAGGATTTTCTGTAAAAAGACTCGAAACAAGTTCGCATAAAACACGGGTGACTAAACTATCCTCTGTACAAGTAATTCTCTTCCCCCAAACCATCCCTTTAACACATTAAAGAGCTAGAAAATACAACACACTAGCTCGTATAAAACATCATCTTCTTCAGGTGTGTGTAGAAAAACACACAGATGGAGAGAAAGTGGGAGATGGAAGGAGGGAGTTTAATGGGTGGTTATGGAGGAAATAATAATGGAGGGCCCATGATGATGGTCCCATCTTCTTCTTTTTCTCATAACCCTAATTCAAGTATGAATAATAATAATACCTTATTTGACTATCATCGCCATATTGCTTCTTCTACTTTTATGGCTCAAGATAATAATAACAACAATAATAATAACAATATTGCTACTTTCACTGGGTGTTATTTGATGGAAACTAGTAACAACAACAACAACGGCGGTGGCAACACTACCAACTCCAACTCTTCTTTTTCATCTGCGTATGCGAAAGCAAAGATCATGTCTCATCCTCTTTACCATCGTCTCTTGGCTGCCTACATCAACTGTCAAAAGGTTGTCCTCTCTCTCTCTCTTGACTTCCGAGGTCGAGGTTCCGAATCTTGTCGAAGACAAGATATTTGTGAGACTGTTAATTAATTATGAAATGAACAACTAAACCCTAATTTTGTATATGTTGTTACAGATAGGAGCACCTCCGGAGGTGGTGGCTAGGCTAGAGGAAGCGTACGTGAGTGTGGGTGGATCTTCGAGCTCAACATCATCCGTAATTGGGGAAGATCCAGCACTAGATCAGTTTATGGAAGCATACTGTGAGATGTTGGGTAAATATGAACAAGAACTTGCTAAGCCTTATAAGGAAGCCATGCAATTTCTGTCCAAAGTTGAGTACCAATTTAAAGCCCTCACTGTGGCTTCTTCAGATCCATCCGGTACATATTTATTTATTTCAAAGATTCTCTTAAATTTTCCTCTAGCTAGTTTTAGTATGACTTAAATATATAGATTTATAATACATTTAGTTGTCTAGCTATAAAGGGGTTTTGAAATTGGTATATTGCAATTTATAAGATGGAACACGAGCAAATTTATCAAAGACATATATATGGTTCTAGTTGGTTAATTACCAAAAGATTGTCTCTGGTAATTCTTCATCAGTCGAGTACTTACAGCATTTCTTCGATCCATGTAGCTGTAATATAGATTGTGCATGGTGTTAATATAGGGACAACTTCTATTTGTCCCTGATAATGTTATGTCATTGAGACTTTTGCCTTGCTTTATTTTAAATTTCGGCATTAACTTAGTCATGTATCTTTTTGAAGGTTACATCTAATAAAAACTTAACTGATTCAATAATATTACACTTAGCTTTGTGGTAAAATGAATGGACAAAATGTTTAATCTAGTTGAATAAAATATATGATCCAATTCTCAAGTAATCAGCTCTCATATAATCTTAAGGTGTTCATAGGAGAATGTCATATATTGTAATTAACCCTTTTCCTGACTCGAGCGGACAAACATACAGTTACATCAAAGTAATATGTAATAGTGGGAGGTCGCCGATGGAAGGCTCAAGCCGAGACCTCTCCTAAAAATAGCTCTGATATCTAAGTTATTAACCATTCTTTTACAAAGTTAATCATCAACATTCTTTTGGAATTTCATAGTATGCACATTTCTTGCATGAAGACATGAAATTTCGTACCTTCATTTTTTTTTCTATTTCATACCTTGAAATTTCAGTGCTTTTAAGTATGAATTTGGTCCATCGTAAAAGCATATTGGGCATCTGGCTTCTCACCACTAGGAAGAATTCACAAGTCAATCAATAGGTTCTCTGTATAGTAGCATTTAAATTTTTGTAATTGACTATTACTTAGAGCTAAGAAAACCTTCAAATTGTCTTCTTCCACTTATGCAAGATTTATCAGTTAATTACATTACAAATAGACTATCAGAAGAACGTACTGTTTAAATAATCATTAATTTTTAATGTAGATTACTTGGATTGTTATTAGAGGTGATTAGTGCTTTACTCTTTTAATATTTTACTTGTGTAAATGAAGTGTTGGATACTATTTGGCAGCTATTATCCTGAGCAATTACTTCTGGTTCAGCAGTGTCCAAATCTGGCATCTTTGCCTCTTATTGTTCAGGGGGCTAACCAAGTACGTCCAGTTGGGTTGTATACAAGTTATACAAAAGGGCCTTTATGATGCACTTCATACATGCTTAAGCATTGGTTTGCTATTGCTAATTGCTTTTAATTAGTACCCTTGAATGTGAGCCCCTCTTTAGTTCTGGTCTGTAGTCTTTTAAATGAATTTGATGTAACTTTTTTTTTTGGTATCTAGTCTTTATTAACTGATCAAAACAGAGGCTTGGGTTTGCATGTTAAGTGGTCTTGTGTTACGCTCAATTTTGTGCACATTCTTACCGCAATATTCCATGCTGGATTCATAAATTAGCAATTCTGAACCATTTCCTGGATTAAACATACTAGTTTTTTTCCTATGTTTCAAATTTGCTTAGTTTTAAACCAAGTGTGTGTGCAGCTTGTGTATCTTGGCCGGGTTTTGACTATTAGCGTCTTTAAGCTTGAGACCAGCAGAGGAGCTTCTTGCAGTAAAATCTATCTAATTAATTAGTAGCTCCTTTTCCAGTAATATACTTATAGTTTTACATATTTATGATTTCATTTGCTACAGAGACTGTAGATTTTTATCAAATTTTTGTTAGTAATGATAGTATTACCAGCGACTTCTACTGCAAAACCAACGTTAATGTTGTGTTCTATGGGTATTGCTTATTAGCTCATCCTGACGCTATGGATGGAAATGCATCATCTGAAGAAGAGGTTCATGTAAATAACGGTCTGGTAGATCCTCAAGCAGAAGACAGGAAGCTAAAGGGTCAGCTTCTGCGCAAGTACAGTGGATATCTAGGAAATCTGAAGCAGGAGTTCATGAAGAAAAGAAAGAAAGGAAAATTGCCTAAAGAAGCAAGGCAGCAGTTAATGGAATGGTGGAGCAGAAACTACAAATGGCCTTACCCATCGGTAATATTCATCATACACAACCTCATTATACTCATCATTATATATATATTAAATACATAGCCGTAGTAATACGTTTACTCATACGAGTGGCTTCTATTTGTTAACTGAATGAGGACTATTGGTCGATGACAGAAACAGCATCATACATCTTACCCTTCACATATCATTCTTTTAATATACCTAGTATGTTTAGTTTTAAGACTTTTTCGATGCCATAAACCAGTAATACCAGTAATATGTGCATGCTTTGGTTGAACTAGTAGTTTGAGTTACCTTAATGTTGGCAGGAATCCCAGAAAGTTGCTCTAGCAGAAGCTACCGGTCTGGACCAGAAGCAGATAAACAACTGGTTTATTAACCAGAGAAAGCGGCACTGGAAGCCATCGGAAGAGATGCAGTTTGTAATGATGGATGCTGCAGCGCATCATCCGACACATTATTACATGGACAATGTCTATGGAAACCCTTTTCCCATGGATATCTCACCACAGTTCCTTTGAAGACCTCTTATGATAAGTTTAACCTAACAATTATAATATTGTTGAAAAGCAGTTAAAAATTCTGGCTTTAACTGTCTAATAATTATCTAATGTATATCACTCTGGCTAGTGAATACGCATATATGTAGTCCAATATATATTTAGCCTATTAAAACTTTTATTGTTTTGCTACCTTGGTACCAGAGTATGTAATATTTTCTTGGTTATCGCAGTTATCGCCATGTATGATTATGATCAGTTTTTTTTCATTTTAATTGTTAAGCTACATGGCATGCTTTGCAGCACCGATTAGGTGCTTCTTGCAGCAGGGAGTTAAGTGACAAGGGGATTATTTGGTTGCTCAAAGTATCCCCAGGCAGTGAGGTATCCAATACTGGGATATTTAAGATCTGAACTGTAACTTTCTCGGTTGCTCAAAGTATCCCCAGGCAGTGAGGTATCCAATACTGGGATATTTAAGATCTGAACTGTAACTTTCTTTAATTTTATGAACTTCACAATGGTAAAACTTAAGAGGCTCTGATGTTTATATTCACTTCATCAACAACAATAAAAGTTCCAACTTAAAGTCTTAAACTATTGTGTATTAAAGACTTGTATTATGCTTTCTTTGTTCTTTAATAATTTTATTGTTAACTAATGATTATTTACATTTTAGGCATAAAATGTGAGGAATTTAGACAAATATAAGTTGTTGTCCCCTATATACCCTGTGTTTCCAGGTGGAAAATGTGGACAAGAGAAGAGAAAGTTCTAAAATCTTCTTTTAGCAAAATGCTTTCCTCAAAATAGGATTATCAAACCAACACCTCGTATCTAGAGTTGTTCACGAGCTGTTTGTCGAGCTTGGCTTGTTAAGGGCTCGATTCGGCTCAGTTCGTTAAGAACTCGAGCTCGAACTCGAACATAAAAAATTATTCGTTAAGAAAACGAGCTCGAGCCGAGCTATTAGTGAGCTCGACTCGAGCTCGTTCGGCTCGAGATCGGCTCGATAAAGCTCGAAAAAATTAATATATATTTGACATATTTGTTGTATTTTCTAATTAAATTAAAATTTTAATTTATAGTACGTGTATTTTAGTTTTATTGAGAATTTATGGGGAAATTGGGGCCGGTTTCGACAAAAAATGTTTTAGTTCGTTGGGCTAAGAAAAATTGGGCTTTATTATCTATAAAAATTATAAGTTCTAATGAGCTCGGCTCGACTCGAATCGGCTCGTTTTTGTTCGATAAAAGCTCATGTTCGGCTCGTTAGTTAACGAGCTCGAGCTCAAACACGAATTTTATGCGATAAAAAAGCTCGGCTCGACTTGGTTCGACAGAGAAAAAAATAAAACTCGACTTGTTTATATCAAAACTCAACTCGTATCTCTCTCCTACCTTTGATGAATATTGAGATTTGAAGAGGGTATATTCGCGTGTTTAAATAGCAAAAAACAAAAAATGGGATTGATCAAATATCTTTCCCATGATTTTTTCCTCTCCTTTGCAAGAAAAACTCGGGAACACGTAAAAAACAAGAAAAAAAATCAATATTTATCAACATTTGTCATTTTTCTAGGGCTGTGTACGGTTCAGTTTAGGCGGTTTTAGAAGTCCAAACCGAACCAAACTTGAAATTTTCGGTTTTTAAAATATAGAAACCGAACCCAAATCCAAAATTTTCGGTTTTAAAAATATAGAAACCGAACTCAAACCCGAATGCTATAAAAACCAATCCAAACCGAACCAATTCTTAACCAATTGGTTCGATTTGGTGTCAGTTTAATCCAAAATTATTATTTTTAAATTATATTTTATCATTAAACTAAAATAAATATATGTGTTATCCTTGTTTGTCTCTTAATAAAAACACTTAGATAAAATTTGTAACATCCAATATAAATAATTCTAGGTGTTACCGTGTTGCCCTTATTTGTCTTTTCAGTTTTTTTTTGAATAAAACGTATTTGCATTAGTTAAATACTATCAGAGTCAAGTACATGATAAATAAAATCAAGCGGAGTGACGTGCCACTCCACTAAGTCCGACATAGAATGTGTAACTTGGACTAGCAAATACGTCACACTATTCGCAGACCGATATACAAATTCAACTAGCATGTGATCAATGTACTTTAAGAGTTGGACACAATCCAACACAATTGTCCCAAAATATGCTTCTCCTACCTTATCATTACAAGCATTAGCAAGCGGTTTTGAATTCGTCTCAAGGATGCAATGACGGAGATTTAAATCTTTTATCCAAGTCAATGTTTCTCTCAAACCTATAGCCTCCGTCTCTCTTGGTTGCCATGCTCCCTCAATATTCTCTTCTTTTATTCAACTAATATACTTCATATGCATACGTTGATTTGGTAGTCAAAATTTAAATAATATTTTTCAAACTATTATCCATAAGAAGTATTAATACAAAAGTTAACTTAATATTATTAAAAAAAATTAATTAAACAAATATATCCGTGCATCATGGGTTTATGGGTTAATAAAGATTAATTAGAGGACCTCTTCGATTAATTAGTATGTAGCTCAACTGTATGCACAATGAAACTCAAAGAAGTTTGCATATAAGTACTCTTGCCGTTTCTTGAGAAAGTTTTTACTTGGCAAGGATTAAGGAATGCTTTGTATACTTGCACATAAAATTGCACAGATCCTCTGGTAACTTTGGTATAGATACTAATATAACATCTCCCTCAGAATGTCTTTTATGCACAAAAAATCTTTCGGGCATGATTTTATCTTAACTTTAAAAAATTTATGTTTTTAACAATCAACTCAAATCGGACTTTTTCAAAAATTGGGTCGGGCCGGGCTGGATTTCCTCTAAAATAGGAGGCCTGTTTGGGCCCTCACGTCGGGCTGGATCGGGCCGGACTTTTATCCGAACTTTTTTAATTTATATATAATTATTTCTTCTTTTTCAAAGTTAATATATTAATATACAAAAAAAATAAAGTTTTATATAAAAAAAACACAATCCCTAAAGAGCTACACCCCTCAACTATTAGAATCCGGAATACATAACAATAGACACCACGATACGTCGATACCTAATACTAAAAAACTATTATTCTAATATTTATCGTAATACATCAGTTCAACTCTAGAACTTTCTATTCATAATGTCGTTATAGAATTTAACCTGACCGTGAGTCATGTAAATTTTCTCGTACATGGTTATTTCAAGAAGCACATACACTACACTCAATAAATATTTTGGAAAGATGGGTTTGTCATACATATTATTGATTCTTCTTAGGTTCATGATTCTTCACATTTCCTCGATTGCTAAATTTAATATTCTTGAAATTTATTTAAAATATTATAAATTTTCAGGTTTTATCTATAAAAAATCGAGTTTTTATCCGGATCTCTAAAAAAGCCCGGACTTTTATCTTGGCTGAATCGGGTTTTTATCCGGACTTTTTGAAAGCCCGGACTTTATCCGGCCCTTTCAAAAACCCGTAATTTTGATCAGGCTTTTCGAACTTCGGAACGAACCGGTCTTGATGAAAAATAATAAGTCCATTTAAAACCTTTGATTCGAACCGAATCAGGTCGAGCTTTTATCTAGCTGACTTTTTTTGGCTTTTTTATAGATCAAATTTGAATTACGAATTTCAGACTTTTTGAACATCTCTATTTTCAGTGCACTGGCCCTTTGCACTAATAGTAATAGATTTCATTAAATACATCAAAACTATCGATGAATGGTATTAGAAACTTATTAAATGTTATTTCCGTCTCAAAAGGACTTTCACTGTTGAAGCAAAAATAACTTCGAGCGAATGATACGGAGTTTTTTCTAGTTTTTTTTAATTTTGTATAGATATATAAAATTGATATTTTCAAACAAAATAAAAATATCATTTATAAGTACTTTTCCCATTAATTTTGGAATATGTGTAAAAAGAAATGCGTCGAACAATATTTCATTAACATATCAAATGTCAAAATAAAATGAATCTGATAAATTTTCTATAAAAACATTTTGATTAAAAAAATATATGTACAAACCATTAATAATTAATAAGAGATAACAAAATTCACCAAAAGTAAGAAAAACCAAAATAGCCAAGGGATTCTCTCTCCCAGCCACCCTCTTTTTTTCATAGGGGTTTTCATAGTTTTCACCGGCGTAAATCTCAAAATTTCTTTGATTTTTTCTTGTTTTTTTAATAATTTTATTTATCATTTCCTTATGAGAGTTTGGTGTATTTTTTGTTGCGGGATTAAGGTTTTGATTCGATAATTTTTTTTTATGAAATTGCAATTACGCAGTTGTGGTGAATACATGTGCATATATCAATTTCAAAAAATCGCTTGATTGTCTCTCCATATTGAATTAATCAACGATCTATTTTATGTTTGTTCGAATTTGTTTGACTCGATTATTTTTGTAGATGCCTTATAATTTTTCATAATTGAATTAATTCCTCTTTAAAAAAATCACCAAAAGTAATTGTTTATAGAAAATTTAAGAGTTATGCGATATCAATAAATAAATAAATAAATATATATATAGATGTATATGCACTATTAAGTTTTGTTTTTTTATACATTTTATGCATTATATCTCCGAGAAATCTACAATTTCTTTTTAAAAAAAATCATAATTGAAATGAACTTGTTTTATAAATCAAAATTCATAATACTATAATTTTTAAATTTATTGTACTGCAATTTTCTGTGTTAGTACATAAGTCAAAATTTGATTTAACATATTCATATTATAAATATCGAAATTTATTAATGATTAGCAGTTTAGCACCCATTAAATCTAGTACTAAATATGATATGATTTCAGTCATATAATAAAATTATCATTACATATAATATCTAAAATTTCAAGAGATCTTTCGAATAATATGAATCTAATTAAAATTTTGCAAATATATATATATTTTTAAATAAATCTTGTTAAAATATGATTTTCAATTTTTTTTTGCTAAAGTACGATTTTGCAACTAATTGCAATCTCAAATGTAATCAAAAAATAACTTCAATTATCTTTTAAAAAAAAACATAAAAAGAAATTGCATTTGGTTGCAAACCGCATTTTTTCAAATAATTTCAAAAGATAATAAAATTACAAACATAAAATTTTGTCAATTGTTATTTTTTCATAATTTTTATCGTAAACCTTTTAATCATAAATTAAACTATTAATAAAAAAACAAATTACTCTATTGGAAAACCATAGGTGTATCATTCACCTGGCAAGAGAAAATGGTCACGTAACAAGCTCTTGTCATGTCATTTTAATCTTTCTGGAAAAATCATATGTACAAATTTTATCCTGCATAGCTATTAGCTACTTACATATATATACGTGTGGATTGATATCACTGTTGCTTATCATGTCCACAAAACATGTTGGTGGTGATTGGAAGCATTACAATGGAAGGCATGCAGTCCTTAAATGTTCAACGTGTCTAGATTTGAATCAAGTCTTATTAGCATATATTAGCTTTGAAACCAGATAAATTTGTCAGCTTATTCGACATTTTAAGTCCGAAAAATCATGAGAGGAGAGCTAATATTCATCCCTGCGCCAGGGGTTGGTCATCTGGTATCTATAATTGAGTTTGCAAAACTTCTTGTTAGTCGGGATGAAGACATTTCTGTCAGCATCCTGCTAAAGGATCTGCCTTGCGACTCCGACTTGGCAGCATTTACTCGGAACCTTAAGAAAGATGCTCCTCAAGGCGTAGTCTTTGTAGAAATCCCTGCTCTTGATGAGATCACTATGACAGAGATCATGTCCATGCCGTGGTTCTCTTTTCTTTTTTCCTTCATTGACAAGCAGAAGACTCAAGTGAGAAATGTAGTTACAACAATTATTGAACAGTCCAAGACTTCTAAGCTATGTGGATTTGTCATTGATTTATTTTGCACCTCGATGATAGACGTAGCAAATGAGTTCGGAGTCCCAACATATACATTCTTCACTGCTAGTGCTGCTTATCTTTCCCTTATGCCTAATATCGAAAATTGGAAAGACGACAAAAGGCAGGAAATTTATAAGTACAAGGACTAGGAATTTAAGATCGCTCTCTCAGGTTTCTCTAATCAGGTTCCTGTTAAGATATTGCCTTCAGTGATGTTAACTGAAGATGGGTCTGCTCACACCAAAGCTACAGTCCGGAGATTAAAGGAGAGCAAAGCTATCTTGGTCAATACCTTACGGGAACTGGAAGCCCCTGCTCTCAAGTTCCTTACTGGTGATGAGAACCCCCTGTTATCTACCATGTAGGCCCTATAATTAATTTCAAGAGCAGCGGGACAACCACCAATAATTAAACATCAGAAGAGGCCACTATTACCTGGTTGGACAGCCAACCACCTTTGTCTGTGGTGTATTTGTGCTTCGGGAGTATTGGAAGCTTTCACATAGAACAAATAAAAGAGATAGCGCAAGCATTGCAGCTCAGCGGACACCGTTCTTGTGGTCTCACTTAAGTTTGCATATTTGAGTTGTAGGAGCTAATTATTTTTGTGTTCCGCTCAAATTTGTTTTTCAAATTCTTACCGCATTCCAAATTAGCATGTTTAACTTGAACGGGATTTCTTTTCGGGTCAGGTTCTTGACAAACATATGTTATAACATGTTATATCGTGTGATAATGCTCCTTCCTCCACTCTCCCGCACTTTTCCCTCTTCCGGCTATACTTGGTCGGGAATGTGGTGAGCCGTTGGTTGGGACTCTGCGAAACAATGCCTGACCGGGGGTGGTGGCCATCAAGCACCTCCGGCGTGAGAGTAAGTAACTTGGTGGTGGAGAATACAAGAAACAATATCGTAAAATATTATACCGGTGACTGAGTTTTTAGAGAGCTTTTTGTGAAAATGTGAGAGTGTGAGAGTGCATGTAAAAATTAGAACCCGTGCATATGTGAGGCTGCTTGAGTATTTATAATGTTTAGTGTTACCTTCATTTGTCCCCTGGTCCGGAAGAATGTTCCCTTCCTTGTGACAGGTGTGAGTTGATGTAAGAGTATTGGAGAAGGGAGCAGCCTTTGCCCAAGAGGTGGAAGGTGCTGGAGGAAGGAATTGTCTTTGGTCCGGAAGAGAAAGTATTGCCTTCACTTATTTTGCTTAATCCACTTTGGGTATGACAAGTTGTCCATTGAATACTTCCGGGACATAGTCATATCTGGCAGGCAAAGAGATTTCTTCCGGGAGGGTATTAACATTGCCCCCCACTTCTTCAACTTACTTTAGTGGGTTGGAGGAGTAAATACATACCATTGATGGGATTCTTGAGATTTATGACTTCAACGGCTCTTTTACAACGGCTAGCTGGTGAGGCTCTATAAATATTTGAGTTGTAATCAAGTGTTTGATTGTCTTGCTCTCTTGAAATCTTTCATTTCTTATTTCATTTGTGTGTGTATTTCATTACATCAACACGCTCCTCCACAATATCTCCTAAACATGCAACCACTTGTTGAGATCATAAATGACAGAAACACTCTCCTGACATAAACTGATATACACACACGCTCCTAACACAAACATCAACACAACAAATAACATAACCAAACTAGACTCCTATTTGTATTCATATAGTTATAGACTTACACCCATACACTTTAAAATACTAAGCTCACCTATAAGAAGATTACACCACCTTGTCCTACCCAACTACCTGACAGGACAAGCCAGACCTGTCAGGACGATTGATTAATTGGGCTGTGGAGTTAAGTCAATTCTCTATCTCCTATGAGCCAAGGAAGGCTATCAAGGCTCAAGCTCTCTCGGATTTCATTATAGAGTGTTCATTTGGTAATCAAGAAAAGATGCCCTCTCCTGAGGATAGTTCACCCGCCAAAGAACTTCTCCCTCCTCCAAACCCAACATGGAAACTCTTTGTAGATGGATCTTCTACTTCGGCAAGGAGTGGAGCAGGACTTATCTTGATTAGCCCCGAAGGGTTCCAAGTGATGCAGACAATAAGATTCACTTTCAAGGTTACCAATAATCAAGCTGAGTATGAAGCACTCATTGCAGGTCTCAACTTGGCACGTAGTCTCCAAGTCCAACACCTCTCCATTTTCAGTGATTCCCAAATTGTGGTAAGGCAAACAACTGGGGATTATGCTACAAAATACATCATTCTCACCAAGTACCAAGCCTTGGTTAGATCCATTCTCTCTTTCTTTTCCAGCCACACACTTGTTCAAGTGGATAGAGAAGACAATACTATTGCAGACTTTCTTTCCAAGCTTGTAGAATCTGAAAAGGATCACTTAGATGGTTCCGTCTATTTTGAAGAACTAAAAGTGCCAGCAATTGAAGGACAACAAATCATGGAAATTGGCACGGAAGACTCGACCTGTATGACACCCATCATCGACTACTTGAAAGATGGAATTCTACCAGAAGACTCCACCAAGGCCAAACAACTCCGCTCTCAAGCCGCCAAATACTTCATTCAAGATGACACCCTCTACAAAAGAAATTTTGATTCTCCTATCCTATAATGCGTCGACCCTGACGAGGCCTTGTATTTTATGAGAGAAGTCCACGAGGGGATATGTGGAGATCATATGGGAGGAAAAGCTTTGGCTCACAAAATTTTACGACAAAGATACTTTTGGCCTACTTTGGCTAAGGATTGCCAGGCTTTCGTTAAGAAGTGTACACAATTCCAGCTTTTCAGCAATGTCCCTAAACAAGCACTTGTCTTGCCCTCTTCCATCTTATCCCCATTCCCTTTGCCATGTGGGGAATCGATATCATGGGACCTTTTCCCAAAGCTAAGAATGAATTGCAGTATGTGATGGTAGCAATTGATTACATGACTAAGTGGGTTGAAGCTAAGGCTCTAAGGAATATCACCCAGGAGGATGCTATAAAATTTGTCAATGAAAACATAGTCACAAGATTTGGAATCCCAAGGATAATGGTGTCAGACAATGGAACTCAATTTGTTGGATCAAAGTTCGTGAAATTTCTTTCAGAAAGAGGGGTGAAACATAAGAAAGATTCGGTGTGCCACCCTCAAAGCAACGGGCAAGTGAAAGTCACAAACCGCACTATCGTGCGAGGCCTTGAGATAAGGCTCCAGACGTCCAAGAAGAAATGGCCCGAGGAACTTCCTAATGTGTTGTGGGCTTACCGAACATCATCTAGAAGCAGTACTAAGGAAACCCCTTACAAACTAGCCTTCGGCACTGAAGCCCTTCTCCCAGTAGAAGTAGGCTCACCCTCCTACCGATTCTTAAACTTTGATGAAGAAGCTAACACGGAAGGCCTCCGTGAAAACATCGAACTCCTTGATAAAGTCAGAGATGATGCGGTGCAAAGAATGGATACATATAAAGAAAAAACTAAGGAATACTTTTCCAAGAAGACAAGGATTCGAAAATTTGAGGAAGGAGATTTGGTGTTGCGGGCAACGGAGGCCTCCGACCCGCGTCATATGGGGAAACTCATGCCTAAATGGGAAGTTCCATACAAGGTGAAACAAGTGCTACGTCCAGGATCATACAAGTTGGAAATGTTGGACGGAACCGAAGTAAACAACACATAGCATGGAGACAAGTTGCGAAAGTATTATACCTAAGGGTAGTGTGTCCTCTATCACTACAAAGAAGTGTTGAAGGCGTAATTCTATAAGCCTCCATAACACATTATCTATGTTTTTAGTACTTTGCAATCAAATACTCATGTACCCGTCTTCCATGAATGAAATTTTCTCTTTCCAGTCACAATATGTTACACGTTTAAATTATCTCAGACACAAGTCATAGTCTTTCGGACATAAAGCGGAAAAAGTATCTCAGACACAATTGCAACACCTCAGACACAATTATCTCAAACAAAATTTAGTGAATTATATTATCGCATTAGTTTTATGCAGACACAAGGCAGACGAAACCGCCTCAGAAACAAATAACTTATCTTAGACACAAGTAACAATACTTCAGAAACAATTAAGTGCAATATCTTACCTAATTAATCTTACAAGTTTTATGCAGACAAAAGAAGGATACATAAAAGAAACTCCAATATCATAAAATAGTTTAAACGTGATACAACTACAAATAAAAAAAGTACAAGTACAAGAGCATTCTAACATGAGAGAACACTAAGTCATAATACACTAACTAATCAGAAGAAAGAGCATGTCACGGTGGCGGATGTGCCTTCCTACGAGCATAAGCCTCCCTCCGGGCTTTCATCCACTCCACAAAGAAAACATCGAAGTCATCTTTCGGCCGTCTGAGATCATCCCTGAAAAACTCTCGGCAACAAGCAACGATAAGTGGAGCCATCTTCCAGCTCTCAGCACCAACTATCTCCCTAAAGACACTAGTCGCTCGGAAGGCTGCAACAGCATCATCACAATCTTTCTTGTACGCCGGAGAAGCTTTATAATCTCGAACCACATCTGCTGCAGATGGCATGGTAGCCAACCGCTCATCTAGCACCTCCAACTTCTCCTTCGCACGGTTGGCATCATCCACAGCCTCTCTCACTTGATCTTCCAAGCGTTTCCTGTCAGCAGCGAAGCCTTCTTCAGCTTCCTCTTGTAGAAGATCCATGTCAGCAATTAGGCCACCATTCTCTTGCTGCAGGGTTTTCACTTGCCTCTCTGCCACCTTCTGCCTTTTTCCCTCACGTAAAAGCTCATTCACCAATCCGGTGCCATAACCGCCAACCTACAACAGGACATCAAACCAAGGAAATTGGTTAGAACTAACACAAATGAAAACATGAAGACTGAAACATTACAAATGTAGACAAATAGAACAGAAAGATACAACAAAGAATGTCATTTACCCGGGCATAATGCTTCTCAAACTTTATAATCTTCTTCTTTTTTGTCGCCTTCGCAAGTTTCCCACGATCATCAAGGGTAAGAATCTCGGGTAAAACCGCCTTAGGAGCTGTGGGAAACAAGTATCATATTCCTTTCCTTTGCTCACCAGTAGAGGGATCTACAATCTCATCACCAGAGGAGGCATCATACTCAAAAGTGGAGTCTACCACCCGCTGCGAGCCGGACCTCCGCTTCATGCCAAGTCTGGAGCAAGAAACTAATGTCTTTGGACGGGCCCTCAGTACACGCCTAACACCACCAATACCCTCACCAATAGCCCCCCCCCCTACTCGACCAAGAGTATCTCCTTCCTCAACATGCTTTCCCCTCTCACCGGGCACACCTACATCATAAATAAAAAAATATGGTGAACATGTCAAAGACAAATAAGTAAGAAACAAAGTAGACAAGAGGTGAGAATAAGACAACATACCAGTGCTCATCAATGGCTCCTCATTATCCGCCACTAAAGTCTCCCCTGCGGGGGCAACACTCCCTCCATCAAGTCCCTTCACAAAGAAATCACCGTCCATCAAAAAACAATCAGCAAACACCGTATGCAAGTTGACAGGATTATCTCCTTCCACCCACGCCTCTGTGGTCACATTTTCTTGATGTTTCGCCGGCTCACTAGTATTTGTTTCTACATGTACCAGACAAGACCCAATCAAATCCACACCATCTCCAACATCAACTGGAACTCTCTCGTGACCACCAAGTCTCGACTCAAACACCTCCTCATCCCCACCATCCAACTCCGCATCAACACCTTCTACCTCCTCATCCTCCATATTGGCATTATCGTCCTCGCCCTCGGACACCTGTTTTATTAAGTGTTCGGGCTTAGGGGGTCCACTCTTTAAGAGATCTTCAATTTTCTTTCTATCTTTACCCCATGCAAGCTCATGCATGTCCATTGAGGCTGGTAGATACACTGTCATAAAAAACATATATTTAGTTCATCGCCAACATAACATAAAAAAATATATACATCAAATAGTAGGCTAAGTAATACATACACACATCATATGACAAAATTTACCGCAACAAAAGGGTAACTTACATCCGTAGAACCTCAGCTTGCTAACACTTTGGAACTCAGTCTCGTCCCAGACAAACTCAAAAATATGGAGTAAATCCACACAGTTCTTCACTTGGTTATCCGTCAACGTATCCCTCCGTATAACACATTGAGTCTCGACTATAGATGAAAACCCAGGCATGTAGCTCCGATCCCCACCACAAAATACAACATATTCATATTGCCAATGTTTCCTAGTGGTAGCCAACTTCACTGGCTTATGGCCACCAGCAAGAAGACCAATCCGGCTATTCTTGTTACCTTGGGCAATCTCATAAAATGGAGCACAATTGGACCTTTTTACTGAGAATATCACGAAGAATGCCTCGAAAGTTGGCTATCGGGTGCTATGATCACATGCAACAATGAACCACAATATCAGTCGAATGGAATTGAGCGTAAATTGTGTCGGAGTACACTTAAACTGCTGTTTGAACAAAGCTACCAAGAATTTGTGAGGTTTGGGTGTTAAACCCGCTTTCAAGTGCTCAAGTGGCATAACTATCGCGCCATCGCCAGGCCGTGAGTATAACCTCTCGCTCGGAGTAGGAGCTCTCCAAGAATAATCTCCTCCAATTTGGAAAGCCTTCGACAGAAAATCTTTCCACTTGGAATATTGAAACGAACTCCGATACTTCAAGTGATTATATCTCCCCCATTCAGAATCCAATTTGGCACTATCAAATTGTGGCAGAGCAATGTGCTTTTCTTGATAGTATTTATCCATACTAGTAAAGTAAGCTTCAGGATCAATAGTCAAAGGAGGGACAAGAAAGAGAACGCGAGAGTCCGCCCAACTACCATCATTACGGAGCAAGCTCGTAACAATTTTGATATTACTTCTCCCGCGAGAGGGACCAGCTTCAGCCATCTATCAACAAACAACAGAAACAAGTCAGAAACTTTCTCAATATAACAAGAGATAAATTTACTATAAATTCTAAGGCAAGGTGGTGTAACAAGGCATGCAGTCAAAAATTAAATCAGCCTCTCTTCCAGTTTTAAATCAGCATACACAACATAATAAATTTACTAAGTAAATTTTCCTATACCCACAGGTTTGTTCCCGCTTCCGAAAAAAAGAAAGAAATAAATAAATAAATAAACATACAGCAGCCATTTTAAGCATGTAAAGTTAAACCTACACACACCCTCACACCAACATATTTTAAAATACAAAATTCACATTTATGAAAATAAAACACTACTCTACATACCCGTCCCCGCTTCCTAGACAACAAAAACACCAAAATTTTCACTAAGTCACAAATCCAGTCCCGCTTCCCCGTCGGCGTCCAGGTCTACAGTCTACTCATATGGCCATAACACGTTCAAACCTAATTACTTGTATATGAAATACTTGTATATTTCTGCCATGAGCCTTTAAAGTAATTACTATGAGGACTTAAAAAAAATAAATTCCACAATATCTCCTAAACATGCAACCACTTGTTGAGATCATAAATGACAGAAACACGCTCCTGACACAAACTAATATACACACACGCTCCTAACACAAACATCAACACAACAAATAACATAGCCAAACTAGACTCCTATTTGTATTCATATAGTTACAGACTTACACCCATACACTTTAAAATACTAAGCTCACCTATAAGAAGATTACACCACCTTGTCCTACCCAACTACCTGACCCGCTTCCAACGCAACAAAGACACCCAAAAAATCACTAACTTGAAGATCCCCAGTCCCGCTTCCCCAATCCCACTTCCCTGGTCCCGCTTCCCCAGTCCTTTCCGCTTACCTTTCTGTTCCTGTTTCCACCGTGAACTAAATCCAGCTTTCAGTACTTAGAAACTATGGGTGTCACCCACTACCCGTTTCTCACCCGCTAACTGTTGTTGTCTAAGCTTACCCAGTACCATAATACTTTGTTCCCGCTTGCTAACCACATGACAACACACTACTCACTCATCCCGCATTCCTATATACATACACATGCCTTTCCCGTCTGTAAAAAGAGTTCATATACAAGCATGTCGACATCTTAAGGGGGAGAGGTGGGGTGGCTGCTAACACAAACAATGGCTCAGCTGTTGGTATGGTAGTTGTTGCTGCAGCTGCTGTTGCCGCCTCCGCGGCTTCTGGAAAGGCATTGACTACTCCTGATCTTCCTAGTCTAGAGATCTGGTTGTCTTCTTGTTAGCAAATTTTTCATGGTATTCTTTCTGCAAAACGTTGCTCTATGGATGAACCAGAAATTAGCACGCGAAAATCATACCAGCGGAATGCATATCCACCTGTTGTAGAAACAAAATTTTCCAAACTTATTGATCCTCTAGAAATTGCAGTCTCTTTTTTGGAAAGCATGCACAAGGCTCACTTGGAGAAGGCTTTGGGTGCTTTTAGTTCGATGGTCAAAGGACCTGCTGTGCAACTTTACTTGAAAAAGTTGGAGGAAGAATGCACATCCATTTGGAGTTCAGGAAGGCAACTATGTGATGCAGTTAGTTTGACCGGAAAATCTTGCATGCACCAGAGGCATGATGTAGGGAGTTGTAATCAACTTGCACAAGATGAGATTAAGCCACACTCCAGTGGATTTGTTTTCCTTCACGCCTGTGCATGCGGTCGTCTACGGCGATTATGCGCTTACCTGTTTGATTTTGAAGCTGCTAATGTTACATCTAGTTGTTATCAAGAATGTGATAAGCTCCTTTCTACAATCTAGCTGCCACAAGTAAGTGAAACTGGGCCTATCCAGTCTTCTTCATGGAGTTTGATCAGAGTAGACGGTGCAAGGTACTATGAACCTGCAAAAGGCCTACGGCATAGTGGTTTCTCTGCCACTCAGAAATTTCTTCTGAAATGGAAAATATTTCTGGAGAAAAGCGAAGAGACAAACGAACCAGAACATATAATGACAGACAGTACGCGCTACTAAGACTTCATCAACGTCCTATAACCCTCGTCTCTTGGAGTAGTTTAGAGATGTACAGAAAAGAAAACTCCTCTCTCGCTTCTCATATATATGCAACGCCTGTAGCCGGAAGCAAGAAGGGAGATGAAGCTTTATCCAAAAAAAAACACATACAGTATATACCCATAAACAGAACAAACACTCTCGAACACACAGGAGGTCAGATTTTATAAAGACACCTATATCTATAACCCTAGACACTTATCACATTTACACATTTGAATCACCACGAGGAAAACACACACATGTAACCCATATACAGACATCAAACACACCCGTGACCTATATACGTACACATAAAAACTGGGATTTACACACATTCAGCAACCATAGAAATAGAGAAAAGGAAAATAGCAGAACCTGTATTCAGAATGGTATGACAAGAGTACATCTGTTGATACGACGCTATGACATATATTACATGTGTAAACGGAGCAAGGTGGCTCGTGAGATGAAGAAAAGCTGTAGGGGTGAGGTGAAGAAAAGCACAGACGTGGTATGAAACAGCCGAACGTCGGAGGAAGCTGGTTACGTCCCCGTGTAGCTTATTGGTCTCGTTGTTTGTTGTTGTTTTGCATGCACCTCCCGTGTTCACCTTGTAATGTTGTCTCTGCTTCTCGTTAAAAATGTTGAAAGTGGAGGAAGAAGATACAAACTAGCCTTTATGTGTGGTGTAGTGGCACGCAGGATACAAACCTTGAGACACCAATAGTGTATTTAAATACATACAAGTAAACCACAGATTTCAAAGAAAGAAACCCACTACAGCATAAGAAGTAAAAGCCCATGGTTTTGAGAATATGTTACTAGTTGTACGGTCCATCACCTTTTTCCAGTCTAAGACTTTAAAACTCCTCGTGCATGTACTATACCTACACAACACAGAGCTTAAACATACTCCCAAAGCTTAAACACTGTTGACACACTCCTTTTCCAATAAAATAGTTAACTCACTTCTTTTCCAAATTAAATAAATAGCCTATAGTCTCACTATTGTCAACCCCTACTATGACACCTTTGAGCCACAATATCATTTTTAAATCTTGGTAGTACTATGCCCATCACTTTTTGATACAAGAGTTCTACAGCCTCTTTACTTGTCAACTCCTACTTAAACAGTTACATGCAAGTGTAACTTTTATTCTGTTGCCTTTTCCAATAACACAAATTCGACCAAATACCAACACTCACGTGCAACTTGTATATTTTTTATTATTTATTTACATGGTCGTATTTATTCCAACATACACGATAAATTGCGGGTTGCACGATTTCGATAATTAAATAAAAAAATATTGGCATAATAAATCATGTGCAACATTATTTTTCTGATTCCTTATTTTTTAAACATCTTACTAAAATCTCAAATTTTATTCTTAAAATTATTGCTACTCATTACCAATGTCTGTGGGGCACCAAAAATTCCTTAGCAAAATTTCGGGGGGCACAAATAATTCCTTCCTCCCCAGAAAGTATTTTGCCCTCCTTCCACTACTTATACAAACTTGCACCAAAAATTCCTTGGTAAAATTTCAGGGGGCACACAAAATTCCTTTCTTCCCAGAAAATTTCTTTTCCTTCCTCCAAGCACACATAAAATTTTCATTTTGAGGTCATTGCTAGCGGGCACTACCCACCAGCAATGTCCCGGGGGACACGAACACGAAAATAAACACATTTCATTCATCAAAAAGGATTACAAGATAAAAAGGATCAATGAAGGATAGATCCCTCAAGATTTCAGTACAATATCAATTAAAAGGAGAACATTAAACTAAGCAGAGACATCTTCATCATCGGTCTCCTCGTGGTCTACCTCACCCTTCAACTCCTGCAACTTCATCAACACAGCTTCACGTTTGGCCATCTCCCAATCCCTCAAGCGGTCAATCTTGTTCATGTAGAAGCGATGCAGCTGGTTTTTCTCACGGACTAGCTCTTCAATAGCATCACAAGCCCGAACACCAAGAGGCTCGTCTATCCAAATGTCATAGTGACATTCCCTAGTTGCACAACGCTCAAATCTTTGACCAGCGTTATTCCCAACCCATATGATCTTCATGACCACCGGCATGTCACAGTAGCAAGTAGTCCTCCTACCTTCCATGAAGAGTTTCCCAAGACCTACACAAATGAAATAAGAAATGAAAGATTTCAAGAGAGCAAGACAATCAAACACTTGATTACAACTCAAATATTTATAGAGCCTCACCAGCTTGCCGTTGTAAAAGAGCCATTGAAGTCATAAATCTCAAGAATCCCATCAATGGTATGTATTTACTCATCGAACCCACTAAAGTAAGTTGAAGGAGTGGGGGGCAATGTTAATACCCTCCCGGAAGAAATCTCTTTGTCTGCCAGATATGACTACGTCCCGGAAGTATTCAATGGACAACTTGTCACACCCAAAGTGGACTAAGCAAAATAAGTGAAGGCAATACTTTCTCTTCCGGACCAAAGACAATTCCTTCCTCCAGCACCTTTCACCTCTTGGGCCAAGGCTGCTCCCTTCTTCAATACTCTTACATCAACTCACACCTGTCACAAGGAAGGGAACATTCTTCCGGACCAGGGGACAAAGGAAGATAACACTAAACATTATAAATACTCAAGCAGCCTCACATATGCACGAGTTCTAATTTTTACATTCATTCTCACACTCTCACATTTTCACAAAAAGCTCTCTAAAAACTCAGTCACCGGTAGAATATTTTACGATATTGTTTCTTGTATTCTCCACCACCAAGTTACTTATTCTCACGCCGGAGGTGCTTGACGGCCACCACCCCCGGTCATGCATTGTTTTGCAGAGTCCCAACCAACAGCTCATCACATTCCCGACCAAGCATAGCCGGAAGAGAGAAAAGTGCGATAGAGTGGAGTAAGGAGCATTATCACCGTGCTTAACAAGTGTGGTACGGTCATAAATGAACTATTTGTATCCACGTAGAAAAATCAATACTATACTATAATGTATTTAATAAACACAACATAATATGGGTACTATAACATACGTTTGTCAAGATCCAGATCCTCTCCGGATAATACAACTAGTTTGTGTCTTATGTTCCTGTAAGTTTTTAATTATTTAAACAAGTTCTGAATATTGCTTTTGTTTCTTTGCCAGGTTTTGACTATAGCTTATACGAGCTTAAGATATACTCGTAACTAAATTAGTACCAGTAATAACTAATAAGTTTCACCGTAAAACGAATGTTGTTTTGTTTCTTATGAGAAATAGATAATTCTAGTTTCAACTGATTTAAAGTCATCTAACTTATAAGACTTTGCTAATGAATACGCTTATATGTAGTCCAAAATAAATTAGCCTATAACACTTTTAACGACTTATTGTTTTGCTACTTCAATCAGAGTATGTAATTATTTCCTTACGTTGGTTATCCATTATTCACCATGATTATGAATTTATGATCATCCTTCTTATTATTCTCTCCATTCTTTAATGTCTTCATTTCTGAAATAGATTTCAGGATCCAATTCTGGATACCTAATCTCAACTGCAGTATCTCTACGTAATCGAATTGAACAAGATTGTAGATCTTTATCCCACAGAATCTCATGAATCTATTTAATCCATATATCATTTTTGAGTCCTGATCAATTTTTCCTTTTCAAGGTACATTCTCACAGTTTACTATAACATTTGATGATATTTGACTTCCGATCATATCAAAAAATGACTTAAAAACCATCTGTTACAAATTTTTTTACTATAAATAACATGTATTTGATTCACTAGATGAAACAAACAAACAAGACTTTATGTAAATATGCTAATTAAAGAAGTTACTTACAAAGGATCCAAAAGATGTCTTCCTATTATTAGTCGAAAGGAAACTTGTCAATAGTGGTCTATTATTCCCAGTAAAACATCTTTATTAGATTAATTAAGTACAATATGTTGTCCAAATAAATATACAAATTTCACATATCTAAAGATTCGTAAATGACCTGTAATCAGCGAAAGAATATATTATCCTTCATATTGTAAGCGCAAACATAATATCATAAGAATCACATCCATGCAATGCAACAGTCTTGCTCAATTACTTCTGTTTAATATTCCTAATTTTTTCTAATAACTTAAATTTGATGTTCTTCTTTCACTAATTAACTGCACACATGCAAATCACAAAGAAGATTGACAAGTTTCAAATTGAGTTTCTTGGCACCATTAAAACATACATCTTCACAAATTATCCAAATCATAAACAGAACTTAACTATAATTAAACGAATGTTGCATGATCATACCACAAACTAATTATATTCAAATGAGTATAAATACAGAAAATGAGTTAATTTCTATGGAGACCACCTTTTTTGTGTAGACCTGGAGACCACGTTCTGCAATCTAAATTTAGCAAAATATGATATTTTATAAATTATGTTCTATGAAAATAACTATTTTCATTTAAAATCTTTAAAATTATATATGTTTTGCAACTAAAACATAGCAAAACATATTGTTCTGCAAAACATGTTCGGTTTCCAGAACATTCATGTTTAGTTTGCACAACTTACGTGATTTTCAAGATTTTTAATGAAATAGTGATTTTGATAGAATATACTTTGCAAAACAGTACATTTCGCAAATTTTTGATTACAAAATATGATCTATTTTGCCAAATTTAAGTTGCAGAACATATGTGGTCTCCAGGTCTCCACAAAAAAGGTGGTCTCCATAGAAGGGTTAAGTTCTATGGAGACCACTTTTTTGTGGAGACTGAGACCACATATGTTCTGCAATCTAAATTTAGCAAAATATAATATTTTATAAATTATGTTCTATGAAAATAACTATTTTCATTTAAAATCTTTAAAATTATATATGTTTTGCAGAATTTACATGATTTTCAAGATTTTCAATTTTTCATAGAATATACTATGCAAAATAGTACGTTTTGCAAATTTTTGATTACAAAATATGATCTATTTTATCAAATTTAGATTGCAGAACGTATGTATGTGATCTTCAGGTCTCCACAAAAAAAATGATCTCCATAGAACTTAACTCCCACGATTGAAACCTTTTAGCTTGCAATCAAGAATTTGTGGTTTATTACATACTATGTTTTGTCCCTCTTTTTTGATAATCAATGTCAATGTGCCTGTGTGTATACAACAGCTGTAATTTTTTTTTTTTTAATTACTAGCCTAACACACATCGTTAACTATTCCTCTATTTTCAAGAACAAAACTTTATACATTTTTATAAAAAAAATCATTCAGATATTAACATATTAAACAAAAATTAATTTTAATTTACATAGTCGGTAAATAATAAAAATAAAATTAATGTGTTCATTATAAGAGAATAAAATTTGATGTCATTATTTCTAATAATAATGAATATTTGTTTACTAACATAATGATTTTAAGTAAAATAGTTATATAATATATTTGTTTTATTATGATCTTCTAATTACAAAATTAGTTTTTTTAAATCGACCTATTATCAAATTTTAATATATTAGACTTTTACAAAATTTAAAAATTTAAATGTCCATTTTTTAATATACACTAGCTTAAAACTCGTGTGATGCACGGATAATTTTTTAAAATTGTTATTATATTATTTATGTTTTAATTTTTTATTAATTACATTTGTTAAAAAAATAAGTAGGCATATTAAAATATGTAAACTTTTTTAATAACTAAAAATATTAAAATAGATTTTAAATTTAATAATTAAAAATATTAAAATAGGTTTTAAAATAAATAAGTAAGGCACCCGTGATTTTTTTTAGAAAAAGAAATGGCTTTTAGTAAGAAAATTAGAAAAAGTAAGTTGAAAAAATTAATTATTCGTGATATTTTTGGTTAAAATAAATAACTAAAAGATTTGTCCGTGATATTTTTAGAAAAATAAGGAATTTTAGTAAGAAAAATAGATAAAGTAAGTTGAAAACGGTAATTGTCATTGATATTTTTGGAAAAGAAGAGATTTTGTTAGAAAAAAAATCTAAAAGGTGTTTTAGCTGAAAAGATAATTGATTATAAACAGTTAATATTATTATTTAATATTTTTTTTTAAATTAGTAAGGGTAATTAAGGATAAACACGATGTACCGAAAAATTGTTACCGACCGACCAAACTTTTAATGTCTCGTCTATTATATAACTTAAAACCCGTGTGATGCACATATTTTTAATTATTGTTACTTTATTATTTACGTTTTAATATTTTATTAATTGTATTTGTTAAAAAAAAATAAGAAGGCATGTTAAAATAAATTAAAATTTTGAATAATTAAAAACATTAAAATATGTTTTAAAATAAATAAGTAAGGCTTTACCTCTGATTTTTTTAAGAAAAAGAATGGATTTTAGTAAGAAAAATATAAAAAGTAAGTTGAAAAAGGTAATTATATGTGATATATTTGGTTAAAATAAATAAGTAAAAGGTGTGTCCGTGATATTTTTATAAAAAGAAGGGATTTTAGTCAGAAAAATAGAAAAAATAAGTTGAAAAAGATAATTGTCTGTGATATTTTTGGAAAAGAAGGGGTTTTGTTAGAAAAAAAATCTATAATGTGTTTTCGCTGAAAAGATAATTGGTTATAGAAATGTAATATTATTATTTAATATTTTTTTATAAATTAGTAAGGGTAATTATGTAAAAAAGGATGTACCAAAAAATTGTTACCGACCGACCAAACTTTTAATGTTTCGTCTATTATATAACTTAAAACCCGTGCGATACGAGAATTATTTTTAATTGTTATTTTATTATTTATTTTTAATATTTTATTAATTGTATTTGTTAAAAAAAATAAGTAGACATGTTAAAATAAATTAAAAAAATGAATAATTAAAAACACTAAAATTGGTTTTAAAATAAATAAGTAAGGTTTTGACCATGATATTACATAAAAGGTAATATGTTTAGTTGTTAAAGGTAATTTTACATGATATTTTGGGAAAAGAAAGGAATTTTTTTAGATAAAATAGAAAAAATAAAATATTATAAACAAGGCAAGTACCGCACCATACCAAAAAACAGGTACCAAAACTTATAATGTTTCGTCTTTTATAATATATTATAGATTTTGGAAAAAGAGGAGTTTTAGTAAGAAAAAATAGAAAATGTAATATGTTTAGTTGTTAAAGGTAATTATTCATGATAATTTTGGAAAAAGGAGGGGAACTTTTAGATAAAATAGAAAAAGTAAAATATTATAAATAAGATAAGTACCTTACCGTACCAAAAAACATGTACCAAAACTTTTAATGTTTCGTCTTTAATAATAATAGTTTAGAACTCGTGTGAAACACGAGCTTCTTTTAATATATTATAATATTTCTTTTATCATAAAATATAATAAAATATTTTTATATATTTCTTTTATAATATAATATTTTTGGAAAAGGAGAGATTTTAGTAAGGACAAATAGAAAAAGGTAACATATTTTAATTAAAAAAGATAATTGTCTGTGATATTTTTGGAAAATGAGTGGATTTTGTTAGAAAAAAGTGTTTTAATTATAAATATGTAGGCATGTTAAAATAGGTAAGTTTTTTTTAAATAATTAAAAGTATTAAAATATATTTTAAAATAATTAAGTAAGGTTTGTCCCTGATATTTTGGGGAAAGGGAGATTTTAGCGAGAACAAATATAAAGATAATATGTTTTAATTAAAAAAAGTGTTATGGATTAAAAAGTGTACTTGTAAATTGATTGCTAAGGTTTAAGAGAGTTTCGAGCTTTAATGGATGCTCTTGTGTTTCGTGACTAAATCGGCCCTCACAAGATACCTACGTATCTCTAGTGTTTAGAGAATCAAGCCAATAAAAACGTAGTTATTGGTGTTGCCCTCGGGGCTATGGCGGCAGGGGCACACCAAGGATGTAGTGACTTGTACGTCCTTATTCGAGGATGAAGTCTAAAACGTTGTAGATGACGTATGGAGCTGTGTCCAAAAACGTTGTTCTATTGTGAAGGAGCAGGGTCCTTATATAGTTGTCTGGAGCCTCGTATTTAGAGTATGTTTAGGAGACTTAGCGAATAAGTCTCCTTTTTGATAATGGATAAACATTGTATTTCTTGATGGACAAGTCTTTTCCTTGTTGATAAGGACTATGACTCATTATTTCTTTTAATTGGGGATTCTGGATCCTTCTTTGATGAATTTACCATATTTTGGACTCCTTTCCTGAGCTGTATATTTTCCCTATTTATTAATTACGAAATTAATAAATAATTAGGGTTTTGGGCCTTGCTTATTGGGTCGTGTTCTTGGACCAATCCGGGTCTAATTAATACGTAATTAATTGCACTTCTAGGATTATTTTTCAGCCCATATCATTTGCCCCCCAACTTCTAGGAAAATCTCTTTTGGATTATCGTAGAAGTTATTTTATTCGGGAGTTACAAAGTTTTCTTTCATACTCTAGCTTGGTTTTGCTAACATATAGTTCTAAACCAATTTTTATAATTTTCCCAAAATAGGAATCAGGATTTTTCATCAATTCCTTGGAAAATAAATTAAATTTTAAAATTCCAGTGTATTTTCGACTAGGATCCTGGTCGAATTCGACCTCACTTTTGGCTCCTGGTCGAACACCTTCGACCAGGATTCTGGTCGAATTTGGTTTTTTTTTGCCTCCTGGTCGAATACTTTCGACCAGGATTCTGGTTGAATCTAGCTTCATTTTTGCCTCCTGTTCGAATACTTTCGACAAGGATTCTGGTCGAATCTAGCTTCATTTTTGCCTCCTGGTCGAATACTTTCGACCAAGATTTTGGTCAAATCTAGCTTCATTTTTACCTCCTGGTCGTATACTTTCGACCAGGATTCTGGTCGAATCTAGCTTCATTTTTACCTCCTGGTCGAATACCTTCGTCCAGGATTCTGGTCGAATATATACTTGTGGATTTCGACCTTATTTGAGGTCGAACTTTTCGTCCATTTTGGGCCTTGGTCGAACTCTTTCGACCAGGATTTTGATCGAATATATGGTCCATTTTAGGCCCTCGTCGAATACTTTCGACCAGGATGCTAGTCAGCCGTTTCGATCTCACTTGGGGTCGAACATAGAATCGTGGATTTCTTTAAGTTGTACCTCTTGTGCCATGAGGTCCATACTTGTTTGGGCTCAAGTTGGGCCCAGGACTTTAGCTGGTCTAATTTAAACAATTGGGTGTGTAGTCTTTTATGGGCTATACCGGCTAATGCCGGTTGCCCTTCCTTTAACCGGCCCATTGACCGGCTGTTTTTTCTATATGAGTGTGAAGTCTCTAAAGGAGACTTTAGCTAGGAGGGAGAAGGAGCTTGCTAATGCTCAGGCTGATCTTGTAGAGCTGAGGAAGAGCAAGGAGGATTGCATTGACGAGTACCTTGACTCTCAGGAGTACAAGGACTTGATCGAGAAACACGATGAGATCCTCTTCCTAGTCCAGCATACATCAGGATGGGAGGATGTTGTTCAGGCTATCTTGGCCAAGCATCCTGGAGTTTTTGATTCTGCTGACTTCCCAGCTCCTCACCCTCCTACTCCTTTAGAGCGCATCTTGGCTGGGGCAGATGACATGGAGGAGGATGAGAGGATATTAGATCCTTTGCAGTCATCACCTCTTGGTGACACATCAGTTGATGACCCTGATGCTAACGAGCATTCTTCTGGCTCTAGCTCAGGGGAGGAGACAGATGTTGGCGACAAGGGGGGTGAAGCATAGTTGTAGTTTATTTATGGCCATCCATGGCTTGTATTAGTTTTTATGTATTTCCAGCCTACGGGTTTAACTTAACTTTCATTAAGTCTTAACTTTGTTTTTCTTCCAGCTTTTTACATTCTTGACTTTGCATGCTTAGTTAACATTTTATGCATGTCTATCATAATGCAATTCACATAAAGCATCGTGAAAACATAAGAATATGGAATTTATAACTTTGAAAATGGGTTCAACCCTTACCTAATACTCAAGTTTAAAAACTTGGATTGGTTTCGTCGACCTTATTTCTACTTGTCCTAGTAGTGAGTCCAGTCAAGACACACTTTAAACATAATAGCCTTTCAAGTTTGCAGCATGCCAAGTTCTTGGCACTTCGATCCCTTCTAGGGTTTCTAATTTGTAGGAGCCTCGACCAAATACGTTCTTGACGCAATATGGTCCTTCCCAATTTGGGGCCAACTTGCCTTTTTGTCCAACTCCGGATGCCTCAATCTTTCAGAGAACTAAGTCTCCTTGTCGAAAGAACCTTTCTTTAACCCTTAGGTTGTAATAGAAAGATACTCATTTCTGATGTTCAACTATCTTGGCATTTGCCTCATCTCTAACTTCATCAATTAGATCTAAAGCTAGCCTCAAGCCTTCTTCATTTTCTTCTGGCTCATAAGCCTCAACTCTTGGAGACATGTGAGTAATCTCCACTGGAACCACTGCCTCTGCCCCATATGCCAACAGAAAGGGGGTTGCTCCAGTGGTGACTTTACAAGTAGTACGATATGCCCATAGTATCGGGAGCAATTCGTCTACCCAAGTGTTTCTAGAGCGTTCAACTCTTTTCTTCAGTCCATCCAGGATAATTCGATTGGCAACCTCAGCTTGCCCATTTGCTTGAGGATGGGCAACAGAAGTGAAGTGTAACTTGATATCATTCTCGTCACAATACTTCTTAAATTCATCATTGTTGAAATGAATTCCATTTTATGTGACTAAGATACGTGGAATCCCGTATCTGCATATCACATTTTCCCAGAAGAAATGCATCACCTGCTTGGTGGTTATCTTGGCTAAAGGCTTAGCCTCAATCCACTTGGTGAAGTAGTCGATTGCTACTATCAAGAACTTTCTTTGCGCACTTGCCATTGGAAATGGTCCAAGTATATCCATCCCCCACATAGCGAATGTGATAGGTGAGTTTATGGATGTCATCATCTCTGGTGGTTGTCTAACCACCGGTGCATGCTTTTGGCACCGTTCACATTTCTTTATGTAGCTTTTCGCATTAGCAATCATATTTGGCCAGTAGAAGCCTAGAAGGGTGATTTTATGAGCAAAACTCTCCCAATTCAATAGCCCATTTGATCAACCTTCCACTAACTTGAGGGCTATGCAAGATGTTTCTTAGAGGCTGATTGGTCAAGACCTCTATCTTGTGAGCCTGTAAGTATGGGCGTGGCTTTCTTGAGGCCATTATCAAGGCTAAGGAAAACTTCTCAATCGTAGAGTAGTTTATTTCTGCCCCATGTAGGATCTTGCTCACATAGTAAATGGGTTTCTGAACCTTCAATTCTTCTTTTACCAAAACGGCTCTAAGGGCTGTATTAGAAACCGCCAAGTACAAATAGAGAATTTCTCCTGGCTTTGGCTTTGCCAGCAGTGGTGCCTCAGCCATGTATTTATTCAGGGCCTCAATGGCTTCCTGGCTTTCAGTTGTCCACTCAAAATTTTTCACGTTCTTGAGTTCTTTGAAGAAAGGTAAGCACTTCTCTCCCAACTTGGAGATGAACCTTCCCAATGCTACCACTCTTCCTGTTAGTTTCTGGACATCCTTAACAGTCCGTGGTGGTTCCATGTCTAGAATTGCTTTGATTTTGTCGGGATTAGCCTCGATTCCTCTCTTGGAAACCATCAGGCCTAAGAACTTTCCCGAGCCTACACCAAAGGCACACTTAGCTGGATTCAACATCATCTTGTGGTGCCTTAGCACTTCAAACGCTTCCCGTAGATGGTTTATATGATCGGCCTTATCGAGGCTTTTAACCAACATGTCATCCACATAGACTTCCATGGTTTTTCCAATCAGGTGTTCAAAAAATTTGTTCACCAATCTTTGGTATGTTGCCCCTGCATTCTTAAGTCCAAATGCCATGACTAGATAACAGAAAACACCAAAGTCAGTGATGAATGATACCTTGGAGATGTCATCTTTGTGCATTTTGATTTGGTTGTATCCACTGAAGCCATCCATGAAACTCAGCATCTCGTGCCCAGCTGTGGCATCTATTAGGGCAATCCTTGGTAAGGGAAAACAATCCTTAGGACATGCATCATTCAAGTCAGTGAAGTCCACACACATCCTCTATTTTCCATTGGCCTTTTTGACCATCACTGGGTTGGCCAACCATTCCAAAAATTGTATTTCTTCAATGAACCCGGCTTCCAGAAGCTTTTCTACTTCTTGTTTAATGGCCTTTTGCCTCTCTAGAGCAAAATTTCTCTTCTTCTGTTTCACCGTCTTCCTTTCATGATCCACATTCAATTTGTGGGTTATCAATTGGGGATCAACCCCTGGCATGTCAGCCGTTATCCAAGCAAAAACGTCATTGTTCTCTTGAAGAAAAGATATGAGCTTGCTTTTCAATGGTTCAGGCAATAGTGCTCCAACATAAGTCACCTTCTCCGGTTCACCAGGGACTAAGGGAATTGGGATTAAATCCTCAGCTGGTTTCCCTCTTCGGTCCTCATTATCACTGGTATCCATGTCTTCAATGGGGAGAACCTGCCCCCCCCCCCCAATTCCATCAGGCCTTAACGCGGCTACATAACAGCTTCTAGCCATCTTTTGATCTCCATGTTCCTCACCAATTCCATTTCTCGTTGGGAACTTGATTTTCAGATGATAAGATGAGGCAACAGCCTTGAACGCATGAAGACCCGTCCTTCCCAGGATTACATTGAAGGTCGAAGTTGCCTTTATAACTATGAAGTTCAACATCTGAGTAGACGTATTCGACCCTTGCCCCATTGTCATTGGGAGTTGGATAGTACCTTCCACCTTTGATTCCACTCCATTGAATCCATATATGGGCATATTCGAGGGTGTCAACTGAGAGTCAGTATAGCCCATCTTGATAAAAGCATCATGGAACAAGATGTCCACCGAAGCTCCATTGTCGACTAAAACTCTCTTTGTTTCAGAATTCCCTATCACGGGTATGATGACTAAGGGATCATCGTGGGGAAACTTCACTCCCTCCAAGTCAGAATCATCAAAACCTATTGATACTTCTGTTCGGGCACGTTTCGGTGCTTTTCCGACCACAGCCGTTACCTCTCGGGCATATGCTTTCCTTGAGTTTCGGGAGAACCCAGCAGCGGTTGGTCCTCCGAATATCATGTTGATGACTGGACATCGGGGCTTGGGATTACGATCTTGATTGTTGTCCCTTCTGTCATAATCTTTCCGTTCATAGTTTCCTCTTTGACTCCCTTGATTTCCGTCCTTGGTGAATTTATTGAGTTTTCTTCTCCGTATCAGAAACTCGATCTCATCTTTCAATTGTCTACAATCGTCGGTATCGTGACTGACTTCCTTGTGGAACCGACATAATTGATTTTGATTTCGTTTAGACATATCAGTCCTTAGTGGCTTCGGCCTTCGGAGTTCCTCCTCTTTTGCTATCTCCATTAGAATTTGGCTCCTGGGAGTGTTCAATCTTGCATACTCCGTAAACTTTGGCCCAAAATTGCTCCTCTTGGGTGGAGAATCAGAATCCTTTGATGTTCTAGGAAACTTTTTCTTGATGTCATACTCATGTGTTTCCTTTCTTTTCTTTGAATTTCCACTACCACCAACAGTGGGTTCATACTTTCTCATGCTTTCCTCAGCCTTGATGTACTTCCCGGCTCTATCTTGGAGCTTCAACATGCTCTCAGGTGGATGTTTTGCCAATGATCTTTTGAAGTGATCATCGGTGGTTCCTTGCTGCAGGGCTATCATAGCTACTTTGTCCTCCAAGTCCGGGACTTTCAGAGCCTCCTGGGTAAATCGATTGATATAATCCCTTAAAGCTTCATTCTTTCCTTGTTGGATTCCCATGAGTGATGCAGAACTTTTCTCATGCACCATTCCACTAACAAATTGGTTGATGAATGCTTTACTTAGTTCTTTGAAAGACCCAATAGAGTTGGGAGGAAGACGGCTATACCAACGTTGGGCCTTGTCTGCCAAGGTTTGTGGAAACACCCTGCACTTGACAACATCATTGGTTGGCTGCAACAGCAGTGCATTGGAGAATGTTCTTACATGATTAGCGGGATCTCCCGTTCCATCATAAGCTTTAATCGTTGGCATCTTGAATTTCCTAGATATGGTAGCTTTCATGATGTCTTGAGTAAATGGTGGCGTAGGATCGTCAGGATCTCCTAGGGGCAACAAAACACTAGGATCACCCCTTGGGGCTTCAGCCCTCTTAGTTCTTCTTGGTGTCGGGTCCAAATTAATCACAGGGACTCGTTGTGCTCTTGCTGCTTCCTCTTCTGCCAATAATTTTTTGAGCCTTGCAGCCTCGGCCTCATGGGCCGCAATCTTTTCCTTAGTAGTTTGGGATTGTTCCCGATTTGTTTGAGAAGAACGTCTTCTCCTTGGGGCAACATCCCTTTCTTTTCCAGTCGAGTCATTCTCATCCTCGGTATAGGGTCCCGAGTAATCTCGAATCAAAGGGGTCCTTCGAGTTTGAGTTTGTAAATTTTGGGGTCCCAGCCCTTGTATATAAGGAGGAACGTATGCCTCGTGGTAGGTGGGATTGAGACCACTACCGCCCGCCATGGGTCGAGGGGGCATGCCATAACTTGGCATCCCCAAAGTTTGAGTTGCGTATTGAGGAAGATCAGTAGTATGAAGTTGAAGACCACTTGGTGCATTCATGAGCAGTGGGGAGGTCGTGATTGGTTGCTGGTGAGCGGTCTCTTGTGGATTAGATCCATGAATGACCATCTGCATGGGATTCGTCCCTTCAATCGAAATTGGGATTTCGGGTCCTTGAGTGGTGGTGAGGGGGATATTCGTCCCTTGAATGCTAGTAGTTGGCGGTGGTTGATTTCCGAGAGTATCAGCTTCAGAGGTGATAGGAAGCTCCTCAGAAGTTTGAGTATCTTGAGTTGTTCTTCGTGGGTTTGCCATGGTTGATGTTGTCTTCTCACAGACGGCGCCAAATGTTATGGATTAAAAAGTGTACTTGTAAATTGATTGCTAAGGTTTAAGAGAGCTTCGAGCTTTAATGGCTGCTCTTGTGTTTCGTGACTAAATCGGTCCTCACAAGATGCCTACGTATCTCTAGTGTTTAGATAATCAAGCCAATAAAAACGTAGTTCTTGGTGTTGCCCTCGGGGCTATGGCGGCATGGGCACACCAAGGATGTAGTGACTTGTACGTCCTTATTCAAGGATGAAGTCTAAAACGTTGTAGATGACGTATGGAGCTGTGTCCAAAAACGTTGTTCTATTGTGAAGGAGCAGGGTCCTTATATAGTTGTCTGGAGCCTCGTATTTAGAGTATGTTTAGGAGACTTAGCGAATAAGTCTCCTTTTTGATAATGGATAAACATTGTATTTCTTGATGGACAAGTCTTTTCCTTGTTGATAAGGACTATGACTCATTATTTCTTTTAATTGGGGATTCTGGATCCTTCTTTGATGAATTTACCATATTTTGGACTCCTTTCCTGAGCTGTATATTTTCCCTATTTATTAATTACGAAATTAATAAATAATTAGGGTTTTGGGCCTTGCTTATTGGGTCGTGTTCTTGGACCAATCCGGGTCTAATTAATACGTAATTAATTGCACTTCTAGGATTATTTTTCAGCCCATATCAAAAGATAATTGTCCGTGATATATTTGGAAAAAGAGTAGATTTTGTTAGAAAAAAATATGCTTTAATTATAAAACGCAATTAGCTAGTTACTCCCTCTGTCCATACTATTTCTTTACACTTTCCTTTCCCTCTCAATTTTTTACATTTCTAAACTTTCCAAAAATAGTAAAATTTTAACAATATTAAAATCAATTATTTCCACTATCCTCACTTTATACATTAAAAATTAATTGTTCCCACAACTTAACTCACTTTTTCTACATTTTTCACTACTCTATTATTTTTTTATTAACATTTGTGCTCAACCCAAATTTAAACAAATGGGTGGGACAGAGGGAGTACTATTTTTATATTATTAAATTATTTTTTAATTAAGATAAATGACCGAAAACCAAAAAATTTAATGTTTCGGCTATTATAATATAGTAATAAAAATATTTTATTAAAAATAATTAAATAAGGCAAGTATTGTACCAAAAAATAGGTACCAAAACTTTTAATGTTTCGTCTATTATAAGATAGTATAGTATATACGATTTTTTAATTAAGATAAATGACCGAAAACGAAAAACCAAAATTTTTAATGTTCGGCTATTATAAGATTGTAATAAAAATATTTTGTTAAAAACAATTAAATAAAGCAAGTACCTTACCAAAAAACAGGTACCAAAACTTTTAATATTTCATATGTTTTAATTAAAAAATGTAATTATTCGTGATATATTTGGAAAAAGAGTATATTTTGTTAGAAAAAATATGTTTTAATTATAAAACGCAATTAGCTAGTTACTATTTTTATATTAATAAATTATTTTTTAATTAAGATAAATGACCGAAAACCAAAACTTTTAATGTTTCGGCTATTATAAAATAGTAATAAAAATATTTTGTTAAAAACAATTAAATAAGTCAAGTACCGTACCAAAAAACAAGTATCAATATTTTTAATGTTATAGTATAGTGTTAGGAATTATGTTGATTCTTAATGATAACTAAATTAACTTTGTAAAATTTGTATAAGTGAAAATGTAAATTTCAATTGATATAAGGTTGTTATAGTATCCGTCGAAAGGTAACTTATCTCTTGATAAGTCTAAATGTAACATACTATTTCTTGTTCAAGTACTAGCAATTGAAATGTAATAGTGTAGGTTGAACAAGTTTTTTTTTATTGACTTACAAATAGATTTGTAGAATAGGGAGGCTAACTTTAAATACTTTGTGCCTTGTAATTTTACATAAGTGAAATTGTATTTCAACGGATAGCCATTCAGCTTTCAACGGATGCACCTTGGAAAGCTTCAACAGATGCAACCACAACACTTTCAACAGATGCTACATCATTAACCTCAACCGATATCACTTCAATTATTAACAGTTGAAATTGTGAAAGGGACAGTTCTGAGAAGTCTCATGGGTTGATGGAACAGAAAGAGCATGGAAACCAGAATTTTGGAAAACCCTGAAGAAAAGGAATAATTATATTTCCATATAGTCAAAAGAGATGATTCTTCAAGGACAATTAGCTAAAAGGCAAATCATTGCAAGGACCATTGGACTTAGAGTGAAAAAGCAAGCTTTTGGACTTTACCTACTGTACACTTTTATGTAGTTCAATTAAGCTTGTAAACTTGGAGTATATAACCAAGTGTAGCAATGTTTTTGTACGTAAGAAATCAGATTTAGTGTTAAGAGCTTAAGCAATATTCATTTGTAAATTGCTGAAGCAAAAACATTGTAACTACAGCTGTGAGTTTGTTCAAAAACTACACAGATATTTCTTCAAATAAAATCTCTCAGGTGGAACAATCAATCCACCTGAATTTTTAATTCTTGTGTTATTAGTTTTCTGCAATTTCACATTTTTGTTCTGAAGTTTAGCTCTGTTAGTGAAAAAGAATTGGAAATTTAAAGGATTGTATTCAACCCCCCCCCCCCACCTTCTACAATCCTGTGATTTAATTGTTAGGGAATAACAATTTGTATCAGAGCAAGATTCTAACATACAAGAAGTTTAAAGATCAAAGACAATCAGAATCATGGGAAAGAAGGATAATGGAGTAAATATACCAATTCTTGACAAAGACAATTACTTTCACTGGAAAGTAAAGATGCATCTACACCTCATGTCTATGGATGAAGGGTATGTGGATTGCATTGAGAAAGGTCCTCATGTACCTATGAAGCCAAACACTTGAATTGCTCAGCAAGGAGAAGGATCCCTAGACACAATTCCTAAACTACCATCAGACTAGACATTGGAAGACATAGCTGAAATGTAAAAGGATAAAAAGACCATGAATATTCTGTTCAATGGTCTAGAAAATGATATGTTTGATAATGTTATCAACTGAACTACAGCCAAGGAAGTCTGGGACACAGTTCAAACTCTATGTGAAGGAACTGAGCAAGTTAGAGAGAACAAGATACAACTTCGCATACAACAGTATGTACACTTTCACTTCAAAAATTGTGAATCTCTGAATGATACTTTTAGTAGATTTCAGAAATTATTAAATGGATTGATGTTGTATGGAAGATTGTACCAAACCAAGGACTCAAACCTCAAATTTCTGAGAGCCTTGCCCAAGGAATGGAAGCCTATCACAGTTTCTTTGAGAAACACTCAAGAGTATAAGGACTTGTTAGGTCCTGATAAGTTTGTAGAGGGGGGTTGAATACAAACTATACCGTTTAATCGAATTTGTTGTTTGAAGATATAACAATTTAAGAACAAATTAATGCGGAATAAACTGAAACAATATTCAAGTTAAATATAACTTATATTAAACTTGAAAGGTGTTACAATCTGAGTACGGAATACAGAGTTCTTGATAAAACAAACCTAGAATAAATTTGACATGAATTTATCTATTTCTGTAATAAAAAGGATCGAATACTAAAAAGTAGTTCGATATAATTTCTAGGGATTATCATCCACTAGATTGTCAAAGCAGTACAAGTGATACAATTCTTATGTATTAAATGTTAAGAACAAGTCAAGAATTAAATCACTGATAAATTTTTGCTCGGACAGTTGAGAAGTAAAGGCAGATAAGAATGTAATGTCTTTTGCTTTGTTCTGTCTTTTTAATGTTCTGTCTTGAATTGATACTTTGCTTTGATCACACTTTTCTATTTAAACCAACTGCCTCCAATTGATCTTCACGCGCCATTTCATTTAACAGAATTGTATAAGGAAGACAATCGGGAAGACTATCTTTTGCCTTGTGAAGACTTTCGGGAAGACAACAATTTGGTCTAGGAAGACAATCGGGAAGACAACAATTTGGTCTAGGAAAACAATCGGGAAGACTCATTTCTAAGTCTTCTTAGTTAAATAAACTAAGTCTTCTTAGTTCATTTCTATTCTAATTTAAATAATTATCAAAGTAAATTATGTATTAAATTAATTCTTTACAGAATTAATTTAATAAATAATTTACTAAGTAATAATAATTATTTAGAAGAGAATAAATATAATCCTTTGTCTTCACAATTAGTTCTTGAATCACTAAAACTTAGATGAAGAAATAACACTTTGTAGAACGTTGACACTCAATGTACTGTCTGGTTCATGAGTGACTAACGACAATGTCTGTTCTTCATCTGTTTGACTTTAAGCAGTGATCCGCTTTTTTTTCCCTTTTCCTTGAACTCTGTAACCTGCACAATTGCTATCACATCTTGAAATCTCTGTCACTTTAATAAATCCACTGAGATTGAATACTTCATTGAGGCTTGATCAATAAATTGAACTTCTTTCAATGTAGAATTACTTCAAGTCTGTAGATGACTTTAACCTTCATTCTTTGACAGATATTATCTTCTGAGATTACTGTGACATTTGATTTTTATTATTTACTTATTACATCTTAATTTAAGTTGAGTAGAATCCTCGGCGTTTACAAATAGGCCTATACATATGCCTTTCAGGACTTCACTCTTGAGAGTCTTTATGGAACATTAAAGACTTATGAGTTAGAAATGGAGCAAGATGAAGAGATTGAGAAGGTCCAGAAGAAAGGTGGTATTGTAGCTCTAGTTGCTAGTGTGGATGCTGAGGACATGAAGATGAAAGGAACTGCTAAAGCTATACCAAACAGTGATGTTTGTGAAGGTAGAGCTGAATCAAGCAAAGTCAAGAGAAAGGTGTATGAAGAAGGTGAATCATCAAATCAAGAGGAAATGGATGAGCTAGATGAGCATTTAGCCTTCCTGTCAAGGAGATTTTCAAAGCTCAAGTTCAAGAAAAATCCTGAGGTGACCAAGCCATTCAGAAAGGACTTTCAACCAAACAAAAATTATGTTGAGAGGTCTAAATTCAAATGTTTCAACTGTGGAATGGGAGGTCATTTTGCCAGTGAATACAAAAGGCCTAAGAATGAGAAGAAGGACATGAAGTTTGAGCATGTTGATTATAAAAAGAAATATTTTGAACTTCTCAAGCAAATGGAAAGGGCATTTATTACTCGGGACTATGATTGGGCTGCTGATGGAAATGACTCTGATGAAGACACTGAATTTGTCAACCTTGCACTCATGGATGATTCAACTGAGCAGGAAGCAAGTTCATCAAGCAATCAGGTAATCACTACAAACCTTACTGAGCTTTCTAAAGAGGAATGCAATAGTACCATTAATGAAATTTCTACTGAATTGTACCATTTGCGTGTAACTCTTAAATCACTTACCAAAGAGAACACTAGAATTAAGGATGTTAATCTGTTCTTGAGTGATAGAAATGTTGGGTTAGAATCTCAATTCATCGAGTTTGAGATAATGAGGTTAGATTGTCAGAATGCTAAAAATGAACTGCTAGCTGTATTGAAAAGAGAAAAAAATCTCAAAAATCAGTTAGCAAAAGAACAGAAATAATTGATACTTGGAATGATGCCAGGAATGTTGCAACCAACATTATTAAAGTTCAAGGAATGGAAACATTCTGTAAAGAAACCTGGAATAAGGAGAAAAAGAAACTAGATGTTGTTGAGGATCTAGGAGCTGATGATGCTTCAACGGATAGTGACCATCCATTGAAAGATAACTCTTCAACGGATGAGAGCCATCCGTTGAAATATGACGCCAGCATAAGTAAAGAAAATCTTGAGAAATTGAACAGGAAGTATGGTCCAACCAGTAAGAACTTTGTTCAAGGAGAAAGTAGCAACTCTAAGAAAGTTGAGAAAATGAACATAGGCCATTTGTCCAACAAGCAATTGAAGGACAAATTAGAAAACATTGAGGTTAAGGCTGAGGTTAAAAAGAAGAAAAATAGAAATGACAAAGTAGACATAAACAAACACAACAATTACACCCCTGATAAATATGCTCCTAGAAAGACATGTGTTAATTGTGGTAGTGTTAATCATTTGTCTACTAACTGCAAGTCTGTTAAAAGTGCAAATGTTCAAATGCCTATGCCTAATGTTCCTATGTCTGTCATGCCTGACATGTTTGCTCATAATTCTCATGCATCCAATCTATATGTTAACATGTCATTTGTTCCTAATCCTTACATAAATGCATTTAACATGCCCCAAATGTCATGGAACATGTCAAACTTGAGCACTATGTATGCACAACATTCACAAATTCCTGCATCAAACATTTATGCACCTGAGAACATGCAAAGAGATATATCTCAAAGGTCAACACCAAGGGTCAAGGTTGATTTAAATCAATCAAAACCTAAAGTGCAAAATGACTTGAGAAATAAGGTGAAGACTAACAAGACAGGACCCAAGGAAACTTGGGTACCAAAATCAACTTGATTTGGTTGTGATGTGTGCAAGGAAACAGAAGGAATCTATGGTACATGGATAGTGGTTGTTCTATGCACATGACTGGAGATTCTACCCTGCTCATAAAATTCAAGGAAAGAGTTGGCCCTAGCATTACCTTTGGAGATGACAACAATGGTTATACAAAGGGATATGGCTTAATTGCTAAAGAAAATGTCATCATTGATGAAGTAGCACTGGTTGATGGACTCAAGCATAATCTGTTACGTATTAGTCAACTGTGTGATAAAGGTTTTTCAGTTTCATTCTCACAAGAAGCCTGTGTTGTCTCAAGCAAAAAGGACAACAATATGGTGTTGATAGGCTACAGAAGGGAAATGTGTACATTGCTGACTTCAATTCCACAAATGGAGATGAAGTCACTTGCCTTTTCAGCTAGGCAAGTAAGGATGAAAGTTGGTTGTGGCACAAGAAGCTGTCACATTTGAATTTCAAGTCTATGAATGACTTGGTGAATAAAGATCTAGTGAGAGGAATTCCACAATTGGAGTTTTCCAAGGATGGATTGTGTGATGCATGCCAAAAGAGGAAGCAAAAGAAGGCATCTTTCAGAAGTAAGAGTGAATCATCAATTGATCAACCTCTACAGCTTCTACACATGGATTTATTTGGACCAGTTAATGTGATGTCAATCTCAAAGAAGAAATACTGTCTTGTGATTGTGGATGATTTTTCTAAATTTACATGGACTTAGTTTTTCACTCCAAGGATGAGGTAAGTGAAATCATACTCAATCACATCAAGGTTGTAAACAATCATCCCGAACTCAAGGTCAGAAGAATTAGGAGTGACAATGGTACTGAGTTCAAGAATTCAACAATGAAACTGTTCTGTGAAGAAAATGGAATTGTTCATGAGTTTTCTGCAGCAAGAACACCACAACAAAATGGAGTCGTGGAAAGGAAAAATAGGACTCTTATTGAAGCTGCAAGAACAATGTTAGATGAATCAAAGTTACCTACTTATTTCTGGGCCGAGGCAGTTAATACTACATGTTTCACTAAGAACATTTCTTTGATAAATCAAGCAAAAGGAATGACTCCATATCAGTTATTGAGGAAAAAGAAACCAACACTGGACTTTTTACATGTCTTTGGATGCAAGTGTTTTGTACTGAGAAATCAAGGTGAAAATATTGGAAAATTTGAAGCAAATGCAGATGAAGCCATTTTTGTTGGATATGCAGCTGAAAAAGCCAACAAAGTCTACAATCACAGAATCAACATTGTTATGGAATCTGTACAAGTTGTTTTTGATGATTCAAAAGTTCAAGGGCTTACAGATGAGGGTTTTCATGAAACTCTCATGTTTGAGAATGAGGTTGATGGACAACTGTATCATGGAGAAGATGATGAAGTCAATGATCAAGAAAGTGAAGAAATTCCATCAAGAGTTAATGTTTCAACAATGGACAACTCAAAAAGTACAAGTGTCTTGGTACCATCTGTTGAAGGGTTAAATGGAGCATCGGTTGAAAGACAAAATGTCATATCTGGTGAAAACCAACTTGATGCATCCGTTAAAATTCATTTTGAGGCATCCGTTGAAGGATCACAAAACAGAATGGCTAACTCAACAAACTCAGGGGGAGTTTCTCTAAGTCAAAACTCAACATCAAACTTTCATGATCACAATAATGACAATGAAGCAACTTCTTCAAGACCTTCTTTGACACCTCAAAGAAAATGGACAAGAGATCACCCATTTGAACTGATAATTGGTGATGCCTCTACAAAAGTCCAAACTAGAAGAGTCACTCAAGATGAATGTTTATACAGTAGCTTTCTTTCACAAGATGAACCAAATAAAGTGGAGGATGCTCTTCTAGATCCAGATTGGGTATTAGCCATGCAGGAAGTGCTAAACCAATTTGAGAGAAACAATGTATGGAAGCTGGTACCTAAGCCTAAAAACGGAAATGTTATAGGTACAAAATGGGTATTCAGAAACAATATGGATGAAAATGACATTTTGACAAGGAATAAAGCTAGACTGGTTGCCAAAGGCTATTCTCAAGAGGAAGGAATTGATTATGATGAAACATTTGCTCATGTTGCAAGACTAGAAGCAATAAGGAAATTCCTAGCCTATGCAGCCCATGCCAATTTCAAGGTCTATCAGATGGATGTCAAAAGTGCTTTTCTGAATGGGGAATTGGAAGAGGATGTGTTTGTCAGTCAACCTCCTGGTTTTGAAGATCCAAATTATCCAGAGTTTGTTTATTTCCTACTCAAAGCACTTTATGGACTGAAGCAAGCACCTAGAGCCTGGTATGACACACTTTCACAGTTTCTTTTAGAGAATCACTTCACTAGAGGTACTGTTGATAAAACTCTCTTCTTTAGAAATGTTAATGGCTCTAGTATACTTGTTCAAATTTATGTAGATGACATAATATTTGGGTCTACAGATGAGAAACTTTGCAAAAGGTTTTCCAAACTTATGCAAAGCAAATATGAAATGAGCATGATGGGTGAACTTACCTATTTCGTTGGCTTACAAGTTAAACAAGTGAAAGAGGGAATCTTTTTAAGTCAAACAAAATATTTTATGATCTTCTAAAGAAATTTGACTTAATGGATTGTTCTTGTTGGTCCTCGTGTATTGCAAAAGGGGGGGGATGAATGCAATACTGATAAAATTCAATCTCAATTTCAACAACCAAAACTAAGATTTAATGTTATCAGCAATATGTATGCATTCACTAACAGTATGATCTAAAGACAAGTTTCACAAAATAAATGTTTTTATTTATTTTGCAAAGTGTTGCTACAACCTCAAGAGAGAATTCTTGAGCTTTTGTTTTCTTCAACACACTTACTTCTTATCGTTACTTACCTAGAATGAATTGATAGTCTAAGTATAAAACTAATCCTATCACTGTCAACACGGGTTTTGTGAAGCTGCAGTCATTATCAAGTGGCAGCTTCTTACAAACTGTCTACCCATGTGACTTTCCTAAATTGCTAACATGTCAGAAATACATTACAAAGAAAGCAACCTAGATTCATTCTATTTCCAGCTACAACAATTCAGCAAATAGAGACTTGACCTTGCTCTTGAATTGATTCGCTTTTGTTTTGTAGTGCTTGAAGCTTCTGTCGTAGTCTTGCAGACTTGGTGCAGTTTAGGGATACTGCAACACGCCTGTTTCTTGAACATTGAGACTGTCACGGGATTTGACTGAGAAGATACCTAGAACAAGGATCTTTCTCGAGACAGTTACTTTTGCCGCAAAGTTTGCTGTCACAGGAATGTACTTTTGGTGACAGTATTAGTTCCCCGCACAGAGTGCTGTCGAGGTTTCCAAGCTTGCTGTCGAGGGCTAAAGTTGCTGTCGCGTAGTCTTCCGCCAATGTTGCTGTCAGAGTGAGTATGCTGTCGTGACTTGCAACATTCTGTCTTCTTGTAATCTTACTGTCAATGCTTATGACAGTAACCTTTATTCATGCTGTCATCTAATGTGCATTCTTTGAGGCTTGAACACAGCAAGTGAACTTCTTTCAAATTACACAACTAAAATGACATTACATACTGATTACAAGAACATACTTTGGCTGTGACAGTATGTTCTACTTAATTAAAAAGAATTAAGTACATACAAGGTTAAGTTGTTTCTATGCTATCACCCATAAATCCCAACAATCTCCCCCAATTTGTTTTTATGGATAATAACAACAAATTTACAATATATGCTGACAACTTAACTAACAAGATCAGAATGGATTAAGAATTTTTACTTAGCTTGAAATTTCCTCTTCTGTCTTGCTACATCCTCTCTTTTGAGAGCTTCTACCAAGCAGCCTCTTAGACCTTCTACAAGAGAGATTTCAGCAGGAGTGACTGCAGCATCTTCTATTTCTTCAATGATCTTCTTGATAGTAGGAGAGATAAGAGAACTAGCATCCCTGAGATTCATCCATAGCTCTAGATCATATGGATAGCTTCTGAAGTGGAGTTCTTCAAGAATGAGCTTGAATCTACTTCCAGGATAAGCATTAAGAGACATCCTCCTTTGCTTGTCCAGCTTTGAATTTTCTCCTTTCCAATAATTCCTCTATCTCATCAGAACAGATCTGCTCCAAGGGATGAATTGATCCAGCTACCATATACTGTAAATCCTTCAGAATAGTTGTTTTTAGCTTGTGCAAGCTGCAAACATAGATTTCTTCTTTTAGATGCTTGATTCTTAAGGGATTTTCCAGCATACATGTTTGATAATTTGGAGCTTCACTTTCTGCCTTGTTGGCAGTCTTGCATCTTTCCAGGAGTTCAGCTTCCTTCTTATCAAGTTCTGACTGATATTGAGAGTATTGAGAAGAGTCAGGTCTTTTGCTTGGCTTGGGTTGCCCTTCCTTTGTGGGTTGGGTTTGCCCTTCTTCTGTGGGTAAATCATCAAACTCATAGTACCAGTGATATGGTATAGGAGAAGCTGGTAGATCAGTAAAAATATCAGCATCATCAAAATCTGCAAAATTGTAGCCAAATTTCTGATAAAACTCAGCATCCCTTTCAGCCTAATATTTCAGAATGTGTTCCATGACAGACTCTGGAACATTATCATAGCTCTCCAGCAACTCTACCATTCTTTCTAGGTAGAAGAAGTCAATTCTCCTTTTATCTATGTTTGACACTCTACCACTGGTTGTTGTGGCTTCCAGATAGAAGTCCTTATTAACCTTGATAGATCTTGATTCTTCCCACCACAGAATGTACTCAGTGACCTCTTGATTTGCATTCAGCTTAACCTCAACACTCTTGATTTCTCTAGATTGCATCTGTTGTATCTTAAGACTGTTAGGAGGTATTGATTGAATTGGCATCCTAAGATTTCTGCCTAATCCAGTGGCCTTTTCCTTTCCTGAGTACTTGTGCTTTCCTTCAGGTTTCTGTCTAGAAAACCATGCTTTTGTTTTAGCTTTCAGTCTTTTGGGCTTGACAATAGCTTTGGTTTCATCCTTGACAGAACCTTTCTTGACAGTACCTTTGTCGACAGTATCTTCCATGACAGCATCTTCTTTGACAGTTTCTTTGTCGATAGTATCTTTGGTGACAGCATCTTTTTCTGCATTTATGCAATCAATAGCACATCTAATAATGCTTGCCTCCAAAGCTTCCAGTATTCTTGACTCCTCTTCATCTGTTGCATCAGCGTCTTTCTTTTCTTGACTAGGAGTTTCTTCATTGCCTTCATTCTGAGATTGAATACCATTATTCCCAGAATTACTTCCACCAGCATTACCTGCATTTCCAGAAGCTTCACCACCTCAAATCTCATCATCATCATCATCATCTTGAAAAGGGATATCATAGAGGCAGCTTCCACCTTGATCAGCTCTTTTGGCATTGGCTCTAGAGATTAGCTCCTTCACTCTAGCTCCCAGTGCCTTGTCTATTAACACCAGCATTTTGTAGATCTCTTGAACAGCATAGGCTCTTCCTGGATTGGCATTTGAGCTGAGTATTCCATATAACACTTTCAGAATTGACTCAGTTTGCATCCTGGATGTACTGATCAAATTCATGTAGCTGTTCCTTCTTGTGCCATCCTTTGTAGTAGATCTATAGAAAACACATGGTGGATTTGTGTAGACTTTAGGTAGCTTCTGTGTGATCATGTTCTGGATTTGCATATTCAATATTTCATTAAATGGTGTTTGAGTTGCCTTGATCTTTCCCTTCATAGCACACAACACCTTTGCTGGCAGACTCTGCAATAATTGCATTGTGATGAAATAAGATATGCCAGAAGTGAGATAGATACTTACAGCCCATCTTTTCTCATCATTCACCATTACACTGACACTGGTGATTTGATCCTTTAACAGTTTTGTGGTGTTGGTTGGACTGTTGCTTGGAGCATTCATTGCTTCTTCCACCAGACTGCTAAATTCAATGTCATGATTGTGTAATGTGCTCTCCCTGTAATCCACCATTATGGTATTGGCTTCTTCTTGATCAAACTCAGTACCATTGGACCAAGTATTTCCTTTCTGGTTGGATTCAGGCAGTTTCCCTTTACCTTTCCCAAGCTTGTTTTGTTCCTCCATTTCTCTCCATCTTTTCTGTAGAGTAGTTTCTTGAGTTGCTGAAGTTGGTTCTCTAATTGTCACAGGAGGTAGAATTGGGTGTCTAGATGCAGGTCTTCTTTGCAATGCATCTTAAGTTGCCTTAGACATTAACACCTTTTTCACCATCCAAGTCAACTTCAACAAGATCCTCAGCTTTATCCCTTGGTTGTCCACTGCTTGGTTTGACTTGCTCCCCCTTTGTCATTGCTTTACTCTTGACTCCAGAAACTTGTTTTGCTCCCCCTTTGGTCTTCACAGATACTGGCTCCCCCTGAGTTCCACCTGATTCCTGTATAGGTATTGATTCTGATCTTACTACCTTCTCCCCCTTAGTTAAGTTGGCAGCTACAAGGTCAGTAAGGAACTGGATAGAGAGTTGAGTAGCAGCAAAACCATCAACCACCAGTTGAGAGAGAGAGTCCATTTTGGAGTTCAAGGTAGCACACTGTCCTTCCAGAGCTTCAATCCTGTTGCCAAAATTTGCAGAGGGGCCACCATTCCTTAACCTTCTAGGAGGGGAAGGAAAAGAAAGGGGCTTGGAGGCTAAGGGGGTTCTCACACTCTCAGGGTGTTTTTGAGTGATCTCATCACTCCTCACTTTTTGACTCTCAAGCCCTAAGGCCTGAATAGTGTGGGCTCCCTCAAGATCTCTCTGGACATGCTCAAGTCCCTCACCTTTTGCCAGCTCATTTGGATGCCTCTCATTTTTATGCTCACCTCTCTTTTCTTTTATCTCTCTTTTCTTTTGCACACCCTCACTCAACCTAAATGCATGGGTATGAGCAGTACTAACATGCATGGAAGGAGAAGATTTAGAATGTACCTTCAAGAGTTTGGCAAGAGGTAGGTCATCATCAGAGGCATCCTCAATAAGTACAACATCAAATTCTGGCTGAGAGGACTGGACAGCATCTTTGGCAGGAATGTTACTGTCAGCAGCGTGGACAGCAGGTTCTGTTATGACAGCATCTTTGGGATGTGGAGTGATAGTAGGTTCTGTGTTGACAGTATCTTTCTCTCCACCCATGACAGCAGCTATGTCCAAGACAGCAACATTTCCAGTGTCTTTGACAACAACAGAGGCTGTGACAGCATCTTCCTGAAGGTAAGATGCTCCTTGGAGTTCAGACAAAGTGTTGGCTGTTTCATTTTCTGACAAAGTACCACTTTGTCCTTGCTCAGTGTTTGGAGGAGTGGTATCCATTTCACTTTGAGAAATGGGTTCTTGTGGACCACTAGATGGGGGCTCATCCATGATTGGAGATGGATGATCAAAACCTGAAGGGTTGGGACTGTCCCCTTCTCTAGGTTGTGGAGAAGAAACAAAAGAATGTATAGGGAAGGAAGAAGGTGAAAGTGTAGCAGAGAGTGGGGGCTGATTCACAGGAGAAACATGTGAACCATCAATAGGAATAGAGAAATCCTCACTGTGCCCTAACTCACTGTGTGTTTCTTCAAGTGGGGGTTCCTCAGGTTGTGAACCATGAGTTTGTGCAGACTCTGTATAGGGTGCCTTGGGAGACAGGCCAATTTCAATAGATGCACCTTGTTGAGAAGGCACATCTAGGGAGGTGTTTAAATCCCTTTCAGTAACCACAGTTTGTTGAGAAACTGCAGCGTGGCTAACAGTGGTTTTGGTCCTCCTAGCTCTCTTCTTCTTAGGCTCAGGGGGAACCACTGGGGGTTCTGCTTGACTACCTTCCTTATTTGCTGCACTAGGTGCAGTGTCTCCCTCTTGACTAACAGAGCTACCACCAACATCAGCTTCTAAGGGTCGTTTCCTGGATTCTTGCAGGGCCTCTCTTTGGGCTTTGGGAAGTCTAGAGGGCCTAGGCTGAGTGTATGGTGTTGAATGGGGGTTAACTGAATTTGGGTCTAATTCAGTTTCATTCGCAAGAGTGAAAGAGTCATAACCAGAAGGTAATGGAAAATCAAGGTTGGACACTTGATCAACCATGTGCTGAGTGAAACAAAGTGGAATATGTGCATTGAGATTATGTGAAGATAACAGTGTGTGTGTGTGTTCTTTTTCAAAACAGAGCAAGCCTCCAAACGAGGGGCATCATTATTAAAATCACAGAATGAATTGATGCACAACATAATAAAGCGAGGGTAGATTGATACCTTCTTACCTATGGCAGCCCTGAGGTGTGCCATGAGGAGAGCTCCAACATTCACCTTGTATCCATGGACAAGAGAATGTGTCAGTTTCTTGATGTAGGAGGGTATCCCATTCCAGCCAGTGGACTTGGTAGAGAACACCTTGACCATCACATCAAATATCATACTCCACTCCTTTCTCAGATGCTTCCTATCCATTTCACCAGACGGATACCATTTGGCTGTTCCCTCTTCGAGAATAGGGCATGCATACCCAATCTTCAAGAAGAGCTTCTTGAGAGTGTCATCATTAGCAAGTTCAGCAAAATTTCTGCCTTCTTGAAGTGTAATTCCAAGAGCAGTGTTGATGACCTCAGCTGTAAGAATGTAGTGTTGCCCATTGATTGTGAATCGAATAGATGGGTTTTCACCCTATGTTTGAGCAACAGCAGTTTGCCAAAATGCCTCAATTCTGTCTAGGTCGAGAATGGGTGTTGAGGTAATGGCAGAACCAAGATAGGACTTGTTTAAGAAAAACACTAGTCCTTTGAACCCTTCACCAGCATCATTTGGGGAAAGAATGCCAGCAAAGTTTGTTTGAGAGAGAGTCTGTTTGGGTGCCATGGAGTTTCAAGAGAAGAAGAAAGTAAGAAAGTAGGTTTTTGCTTGAAGAAAAGTAATTTGCCTTGAGTTTGATGAGAATGATATGTCTGAGTAACTGGGGAATAAAAAGGGTAGCTCAAACGTTTGTGCACAAAAAGTGGAATTAAAGAACGTGTCTTAACCTTCTCACATAACACGTGAGTTACTGCCCGTTATTCACTGTCAAACGTGGGATAAATATCCAATTTCAACGGTCCACTATTCTTGACAGTAACCTGTGCGCTAGAAACAATCTGTCAGTAATAAGCGGTGGTGACAGTAGGTTGAGCGCGACAAAAACTATTGCGCAAAAACTTGATGTCACCGTTAAGCGTTTGAATGAAAGTATTCTTTAAAAGTCTTGACAGAAAGTCTTTCCCCTGCTGTCAAGAAGGTTGCTGTCAAGAAACACAAGACAGTATCCTTCTTCAAGACAGTAACTTAGTCAGGAAATTGTTTCTGCCATTAACTTACCAGAATTCTTTATTCAAACACTTAAGCTAAAATTAACAGAATATGGATTTAGCAATGTAATCTTTTGAGCACAGATATTGTAAAGCATAATGTAACATAAGATTTAAAAGAGATAACTACAACTCAACAAAGGACAAGACAGACAATAATATTAACAGAAGTACAGGAATCCAGAATCAAAGAAGAAAAGGTAAACTCAAAAAATCAAAATACGTTATGTATTCTTGAAGTCCGTAAACAGGTCACGGAAAGAAGTTCATGAAAATGTTCAAGCCTCAGTGACAGCAAAAGAAACAAGACTTTCAAGACGACAGAAGTATGTGAATGATTTAGGGTTAAGTACCACAGGATTCCAGTGATGAAGCAACCAGAACGACAAAGGACGTATCAGCGGCATTGTATTGAAGACATAAAATAAGAATTGATCAAGTGTTATTCATCTGTGAACCAGACCAGTTGCACTAGGTGACAGCACTGAAAAGATCAAGTTGTTTTATCGTCTCGGAAGAAATTGATACAGTCTATTACTTAAACACCCAGGAGCTCAGTGGAATCATTAATGGATAAAAGACAAGAAAAAGTGATTCGATAGTTTTTCTTTTTAGAAAACTATCGAATGATATAAAAAGTGATTCATTGAAAACCAAGTTAAGTTAATTTGGTATTCGATAGTTTTAATTAAAAAACTATCGAATGGTGAATTAACTTAATTCATTCGATGGTTTTTTATTAAGGAGCAGGTGAAAAGTATTCTTGTTGTCAGGTTGATTTTGAAGATGGACGGCCAGGATTGATTCTTCAATTCTAGTTCGATAGTTTTCAATTCAAGTCTACAGTTAATACAGAGTGAAGAAAGTGTCTTCTTCAGTTAAGGATTTCAACACAGAGACATTACTGAGAGAGAGAAGAGCCGGAGAAAATTATCAGAGAAATTAATAGTGCTCAGAACTTGATCATTGTTTTGTATTTGTGTAACCTTAAACTCATTGACGCTAATCTACGGATTAGAAATTGTAGCACCCCTCGAGGTTTATATTTATAAAAAGATATATTCCCTGAAACTTGATTTGGTTTGGTGTGTTTGATTTCGTTATAGAACTGAAAGATTAATCCGCGAACGAAATTAAATTATTTGTGAGTATCGTATTCAACCCCCCTTTCTACGATACTTTGGACCTAACAATTGGTATCAAAGCTACTTGATTGATATACAAATCAGATCCGGTGAATGAGACCAAAATCAAACGTAGCGTGAAAATTCGAAGCAAATTTTTTAACTTTCAAAATTTTTCATTTAATTGGAATTTCTTGAATTTTAAACAATTTGAAATTTTCAGAAACCATGAGTGCTCCAAAGACAACCGCTGGTATTAAAGTTCCCCCGTTTACTAGAGATGATTTCGGTTTGTGGAAGATGAAGATGTTGTTATTTATCAAGGCATCTAATCCGTTGTATATTGGCATATTAGAGAACGGACCGTTTGTACCAATGAAACCAGTTAGTGAATCTACAGCTCCTGATGGTAGAAGGATTCCTTCAGGCACCCAACCTAAGGATATAAGTGAATTTACAGATTCTGACAAAGAACTGATTCGATTGGACACCGGTTTAATGTTGATATTGGCGGACTCCGCGGACAAGGAAATGAGCTATCAGTTGATGAACTGTACAAGCGGGAAACATATGTGGGATACCATTAACCTAATAATGGAAGGAACTGAAGACGTGCAGGAAAACAGATTGGACATTCTGACTTCTCAATACGAAGCGTTTAGGTCACTGCCAGGAGAAAGTATAACTCAGGTCTTTGAGAAATATACTAAGCTCCTCAATGAATTGGCAATGAAAGGAAAGACCTATCCACTGAGAGAATCGAACAGGAAGTTCATGATGACGCTGCCCCATCATGTAGAACACAAGTCATCATCCATTAGGGAAAGAATTGACTTCACAAAGATGTCATTAGAGATGATCTATGGCAAGTTGAAGACCTATGAGATGGAACAGGAACAAAGGGTGATAATCTACGGATCAGGGACAGTGGAGAATAAGCACAATGCACTTGTGAGATCAGCAGCACTTGTAGTGGATGAACCAATAACTTCTGAGATTCAGGTTCAAACCCCTAGAGCTGGAAAGGAGGTGATAATAGAAGCAGAAATGGATTCTGTGAATCTGGGTGTTGATGAAAGTGATTACTACACCCTAGAAGAGCTTGAGCAAATGGAAGACAAAACCATGGCGTACTTAGCTGCAAAGTTTAGTCATATTCGTTTCAAAAGAAACCCTAAGTACAAGTTCAAGGGCTCAACCAACAGATTCCAGAAGAGCAATTATACACCTAGTACAGGCTTTAAGGGAGGCTACAAGACTGGCATGATTGATAGAAGCAAATCAAGATGCTACAACTGCAATGAGTTAGGGCATTTCGCCACTGAATGCCGGAAGCCTCGTCAAGCAAGAGACATGAAAGATGTCTATGGAAAGAAGGATTCTTATGATGAGTTGAAGAAGGAGAATGACAAGCTTAAACAGCAATTGGAGGCATTCTCTGGAAAGCAGAAAGGGAAAGCTTACATAGCAGAGGGAAAGCACTGGGATGATACTGATTCGGATGAAGAGGAGGAATATGTAAATGTTGCTCTAATGGCTGACTCTTCAGAGGAATCACCACAATCATCTCAGGTACCTATCTTAACTACAATTGATATGTCTAATTCTGAGTACAAAAAAACTGTGCAAGATCTTAGTGTAGAATTGTTTAATGTACACACAAGCATGCTAGCATCAGAAATGGAAAATGCTAAACTAGTTCTTAAGATTAAAAAGCTAGAATCTAAAAATGAAGAACTAGAGCTTGTAGCTGTAACATTAGAAGATCTTAAGCAAAAGAATGCGTACTTAGAGAACAAGGTCAAGTGTAATGATGAGATAGAGACTATCCTCAGGAAGCAGATTTCAGATCTAGATTTGAAGCTGAATGCTTTTAAGAATTCCGCTCTAGTGGCTAGGGAAATCATTGATACTCAGACCATAGAGAATAAAACTGCTATAGGATTTGACTATAACAAGAAAGCTGGTAAGAAGATTGTGGAATTCCCTGTGACATCTTCAGTTGTCAAAAGGAATACTCCACATGTTCTTAAGAATGTTGATTGTCCAGTTTTTGTTAAGCCGTTTCCACCACTCTTTCATGAGGATGACCTTTTCATTAGACAAGAATTGCTTGAGGAGGATTTATTGAAGGAAAAAGAGGTAAAGACTAAGTTGCCTAGGAAATCAGTAAAGAATGAATTACCTAAACCTGATTTACCTAAAACTGAAGTAGGTTCCTTAGTTAGTAATGTTAAAAAGAACAGGAATGGGAGGAAGAAGATTGTTAATCAGGAATTGGTTCCATCTTCTCCCATTGCATCTAGGAAGTTGTGCTCTATTTGTAATTCTGCTGGACACCTTACACATGCATGTAAAAAGGTTAAAGTAGAAACTTCTAATACTTCTGAAATGCATAACATGTCTGACATGCCTGATAATCATGAGCCTTGTGGGAAGAAAGAGTGTTTGCTATGTAAGTACAACATCATGCATGCTTATTTTAAGTTGATGAATGATAGTAGCAATAGCACTAGTAATGTTAAATCCACAGATACTATGAATATCAAACAGGGTAAGACTAAATTGAATGTTACTCCTGTTAAATCATCTAAACCTTCAGGACCCAAACAATTTTGGGTACCAAAGTCCGCTTAATCAATCTGTGATTGTAGGGTAAGGTTCAAAGCTCAAAGGTTGTGTGGATTCTGGATAGTGGCTGTTCTAGACACATGACAGGTGAAGAGTCCCTGCTTACAGAGGTGGTTAAGAAGACCGGCCCGATTGTAACCTTTGGAGATGACAGCAAAGGATTCACTACGGGATATGGTAAATTGAAAGCTGGAAATGTCATCATTGAAAACATCTCTCTTGTTAAAGGATTAAAGCACAATCTTCTAAGTATCAGTCAGTTCTGTGATAAAGGCTACGATGTAGATTTCAGAAAGGACAAGTGCTTGATCACCAACAGGAAGGATGAGAAGCTTACTCTACTGGGAGTGAGAAAAGGAAATTTGTTTATAGCTGACTTAAGTTCTACCAGTGAAGGAGAAGTTACATGTTTCTATGCAAAGGCATCTTCAGAACAAAGTTGGCTATGGCACAAGAAGCTCTCACATCTGAACTTCAAAACTATGAACTCTTTTGTAAAGAGAGAGTTAGTGAGAGGGTTGCCCCTGATGGAATTCAATCAGGAGGGACTATGTGAAGCATGTGAAAAAGGGAAGTCGAAGAAAGCATCACATGGAAGCAAAGGAATGACAAGCATTACTGAACCATTACAGCTGATTCATATGGATTTATTTGGTCCAGTTAATGTTATGTCACTTTCAAGAAACAGATGTGCATTGGTGATGGTGGATGACTACTCCAAGTACACGTGGGTGTTGTTCATACAAACAAAGGATGAAGCAACACAACTAATCATTGATCACATCAAGAAGATAGAAGTGGAAGCTAAGCTATCTGTGCGGACAATCAGATCAGACAATGGAACTGAATTCAAGAATGCAGTTCTAAATGATTTCTGCTCAGAGAAAGGAATATCAAGACAGTTTTCAGCACCAAGAACTCCTCAACAGAATGGAGTAGTGGAAAGGAAGAACAGGACCTTGGTTGAAGCAGCAAGGACCATGTTGAGTGAATCAAAACTTCCCACTTACTTTTGGGCTGAAGCAGTGAATACAACTTGCTACACTCAGAATCGAACCCTGATCAACAAAGATCATGAAAAGACTCCGTATGAGTTAATGGCCAACAAGAAGCCAACACTGAAGTACTTTCATGTGTTTGGTGCAAAGTGCTTTGTACTTAAAGATGGAGAACATCTTGGCAAGTTTGATGCCAAAGCAGATGAAGGCATTTTTCTAGGCTATTCTCTGGAATCTAAGGCTTTCAGGGTATATGTGATTGAAGATAAGAAGGTGTTGGAAAGATTTAATGTAACATTTGACGACACCAAAAGACCAGGCCTGCAAACAGGAGAGAACTCTGAAACTTTGGTATTTGAAAATCTATCAGGAGATCTCTCTGACAATGAAGAAGTACCTGAAGTTGTTACAGTCATTAATAATAATCATAATGATAATGATTCTGGACAAAGTGGTGACCAAAGTGGAGATCCTCAACATACAGGATCCACTAGTCAGTCTTCAGAATCAACAGATCAGACCGTCAACAACTCAGGGGGAGCAGGAGAAGGATCAACTAGTCACACTCCACAACATCTAGAACAAGGAGAATCATCAAGATCGCATCTGCCAAGACAAAGGGTATGGAATAGAGATCATCCCTTTCACTTGATCATTGGTGATCTGGACACAAGAGTGAGAACTAGGAGAACATCACAAAATGAATGTCACTATTCTGGGTTTCTTTCAGAAACAGAACCTAAGAAAGTTGAAGATGCTCTAGATGATCCAGATTGGGTGATTGATATGCAAGAAGAACTCAATCAGTTTGAAAGGCAGAAAGTTTGGAAGCTGGTACCCAGGCCTAAGGGAAAATCTGTTATTGGAACACGATGGGTATTCAGAAATAAGTTGGACGAAGATGGCATTGTAACGAGAAACAAAGCCAGACTGGTTGCTAAAGGTTACTCTCAAGAAGAGGGTATAGATTATGATGAAACCTATGCACCAGTAGCAAGACTTGAGGCCATCAGAATGTTTCTGGCATTTACTGCACACTCCAATTACAAGGTATATCAAATGGATGTGAAGAGTGCTTTTCTGAACGGGGAGTTAGAAGAAGAAGTGTATGTGGAACAACCTCCAGGTTTTGAGGATTCAAAACTGGCAGACTTTGTGTACTTTCTATTCAAAGCTCTCTATGGACTCAAACAAGCTCCGAGGACATGGTATGACACTCTCTCTGAATTCTTACTTGAAAATGATTTTACAAGAGGTGTTGTAGACAAAACTCTCTTTGTCAAAAAGCATAAAAATGATTTGATATTGGTGCAAGTATATGTTGATGACATAATATTTGGTTCTACTAATGATGATCTATGCAAGAGATTTGCTAAGTTAATGCAGAGTCGTTATGAAATGAGCATGATGGGTGAATTGTCATTCTTTCTTGGACTACAAGTATACCAAAAACAAGATGGTATATTCATTTGTCAGTCCAAGTACATCAAGGATCTTCTTAAGAAGTATCAAATGGAAGACTCATCTACAGTAAAGACTCCTATGCCAACTACCACTAAGCTTGATAAAGATGAAACTGGTAAGAAGGTTAACATCACAGGCTACAGAGGTATGATAGGCTCATTACTTTATCTCACTGCAAGTAGACCAGATATAATGTTTGCAACATGCTTGTGTGCTAGATTTCAGTCTGATCCTAAAGAATCTCATCTAATAGCTGTTAAGCGAATATTTAGATATCTTAAGGGGACCCCAAATCTTGGAATTTGGTACCCTAAAGATACAGGATTTGATCTTATTGGATACACAGACTCTGATTTTGCAGGTTGTAAGATTGATCGGAAGAGTACTTCAGGAAGCTGTCAGTTTCTTGGAAGAAGGTTAGTTTCCTGGCATAGCAAGAAGCAGCATTCAGTGTCCACATCAACAGCCGAGGCTGAATACATTGCTGCTGGTAGCTGCTGTGCTTAGATCTTGTGGATGAGAAACCAACTCCGTGACTATGGACTTTTGTTGACAAAGATTCCAATATTTTGCGACAACACAAGTGCCATAGCAATCTCAAACAACCCAGTGCAACACTCGAGGACGAAGCACATCGACATCAGGTATCATTTTATCCGAGAGCATGTCATGAATGGAACTGTGGAGTTACATTTTGTACCCACAGAGGATCAAATTGCAGACATCTTTACTAAACCACTTGATGAATCCACTTTCAATAAGCTGGTTGGTGAACTTGGGATGTTAAATCTTTCTAATTGATTTTGATTAGAAGTCAGTAACTGCAGAGAGTCCTGGTGAATACATGAGTTTAAGAATTGCTATATCCTTAGGACTCGTGAATTTATTTTCTGGAGCAATTCTCGTAGTTAGGATTATTATACTAATTTTATGTCATAATTATGGATGATATATCTTCTGGCATTTAATTAGTTATTAATTCTAAAAATTATTTAAGTGCTAATATTTGTACTAAATATTCAAGCATTTATTTAATTTGAATTAATTTGCTTTGTTTTTAACATTGTAGATTAATGCAGCATAATTGATTAGATTTTAATTGGTTAATATCACTCAATGATATTTAATTGATTTTATTCTAAGAAAATTGTGAATTTTCTGTTGAGAATTGATTTTGGTAAATTTGAAAAGATTTATTAGAATTAAAACTAGGCAGGAAATAAAAATTCTGATTTTTAAAACAAGAACGGGTTTTAAAATGAAGACAGAAGCAAAAAATATCGAATTTAGGAAATTCGATAGTTTTTCAAGTACATTGATAAATCTATCGAAAGTTAATTTCGATGGTTTTTGAAAAGGAAAAAGAAAATCTATCGAAAACAATTCTCGATAGTTTTTTAGAATCTTTTTAAAATATATCGAAAGAATTTAATTAATTCTATATCTAAATTCTCGATAGATTTTAAAAATTAAATTGCAAAACCATCGAAAGGAATTCACTTGATTTAATATTTGAATTCTCGATAGTTTTCCAAAAAGTTCTTCGATAGTTTTGGTATTTTAAGAAAACAGACTTCGATAGTTTTCAGAAAAGCTTTTTAAATTCTGATTTTCTAATCCCTTCGATAGTTTTTCAAAAACCATCGAAGGATAGTTGACCTTTTTGCCCCTCTGAAAAACTATCGGAAGTACATTTAAATACTATCGAAACCTGAAAGGACATTTTTGCCCCTGACAGTTTCAAAAGTATAAAACATTGCCTTGTCTTTTTCATTATCAGTTTTCACAGATCTGAGAAATACAAGCTCTCGTTTAAAATACTTACAAATATAGACACAATCCAAGAACATCACCATCGATACTTTCTTCAGTTTTTAACCGATTAAAACTCAAAATTTTACTGTTCTTTCACAGTTACTTGTTTTTAACCGTGAAAGTGTGAATTGTTTTGTGTTTTCTCTCTCCTGTGAAGAAGAAACCATCGAAAGTGTTTTGATTTCTAAATTCTAAGTTCTGTTAACACTCTTCTACTCTATAAAGAAATTGGTTGTCAATTGATTTCTTTAGTGTTTAAAGAGAAGGTTGGTTTCTAAAAGTTAACAACTTAGGGTTTCTGATAAAAGTGTTCGAATTTGTGTATCTCTGAGAAAAAGGGGTAATTTTGTTGGAGTTTGATTAATTAGAAATAATTAATTAAATTTAAAAGGAAAAATAGTTTTGGTTATTTAAATTTTCTGGAAATTTTAAAATATGGCTGGAGAATTTATTATTACCAAGACTAATCATGTCTCGTTCCAAAACTTGCAATCCATAACGAACTTACAGTTTCGTGCATGGGCAGAGTTTTTGAACACACGTTCATTAGTGGCATACGCTATGAGTACTCCCGTGGTCCTTTGTATTGATCAATTGACTGCGTTGTACACATCCGCCACGGATACAAGTGAGAATAATATAAGATCCTTCAGTTTTGTTGTGCCAGGGGGCAGAACAATAAGGGTGACGGAACATGACTTTAACAGAGTACTTCATTTTCCTACAGAAAACCTTGTTCCTGATCCTACAACTGAGGAGATACATGCTTTCTTCACTCTCATTAGAAGTCAACAACCTAACTTCTTTGTGGGAGAGTTCCTTAAGCATTACTTGCCAAAAGCATGGAACTTTTTCTTTCATACCCTAATCCATGTTTTTACTGCCAAGCTTACAAATCTGCATGGTATTCCCTTATTCCTTCAAAAGATAGGGTTTGCCATTGCCCACAATAGGCATATTAACATTGGACGGTTACTGATTGATCAAGTAATCATATGCATGGGACCACTGGATGAAAGAACAGGCATAAATGAAGATGTGCTCTGTTTCTATCCTAGGTTCCTACAGCTAATTCTCAATGATATCTTAACAGATAATGAACGGGAGATCTTTGAAGGTGAAGCCAACCAGGAGTGCATGAGAATGAAGAGCAATGCCATAACCGCTCTCATTAGGAAGAACAACTATCTTCCAGGGGTACCCACTGTTCTCACTGAATATCTAAGAACGGTGCCCCTACCACTTCTACCCCCAGGGGAACAGGTAAATCAAGGTAATATTCCACAACCTGAACCTGTAATGGCACCTGAACCAATGGATGTTGATCCAGAGCCCTTAGTGGCCATTCCTGACCAGGAGGTTGCAAACCCACAACCTCTAACCACGGTCGAAGAGCCTTTGGAAGAGCCAAATGAAAACATAAACGAACCTCCTTCCCCTACTATACCCATTAAAGAACCATCCATGAGTGTAGAGGGAGATAGTGCCAAAGCAGCACCACATAAGGAGATACACCCTTCAACAGCAGCTCTGCCTTCCTTTAAAAGGAGAAGAACAGAAACTGAGGCAACTGCTGATACTTCATTTCTCTCATCCAAAGCGCCCTTTACTGATTTTTCTGATGCTGATTGGGCTACGCTAACGAAAGCAATATCTGAACCAATAGCTCAATCAAGTAAGGAAGAATTGACGGAAGCAACTAGTGTTCCGACCATATTACGGTCAGGTTCACTGGTTGAAGGTTCTAAGAACCAAGGGTCTTCACAGATGTCGAGAGAAGGCTTTGACCTAAATGCACAATCTAAAAGGTCATTGTCTACCTCCCCAGATGGAACATATCTGGATCCTGCGGGTAAAGGGTCTGACGTAGGTGCAGATCGGCAACTCGTTGACAGTGAATCAATTACTATTGAGGAGTCAACTGAGGTGAAGTCTTTACAGACTCACGGGGAAGATTCGGGATCTCTGCTGTTAAAAGAGCCTGTTTCTAACCCCCTAGAGATTCAAACTCTAGATCCTTCAAAGGATATATCATCTAAGGATGATCAGCAACTTGGTTTATCCAAGGACGGGGACTTGTGAAGCCCCATTGCACCACCGGTGACCTCCTTAAGGACGGCTACGGTGATCTCTTCTGCAGGTACAATCAGCACAAAGGATTTGAGTGAAACAAAAACACTTACACCTGGCCTGAGTGGGAAAGGAAAAATGATTCAAACACCGACAGAAACGTTGAGTGTACACCCAGAGCCAAATGTGAGGAGTGACACCCTAACCCTACCTAATATTGATGATCTGCTGTTACCTACAGAAAGAGAGCTACAAGTTCAATCTTCCCTCAAGGAGATGACAGTTCGAGACAAAGAAGGAAATCCACTTTTCAAGGTTCCACTGCGACCTTCCTTTGACCAAGGGATCTCCTCCAGTCAAGACAATGTTTCTTTAAAGTCTATTCAAGAGAAAGTTGACTTGGCTACAGCTGATTCCAGAAGAACATTCCGGGTCATTGGCAGTGCTTCTGGCACTATAACAGGTACGAAGCAGGCAGTGGACTCCTTAAAGAAGGAAGCTATGGAAGAACTAGTCGAGCTGAGGATGGACGTCAGGGAACTTAAAGATGGATTCATGAATGAAGTAACTGCACTGTCTCAAGGACATGAAGCTTTGAAAGAAGACGTTCTGGTTATCCGGGATGGTCAAGCGCGGGTAAAAGATGCAACGAATACCCTTTCAAGAGTGGAGTCTAAGCTAAACAAGAGGCTGGATCACATGGAAAAGACTACCAACTCAAGATTGGAGAACATTGACCTGTCGCTAACTTCTATAAATGAATTTAATAAGCAGCTTATGGATTTCTTGGAGAATCAAGGTGACGGAGTACAGTCTATATGGAGTATGTTGAAGAACCAACAATCTGGACAACCTGGTCCTTCCTATCAGGAACCTGATCCTTCTAATGTCTTTTATGTTGATGATGCTTTTATCGAGGATTCCTCAACTAAGGGGGAGAAAGTTGGAGAAGGGGTGAAGGATAAATGGGGAGTTTGGGAGACTGTTGAAGCTATTCCAATCAGACAGTACTGGATTGAGGAGCTTGTAGAGGAAGACAAGGAAAGTGAAGAGGAATTTGAGGTCCTGCATGAGCAACCTATTCAAGAGGAGCATGAGCCATATTATCCAGAGCCAATAGAACATCCTATCTTGGATGATGATATGGAAGAAGCAAATTCTCTATCACCTGAAGAAGAAGCTGCCTTGGAAGCAATAAGAGCTCAGAGAGCTGCAATAGATGCCAGGCAAGCTGAGAAAGAGAAACAGCAAGCAATTCTGAGAAGTGAAAAGCTAAAGAGAATCAAAGTGTATAATGAAGTGAGGAAGAAGAAGATGATAGATCTGGCAAAGAAAGATGGTACTGAATGGGAAATGGCTTACAAAACCTTTTGCGGAGTTGAAGAAGGATTACAAGTCAACGACAATGCTGAGGTGGAAGTTATTATTCAGGACATCAGAAGTGCTAATCTTGAAGATCAGACTTACTTTAAAGCACTGAGAAGCTCTATAATCTGTTTGACAGCTGGGGTTAAAGCAAATGGTGCCTGGAGCTTATTAATCAGTTTCCTGGAAAAAGGTACATTTGTGATTTCCACTAAGTTTTTAGAACAGAGGACATATACAGAATTGCAGGCTATACTCATCAAGATCCAAAGAACTACAAGGCTAAATGAACTGCTCCGTGAGCATGTTAAGGAGATCGTGATGAAAGTCAGTCCAGAGATTACTGAAGATCCTCCAATGGTTAGATTCATGACGAATGACTTGTTCAGAATCTGCTATTTGGCTGAGGACAAACTGAGGGACTATCCAAGCAACTATCTAATCTCAGTTGAGAAGTATCTTAGATCCACTGGATTCTCATCAACGGAGAAGGACAAAGCAGCAGACACTCTTAGAAGATTTCTAATGGAGAATGTTCCTTACTATAGGAAAAGAGTGGAAAGAGGATTGGAAGTGCATACCAGACTGCCAAACATGCCAAATCTAAACAAGAAAGATGTTAACATTGCATGGTTATGGGCTGGAGTGGGTCAAGAGGTTGAATATATTGGAAGACACATCCAAGGAGCAATCCTTAAACCTGGAGAACCACTGCACTATCTATCTGTGATTGATTATCAAGCTGCTAACTCCGATCCAATGATTGAAGAAGGTGAGATTGGAATGGACTGAAGATTGAAGCAAAGAACAAAAGAACTATCAGCTCAGACTAGAGGAGCAACTTCATTGTATAAAGTTTAATTGTTTTTTGATTTATGAAATCTGGAAATGTATATATATCTGATCCAGAATGCATTAATATTATTACGATGTCTTACTTTAAGTAGTTTAATGTTTCCTTAGTTAGTTGAGTTATCCTCGAAGTATTTGCTTGTCGAACTCTATCCAATCAAATAGGGGGAGATTGTAAAGCATAATGTAACATAAGATTTAAAAGAGATAACTACAACTCAACAAAGGACAAGACAGACAATAATATTAACAGAAGCACAGGAATCCAGAATCAAAGAAGAAAAGGTAAACTCAAAAAATCAAAATACGTTATGTATTCTTGAATTCCGTAAACAGGTCACGGAAAGAAGTTCATGAAAATGTTCAAGCCTCAGTGACAGCAAAAGAAACAAGACTTTCAAGACGACAGAAGTATGTGAATGATTTAGGGTTAAGTACCACAGGATTCCAGTGATGAAGCAACCAGAACGACAAAGGACGTATCAGCAGCATTGTATTGAAGACATAAAATAAGAATTGATCAAGTGTTATTCATCTGTGAACCAGACCAGTTGCACTAGGTGACAGCACTGAAAAGATCAAGTTGTTTTATCGTCTCGGAAGAAATTGATACAGTCTATTACTTAAACACCCAGGAGCTCAGTGGAATCATTAATGGATAAAAGACAAGAAAAAGTGATTCGATAGTTTTTCTTTTTAGAAAACTATCGAATGATATAAAAAGTGATTCATTGAAAACCAAGTTAAGTTAATTTGGTATTCGATAGTTTTAATTAAAAAACTATCGAATGGTGAATTAACTTAATTCATTCGATGGTTTTTTATTAAGGAGCAGGTGAAAAGTATTCTTGTTGTCAGGTTGATTTTGAAGATGGACGACCAGGATTGATTCTTCAATTCTAGTTCGATAGTTTTCAATTCAAGTCTACAGTTAATACAGAGTGAAAAAAGTGTCTTCTTCAGTTAAGGATTTCAACACAGAGACATTACTGAGAGAGAGAAGAGCCGGAGAAAATTATCAGAGAAATTAATAGTGCTCAGAACTTGATCATTGTTTTGTATTTGTGTAACCTTAAACTCATTGACGCTAATCTACGGATTAGAAATTGTAGCACCCCTCGAGGTTTATATTTATTGTTAGCACAAAATCACGCAAGCGCACGTGGTCACAAGTAATATACGAATAAGTCAAGTTCGTTCCCACAGAGATCTAATGAGGTGTTCAATTCAATTAATGTACCTATGCAACAATGTATGATTTTTATCCACTGCTAAGACAATTAACAATTTGGGTTTGATTATCTAAAATTAACTAGAGAACAAATTATTAAACTAAGAATTAACTAACTAAGAGGATTAAAATCGATTTATGTATATGAGAATAAAACATGGGATCCTAACTTCATTAAATACTTCATCTAGAGTCTTTTGTCTTTAATCAATGCATGTGACAGTTGTGACAACTAATCAGATAACACGAAATCAGTATACGCTACCTTTCAGTATACGTATACCAAACCACTCAAACATCCACAAAAGAGATAGAAGTTGGGTAGACACCAATTATGCTTAGACCCTATATGTCTATAAGATTTGAAAACATAACGGTTTAACGAGCAAGTTATCCATTCAGATTACATAGGGCAGGTAAGATGGTTAAAATTACCTACGAATCATGCATGACAAACATACATAAACCTATGCTAGCATGGCAAGTTCCAAACCTCTATATCCACTTTCGCATTCAATAGAGATTAACAAACAATCTTAGATGTTAGCTACGCATCCAAGAAGAATAAGCACAACCAAACTAGGATATCAATTAGCCATCACACACACATCTTTAAAACAATTAACTACTAAAATCCATAAATAAATCCGATAGAATCCCACGATAACGATTAGTTCATAATCGAACCGCTTGTCACCATGGGATTTGATGAAAACATGATAATGAACAAGATTCGAATAATATGGATACTAAAGTAATAGAGTTGAGAAAACAAATCCCAAAAGCATCCAAGAGTATCGCCAAGAAAAATACAAAAGAAAAGTAGATCTAGAACTCCGTTGCTTGTCACGTGCGTAGGAATCCTTCGTCAAACTTGAATCTCCGTGTCTCGACTCTCTCTCTATGTGTTGCTAGGAATAGGTTGTGATTATTGGTGAAGAGTTGTGTTTATATAAACTCCAGGAGGCTTTGTCAGCAAGATATTTCCAATTAAAAATCGAATTCAGAAAAATTTACAAAAATTCTGCCAGGCGGCCGCGCCCGCGCGTTTGCTGCGCCCCCGCGCGTTTGGTCCGCGCCCGCGCGCCAGGTTACTGTTCAGAATTATAGAAAATGTTGTCCTCTTCGCGTGAGCTGTAAGATCATCAGAATCGGACTTGTAGAACTCCAGATATGGCCAAAACAGTGAAGACTGCGCAACCTACCCGGAAAATCCGAATTTTAATCAAATTAACCTCCAACTCTTGGTTCTGCAAAACTTAATGAAAACACATTAAACACACCACATACTTGAGTTCAAGTCATCAATTTAAGCCGATATGAAGCGTTCCAAGTAGATATAAAATCCACTTATCACACCCCCAAACTTAAACCGATGCTTGTCCTCAAGCATAAATAATATAACTATATACAACTAACTAGTACCACTTCCGTAGGTGATCACGGTTGCATTTGGCATATGCAACAAGCCCTTTAAACCCCTAGGCAGCCCTAGTGGACGAGTAAGGTCTCGTGAGGGCCTATAGCGAATGTACCCACAAAATCCATCTACTCATGCAACTAACAATGCAATGCATGTATGCAACTAATATGAAAATGCAACGATCCCTTCAAACCAACCAAAACCAATCAACAAGCTAACATCTCAAAGAACACAGTCTTCCAAACAGAGTTCGACCAAATTCCCATCGACCAACAAGACAAACACAGAAACGTGCGTGTGTGCGATGCTCACCAATATACTCCCAAACTAAATCAAGACCATAACTACTCTTAGCCAAAACAACCACAAGCTTACAAACAGAATGAACTCTAGACACAAGAAACCACTTAAAGACACCTCAATATCCACTTGAGTTAGACAGGAATTCATGCTTTTATTACAGAACAACATACTAAACACAATACACATGCTTATTTGACCGTGCAATGGTTAAGACCCCAAAAGGCTTATACAATAATACCCATGTAGCGAGCTTTAGGTTAGTGGATCCCAGACCGGAAAAAATCTTAGGTCACTAGGCACAAAGTCCCCTAGAACTTAATTGCTCGAGTATTAAAGAGCTCAACCTGATCAATTCTGCATAAAACAACTAACACAACTTCTTCTTTTTTTCTTCTTTTTTTTTCCTTTTTTTTTTTAAATTTCGGAATGAGTGCACTTTGCCTTTTTCTCATCCCACCCTAGACTACTCATCTTTTCAATGAGCCGGCTACTAGCCATTTGACGCCTAGCCTTTATTACAACTAGCATGAAATCCCTGGTTTCCCCCAAACTTATACATAAGTGCTCCTTCGTTTTCAAGAATCTAGCCAACATTCTAAATGTAAACAAGTGGTTAAATTCTAACACCAAACAAGCATGGTCTGATCAAATTCAAAAGCAACCAATGAGACTTATGAACTAGATTTGTTTCTGGCATGCAAGTCAATACTTAGAAACTTAATCAACCTTCTATTCATCACAACCACACTCCAATCAACATCGACTCACCAACGGAAATAGTCAAGTCCTACGGGATCATGAAATATGCATGCAACTAAAATGGACTCACATGATAAATAAAAACTATGCAAACAGAATGCCCTATATGACATGAACATGCAAAACTACGAATAAACTACAACTACACATGCAATATGAATCCTACATGAGACACATACTAACTATACAAACCCATACATCACCCCCAAACTTAACATATTCAATGTCCTCATTGAAGGTAATAAGAAAGATAGTAGAAACATACCTAACACATGGGTTGCCTCCCACGAAGCGCTGTCGTTAATGTCATTTAGCCAGACAAATGTGAATCAAATCATGGTGGCTCGAAGATCGCATTTGACTTGTCCTTAGTAGAAGGACCATTCACCCATTGTTTGATAACCTTCTTGCTTTCTTCCCACATCTTTTCCAATTCAAACTTCACCTTGACTTTTCTATCAATCGATTTTTTCTTTTTCTTCTTTACACCTCTAAGGTGTTTATGCTTCTCCGTCAATTGATAAGAACACTCTTTTAACTCATCATCCTTGTTCCACCTTCTCAACACATTATCTTCACACTCTTTAAAAATCACCAACTCATCATTCAGAAGGACATACTTCAAATGTGGTGGAAGTTTTCCAAGCTTGACATTCGAAAGATCGCGAATGGAAGAATTGTCAATGGAATCACTGATGTGATGCTCGAACTTGTGCATGTCCGAATTTTTGCTCAACAACTGATCGAACTCCTTTCTCTGACCCGTATCAACCATCTTCAAGCTAAAACACTCTTCCTCCTCTGTCGGAAATTTCATAGCCTTGAACACATTAAAGATGACCTTTTGATTACTCACCCTCATTGTGAGCTCTCCTTTCTGAACATCGATCAACGCTCGGCCAGTAGCCAGAAAAGGTCTTCCCAAGATGATAGGAATCTTCTTGTCCTCCTCAAAGTCAAGAATAACAAAATCAGTAGGAAAAATCAGCTTATCCACCTTTACCAAGACATCCTCCACTATACCCCTCGGATATGTGATCGACCGATCAGCCAACTGTAAGGTCATATTAACTGGTTTCCGCTCAGGCAACCCAAGTTGCTTAAAAACAGACATTGGCATTAGATTAATGCTAGCTCCCAAATCACATAAGCATTTGCTGAAAAGTTGATTGCCAATAGTGCAAGGTATGGTAAAACTTCCCGGATCTTTAAGCTTCGGTGGCAATTTCTGCTGTAGAACTGCACTACACTCCTCTGTCAAAGTAACGGTGTCCAAATCCTCGAGTTTCAACTTCCGAGATAGAATACCCTTCATGAACTTAGCATAGCTCGGCATCTGTTCAAGAGCTTCTGCAAAAGGTATGTTGATGTGTAACTTCTTGAAAACCTCGAGAAATTTGGCGAATTTTGTGTCAAGATTCTGCTTCTGTAGCCTCTTTGGATATGGAGGAGGAGGATAGATCTGGTTACTCTCTGTAGTCTTCTTCTGGAGCCTCTTTGGGTAAGGAGGAGGTGGGTAAATAGTCTGCTCCGAAGTAGACTTGTCAGCAGAATTTTTGCTCTTTTTAGCCTCACCGTCCAACTGCTTAGCTGCCAAATCAAAAATTGGCTTTTCCTTAGAAGGTTCCACCTGATGCTGCTGAATTTCTTCCTCTTCTTCAACTGCTGATTTTTGATTGCCCGTGACCTTTCCCGATCTCAAGGTAACTGCTTTCACATGTTCTTGGACAACTGTCTTTCCTGGATTAGGCTCCGTATCGCTAGGAAGAGTTCCCTGAGCTCTGCTGAGTAAGGCACTTGCCAACTGCCCCATCTGATTCTCCAAAGTCTTGAGCGATGCCGCCTGGCTTTTAACTATCATTCTCAACTCATCCAATTCAGATTTTTCATTCGAAGACTGCCCCGCACTAGCATGAGGTTGTTGCGGAAATCCTGGTGGCTGAAATTGTTGCCTAGGAGCATACTGTGGCTGAAAATTCTGCCCTTGCTGCTGCTGAAAATTCTGAGGATTGTAAGGCTTTGCTCCAAATTGCTGACCTTGGAACTGCTGATACTGCTGTTGAGGTTGATTCTGGCCACCCTGATTGTTACTCCAGCTGAAATTAGGATGGTTCCTGTTGTTGGGATGATAGGCATTAGGCACTGGCTGCTGTGATCTCTGAAAATTGCTCACGAACTGTGCCGATTCACTAGATATGGCACACTGATTCGTGTCATGTGCCCCCGCACAAAGCTCACAAACACTAGCCACCTGTTGAACTCCACAATTAGTCAGAGAGTCCACTTTCATTGTCAAAGCCTTCAACTGGGCTGCTATAGCTGTAGCTGCATCAACTTCAAGAACTCCTGCTACTTTGCCTTGGTATAATCTCTGAGTAGGATTCTGATATTCATTCGCAGCCATCATCTCAATTAACTCATAAGCTTCCTCGTAGCTCTTAGCCCATAGAGCTCCACCTGATGCCGCATCAAGCATTGGTCGAGATTGACCACCTAGTCCATTATAAAAGCAATTGATCACCATCCAATCAGGCATTCCATGATGTGGACATCTCCTAAGCATCTCCTTGTATCTCTCCCAAGCTTCACATAAAGTTTCTCCAGAATGCTGAGAAAACTGAGTAAGAGCATTCCTGATCGCAGCAGTTTTAGCCATGGGGAAGAATTTAGTAAGAAATTTCTGAGCAAGATCCTTCCATGTAGTAATAGAACCTGCTGGTAGAGAGTGCAACCAGCCCTTAGCCTTATCCCTCAGAGAAAATGGGAAAAGTCTCAGCTTCACGGCATCTTCCGACACTTCGTTGGTCTTGAAGGTGTCGCATATCTCGATGAAATCCCTAATATGCATATTAGGATCTTCTGTTGGAGCACCCCCAAACTGAACTGAATTCTGCACCATCTGAATCGTGCCAGGCTTGATTTCAAAGGTATTAGCTGCAATAGCCGGCCTGACAATACTCGACTGAATATCATTGATCTTTGGCTGAGAATAGTCCTTTAAAGCCTTAGCTGCAGGTGCTACTCCTTCTGGAACGTCTCCCATCTTTACTAACTTTAATCTTTCTTCTTCCAATTTACGAGTCTGAGAACGTGTTCGCATACACGTTCAAGTACCTGAAACACACAGAACAAACAACTACAATCCGAGTCAGTGAACTCTAACGACCACTGATGACAAGCACATAAACTAAAATAAAACACCGATGATCCCCGGCAGCGGCGCCAAAAACTTGTTAGCACAAAATCACGCAAGCGCACGTGGTCACAAGTAATATACGAATAAGTCAAGTTCGTTCCCACAGAGATCTAATGAGGTGTTCAATTCAATTAATGTACCTATGCAACAATGTATGATTTTTATCCACTGCTAAGACAATTAACAATTTGGGTTTGATTATCTAAAATTAACTAGAGAACAAATTATTAAACTAAGAATTAACTAACTAAGAGGATTAAAATCGATTTATGTATATGAGAATAAAACATGGGATCCTAACTTCATTAAATACTTCATCTAGAGTCTTTTGTCTTTAATCAATGCATGTGACAGTTGTGACAACTAATCAGATAACACGAAATCAGTATACGCTACCTTTCAGTATACGTATACCAAACCACTCAAACATCCACAAAAGAGATAGAAGTTGGGTAGACACCAATTATGCTTAGACCCTATATGTCTATAAGATTTGAAAACATAACGGTTTAACGAGCAAGTTATCCATTCAGATTACATAGGGCAGGTAAGATGGTTAAAATTACCTACGAATCATGCATAACAAACATACATAAACCTATGCTAGCATGGCAAGTTCCAAACCTCTATATCCACTTTCGCATTCAATAGAGATTAACAAACAATCTTAGATGTTAGCTACGCATCCAAGAAGAATAAGCACAACCAAAATAGGATATCAATTAGCCATCACACACACATCTTTAAAACAATTAACTACTAAAATCCATAAATAAATCCGTTAGAATCCCACGATAACGATTAGTTCATAATCGAACCGCTCGTCACCATGGGATTTGATGAAAACATGATAATGAACAAGATTCGAATAATATGGATACTAAAGTAATAGAGTTGAGAAAACAAATCCCAAAAGCATCCAAGAGTATCGCCAAGAAAAATACAAAAGAAAAGTAGATCTAGAACTCCGTTGCTTGTCACGTGCGTAGGAATCCTTCGTCAAACTTGAATCTCCGTGTCTCGACTCTCTCTCTATGTGTTGCTAGGAATAGGTTGTGATTATTGGTGAAGAGTTGTGTTTATATAAACTCCAGGAGGCTTTGTCAGCAAGATATTTCCATATTTCCAATTAAAAATCGAATTCAGAAAAATTTACAAAAATTCTGCCAGGCGGCCGCGCCCGCGCGTTTGCTGCGCCCCCGCGCGTTTGGTCCGCGCCCGCGCGCCAGGTTACTGTTCAGAATTATAGAAAATGTTGTCCTCTTCGCGTGAGCTGTAAGATCGTCAGAATCGGACTTGTAGAACTCCAGATATGGCCAAAACAGTGAAGACTGCGCAACCTACCCGGAAAATCCGAATTTTAATCAAATTAACCTCCAACTCTTGGTTCTGCAAAACTTAATGAAAACACATTAAACACACCACATACTTGAGTTCAAGTCATCAATTTAAGCCGATATGAAGCGTTCCAAGTAGATATAAAATCCACTTATCATTTATAAAAAGATATATTCCCCGAAACTTGATTTGGTTTGGTGTGTTTGATTTCGTTATAGAACTGAAAGATTAATCCGCGAACGAAATTAAATTATTTGTGAGTATCGTATTCAACCCCCCCTTCTACGATACTTTGGACCTAACAGATACTATGCAGTTAACACAGACAAAACAAATACTCAATAAACACACCAGCAAAAAAAAAACCTTATTCTTATTAATAAAATCATTTAAACATGACATTTAGTACATCAGTTTATGATTTTATCAACTAATTCTAAGACTTTTTTCTTAATTTCCTCTTCAGTGCAACCTTCTTCCTTGAGAAGTGCCTGAAGTTCTTCTTCCTGGTGTGCCCATTTCTCTTCTTCTTTGGCTTGAAGGGCTTCAGCCTCTTCATATTCCTTATCAAGTTCTTCCTCAAGTTTGTCAAAGAGGGCGTCCACTTCTTCGCGAATGGAGGGCTCACACCATGTTTTAGGCTTGCACTCAATACCTACTTTGTTTTCCATTATTTACTTTAAAACTGAGATCAGACTGGTGAAACCTAAGGTTAATTTATAGGTAAAACTGTCTAAGAATTAAAGTCTAATGGTCAACAGTTAGAGTACCCATACAACTACCACAAAAGTAATTAATGGTCGTGTCCTCCTTTAATCCTACAGATTAATGCAAAAAGGTGTGAAAGTCCAAAGGAACAGATTTTTATCTCTCAAAATAAGCAAATAACCACATTAATGTCATACAGGGTCTAAAAGTATGAGACTTGCACAAAATACAGACATGAATAGTCAAATCAATACATGCTGTCACATAACAGACATAGACCAGGTAGACAGTAGCTTCTCTTGACAGCAGGTTTGAAGGTGCTGTCATGAGCTTCAAAAAATGGAAATTTAGAAAACTTAGTAAATCAACATACCAGATTCAGCATTCCCAATTCACTTACCAACCTGTTGAAGGTTGCTTCATCCAATGGCTTAGTGAAGATGTCAACAAGTTGCTTGTCAGTTGGGACATAGATCAGCTTCACAGTTCCGTGTTCAACATGCTCTCTGATAAAGTGATGTCTTATATCAATGTGCTTTGTCCTAGAGTGTTGAACTGGATTGTCTGAAATGGCTATGGCACTAGTGTTGTCACAGTAAATAGGGATGTCTCTTAACACTAGACCATAATCCTGAAGTTGATTCTTCATCCATAGAATTTGTGCACAACAACTGCCTACAGCAATATACTCAGCTTCTGCAGTTGAGGTAGAAACTGAATGCTGCTTCTTGCTAAACCATGAGACCAATCTTCCACCAAGAAATTGACAGCTACCAGTAGTACTCTTTCTGTCAATCTTGCATCCAGCATAGTCTGAGTCTGAGTAGCCAATTAGATCAAATCTAGTGTTCTTGGGATACCAAAGACCTAGGTTAGGAGTGCCTTTTAGGTATCTAAAGATTCTCTTGATGGCTACTAAGTGAGACTCCTTTGGATCACTCTGAAACCTTGCACAGAGACATGTAGAAAACATGATGTCAGGTCTGCTAGCAGTTAGGTATAGGAGATATCCTACCATGCCTCTATAGGTGCTTGAGACAACTCTCTTCCCTTTAGGGTCAAGATCCAGACTAGTTGTTGTGGACATTGGTGTCTTTGCAGGTGATGAATATTCCAAGTTGAACTTTTTGAGAAGTTCCTTGATGTATTTAGCTTGGCAAATGAAGATTCCATCAGGTTGTTGAAGAATTCGTAATCCCAGAAAGAATGACAATTCTCCCATCATACTCATCTCATATTTGTTACTCATGAGAGAGGAAAACTTCTCACATAGCTTCTCATTTGTAGAACCAAAAATGATGTCATCCACATAGATTTGTACCAGAATGATGTCCTTGCCATGATGTTTGTAGAAAAGTGTCTTGTCCACAACTCCTCTAGTAAACTGATTTTCCAAAAGAAAAGTGGAAAGTGTGTCATACCAAGCCCTGGGTGCTTGCTTTAGTCCATACAAAGCCTTGATGAGTTTGTACACAAAATCATACATTTCAGCATCCTCAAACCCTGGTGGCTGTTCAACATACACTTCTTCTTCCAATTCTCCATTTAGGAAGGCACTTTTGACATCCATCTGAAATACTTTGAAGTTGCAGTGTGCAACATAGGCTAGAAAGATTCTTATAGCTTCAAGTCTTGCAACAGGTGTCTCATCATAATCTATTCCTTCCTGTTGACAGTAACCTTTAGCCACTAGCCTTGCTTTGTTTCTTGTCACTGATCCATTTTCATCAAGCTTGTTTCTGAAAACCCATTTGGTCTCAATGACTGACTTTCCCTTAGGTCTTGGAACCAACTTCCATACATTGTTTCTTTCAAACTGATTTAGCTCTTCTTGCATGGCTATCACCCAGTCAGAATCCAACAATGCTTCATCAGTTGTCTTGGGTTCCATTTGAGACAGGAAGCATGAAAACATGCTGTCAGCGGAGACTTTGTTCCTTGTCCTCACTCCAGAAGTAGGGTCACCAATGATAAGATCATTTGTGTGATCCTTGTTCCACTTGGTGATTCTGGGCAAGCTACTTGATTGTACAGGAACAGTTGCTTCAGTTTGTTGAGTTGAATGCTCACCAATTCCATTGTCTTCACCATGTTCTTCATTGTCTCCAGAGTCATTACTGTTATGAATGTTAGAAGTTATGGTTTGTGACTGAGCTGGAGTTTGGTTGACAGTAATGGTATTGACGGTATCTTTGTCAACTTCAACAGTTTGAGTGAAGCTAGGTTCTTCATCAACAATTTCCTCAGCTTCCAAGTATCCTTGATTCTCAAATCTGAATGTCTGCATCTTTCCTTCTTCATGCAGTCCTGGAGACTTGGTTTCATCAAATGTGGCATTTACACTTTCTTCAATAATCCTGTTTTCAATAACATAAACTCTGTAGGCAGTCCTTTCTGTGCTGTAACCCATGAATAGTCCTTCAAATGCCTTGGTGTCAAATTTTCCTTTCTTCTCATGGTTATCCTTCATCATAAAGCATTTGCTCCCAAACACATGAAAGTATTTGACAGTAGGTTTCTTCCCAGTTAGCAGACAGTAAGGTGTACTTGCATGAGTTTTGTTAATCATGGTTCTATTTTGAGTATAACAAGTTGTGTTGATAGCTTCAGCCCAGAAATATGTTGGTGTTCATTTGCTTGGACTTGTGCACAGCTCTCCTTAGTTTGCCCATTTGACAATCTTCATACAGTCCTTCTTGACAGAATTCCTGTTGGGGCAAACCTCTCACTAACTCCTTCTTCATCAAAATATTCATTGTCTTGAAGTTGAGATGTGAGAGCTTCATGTGCCAAAGCATACTGTCATCAACAGTTGCTTTACTGTAAAAACAATAAACTTTATCCTTCTTTGTTGAGTTTAAGTCAGCAACAAACAAGCTTCCTTTTCTGACCCCTTTTAAAGAGAGGCTCCCATCCTTCTTGTGATAGATGTTACACATCATCATATCAAAATCAACCTTGAATCCCCTATCACTGAATTGGCTGACACTGAGTAGATTGTGCTTCAATCCATCCACAAGAGCAATGTTTTCAATGACAACATTTCCAATTTCCAGACAGCCATATCCCACTGTGTAACCCTTGCTGTTGTCTCCAAAGGTTATGATTGGGCCAGCTTTCTCTACATAGTGTGATAGCAGGGCTTTATCACCTGTCATGTGTCTTGAGCAACCACTGTCAATGATCCACATGACTTGATCTTTCTTTTTGCCCTGTAAAACAGAATGTGTTTAAGTTGCATATGGTACCCAATCCTTGTTGGGTCCTGCAGTTTCAGTGTCTCCTGAGTTTCTTCCAGTCATAAAATCACAAGCATCATCATAAACCTCATGTTTGACTTCTCTTTTCACCCACTTAGGCTTAGAATTGGACTTGATCCTTTTCTTAGTGGATGAAGCCTTTTTGTTGTTGCCAGCAGGCTCAGAAGTCTCAACAGTGTGCACGTATGCACATTTTTCAGTAGTGAGAATAGGTAAGTTAAAGCATGTACTCATGGCAGTGATCTTGCATGGCATACATTCAATGTTATTACAGACACTCATAGTTTTATGCATAAGAGGGGTTCTGTGTAATTTACCATTGAGTTCAGTAGCATTGATCTTATCCTCAATTGGGTTCTTACAAACATGTGTTAAATGATGTGAGGATCCACAGTTATTGCATAGTTTCCTAGAAGCACCTCCAACATTAGTGTATCCATTTCCTTTATTGACACCTACCTTACCATTCCTATTCTTAGACTTGGGAGTTACTGGATTGACAGTGTGTTCAGAAGTTGCTGTCGAACTTTCCTTGACAGTGCCTTTTATTCCAACTGTCTTGACAGAAGGTTTGGAAGTTACTGTCTTGGAAACATTCTTGACAACATCTTTGGAAGATACTGTCTTGCCAACTATGACAGCATCTTTTGAACTTACTGTCTGATTGCTTGGTAAGTTTACTGTCTTGTGGATTGTGACAGTATCTTTTCCATCCTTGGATGTGCTGTCAACACTTTCATCCTCATCGAGAATTTCTTGTTTAATGAGCATGGCTTCTTCATCAAACTCAATTTCTGCAGCTTTGAAAATAGGAGTTTTAACCTTCTTGAGAATGGTGGGTTTGACAGCAGCATTTCCAGAACAATCTTGTATCACAGTTTCCTTTCCAGGTCTTCTACCATAAGAAAAACCTATACCAACTGTCTGATTTTCTGTATGATTATCATTGTAATCCTGAACTATCTTTGATGAGTTTTTATAAGCCTTAATCTTGAATTCATTTTCAGCAATCTCATTCCTCAGGAATTCCTCAACCTCTTTAGCACATTTTAATTCATTTTTAAGTCTAGCATTCTCCTGAGCTAAAGAGTCTAGTGAACTGGTTTTAAGAACAAGAGATTCATTTTCAGACTTTTCTCAAATCTCTGAACCTGTTTGGGTCTTTTGCATTCAGTAGCAAAATGACCAGGTTCACCACAGTTGTAACACTTGAATTTTGACCTATCCACAAATCCAGTCTTGTATCCTCCTTTGGTTGAACTTCCCACGGCAGCCTTTGATGAACTTCCCCTGTTGAACTTGGATGTTTGGCCTTGGGGCTTGTATGACCTATCTTTCTTGAACCTAAAGTTCTTGAACTTTTTGGCCATGTAAGCCATAGTAGGATTGTCCATGCTTTCCAGTTCCTCCATTGTGTAGAAGTCTTCATCTTCCACATCCTTGAGCTGCAGTACTACTTTCTCATCATCTTCAACAACCTCTTCTATCTTCAAGGATTGTACAGGGGTTGGTTGTGTGATTTGTAGTGCTTCACTTGGTTGTGTGATCCTTGGCACGTGCTACTAGGGCACTTGACATATTAGCCATCTTGTTCCTTGTTCCACTCTGTATGGCTCTCTTTTGAAAGAGTTCAAGTTCATAGGATTTCAGAATGCCATAAAGTGTTTCAAAGGTTATATTGTTGAGATCTCTTCCTTCTCGTATGGCTGTTGTCTTGTGTTCAAGATGATCAGGCAGTGTAAGCAGGAACTTGACATTCAATTCCTTTCTGTCATAGTACTTGCCATGTATCTGTAGTTCAGTTAAGAGCTTACTGAACCTTTCAAACATGGAAGTTAAGTCTTCACCAGGCTTGGCCACGAAAGCCTCATATTGTGATATCAGAATTTGCCTTTGGTTGCCCTTAACTTCTTCACTTCCTTCACATAGTAAAGCTAACCTGATCCACATCTCTTTGGTTGATGTGCAGCTTATCACACTTCCACACATGGCTTTATCCAACGTGAGAGAATCGAGCAAGATGAGTTGCAAGTGATCATCTAGCACCATCTTCTCCTTCTCAGGTTCCAAAATTTCCGAGGGATCTTTGGGAACCCAATGTGCAGGAATGACTTCACCATTTACTGTTGTGGCTTCAATTTCCTTCCTTGGAATGAAAGGACCATTCTCGAGAATACCTGGGTATAGTGGATTCGCAGCTTTGATAAACAACAAGATCTTTCTTTTCCAAATGATGTAGTTTTCTAAATCAAAAGCTGGGATCTTGATACTGTTTGATTACTGCATTGTCGTCGTGATCTCAGATATGTATGTTAATCTGCGAGCTCTGATACCAGTTGTTGGTCCTCGTGTATTGCAGAAGGGGGGGATGAATGTAATACTGATAAAATTCAATCTCAATTTCAACAACCAAAACTAAGATTTAATGTTATCAGCAATATGTATGCATTCACTAACAGTATGATCTAAAGACAAGTTTCACAAAATAAATGTTTTTATTTATTTTGCAAAGTGTTGCTACAACCTCAAGAGAGAATTCTTGAGCTTCTGTTTTCTTCAACACACTTACTTCTTATCATTACTTACCTAGAATGAATTGATAGTCTAAGTATAAAACTAATCCTATCACTGTCAACACGGGTTTTGTGAAGCTGTTGTCATTATCAAGTGGCGGCTTCTTACAAACTGTCTACCCATGTGACTTTCCTAAATTGCTAACATGTCAGAAATACATTACAAAGAAAGCAACCTAGATTCATTCTATTTCCAGCTAAAACAATTCAGCAAATAGAGACTTGACCTTGCTCTTGAATTGATTCGCTTTTGTTTTGTAGTGCTTGAAGCTTCTGTCGTAGTCTTGCAGACTTGGTGCAGTTTAGGGATACTGCAACACGCTTGTTTCTTGAACATTGAGACTGTCACGGGATTTGACTGAGAAGATACCTAGAACAAGGATCTTTCTCGAGACAGTTACTTTTGCCGCAAAGCTTGCTATCACAGGAATGTACTTTTGGTGACAGTATTAGTTCCCCGCACAGAGTGTTGTCGAGGTTTCCAAGCTTGCTGTCGAGGGCTAAAGTTGATGTCACGTAGTCTTCCGCCAATGTTGATGTCAGAGTGAGTATGCTGTCGTGACTTGCAACATTCTGTCTTCTTGTAATCTTACTGTCAATGCTTATGACAGTAACCTTTATTCATGTTGTCATCTAATGTGCATTCTTTGAGGCTTGAACACAGCAAGTGAACTTCTTTCAAATTACACAACTAAAATGACATTACATACTGATTACAAGAACATACTTTGGCTGTGACAGTATGTTCTACTTAATTAAAAAGAATTAAGTACATACAAGGTTAAGTTGTTTCTATGTTATCACCCATAAATCCCAACAGTTCTCCTACAAAAATCCCTATGTCAACTGCCACTAAGCTTGAATTAAATACTAAGGAAAAATTTGTGGACATTTCAAGCTATAGACGCATGGTAGGCTCATTTTTATATTTGACAACTAGTAGACCTGATATTATGTTTGCTACTTGTTTATGTGGTAGATATCAGGCTGATCCTAGATAGTCTCATTTAATTGTTATTAAGAGGATTTTTAGATATCTCAAGGGAACACCAAACATTGGCATTTGGTACCCTAGAGATTCTGGCTTTGATCTAATTGGTTATTCAGATGCAGACTATGCAGGGTGCAAAATTGACAAAAAAAGTACTACAGGCACATGTCAATTTCTAGGAAACAAGCTTGTGTCATGGTTCAGTAAAAAGCAGAATTCAGTTTCTACTTCAACTACTGAGGCTAAATACATTGCAGCTGGAAGTTGTTGTGCACAGATACTTTGGATGAAAAATCAACTTCTTGATTATGGTTTAAGAGTTGATAAGATTCCATTTTTCTGTGAAAACACTAGTGTAATTGCCATAACTGAGAATCCAGTGCAACACTCAAGAACCAAGCACATTGACATCAAGTATCACTTCATCAGGAAACATGTGATGAATGGTACTGTGGAACTACATTTTGTTCCAATTGAAAAGCAGCTTGCAGACATATTTACCAAGCCACTTGATAAATCAACATTCTCAAGGTTGGTAAGTGAGCTAGGTATTCTTAACTACTCTTAACCACTTTGAATGTTTGCTAGTCTGTAATGCAACCAGTATTATGTTGATTTTCTTGAGAATTGTGATTCTCAGAAAAAGTGATAATTTTGTCTATGTCAAAATTACTCTTTCAACCGTTACCACTATCGGTTGAAGGTCAAAACATATTACTGGGTTTTTACTTTTCAACGGATACACTGAATCTCAGAAGGTTAACATCTCATCTGTTGATTAGTAACATTTAATCTCAACCGTTAATGGCCACATCTCTATCCGCCGCTGTATACATATACGCCTGTATGTATACAACCGCAGTTAATTCGTGGATATCTTTTTCTTACATTATTTTTTAAACGGTTAATTTTTGCACCAATCAAGTGATTTCTTCTAATTATTTTGATTAACTTGCTGAATTATTTGGGAGAAGTATAAATTCATTTTTGCTTCTAACTGTTCATTTTTCATCTTTCCCAAATTCACTAAGGCAAAAAAACTATCTTCTCTTTCAAAGAAAAACCTTTCTCTGTAACTAATTACTCTTTAGCGATGGCAACAACAAACAAGACCATGTCACTCACTGGCTTCACTTATGAGAAGAACAACTTCACGGTCTTGATAGATTTTGAAGATCAAACAAAGCCATATCACAAGATGATGAAGTTCCTTCAAAAGTGCAAGCTCTCCCATGCAATGCTTGCAGCTCCAACTCTGTACTTTGAGGTGATGGAGAAAATTTGGACCTCTTCCGTGTTTGATGCTACCAACACCACAATCACCTTCAATCTTCAAGGTAGGGAACACACTATCAATGTTGATGTTGTTACTGCTTGTTTGAAATTGCCTGAAGATAGTTGTTTATCTAAGCCCACTGAAAATGAAATTGTTGCTATGTTAAACTTTATTAACTATACTAAACTCTATTAACTATGCTAAGGAAACCGCTAATTTATGTGAAATACAAAGAAAGGGCGTGAGAAAAGAATGGAGTTTCTTTTGTGATGCCTTTATCAAAGTATTTTCTGGCAAAATAAGTAATTGGGATGCTGTAACTATTTCCATGCTAGAGATGATTTACATGCTCCTAAATGACAAATACTTTAACCTAGGATCCATGGTTTTAATTGAGCTAGGTGTTAAATTAGGCCATAAGGAATCTAGGAACAAAAACATTTATTTTGCTAGATTTATTATGTTTTTGGCTAACCATGTTGAAAAGGATTTGGTCATCTCATTTCCTGCCAACTCAAAGGAGTGTTGGGTTCAGAATAAGAGAGTCCTTGAGGACTTGAATAGGATGAACCTCAACAGTGAGGTCAACATGGTGTATTTTCCCATCATAGAGGCAGCTCAAGGAAACCATGTAACTTAGGTATCTTCTACAACTATCTCTTCCTCTGTACCTTTGGTTTCTTTGCCTTCTGGTGCCACAGTGGGGCTGGCACTGTCCAACAGCCTCCTACCCAAGTGGCCATAACAAAAACTTCCAAACCCAAATCAAAAAGATAAACACATCAATTCTAGATTCTCCATCTCTTAAATTCATGGAGGAGCCCCACTCTGAAATTGGTGGTCATCGTCTTTTAGATGATTTGTTGGATCACCAATCTATCATTTCAGAAACCTTGGTTACATATGTGGCATCAAATTTAAAATCAATCCCCATAGATTCTACCTTGGTTTCTACTTCAATTGCTACTTTATTCCCTTCTTCAACGGATATCTCACATCCGTTGATGAGTGTTTCTCTTTCAACGGATACGCTTCACAACAGCCATCCGTTGAAACTTACTTCTACTACTCCTACACTTGAAATTTCAACTTCAATAATTTCAACATCAAGTGTATATGAGTTAGTAGTTGTTGAAACACTCCTAGGACTGAGGGTAGGGAGTGAACAACTTGAGGGTGAGAGGCTGGCTTGCAGCCAGGCAAAAGGAGAGTTAGTGAATAAGAGGCTGACTATTTCTTTCAGTCAGACAAAAAGAGAGCTAGAGGGTACCGCCTTAGAAGGTGAAGGTGAGGGTGTGAGAGGTGTGAGCCAGGGGAGGGGGATCCCCTGATGCAAGAATATAGAGAAAATGAGAGAAATGCAGTTACTGGAGATATAAGGATGGAAGACTGAGCCATTGCTAGCGAGTTAATGAATGTCAGTGAAGCTGAAAGGGAGAGGTTGTTCCAGTTAGAATATCAACATGAACTGGATCAAATCAACCTGGATGCTGAGACATTTACTCCAGGGCAATGTGGAGGCAGAAAAAACATTGAACTTGGTACACACTACTGAGTCAATGTTAAGGGCTAAAGATGCAATCTCATCACTGCCTCCAGGAGCTGCTGATGACTTCAACTATGACAACACTTTTGAAGAAGATGATACAAGTGATTCAGATGGTGGTGAAGGAGGAGGTGAAGGCCCTTCCACCTCGGAAAGCACACCTGATTGGCTATTCTCAAATGAAGCCAAATTTGATGAGATCAACATGGTGCTATTAAAGCAATATCAACAATCTTTTACTGAATCACAGTCAGCAAATTCTACAAGGAAGATCATTATGTCCAAGTTCATGACCTCTCTCCAACTTCAGAAAATGCAGTTTTTTCATCAAAGAGCTCAAACAGAAGAGGTCAAGCTTAAGATAGATGATCTCAAAGATGTTGTGGGAAGAAGAATAGACACTGCTTTTCCTCTTACCACAATTAATACTCTCAAGAGGAAAGCAATCAAGGAAGATGCCCTCTCAGAGTCTGTGGAGACTCTTTCTAAGAGAGTGGACAGAATGGAGCAGAAAATGGACACTTTCACTGCCAATCAAAATGCACAGACTCAACTCCTACAACAATTGTTGCAGGCTACTGGCATTGTTCAAACCCTTGATGATAATAAAAAGGGGGAGAATATACCAGTGGTCTCTGAACCAGCATTCACAACAACTCAATCATCATTGCCACAAGTTGAGGGGGAGTCTGTCAACTTAAGTGTGCCATCAACTGTGGGGGAGCAGCCAACACCTCAAATTATTGCCAATGCAAATGAGTTTGAGCTCACAAAGGTGTTCTCCCTTCCTCCAGTATCACTACCTCAAGTTAAAACAATGACTTTGACTTCTCCGGAATGAGTGAAGTATAGATGATGGAAAAATAGGAACAGCTAGCACAAAAGACAAAGGAAATCAATTAGAGGATCAATCAGAGGTTCTTAAACTCTGAGAGACTAATCAAAGAGTCCATTTTCAAAGCTATGACCGCATCTCAAGCTACCTCAATCTCAGAACCAGCTCCTACTCACACCATAATTCTAAAAGTTCTCACTCCTGAAGTAGTTCTCCCAGAGAAGATCTATGATGCTGAACCCTCACTCATTTAGGAGTTTGAACCAATTTTTAGTGGAAGAATGGTTCCCCACCTAAGCATCATGGCAAGAACAAACTAGAAGTGGATTACCCTCTATCTAAGCCAGATGACAACAAGGTGATGAAACTCTATGAATTTTGATGATCATATAGTGGCAAAGATGTTTGTATTTATAGATGTAAAGCAGCAAGCTATATGCTCTATCCTAACTTGTTGTTGCAGGGAAAGATGGCTTACTGATATGAAATATCAGTGCATATAAAATAACATGCCATTATCATATGTACTAACTTGGTTTTGCAGGGCAAAATAGCTTACTGATATGTATGCCAGTTTATCAAAACAGCAAGCCATTTGGTGCTACACCGAGACAGTCTGGCAAGCCAGTTGTACACAGTCAGTACGCAAACAGCAAGCCAATTCCAACTGTCCAGATTTTCTAAAGATAAAGATCAAGTTTGATACTCATGGATTTATTTCAGGAAATATATTGTAAGGGCTCTTTATGATATAATTCGTACATAATATATTATAGAGCTCAATCTTTTATCAAAATCTGGTTTGATATTATTTTCCTAAATTATAGGAGTTTATTGTTTTTAAAAGATTCTCTCTTTCAAAATCTCCTATACACGTTTTATATACATACAAACAGAAGGGATGAGTTTTTATTCGCTCTATCTTCTCCAAACCTTCTGTCAAACGGTCACAATAACGTTGAAGAAATCTCTCTAACTAATTGAACGTTAGAATTGGATTCTAGCCGTTGGTAATTGATTGAATTGATTTTTGGACGTTGCTTGTGAGGCTTTATAAACATGTTCTTGTGTTCAATTCGTTTAAAGAGATTCAAGCACAACAAGAACACACACAACTCAGTTTTACTTTGCTATATCCAAACAAATTCTCTCGAGCTCTTAATATATCATATACGTGTTATATCTTAGAGAGTTCATAGGTTTTGAGTTGTATTCATATCCTTGATTTGTATTGTTCGATTTGTAACTATTAGTTGCTGGATATATTGGCTAGGGAACAAGGGTTTAGTGAACGTTGCTAGAGAAGTGTACTTGGGAAGTATAGCTTAGAGAGCAAGTTCTATAACAGGTGTTCAGCAAGCCATTTGTCAGCAACCGGGAAGAAGGGTGGTATATTATTGTATCTTGTAATTGTTATTATCCTTGATCAATAATATATTCTCTTACCGGGTTGGTAAGGGACCAGGACGTAGACCATAGGATTAGGGGTCGAACCTGGCTAAAACTTTATTGTGTTCTTTACTTTTATGCCTTACTTACCGTACTGCATTTACTTACAATCAGCGTGCCATTTGTGTCTGCATTGGTAACAGTCAGCATGCCATTTAAGTCTGCATAATTTGTAAACAACAAGCCATTTTTGGTAATTACTAAAATTGGTATTAGTTAGCCATATACACCTATTCACCCCCCTCTAGGTGTGCATTTTCAATTGGAACCAAAGCTTTGGTGTACTAACAATTCTGTAACAGGAAAGTACAGATCCTATGGCACACTATGTAGGTGGAGAATCATTAGACATGCCACCACTTCTCATTGGGACTGAAAATTATGATTTTTGGAAACGGAGAATGAAGGTGCTTCTCAACAGAGATGATGCAATTGAATGGAGAATTGTTAAGAATGGTCCATTTACTTTTCTGGACAAAGACGGCAAGCCGAAAGATGTTGATGATCTTAACGAGGAAGAATTGATTAAAATGGGCAATAATGCAAGAGCCAGGTACACATTAATATGTGGTCTTTCAATTTCAGATTATGACAAGGTGTCTTGGTGCATCACGGCAAAGGAGGTATGGGACAAGTTAAAAATGTTGTATAAAGATACAACAAAATCGAAGGAAGTTTGTTTCAATTCCAAACAGCCTACCATTTTGAAATTTGAAAAGAAAGGAAGAGATCACTTGACATGCAATGATGATGTATCAACTTCTGGTGTGAAATTGAATGAAGACACAAATCATTCAGCTTTTGTTGGGCTTGATGATGAAGTCTTTCAAGAGAAAACAGAAGAATTTTTACTCGAAACTGATATTTTTGATTCGGAATCAGATACAAGTGAGGTAAACTCTTTTTATTCCAGGAAAACATCTGAAAATATTATTATGGAATCACTAACAATGCAGGAATCAAAAAGTGTGACCATAGAAGAACATATGGCACTAAAGGCTGAACTCAGCAAGCTATCTGAGAAGAATTGCTATCTATCTAATATGATTAAAGATTTGCTGCCAAAAATTGAAGAATGGGATACAACCTCATCAAGTAAGGCTACAGAGATCAAGGAACTAAATGCTAAAAATAGTCAATTGGAGGCTATTATCAAAGCACTTGAAAAGATGAACAAGACCTTAACTGAAGAGATCAATGATCTGAGATCAGATAACAAATCTATAGTGGAAGCATTAGATTCATACAAACTGAAGGAATCAAATCTAGCAGAATCTTCCAAAACATCTGAAATGGTATCTCAGCAAGCTGCAACCGTTAGTCAGCAAGCTGAAACCGCCAGTCAGCAAGTTGAAATGATCATTACCTTGGATAAGGAAGTCAAGGATCTCAAGCAGGGTATGGGATCATTTATCCAAGGAGAAGAAGGCCTAAAGGCAATGATGAAGAACACTAATGCTCCATTGGTAAGAGAAGGAGTAGGTATGAACTTCAATAAGAAAGACAAGGCTATCAAATATGAAGGAAGATATGGTATACCCTACAACTATGCTATGCCTTGGAAGACTTATAACAAATGTGGAGGAAAAGGTCATTTGGAAAGGAATTGTACTTCTCAAGTCAATCATAAAAGAAAAGCAGCTTACCAGAATGAGACATATCGACAGAAGCCGGCTTACCAACAAGGTTTTGGCAGACAACAAACAGCTTACCATCCGTCTGACAGAAAACAACAGAGAAGGAATCAAGCTCCAAAAGTGATCCAGAAGTGGATTAAGAAATCTGATCTACATGTTCTTTATGATCTATCTACTGACCATGGTGGATCCTACCAAATTTGGGTACCCAAGTAGTAAGTATGCTATTTGTTCGCGTACATTTATTTAAATATGATTATATTATTATTTTGGTACTAACAAGATTCCTCTAGTATATAGATGGGACATATATACGTATATATAGTTTGTGCAGGAATTGAAAAAGGAGAATACTATTTCGGTTGTTTGATTGGTGATAAAGGTGTAAACCACATTCATGATTTTTTGGAATGTGCACTCTTCAATCAGCAAGCTATCTTACATTTCAGTAGAACATTTGGTATGGCAGAAAACCAGAATACATGTATTCAGCATGCTGGTTTGATTTATCAAACTTTATCATTATAACTAGCCTACTGTTTGTTAAATGTTTACTACATGTTTTATGCTTATTTTGTTAATCCCTTTTCTGATGATGTCATAGGGGGAGAAGAACATGAATACATGTGATAAAAATGGTTATAATGTTACATGTTTGCATTTATAAACTAATGTTTTATGCAGGGATGAGTCACGTTTGTATTGCATATGATGAATTATGCTAACCTGATTCTATGTTGAGATATTATATTAATCAGGGGGATCATTGCTTTATGGGAACAACATAGTCTCTCTGATGTATTCAAATATGTCATCATCAAAAAGGGGGAGATTGTTGGCGTGATGTTTTGATGATGAATACAAATGTTGCTCATGAATATTTCTTGCTTTATTATCTAATCTTGTTTTGCAGGAAGTATTGATTACTGATTAAGGGGGAGAAAGTATTGATTCTCTATTTCATTTACTTTGTTTGGTTTGATAATGCTAAATGTTCATGTGACACCAAACCAAGATATTGTTTGTCTCCTTGTCTACATTGCTAATATTTTTGCAGGAGAAGCATAAATTTAGGGGGAGTTTTTAGCTCCTGAATATTGGTGTGTAATCATCAAAAAGGGGGAGATTGAAACCCTATTAGTTTTGATGATGACACATAACAGCAAGTTGATTGCTTGTCATTGAATATATTAGCTTGTTATTTTGTTAACTTGTTTTGCTTGATGCTTTAATTGAGGGGGAGCTTTTAGCTCAATCACATATGGATATATTATCATCAAAAAGGGGGAGATTGAAACTCTATGAATTTTGATGATCATATAGTGGCAAAGATGTTTGTATTTATAGATGTAAAGCAGCAAGCTATATGCTCTATCCTAACTTGTTGTTGCAGGGAAAGATGGCTTACTGATATGAAATATCAGTGCATATAAAATAGCATGTCATTATCATATGTACTAACTTGGTTTTGTAGGGCAAAATAGCTTACTGATATGTATGCCAGTTTATCTAAACAGCAAGCCATTTAGTGCTACACCGAGACAGTCTGGCAAGCCAGTTGTACACAGTCAGTACGCAAACAGCAAGCCAATTCCAACTGTCCAGATTTTCTAAAGATAAAGATCAAGTTTGATACTCATGGATTTATTTCAGGAAATATATTGTGAGGGCTCTTTATGATATAATTCGTACATAATATATTATAGAGCTCAAATCTTTTATCAAAATCTGGTTTGATATTATTTTCCTAAATTATAGGAGTTTATTGTTTTTAAAAGATTCTCTCTTTCAAAATCTCCTATACACGTTTTATATACATACAAACAGAAGGGGTGAGTTTTTATTCGCTCTATCTTTTCCAAACCTTCTGTCAAACGGTCACAATAACGTTGAAGAAATCTCTCTAACCAATTGAACGTTAGAATTGGATTCTATCCGTTGGTAATTGATTGAATTGATTTTTGGACGTTGCTTGTGAGGCTTTATAAACATGTTCTTGTGTTCAATTCGTTTAAAGAGATTCAAGCACAACAAGAACACACACAACTCAGTTTTACTTTGTTATATCCAAACAAATTCTCTCGAGCTCTTAAAATATCATATACGTGTTATATCTTAGAGAGTTCATAGGTTTTGAGTTGTATTCATATCCTTGATTTGTATTGTTCGATTTGTAACTATTAGTTGCTGGATATATTGGCTAGGGAACAAGGGTTTAGTGAACGTTGCTAGAGAAGTGTACTTGGGAAGTATAGCTTAGAGAGCAAGTTCTATAACAGGTGTTCAGCAAGCCATTTGTCAGCAACCGGGAAGAAGGGTGGTATATTATTGTATCTTGTAATTGTTATTATCCTTGATCAATAATATATTCTCTTACCGGGTTGGTAAGGGACCAGGACGTAGACCATAGGATTAGGGGTCGAACCTGGCTAAATCTTTATTGTGTTCTTTACTTTTATGCCTTACTTACCGTACTGCATTTACTTACAATCAGCGTGCCATTTGTGTCTGCATTGGTAACAGTCAGCATGTCATTTAAGTCTGCATAATTTGTAAACAGCAAGCCATTTTTGGTAATTACTAAAATTTGTATTAGTTAGCCATATACACCTATTCACCCCCCTCTAGGTGTGCATTTTCAGGTGATGGGCAAGATCATTAAAGAACTTAAAGACACACATGATGTGGGGTTGAAGGAAACAATGGCAGTAATCTACAGGAATGGCAAAGCATTGCATATCACAGTTAGCCATCCTAGATTCACTGAAGCCAAAAGAGAGGAAACTTCAAGATTACTGAGGGAAGCTCATCCTAGCTCTTTTCCAAATGAGACATCTCCTGAGAGGCTAGCTAGATTAGCTAAAGAGCTATGGGATGAGTTAGCTGAAGAAGAAGAAGTGGCCCCTCCTAAAAGGAAAAAAGGAAAGACAGTGCCCAAGTCAAATCCAATCAGGAGGATAAGAAGAAAATCAAATAGGCATGTCTCTCCTGAGAAAGAAGAAGTTGTGAAGAAAACTGAAGGCAAATCTGTTACAATTGAAGACATCATCAAGACTGTCACTCAATTAGACACTACCTTTCATGGAACTCCTATTGAATTCAAAGAAGAGCCCATAGAGTTTAAAAACTTGGAATTCCCAAAGATTATTCTTGAAGCTGAAAAGAAGAAAAGAGAGCCCAGGAGGAAAATTCTTAAGGGACCAGTAAAACTCCAATCAGTGCCTCAAATTATCAAGCTAGTAGAAAACAAGGATGATTATCTCTACATAGCTGACATTCAAGAATATTCTGAATTGGATCTCTTTCTAGATGAACTGATTGAAGTCAGGGGTATTGACAAGTACAAAAATCTGCCAAAGAGGCTCATGTTTGTCTATAAAGGAGGAGTAGAAAGACCATGGCCCTTCCAGAGAATCCTAGGAGAAGGATACCCAACTTTGGTTAAGGTATTCTCAAGCATAAAGAGCACAAGAAGGTTCTCACCAATTGCAAGAGGACTGGTGATGAAACAAATTGAGAAGATAAGGGCTAGTTGGAACTCACATGAAAGTTTGCCTGTAAAAATGAAGATCCCATACAATGGACAAAAGATTCATCTCCGACCCCATTGGATGATGGAATTCAGGGATGAAGATGGTTGCAGAAGGTTTTTCAGATTGGAGGACCAATTGTCTAATGCAAGCTCTAAGTACCTTAGATGGTTGCAATCCAAACTAAATTCAAAGATTGTTGAAGAGGACAACTTCTACAACCAATTGCAGCAGCAAATAGAGGTCAATTATGCAAGGCAAGGGAAGAAGAAGATACTGCCTTCCAGAGAGAAGAAAAGGAACTAAAATTGCTCAGTCTAGAGGAGCACTCTCTCTGAATTGTTTCTCAAAATTCAACTCTTTCATTTTATCACATTAATGCAGTTCAATACAAATTTTATCTTTTTCTGTATATTTCTCTTAGGAGTGTTTTGTTATCATCAAGCCCTGAATTTATGTCTGATTCTCAACCAGGCATAAATTGGGAGAGATTGTTAGGAATTATGTTGATTCTTGATGATAACCAAATTAACTTTGTAAAATTTGTATAAGTGAAAATGTAACTTTCTTGTTACAGTATTCGTTGAAAGGTAGCTTATCTCTTGATAAGTCTAAATGTAACATACTCTTTCTTATTCAAGTACTATCAGTTGAAATGTAATAGTGTAGGCTGAACAAGCTTTTTTTATTGACTTACAAATAGATATGTAGAATAAGGAGGTTAACTGTAAATACTCTGTGCCTTGTAATTTTATATAAGTGAAATTGTATTTCAACGGATAGTCATTCAGCTTTCAACGGATGCACCTTGGAAAGCTTCAACAGATAGTCATTCATCTTTCAACGGATGCACCTTGGAAAGCTTCAATGGATGCAACCACAACACTTTCAACATATTCTGCATCATTAACCTCAACCGATACCACTTCAATTATTAACAGTTGAAATTGTGAAAGGGACAGTTCTGACAAGTCACATGGGTTGATGGAACAGAAAGAGCATGAAAACCAGCATTTTGGGAAACCCTGAAGAAAAGGAAGCATTCTATTTCCATATGGTCAAAAGAGATGATTCTTCAAGGACAATTAGCTAAAAAGCAAATCAGTGCAAAGACCATTGGACTTAGAGTGAAAAGCAAGCTTTTGGACTTTAACTATTGTACACTTTTATGTAGTTCAATTAAGCTTGTAAACTTGGAGTATATAACCAAGTGTAGCAATGTTTTTGTAAGTAACAAATCAGATTTAGTGTTAAGAGCTTAAGCAATATTCCTTTGTAAATTGCTGAAGCAAAAACATTGTAACTGCAGCTGTGAGTTTGTTCAAAAACTACACATAGATTTCTTCAAATAAAATCTCTCATATGAAACAATCAATTCACCTGAATTTTTAATTTTTGTGTTATTAGTTTTCTGTAATTTTACATTTCTGTTCTAAAATTTAGCTTTGTTAGGGAAAAAGAATTGAAAATTTAAAAGATTGTATTCAACCCCCTTCTACAATCCTGTGATTTCATTGTTATGGAATAACATATAGATAGTATAAATATGAAAGGGTTTGATACATAATTTACATAATATATGATAAAATAATAGTAAATTAAAATTTTGAAAAATATGTGGGCGAACACGGGCATATTACTAGTTACTATAAAACACATAGTACATTTTTAAAATAATTTTTTAAACATGTCAAATATCAATTGTCAAAATGAAACTAATTTGATAAATTTTCTATGAAAACATTTTTGCTAAAAATAATATATATATATATATATATATATATAGAATAATTTTTACTTAAAAATATGTGTACAAACCACTGATATATAGTAAGAGATAATAAATTGACTAAATAAAATTATAAGTTTGTAACTTAGAAAATTTGTTTTTTTTTTTTGAATAAATCATACTTGCATTCAAATAATAGCATCAAGCTCTAGTACATGAGAAAGAAAGATAGGAGGAGTGACATACCACTCTCCTTTACCTGACATAGAATAGGCAGCTCTAGCTAGAACATGCGCCACACTATTCGCATATCTAAATGCAAACTGAATTAGCACCGGATTTATGTGCTTTAACAAATGAATACAATCACCCACTATGGTTCCAAAATACGACTCATCTGGATCTCTGTTACATGCCTGCACCAGTGTTTTGGAATCAGTTTCGAACATACATTCCTTGTACTATAATTCTATGATCCATGACAGTGCTTCCTTTAATGCAATTGCTTCTGCTTCCCTTGGTCTCCAAACTCCCTGTATCTTTTTACTTCTAGCTGCCAGAAACATACCTTGAGCATTTCTTATAACAGCACCACATCATATGCTGCTATCCTGGAAAATTGTCGCATCCACGTTCACTTTCACCCACCCTGCTTCCGGTCTTTCCCACTGTCTTGCCCCAGTTACTTGTCGTCCATTTACCACCATTACTTGAGCTTCTCTCCAGTCTCGAAATAAGTTAGAGGTTGCGGCCATAACACCAAAAGCAGATCCGTTAATCTTCTCCCAAACCCATTTATTTCTTCTATTCCACAAGCTCCAGCACACCATTCCCAGTTGCACACATTGCTCCCTTGAATACTTGTCAAACACATTTCTGATCACCATACCAGCTGAACCATTAGACAAATGTTGCAGAATAGAAGACATTCTGGTCATAGTCCAGACTGTTTTCGCAAAATCGCATTCAAATAAAATGTGAGAATCTATTTCACTCACAGAATGGCACCAAGGACACAGTACATTAACATCAACATGCTTCATTACCAATGCATCAGCTGTAGGAAGACATGATGTACATACCCTCCATAAAAAATTTGTTACTTTACCTGGTAATTTTAATGACCATAACTTAGACCAATACCATTTATCTGCATCATCCAGCTCGCCTTGCAACCATTGATACCCACTTTTAACCGTATATTCTCCTTTCTCGTCAAATAGCAAAAACCATGAGTTTGTGTCATCTCTTACTGGTAATGGAATTTGCTTAATCAGTTCAGCATCTCGAGTTTGAAAAATATCTTGGATTATATCAACGTCCCACCTACATTCGTCTTCCTGCATTAAGCTGTGCACTGTGCTATTTTGATGTTGCACAGACATTGGAGTCCTCACATATCCATCAGTAACATCTGGTAACCAAGGAACACCCCACACATCTGTATCCCTTCCATTTCCAATTCTTTTCCGAGCCTCTGCCTTAACCATGTCTATGGCTGCCATTATACTTCTCCAAGCATAGCTCGGATTCGATCCTACTGTAGCATCTAAGAAACTCGTGTTGGGGTAATACTTCGCATTCACCACTGCAGAAGCCAAGGAATTAGATTCCTTAAGCAGCCTCCAGCCCTGCTTAGCCAGCATAGACAAGTTAAATTTTCTTAACTCCCGAAGGCCCAACCCTCCACAATTCTTTGGTTTACATACTCTACTCCATGTCATCCATTTCACTCCCTTACTATTTCCTCCATTTCCCCATAAGAAAGCATTCATTTTTCTCTCAATCTCCTCACATATAGTAACTGGAATTATAAATAAGTTCATCCAGAAACTAGGTAGTGTCTGAGCTGATGAACTCAATAAAGTCACCTTCCCATTCTTCGATAATTCTTTATTATACCATCCCTTCAATCTTTGTTGCACTCGATCAGTAAGAAAACCAAAAACCTCTGTTTTATTGCAGCTAACACACATAGGCATACCAAGATATTTTCCAGGTTTTTGAGCTTTTTTAACTTCCAAACTTTCACAGACCTCCCTACAGTTTTCTTCTAGAGTATTAGGGCTGAATACCACCTCATATTTATCGTAATTTATAACCTGCCCTGACAATGCCTCATATCTTTGCAACACACTCTTTAAAGTTTGCGCTTCTGATTTTTTTGCTCTCAGAAAGAAATAACAATCATCCGCGAAGAGTAGATGAGAGATACTTGGTGCCTTTTTTGCAATTTTACATCCATGCAGTAAACCACATTTTTCATGCTCTCGAATCATACCGCTCAACCCTTCTGCACACAGGATATACAAATACGGAGAAATCGGATCCCCTTGTCGAATCCCTCGATGAGGTACTACTTCCCCAAAAATTTCACCATTTCTTAAAAAACTATAAGAAACCGTTTTATCACATTTCATCACCCTTTCTATCCATTTAGCAGGAAAACCAAATCTCCCCATCATCAATTCAAGGAATGGCCATTCCAATCGATCGTACGCTTTAGAAACATCCACCTTTACTCCAGCTACCCCAATTTTTCCTTGGGTTTTCCGATGAATATAGTGATTAATCTCATATGATATCAAAGCATTATCAGTTAGCAAGCGCCCTTCAATAAACGCACTTTGCTTATCTGATATAATTGTATTCAAGGTTGGTTTTATCCTGTTCGCCAATACTTTAGATAGAATCCTCATCAATACATTACACAACGAAATTGGCCTAAGATCAGCCACTTTCTTTGGTTGCTTCACTTTAGGAATTAGACAAACTAGAGTGCGATTCACATCCTCTGGTAACGTTCCATTATCGAAGAATGCTTTACAAAAGTCAATCACATATCCCCCACCTATCTCCCAGTAGGCCTGATAAAAACATGGGTTTAACCCATCAACTCCAGGCGATTTGTCAGCATGCATAGCAAAGACCGCATTTTTAACTTCCTCATCCACTATTGGCATGACAAGCATTTGACTCTGCACCTCTGAAACACCAGGAAATTCAATACGAGCTGGTAAACTCATACATGTGCTTGTACTAGTAAACATTTTATTGAAATACCCCGTGATAATCTCTTGAATTTCAGCATCTGTTTCCTTCCAATCCCCGTCCTCATTCTTCAATTTCTTGATTTTATTTTGCTCCTTCCGAGTAGAGGCAAATTTATGAAAATATCGGGTATTTTTATCACCATCCCGGAGCCAAAACTGCTTGGCTCTTTGTCGCCAAAAAATCTCCTGCTTCTCTAGCAATTTCATATAATGTCACCGAGTTGTATTATATTTCTAAATACCACTCGTATCTCATCTTGACCGATAACGCTGCATATCTTTTCTATAATTTCCCATCTTTACTTTCATGTCACGAATTAAACCCCCACCCCACTCTTCCAATCTCATACAACATCTCGATATTTTTTCCATCAGATTTCTCCTACCTTCATCCTCCCAGCATGATTGCACTATATTTCTACACTTTTTTTCTTCAATCCACATGTTTTCAAATTTAAACCTTCTACCTCGTTGCACAAACACTTGTCTATGTAATTGCAACAACAAGGGTAGGTGATCCGATGTCGTCACCTCAAGGACTCTAACTTCTGCTAACGGAAACATTTCGATCCAACTATTTGTTGCCATTCCTCTATCCAACCTCTCCTGAACCCATGCTTGTCCTCCTCTTGCTCTCTCCCATGTGAACATATCACCCGAAAAACCCAAGTCATGCAATCCACAATCCAGTATTGCCTCAGAAAAACCTTCCATTAATCTTCTAGGATGACTTTTTCCCCCTTGTTTCTCCTCCATAGAAGTAATGTCATTAAAGTCTCCTATTATACACCACGGTAGGGATGAAGCTATAGATAACGCACGAAGCATGTGCCAAGACTCAGCTCGCCTAGCTCTCTCTGGGAAGCCATAGTACCCAGTATATCTCCATCACCCAGTTTGTTCATTACTGACCTCAAAGTCTATAAAATTATTACAACTATTCAGAATCTGCACTGCACATTCATTCTTCCACATCAAAGCAATTCCTCCTCCATGACCTTGTACATCTATGGCAAAGGATCCTGCAAAACCTAATTTTTTACTGACTTTCTCTACTTTATCTTGTTTCACCAACGTCTCACTGAGGAAAATGAGACTCGGCCTATACTGTTGATTGAAATCCAACAGAAGTCTAATTGTTTATGGGTTGGCCAGCCCACGATAGTTCCAGCCTAAGAGACTCATAATGCTTGGTGGGCCTGGACTCCAGGACCCACCAGTAACAAGTTTTTTGACCCATCTTTCTGTTGTTTCTCATTTATTTGCATAATATCCAGTCCGTTATTCTCTCAAAATACTATATCTTCCATCCGCTTTCTTTTTGGATCAGTTACTACTTTCTCGGTATCATAATCCTTATCCATGTCAACCACCTCATCTATTACTTGTTTCCTATTTAATCCGCCTTTATCTCCTATCTGATGTACCCTCAAATCACGTGACTTAATTAGAATGTCACCAATCTCCCCACCAATCTCGCGGATCCTACCATCAACTTCCATGAATCTCGCATCTCCCTGATGTCCACCATGACAGGTTGATGATGCACCTTTCTATTTATGGGTACCCCATACACCCTCTCCCCCGCTTGCATTTCGAATCCATCTTGATCCAGCATTTAGTTTCACACCTCTAGACTGCGCACGTAACCATGTACCATATGCCTTGTCTACCTGTTTCTCAGGATTTGCATAGACAACCGCACAATCCCTTTCAGAATGTCCTATAATACCACAAATAAAGCAAAATGTACCAAGCTTCTCATACTTAAAGTTTATCCAATTCCAGTTATTTCCTTCACTCTTTATTTTTATCCTTCGTTTTAATGGCTTATCAATATTTAGTGCTACTCGAATTCTTATATATGGTTTCCAACCCTCTTCAAATATTCCCGGATCCGATTTTACATACTTCCCCATTGATGCACCTATATTCTTCAAAATGTTCTCAGAAATGAATCCTCTAGGCATATCATATATTTGTATCCACATTTACATATCTTTTAACTGAACTATACTTGGATCTTCCCCCATTGCCACTTGGTGTAACACAAGCATCGATTGTTCAAAGGACCAAGGTCCTCCTTCCAGAACCTTTTGCATATCCAATTTGTGAAAAAATATGAATGAGTATTTCATACCCCCCAATTCATACACCTCCATTCCTTCTTTTGGTCGCCACAATGACGCCATCAAGTTTTGCATAGCTTGAAAATTTACGTTTTTCTCAGTCAAAAATTTCCCCACCAGCATATACGAAGGCTTCTGTTCAATCACCTCATTGTTTGCCACCACTATTCCATCCTCCTCCTCCTCTTCAATTACGAGTTTTGCATACATTTCTTCTAACGATGCTTCAGAACGTGACATGATATCGTCGCCAAGCTTCTCTCTAAAACTAATAATAATAAGGACAATGAAATGATGATGATGAAATTAAAAGGATTAATAGACACAAAAAGCTGTCATATAGACAGAGAGAAAACTGTCATATAGACAGAGAAAGTAATAGTAGAAAATTTGTATTTAATCTTTCTCATAAGTGCAAAACATATTTAATGAATAACACCAATTAAATAATCTAATAAAATAATATGACGTTAGTCAAACAAAACTTATGTCTTTCTTCGTTACATATCAAAATCTGAACTACTATTTGTCAAAAAATAAGAAAAAAAAGTCTTAACTACTATTAGAAATTTAAGTTCTGAATCATTTCAATAATATAATATATATTTTAATAAAAATAGATTATTTTGTCACTAAATTATTGGGTCTTATAGAAATTTATTAGAGAATAATTATTTCACTCATTATTATCACTAACGTTGGAGATGTTTCTTATTTTCGTCATTTCATTAAATTTTGTAATCAGACATTTTAAAAAAATCAATGTGAACTATTTTTCTGATGTGTACATATCCTGTTATGTATATATATATATATATATATATCGACTACATTACTTGGGTTTGTTTTACATTTACGTCACTGTAATTTGGGGAAAAAATATATTAGGATTTTAAATAAATCTAAACTAGAGGTTGCTAGCATGTTTTCTTCATTAATGAATTTTCAAGTTAAACTTAATGAAGTTGAGCGTTGCAACTATGGAATTAAAGCACTAATTTAAACGTCAACCAGAACCAAAACAATGAAATTGTAGTTCTGTGGGTGCCCACAATGGAGAAGTATTTGTTAACTTTTTTGTGGCGTGGTTATCATTAAGTGAGTAAGGTGATTTAAGAGTTGGAGATCGATAATAATATATAAGAGATTAAAGCAAAAATATTAGAGGTTAAATTTAAGTGTTTAAGTATTGAAATTACTTGCTTAAATCATTGTTGAAGGACAAGAATGAAGTTCACTTTCGAAAAAATTTATTAACATTTTATTGCTTGTCATTAGGCTTTGTATAGTATCATATAACTGATTTTTCTCTTCTTTAAATTTTTGAAGTAATGGTGATTCATTGTTTGTTTAAAAACTTTTATGTTATACTTTCTTTATTTGTTAATTGATTTAATAATATAAGACAATCATATAATTGCTTATGTAATCACAAAAGTGGAAACAATATTTGACGGATGTTAAGTTTTTTTAACGGAATGATTACTTTCTAATCACAAAATTAGTTGACATTTAATTATCAGAAACTTTTTAGTTTATTGGTAAATTTATAAAAGAACTAATAGTTTAACAATAAAAAAATCTATTTTACCTAATTTTAAAGATACAATATATATGTATAACTTGAACCCTAAGAACATCCGCACCCATTCCCGGCGGCGGCCTTCAATCCGTTAATTCGTCAATTTATTTGATGGAATTTATTACTATGCAAATAAAATTAACTATTTTGCTATTTTTTATGCAGCAGTACAAATCAAAGTAGCTAATCTATCTAACGAATCAATGAATTGATGGAGTTTTATCAATGCAACAATGTTTTTTGGTCCATCAATCAAATTGATGGTCATCAATCCATCAATTACTCCATCAATTTTTGATGGAGTAGCTAACGGATTGGCGGAGTTCAATTTTATTGACGGACTAAAAAAACACTGCTGCATAACTAAATTCCGTCAATTCGTCAATCCGTCTGACGAATCAATTATTTTTTTTCATTGGTGCATATGCTCTAACAACATATATTTCACATCATGGTCGTCTATGGTTAAATTTTCATTAATAAAAAGTTATTATATATTAATACATAAATAGTACTTAAATGCTAAGATAACAACTAATAAACAACCCCCACCACCAGTCCACCACCACCCCCCACCCACAAAGAAAAGGTCGTACATCTGTTTGAAAAATATCAACATGTCATCTTCATCTTTTTGAAAAATATCAACTACTTGCATTAGCATATTTACGTGTGGTGGATATCAGTGTTGCTTATTACTCCTCCGTCCCCCTCAATTTTTTATATTGAAGGGATGACACGGAGGTTAAGAAAAAGTGTAAATTAATAGGAAAAAGTAAGAAAAATGAGTAAAGTGATGGGAACAATCAATATTTAATGTATAAAATGAGTATAAAATTGGTATAGTGGAGGAAAGTAGTGAATGTGATTGGATTTTATATTATAAAATGTTACTATTTTTGGTATGTAAAGAAATGAGAGAGACGTACCAAAAAGAAAAGGGTAAAGAAATAAGAGGAAGAGGGGTATGTCCACACATTGGTGGTGATTGGAAGCAATTATTACAATGAAATGGAAGCTGTCATTGAAAGGGAACCAAGCCTTATTAGCATACAGTAGTTTTGATAGTTGAAACTAGATAACTTTGTCAGCTGATTCCACATTTTAAGTCGAAAAATCATGAGACGAGAGCTAATTTTCATCCCTGCGCCAGGGGTTGGTCATCTAGTATCTATAATTGAGTTTGCAAAACTTCTTGTTAGTCGGGATGAAGACATTTCTGTCAACATCCTGCTAATGGATCTGCCTTTCGACTCCGACTTGGCAGCATTTACTCGGACCCTTAAGAAAGATGCTCCTCAAAGCGTAGTTTTTATTGACATCCCTGCTCTGGATGAGATTACTATGACAGAGATCATGTCCATGCCGTGGATGTCATTTCTTGCTTCCTTCATTGACAAGCAGCAGAGTCAAGTGAGAAATGTAGTTGCAACAATTATGGAACAGTCCAAGACTTCTAAGCAATGTGGATTTGTCATTGATTTATTTTGCACCTCGATGATAGATGTAGCAAATGAATTTGGTGTCCCGACATATACATTCTTCACTGCTAGTGCTGCTTTTCTTTCCCTCATGTCTAATATCGAAAACTGGAAAGATGATGAAAGGCAGGAAATTTATGAGCACAAGGACTCGGAATTTAAGATCGCTCTCTCGGGTTTCTCTAATCAGGTCCCTGTTCAGATTTTGCCTTCAATGATGCTTACTAAGGAAGGGTCTGCGCACAACAAAGCTAAAGTCCGAAGATTAAAAGAGAGCAAAGCTATTTTGGTCAATACTGTACGGGAACTGGAAGCCCCTGCTATCAAGTTCCTTGCTGGTGATGGAGAACCCCCTGTTATCTACCATGTAGGCCCTATAATTAAATTCAAGAGCAGGGGGACAACCACCAAAGATAAAATATCAGAAGAGGCCATTATTAATTGGTTGGACAACCAACCACCTTTGTCTGTGGTGTATTTGTGCTTTGGGAGTGTAGGAAGCTTTCACGTAGAACAAGTAAAAGAGATAGCGCAAGCATTGGAGCTCAGCGGACAGCGTTTCTTGTGGTCTCTACGACGTCCGTCTCAAGAACAGAAAAAATGGGAATTTCCGAAAGTTTATGAAGATTTTAATGAGGTGTTGCCCGAAGGATTCTTGGATCGGACATCAGGAATAGGAAAAGTTATTGGATGGACGCCGCAAGTGACTATCCTTTCCCATCCATCCGTGGGAGGATTTGTGTCTCACTGTGGATGGAACTCTACCCTGGAGAGTATATGGTGTGGTGTGCCAATAGCCACTTGGCCGATGTTTGCTGACCAGCAAATCAACGCATTCCAGTTGGTGGTGGAGTTGGGGATAGCGACCGAGATCAAAATGGATAGCCAAGTAGACATTTTTGCCAACATTGAATCAACACCAGTTGTGAGAGCAGAAGAGATAGAAAGGGGCATAAGATATCTGATGGGTGAAGAAAGTGAATTGAGGAAAAAAATGAAAGAAATGAAAGACACATGCAGAAATGCCACTGTACAGGGTGGTTCATCTTACGCTTCACTTGCACAGTTTATCCGGGATGTCAAGGGTAACATTTAAGGAGGAGCATGTAACTGAATAAATAAAACATATAGAGCTCTCAACTCAATTGTGGATCGGAACTTTAAATAAAACAGTTTGTTTCTGGCAATATGAAGCAGTATGTGATTCAGGCTTTTAGCTAGTGAACCTTATATACAAGGAAACGTTGGTAGTATTGTAATACTATAATCGAATGCTGTTAGTTTCCCCCTTGAATGCAAGCCCCTGTCTAGTTCCGGTTATAAGGTTTTCAGATGAATTTCATGTGAAAAGTTATATTATAGTAAGGTGTCTAGTCTTAATTTAACTGTTCAAAGCATAAAAACAGGGGATTAACTAAGTTTGCATATTTGAGTGGTGGAGCTAATTATTTTTGTGTTTCAAATTCTTACCGCATTCCAAATTAGCATGTTTAACTTGAACCGGTTTCTTTTCGGATCAATGACAAACGTATGTTACAATATATGATATCGTGCTTAATAAGTGTGGTACATAAGTGAACTATTTGTATCCATGTGGAAAAATCAATACTATACTATAGTGTAATCCCTCCGTCCCTCATTTTTTTACAGTTTTTTTCATTGTTTGACATGTATTTTAAGGCTCGTATAATTATATTTTCACAACTTATTTTTAAAATTTTCTTTTTTTGAATAAGAATTCAAACATTAATTTTTTATTCAAAAGAAAAAAAATTAAAATAATATATAAAACTATACTTTATAGAAATTTTAAAATGCGTGCCGAACCCCGTCACTCAATGTAAAAAAATGAGGGAACAGAAGGATCACTTAATAAACACAATATGGGGTGCTGCAACATAAGTTTATCAAGATCCGGACCCTTGCTGGATAATACAACTAGTTTGTGTCCTATGTTCCTGTAAATTGTTAATTATTAAAACAAGTTCTGGATATTGCCTTTGTTGCTTTGCCAGGTTTTGACTATAAGCTAATACGAGCTTAAGATATACTTGTAACTAAATTATTACCAGTAATAACTAATAAGTTTAACTATAAAACGAATGTTGTTTTGTTTCTTATGAGAAGCAGATTATTCTAGCTTCAAGTGGTTTACAGCCATCTAACTTATAAGACTCTGCTACTGAATATGCTTATATGTAGTCCAAAATAAATTAACCTATAACACTTTTATTGACTTATTGCTTTGCTACTTGAATCAGAGTATATAATTATTTCCTTACGTTGGTTATCAATTACTCACCATGATTATGAATTTAGGGTCGCGCTCCAGTGAGAACCTCCGCTATTGTGAGATATGAGATCTAATCCTAGCCATTCATTAATACATCTTATATTAATCTCCCACCACCCATTAAATTTATTAATATTTTAATATTCCATTACCCCCACCCATCCACCACCTCCGACCACCTCCTGCCACCAGTGACCACCATTTCCGGCGACCACCACCTCCGGCGACCAGCAGTAATCACCAACGTCATAACTAAAATCACCACAGTTCAGAATAAAATCACCACCGGAAAACAGAAAATCACCATCATCTCCTTCAAATTTCAACCATCTCCCACCATAACTTCCGGCCATCACTAACTTCGGCCACCGTCATGATCAATAATCACCACCACCGTTACCAAAATTCAACACATAATCATCACATTTTTAATACAACAACCATTAATCACCACCGTCGTCATCAGTAATCACCATCGCACCACCGCCTGAACCAGTAACCACCACCGTAGCCACCAGTAATCACCACACAGCCACCACAACAGAATTTTCAAATTGCAAAAATCACCAAAAAAATGAACGAAATCAACAAATTAACAAACAAACTAAATAAACAAACAATTAAATCAACAACTTTGATTTATACTGACAAACTCGAAATCGGAATGAACTGAGAACAGTGATGGTGATGATGGCGTTTACTGGCCGGGAAAGAGGTCGCCGGAAAACCGAACAGAAGGGCGGCGGTCGGCCGGACCAGAAACGCGGAGGCGACGAGCGGCGTGACTGCGGTGGAGGCAGGTGGTGGTGGGCGGAGGGTGGAGGCGGTGGAGGCAGGTGGTGGTGGGCGGAGGGTGGAGGCAGGTGGTGGAGGCAGGTGGTGGTGATGGTGGTGTGGGGTGGAAGTTATGGTGGAAGAAGAAGTGGGGTGGGTGGATTAAAAGATGAGGGTGATACATATACAATTGTATGTATATAATTCAAATGTGTGGTTAAGATTAAAAGAAAATGAAGGGCTGAGATTAGATCTCAGTTCTCATTTTAATAGGGGTTCTCATATGAGCACAAGCCTATGAATTTATGATCATCCTTCTTATTATTGTGCTGCATGGCATGCTTCAAAGCAAATGCAGAGAGACAAGTTCACACAACTGGAAACAAGAGGGAAGTAACAGAATAAGATTAATAAATCACCATCATCCGATCGAGGTCTTTCTTCGTCAAGAGCTAATGGAAGAGAAGTTTATAAGAAAATTATAATTTTCACTTTCTTCATATAGTCATCTTCTTTGTTGATTTCATATAGTTATTATTATACACTCAAATCAATCATTACTTCAGTTAATTTTCCTGGGTTTTTTTTTTATATATTTTATAGGTAAAAAGAAGTCGATTATAGGAGCTCAGAAAAAATTTGAACTTTGGTCTTGTAGATTGATGATAGGATAATTGAATTAATTGGAGATTCCAAGAATATCCAAATATCAATAATAATATTAACAAGGATTTTCATTAAAATAGTAGATTAATTTGACAAGAGGAAACGCATCTTATAAGTTGTCTTCAGTTAAATTATTATGTACCTCAACTAATTTACAAACTGATCGAAACTCAAGGATAAATATCAGCTATTTGTTGCATAAATCTTAAATAACTACAACTATTTCCAATCAGATGCTGATACTTTTTACCTTTTCCAACTGCAGTTTCACTCTTGACCGTTGCATGCTTGTATACAAAATTGCACAGATCCTCCGGGTAACCTTGGTATGGCTAATAAGACATCTCGTATGCCTCATGGTCCGGGGTTCTGTATATGAAGCCTGAATCCTCACTTGATCGCCTTTTAACTACACTGGCCCTTTGCATTAACCGAACCAGTGCTTGCACAACTTCAGACATGGGTGGCCGGAACTCAGGTTCAGGCTTCCCAACAGCAAACAATAATAATAAGATTTTTATTTTTGTGTGGGTATGATAGAAGACATATTTTACACAACCAAATATTACTGGTCATCAGGTCATGTGTGCTAAAACATAAATATATACATAGTATCATTTTGTCTTCATTATCGATAGAGATTTTACCTGAACACAGAGAGCGATGATGTCAGCGAAACGTGACAAAGATTTTGCTGCATACATGCCATCAAGTGAGGGATCAACCATTTTTGCCAAGGCGTCTATATCATGGAGCTGAGGAGTAGCCCATCTTACTAAAGACTGTTCTGATCTCACCCTTGAACTACACAAAAGAATTGACCGGTAAAAGGAATCAAGGTTGTGACTTGCGAAGAAAATTTTACATTATAATACTTTCCTTATCCAACATATAATACTTTCCTTACACAAGTCATTTGATTTCAAAAATAAGAAAGCTTCTACAGAATGTTATCACTTGGGTAAAGTTTATGATGATTTTCTAAGTTCTGATGAAACGTAATCAGCTTATTATTAAGTTTAAACACACCTTTGGATCGATGTTTTGAAACTCATAATATTGCATTCTAGAAGAGACCAAATGTAAAATAAAATTTCATGTCGGTGCAATATAGATTGTACCTATCTAATGGCTTGCGACCTGTTAAGAGCTCCAACATCACTACTCCAAAGCTATATACATCACTTTTTACGGTGTATAATCCAGATAGGGCAAATTCGGGAGCACTATATCCAAATGAACCAACCATCTGAGTTGATGCTACCTGTTGAACCAAATGTCAAGTAGGGGAGAGAGAGGGGGGGGGGGGGGGGGGGGAGGGACCAATACATGTCCTTGTATAGTTGTATTTAAGTAGTAAGCCAAAGTCAACAATATTCTCATTTTTAATAGGAGGGTATGCTATCTTGGGATGCAGATCGGCTTGATATCCCTTAGAGACAATCACAATGCAACTATGTTCAAAGTTGTAGCAGTTGTTAGACCCATCAACATACCTGTCTCTCTGTATTTGGAGTTAGAGCAGCTAAACCACAGTCTGACAAATGTGGATTGAGTTCTTCATCAAGTAAAATGTTTGCTGACTTCAAATTCCTATGAACAACAGAAGGAAGACATACTTCGTGCAAGTACCTGCCAGAAAGAGATGCTGATAAGGATGGAAACCTGCATTGAGTCCAAGAGGAAGATACTAAAATTCATTAACATGAGACATACTCGAGAGCTCGTGCAGTGCCGAGTGCTACTCTAATACGTGCATTCCATGTCAGCATCTTGCTCCTATCGTCAGCAAAGTACAACAAATCTTGCAAGCTACCATTTACAATATAATCATGAACCAGAAGACGTTGACCATGTTCTGCACAATATCCTGCCAACGGAACAACGTTTGGGTGCCTAAGGCGTGACATATTTGAAACAGCTTCAAGAAAATTATCTTCTTCTTGCAATGACAATGCTGCATTGTCTATTTTCTTAATGGCCATCAGCTAAAGAAATAAAAAAAAATCGATCAGGGAACAAGAGTTGTGGCACCCACTGGAGGGTTTAAGCAAACTTATAAACACAAGTACAAGTGCATATGAAATTACAAATTAGTATATCATGAGGTGAAGGTAACAAATATTTATATATCTAGACTACACTGAACTTTAACCTACATGTGTGTGTTCAGCATGACTAGATGAAAGTGTGATCTTTGATACTGCACGTGCATAGAGACACATAGCCATACCTAACAACTCGAAATTTGTTTGTTACAATAGCTTCTTATCATCAAACTATATGTACAAAACTCTCCCCAGTTTCTCATGTACTTATACTGACATTTTTAGGTACATAATATATGTACTTGCCGATCCAAGAAAAGATATCAATTTTCTCATCAATATGCAAATTCATTACGTGTGTTTTTCACATTAAAATCCTAACAGTGGAATAGCTTATAAAATGTGTACTTGTTGCCTGTTGGGTGCCTTGTCATTGTGAACATATAACACAAGAATTCCCTAGGAATTTGTCTTATGATAGCATGCATTCAAGTATATGTAGTGCAGATGAAGACCCGTTCACATAAACACGAGAAAATGTAATACTACCTTCCCATTGGAAAACTCTGCTCTATAAACGCGCCCAAGAGAACCTTCGCCAACAAGATTTTCTTGACTGAAGCTGTTTGTTGCTGTTTGTAGAGTAGCAACACTGTAGGATGTAGCAGTTATAGGTGATTTTACTCTCTTTGCAGAACCATTTTTCCCTTGCAATCTCTCAACCACCAAATTTTCTGGAGGGGGGCTCAAATTTGCTGCAGTTGTAGTGGTTTTTGCTCTGTGTTCCCGCGCCTCAGAATTCACTACAAACGAAATCAAATGCAAGAGTTAGTTTAAATGAAGAAAAATAACTCTTAGAGTCTCAGTTTACCGCTTTCACATCTTATCTAATGTTTGAGGATCTATTTGAAATGTTATTATTTGTGATTTAAACAAGTATACCAAAAAAAATGAAGTAACAATGATAATAATGCCAGAATGGATATAGATCGGTTCACTTTTTCCTAAAAATCGCAAAACAAAAGCTTTATCAAAGCTATAGACTTTATATTACTTTGAATTCTTGTTTGCAGACTAAAACTTTCTGAAACAGTAGATGAGTACTGAGTAGTAGATACAAACTAAATCAAATGAAGATAGAAATACATTCTTTTTATTATATATGAAAACTAAAGAAAGATACACGGCAACAAAAATCACATAAGGTTGTTCCACCACATGCAACGAAAATCAAAGAGAGCAGCAGCACCAAGGAGTAAAGATTGCATTCGTAATAAACTTTTCCGTGATAGAAGAACCAAAGAAAAAAGAGTGAACATAATGTTATACACAATCGAGTAATTATGTGACATTAACAATGGAAAAGCCATGACCCTAATGTGAAATAAGGCAACCTGAGGGCAATCTTAGATGAAATGTATCCAGCGACTTAAGTGGGATGCGATCTTGTAAGATCTTTTGGAGATTGAAGAGTATGTACTAGCACATATGTAACTAGGAGCACCAACAACTTGTTATCTTTTAAGCATGACCGGGATACCCTGACTTGCCCAACATTGATGTATTCTATCTCCAAAACAAGTTATTCAGTTTCTTACAACTTAACCTTGTAGTCATGAACTTATTAGAAGAGAAATTAAAGAATGAAGAAGAAATACAAGGAAGCGATATAATTTTCCATGTATGCACCCAAGTATTGATGATGAGTGAGTGAAAGAAGAGTGTGTTGAATTAAATTATAAATAAATAAATAAGAAGTGCAGAGGGCTACTTCCAGCATCAAAATCTTAATATACAGTAAGAACTAAGAAGCTTTCACTTGAATTCCATTTTTTAGAATGAAAGTGGAGGTAGTTTTACCCCTCTCTATTATCTTCCCCTTAAAATAAAAACTCAGGAGCACAGAATGAAGTGAAAATACATTCACTTTATTTCTCTTTTGCCTGCTTCCGGTTTTAAGAAATACAAGGAAGCGATATAATTTTCCATGTATGCACCCAAGTATTGATGATGAGTGAGTGAAAGAAGAGTGTGTTGAATTAAATTATAAATAAATAAATAAGAAGTGCAGAGGGCTACTTCCAGCATCAAAATCTTAATATACAGTAAGAACTAAGAAGCTTTCACTTGAATTCCATTTTTTAGAATGAAAGTGGAGGTAGTTTTACCCCTCTCTATTATCTTCCCCTTAAAATAAAAACTCAGGAGCACAGAATGAAGTGAAAATACATTCACTTTATTTCTCTTTTGCCTGCTTCCGGTTTTAAGTCTAGACCAATCCCTTAACATGTCAATTATATAAAAACTGCAGCTTCCTATGGAGTATGGACAGACAACTCCATTAAAAAAAACATGAAGAGTTCATGTTACATAACTTATTGTAGTAAACAAATTAACTCAAGACCAACTAACAGCTAGGATGCAGACATAAAACAATAGACTTTCTATCATCAGGGCACTTGTACAAGTACAGATTCCTACCAGTGATGCAAGTTTTCAAAGAAATATACTACATAACAGAAAGGCAGTGTACCTTTCTCAAGAATTACAGGAAGCCTCCCTCCCGAAGTAGCTATGCTGTTTTCCTTTTTCTTACCCTTTCTCGCGCAGAAAACAAACACAAGCACGACAAATAGAAGCAGCAGCAAAGATCCCACAATAATGCCAATAATAGGTCCAGCTGTTAGCCCTTTCTTACTTCCATTAGAAGGTTTTGATAATCTGCCTCCAGAATCCCCAGGCGTTTGTGAACCAGGAGAATTGCTGCGATTTTTATGAGATCTACCAGGTGGAGGTGGGGTGTATGGTGGAGGAGGGGGAGCAGGACCATTATTAAATGAATTCCCATCATATCTGTTGTGAATCAAAACATCTTAGAGCATGATGTGAAGGATTGGAAAATCACGAGCAATTTTTTTTGACATAACAGCCTACCTAAAATTAGGGATAGTAATGAGCTCTCGGGGTATCCATCCATTAAATTGATTGTTTGCAACGTTTCTGGGGATCATTGGAAATGTGAGATGCTTATTTGCAAAGGAAACACCATGGCCCACAAATAGTATGAATCTCTATATCTGGATTGATACATCATAAAAAACCTAAACTTACAAATCAGTCAATGGCAAACCAGAGAGAATATCTAGAGAGCCGGTTAATTGGTTGTTCTGCAAATGACTGCCAAAAGAAAAAATATTAGAGAATTTTCTAAATAAATTGGAATATATTAAGACAAACTTTAAACTGCAATACACTCACAGAGTTGATAAATTAGACAAAGTATTTAAGGAGGCTGGAAGATCTCCGCTGAAATTATTGGAAGAGAGATCCCTACATTACAGAAATGGGCACCAAAATGTTTAGGATTAGGTCTAACAAAAGATTGTTAAGCAACATACTTCGACGAATGAATAAGTTGGAACTGCCCAAACTTATAAGGAATAAAAATCAACAGCAGTTAAAGAATATCTATCAATATGAAACCGACTCAAACATCCTACATGGTTGCAAGGTCAGTTAGATTCACAAAGATGTCTCCAATAGACTGAGCAAGTGAATTACTGCTAGCATTCCTGAAACAAAAAACTATTAGCTTAACAATTTGTAAATGACTGAAATATAATTACAGAAAGAACCATTACAGTATAGACAAACCACATACAAGTAATTAAGAGAAAACATGGTGGCAATAGAATAAGGAAGATTCCCACTCAAGTTGTTGTGCGCAATATTCCTGCATGGCACAAAGGGCTAGAATCAGAACTTTAGAAATCTTGATTCAACTGTAACTTAACAAAAGAAAATTAATCAAATATTACAAGCTTGTAAGATTCGGTGGTAATTGATATGGAATTGCATCATGAAAGTTGTTTCCACTCAAATCTCTGAAAAAAAAAGATCATTTATAAAAAGACAAAGAACTGAATTAGAGAAACCTTTTAACTGAAGTACAATAACCGTAAAGCGTAAACCCATAACAAAAGTTTACTAAATATATTCCTTACAGAGTTCTTAGCTTTCCAAGGCTGTTAAGCATGTATCCCATTGTCCCACTGAGTCCTAGGCCAGAAATTTGACTGCCACAACAGCATGTGCATTTTATTGTTCAAATCTATAATTGATTTATCTTGAAATTATATTTTCCACATATATCTACTACAAGTAAGTATTCTGGTAATAGACATGCTTACATGGAAACAACAGCAGACCCTTCGCAGGTTATTCCCTTCCATGATTCTGCACACGGATCACCGCCACTTGATTTCCAACCAGTTAGCTGCGATGGGTTGTTTAGTGACGTATATAGAACCTGAAGTGATTGGACTGCACTTCAAAAAACACCAAATAATGAACAGTTATATGCCTCAAGTTAATACAGTAAAATATTAATATCAACAGTGCATGCTAAATACATGTGGATGTCGTATACATACACATTGAATTACAAAATTAAACCATGGGTTAAAATATACACGGAAGGAAAAAGAAGAAAATAAAATGGAACTGTGTTGGTAGCATTCGCTCCCACGTCAGAACATGTGCATACAATTAGTGTATATATAATGTAAATCTAGTCTTCTACTACTAACTAAACCAAATAGTGAATTCATGGATGAGTTTTAAGGGGTAGATAACCAAGTTGGTTCCTTCAAGTTTGCTCTGCGTAAGGAATCGTAATTTAGCCACAGTCGGTCTGTCACGTGTGGAATCGAAACCAACTTAGAAAACTTAGATCCTTTGTTACCCGGACTCGGCCAAAGTGTCCAACATGGATACGGGTATCCAAGTGTCGGACTAGGCAATATTTTGAAAACAATACTTTTTTTTGGGCCTAAAATTCATGTCCGAGTTTCCATACCCATGTCCGAGTGTCGAGTGTCCGACATGGGTATTTCAGACAAAATGAAGAGTCGGGGTAACAGAGCTTAGATCAGCTCACTTGAACGGGTTGTTGCAGAATGAAGAGAAATAAAGTTTGTGATGTTATCCAACCCACAAAAGAGGTTATCATTGATTGGGATACGAACTATAATTGTAATATCATAAGCTGAAAATATTACAACACTCAGTCCCATATTTTTCCACATCAAAGCACGAGTTTAATCATTGGTTTCGATTCCACTAAGTTGGTGAAGTTGCATAGTGGTGGACACAAACTCGGGATTCGATCTGGGTAGTAGTTTATCACACTTCCTCACTACAACTATTTTATACATATCAACCACGAAATAGTTGACATTATGAACGAACTAGGGAAGTAACATTACAAGCAAAGGTAAGATCTTTATAGCGGATTCTCTTCCTTCACTCACATGTTCAGAACTTAATCAACAAAAGTAGTAAACTCATATTGCATTGAGTATAACAGGATAGACTAGCTATGCGTGAGTTTTAGTCTTGTATTTGTTGTACACAGCGAGAAAGAATATGTAGAATAAAGGGGCAAATATCTTTGGATTACTATTATATACTTAATAACCGATGAATACTTGACATTACGATCAAACTACAGAAGTTAAATTACAAGGAAAGCTACAATCTTTAAAGCGGATTTCCATCCTTCACTCCAATGTTCAAAATTTGATCAGCAAAAATAGTAGTAAAAAGTATATATCCCCAAATTCCACATAATTGTGAAAAAACCCAGTAATGCTAAAAGTTGGAATTCAGAAAATCTTCCACACTTACATCACTAGCAAAAAGTTCCCAGCTTTACTCAGTATCAGCTCATACATTTAAAAAAGAAATTATAGCCCTAATAAAGATTATCAAACATTCAATAAAATGCTCAATCTTTTTAACAACCCATTTCAAGAATCAAACACATTAACTCAAATACCTCTACAACCCAAAAAAAAAAAATCAAATGCATTAACTAATTCATTAAATCACAACAAAAACTAATTAATACACAAACACACATTTATATATAAATAAAAATTACCATCAGATGGATCAGTAGTCCCTTGAACCAGTCCAATCAGCTCCACAAGAACCAAAAGCTCCAAGAACAATCTCCAACTTTTCCTCTCCATCTCTCTCTAATAATCTCTCTCTGCCTCTCTCTCTCTCTCAATAATAATGTAAAATAAATAGACAAGAAAGAAACAATAGCTTGGGCTAAAGAAGAAGCAAGATGACCATTAAAGTGTAAGCTAAGAAGAGTATATATAAGCAGTAGGTGACACCATTGTAAGTATACAACTCAAAGAGTAAATGTATGTATAAACTCTAACCATCACTCTATGTGTGTGTGTGTCGGCTGTAAAAGGAAGCTTTTATTAGATTTAGAAATGAGTGTAAAGTCATGGATACATAAGAGACTGACTATACAGTAGACAAGGGGGGCAATTAATTTTTGTGGACCAAAATGGGTCTGCTGATGGGATGTAATTACGGGAAATGCCATTGTAGGGCCACCGACGGATGGGGGATTGGACTGGGATTTTATATTTTGGTCAGGTATAAAGTTACGGATTATAAAGGGATTTCTTGAAAATGACATTATTGTCCATATCTTTTCTGTTTGTTTATTCAGATTTTTGCTTGTTTTTGTTAGAAATAGGAGCAGAAAATTACGTTACCATGACCTATATTTTGTGTTTTCTGTTAGTTGAGATTTGTTTCGGTGCCAACAGATTGAAGTATTTCTTATTTTTACAAATGAGAAAAGAATTTTCGAGAATATATTTATTTATCGAGATTTAGCTGCAAATTGATGATGTAATTCGTATATTGTTAATTTATTTAAGTAAAAGTAATATGGTACTGTAGATATAGATATACTGTACTCTGTAGTACTCGGAACAAATTACTTTTGTAAATAATAAGAAAAATCAGGAGTAAACAAAAAGAAAAATACAGTTCACGGGTAGACTTCAAGGAAAGATTGATTGATTGATCCAGAAAATTCTTAATAATTTAATTATTCATTGATGGTTTAGTTGGTAATCCTTAAATTAATGTTTTTAAGGTGGATTATTACAAAAGGTTGTTGATTTAACTCGTCATTGGTTGTTCAGCAGGTAATATTTAAGACTTATTATAAAAAGGAAGCAGTTCAGTAATGACGTGAATATAGTGCAAGTTATAGCTTAAACACAGAACCTAATTAAAACTTAAGGATGGAGTTAAGCATCAAAGTTATTCTGACCCCAGTCTTCCTTCAAAGTATATAAAAATGCAATATTCTGTCTGTGAGTTGTCGCTCAACCTTCCACCTGCAGTGGTACTTAATTGACATAATTGCACTTTGTATCCCCAGCTTGACTCCAATTTCAATTATGTATATGTAGTTTCATAAATTGTATTTTGCATCCCCAAACTTTAAAATATAATTCGAATCACAACCCCTTGTACTTTTTCTATAAAAAATAATATTGTTTTTAACGAATATATTGACAAATGCGATATAAAATTATTACAGTGATGATATAAATTTTAGATTTTAAACATGTAACTAATTTTAAATCATAATTTAATATTATTTTATAACCATTAATCAATTATAATTTATTTATAAAAAATTGAACTAATATGTTTTCATTAAATAAAGTTGTGACTACTATGATATATGATACGTATAAAATCATTAAAATATATTTGTACCATCTTAAAATATAGATTATATAATCATTGCATAATTTGATATCACATTTGTCAATACAGTCGTTAAAGAAATATTATTTTTGATATAAAACGTATAAGTGGTTATGATTCAATCTATGATTTAAAGTTTGGAGATGCAAAAATTAATATTAAATTATGATTTAAAAATTTTAAAAGTGTAAAATTAGTTACATGTTTAAAATCTAAAATTTATATCATCACTGCAATAATTTATATCGCATTTGTCAATATATTCGTTAAAAACAATATTATTTTTTATAAAAACGTATAAGTGATTGTGATTCGACTTATATTTTAAAGTTTGGGGATACAAAGTGTAATTTATGAAACTACATATACATAATTGAAATTGGGGTAAAGCTGAGGGATGCAAAGTGCAATTAACTCTACTTAATTATTCTCTAGCTATGAAATGTAGTATTGTAAATATCAAACTGAATTTGGTGTAGAATGAGAAAATGAGAACTCTCATTATTATTCATGATCATAAATTGAAGATACAGTTGTTTTAATTAATTACAAGCCTATAACCCGTGCGATGCACGGATGAATTTTAGTATTTTTAATTTATTATTTTAGTATTTTTATATGATTTATTATTATTTTTTATCTTATTTTATTATCATTTATTTGTATTTTGATCTTAAAAATTTTTATTAGGTCCTGATAAGTTTGTAGAAGGGGGGTTGAATACAAACTATACCGTTTAATCGAATTTGTCCTTTTAAAGATTTAACAATTTAGAACAAATTATTGTGGAATAAAACTGAAACAATATTCAAGTTAAATAAAACTCTATTAAACTTGAAGGGTGTTACAATTCTGATCACTGATTACAAAGAACTTGATAAAACAAATCTAGAATAAATTCGACATGAATTTATCTATTTTTGTAATAAAAAGGATCGAATACTAAAAAGTAGTTCGATATAAAATCTAGGGATTATGATCCGCTAGAAAGTCAAAGCAGTACAAATGAAATGATTCTTATGGATTAAATGTTAAGAACAAATCAAGAATTAATTCACTGGCATAAATTGAATGCTCGGACAGTTTTGAATTGAAGAAGAGAGAGAAAATGTAATATGAGCTGCTGTGTCTTTCTTTTCTGTTGGAATGAAAAAGTAGTCTTCAAATTGCCTAACTTTATAATACACTGCATTCCTTTTAGTCACCCACGTGCAAGTTGCAGAATACAAATTGCCTTTGGAAGACTTAAAAGAAAACAATCATTTTAGCCTTAGAAGACTCTCGGGAAGACAAGACTTGGCCTAGGAAGACAACCGGGAAAACAATGGTTTGGCCTAGGAAGACTTTCGGGAAGACTCACTTGTGAGTCTTCCTAGTTCATTTTTCTAAGTCTTCCTAGTTCAAACCTAAGTCTTCCTAGTTCATCTTTATTCTAACTTAAATAATTAACTAAATAAATTATGTATTAAATTAATTCTTTACAGAATTAATTTAATAAATAATATACTTGATAGTATTAATTATTTATAATAGAATAAATAGAATTAGTTGACTTCTCAATTAATTTCTTTTTATTCTAATTTAAATAATTAACTAAATAAATTATGTATTAAATTAATTCTTTACAGAATTAATTTAATAAATAATTTACTCAATAGTATTAATTATTTATAAGAGAATAAATAGAATTAGTTGACTTCTCAATTAATTTCAAAATCACTTAAGTTCATTTTTATTCTAATATAAATAATCAACTAAATAAATTATGTATTAAATTAATTCTTTACAGAATTAATTTAATAAATAATTTACTTAATAGTATTAATTATTTATAAGAGAATAAATAGAATTAGTTGACTTCTCAATTAATTCCAGAATCACTTAAAACTTAGATAAATAACAAACACAATAGTACGTTGACACTCGATGCACTGTCTGGTTCATGAGTGACTAACGACAATGTTTGTTCTTTATCTATTTGACTTTAAGCAGTGATTCACTTCCTTCTCATTCAAGAACTCTGTAATCAGTATCTTTTTCTGTCACCACTTGAAATCTCCGTCACTTTAATAAATCCATTGAGCTTGAATACTTCATTGAGGCTTGATCAATAAATTGAGCTTCTTTCAATGTAGAATAACTTCAAGTCTGTAGATGACTTTAATCTTCATTCTTTGACAGATATAATCTTCTGAGATTCCTGTGACATCTGATCTAATATTTACTTATTACATTCTTGTTTTAAGTTGAGTAAAATCCTCGAATTACAAATAGGCTATAGCAATTGCCTTTCAATCTCCCCCTATTTGTTTGTTAGAGAATAACAACCAAATACCTAGAGGATCACTCAACTAAAACCAAGAAAAAAGATAGGACTTTTAAGCCTAAGTAAATACTAGAAAGTTCTGGATCAAATATGACATTTCCAGATTTCACCGGTAAAGATAAATACAAGACAGATGTTCCTCTAGACTGAACATATGATAACATTGAACCTGTCTTGATTTACCTAAGCTCTATACATATAACATTTTACAAAACAGAGCTAATTACCTTTACTCCCCTTTACTCCTCCTTTTACTTTTATATCTTTTTCAGCTCCAGCTCCCTTTTACTAGCTTCTTCAAAATTCTCTAGAAACTTCTCCCCCTTAGTTGAGGAATTCTCTACAGTTTTAACTTTATGAGTATCTGAAGCCAGTAGGAGTTGAGATAGTTGATGGAGTTGAACTTGGGAAGTAACTTTGTCTTCAAAATTTCCTTGAGTAGTCCCAGCTGATTGTTGACAGAGGTGGAAGAAGAAGACCGTTCAACCACTTGTGCTTGCAAAATTTCTTTATCAGCCTGGGTTTTGAATAGATGTTCCTGTAGATCAGCTATGTGAGCTAACTACATTGCAGTGTATGTGTCTGTGTGTGCACTCACTTGAATTTCTCTTGTAAGTGTATCACTCATCTCACGTGCATGTGTTTCACTCAGTGTTTGACTCTTATCACTCAACATTAGTTGTCTGTTTGCTCCTTTTTGATCAGTACCTGCATTGAAACTCACCCTAGCCTCTTCAAGAGAGGTCAGTGGTGGTGCAATGGGAGTTCGCAAATCCCGATCCTCAATCATGTCTATCAAATCACTTGGATTTGAAATCTGAATTGCTTCAGTGATAGACTGACCAAGTTGCCTTCCACTTTCTCCAGATAAATCTGCGAGTGGAAAATCCCTTAGGGAGCCAGAGATGTTCACTCTGGGAGGGGAGAAAATGATTCTATTTAATTTTGGCAAAGAATCAAATTTTCCCTCAGATGCCTATGAAGGCACTTCTACCGTAACAATGGTAGGCACTGTAACCAGTTGCAGGTGCTCTGCTTTCACTGTGTCCTGAGTTTCATCTAATGGAATTGTTTTCTCCCATTGTGAGTAATGAGAGTGTGCTTGACTCAGTACAAAGTGTCATGGCCCTATGGCGAATTTCAATAGATTCATCCTGTTGAGAGAATGTCTCTAGAAACAGTTCATTGGCCATTTCAAAGTCCATATCCTATTGAGAGGATACAGATGGGCTGACAGATGCCTCAGTATATGTTGAATTTCTCTAGAGGAGGCAGAGCCGTGGGATCACTCACTGTTTCAATCAAAATACTTCTTTGTTTAACATTTGATTTCTGTTTAGGCTGAGAGGTCAAGTAATTAAGTTGTAGACTCATTGTTTGGCTCTAAGACCTGGGATAGAGATTGTGGATCTACAATCCCTTGGTCAGCCCTAACAACCACTTGGGTTCAGCAATAGTAAAAGAAGTGTATTGAGAGATAGAAAGTAATACCTGAATTGGATTTGGCACTGAATTTCCAGCTAAGCAAGAGCTAGATCAGAAATAATATATATAATATATTTACACAAACATCTAAGACAAATAGAAAATAAAAGATAATAAATAATAATAATAAAAATAATATAAAATAATATATTCAAACTAAAATAATATTACATAAGAAAAAAAATATTTACAGGAACTTATGCACAAACATTAGAAAACTGCAGAATATTATAGAAGTGCATAAAAATAATATAAACTTGCAGAAATATTTAAACAACAATATTTACAATCTGAAACTAACTTAAATGATTCTTAAATAAATAAATTTTCAATAAAAATAAGTTTCTCCACTTAAAAAATATGAGAAAAGTATTTTTAAAGAAAATAAATTATTCAGAATATTTAAATTAACAAGCTTTACTTTAAACAAGAATTGGCAATAAATATCAGTAAAATGACAAGAGAAAATGACTTTTTGAAAGAACAAACATGACAGAGATATTGTTAATCACTAACACTGTTTAACATACCCAATTTACCAACTAACTTGATAAATGTGGATTCGTCAACAGATTTAGTGAATATATCTGCAGTCTGTTCTTCTGTGGGTACAAAGTGTAACTCCACAGTTCCATTCATGACATGCTCTCTGATAAAATGATACCTGATATCAATGTGCTTCGTTCTCGAGTGCTGCACAGGGTTGTTGGAGATTGCTATGGCACTTGTATTATCACACAAAATGGGAATTTTGTCTAATGCAAAGCCATAGTCCTTTAATTGATTCCGTATCCATAAGATCTGAGCACAACAGCTTCCAGCAGCAATATATTCAGCTTCTGCTGTTGAATTAGAAACTATTTGTTGTTTCTTGCTATACCAGGAAATCAACCTACCTCCTAGGAATTGACAACTCCCAGAGGTGCTTTTTCTATCCACAACACTACCTGCATAATCAGAATCTGTATATCCAACAAGATTAAAACCAGAATCTTTAGGGTACCAGATACCTAGATTAGGTGTACCCTTAAGATATCTCAAGATTCTTTTCACAGCAACGAGATGAACATCTCTAGGGTCCGCTTGGAACCTTGCACACAAGCATGTAGCATACATAATATCTGGTCTACTAGCAGTAAGATAGAGTAAGGAGCCAATCATACCTCTGTAGCTTTTAACATCTACCTTGATAGATTTGTCAGAAGCTCCAAGTTTGATGGTTGTTGAAGATGGAGTCCTTGCTGATGCTGAATCCTCCATGTGATACTTCTTGAGGAGTTCTTTGAGATACTTGGATTGACAAATAAATATACCATTTGACCTTTGACTTACTTGCAATCCAAGAAAGAACTTCAGCTCACCCATCATACTCATTTCAAACTTACTCTGCATAAGCTCAGCAAATCTCTTACAGAGATTATCATTAGTAGACCCAAATATGATGTCATCCACATAGACTTGGACTAATATCATATCATTTTTGTGTTTCTTTGAAAAAAGAGTTTTGTCTATGATACCTCTAACAAAACCATTTTCTAAAAGAAAACCAGAGAGAGTGTCATACCATTTTCTTGGGGCTTGTTTGAGACCATAGATAGCCTTGAAGAGAAAGTACACAAAGTCCAGCAGCTCCTGATTTTCAAAGCCAGGGGGCTGTTCCACATACACTTCTTCATCAAATTCACCATTCAGGAATGCACTCTTAACATCCATTTGATAGACTTTAAAATTGGAGTAAGCAGCAAATGCTAAGAACATCCTGATGGCCTCAAGTCTAGCCACTGGTGCATAGGTTTCATCATAGTCAATGCCTTCAGCTTGATAATACCCTTGTGCAACCAGTCTTGCCTTGTTCCTTGTGACTATGCCATCCTCATCTAGCTTGTTCCTGTATACCCATCTAGTACCAACTACTTTCTTGTTCTTTGGCCTGGGTACCAGCTTCCAGACTTGCTGTTGTTCAAATTGATTGAGTTCATCTTGCATAGCAATCACCCAATCTGGATCAGTCAGTGCTTCCTCAGTTTTCTTTGGCTCCATTTTAGATAGAAATGCTGAGAAAAGACATTCATTCTGAGAAGCACTTCTAGTTTTAACTCCAACCTCTGGATCACCAATGATCAGCTCAAAAGGATGAGCTCTATTCCAAACAGTCTGTCTTGGAAGATTTGATCTTAATGATTCACTTTGAAATTCACTTTGATGTTGTGAGTGACTAGTTGATCCTTCATTTGCTCCCCCTGAGTTGTTGCTTGATTGCCTTGATGATTCTTCTCCAGTGTTGGTGGTATCTCCATTGTTACCAGTGTTTCCACCACCATCACCATGATCATTATCATCATTGTTATTATCATCACCAGCAATAACTTCAGGCGGGGCTTCATCATCTGATTCTGAGTCTGGCAAGTTATCAAACTTCATCTTTTCAGATGAGTCTTCTTTTTGGATACTGGGGAACTTAGTGTCATCAAAAGTAACATTGACACTTTCCTTTACTGTGTGACTGCCAATCACATAGACCCTGTAAGATCTTCTGGAATATCCAACAAAAATAGCTTCTTGTGCTTTTGCATCAAACTTGCCACGTTTAACATTGTCGTCTATAAGCACAAAGCATTTTGCTCCAAATACATGAAAGTACTTGACAGTTGGTTTCTTGTTGTTCATGATCTCATACGGAGTCTTCATTAAGTCCTTGTTGATTAAAGTTCGATTCTGAGTATAACAAGTTGTATTCGCTGCTTCAGCCCAAAAGTACGTTGGAAGTTTGGACTCACTTAGCATAGTCCTAGCTGCTTCAATCAATGTACGATTCTTTCTTTCCACTACTCCATTTTGTTGAGGAGTTCTAGGGGCAGAATACTGTCTTGTTATTCCTTTATCAGCACAAAAGTCATTTAGAATGGCATTCTTGAATTCAGTACCATTATCTGACCTTATGGCTCTAATAGGGAATCTAGAATCCAGCTCAATCAACTTTATGTGGCCAATCACCAGGAATGGGGTCTCATCCTTGGAATGTAGGAATAAAACCCATGTATATTTTGAATAGTCATCAACAATCACAAGTGCATATTGTTTCTTTGACATGGACATCACATTAACTGGACCAAACAAATCCATGTGCAGTAGCTGAAGAGGTTCAGTTATTGATGATGTATCAGTGCCCTTGTGAGAAGCTTTCTTTGACTTTCCTTTCTGGCATGCCTCACACAGTCCTTCCTGTGTAAATTCCATCTGAGGCAAACCTCTAACTAATTCCCTCTTGACTAAAGAGTTCATAGTTTTGAAGTTAAGGTGAGACATCTTCTTGTGCCATAGCCAACTATCATCTGATGAAGCTTTAGCATAAAAACAATTAACTTCATCTTTGAATCCCGAGTTCAGATCAGCTATGAACAAGTCACCTTTCCTTACTCCTTGAAGAGCAGGCTTTCCATTCTTCTTGTGAAGGATCTGACACTTCTCTCTTTCAAAGGAAACAGCATATCCTCTGTCACAGAACTGACTGATGCTGAGAAGATTGAACGTTAGACCTTCCACAAATGAAACATCTTCAATGATAACATTTCCGTACTTCAAACAACCATATCCTTTCGTAATACCCTTGCTGTTATCTCCAAAGATTACTACTGGGCCAGCTTTCTCAACCAAATCTGCTAGCAGGGCTCTATCTCCGGTCATATGCCTTGAACAGCCACTGTCAAGAACCCATATAACACGGCTTACCTGTTTAACTCCCTGCAATACCAGATTGATTAGTCCTTCCTCGGAACCCACACTTGATTGGGTCCGGCATACTTAAAGAATTGGCCTTTGTCAGGCAAAACAACATTTTTAACTAAAACTACTTCAACCTCTTTCACATAAGAGCGTTTCCATTTATAGCCAGCCTTAACACATTTCTGAGTAGGCTTAGGGATAAATGAATCCACTCTAGTCTGAGGAGGACTAGTAGTCTTTGCTTTAACATGCTTCTTATTATACATGTTGACGTGGAGCAGTCTTATCACTAGATACATGCTTTTTATTAAAGAAAGCATACATAACATTAAAAGCACAAGACATGCAATTACTCACACCACATGCTTTATGAGAAGAATTAACAGCAGGCATGTTAGTTCTACAGTTGTTTTGATCCAACTTATGGATATCTGATTTAGTCTTTTTAGTTGTAGCAACTTTGACTGGAATATCAGATATACACTTTTTGGATTGTTCAACTTCCAAAGCAATATCTTCTTCACGAATCTCCTCTGCAATGATGATAGAGTCTTCATTCAGAGGTTCTGCTTCGGACTCCTTACAGAAGGGTGTTTCAATACCCTTAAGCACATATGGAACACCCCTTCCTTCAGTTCTGACTCTACAAGGGGAATTAATTCCAAGCAATCCAATGACCTCATTATAACCATAACCTATACTGACATGATTACCAATAGCTTGTTTATTGAGAATCTCTTTAGCCGTCTTACAAGAGCTGAAATAGGCATTAGCTTTAGTCTTCAGCTCACTAATCTCTTTCTTAAGAATGGTTTCCAGTTGAATATAACATTTAACCCTATTCTCAAGAAAAGCTATTTTCTCAATAAGTTCATCCTGATTAACATGCACTAGTTTTAATTCTTTTATTTCCTTTTCAAGATTTGTGTTTAAAAGAATTATTCTATCATTTTCAGTGCGTGCACAACTTAAAGTATCACCAAGATTACGAATAATTTCAGTGTCAGTGAACTTTACCTCAGACATGTTGGGTGAAGATAACATGGAATCAAAGAGTTTGTCTCCTATTGCCATGAGTGCAAGATTTCCAACTTCTTCATCTTCACTGTCTGTATCATCCCAGCTCTTTTCTTTAGACTTGTTCTTCTCAACCATCCCTGTTTTATAGCCACCCCTTGTGCTATTTGAGGATGAAGAACCACCTGTCTGGTATTCGTCAGCATATGTCTTGAACTTGAAACTAGGATTTCTCCTGAACCTGAAGTTTCCAAACTTCTTCACTACCCAGGCCATAGACTCATCTTCCAACTGTTCAAGCTCATCCATAGAATAAAAATCACCACCAGATTGACTTGTAGATGTAACACCATATTCAGCTACAATTACATCCTTGTTAGGACTGGAAGGTAGAACATCCTTCGCTTCCTTTTTCTGTGGGACTCCAGCTACCAGTGAAGTAGACATACTAACCACTCTTCCTTCCCTTGGATTTGATCTGAAGTGCTCATATGAAGAGGTGAGAATTTCCATCTTATTCTCTCTGACTTCCTCTGTCCCTTCATTGATTATTTCAATCGTATCCCAAATGTGTTTGGCAGAAACACAATTTAAAATATGATTATGCATGATTGGATGAAGACAATCAACCAGTATCAACTGTAGACAGGCATCCAAGGAAACATCTTCTTTTTCTTCAGGAGTGTAGTCCTTGGGATCCTTAGGGTATATCCTAGCAGCCCTAGTAACAACATCATTCTCTATTAGCTCTTCCTCAACAAACATAGGAATTCTTGGTCCATTCTTCAGCACATCAAGATATTCAACATTAACCACTTGAAGAAACAGGAGCATCTTCTTCTTCCACATAGGATAGTGCTCCTTGCTGAACATTGGGATTTTGACTGTAACAGCTTTCTGAGTTGTAGACATTTTTGAGATTTTTAGAAAAATAAAAATTTCAGAGTTAAAAAAAAATCTCAAACAATTGGATCTTTGATTTGTATATCAATCAAAAGGCTCTGATGCCAATTGTTAGGTCCTGATAAGTTTGTAGAAGGGGGGTTGAATACAAACTATACCGTTTAATCGAATTTGTCCTTTTAAAGATTTAACAATTTAGAACAAATTATTGCGGAATAAAACTGAAACAATATTCAAGTTAAATAAAACTCTATTAAACTTGAAGGGTGTTACAATTCTGATCACTGGTTACAAAAAACTTGATAAAACAAATCTAGAATAAATTCGACATGAATTTATCTATTTTTGTAATAAAAAGGATCGAATACTAAAAAGTAGTTCGATATAAAATCTAGGGATTATGATCCGCTAGAAAGTCAAAGCAGTACAAATGAAATGATTCTTATGGATTAAATGTTAAGAACAAATCAAGAATTAATTCACTGTCATAAATTGAATGCTCGGACAGTTTTGAATTGAAGAAGACAGAGAAAATGTAATATGAGCTGCTGTGTCTTTCTTTTCTGTTGGAATGAAAAAGTAGTCTTCAAATTGCCTAACTTTATAATACACTGCATTCCTTTTAGTCACCCACGTGCAAGTTGCAGAATACAAATTGCCTTTGGAAGACTTAAAAGAAAACAATCATTTTAGCCTTAGAAGACTCTCGGGAAGACAAGACTTGGCCTAGGAAGACAACCGGGAAAACAATGGTTTGGCCTAGGAAGACTTTCGGGAAGACTCACTTGTGAGTCTTCCTAGTTCATTTTTCTATGTCTTCCTAGTTCAAACCTAAGTCTTCCTAGTTCATTTTTATTCTAACTTAAATAATTAACTAAATAAATTATGTATTAAATTAATTCTTTACAGAATTAATTTAATAAATAATATACTTGATAGTATTAATTATTTATAATAGAATAAATAGAAGTTGACTTCTCAATTAATTTCTTTTTATTCTAATTTAAATAATTAACTAAATAAATTATGTATTAAATTAATTCTTTACAGAATTAATTTAATAAATAATTTACTCAATAGTATTAATTATTTATAAGAGAATAAATAGAATTAGTTGACTTCTCAATTAATTTCAGAATCACTTAAGTTCATTTTTATTCTAATATAAATAATCAACTAAATAAATTATGTATTAAATTAATTCTTTACAGAATTAATTTAATAAATAATTTACTTAATAGTATTAATTATTTATAAGAGAATAAATAGAATTAGTTGACTTCTCAATTAATTCCAGAATCACTTAAAACTTAGATAAATAACAAACACAATAGTACGTTGACACTCGATGCACTGTCTGGTTCATGAGTGACTAACGACAATGTTTGTTCTTTATCTATTTGACTTTAAGCAGTGATTCACTTCCTTCTCATTCAAGAACTCCGTAATCAGTATCTTTTTCTGTCACCACTTGAAATCTCCGTCACTTTAATAAATCCATTGAGCTTGAATACTTCATTGAGGCTTGATCAATAAATTGAGCTTCTTTCAATGTAGAATAACTTCAAGTCTGTAGATGACTTTAATCTTCATTCTTTGACAGATATAATCTTCTGAGATTCCTGTGACATCTGATCTAATATTTACTTATTACATTCTTGTTTTAAGTTGAGTAGAATCCTCGAATTACAAATAGGCTATAGCAATTGCCTTTCAATTTTTAATATGTTGTCGACGGAATAATATCTTGAACTTTTGAATTTAGCTTAGAAAAATAGATGATATAAATATTTAATAATAATAATATGTTGTTGACGGGATTCGAACCTTGAACCCGTGGGAGCATTTTAGATATCAAAAAAAGAATATTCTTTTAATATTACATCCAACGGTTCTCATTTACCCATATTTACATCTAACGGTTATTATTTAGAGGACCAAACTAAATGACCAAACTACCAACCAAATAGAGGGTGGTTTGCTTATAATATTATAGTATAGATAGATATGATTTTTTAGTATTTTTTATCTTATTTTATTAGCATTTATTTGTATTTTGATCTTAAAATTTTTTAATATGTTGTTAACGGGATTCGAACCTTGAACCCGTTGGAGCATTTTAGATATTAAAAAAAGAATATTCTTTTAATATTACATTCAACTGTTCTCATTTACCTATATTTACATCTAACGGTTATTATTTAGAGGACCAAACTAAATGACCAAACTACCAACCAAATAGAGTGTGGTTTCCTTATAATATTATAGTATAGATTTATAAAATTATTTGTATTTTAGTTAATCATGCAGTTTCTATTTGAACTAGCTTTATACCCGTGCAATGCACGGGAAACTTTATAAATTATTTATAAAAATATAATTTACAAATTTAATTATCAATTTCTTTTTTGTTTTTAAAAATTTATTGAAGTAAATGTAAGTTATTTGCTAATTTTTAACTTTTAAAAATGTTTGCAATTGTCACGAATCGAACCTTGTATCCATTATTTAATAACACTTCTTATAGAATGACTATTATACCCCTGACGACCAAACCACAAAAACTCTCTTATACTAATTATATATAGGATATAATATAATGAATCTATTCTTGATTAAAACGAAATTTATTAATATAATAAATAAACATGTAACTTTGCATTTTAATCACGGCTTATTTATAACTTGACTATTGAAATTTGGACGAAAATACGCATGAACCATTAAATTAGGAAAATTAACATTTCAACTATCCTGATTTGTTCCGATATACAATTCGACCATATTTAACCTGATTTTTTTTTTGGGTTGTACAAATGTCACTGCCGAGAGTGGGCAAACAAAAATAACAGAGAAATAAAACAAAAAAAATTATATATTTATCTCTCTCGCTCTATCTCACCCTCGACAAATTTCTATTGGAGAACAAAACAATTCGCCGTATCGATACATAAGGAACTCAACGTCTTCATTTATCATCACCATCTTCATCTTAGGGCAATGTTTAATCGATCAGTGTTACCGTTGAATAGGGCAATCTCGATGAACCCGTAAGTTGTTCGATGAAATGCCATTATGCCACAAAGAAAGGAGGTTTCTTTGACTGCTTTACTTTCTTGGACTGAATGGGTAACTTATAATATTTTTGTATGAATAACACTAACTTATATGTATGCAGAATGTGGAGACATTGATATCCCTTGAAATATATTTGATAAATTTCCGAAAAAGAATGAGATTTCATGTACAACTACGATTGAAGGCCTTGTAGAAAATGGCTCCGCAAAATAATCTATATATCTTTTGTTTGAAGAAATATTAAAAAATTCATCTATTGCGCCAAATGAGCTGATTCTGGCGGCAGTTCTATTTGCATGTTCCCATTGTGGTCTAGATAATAAAGGGTTATGGAATTTTAGTTTGATAGAGATTGTTTATACTGATGTGAGTTTAATATGTGAAGTTTAATTTGTGGCTGGACTTGACCTTAAGAGTTTCTTCTCTTGGTTTCTGCAGGTTAGTCAAAATATGGGGATAGATGCACTGATACCAATCAGCACAAAATTGGGTGATTTTAATTATGTATTCAGGAGAATCATTGTTGCCGTAGAGCATCCTCATCTAAGCATTCCTGAAACCGAGGCTGGAAAGAGCCGCAAGCAATACCATCAGCTTATTAATCGCTCAGTCATGTTTGTATCATGTATATGTTGTTGACTAGTAGTCGAATATATCTTTTGAGCGCTATTATTCTGTCTCTTTCGCAGAAGTTTAGGTTTACTTGTTCTGGATTATTACATGACCTTGTGTACATAGTAGCATAGCTAAGTCGACATTCATTTAATATTTAGAGTTATATAGACCCATTTTAAGCAGAAATAATAAATTCTAGCCCCTAATAAGGGAAAAGTCTACAGACTTTTTTGTGCGGGGGGGGGGGGGGGAGCATTTTGCGAGTCGGAAATTTTGCACATTTTCATTACAATTTATGTTGTATAACTTTTGTTTTATAGATGCTTTAGTTAGTCCAGTATCGTGTAGTGATTGTTTAATCTGCATGATAGATGTTCATATACATATATAAATATTACGGAATTTCAAAAAAAATATTTTTCATTACATTTGGAGCTGCAGTCACCCTTGTTGTGTTGGCCACTTACCGTGTATATGCTGCTAAGAAAAGTTCCTCGGATTTAAGAGGACGTATACATATCTGCAAAACAAATTTGATTTGGTACCAGCCTTCATCTACAGGGTTATTGTGCGTCAACCCGAGTAAAAGATAGAGATATTGCCTCTGTTTAACGCAGTGCACGTATGTAATTTTAACTTTATTTGAGTCTAACTCATGTAGATATTTTATGGCATAGTTAATTATATTGCAATAAGTGAAAGGGTAATCCTAGTTTTTCATATGCTTTTATTTTTTGTTGTCTACATTCATTGGCAATTCAACTTCGATTCAAAAAATGTTTAGGCGTGTGAGTGAGCAGTTTACAACTGTGTTCCGGAGGAAAGCTTTCTTGCATTGGTACACTAGTGAGGGTATGAATGAGATGGAGTTTACTGAAGCCGAGAGCAACATGAATGACTTGGTTTCAGAATACCATCGATACCAAGATGCAACCGCTGATGAGGATGAGTACTATGAAGATGATGAGGAGGAAGAGGCTCATCAAGACATGTAATCAGTATTGCGAGGATGGAAGTGGGTGTATTGCCTCAGGCTTATTATGTTCAATTGTCAGTTAATGTGCCATATCGTTATGAGACAATATCCTAATTACAGTTTGTTGCAAACCTTGTAATGAATTACTATGTTTGGTTGTTTAATCTATGCATCTTTCTTATAAAAAAATGTTAAAGTCGGTATAGAATTATGTTGAACTTCACTTTGTAATTCTATTTTATTAAGTGTAGATTCCTTTTAAAATACAAGTTTTTGTAGCTAATTCTACAAAAACAATGTTTATTCATGTTTTTTATATCATTTTTGGTAGAATAGTTACTAAGTACATTTTTCAAAACATTAGTGGTTTATGTGTATATCTATACAGGTTTGGGTGCACTCTCCCTTATCGGAGAGTGTACATCACTCTCCAATTTTTCGGCACCGGTGTGGTTAATATGTACAATGTTCAAAACAGGATGGTTGAATTGTCCATTTTCCTAATATAATGGTCATGGTGTATTTTGACTGATACTTGGAGCTTAACCTATAAATAAGCCTTTAATTACATTAAAATGTGGCCTTTGGCCCAACGGTTATACTCCCCTCTCTCTTGTGAGAGGTGAAGGGTTCGATCCCTCTTTCTAATAATAAAATGTTGGAAGAGTGTAGTGTTGTCTTTTTGTAGGCTTGCCCATTGTGGCCTTGCAAATTGTCATTGTCTACCCTGTTATGAGTTTTCGCTCATACCGATTTGTGTTGTTCGTGTGCAATCCAGAAACTGGTTCATAATGATTGTGCATCAGTGCATGAGTTAGATCGTATAGGTCTATTCTTGTAAAAGTCGATATGGGGGTGAAACCCTCTTGAAAAATTAAATAATGATATATATACCTGCCTTGTTAACCGTTGTTAGTCATCTCCTAGAAAATTTGTGCGGCTTTATTTTCGTCGGTTGGAATTATACCGTTAACTTGTAACCCTTCAAAAAATTGAAATGCTAGTTATTTAAGTTTGTTAATAAATTATTAGTTAACATCATTACTTGTTACATCCAATGTAAAAGCATTTTCGACGGTGTTTTGTACAATGGTTGGCTAAATATTGATTATATAAAATTTTTTGAACCTATAAGAGATTATACTCCAATGGAGTTGGCTATATTGATTGGTTATATTTTAAAAATAGTATGTTATTATTATTCCAATATATTATAAATATAATATATTATTTTAATATGGTAATAGATGATGTGTAATTTTGATACAAGTCTCTAAATGTTCAGCATATATAGCCAACATGTGAAGGTTAGTTAAATTTTTAGCCAAGGGTGATGTCCCATTGGAGCGACCAAATTTTAACATATTTTTTATATTTTCTATTTAAGACATATAATTTGAATTTTTAACCAAGGGATTGTTATTATTAGAGATGCTCTAACTTCGTCAAATATTACAAGATGTTGGTTAGAAACCGGATTAGTTATCTTGTTGGTCACTGAAGTCAGCTTAATGTATCAAGATGGTCACTGAACTGAAATTAGAATCAAGCAGGTCACTATCTCGAGTCATTTGTTCAGCCCGTTAAGTCGTTTGCCTTTTTTAGATGGAAATTGTTGTGACGTGGATAAGATGCTGACATGGCGTGTCCAACTGTTATATTTGTTAAGTCATATGACACATATGAATTATCTTTTCCCCTGTATATATATACATGCAAATGTATGTATCTATAATATATGTTAGGGTTCTTAGTTTTTAAAATCAATTTATCTTAAAGAGTGTGTATTAATTTAATTCATCTTATATATCTCTCCAGATCTTATTTGTGTTGTAATAGTATGAATTCAAATGAATCTTTATGATATACAGTGTTATGTAATAAGAATATTGAATAATGTAATAGCTAAAAATCCAAATATTATTTAACAAAGGATCATGTCATAACAAAAGATCATGTCGTAGCATCATAGATTATATCCAGCGGTACATAACATAAACATAGTAATAAAAGATAATTTTCAGAATGCAAGTCTGATAACAAAAGAAAGGCTACATTCAAATTGACTTAAAAGTCTTGATCAAGGTATTCTGCATCTTCTTCCCTGATAGACAGCGCATGCTTCCTCCTTATTTCCAACTTTTTTCTCTGGCTTGGAGCTCTTTTCAACTCAAATGCTTGAGATGATATATTTTTAGTCCTCCACGGTGTACAAGCTTTTCGTTTTGGTTTGTATGTCCTTTTCGGCTTGTCTGTTGTAGTCTCTTTTGACTTCCCTTTGCCTTTACTGAATTCCTCTTGTGGAGTTGGACACTTGTTTTTTCTGTGCCCAGTAGCACCACACACACTGCAATGCATGACTCTTGTTGTGGTATACCTTAGAATATCTGAACCTTGATGTATTGGTTGGCTTGCTCTACTCTTGTTGCCTCCCTCCCATTCCTCCCGCCTTCGAAGCTTTTTTGGACGACCTCTCAATTTTTTGGCAATATCCGGTGGCAACAATGGATCTGTGGTCTGAAATTCCCAGAACTCATATCCTTTTATGGCCTCAAGAGGTTGACTATAAGACTGTAAGTACCTATCCCTTTTAAAGAAATCGGAAACAAAGTTAACTGGTTGCTGCCTGCTATCATGTACAACTGCTATGACATGTGAACAAGGAATTCCCGTCAATTGGAATACTCAACAAGCACACGTTTTGTTAACCAAGTCAATTGTTACAACCCTCACACCTTGTTTAACCTACACAAAAACTTCATATATAAATATTGCCTAGCTCCATAAACTATCTAAGCTCATTTTAAATTTAACTTTACTTACATCATAATCTCTCACTCTAGCATAATGTTCTTTAAGACTGTCATAAACCCCATCTAATGCAGTTTTTCTGACTCTAATACATTTAATTCTTGGAATCTCTATCTCCATTTCTTGTTTAATGACCTCAATCATGTCTTTAATTTTCCATTGGAGGTCTTTTCTTATTCGATCATCATACTTTCCTGCTAGGTACTTAAATGTGGCATGCTTGTTCGTGTAGGGCTTTGTGCAAGAATGATTATCTACCAATGTCTTAATCTGCACATTCTCGGAATTTTTAATTCCGGTGCACCATATATATAATGGGCACCCTTTCCTCACATATGACTTGACACCTCTGAGAATCATTTTTTCAAAGTATACTGCTCTCCTTTCATTTAGACCATACTGTCTAACAGTGGTCCTAAATTCATCCATAGACAAGAATCTCAAACCTACTTCAAACTTTATAGTTCCCGCTTTGCCAAGTGCTTCTTTAAAAAGTTTTTCTCTACTCATTCGTTTATTCTTAACCAAATTATCCCCAATAAACCATTTCCTGCTAATTTCATCTTTGGACGACGAATGGACTGATCTTAGTTCATCACTCTCAAATCTAGACTCATGACTGCTAACATCCCTAAACTTCTCACTAGTCAACTGCTCCTTGAATAACTTACGCGATTGCCTACATTCATTCAATTCTTCATCACTATTATCAAGACTAGAGCAGTCATCATCACTCGATTCAGTTTCACTTAAGTAATCAGGATCAGGGTCACTATCATTTTCAGTATCAATCATCGGAGAAGCAAAGTCAAAACAATGATCAATATAAAGCTCTATCTTACCGTAAGGCAGTGACACATTAACTATAGCTCTCTAACAGAGTCATCATCATACACAATCTTCACCCCATCAGTAAAAGTATGACCATTTGTTTTAAAATAAACAAGAGATGAAGGATCATATTCGAACTCCTTACCAAAATCCTCCAAATCGCGAAAGGAGAACTCATATGTGTCAAGATTGACCGTATCCACCTTCCCACCCCTGTAGCTCGATTTCGAAGTATCCAAATCACCATGATGATGTACATAAATATTAACCCTTGTAGACATACTGCAAAATCAAAAATTAGGGTTTTACTTCCCCCAATTCTATCGCACTATAATATGAACAATTTAATGGAGTGTTTTAATTTTTTCTATGATAAAAGTTTAATCTGATTCTAAACTGGGGTTTACACTAACTATAGTTAACTAATTAGAGTTACACTAACAGACGTTAGCCACATAGATACAATGCTTACAAGTCAGCAATTTTCGTCTAAAAAAGTCAAACGACTTAACGGGCCGAACAAATGACTCGAGATAGTGACCTGCTTGATTCTAATTTCAGTTCAGTGACCATCTTGATACATTAAGCCGACTTCACTGACCAACAAGATAATTAATCGTTAGAAACGGAACCGAAACTAATGGATCAATTCTGGGTTCTGGGTCCTTACAATTTCGAACGGTTCTGTTTTCAACAGTTGTTGAATGTTGACTCCTTCCTACATACACAAGTTACAACCACGTACCAAACAGGCCCGGTATAAGTTTATAAGTTGGTTAGGTTATTTGTCATTTGTAAGAGGCCAAGCCCATATAATTGGAGCAGTCTAGCAGTTACTATTAGTGACAAGCTTTTGTCAACATTCCTACAAAACAAACACTTGTGACCCAAATTAACTGTTTTGTTTAACTGAAATTTGAAAAAGCAGTCGCAAAAACTCATACGCCATCGTCCACAAACACACAATTGTAAATTGTTCCCAAATTGAATCAAAACCAAAACCCTAGATCACCAGTTCGTGCCATCGGAGCTGCTCTCTAGCTGGATGAACAAGAAAGGTCTTGCAATTTTGTTGCGAGCAAAAATGAGGCCTATCCCTGCTGCTGTATGTATTCATCCATCCTCCTGTTCTATCCTTCCTATTTTCAAATTTTTTAATTATAATAATTCATGTAAAATTCAAATTATAGATTGGTTTAGTGCTTGTAGAATTGATACTGTATATGTATGGAGACAAGTTTTGTGATTTTTTTATACTTAAAACTCTGAATTTTGTTTTCAGAACAAGATAAATCAAATCCAGTTTCCTATTCGGGATGGAAACCATGAGCCCTCCCAAAATCGGTTGTCTATTAATATGATCAGGTGCATTTTCTTATTATATTTGTGTGTAGGTTTAGGATCATTTGAGAAGTAATATTAAATAGGAACCGGGAGAATTACTAAGGTTCGACGTATATTTAACTAATCTTCGTGTTTAAAACGTAGAAATATTTTTGATTGCAATGTCCATCCAGAGATCGACATTTCAAATTGAATAAAAGACATAAGAATTAGCACTTGTTTGAACTCACATATTGCATTGAACCTTAGTTATGTATGTGGCGAACCTTGGTGGTTCTTACACGGTTCCTGGTTTGTTTGATTTATATTTGAACCCTGTGTGTGTGTATGCTATCAAATTACTAGAGTTAGTATTACTTTTTACGGCACATTATTTGGTCATAGTTTACCGTTTACAGGGAATTTGAAGAAGTGAAAGTATCGATGCATTCGGCTATATCAATGAACAAAACAGAGAATGTAGATGCAGCATTAAATGAATTTTCAGTGGTGAGCTTCTTATAATGACAAAACTAGTTCAAGTGTGGTGCAAAATAAGAGTACTAATTATATGTCAGTGAACAGGGTTACTTTCGCCTTTCTCGGGAGATGCATAAAATGTTACTTCTTCTACTTGCAAAGCAGTATGACGTTTACAGGATTCAAGTTCGTGAATTGATGAAGCAATATCTTGACATTCAGCTACCTACTGGTATTTCTGTTTTTATTTTAAGGATACCTGAACTAGCTGACAAAGATATGAGAAAATGCTTATATTTCTCAATGAATTGCTATACAAACAGGCTCCTGTATTTATATGTATTTATAGGTACAGCAGAGCTTATCACAGCTGCAAATCAGCTAGCATATCCCACTATATCAGCCTGTAAACCAGCCTACAAAATCCCCTAATTACAACCTATCATATCACATAATATCTGCCTCTAATTAAGCCTAATACAGCTGTTAAAGACCACATATTTACACCTATCAATAACAGATTTACAACTATACATGACTGTATATTGACATCTATATGACTGTATATTGACATCCCCCTCAAATTGATGCTGGTAAATCTAGAAGCATCAATTTGTCACTAAGAAACTTGTGTCGTTGGCGCGTCAAAGCTTTTGTGAGGACATCAGCGGTTTGTAGGTTAGTACTCACATGAGGAAGCTTAATAACACCGCGAGTAAATGCGTCTCTAATATAATGGCAATCAACTTCGATGTGTTTTGTGCGTTCATGAAATACCGGATTGGCAGCGATTTGAATGGCACTTTTGTTATCAGCATGAAGTGGAGTAGGATTACTTTGAGAAGCTCCAAGCTCAGAAAGAAGGCCACGTAACCATACAATTTCCGAGCAAGCTGCAGACATGGCTCTATATTCAGCCTATGTGGAAGATTTAGAGACATGATCTTGCTTCTTACACTTCCAAGAGATCAAGGCATCTCCAAGGAAAACACACCATCCAGTTGTAGATCTTCTAGTATCCGGACATCCAGCCCAATCAGCATCACTATATGCTGTCAAATGAAGACCAGAACTTGTAGGAAAAAATAGACCACGCATAGGTGACCCAATTAAATATCGAATAATACGCTTTACTGCAACAAGATGAAGATGCCGAGGGGATTGCATGAATCTGCTAACTATATGGACAACATATGAGATATCTGGCCTTGTAATAGTTAGATAGATAAGGCTACCAACCAACTGTCTGTATAAATAAGGATTGGGCAAAAGCTCCCCTTCATCTTTTCGATATTTAACATTCACCTCCATTGGTGTATCAACAGCAGTAGCCTCCTTTAAACCAGCCAACTCAATAAGATCTTTGGCATATTTATGTTGATTTAAGAATACACCTCGATCTCGAGAATGAACTTCTAGACCCAAAAAATATTTAAGATCCCCAAGATCCTTCATTTGAAATGTACTATGCAACATCTTTTTAAGTTTTGATATGAGCACAGTGTCATTGCCAGTGATAATGCTATCATCAACATAGACCAGGAGAAACACCATACCTGCTGTTGTCTTGTGAAAGAAGAGAGATGAATCATATTGGCTTTGTGTGAAAGAGAAGTTGAGAAGAGTATTGCGAAACTTATCAAACCATTCTCTAGGAGACTGCCTCAAGCCATACAAAGAGCGCCTTAACCTGCAAACTTTATTTGGAGGTAGCCATGCCATGCCATGTGGAAGTTTCATGTAAATTTCCTCTTTAAGATCCCCATTCAAGAAAGCATTTTTTACATCCATCTGATGTAAAGGCCAAGATTTAGAGGAAGCAACAGCAAGAATGGTTCTTACTGTGGTCATTTTAGCAACGGGTGCAAATGTCTCTTCATAGTTGATACCATATTCTTGTTTATTACCAAGTGCAACCAGACGAGCTTTGTATCGATCTAGTGAGCCATCTGCCTTGAGTTTCACACTATAAACCCACTTACTACCGATTGGCTTGACATTTGGAGGTAAGGAAACAATGTCCCAAGTATGATTCTCTACAAGAGCTTGAAGTTCTGTTTCCATTGCTTGTTGCCAACATTCATGTTCCATAGCCTGTTTATAACAAGTGGGAATAGAAATAGGAGACAAAGTAGTGGACATGGCTAATGGATTTGAAAAACCATACCTGTCAGGAGATTTTGAATTTCTAGAGCTTCTCCGAACAGGAGGTGGATCACTGGAAGTCGATAGAACAGGATCAGGTGTTTCCGAAAGAGTCGTAGGAGCCGTAGTGGGAGAAGTGCGTCTATTATAAACATAGCCTGGTTTAAATCTTTGTGTTGGGGTTGATGACTCGGGAAAATGAGGCAATTTAGCTACAGATGGGGGTTGTGAAGTCATTTGTGTGCTAAAAAATGGCTGATTTTCAAAGAAAATTACATTTCTAGACACACGAACTCGACGGACATTAGGATCATAACAAAGAAAACCTTTTTGGGTGCTACCATAGCCTAAGAATGCACACTTGACAGATTGTGCAGTAAGTTTGTTTCTTTCATGTGGTTGAAGATGAACAAAACAAACACATCCGAAAATATGAAGATTAGAATAATCTGGTGCATCTTCATACAAACGAAGGTACGGAGAGTCATTGTTTAAGGTGGGAGATGGTAATCTGTTAATCAAATAAACAGTAGTAGACAAGGCTTCACACCAAAAATGAGAGGGGACACAAGACTCAATGAGAAGAGTTCGAACGACATCAAGAAGATGACGATTCTTTCTCTCGGCCACACCGTTTTGTTGTGGAGTTGATGGACAAGAACGTTGTGATATGATTCCATGACTTTGAAGGAAGGATTGAAATTCATTGGATATATATTCGCCACCTGAATCAGATTGCAAAATTCTGATTTTTGCTGAAAATTGTGTTTCGATTAAAGCATGAAAAGTTTTGAATGCATGAAAGACCTCACTTTTAGATCGAAGAAAATATACCCAAGTAAAACGAGTGAAATCGTCTATAAAAGTAACAAAATATTTGTAGGGTTGATGAGAAATTACAGGTGAAATACCCCATACATCAGTATGCACAATTTCAAAAGCTTTGGTGGTGTGGGACTTATGCAATGGAAAAGGAAGCGTTTTGCTCTTACCAAGTTTGCAAGATGCACAATCAACAATATCTTTATTTGAAGATTTCGAAAGTTTATTCCCAAGCAAACCAGATTTTATTAAAACACTAAGAACATGAGAATTTGGGTGTCCTAACCATTTATGCCACACTTGATTATTACATTCAACGACATTACAAGAAACATAATTTGACACCAAAGAGGGTGATGGGAGTAAGGGAAAGAGACGTCCCACTTTAGGCCCCTTCGCGATCATCTTCCAGGACACTTGATCCTGCACAAAGCAACCCGAATTTGAAAATTGAATTGTGTAATTGTTATCAACTAATTGCCCAACAGATATAAGATTAGTGGACAATTGTGGGGACACAAAAACAGTATTCAGAGAGGTTGAAATATCACCAACAACAGTTATAGGTAAAGAGTTACCATCAGCGGTTTGAATATGAAGATCTCCTTTATATTTTTGAACATTATTTAGGGGTAATGTTGTGCTAGTCATGTGATTTGAAGCAGTAGAATCAAAATACCAAGGCTTATGAGCAGAATTTTTGTTACCTGAAATTCCTAAAGTTGAAAATGCATTAACTATCATCTGTTGGATCACTTCAGGAGTAACAGAAGACTGACCAAAATTAGGAGCATTTGAGGATCCAACTGAGACGTTGTAGGCAGTTTCAGATTTCTTTGGAGGCCGGATTGGACAATCTTTGATGATGTGCCCTGCTTTCTTGCAATAATTACAGAATTTTTTAGTGCAATTAGTAGCAACGTGTCCAAATCCTTTGCAACTGTAGCATTGGATATTACTCATATCTCTTCCACCTTTTATGCTTTCCATGGGCAGCGTATGCAACAGGAATTGGAGAAGAATTCTGCGCTTTTTGATCGATGAAAGTTTGTGTCCCCAGTCGTTGTTCTTCCCGAAAAAGCTCTCCGATGCAAGTATCAATTGAAGGAACTGGATTCCTGTTCATGAGGTTGGCCCTGATTGGTTCAAAATCGCCCCGCAATTTCATTAAGAATTGATCACGTTTGCTTATCTCATGTACACTTTGGACAACAGCTAGTCCTTCAGAAGGCACACTCTCGTACACAATATAAGTGTATTCACCCCATAAATTCTCAAAAGAAGAATAAAACTCTTGAATTGTCATGCTCCCTTGACTGAGTTGCCCCAACTCAGCTCTAATTGAAAACGTCGGGCTGCATTGCTTTGATTGTAAACTTTCTTCAGTAACCCCACATATCTTTAGAAGTCTTGTAGGGCTTGAGATTGAGAATCATGGAGGGCTCCATACTCCCGAGAATCCAAGACATAATTTGAGCATCCTTCACTTTCCATTTCGCAAGTTGCTCCTTTTCTTTGGTGTCAGGTGCAGAAACGGTTCCATCAACCTGACCCCATAATTCTTTTCCCTTGACAAGAATTTCAAATTGGAAAGCCCAAGCATAATAGTTCTTCCCATTAAATCGAACAAGAGAGTTATCAGACCGTTCTAATGACATGTTTGATATGATTAAGAAGAAACAACAACCAGGAGATGAATTCCAAGAAAGATGGAGTAAAAAAAACACTACGATTTTGAAGCAAGACAAGAAATACAAGAACAGATTTGTGTTTAAATAATAGGCTCTGATACCATGACAAAGATATGAGAAAATGCTTATATTTCTCAATGAATTGCTATACAAACAGGCTCCTGTATTTATAGGTACAACAGAGCTTATCACAGCTGCAAATCAGCTAGCATATCCCACTATATCAGCCTGTAAACCAGCCTACAAAATCCCCTAATTACAACCTATCATATCACATAATATCTGCCTCTAATTAAGCCTAATACAGCTGTTAAAGACCACATATTTACACCTATCAATAATAGATTTACAACTATACATGACTGTATATTGACATCTATATGACTGTATATTGACACTAGCATTCGTCACAAGTGTTTCTACTAAAATTATTAGGTTTAGGTGAAAAAGCTGAAGACGGTAGCCATACAGAGGAAGGATCACTTTCCAACTTTTATCGGATTGAGCGGAACTTGAAAGATTCTCTTAAGCCAACGTATGAAGTCCTATTTGAACGGCTCAACACTCACCCTGGAGGATTGAAGTTTTTGTCCATTATGCGAGCTGATATTTTATCTATTCTCGCGTAAGGTTATCCCCTCATTATGTAGTATGAACCTTTTTGATTCAGTAGTATAATAGTTTGATGTCTTCACATAATATACGTGGTTATGTAATATAATCATCTGTCCTTACAGCTATGTGATGATAAAAACTTGAATCAGTTGCCATTTTAATACACATAAATGAGCCGTGAAAATATTCTGCAACCATAACTTTTCTGAAAAAAATTACTTAAGATATGTTCTGAACCTAATTATGTTGATGTACCATCAAACCATAGTTCATAATACTGTGCAAGTTATCGGACTTTGAAGTAGGTCTCTGTATTTCCTTCTTGAACGTATTCTGTAATAGAACATCTAAAGCTTTTTCTTTCGCACATATCTATATAATTATGCTCAATCAAAATAACGAAATTTCCCTAAAATGTGCATTACAAAATATATGCAAATTGAAGTCTGAACATTAGAATTTAATATCGGTTCGGAAAACATACTCTACAAGATAGTTTTGGCCTGGTTATTGATGTCTTATAATTTTTATTTTCTGTTTTCTAAGCGTTGTATATTAATCTATGTTATCTGTAACAAAAGAATTAAGAACAAAACAAGAAAAAATCACTTCAATTTTCTTTTATCTGCCTTCATATGATTGCTGGATATATTTCAAGACATGCAACAGTAGATTCTCTTGTATATTTCTCTTTTTATATATGTAATTTAAACTACTCAATAAGTAGTTTCTACTCTCAAGCTTCCTAAGAGCAAGTCCAATGGTGTGCTCTATCTTGTTCTATATCTATATTATGGAACAAAAATTAAAATTTACCACTCCAATGGTGTGCTAAACATTGTGCTAAAATAACACACTGCTACAATTTGTTCTATATATAGAACGAAAGATAGATGGAGCTATAATTGCCACCTCATCTAAAAGTGAAAAATGTGAGGGAAAATGAATAAAGTAGGGACATCATTTTTTCAACCTAATCAAAACATGAGAGTTTTTTTTATCAATCTTAGAACAAGATTTAGAACAATGCATTGGAGACATGATGCTATTTTAGCATCAAAAACCACTTTTTGGTGTTAAATTATAGCAATAGCTCCATCTATTTTAGCACAACCATTGGACATGCTCTAAAGAAGGTAAATTGATCGAGTGCTTTCCATCATTTTATGCCTTTCAATATTCAGAGAGGAAAACACTGCATCTTTAAGAGCACTTGAATCCAACTTGAGAGAGAAGCTTATTACTTGGCTTAGTCCTGCCAACCTAGAACTTCACCAGATCACATGGGATGACCCTGCTTCTTTGCTGGAAAAGATTGTTCATTATGAGGTATATTGAATCGTCTTAATTGGTCCCCAAAGTAAACCTTGTGCAGAAGTGAGTTGTATGACATTCTAAATATATGCACAGGCAGTGCACCCTATCAGCAATCTTTTAGATCTAAAGAGAAGGCTTGGAGTAGGTCGTCGTTGTTTTGGATACCTACATCCAGCAGTTCCGGGTGAGCATATAATTTCTATTCTTGTTTATGTTTGTAATGTATATAATAGACACAGATATATACAATAGATACATAGATAGTTCAGATATTTTGTTCTATGTTTAATATCGCAATTTAATATAATGTTATATCATCACTCATAATATGTTGTCAATGTTAGAATACAATATAAGATCCTCGAAAGTGCCTTCCTCTAACACCTTGAGGTTTTAGAGCGTCTGGTTACTTAACATGGTATCAGAGCCCCAAATATGGGTGCCCGCTGTTACTTAACAGTCAACACTTGGTGTTGAAAAATTTATCGATGAATATTGGAGTACATGGTTTTGTGTAACAATGTGAAATATATATATGCATGTAGACATAATATTCAAAATACTTTGAACATTTCTGTGTGTGCTTTAACAGTAATGTTGTTTACTTTATACTTCTAACGTCCTTTATTTGTACAGTTTTGAAATTCTAAAGTATAATTCTTACTTATGCACGTTACGTGTATTATTTATGATTGTTATAATATGCGATTGGTGCATCCACCATAGTTTGCAATCATCACGAAATTTCTATCAGATACCAAATTAAACTGCATAATCCTGTAGGGCAAACTTGATTACAAAAAATTGAAATTAGTCTGCTTTTGGGGTTTAGTGCTACCTTTATCGTTATTTTATGTTGAGACACATTAATTTAATATTGTCAATAAATATTAGTTTGACCCACTTGGCCAAGGCAGTCTCGTTTATACTTCATTTTTGGATGCTATGTTATCATTAGTATCACCAGTAACCATTCATAACTGATAAGATGCTTCTTCAGGTGAACCACTTATATTTATTGAAGTTGCACTTATGAAGAATGTAGCTCAGACAATACAGGTCAGAATAGTCTATGTTACCTTCTTAAGTATCCCCAATAACAAGTTCTCACATCTCTCTGTCTAGTTCAGGAAGTTTTGTGGGACGAACCTCCAATACCTGAACCTGAGGCAACATGCGCATTATTTTATTCTATTTCATCTACCCAGGTATTTTATTTTAAATACTTATGACACCTGTATAGTTATCATTTAGCAACATCTGTTGTAGTTTAAAGACAGAAAGCTCTACTTTGACTACTACAACTATTCTTCCTCACTTCTAAGTAAAATTTTGATACTGAGATTTGCGGTAAAATGCATCTTTAGCAATGTCATATCTTGACAGTAGGTGTTAAACATTTACATGGTACTAGGGGTGGATATGATAAGTATTTTTAAGATCTTTACAGGGTCAGTAAATTACCTATGCAGTTTAATTGCTATTGCTCTTTGACGGAGTTGAAAATGCATACAAGTCTACATTTACTTGACTGATCTAGAAATAGGTTCAATGGATATCTTAAATTTAGGCAACTTTGCATTCAGCTCTGCTTCTGTTCAATTTGTTTGTTTAGTTGGTCTTTTTAATTTTAAAACTTAAGAATATCGGAGTATAATCCGTGATGGCAGTTTTTTTCCAAATGTCTGACCTGGATTATTTGTGGAAATTGGCAGCCTGGTTTGGCAGGAATCAACTTAGGGAAGTTCCTTATAAAGCGTGTAATCGATGTGGTTAGGAAAGACATGCCAGATATTTCTGTAAGATTTTTTGCCCACATATTGCTACTATAGTTTTAAAGTGCTAGCTCCAAATTTTGCTAATTCATTAACAGTGTTTGGATTGGTTTTCTTGAAGAAGTATTGGATTACTAATTTAGCTTTATATTCGTGTATATATCCCCTACATAATTAAGAAATTGATTGAGTTGATTTATTAATGCTCTAGGTACTTTGTCTATGTTGGAGTGCTCAGATTGTGATCGTAATTTTAGGTTCTGAACTCCATAGATTTTAATCGGTTTCCAGATAGCACAGCTCATCATTGCTCCCAGATTTGATAGCTTAGGAGTTGATTGTGTTTGCATTGTTAAACCTTTTTTGCTCGTCCAGCATATGTAACCTCCTCAAGATTTTTTCCGTGAGATGACTTTCCTTTAATCTATTCCATTTACAAATTCAGACAGTTCTTAGTTTACAAAATACAGTTTTCAGGTGGGGTCAACTCCGTGGTATGATTTTTTTGCTTAAGTTTTAAGTGTATAAGACATTGTATTATCATATGGAGGAGCAAGATATCATATTCTGTTTCTTGGCTTTTGCCTTTGCAAATTCTAGGTCATCTTACCACACTAATCATGTGATCTGCTTTTATATTGCTCTTTCTAAAATGCTCTATAAGTTTGATTTATTCTTTTGTAAACAGACATTTGCAACACTTAGCCCAATCCCTGGATTCTTGCAATGGCTCCTACCAAAATTGGCATCAGCGGATACCTTTCAAGAAAACATGCTTGAGTCAGAAGAGGAAGCAACACTTCTAGACTCATCTGTGTGAGTTTCGTAATATCATCTATATTTTAAGAAGGAAAAAACGAGGAATAATAAGAATTTAGAGTTACGTGTCAAAATCATTTTTTTATTAGTATTTAATATGTTACAGTCATCTGTCTAATAAAAGTAGTTGCTGGCTTCTTGCAGTGCATCTTATTATGACATCAGTAATGCCCCCAAACTCAAAACTAAGTGCCAGTATGATAGACTTGCCGAATATCCAGTCCTTGATGTCTGTTGGTTTCCAATATATGCAACCAAAAATAATAGTTGCTTAGTTTTTGCTTTAACAAATTTAATAAATGGTTATGCTATGAATTATGAATTAAAATATAATGTGAAGTTTAAAATTTTTAAAGAAGGGAAAGGTTCCTCAATCTATTTATATGATTAAATTATTAAATCTTTGGATATTATGCATCTCCTGTTGGATTGGAAGAAATGATCTATTGGGATAATGGTGACCCATTGATATTGACACGAGATCATCATGTGTCGCCAGAGATCTTCTATCCAATCCTTTTCTTTCTTGTTATCAGATTTCTCAATGGTGTATTCTAGTGTATGTTCATTTTTCAGATATAGCTCTTGCATGAAGGTGATCCAACATCCATCTTCACACGGAATACCAATGATCTAGGGGGAATGTGGATTGTTGATGAGAATGGGGGGAATAGGGAAGGGTATGATTTAGAATGCAGTGGGGTAAGGAGGGAATGAGCTACCCTGTTGATGGCGATGAGGTTTCCATTTTAACATATCAAACCTCTCAACCAAACATCATCAAATGGAAATAACTTTCTGATTCTCATTTTCCTGGTTGAAATACCATGAACCAAAGGCCCCCTAATTTAATCACTCCTGCAGCTATTAGTCATAATTAAGGAAAATATCCTGATTCCTGGAAGGCTCCTGAACTGGTTCTGTTAGACCAACATATGTCCCCGGACAACTATTTAAAGTTTCTTATACAAATTCCTCAGAGAACTAGTAAGAACTTCTGCTGCAGAATTAGTTCTCATTCAAGATCAATATTTTGTTGTTGCTAAAGTTAAACTACCCTCTTTGGATAAGTTGTCTATCCACAAATAGTGCGAAACCCAGGATCAGTAGGAGAGTTGTTGCTAACTATCGGGAGAAAGATTGTTGATTTTTTTATTCAAATGGTTTTCATTCAAATGGTGTTAAGTTTTGTATGACACAAAAATGTAAAATGTATTTGTGTATTTTATATACCACATAATTATAACTTGCATATCATTGGTATATACAGTAAAACCTCTATAAATTAATAATGTTGGGACCGGGATATTTTATTAATTTAGAGAGATATTATTATATCGATAAATTAATAATTTATTAATTTAAAGAGGATTTACATAAGACCTTTAAATTTCCAAGTCTAATGTACTAGTTACAATATATATTAGTTAGAGATGAAAAATAAATTACAAAAATAAGTTCCAAGGCACATTCTATGAATGTACATTCACAAGTTAATTGAATTTATCAAGTTCATTGTTTTTGAATAAGTAAAAAGTTAGTTCATAGTACCAAAAAGTTGGTCCATGGTACCAACGCAGTACATTAAACATGGTTAGAATTTGATCACTATAAAATGTCCACTGAAAATTTTTAAAATCACATCAACTATGGCTCCTAAACTAATGGAATCTTTTAATGATTATTAATTTATAGTTTCGTTGGGACCAATATATATACTTTGGGATTTCAAAAAAGTTATTATCTTATTATTTTATCGATTGGGGTCCAATTTTATACTGGTCCCAAGTTGGGACTGGACAAATTATTAATTTTATCGAGATTATTAATTTATCGAGTATTAATTTATAGAGGTTTTACTGTAGATAGTACTATATGTGTATGTTTTCTTGATTTAAATCGTTGGTTTTCTTTTTGTAAAATATTTTGCGAGTAATTAATTTTTCAAATTGCTGTCCACTTAGTTCATGCACACATCGCATCTGGATGATAATGGCACCAAACTTTAAAGTACTTAGTTACTAGGCTAAGATTACCCTTAAAAATGATTAGTGATAATAAATAAATACAACAGTTTTCAATACTTCAGAGTTAAAAGCCCACATATTACATTTTTTAATTTCCCTCTTCAAGAAATACAATTATCAGGAGAGGCATAGCATCATATTTTTTATGCTGACTATATCTTTCTTGCAGGGAGTTTGCTGCTGGAAAAAATGGCAATGAAATCATGTTGACCATGTTAACTTCAACCAAATACGAGTGGACTAAATCTGATAGTTTGATCACTGCACTACGAGCTCCTTTGCTACGACTTTGTGTAAGGTATAGATATGGTATAAGAAAGATCCTAAAATTAGTTTCTGAAGCTGTCCATGATCATCTAGGCTGGAAGTTTTAATGGTTGGTAGTGACATCTATGTGGAAGTAAACTAGGATTCTTCAATTGTCATTTGATAACCCACTATCAAAGTAGCTAAGCGCTTTCATCCTCCTTTGGGTCATATGAAAGTCAAATTATAAAATATATTTTAGTTGCCACCTCCGTAGTGACCACTGACCACTTCCATGTGAATTATTCAAATGTGGCAGGAACAGTTCCTTTCTTCAGTTCAATGTAGATATCATTTTTCATTGGTTTGTTTTTCTTATGATTGCGAATCAGGTACCTTGTGCAAGAAAAGAAGAGGGGAAAGGCGTTGGACTCTGTTGCAAATTTTCACCTACAGAATGGAGCGGTATGTGAGCAAAAACTTCATAATGTAGCTCATTCCTGCAACTGCTGACACTGATATTAACTCGGATAACTAAGTACAACATGATTTCCCTGTACATGTAATCTCATGTCAATAAGTTAGGTAGTGCAAAGCCTTTATAAGACTAAATACATTGCTAAGCCACGAACTGGTTGGAAGTGTGGATTAATTGGTGGGAACCTTTAGAATCCTCCATTGCATAGCATTAAACCTGAGGACTGTTTATCTTGACAAGGATGTCATACAAAAGGGTGCATGTAATTTTCACATTGATGATAAGTTATTGGTTTCGGAACCTTTATATGAGCAAACCTAGGTACTTCTGACTATTAAATACCCGGGACTTCTGGATTGTAAGTGTAAGGTGCATCTTATACTGTCTATGATACTGCTTGCCTACATATTTGAAACTTATGTTATCAACCTATTATCCTCTAGGGTTACAAATACTGTAAGCGTCTTATTGACTTTCCCCGCGGGGGTTTGAGTGTTATGATCCCAATCCCTTTAATATCTATACATCCTAGAATGATCAGTAAAATTCTCTTTACCTGTCATAATTGCTGCTTTATAAGAAACCAAAAATAAAACATTAGTATGTGGGGTATCTGTAGCTATGTTAATCCTTTAAGATGGAGTAGAAGAAAATTCATATGCCTCATGGTGCCTTCTGTATGACGGGTTAGTGGCAGATACGATTGGCCTCCTATAGAAAGTTCAGTGTTCCTTTTTGCTATTTACAATTAGCCTGTAGGAACATATTTAGATTTTCCTCTAGGTAGAATATAAGACCACGTGGCATCTGGCAAATAGCTGAACTTTTGGTCTTTTTTATCATATTTTGTCAAGCATAACTTGAAGTGAAGTTCAAAATATCTATGTGATCATCAGTGGGGATTTCATCCCATCTTCATCCTGGGTAATGCATAAGAAGATTACTTGAGTTTAGAAAGCTTGCACATGTTTTCTGGTCGTTAATATCCCTTCTCTAGACAGCTGCTTAGTAATTATGCTCTTGATGGTGAATTAAATTTAAAATTTGTCCTAAGAAGGGCTTCTGTAGTCCTGCAAAAGGATATATTTTAACAGAGGGATCACTGAGATGAATGGGAACCTATTGCATTATTACTTTGGTAGGAGATTGTCATTCTTAAGTGATGGAGTACATAAAATCCAGATTTTCTATATAGCAAAGTGCTGGTCACCATTTGCAATCATGGCTAAAGATAACTTAAGAAAAGTGAAGTACTATAAGCACATTACGGAAACAAATTTGTATTATTGTTTCACAAATATTGGTATAATAAAAGGGAAAAGAGGAATGCCTAAATCCTAATTCACTTTACAGAAGATACTTCTAGTACATTAACAATTTTGTGTCTGCTTTTACCTTTTTCTCTTAAATTATATTGGACTTGGTATTCATTTTGTATAAAATGTATGATTTCACTTACAGTTGCTTGAAATCTTATGTGGAACACAATTATATTCTTAGGGTATTATTTTGTAATATTTCTGGTAATGTTGCTATGTTTATCTCTCTATACATGTGTAACTTTCTACAATCAAGTGAGATAATAATCTTCTTACAGTTACACTATTTAACAACCTTAAAATATATTCTGTACCAGACTATTGGGAGACTGAATTGGATGGCAAATCGATCAGAAAAAGGCTTCAGTGAGAGTTGTGGGATTATGGTTAATTACCTCTATAGGTAATGTCTATCCCAAACAAATTGTTACATTTACAATACATTTTAAACTTCTTGAAAAGAAAACGAGAAATTATATAAATAAAAGTGTGTTTAATCCAGTTTGAGACAGACTGATGCTTTTTAGCTCAAGTATTCACTGTATTCCATGACTAAATAGAATATAGATTACTTTAATTAGGGTGTTCTCTTTAGAAGAGAAAGAAAATTTGATGATTTAGCAACTGATATAGTTACAGTTACAGTATTTAAACTAATAAAATACATGATACTCACATCAATTTTAGACTTAACACCAATATTTAGCATTAAAAAGTGAAGAACAGACTATCTGCGGAATAAAAGGAAAGGTTATTTACTTTCCATCTTTTTACTCATCTGTTGCAAGTACAAGAATTGTTGGTTGATCATCCGTTAATGATTTGGAAGCCTATTTTCTTTCTTTCTAGAATTCGAATCATGAAGTCTGCCGATATCAAAGAATTATTTGTTTAATTTTTTTTGTAGTCTTGAGAAAATCGAAGACAATGCACAGGCATATTTTAGCACAGGGCATATAGAGTTTTCACCTGAAGATGTCTGCTAACCTTAAGGTAAGTCATTGATAGTCATTCCTAGAACAGTGTGCTGAAAATCTTACATGCACAGCATTGCATTTGTAAACACGTACACATGCTAGCTTGTTTCTGTTTGCAGGATGAAACAAAGCGTGATCAACCACTAGATTAGGAGGTAGCAAGAAACTGTGCAAAAATGTTAAAATTATACGATTACCCAGAAGTGTGTACTACCTCATTATAATAAATGTCTACCAAATTAGTTAGCATGTGCAGTTATATTTGTGTAACTATTCTGAAAAAATATTGGTGAATATTTTTTGTGAACAGTTAGCATGTGTTAGGGCATTTGTTTATGCCAACGTGCCGTGATCAGAATCAGTGTGCTTCAACCAGTCGTGTTTTTTTAATTTTGTGTTTTGTATTGTAAGACCTGTCTTAAGGTGATATCAGAAAAAATTATCACTTTACATAAGTTATCTTTTTTTTTTTTTGCTTCAAATTACTTGAAATTAACATTTTTGTCACTAATGTTAACACTTTTGGGTCAAAAAACTACCTATAACAATAATATTCTTGAAATCTACGAGTGATTTGCATAGATACAAGATGACATAGTTTACAATGACCAAATCTGACTGGCCGAGGGTAGTACTTTAATTCACTATGAACTTATTGCCGGGGATAATCCGAACAATGATGAAAGCAAGGCGATCTTATGTTCATAGCCCTTGATGTGTTTGAGCATTATGCACCAATGGTGACTCCAATTGACTCTCTCATCTCTGTACACATTTATTGACATCACACTGGAAAATACATGGAGTTCCTAATCAATTTTTGGCTCATGACTAGTTTCCAGAACATAATCCCTCATAATTCTTGTGTTGGACTCATCAGCCATCTGCCAAAACCAGCAACACAAATAATCGAAATGTTGAGTTAGTTGTAGCAGGGAGAGGATGAATAAAAAATAACTAATAATCTAATTTTTCAACCTTCGATGCTAGTCGCTGAAGATTGTCCCATTCGAAGTCTTTCTTGCAGTAGGAAGATCGAACCTGTATGTAGGTTTAGTATTGTTTTGTTAAGAAACATGATATGCTCGATAATACTGGTGAAATGAAACAAACATGGGCAACTCAGATGAAGACACTGACCTCTAGAATGCGCATTGCTGCAGAGGGGAAGCCATGTAGTAATTTGATCACAGAGAACATCTTGATAGTTAGAAGTGCAATGGCTGAACTAAGAAACTGGACAAATTGTTCAGACACATACCTAATCCTTTATGCCTTGGAGATTCTCGCATCAAAGCAGCGCAAAACTTATCCCCGTCATTTAAAGAGTTTTTGTCCAAGAATTCCATCAAATCCTTGTGGGCCTCAGTGTTGTAGCTCTGTTCTGTCGAATAATCGTAGTGAGATTAATTGTTTAAACAAATACATTGCAATATTCTTCTATAGGCTCATAAAGCTTTGGTGCAGTGTCATGCTTCATTTCATTCAGCCATTTCGTAGTTTACCAGTTGTAGGATATTATTAAGAAAAAATGTTCAAATAGGCATAACTTACTAGGGATTTGGTCCCCCAGTCATCGATGTATGCCAACCACCTGCCGCTATATTTCATTACGGGGTGATATTGACTCCCACTATGTTTCATTGGGGTGATTGCTCCCGCTATATTTTCCCACGATGGCCGTGGAAGAGCACCCAATTTACTAATATGTTGGATCTGGTATACTAAGTTATGTAAATGATCCGTAAACCTTAAGAATTAATTCCTAACGCGGCTTAAATAAGAGCCTAAAATATGTTGCAAGTTTGCAGCAGACAGTTGTGCACTGGGGTAAAAGTCCGGATACTCTGTCCGAAATTGTATTCATCTTTCTGTTCCTCTCAACTCAGTCAACTGCTATTCTATGGTGAGATATTTTAGTGGTAGATAAGGATTGTGTGGCATGCATGCATAGACACAGAAGATGGATAAACATAGAAACTGAGTTACATAACAAGAGGGGAAGGAAGGAACCTCCAGTTGTGCACCAACAATCCTGACAGCAATGTAAGTGAAGAAATTGTGCATGTTTTTGGCTGCCTTTTTTTCAGGTGATGCTTCTCCAAATCCTGCATTAAACAAAAAGGTCCTACCATATAAAAATAATGTCCTGTAAACACGTATTTTGGATGTCGTTTACACAATACAGTTTCTGTTACCTGGAACATACATCTTTTGACATCGAAAACCAGTAGGCTTTGAATTTCTCTGCCTCCATGGTTTAAAAGGGTGAGCTCTGATTACAGTACATGTTTTTGGCATGAAACATGAGAGCTGAGTGAGTGGGAGAATTGCGGAAATTTCCATGGATGATGATAAACAGATTTCTGGTTTGTTTCTCAGCTGCCTTGTGACCAGTGACCACAATGTGTGATGAGAAATGTCCCTAGTGTTCTTGAAATATCTTCTTATTTGGATGGCATTTTAACATATGCAAGTCTCTTTTATTTATAAATAAATATTTTTTATATGTGAAGGCTATTGTCACAAATTGTATCCCTCTCAGCGTTAACAAGTAGTAATACTAGCAGGGACTTGAAGACTTATTAATTTAAACAATATAAATATCATTTTTAACTCGTTGATAGATATCTTTCAAAAATGATCTAATATAATTCTGTGTTCATTACATACATTTAAGATAATGAAACCATTTTATATTTCCTATGACGTAATTAACGTTATATGATTAATCTGTCTAACATTGATTAAGAGTAGATTAATACTAATATTAACAATGTATCTGCAATTTTGAAATAATATAAAACACAAACAGAAATAACTGATTTTCATTTATAAAAAAAACCTGATGCCTACAGAAAACAGTCAAGTGGACTTTTGTTTCTATTTTCAACCAAAATTGGAGATGAGTCAGAAGACGTGTTGTAGTTACAGAATTGTTACGTTAAATATTCGCTGATCTACGAAGATCCTAAGTTTAAATACAAGGGACCAAAACTACATGTCATTGCAGGCCTCTACACATTATGACCATGCAACTTTTAGTATCAAGCAACACCATTGAAGAAACAACAAAGAACAAAGAATACAGAAAAATCAGTGCTACAGAAATGCACTGAAGACGAATCAGTATTGCAGTTGAGCCAGTTCTGCACCTCTGTAAATGTGAATATAAAGTATCCACTATTGAGGTATCTCTCCTTCCTCTAGCTCCTCTACGTAACTGGGCAGATCATTTGTTGCCACTAGTCCCACTTCCTCTGTAAACACCCCATCAAGATTAAAAAAACTCGTCAAATCTTGATTCTAGTATCAGATCCCAACACGAGCCTAATAACCCTTGCACAAGTTCAGGGTCCAGTTTTTCAATTATATCTGTTAGAAATAATAAGTACTACAGCAACATGGAGGCAGTTATATAAAAAATATAGCATTGACAGGCCAAGACCAAAGTTAACAAAACAAAGCATGAAGGTCGAAAGCATGCATATCAGAAACTGATAAATAACCAGGGAGACAGAAACAGTACCTGTAGCCATAGCTTAACAGTGTATAAGTACAGAAATAACGAAGCAACAGTTGAGTCGTCAGAACTTCGAGAAACCCTGACTGTTCTTGAAGAGTTATTCGCCCCCACTTACTGTGTCAGGTTGTCGGCGAGATACTACTTCCAGGATAAAACAGCTCCGAGCAAGGTGTTCACAGCAACAGCAGCGCTCAACTACGACCAGCACCTCAGTCGCCGGAGAACCAGAAAAACTACAGGGAAAAACTGTATGGAGAGGGAGGGCTGAGAGAGTTTTGAGAGAAGTGTGTTTGCAAACTTCTGTGTTTTTCAACTGAGCTACAAGGGCCACTATTTATAGTGGTTCCTTTCTGTAACTGAAGCAATGAGCATTCAATTTAGTTTCTGTTGTCCATCAGAGTTTAACTTGTTGTCCATCAGGATTTAACTAGTTGTCCATCAGAGTTTACTGACAAACCAACTCCATCAGAGTTTATTAGTTAAATACTGATAAACCAACTCCATCAGAGTTTACTAGTTAAATACTGATAACCCAACCCAATTTGACAACTGATAACCCAGCCCAATTTGATAAATTAATTCTAATAAAATATTAAATCACATAGATAAAAACTCTCGCCCAGGTCACCTCGCGTACGCGAGACGCCGAGACATTCGCCCTTCGACCCGACCCGACCCGGTCCGGTGCGTGGCGAGGCGGGCGGCGGCGGCGCGTGTGTGTGTGTGTGCGCGCGCGTGAAGCACACACTAACACCATGCTCCATCACACACCTTAGTAGTTGTATACTACTCATGTGTGTAATGCTATATAAAGCCACCAAGTCCCCTTATTCTTTTCTATGTGGGATAAATGAATCATCATTATAACAAGCTTTTTCAAGCTACTACCTTCATCTCAATTTCTCTTATGAATTTAAACAAGAAAATTATTAAACCCATACATGAAAGTTTAAGTTCCCAATGCAAGGAACAACTTCCAATCATTAGAAATTTGAATTAACATCAAGAATATAGTTAATTATATCCTTAAACTATCAATTTTCTAACAATCCCCCACAAATCCATATAGAAATGTAGACAAGTTCTTAACATGACTTGGTTTTTTCAGAGTCGGTACCCTTCCGGGTTTGAACCCTCCTAAGTCCCCTACTTCGATGGCTACCGGATTCAGATGGAATTTTTTTTTTCACCTTGTGTTGGGATTTATGGGTGATAGCAAAGGAACAACTTAACTTTGTATATACTTAATTTTGTAATTAAGTAGAACATACTGTCACAGCCAAAGTATGTTCTTGTAATCAATATGTAATGTTATTTTAATTGTGTAATTTGGAAGAAGTTCACTTTCTGTGTTCAAGCCTCAAAGAACGCATATTAGATGACAGCATGAATAAAGGTTACTGTCATGAGCATTGACAGTAAGATTACAAGAAGACAGAATGTTGCAAGTCAAGACAGCATATTCACTCTGACAGCAACATTGGCGGAAGACTACGCGACAGCAACTTTAGCCCTCGACAGCAAGCTTGGGAACCTCGACAGCACATTATGCGGGGAACTCCTACTGTCACCAAAAACACATTCCTGTGACAGCAAGCTTTGCGGCAAAAGTAACTGTCTCGAGAAAGATCCCTGTTCTAGGTATCTTTCTCAGTCAAATCCCGTGACAGCTTCAATGTTCAAGAAACAGGCGTGTTGCAGTATCCCTAAGCTGCACCAAGTCTACAAGACTACGACAGAAGCTTCAAGCACTGCAAAACAAAAGCGAATCAATTCAAGAGCAAGGTCAAGTCTTTATTTGCTGAATTGCTTAAGTTGGAAATAGAATGAATCTAAGTTGCTTTCTTTGTAATGTATATCTGACATGTTAGCAATTTAGGAAAGTCACATGGGTAAGACAATCTGTAAGAAGCTGCCACTTGACAGTGACAGCAGCTTCACAAACCCGTGACTGATAGGGATAGGATTAGTCTTATACCTACTATCAATTCATTCTAGAGGTAAAAAAAAAGAAGACAAGCAAGTGTCTTAGAGAAACCGCAGCTCGAGAATTCTTTCTTGAGGTTGTAGCAACACTTTGCAAAATAAATAAAACATTTATTTTGTGAATCTTGTTCTTACTTCATACTATTCGTGATTGCATATATTGCTGATAACATTTAATCTTGATTATAGTTGTTGAAATTTAGATTGAATTTTATCAGTATTGCATTCATCCCCCCCCCCTTCTGCAATACACAAGGACTAACAACTGGTATCAGAGCGATCAGATTAACATACATATCTGAGATCCCGACGACAATGCAGAAATCAAACAGTATCAAGATCCCAGCTTTTGATAAAGAGAACTACAGTATTTGGAAAAGAAAGATCTTGTTGTTTATCAAAGCTGCGAATCCACTATACCCAGGTATACTCGAGAATGGTCCTTTCATACCAAGGAAGGAAATTGAAGCCACAACAGTAAATGGTGAGATCATTCCTGCACATTGGGTTCCCAAAGATCCCTCAGAAATTTTGGAACCTGAGAAGGAGAAAATGGTGCTAGATGATCACTTGCAACTCATCTTGCTCGACTCTCTCATGTTGGATAAAGCCATGTGTGGAAGTGTGATAAGCTGCACATCAGCCAAGGAGATGTGGATCAGGTTAGCCTTACTTTGTGAAGGAAGTGAAGAAGTTAAGGGAAACCAAAGGCAAATACTAATATCTCAATATGAGGCATTCATGGCCAAGCCTGGTGAAGACTTAACTTCCATGTTTGAAAGGTTCAGTAAGCTCTTAACTGAACTGCAGATACATGGCAAATACTATGACAGAAAAGAATTAAATGTCAAGTTCTTGCTTACACTGCCTGATCATCTTGAACACAAGACAACAGCCATACGAGAAGGAAGAGATCTCAACAATATAACCTTTGAGACACTTTATGGCATTCTGAAATCTTATGAACTTGAACTCTTTCAAAAGAGAGCCATACAAAGTGGAACAAGGAACAAGATGGCTAACATGTCAAGTGCCCTAGTAGCACAAGTGCCAAGGATCACACAACCTAGTGAAGCACTTCAAATCACACAACCAACCCCTGTACAATCCTTGAAGATAGAAGAAGTGGTTGAAGATGATGAGAAAGTAGTACTACAGCTCAAGGATGTGGAAGATGAAGACTTCTACACAATGGAGGAACGGGAAAGCATGGACAATCCTACTATGGCTTACATGGCCAAAAAGTTCAAAAACTTCAGGTTCAAGAAGGATAGGTCATTCAGGCCCCAAGGCCAAGCATCCAAGTTCACCAAGGGAAGCTCATCAAAGGCTGCTGTGGGAAGCTCATTCAAAGGAGGATACAAGACTGGATTTGTGGATAGATCTAAATTCAAGTGTTACAACTGTGGTGAACCTGGTCATTTTGCTACTGAGTGCAAAAGACCCAAACAGGTTCAGAGATTTGAAAAAGGAACTGGTGGATACTCTAAGAAGAATCAAGGTAGAGCCTATGTGGCTGAAGGAAAGTGTTGGGATGAGTCTGATGATGAAGATGAAGAAGAATATGTTAACCTAGCTCTCATGGCTAGCACTGATGAAGTAACATCAACATCTTCAAGTCAGGTACCTTCACTTGTCTTACTTGATATGTCCATTGATGAGTATAAGAAAACCATTAAAGACTTAAGTGCTGAAATGTTCAATGTCTATACTAGCTTATCTGCTGCTAATGAGGAGATCACTAGGCTGAGTAAGCTAAATGAAACACTAAAGTCTGAAAGTGAATCTCTTGTTCTCAAAACCAGTTCACTAGACTCTTTAGCTCAGGAGAATGCTAAACTTAAAAATGAATTGAAATGTGCTAAAGAGGTTGAGGAATACCTGAGAAATGAGATTGCTGAAAATGAATTTAAAATCAAGGCTTATAAAAACTCATCAAAGATAGTTCAGGATTACAATGATAATCATACAGAAAATCAGTCAGTTGATATAGGTTTTTCTTATGGTAGAAGACCTGGAAAGGAAACTGTGATTCAAGATTGTCCTGGAAGTGCTGCTGTCAAACCCACCATTCTCAAAAAAGTTAAAACTCCTATTTTCAAAGCTGCAGAAATTGAGTTTGATGAAGAAGCCATGCTCATCAAACAAGAAATTGTTGATGAGGATGAAGGTGTTGACAGCACATTCAAGGATGGAAAGGATACTGTCACAATCCCCAAGACAGTAAACTTACCAAGCAATCAGACAGTAAGATCAAAAGATGCTGTCACAGTTGGAAAGACAGAATCTTCCAAAGATACTGTCAAGAATGGTTCCAAGACAGTAACTTTAAAACCTTCTGTCAAGACAATAGGAATAAAAGCTACTGTCAAGGAATGTTCGACAGCAACTTCTGAACATACTGTCAATCCAGTAACTCCCAAGTCTAAGAATAGGAATGGAAAGGTAGGTGTCAATAAAGGAAATGGATACACTAATGTTGGAGGTGCCTCTAGGAAACTATGCAATAACTGTGGATCTACTCATCACTTAACACATGTTTGTAAGAAACCAGTTGAGAATAAGATCAATGCAACTGAACTCAATGGTAACTTACACAGAACCCCCCTTTTGCATAGAACTATGAGTGTCTGTAATAACATTGAATGTATGTCATGCAAAATCACTGCCATGAATACATGCTTTAACTTACCTATTCTCACTACTGAAGAATGTTCATACATAAACACTGTTGAGACTTCTGAGCCTGCTGGCAACAGCAAAAAGGCTCCATCCACTAAGAAAAGGACCAAGTCCAATTCTAAACCTAAGTGGGTGAAAAGAGAAGTCAAACAGGAGATTACTGACAATGCTTTTGATTTTATGACTGAAAGAAACTCAGGAGACACTGAAACTGCAGGACCCAACAAGGATTGGGTACCATATGCATCTTAGACACATTCTGTTTTGCAGGGCAAGAAGAAAGATCAAGTCATGTGGATCATTGACAGTGGCTGCTCAAGACACATGACAGGTGATAAAGCCCTGCTATCACATTATGTTGAGAAAGCTGGCCCAATCATAACCTTTGGAGACAACAGCAAGGGTTACACAGTGGGATATGGTTGTCTGGAAATTGGAAATGTTGTCATTGAAGATATTGCTCTTGTGGATGGATTGAAGCACAATCTACTCAGTGTCAGCCAATTCAGTGACAGGGGATTCAAGGTTGATTTTGATATGATGTTGTGTAACATCTATCACAAGAAGAATAGTAGCCTCTCTCTAAAAGGGGTTAGAAAAGGAAGCTTGTTTGTTGCTGACTTAAATTCAACAAAGAAGGATAAGGTTTACTGTTTTTACAGTAAAGCAACTGTTGGTGACAGTATGCTTTGGCACAGGAAGCTCTCACATCTCAACTTCAAGACAATGAATATTCTGATGAAGAAGGAGTTAGTGAGAGGTTTGCCCCAACAGGAATTCTGTCAAGAAGGACTGTGTGAAGATTGTCAAATGGGCAAACTGAGAAGAGCTGTGCACAAGTCTAAGCAAATGAACACCAACATAGAAGCACTCAAGTTGATTCACATGGATCTCTTTGGACCAGTCAATGTACCATCAATGGCCAAGAAGAGATATGCCTTAGTAATGGTGGATGATTACTCAAGGTACACTTGGGTGAAGTTTCTTGAATCCAAAGATGAAGCTGCTCAAGTGATTATTGATCAAGTGATTATTGATCAAGTCAGAGTTCTTGATAGAACTCCAAACTCAAAAGTTCAAATCTTGAGGAGTGACAATGGTACAGAATTCAGAAATGCCACTCTTGGAAATTTCTGTAAAGATGAAGAAATTGTACAACAATTCTCTGCTGCAAGAACTCCACAGCAGAATGGAGTTGTAGAAAGAAAGAACAGGACTCTCATTGAAGCAGCTAGAACTATGTTACATGATGCCAAACTGCCAACATATTTCTGGGCTGAAGCTATCAACACAGCTTGTTATACTCAGAACAGAACCATGATCAACAAAACTCATGCAAGTACACCTTACTGTCTGTTAACTGGAAAGAAACCTACTGTCAAATATTTTCATGTGTTTGGGAGCAAATGCTTTATGATGAAGGATAACCATGAGAAGAAAGGAAAATTTGACACCAAGGCCTTTGAAGGACTATTCATGGGTTACAGCACAGAAAGGACTGCCTACAGAGTTTATGTTATGGAACACAGGATTATTGAAGAAAGTGTTAATGTCACATTTGATGAAACCAAGTTTCCAGGACTGCATGAAGAAGGAAAGATGCAGACATTCAGATTTGAGAATCAAGGATACTTGGAAGCTGATGAGATTGTGGATGAAGAACCTAGCTTCACTCAAATTGTTGAAGTTGATAAAGATGCTGTCAATATCTCTACTGTCAACCAAACTCCAGCTCAGTCACAGACCATAACCTCTAACATTCATAATAGTAGTGACTCTGGAGACAATGAAGAACATGGTGAAGACAATGGGATTGGTGATCATTCAACTCAACAAACTGAAGCAAATGTTCCTGTACAGTCAAGTAGCTTGCCCAGAATCACCAAGTGGAACAAGGATCACTCAAGTGACCTCATCATTGGTGACCCTAATTCTGGAGTGAGGACAAAGAACAAAGTCTCTGCTGACAGCATGTTCTCATGCTTTCTGTCTCAAATGGAACCCAAGACAACTGATGAAGCATTGTTGGATTCTGACTGGGTGATAGCCATGCAAGAAGAGCTAAATCAGTTTGAAAGGAACAATGTATGGAAGCTGGTTCCAAGACCTAAGGGAAAGTCAGTCATTGAGACCAAATGGGTTTTCAGAAACAAGCTTGATGAAAATGGATCAGTGACAAGAAACAAAGCAAGGCTAGTGGCTAAGGGTTACTGTCAACAGGAGGGTATAGACTATGATGAGACATTTGCACCTGTTGCAAGACTTGAAGCTATAAGAATCTTTCTAGCCTATGTTGCACACTGCAACTTCAAGGTATTTCAGATGGATGTCAAAAGTGCCTTCCTAAATGGAGAATTGGAAGAAGAAGTGTATGTTGAACATCCACCAGGGTTTGAGGATGCTGAAATGTATGACTTTGTGTACAAACTTTTCAAAGCTTTGTATGGACTAAAGCAGGCACCCAGGGCTTGGTATGACACACTTTCCACTTTTCTCCTGGACAATCAGTTTACTAGAGGAGTTGTGGACAAGACACTTTTCTATAAACACCATGGCAAGGACATCATTCTGGTACAAATCTATGTGGATGATATCATTTTTGGTTCTACAAATGAGAAACTGTGTGAGAAGTTTTCCTCTCTCATGAGTAACAAATATGAGATGAGTATGATGGGAGAATTGTCATTCTTTCTGGGATTGCAAATTCTTCAACAAACTGATGGAATCTTCATTTGTCAAGCTAAATACATCAAGGAACTTCTCAGAAAGTTCAACTTGGAAGATTCATCACCTGCAAAGACACCAATGTCCACCTCAACCAGTCTGGATCTTGATCCTAAAGGGAAGAAAATTGACTCAAGCACCTATAGAGGCATGGTAGGATCTCTTCTATACTTAACTGCTAGCAGACCTGACATCATGTTTGCTACATGTCTCTGTGCAAGGTTTCAAAGTGATCCAAAGGAGTCTCACTTAGTAGCCATCAAGAGAATCTTTAGATACCTAAAAGGCACTCCTAACCTAGGTCTTTGGTATCCCAAGAACACTGGATTTGATCTAATTGGCTACTCAGACTCAGACTATGCTGGATGTAAGATTGACAAAAAGAGTACTACTGGTAGCTGTCAATTTCTTGGTGAAAGATTGGTCTCATGGTTTAGCAAGAAGCAACATTCAGTTTCTACCTCAACTGCAGAAGCTGAGTATATTGCTGCAGGCAGTTGCTGTGCACAAATTCTATGGATGAAGAATCAACTTCTGGATTATGGTCTAGTGTTGAGAGAAATTCCTATCTACTGTGACAACACTAGTGCCATAGCCATTTCAGACAATCCAGTTCAACACTCTAGGACAAAGCACATTGATATAAGACATCACTTTATCAGAGAGCATGTTGAACAAGGAACTGTGAAGCTGATCTATGTCCCAACTGACAAGCAACTTGCTGACATCTTTACTAAGCCATTGGATGAAGCAACCTTTAACAGGTTGGTAAGTGAATTGGGAATGCTGAACCTGGTATGTTGATTCACTCAGTTTTCTATATTTCCAAATTCTCTATTGAAGCTCATGACAGCAACTTCAAACCTGCTGTCAAGAGAAGTTACTGTCTACTTGGTTTATGTCTGTTATGTGACAGCATGTGTTGATTTGACTTTTCATGTCAGTATTTTGTGCCAGTCTCATACTTTTAAACCGTGTATGACTTTAATGTGGTTATCTGTTAAGTTTGAGAGTTAAAAATCTGTTCCATTGGACTTTCACACCCTTTTGCATTAATCTGTAGGATTAAAGGAGGACACGACCATTAATTACTTTTGTGGTAGTTGTATGGGTACTCTAACTGTTGACCATTAGACTTTAATCCTTAGACGGTTTTTCCTATAAATTAACCTTAGGTTTCACCAGTCTGCTCTCAGTTTTAAAGTAAATAATGGAAAACAAAGTAGGAATTGAAGTTGGTCTAAAGAAGTGTGACAATGAACCCGACAATGAAGAGATCGATGAGCTCTTTGAGATACTGTTGGACGCCTTGGATGAGATAGACGAGGAAAAGGAGGCCAATGCTAAGGAAGAGGAGGCCAAGGCTAAGGAAGAAGAGAAGGAGCTTCAGGCACTTCTTGAAAAAGAAGGTCGCTCTGAAGAAGAGATTAAGGAAGAAGTCTTAGAACTAGTTGATAAAATCATAAAATGATGTACTCAATGTTCTATTCTGAATGATTTTATTAATAATAATAATAAAAGTTCTTGTCTTTGTGGTTATTGAGTTTATGATTTGTCTGTGTTAATTGCTTAATATCTATGTTCAAAAGATTACATTGCTAAATCCATAATTTGTCAATATTAAGTTAAGTGTATGAATCAAGCATTCTAATAAGTTCATGACAGAACCAATTCCTAATCGAAGTTACTGTCGTTAAGAAGGATACTGTCGTGTGTTTCTTGACAGCAACCTTCTTGACAGCAGGAAAAGACTTTCTGTCAAGACTTGTAAAGGATACTGTCATCCATATGCTTAACGGTGACAGCAAGTTTTTGCGCAATAGTTGCTGTCGCGCAAAACCAACTGTCACCACCTCTTATTACTGACAGATTGTTTCTAGCGCACAGGTTACTGTCAACAATAGTGGACCGTTGAAATTGGATATTCATCCCACATTGGTCAGTGAATAAAGGGCAGTAACTGATGTGTTATAAGAGTGGGTTAAGACACGTTCTTTAATTCCACTTTTTGTGCACAACGTTTGAAATACCTCTATTTATTCTCCAGTTACTCAGACATATCACTCTCATCGAACTCAAGGCAATATACTTTTCTTTAAGCAAAAAGCCACTTTCTTACTTTCTTCTTTTCTTGAAATCTCCATGGCACCCAAACAGACTCTCTCTCAAACAAACTTTGCTGGCATCTTTTCCCCAAATGATGCTGGTGAAGGTTTCAAATGACTCGTGTTTTTCTTGAACAAGTCCTATCTCGGTTATGCCATCACCTCAACCCCCATTCTCGACTTAGACAGAATTGAGGCGTTTTGGCGAACTGCTGTTGCTCAAATTGAGGGTGAGAACCCGGGTATTCAATTCAAAATCTCTGGGCAACAATACATTCTTACAGCTGAGGTCATCAACACTGCTCTTGGTATTACACTTAAAGCAGGACAAAGATTTACTGAACTTGCCAATGATGACACTCTCAAGAAGCTCTTCTTGAAGATTGGGTATGCATGCCCTATTCTCGAAGAGGGGACTACCAAATGGTATCCAACTGGTGAAATGGATAGGAAGCATCTGAGAAAAGAGTGGAGCATGATACTTGATGCCATGGTCAAGGTGTTCTCTACCAAGTCCACATGCTGGAATGGAATACCCTCCTACATCAAGAAACTGACACATTCTCTTGTCCATAGATACAAGGTGAATGTTGGAGCTCTCCTCATGGCACACCTCACAGCTGCCATAGGTAAGAAGGTATCAATCTACCCTCGCTTTCTTATGATGTGAATTAATTCATTCTGTGATTTTAATGATGCTGCTCCTCGTTTAGAGGCTTGCTCAGTTTTGAAAAAGAACACACACACACACACACTGTTATCATCACAAGATCTCAATGCACATATTCCACTTTGTTTCACTCAGCACATGGTTAATCAAGTGTCCAACCCTGATTTACCATTACCATCTGGTTATGCCTCTTTTACTCTTGAGAATGAAACTGAATTAGACCCAAATTCAGTTAACCCACATTCCACACCATACACTCAGCCTAGGCCCTCTAGACTTACCAAAGCCCAAAGAGAAGCCTTGCAAGAATCCAGAAAAAGACCCTTAGAAGCTGATGTTGGTGGTAGCTCTGTTAGTCAAGAGGGAGACCCTGCACCTAGTGCAGCAAATAAGGAAGGTAGTCAAACAGAACCCCAGTGGTTCCCCCTGAGCCTAAGAAGAAGAGAGCTAGGAGGACCAAAACCACTGTTAGCCAAGCTGCAGTTTCTCAACAAACTGTAGTTACTGAAAGGGACTCAAACACCTCTCTAGATGTGCCTTCTCAACAAGGTGCATCTATTGAAATTGGCCTGTCTCCCAAGGCACCCTGTACAGAGTCTGCACAAACTCACGGTTCACAACCTGAGATACCCCCACTTGAAGAAACACACAGTGAGTTAGGGTACAGTGAGGATTTCTCTACTCCTTTTGATGGTTCACATGTTTCATCTGTGAATCAGCCCCCACTCTCTGCTACACTTTCACCTTCTTCCTTCCCTACACATTCTTTTGTTTCTTCTCCACAACCTAGAGAAGGGGACAGTCCCAACCCTTCAGGTTTTGATCATCCATCTCCAATCTTGAATGAGCCCCCATCTAGTGGTCCACAAGAACCCATTTCTCAAAGTGAGATGGACACCACTCCTCCAAACACTGGGCTAGGGCAAAGTGGTATTTTGTCAGAAAATGAACCAGCCAACACTTTGTCTGAACTCCAAGGAGCATCTTACCTTCAGGAAGATGCTGTCACAGCCTCTGTTGCTGTCAATGACACTGGAAATGTTGCTGTCCTGGACACAGCTGCTGTCATGGGTGGAGAGAAAGATACTGTCACTACAGAACCTACTGTCACTCCACCTCCCAAAGTTGCTGTCATGCCAGAACCTGTTGTCCAGACTCCAACAACTGACAGTAACATTCCTACCACAGATGTTGTCCAGTCCCCTCAGCCTGATTTTGATGTTGTGATCATTGAGGATGTCTCTGATGATGATCTACCTCTTGCCAAACTCTTAAAGGTACATTCTAAATCTACTCCTTCCATGCATGTTAGTACTGCTCATACCCATGCATCTAGGTTGAGTGAGGGTGTGCAAAAGAAAAGAGAGATAAAAGAAAAGAGAGGTGAGCATAAAAATGAGAGGCAGCCAAATGAGCTGGCAAAAGGAGAGGGACTTGAGCATGTCCAGAGAGATATTGAGGGAGCCCACACTGTTCAGGCATTAGGCCTTGAGAGTCAATCTGTGAGGGGTGATGAGATCACTCAAAAACACCCTGAGAGTGTGAGAACCCCCATAGCCTCCAAGCCCCTTTCTTTTCATTCCCCTCCAAGAAGGTTAAGGTATGGTGGCCCCTCTGCTACTTATGGAAACAGGCTTGTAGCTCTGGAAGGACAGTGTGCTACACTAAACTCCAAAATGGACTCTCTCTCTCAACTGGTGGTTGATGGTTTTGCTGCTACTCAGCTCTCTATCCAGTTCCTTACTGACCTAGTAGCTGCCAACTCAACTAAGGGGGAGAAGGTAGCAAGATCAGAATCATTGCCTATTCAGGAATCAGGTGGAACTCAGGGGGAGCCAGTAACTGTGAAGACCAAAGGGGGAGCTAAAAGGAAAGCAATGTCAAAGGGGGAGCAAGTCAAACCAAGCAGTGGACAACCAAAGGATAAAGCTGAAGAGCTTGTTGAAGTTGACTTGGATGGAGAAAGAGTGTTGATGTCTAAGGCAACTCAAGATGCATTGCAAAGAAGACCTACATCTAGACATCCTATTCTACCTCCTGTGGTAATTAGAGAGCCAACTCCAGAAACTCAAGAAACTGCTCTACAGAAGAAATGGAGAGAAATGGAGGAACAAAACAAACTTGGGAAAGGTAAAGGGAAACTGCCTGAATCCATCCATAAAGGAAATACTTGGTCCAATGGTACTGAGTATGATCAAGAAGAAGCCAATACTCTAATGGTGGATTACAGGTAGAGCACATTACACAATCATGACAGTGAATTTAGCAGTTTGGTGGAAGAAGCAATGAATGCTCCAAGCAACCGTCCAACCAACACCACAACACTGTTAAAGGATCAAATCACTAGTGTCAGTGTAATGGTGAATGATGAGAAAAGATGGGCTGTAAGTATTTATCTCACTTCTGGCATATCTTATTTCATCACAATGCAGTTATTGCAGAGTCTGCCAGCAAAGGTGTTGTGTGCTTTGAAGGGAAAGATCAGGGCAACTCAAACACCATTCAATGAAATATTGGATATGCAAATCCAGAACCTGCTCACACAAAAGCTACCCGAAGTCTACACAAACCCACCATGTGTTTTCTACAGATCTGTAACTAAGGATGGCACAAGAAGAAACAGCTTCATGAATTTGGTTGGCACATCCAGAATGGAAACCAAGTCAATTCTGAAAGTGTTAGATGGAATACTCAGTTCAAATGCCAATCCAGGAAGAGTTTATGCTGTTCAAGAGATCTACAAAATGCTGGTGTTGAGAGACAAGGCACTGGGAGCTAGAATGAAGGAGCTAATCACTAGAGCCAATGCCAAAAGAAATGATCAAGGTGGGAGCTGTCTCTATAACATTCCTCCTCATGATGATGATGATGATGATGATGATAATGAGGTTGGAGGTGGTGAAGCTTCTGGAAATGCTGGAAATGCTGGTGGAAGTAATTATGGGAATACTGGTATTCAATCTCAAAATGAAGGCAATGAAGAAACTCCTAGTCAAGAAAAGAAAGATGCTAGTGCAACAGATGAAGAGGAGCCAAGAATACTGGAAGCTTTGGAGGCAAGCATTCTTAGATGTGCTATTGATTGCATAAATGCAGAAAAAGATGTTGTCACCAAAGGTACTGTCGACAAAGAAACTGTCAAAGAAGATGCTGTCATGGAAGATACTGTCGACAAAGGTACTGTCAAGGAAGGTTCTGTCAAGAATGAAGCCAAAGCTGCTGTCAAGCCCAAGAGACTGAAAGCTAAAGCTAAGGCATGGTTTACTAGACAGAAACCTGAAGGAAAGCACAAGTACTCAGGAAAGGAAAAGACCACTGGATTTGGCAGGAATCTTAAGAAGCCAATTCAATCAATACCTCCCAACAGTCTTAAGATACAACAGATGCAATCTAGAGAAATCAAGAGTGTTGAGGTAAAGATGGATGCAAATCAAGAGGTCACTGAGTACATTCTGTGGTGGGAAGAATCAAGATCTACCAAGGTTGATAAGGATTTCAATCCGGTCTCCACATCAACCAGTTGTAGGACATCAACCTTAGATAAAAGAAGAATTGACTTCTTCTACCTGGAAAGAATGGTAGAGTTGCTGGAGAGCTATGATAATGTTCCTGAGTCTGTTATGGAACATATTCTGAAATATCAAGCTGATAGGGATGCTGAATTCTATCAGAAATTTGGCTACAACTTTGCAGATTTTGATGATGCTGATATTTCAACTGACTTACCAGCTTCTCCTATACCATACCATTGGTACTATGAGTTTGAGGTCTCACCCACAGAAGAAGGGCAAACCCAACCAACTCAGGAAAGGGAACCCAAGCCAAGCAAAAGACCTGAATCTTCTCAATACTCTCAAACTAAGTCAGAACTTGATAAGAAGGAAGCTGAACTACTGGAAAAATGCAAGGTCTCCAACAAGGCAGAAAGTGAAGCTCCAAATTATAAATCATGCATGCTGGAAAATCCCCTAAGAATGAAGTATCTAAAAGAAGAAATCTATGTTTGTAGCCTTCACAAGCTAAAAACAACTATTCTGAAGGATTTACAGTATATGGTAGCTGGATCTATTCATCCCTTGGAGCAGATTTGTTCTGATGAAATAGAGAATGTATTGGAAGGGAGAAAAGGAGAAGACTCAAAGATGGACAAGCAAAGAAGAAGGACTCTCAATGCTTATCCTGGAAAAAGATTGAAGCTCATTAATGAAGAACTTCACTTCAGAACCTATCCTTATGATATAGAGCAATGGCTGAATCTCAGGGATGCTAGTTCTCTTCTCTCCCCTACTATAAAGAAGATCATTGAAGAAGTAGAGGATGCTGCAGTTTTTGCTGCTGAAATTTCTCTTATAGAAGGTCTAAGAGGCTGCTTGGTGGAAGCTCTCAAAAGAGAGGATGTAGCAAGGCAGAAGAGGAAATCTCAAGCTAAGTAAAAATTCTTAATCCATTCTGATCTTGTTAGTTAAGTTGTCAGCACATATTGTAAATTTGTTGTTATTGTCCATAAAAACAAATTGGGGGAGATTGTTGGGATTTATGGGTGATAGCAAAGGAACAACTTAACTTTGTATATACTTAATTTTGTAATTAAGTAGAACATACTGTCACAGCCAAAGTATGTTCTTGTAATCAGTATGTAATGTTATTTTAATTGTGTAATTTGGAAGAAGTTCACTTTCTGTGTTCAAGCCTCAAAGAACGCATATTAGATGACAGCATGAATAAAGGTTACTGTCATGAGCATTGACAGTAAGATTACAAGAAGACAGAATGTTGCAAGTCAAGACAACATATTCACTCTGACAGCAACATTGGCGGAAGACTACGCGACAGCAACTTTAGCCCTCGACAGCAAGCTTGGGAACCTCGACAGCACATTATGCGGGGAACTCCTACTGTCACCAAAAGCACATTCCTGTGACAGCAAGCTTTGCGGCAAAAGTAACTGTCTCGAGAAAGATCCCTGTTCTAGGTATCTTTCTCAGTCAAATCCCGTGACAGCTTCAATGTTCAAGAAACAGGCGTGTTGCAGTATCCCTAAGCTGCACCAAGTCTACAAGACTACGACAGAAGCTTCAAGCACTGCAAAACAAAAGCGAATCAATTCAAGAGCAAGGTCAAGTCTTTATTTGCTGAATTGCTTAAGCTGGAAATAGAATGAATCTAAGTTGCTTTCTTTGTAATGTATATCTGACATGTTAGCAATTTAGGAAAGTCACATGGGTAAGACAATCTGTAAGAAGCTGCCACTTGACAGTGACAGCAGCTTCACAAACCCGTGACTGATAGGGATAGGATTAGTCTTATACCTACTATCAATTCATTCTAGAGGTAAAAAAAAAAGAAGACAAGCAAGTGTCTTAGAGAAACCGCAGCTCAAGAATTCTTTCTTGAGGTTGTAGCAACACTTTGCAAAATAAATAAAACATTTATTTTGTGAATCTTGTTCTTACTTCATACTGTTCGTGATTGCATATATTGCTGATAACATTTAATCTTGATTATAGTTGTTGAAATTTAGATTGAATTTTATCAGTATTGCATTCATCCCCCCCCCCTTCTGCAATACACAAGGACTAACACCTTGAATCTTAATCCGTTATGTGTAACCATTCTCCATAGACGACGACAAGTCAAAGGCTATGGTGCCAATCTACGGCTTTGAGACATTAATGGTCTTGTCTCGATCCTGTTCGTCGAATGCTTCAAGGAATAACCCTTTCCTCTAATTGCGACCTCACAATCACATTCGCTTAGCTGGGCATCTCCGGAGATGTACTGCAACCATCTCGTCAAATGACTTGACCCCATTCAGAGTTCTTAAACTCTTACTATTCAGCAGTTTCAGTACCTTTTAGGTTTACAGGGGATAGACTCAGATACTAAGTATCATCTATGTATCAAGGTACTCCCAACTCATCCTTACAGCTTGTTATTACCACATTGAATACACTTCGAGGGATCTCCTCTCATGTGTATTGGGTTCCCACTGTTGATGAGTCGTGATGGGTTGTCAGTCCCATCCCCAACCTTGACTTAAGGACCACTGCAGGTTCCAGTCCTTTAGTCAAAGGATCAGCTATATTTTCCTGAGTTCCAATGAACTCTACAGCTATAATCCTATCAGACACTAATCCCCTTATAGACTTAAGTCTAACTTGGATGTGTCTCTTTGTTTTAGCATTGTACTTTTTACTGCTAATCTTGTCGATAGTTGTTTGACTATCACAATGAATAGCAATAGCAGGAAGCGGTCTGCTTACTACAGGTATCACGGACATCAGTCCGTGTAACCATTCAGCCTCCGCCCCAGTGGCATCAAGTGCACACAACTCAGCCTCAAAAGTAGACCGAGTTACTATAGTCTGTTTTGTCGACTTCCAGGATATTGCTCCACCCCCTAGGGTGAACACGTATCCAGTCACTCCATTGGAACTAGACTTCTTAGCTATCCAACTTGCATCACTGTACCCTTCAAGTACACCAGGAAATCTCCTATAGTGTAATCCAAGGTACATTGTGCCTTTCAGATATCTAAGCACTCTATCAAGAGCATCCCAATGAGTTCTGTTCGGACAGCTTGTATATCTAGCTAGCTTAGACACAAAATATGATATATCTGGTCTAGTACAGTTAGCAAGATACTGCAAGCTTCCAATAATCTGAGAATACCTTAATTGAGACACAGGAACTCCCGAACTATTCTTGACTAGGGCAACTTTAGGATCATAGGGTGTACTAGCGATTCTACATTGTGAATAACCATATTTCTCGAGTATAGATTTCTCTATATAATGAGATTGCGATAGGGTTATTCCATCAGCTGACTGAGTCAGCTTGATACCAAGAATCACGCTAGCTTCACCCATATCCTTCATCTCAAAGTGCCTTTTCAAGAAATCCTTTGTCTCGTTAATAATCTCAATATTGGTTCCAAACAGTAGTATGTCATCCACATATAAGCATAATACGACACATTCACTACCTTTAACTTTTGAGTAGACACACTTATCGCTATCATTACTAACAAAACTGAATGTCACAATTGTTTCATCGAACTTCTTGTGCCAGTCCATGGGACCTTGTCTTAAGCCATAAATAGATTTGATTAACTTACATACTTTCCTTTCGTTTCCAGATGCAACAAACCCCTCAGGCTGATCCATATAAATCTCTTCTTCAAGTTCACCATCAGGCTGTCTTTACATCCATTTGATGGATGATCAGACCATGCACGGAAGCCAATGCTACAAGCATTCGAATTGTTATCATTTTTGCAACAGGAGAGTATGTATCAAAGAAATCAATTCCTTCCATTTGCTTAAAACCCTTAGCCACCAGTCTAGCCTTGTACTTCTCTATTGAGCCATCAGGGTTCAACTTCCTTTTAAAGATCCACTTGCACCCAATAGTAGAACACCCAGGAGGGAGATCAACTAACTCCCATGTTCCGTTAGAAATAATAGAGTCAATTTCACTCTTTACAGCGCCCTTCCAGTGCCTAGACTCCGAGGAGTCCATAGCCTGTCGGAAAGTTAAAGGTTCGTCCTCGACATTGTAAGTGATGAAATCACTTCCAAAGTCCTTGACTACCTTTGCACGCTTACTCCTCCTAGGTTCCTCTTCCTCCATAGGAGTAGAGCTACTACCAGGTTCCGCCCCCACATTTGTCATCTTTTCCACATGATCAGGAATAGAACTTGATGTGTGAGTGAGATCTTCCTCAGAAGTACCTTGAGGTATACCAGTCTTCATAGGATAGACATCCTCAAAGAATGTAGCATCACGAAATTCAACTATCGTGTTAGCCACTATACCATATATGTCAGATTTTATTACCAAAAATCTCATAGCTGTAGTGGTTTCAAGATAGCCCAGAAAGATACAATCAACCGTCTTCGGATCTAGTTTCTTCCTCTTGTGTTCAGGGACAAGTACCTTTGCAAGGCACCCCCACACTCGAAGATACTTGTGACTAGTCCTCTTGCCTTTCAATAACTCATAAGGTGTCTTATCCATGTGTTTCAGAGGGACTCTGTTCAGAATATGGCAAGCCGTATTCAGAGCCTCTCCCCACATGTATTTAGGCAACCCAGAGTTAATAAGCATACTGTTAATCATATCTTTGAACGTTCTGTTCTTTCGCTCAGCGACCCCATTAGACTCAGGTGTGTATGGTGGAGTAACTTCATGAACTATTCCATTGCTTGCGCAAAATTCATTAAAGGAGTTACTCGTATACTCACCACCTCTATCTGATCTCAACCTTTTAAGTACCTTACCAGTTTGTTTCTCAACTTCAGTTTTATAAATCATGAATTTGCTAAGTGCTTCATCCTTATGTTTAAGTAAATAAACATAACAGTATCTACTACTATCATCTATAAAAGTAATGAAGTATCTAAAATGATCCTTAGTTAACATACCACCAAATTCACAAATATCAGTGTGTACTAAATCTAACAAGTCTGAATCCCTAACAACATTATGAAAAGGTTTCCTTATTTGTTTAGCAGACACACATACTTGACATTTAGAATTCTTTTCTATAGTATGTTTTGGAATCAACTCTAAGTTCATCATATTTTTAAGAGCACCAAAATTTAAGTGACCAAGTCTAGCATGCCATAATTAAGTTGGATGATTCTACACAGTTAACAGAAGGAGTAATTTCATTAAAGGAAGTGCCCAAAACAGGCTCAACATTTATAACAAATAAACCATTTGACAAGTAACCCTTGCCAAAGAAAGTACCAGTGTGAATAAGAACTACTTTATTACATCTTAAGGAAATTTCAAAACGATTCGTAACTAAACGGCTTCCACTTATTATATTTCTACGCATGTCGGGAACATGATGCACTCTTGTCAGGGATAGAATACGCCCCGAAGGAAACTTCAGGTCCACGTCTCCCACTCCATGAACTTGAGCGGCACTCGCATTCCCCATCGTCACTGTCATGCTATGACTCTGTTGATAAGATACAAACAAACTAATATCAGCACAAATATGCACATTAGCTCCAGTATCAATCAACCATTCATTTGACAGATAAGTGGAAAATAGTACAGGGTTGTAGGTCACATACCAGTTTTCGTTGGTTTCAGAAGCCGAAGCCTCACCAACAACCATGTTCACTACAGGCCCACTTGTGGTTCCAAGTACAGCATTCGCTTGCGCTACCACCTCGGTTTTCTTCGCTTTCTTTGTAGGACAGTCCTTACTCCAGTGCCCAACCTGCCCACAAGACCAGCATGGTTTGTTTGCCTTTGGTTTCTTGGCCTTATCCTTGTCTATCTTAGGTTTATTAACATTACCCTTCCTAGAAATAGCCTTCATTTTCTGTCCTACAGTTACTACATTCACCTTCGAGCTACCGTGTTCAGATGACATCACATGTCCCTGTTTGGACTTGTGTTGTTCTTGTACCGAGATGTCCAACATAAGGTTGGTCCAGGTGATCTCTCCTTTCTGTCTTTTCAGGGAGAGAGCGAACTCTTCCCAAGACTTCGGAAGTTTTTCAATCACGCTCATAACCTTGAACTTATCAGGGAGATCCATGCCGGATTCCTTCAAAGCATGCACTATCATCTCGAACTCATGCACCTGCTCAGTCATGGATTTGTTGTCTACCAGCTTAAATTCAAGGAACCTCGCTACAGAATACTTTTCCAGACCTTGAGAGTCAGTATTGTGAGTGAGGTCCAGCTTCTCCCATAAGAGCTTAGCACTATAGGCATCAGATGAATAAACATCAAACAGAGTGTTCGTTAAGGCTGCCAGAATGGCTGCCCTAGCCACCCCATCCTTCTCAGCCCACATTGCATAAGCCTTAACTGTTTCAGCTTTTTCTTGAACCACCACCGGTTTCTCATACTCCACAACAGGCCACAGACCCTTTACAGTTAACCACAATTTCATCCTTTTCTGCCAGCGTGAAAAGCCGACACCACCGTTGAATTTCTCAGGTAAGCCCGTTAGTTCAACGGGTTGTGGGAAACGGTAAGTGGTCCAATCAATGACCCCAGCAGACACATTAGACGTACTACCATCTACAGTAACTCCAGTTTCATTAACCATAATGCTAAATATTATATAACAGAATAACTCTTCAAGAATGTTGGAAATAATAAGTACTACAGCAACATGGAGGCAGTTATATAAAAGATATAGCATTGACAGGCCAAGACCAAAGTTAACAAAAACAAAGCATGAAGGTCGAAAGCATGCATATCAGAAACTGATAAATAACCAGGGAGACAGAAACAGTACCTGTAGCCATAGCTTAACAGTGTTATTTATAGTGGTTCCTTTCTGTAACTGAAGCAATGAGCATTCAATTTAGCTTCTGTTGTGTTTATTAGTTAAATACTGATAAACCAACTCTATCAGAGTTTACTAGTTAAATACTGATAACCCAACCCAATTTGATAAATTAATTCTAATAAAATATTAAATCACATAGATAAAAACTCTCGCCCAGGTCGCCTCGCGTACGCGAGACGCCGACCTCGCGTACGCGAGACGCCGAGACATTCGCCCTTCGACCCGACCCGACCCGGTGCGGTGCGAGGCGGGCGGCGGCGCGCGCGTGAAGCACACACTAACACCATGCTCCATCACACACCTTAGTAGTTGTATACTACTCATGTGTGTAATGCTATATAAAGCCACCAAGTCCCCTTATTCTTTTCTATGTGGGATAAATGAATCATCATTATAACAAGCTTTTTCAAGCTACTACCTTCGTCTCAATTTCTCTTATGGATTTAAACAAGAAAATTATTAAACCCATACATGAAAGTTTAAGTTCCCAATGCAAGGAACAACTTCCGATCATTAGAAATTTGAATTAACATCAAGAATATAGTTAATTATATCCTTAAACTATCAATTTTCTAACAATATCTGCTACAGTAGAATTGACACTGAAATCCAACTGCTCATCTAAAGCTTTGTCAAGGAAAATATCATTCTTTGTTGAGTAACTGTTGCACATGAAGAGCTGTCTAGCGTGTCTGTTGATTTTTTCTCAGTTCTTGTTGGTTGTGAAGACACTTGGTCAGTTCCATCTTTCTTCGCATATTTCTTTGCATCAAGAACTTTAGGATCCGAAGAATATTCCTCCTTAATTACCTCCTCCCTGAAGAGAACCCCTTCTCGACTCGGTTCTCGATTCTTTATGAACTCCTTATGGTCGAGCTTATGATGAATTTCAACTTTGGTAACTTCATAATCGTATTGGTGCGAAGGTAGGAATACATGAATAACAGGGTACTCAATAATAACTAAATTGGCCAACTGCTCACGTATTGGTGCCTCTATATCTAGCTCGACGACAGGTGACTTCGGACCCTGCATTTTAGGAACAATACAATACAGATCAATTATATTTACTCAGAAATGTGTGAATTGAGTAAAATATCAGTATCATAATATGATCAGATCCTTTAAATTCCAAAGGCAAGAGACCTGCCAAAATCAATGAACACAGAGAACAATCAATGATCAATGATAAATGAAGGCATACAGTAAGTAGAGATTTTGACGATAACATATGCAAGAACAATCAATGAACACAGAGAGCCCCTTTTTTAATAAAGTGGAAGATTTATACTACTGTGGCTGCACAGTAGAGTTGTAATTTCTTTAACTATATGAAGATATTTAAGAACACTTTTACACAAACAATCTCACTATCTTTTTATCAAAAATGAATTAAGTGTTTCGAGCTAACTACTAGACCCAATAACAATGTCTAAAATATCGAAAAGAATCCCTATAGGATAAATTCCTAGAGAAAAACAAATGACAGCCAGTACTAACAAAGATAGGTCCTCATACCAATCATAGAAAATATACTATTGCTGATCACAAATTTAATTTCTAGTACTGTAGTTTCCATTTGAATTAGGTTCCAAAAAAAAAAAAAGAATACTAGTATAAACCCACACCATTATAAAGATAAGTAAGACTAAAAACCGGAAATTTTCGGATAAAAATTTGAGAGACTGCAGTGGTTCCTCGCAGAATCGCTTCAACTGATGATTAAAAGGACCAGGTTCAAGATGATTCATAATAGCTGAAGAGAGACTTGTATTATCATCCACTCTAGAAAAAAACAATTGCACAAAATTTAAGTAGTGGAAAGCCAAGATGATTAAATGAGTAACAAAATATAATGAAGTGCAAGAAAAAAAATATCTGAAAGAAGAGAAAAGTGTAATAATGAACCCTGTTACCAGTCTTAAAAAGAGGGATAAAAATTCAGCATTGAAAAGATTTAAATCTATACACATCCACGTCCAAGCAGTACAACACAAAAAATAGTTGGTCAGAAATAAAAGTCTCTCAAATGTTCAATACATGAAGGCGTATATTCTTTAGAGTTCAGATCACTTAGAAAAAGAAAATCTAGATCAAATAAAAAAATTAAAGCAAGGAAAATTCCAAGTACGGGGTTATATAGATGCCCACCCGTGGTTACGCAATACAACATCTGTAGAATGAAACCTCCATTAAATTGTCCATAATATAACCTTCATCCTGGTAATCAATTTAGAAATAAATAGTTCATCAGAATCCATAGTATATGTTGTCTTCAAACATGAGGGGCATGGTAAAGACCACGAGAAGCAGGGTTAAAATTGTTACGGCATAAAACAATGAGCTGAGATGCTTAAAAGTACACGAAATTTTAATCCGGATAGATAGAACATATTTTGTCCCCCCGCTAATGCAATCCAATAATACAACAAGATCAATAAATGCTGCAGGACTAGCCATATTAATTGAAGATAAATAAGGGATATTCCCATATAAATAAGCATATCAGATTAGATTGTATTGGTTTTAAGTTTCCTTGTATCCTTTAGGCCTTGGAGAATTAACCTCTCCTTTAATATAGTTTTGGAATGCAACAAATAACTATTTCACTCCATGAGACACAAGCCATTCCCTTATACTTAGTCTGGATAAAACATGTTACTTTATACTCCCTAAAGACAAGATCCCTGAAGTGAACCATGAACCATGCCCACAAGTGCCATTAAGTTATTACAGGATTATTACAAGTGACTACATACCAAAGTGTGAACCAGGGAGAGGATAGTTCTCGACGTAAGAGGTCTTTCCATTCTGCTAAGCTCGTGCTGTGGTCCATGGATGTTTTGGGAAACTAAAGAAGTGCAGTGTACCATTTAGATTTGTTGAATTATAATACGATCTAACTTAAGGTTTTGGGAAGGGTCTTGGTTTAAGTCCTCCCACCCCCAATTCTTTTTAATTCTTTTGTTTGTCGGTCGTCTGTGAACTCGTACGAGTGAGGGAGAGTGTTAGATAAAGTATGATCCAATCAAGACCTCCTTCATAGCTTAAGGTTTTGGGGAGCTTGTTACATAATAAGATAAATGACAAAGCTGAAAAATAAAGCACTGAATCAGGTTTCATATATGAGTTCACATGCATAAAGCTTTTAAAAACTGGGATGGAGTTTAAATTGTCGCCTTGTCTCCCATGGATTCTAATAGATAAACTGATAGAATTTGATTCTTATAACTGAGAGGGAGTATTTTATTTTGGGATATAAAAGTGATAATCAGCCAATCTTGGTGGGACAGGGAGCATAATTCACATGGCTATAAGAATAAGTAATTTTTGTTAAAGGTCATAGTCATAGATTAGAAGCCAATGTTCGCCATCTCTCAGGCTTACATTTTCCATTTTATTCCTTACTTTCTTTACGGTCTGATTCGAGTATTCGACTGAGTTCTGTCCAACTACTATTTTCCCCAGCGCCGTCCATAACTAAATCTGCTAGTTCACCAAGGCTTATAATATTCCAATAAATAGCATTCTGAAGGTCATGCATTGAAATAAAATCCATTCCTTTTTTGTTTTAAATTAGGATAAGATATCATCTCTCTTACCTTTTATTGAATCCTGTAATTTGAGGGTATATAACTAATCAGTAAGGAAGCAGATATTTCTGCAAGTATTTATAAATTTATGGTACTAGTTTGTGGATTGCATGATTCACAGCTTGAATAATAATTTTAAGAAGTAGTATTCGATTTTTTCATACATGAATATATATGTAAACCCTAAAATGACAACTATATGAAGAAGGATCAAGGAGAAGATACAAGAGATTTATATCCTAATAACTGAAATCCAGGAAGATACACAATACTAATTATAGAAACCAATTTGTAAAACTTATTACCTGTTGTCGTAGAAAGTTTGATTTATTTGTCTTTTTGACATTCCAGTTGCAAGAAATTGGATTTTAGTCCTCCGACTTGCTGCAGCTCCGTGAAGACTTCTGAGAGGAAAAGGAAGCTTTTGAGAATCTCCACAAAGTTTTGCTCTCTTTCTTTGAGCAGATTTAGCAACTCTTTTAACATCTTCCAGCAAATTGTAATCTGAAAAGGAGTAGATTTTACGATGATAGCTACAGCCCCATAAAAAATGTATTGCAAAGATCAAATGGTGTTGGAACCTACTCAATAGAAAGGGGATTTCTTGAGATGCAACGTGACATTAAGCATCCATTCAAGATTCAAGTAGATTCAATATAAAGTATAAGCTTAAATTGTACTCCTATATACAAATGGTGGGGTTTAGTAGGCACTTCAGCATAGATTTTCAAAAAAAATTAAAAGCAAAAACAATAGTCTTCATTTAGCAATCCCTTATGCTGGCAGCCCAGTTATATCAGATGCCTAATAATTTTCAAACTCTTCAGTCTGAAAAACAAGATCTAGGATGGAACGTATATCCCGGTTTGTATTATCAAATATTCTAACTATATGATAAATAAATTCACCAACCACGTTTAATAGTTTCTGGGTTTTTACTTCTTATTAATAAAGATGAATAGTAGCTATCCCTGCAATACTGTAAAATCAGAATCCATAGGGTCAAAAGGCGGCGGACCTGAAACATTTCCAAAAGAGAAATGTACTGAAATTGATGATATGTAGAAAAGAAAACGATATGCTGCGTTAGTGAAAATGACATTCCGTACAAATTCAAGTAGTTTATAGAAAAAGCAATGCAATAATTATGTGTGTAGAAGTGCCGCTAGATACTAGATATTAATATCATACAAGAAAACAGCTACTTGATGTCTATGTAGTTTGCAACTTGAGACGATTATCTAGCATTTTTCTGTGCCCTTTGTCACTACCTTCACTGAGATCTTCACGTAAATGTAATCTTCACTGTTCTGTGAATTCAAATAAATAAACAAGCATTTTTCTATGAGCACTGCCTTGTTAACCAGCGCTTGGCCTATTTTCATTGCAAATTTCATTTTGCTGTGGAGATTGGCATTTCCTTTAACACTGTATATAAATGAGATTACCCCTCCACCCAATACTGGAAAATATATCCCTATTTCTTTTACTTAGGTTACGTTTCCTCTTCCCTTCTTTTTGAAATAGTTCAAGAAAAATCCAACAAAACAAACATTATCATTCCACTTTTTTCGATGAGATAACAAGACCCGAACATATCTCATTATTTTGCCAACATGGAGTATCCTAATAAACAAAAACAATTTTATTTTTTAAGTATAGAGGTAGGATAAGAACACCAATCCTTACCGCTCAAGCACTACTTAATTAATTCTCACAAAAAATGTAAATACCACCTGACTACAAATCATTAGACCTCTCCGGACACTAAGAGCACATGAAAATTCTATAAACAAACTTCAACCTTAAAAAAGAAAAAGGTAGATTAAAAGGGGTGTGAGAATTACCAGAAATGAGAAGATTGTCATCAAAATTATCCAAAGGAACAAACTGGGTGAGCTGTCTTTTTCCATTACAAGCAGTAGATTGCTTGTGAGCTTTAACACAAGGGAGGCTGCATGTTCTTACACAACCTGGGCATTTGTACTTTGATGGGTTTGTTCTGCACACTTGGCACATTGGACTTGCCTTGGGATTAGAGCTTTTTGTTGCCAAATCTTCACACTCTTCGGGGCCTTTTTAATTTTAACTTTTTCAAACTTTGCAAACTACTACTCATATAATAGGCGGGGCGCATGCGTTTTATAAGTGATAAGTAGAGCTGAGCTTATAAGTCCTAGAGTGTTTGATAAATCAGAACTTATAAGCAGTAGAGTGTTTGGGTAAATCAGAACTTATAAGTTAACTTTTTTTTATTATTTTTAAAATATTTATTTTTTAATATAAATAAATGGATATCAATGGATAGATCTCGATGAGTAGAGAAATTTGATATATACATATCAATTTTTTAATGAACGGATCAAAAAATATATGGTTTTGAAGATTTGAAGGATATTATATATTGCGTGTATCGAGAATAAGTTATAAGTTATAAGTTGAATGTTAAGGATTCTTAACATTCAACTTATCCATTTTAAGTAGCCATGAGTTGGTTTCACTTATTTTGGCAAACACCCCCAATAAGCACTTTTGGGTTTATAAGCCATAAGCGGCAACTTTAAGTTGCAGCCAAACAGGCCCAAGTAATAAGTGTCTTTAAATAGTCGAACATTTTTTAGGGCTTCCTACAGATTATGGGCCTCGAACATTGTAGGTTTGTGTCATGACCCGACCCGGTTGTTTAATCAATCGAAAAAGGCGGGAAACATATTAATTGAGTTTTAGTATAAAAATAGGAAGACTCATTCAGTTAGTTATATCTCAGAATTTGTAGCACAATATGTGTTGTAATCTGTTCCTTCCCCATTTCTGTTATTCTATAATCCTTTCTATTTGTTACAAACTACTATAATTCTGGTTGATTCTTCAATATTTTCAATAAAAGTAAGCAAGATCTTGACAATTGGTATCAGAGCATAAAATCCTCGGAATCAATGGCGAATAACACAAGAGCAAGAACAGCTGATGGAACAATGGCGTGATTTAGAGTTACGAATTCAAGAAGTGATTAATTCTTGTAACAAGAAGATTGTGGAAAGCACAACGTTGATGGAAACTCGTTTGATTGATAAGATGGATCAATTAATGTTAGTAGTTTCGGGATGTGATGCGAAGATTGAAGCTTATAATGCTTCAATAGAGGAACGAATTAAGGCAAAAATTGCAGGAGTGATCAAGAATAGCAATCTAGAGAAAGTGGTGAGTCGTGATGGGGAGATTTGGGTGGATCGTTCTCCGAATTTACAAAATCCAAGTTCTGGAAAGATTGCAAAAATGACTGAAGAAGATAGGGTTGTTAATAGGGATAAGTCTGCAAAATCTGGATGGATTCATCAACCGAGATTGGAGATACCTAATTTCTCTGGAGAGGATCCCAGATCTTGGATAAGAAAGTGTGACAAATTCTTTCTCTTGTATCAGGTTAGTGATTCTCTTAAGGTTGAACTGATGAAAATGTATCTTGATGGGAAGGTTGATGTATGTTATCAAAGTTACAAATTACTAAATGGTAGGGTTTCTTGGAATGTGTTTTGTGAGTCTTTAACAAAAAGGTTTGGTAAGAATGGGGGGTTGGATGTGCAAGAAGAATTTAATAAGTTGTATCAATCAGGATCTTTAATGGAGTATGTTAGGCCGAATACACAATATATAATCAAATAGATGTATGAGAATAACAATAAGAATACTGTTTATAAACAATAAACTGAATGGAATTAAAAACTCCTCTCTCAGTGATGTAAAATATCACAGAGAGCTGCTAGGTTACAAGAATGATAATTCACGTATTCGCATCCCTTTTAGGGTTAACCTATCTGTGTTTATATAGTACACAGCTACATACAATTCTAATTGATATTCCTATAAATCAGCTATACAATTAATATCAATTTAGAATTGCTTATGTCTTCTGTTCTGTTTCCTTAGCCATCTCGATATCTCTTTGCTTCTTTCCATCTTCAAAGAATATTGCTTCTAGAATCTTCATTGACTTCACCGACAATTAAGTAAACTCTGACCATCAGACTTTAACAAACTCTGACTGGTCCTCCAGCTAAACTCTGATAGTTTCCTGGTACTTTAAACACTGATAAACAAACATCAGCAATTATATCTAACAGAGTATGTGGAGAGGTTTGAGGAACTTAAGTCCCTAGTTTTGTGCAAAAATATTAATTTGGAAGAAAGTTATTTTGTGTCAAGTTTCATATCTAGATTGAGGAATGAATTGAAACCTATGGTTAGGATGATGAAACCAAATTCTTTAATGGATGCTATAGAAATAGCCCAATTTCAGGAGCAAACAATTGAAATTCTTGTGAAGAAACATGAGGTTAAGAAAAGTGGCCAGTCATCTTAGGGAAAAACTACTACTGTAGTTGATAAGAAAACTGATGCAGTAGGGGTTGATACTAAGAGAGTTTCTGCTACTAATGTGTTTAAAAAGATTTCTCCCGAGGAATTTCAATATAGGAAGAACAATCATAGCTATTGTTGAATTATCTTTGAATGCACTCTCTGAGAGTTTGGTGAGGAAAACTATTACATTGGATGGTTGTATAAAAGACAGGCAAATTAAGATTCTGTTAGATACATGAAGTTCTTTAACAGTAATCGATTCAGTTTTGGCTGAGGAATTGGGTTTTAAAGGTGTACCAGGGGAGACCATTGTAGTTAAACTAGCTGATGATAGGACTGTATCTAGTGATTTGGTCAATCCTAGACTCACTTGGGGAGTACAACAATACAAATTCTGTTGTGATGTTAGAATAATGAAGATTGGTGGGTGGGATATGATTGCTGGTACAGATTGGTTAGAACAATTCAGTCATATATTGTTTGACTTCAAAAAGTTATATGTAAAACTCAAAGCTGATAGTGATGATATGGAACAGATGATTTTGCAAGGTTCTGTAAGGGAAACTACTACTATTAGGTTGGTAAGGGGAAAAGAGCTGGATGGATTCAATCAAAATACGGTCAAAAAGCAGTTTGCTAAGGAAGTACTTAATGCTACTGGGACAGATCAACAAGAGATACTATTACCAGGTACAATCACTTCTTCACTGTCCAAATATGATAAAGTTTTTGTTATACCACAAACTTTACCTCCAAGCAAATCTGTAGATCATATAATACCTTTACAACCTGGAGCAAAACCATTTAAGTTGAAGCCAGATAGATATCCACATTCTCAGAAAACTGAAATTGAGAATCAAGTTAAAGAAATGTTGACCTCTGGAATTATCAAAACCAGTAATAGTCCATATGCTTCTCATGTTATTCTAGTAAATAAAAAAGACAATTCTTGGAAATTTTGTGTGGACTATAGACATCTCAATAACATCACCATTAAGGATAGGTTTCCTATTCCCAATATAGATGAACTTTTGGATGAGTTACACGGGTCTAAGATATTTTCTAAGTTGGATTTAAGATCAGGATATCATCAAATATTTTTCAAGCCTTCAGATACTGCCAAAACAGCTTTCCAAACCCATAATGGTCATTTTGAATTCATTGTTTTGCCTTTTGGTTTAACCAATGCTCCAGCAACTTTTCAGGCTTTAATGAACCAGATTTTTCAGCCTTATCTCAGGAAGTTTGTCTTGGTATTTTTTGATGACATTCTTGTATATAGTCCTGATTTTGAAAGTCATGCTGAACATCTAGAAATTGTGTTATCAGTATTGCAAGAGAATCAACTTTTTGTCAAAATGTCTAAGTGTACATTTGTTGTTCCTTTTGTGGACTACTTGGGTCATCTAATATCTGAAAAAGGTGTTAGTATGGATCCTACCTGTTAGGTCCTGATAAGTTTGTAGAAGGGGGGTTGAATACAAACTATACCGTTTAATCGAATTTGTTCGTTTAAAGATTAAACAATTTAAGAACAAATTATTGCGGAATAAACTGAAACAATATTCAAGTTAAATATAACTTATATTAAACTTGAAAGGTGTTACAATTTGAGTACAGATTACAGAGTTCTTGATAAAACAAATCTAGAATAAATTCGACATGAATTTATCTATTTTTGTAATAAAAAGGATTGAATACTAAAAAGTAGTTCGAGATAATTTTTAGGGATTATGATCCGCTAGAATGTCAAAGCAGTACCAAGTGAACTAATTCTTATGGATTAAATGTTACAACCAAATCAAGAAATTAATTCACTGTCCAATTTAAGCTCGGACAGTTGAAGAGAAATAAAGGCAGAAGTAAATGGAATGTAATGTTTTTGATCTTTCTGTCTTGTTGAATGTTTTGTCTGTCTTGTTTTTCTTTGATCACACTTGTATTTAAACAAGTGTAATTTCTTGAATCCCACGCGCCAAAAGCTTTCTTGGATTTGTACTATGAAGACAATCGGGAAAACTCACAATTGGCTTGAGAAGACTTTCGGGAAGACAAGGATTAAAACTAAAGAATACTTAGAAAATGCCTAGGAAGACTATCGGGAAGATTCTCCTTGACAGTCTTCTTAGTTTATTTTCTAAGTCTTCTTAGTTCATTTTCTATTCTAATTCAAATAATCATTTAAGTAATTTATGTATTAAATTAATTCTTAACAGAATTAATTTAATAAATAATTTACTTAGTAGAAATAATTATTTAGAAGAGAATAAATACAATTCCTTGTCTTCAGAAGAAATTCTTGAACCACTAAATTTAGATGAAGAAATAACACTTGTAGAACGTTGACACTCAATGTACTGTCTGGTTCATGTGTGACTAACGACAATGTCTGTTCTTCATCTGTTTGACTTTAATAAATCCACTGAGATTGAATACTTCATTGAGGCTTGATCAATAAATTGAACTTCTTTCAATGTAGAATGACTTCAAGTCTGTAGATGACTTTAACCTTTATTCTCTTGACAGATATTATCTTCTGAGATCCCTGTGACATATGACTTTTAATTATTTACTTATTACATCTTATTTTATGTTGAGTAGAATCCTCGTTGTTTACAAATAGGCATTTACATATGCCTTTTACTACCAAGGTGGAAGGAGTAATGTCTTGGCCAATTCTTACAAATGTTAAAGGTTTAAGAGGTTTTTAAGGCTTATCAGGATATTATAGAAGGTTCATTAAGGGGTATGGAGTGATTTCAAGACCTTTGACAAATATGTTAAAAAAAGATAGATTTTCTTGGAATCCTGAGGCTGAGGAAGCTTTTAATACATTGAAGAAAGCTCTGAGTACTACCCCTGTATTAGCAATGCCAGATTTTACTCAGCCATTTGTTTTGGAAACAGATGCTTGTGCTAAGGGTATGAGAGCAGTCTTAATTCAGAATTCCAGACCATTGGCTTTTCTCAGTAAGTCATTTAACAATAAGAACTTGGGTTTTTCTGTTTATGAAAAAGAGTTGTTAGCCTTAGTTATGGCTGTCACAAAATGGAAACATTATCTGGTAGGGAATCATTTTGTCATTAAAACAGATCATCAGGCCCTGAAATATTTGCTAGAACAACAATTGCATACTCCTTTACAGTATAAATGGATGACCAGACTGTTGGGATTGGATTATGAGATTCAGTATAAAAAAGGTTCTGACAATATTGTTGCTGCTGCTTTATCAAGAAGTTTAAATTCTGATATTTTTGACACAAGAGTGGTGAATTCTATATATGTGGTTCAACCTTTATGGATGCAACAGGTGATTCTTAGTTATGAGAATGATGAAGACTATCAACAAATCATTAGTCAATTGTTACTGACTCCTGATGCAGTTAGTGATTACCAATATGTTCAAGGTATATTGAAGAAATGAGGGAAGATTTATGTGGGAGGTAATGGGGATATCAGATAGCGGCTTATTAATACTCTCCATTATTCTTAACTTGGGGGTCATTCTGGTCAAACATTTTGCTTACAAAAAACTAAACTCATTTTCTTTTGGCCTCACATGAAGACAGATATTGTGAACTTGATTACGAGTTGTGAAATTTGTCAAAGAAGTAAAAATGAGCATGTTTAGTATCCTGGCCTTTTGCAACCATTAGAAGTGCCTAATGGACCATGGAAGGATATTTCTTTAGATTTTGTGGAGCATTTGCCAGAATATGAAGGTATGGATACAGTTTTAGTAGTAGTGGATAGGTTATCCAAATATGGACATTTTATTGCTTTAAAACATCCATTTACTGCAAAAGATGTGGCTGAGGTGTTTCTGGATAACATTTTTAAATTACATGGGTTGCCAACATCAATGGTAAGTGACAGAGATAAAATCTTTACAAGTATCTTTTGGACCACCTTATTTCAGAAACTGGGAATTAATCTACATTTCAGTACTGCATATCATCCTCAATCTGATGGATAGACTGAGAGGCTTAACCAGTGTTTGGAGTCTTATCTAAGGTGTTTTACAAGTGAAAGACCTCACAGTTGGAGGAAATGGTTCCCAATGGCAGAGTTTTGGTATAATACATCATTTCATACCAGTCTGGGAGTCACTCCTCATGAAACCTTATATGGAGTGAAACCAATTTCATTGGACATGGGTTCTTTACAAGATATGATAATTCCTGCAGCTCAAGACTTACTACAACAGAGAATTCAGATTTTACAAGGGATAAAATAAAATTTAGTTAAAGCTCAGCAAAGAATGAAGTATTTTGCAGATCAAAATCGTACTGATAGGGTATTAGCAGTGGGTGATTGGGTTTATCTCAAACTTCAGCCTTATAGACAACAATCTGTAGCTATCAGGAGTTCATTGAAACTTGTTGCTAAATTCTTTGGACCTTTCTAGGTGATACATAAAATAGGATCTGTGACTTACAAACTTAAGCTTCCAGAACATTCAAGAGTTCATCCAGTATTCCATGTTTCACTGCTTAAGAAACATGTTGGAACAGTCCCAATTTCTGCAGGGAATTTGCCAGAATATGATCAGGATGATTTGCTGGTTTTGGAACCTTTGGCTGTGTTGCAGAAGAGACGGATTATGAGAAATAATATACCAGTAATACAGTGGCTCATTCATTGGAAATGAATGGACAAGGTTGAGGCATCATGGGAGGATATGTCATTCATTCAGCAACAATTTTCTAATTTCAGAGCTTGAGGACAAGCTGGTGTTTTTTACGGGAAGCAATTGTCATGACCCGACCCGGTTGTTTAATCAGTTGGAAAAGGCGGGAAACATATCAATTGAGTTTTAGTATAAAAATAGGGAGGCTCATTCAGTTAGTTCTATCTGAGAATTTGTAGTACAATATGTGTTGTAATATGTTCCTTCCCCATTTCTGTTATTCTGTAATCCTTTCTATTTGTTACAAACTACTGTAATTCTGGTTGATTCTTCAATATTTTCAATAAAAGCAAGCAAGATCTTAACAATTTCTGGATTTTTTAATATTTGGGCTTTTCTATGTGAGAAATATAAAAGGGCTTTTTACTAATATATCCCATTTTAAAAACTGATTTATGAATATATCCTATTTATAATTGTCTTTATTAATATATCCTATTTTCAAAATATTTCATAATTTTAACTTAACCATGATTAATTTTACTATTATATATATATTTTAAATGACATATATAACCTTATCACTAGAAACTAATTATAAATATATGATCAATGTGAGGAGGCATTGCATATTTCTTGTTGCTATACTTGAATGAAAAAGTTGATGGTTTTGTTACTCTTGTTCAAAAAAAGAAACAGAAAATGTCGAAGGAGATGGAAAAAAGTAGATTTGCAATTTCCAAAAGGTTTGCCTTAGGCCCTATAGCAGCTAATTATGTTGGAAGTCACTGAACCTTACAGTATCAGTGTTCATATCGGCCAGGAATTTCAAGCAGAGGTTCCTGATTGGTCTGGTCCACTCAGGATTCACCTAATTGTTTCATAGTACTGGCCAATCTCCTAAACTCAAATGTCATGCAAGATGAATAGAAAAAAAAATTGTATTAGGGGCACTCTAGGAACAAATATCTATATTTATAATTTAATTATATTGATATAAATTATATATGAGTTAAAAATCAAATATAGGACATAATTACAATTATTGAATAAAATGGGACATTGATAAAGTGTCACATTAATTTGGGACATATTATACAAATTCCTAATATAAAAATATAAAAAGAGTAAAGTGTACTTAGTGTACTCGTATTTTAGTCAAGACACCACTTGCAATACTATAACTCAAAATCGAGCACTTGCAATATCAATGTTTGTATTTCACTGCACTTTGTTGCATTCAGTTAACTGAGATTAATTCCGTTATTAATTTAGGAAGTAAAGTGCATTTTGTGTACTTGCATTTTACTCTAAAGTGCATTATGTGTACTCGCACTTTACTCTAAATTTTGAACTAAAGTATTGCAATTGATGTTTTGAGTAAAGTGTGGGTACACAAAATGCATTTTAGAGTAAAGTGCAAGTACACAAAGTGCATTTTACTCCCTAAATTATTAACGGATTTAACTTCAGTTAACGGAATGCAACAAAGTGCAGTGAAATACAAACATTGATATTGCAAGTGCTCAATTTTAAACTATAATATTACAAGTGGTGTCTTGACTAAAGTGCGAGTACACAAAATGCACTTTACTCGTATAAAAATTGATGTTATTTGTTTGACAAGAAAAAATAATTGCTACTTTTTTGGGCATTTTGTGAAGCTCGTAGAGAAGGTGCTGCCTTGACGTGTGCATTTTGCTGTTGTTCAAAAATAAGTCTACGTGAGCTGAGTTATATATAGTTAAATTATCATCATCATCAATTCATCATCATCCCACGTAGCAGTATGAACCTAAATCCTATACTCCTTCAACCAACTTTATCATCATCGTGCCACATAAACTCCATGGCGGTGTTCACGTCAGCAGCGATGGCAATACCTAATATACCCAATCTAGTAACCTAACTTTATTTATTTTATTTAATGTCCATGAATATCGAAATTGAGATCCTTTAAAGTCAAAGTTGGTTGCTGCTATTCTCTGCGATGCTCAGAATATATGGATTGTAAAGTCTACTATTACTTAATTACTTGTGATTTTGCAGGCTACGTGTTTTAATTATAATGCATGCTTATATATTCTCATTCATGTATATTTATGCCTTTCATAAACCCGGTTCACGTGTACTGGTAACTTTCTCGGAAGACGATGATCGATTTGGAACCACTATTTCATATATCTCTGATGTTGTTGGCCCTCTTAGTCTCTCCCTGTAACATCCTGCATTTTTTCGAAATGTTCATTCGAGCCAGAAATAAAATACAAAGTTAATCTTGAAAGTTAATTGACAAAAGCTACTACAATTTATTACAATAACTTAGGACACATACAACACAAAGCGCACAGTTAACCAAAATAATACAAGTGACGAACAAAGTGTTAGGTCCTGATATATTTGTAGAAGGGGGGTTGAATACAAACTATATTGTTTTCTCGAATTTGTTCGGTTCGTGATATAACAATTCAAGAACAAATATATGCAGAATAAAATGAAACAAGATTCAAGTTAAATATAACTTATATTAAACTTGAAGGGTGTTACAAATACAGTACAGATTACAAGGTTTGAATCTCAAACTAATTAAAACAAATCTAGAATAAATTCAACATGAATTTATCTATTTTGTAATAAAAAAATCGAATACTAAAAAATAGTTCGAGATAAATTATAGGGATAATGATCTGATAGATAGTCACACAACAACAAGTAACTAACTTCTAGTGGTTTAGATTTTACAATACAATCTAGAAATTAATTGCTTGAATTAATGGAAGCTCGACAGTTGTAATGGCAGAGAGATATAACTTTTGTTTCTGTCTTTAATATCTTGTCTCTGTTTTGTCAACTGCCGTTTGTTTCTATATATGTACGCCATTTACCCTTTTTAACCAACAATATTATCGGTAGTACTAACCAAAGCCTTGGCAGTACTATCGGTAGTACTGTCCTTTAGCTTAGGAGGACAAACAGAAGTACTACTAGTATTATATTAATTCCAATTTAAATTTATCTTTTAATTAATTTAAGGAATAAATTAATTCTAATTGAATTAATTTATAGAATAAATTAATTAACTAATTTAATAAATTAAACGAGAATTAATACAATTTCTTGATAGCAGAATCAATCTGTGAACCACTGAAAATAATGACGAACTTCCACTGAATGACGTTGACACTCGATGTACTGTCTGGTTCTTGAGTGACTAACTTAAATGTCTGTTCTTCATCTTTCGACTTTAAGTTATGGTCATTTTTCTTTTCCCTTTATCAAACTCTGCAACCTGTAAACTTTTGTCACACTTCTGAAATCTATGTCACTTTAAATAGATATACTTTATTGAATACTTCACTGAGGCTTGATCAAATAACTGAACTTCTTCCAGTGTAAAATTACTCTAAGTCAGTAGATGACTTTAATCTTCATTTACTTGATTGATAATACCCTCTGAGATTCTTGTGACATCTAATCTAATATTTACTTATTACATTCTTGTTTAAGTTGAGTCGAATCCTCGATGTTTACAAATAGGCTAGTGCATATGCCTTTCACAAAGAAAAATCCAAAAGAGCTTCTCGAAAAAAAATCCGATAACCAAACAAACCCTGAAAATTTAAAGGAGTGAGCTAAAAAGCCCAACAAGAAAACTAACCAAATAACCAGCCATGTCAAATCCAATAAAATTTAAAATACAGTATAAAACAATAGTTTTCAGAAATTCATAACTTACGGAACGATAACTTTTTAACCACCAGTCTAAACTAAGGTCACTATAACCCGGTCACACGATCCAGAATTTCAAAAGTCACTATATACCAGTGACGCAGTCCGAAAGTTAGTATTGCATCCCTCACTAAGGTATTAGAAATAGCACAAGAACTTTTTAAAAAAATTCAAAGAGAAGTGGTAGTACCTTTTCTTTTGTGATTTTGTTTTCTCCTTATCTAACCCTCTTTTAAGATTGTAAATATATAAGCAAACTCATGAATATAGGTAACAAAATGAAATGATAGAAGATCATCTGATTACATATATCCATGTATGTATGCTGAATGGGCTTTGGTTGTGAGTTTATAAAAACTAATAAAAGAAAACATATGATAATTGCATAAATCGGTAACACACAGTGATGATAATCAAGATGCTAAAATACATATTTACATATAACAATTGTAACTGATAGGTGCATTGATGTTAGCATAATTACAAAATTCATGCATTGATGTTAAAAATTGTATGTTGAATGAGACTTGGTTGTGAGTTTATGAAAACTAACAAAAGAAAACATATGATAATTGCATAAATCGGTAACACACAATTATGATAATCAAGATGTCAAAATACATATTTACATGTAACAATAGTAACTGATGGGTGCATTGATGTTAACATAATTACAAAATTTGATTTAATAACTCATTATCACTCACAGTCATGTCCTTTCAGATTTTTTTCAACAATACTAAAATAACAATGCCATAAATAAAACTTAAAAATCAGAAAAATGTTAATTATTATTTTTAAATAAAACATGGGGTGTTACACTCCTTCTTTCCTTCCTTCCTTTCTACACTCTATCTGTCTATGATTATGAACTAGCTCTTACATATTCCTTCATATGTCTGCCATGCAGCAAGGTTTAGTCTATGCAGTAGACACCACGATCTCGAAACTCTTGCAAACTTGGCTGGCAAACACTTCAATATGGTACCAATTATTCACAGTAGTATTCCCTGCAACTACTGTATGCTTATTAACATGGTTGATGTGTTGTTTGCTTCTCTGGATAGTAAGCCACATGTCATCACCATCTGTGTGTTATTGTCAAACGTTATTTTTTTTAATATAATATACATACTCTTAAATAATATTAATGATGATTGTTGTTTTAATCTGACAATCTTATAACATATAGACAAGTTAGCATGCCTGGGATGCCCATTTGTACCAAGAAAATAAATTATACAACTCTAATTGGTCACAACAAAACTATTCTCTGATGCTTCAAAAATGATGCAGTATATAGAACCACAAGTAAATGAGTAACTTTTATATAACAATAAAATGAGAACAAAAACAGTACTTACACTAATATTTTCTTTTATAAAATAACTAATTTCACACTAAAATATCTTCTCTTACAAAAATAAAGATTTGTTTCAGAAAGATATGAGAATTATATGAATCAACTCCAATAGCCTAAATCTAACAACATGATTAAAAGAATCACATAGAGGTCATATAAAAATCAATTTTCACGTTCTCTTCATTAAATCCAACCTAAATAAAATTTGTTAGCATGACAATATGAATTCAACCACTTATTTCTTTTAAATTAGCACACATGACAAAATTGTATTTTAAACACAACTCAAGGATGTTCATCCATATAATATATTTAAATTACTCATGTTAAAAACACGTGATATGGTATTAAGAAATCAACTAGCATAAAAACTCATGCAAGGCACGGACTGCTAGCTTAGATTGTGATTTTAAACTAAACTACACATTATCAATGTTATTTGACATATATGATTGTATATTTTTGATGTTCATAGAGTTTTTATTGTTAATGTTATGATTATGTTGTACTTGCTTAAATATGTTGAAGTTTATAATTTTAAAACTAATACGAGTAGTTTTGATAAATATGTTTGTTTTTAATTTTTGTCGTGGATCATAGAATAGAATTAGAGTGTTCTATGAATGTTTTCTAATTAAGACGACATTTTTAAAATTATAATCCTAAAATTTTTCCAGTTCTTCAAAAATGATGCATTCATTTAGTTTATCTCCGACAATATTCAAGGTAGAAACTAAATAGCCTTCAAGATGTTGCAATATGAGATTGTAGGTTTTAGTACTGATTTTACTCAAAAGCCTTTCTAAATCTTCTAATACTCTACTTAGGCCTTGCGTTTTCAGTTCTTAAAACTTTCTTTGTAACTCTTTTATGTCTTTTCTTTTGACCTCTTAATTTTAAGCATTTTTTACCTTTATTTCTCTTCCCATGTCTATCTAACTTTCAAAACATAGGAAAATGTAGCTAATTGACTTAAGTGGAACTACCTTGTGCCAAATCATTATATTATTAAGTACGTTTGGTACCATTTCGATGTGTTTCAATTCTTCCAAATAAACAGACTTTTTCTAACTCTGAACTTGAGAATTGATCAATTATGGCTAGATAAATATTTTTTGTTTATATCATCGTAAGCTAAAATTGCTCATATGCCTTCTGAGTTCTGGCCGTGTTTTGACAATGAATTCATCCTTTATTTTTTTCAAAATACAACTTCATCCAGGAAAATATCTTTACTAATTAAAACACCGTTCATTTTTCTAGCAATTAACATAAATTTCTATTCTTTGCGGTTAACTTTTTTTTTCTAGGTATGGTTGCACATTTTTTTCGTCTGTTACAATGTACTTACTTTTATTTATATAGATAATTTGATTGATTGGGGACTATAATTTTAAATAACCCGGACTTTATAATGTGATTTGATCTAATTTTTTAAATTTGTTATAGACTATATATTTTAATCTGTTTATTGTTTACACAAATTATTATCAAAATTTTAGAATATATAATTCATTTAATTGTTTTGTTGTACTATCTATTTATTTTTATTATCTCATCTTTTACAATATTTTAACTCAAAATAAATAGTTTTTCATATGTTTTATTTATGTTTTTTAGTTATTATATATATATATATATAGGGTCCTATTCAACTAGAAACTTGTACTAATTAAAAACTAGAAACTGTACCACACACAGTTAAAATACATCCTCTCACATACAACCCCACCTAATCCCCTCCATTCGTAATTATATTTTTCCCGTTAATTGGTGATCTTTTTTTGAAATCTGACTTCACTGTATTTTTTTTCATCTCGCAACAATTAGTTTGCATACCATATTTGATATATTTCGACGATAAATCACTATTTATGCTTGCGAGAATCACTAAAATGTTGGTGATTCATGTAAGAATAAATAGTGATTTCTGCGTAAATGTTGTGATTTTTTCTCCAGACCTATACGTAAATTACAAATTTTGTACTGCAAAATCACTAAATTTATACGTATATAAAAATAAATCGTTAGATCCATGCTGAAATCACTATTTATTATTACAGAAACCACTAAAATTTTAGTACTCCGTAATATAGCACAGATGGTATGCATATTGATCTTTGGAAGATGGAGAAAAATATAGTGAAGTCGGATTTCAAAAAAAGTTCACCGATTCACGGGAAAAATCAAATTAAAAATGAAGGGAATTAGGTGGGATTGTGTATGTGAGGGTGTATTTTAACTGTGTGTGGTGCAGTAGAGGGCCATTAGATTAGATTAATCTAAGGGCCTAAATTAGTTTTTAGTTTCTATTTTAATTTTAGTTTCTAGTTGAACAAAAGCCTATATATATATACTGTATTATTAAAACCTAAACATTGAACGTTTGATAGTCGGTCGATACGGTTCTCATATTTTGATATTTGTACTTTAGTTCTTTTATTTTTACTACTTTATTTAATTTATTAAAAACAACAATTTTATTCAAAATATAGTTTGGTAGTCGGCCGGTCAATACGACATTCATATTTTGATATTTGCACTTTAGTCCATTTTCTTTTGCAATTTGACCTTAATTTATTAAAAACAACAATTTTAATTAAATATATTTTTAAAATATCGTTAAACAGAAAACTCTTAAAACACAATTTAATCACACTCAAACATAAATACACACGTCAATTCAACATTAAGTTCAACAATCACATAAAATTTTTCAAATTTAAAATGAACTTCAAACAAAGTAAATATAAATGTAAAATAAGAAGAATATAAATGTATGCATCACACTGACTCTATACTTATAGTATAGATAAGAACAAATAATTATAAATATCATGTATACATGTTATCAATATGTGCTTTTTAACAATGATTATTGTGCGATAAATAAAGTAATCCTCATTCGAGCATTGAGGCGGGTTCGACGAATGAGTTCATGTTCAGAGTCTCCCCGACCCCGAAGTGACCGATCGTCCATACCTAAATTATTGTCTAATTTTTACACATGTTTTAACACTAATTTCATTAATTTAAAAATAAATAAGTCATAAATATGTAAATAAACTACTTGTACTATGTTATTTATGTTATATCAACATTTAATAATACATTATATATATTAAATATTTGAATAATTCAAATATATTGTGTAGTACAAGAAAAGTTCGACTCTGATGCAAAAAAATTGAATATATTATAGTTATCGATACATATACAAAATATTTGTCTAGTTAAAAGAAAAATAAAAAGCACCACACATAATATTGTTTTTTATCGATACATATACAAAATATTTGTCTAGTTAAAAGAAAAATAAAAAGCACCACACATAATATTGTTTTTAAAACTTAATATTAATATTTTATAAGATTGGTAGTATATATGATTCTATATGATATTTTAAGTATTAAAAAAATAAAGTTTAATAAATATTATAAATCACCTTAATTTTCACTCAAAAATTTAAATAATAATAAATATAGGATAAGAAAGATGTGAGTTTTATGTCATATGATTTTTAGATTAAAATCAAAAAGAGTCTTGTAGCTCAATGGTTATAAGGATGGCTTCTTTAGCGAATGTCAGGGGTTCGATCCCTGACTAAAACATTATTTACTTAAATTTTTTCCTTAGATAAGAGAGTAGTGGCATGACATGTAATTTTGTAACATGTAAGGGTAAAATGGTAATTTCACGGGAGGTTTATTGGCTCAAATGCCCCTAAATTATCCATATGTTCTCCTATTATATATAGAAGAGGATATATATTAGTAAAGAAAACACAAAGATTCTGCAACATAATTCTACACTAATACATATGAGCATATAACCATTATGTGATGCATGTATGAAAACTAGAACTTTTAAAAAAATACAAAGAGAAGTTGTAGTACCTTTTCTTTTGTGATTTTGTTATCTCCTGATCTAACCCTCTTTTGAGATTGTAAATATATAATCAAACTCATGAATATAAGTAACAAAATAAAATGATAGAAGATGATCTGATTACATGTATGCATGTATGTATGCTGAATGCGACTTGTTTGTGAGTTTATAAAAAGTTTATAAAAACTAACAAAAGAAAACATATGATGATTGCATAAATCGGTAACACACAATGAAGATAATCAAGATGCCAAAATACATATTTACATGTAATAATTGTAACTGATGGGTGCATTGATGTTGACATAACTACAAAATTCATGCATTGATGTTAACAATTGTATGTTGAATGGGACTTGGTTGTGAGTTTATAAAAAGTAACAAAAGAAAACATATGATGATTGCATAAATCGGTAACACACAGTAATGATAATCAAGATGCCAAAATACATATTTACATGTAACAATTGTAACTGATGGGTGCATTGATGTTAACATAATTACAAAATTTGATGTTAACATAATTACAAAATTTGATTTCATAACTCATTATCACTCACAATCATGTCCTTTCAGATTTTTTTCAACAATACTAAAATAACAACATCAAACCAATAACATTGTTTTATTGCTATTTTTGCAATCTAGTCATGTACAGTACTTTTTACAAGTATGTTGCATTTGTTTTCTTAAGAAAAACATGTTGAACTCATAATGCACTTTTTCTTCTTTTTTCTCGTTTCAGTTGGATAACCCTGTTAACACTTTTTGGACTAATCCGTATTGGACCCAAGCAAACTTACACAGGTTCCTTTTTATATTGCATCCAACTTTTCGTAGTTATTGAGAATTGGGTTACCCAAATTTGAGTTTATTTGATTACTTGAATTAATGATGATAGGGGGGTTCTTCCGACTCTCGATTTTCGCTTATCTCCAAAATTTGTTATAACAAATACTAGCTTATAGCCCATATGATGCATGAGTTTTTTAATATATTTTTGAATAATCGAAAGATATAGTGTATGGTAATTCGGGATGTGTATTAATGAGTAGTGATTGAAATATATATTGTATGATATTTTTGGAGATTAATGATTAAAAAATGTACTATAAAATATTTTTTAGGTGTGTTTGTAAAAGTTAAGATGATTTAATTAAAAGGTAATGTGTTTTAATTAGAAAAGGTAATAAGTTAATATTAATGATTGAAAAGTATAATAAAATTGGTATTTTTGGGTGTGTTTATAAAATGTAATATGTGTTAATTAAACTATAATATGTTTTAATCAGAAAAGGCAATCGACTAATTACTATTATTTTATTATTTTTTAATTAGAATTAAGGATGGAAAATAGAAAACCAAAACTTTCAATGTTTCGGATATCATAAAATAATAATATAGATATATTTGTAAGGTATAGAAATTTTATTCAAAAAATAATTAATGAGAAAAAATAGTCATCTTATCGGTTGCAAATATTTTAACAAATACAAAGTAATTCATTAATTTCAAATTTATTTTATTAAAGGTTTAGTAAATAATTGGCATCGCGTGGATTATATAAATTAATTACATTTAATAAGCGTAAAAAACAATATCAAAATACTAATACCATAAATATTAATTTTTTATGTAATATTTATAATATATATCACATCAATAATTGAAATACAATACTTATATGCTTTAAAAATTAAAAAGATTAAAACTTGAATTGGTATGAAAGTTAATGAATATACATTAAAAAAAGTGTTTGAATTCTGATCGTCATGATATCATAAAGAAAATTAGGACAATTAGATTTTAAATTAAATAGATGATAATTGTTGAATATAATATATAAAAATAATTGTATCTTAGTAGGTAAATTATTTTTTTCAATAGCTCACAATTCAAATTCAATCAAATAATATTTTAAAAACAAATATTTATATTAGTAAGAATAAGAATATTAATAAAGTTTGAAAATGAAAAACTAAGTAAATTAATTGATTAATTTTATCTTAAATGTTAAAAAACATCTATACATTATACAAAATATATAAAAAAGTCGTGTTGTGCACGGGATTAAATCAAGTTCTATTATAACAAGAGTAAAAAGAATAATATGAGAGTAATCATAGGTCGATAATTTAACACTCGCAAACAATAATATATTGTATAATTTAATTTTTTTTCTATATTCTTATATATAATAAGCATAAGAGAGATTTTATCCAAATTTTTTGGTTACTGTCCCTGGACAACAAAATTAATAAAGACAATTAGAAATTAAGACCTAATTTTTTTTTAAAACGAAGAGAAATTAAATTTCATGTAAATCCAATCTACAACTATTTTCAACAAATATTTATTCTCAACATGTTAACAAAAAATAAATATATCATTTTAACTAATATTCAAATAAATAAATGAAAATTGGTATATAATTTGTTTATTATTCTTTTAATTTTAATATAAACTAGATTATTTATTAATGTGTTAAAAGTACTATCGATGTCAAGGGTTCAGAACTAATTAACAACATCTTTAAATTCAATAAAAATTTTTGTAATATTTAATTTTAATATTTAAAACGTCAAATATACTGATAGAGTAATGCTAGAGGTGCCGAATTTTTGTACCAAATGATGTGACATCAGTGATATGATAATTTGAGATGATTTCATTGGGGGAATTAATGTGAATGTAAGGGGTCCACTATTATTAATTGAGTTGTAGCCAATCAGAACATGACATGTGGCATTTGAGATCCATTTTGGGAACAAATTTGGTACCCCTAGCATTATTCATACTGATATATGTTAAATGGTTTTTTTTTTTTGTCAAGAGTAACTTCATGAGTATGAATTGTATCGAAATACAATACCCTTAAAAGTAAATTCTTTCATTCAAGAAAGTTTATCATATAACCAAATGACATGCAAAGATGACTAAAGACATTTAGATAATGATTCCTTCAAGTATGAAGATAGAAGTAAACGGATCCTGAAAAAATCAATAAAAAATCACATCGGTATATTAATTACAATAAAAAATACAATAAAGTAAAAAATCAATAGTAGTACACTAACTAATTACAATAACAATGGTATAATAAAATAAAAATCTAATCAAAGGGATAAAAAGTAAAAAATCTGATCAAAGGGGATCCATTTGGTTGGTACCAATTTAAAAATATAATTAACGAGACTAAGTAAGAAAGAAAATTAAATTATGAATATTTCGGGATAAATAATTTTTTGAAGAGGATTTGTTAAAAAACTGATATGCATTAAAACCAAATAAAAAATTTATATAGTATACTTATTAAAAATATTTGAAAACATAAACTTAATACATAATTAAAATATAAATAATGATAAATAATAGTAAAATAGCTTAATATTTAGGTCCAAAATCATATAAAGAAATGACAAGCCATCAAAATGGCACCAGATTGCCTGTTACAAGCCCAATATATAAGTCATCAATCATGTTTACCCATAAATGGTACAAAAAAGTTAATTACCTCTTAAAAGTTAAAATGTAAGACTAAAACTATGAGCTCATTAAAAGCATATAAATCAGAATCCTTTATGAATGATAAAACCTAAATTTGTGTGAATTGTGATTTTCAAAATTTTAAAATCAGTAAAGTAAGTAAATACCAAACCCAAGCATAAAATCAAGCATGTAAAAATATTTACTTGAAAAGATTAAAATAAAAACAAATGGGGCAAGCACTAATTCGAAACAATGAATTATATCAATCATGAAAATCTAGGGTTTAAACTCTTATACCAAGCCCATGAATTCGATATGCATGATCATGTTAATCAAAATAAAAATAGTAAATGCATGCTTCACTTGGCTCAGGGGGATATAGCTCAGTTGGTAGAGCTTCGCTCTTGCAATTGGGTCCGCTCATTTGTGGGGGGTTTCTGTCTCCGTCTCCGCAGGGATCTCCAAATCGTAAGACATTATCGCCTTCGCATGCCTGAATCTAACTGGGCTTCATGGTGGTGGTGGAGAACCAATATGCTCCGTCTAGTCGATCGTGAGTAAAGTAAGAGAGAATATGAGTAAATTCACCGAGATTCGAGTTGCATCAAAGTCATCAACAAGAGCTTATTCTTGAAAAAATACGACATCGCCATTAAGAATGACCATTAAAACCCATTTGAATCACCAAAAGCCGATGTAACTATTGACTTAATTCGGTTATAAACATAGATAACCCAAAATGCCTGCGTGAGCCCGAATGCGCAGATGGCCGGAACAGATGATATGTACGTCGTAATCATGATTTTCGCCGGGACAAACTGAAGTGTGTGTCACACACTCACACAACATACGGATGAGAGAGAAAGGGAGAGAGGGTAGGGGATGTATAGATATATGCTCAAGGGTTTAAATCACTTCAATGACATATAAAAATAATATTTATAAATTCGAAATGACTAATATTATATTAAAATTTGAATATCATTAATGACGTAATATTAAAAGTATTATCAAAGGTTAAGAACTCGAAACACAATTTCGAATATCATCAATTATATGTTAATATCTAATACATATATTATTAGGTAAAAAAAAACACAAATAAAATATAATAAAAAGTTGAATATTACTTAATACTAGCTTAAAACCCGTGCGATGCACAGATTATTTTAAAATAGTTGTATTTTATTATTTACGTTTTAATATTTTATTAAGTGTGTTAAACTTTTTTAAATAATTAAAAGTATTAAAATAGATTTTAAAATAAATAAGGAACGGTTTACCTGTGATATTAAGGAAAAGAGTAGGGGTGTTGTTAGATATGAATATCACTAAGAAACTAGACAGAGGGGGGTGAATGGATAGTTTGAATGTTTTTCGAATCATGAAACTAAAAACTGTATTAGATTGTGTATGTATGAAAATGCGGAAATGAAAAGAACAGAACACACACAATCACTTTAATCTACTTTGTATAAAGTAAATCAAATACTACAGCTTCCAAAATTTCACAAGTGAAATTTTGGCTTCCAAAGAAGAACAGTGCTTTATATATATATATATATATATATATATATATATATATATATATATCCTATACAAACTGGTGCACACTCCTATTTACACAGCTACCTCTAACTGTAACTCCAACTTATTTTTCCATAAGATGTTAACTGTGTCAGGAAGGACCACTTGTTTTCTGTAGTCCTTTCCCGTATCTGTAGCTGCTTGTCTCTATTCTTTTTCTCCAAGTTTTGTTGTAGATTTGCCATCTGTCTTTGGACCACCTCACCGTAACAGATGCTTCAGTATTTGTCTCCATGAACTCTGATACTGTATCTTGATTTTTCTTGTTGTAAATCGCCTAAGTGTTGACATCGTGAACTCCAACATACTCCTTATCCTGTGACTTGTCGACATAGAGCATTTGTGACTTTGCTATATGAGGATTTTGCTATATGGGTATTTTAGGAGTATGCGATATGGCATATTTCTGACTTCACGATATAGCCTTTTGAGGACTTCACGATATAGCCTTTTTGAGGACCTCATAATTAAAATTAAAATTTTTAACTTTTCCTTTTTCTGAATAAAAATGCACATATTATCTTTTATTCAGAAAAATAAAATTTTAAAAATAACAATCTTAACTATGTGGTCCAAACACTTAAATTACGTGCAGAAAAATTGAACACCTTACATATCAAAGATATATAATCTAATCTAAAAATTATTGAAAAGATATAAAAGACTAATGAATGAAAATTTATATTAATATCTGATTAATAAATACGTATAAAAGATGCTCACTATTTTGGTTATCAGTACAATAAGACGAATAATAATCGTTTGATCTATAATTAAATAACTAGCTTATAACCCGTGCGAAACACGACTTCTTTTAATATAATATAATATTTCTTTTATAGTAAAAATATTTGTTTATATTATTTTTTTTGTATTAATAATAGAATATAGTATAATTGACTTTTTTTATTAAGAAGAGACAATGTTTCATATTTTTTAGAATGTATTAATAATTGAAATATATATAATATTAAGAAGATATATATTTAAAAAAAGGGCAATATTAATGATTGAAAACATATTATACTAATTTTTATTTGTAGGCGTGTTATGAAAGGTAATATATATTTTTATTAAAAGGTAATGTGTTTTAATTAAAAAATATAATCGAATAGTTACTATATTTTATATTATTTCATTATAATTTTAGAATTTATTAATAATTGAAAGACATATAATATTAAGAAGATATATAATTAAAAAAGACAATATTAACGATTGAAAGATATATTATATTAATTTTTATTTTTAGGCGTGTTATCAAAGGTAATATATTTTCATTAAAAGGTAATGTGTTTTAATTATAAAAGATAATCGGCTAGTTACTATATTTTATATTATTATATAATTTGCTATTTCTATATTATTTTATTTTTTGTTTAATAGAATAAAAGACCGAAAACCAAAATTTTCAATGTTTTGGCTACTTTTTGGAAAAGTAGAGATTTTTAATGTTTTGCCTATTTCTGGGAAAATGAGATATTTTAGTAAGGAAAAATAGAAAAGATAACATTTTGAAGTTTAGATATTTTTGAAAAAAAAAAGATTTTAGTGACAACAAATATAAAAGGTAATATGTTTTAATTTAAAGGTAATTGCCCTTGATATTTTTGGAAAAAAATAGATTTTGTTTTAAAAAAGTGTTTTAATTATAAAAGATAATCAGATAGTTACTATTTTTATATATATATATTTTTGGAAAATAGAGATTTTAGTCACAATAAATATAAAAGGTAATATGTTTTAATTTAAAGGTAATTGTCCGTGATATTTCGGGAAAAAAATAGATTTGGTTAGGAAAAAATGTTTTAATACAAAAGGCAATCAACTAGTTACTATTTTTATATTATTTTTTTACTTTTTTAAATAGAATAAATGACCGAAAATTGAAAACCAAAACTTTCAATGTTTTGGATTTAATAATACTAGCTTAAAACCGGTGTGATGCACAGATTATTTTAATATATTATTTTTATTATTTAGTTAATTGCATTTGTTAAAACAAATAAGTAGGCGTGTTAATTTTTTTTAAAATAATTAAAATATGTTTTAAAATAAATAAGTAATGGTATACCTATGATATTTTTGAAAAAAAAAGAAGGGGTTTGGTATGGAAAAATAGAAAAAGTAACATGTTTTAGTTTAATAAGGTAATTGCCCATAATTAAAAATATTAAAATAGAATTTAAAATAAATAATTAAGAGTTTACCCGTTATATTTCTGGAAAAGAAAGAATTTTAGTAAGGAAAAATAGAAAAAGTAACATGTTTTAGTTGAAAATGGTAAATTCCGGTGATTTTTTTTAGAAAAAGAGAGATTTTTTTTAGAAAAATAAGAAAATTAATGTACTATAGCTGAAAAGATAATTGATTATAAATAATGTTATTATTTAATAATATTTTTTAAATATAAGTCACGGTAATTAAGTAAAATCACTTAGTACCGACCGACCAACCAAACTTTTAATGTTTTGTTTATTATAATATAGTATAAATAGTTGTTAGGTCCAATTTAGTTTGTAGAAGGGGGGGTTGAATACAAACTATGTCGTTTAATCGAATTTGCTCTTTTCTTAAAATATTAAATCAAGAACAAATTGATGCGGAATAAACGAAGCCAATATTTCAAGTTAAATATAAAATTATATTAAACTTGGATGGGTGTGTCTAAATACACGGGTACAGATTACAAGGTTTGATGACCAAACTAATTATTACAAATTCTATAGAAAATTCGACATGAACTTTTCTATATTTGTAATAAAAAGATCGAATGCTAAAAGCAATTCGAGAGATAAAAACTAGGAGTAAAAACTCGCTAGATAGTTCCAAGATTGCAAGTAAACTATTTCTATCGGTTTAGATTTAATGATACAGCTCAGAAATAATTTACAGGAATTTAATTTGAAGCACAGAACTATTTTCTCTTGATCTCTCTTTTTCTTCTCTCAGTCTGTGTTGAAGAAGAAGTGTGAAGATATTATCTGTTTCTTTTTGCTTTTCAAGACAATCGGCAAGACAATCGAAATTGTCTTGTTGAATTAAAAACTCGGGCCTCGACTGAATTGAATTGTTTTGTAAACAATTGATTTGAACAACCAGCTGAGAACCAGTCGCAGGAGAGGAAAGTGGAGTGCAGGCGCGGCTTTTTCTGTTTTTCCTTCTGGCGCGTGTGACGCACGCGCGGGCAGGAGAGTGAGATTTTTGTGCCGACAGCCTTCACGTGATTCAAACAGATTTGTTTTAACAATTCTGATTGTTTTGTGTTCACACACAAAACTGCGGTTTGATCACTACACTTTGTTAAAGATAACACTTCTGTTGGGCTTGAGCCCAATGGCTTTTCATCCAGCCCAAATCATTTAATTAATTAACTTAATAAATTAATCAACTAAAGATTAATTCATTAATTCATTAATTAATTAATTAAATCATTTTAGATTAATACATTAATTCAAAGTTAATTAACATGATAATTAATTTAATAAATAAATTAATTCAGAATGAATTAATTTATTAATTAAATAAATTACATAAATATGTTAATTAAATAAGAATTAATATAAATCTATTGAAAGCGCAAATTCTTTTCTCGAACCACTGTATGTAATAAAGAATTACCACTGACTTGACTGTTGACGTTCGATGCACGATCTGGTTCATGAACGACTAACTCCAATGGTTGTTCTTCACATTTGACTTTAAAACTGTGGTTCATATCTTCCTTTTCTTCACTCTTTTTCAAACCTTTCTATAATCTGCATTCTGCCACTGTAGGAACCTCTTGTCACTATAAATAGAACCCACTGTCTTGATTACTCCACTGACGCTTGATCAACTGAATGAACTTCTTCAAGTGTAGTATATCTCAAAACGGTAGATTGACTTTATCTTCTTTCTTTTGACAGTTGAACATTTGAGATCCCTGTGACAGTATGTATATACTATTTACTATTACATTCTTGTTTAAGTTGAGTTGAATCCTCGATGTTTACAAATAGGGTAAACATATGACTTTCAATCTCCCCCTATTTGTTTGTTAAACATTAACATACAAATTCCTAGAGGATAACTCAACTAAAAACAAGAAGAAGATAAAGCATTAAAGACCTATAGTAAATAATACATATAAAAAAAATTTCTGGTTTAGATATAACATTTCCAGAATCTCAGTAGATGAAATGATAGATGATCGTTCCTCTGACACTGAACTGATCTTCATTAAGTAACTCATCTTCATTTCTGGACATATCTGCCTGATAACACTTTACATTTAACATTGAACATTATCAGCAGATACTTGGAAATTCTTCAGTGGTAAAGAATATGACTTTGTCAACCACATACTGAAGAATTCTTCTTTGTCGTTTCATACTTCTCTTCCTTCCTTATATCTCCCTACCTAAGGTGATATGTCTCCTCCTTATAACGGTGAATACTCTTCATCTCCCCTGACAAGGCGAATATTTCTATCTCCCCCTGACAAGGTGAATACTCTCCCTTTCTAAGGTATATCCTTTTTCATATCTCTCCCCCTTAGATAGAAAATCTCCCCCTCACTAAGGTAAGCTTATAATCTCCCCCTTAGTTGAATATATCTTACTAAGGTAAGCTTTGAGTATATCTTCTTCAAATATATCTTCTTCAAATATATCTTCTTCAAAATATCTCTCCCCCTTAGTTGAGTAATCCTCCAAGCATTCAATTATAGCAAACATCCAATTAAATTAGATGATACCAAATATTCAATTATAACTCACCTCTTACCTTTAGTACAACAGATTCTTCATACATTTAACATTGTCTGCTGCAATAAAGAAAAGAAGCTTTGCTTGTGTTGAAGGATTTTCATGAAGACTTCCAGAATAGAAGTATGTAGACTGATCAACTTTGCCCTGTAGATATACAAAATGGCTTCACTATTGATCATCTTGACAACCAAATCTCCCGACAATTTCCTTATATCTCCCAACTCTTGTAAGTGAACTTTGTTTGGGGAATAGGGAATGGGATTTGGTGTTTATATTTCTTCCTCACTGTGAGTGTGTGATTCTGTTTCGTGTACCTCACAAGTGTTTAACTCGTCTCTCCACTCAAATCACTTAAAATGAGTGATCTCATCTCTCATCGCTAAAAGTGTTTACACTCATGCTCACTAGTGTATCACTCTTATCTCTCATAGCTCCAACATCCATGTGTACCTGCAAGGAAAATCACCCTAGCCCCTTCAAGAGAGGTCAGTGGTAGTGCAATGGGAGTTCGCAAATCCCAAATCCTCCTTGGACTCGTCAGACGAATCTGAGTCATAATCTACAAGTTGATAAAAAAAAAATCCCTTTTTGTGGGTTTCAGAATTAAATTCTGAGAAAGTAAACAAAGAAATCAAAACTTAGAATTAAGATCATGTTTCCTTCTAATGTCTGTGACGACATCTCCTTGTTTAACTCATCAGGTGAATCTGAATCATAGTCAACAAGTTGCCGATCCGCACCTATGTCGGACCCGATACCCGCAGGATCTAGAGATGTTCCCTCTGGGGAGTTAGACAATGATCCTGAAAGATTTTGCATTAGGGATCAAAGCCTTCTCTCGAGGTCTGCGAAGACTCTTGGTTCTTTGAGGAACCTTCAACTTATAATCCTAACCGTAATATGGTCGGAGTATTAGTTGTTTCCGTTAATTCGTCCTTAGTGTGTGCAATCTCACTTTGTGCATAGGAAGTATTTTAGTCTTGTGTATGAGGTAGTGACTTACCAACAGATGCCCTGGCTGACAGGCGAATTTCAATAAACTCATCCTTTTGAGAGAATGAATCTAGAGACTGTTTTAGTGCCATTTTCAGCTCTGCATCCTTTTGGGAGAATGCAGGCGAGCTTACAGATACCTCAAGTTGTATACATCTTTTCTCCTTGAGAGGTAGAGCTGTGGGTTTACTATCCCTCACATCCTTATTTGCTGCACCAAGTGCAGTTACTCCCTTAACCAGCTTCAGTATATAAAAGGTTACTTCCACTTCAGGGGTAAGTTAGGATGTGTTTAGATTTGGATTTATAGTCCGGGATAGAAGTTTTTGGGTTTACAACCTCATGACTTTCAATTGTGAGAAAACTTCCACTAAGAGCTGAACCTGCATCACATAGCAGTAGAGCAATATAGAGATAGAATGCATTTACATCATACCAGAACATTGAGTGAAAGCATATGCATTGTATCATGTGAGAGAAATGATGTACAGTTGTGACTTCAAAAATTTTTACAATATAAGCAATCACAACTGTAGAAAGAATTGAGTTTAGGAAATATATAGATCTTGAGCCAGTTTTACTAAACAAAAACAAAGTCAAAAATTCAATTAATAAATTAATCGAATAAATGTAAGTTAATGTTCAAACCAATACAAACAAAACTATCTTAACATGTTTTAGGTCCTGTATGTTAAATACCAACTGTTAGCAATTGTTAGGTCTTGTCTTCCAATTGTTAGGTCCTAAAAATCAAACGTTAGTTCCTAAAATCAATTGGATTGACAGATACCAATATTGATACGAACATTGGTCAATTGTTAAGTCCTTAACATGAAGGTCTGTTAACAGCAATCACAAAACAAAGATTTAGACTCAAAACTACAGGTTTTGTGTGTGTTAAGAAGAAGAACAACAAAAGAACCAAGTACAGGGACCTGTTTGTAAGTTTTGCAAGTATAGTGACTAAACTGTAAAAACTATACAAACTATTTATATTTAAAACAAAATACTATATATATAAAAATAAGAAAAAATATGCATAATAACTTAAACAAAATAAGAACTATACATAAATTAATAAATTACATAGGTTGACTTATAAACAGACATAAGACAAAAATAAAGGACAAACACTACAAAACATATTAAACTAAAATAACATTCGAAAATTACAATACCTGTACAAAAACATATTAAATATATATACAAGAATATTTATAATAAGTTAGTAAATCCATATATTTTCTAACAAAATAACTTTCTACTAGAAAATTATTTAGAGAGAAAATATGATTTAATAAAATATCATAAACATTGTAGTTACTTTAAAATAATGAAATTTTTAACAAAAATAGTTTCCTCAAAAATTCTAACTTGAGAATTAGAGAAAAATATTTTTAGAGAAAATTTATTATTCTAAAATACAGAAACATGGAGTATAACAAGAGAATGACTATGACAATCCTTTTAGAAAGATAACAAGTAAGAATTTGGAAAGAATGTCATACCATTTACTTGGTGCTTAGACATGGGCACCAGCTTCCATGCTTCTTGTTGTTCAGGATCAACAAGTGCTTCCTCAGATTCCTTAGATTCTATACCTTGATTCTGAGAAGCCCTTCTAGTTCTTACTCCAACATCTGGATCACCAATGATCAGCTCTATTCCAAACAGACCGTCTGAGAAGGTTAGATCTTGATGAATCGCCTTGTTCTTCATTGTGATGTTGTGTTTGACTAGTGGATCCTTTGTTTACTCCTTCCGAGTCATTGCCAGAATAAGGCAACTCCTCGATAATAACAATTGTTAACTCCTAACAACTGTTTGTTGGTAGACAACCTTGGTTCTATAGATAAGACTTTATTACCAAAGTTGTCTTGTCTTATGCAAGATGTTTGGCCTTCAGTGTTCCACAGAGTTGTTGGAGATGAATTTGATTCCTTGTGTTCTCCTGCTTTCGTACAACTCATTTGATCTGTCTCTATGCAGCAAAACATGTCAGAACTGATGTCTCTAGGGTACCATCTCCGCAGATTTGGGTCCAACTTAAGACATCTGAAAATCAAGTGTAATAACTACAAGAATAGATTCTCTAGGATCCACTTGGGGCCTTGCACATTTGCATATTGAGAATATAATATGTGTGTAAGTGATCTATTAGCAATTGAATAAGATAATGAGTTTTTATTGATTCCCCTAAAGCTTGTAAAGTCCAAATAAAAGGTAGGTACCAAGCAAGCTCTAGTGGCTGATATTGACAGGGAGTCTTGGCAGGTCTAGAATCTTATCAAAAACAAAAGATTGTAGACTTACTTTAATTGCCATAATTCTTTTGCCTTACAAGAAGTAATTCAAAAGAATTACAACTTTACCAACATCAAAACAGCAAAAATCTTATACCAATTTATAGTTAGTAGACCAACATATAATATAATCAAGATATCATTGCACATATATATCATTGTATTTGTGCCTAATGATGTAGAGAGTTCTATAAATATGACACCAATTGCTAAATGATATCAATTGTTAAAGATTGATACCAAATGTTAAATTATAGTTAGGGTGTCATACCATGTCTTCCATGATTGCTTGAGTGATGATACCAGTTCATACTAACCTGTAGAGATCTTCATTATCTCACAACCAGGAGTGCACTTGTTCACATTCTTCTAGCATCCAGATTCAGTAGGTCCAGATGTCCATCAAAATCTTGAATGTGTAGCAGGTGCCTGATATCCTCAAGTCTTGTCACTGGTGCATCTTGTCAGATATACTGTCTTATCAGCTAGTGACCTTGCATCCAGTTTGGCTTTGTCCCTCATAACAATGCCTTGACATCCAGTTAGACTTCTGGTTATCCTTGTACCAATTACAGCCTTGTTGTTTGGTCTGGATACCAGCTTCCCTTCAATCTGCCTTTTGTACTGATTGAGATCATCTTGCATTGCAATCACTCAATCTGGATCTTTCAGAGCCTTTGAAGCTTTCTTAGTTTCTTCTGAAAGAAAACTAAAGAAATAATCATTGGTGCTTGAAGCTCTGCTAGTCTTTTACTTCCACCATTAGGAACACTAAGAACTAGGACAAAGAATTAATTGAGTCAACATTCTTTGTCTTGGCAGACATGTTCTCATAGTGTCCTATGATTTTCAATGTGGTGTTGAGTTGACTAGTTGATCATTCTTTTGCTCCCCCTAAGCTGTTGCTGGGTATACATGAAGATTCTCTATGTTTGACATTGCTTGGATCTGAATCACCATCACCATTGACAGCTGGGAGCAAGAAGTTGTTGAACATCACTAAGACTTTCAATCACCTTCTGTTGATTAATAACAATCACCCTGTAGGCTGTAGACTCCAATGAGTAACTAAGGAAATTATCCTCTTGAGCATTAGCTGATTGCTAGGATGCTCACTTTCATTTATCATTGCAAAACAATTTCCTTCATACTTGTGGGGTCTTCCTATATTTCTCACTGATCAGGGTTCGATCATGCTAGTAGCAAACTATTGACTCCTTCATCATTAATACTCTTGAAGGTGCAGAAATCATCCAGAACACTAATCGATAGGTCCTGTAATCTGTCTCCAAGTTGTCATAGTCAGTCTGCTTCCTGCAAATCTTCTAGATGTGATCAATCACCATAAGTGGTGTCTTGTCTTCAGATTGTCTGAACAACAACTTGTTTGTTGAGAGAAGCCATCAGTCATCACCACTAAAGTATATTTTTATTTGATGTTGAACTTCTGTGTGATGTTTCTTTGACTTCCCTTTATGACATGCCTCATAATTTCATTTTGCTTTAATTCCAGATGAGGCAGTCTCCTTTACTGATTCGATTTCCAGGAAAGAATCTCTTGATTTGACATTCAGGTGAGAGAGCTCCTTATGTCATAGCTGAACTCTTGTCTGATGAAGCTTTAGATTAGACCTTGTTGACTTCACCTTTGACTGAGATTCCATGTCAACTACAAATAAGTTATCTTTCCTTACTCCTCGAATAGTAGGCTCTTCATCTTCTAAAGATGCTTTATTACTGACAACATTCATAGCTACTGAATAGCCATGACCCTGGGTCATGCCCTTGCTGTTGTCTCCAAGGGAAAACCACTTGGTCTGTCTTCACAATCACATTTGATAGTAGAGTTCTTTCTTCGATGATATGCTTTGAATAAATCATTGACAATGCATAATCGATTAACCTGTTAAGCCCTACATTCACAAATGGATAAAAAGTTCTTGGTACCCAAATTTACTTGGGTCCAGATGGATTAGAGATTTCTCTATTTATAGAGTAATCTACAGACATGGCATACATACAGCATTTAAACCATCGCACATTTAAAACATGCAAACTATGACATGTATGCATTAGTGGTAACAACAAACATAGCATTCATATAGCAATTAAACCATCACACATTTAAAACGTGCAAACTATGACATGTAATGCTATTTAGAAAATCCATTTAACCTATATGCAAGAATTTTCTAAAACCAGTTGGAATAGAAAAATTAATAAGTAATCACTAATTCTATCCAGTCCAAGTATGTTGTTATAAACCAGCTAATAGTCTGTAATACCTAAGTAATCAATCCATCTTTTAAACTTTTTAAACCTTAACAAACAATTCAGAATGAATAAGCAAATCTGTTTTACTGGGGATCCTGAAACTAGCTTAAGCAGAAGTCTTAGATGCTTAACATATAACAATTAAGAATTAAAAGATATTGTCTAAGAAACAGCTCTAACTCACTGCTGCAATTAATTAAATTCAACAAATATTCATACACATATTAAGATCTTCTAACCAAAGATATAAAAACTAAGATCTTAACATGCTTTGAATTTCTGAGAATTACATATTACAATAGTTCGAAGAATTGATACCTGAGACATGTGAGGTGAATCATCTTCAGAGATTGCTATGAAAGCAAGATATTCATTATGTTCTTCTCATCATCATCTTATCCATCCCAACTCTTTCATTTAGCAATATAAGTTCTGCACTGATGCTTCTGTTTCATCTCATTTAAAGAATCCCTATTCATCCTTGTCTGTCAGAATTCTATACTGTGTTGCACACCTTGATAGTTATTTATCACATATAGCTTTCCATAGCTATAACTATCAAGTCTTGTTTCTTTCCACCATCTCAGTCTTGTAACCACCTCTTGAGTTGAACTTTATCCTGAAGAGTTTCCGTTTCGGAGTAGATAGGCCTGATCCCTGGATGTAGCATTAATACTCCTTCTGAATTAGTAACTCTCCCTGTCTGTTCTGAGGTTCCATCATTAATTCCCGACTGAGATGTTTGCAGTCTAGTCCATTCTCAAACCTCCTTGATTCCATTCTTCTAAAATCTCTATTGATTCCATGATTAGATATTGCTTTTGTACAAACCACTAAGTGTTTGTATATCATTGAATCACTAGAGTTGACTAAAATCTTCAAGAAAAATTCCATCCACTAAAACCTCTTTCATTCCTGCTTCTGAAAAACCAATAAGTCACATGGGATATGACTTACAAAAACTTAACAAAGTTATCTTCAACAGGTAGAAATTAATTCCATTGAAATAATGCATTTTCTTCAAAAGATTCAAAATCATCTTTGACGTCCGGAGGAATCTTCAACTAACAATCTTCTAAGAACCATTGGCTTAGAATAAATTCAAAATATTTAAAATTCAAAAACTTCAAGGACTTGAAATTTTTTGAGAAATAAAAAATTTGAATGTAAGTTCAAATTAATTAAAATTTGAAATTAGAGTCAAATTAATTAAGAATCAAAAAATATCAAGAAATGACAATTTTGAGAGTTAAAGAATCCGAAAATAAATTCAAGTTGATTAAAATTCGAAAGTATCAAAAATTAAAAATTTTGAAAATTAAACAATTTGAAAATTAACTCAAGTTGTTTAAAAATCAAAATTTCCAAGAATTAATCATTTCAAGAATTAAAAAATTCGAATATAAGTTAAGATTATTTAACAATCGAAAATATCAAGAAATGAAAATTTTTGAGGGTTAAACAATTCAAGAATAAATTCAAGTTAATTAAAAATTGAAAATAAACTCATATTGTTTAAAAATCAAAAATATCATAAATTGAAAATTTTTGAAGGTTAAAGAATTCGAAAATAGAGGAGTTGACTTTTTGGTCTAATACCGGATTTAATTTGTGTATGGGTCAACAAACTCGAAAACCAATTGGAGGACCACAAAAATAAGGATCTTGATTTGTGCGTCAATCAAAAGGCTCGGATACCAATTGTTAGGTCCAATTTAGTTTGTAGAAGGGGGGGTTGAATACAAACTATGTCGTTTAATCGAATTTGCTCTTTTCTTAAAATATTAAATCAAGAACAAATTGATGCGGAATAAACGAAGCCAATATTTCAAGTTAAATATAAAATTATATTAAACTTGGATGGGTGTGTCTAAATACACGGGTACAGATTACAAGGTTTGATGACCAAACTAATTATTACAAATTCTATAGAAAATTCGACATGAACTTTTCTATATTTGTAATAAAAAGATCGAATGCTAAAAGCAATTCGAGAGATAAAAACTAGGAGTAAAAACTCGCTAGATAGTTCCAAGATTGCAAGTAAACTATTTCTATCGGTTTAGATTTAATGATACAGCTCAGAAATAATTTACAGGAATTTAATTTGAAGCACAGAACTATTTTCTCTTGATCTCTCTTTTTCTTCTCTCAGTCTGTGTTGAAGAAGAAGTGTGAAGATATTATCTGTTTCTTTTTGCTTTTCAAGACAATCGGCAAGACAATCGAAATTGTCTTGTTGAATTAAAAACTCGGGCCTCGACTGAATTGAATTGTTTTGTAAACAATTGATTTGAACAACCAGCTGAGAACCAGTCGCAGGAGAGGAAAGTGGAGTGCAGGCGCGGCTTTTTCTGTTTTTCCTTCTGGCGCGTGTGACGCACGCGCGGGCAGGAGAGTGAGATTTTTGTGCCGACAGCCTTCACGTGATTCAAACAGATTTGTTTTAACAATTCTGATTGTTTTGTGTTCACACACAAAACTGCGGTTTGATCACTACACTTTGTTAAAGATAACACTTCTGTTGGGCTTGAGCCCAATGGCTTTTCATCCAGCCCAAATCATTTAATTAATTAACTTAATAAATTAGTCAACTAAAGATTAATTCATTAATTCATTAATTAATTAATTAAATCATTTTAGATTAATACATTAATTCAAAGTTAATTAACATGATAATTAATTTAATAAATAAATTAATTCAGAATGAATTAATTTATTAATTAAATAAATTACATAAATATGTTAATTAAATAAGAATTAATATAAATCTATTGAAAGCGCAAATTCTTTTCTCGAACCACTGTATGTAATAAAGAATTACCACTGACTTGACTGTTGACGTTCGATGCACGGTCTGGTTCATGAACGACTAACTCCAATGGTTGTTCTTCACATTTGACTTTAAAACTGTGGTTCATATCTTCCTTTTCTTCACTCTTTTTCAAACCTTTCTATAATCTGCATTCTGCCACTGTAGGAACCTCTTGTCACTATAAATAGAACCCACTGTCTTGATTACTCTACTGACGCTTGATCAACTGAATGAACTTCTTCAAGTGTAGTATATCTCAAAACGGTAGATTGACTTTATCTTCTTTCTTTTGACAGTTGAACATTTGAGATCCCTGTGACAGTATGTATATATTATTTACTATTACATTCTTGTTTAAGTTGAGTTGAATCCTCGATGTTTACAAATAGGGTAAACATATGACTTTCAATAGTATATATTAGCAATAACCGGATTTATTAATGAATAATATTCCTAATTTATTAATTTATACTCCCTCCATCCCACTAATATTGGCCACATTTATTTTTATCACATTTTTTCGGGTACAAATAAAATATAGTTCCATTGTTTTTTGTTCAAATTTTCTTTTTTTTTTGAATTAAAATTTACTCTTAAAAAACGGTAAATATTGTTAGTTATTAAGATAGATTGATGGAAACCTTTAGATTAAATATGAAAATATGTATTTGATTGTTAGTAAAATTATATTTAAATAATATATAATATATTTTAATAATTTAAACTAAATATAAATAAATTTCTTAAATTGAATAGAATACCCAACACAAAAATTTGTAACTTTCCGATTCTTTTTATTATGATGATCAGCTACACTAGAAAAAATAATAACAATTTGATTTATAATTAAATAATTAGTCATAATTACATGTATTAATTAATAATATTATTAATTAAGAATATTCTTTATTAACTTATATTGGATAACGATTTTGATTCAAGAATTTTTTTGTATCCGTCAAAATATTAAGGACAATTACTGTATAACTTAAGATAAATCTATAAGAACCATTTGATAAGGTATTAAAAGTGTATTTGGTTGTTAGTAGAAACATATTATAATAATAAAAATGTCTTTTAAAAATAAAAAATGTATTTTGATATAAATAAATATATTTTAATAGGTAAATTACTTCTTCAAAATTTCAAAACTCTATCAAAAACATATTAAAAAGAATATATTTATAATGTTAGAAAAAAGACCCGTACATTTTACAGACGATAAGCGAGTATAAATAATATAATATAATAAAAAATAAAATAAAAAAAATTGGCACAGAGTATTTAAATAATTACATAAACGCGATAAAAAAATATTTACTTAATGGAGTTTTTATGAGAACTCATTTGCTAATTAATTAAGCAAAAGGGGGTAAAAAAGCTGAAAGGGGGCATTAAAAACACAGTCCATAAACTGAGAACCAAACATGAAGCAGAGCAGAGGAGCGTAGTCTATATATAAAACCGCTAAATTCCTATTTCAAATCCGCTTCACTTGTTTGCACCCCTCTACTCGATTCTTCAACCACCCCCCAAATCAATTAATTAATAAGTTGATTTCAACTTAACCAAACCCTATATTTCTTTTAAACCCTTTATTTGTGTTTGATTGTTCAAGAATTGCAAGATGGAGTATGGGCCTTTTGATAACAGTGGTAAGTTCTTTTAAAGTTTTCATCTTTTTTTGCATTTACTTGTCTTCTTGGTGTTTTGAGTGAGTTTTTATGACTTGGGGTTGTGTTTATTTTTTTAGTTATAAGAAATCATGGGTCATCTTAATTTTTTTGATTTTATAGTTGGTTATGAAATTTAATTAAATGCACATGTGAATGAGATTCTTGAAAGGTTTGATAATTTTCATTATTCGAGTTGAAACATTTGAGGGATAGATGTTATCCAACTATCTGGTGCTTTGATACATTTAGTGATATTTTACCTTTTACGGATATTAGAACTGAAGCTGCGTAGGTTTGACCAATGTTGTGTCTTCTCACAAACATGATAAAGATAATTCTTGATGTGAACTTCCGGTCCGTATCTGTTTCATATTCATTGAAAGTGAGCCTAAGCCTAATATGAAGGGTTGAGTGACTCTGTGACTCAAGGACCATTAGAAGATAAGTAATAGGAGCCAAGGACAAACCATTAACGGATGGAACTAGAACTAATTGATAAAACTAAGATCTCTTTTTTAGATATAAGGAATAGGTTGCAAGTGTAGGCCTAAATTAGGTAACTTGTATTCTTGGGTAAAGTATGAATTGTGTGCGTAACTAGTCATTACAGACTACCGCAGATATCTCCGGTTACTGATATTTCAGAGAACATTGTCGTCGAATTACAAGGTCTGTTAAGTCATGCAATTTCTGAGTGTTCTATAGTTCCAACTCCCAGTGATCCAGTGGAATTTGGTAGATTGATCTGGAAAAAGGGTTTATCTATGCGCGACCCTAATCATAGTCTTCCTTGTATACCTCCTTGCCTATTCTCTTCTAACCTGATTCCGACATATAACTTTCCTAGATTATAAGAGTATTTGGGAAAACCTATAATTGTTATCATGCCTACAATTTAGTTAATCGAGGTTTAACTTCAGTTGTAACCTCTTCACGTCAAAAGTTTGGGGACACAAGAAATAATATGCCGCCTGTATCATATCCGGATGTATATAGAACATGGCCTACATAATGGTAAAGGTTGCAAAATGGATTCTAATTTTGGAACTTTTATCAGCAAAAACTTTTTTTTTTTGCAAAATAGATTTTAATGTAAAGTACAAGGTACATGTATATGGCTACTGATGTGGATGTTCTTTATCACCAATTGCGTGCTTTTGTACTGTTTTTTTTAAAAAATGTGGAAGCTGAGTAAACATAAAGATGGAAGACATAAAATGTTACAATACAATGTTTTATAGTTTAAAGTGTTCTTGCACACCTATTTACATTTGAAAGAGATATCTGATTCCAATAAGCGATTCTCTTTAGCAGAGATGATTTGAATTGTTATCTATACTTGGTGGTCAAATCCATAAACTTGTAAATTATTAATCTACACATTGTTGGGTAGATGCTTCTATTTGATTTGAGCCGGTTCTGATAGACGAAGATGGATCTTATAGGTAGCCATAGACTCCTGTGATAGTATGACTTCTCTTAAAATTTGGTTGTCGAAAGAGCTGCAACCTAGAGCACCAGGGCATCTGGAGAGCCTATTGAGAAGAACAAGCTGAAGCTCGAGAAAGAAGGCAGTACGTTAATCATCTGAAAGGAAGCCCAACCTGACTACAACTGCAATATCATGTAGCTAGCAAGCAGCCGAGAGAACAAATTTAAGTTACAAATACGAATCAGTTTATAAAAGAAGTCTCAAAAATCGGTCAAGAGATAAGAGGTGCTTGCTAGGAAAAACCTTTTCTGTGATTGTGTTTACGATAATTTTTTGGACTTATTTCTTTTTTTCCTGTCAATTTTTTCACTTTCCCCCCCATCTTTGCAATTTTGGAGGCTTACCTTTGTACATAAGGTTCATTTCAATAATAGAAGACCCCGGAGGAATTCTCAGCATGAAGGGACACGGCTAATACATTATTTTTTTGCCTTCTTGCATTTTGGTAACACCGAGAGAGACTGACTCGTATATCACATTTCCACCAATTTTGGCCCGCTATACCAAAATTTGAGAAGAGGTCCCATTTACCACGTACAAAAGCCTTTTGGTGATGTGTATCAGCCATTTGAATTAACATCTAACCTATCGTAAAAACCTGTTACTATGGGGGAGGATGGCCAGTGTTCAATTCTTGTCGTAGGCTGAATATATTTATGATGAATGTTTGCCTAAGTGTGTATAACGTATAGAACAATGTATATTCTTTTGTGGACACCTCACAGTAATCTAAATTTGATGTGTTAAATCTATTATTTTTAAGTCTAGATTTCTTGGATTTCCGCAAGTTTTACAAATTACAAATTTTAGCTGTAATATGCTCCCAAATAATATTTCGTATCATTCAGTTTTTTGGTTATATTTCGTGCTAGATGTCAACTGATTTTGTCACAATTAATTCCTGTTCTCTTTGAACAATATCAGGAACTGATGATGATCTTCCACCATCACATCCAAATAGAATGTCGAGAGGGGCGCGTGTTGCAGGTAATGGCAGATCTGGGGCCTTAAATTCCATTCCATATTCTAGGGCGCATGGTGAAATTGATATGGAGTCTCAAATTCACCTTCTTGAGCAAGAAGCTTACATTTCAGTTCTAAGAGCCTTTAAAGCACAAGCTGATGCCATTACTTGGGTAATTTTTTGGTCCCGTAAAGTTAGTCTAACATCTAGTTTCTTGATCAGATTTTAATGGCTGCTGAATGAAATGCTTTTTCATCAGGAGAAAGAAAGTTTAATCACTGAGCTTAGAAAAGAACTGAGATTGTCAAATGAAGAGCACAGGGAGCTTATTGGCAAGGTTAATGCAGATGGTGTTATCCGGAGAATAAGGTCTACTTGTGTTGCAAAATAATGTCTTATTGCTTTCTGCAAGTAACATTTCAGTGGGTTTTTTTTCATTTAATGAATGTTGTATGGGTAAATGGTATTAGGGAGTGGAGACAGGCAGGCGGGATTCATTCTGGGATGCTCACAACTGGTCAAGCCACTAATGATCCATTACCCAGTCCTTCTGTGATAGCATCTCGTAAGAAACAAAAAATTAACCAGTCTGTACCTTCTCAGTCCTTTCGTGGACCGTCTCCTTTTCTCCCAACGATGACTACATCCAACCAGCCATCATTTTCAGCTGCAAGACAAGCACCTATTACTGGAACTAAGGGAAAGAAACAAAAAAGTGTAAGTTAATTTCATCGAGTTCAATAGCTTAGTTCTTCTATATTATATTTTTATTGCTCCTTTATATATTTCCTTCTATTAAACAGGGCAATGTATTACCAGGAGCATCATCCATGAACGTGCAATATCCACCTCCTGGTCCAACTACAAAAGTCCCACTTGGTGCTCGCAGCCTTTCTGGGGTCGCTGCAAGTGGACCTTGTGAAGGTGCATCTTTTTCTCCTTTGGTTGGAAAGAAAGTGAGGACCAGATGGCCTGATGATAACCATTTCTATGAAGCTGTTATAACTGACTATGATCATATCAAGGTGTGGTTTAGGAACTTTCAATTGATGGATTCTAGTTTAGTCGTGTTTTAAGCTAATCTGGATTTTTTTCAGGATCTACATGCACTTGTTTACGACATGAAAACTGTACATGAGACGTGGGAGTGGGTCAATTTGAATGAGGTAGATATAATGTCCTTCCACACAAATCTAATGAATGATGTAATTAAGTAAACAATTATCATGAACTTAAACATTGATGCAAAAATATATATCTTAACATTGTAATACAATGTATTGAGGTACTATAATCCTCTAGTCATCTGTTCTTTCCTATCGTGAATCAATGGGTTCTATTTCTTTTCTTACAGATTTCTCCTGATGATATCCAATGGGTGGATGAAGACCCAGGGATTTCACGCCTGGGAGGTTATGAAGGATCGGGTGTTGGGTTGAATAGATCTGATGGGCGTGAACTTGTTCCAGGTACAGGTAGAGGTAGGGGATTGCCAAAAGTACAGTCCAGAAAGGAATATCCACCTTCACAGAATGACTTAAGTAAGAAAGGCCTAAATGATCTCCAGTTATTCCATACAGATTCTCTTCTAAAGGAGGTTCGTGAAAGTAGCTGATCTGGTACATATTGTGATACATATTCTGACATTATTATCCAATCTAACATCAGGTGCATTTGAACAGGTAGAAAGAGTCTTCGGTGGCACTCATATTGACCCTTTTGAAGTTGAAAAAGCAAAGAAAATTCTGAAGGTTATAAAATGAAAACCCATTGTGTGTGGTAAACATTTTATGTATCTTTAGCTTTGATAGCTGGTATATAATTTTGTGCAGGACCATGAACAAGCACTAATGGACGCCATTACGAGGCTTGCAAATTTTTCTGACGGTGAAAATGGTATAATTTCTCTCAAATGTTCTTGTTATTGCTCATCCAAGTTCTTTTATGCTAGAATGCACCAAACATTCTTTAACATAAAAAATCTTGTACAAAATACTTGAAAATGGTTCAAAGAGTTTTAAAAAAAAAGGTATTTAGAATTAACCTGGTAATCGGTATTTTGTGTCAAAATCTTTTAAAAGGTCCATGTTAGTCGTTATGCATATTCAAATTGGGTACTTTCTAGAAAGAAAACATTTGTACATACATGAGGTAGAATATGCTTTCAATCCCGATGCAATTATCCTAATCTATATTGCAAAATTGATGTGTTTGAACTTTGAAGTGCTAAAGGGATCAATTATCTATTAAGAAGGTAAATGCTAATTGTTACTTCTATTTGGCCTTGGACTCTAAAGACATCATACTAAATTTGGGACTACTAACAATATGTATCTTGTGTTCTATGAATCGCAAATCACGAGGGTGCCTACTTGGCTATGATAAGATAATCAAGGCAATCACATATATTAGTAGTCATATTTTAGGGGTAAATATCACAGTAGTCAGTGAAGTGGAGACTAGATATCACTTTGTTCGCCGATCTCAATGGGGTATCATTTGAATCATTTAAGTCACCATAAATATCAAACGGGCACATTTAAATATGGTTCGGGAAGTGATAATGGTCTTTTATTGAGTTTTACACATTTCTTTTGCATGCCACCACTACGAAATAAAAAATTTGTTAATTCTATTATCTCTGATTATATATTCGGATTTTAAGAAAATTATTTACTATTTGTTTTTAATTTTATAGTTCTTTTTCCTTTGATATGATTTTAAAATTTAAAGCTTGCCAAAGTGATATTTATACCAACTTGTGATTTAAATGATATCCCGTTGATATTGGTAAAGAAAGTGATATCCGGTCTCTCTTTAGTTACCAATTTGATATTTAACCCCATATTTTAGTGAACTTGTCTTTGGATTCACTGATTTTAATCTAGAATGATAGTTACAAGTTTGTAATTATTGGGCCTGCAGTTGGAAAATAAACATTGAATTTAGTGTTTCTCACGCATGATGTGCGAGATCTTCCGACTAAAGAGTATCATGATTAATATTTTCAAGAGTAAGTATGATGTGTATCTTGAGACTACCTACTTGCTGGAATTACAAGCGGGCCTGTGATTAGTTTAGTAACAATGGTACATTTCATATTGTTGTGTGCACACCTTTAAAACATGGCTTAGAATAAAGGGTTCATGTAGGTGTTTTTGAAACGGTATGAACAATTTGTTGGAAATTACAAAAAAAAAAATTGGCAGATGATTGATTTAAGATAGTGGTATTGTAGTTTGGGGTTCAAAGTAATTGATTATATATTTGTATATAATTAAGTTCTAGCTTCTAAGCTTTAGGACTTTGTTTTTTTTTGTTAAGTGTTTGACATGACCTTAGTAAAGCTCATGCATTCTTTGTAAGAAACCCGGCATATAATTTGTTTCATTTACCAAGTATTGCCGGACATTGCAGATGCTAACATATACTATTATTAGCTTCTGACCAGATCTCTTGTTTTCAACAGATCAAGGCCGCTATTTCATGAACATACAGCAAATGCAGTGAGAGCAACGAAACCAGGATGCATCTAACAATTTCATGGTAAAGAAATCAAGCACCTTGGTGTGAAATGTCTTTGGGGTGGGGGGGTTGGTTGGTTGGTTGGTCACTTTACTTTCTGTACCAAGGTTTGTGTAATCTATAATCTAGAGTAGTCATTAAGAGATGATTTGATTAATCATTGTTGTACCTTGAATAATATGTATGATGATGCATGTTAAGCGTAGTGTGTGCAAGATTAATCATCAAAGATAAAGATCAATGCTGGGAATGTTGAAATCATTTTAAAAGATGAATTAAACATTGCTCGAACATATTAGGAACCCGACACATTCAACTTTTATTCAAATAAGATAAGATGCTAAATGATCCAAAATATTATTAACATGCTAAATGATCGAAATGAAAAGGTTACATCTTACGGATGCTTGTAAATGGAACTACTTAACTTCTGACATTTTTCATTTCAAGAAAATATTTAATTCTAAATGTAACTTACTACAGTATATGTTTGAATGATTTTACCGGTTTTGTTAATGTTCGAGTTACACTAGGAAATGAAAATTAAAATAGGATTTACATACGATCAATATGTTAATGTACAATTTTTTTTATTTTTTTAGAAAATGTACTTCCTATCTGCTTTTAAATAACGTTTTTGCTTATTGCTGCTACTAAAATATACCCGTACAAGAATATCTCAAACTTCTTATTAATAAACAAGTTTCTTCTTATTGATGCATGTATATATTAATATAATAATATTTTATTTTTTTAAAGAAAGACATGAACTTACCGTGGTCCGTCGTCGCTAAAACATATTGGTAGCAAGTGCTTTGAACCTTTGTAAAATAAGTTGCTAAGAAAAAAAACAGTTGAAATATGAATAGTAAACTCTGATAATTTTGATGACATACATAGCCTGCTACTTTAATTGTTTGCCGAAATATATTTTATAACGAGATATTTATTTGAGTCGTTTCCGAAATACTTTCTATGTTCTAAAATAAGTGTCGATTTGATTTTTGAACGCATTTCAAGGTGCAAAAAAGAATGACTTTCATATATTATTTTTAGAATTTTCTTTTTCTACATTAAATATAGCATTTGAATTTTTAATTGAAAAAAAATGTAAAAAATAATACATGGAAGTCACTTTTTTTACATCTTAAAATATGTGCACAAAATCAAATCAATACTTATTTTGGGACGAAAGAAATATATATTTATAAACTCAAATTTAATTTGAAAAAATTAGAAAACTAATATAAATCAGATATTTTGTGCTTGTACAGTAAAATTTGAAAAGATGTAGAATAACGTTGCATTTTATCATGTGTTCCGATATATCACCTGTAAATTAAAATTTCGAATTTGTACAGTGCTCGTTTGAAACCGAGTACAGTATTTATTTACGGGTGAGAACATTTTTTTTAATATAGAAAGGAAAGGGCTTTTGGTATTTGGATCTTACCCGTCTGTCCTCCTATATTTCTTCTCTCTCTCTCTACCTCTCTCTTCTCTCTTCTCTCTCGACCTTCTTTCATTACCTGAAAGTTGAAACTAACCAAAACACATCATGAGGATCAGAAAGAACTCAGTCCGAGTTCCATCCGAGTCGGGAACTCACTTGTGCCAGCTCAACCAATCTCCATGGGACGTCCCTACTACCTTCTCTTCTTCAGCTTCAGCTTCAGCTACAGTTCCTCCATTTTTTCAGGTCAGCTCTCTCCTTGATTCTTTTAACTATTATCACTTGTATATTTCACCTATATACACAGATCTAAGATACCCCATTTTGTTATTATTTCAAATCTGCCTCTCCCTTTTTTTTCTACATTTTTTTTTTGCATCGTTGTTCATAATTTTTAGGGTTTGGAGTCCCATCTCGTATTGTTCTATACAAGCCTCAAATATTACAATATATACATGTTTTATGTAATGGGTCATTTCTGTTTTGGTCTTTTGTTAATTGTACATGTGTTCTCTTTATTTGTTTATGCAGGTTCTTGAAAATGAGAGCTTCTTGCAAAATAAGGCTTTAGAGAGGTAACATTTCAACTATGTTCTTTAAATTTAACTGGGTTAAGAATTTTGATTCTAATGTATAATATTAGGGTTTATGCCTATATATTTATTTTTGTACATATATGAGGGGTTGTTAGGGAATAGTCTAGGAGCAGGGAGAGGTATGCAAATGCATTATCCTCTTTCTCCTTTTCCTCTACGACGAGCGAGATATACTGGATATGTTTAATTTCGATTTACATATATACATGTCTTTTTTTTTTTTGGGTATTATTTTACATTTTTGTAGCATTGGCATTAATGTGGGCAGTGTGACTTCGCTGAATATATCTTTGGCTGGTGGAGATAAAGAGGCCGTCAATATTAATTATTGTTCGAAAACGGATGAAAATGGAAATTGGATTTGTGGGCTAGAAGCAAAAGAAGGAGAAACATTCTGTGAATTTCATCTCCAGAGCTACATTCCTTCCGTAACGAAGAAAAGTAGTAGCAATATTAAGCAGGCCAAAAAGGCGAAACCGGAGTCAAACCCGTACAAATCTTTGTACTATTACGACGGGTTTGGACCGACATGGGGAAAGAGGAAAATTGCTCGAGAATTAAGCAAGAGAAGTGAAGATGTGTTCGCAATGGAACTTCTTCCGGAATCCGAAATCTTCAAGGACGTGGAAGAGGATGATACGGAGGAGATCGAAGTTGATGATGGTGATGAGAATGGTAAGAAGAGAGTTAGAAAGCGAATAAAAGCAAGGTCACTCAAATCATTGATGTGAAAACAAAATTGTAATGTAGTAGTTTCGAGTTTGTGTTTTTTAATTATCAAGTCGTTTTAGCTAGGGTGTAGCTTGTAACGCGAAGATGTACCACTAGTATTCTTTCGGGTTTCTTAACGTGGGGTGAATTTGATTTGCAATATACTCCGCATTTGCCATATTTGACTTTTTTTTAGAATGACTTGTGTAATCCGGGCTTGCTTGTGGACTTCTGATGTACGCGTGGACATCTTTTTTTTTTTTTCGAACTAGGTTACTAAACCGTTCTTCGCAGCGATATTAGAATATATTTGTTAAAATAAAAATATTAGAATAAAATTTGTAAAATAAATATCTACAAAATTATATAAATTATCAAATAAAATATATTCTGTAAAATTTGTATTTGGGTAGATAATATTATAAATTATTTACATATTCATTTTGTTTATATAATTTGATTTTTTTATTTTATTGGACCAATACAATTGTCATCTATATAAAAAAATTATATTGATAAAAATCAAAATAAACATATAATATTACTTATATTTATATAGTATTATTAGAAAAGATAATATTAGAACATGATAGTTTGAATTTTAACTTATATAATAGTATTACTTATATATTACTCTAATATATTACTGTATCAAAATACCTGAGAGTATGTTAGTGTTATTAATACGTGCGTCAATCATATCCGGACATATGAACTGAAATTCGTGCAATGATAGGTTGACGATGCTTTCTTCCAATCTCTTAGACGACGTTATGCGTATGAAGAACAATTTAGACCCATGTGATAGTGGTCTATATTTCTCTATATTTCCCTGTACTTGAAACAACTTTCAGATTTTTGATGTTGTACAGGGAGCCTTCCTCTAAAAGATCTTTAAACCGAGAGACCGGAATCTTTGGGATAGTAGCATGGATCAAATTTTTCTGTCATACAACATATCTTAGAAAAGTTAATAACATCATATAATTTGACAAACTAATAAGTTATAAGTATATTGATTTATTAACCTTTTCATCGATCAAAATCATGTCAAGAGTGGTCAGTTCTTCAGTATTTGGATTGACAAATTCTCACATTCTACACACTCGTACTCTTATCATCCAGGTATAGTTGTTGTCGTTCAAAGCATCCACCATGGTGTAGGTCATAGTTATATTGATTGTAAATATGATTGTAAATTTTTGGAGCTATGTTAAAAAGTTTCGGTGTAGATTTTTATTTTAAAAAGCTATGTTATATTTTTTTATATGAATGACCTTTAATTTATAGGTGTTTGTAAGGTGAATAACATGAAAATTCATTATGTTTAAAAGTCAAAAAGTATTAAATAGTAACTTACCTTTCAGATATTAAGTTAATTTGTAAAAGTTATACAACTTTTCTTATAAACATACTCTTTAGTCGTTAAAGAAGATGACGGGGAAGGAAAGAAACTGTTTGAGTTATGGTCCGTATATGAATAATTATTGTAAATTCTAAAAATACAAAAGAAAGTTATAAATAATAATGCATTAGATCCTAAAAATTCGAAAGTAATAAAGAAATTAACATTAAATCTTAAAAATTTGTAATTTTTCAATTCCATTTTTACAAATTTGAAGATGATAAAAGAAAATTGTAATTATTAACATAAGATCGTACAAATTTGAAAATAATAAGGAAGTTTGAACATAAGATCCTACAAATTTGAAAATAATAAGGAAGTTGTAATTTTCTAATTCATCCGATCTTACAAATTTGAAAATAATAAAAGAAAGTTCTATCAAGTTTGAAAATAATAAAAGAAAGTTCTATCAAGTTTGAAAATAATAAAAGAGAAAATTGCAATTATTAACATAAGATCTTACAAATTCGAAAATAATAAGGAAGTTGTAATTTTCTAATTCAAAGAAAGTTCTATGATGTTTGAAATTAATAAAAGAAAGTTCTATCAAGTTTGAAAATAATTACAAACTCGAAAATAATAAAGGAAGTTGTAATTATTAATATTGAAAATTGAGAAAAAATGAGAAATTTAGAAAAATAGAACGAAACGATTTGAGAGCCGCCATCTCACCTCCCCGTCTTCTCCTTAATAATAAAAGAAAGTTCTATCAAGTTTGAAAATAATAAGGAAGTTTTAACATTAGATCCTAAAATTTTAAAAATAATAAGGAAGTCGTAATTTTCTAATTTCTCCAATCTTACAAATTTGAGAATAATAAAAGAAAGTTTTATCAAGTTTGAAAATAATAAAAGAAAGTTCTATCAAGTTTGAAAATAATAAAAGAGAAAATTGCAATTATTAACATAAGATCCTACAAATTCGAAAATAATAACAACGTTATAATTTTCTAATTGAAAGAAAGTTCTATTAAGTTTGAAAATAATAAAAGAAATTTTTATCAAGTTTAAAAATAAAAGAAAGTTCTATCAAGTTTGAAAATAATAAAAGAAAGTTCTATCTATTTTGAAAATAATAAAAGAAAATTCTAAATAATAATGCATTAGATCCTAAAAGTTCGAAAAAAATAAAGAAATCGACATTAGATCTTACAAATCTGAGAAGTTGCAATTTTCCAATTCCCTTCCCACAAAATCAAAAATAATAAAAATGAAGTTGAAAATTTTCAATTTTCTTCCTACAAAATCGAAAATAATAAAGGAAGTTTTAATTATTAATATTAATAATTGAATAGAACGAAGCGATTTGAGAGGCGTCACCTCACCGCCTTCGTCTTCTCCTTTATATAAATACTAGTTGAAAATGCCGCGCTTCGCGGTAGCGTAATAATTTTTTTAAAAAACTCTATCAAATAAATTACGAAAATTACTCGGTCCTCGCTAATAAGCCGTCCTCCCATGAAACGCGATTTCCTTTTTAATATCAAAATCTCAAATTTAATATATTGAATATATATTTGTCTTATATATTAATTTTTATGTTATCATACTCCTTTCTAATGAGGCACTCTTTCGTTGAAAAAATACCTATATAACTTTACATATTTTAATTCAAATAAAACTTTTAGTTATATATTACAAACACTTATTGTACTTCCAATAGAACTTTTAATTGCAAGTACTTCTTTTATATCCGAACTCTTCTCCTCTGTAAATCGAAACACCTATTCTACTTCAAATAGAACTTTGCAAGTACTTCTTTTATATTTGAACTCTTCCCCTCTACAAATTCAAACACTCATTCTACTTCAAACAGAACTTTTAATTATATCTCTTCGTTATAAATTCAAACTCTTCTACTCGATAAAGTCGAACACCTATTCTACTTTTAATATGTTAAAGGATATTTTTTTTATTTATCAGTATTTAAAATTCTAAAATTTTAGAAAATTAGAAAAATAGATTGAAACGATCTTAGGGGCGCCACCTAACCTTCCGCGTATTCTCCTTTATATATATATATATATATATATATATATATATATATATATATATATATATATCTCGATTATGCATAGATTTGCGAGTATTTACAAAAATTGAATTTTAAAATATATATGTACATGTTCTACTTAAGATTAGTTCTAATTTATTTTTTAAAAATTAATTCATGTTTTTAGACAAAATACATTACTATGTTTTATTTTTAGCTATATTTTTTCATGATAGATTTTTGTTCTTTTTATATAAAAATGGGAGAAATAACTTATTATGTTAAATGATGGTTTATTTATTTTAAAAAATAGTATGTAAGTTTTTAAGAGAAACCAAGATTTTTTGCAAGAAAAATATGATATTCGGCTTCTTCTTTTTCTATAAAATTGACAATTTTTGACCGATAAAACTCAAATTTATCAAGATTTGACTGCAAACTGAGTATTATCGTTTCATTGTTTTGAAAGTTTAAAAGTTACTTCTAATAATAAATCAAATTTATTATCGAATGATAATTCTTATAATTTTTATATGTTCCAATAATTATTATTTTGTGGTCATGGTCAGTGTTTAGTCTAATTCATTTAAAAAAAAAAAAAAAGATTCCCCTTTTTGTGAAACAAATGAAGTATAATTTATAAGAACAATTTTTATATTCCACAGCAGAACGACACTAACTTGTGCTGTAATAGAACGAATGAATATGAGTTATTAATTAAGTGCAAATTTAAACTAAATACTAGTTTAGTAATTCAAAAGAACAAAGATTTAACATGAAAATGAGCCTTAAAATATGTAGTAATAGTTTATTATTTAGTTAAAACAATTTCCTCCATCACATTTCATTCTTACATTATTATTGGGTACAGGGTTAAGAAAATTGAAGAAACAAAATGAAGAAAAGTAAGCAAGTTAGGAAAGAGAGTGAAAGCCGGTGAAATTCATTAAATTTAGTAAGCAAGAATTTTCTACTTCAACAAATATTAATATCAATGAGACTTTTTAAAACAAAATCGGATAAGATGGAGTGAGTACTTGCGGTTAGGAAAATGGGAGTAAATAACATGATAAAAACTAATACTAATGGTGTAACCAAATTTCTGTCGGATCGGACTCCCACGAGTTTCTTCGGGTTAACCTGCAGAGAGAAGAATGCGAGGGATGTGCCCCCCAATTCACCTTTGATGTGAGAATAAGTTAATCGGTTCCTGGTGAGTGAAAACGAACGTACAAGAGCTTGTGTTGTAATGTAAGTAGTGAATAATAATCAATGAATAAGTGAAACCTGATTGATGCTAATATACTCTCCAGAAGTTATTCAGTTCATATGTCTTCGGGACCATTACACACGTGGCCGGCGTGCTTTCTCACGTCTCGGAGATGAACTACACCAAGTCTTAATGGACTAACGGTCGTCTTGGCCCGTAGATAATGGGTTTCGCTCGACTTTCCAAAATGAGTTTGGTTGCCTAGCCCAACTGTATTCGAGCCTCCAACATGTCCCTGTGTTTCGGTCGGATGTCCCATTCGATCGGAGACCAAACTCATGTCTGTCATCGGGATAAGCCCTGAGGTATCGTGCTTCGTTCTTATCGCTACACAAAGCGATGACGACATATCTCGTGGAGAAGCGTGTTCTTTTAATGATGACAACTGTCAGACCCAGAGATCCGTGCCCCATCTTAATCGTCGAATTCAGAACGTTTCTGAAGGAAATCAATCCGTGACTGTTTCATTCTCATGTCAAAAGATATATACATCTTACAAGATAAAGTTTTGGCTAACTAAACGCTAACAGCTAGGCTACAAATCAGGAAACTAAATACAAATCAGGAAACTAAATATGTGCTAACTGAAAATAGAATAAATCTATTAAACATAATATATACAGATGCTATATTCTAACACACCCCCTCAGTTGAAGCAGGAGGTTCTCGTATGCTTAAACTGTCTCTGAAATCAGTAAATAAGATGCGCGGAAGCCCTTTTGTAAAAATATCTGCAATTTGGTAACGAGACGGTACATGAAGCACTCGAACTTCGCCACGAGCCACTTTTTCACGAACGAAGTGAATATCCATCTCAATATGTTTGGTGCGTTGATGTTGAACAGGATTGCCAGATAAGTATATGGCACTAACATTATCGCAATAAACCAGTGTAGCCTTCTGAACCGGACAATGTAATTCTAAAAGCAAATTCCTGATCCAACATGAATCAGACACCACATTAGCAACACCCCTGTACTCTGCCTCAGCACTGCTGCGTGAAAGAGTTGGTTGCCGTTTCGAGGACCAAGATACTAAGTTATCTCCGATGAAAACACAATAACCAGAAGTAGACCGACGGGTGTCGGGACACCCACCCCAATCGGCATCAGTATATGAGACAATACGAGTCATATCTGACTTATACAAATGGAGGCCAAAAGACAGAGTACCCTGAACATATCTTATGATACGCTTTAGAGCACTCATATGCTCGTTAGTCGGAGCATGCATATGAAGACATATTTGTTGTACAGCGTAGGATATGTCAGGTCGAGTGAATGTGAGATACTGAAGAGCACCTGCAAGACTACGGTATTTAGTTGGGTCATCATATGGAGTGTCTGCAGTAGCACTAAGTTTGGACTTAGTATCAACAGGAGTTGGACAAGCACTGCAGTTAGACATGCCAGCACGCTCTATAATTTTAGTAGCATACTGCTTCTGGGATAAGAACAGACCATGAGCATGACGAGTAACAGCAATGCCCAAGAAAAAACTCAAAGGACCAAGATCCTTCATAGCAAACTCTGAAGCTAAGATGCTCATAATAGACTTACGAAGACTAGTTGAAGAAGCTGTAATTATAATGTCATCGACATATAACAGAATATAAGCAACATTAGACCCGTTCTTGTAGATAAACAGGGAGTGATCTGACTTACTGTGAGAGAACCCAATGGTAGCAACAAAATCAGCAAATCGTTGGTACCACGTACGAGGAGATTGCTGTAATCCATATATAGATTTCTTCAGACGACAGACATAATCTGGATAATTTTTGTCACGAAAACCCATGGGTTGATGCATATAAACTGTTTCGTTGAGATGACCGTGTAAAAACGCATTCTTTACGTCCAGTTGATGAATGGACCAAGACTGAGAGAGAGCAATGCTGAGAACCGTTCTAATGGTAGCTGGTTTAACAACAGGACTAAAGGTCTCATCACAATCAACACCCTTTAGCTGAGTGCTTCCATCACCTACAAGACGAGCCTTATATCGCTCAAAAGAACCGTCAGATTTATGTTTGTGGCGAAAAATCCACATAGACCGAATTACATTTACATTCGGTGGCCGAGGCACTAACTCCCAAGTCTCATTATCAATTAAAGCATTAAACTCATCTAACATTGCATTGTTCCAATTATGATCACGAAGTGCACTAACAGGATTTTTGGGAAGAGGAGATATCTCTGTAGTGGTGGACGTGTGATAATTGGAAGAGTATTTGGGGTTGGGTTTAACAATGCCATGAGAAGCACGAGTACTCATGCGGGTGGTTGTGGGATTAGTGGACCTTGTAGGAGGAGCTCGGGGAGGTTGCACGAAAGGAGTAGGAGGAATAGGTTCTGGGTCCGTGTGAGACTGCGACCTAGAATGAGAGAGAGTAGGCGAGTCGGGCGGTGCATTTGGGTCAGGCTGTGTGACATGGTGTGTGGTGTTTTGAGTGATATAATGTAATACTTGAGGATTAACATCATCATTCAAGAACTCATAATTTGGTGGTTGTGGTTTATGTATTTTTGAAAATGGGAATTCAGTTTCAACGAAACGAACATGGCGACAAATTATGATTTTTCCACTAGACATGTCATAGCATTTTGAGCCACGACGATTAGGAGCTGGACCTAAATAAGCACACGGGGTCGACCTTTCTTGTAATTTATGAATGGTAGCAGAAGGAAATAACGGGAAACATAAACAACCAAATGTGCGCAAACCCGAATAATCAGGATCACTTTGATATAGAATTTGAGTAGGTGATTGTTTATTCAATACCTTAGAAGGGAGAATATTGAGAAGATATGTAGCCATGGCTAAGGCATGATGCCAAAAAGAAGGTGGCATAGAAGCATGAGAGAGTAGTGTTCGTATAATATTATTTATGGATTTGATATGTCTTTCGGCCTTGCCGTTTTGAGGAGAGGTATGAGGACAAGAGAGACGGAAAAGCATGCCATGTTGCTCAAAAAATTTGTGAAATGAACCATTGACGTATTCTGTTCCATTATCACATTGGAAAGTTTTAATATTTCTTTCAAATTGAGTTTTGACTAAAGCATGAAAGGTGAAGAAATGTTGTTTAACTTGAGATTTGTTTGCAATTGGAACAGTCCATAAAAATTTGCTGTAATCATCAAGAAACAAAACATAATAGCAATGGCCAGAACTACTAACAATAGGAGAAGTCCATAAATCACTATGAATAATATCAAACGGTAGAAAAGTATATGACATAGAATCAGAAAACGGAAGTTTAGTCTGTTTTCCAAGAGAACAAGAAGAACAAAAAGTTTTACGAGCCTTATTACAATCAATCAAATTTTTGTTGCAAAGATACTTAACAATAGCATTTCCCGGATGACCTAATCGGTTGTGCCAAATGTTCGATGGCAAAGCAGTAAAAGCAGAATGATTGTTAGGAGAAATGGCTGGAGTGGTGGAGACAAGTGGGTATAATTCTCCAGTGCTATTACATCTCATAATTGTGTTCCCCGTCTGTAAGTCATTCACAGAGAAACCAAAAGGGTCAAAAGAGATAGACACCTTATTATCAGATGTAAACTTACGAACAGAAATCAGATTTTTAATGAGTTTAGGAGCATGTAACATATGGTTTAGAGTAAATGGTGGATATGGGGGAGGCAATTTAGTGCATCCGTGACCAACAACTGGAATTAAATCACCACTACCAACAACAATGTTATGATGCTTATTGCTAGAACTGAAATAAGATGAGAAAATACCTGCATCTGCTGTCATGTGAGATGTAGCACCAGTATCCATATAGTAGTTACCATCAGGTTGAGAGACGGAAAGAGCATGCATAGCAGCCTCAATATCAGTAGGAGTGTAACTCGGAGTAGGCATGAAATTTGGAGCAGGAGAAGCAGTAACATTAAAAGCTTGAGGTCGAGGTCCAAGTAAACCGGACTTAGAAGAAGGAGGACGGTTGGCCGCTGCAATAGGTCTTGGCTGCCAGGAGTATGCTGGAAAAGGACAAGGCGGAATAGTCCACCCACCCCAACTAGGCCATTGTTGAGGGACTGACTGTTGCCGTGGTTGGTATTGTTGGGGCTGATATGGTGTCTTACCAGGCCCGACTCCATTAAAATGCTGTTGAGCCTTTTTTTATACCATTATTTTTCACAGTCCTCCCTTTATTATTGTTGTTGCGCTTGTTTCTGGCAGAGGAGTCAGACGACAAAGAAGAATCAGCCGCAACCATAGCACCATCACTTGACTTACCTCCACAACCACCTGTTTCACGAACGTGACGAGCCTTGATAGTACGTTCTGCCATTTTCAACCTCGAGCGACAACTTTCAAAGGATGGCAGAGGCTCCTGATTTTGAATAAAATCCACCGTACCACTGTACGCCTCTGGTAAAGATCCAATGAGACGTAAAACTAGACGACCATTGTTCACAGGAGCATCAACATCAGCCAACCTGTCTGCTAGAGATTGTAGATGATTACAATAATTATCCATTGAGGTGAAATTCTCAAAAACAGAATTAGTAAATTCCTCCTCGAGATGAGTAGCCCGAGAGGCTTTGTTGTCCTGAAATAGTGCTTCAAGACGATTCCATGCCCCTTCCGCTGTGTCATTGCGTTTGAGGATGGCATGAAGAAGATCATTCGAGACGGTGCCATAAATCCATTGTAATACAACAGCATCCAAACGCGTCCAAAGGTTCAGATCTTCAGACTTATAGGCCTCGTAAGCTGCCTTAGCCTTCGCTTCAGTTGGTGGAACCAAATGATCGTAAAGATCATGAACCCTAGCAAGATTGGTAAATAAAGTAGCCCAAGAATGGTACAAGCCCTGCTCATTGTCTAGTGTTATAGGAACAAGAGATTTAACATTAGTGATGGTAAGGGCGGAGTGAAACTTGGGAGAGGCAGATGTAGAAGCCGCCATGACAGATTGAAGAAAGAAGAAGAAACAAGGAGAAGACGAAAATTAAAGCAAGAGAGGATTGTAACCTCGCTCTGATACCATGAAGAAAATCAATCCGTGACTGTTTCATTCTCATGTCAAAAGATATATACATCTTACAAGATAAAGTTTTGGCTAACTAAACGCTAACAGCTAGGCTACAAATCAGGAAACTAAATACAAATCAGGAAACTAAATATGTGCTAACTGAAAATAGAATAAATCTATTAAACATAATATATACAGATGCTATATTCTAACAGTTTCCATCTGGGCCGTCGAATCCAAAATTCTTCACTTCCCTTGTCCAAACGTCACTCAACTGTCTTATAAAACACAAATTTCCCAATTATTCCCCTTCATATCACTTTCAAAACATTCTTTACATTTCATCAGAAAATCCAGTCGTTAAGCATTCCAAGATCGTCTCCAAATCCCCACATTCCAGTCTTTGCCTTCTCGCTCCATTAATCACAAGTAAGTCCTTAGAATCACTCTCTTTTCTTTCGTTTGGCACTTAATAACATGCATGCTATAGATTGGGTACTTTTTCATTGTTTGTGAATGTTTAGAATACTGCTTTTGGGAAAAATGAAACTATATATGTAAACGCATGATGTATGCGACATAAACGTTACTCTGTTTAGGTCGAAAATGTACTAGGAGACTTTAGTAACATGTCAAAAATAAACCTCCTATCGTTTTATGCACATAGGACAAGGTAGTAATAGTACATATCCAACTTACTGAGACATTTGTGACCTAAGAACACTCTTTGGGATGATTTTGTCCCATCAACACTCTTTGGACCATTTGAACCCGTTTAGAACATTCCTCGCCACCCCAATTTAGTTATTAGGATTCGTTTGTCCGATCCTGGCCCTCTGTACTCGGCCTTACCGTTCTTAATTTCCCTTATCTTTGAAAACTTCTCTGAGTACGTGGCTAACATCTCTTCATTTCCGAATGCAGGAGTTATGGATCGGTCGACATCCGAACTGGGACATTCCTTAGAGGCCGAACCCTCAGAGAGGTCTCCCTTCAGTATTATTACTGATTTCCCCGTGGCGAACTATTGCTCACGGCTATCCAAAGACACATTGTCTGGATTCGCCGAAGAATACGACATCCCAACCGACGCATGGCACACCTATTTGGCCAGGAAAAAGGACCGCATCTGGAACAACCCTCCAGTGCCTGAAGGATATGGGCAGGTAGCCACGGGTATTTTTGAAGCTGCCTTCAAATGCGGCTTTCGAGTTCCCGTGTTGCCTCTCATAAAGAAACTGTTCGCACAAATGAGCATCGCCCTTGGACAGATGGACCCGAATGGGTTCTTTCATATGAACGGTTTCCAGTGCCGATGTCTAGATGCGGGGTCGAAACTACAACTCGCATGTTTTGGCACCACTATGACTTCAAGAAGAATGGCAAGAGTAAGGGCTTCTACACCATATCCCGAGGGACTAATAGGACTGACTGGGTAGAAACAAATTCCAATAACAAAGGAAACCATGACAAGTGGTTTTATATTTCGGGCCCGAAGATAGCCGCCATGTCCCTGTGGCGTCTGGTCGACCCATCGGTCCAAGTGGTGAAGCCCTCCTTAATAGGCACCGAAGACCACAAATACAACCACTTGTGTCAATTTGACATGGGCCGAATCCCGTTAGAAGATCTTCGGGACAAACAATGGGTCTTCTCCCTATGGGGTAATGGTAACGGGCTCTTTAACCTTTATCTTAGGATTCCCTTCCTGTATTTTCCTGCATTTTTTCAACTGTTATCCTATATTTAACATGTTTTTTTCGCAGTGTCTACCCGAAAAGAAATCGTTGAGAGGAAAAGGCTAAATTCCAGGCCTCTCAAATGGCCCAAGTCGGGGAATCGTCGACCCCAAATCCTGAAGGGGGCGACCAGAGTGCCCCGGAGATATCTGATCCTCCTTCTCCCCGCCAACAACCCGATCAAGCGGGAAAGGCTCCGTTGTCGTCGGGTTCTCGGAAAAGAGTGCGAAGAGGGAACGTCGTCAAGACATACGTCCCCCAGTGGGCTGTGCTGGAGACGGATACTCTTGCCACTCCCGCTCCTATGGCAGCCAAGGACATAGGTCCAGACTTGTGTTGAGCTCTTATGTTGCCGACTGACCGACCTAAGTACGAACGGCTATGTCCGGTGGGTGCTTGTGCCGAACTGTTAGGACTTCTTTTCATGGTAAGTATTTATACACTTTTATTTTCCATCCGTCTGTTTTTTTGTTCGCCTTGTGTGACATTTTCTCTTTATTTTAGGCTGCGTCGATGGCTGCTGCGGTCACCGATAAGGTGCAGAACTTGCATCTCCGTTTTAGCCAGGTCGAGCAGATGGAAGCCCGGGCAACTCAAGCCGAGGAGGCTCTTCGGATGGTCAAAGAGGACCTCGAAAAGCTGGAGGGGCATGCGAAGATCTTGAAGGAGGACCGAGAGAGGCTGTAGGACAACAAGGCTCTTCGGACTCGGGTCTCCAATAGGAATCTACAGCTCAAAGCCGCCCAAAAGCTCGCCTGCAAGGAGGCTAAACTGAGGCGAATGTCGAGGAGCGGTGCTACCAGATGGGCCACGACGAGGTCGTGAAGAGGGCCGCCACTTTGGGCTTGGGTCACAAGCCCCTCATCGAGGAAGGCTTTGAAGATCCCGTTGGTCACCTTGATGCTCTCGAAGAGCCCCCTTTGGTTTCATCCGGCGAAGACGAGGAACTTTTTGAGTAGATATATTTTTCCTTTTTCAAATTGTCTTTTGTTGCCTTCGGGATGTAAACATTTAACATTTCGACCTTCGGGCTTTTAACAGTTCGGCCTTCGGGCCTTTAGTATTAATTTCTTGCGTTTTGGAATAATTTTTCCTTTGCACAATTTTAAGTTTATGTGTCTTCGGCTTTTAATATGCCCTAACATAGTTTTAATTGATTTATGTATCTTTGGCTTGAAAATTGCCTTAACATAATTTTTATTTAGTTTTGCGTCTTCGGCTTAATTTTGCCTTAACATATGCGACTTCGGCTTGAAATTTTCCTTGGCATATTTCTAGTTATTTCATGCACATTCAACTTTTAATTTGCCTTAGCATATTTCTAGCTATTTTATGTGTCTTCGGCCTTTAATTTGCCTTGGAATATTTGCCCCCAAATATTTTGGAGATTGGGCGATCGACTCTTCGGTCATTTGTCCGATGTATAATATATTTTCCGTTTATAAGGTAGAAGGAATCAACATTTATCTATTTTGGTTGCCCCTAGATAAGTGTTGGTAAAATATTCCTTTGTATTACTGACTTTGTGTAGCTCAACTTATTCGCATGATTAAACAATATAATAAGACACTGATGTCAAATCATCGCAATAGCATAAGGATTTGAAGTAGCCATGAACATATGATTTAATTGATAACATTTCATAGTTAAACTACACATGCTCTTTCTTAGGGAATTCAAATACAAATTGAATTAAATATGCTAAATTCCAAAATGAAACGATAAAAAGGCCTTACTACTAAAGTCATTTTCAAAAGCGAAGCAGAACTCATTGGTAAAACCTGTGTAAGAGCGATGCATGCCAAGTGTTTTTAATTGGATCGTCGTCCAAACTTGCCAACTTGTAGGTTCCCGGACGAACAACTTCGATCACCTTGTAATGTCCTTCCCAGTTCGGCATTAGTTTTCCTTGTTTCGTCGGCATAGAGGTGGCCAGTTCCCGCAGAACTAAATCACCCACCATGAAAGTTCTTTTTTTGACTCCCGAATCATAATATTGGGCCGCCTGGAGCTGATATTTCAGATTCCTTTGGTGGGCAGCCTCTCTTTCTTTTACCTCCTTCGGATACCTCAAATTCCTGGTCCTTTTCCAAGTCATCCAACATTATAATTCGGGAGGTCTTCTGATCGCCCCTCATTTCCCCGATACCTTGTTCGGTCGCAAACTTTAGCTTTAGATGGGGGACTGAGGATACTTCCTGAAAGGATGTAAGAGTTGCCCTTCCTAAGATTGCATTATTCGGGCTTTCCACCCGAACCACATAGAATTTCACCTATTTTTCAACTATATACGGTGTTTTACCCAAAAGAACAGATAAAGTAATGGTACCTTCAATCAGGACTGACTGGTTTCCAAATCCGTATAGGGGAGCTTCATGACACAGTTCCAGCTGTTCACCTCCTAAGTTCATCTTGCTATACGTTCGATGATACAAGATGTTCACCGAACTTCCACCATCGACCAACACTTTCCAAATCTTATTTTGCCTGATCACATGGTCAATGATCAGAGGGTCTTCATGAGGCCATATCACATCCTCGGTAAACACGATTGGCATCGCCTGTTTGGCTGACTGGAACTGATACAAATTGTACACTTGTCTGGCGTACCTCTTTTTCGCAGTCTTGCTGTCTCAGTCTAGGGTGCTTCCTCCAGAAATGGTCTTCACCTCGCCCCTATACCTCTCTCTATCTTCAGTCTCCTTCCGCTTGTCTTCCTTCGGGGCTAGCTTGTCCTTTAGGCCTTTGACAAACTGATTCAACTCTCCATCTTTAATCATTTTCTCAATCAGCTTCTTCAGATGGTAACACTCATCAGTGTTGTGACCCTTGTCTTTATGGTACCATTCTTCTTGTGATCAGGCGTCTTCATTCGGGCTGGGCGAATGAAACATGGCTTCCCTTTTATCTCATGGAGAATTTTTGAGATAGGTGCATTCAAGGGAGTAAACACCATACTATCTCCATCTCTTCTTCGTTCGGCCCCCTTGTCTCGGCCCTTCACCTCGCTTCGCCTATCATCATACTTTCGACTAGACGCATACTTGTCCCATCATTTCTTCCCACGATCCTCTCTCCGGCTCTCCTTATATCCTCCAATCGATTCCATCTTTCTTCAGATACTTTCTCCTCTCAAGTATATATCATTTAAAGATTTAAGAGGAATATCATAGAGAGAGGATAAGAGTTTCTTACCTTTGATGGGGTCTAAACCGGCTGATAGGAATCCAGCTACTTTCACCTTATCCGAATTCGTGACCATCCCAGCTTCTTCTTTGAACCTAGCCAAGTAATCCCCCAGCTCTTCGTCCAGCCTTTGTCGGCAATGAATCAGAGCTTCAGTGTCTTTCTCTCTTCGGCACAAATGGGAATAGTGCCTCAGGAACTTCCTCTTTAATTGGTCATATGAACAAACTGACCTAGGCTTCATGGATCTATACCACATGGTAGCAGCACATTTTAAGTAGGTCTTAAACATCTTGCACAACATTATATCACAATGACCCATACCAGTCATAAGGGACTTATACTTCTCACAGTGATCCTCGGGATCGCCTTTACCATTAAATTCATTCATCTTCGGAAATTGTCTTCCGGGTGGAGGCTTGTATTGCTCAATCTCTTCTGATATGACGGGCTCATGACTAACCCTTCGGTCGCCGAACATAGCCTTCTCCAATCGGCTTAATTTGTCTTTCATACAGGAGTCTCTTTCATCTTCAGTATCCGAATGGGCCATGATTTTAGATCAGGTTCTCCGGGGTACGATTCAGAATCCGAAGACTCATATTCATCGTTATACACCCTCTTCTCCTTCCTTTGTCCAGTCACTATCAAAGTTCTTTCGCCTACTTCAACAGCATCTTGGAGGGCTTTTTCTTTCGCATCCAGTTCGGCCCTTCGGCGTTTATTGGCCTCCAGTTTTGCCAGATCGGCCTCCCTCTTCTTTGCTCTTGCTTGGGCTTCTTTCTCCGCCTGTTCCAACTCATTTTGTTTCTCATTCTTTGAGGTTGTTTCCTCGCGCCACTTGAGAAGCATGGCCTTTTGCACTTCGGGGGTGGGCATTGGACCATCTTCTATCTCAACATCGAAATTAAGAACACGATTTATCAGTGGTGTGGAGGTGGAAGCTCCTTGGCGAGGAGTTTCGGTAAAACCGGGCGGCTGATCGTTGGTATTATCAATTACCATCGTATTTGTTTGGTTTGCTTCAAGCTTACTTGTACGTCCCACAGACGGAGCCAAATGTTGGAACCAATTTTTTGTCGGGTCGGACTCCCATGAGGTTCTTCGGGTAAACCTGCAGAGAGAAGAATGCGAAGGATGTGCCCCCGATTCACCTCCGGTGTGAGAATAAGTTAATCGGTTCCTAGTGAGTGAAAACGAACGTACAAGAGCTTGTGTTGTAATGTAAGTAGTGAATAATAATTAATGAATAAGTGAAACCTGATTGATGCTAATATACTCTCCAGAAGTTATTCAGTTCCCATGTCTTCGAGACCATTACACACGTGGCCGACGTGCTTTCTCACGTCTCGGAGATGAACCAGACCAAGTCTTAATGGACTAACGGTCATCTTGGCTCAAATGGACCGTAGATAATGGGCTTCGCCCGGCTTATCAAAATGGGCTTGGTTGCCTAGCACAACTGTATTCGGGCCTCCAACAACTGACAAGAAATATTTGACAATAATTTAACTTAATGTAATTATACTAATCTTAAAATGTTGATTATATGCCTCATCGACACACGTATTTAGTATAGAAAATTAATAAGAATATTAGGCTTTAATTTTTTCATAGATTTAATTATATTTTGCATCCCCTAACTTTACTCCAATTTCAATTATGTATATGTAGTTTCACAAATTACACTTTGCATCCCCAAACTTTAAATTATAAGTCGAATCACAATTCCTTTTACGTTTTCTATCAAAGATATTATTGTTTTTAACGAATATGTTGACAAATGCTATATAAAATTATTGTAGTGATGATATAAATTTTAGATTCTAAACATATAACTAATTTTACACTTTTAAAATTTTTAAATCATAATTTAATAATATTTTTTGACCATTAATCAATTATAATATATTTATAAAAAATTGAACTAATATGTTTCCATTATATAAAGTTGTGACTACTATGATATATAATACATATAAAATCATTAAAATATATTTGTACTATCTTAAAATATAAATTATATAATCATTGCACAATTTGATGTCGCATTTGTCAATACAATCGTTAAAAGTAATATTATATTTGATAAAAAAAATTTATAAGGCGTTGTGATTCGACCTATGATTTAAAGTTTCGAGATGCAAAGTGCAATTTATGAAACTACATATACATGATTGAAATTGGAGTTAGGATGAGGGATGCAAAGTGCAATTAACTCTTTTTCATATTATCAATAAAAATATAATCCTAAAAACATATTTAATGTCGTAATTAATATCTCTAGGCAATCGATCCATTAACAATGTTGATTATCCACAGTGTCGGTAACCCACAATCTGAGTAGTTATCAAAATCATGTTAAAAACATTTTATCCAATTTGAATATAAATTTTCGTCGGACGAATAAAGTCCAGTCCAAAAAGACGCAATCGAGGCATGGCTAGAAAATCCCGTTGAGCAATAACAAGGCCACATAATTCAATATAGTTGAAAAGGACATCGATAGAATAATTTCAAAACTTATCCTAAAATATAATTGTTTCCATGTTTAAAAAAATTACCTTCACTTCAAGTAACATAATTCAACTCAAATTATGTAATTCGAGGCTTAAAATACAAGGTTTGCACATTCATAAAAATTAAGTCCAAAGTACTTCATTTTCATAAGATTTGAGAACTTTGTAAGAGATGTAACGACCGATATCATCATTGGATCCACCTATGTTCCGATAAAAACTCATTTCATGTATATTTTAACGACCAAATCTCTAATTTATGATAATAAAATTTTAAGAATTCTCAAATTAAGTTAATTAATAGCTTGTGCATCGATCTATATATGTTTATCACTGCATTATTCTAATTTTAGTTTGTACATATGTGTCCTCCACTATAATTGAGATTTTAACTTAATATGTTTATTTATTATTTATGATTGAATGATAATTGGTGAAAAAATAATCAAAAAAAAAATTAAAATTTAAATATAATATACCAATTTCTAATCAATTTGATCAACTATTAAGATAAAAAAAAAGTTTTCGTCGAGTTATGAACATGAATTGTCAAATCGCATAACCCAACCCAGTTCAAGATTTATTTTGATTAAATGAATCGAGGCATTCAAAATTGAATGTTAAATGTGTAATTATTTAGCAAGTCAAATAAGTTGGGTTGTATTATAGTTTAAATAATTATAATCTCGATTCGATCCAATCCAATCCAACCAAACCCAACCCAACCCAACCTGTTAGGATATTTACATGTATAGGCCCATACATTGTTAATCCATATAGTCTATACTCCTTAGTCAACGCTCCTTAACCTAAATTTTATTTTGTTTACACAGCCGCACATCTCTAATCTCTATGCACTCTCTCATAGTCAAACACTCAGACCTCTCCGTTCGAAACATCACTAGGTTCGTTCTATTTCTCTTGAAAGTTTAAACATCATTTTCATTTTGATCCATGTTTCTTATCATGTTAACATGTTTTATTGTATGTATGATTTTGTTTCCTTTTCCTTTTTACTTTTTTTTCTTACTGAAAATGCATTGAATGACTGATATACATATTTAGATTGCGTAGTTTAAGTGTTAGTTACTTGTTATGTATTATTACATTTCCATTTTGATTTGAATATGACTGAGATGTTTTGTTAGTTATATATATTGTAATATGTGGACTATTGTTTGTATATGTACATCTCGTCAGAAATGCATACGATATTGTGATATATTTAATCCTTCTCGTTGTGATTTAGATGTTTAGATTTTATTATGTAGACACATTTTTATTTTGATATAGATGTATATGAGAATTATAATATATTTTTTGTCATTTTGTGTGTAATTATTAACATAAATTAATCACTTAAGATGATTCTGATTTTGTCACATGCTTTACTCATTTTTATTGCGACTTAGATGTGTATTGTGATTTGATTTTATTAATGACTGTTATTAATTGTATTGATTTCTAGAAAGAAGACAAAGTTGGTAAATTTGTTTGTTAGAATCTGCTTGAACATTTCAAATCATTTATTGTATTTGTCACATTACGCGCTATATTGATTGTAACATGAATTTGCATAAAGAAAATATAAACTCTTGTCAAGTATTGAATCAAAAAGACAGTATTATTAGTAAGATGATTGAGGCATGCTTACTTGGATTATAATATTCGATAAAGTTTTGCTTGATGGGAAGTAAAGACGATATTTTACCAAAGAATGTTGTCAATTAAACTCATAGAAGAAGATCGTTGAAAAATTATACGCAACAACAAGTGAGCACGATTGAGAACCAAATTGATCGTTGATAGATATTAGATTGAGGAACTATGCTCCTACACAGAACTCATTGGTTAAGCTTTCAATGACATTTTCATTTGATATACTGTATCGACATAAGTTTAGCAGGTATAAAACTTTGTCATTGAGTGCTTAAAGTATTCTTGTTATTATCTTTTGATTTGCGTTTAGTGTTATTGAAAATATTTTACACTAATTTCAAAAAAATTTGACTCCATGCACTAGTGTGCGCTCAAAATTGTTTGAAGAGGTGAAATTTAATCATAATAAAGTTAAACAAACATATGAGCTAGTTTAGTATAATGTTCACTGTTCAGTACTAATTATTTTTTTGTTTTTTCGAAATTGATATAGGGCATTGATGCATCGAAAACAATGATCAATTTATCACAACTCACAAGGTATGCTACGATTTTGTTAGAACTATTTAGACCATCGATAATTTGGGAATCTATGACTTTTATAAACTCTAAAATTCACATTGTGATATACATATAACTAATATTTTAGTATGTGTGGTCATTTTTCATTATTCATATCTTATTTTTGAATAATTTAATTTTTATTTGAAATAGTTTTGATTCTTTTTAGAATAACTATATATGTTTTCAACCGAATCAATTAGGGTTACATAAATTACTGATTTGGAGTAATAAATTTGACTAAATTAAGTCTTTCGATCTTAGACCATACCAAATTATATATATATATATATATATATATATATATATATATATATATATGTGTGTGTGTGTGTGCGCGCGCGCGCGCGCGTGTGTGTGTTCTAATTTACGGTCCATACAAATTAAAAATATCGATTTTAAGTACGGATTAGTCCAAACTCGAAAAGAACTGAACATGACCGGATTATATATATATATATATATATATATATATATATATATATATATATATTATTTCTCTTAGATTTTTTTGTTTATTATACATACATATATATATATATATGTATATATTCTACTTTACTATTCAAATTAAAAGGTAGCAAATCAATACTATTATATAATAGACGAAACATTAAAAGTTTGGTTGGTCGGTATGGTACGTTGTGATTTTACTTAATTGCTCGCATTTTGGTTGGTCAGTATGGTACGTTGTGATTTTACTTAATTGCCCTTAATTAATTGTACTTCGTATTTTTACTTAATTAAACTTACTTATTTATAGAAATATATTACTAAATAATAATATCACATATTTATAACCAATTACCTTTTTCATCTAAAATACATTTTTTTTTCTATTTTTTTCTAACAAATTCTCCTACTTTTTCAAATATATCACGGGCAATTACCATTTTTAACTAAAATATGTTAATTTTTCTATTTTTCCTTACTAAACCCCCTCCTTTTCCAAAAATATCACGGATAAACCTTTAGTTATTTTTAAACCTATTTTAATATTATAATTATTTTTTAAAAGTTTGCCTATTTTAACATGTCTACTTATTTTTCTTAACAAATGCAATTACTAAAAATATTAAAATATAAATAATCAAATACCTATTTATAACCAATTAACTTTTCAGCTAAAACACATTATATATTTTTTCTAACAAAGTCCCTTTTCTAAATATATCACGGGAAATTGTCTTTTACAATTTAATTTTTCTATTGCTCTCACTAAAATCCGTTCTTTTTCCAAAAATATCACAGGAAACCCTTTACTTATTTATTTTAAAACGTATTTAAATACTTTTAATTATTAAATTTTAAAATCTCATTTTCCAAAAATATCACGGGCATTTACCTTTTTAAACTAAATATATGTTACATTTTTTAGTTTTTCTTACTAAAACCCCTCATTTTTCAAAAAATATAACGGGCAAACTCATACTTATTTATTTTAAAATTTGTTTTAATGTTTTTAATTAATTAAAAGTGTTTAGTTATTTTAACATGCCTACTTATTTTTTGCACAATTACAATTAATAAAATATTAAACAAAATAATAATAAAATAACAATTAACAATCCGTGCATCGCACGGGTTTTAAGCTAGTTATTATAATAATGATAATCCATATAGTTTATACTTTGCATAATAACAGAAATAAACTCCTATATTTATAAAATACTACTATTTTTATGAAGCGAAAGAGATGTTTTAGTTCACATTAAGTTACATAGTAAGTAAAATTCCTTGTTTTTTAAATTTAAACACAAACAAAAATTTGAAATTAAATTTAAAATAAAAAATTTCTATAAATATTGAATAACATTGACGTATGAATGAATGTAATAAGTTTAGTCTTCGATCTATATCTATACTAAATTATAATACTAAAATGAGGTAAAAAAATTTACTTTGATTCACTCGGTAATCATTTCAATTACAATCGTTAGATATTTTAAGTGAAAATGATCATAATTGTTAGATATAATCTTAAAGTTATTTTATAAAGAGATTTGAGGTTGGAAACTCATTAAAATTTACATTTATAGAAAATATATCAAAATTAACATTTATCATATTTGTTTTAAAAATATAATAAATTTAAAATTATATCAGCTACACGGTGTAATATTTTATTTTATTTAATAAAAAATACTTAAAAATTTTAAAAAATTTGAAAGTTACCCGAGGCTCATGGTTATAAGTTAGCATAAACAAGACAAATTTAATATTTAATCCGATCCGGGTAATTTTGTGATCAATCAGGCCCAACTCAACTCATCGCTTAGAAGGTTTGAAGTGATGGATTAAAATTTGATAGGCCTAATCAATATGCTTGGTCCTGGACCTCCTGGTGTTTCTAACTTAATCGACCCAACCCATTTCAATCATATAAATATCGCAATGGCGGACGTAAGAGGTGAAGCAAAGGTGACGTAAGGAGAGACCCAACCCAACCCAGCACGTGAAGGTACTAGAAATCGGGCTGAAAACACAAGGAAGGCCCAATTCACCAAAAATCAAATCTGAATCTGAAATTCTCATCTCATCGGTTACGCCGTGAAACCGCCTCCTCTCCGCGTAAACCCTAGAAAATTCCACCCGTATATATACATCTGAATCGTACACACACAGAAACATATCTGAATAGCTGATTGAATCAGATACAACAATGGAGTTCGCGCGAAAGAGAGGCGCACAAGAAGCTGTCTGGAACGGCGTGTCCAAGAGATCTAAGTCTGGTTCGTTTCTCTCCCCCCTTCACACACACACACACACATGACTCAAATCTGTTACTTTTATTGCTTAAATTCTGTTACGTATCTGAATTCTGTTACTTTTTTTACTTAAATTCTGTTACAAATCTGAATTATGTTACTTTTATTACTTGAATTCTGTTACATATCTGAATTCTGTTACTTTTATTACTTGAATTCTGTTACATATCTGAATTCTGTTACAAATCTGTTACGTTTTGTTATTTTTTGCCTGTTTATTTTGTTCTGTGCTGTTATGTCTTGTTTATTGTTTAGATTTGTTAATACCTTTTGTACCGTAGTTATTGAAGATTATAATTGAATTGATTTTATGCTTCGTTCCGTCTATCTTGTTTTCGTTGTTTCGTATTTGTTGTTTAGCCTAATTGTATCTGTACAAACATTGTTGAATTTACGTATGTGTGTATATAGTCCTACTCGAGTGAGAGCTATTTTGAATTGGGAACCGTAGCTTTGACTTGTGAATTTTGTATTAAATTCACCTGTCTCAGCTCAGCTGCAGCGGTGATTCTCAGTTTCCATTTTACAATTGATTCTCGTTTGAGTATAGGCCTATGTATATGTGTGTTGTTTACGGCTAATCGGCTATATGTATTTCTTCCCTCCTTGAAAAAATGTAAGATAACTAGAAGAGATCTTGTGTTTTAGAATGGAGGGATTACATCATGACTAAAATCTAATTTGGTTATTTATTTTGTAGAATCAATGAAGTTGGTATATTGTGAATCTTTTTTTTTTTCTTTTTTATAATGATGAGGCAATTATTACTATTATCACTAATAATGTTGTCAAGTTTCTGGTTGTTTAAAAATCTACAACTAACTTTACGTAAAAGTGAGCTGAAAAGGAGTAATTAATTCTCTGCCACAGAAATGGACTCGTTTGGAACCGGTGTAGGAAGCAAATCAAAGCCTTGCATGAAGTTTTTCAGGTTTTAATCTTAATTCATCCTAAATAATACTTTAAATTATTAATTAGCGGACACAGAGGTGAGCAGAACTTTGTTGCAAATTATTGTGTTCTAATATATGACAGGGTCATCTATCTACTAATAGTGCTTAATGTTGAAGCACATATAAGGAGAATTGGTGAAAGTTTGAGCACAATCTACTATGTATTTATTATGTTAACTTTTGTGGTAACGGATGCTCTGTAAGAGTTCCTTTTACTCGTTATTGTTTCCAGAATTTTTTGTCAAGGGGTCCTGAGGTGTTGTTTGAGTTCATGTACGGCCTGATTATGTTGAAGAAAGCTGACCTTTTGTATTGTTGACCTCAAATTATGGCCCACTTCTGAAAAAAATATGGTTCTATAAAGCTATTGATTTGAATCTAACATGTTACTTTTTTAGCTCTTTCCAACTTTAAATAGCTTCAGAGGATAAATGTCTGTGTTCAGTTTCCTTGCCTCTGACATTTTCTGGAAGATTATAATATTTTTCGCTACTTCCTACTTCTCATGGCTTAAAAAGTACTCGCATTGGAGTAATTGTCTCACATGTCTCTTTGTCTTGTGCAGTACTTCTGGCTGCCAATTTGGTGAAGGTTGCCACTTTCTACATTATGTTCCAGGTGGCTATAGTGCTATTGGTCAGATGACAAATCATGGTGGGCCAACTGCCAGGAACCCTGGTCTGCCATCCTTTGCTGATGCTCCTTCTCCAACTCTGAAAACCAAGCTCTGCACCAAGTACAACACCCCTGAAGGTTGCAAGTTTGGTGATAAGTGTCGGTTTGCCCATAAGGAGATTGAGCTTGCTAGGCCTGGATTTGAAGATCGTCGACCCTTTGGATCAATGCCCCAATATGGTAGGAGGGCTGAAGCACCCGCACCTGGATTAGCTGCAGCGGCCAACTTTGGTAGTTCTGCAACAGCCAAGATAAGCATAGATGCGGCACTTGCTGGGCCAATCATCGGAAAGGGTGGTGTGAATTCGAAACAAATATGCCGTGAGACTGGTGTCAAGCTTGCTATAAGGGATCATGACACAGATCCTAATCAACGAAACATTGAGCTTGAAGGAAACTTTGAACAAATCAAGATAGCTAGTGATATGGTGCATGAGCTTATCATGAACCTGCGTGCTGCCGCCGGAGGCCCTGCCAGAAACCAGAGGGCCATGCCTATGCAAGCACATCCGGCGAACAATTTCAAAACAAAGATGTGCGAGAATTTTGCCAAGGGGTCATGTACTTTTGGCGAAAGGTGTCATTTTGCTCACGGGCCTAATGAACTGCGAAAGACAGTTGCTTGAGCATTCTTGAAGGACCCATGTCCTAGTATCTTCTCCATTAGTGTATCAGTATTGATCAGGAGTTTCTTTATACATTTTTATTTAGAAAAATCTATTTGGGAATTTGTCAGGCTTTCTAAGTTATGTTTTTTTAGTCAGAAACAATTGCTTGTTTGAAACTGATTGAGTGATTACAAGTATTATTGATTGATTTTGTCGGAAACAATTGCTTGAAACTGGTTGCTTGATTACAAGTATTATGCTGAAAATATAAAATATGCAACAGCGAGTCATCTTTTCTTATGTACTTCCGTACTGGTTATTGATATTTTTCCCAAATTTTATGTTCCGGGTGTGACCCGGCCTTTTACAAGTTTTTGAAATTTTACCACCTGTCATATTACTTTTCCAAATGTAATGTTTCATTATTTGCCAAAAATTATTTCTTTAATGAAAAATATATATACATTGATAGGAAATTAATTTTTGAAAAAATATTTGTTGTACTTTGATTATCATGAAAATTGTTCGATTTATTTATTGAAAAAGAAAATCATTTGTAAGAAAATCATATAGTTTTTATAAATTAAATTTCTTATGTTGAAATATATATATATTTTTAAACGAATCCAAAACAAAAATATAATTTAGAGAATTATTGATTTCATTGCGCTTGTTTGATGATATCTGAAAAAAATCGAAAATTAAATAAATGCTGAAAATGTGAAAATAAATCTGAAAATTAAATAAATATATTTTTTCAGAGAAACAAACTTGTGTAGATGTGTACATACATTGTAGAAAATTCCTACTCGCACTTGTTAACAGCTTAACGGAAGAATCTTAAGTGAACTGTTCATATAAGTGTTGTTCAGATTGTTTGAGTAATAATATAAATTTCTGGACGACAGTGAAATCTTCTGGACGACTCCTGTCAAAATTTCAGCTGAATCGTTCGGCTTGTCTACCTTCTATATTAGCGTTCTATTCTTTTGAATAATTATATTGAATTCATTACAACAAGATGTAGTCATTTATATATCTAATGGATAAATCTAAAAGAGTGCAATAACATGAAAATTAAATTTCTTTTTCAAGCTTTTCCAATCACTTAATTATTATCCTAATAGAATTATCTGAAAAAAATAATAATAACATTTTTACATTCATGTTTTTATTTTTGCTTTTTGAATTTTTAAATTTCATATATGTTGTATAAGACATATTTTTAGTTAAATTTATCAAGACTAATAGATTAATTTATCATCAAATTTAATTAACCACTTGTTGGATTAAAATAGGTAAATTGTATTGTTCAGAAAATGTAAACACTTATTTATCAAACAACATTATTCATCCAGCATTCAGATTTATTATTCATCCAGAAATTTTAATTATTCAGAAAATATGGTTCAGATTTAACAAATGACTCCTTAGCTTCGAGTTTCCGCTTCCAAACATCTGGGCATTTCCTTTTCTCATAGATTTGTAGTACTTGTAAGAAACTAGCTTTATTACCCGTGCGAGTCACGTGTTTATTTTAAAATATTTCATAATTTGTCATTAATTCTGGTATATTTGTTTGTGGTATATTCATATTGATGGTTTCATTACCGAAATATTTGAAAATTTAAATTAGCAATGATTATTATAAAATTAATATATCTATTTTTTATTATATTTTATTTCTTTAATCGGAAGTTCGTGTGATACACATATATTATTTGGATTTGAATAGTTTTTTGTCGATTTTCGAGTAAGTAAGTATTTTAATCTTTCTTTACTGCATAATTTGTTCTTTAAAAAACTTGATATGATTTTGTATACATATTCTTAATTAGTGTTGATGGTTTGGTGATTGAGATATTTGAAAATTTTAAGTTAGTCTTAGTTGTTTGTAAAGTTAATATTCCTTTTTTTTATTGTATTGTATTAGTTGAATTAGAAGTTTGTGTTACATATGTCTATGATTTGGACGTGAATAAGTTGCTATTGATTTTCGAGTAAGTAAGTATTTGATGTTTTTTTACTGCATAATTTTTTTTTAAAAACTCGATATGTTTTTACATACATATTCTTAATTGGTTAACAATGAATAACTCTCTCGCAAATCACTTCGATCACAATGAAGATAACATGAAACTATGTCACATTACTAACCATTCGATATCATAAATTTATGTTATGTATATTTATTCCAATATCATTAATATTTTAAATTATATTTTATTACTTTTTAAATAATATATTTCATTTAAAATATAATGTATGTAAACAATAATTATATATTACAAAACAATTAATATACTTTAAAAAAGATTAGTAATTAATGTGCAAATATATTAATATGTAATAATAGTAGAGAATTAATATGAAATAATTAAGGAAAAGGTAATAATGTCATCCTATGATTTAAAGAGTATAATCGTAATTTCACTCAGTTTTTTTTGTCTCACTCAACCCCCTAATTGTTCTATTATATATATAAATAATAGATTAAAAGATAATAGCAGACACGTTGAATGCAATAATTGTACAGTTATGGATATACTTTATTTATAAAACTATTACTTATACCTCTCAAGAAGCCGCTAAACTGATTCGTGATAAGTTACTCGTTTCACCTTACAATTGTCACTTGACACAAATAATTTAACAATTAATACTTTTAACATTTTATCATAGATATTCAAAAAATTTAAACCAATTTTAGTTAAGATTTGATTTAATCATACGATAACAACTTCAACTTTTTTGTAAAAATCTCCAATACAAACTTTTTTATTAGTATACAAAGAGGAAACTCTTTTGCATTTTTCGGGTTCAATACTTTATATACTAATAGTGTATTTTTTGAAAATGATCAAAGTATAAAATTTATTTATTGAAGACGAGATTTATAATATATAGGATCGTAGTAAAACTAAAGTTTTAATCTATATTAGTATCTAAAATTTCAAAACTGCGTATATAATTTATAAGTTGTTAATATCTTATAATGAAGCATTAATAAATGTTAAATGATGAATAAAATCGGTTTTACGCTTATTATATATAAGAATATAATTGGAATGGAGTAAATAGGTTGATAGTTTTAAATTTTAAAATAAAAATTAAAAAAGACTGTAATAAGTGATAGTGGCTATAGATGTCAACATTTGTCACATTATCACCTAGGTCATGGTTCAATTCTCATTAAAAACAATTTTTTATCATCAATATAAAATTAGAAGGGTAATTTAGTAATTTATTATCATCAATATAATATTGAAAAGGTAATCAGGAATCTAATATATATAATCTGATAGTATATAGAATTTGTAATCTAATAGTATATATAATCTGAGTCATTATATATTTAATACAAATAAACATGATTTACAATATTAAAATATTAATATAATCTTTTTTATGGATCAATTCCAGTTTTATAATATTTTGTATATCTTGCGCGAGTTTTTCTCTAATCTGGTCAAAAATATGATTTTAAGACATTTGTGAAAATGAATTATCTACCTTATCAAGGAGATTACAAGAAAAGATCAAAATAGAATATAACATATTGAGTATTTGCGCATATTAATAAAGAGTTTTATAATATAACCAAAATTGATATCTAGCATAGTGGTAAGGAATGTTATTTCTAATCAAGAGGTCAAGGGTTCAATTCACATTAGAAACAATTGTTTTATCATTAATATAATAGAGGAGGGGTAATTTAGTAATTTAACATTGAATAAATTGTCTCACTAAACCCCTAGTTGCTCTATTATATATACTAGCTCCCTAACCCGTGCAAGGCACGGGTTTGCTTTAAATAATATGTTTCATTGATATATTATTTGTGGTATTTTTCTTCCTTAATTGTAATCTATGTCTATGTATATAATAATTTCCGAACAATTTTAAAGGGGTAAGAAGGTAATTTCACTTTCAAAAATAATTTTAAAAATAGCCACGTCAACATTGTTATAAATCTAATCATTAATGTTATTAATTAAATATGGTTATCACAATCAATCATGCATTTTATTGTTTTTTCACTAATTATGCTAAGTTTTGAAATCAAATTTTAGATTACTACAAATAAATTAAGTTATGCACATTAATATCTTTACATTTGGTATATCCAAAAATTAGATCTTCAAAAAATTTCTATTCCTTTCTTTGATCCTCTCAATTTATTTTCTCTTTCTTGAACACTATCAAATCAATATTCAATTTTGATTTTAATTTAATTCAAAATTAATTAACTTAATTTAATTTTTTTAATTTCAATATATGTTTTTTTTTCTATAAATCAATGATATATGCATGTGTAAGATTCTACTATACGATGAAAATTTCTTAGTGTTAATTTCTTAATGCGTAATCATATAGTATTTTTATTATTTAATTGGTACATCAATCAGACGACATGATATAAATATTTATCACTTAAGTTAGCTAATCATCACAAAATTATGTTAAAAAAGAAAATAAATCATCTTGGATCTTTTTTTGATAAAAAAATTTAAATTTAAATTTTGACTAATTTACCAGATTGACCAAGATTTTTTGAAACTTAAATGGTGAGTTTTGAAAATAATTATATTTACTTATAAGTATAACTTCTTTTCTCTAAAATAAAAATAAAATGTACATAGTTTATCAAATCAAATTTTATATTAATGTCCTATAAATCTGCTAATAAATCACTTTTGTTTTCTCTAAAATAAAGATAATCATTGACTTAATTGAGTCAAACAATTTGAATCAAGATTTACAAAGTTAAAAATTTCTCAAATATCTTTCAAACACGTCTTATATCTTCATAGTTGAAGCTCCTTATGAGCTACCACCATATCTCGAAAGACACCTTCAAATCCAAATTCAAATTCAAAATCTTAAATATATTTTATAAAATAAATTTATAAATATTTTAATACTTTTATCAACATCAAACCCACCTTCTCCTAACAACAAGTAAACTCATGGTCAAATGTTGCAAGCAAAAAGATTAATTTATCGTAAAAAAAACAATTACAAAACGAATTTCTACCTATAAATTATAATTATAGGTTTTATCATTAAATAAATCAAAAGGATGTGATATAGTTAATAAATAAATAAAATTGAAAGCCCGTGCGCGGAACGCGGGCAAGAAAACACTAGTTGATTATAGTGGAAGAAAAATTATAAAACAGTTGTTATTATATGTTTATCAAGGTTTATTATAATTTTAGACACATGTATAATGCTAACAAACCTCTAACTCGCTTGCAAAGGAAGAACAACAAAATATTTTGAGCATAAGTGAAAACTCAAATTGAAGTCAGCTATGCGCTTAAAGAAAGTGTTCAAAATTTTCGTGTAGGACATGAGTACAATTGTAGAAATTCATTGGTTCGATTCCCAAATCTAGCATAATTAAATCTAGTTTTTGCATAAATATACTAACGTGGTTGAACCGTGGAATAAAATATTTCCCCAAAAAGTGTATGTTGGAGTATTAGAGTAACTATATACTATTCAATATTCTAGAAATGATATAAACCAATATTTATTTACTCAAAAATAAAAATCAGAAAAAATGGGAGAAAATGTGGTTTATGTAATAAGAGGTTTGAAAGTAATCTCAAAACAAGGTGTAGCACAATTGGTCATGACATGTGTTCAATTGTGTAGAAGGTCATTGGTTCGATTCTTTGCTATGTCATAATATTTTTAGACTTAACTAAAGGGTTAGAGGGGTAAGAATGTAATCTCACGCGAATAAAATCACTCCCCAAAAACATCATGTTCCGGTATTAGATATAGAATAGACTAGCTTAAAACTCGTGCCATGCACGGATTGTTAATTTTTATTTTATTTTATTTCTTTAAATATTTTATTAATTGTAATTCTGAAAAAAATAAGTAGACATGTTAAAATAGCTAAACACTTTTAATTAATTAAAAACATTAAAACAAATTTTAAAATAAATAAGTATGGATTTGTCAATTATATTTTTGGAAATGAGGGGTTTTAGTAAGAAAAAATAAAAAATGTAACATATATTTAGTTTAGAAAGGTAAATGTCTCTCATATTTTTGGAAAATGAGGTTTTAAAATTTAATAATTAAAAGTATTTAAATAAGTTTTAAAATAAATAAGTAAAGGGTTTCTTGTGATATTTTTGGAAAAAGAATGGATTTTAGTGAGAAAAATAGAAAAAAACAATTGTAACAGGCAATTTCTCGTGATATATTTAGAAAAGGAGGGACTTTATTAGAAAAAATATATAATGTGTTTTAGCTGAAAAGGTAATTGGTTATAAATATGTATTTGATTATTTATATTTTGATATTTTTAGTAATTGCATTTGTTAATAAAAATAAGTAGAGATGTTAAAATAGGTAAACTTTTAAAAAATAATTATAATGTTAGAATAGGTTTAAAAATAAATAACTAAATGTTTGTCCGTGATATTTTTGGAGGGGGACGGGGAGGGGGTTAACAAGGAAATAGAAAAACTAACATGTTTTAGTTAAAAAATGTTTTAGTTAAAAAGGTAATTGTTCGTGATATATTTGAAAAAGTTGGGGAATTTGTTAGAAAAAATAATATATTTTAGGTGAAAAAGGTAATTGGTTATAAATATGTAATATTATTATTTAATAATATATTTCTATAAATAAGTAAGGTTAATTAAGTAAATACACGAAGTACAGTTAATTAAGGGCAATTAAGTAAAATCACAACGTACCATACCGACCGACCAAACTTTTAATGTTTCGTCTATTATATAATAGTATTGATAATAGATAATAGATGGGAACTTTTTTTATCTCAAGCTAAATAAAATTAAATAGCCATGAGTTTTGTGACTGTTATTTTGATTTATTTACTTGGTTACTTATTGTAAATGAATGCGTTTTGCCATTTATCATTAAATATTTGTAAATAATTTATTTTGTCTTATTTATAAATTAAGAAGGTGACCGATTAAATTGTTCATATAACGACTACCTCAAATCCTTATTCTCTAAATTATTTGACAGTAATAAAATGAGATGAAATATGCGAAAAATGAGTACGTGTGGTCGAGATAACAATATGGCACTACTATTACCAACGGTCGAGATCACTCCTAGACTTAAGACTTAACCAATCATAAAACAATTCCAAAGTCCCAAGGCCACACTCGGTTTTGTTTTATATCTTTTTATTTATTTCATTGTTTTAATTTATTTAACTTGTTAATTTATGTCGAAAAAGTTTACATTAATTTAAAAAATATATTATATACATGTATAAAGATATATTTTACAATAAATATTTTAATAAAATATGATTTCACTCAAACAATAAAAAAGTATGGTACACAAAAATAATTAGAAAATCAAAAGAAAAAAGTGCATAAAAACAAAGAACATTAAATTAATTATTGAATACACAATAATCTATACTATTATATTAAAGACGAAACATTGAAAGTTTTGTAATCTGGTCCTGAAATTTTTGTAGTCTGGTCACTCAATTCATAACCGTTAGATATTTCTGATCAAATCGATGAGAACCGTTAGATAAAATATTAAAATTATTATATAGAATATCTTTTCTATTTTATCTAACTAAAACATCTGATTTTTCATTTAATAAAATAACATAATAAAGTTATAATTGCTAATAACTCTTTTTTAGCCAAAGTGTATATTCTTTTTTATATTTTCTAACTAAAATTTCTACTTTTTTATTTTTTCTTACTAAAACCTCTCATTTTACAAAAATATCACAGATAGTTCTATTTAATAAAATAAAATAATAATATTATAATTATTAATGACTAACCGATTAGCTTTTTTTTCAAAACGTATATTTTTTTATATTTTCTAACTTAAATTTCTCCTAACTAAAATCTCAAAAATATCAGGGACAATTTCATTTAATAACATAAAATACTAATAATTAACCAGTATTAGCCAAATCGTATATTCATCATTATTTTTTTAGAAATTTAATATAGCAAATGAATGTATAAATTAATCACCAAAATATAAAAGCAAATAAGACAACATATTAAAATTATTATTTATTATATTAATTTTAAAAAATATAAATAAAGATTAAATTTCGTCAATTATATTATAGACGAAACATTGAAAGTTTTTGTAGTCTGATCCTCCAAAAGTGTGATCACTCAATTCATAGCTATTAGATATTTTTGATTAAATCGATGAGAACCGTTAGATAAAATATTAAAATTATTATATATAATATCTTTTCTATTTTTCCTAACTAAAACATCTCATTTTCCAAAAATATCGCAGACAGTTTCATTTAATAAAATAACATAATAAAGTTATAATTGCTAATAACTAACCCATTATCTTTTCTAGCCAAAGTGTATATTCTTTTTTATATTTTTTAATTAAAATTTCTACTTTTCTATTTGTCCTAACTAAAATCTCTCATTTTTCAAAAATATTACGAACAGTTCAATTTAATAAAATAAAATATTAATATTATAATTACTAATGAATAACCGATTAGCTTTTTTTTTCCAAAACGTATATATATATATATATTTTTTTTTCTAACTATAATTTCTCCTAACTAAACCTCAAATATATAAGGGGCAATTTTCATTTAGTAACATAAAATACTAATAATTAACCAATTACCTTTATTAGCCAAAACGTATATATTTTTTTACAACTAAAATTTCTACTGTTGTATTTATCCTAACTAAAACCTCTCATTTTCTAAAAATATCACGGGTAATTCTTTTTAATAAAATAAAATAAAAATATTATAATTACTAATAACTAATTGATTAGTTTTTTTTTTTGCCAAAATGTATATTGCTTTTTATATTTTCTAACTAATATGTCTCCTAACTAAAATCTCAAAATATCACGTGTTATTCCATTTAGTAGCATAAAATACTAATATTATAAATACTGATAATTAATCGATTATCTTGTTTAGCCAAATTGTATATATTTTTTATATATTTTCTAACTAAAATTTCCCATTTTCTAAAATTATCATAGACGACATCTATATCTATACTATATATTTAAAGCCGAAATATTGAAAATTTTAGTTTTCGGTTTTCGGTCATTTATTCTATTTAATAAATAATAAAATAATATAAAAATAGTAACTTGTTGAATATCACAGGCTATTATATAAATAATAAAATAATATAAAATAATTTTTGTAGTCTGGTCACTCAATTCATAACCGTTAGATATTTCTGATCAAATCGATGAGAATTGTTAGATAAAATATTAAAATTATTATATATAATATTTTTTCTATTTTTCCTAACTAAAACATCTGATTTTTCATTTAATAAAATAACATAATAAAGTTATAATTGCTAATAACTCTTTTTTAGCCAAAGTGTAAATTCTTTTTATTTTTTATTTTCTAACTAAAATTTTTACTTTTCTATTTTTTCTAAATAAAATCTCTCATTTTTCAAAAATATCACGAAAAAATCTATTTAATAAAATAATTATATTATATTGTAATTATTAATGACTAACCGATTAGTTTTTTTTTTTCAAAACGTATATATTCTTTTTTATATTTTCTAACTAATATTTCTCCTAACTAAAACTTCAAAAATATCAGAGACTATTTCATTTAGTAACATAAAATACTAATATTACAAATCTATCTATCTATCCATACTATATTATTAAAGATGAAATATTGAAAGTTTTGATACCTATTTGTTGGTACATGTTTTTTGGTACGATACTTGTCTTATTTAATTGTTTATTTAATTATTATAATCGGTTACCTTTCGGTTAAAATACATTACCATTTTTTTCTTAAAAATAACGGACAATTTCCTTTTCAGCTAAAATATGTTACTTTTTCTATTTACCTTACTAAAATCTCTCATTTTCCAAATATATCACGATCAAACTCTTACTTATTTATTTTAAAACTTATTTTAATACTTTTAATTGGCAATTACATTTCCCTTTTTTTTCTAGAAAAATCACCAGCAATTACCTTTTTCAGCTAAAACATGTTATATTTTTTATTTTCCTTACTAAAATCACTCATTTTCCGGGAAAACCCTTACTTATTTACTTTAAAATCTATTTTAATAATTTTAATTGACAATTACCTTTTTCAATTAAAACATGTCACATTTTCTATTTTTCTTACTAAACCCCTCTTTTTTTCAAAAATAACACGGGTAAATCGTTACTTTTATATTTTAAAATTCAACGAAAACATGTTACTTTCTATTTTTCGTACTAAAACCCCTCTTTTTCCAAAATATCACGGGCAAACCGGTACTTATTTATTTTAAAATCTATTTTAAAATCTATTTTAATACTTTTAATTATTTAAAAATGTTTAACACATCTACTTATTTTTTTAATAAATGCAATTAATAAAATATAAAATATCCCGGGTAAATCCTTACTTATTTATTTTGAAATCTATTTAAATACTTTTCATTACGTGCACTTACCTTTTGAGCTAAAACATGTTACTTTTTCTATTTTTTCTTACTAAGACCCTTTTTTTTCCAAAAATATCATGGGTAAACAGTTATTAATTTATTTTAAAATATATTTTAATACTTTTAATTATTTAAAAAAGTTTAATGCGCCTACTTATTTTTTTTAGTAAATGCAAATTAATACAATATTAAAACATAAATAATAAAAATAATAATTATTAATAACAATTCGTGCATCGCACAGGTTTTAAGCTAGTAAATATAAAACACAAAATGACAAAACATAAAAAAACTACCAGATGCAAAAAGTAATATAAAATGCAATAAATCACCAAACACGAAGAAGTTACATAACAAAAGAAAAAAATTACATAGAAAAATTAAACATAAAAAATCACAAGACACAAAAAATATAGAATAAATATATTGCAAAACACAAAAACAAAATCATAAACACGAAAAATATACATAAAACTTGAAATCTGAAAAAAGAACTAAATAAATAATAATTAGAACATACAATTAAAATTGTGAAACACATTAAAAAATCTCAAAATTACATAATACATATTAGACAACATAAAAAAATAAATAATAGAAAATTAAAGGACATTAAAAATAACAATGAATAAAATAACTTGAATACATTTTTGTATATCGATATGAATTCTGAATAGACTCGATCCAAGAGTCCATCTTGTTAATGTACTTTTTTTTCGAGGGATCTTGTTAATGTACTTAAATATGATATATGAATTCATGAGATATATGATCTCTATTATAGAGATCAAACTGTTAGGTCCAAAGTATCGTAGAAGGGGGGTTGAATACGATACTCACAAATAATTCAATTTCGTTCGCAAATTAATCTTTTAGTTCTATAATGAAATCAAACACACCAAACCAAATCAAGTTTCGGGGAATATATCTTTTTATAAATATAAACCTCAAGGGGTGCTACAATTTCTAATCCGTAGATTAGCTTCAATGAGTTTAAGGTTACACAAATACAAAACAATGATCAAGTTCTGAGCACTATTAATTATCTGATAATTTCTCCGGCTTAGTTCTCTCTCGTAGTAATGTCTCTGTGTTGAATTCCCTTAACTGAAGAAGACACACTCTTCTCTCAGTATTAATTGTAGACTTGAATTGAAAACTATCGAACTAGAATTGAAGAATCAATCCTGGCCGTCCATCTTCAAAATCAACCTAACAACAAGAATACTTTTCACCTGCTCCTTAATAAAAAACCATCGAATGAATTAAGTTAATTCACCATTCGATAGTTTTTTTAATTAAAACTATCGAATACCAAATTAACTTAACTTAGTTTTCAATGAATCACTTTTTATATCATTCGATAGTTTTCTAAAAAGAAAAACTATCGAATCACTTTTTCTTGTCTTTTATCCATTAATGATTCCACTGAGCTCCTGGGTGTTTAAGTAATAGACTATATCAATTTCTTCCGAGACGATAAAACAACTTGATCTTTTCAGTGCCGTCACCTAGTGCAACTGGTCTGGTTCACAGATGAATAACACTTGATCAATTCTTATTTTATGTCTTCAATACAATGCTGCTGATACGCCCCTTGTCGTTCTGGTTGCTTCGTTTAAATCACTGGAATCTCGTGGTACTTAACCCTAAATCATTCACATACTTCTGTCGTCTTAAAAGTCTTGTTTCTTTTGCTGTCATTGAGGCTTGAACATTTTCATGAACTTCTTTCCGTGACCTGTTTACGGACTTCAAGAATACATAACGTATTTTGATTTTTTGAGTTTACCTTTTCTTCTTTGATTCTGGATTCCTGTGCTTCTGTTAATATTATTGTCTGTCTTGTCCTTTGTTGAGTTATAGTTATCTCTTTTACATCTTATGTTACATTATGCTTTACAATCTCCCCCTATTTGATTGGATAGAGTTCGACAAGCAAATAATTCGAGGATAACTCAACTAACTAAGGAAACATGAAACTAATTAAAGTAAGACATCGTAATAATATTAATGCATTCTGGATCAGATATATATACATTTCCAGATTTCATAAATCAAAAAACAATTAAACTTTATACAATGAAGTTGCTCCTCTAGTCTGAGCTGATAGTTCTTTTGTTCTTTGCTTCAATCTTCAGTCCATTCCAATCTCACATTCTTCAATCATTGGATCGGAGTTAGCAGCTTGATAATCAATCACAGATAGATAGTGCAGTGGTTCTCCAGGTTTAAGGATTGCTCCTTGGATGTGTCTTCCAATATATTCAACCTCTTGACCCACTCCAGCCCATAACCATGCAATGTTAACATCTTTCTTGTTTAGCTTTGGCATGTTTGGCAGTCTGGTATGCACTTCCAATCCTCTTTCCACTCTTTTCCTATAGTAAGGAACATTCTCCATTAGAAATCTTCTAAGAGTGTCTGCTGCTTTGTCCTTCTCCGTTGATGAGAATCCAGTGGATCTAAGATACTTCTCAACTGAGATTAGATAGTTGCTTGGGTAGTCTCTCAGTTTGTCCTCAGCCAAATAGCAGATTCTGAACAAGTCATTCGTCATGAATCTAACCATTGGAGGATCTTCAGTAATCTCTGGACTGACTTTCATCACGATCTCCTTAACATGCTCACGGAGCAGTTCATTTAGCCTTGTAGTTCTTTGGATCTTGATGAGTATAGCTTGCAATTCTGTATATGTCCTCTGTTCTAAAAACTTAGTGGAAATCACAAATGTACCTTTCTCCAGAAAACTGATTAATAAGCTTCAGGCACCATTTGGTTTAACTCCAGCATTCAGACAGGTTATAGAGCTTCTCAGTGCTTTAAAGTAAGTTTGATCTTCAAGATTAGCACTTCTGATGTCCTGAATAATAACTTCCACCTCAGCATTGTCGTTGACTTCTAATCCTTCTTCAACTCCTCAAAAGGTTTTGTAAGCCATTTCCCATTCAGTACCATCTTTCTTTGCCAGATCTATCATCCTCTTCTTCCTCACTTCATTATACACTTTGAACCTTTTCAGTTTTTCACTCCTCAGAATTGCTTGCTGTTTCTCCTTCTCGGCTTGCCTGGCATCTATTGCAGCTCTTTGAGCTCTTATTGCATCCAAGGCAGCTTCTTCTTCAGGTGATAGAGAATTTGCTTCTTCTTCCATAATATCCTCCCAGATTGGATGTTCAACAGGCTCTGGATAATATGGCTCATGCTCCTCTTGATTAGGTTGCTCATGCATGACCTCAAATTCCTCTTCACTCTCCTTCTCTTCTTCTACAAGTTCCTCTATCCAGTATTGTCTGATAGGAATAGCTTCAACTGTCTCCCAAACTCCCCATCCATCCTTAGGCTTCTCTTTCTCCCCTTCTCCAACTTTCTCCCCCTTAGTTGAGGAATCCTCGATAAAAGCATCCTCAACATAAAAGGTAGTAGAAGGATCAGGTTGCTGATTTGAAGGACCAGGTTGTCCAGATTGTTGGTTCTTCAGCATACTCCAAATAGACTCTACCCCGTCACCTTGATTCTCCAAGAAATCCATAAGCTGCTTATTAAACTCATTTATAGAAGCTAGCGACCGGTCAGTGTTCTCCAATCTTGAGTTGGTAGTCTTTTCCATATGATCCAGCCTCTTGTTGAGCTTAGACTCCACTCTTGAAAGGGAATTCATTGCATCTTTTACCCGCGCTTGACCATCCCGGATAACCAGAACGTCTTCTTTCAAGGCTTCATGTCCATGTGACAGAGCAGTTACTTCATTCATGAATCCATCCTTAAGTTCCCTGACATCCATCCTCAATTCGACTAGTTCTTCCATAGCTTCCTTCTTTAAGGAGTCCACTGCCTGCTTCGTACCGGTTATAGTGCCAGATGCACTGCCAATGACTCTGAATGTTCTTCTGGAATCAGCTGCAGCCAAGTGAACCTTCTCTTGAATAGTCTTTAAAGAAGCATTGGCCTGACTAGAGGAGATCCCCTGGTCAAAGGAAGGTCGCAGTGGAACCTTGAATAATGGATTTCCTTCTTTGTCTCGAACTGTCATCTCCTTGAGAGTGGATTGAACTTGTAGTTATCTTTCTGTCGGTAACAGCAAATCATGAATATTAGGCAGGGTTAGGGTGTCACTCCTCACATTTGGCTCTGGGTGTACACTCAACATTTCTGTCGGTGTTTGAATCATTTTTCCTTTCCCACTCAGGCCAGGTGTAAGTGTTTTTGTTTCACTCAAATCCTTAGTGCTGATTGTACCTGCAGAAGAAATCACCGTAGCCGTCCTTAAGGAGGTCACCGGTGGTGTAATGGGGCTTCGCAAGTCCCCGTCCTTGGATAAACCAAGTTGCTGATCATCCTTAGATGATATATCCTTTGTAGGATCTAGAGTTTGAATCTCTAGGGGGTTAGAGACAGGCTCTTTTAACAGCAGAGATCCCGAATCTTCCCCGTGAGTCTGTAAAGACTTCACCTCAGTTGACTCCGCAATAGTAATTGATTCACTGTCAACGAGTTGCCGATCTGCACCTACGTCAGACCCTTTACCCGCAGGATCCAGATATGTTCCATCTGGGGAGGTAGACAATGACCTTTTAGATTGTGCATTTAGGTCAAAGCCTTCTCTCGACGTCTGTGAAGACCCTTGGTTCTTAGAACCTTCAACCAGTGAACCTGACCGTAATATGGTCGGAACACCAGTTGCTTCCGTCAATTCTTCCTTACTTGATTGAGCTATTGGTTCAGATATAGCTTTCGTTAGCGTAGCCCAATCAGCATCAGAAAAGTCAATAAAGGGCTCTTTGGATGAGAGAAATGAAGTATCAACAGTTGCCTCGGTTTCTGTTCTTCTCCTTTTAGCGGTAGGCAGAGCTGCTGTAGAAGGGTGTATCTCCTTATGTGGTGCTGCTAAGGCACTATCTCCCTCGACACTCAGGGATGTCTGTATACTGGGTATAGTAGGGGAAGGAGGTTCGTTTGTGGTTTCATTTGGCTCTTCCAAAGGCTCTTCGACCGTGGTTAGAGGTTGTGGGTTTGCAACTTCCTGGTCTGGAATGGCCACTAAGTGCTCTGGATCAACATCCATTGGTTGTGGTTCAGGAGCCAGTTCAGGTTCAGGAATGTTACCTTGATTTACCTGTTCCCCTGGGGGTAGAAGTGGTAGGGGCACCGTTCTTAGATAGTCTGTGAGAACAGTGGGTACCCCTGGAAGATAGTTGTTCTTCCTAATGAAAGCGGTTATGGCATTGCTCTTCATTCTCATGCACTCCATGGTCTCCTCGCCATCAAATGTCTCCCGTTCATCATCTGTTAAAATATCATTGAGAATTAGGTGTAGGAACCTAGGATAGAAACATAGCACATCATCTATGCCTGTTCTTTCATCCAGTGGTCCCATGCATATGATTACTTGATCAATCAGTAACCGTCCAATGTTAATATGCCTATTGTTGGCAATGGCAAACCCTATCTTTTGAAGAAATAAGGGAATACCATGCAGATTTGTTAGCTTGGCAGTAAAAACATGAATTAGGGTATGAAAGAAAAAGTTCAATGCTTTTGGCAAGTAATGCCTAAGGAACTCTCCCACAAAGAAGTTAGGTTGTTGACTTCTAATGAGAGTGAAGAAAGCATGTATCTCCTCAGTCGTGGGATCCGGAACAAGGTTTTTTGTTGGAAAATGAAGTATTCTATTAAAGTCATGTTCCGTCACCCTTATTGTTCTGCCCCCTGGCACAACAAAACTGAAGGATCTCACATTGTTCTCACTTGTATCCGTGGCGGATGTGTACAACGCAGTCAATTGATCGATACAAAGGACCACGGGAGTACTCACAGCGTATGCCACTAATGAACGTGTGTTCAAAAACTCTGCCCATGCACGAAACTGTAAGTTCGTTATGGATTGCAAGTTTTGGAACGAGACATGATTAGTCTTGGTAATAATAAATTCTCCAGCCATTTTAAAATTTCCAGAAAATTCAAATAAACCAAAACTATTTTTACTTTTAAATTTAATTAATTATTACTAATTAATCAAACTCTTAACAAAATTAACCCCTTTTCCTTTAATACAGAATTTCGAAAACTATCAAATTAAGAACCCTAATTGTTAAAACCAACTATCCACCAAAATCAGGAGAACTCAATTGTTTAAGCAATTGACTTCTAAAGAGTGTTCTGTTAACAATCGACGCGTGGTTCAAAGCTTGGTTCGATGGTTTCTTCTCCACCATCTTTCAAAACTCAAAAACAAACAACTATTCACTGTCAAAAGAGAATCAACAGTGAACAACAGTAATAATCTTAAGTTTTACTCGGTTTAAAATTGAAGAAACTATCGAATCTTGTTCTTGAAACTGTAAAATATTTGTAAGTATATATAAACGGCAGCTTTGTAATTCTCAGATCTGTGAAGAATGAGAAAGAAAAAAGTCTAAGGCACGTTTTTATACTATTTTACACTGACAGGGGCATTTTAGTCATTCTATGTTCGATAGATTTTAAATGTACGTTCGATGGTTTTTACATAGGGGCAAACCTGTCAACTGTACTTCGATAGTTTTTGGAAAACTATCGAGGTTTTTGAAATACAGAATTTAAAAAGGTTTTTATAAAAAACTATCGAACTTTGCTTCTTTGAAATAAAGAAACTATCGAACATATTTTATGAGAAAAATATCGAGAATTTAATTATTGATCAGATTAAATTCACTTCGATACTTTTCAAATCCTTTTTCAAAAACTATCGAGAATTTACATATGGAATTAAATTAAATTCACTTCGATATAATTGAAAGATATTCTCAAAACTATCGAGAATAGTTTGCTTGAAAAACTATCGAGGAGATTAATTATTGAAAAATTAAATCCTCCGATATATTTTTCATTTGATTTCAAAAACTATCGAGAATTGTTTTCGATAGATTTTCTTTTCCTTTTCAAAATCCATCGAAATTAACTTTCAATAGATTTGTCAATGTACTTGAAAAACTATCGAATTTCCTAAATTCGATATTATTAGTTTTTTGCTTCTGTCTTCATTTTAAAACCTGTTCTTGTTTTAAAATTCAGACTTTTTTTATTTTCTGTCAAGTTTTAATTCTAATAAATCATTTCAAATTTACCAAATTCAATTCTTAACAGAAAATTCACAATTTTCTCAGACTAAAATCAACTAAATATCATCAAATGATATTAATCAATTTAAAATCCAATAAATTATGCTGCATTAATCTACAATGTTAAAAACAAAGCAAATTAATTCAAATTAAATAAATGCTTAAATATTTAGAACAAATATTAGCACTTACATAATTTCTAGAATTAATAACCAATTAAATGCCAGAAGATATATTATCCATAATTATGACATAAAATTAGTACAATAATCCTAACTACGAGAATTGCTCCAGAAAATAAACTCACGAGTCCTAAGGATATAGAAATTCTCAAACTCATGTATTTACCAGGACTCTCTGCAGTTACTGACTTCTAATCAAAATCAATTAGAAAGATTTAACATCCCAAGTTCACCAACCAGCTTATTGAAAGTGGATTCATAAAGCGGTTTAGTAAAGATGTCTGCAATTTGATCCTCTGTGGGTACAAAATGTAACTTCACAGTTCAATTCATGACATGCTCTCGGATAAAATGATACCTGATGTCGATGTGCTTCGTCCTCGAGTGTTGCACTGGATTGTTTGAGATTGCTATGGCACTTGTGTTGTCCCAGAATATTGGAATCTTTGTCAACAAAAGTCCATAGTCACGGAGTTGGTTTCTCATCCACAAGATCTGAGCACAACAGCTTCCAGCAGCAATGTATTCAGCCTCAGCTGTTGATGTGGAAACTGAATGCTGCTTCTTGCTATGCCAAGAAACTAATCTTCTTCCAAGAAACTGACAGCTTCTTGAAGTACTCTTCCGATCAATCTTACAACCTGCAAAATCAGAGTTTGTGTATCCAATAAGATCAAATCATGTATCTTTAGGGTACCAAATTCCAAGATTTGGGGTCCCCTTAAGATATCTAAATATTCGCTTAACATCTATTAGATGAGATTCTTTAGGATCAGACTGAAACCTAGCACACAAGCATGTTGCAAACATTATATCTGGTCTACTTGCAGTGAGATAAAGTAATGAGCCTATCATACCTCTGTAGCCTGTGATGTCAACCTTCTTACCAGTTTCATCCTTATCAAGCTTAGTGGCAGTTGGCATAGGAGTCTTTGCTGTAGATGAGTCTTCCATTTGATACTTCTTAAGAAGATCCTTGATGTACTTGGACTGACAAATGAATATACCATCTTGTTTTTGGTATACTTGCAGTCCAAGAAAGAATGACAATTCACCCATCATGCTCATTTCATAACGACTCTGCATTAACTTAGCAAATCTCTTGCATAGATCATCATTAGTAGAACCAAATATTATGTCATCAACATATACTTGCACCAATATCAAATCATTTTTATGCTTTTTGACAAAGAGAGTTTTGTCTACAACACCTCTTGTAAAATCATTTTCAAGTAAGAATTCAGAGAGAGTGTCATACCATGTCCTCGGAGCTTGTTTGAGTCCATAGAGAGCTTTGAATAGAAAGTACACAAAGTCTGCCAGTTTTGAATCCTCAAAACCTGGAGGTTGTTCCACATACACTTCTTCTTCTAACTCTCCGTTCAGAAAAGCACTCTTCACATCCATTTGATATACCTTGTAATTGGAATGTGCAGCAAATGCCAGAAACATTCTGATGGCCTCAAGTCTTGCTACTGGTGCATAGGTTTCATCATAATCTATACCCTCTTCTTGAGAGTAACCTTTAGCAACCAGTCTGGCTTTGTTTCTCGTTACAATGCCATCTTCGTCCAACTTATTTCTGAATACCCATCGTGTTCCAATAACAGATTTTCCCTTAGGCCTGGGTACCAGCTTCCAAACTGATTGAGTTCTTCTTGCATAGAAATCACCCAATCTGGATCATCTAGAGCATCTTCAACTTTCTTAGGTTCTGTTTCTGAAAGAAACCCAGAATAGTGACATTCATTTTGTGATGTTCTCCTAGTTCTCACTCCTGTGTCCGGATCACCAATGATCAAGTGAAAGGGATGATCTCTATTCCATACCCTTTGTCTTGGCAGATGCGATCTTGATGATTCTCCTTGTTCTAGATGTTGTGGAGTGTGACTAGTTGATCCTTCTCCTGCTCCCCCCGAGTTGTTGACGGTTTGATCTGATGATTCTGTTGACTGACTAGTGGATCCTGTAGAATTTTGAGGATTTCCACTTTGGTCACCACTTTGTCCAGAATCATTATCATTATGATTATTATTAATGACTGTAACAACTTCAGGTACTTCTTCATTGTCAGAGAGATCTCCTGATAGATTTTCAAATACCAAGGATTCAGAGTTCTCTCCAATTTGCAGGCCTGGTCATATACCCTAAAAGCCTTAGATTCCAGAGAATAGCCCAGAAAAATGTCTTCATCTGCTTTGGCATCAAACTTGCCAAGATGTTCTCCATATTTAAGTACAAAGCACTTTGCACCAAACACATGAAAGTACTTCAGTGTTGGCTTCTTGTTGGCCATTAACTCATACGGAGTCTTTTCATGATCTTTGTTGATCAGGGTTCGATTCTGAGTGTAGCAAGCTGTATTCACTGCTTCAGCCCAAAAGTAAGTGGGAAGTTTTGATTCACTCAACATGGTCCTTGCTGCTTCAACCAAGGTCCTGTTCTTCCTTTCCACTACTCCATTCTGTTGAGGAGTTCTTGGTGCTGAAAACTGTCTTGATATTCCTTTCTCTGAGCAGAAATCATTTAGAACTGCATTCTTGAATTCAGTTCCATTGTCTGATCTGATTGTCCGCACAGGTAGCTTAGCTTCCACTTCTATCTTCTTGATGTGATCAATGATTAGTTGTGTTGCTTCATCCTTTGTTTGTATGAACAACACCCACGTGTACTTGGAGTAGTCATCCACCATCACCAATGCATATCTGTTTCTTGAAAGTGACATAACATTAACTGGACCAAATAAATCCATATGAATCAGCTGTAATGGTTCAGTAATGCTTGTCATTCCTTTGCTTCCATGTGATGCTTTCTTCGACTTCCCTTTTTTCACATGCTTCACATAGTCCCTCCTGATTGAATTCCATCAGGGGCAACCCTCTCACTAACTCTCTCTTTACCAAAGAGTTCATAGTTTTGAAGTTCAGATGTGAGAGCTTCTTGTGCCATAGCCAACTTTGTTCTGAAGATGCCTTTGCATAGAAACATGTAACTTCTCCTTCACTGGTACAACTTAAGTCAGCTATAAACAAATTTCCTTTTCTCACTCCCAGTAGAGTAAGCTTCTCATCCTTCCTGTTGGTGATCAAGCACTTGTCCTTTCTGAAATCTACATTGTAGCCTTTATCACAGAACTGACTGATACTTAGAAGATTGTGCTTTAATCCTTTAACAAGAGAGATGTTCTCAATGATGACATTTCCAGCTTTCAATTTACCATATCCCGTAGTGAATCCTTTGATGTCATCTCCAAAAGTTACAGTCGGGCCGGTCTTCTTAACCACCTCTGTAAGCAGGGACTCTTCACTTGTCATGTGTCTAGAACAGCCACTATCCAGAATCCACACGACCTTTGAGCTTTTAACCTTACCCTGCAATCACAGATTGATTAAGCGGACTTTGGTACCCAAAATTGTTTGGGTCCTGAAGGTTTAGATGATTTAACAGGAGTAACATTCAATTTAGTCTTACCCTGTTTGATATTCATAGTATCTGTGGATTTAACATTAACAGTGTTATTGCCACTATCATTCATCAACTTAAAATAAGCATGCATGATGTTGTACTTACATAGCAAACACTCTTTCTTTCCACAGGGTTCATGAGTATCAGGCATGTCAGACATGTTATGCATTTCAGAAGTATTAGCAGTTTCTACTTTAACCATTTTACATGCATGTGTAAGGTGTCCAGCAGAATTACAAATAGTGCACAACTTCCTAGATGCAATGGGAGAATATGGAACCATTTCCTGATTAACAATCTTCTTCTTCCCATTCCTGTTCTTTTTAACATTACTAACTAAGGAACCTACTTCAGCTTTAGGTAAATCAGGTTTAGGTAATTCATTTTTTACTGATTTCCTAGGCAACTTAGTCTTTACCTCTTTTTCCTTCAACAAATCCTCCTCAAGCAATTCTTGTCTAATGAAAAGGTCATCCTCATTAAAGAGTGGTGGAAACGGCTTAACAAAAACTGGACAATCAACATTCTTAAGAACATGTGGAGTATTCCTTTTGACAACTGAAGGTGTCACAGGGAATTCCACAATCTTCTTACCAGCTTTCTTGTTATAGTCAAATCCTATAGCAGTTTTATTCTCTATGGCATGAGTATCAATGATTTCCTTAGCCACTAGAGCGGAATTCTTAAAAGCATTCAGTTTCAAATCTAAATCTGAAATCTGCTTCCTGAGGATAGTCTCTATCTCATCATTACACTTGACCTTGTTCTCTAAGTACGCATTCTTTTGCTTAAGATCTTCTAATGTTACAGCTACAAGCTCTAGTTCTTCATTTTTAGATTCTAGCTTTTTAATCTTAAGAACTAGTTTAGCATTTTCCATTTCTGATGCTAGCATGCTTGTGTGTACATTAAACAATTCTACACTAAGATCTTGCACAGTTTTCTTGTACTCAGAGTTAGACATATCAATTGTAGTTAAGATAGGTACCTGAGATGATTGTGGTGATTCCTCTGAAGAGTCAGCCATTAGAGCAACATTTACATATTCCTCCTCTTCATCCGAATCAGTATCATCCCAGTGCTTTCCCTCTGCTATATAAGCTTTCCCTTTCTGCTTTCCAGACAATGCCTCCAGTTGCTGTTTAAGCTTGGCATTCTCTTTCTTCAACTCATCATAAGAATCCTTCTTTCCATAGACATCTTTCAGGTCTCTTGCTTGACGAGGCTTCCGGCATTCAGTGGCGAAATGCCCTAACTCATTGCAGTTATAGCATCTTGATTTGCTTCTATCAATCATGCCAGTCTTGTAGCCTCCCTTAAAGCCTGTACTAGGTGTATAATTGCTCTTCTGGAATCTGTTGGTTGAGCCCTTGAACTTGTACTTAGGGTTTCTTTTGAAACGGATGTGGCTAAACTTTGCAGCTAAGTACGCCATGGTTTTGTCTTCCATTTGCTCAAGCTCTTCTAGGGTGTAGTAATCACTTTCATCAACACCCAGATTCACAGAATCCATTTCTGCGTCTATTATCACCTCCTTTCCAGCTCTAGGGGTTTGAACCTGAATCTCAGAAGTTATTGGTTCATCCACTACAAGTGCTGCTGATCTCACAAGTGCATTGTGCTTGCTGTCCACTGTCCCTGATCCGTAGATTATCACCCTTTGTTCCTGTTCCATCTCATAGGTCTTCAACTTGCCATAGATCATCTCTAATGACATCTTTGTGAAGTCAATTCTTTCCCTAATGGATGATGAATTGTGTTCTACATGATGGGGCAGCGTCATCATGAACTTCCTGTTTGATTCTCTCAGTGGATAGGTCTTTCCTTTCATTGCCAATTCATTGAGAAGTTTAGTATATTTCTCAAAGACCTGAGTTATACTTTCTCCTGGCAGTGACCTAAACGCTTCGTATTGAGAAGTCAGAATGTCCAATCTGTTTTCCTGCACGTCTTCAGTTCCTTCCATTATTAAGTTAATGGTATCCCACATATGTTTCCCGCTTGTACAGTTCATCAACTGATAGCTCATTTCCTTGTCTGCGGAGTCTGCCAATATCAACATTAAACCGGTGTCCAATCGAATCAGTTCTTTGTCAGAATCTGTAAATTCACTAATATCCTTAGGTTGGGTGCCTGAAGGAATCCTGCTACCATCAGGAGCTGTAGATTCACCAACTGGTTTCATTGGTACAAACGGTCCGTTATCTAATATGCCAATATACAACGGATTAGATGCCTTGATAAATAACAACATCTTCATCTTCCACAAACCGAAATCATCTCTAGTAAATGGGGGAACTTTAATACCAGCAGTTGTCTTTGGAGCACTCATGGTTTCTGAAAATTTCAAATTGTTTAAAATTCAAGAAATTCCAATTAAATGAAAAATTTTGAAAGTTAAAAAATTTGCTTCGAATTTTCACGCTACATTTGATTTTGGTCTCATTCACCGGATCTGATTTGTATATCAATCAAGTAGCTCAGATACCAATTGTTAGGTCCAAAGTATCGTAGAAGGGGGGGTTGAATACGATACTCACAAATAATTCAATTTCGTTCGCGGATTAATCTTTCAGTTCTATAACGAAATCAAACACACCAAACCAAATCAAGTTTCGGGGAATATATCTTTTTATAAATATAAACCTCGAGGGGTGCTACAATTTCTAATCCGTAGATTAGCTTCAATGAGTTTAAGGTTACACAAATACAAAACAATGATCACGTTCTGAGCACTATTAATTATCTGATAATTTCTCCGGCTTAGTTCTCTCTCGTAGTAATGTCTCTGTGTTGAATTCCCTTAACTGAAGAAGACACACTCTTCTCTTAGTATTAATTGTAGACTTGAATTGAAAACTATCGAACTAGAATTGAAGAATCAATCCTGGTCGTCCATCTTCAAAATCAACCTGACAACAAGAATACTTTTCACCTGCTCCTTAATAAAAAACCATCGAATGAATTAAGTTAATTCACCATTCGATAGTTTTTTAATTAAAACTATCGAATACCAAATTAACTTAACTTAGTTTTCAATGAATCACTTTTTATATCATTCGATAGTTTTCTAAAAAGAAAAACTATCGAATCACTTTTTCTTGTCTTTTATCCATTAATGATTCCACTGAGCTCCTGGGTGTTTAAGTAATAGACTGTATCAATTTCTTCCGAGACGATAAAACAACTTGATCTTTTCAGTGCCGTCACCTAGTGCAACTGGTCTGGTTCACAGATGAATAACACTTGATCAATTCTTATTTTATGTCTTCAATACAATGTTGCTGATACGTCCCTTGTCGTTCTGGTTGCTTCGTTTAAATCACTGGAATCCCGTGGTACTTAACCCTAAATCATTCACATACTTCTGTCGTCTTGAAAGTCTTGTTTCTTTTGCTGTCACTGAGGCTTGAACATTTTCATGAACTTCTTTCCGTGACCTGTTTACGGACTTCAAGAATAAATAACGTATTTTAATTTTTTGAGTTTACCTTTTCTTCTTTGATTCTGGATTCCTGTGCTTCTGTTAATATTATTGTCTGTCTTCTCCTTTGTTGAGTTGTAGTTATCTCTTTTACATCTTATGTTACATTATGCTTTACACAAACAATATTTGGGCTTGACTTATCTTTTAAGCTGTAACTTATGCATTATAAGAGTTTATGAGGGCTGTTTGTGTACTCAGTTTATTTGATAACTTATAACTTATAAATTGATAAGTTGAATGTTAGAAATCACTAACATTTTACTTAACTTATCAAATATCTTTATTTTTCTAATATTTTATATTTTTACATTTGTGTTTTTAAATATTTTTTAATTTAAAATACAAGTGTTGAAATCATTGTATTTAAAAAATATTTTTTCAAATTTAATTTAGCAAATTCTTCACTAATTTATAAGTAAATTTATCCAAACACCCGTATAACTTATAAGAATTCATCAACTTATCACTTATATAACACTTACTCATTTTAAATTATAAGTCAACTTTTTTGTGATAACCCAAACACACACTTTATAACATGGTAGGATTTGTAGCACAATAATACTTTAATGCAAAAAAATTATTATTTTCAAATTTATCGATGTGACTATGACTATGAGAAACTATTGAACCAGCCAGCTTGAATATTCGATAGTTTTCAAGAAAAAAAAAAACTCTCCAAAATTATCTTTAAAAAGCTAAAAACAACTCGATGACCTAATTTTGAATATGCAAGCCTCCCTGTCACAAGAAAACTATGGAATCTTTTTAATAAAAACTTTCAAAGTGGTTAAAGGAAAACCATTGAATAGTTTTTAAGAAAAATAGCGAACTCTTTAAAAATCCATCGAATGAATTTTCAGCTTGATAGTTTTTGAAAATTATCGAACATCTTCAATTTGGAATTTGTTATCTTCATCTTGCATAGGTAAGATTACACATATTTTAACTTAGAAATTTTTGTAATTTCAATAATAACTACTTGAAAAAGTCGCGCTCGGCATAATGATTTTTTAAAAAATATTCTATCAATTAAATTATAAAAATTACTCAGCCCTTTCTAATAAGTCGTCCTCCCGTGAAACACGTTTTCCTTTTTAATATCAAAATCTCAAATTTAATATATTGAGTACTTGTCTTATATATTAATTTTCATATTAACATACTCATTTCTAATGAGGCACTCTTTCGTTAAAAAAACGCCTATATAAATTCACAATCCTCTTGTAAAAAAAAATCGCAATCCTATTTTACTTCCAATATAACTTTTAACTATATGTCTTTCCTATAATTCAAACTCTTCTCCTCTATAAGTTCGCACACATATTCTACTTCGAACAGAACTTTTAATTTTGTCTACAAACACTTATTTTACTTCTTATAAAACTTTTAATTGTATGTACTTTTATAAATTAGAACTCTTCTCCTCTATAAATTCGAACCTCCATTCTACTTTCAGTAGAACTCCTAATTTTATGGCTTAGCTATAAATTCGAACTATTATCCTTTATAAATTCGAACACCTACTCTACTTCAAATAAAACATTTTTTACAAGTCTTCTCTATAAATTTGAACTCTTCTCCTTTATAAATTCGAACACCTATTCTACTTCTAATATGCTAAAGAATATTTTTTTGATTTATTAGTCTTTAAAATTGTAAAACCCTAGAAAGATTAGAAAAATAAATTGAGACGATCTTAGAGACGTCACCTAAACTCCCGTGTATCCTCCTATATATGTATAATTCCATATATAATCCCACATAATTCCTTTCGTTTTTAATTTGATTTTTCCCGTCAATCGGTGAGCTTTTTTTAAAATCTAACTTCACTGTATTTTTCTCCATCTCCCAACAATCAGTTTACATACCATACTTGCTATATTATGGAGTACTAAAATTTTAGTGATTTCTGTAAAAATAAATAGTGATTTCAGCATAAATATAACGATTTATTCTTATATGTGTATAGATCTAGTAATTTTGCGGTACAAAATTTGTGATTTACGTATAGTCCGAAGAATAAATTACTACATTTACGCTGAAATCACTATTTATTCTTACAGAAATCACCAACATTTTAGTGATTCTCATACGCATAAATAGTGATTTATCACCAGAATATAACAAATATGGTATACAAACTGATTGTTGGGAGATGGAGAAAAATACATTGAAGCAAAAGTTCAAAAAAAGTTCATCAATTGATGGGAAAAATTTAATTAAAAATGGAGGAGAATAATGGGGTTGGGTGTTGGAGGGTGTATTTAAATTGTGTGTAGTGCAGTTTCTAGTTTTTATTTTAAATTGGAGGGTGTATTTAAATTGTGTGTGGTGCAGTTTCTAGTTTTTATTTTAAATTGGATTCTATTATAGTATATATATATATATATATATATATATATATATATATATATATATATATATATATAAGTGATCAAATAGAAACTAAACTTAAAATAGAAACTAGAAACTAAGGGGTCATTTGTTAAATCTGAACATTATTTCTGGATAATTAAAATTTCTGGATGAATAATAAATCTGAACGCTAAACAAACAATTTCATTTGATTAACAAAACTAAAATGTCTGAATGATGATAGTTTTGTATTTGACCACATTGAAATTTTAATTGATAATATTTAACACAAAAAATTTGTTGAATACATTTAAATAATATCAACTTAGAATAATGTTTCTTCAATAATAATTTAGTAAAATTTTAAACTAAATCAAAAATAAAATACAAAAATTAGTTTCCCATTTTCTTAACAAAATGATACCATGAGAAAAATAATCTTGTAAAGAAAATTTAAATATTATACATGTTTACACGCGAATAAGTTATAATATTTTTTAATAAAAATTAAATACAGACTTTAAAGATTTGAGGGATAGTAGAATTACTCTCTACAAAATATAAGACGTACATGATTGTGATCCATCCAGCGCAGATTTCAAGGGTGTGTCGTCCATAAGTTTTATCGAGTCGTCCAGATTTTTAAAGACAAGCCAAACAACCTGAATGACAATGTAAGGAAGCGTTCAGTTCATATGGTTTCATTCATCCGTTAACAAATAACCCCTAATTCAATCTTTTTGATCAATCTAACCTAAACCTAACGGCCCTTGAGGCATCACACATAACTAAAATACACTCTCCCATACACAATTCCACTTAATTCCCTCCATTTTAAATTTGATTTTTTCCGTCAATCGGTGAGTTTTTTTTTGAAATTCGACTTCACTGTATTTTTCTCCATCGCCCAACGATCGATTTGCATACCATATGTGATATATTTCGACGTGATTTAAGTATTGTTTTTTTTTAATTTAGTTTCTAGTCTAAGAAATGTTTCTTATATATATATATATATATATATATATATATATATATATATATATATATATAGGGTGCCCTTCCACAACCTCGGTTGGCTGGGAAGGGAAATCCAACCAACAAATCGTATCCGTTAAATTCAAATTTGTACGGTTAGGATCAATAGCTACAACAATGAAACATTGCAGGGCTCCTGGATGCCGCAATGATATTATTACCTTATATTATTATATTATTATTTTTATTTTATCTTATATTATTTTACCTTAAAAAATAATATTATTTATTAAATTAAACTTGTCGAGTTCGAAATCCATGACTGTCCATTAGCTCATTTACTTTAAACATCCAACACACCTTTACGACTAAAGTTACATTTTATTTAGGTTGATATTCAAATAATTTTCAATTTACAAATAATAAATAAATTCTTGTTTTTGGATATATTTGGTACGAATCATTTTTAAAGAAGTTACTTGTGTTGGTGCAGTGGTAATATTGCATACATATGATTTTAAACAAGTTATTTGGATATATATTATTTTAAACAAGTATAAGAGGTAATATTGCATAAACAAGTTATTTGGATATATATGATTTTAAACCCAAAAGGGTAGTTTTGGTAAAAAAAAAATATAAGAGGTCCAACAATGTATCATTGCGGGGGGTGCAATGATACATTGCGGGGGGTGCAATGATACATTGCTGCAGTGCTTTTCCTTAGCCATATGATCGTTTTTAAAGGGCTGTCGGTGCTAATATGAAGATTCTAGAAGCAATATATCTTGAAGATGGAAAGAAGCAAGATATATTGAGACAGATAAGGAAACGGAACAGAAGACAAAAGCAATCCTAATTTGATATAAATTGTATAGCTAATTTATAGGAATATCAATTAGAGATTGATTCTATGTAGCTGTGTACTATATAAACACAGATAGGTTAACCCTAAAAGGGATGCGAATACTAAATACATTATTCTTGTAACCTAGCAGCTCTCTGTGATATTTTTACATCACTGAGAGAAGAGTTATTTAATATAATTCAGTTTATTGTTCATAAACAGTGTTCTTGATTGTCCTTCTCATACATATATTGATTATATATTGTGTATTCGGCCTAACAATTGGTATCAGAGCCTTGGCTGTTTAATATATACAGTTTATCGATCCAAACACAAGTATAATCATGGCAATATATTCCCAGTGCAGTCTTGAATCTGGCACTGTTTCTCTTCATTTCAACTATCTTTCCATAAGCATCTCTGTACTTAGGAATGTAAGCACTTGAAACACCTCCTCCAAGAAGAACTTTTGATTTCATCATTCTGTCTCTTAAAACTAGAGCAGCATCATGAGTACTTCTATTTTTTATCTTAAGAAGATATAGAACATACTCTAGCTCTTCCCATAGCTTCAAATGAATATCAGCTTCTCCAATTCTGTAAACTCTTCCATCATTCATGAAGTATAACAAAAACTCCTTCTTTAATCCTCTGTGGTAAATCATCTGAACAGACTCTAGTTTGTCAAGGTTTTCTTGAGTAACCCCAACACCAGGTTCTGCCAGTGATGTAAGATCTGCAGGACTATTATTAATTCTTTTCTCCCTGTGTGAACCCAAACCAGACTTATCATAAGATTCTTTTCCAAGTACTGTTCTGGTTTGAAGAAAGTTCACAGATTCTGGCTTCAGAGTTTCAGGAAGTACAGGTCTTTTGAAACCTTGGAGTTGTGAAGATAACTGAGTTTGCACAACTTGAGCATTGTCAGAGGTTGTCACAACTTTAACAGAACTATCAACTTGAGCAACGTCAGAGGTTGAATAATTTTTCTTTGAAAACTGTCCTTCTTCTACCAGTTTTCCCTTTCCTTTTCCAGAAGCATCTACTGTAGGGCCTCCTGGAATATTGTATACTCTGTTGAGTATTTTCCTTGATGGAAGTGCAATTTCCTTTTTCCTAGAAGTCTTAACAGCCTTCTTCTTGTAAGTACCAGCTTCAACCTTCCTCTTATGCTCTTTAGCAAGAATCTGCATCTCAGCATCCATATCTTCCACTGTGGCTTCACCACCATGTTCTTCAATAAATAGCTTAGCAGCAATCTCTTCATCAGTAGTTGGATTTGCTGAAATCACTAGACTCTTAAGTCTTGAAGTAGATTGAGCTTCAGTATTTACTCTTTCAGAGTTTGTCAGATTTCTAGCAGAGTTTGACCTTAGTCTCCCTTGCTCTTGAACAGTTTTTGACCTAAACTCTGAATCCTTGCCTCCACCATCAGTTGCATCATCCCTCCGTCTCAGAGTTGGAGCCCTTTTGCATTTGTCTTTAGGAACTCTCTCCCCCTTTTTGACATCATCAGGAATAAGCACTGATGTCAGCAACTCCAAAGAAGTATCAATTGAATCAATCTTTGCAGACATTTCATTTTGATTGCTCTCAACTTTGCTCAGTCTTTGCTTTATTTCCACTTGATCCTTGAGTATAGAAGAAAATCTAGCTCTGTCACTTTTCAAGGCCAACTCCTTAGCAACAATGTCATTACTTAAGCCCATGAAAACCTTATGAGTCTCATCAAATCTATTGTTAAGAGACTTCACTTGGACTATTGTAGCCTTCAAATGACTAAGAAGTTCTGGATTAGAAATCTCCTTTGCAGATTTATCTACAAAATCAGCAGTTCTTTGCTTGGAGAAAATACAATCTGCCCCTGACCAGTTTGCATAATACATCTCTCTAAAGTGAGCTTCAGTGGCAGTTTGTTTTTCCTTGATAGATTCAGCAGCTGGATCTCTTAGAAAAGGTGTGGATTCATCAGAGTCTGAAAGTTCAACATTGATGTTAGAGTTTGCATGAAGAGAATGTTCAGAATTTTGATCATCATCTGCATCAACATTGTCTTGGATAGGCTCTGCAGCTTCATTAATAACATTCTCTGCAGTAGCTTCAGTATTTAACTGTGCAGCTTCTTCAAGAACTTGCTCTGCAACAGCTTCAATATTTTCAGAGTTTACATTTGCAAGAACCTCTGCTTCTTCAGGAACAGTCTCAACCATATCCTCTGCTGTATCTTCATTTATCAGCTCTATAGCAGCTTCAACAACCTGATCAACCTCTTCACCCATTTCAGGAACTTGATTAGTGACAGAGAGAATCTCTGTATGAGTTACAAGTGACTCATCTATAACTAGGGTGGGTTGATCAGCTGCCACATCCTCAGTGTCACAAACACTGATAGAAGGATGTGCTTCAAACTCTTTTGCTGTATCCATGTCAATATATTCATCATGGGGCTCAGGCATAGCATCCTCTGTATACACATAAACTCTGTCCTCAGTATCATCATGGACATTTGCAGCATTCTTCTGAATAACAACCTCAGGAGCTTCATCCTGGACAGCTTCATCATCAACCTCATCAAACAAATAGTCAGCTACTAGCCTCCTTCTTCTATGATGTAAGGTTTCAGAGTCTTCTTCATCATGAGACCTTGGTCTCTCTTCTTAGATGTACCAACAGAGTTTGGCACAGAAGATTTTGAAACTCCAACTTCAGTAGCTGGCTTAACAATCCTTGCAGGTTTAGAAGCCCTGTGTTTAATTCTACCTCCAGTATGAATTGGTTGGGTTGGAGATGCTTCAGTATTTACTGAATCTGGTTGCTGTTCTACTTGGATAGAATCATTTACAAACTGTTGCACTAATGCGGGAAATAACAGATCACCTACATTTCCCTTCTTCACATCCTTGTTTATAAGATCAGAGAATATACGTTTGTGCAATTTAAAACATGGAATCACATTTACATCAGAGATATCTACCCCACCAACACAAGCAGTAAATAAAAGCTGACAAAATCTAGAAAAGTAAACTACTCTCCTATTTTCAGTCATCTTTTCACCCAAATTGTTAAGAACTAATCTACCATAATCAAAGTGAGTACCATAGATCAGAGAATAACCAATTTGTAAACTTTCAGTAGGTATGGCATCCCAGTTTATGCACTTCTTGCCGAACGTTCTAGTTATGCAGTCAAAGAAAAAGCTCCACTCTTTCCTCAAGAACGGTCGCTTCAGTTGACCAATCTTTGCCAAAGATCCACCATAGCCGATTTCCCTCATCATCCTCATCAATTCAGCCTCACCAACATCAATAGTGTAAGCATTATGTTCAGGAAATCCCATAGCTGCACGAACTGTACCAGGAGTAATGATATACTCTGTTTCTTCAACCTCAAAAACAAGAGATGGAGTACCAGAATCTCCACCATCATCATAAATACCAGTCTCCCAGAAGCTTTTGATTTGAACTGCAGACAGCTTCCCTGGTTCTACAAGAGCACACCCAATAGGAGATTGAGCAAGAAAATTTTGCATCAAATGAAACGCCTCCGGTGCGTTCTCATTACTCAAAGGAGCAGAATAATTGTTAGGAACAAACTCAAGTCCAGAAGAGACAAAAGCAGTAGAAGCCATTAGTATGAATTAGAAATAATCAGAGAATGGCTTAGAGAAATTTCGAGAGTGTTTGCAGGAAAAGTGTTTGTGAATATGTGTGTGTGACAGTAAAGTTTGAATCTGAGTAAGATGTGAAAAGTTCAAACGGTTTTGTGTATTGTATATTAATACAAAATTAAAAATTAAAAACTGAACAGTTTCTAATCAATACACACAACTGTCTTACTCCGTGATTCGTGTGAGTGGACCCTATCATCCCTCTGTAGTTTGTCATATCTACTGAGGCTCCTGTGTCTTTGTCTAGCTTTGTTGCAGTAGCCATGGGAGTTGTAGCAGATGAGCTATCAAGCATACCAAATTTCTTGAGAAGATTTCTGGTATATTTTGCTTGATTTATAAAAATCCCATCATCTGTTTGCTTTACTTGCAAGCCTAGAAAATAACTAAGCTCTCCCATCATGCTCATTTGGTATCTTGACTACATAAGCTTGGCAAATTTCTTACAGAGTTTGTCATTAGTAGACCCAAAAATTATGTCATCCACATAGATTTGAACTAACAGCAAATCATCACCAGAATTAAAATAGAACAAGGTTTTGTCAATTGTACCTCTAGTGAACCCACTTTCTAAAAGAAATTGAGCTAGAGTTTCATACCATGCTCTAGGTGCCTGCTTTAGTCCATATAATGCCTTGTCAAGCCTATAGACATAATCTGGATGTTTGGGATCTACAAATCCTGGTGGTTGTTCAACAAACACCTCTTCTTCAAGTTTCCCATTGAGAAAAGCACTTTTCACATCCATCTGAAAGACTTTAAACTTCTTGTGAGCAGCATAGGCCAGAAAAATCCTTATTGCCTCCAATCTTGCAACTAGAGCAAAGGTTTCATCATAGTCAATTCCTTCCTGCTGTGAATAGCCTTTAGCCACAAGTCTAGCCTTATTCCTTGTAATCACTCCATCACTGTCTATTTTGTTTCTGAAAACCCACTTTGTACCAACAATAGATCTGTTCTTTGGTCTTGGTACAAGTGTCCAGACTTCATTTCTTTCAAATTCATGTAACTCCTCTTGCATTGCTGTTATCCAGTTAGCATCTTGAAGAGCTTCTTCCACTTTCTTGGGCTCAGTTTGAGACAAGAATGCATGAAACAGACATTCATTAGTTGTAGCACTTCTAGTTCTTACACTAGCTTCTGGATCTCCAATTATCAAGTCAGGTGTATGGGCTTGTGTCCACCTTCTTGATGTAGGTAATTGGTTTCTATTATCATTATTAGATCCTCCCCCTTGATCCATGCTTTCCTGATTTTCTTCTTGACCATTTGCATTCTCTGATACCAATTGTTAGGCCGAATACACAATATATAATCAATATATGTATGAGAAGGACAATCAAGAACACTATTTATGAACAATAAACTGAATTATATTAAATAACTCTTCTCTCAGTGATGTAAAAATATCACAGAGAGCTGCTAGGTTACAAGAATAATGTATTCAGTATTCGCATCCCTTTTAGGGTTAACCTATCTGTGTTTATATAGTACACAGCTGCATAGAATCAATCTCTAATTGATATTCCTATAAATTAGCTATACAATTTATATCAAATTAGGATTGCTTCTGTCTTCTGTTCCGTTTCCTTATCTGTCTCAATATATCTTGCTTCTTTCCATCTTCAAGATATATTGCTTCTAGAATCTTCATATTAGCACCAACAGCTAAAGTAAACTCTCACCCCGTCAGACTTTAACAAACTCTGACTGGCTTCTAGTATAAACTCTGATGAGTACCTGTTGCTTAAACACTGATAGACAATCATCAGCAATTATATCTAACACTCTATATTATATATACTTCTGTAATTTTGATTGTCTTGATTCTTTATTTAAACATATTAATGAACTTCTGAAACCTTCTTACAGACTTCAAAATTACTTGTATTTTGATTCTTTATATTTATCATATCTTCAATTGTTTTAGATTTCTGTACTTCGAGTAATATTACACCCTGTCTGGTTACTATGTTGAGTTATCATTCTTTGTTACATATTACGTTACATTATGTTTTACAAATTATTCTAAACACACAAATAACATAAATAAAAAGATATCAATTTTCTAAAATTATTCAGATGCCCCACGCAACACGCATACATTGTTGTATGTATTACAGACACGCGACACAACCTCATTGTCCACACACATATATCAATCATCCTCAATTTTCTTGTATAAATCTTCCATACTGATTCCTGATTATTAAATCATACACTTTTTGATCGAAATTCTCAAACCCTTTCGTTCATTTTGAACTTTAGGAATGCAATAATTATAATGATCATGTTCAAGGATATGTAGCGAAGAACTTTTGGAGATTATTTTGTTCATGTAGAAATTATATTCTCAAACTTTCGGAGAAGAAATGGCGTGACTATTATCGTTTGAAGAGACCCACGACAAAAGACCACAAACTATGTTTACTGTCCATGGAAAAACTCGTCTAAGAGTTCATAATTGCAAGCGTTATCAAACTGCGTGGCAATATATTTTGGTCCTTTAACGAAAAGACACATCTTTATGATCAAGGGCTCCATCCGCGATATTAAATTTCAACAATAAATTAGTTGAAGTAAGTTATATATCCAAGGGTTCCAAAAAAACATTGGTACAATTTCAATTAATTTTCTATTTCGATGTATATATATACTAGATTTTAATCTAGTAAAAGTTACGTATTCTTTGATTACAATTATTATCGCACACTATTTTATGATGAAGTAAGACGAGGGTCTTCACGGAAATATCCCTAGTAGGGGTGAGCAAAAAATCAAATTAAAACCGAAACCGACAAAAATCGGGAGAAACCGAGCCGAACAAAACAGATCCAAAACCGAAAAATAAAAAACCGAACCGACTTAAATGGTTGAGTTTCGATTATAGATTCTAACCGAACCAAAAAAACTGAACCGAACCGAATATTAATTTGAATATATAAATAAATTACATATATTAATTTGTATAATTTTTAGAAAGTAATATAGTTATTATAAGGGCAGGAGTGATAACTGCAGTTTACTTAAGAAGATCAAGTCACACTTCTTTTTATTCTGGCCGGTGCCCAACCCAGTGTGTACAGCAAACTCTATGATTCTAATTGAGTAATTGGCAATTACTGAAAATTACACTAAGTATTTGGAAAATGCTTTCATGTAAAAAAACTATGAAGACTTTCAAATCTGTGTACTACCTAGATCACATGTACAGCAGTACAGGGCATGAGCCTTCTGTGGCTTTAGTAAGAATATACATCAAACTTAAAGCTAGCTAACAATATTAACTTAAGGAACTGACTATTTTTGTTGCACAAGTCATAATTGATTCTCATTTGTGTAACAGACAATTTGTTGGCGGTCTTGCTTTTCTTCCTGCCTTTGAACAAAGTGTCTATAATCTTTGCAGTATCGCTAATTGTGTAAACTTACGGTTTAATTAAGTACGATTTTGTCTTATAAATTGTATTTTCTTTTTCTCATTTTTACTAGTTACCCTAGTTTAAAAATCTAATTCAAATTTACTAGTTACCCTAGTTTAAAATCCAATCCATATTCGAGGTGCAATGATTATCTAATTCAAATTTAGTCCCTAAAATTTGGCAAATTTTAATGCTAATTATTTATCAAATTTCACTATTCTAAAAAATACGGAATTTACAACATCAAAAGAGAATAAACATTTTTTCTCTGTAATTTTTTTAATCAACAAATAAGATTGACGAAATATTTCATCACTTTTCATCTTCGAGCTCTTCATAAAATTATCGTATTTTACACCATAATTTCAACATTTCTCAAAAATACTATCATACCGATTTTTCTCACTAAAAAACTCAAATAATTTGTGTTAAAGTGTTCCGATCAACAAAAAATACTTCATCTACCGCAACGTTGATCTAAAATTTGAAACACCTTTCCGTTTATTCCGTTCCTGATTTTTGAACAAGTTAAGAGATATATGTAATTAAGGAAGAACAAAATATAATTATTTAGTGCGGTTATTAAAATTAGATTGATCATATCATTTTATAAATCATCAAAATTCTTTAAAAAATACCAAATTGGATATTTATGTTTCTAATTTTGTTTGAAATTTTAATAAAATCGTATATTCAAATTTCCTGACCGTAAAAATGAATATTAAATAAAAGTTTAAATATATAATATTTTTTACTCAATTCGGTATCATATATTTAAATATCTAGCCGTTAAAACGAATACGAAATAAAAATTTAAAATATATAATTTATCTTGCTCAAAAACTACAAAAAAAATTGGAAAACATATTCACCTAAATAGCCCAATGCAATTGCCTGTTTGGAAACAAAATAAATAATAAACATAAACATCATCTTAATTATTTCTGTTTATTGTTGAAAAACTAATTAGGTAATTAAAAGAATAAATTAATACTAATATCCGTTACAAACTTATTAATTTTAATTCCATAAACATCAACAAAAATCATGGGATCTGAATTCCAAGAAGCCCAACACAACACATACATACATATCAAACACACCAACTCTTTCACTTTAAACCACTTTTAAACTTTGCGCTACAAAATTTCAAATCTTGAAAACACTCCAATTCCTAATAAAAAACAGAACTTTACATATATACACACAAAGTGCCTATACACATCACACAAGAACCACCCTTTATTACCCGCCACCATGACAAATCCTCCGACGACCGGCGCCGGTGCCGGAAATACAACAACCCCACGAGTCTACTCAACGAATCAAGCGGTGGGTAAGAGCCCAATTCACCATTTTACTACGTATAGACAACAAGGGGTGACCCACCATAATTACCCAAATTTAGCACCAAGGGGCCCACCAACACAACAACAGGGGATGATGTACCCACTTGGATCTTCCGGTGGCCGGGGATTTATGCCTAGAGGAGTGCCGTATGGAAATCCGGCGAGAGTGCCGTATGGGATGCATATAATTAGGCCTACCCATATGCAGCAACAACAACCACAACAACAACAACAACATGGTAATAGTAATAATCATAATCGTCCTGTTGGTGCTGGTGGTGTTGTTAGAGGAATTCCTGTTGTTTCTCACCCAAAGGTTTGATTTTTATAATCTCTCTCTCTCTCTCCCTCTCTCTCTCTTTCTCTCTGTTTGTGTGTGTTAAAGAATTTGGGTTTTGGTTATAAGTAGATAAAGTTTGTTACTTGGGATTTGTGGTTTGATTAGCTGCTATGATTTGGCTGGTTTAGTTTGAAGGAAGGATCAAGAATCAAGAATTATGCATGTTGTATAAATTTAGATATGGGCTTATGTTGTTTGTTATTCTTTTTTAGTTGATGTCTTGCAGATTTGTTCTGATGATTACAGTGCTTTCAAACCAAGAACTTTTTCCGAGACATGTGAATTTGTTAGAATATAAGTAATTTTTATTTGAGCAAGTTTTTATTTAAACCGTTTGTAAGTTGCAATTGTAGATACAAGACTGTGAAATTTTGATTTATTTTCCTGTTGAATCTTGTGAATACTCTAGTAACGGATAGTTCTTTTAAAGTCTAATTCATCATATTATTTATGATACTGTCATATTTAATTTCTTGTTGGGTTTTGGTATGGTAATTGTTGTTTTTATATATAGGAAAACACATTATGGACTTAGGGAGAGGGAAAAGTTAGCAATTTCGGAAAGTAGAAAGGGTTTTTGAATTCTATTTGTTTGAGTACTGATTGGTACTTTCTTTGTTTGGGATCAAAGCTTAATTGAGTTGAAGTTGTCATCAAGATGTATTTTGCCAGGAGATTAGCAATAGGCTTGGCCTTTTATAAAGTATAAGTGATGTCCATTTGACATATCTTTAGCAATTGGTCTTCCTTTGTTTACCCGTTTGTATTCTACATCTTGTTAAAAATATGGAATGATGGTGTTGGGCATGTTTTGCTGTTCTAAATCCTTGATTTCCATCATCAAAGTTTTATTGATATGTGCACACTGCACAGTATAGTGTTTCATCATCTCATTGAATTAGGCCAATTACGATGGTTCTTTGGCAGTCCAGAATGAGTTTCAAAAAAGCCATCAATTCTCAATTTGCTACTTCACTCTTTCTAAGTAGTCTTCAGGTGATCGAATCTTTGAGGTTCTTGTAGTTGAGATATGTTATGTGTAGTTTGCCGAGTGTTTTGCTGTGCCTTTCAGTTACAAAATAAAAAGTTAATAAAGAAATAATGCACTCTATTGGATTGCATGAGCTCTCTGTGTAAAGCAGGATATAGAAGTTGAATTACTGAAATTGTTAGAGAAGGCTTAATTACAGTGTTGTTATTGTTTTATTCACATTCAATCCTTTAAAAGTTGTTCTTGTGTTTTGAATCTTTGAGTGCTACTTTTTGGGATCCTCACATATATTGCATTTCCTGTCATAGGTTGCTGCTTCGCCATCTTCAAACTCTGATCGTAATGGATATAAAGATACAAGGTACTATTACTAAATCTATTGCTTCTATCAGTCCTGTCTATGTTTATATTGTAAATTCTTTCAACTGAATAGTTAATCTAATTGTCTATCTGGTGTGAGCAGGGATATAAATAGGGATGATAGTTTGGCGACAGTTAGAGACCGAAAGGTACGCTAGCTTGCTTACTCATTAACATAATTGGTACTCTGCTATGTAACAGTTTCTTCTTTATCGAAGCTTCATCTGCATAAATATGTTTGATCTTTGTAGATAGCGGAAACTAATCTATACTACACTATTATAACCAAGCTTATATTATCATCTGCATCACCTTTAAGCTTTCCGGCCTACCATTAATTAGAATCATCAAGGTTGCTCAACAAAATAGGATCATAAGTGTCACAAAGCTCATATCGGCTCCTTAAAAAGCTCTATTATATTTGATAACTACCAGATCATTTTATTTCTGTTCACCTAAAAGATACATACCTATAATTAGTGAAAGAATCAAAGCAAATCTTCCTCTCTTCTTTTCTGAGAAACTTAATTTCTTGGCGGCTTCAATGAATATGGGCCAAAAAAAGGTCTAGTTTTTCTTATAGAAGTCATAGTGGGCCAAACCCATAACTAATATTTAGTATGTACCAGCCCAATGAAATAAAAGTTTGATTGTTTAGTATTTCATTGCAAATGCTTGCTTTTCACCGCTTTTTGGGGATTCTTGCATTAGGCTTTTTGAGCTTAAGCCTCGGCAATCGATATCAACTGTGCCTTTTGTATTAAAGCCCAAAATCAGGGCTTGGATCCGATTTGGGCTTAAGAGACTGCACTCTTTTCACAACTATGGTTTTAGGTTTGAGCCTCCGTGGAGGCATGCTTGTGTAAGAAATCGAGAACTTGTATTTCTGAAAATGACCATAACCAAAAATAAAATATAATAAGAAATATTAATACATAGACCATAGAATATCTGCAAAGTAAAGAGACAGTAATTCCTCGTAAATCTTCCTAGATTGTTTTATTAGGAAATTTTGGGACCCTTCTGCTCAAGATAATCTGGGTGTGTTAAAAGAGCCATTAATAGCTAGGTAGGCCTAGGTTGACTAGTCTAATCTTGGGAAATTTGAACTTAGTCTGTTGCAGGCAAAAACGATGGAAGACGTGACGATGATAATGGATATGTTTGATTTAGGAAATTAATGTTGTGCCATTATACTTTTCCTATGTCAGTAGATAGGTAATAAAGTACCCTTCCAAGCTTTCAGCTGACTCACTCTTTTGATCAATGAAGACCGGGTTTTATGTAATTTTAAACTATTAGTTGGCAGTGGTTTCTCCGTTAGTAAATACTAAAAACCAAGGAGATTACTGAAAATATAGAAACCTCAGTTAGAAAAGTTTTGAACTTTTCCACCAAAAGTGGTATGTAATATTTATACACATGCACACAAATTAGATATTATTTTTCTGCATAATTGTGCACAATTCTTTTTAAATTTGAAGAGAAATTTGATAAGTTTTTATATGTCTTAGAGAACTTCCTCTGGCTTCCATTCCATTATCCTGCTCCTGGACAGCAACTACCCTAATTGTACTTTTAGAAGTTTACTTTCTACAATTGTTGTGAATGGGATGATGGTACTCATCGTAAACAACATTTTTCATCAGAACCCCCTAAATCATTTTAATCAATGTCTAGGATTACTGACTTGAAATTACTTTTTATGCCAAAAGATATGTAACAGGATAAACCTATCAGTATTTACATTTCCTGATTTGACGTAATATAATATATTATCTTGACCGTCTGGCTGTTATATTATTCTTACACATTTGCATTCAGAAGTCTCATTCTACAGCCCATTGTAAAAATCTTAATTCTAACGGGTGTTTCATCCTTCCCTTCCTGATTTTCAGGTTAGAATAACTGATGGTGCGTCTCTTTATGCCCAATGTAGATCGTGGCTGAGGAATGGTCTCCCTGAAGAAAGCCAGGTTTGTGCCTTGGAAGTATGATTGATCTCATGTTTGATATCTTTTAATAAAAATATTGCATCTCACTCCCAATTTACGCCTGTATCAATTTGTTAGTATGGCAATATTTTTTATAGGGAATATAATTCAATTTTTCTTATGTGTACCTAAAGTATAGGAACAATATCAGTTACTCTTCTCTTACAAGTTGTACATGTTAGTGTTTTACTACTATACTTGTCAACTAAAAACAGATACTACTATATATATATATATATATATATATATATATATGTAACCCTTAATTAGGCTTTCTCCATCGCATAGTTCTTTTTCGTTTTCTGCAATATAGAATTCCCAGTGATTTAAGCATTCAAGTTATAGTGCTCACTGCTCTCAGCCTATTACCATTATGACCAGGATCTGGAAAGCAGTATGTGGTGTGATGATCTGTTGATGAGCTATCATTAAAGCATAAATAATATTAGAAGTTGCTGTGTACTCTCATGTTAATACTTATAAATTAATAAATATTTAGTAATTTATAACTTGGTTGCTGAGTTTGGAGTACAACTCTCTGTAAACAAAGAGGTTGAGGGTTCAGTTCCTTTCCCCTGACAAAGGTCATGGGTTAAATTTCCCACTTTTAGTTCCCTTGTATAAATATGTATTATACCAAAATATTCATACTCAACCTTGCTCGAGGAGGGAACACCAGGGGGTTAAGTAGGAGAATGGATAAGATTATCATCTTATTTCAGTTCTACTCGCCCTCCAGTTCTCTCTGCTCAGAAGTCATATAGTTGCTAATATGGTGAGGACTTAAGAATGGTCAGGGGACATGATTTCACCATAATTTTATTGTCCTGAAATATATGGAAAGCTTTCCTCCTTATCTTCAGCCCTTGGACATGGGAAGTTCCTACAAGGAAAAATTCTAATTCAACTTCATATGTCTGAAAGAAAGCTGATTTGCTGAGTTCAGTTGTCGAATCCTCAAATGTGTATCTCTAAATTTACAATTTGGAACACAGCCATGTGGTTGATTGTTTTGAAATACCCCCTGTTCTATTCTTTTGAGTAACTTTAGCTTACATAACCAATTGATTGCTTGTTTTGCAACATCTCTGGTTTTATTGTTTTAAAAGTATATTTAGCTATGTTTCTTTTAATATAATAGTTATCGGATGTCTCACTTGCATTTTTGCTTTCGCCAGCCACAATATTTGGATGGTGTGAAATCTCTTCCCAGACCTTTGCCTATTCCTGTTGGAGACGACCAATCCCCCAAAGAGGATGGCGATAAGGAAGAGGAGGTCAGTACTTTCTAATGACATATCCATATATTGTTTTTCTTGACAGTTTCTCAATTGTTTTTGTTAACATTATGTTTCTACACATGAATATGTGGCATCACACATACAAATGAAGGAACAAGGAGATAATTGTGTAATTAGAGAAGCGCATGTGAAATAAAGTTGAAAAGTTTCAATGCAGTGCATTGATCTTTTTTAACAAAGAATAAAGTCATAATACTTATATGACTGTTAACTTTAGAAAAACAACATAACATATTCCAAATTTGTAGTCAACATTGTCCCATTGATCATGTCAATCTTGAATTGAATTCATCAAATTTTCTTATATTGAAGTCGATATATGTTGTAGGACAAAGTGGGCGTGGAACAGTAAAGAATACTTCTATAATTAATAACAGGCAATATATTGTTACGAGTTCTAAATAAATTCCCATTCCATATTCCATCATTTTTTTTTTGTATTTGGAACTTTTAATGCGTATTAAATTAATTATGGTGGCTTCAAATATGTAAATTTATAATATTAAACCCCCCCTCCCGACATTTACTCAACCATTGGTCTAAATTATGTATATGAATATTAAAGTTTCCCGGTCTTTTTTGAGTTTAGATTTCTTTTATATGATTTTTCTCCTAAGAAGCAAATCAATGAATTTTGGCTTTCAATTATATATCCAGGAAGATATTGATGTGGAACAATTATCTTCAAAAGAGTTGCTTCAAACACACATTAAGCGTGCCAAAAGAGTTCGAGCCAGGTACTTACGACAACTGTTTGTCTTTTCAAATATAATTTTTTAATTATTGTTGTTTCATGTTCTTGAAATGTTTTCAATTAGAGATTTCTATGATTGTGCTTTTGGTGTAATATGGCCAGAGACTGAATATGCAAAATGCAAACTTTCCAATAGTTATGCAACGTCTGGATAAGTGTGTGTTGTATGAATAATATGTAATATTCTTATTATCTTGCTTCATAGAAATGGATCTTTCCTTTGAAACGTCTCTCTCTTTGTGCATGTTTCAACTTTATTTATATGGCTCTTTCTCCATTCCTAAACAGATGTTTCGATTTTTAATATTAAAATATTGCTCCCTAAGGAACTCTCTGTTTCCGTTACATCTGCTTCCAAGTTCATCTTTCATCAAGTCCTCAGGATCATGGTAGTTAAGCATCACGTGAACTATAGAAAACTTCATTTGCCACATTCATTGTATTTTAGTGATGTCATAATCCTATTAAAATTCTCAAAATGGAGACTGTCAATCAGATAGCCTTGGCACCTTCCTCTGAAGGAGCGGAGAGAGAGGTAAAGGTCTTTTAGGAATATAAAACATTAATATGCATTTATGCTCCTTGGCTTGAACAAGTTTTTTGCTGGGGACCTCTAACTCAGATATTTAGGGTTACATTTGTGCATTTAATTCTCTAAAGTAAACACCTAAGACTCGTATATTCTTTATAATGGTTGAGGGAACACATGATATATGTAGCAATAAAGTGGCAGAAGGTTCTTTCTTTTTGACATGCAGTATCTCATGGCATAATGTGTTCTTGTGGTCATTCCAGCCATTCGATAATTGTTTGAGGTCTATGTACAGTTGCACAACACAAGTTTTCTACACATGCTAAGTTAACATTTTACATTGATACGGAAATTTCTATGACCGGAGAAGGGTTTTGTATGAGCAATTGACATTACAGTATGGCATACACATATGACTAGGCAGATCCATATCACAAGGTCTCCCAGTGTGTTGCAAATTTATTTGTCATTGCTTTGTATGGTTTCAATTTGTAGTTTCTCCTGCCTTGTTTTCTGTTGATCCTTGATGTCCATTTCTTTTATCCTATTGTTTGAACAAAATTCAACAGTCAATTTTTATTGTTTCGTATTGGTACTGTGCAACCCTCAACTAGATATCTATCATTTAGCAATTTTTTTGCTTTTGCATCTGGTTGATCCCTTCTTCACATGTTACGTGTCTACTTGATGCTCTTAGCGTGTACTAGATAGTCTTAGCAGTTAGCACTACAACTTTACAATCGTACATTTCATGTCAATGAATCATCAGCATGGATAGATGAAGATAAGTTTTGATATTCACACATAAGCGTGCGTGCGCACACACAAACGTTAGAAGAGTGCAATAATAATTCCTTGAACATTCAAGTGACGTGCAATAATTGTTCCGTTTGCAGATTAAGAGAAGAAAGACTTCAAAGAATCGCAAGATACAAAACCAGGCTTGCACTTCTCCTTCCTCCAATCGTTGAACAGCAACTCAGAAATGATACGGCAACTGGAAACTGAATCACCACACCTAGCATTGCTCTCACGCGAGATATTCACTCTGCGTACCAGGATCATGTTTCATCAAACATTTGTACGAGTTAAATTAAACATAAAAAGTTTTGAAGTTCATGGAATCCCTGGTGTGAATCTCTTTAGGGCTGATAGTAATAACCTTTCAAAATATACTCTGTGAATGTACTAGTAATGTGCTCGTAGTTACCAGTGTTTAGTTTGCAGTCATAAAGTTAGGATTGAAAGTTTTTTCGTCAGGGTTTTTTCCTGACAAAAATTGTTTATGTTTGAGCTGACGATTTGTAAAAGTTTATTGTATGGGAATTGAGTTCCTAATGTAGGTTGTATCTAGTTAGCTATCATTACAGCCGACGAACATTAAAAGAATTAGATCGCTGTTCTACAATGTGACCGAGTTGTGTGGTTTATCAAGAAAGATTATGGATGTGAATTAGAGACTTTCATGATAATTCCTGGATAACGTATACTGAAATTTGTTCACAGAGACAGTTTACTGGGTTCTCAACTTGCAATCCTCCCGAAAGGGCAGGGTTCATACCCTCTTTCTCCAATTGCAGGTTGAGGATCCAAAGTTCAATGGATTATGTGCATGAATAGCAAGTAGTGACGGAGGCACACTTTGAAAATCTACCATCTCTGTAACAATCAAGTTTTTTGGTACTTGCCATCCATGAATGAAATGTCGAATTTGTTTGTCAATATAAAACTATAAATAAACCTTTGAAAGAAAATCTGATATCATGAGAGTAATAAACTTATAGTACTCATACAATATGAGTCATATGACGATCCAAAATTTTTATCAAATTATTTATTGAATAATATGACACGATACTTGACACATTTTCATTTGTGGACGCACATATATGCACGCGAAGTTCCATATTATTTTTAGGAAAGTTATCAATTTTACACCGACACTCGTAAAATTTTCATTACGAAAAGTCTCAAATGGATGTTTTAAATTAGTCTTTTTCCATTATAGACGGTGTCCAAAAGTGCGTAATTAAGTCGTGCTAATTATTTTCAAATGTTAATCATATCTGCTTTACTTATAATTTATAAATAAGTTTTTGACTTGTAAAATGGAGGAGAATAAATCCAAGAATGAGAATCCTATCCAATACCGAAAGTAGAATTATTTGTCATATCATTAATTAAATTCAAACAAATTGACAGAGTTTTGTAGAGTCAGATGAGATGTGACTATCTACAATAATATTAAAGGTACCTTCAAATAATAACGAGATTATGAAATACAATCAGTACTGACAAGCAACACCTGAAAGGCTGAAACTAAAACAGTAATATGAGGTTCATATTACTGAGTATTTAACTTTAACTTCATTTCCCAAACAAAATAAAGGGGAAATTAGACTACTTTTATTTCTTTGCTAGGATATTGAGAAAAGAACTATAAGCCCATTTTTTAGACAAGCCACTTCTAAATTAGACTAGCTAAACCATTTTTTTCCCTGTTCATAACTTACAAGGCCTTTGTGGGATCATGATAGTGGAAAAGGTAGAGGGGTTAAAGATCCGGCGGTAGTAGGCTTAGCTGAAGTGACAATGGCGGTGGTCGACGACGGAGTGGAGGTGGATACACGTTCATGGCAAGACGGGCACGTAGTAAGAGTTGTGGCAGGAGATTGCATGTAAAATGGAGATGAAGTTTTGAGTGCTCTCAATTCTTGGAGCTCTTTCTGCAGTTTCTTATTTTCTTTCGTTAGTGTTTCAAAATATCTCTTCAAGTACTCGCAATCACTTTCTGTTTGCTTCAACTTTGTCCTACATTATGATACACAAAATCATTGTTAGAATTCATAATTTTTTTAAGGAAATCAAAATTTTAAACACACAAATGTATGATATATAGATTGTGATGACTTACCTAGCTCTTCTGTTTTGAAACCAAACTTCAACTTGACGAGGCCTCAGATTGAGTTGTTTTGCAAGGGCATGCTTTTGTTTCTGCTTCATCCAAAACTAAACAAGATTAGGACACATTCATGTACTACACTAGTATATATGAGAATTTGTATGCACACTTATGTAATGACTTGCTTTTCGTCTCCCTAAAAATTAACTAAACATAACAGTAGAACATCATCACACATAACTACATAAGCATATATGTACTGTCTACACGGTTGAGTTCTACGGAGTTCCAATTATATTGGAGTTCCTCCACGTTTTGGTTGCAGAACATATACATGACACAACATGATCGGGACTTTATAAAACTTCTACCTAAATATGCAATATTAATATTGCTTACCGGGTTCAGGGTACTACTGAATTCCACGAAGCTTTCTTCAAGAAAAGCAGATTGTTGTTTAGAAAGTCGAAGTTTTTTCCTAGTCATCCCATTCTCATCCTCATCACTAGCTTTAGAGTTGGACTCTCTCTTCCCTTCAACGACTTGGTTCCCATCATAGTCCAAGCTCCTTTTATTTCCTACATTTCCTCCGTCTTTCGCCAAATCCAAAATAGATGGGAACGAAGGCGTTTTATCTTTAATGGGTTCTCCAGATGAAAGCTTTTCTATTTCTTTATCTTCAACTTCATCATCAGTAGATTCTGAGGGGAGGCTTAAGCCCATGTCAAAGCTAAGATCAAGAACTTTTGAAGTAGAGGACTTTTGAGCTACATCCACAAATGGTTTCAATGAAGATGAAACTCCTAAGCTCAACTCCAGTTCCATTTTTAATGCCGATGTCAAAAGGAAATGGGACTGAAAGGAAAAGAAAGGTTAATTAAAAGGGTGTTTGAGAATTGAACTTGGGAGTTGAAAGCAGAAAGACTATTTATAGAGTAATGCAAAATACAATTGCCATGTATATTACGTAACATGACCTAACGTTTCTTCACTTTCTATGTGTATAGGTAAATAAGAGCCTCTCCAGTAGTAGGAACCCTTAGCTAAAATTCAAATTAACATATCATAAATATGAATTATAAAAATTATTTATGCAAAAAAAAATGCATTTCAATGGTTCATTTCCCTTGGCAAAAAATTTAGCCAACATCCTATATTTGAACCTCTGGAACGTGTACCAATATTCCACATCATCTATTATCTTATAAAAATAACATATTCTATTTTTAACGATCTGAAATAACAATATCATACGATTTTTAAAATATAATAAATTATTATAGCCAACTCCATTGAAGCACAATATCTCAAAGGTTCGACAAATTTTAAATAATCAATATTTTATCTTATTTTAGCCAATATAATTGGAGATGCTCTAAGTAGAGGAAAATAACAGAAGAAAAAATTATTTGACCGAGTGCAGCTGTTGACTTATGAAATATGTACCGGGTTGAAACCATAATAGAGAGGACTCCTTTTGTTCCCACACTCTTTCCATGCCGTAATCATCTACAAGAAAAAATTGGCAGGGGAGAGAAGCATTCCAAGCTTTATCATTGAAAGATAGAGAAATTTTTACCTGCGAAAATCTCCAACTAGAAATTTAGCAAAAATAAATAATACTGGGCCTGTTTGGCAAGTGTTATATAAGCCGACTTATGGCTTATAAATCCGTAAGAGCTTATGAAGGGTGTTTGACAATCCAACTTGTGACCTCAATTTATAATTATGGCTTATAAACCCGTAAGAGCGTTTGCCAACTCAACTTATGACCTCAACTTATAACTTATATGTTGATAAGTTGAATGTTAATGAGGTACATTTACATTTTCCTGAATTTATTGACTTATTACTTGATTTCTTTGTTTTTTAATACTTTATATTTTTACCTTTGTATTTTAAAATGCAAGTGTTGAAATGATTGCATTTAATAATTAATTTTTCAAATTTAATTTAAGAAACTCTTATCTAACTTATAACTAAACTTATCCAAACACCCATATAACTTATAAATAAGAATTATCAACTTATCACTTATATGACACTTACTCATTTTAAGCTATAAGTCAACTTTTTTGTGATACCCCAAACACGCACACTAATACATCGTAAAACAGTTCAATAATAGTGTTATATTAGAAACAAAACGAGTATGCAGTAAAATCAATACATGATATTGTTAAGTAACCGGCTCATCTAAAACTTTAAGGTGTTAGAAAAAAATCCCAAATGGATCTTATGCTATATTGGATCTTATGCTATATTTTAACACTCTCCCTCACTCCCATAATAAATTGTGAGAATATTGGGAGTGGCAAAGAGTCGAAGGCACCCATCTTTGGAGCATAATTTTTGCCTTTCGTGTCCATAATAAATTGTGAGAATATTGGGGATGACATCGAGTCAAACCTTGGACCTCCCGCGTACCTGAGCTCTGATACCATGTTAAGTAACTAGCTCATCTAAAATTTAAGGTGTTAGAGCAAGACCCCAAATAGATCTTATGATATATTTTAACAAAGAGCGTGAATAAATAAATTAATTTTACTTGTTCGTCGAGTTCAGCTTGAATTCCTTTTGAATTTTATTTAATATTTGAAATATAATATAAGATTTATTTATGACCTTCCCCTATTAAGCTTTTAGATTCAACATGGTATCATAACTGGTCGGCGGGGGTCTAAAATTCGAGTCCATCCCCAATTTCTCACAATTATTATGGACACGAAGACAAATTAATGTTCCTAAGATGGACGTTTATGATCCACTATTCAGCACAAAAATGAACTCTCGAGGGAGTAATGAAATCTATATACTATATTATTAAAGACGAAATATTAAAAGGTTAGTAGTTTGACAGTAGTCGATATTTTGGGCCGGACTTTATATACTTTAATAACTTCGGTATACTCCTATTATTTTTTTATGGGTTTCCTATTAAAAATTTATTATACATTTTTATATACTTTAATAACTACTATCTATACTATATTATTAAATACGAAATATTAAAAATTTGTTAGTTGGACGGTAGTCGATATTTTGGGCCGGACTTTATGTAATTTAATAATTTGGGTCTATTCATTTTAATTTTTTACTAGCTTATAGTCAGTGCAAAGCACGAGTTACTTTTAGATATTTTTACTATAATAATAATTTAAAATAATACTTGTCTCTTTTATTTTTTTTAAATAATTTTAAAATACAATATAATAATACATGATCGATGCGATTTTAATGTTAATTTTAACATGTTGTTGGTAGAAATTGAACCTTAAATTTATGTATAAAACAAATTTTAATATTGTACCGAATAGAGTTTAATATTTTATCGAATTTTAAGGTTATGTATAGATATTTTTAATTTTTTTGCATAATACGTTATTTTATTTTTTGCAAAAATACGGATTTTTAGATATCTTTTTAAAATACGATTTTTCAATCTCATGCAACTGGATGAAACCTCAAATGCAACTAAAAACAATTATTTTTCAGAAAAACATAATAAAAGAGTTGCATCTGTTTGTTTCTGATTGCAAATCATAAAAAAGGTTGCATTTGGTTACTTCAAATATTTTTAAAAGATAGTAAAGCTGCAAATAAGTAAAGTGAAAAGAGATTTTTTTAATAAGAGATTGATGCTCTTAAGTATCTACTCACTTAAATTAGGAGAATACAAAGATTTTTCATGATATATGAGTAATTTTGTTAAATATTTATAATTATGCCATTGAAATATATAGTATGTACTCGCATAATCCTCCATTCCCCTAAATACGTATATATGGACATTTTTCACTTTTAATAAAATACTAGCTTAAAACCCGTGCGATGCACGGATTGTTAATTGTTATTTTATTATTATTTTTTTAATATTTTATTAATTGTAATTGTGCCAAAAATAAGTAGGCATGTTAAAATAACTAAACAGTTTTAATTAATTAAAAACATTAAAACAAATTTTAAAATAAATAAGTATGAGTTTGCCCGTTACATTTTTGGAAAATGAGGGGTTTTAGTAAGAAAAAATAAAAAATGTAACATATATTTAGTTTAAAAAGGTAAATGCCCGTGATATTTTTGGAAAATGAATTTAAATGCGTTTTAAAATAAATAAGTAAAGGGTTTCATGTGATATTTTTTGGAAAAAGAATGAATTTTAGTGAGAAAAATAGAAAAAATAAATTGTAAAATGCAATTTCCCGTGATATATTTAGAAAAGGAGGGACTTTGTTAGAAAAAATATATAATGTGTTTAAGTGAAAAGTTAATTGGTTATAAATAGGTATTTGATTATTTATATTTTAATATTTTTAGTAATTGAAATGTTAAGAAAAATAGGTATTAAAAACATTAAAACAAATTTTAAAATAAATAATTATGGATTTGCCCGTTATATTTTTGGAAAATGAGGGGTTTTAGTAAGAAAAAATAAAAAATGTAACATATATTTAGTTTAAAAAGGTAAATGCCTGTGATATTTTTGGAAAATGAATTTAAATGCGTTTTAAAATAAATAAGTAAAGGTTTTCCTGTGATATTTTTGGAAAAAGAATGAATTTTAGTGAGAAAAATAGAAAAAATAAATGGTAAAATGCAATTTCCCGTGATATATTTAGAAAAGGAGGGACTTTGTTAGAAAAAATATATAATGTGTTTTAACTGAAAAGTTAATTGGTTATAAATAGGTATTTGATTATTTATATTTTAATATTTTTGGTAATTGAAATGTTAAGAAAAATAGGTAGACATTTTAAAATAGGTAAACTTTTAAAAAATAATTATAATATTAAAATAATTTTAAAAATAAATAACTAAAGGTTTGTCCGTGATATTTTTGGAAAAAGATGGGTTTTAGTAAGGAAAAATAGAAAAAATAACATGTTTTTTTAGTTAAAAAGGTAATTGACCGTGATATATTTGAAAAAGTCGGGGAATTTGTTAGAAAAAATAGAAAAAATAATGTATTTTAGGTGAAAAAGGTAATTGGTTATAAATAGGTAATATTATTATTTAATAATATATTTCTATAAATAAGTAAGGTTAATTAAGTAAAAACACGAAGTACAGTTAATTAAGGGCAATTAAGTAAAATCACGGTTTTCTTTAATATTTTATTATTTTTATTTAAAATTTTGTAATTATATATTATTTTATGAAATTTTAATATATATTTATACATGTATATATTAAATTGGATTTATATATCTAATAATATAAATAATTTAATTTAATAAATTATTGACGTAATCTTTAGTAGTATTTTAGATATTAAAATATAAAATATTTTTAAATAATAGATCTAACTGTCTGTATTTATTTGCTCTTAAAAAATCTAAATGTGACTAAAGTGCAAATAACAAAATATGTGTTGTGTAATGTACCGAGTTTCTTCTAACATATGCTATTACTTTTATTTTTTTTATTAATTATCTTATTTAAATTTTATGTTATAAAAAATTATATTAAACCCGGATTTTATAAGTTTAATATAATAATATTGTCATTATATCTATATTTTGTCCGTGTTATTTTTAATTCGAATATTAGTTGTTTTACTTAAAAAATATAAAACAGACAATGTTCTTAAAAAAACAGTTAGTTACCTATTAATAATTATATAAAATTATATTACATTTATATATATGTTGCCCATGTTACTTTTAGAAAATTAGTTGTTTAAATTAGAAAATATAAAAATATATTACATTTTTATATATTTGTTGCTCGTGTTACTTTTAGAAAATTAGTTGTTTAAGTTAGAAAAAAATAAAAAAGGTTATGTGTTTAGCTAAACAGGGTAAGTGGTTATTTATTAATATTTATATATAACAATATTACCATTACATATTTATTTTTCATGTGTTATATTTAGAATATGAGTTGTTTTAGTTAGAAAATGTAGAACAGATAATGTGTTTTTGGTGAAAAAGGTAATCAGTTATAATTATGTAATAATATTACCATTTTATATATATATTACCTATTTTATTTTTAGAAAATGAGTTGTTTTGGTTAGAAAAATATATAAAATAGGTAATGTGTTTTAGCTGAAAAAATATAAAATTATATTCCCTTTTTATATATATGTTGCTCGTGTTACTTTTAAAAAATTAGTTATTTAGGTTAGAAAAAAATAAAAAAGGTTATGTGTTTAGCTGAAAAGGGTAAGTAGTTATTTATTAATAATTATATATAACAATATTATCATTGCATATTTATTTTCCATGTGTTATGTTTAGAAGATGAGTTGTTTTAGTTAGAAAATGTTGAAAATCAGTTATAAATATGTAATAATATTATCATTATATATATATATATGTTACCTATTTTATTTTTAGAAGATGAGTTATTTTGGTTAGAAAAATATATAAAATAGGTAATGTGTTTTAGCTGAAAATAATAATTGATTATAAATAAATTGATTATAGATAGGCCCGACCCAAATACCGACCGACCAACCGACCGACCAAAACTTTTAATGTTTCGTCTTTAATAATATAGTATAGATGTAAATAACACTAAGTAAGGATGCCCTAAGTATTGAAATTGTAAAGTATTTATTAAATAGTGAAAATGAGTTTTGCACACCGGTTGACATCTAAAATATTAAAAAACTTGAAATATTTTGAAAATATAATTTTCATAAGATACCATATTTATTATAAAATATATTTGAAATATTTATAGATTAATAATTTATATCAAATTTTTTGGATATATAATTCGAGGAGCCGCCAAAGCCTCTTTTATTTTAATTTAATATTTAGGTTTATTTTATAAATGAGTATATGTTTTCCTATATCTTGGGATAAGTAAGAACCAATCCCAGCTAGAGTATTTTAAGGGAAGAAGCGAAAAGAAGGAAAGAGAAAAGAGTAGAGTAGAAGAGAAAAGTAATAATTTTATTTCTCTAACTTGCTCCAAAGTTTTTTACGGAGAGAAGAGAACGTTTGGATTTAAAAATAATTAAAGAAATTGTTTTGTGAGACAATCTCTCCCGATCATCCCAAAAATGGGGAGAAAATTATGGAAAGAAATTGTAAAGAAATTTCTCTCCGGATCATTTCATTTCTCTCTTCAAAAAACTCTGAAGCACATCTTTAGAAGAAAATTTTAAAAATTTCTCAAGTCTTCTTTTCTTTTCTCTTTCTATTTACAACTCGACTATTTACAACTCGAGAGCATAGTGTAAGATATAAGCTGTTATCATATAAGTTATCTCATTTGCTTAGGAGGTCACTTTTTAAATAATAAATTTAAGCTAAAATTTATGTATATTTAAATAAATTTATCTAATTTAATATTTTATTTTATTTATGTAAATTCTTTTTATACATAAAATTTGAGGCGACGTGGGTGAGGCCTCTAAACATTAATTTTAGTTACATAAATTTACATTTTTATTCAAATATAAATGTTATATGAAACCCAAAATAACATGTCACAAATTGGTTTTTCCTGTTAACACATACACTATACAGTATATTTATTCGATTTGTCATAAAAAAATTGCAGCAGTTTTAAAAAAGGCATCGTTGAAAAGTAAATTTTTTTTAACCTGATAATAATTACTCGATTTATATAGGGGTTTTTACTTAACAGGTAAACACTGTTAGAAAAACACAAATAGAAGAAGACACAACGTAGTCATTAGTTATAAAGATTGTGATCTTCACATGTATTAACGAATTTAAGCCATGTGAAAGCGGGCACCAATGCTAGTATTGAATCCGAGGGAGTTTGGCTGAGTAAATTTGGTATGGCAAGCCATCAGGTTTGCAGCTTTGTTTTTTTTTTTTTTCATGTATGTCTATTTTTTTATTTATAAATATTGTAGTATTTATTATGTTGCTCAAGAGAATCGAACTCTTGACCTATGGTAGTACTATCTTATTATCTCTCGTACTCTTATTATATAACTAGCTTAAAACCCGTGCGATGCACAGATTGTCAATTGTTATTATTTTTATTATTTTTTTAATATTTTATTAATTGTAGTTGTGCAAAAAATAAGTAGGCATGTTAAAATATCTAAACACTTTTAATTAATTAAAAACATTAAAACGGATTTTAAAATATATAAGTATGAGTTTGCCCGTTATATTTTTGGAAAATGAGGGGTTTTAGTAAGAAAAAATAAAAAAATGTAATATATATTTAGTTTAAAAAGGTAAATGCCCGTGATATTTTTGGAAAATGAGGTTTTAAAATTTAATAATTAAAAATATTTAAATATGTTTTTAAAATAAATAAGTAAAGGGTTTCCTGTGATATTTTTGGAAAAATAATGGATTTTAGTGAGAAAAATAGAAAAAGTAAATTGTAAAAGGTAATTTCCCGTGATATATTTAGAAAAGGATTGACTTTGTTAGAAAAAATGTATAATGTGTTTTAGCTGAAATGATAATTGGTTATAAATGAGTATTTGATTATTTATATTTTCATATTTTTAGTAATTGCATTTGTTAAGAAAAATAAGTAGACATGTTAAAATAGGTAAACTTTTAAAAAATAATTATAATATTAAAATAGGTTTAAAAATAAATAACTAAAGGTTTGTCCGTGATATTTTTGGAAAATGAGGGGTTTTAGTAAAGAAAAATAGAAAAACAAACATGTTTTAGTTTAAAAAGATAATTGCCCGTGATATATTTGAAAAAGTAGGGGAATTTGTTAGAAAAAATAATGTATTTTAGGTGAAAAAGGTAATTGGTTATAAATAGGTAATATTATTATTTAATAATATATTTCTATAAATAAGTAAGGTTAATTAAGTAAAAACATGAAATACAATTAATTAAGGGCAATTAAGTAAAATCACAACATACCATACCGACCAACCAAACTATTCTCTGCTCCTGGCACACCTCAGCAAAATGGAGTAGTAGAAAGGAAAAATAGAACTCTTATTGAAGCTGGCAGAACTATGTTGGAAGAAACTAAATTACCTACATATTTCTGGGCAGAAGCAGTCAACACAGCATGCTATACACAAAATCTCACATTGATAAACAGACATGGTGTAACTCCCTATCAAATGCTCAAGGAGAAAAAACCTAGTTTGAAGCATCTGCATGTGTTTTGTTCTCAGAACTCATCCTGAACATCTAGGAAAATTTGAAACAAAGGCTGATGAGGGAATTTTCATAGGCTATCCTGCATCAAGAACCTTTAGAGTTTTTAATTTGAGAACAAGAACTGTCATGGAGTCAATACATGTATCTTTTGATGATAAGAAGATAACTGGAATCAATGAAGACTCTCATGATAGATTGATTTTTGAAAATGAAGCTACCAAGGATCCTGAAGAACAAGAATCAGATACTGACAATTCATCAGATACTGATGGGTCACTAAATCCTGATGACGCATCAAATCCTGATGAAGCACCAAATCCTGATGGTGCTAATACTGATGAAACAAATAATGGTGATACAGCTAGTAGTGCAAATGTTGAGGGGGAGCAACAACAATCTACTATAGATACTGAGTCTACTCAATCATCAAGGGAAAATTCTTCAGATATTGATTCAAGTGACAATCCTGATAATCCATTAGGAAGTGACAACAACAGTTCAGGGGGAGCTTCTTCTGAAGCAAATTCTTCTAATCAAGATAACACCAATCCAGGGGGAGCATCTACTTCAAGAAATGAATTACCACCAGCAAGGAAATGGACTACAAGCCATACTCCTGATTTGATAATTGGGGATCCTGATGCAGGTGTTCAGACAAGAAGTGCAACTCAGAATGAATGTCAATAGAATAACTTTCTGTCAAAGGAGGAGCCAAAGAAAGTTGAATATGCACTTAAGGATGCTGATTGGGTTACTGCAATGCAAGAAGAATTGAATGAATTTGAAAGAAATGAAGTATGGAAACTTGTACCAAGACCAAAGAATAGGTCAATTGTTGGTACAAAATGGATTTTCAAGAATAAGACTGATCCAGATGGTGTAATAATCAGAAAAAAAAAAGCAAGGCTAGTTGCAAAGGGGTATTCTCAACAAGAAGGAATTGATTATGATGAAACTTTTGCTCTTGTTGCAAGGCTAGAAGCCATCAGGATCTTTCTGGCATATGCAGCTTACAAGAAATTCAAAGTTTTCCAGATGGATGTTAAAAGTGCTTTCTTAAATGGTGAACTGGAGGAAAAAGTTTATGTTGAACAACCTCCTGGTTTCATTGATCCAAAATATCCAAATCATGTCTATAGACTGGATAAGGCACTTTATGGACTAAAGCAAGCTCCAAGAGCATGGTATGAAACATTAGCTCAATTCTTACTGGAAAATGGATTCAAAAGAGGTAATATTGATAAAACTCTATTCTATTTGAATCATGGTAAGGATTTGCTTTTAGTTCAGATTTATGTGGATGATATAATTTTTGGGTCAACAAACAACAAGTTGTGTGAAAAGTTTTCTAAGCTTATGCAGTCAAGATATCAAATGAGCATGATGGGAGAAATGAGTTACTTTCTTGGTCTACAAGTTAAACAGACTAATGATGGTATTTTTATAAATCAGTCAAAATATACAAGAAACTTATTGAAAAGGTTTAACATGCAAGATTGTGCTACTGCAAGTACTCCCATAGCTACAGCTACCAAACTTGATCCCGATCAAGGTCCTGAGGTAGATGTAACTCACTACAGAGGAATGATTGGCTCTTTATTGTATCTCACTGCAAGTAGACCATATATCATGTTTGCAATCTGTCTGTGTGCAAGATTTCAAGCAAAACCTAGGGAACCCCATCTGATTGCAGTCAAAAGAATCTTTAGATATCTCAAAGGCACTCCTTCTCTTGGCCTTTGGTATGCAAGGGAATCAGATTTTGGGTAATGTGGTTATTCAGATGCTGATTTTGCAGGATGTAAGATAGACAGGAAAAGTACTTCAGGAAGCTGTCAGTTTTTGGGTGGTAGACTAGTTTCTTGGTTCAGTAAAAAGCAAAAGTCTATCTCAACATCAACTCCAGAAGCTGAGTACATTGCTGCAGGAAGTTGTTGTGCTCAGATAATGTGGATGCGAAATCAGTTGTTAGATTATGATCTGTCTTACTCAAAAATCCCTATTTATTGTGATAACCAAAGTTCTATTGCAATGACAGGAAATCCAGTTCAACATTCTCTTACTAAACACATCAGTATTAGATATCACTTCATAAGAGAACAGGTTCTGGAAGGAACAATTGAACTTCACTTTGTTCCTATTGATCAACAACTAGCTAATATATTCACCAAGCCACTACCTGAAGCTACTTTCAACAAGTTGGTGAATGAACTTGGAATGATGAAATTTGAGAATTTCTGAGAAAAGCTACAGAGAGCAAATCCTGATGACTATCAAATCCTGATGGTCATTCTGAAAGGTATGTAATTTTGATCAAATCCTGATAGGACACAATCCTGACAGGAAGTCAACTGGTCAATCCTGATGTACAGGTCAATATTTCATTGCTTAATTTGTGCCTGATTTTTCGTCAGTTTCTGATGAGAAACGTTTGAGTATTAGTTGGACAACTGTATGCGCGCGTGTGTTGCACTGTCATATATATACAAATAGATACACATAAAAAGAGGTGCAGTTTTATTTATTTACACACGTAATCTGGTCCATTAATTATTATTGAACAAATCACAGGATTCCACCTGTAATTGAGAGTAATATTTTGTATTAACAAAATACTTTTGATTTTCTAAATTCCTGATTACTCTCTCATCATCAGTTTTTCATCTTCTTCTTTCTCTCTCTGTGCTCAAGAACCCTATTTTCTAAATCTCAATTCTCAAGTTTTTGTTATTGTTTTAATGGCGTCTTCATCATTCATGAACAAACATACTGTAATTAGTGGTGTTACTTTTGCCACTAATAATTTTGTAGCCATTTTAGATCATCATGATTTGCCTTCTGAGTTCCACATAGTACAGGATTTTCTAGCTTCAAGCCCATTGAAGTTTGCTTTAACAGAACCTGCAAGTGTTTCTTTTAAGTCAGTTATGCAGGTGTGGAACACAGCTACTTTATTTTGACATCATTGAATCTATGAATCTATACTTTATTTTACAAAGTATGAGATTAAGGGAGATTGTTAGATCAGGATTCAATGATCGTCAGGATCTAGACTCAACTGATCAGGATTGCTGACGTCATCAGTATTGCATGGTCATCGGTATTTGCTCAAGCGTCAGTATCAGGATTATCATCAGGATCCATATCAGGACTATGATCAGGATTGATCATCAGGACTGGAAGCTGATCAGGATTTCTATTTCGAGTTGGTTTATGAGTCTAGTTAAATAAGGAAGTTTATTTTGTCGGTTCATTATTTATAGTAATGAAGCTATCAATTTAGGATAGGTTTCAATCTTTGTAATTGATTAGGACTTATCATGTAATTGATAGAGAAGCTGTGTAGTATATAAACACAGTTTAGGTTTCGATTTATATCGATCAAATACACGAGTATTTTTGTAACCTAGAAGCTCTCAAGAACATCAGAATTTCTTGAGAGAGTTTGTAACAGTTTTATATCAGATTTAATAAAGCTATTATTATTCTTTCATATTTGTGATACATAATTTATTAAGTCGAGAATCTTATACAATTGTATTCAACCACCCCCCCCCCCTTCTACAATTGTTATTTCTGGGCAACATGCTTACAATATTTAAATCATCCATACTTTGTACGATATTGAGCTAATTTCTTGGTCCCTAAGAATTTTTCCTTCTAGCTAAGCCTTTACAATTGGAAGACAAAAGGTCTGCATACAAAAAAAGATATCGTCAAACAAGAGATTCTGAAACTATTGAGCAGCGAGATGAACGTAATGATAAAATTCGAAAAAAAAATATATGTCCCTGGTATTACTATCAAAGTTTTTTTTCTTAATTTTTAGAATTATTCGATTCAGAGAATGATCTCTTGTGTTTTATGTATAAATAGGAAGTTGTTTCTAGAAATTAAAAAAACTCAAATAGATGTCAATCTTCTATATTTTAGCTCATGTTATATATACAAAATTTTAATTATATATATATACTGTATTTGATCGATTTATTATTCTCCTTATAATTATCCCTTACAATTACGCCTTCAAAATTGGAATTGTAAAGATCTGCCGGAAGAGAAAGATATCGTCAAATCAGAGATTCTGAAACTATTGAGCAGCAGAATAAACATAATGAGAAATGTCGCAAAAAATATATGGCCCATGTATTGGTGACGAAGTTTCTTTGTTTAATTTTATATAATTTTTCAATTCAACTAATGATCTCTTATGTTTCTATTTAATAGAAAGTTATTGCTGGAAATAAAAAAATTCAATTGGATGGGAATCTTTTGGATATATTTATAGGTCGGTGTTTCAGTTTTAATATATTACTTTGATCTTAATTACGTTTTCTATATAATAAAAAAAAATTATTTTTAGAAATAAAGAAACTCAACTGGATAGGAATCTTGTAGTTCTTATCCCCGGTTGTATAAACAAAATTTTGATATATGTATGCATACATAGTTTAAACTACTAGGCTTTCAAAATTGGAAGTTGTTAGGAATATGTTGTTCTTGATGATAATTATAAAAACACTTAGTAGATTTTGTATTAAGTCATTTTGTAACTGTCAACGGAATGGCATGCTCTGCAGTGTTTCGTTGACAGGAAGCTCATAAACGGAATGAGTGTTGTAGCAATTGTACTGTACAATACTTCACAGTTTGATATGCATTTGATGTATGTATTAGATAGGTTTCCTAAGTCATGTTGACTAAGTACTAGATAGGCAAAATAGGTTGGTTAATTATAAGTATATCATGCCTTGTAATTTTGCCTAAGTGAAGACATGTCAACGGTATGAAGATTACTCTATCAACGAAACAAGGATACACCATCAACGGAATGAAGAATAAAGCTATCAACGAAATACATTCTCCTGCCATCAACGTATCATTATTGCTCTTCTGTATAGTTGACAAAGTGATAGTGACAGCTTTCTGACAGATCAAAAGGAGATGTAGAAGTGTGCATTTGCATTGGGAGCCATTAAAATGGTCACTGGAAATAAGGAAACATTCCAATTCCCAATTGGGTTCTTGAGTGGGATCAGAATAAGCATGAAGACAAAAGACAAGGATCTCCAAGGACCACTAGACAAAAGGAATGAAAAGCAAGCTACTGGCGGTTATCTTTAGTGTACTTAAGTGTAACCAAAAATAGTATTGTAAACTTGGGAATATATAACCAAGTGTAGCAGTTAAAATAGATAAGAGAAGAAAAACAAATAGATTGTATTAGCTATTTTTGAGAGCATTTCTTCTCTACAAATCTAGTAACTGAGCAGCTGTGTACATTTGTATCACAGATTATTTCCGAAATAAAAACACTTCAGTTGGATCATCAAACAATCCAACTGAATTATTTATATCTTGTGTTTTTACTTATTCAGTTCAGTTTTATTTATAAGTGTTTTAAGTTTAAGAAAATATCAAGAATTGTATTCAACCCCCCCTTCTACAATTCTGTTAGGTCATTTGGGATTAACAATTGGTATCAGAGCAAGCTTCTAACATACAAGAAGTTTAAAGATCAAGACCAAAACAGAAACCATGGTGAAGAAGGATGCAGGTGTGAAGATACCAGTTCTTGATAAGGACAATTACTTTCACTGGAAAGTAAAGATGCATTTACATCTCATGTCTATGGACGAGAGGTATGTAGACTGCATTGAGAAAGGTCCACACGTTCCCATGAAGTTTGCATCTAGAGTTGGACTGCCAGATGATGCTCCTGATGTGGATATTCCAAAACTTGTCTCAGAATGGACTATTGAAGATGTTGCAGAAGTCCATAAAGATAAAAGAACCATGAACATTCTGTTTAATGGTTTGGAGCAAGAGATGTTTGACAATGTCATAAACTGTACAACCTCCAAAGAAGTATGGGACACTGTCAGAACACTATGTGAAGGAACTGAGCAAGTAATGGAGAACAAAATGCAACTCCTTATACAACAATATGAGCACTTTCACTTTAAAGCTGGTGAAACTCTAAATGACACGTTTAGTAGGTTTCAAAAGCTTCTGAATGGATTAAAGTTGTATGGGAGAATCTACCAAACTAAGGATTCAAACCTTAAATTTCTAAGAGCTCTTCCAAAAGAATGGAAGCCTATGACTGTTTCTCTAAGAAACACTCAAGAGTACAAAGATTACACTCTTGAAAGGCTATATGGAACATTAAAGACATATGAGTTGGAAATGGAGCAAGATGAAGAAATTGAGAAGGTACAGAAGAAGGGTGGATCTATTGCATTGATTGCATCTGTGAACCAACTGGAAGATGACAATGAGAAAGATGCAAAAGCCACAACTAGTCGAGCTAGTTGTAGAAGTGATGTTAGCAAGGGAAAAGGCAAGATGACAGAGGAAGAAGAATCAGAACCAGCCAACTTGGATGACTTAGATGAGATTGATGAACACATTGCTTTTCTGTCAAGAAAATTCTCTAAGTTCAAGTTCAAGAGAAACTCAGAAGCAAGGCCACCAAGGAGAGACTTTCAACCTAACAAAAGTAACTGGATTGAAAAGTCTAAATCTAAATGTTTCAATTGTGAAATGCTTGGTCACTTTGCTGGAGACTGCAGAAAGCCCAAGATTGAGAAGGGCAACAGGAAATTTGAGCCTGTTGATTATAAAAAGAAATACTTTGAACTTCTCAAGCAAAAAGAAAAGGCTTTCATGTCTCAGGAGTATGATTGGGCTGGTAATGGTGAAGATTCTGATGATGATGTTGAGTATGTCAACTTGGCTCTTATGGCTAACAATCATGAGCAGGAAGCAAGCTCCTCAAGCAACCAGGTAACAATTACTAATCTTTCTGAGCTTTCTAAAGAGGAATGCGATAGTGCAGTAAATGAAATGTCTACTGTACTATATAATTTGCATGTTACTCTTAAATCACTTACCAAGGAGAATTCAAGGATTAAAGAATCAAATCTGCTCTTAAGTGATAGAAATGCCATGTTAGAAGCACAGCTCATTGAGTTTGAGAAAATGAGATGTGTTAGTAGGGATGCTAAGCTGGAACTTGAGAAAGTATTGAAGAGGGAAGAAATTCTTAAAACACAACTAGAGATAGAACAGAGTGTGATTGCAAAATGGAAAGATTCCAGGAATGTTGCTAGCAACATCATTAATGTTCAAGGTGTGGAATCTTTCTGTGAGCAATCATGGAAAAAGAACAAGGAGAAACTAGGGTATGCTGTTGAAACCTTAGAATCAGAATCAGAGTCAACAAACAACAATGATCATTTGTTGAAGGTTGATACGTCAACGGAATGTAATGTTTCGTTGACAGATGAACCATCAACCGATCATGCTGTTTTGTTGACAGAGAAAAAGAAAGTAGAACTCACTAGACTTAATGAAAAGTATGGTCCTGTCACCAAGAACTTTGTTCAAGGCGAGTCTAGTAAATCAAAGAAAGTTGAGAAGCCTGTTGAAAGAGCTAATGTAGGTCACTTGTCTAACAAGCAATTGAAAGACAAGTTAGAGAAAGTTCAAGTTGAGACTAAAGGTAACAAAAAGAATAACAGAAACGGAAAAGTAGGGATTAACAAGCACAACAATTACACACCTGATAAATATGCACCTAGAAAGACATGTGTTAAGTGTGGTAGTTGTTAGGTCCTGATAAGTTTGTAGAAGGGGGGTTGAATACAAACTATACCGTTTTATCGAATTTGTCCTTTAAATGATTTAACTGTTTAGAACAAATTAATGCGGAATAAAAACTGAAACAATATTCAAGTTAAATAGAAACTCTATTAAACTTGAGAGGTGTTACAATTTTGATCACTGATTACAAAGAACTTAATAAAACAAATCTAGAATAAATTCGACATGAATTTATCTATTTTTGTAATAAAAAGGATCGAATACTAAAAAGTAGTTCGATATAAAATCTAGGGATTATGATCCGCTAGAAAGCTAAAGCAGTACAAGAGATACAATTCTTATGAATTAAATGTTGAAGAACAATCAAGAATTAAATCTCTGGCAAATTTTGTAGCTTGACAGTTGATGAAGTAATGAAGAGAGAATGAAATATTTTTTGTCTGTCTTTACTTCTGTCTGTTTTGATACTCTGAATGTCAACTGCCTTTTGTTTGCATTTATACAATTAACTTGTATGTTTTTCCACGCGCCAAATCATTTGCAGTTTGTACTTAGAAGACGAGCTTGAAAACATTTCTTTTTGGCCTTGGAAGACTCTCGGGCAAACTAGGAATGGCTTAGGAAGACAATCGGGTAAACTGAGATTTGTTCTAGGAAGACAATCGGGAAGACAGCCTTGGTAGTCTTCTTAGTTTAAAAACTAAGTCTTCCTAGTACAAAATCTAAGTTTTCCTAGTTCAAATATATTCTAATTTAAATAATTAATTAAATAAATTATGTATTAATTTAATTCTTTGCAGAATTAAATTAATAAATAATATACTTAATAATATTAATTATTTATAAGAGAATAAATAGAATTAGTTGACTTCTTAATTAATTCCAGAATCACTTAAAATTAGATAAACAACAAACAAAATAGTACGTTGACACTCGATGCACTGTCTGGTTCATGAGTGACTAACGACCATGTCTGTTCTTTATCTATTTAACTTTAAGCAGTGATTCACTACCTTCTCATTCAAGAACTCCGTAAACAGTATCTTTTTCTGTCACCACTTGAAATCTCTGTCACTTTAATAAATCCACTGAGCTTGAATACTTCACTGAGGCTTGATCAATAAATTGAGCTTCTTTCAATGTAGAATCACTTCAAGTCTGTAGATGACTTTAATCTTCAATCTTTGACAGATATGACCTTCTGAGATTCCTGTGACAATTGATTTTTATTATTTACTTATTACATCTTAATTAAAGTTGAGTAGAATCCTCGGTGTTTACAAATAGGCTTAGACATATGCCTTTCAATCTCCCCCTATTTGTTTGTTAGACAATAACAACCAAATACCTCTAGAGGATAACTCAACTAAAACAAGAAAAAATAAGACTTTTAAGAGCCAAGCAAATAATAAAAAGTTCTGGATTAAATATAACAATTTCCAGATTCAAACAGTAAAGATAAATACAAGATAGATGTTCCTCTAGACTGAACATATGAATACATTTCCCTATCTTGATTTACCTAGCTCTATACATATAACATTTACAAAAGAGCTAAACCTATCATGCCTTCAGTCTCTAATTTCACCTTCTTCAGCTTCTTGCAAGGTGACTAGAAGATCTTTGTCAAGGACACGATCACTTTCAGAAACTACACCACTTGGCATTACTGGTTGAGTGGTGATCTTCTTCAATCTATTCTTCATTTGAGCATACCTTGGAATTTTCTCCGTGCAGTAGTCTGAAATCATATCAGCAACTTCAGACTTTTCTACAGAAGCAAACCCAGAAGTTCTAAGAAGATTCTCCAACCTCACCAGTTGCATAGCAGTCTGTAGCTTCATGGAATCAGGATCCAGCCTCACAGTTTCTAAAGTTGTACCTCTGTAGATTTTGACTTCATAGGGAAAATGTACAACTTGAGGACTGGCCTTCATTGCAGAATCTCTAAGCCTGTCATATAGAAGCTCATTCAAACAAGAAGATCTCTTTACTTTACTCATCAGAATCCACAATTCAGATAGAGATCTTCTTTGGAGGAGGTCAAGAGAAATGGTGAAAGACCCTTCAAGAGCACTTGAGACATAGATGTACAGTTCTTGCCTCACTTGATCAAATGCAGACGTAATCCTTAGAATATCTTCTTTCAAAGCCTTCATGTACAATGAATTGTCTGGATTAACATTTCTGATCTTCTCAAGCAACTTCAGAAAAGCAGCATCATTGTTTGTGCCTCTCTGAGGGATATCAAACATCTCCCTTGCCTTGTCCCATTTCATTCCTTGCTTCATCCTAACATCCAATCTCCTTTCTTTGACATGAATACTATGAAGACGTTGTTTGTCTTCATGTTCAGCCTTTTGAATTTTCATCTTCTGAGATATGATGTTGGAGACCTTGGCATTCTCATCCTCCTTTCTCCTTAGCTCTGCTTGCTGCTTCTTCAATTCTTTCTGAAACAAAGGGTCAGGTGTATATAGATCAGCTTCATCCTCCCAATCATCAAAGTTAGCCACTTCTTCCACTTCCTCCTCACCAATAGGTTCTACAGGGATAGTCTTCTCCAGATTACCAGACATATCAAATTGAAAATCATCCTGTTCACCATGGTAATAGTAAGCATCATCAAAAGCAGACTCAAAAGCAGACTCCTCCATTGATTGTTTACCTTTCCCCTTATCCTTTCCAGAAGCTCCTCCAGCTTCTTTGTCTTCTCCTTTCTTCTCCTTCTCCCCCTTAGTTGAGGAATCCTCTACAGTTTGAGCTGTGGAAGCCCTAGGATTCACCTCAGTATCTCTCATTATCTCTCCACTTCCTCTCCCATCTCCTCCTTCATCAGCATCATCATCTTCATCAGCATCTCCCTCAAAGAATGTTCTTTGCTCTTCAGTAGGTTGATGTGATTTTTTGATCATATTGTACAAGTGCTTCATACCTTCATTCAGATGCTCCATTCCTCCTTCAATCCTAAATATCCTTTCTTCATTAAACTTTTGATTTTCATCAGCTGTTTGCAGAATAAAGTCCACCTTGGTAGAAATGGCAGCAATCTCCTTGACACTTTCTGAAATCTGAGCATTTGACATTGTTAAATCAGAAATGTCTGAAGCCACCAGCACTTGAGATTGTTGAATTGAATTCAGCTTCGGGAGTAGATTATTCTTCAATCCTTCCAGGTCATCTTTCACAGTACCCAGCTGATTTGATACAGAGGTGGTAGATTGTGCAACCACTTGTGCTTTTAGAATTGTGTTTTCAGCCTGGGTCTCTTGCAACTTCTTCTGTAGATCAGCTAGCTGTTTTAACAAAGCAGTGTTTGTGTCAGTGTGTGCACTCACTTCAATTGCTCTCAGTGGTGTTTCACTCAACTCACGTGCTTGTGTTTCACTCGGTGTTTGACTCATATCTCTCACAACTATCTGTCTTTCTAGATTTTCAGTAGATGTACCTGCATGGAAAATCACCCTAGCCTCTTCAAGAGAGGTCAGTGGTGGTGCAATGGGAGTTCGCAATTCCCGATCCCTGAGTGAGTCTGTCAAAATATCTGACATTGTATACTGAATTGCTTCAGGGACAGACTCATCAGGTTGCCTTTCACTTTCTCCAGTATAAACTGCGAGTGAAAAATCCCTTAGGGGAGCCAGAGATGTTCCCTCTGGGAGGGGAGAAAATGATTCTATTTGAGTTGGCAAAGAATCAGATTTTCCCTCAGATGCCTGTGAAGGCACTTCTACCGTAACTATGGTAGGCACTGTATCAAAATCAAAAGTAAAGTGCTCTCCTGACATGGTGTCCTGAGTGTCATCTAGATGGATATCTTCTCCCATTGTGAGTAATGGGAGTGTGCTTGACTCAGTACAAGATGCCATGGCCCGATGGCGAATTTCAATAGATCCACCCTGTTGAGAGGATGTCTCCAGAGACTGTGTAGTGGCCATATCAATGTCCATATCCTTTTGAGAGGATACAGATAGGCTAACAGTTGTCTCCCTATAGGTTTTTCTTTTCTTTAAGGGTGGAGACAGAGCTGTGGGAACACTCATTTCAGCTATATCACTAACATTTCTTGAACTGGTTTGTACATTAGGCTCAGATTGTGTTTCAGGAGTGTTTGACTCTCTGTTTGGCTCTATGACCTGGGTCAGAGACTGTGGATCTACAATCTCTGGGTCAGCCCTAACAACCACTTGGGTTTCAATTGAAGTACCAGAAGAAGAACCAAGGTTAGGAATAACTACCTGCAGTGGTACTGGATGTGGTTCGGGAACTTGTTCACCAAAGATAGGAAGATTAATGAATTGTCTCATGAATGGTGAAACAAGAACAGGTATGGTGGTAAATTTGGATGAGACATCAAGTCTGGTGTAGAATTTGGTGTCTGTGGTTGGAGAGGTTTCAAATCTAGCTTCTCGAAACAGTTCTACCTGCTCAGCAGTGAGAAGATGATTAATGATAAGAGTTAGAAAGCGAGGGTACCAACACCTTACTTTCACACCATTATCAGAATCTCTCCTAGAGTGAGCAAGCCTGTTGAGCAAAAGGTTCCACAGAATCTCAGCAAAGTTCAATCTACGACCAAATACTATAGCATAGGCAATGTATTGATTAAGACTGGTAATGCAATGAAAGTTTGTTTTTGTGCAGTTACCAAATACCCTAGCTATAGTATCAAAGAACAGATCCCATTCCCTTACAACAAAAGTTTTTGACAATTTTACCATTTGAAAGGGACCCTGATAATGAATATTCACAAAGAACTGTGTTAACTCATCATCAGTGGGTAATGGATCAAACCTGTCCTTTGGAAAATGCAACACATCACAAAATAAATCAAAAGTAACTGTATATTGCTGATTGAGAATATTGAAAGTAAAAGATTTTGAATTATCAGCAATAACAGCACTTGAACACAACATCCTTAATGGATCAATTTTCAGAAGTGCATTGGCACAAATAGCATAACTAACACAAGTATTGCTATTTAAAAATTGAATCCATGGTCTAAAACGTTCCACTTTACATCTAGACGGATCAAAATACCCAACAAAATTATTTAAAACTAATTCAAAATTATTAGGATCCATTTTAAATAAGACACTTAAAATTTTAATTAATTTCAATAAAAATAAAATTTTAGGGATTTTTAGAATTAATTAAAATTACAAAAATCCACAAAATTAAATTTTATCAAAATTAATGAATTTTCAACCTTTAGATCCTAAAAATTCGAACTAAACTTTTGAAATGCAAAAACTGAGTTGGGCAAATGAACTGTCAAAACTTTTAAGAACACACATACAGATTTATACATACAGAAACACAAAGATCACTTAAATCACAAGACAATTACTAGCAAACTCAAGAACACCTAAGTCGAAGAGGGGGAAAAAAAATGACAATAATTGGACAGCAATTCGACTTATTTTCCTTGAAAAAGAAAGAATAAAATGATTTTGCTAAGTAAAAACTTGAGCAATATGAACAACGACCAAAGTTTTCTGCAGTAGTGATTTGATTCGAAGGGGTTTATGTGAAGAATGAAACAGAAACGGTTCAGTAAACTGCTAAGGCAAAATGAATATGTGCAGTGTATGTACTGTAAGTATATATATATATATATTAGAATAATAAAACTAAAAATAAAAGATACTGAACGGTTTATTTTAAATTTGAATTGGGAAGACAATCGGGAAGACTTAGGATAGTCTTCCCGGTAGTCTTCCTAATTCAAATTAGAAAGTCTTCCGAAAAATACAATAAAAGAAAAACAGAAATTAAACTATTAATGCATAGTCTTCCCGAGAGTCTTCCTAATTAAAAAAAAACTGGGAAGACTTCGAAAAAGACTTAAAAGGAAAAAGGAAAAAACAAAAAACAAACAAAAAAAAAAATATCCCTTGTTTTCCCGGTAGTCTTCCTAGTGAAAAACTGGGAAGACTTACAAAAAAAAACAGAAATAAATTCGAATATTTACAGAAAATGTTGAATAACTTAGAAAAATGCATGAAAAATATATAAAATTCTAGAAAAATTCACAGAAAATTCCATAAATCCTAGAAAAATATGCAGAATATTATAGAAATGCATAAAATTAATATAAACTTGCAGAAAAATTCAAACAACAATATTTACAATCTGAAAAATACCTAAATAATTCTAAATAAATATATTTTCAATAAAAATACATTTCTCCACTTAAAAAATATGAGAAAAATATTTTTAAAGAAAATAAAATATTCAGAACCATTTAAATCAACAAGCATGCAATTATTAAATGAGAATTGGCAGAAAATATCACTTAAATGACAAGAGAAAATGAATTTATTGAAAGAACAAACATGACAGATACATTGTTAATCACTAAGACTGTTTAACATACCCAATTTACCAACTAACTTGATAAATGTGGATTCATCAACAGATTTAGTGAATATATCTGCAGTCTGTTCTTCTGTGGGTACAAAGTGTAATTCCACAGTTCCATTCATGACATGCTCTCTGATAAAATGATACCTGATATCAATGTGCTTCGTTCTCGAGTGCTGTACAGGGTTGTTGGAGATTGCTATGGCACTTGTATTATCACAAAATATGGGAATTTTGTCTAATGCAAAGCCATAGTCCTTTAATTGATTCCTTATCCATAAGATCTGAGCACAACAGCTTCCAGCAGCAATATATTCAGCTTCTGCTGTTGAATTGGAAACTGTTTGCTGTTTCTTGCTATACCAGGAAATCAACCTACCTCCTAGGAATTGACAACTCCCAGAGGTACTCTTTCTATCCACAACACTACCTGCATAATCAGAATCTGTATATCCAACAAGATTAAAACCTGAATCTTTAGGGTACCAGATACCTAGATTAGGTGTACCCTTAAGATATCTCAAGATTCTTTTCACAGCAACGAGATGAACATCTCTAGGGTCCGCTTGGAACCTTGCACACAAGCATGTAGCATACATAATATCTGGTCTACTAGCAGTAAGATAGAGTAAGGAGCCAATCATACCTCTGTAGCTTGTAACATCTACCTTGATAGATTTGTCAGAAGCTCCAAGTTTGATTCCTGTTGGAGATGGAGTCCTTGCTGATGCTGAATCCTCCATATGATACTTCTTGAGGAGTTCTTTGAGATACTTGGATTGACAAATAAATATACCATTTGACCTTTGACTTACTTGCAATCCAAGAAAGAACTTCAGCTCACCCATCATACTCATTTCAAACTTACTCTGCATTAGCTCAGCAAATCTCTTACAGAGATTATCATTAGTAGACCCAAATATGATGTCATCCACATAGACTTGGACTAATATCATATCACTTTTGTGTTTCTTTGAAAAAAGAGTTTTGTCTATGATACCTCTAACAAAACCATTTTCTAAAAGAAAACCAGAGAGAGTGTCATACCATTTTCTTGGGGCTTGTTTGAGACCATAGATAGCCTTGAAGAGAAAGTACACAAAGTCCAGCAGCTCCTGATTTTCAAAGCCAGGGGGCTGTTCCACATACACTTCTTCATCAAGTTCACCATTCAGGAATGCACTCTTAACATCCATTTGATAGACTTTAAAATTGGAATAAGCAGCAAATGCTAAGAACATCCTGATGGCCTCAAGTCTAGCCACTGGTGCATAGGTTTCATCATAATCAATGCCTTCAGCTTGAGAATACCCTTGTGCAACCAGTCTTGCCTTGTTCCTAGTAACAATGCCATCCTCATCTAGCTTGTTCCTGTATACCCATCTAGTACCAACTACTTTCTTGTTCTTTGGCCTGGGTACCAGCTTCCAGACTTGTTGTTGTTCAAACTGATTGAGTTCATCTTGCATAGCAATCACCCAATCTGGATCAGTCAGTGCTTCCTCAGTTTTCTTTGGCTCCATTTTAGATAGAAATGCTGAGAAAAGACATTCATTCTGAGAAGCTCTTCTAGTTTTAACTCCAACATCTGGATCACCAATGATCAGCTCAAAAGGATGAGCTCTATTCCAAACAGTCTGTCTTGGAAGATTTGATCTTGATGATTCACCTTGAAATTCACTTTGATGTTGTGAGTGACTAGATGATCCTTCATTTGCTCCCCCTGAGTTGTTGTCAGTTTGCCTTGATGATCCTTCTCCAGTGCTGGTGGTATCTCCATTGTTACCAGTGTTTCCACCACCATCACCAGAATCATTATCATCATTGTTATTATCATTACCAGCAATAACTTCAGGTGGGGCTTCATCATCTGATTCTGAGTCTGGCAAGTTATCAAACTTCAGCTCTTCAGATGAATCTTCTTTTTGGATATTGGGGAACTTAGTGTCATCAAAAGTAACATTGACACTTTCCTTTACTGTGTGACTGCCAACCACATAAACCCTGTAAGATCTTCTGGAATAACCAACAAAAATAGCTTCTTGTGCCTTTGCCTCAAACTTGCCACGTTTAACATTTTCATCTAGAAGCACAAAGCATTTTGCTCCAAATACATGAAAGTACTTGACAGTTGGTTTCTTGTTGTTCATGATCTCATACGGAGTCTTCATTAGGTCTTTGTTGATTAAAGTTCGATTCTGAGTATAACAAGCTGTATTCGCTGCTTCAGCCCAAAAGTACATTGGAAGTTTGGACTCACTTAACATAGTTCTAGCAGCTTCAATCAATGTACGATTCTTTCTTTCCACTACTCCATTTTGTTGAGGAGTTCTAGGGGCAGAATACTGTCTTGTTATTCCTTTATCAGCACAAAAGTCATTTAGAATGGCATTCTTGAATTCTGTACCATTATCTGACCTTATGGCTCTAACAGGGAATCTATAATCCAGCTCAATCAACTTCACATGGCCAATCACCAGAAATGGGGCCTCATCCTTGGAATGTAGGAATAAAACCCATGTATATTTTGAATAGTCATCAACAATCACAAGTGCATATTGTTTCTTTGACATGGACATCACATTAACTGGACCAAACAAATCCATGTGCAGTAGCTGAAGAGGTTCAGTTATTGATGATGTGTCAGTGCCCTTGTGAGAAGCTTTCTTTGACTTTCCCTTCTGACATGCCTCACACAGTCCTTCCTGTGTAAATTCCATCTGAGGCAAACCTCTAACTAATTCCCTCTTGACTAAAGAGTTCATAGTTTTGAAGTTAAGGTGAGACATCTTCTTGTGCCATAGCCAACTATCATCTGATGAAGCTTTAGCATAAAAACAATTCACTTCATCTTTGAATCCCGAGTTCAGATCAGCTATGAACAAGTCACCTTTCCTTACTCCTTGAAGAGCAGGCTTTCCATTCTTCTTGTGAGTGATCTGACACTTCTCTCTTTCAAAGGAAACAGCATATCCTCTGTCACAGAACTGACTGATGCTGAGAAGATTGAACGTCAGACCTTCCACAAATGAAACATCTTCAATGATAACATTTCCGTACTTCAAACAGCCATATCCTTTCGTAATACCCTTGCTGTTATCTCCAAAGGTAACTACTGGGCCAGCTTTCACAATCACATCTGATAGCAGGGCTCTATCTCCGGTCATATGCCTTGAACAGCCACTGTCCAGAATCCACATAACACGGTTTACCTGTTTAACTCCCTGCAATATCAGATTGATTAGTCCTTCTTCGGAGCCCAAAATTGATTGGGTCCGGCATACTTAAAGAACTGGCCTTTGTCAGGCAAAACAACATTTCTAACTAAAACTACTTCATCCTCTTTCACATAAGAGCGTTTCCATTTATAACCAGCCTTAACACATTTCTGAGTAGGCTTAGGGATAAATGAATCCACTCTAGTCTGAGGAGGACTAGTAGTCTTTGTTTTAACATGCTTCTTATTATTAACATGTTGACGTGGAGCAGTCTTATCACTAGATACATGCTTTTTATTAAAGAAAGCATACATAACATTAAAAGCACAAGACATGCAATTACTCACACCACATGCTTTATGAGAAGAATTAATAGCAGGCATGTTAGTTCTACAGTTGTTTTGATCCAATTTATGGATATCTGATTTAGTCTTATTAGTTGTAGCAACTTTGACTGGAATATCAGATACACACTTTTTGGATTTCTCAGCTTCTAAGGCAACATCTTCTTCATGAATCTCCTCAGCAATAATGATAGAAGATTCATTCAGAGGCTCTGCCTCAGACTCCTTACAGAAGGGTGTTTTAATACCCTTAAGAATATAAGGAACAGCCTTTCCTTCTTCTCTGACCCTACAAGGTGTATTAATACCAAGCAATCCTATAGCCTCATTATAATCATAACCTATACTGACATGATTCCCAATAGCTTGTTTATTGAAAATTTCTTTAGCCGTCTTACAAGAGTTGTAATAGGCATTAGCTTTGGTTTTGAGCTCACTAATCTGCTCTTTGAGAATGGTTTCCAGTTGAATATAACATTTAACCCTATTCTCCAGAAAAGCAATTTTCTCATTAAGTTCATCCTGATTAACATGCACAAGTTTCAAATCTTTTAATTCCTTTTCAAGATTTGTGTTTAAAAGATTTATTCTATCATTTTCAGTGCGTGCACAACTTATGGTGCCACCAAGATGATAAATCATTTCAGCGTCAGTAAAGGTTACCTCTGACATGTATCTGGATGAAGTGCTTTCCTCTTTAGCCATTAAAGCAAGGTTCCCAATCTCACCTGCTTCTTCATCACTGTCAGTGTCATCCCAACTCTTTCCTTCAGCAACATAGGCCTTCCCAATCTTGTTCTTCTTGCTAGAATCAAATGTGTTTCTAGTCACTTGCTTTGGCTTTCTGCACTCAGTAGCAAAGTGACCCAACTCATTGCAATTGTAGCATCTGATTATACTCCTTTCCACAGTTCCAGTTTTGTAGCCACCCCTTGTGCCACTTGAAGATGAAGAACCACCTCTCTGAAATCTGGGTCTGAACTTAAGATTGGGATTCCTCTTGAATCTAAACTTCCCAAACTTTCTGACTATCAAAGCCAAATCACCATCCTCCAGCTGATCAAGTTCTTCCAAAGAATAGAAGTCACCACCAGATTGATCAATGGATGTTAATCCATATTCAGCATCAATAACATTCATGTGAGAACTGGAAGGTTGAACAGCCTTCACTTCCAGTTTCTGTGGGACTTCAGCAGCCAATGCAGTGGAGGTACCAACAATCCTTCCAGTTCCATACAGCTCCTTCTGTTGAATCTGCTCCAGCTCATAGGTCTTCAAGACACCATACAATCTTTCCAAAGCAAGCTCATTCATGTCTCTTGCTTCTCTAATAGCAGATATCTTGTGCTCCAAATGAGGTGGAAGGGTAAGAAGGAACTTCTTGTTAATCTCTTTGTTGGTGTAGTGCTTCCCATTGAGATTTAGATCATTGATTAATTTGTTGTATCTCTCAAACACCTGAGAGATACCTTCACCTGGATTTGATCTGAAATGCTCATATTGTGAAGTGAGAATTTCCAGCATATTCTCCCTAACTTCCTCTTTCCCCTCATTGATTATCTCTATTGTTCCCCAAATGTGTTTGGCAGTTTCACAATTTAGAACATGATTATGCATGATAGGATCAAGACTCTCAATAAGGATTAACTGTAGACAGGAATCCAAGGTAACATCCTCTTTCTCATCAGGAGTGTATTCCTTGGGATCCTTAGGGTACATCCTAGCAGCCCTAGTCACAACATTATCCTCAACAACTTCAGGATCAATAATCATAGGGAGTTTGGGACCACTCTTCAGCACATCCAAGTATTTAGGATTTGCAACCTTAAGAAATAGGAGCATTTTCTTCTTCCACATTGGATAATGCTCCTTGCTGAATATTGGGATTTTAACTGTCCCCACTTTCTGTGCAGTAGACATCTTTTGAGATTTTTAGAAAAATAAAATTCAGAGTTAAGAAAAAAATCTCAAACAATTGGATCTTTGATTAGTATATCAATCAAAAGGCTCTGATACCAATTGTTAGGTCCTGATAAGTTTGTAGAAGGGGGGTTGAATACAAACTATACCGTTTTATCGAATTTGTCCTTTAAATGATTTAACTGTTTAGAACAAATTAATGCGGAATAAAAACTGAAACAATATTCAAGTTAAATAGAAACTCTATTAAACTTGAGAGGTGTTACAATTTTGATCACTGATTACAAAGAACTTAATAAAACAAATCTAGAATAAATTCGACATGAATTTATCTATTTTTGTAATAAAAAGGATCGAATACTAAAAAGTAGTTCGATATAAAATCTAGGGATTATGATCCGCTAGAAAGCTAAAGCAGTACAAGAGATACAATTCTTATGAATTAAATGTTGAAGAACAATCAAGAATTAAATCTCTGGCAAATTTTGTAGCTTGACAGTTGATGAAGTAATGAAGAGAGAATGAAATATTTTTTGTCTGTCTTTACTTCTGTCTGTTTTGATACTCTGAATGTCAACTGCCTTTTGTTTGCATTTATACAATTAACTTGTATGTTTTTCCACGCGCCAAATCATTTGCAGTTTGTACTTAGAAGACGAGCTTGAAAACATTTCTTTTTGGCCTTGGAAGACTCTCGGGCAAACTAGGAATGGCTTAGGAAGACAATCGGGTAAACTGAGATTTGTTCTAGGAAGACAATCGGGAAGACAGCCTTGGTAGTCTTCTTAGTTTAAAAACTAAGTCTTCCTAGTACAAAATCTAAGTTTTCCTAGTTCAAATATATTCTAATTTAAATAATTAATTAAATAAATTATGTATTAATTTAATTCTTTGCAGAATTAAATTAATAAATAATATACTTAATAATATTAATTATTTATAAGAGAATAAATAGAATTAGTTGACTTCTTAATTAATTCCAGAATCACTTAAAATTAGATAAACAACAAACAAAATAGTACGTTGACACTCGATGCACTGTCTGGTTCATGAGTGACTAACGACCATGTCTGTTCTTTATCTATTTAACTTTAAGCAGTGATTCACTACCTTCTCATTCAAGAACTCCGTAAACAGTATCTTTTTCTGTCACCACTTGAAATCTCTGTCACTTTAATAAATCCACTGAGCTTGAATACTTCACTGAGGCTTGATCAATAAATTGAGCTTCTTTCAATGTAGAATCACTTCAAGTCTGTAGATGACTTTAATCTTCAATCTTTGACAGATATGACCTTCTGAGATTCCTGTGACAATTGATTTTTATTATTTACTTATTACATCTTAATTAAAGTTGAGTAGAATCCTCGGTGTTTACAAATAGGCTTAGACATATGCCTTTCAGTAGTGTTAATCATCTATCTGCTAATTGCAAGTCTGTTAAGAAACCTGCTAATGTGAAAATGCCTAAGTCTACATTGAATGATTCTATACCTGCAATGCCTGTTATGCCTAACATGTTTGCTCCATATGTACAGTATCAAAATCCATATGCTGGTATGTCATTTGTGCCTAACCCTTACATGAATATGTTTAACATGCCACAAATGCCATGGAATAACATGTTTGTTCCTCCATCTATGCATGCTGAGAATGAAACTGTGAGCAACCCTCAAAGATCAACACAAGTGAAAAATGATCTGAGAAGGAAATCAAAGGCTAACAAGACAGGACCCAAGGACACTTGGGTACCAAAATCAACTTGATTTGGTTTGTTGTGTGCCGGGAGACAAAAGGAATCTTTGGTACTTGGATAGTGGTTGTTCAAGACACATGACTGGTGATTCCACCCTGCTCACAGAGTTTCAGGAAAAAGCTGGCCCTTGTATTGCTTTTGGAGATGACAGCAAAGGCTACATAAAGGGATATGGCTTGATTTCAAAAGAGAATGTCATCATTGATGAGGTTGCATTGGTGGATGGTCTTAAGCACAACCTGCTTAGTATCAGCCAACTTTGTGACAAAGGATTTTTAGTTACTTTTTCAAAAGAAGCCTGTGTTGTTTCTAAGGTAGGAAACAACAATGTGGTCATGACTGGATTCAGAAGAGGGAACGTGTACATTGCTGACTTTAGCAGCACAAGTCCAGACACCATCACATGTCTTTTCAGCAAGGCAAGCAAGGATGAAAGTTGGCTGTGGCACAAGAAATTATCTCATCTGAATTTCAAAGTCATGAATGATTTGGTAAGGAAAGATCTTGCTAGAGGAATTCCACAGGTAGAATTCTCCAAGGATGGTTTGTGTGATGCCTGTCAAAAAGGGAAACAAAAGAAGGCATCATTCAAAAGCAAGACAGAGTCATCAATTGTTCAACAGCTTGAGTTGCTCCACATGGATTTATTTGGCCCTGTAAATGTCATGTCAATTTCAAAGAAGAAGTACTGTCTTGTGATTGTTGATGATTTTTCTAGATTTACATGGACTTTCTTTTTGCACTCCAAAGATGAGGCAAGTGAAATCATTATCAATCACATCAAGATGGTAAGCAATCATCCTGATTTCAAAGTGAGAAGAATTAGGAGTGACAATGGGACAGAATTCAAGAATTCAAGCATGAAAGTGTTCTGTGAAGAAAATGGTATATTGCATGAGTTTTCAGCAGCAAGGACACCACAGCAAAATGGTGTAGTTGAAAGGAAAAACAGAACACTTATTGAAGCTGCAAGGACAATGCTAGATGAATCAAAGTTACCTACTTATTTTTGGGCTGAGGCAGTCAACACAGCTTGCTTCACTCAAAATATTTCTTTGATTAATCAGGCCAAGGGAATGACACCTTATCAACTACTCAAAAGAAAGAAACCACTATTGGATTTTCTTCATGTCTTTGGTTGCAAGTGTTTTGTTCTGAGAAATCAAGCTGAGCACTTGGGGAAATTTGAAGCAAAGGCAGATGAAGCAATATTTGTGGGCTATGCAGCAGGGAAAGCCTACAGAGTCTACAATCTCAGAACCAACATTGTTATGGAATCTGTACATGTTGTTTTTGATGATCTCAAAATTCAGGGTCTCTGTGATGAAGGTTTCCATGAAAGTCTCTCTTTTGAGAATGAGGAAGGAGAACAAATGGATCATGATAAGACTATTGAAAAACAGTCCAAAGTTGTTGTATCTAGCACAGATGAAAGCAGCAGTGAAGATGAAATTGCTGCATTAAGATTGAAAAGCAGAGCTGCTAGTAGACCAAATGGTCATTTCGTTGACAGTCAGAATGAGCGTTTCGTTGACAGTCAAAATGGACATTCCGTTGACAGTCACAGAAATGCTTCCAGGAGTTATCAATTAGGGACAACAAACTCAGGGGGAGTTTCTCAATGACAAATATCTAATCAAGGCAATCATGATCATGAAGCTACTTCTTCAAGAGCAAATCTACCTCCCTCAAGAAAATGGACTAAAGATCATCCCTTTGAACTAATTATAGGTGATGTTTCTTCAAAAGTTCAAACTAGAAGAGCAACTCAAGAGGAATGTCTATATAGTAGCTTTCTGTCTCAAGAAGAGCCAAAGAAAGTTGAGGATGCACTTCTAGATCCAGATTGGGTTTTGGCTATGCAAGAGGAGCTAAACCAATTCGAGAGGAACAATGTTTGGAAGCTGGTGCCCAAGCCTAAAGACAGGAGTGTAATAGGCACAAAATGGGTGTTCAGAAACAAGATGGATGAAAATGGCATAGTCACAAGGAACAAAGCTAGATTGGTTGCAAAAGGCTACTCACAGGAAGAGGGAATTGATTTTGATGAAACCTTTGCTCCTGTTGCAAGACTAGAAGCAATAAGGATTTTCCTAGCCTATGCAGCCCATGCCAATTTCAAGGTCTTTCAAATGGATGTGAAGAGTGCTTTTCTGAATGGGGAACTGGAAGAGGAGGTGTATGTGAGTCAACCTCCTGGCTTTGAAGATGATGATTTTCCAGAGTATGTGTACTTTCTCCTCAAAGCACTCTATGGTTTGAAACAAGCACCTAGAGCCTGGTATGACACATTGTCGCAGTTCCTTCTTGAGAATCACTTCACTAGAGGTACTGTAGATAAAACTCTTTTTCATAGGATTGTGAATGGCTCTACAATACTTGTTCAAATTTATGTAGATGACATAATTTTTGGGTCTACAGATGAAAAACTTTGTCAAAAGTTTGCCAAGCTTATGCAAAGTAAGTATGAAATGAGCATGATGGGAGAGTTAACTTATTTTCTTGGTCTTCAAGTAAAGCAAGTTAATGAAGGCATTTTCATTAGTCAAACCAAGTACATTAATGATTTGTTAAAGAGGTTTAACTTAATGGAATGCTCTCCTGCCAAAACACCCATGCCTACTGCCACCAAACTTGAATTGAATACTAAGGAAAAATCTGTGGACATTTCAAGTTACAGAGGCATGGTTGGCTCACTTTTATATTTAACAGCTAGTAGACCTGATATTATGTTTGCTACATGTCTATGTGCTAGATTTCAGGCTGATCCTAGGGAATCCCATTTAGTTGCTATTAAAAAAAATTTCAGATATCTCAAAGGAACACCAAACCTTGGCATTTGGTATCCTAGAGAATCTGGTTTTGAACTAATTGGTTATTCAGATGCAGATTATGCAGGATGTAAAATTGACAGGAAAAGCACAACTGGAACCTGTCAATTTCTAGGAAACAAGCTTGTATCATGGTTCAGCAAGAAACAAAACTCAGTTTCCACCTCCACAGCTGAGGCTGAGTATATTGCAGCTGGAAGTTGTTGTGCACAGATTTTATGGATGAAAAACCAACTACTTGATTATGGATTAAGAGTTGAGAAAATTCTTATTTTCTGTGACAACACTAGTGTCATTGCCATTACTGAGAATCCAGTGCAGCATTCAAGGACCAAGCACATTGACATCAAGTACCACTTTATTAGAGAACATGTTATGAATGGTACTGTGGAGTTACATTTTGTTCCAAGTGAACAACAACTTGCAGACATCTTTACCAAGCCACTTGATGAATCCACATTCTCAAGATTAGTAAGTGAGCTAGGTATGCTAAATTTCTCTTAATTATTTTGAGATTTTTGCAAGTTAAAATGCAGCCAGGAATTTGCTATAATTTTTCTGTGAATTGATTTTCTCAGGAAAAGGTGAAATTTTGTCTAAGTCAAAATTACTATGTCAACGAAACGCACCATTTCGTTGATAGTCTTAGCATTTTTCTGGGTGTTTCGTTGATAGCTCTTTTATATCAACGAAACGCAGCTTTATCAACGAAATAGAAGGGACCTAAAATGCCCAATTCTGATTCGTTGATGTAGCGCTTTTTAATCTAAACCGTTGAAATTGCACGTTCTTTATCACGATCTATGCATACACCCCTGTAAGTATAAATCGTGGTATTATTTAATTCTAACGGTTACTTTTTAAGCCAATCAGGTAATTTAGATTAATTATTGGACTTAATTTCTGAGAATTTTTGGGGGAGTATTTAAGAAATTTCAATTTCTTTATTTCATTTCTACCTGTTCTAAAAAATTCCAAAAGTTTTTCTATCTTCTTCTCTCTAACAAGCAATACAGCTCGAAGCTTTTCCTCACTCAACAATGGCACCCATAGTCAAGCTTATGTCTGCTGGTGGGTTCATCTATGAGAAGAACAATTCTATTCCATTTGTTGTTAAGGAGAGTCCGAACAACATCTTTTTCAAGATGATGGACTTCATGAGGAGCTGTAAGTTGAGCTATGCGATGTTTCACTCTACACCACTCTACAATGAAATAATCGAGGAGATTTGGACCTCATGTGAGTATAGTGGAACAAACTGCACACTGCAATTCACTCTTCAAGGTAATGAGTACATAGTTAATTCTGATGTTTTGCAAGCATGTTTACATATTCCTGATAATAACTGTGATGCTTTGCCTACTAACACTGAAATAACTACCGTGCTAAATTCTATAAACTACTCTTTGCCTACTGATAACTTGGGTAAGATAATTAGGAGAGGTTTGGTTAGGGAATACAGCTATTTAGCTGATGCATTCATTAAGGTCTTTTCTGGAAAGATTAGTAATTTTGATGCATTAACTAACTCTATGTTAATTCTCCTAACCATGCTTCTAAATGATAGATATTACAACTTTAGTACCCAACTTATGTATGAAATTGGTGCTAAGTTGGGTGATAAGGCAAATAGGAAGAAAAATATCTATTATGCAAGGTTTCTGATGATGCTGGCTAATCATGTTAGTCCAGCACCATTAGTTATCTCTAACCCTACTGCCAGGTTTGAGTGCTTTGTGCAAGAGAAGAGAGTATTGACAGACATACTGAGGCTGAACCACAATGGTGATGTTCCAGTGGTGTATCTGCCAATCATTGAGGTAACTACTGCTATCCCTGTTAGTATAGCTGTTACTTCCATTGTCTCATCCAACCCAGTTGCTATGGAGTCTGTAGCTGTGACCCAACAGGCTCCTGCCCCAGCAACAAAACCAAAATCAAAGAAATCCTCCAAGCCAACCTCAGGTGCTTCTCAAAAGGCACCTGTTGTAAAAACTACCACACAACCTAAGGGGAGTGAGTCTGGAGTTGTGAGAGGTGAGGGAAGGGGTGAAAGTCAAAGAAACCCCAAGAATAAGGAAGGTGAGGTAAGTGTTTCCCAGCCTAGCCCCATTGTGTCTTCCCAACAAGGCACAATGAGTAAAATGGATTTAAGCACAAGTCTAATTGCATCCTCCCAAAAGGATGTAATTATTGAAACAAGCTCTCAACCAAGAGCACAGTCCAAAAGGGCAAGGGACACTGTAAGCCCACAGTCTACAATTTCCCAGTACCAAAGAAGAGTAAAGCAAAAATCCCAGGTTTCACAGGGTGCACACACACTGGAAGCAACACTTCCAGTTTCACAAATTCAATTTGATGTAACCCCTATCATAACTCTGGGGTTACAGTCCCATTCTCTTGATATCAATCTTGAACTATCTCCACCAAATTCACCAACTCAATCATTGGATGTGGATATGATCCATTCATCTATCCCTGATTCTCCAACTCTTTTCTTGGAGAAGCCCCACTCTGACATTGGTGACCATCACTTGTTAAGTGATTTGTTGGGCCACCAATCATCCTTTTCTGAAGTTACAAGAGGATCTGTGGAACAATCTCTTAAATCAATCACCACAGATTCTACTGTAATTTCACTTTCTCAAAGTGCTTTCTTGACCTCATCAACGAAACAGGCTCTTTCGTTGACAAGTGTTTCTCCATCAACGGTATCCATACCGTTGACAGTTCAAACTACCATACCGTTGATAGTTCACTCTGCACCTCTAATTGAAAATCAAGTTGTTTCCACAACTAGTGCAGATGATCTAGTGGTAGTTGAGACACTTCTAGGATTGAGAGGGAGTGAAACTGAGAGGCTGGCTTGCAGCCAGGCAAAAGGAGAGAATGAGAGTGAGAGGCTGGCTATTTCTTCCAGCCAGGCAAAAGGAGAGATTGAGAGTTCCACCTTAGTAGGTGAAGGTGAGGGTGTGAGAGGTGTGAGCCATGGGGAGCCCATGATGCAAGAAAATAGAGGAGAGAGAGAAGGGACTACAGGAGTCATAAGGGAGGAAGCAGCCATTGCTAGTGAGTCAATGGAGGTCAATGAGGGAGAAAGGGAACTTACTTTCCAAGAGCTCTATCAACAAACTCTGGATAGTATTTCCCTGGATCCTGAGACCTTTACTCATCCTGTGTCAGCCTATCAAGTTTTGGCTCAACAGGGCAATGTGGAGGCAGAGAGGTCACTACAACTAATTCATACAACTGCATCAATGCAAAGAGCAAAGGATGCCTTGACCAATCTATCTCCAGGAGCTGCAGCAAGTGGTGAGTTTGATTTCTCTGATGATGAGGACAGCTTTGGTGACAATCAGGTGGCCACTACTTCACAGACTGGGACTTCTGTGGTGCCTCCTACACCAAACTGGCTTTCTCAAGATTTACAAGGAAGAATCTCCCTGGATGCTGCAATCACAAGGCAGTACAATGAGGCCTATCTGGCTCATGAGTCTGCAAATGCCAATGACAAGAAATTCTACAAGGCTATTATGGATTCACTGGAAATCCAAAGGCTACAGATGATGCAGACAAGGATTGAGGCTAGAGAAATCAAGGACTCAATTAGCAATCTCAAGGATGCTAATGAAAGGAGGCTAGATGAAAAGCTTCCTCTTCTCACTGTGTCCAAGATGAACAGGTTTTTCTCTAAGGAACCTGATGTGGCTACCTCCTTGAAGACTCTCTCTTCTAGAGTGGACAAGGGGGAAGCTACTTTATCTCAGATGCAAAAGGAACAGGAGAAGCAGACACTACTCTTGGCCCAGCTAGTGGCAGCTCAAGGACTCCCAGTCATCTCTCTTGATGATAACAAAAAGGGGGAGAAATCTAAGGAGCTAGACATTCAAATCACAAAGGTTATGGTCCCAGCCATTTCCCTGCCAAAGGAGCCACTAGCTATGGGGGAGTCAGGAAAAGCTAAACTGGACATCATTGACCTGATTCAGCAAGCATCTATGAAGCTACAGCTTGCTGAACAAATTAAAGACCACTGGTCCAAGATAGATGAAAGAGTCAAGAAGTTAGCTGATTCTGCAAAGATTTCAGATCCATCAACGAATCAAGCTTCTTCTACAGAGCCATCAACGGATGCCATGGTTTTAGCATCAACGGAATGAGAGCCACATACCAATTCTTTATATAAGGTAGAGCCCCTTCTACATGGAGTCACTCAAGGTTCAAGGAAGGAGAAAGGACAAACTTCATGCATTAGGGATGTGGAACAAGCTACATTGCAAAGAAGCTTATCTCCCAAGTCCCCTGCTAAACCAAAGGGCAAAAATATAGCAAGGACTTTCTATCCTGCACCTTATCCAGATGAGCTCAAGCTTCTTGGATTACTTATCACTAAATGCAAGGAAAGCAATGATACTGAGGTAAGGAAGCAAAGGGCAATTGTCTACAGGAATGGACAAGAAATCTGTGTTTGGGCTGGTCACCCAAACTTTGCTGAAGCTAAGGCTGAAGAGTCAGAAAGAGCAGCAATGCAAGCACTTGCAGTTGCTCAATCTCTTGATGAAGAAGAAAGACAGCAAGAAGAAAAAGCCAGAGAGGAAAGGAGTGCAAAGAAGAGCACAAGGCAACCAAAGGCAAGAGCTAGGAGAAATATAGCCTTTGAGAATGATGACTCTCAGAGTATTGCATCAGACTCTTCTGTACCAACTGCACCTCCAACAATTCCTGATCCAGCTCTAGGGGTAAAGTTAGCCTTTGATCCTAAACATCCTGTTAATTTCCATGATCAGCCAATTGAGCCAAAGGAAGAGCCAATTGAGTTTGATGAGGCCAACTTTCCAAAATTCCTCTTTGAGATGGATCCAAAGAAGAAATCTAAGCAAAGGGCTACCAAGGCTAAGCCAATTCTAGTAAGGAGACCACAAGCTGAAAAACCTCCTACCAACCCAGAAGACTTCATCTACATTGCTGATATCAGGGAGGAGTCTGACCTACATATCAATCTTGATGACCTAGTTGAAGTGAGAGGAATAGCAGCTTCTTACAAACTACCAGAGAGATTGGTGTTTGTCTACAAGGGTGGGAGAGAACAGGTTTGGCCTCTACATAGAATTCTGGGAGAAGACTATCAGACACTGCTATCTGTGTTTAAATGCCTGAAGAAAGATTTTGGTTTTACCAAAACAGCTAAGTCTGAAGTTGTTTCCAAAATTTTCCAAATCAAAGCTAGCTGGAACAAGTCTGGCGCACTTCCCAGAGTATTGAAGGTCCCTCAAACAGGAAAGAAAATTCATCTCCAACCTTTTTGGATGATGGAATTCAGAGACAAGGACAACTGTAGAAGATTCTTCAGAATAGAAGACCAACTGGAGAAGGCATCCAATGAAACTCTAAGATTAATGCAATCCAAGTTGGGGAATCAAGATGAAGAAGAGAAGATTTTCTACAGAAGACTTCAAGCTCAGATTGAGGAGAACAATGCAAGAAAAGGGAAGAAAACAAGACCACAGAGGCAAAGATGAAAAATCTGCTCAGTCTAGAGGAGCAACTCTGTGCACTTGTTTTGTAAGATTTTCTACTTTGAAATTTAATTAAATTCAATGAAGCTCAATGCAATTTCTACTTTTATCATGTGTAAGTTGACTGAGTGTTTTTGTTATCATCAAGGCTCTTGATTTATGGTTGTTATTCTATCAGTCATAAATTGGGGGAGATTGTTAGGAATATGTTGTTCTTGATAATAATTATAAAAACACTTAGTAGATTTTGTATTAAGTCATTTTGTAACTGTCAACGGAATGGCATGCTCTGCAGTGTTTCGTTGACAGGAAGCTCATCAACGGAATGAGTGTTGTAGCAATTGCACTGTACAATACTTCACAGTTTGATATGCATTTGATGTATGTATTAGATAGGTTTCCTAAGTCATGTTGACTAAGTACTAGATAGGCAAAATAGGTTGGTTAATTGTAAGTATATCATGCCTTGTAATTTTGCCTAAGTGAAGACATGTCAACGGTATGAAGATTACTCTATCAACGAAACAAGGATACACCATCAACGGAATGAAGAATAAAGCTATCAACGAAATACATTCTCCTGCCATCAACGGATCATTATTGCTCTTCTGTATAGTTGACAAAGTGATAGTGACAGTTTTCTGACAGATCAAAAGGAGATGTAGAAGTGTGCATTTGCATTGGGAGCCATTAAAATGGTCACTGGAGATAAGGAAACATTCCAATTCCCAATTGGGTTCTTGAGTGGGATCAGAATAAGAATGAAGACAAAAGACAAGGATCTCCAAGGACCACTGGACAAAAGGAATGAAAAGCAAGCTACTGGCGGTTATCTTTAGTGTACTTAAGTGTAACCAAAAATAGTATTGTAAACTTGGGAATATATAACCAAGTGTAGCAGTTAAAATAGATAAGAGAAGAAAAACAAATAGATTGTATTAGCTATTTTTGAGAGCATTTCTTCTCTACAAATCTAGTAACTGAGCAGCTGTGTACATTTGTATCACAGATTATTTCCGAAATAAAAACACTTCAGTTGGATCATCAAACAATCCAACTGAATTATTTATATCTTGTGTTTTTACTTATTCAGTTCAGTTTTATTTATAAGTGTTTTAAGTTAAAGAAAATACCAAGAATTGTATTCAACCCCCCCTTCTACAATTCTGTTAGGTCATTTGGGATTAACAAAAGTTAAAAAATCTGCCGGAAGAAAAAGATATCATCAAACAAGAGATTCTAAACTAATGAGCAGCGGAATAAACGCAATGAGAATCTTTTGGATCTAAACACGAGTTGTTGTTTTAGATTTTATAATGATTTTTCTTTTGATATTGAAATATAAATAATTTATCATTAACATTCTAGTTGATACTGCTACACACTTTATTGATATTTCGTTATGTTTTAAAGGTATAACATATAAAGTTTTTATATTTAACTGAATAATAATAATAATAATAATAATAATAATAATAATAATAATAATAATAATAATAATAATATTTTTATGAGTAAAATATTTGTAAAATTCAGTAATTAATTTCATGAAAAAATAATGTAATTGTAAACAATATTTAGTCAAAATTTAAAATAATATAATTGATAATATTGATGAAAAAAATACTATAAACAAAACAAATTTTCAAAAAAAATCACTCGGCCCGTGCTTCGCACGGGTTATCTTTTACTTTTTATAAAACTAAAAAATTATAAATTAAAACAAATATGAATATTAAGAATAAAATTGTAAATTAATATATTAAAAAGTATTTAAAAATATCCGTACATTCCATGAATTATAGGTCAGTATAATATACAATCTATTTGAGGGTTTTCTCTAATATTTTAAAGTATTAAATAAGCTGATTAGTCAACAAATATGTTCCCGGTTAGAAATCGAGTTATGCTCACCTCTGCAAAACAAACTTGGTTGGAGAAAAGGTCGTAACAAATATTTGGACTCCACAAAGACTTCGAAGCGGTCAAAGTTTTGAGCAATTAAGCACAACTTAGACAACCAAAAACTAATCAACTCGGCGGGTTCTCGACCTCAATCATGATTTTGTTAAGAATTTTAATACTCTGTTTCGAAATACTTATCCGGTTTTGATTTATTTTATATATTTTAAAGTGTATTGATTGAATAGTTATATAATTTTTTTTAAATTTTTTTTTTTAATAAAAGTTTGATATTTAAATTTTTATTCACAAATAGAAAATTTTAAAAAATTATTTATGTAATTATTCGGTCAAAATATTTTAAAATACAGATTCAAAACTAGAAAATCTATATTCTTTATTAATAAGCAAAATAATATGAAAATGACTCGCGGTACCAAAAGTACCAAAATACCAAATTTGTTATTACTAAATCCGGGTTCAATTTCTCGCAACTACGTAATTATACAAAATTTATTTACTTTAAATTTTTTAGCTTCATCCAGGGTTCAATTCCTTGCAACTACGTAATTATACAAAATTTAATTATTTAATTTAAATTCATTAACTTTATTAAAGATTAATTCTTTACATCTACATAATCATACAAAATTTATTTATTATTTTAATTTCTTTGACTTATGCTGGGCAAGTAAACACGTATCGTAAAACGGAGGGTACCATTCATCAACTATTTTAATCAAATCACTTGCCGAACCTGTCCATAACTGTTACTTAGATAGCCGACTAGATGGCATAATTGAAACATTAAATATTCTATCTTTAATCATAAAGGTATCTGAATCACTCTCTGAATTTACGGTTGAGAAGGCCCACGAGAGTATTAAGACATTTGATTATTTATGTTTACCAACTCGGGTTAGCATGGGCCGAGCATAAATTAATATTAAAATATTAATAAATTATTAATAAATATTATTAATATATATTTGTCGAGAATTGAATGATAAAAATATATAATAATTAAATTATTATTTAATTATGTAGTTATAGACAATCGAACTATGAATAAAGCTAAAGAAATTAAAGTAAATAAATAAATCTTGTATGATTATATGACTGCAAGGAATCGAACTCTGGATTAAGCTAATGAATTTAAATTAATAAATAAATCTTGTATATTTACGTAGTTACAAGGAATCGAATCCCGAATAAAATTAAAAAATTTAAAATAAATAAATTTTGTACATTTACGTATTGTTATTTTTATATTGTTTTTACTTATTAAGAAAGAATATATATTTCTCGCATTATAGCATGTACCGCACTCCCATTTTTTTCCCTTTTTGTTGTCAAATTTTTGTAAATAATACTTTGATACAATCTAATTAATTGTACCAAAAGAGGGTCCTAAAGTCACACGACTCACGATCATATACATGTTCTTTGTCAAGACTCGAGAGGCATTCAAAAATCTCTGTAACTACAAAGTAGATGATGCAAGAAGCAAGACAACTTAACCGAAATAGTATTTGACCTCGTCCTGTATTTTATAGTAAATCTTTCTCCACTTTGAAAATATTGATACGCGGGTAACAATCATTAGTATAATAACTAAATATTATATGATCCTGATTTCTAACAAACACTTGACGTACTTATCACATGCATTTAATTTTTAATATGAATGTAGGATAATTCGACTTATTCTATATTACGATAAATTATCATTTAGCAAAAATTTGTCCTAAACCATCACACCTATAAGTGTACAAAATATTTTGTATAATTCTAATATATAAATTAATATTCAAACCGATAAGGGATGTATTAGCTTGCGAAATAATGAAGAACGTACAATTTATATCTATACTATTATATTAAATACAAAATATTGAAAGTTTTGTAGTCTGGTCCTCAAAATTTTTGTAGTCTGATCACTCCATCCATAGTCGTTAGATATTTCTGATCAAATCGATGAGAACCGTTAGATAAAATATTAAAATTATTATATAGAATATCTTTTCTATTTTTCCTAACTAAAACATGTCATTTTCCAAAAATATCGCAGACTGTTTAATTTAATAAAATAACAAAATAAGACTATAATTGCTAATAACTAACTCATTACCATTTTTAGCCAAAGTGTATATTCTTTTCTATATTTTCTAACTAAAATTTCTACTTTTCTATTTTCCTAAATAAAACCTCTCATTTTCCAAAAATATTAGGAACAGTTCTATTTAATAAAATAAAATAATAATATTATAATTATTAATGACTAACCGAGTAGCATAAAATACTAATATTATAAATCTATCTATCTATACTATATTATTAAAGACCAAAATTGAAAGTTTTGGTACATGTTTTTTGGTACGGTACTTGCCTTATTTAATTGTTTATTTAATTATTATAAAAATTATTATAATCAGTTACCTTTTCAATTAAAATATATTATCATTTTTCTAAAAAAATCACGGGAAATTTCCTTTTCAGCTAAAACATGTTACTTTTTCTATTTCCCTTACTAAAATCCCTCATTTCCCAGATATATCACGAGCAAACCCTTACTTATTTATTTTAAAACATATTTTAATACTTTTAATTGACAATTACCTTTCCCCTCTTTTTCTAGAAAAATCACAGGCAACTACCTTTTTCAGCTGAAATATGTTATATTTTCTATTTTCCTTAATAAAAGCTCTCTTTTTCCATATATATCACGGGCACACCCTTACTTATTTACTTTAAAATCTATTTTAATAATTTTAATTGACAATTACTTTTTTCAACTAAAACATGTCACATTTTCTATTTTTCTTACTAAAACCCCTCTTTTTTCAAAAATCTCACGGGCAAGTCATTACTTTTATATTTTAAAATTCAACGAAAACATGTTACTTTCTATTTTTCTTACTAAACCCCCTCTTTTTCTAAAATATCACGGGCAAACCGTTACTTATTTATTTTAAAATCTATTTTAATACTTTTAATTATTTAAAAATGTTTAACATACCTTTTTTTTTTTTTTAATAAATGCAATTAATAAAATATAAAATATAAATAATAAAATTAACAATTATTAAAAACAATCTGTGCATCGCACGGGTTTTAAGCTATCTATGTTATATTATTATAAGCAAACTAGCCTCTATTTGGTTGGTCGATGGTACTTTAAATAACAACTGTTAGATTGAAAGATAGATAAAATGAGAATCGTTGGATGTAAGGTTACAAAAATATTTATTTCTTGATATTCAAAATGTTCCCACGAGTTCAAGGTTCGAATCCCGTCAACAACATATTATTATTAAATATTTATATTACCTATTTTTCTAAGCTACATTCAGAAGTTCAAGATATTATTCCCGTTGACAATATATTAAAAAAAATTATCATCAAAATACAAACAAATGCTTACAATAACATCATACATACATTATTAATTTTTAAAAATTTATTTTCTTCTGATAAAATCATATAATCAAAATACAGATAGTAAGATAAACAATTCTAAAATTCATTCGTGCATCGCACGGGTTATATGCTAGTTATTATATTAAAGACGAAACATTAAAAGTTTTGTAGTCTGATCCTCAAAGTTTTTGTAGTCCGGTCACTCAATTCATAACCGTTAGATATTTCTGATTAAATCGATGAGAATCGTTAGATAAATATTAAAATTATTATATAGAATATCTTTTATATTTTTTCCTAACTAAAACATCTCATTTTCCAAAAATAACGCAACCAGTTTCATTTAATAAAATAACATAATAAGGTTATAATTGCTAATAACTAGCCCATTACCATTTTTAGCCAAAGTGTATATTCGTTTTTATATTTTCTAACTAAAATTTCTATTTTTCTATTTTTCCTAAATAAAAACTCTTATTTTCCAAAAATATCACAAACAGTTCTATTTAATAAAATAAAATATTAATATTATAATTATTAATGACTAACCGATTAGCTTTTTTTCCAAAATGAATATTATTTTTTATATTTTCTAACTAATACTTCTCCTAACTAAAATCTCAAAAATATCACGGGCTATTATATTTAGTAGCATAAAATACTAATATTATAAATCTATCTATATATCTATACTATTATATTAAAGACGAAACATTAAAAGTTTTTGTAGTCGGTTTGTAGTCCGGTCCTCCATAGTTTGGTCACTCAATCTCTAATCGTTAGATCTTTTAAATTAAATTAATGAGAGCCATAGGATATAATACTAAATATTTTTTGGTATTTTGTGATTTTACTTAATTGCTCTTACTTAATTGTACTTTGTGTTTTTACTTAATTACCCTTACTTATTTATAAAAAAATATTATTAAATAATAATATTACCTATTTATAACCAATTACCTTTTACACCTAAAATATATTACTTTTTTTATTTTTTCTAAAAAATTCCCTTACCTTTTCAAAAATATCACGGGCAATTATTTTTTTTAACTAAAACATATAAGTTTTTATTTTTGCTTACTAAAACCTCTCATTTTCCAAAAATATCACAGATAGTTTCATTTATTAAAATAAAATAATAAAATAATAATTGTTAATAACTAACCAATTACCTATTTTAGCCAAAGTATATATTCCTTTTTTATATTTTCTAACTAAAATTTTTAGAGTAAAGTGCACTTGATGTACTTCTAGTTTGATCGAGACACCGCTTGTAATACTCCACTTTAAATAACTTCACTTGCAATACTGTACTTATAAAATCGTTACAATTTGTGTATCACCGTCTATTTTAGTTAACTCTATTGGGACATTTTTGTCAATTCTTTTTTTCAACAGTAAAAATTGACCAATTAACTATTAAACCACTCATTTCTTTCTATTTTCTTCAAAAAATGATCAAAATAAAATTATATCTACAATATATAACACACACTTGTTTTATCTTCTTCCCCAAATTGGATTATCCTTATAACTATATATACACACACGCACACATAAAACATATATACACATGTTTCATATTCTTCTCTAATTTGAATTCATTTATGTTTCCTCTTTAAACTCAATGACACTTCACCTTCATCTTCTTTTTCAAGTTCTTCATATCAATTTCGAATTTAAACTTAATGAGAACAATTGTATTGATAACAAAGTGAGAGATTGAGAGAAAAGAGAAATGAAACAAAAAATTTGAAATGGGTTTTGATTAAAATTCATAATTTACATATAAATTATTAAACACAATTCATACAAATGTAATATTAGGGAGTTTCAGTGAAAAGACATAATTACCCTTTTAAAACCTTTTGTTTTTTAACGGAGTTAACCAAAATTTGACGATGATACACATAATGTAACGGGTTTTAAAATACAATATTGCAAGTGCAGTTATTTAAAAAATGATATTGTAAGTGGTGTCTTAGTCAAACTAACCGATTAGCTTTTTTTCCCAAAGCGTATATTCTTTTTTATATTTTATGACTAAAATTTTTCCTAAATAAAATCTCACATTTTTCAAAAATATCACATGCAATTTCATTTAGTAACATAAAATAGTAATATTATAAATACTAATAATTAACCGATTACCTTTGTTAGCCAAAACGCATATTCTTTTTTAAATTTTTTAATTAAATTTCTCATTTTCTAAAATTATCGTAGACGATATCTATCTATAATATACTATTATATAATAGCTGAAACATTGAAAATTTTGATTTCAAATTTTGGTAATTTATTCTATTTAATCTATCTATCTGTACTATTATATAATAGCCGAAATATTGAAAGTTTTGATTTTCGATTTTCTCACATATATAACATAACAACAAACTCTTTTAATTATACTTTACTTAGAATTCAAAAACACGACATTTTTTTAAAAAATATTTATATTTATATTTGTATATATTACAACAAAATATATTGATAATTTTGACGGTTATCTTTACTGACATGCTTACTAAGCTAATAAACTATTATAAAATCTATAAATTTTTTAGATTTAAAGTATTAAAGTAGTACTTTTAATTTATTTATTTTAAAAGGTAGTATTTTCAGAAGTATTAAAATCTCAAAAAATTTAAAAGTAAATTTCAAAATTAATATTAAAGTCGTCTGTGCGTTGCACGGGTTATAGGTTTGTAGATTATTAAAGACGAAACATTGAAAGTTTTTATACTTGTTTTTTTGTACGGTACTTGTCTTATTTAATTGTTTATTTAATTATTATAAAAATTATTATAATCAGTTACCCTTTCAGTTAAAATACATTACCATTTTTTTCTAAAAAAATCACAGGCAATTTCCTTTTCAGTCAAAACATGTTACTTTTTCTATTTCTCTTACTAAAATCCCTCATTTCCCAACTATATCAAAAGCAAACATTTACTTATTTATTTTAAAAACCTATTTTAATACTTTTAATTGGAAATTACCTTTCCCCTTTTTTTTTCTAGAAAAATCACGGGCAATTACCTTTTTTAGCTAAAACATGTTATATTTTCTATTTTCCTTACTAAAATCCCTCCTTTTTCAAATATATCACGGGCAAACCCTTACTTATTTACTTTAAAATCCATTTTAATAATTTTAATTGACAATTATCTTTTTCAACTAAAACATGTCACATTTTCTGTTTTTTTTAATAAAGCCCCTCTTTTCTCAAAAATATCACGGGCAAATCGTTACTTTTATATTTTAAAATTCAACGAAAACATGTTACTTTCTATTTTTCTTACTAAAACCCCTATTTTTCCAAAATATCACGGGCAAACCGATACTTATTTATTTTAAAATATATTCTAATACTTTTAATTATTTAAAAATGTTTAACACGCCTACCTATTTTTTTAATAAATCCAATTAATAAAATATAAAATATAAATAATAAAATTAGCAATTATTAAAAATAATCTGGTATCGCACGAGTTTTAAGCTATATTATTAAATATTAAACATTAAAAGTTTGGTAGTCGGACGGACGGGCGGTCGGCACTTAGTGATTTTACTTAATTACCCTTGCTTATTTTTTTTTAAAACTATCACTAAATAATAACATTATTTATAACCAATTACCTTTTCAGCTAAAATACATTACCTTTTTTGTTATTTTTTTCTAAAAAAAACACGGAAGATTATCTTTTTTAACAAAAACATGTTACTCGTTCTAGTTTTCCTTACTAAAACCCCTCATTTCCCAAAAATATCAGGGGCAAACCTTTTCTTATTTATTTTAAAATCTATTTTAATACTTTTAATTATGAGTACTTTTTCAGCTGAAACGTGTTACTTTTTCTATTTTTTCATTTTCTAAGAAATTATTATTAAACAATAACATTTTTATAACCAACTACCTTTCCGGCTAAAATACGTTACCTTTTCTATTTTTTCTAACAAAATCCTCTCTTTTTCTAAAAAATTCAGGGCAATTACCTTTTTCAACTAAAACATGTTACTCTTTCTATTTTTCCTTATTAAACCCCCTCATTTTCCAAATATATCCCGGGAAAATCCTTATTTATTTATTTTGAAACCTATTTAAATACTTTTAATTACGGGCACTTACCTTTTCAGCGAAAACATGTTACTTTTTCTATTTTTCCTTACTAATACACCACCCCTTTCCAAAAATATCACAGGTAAACAATTAATAATTTATTTTAAAATCTATTTTAATATTTTTAATTATTTAAAAAAATTTAACACGCCTACTTATTTTTTTTAGCAAATGCAAATTAATAAAATATTAAAACATAAATAATAAAAATAATAATTATTAATAACAATACGTGCATGACACAAGTTTTAAGCTAATAATATTTAATTCACGATCATGACAATATAATCGAGAGAGACAAAGAGCCTGTTTGGCTACGGCCTTAAGCCGTAGTTTAAAGTAATTTTTTACTTTAAGCTGAAAAATATATGTTTGTGTTATAAGTCAGAAAATGATTTAAAGTTATAAAAATGACTTAAAGCCAAAAATTGGTCGGGGATACTTTTTTGAACAACTTGTTTTGTTTTTGTAATTTTAATTGATAAAAGTTAATATCATCATTCAAATGTATTATTTATCAAACTTAACTTTAATTTTACATTTTTAATAACTCATAAGTTACTAATAATACAAAATTAACCAAACAAATATTAACTTAAATTTTTTTCATTTAACTTATGACTTTAAACAACTTTAAATCATAAGTAACAATTTTAAATTTATCCAAACGGTCTCAAAAAATGATTGCACTTTGATACAAAATTTTCAGTTACGAGTCAAGACAACAAGACAGAACCCGTTCAAGTGTGGGTTGGTATTAGGAGAAGTCAATTGTAAAAAGCGTGAATAAAGAACGACAAGTCAAGTGAGGTCAGGTTGCGGGTTCAAGTCTAATCCACGAAGCATCTGTTAGCAATTCAGCATGTCGACCGAGTCATGCTAAAACATTTCTGGGGCGCCAAGAAATGGGCTTCTGTCGTTGTGTACGTACGAGATCAATCTATTATATACTAATTAAAACCGAGGCTTGAGTACAATTCCTCCAAACAAAAGGCATAAATAGCAGAACCTTAAACTGAGTTTTAACACTGTTAAGATCCTAATTGTAAAATTAATTAGAGTTTAATGCTACTAACTATGTACTTACCGAATTTAGGTGGGTAGAGAGGAGTTTTTTTTTTCGGTAACCGTTTTTAATTTATATAGATAATTATAAAAGTAGGAGCAATCCATTACACAGACCCCAACTCCCCCGTAGTAGCAACTTCAATCTTGCCGAAGCAAGAAACAGTTCATATAAATCAGGGCACAATTAAAATAAATTTTGATGAAAATAAACAACAAACATGAGAACCATCCTCAGCTGTTCACTTTCCTAGTCGCTTTGGCAGACACAGCACCAACCAATCTTTTCTCCGTGCGAGCCATCTTCCTTTCCTCCTTCAATTCTTTCATTTCCAGAGCAATTGATTTCCGAATTTGGTCCCTACTGAGGCCAGAGCTAGTCCTAGTATTAGAATTCTAGCCATCTCGAGTACGTCTCGTGTCTAGCTGCTGAACAGGAGGACATTGATCACCAACAGCATCATGAGGACTTTTACCTATAGTCCCTTCCTTTTCTTCCCTCACAATTCTATTGTTCCGATTCTTGAGCATTGTATCCAAAGTCATCAAGTCATTGTCAGATTTTACCTTCTTGGGCCGACCTCTACCACGTTTCACCAGGCCAAGCCCCGAAGTTCCTTGTCCATTTTTGGGAATAAGATCCTTTTCCCTGATACCAGCACCATGGGTCACCAATTGTGGGTGTTTCCTAGGCCTACCTCGTCCTCTCTTGGTAATCACTCTTCTTGAACTCACAAGATCACGATCCACAACATTTATGGTCACCTTGTATCCAGACTGGTCTTTCTGATCAGCAACCCCGTAGGAAAGGGACTTGCTTGGTCTTCCTCATTTTCTCCCACTAGGTCCCTTGAGTAAACCCTGTTCCACCCCCCTTTTTTTCCGTTCTGTCCATCAACAACACTCTTGTCATCATCAACCAAACCCCCTGCGACACCACCAGTGACACCAAACTCCGCTTCCAATTCCCTAAAATCAGCATCACTATCTGTTATTCTCCAACCCTGAATATCCAATTCGTCTAAGAAGTTATTTGTTTTCCGAAGAAGCTGAGTGTAACCATACTCCATAGTTTCATGAGACATTTTATGACAAACATCAAAGGTAGTCCGGTAAGAAACCTTCAATCTAACAACTGACTTAACATCCCCATCCAGACTAGAAATCAAGAAGTTAGGCATAGGGCACAAAGTAGACATCTCAACGCAAATAACTGCCTCATTCAGTGGAGTCAGATTAGTTAGGTGATCTAAGGTTTTTGGATCAAACCCAATGGGTGCACCTAGAGTACTAACCAACTGACAAAGACCCTTCACTGGACATTTGATAACTGAACCCAGACTTTTACTACATCATCGTTCCCTGAGTATAGGTTCTCCTTACAAGGCTTAAAAAAAACCTCAACAGCAGGAGAAACGCTATCAATAAACATATACCATGTAGCTGTAATAGCTAATAAATTCTTTCTCGTATTAAATTTAAATTAAAAAAACAAATTGCCTAACCTATGTCGAGAGACCTCAACCAGACCCACACAAGTAAATTCATCCAACGCCAAACGATGAATAGTTTCAAAATCCAAATTAACTTTATCATTAACCATTGCAAAACAACAGTTATCCCAAGTATAATTCATTTCAACAAAATACGAATCTAGAGGCTTAACCATGACAGAACCCTTCTTGGACAGAACATGAGAATGAAACTTACTGATATCTTTATGTGAATAATAATGACGAGAAGTCTTACATGATTTAGAAGTACCAAATTTTGGAGTAAAACAAGATGGAGGATTCTGCACACCATCTGTTTTAGGACTGGGCCTCTGCTCCAAGTATTTAAGGTAGGTAGTGAACCCTTCAGTAAAGAAATTCTTGCCACGAGAATCCACAAGCGGGATACCAAAAACAGTCGTAGATTCATATCCAAAAGTAATCGCCGAAGAGTTCGTCATAGGAGACCAAAGTAACAAAGAAGGGGAATCAGAGGGAGAAGAGGAGAAGTGAGAAAACACCAAATGAAAGTTGGAAAAAAGGGTAGAGAAAAGAGGGATAAAGAAACGGAAGGGAGAGAGGCGGCGAAGGGAAGTAGGGGAAAAGGGAGGGGAGGAAAGGGAGAGAGAGAAGACACATGGGTCAACCCTCATTGAAAAAAAACTTTTTTGGGTATAGAAGAGTTTTTGTATGAATACGCGAGAAGTATTTTGTAATTGTGGAATTTGACCATGTAATTACAAGCATGTCATTAAAAATGTACTACATACTCATGTAAGTCTCATAAATACGTATTTAGGGACAATTTTGTCATTTAATTATACTAGCTCATTACCCGTGCCAAGCACGGGCCGAACATGAGTCGTCATTAAAATATTTATATTGATAAATTAATAATAAGTATTATTAAAAAGTATATAATTGTAAAGAATTGAATAATAAAAATATATAATAAATAAACACTACTTAATTATGTAGTTATAGGCGGTCGAATCCTGGATAAAGCTAAAGAAATTAAAATAAATAAATAAATCTTGTATAATTACGTAGTTGTAAGAAAACAAACCCGGGATAAAACTAAAGAATTTGAAATGAATAAATAAATCTATATGTAGTTGTAAGTGTTAGGCTCAAGACATGTCTGTATACCACTATTAACAAGCCTACACTATGTGACTATGTCACACTACATGACCTAGTGAATTCTATCACTGGGATATAGTATAGGTCTCTCTGTACTTGTCTTGTTCTCATGAACATTAGCTTGATCATGTATGCTCAGAATTATAATGAGCTTAGTAAGTTTCTTGCATCTAGAATGTACATAGGCCATTGAATAATTATCCTGGTAGAAGTTCAGAATTGTTCATGCAGCAGGGTGAAGATGAATAAGGCCGTGAAGAAATAAGTTACAGAAATTTGTCTAAGGCATTATATAGCAAAGTCAGAATAAAGCTATGTCGTGAAGTCACCAAAATCCATGTCGAGAAGTGCTAGATCGCATAGTCCAATTTGTACTATGTCGTGAAGTCTTCAAGACTCATATCGTGAAGTGTTGAAATCAGCAAAGTCAAAATGTACTAGATCGTGAAGTCCTCAAATAGCCCATGTCGCATAGTCCTCAAATAGTCTATGTCACATAGTCCTCAAAAAGGCTATATCGCGAAGTCCTCAAAAAGGCTAGATCGCGAAGTCCTCAAATGGCTTATGTCGCGAAGTCCTCAAAAAGGCTAGAACGCAAAGTCCTCAAATGGCTTATGTCGCAAAGTCCTCAAAGGCCATGTCGCGTAGTCTTCACAAGGGACATCGCGAAGTCAGGAATGAAGTGGAGTTCACGATATCAACACTTAGCCATTTACAACAAGACAAATGAAGGTACAAGATCAAAGTCAATGGAGACAAATACTGAAACATCTGTATTGGTCAGGTGGTCCAAAATACAGATGACAAATCTACAGCTAAACTTGGAGAGGAAGAAGGAAGACAAGCAGCTACAGATAAGGGAGAGGACCACATAAAGCAAGTGGTTCTCCCTGACACAGCCAACTGTTTATAGAACGACAAAATGGAGTTGAAGGAAGGGTAGCTGTGTAATTAGGTGTGTGCACTAGTTTTGTATAGGACAATATATATATTGCGCACACCCTACTATTAGCTGCAAGTGAGCATATCATAGAATAATATTGAAGCACTTCTTTCTCTGTAAGAAAAGCAAGAAAACCTGTTCTTGTTAAGAAGCCAGAATTTCTCTTGTGAGATTTTGGAAGCTGTAGTATTTAATTTGCTTAATACAAAGTAGATTAAAGTGATTGTGTGTGTACTGTTTATTTCATTCCGCATTTTCTTACTACACAATCTGTTACAGAAATTTAGTTTCGAGAAACCGAAAATCTATCAAACTATCCATTCACCCCCCCCCCCCCCCTCTGTCTAGTTTCTAAGTGGTATTCATTACTAACAGTAAACTGCCGAATCCGGGTTTAGTGATAACCAAATTTAGTATTCTTGTGGATGAAACTAAAGAATTTAAAGTAAATAGATAAATCTTGTATAATTACGTAGTCGTAAGGAATCGAATCCATGTTTAGTGATAACCAAATTTAGTATTTTGGTACTATTGCGCACCATTTTAACATTGTTTTCCTTATTAATAAAAAGTATAGATAGCCGATAACCCGTGCGAAGCACGAACCGAGAATAAAAATTAAATTACTAAAGAGAAAATCTTAAATATTGAGGATAAAAATAATTAATAAGTATTATTTGAATATATAGTTAAAGATAATCCAACATGAAATTAAGATGAAACTTTATAATAAGTAAATAATATCTAATTATGTAGGTATAGAAAATAGAATCATTGGTGAAGTCAAATCACATCCGAGTTTGGAATGAAAACCAGTTAATTTATTTATATTATAATAACCAAAATTTGGCTTTGGTACTATTGTGTTACAACAAAACGGAGTTTCCAAATAAATAAAATCTCTTATCACCAAATTGTTTTTATGCGTCTTTCCGTTCCCACCTGAACCCAAATAATTTCTCAAATTCCCAAACCGACTAGGGTGATTGAACAAATCGAGATCGGGCGACATGGATGAAATGCTCATCTGTAATAGTTAGAGACATAATAGTTGTATTAATATAGAATTAGTAGATAACTTATAATATAAGAAGTAATAGTTATAAATATAAAGTCATTGAGAACTTGTATATAGAGATATATTAATTTTTATTTTTTTAAATTAATATAATAGAAGATATATATATTAGGTAGTAAAATTAATATTCGTAAATACATACAAATTATTAATATCTTCTCGGTTTTAAAATTAATATATTTCAAAATTTTAAAATTAATATATCCTCTATTTTTATACTCGTATTTCAATTAATTATTAATTGTATTTATAATATATATTTTCAGTAGTTAATACTTAATAGACTCAAAAGTAATTTTTTATGCGATAATTAGTGAAGTCCCTAATTTGTAAATATATTACATTCTCGGTTTTTAGTAAATAGTCTGCTAGTATATAATTGCTAGTAAATAACTCCACTATACTTGTAACTATAGAGTTCTTAGATAATTTATAGGAAAGTCTTAGTATATAATAATTTCACAATGTTTGTAACAATTGTTATTGATAAAAAAAGTTACAAAATAACATGTGTTAATACCTGATTGTTTCTAAATCAATGAATTCCTACATTCACATAATTTTCATCAATTAAAATATTTTAAATTCATATATCATCAATGCCACGTCATTTTTTTTTTTTTTTTTTTTTTGAAATAAAGGTGTTAATTCAATAATAAAAAGCCATACGGCATCTACATCAATGATCGAGTCGAACAAACAGTAATTTGCAATCGCATGTTCTCATGAAGAGACAGTTAAGCGATATTTTGAAGATAAAGTATATACAAATACAAGTACCCACTTTGTGCATCCTCGTTGAATTACTGGTACCCCCCTTCATCATGCCCCGATGGAGCTATCGTTTGAGCTATCGACCAAAGCTGCAATCCCATACAAAACTTTATCACTAAATCAAGACCCCCGCTCACAATTAAGAAGCGCATAACAAAATCAAAACCATAAAAATCCATCAAAACCAAAAAAATCCTGCAGATCTGAAATCCCGGATATTAAAACACACCAAACACACAAAGAACACACCAAACTCTCACAAAGAGAGATAAACTAGACCCAAATAAATTGGGAAAACTCTCCCCAAGAAGGGAGATTATTGAAAAACAAGAACAAAAACAAAGGAAATTAAAAGATTTGGGGCTTTCCACCGGTGAAAACCGATGGAAGCCCCGACGATTAGGCAAGAAAAAGAGGGAAAAGTGAGGCGGCTGTGGAAAGAAAAAGAGAGAGAGGGTTAAATCGAGTGTTCAACGGTAATGCCACGTCATTTTGAAATTAAATTTTATATCCAATTTGATACCCATAACATTACTCATTATAATTATGTTACAAATCAAATATTTTAGTTCACACACGACTTAGAACTTGTTTATTAGTGTTCTTATATTGGTAGACTGTTGTGATATTGATGAATATTTTTTAATTTAATAATAATAGTAATTATATTAATTTAGAATTAAGCTAATTATATTAAGCTAATAATTATATGTATACCTATTATTAATAATTATTTTATAATTTAATAATAATAGTAATTATATAAATTTAGAATTAAGCAAATTATATTAAGCTAATAATTAAATGTATACCGCAATGATTTATGTTTTTAATAAAGAGTATAAATGTCATCTCATTAATTGATAAAATGTTAACCCAACAATTCATAATTTGTCTGTTTGTTATTTGACAAACGTGCTCAATAATCTATAGTAACATCGTAAAATTAGAATCTTAAACTGATTAATTTTTTTATACATCTATAACTAAATTTGAAAGAACTATATCCATTCTTCTTGCTACATTATTTCCTAATTAAAAATACATATTGTTAACGGAGAAATTTGGTGATAACAAATTTCAGGGATTGCTGGAATAACGAATTATGAAAATAGGGGGATTTGAGATTTTTAGATGTTTGGGGCTGGACTTGAAAGGTGTCTCGACTTGTTAGATGTGTCGGATCCTATTCTAAGATATCTGTGTACCATGTTTATATGTAGGGATCAAGCCAACACAGTTCTGTGATAGGATAATGTTTTTAATCCCTGTGATTGTTAAGGGATATCTTGAGATAAGTTGATTTTATCTTTTTAGAGTTATATTAGTGTTGTGATTCTTTCCTGATTTGAAAAAATCGTTTGGAGATATTTTCCGTTATTGATTGATTGATATTGATTCTTTCCTCGTTTCAGAGAGAGGATATTACTTAGTAGTTAAGCAATAATTATTAATAGATTAATATTGGGAAATTAGGAGATAATTGAGGCAACCGAAAATATGGCGTAACAACTACCCCCCCAGGTCTTCAGTGTAGCTTGATGGACTGGAGAACTAAGCGTGCTTTGATCTTTCGAATTTCCCGAGTCACTGAAACAACTAGGAGTAGAAGATTAGCAGATAATATGAAGCAGATAATTACCCGTAATATGTTTGTAGAAGCGAGAGAGACAACATGATGTGCCTGTAATAGGCTTGTTGCTATAAGGGAGACAACATATTGCGCCCGTAATATGCATGTAGATGAGAGGAAGATAACATGCGAGATGTGAGAAGAACATCTGTACGAGCAGTTTTGCAAGTGTGAGAGAATGAGCGGCTTTGTGTAGATATTGTTGCGCTTCCCCTTGTAAAGTTAGGTTTTTGAATTCACTATTCAAGAGATAGAAGTAGCAGAATGTAGTGATGTCCTCGTATGTTGAAATAATGAGAGAATGTAATGTGTTGAGATTGTAGTCCAATCATTATCCCGGAGGATCTTCTCCTTAAGAGGGATGACTCTTCTCTCCATAAGAGGGAGGACTCTCTTCACCTATAAGAGGGTGGACTCTCTTCACCATAAGAGGGTGTACTCTCTTCTTGGTGAGCTTTCCGGAAGTACGAGTTTACCAAGGTATTCCAAGAAGTACCCTACTCATAGAAGGGCCTTCAAAAATAAATTTCAAGCAACACCTTCCACAAAGAAAAGCCTTCAAAAAATAATTTCCAAGCAACACCTTCATAAAAAAGGGCCTTCAAAAAATAATTTCCAAGCAACACGACATAAAGAAGGACCTTCAAAAATAATTCCAAGAAACACCTTCATCAAAGAAAGATCTTCAAAAATAATTCCAAGCAACATCTTCATCAAAAAAAGACCTTCAAAAATAATTCCAAGAAATACCTTCATCAAAGAAAGACCTTCAAAAATACCACACAGAGACAACCACAGAATCTAAGAATGTCCAATGATGATATGAATGAATGCATGAAGCGAATGATGCACATGATGATTAATGAATGCATGATGCGAATGATGCAGGGCCTTCAAAACAAGATTACCCTAAAAGATCTTTAGAAGACGATTAACCCGTAGGAACTTCAAACAAGATTATCATCTTCAAAAGAGGGTCTTCTAAAATATTATCATTCTCGAAAGAGGGTCTTCAAAAATATTATCCTCTTCGAAAGAGGGTCTTCAAAAATATTATCCTTTTTAGAAGAGGGTCTTCAAAAATATTATCCTACTCGAAATAGGGTCTTCAAAAATATTATCCTCCTTGGAAAATAGAGATTTCGAAAACATTACCTTATCAGATAAGGACCTTCCACAATTATTTTTGTTCATGCACGAGCTAGTGAAGTAATCAAATCATGTGCTACGAATATTGCATCACAATTCTTTAACATCTCCATGATTCAGATTCTGCCCAGATCTGTTTTTTTACATTTTTGGCTCTGTAAACGATATTTTCTTGGAAAAAACAAAACATGGAAGTTGTAGGAAACGAAAAGAGCTTTTCGATGATATATGGCTCGTCAGAAACGAACTTATAATGAATCGGGAATCAAATAAAATGCCTGCTGATTAACTTCTCAATAATACTGAAAAACGGGATCTGATTATGTTTTGTGATTTCGAGAATAAATCAAAACATAATCCGAGAAAACACCAAAAACGAAAGTTGTAGAAAATCGCAAAAGCTTTCCAGATCATAAAAAAGATCAAAATCCGACATGTATTAAATTTACTACGAATTTTATGAGATAACTTATTTGTATGGACAAAATCATAAGAAAACTTATCTTAATTTTAAATAGAACCACGAACCACCGCCTCCATCATTCTCCTCCCCCATTAAAGCCGCTCCAGATCCATAATAACCCCCCATGTGTTGATTGTCCTCCACAATCAAAATTTATCCCCTCCTTCTAGCGTCAATTGTTAACGAAGGAATTTGGCGATAACAAATTTCAGGAATTGCTGAAATAACGAATTATGAAAATAAGAGGATTTGAGATTTTTGGATGTTTGGGGCTGGACTTAAAAGGTGTCTCGACTTGTTAGATGTGTCAAATCCTATTCCAAGATGCATGCGTATCCTGTTTATATATAAGGATCAAGTCAACGCAATTCTGTGATAAAATAGTGTTTTTAATCCCTGTGATTGTTAAGGGGATATCTTGAGATAAGTTGATTTTATCTTTTTAGAGTTATATTAGCGTTGTGATTATTTAATGATTTGAAAGAACCGTTTGGAGATATTTTCCGTTATTGATTGATTGATATTGATTATTTTCTCGTTTCAGAGAGAGGATATTACTTAGTGATTAAACAATTATTAATAGATTAATATTGAAAAATTAGGAGATAATTGAGACAACCGAAAATATGACGTAACACATGTAAATGAGTTTTCGACTTAAATGTAATGATAATTATAACCGTCTAAATGTTAAGATTAGTAAACATTTTTTGATACTAAAAGGCAAAAACCATTGCTGGTTAGTTGTTACCAAAACATAAAAATAAATGTAACCATTCTGCAACATGTACGTCCCACGACCTTCTTCTCTGTACTCACACTTTGCATAAATACGGCGAGTAGGATAATCTTCGACTTAAATTTGCTAGCATCAACTACAAAAATTCTTACTCATGTTCACAAATTTGTTAGTAGGGGATTTAACATTGAGTTGTTTTATTATTCTGTTTATATATATCCATTAGACAAATTAAATTGTTCTCTTGAGTATGCTCTCTTGCCTGCAAAACAAAGTTTCTCGTTTCCAGTTTCCTATATGGTTTATCAGAACCCTGTTCAATTAGGGGCAGTGTAAAGAGTCAAATCTTCCTTGTAGACTGCAAAGTGAGCTTCACACTGTCACTAATTCGGAAAACCTCAGGGCTTGGATTTCTAAAGCAAGTAAATATATGCACCTGTTTTTCCTCAACAACCCTAATATAATCCCGATCACACTAATGTGTTGCTAATTGAACTTCGTAGCAAGTGAACACCTTAAACGGACTTACGTTATGAGCAGCATCTCACATGCTGAACGTCGATAATCTATTTGCGCAGCTTATTAAACCATTCCAACACTTCAACCTGTGTATTAGATCCAAGTCCAAGTATGAAATCCTTCACCAAAGAATATGAATCACGTCAACCATTTTGACTAACCTGTGATATTCAAATGCAAACTTGTAAAAACTTAGATTTCAGTATTCAAGTATTTATACCATTCATTTGGGAAAACAGTAAACCTCAGGCAGAGCAGATTCACCTCCCAAGGTAATCCCCTCGGAACCGTTACCACATAGATACATACCTGTTGCACTTGCAGATGCCTTCATGAAGAATGCCTACTTCGACAGTAAACAAGATTCATGAAAAAGGTAACAAAATAAAACTAAATACACCATAATATACTGAAACCTGCATATACAACCATACTAACTTCAGCCTAACATAGTACCCTTTTTCAGCAAGTGCATACCCAAACTCTTTGCTGAGCAACTGAGCATCATTCTAGAATCCACAAATGTGAAGGTTCTCAGCATCCTTGAAAGTTGAAACACACAATCAACAATTTTAAACATTGTCAAAGCTGCTAAATAGAACAACAACTAGTTTTATTAATCTGCGAAATAAGTTTGTCACAAACCCTAAACATGTCCTTAAGTTAGTTAACAGTTATCAATTACACAACCATTAAGCAACTACATTAACAACTAAAATAAGTAGCATAATTTAAACAACATAGTAATATATACAAAAACATCGAAATTCAACGAAACACTTGTACCACCTCAATCACCACCAACACTCCTCCCCGAGTAAACATAACAACCGCCTTCGTTATCCGAACCAAATTCCTCTACATTCCCCTTCCCTATCCTACTCCGCATTTCCAAAACCAACACTCTTCTCCGCATATCCTCCAACTCACTCTCCATCGAAAACAACCTCTCCTTCAACGACACACTCTCCTCCTCAACTCTACTACCTACACAACTATCTCGATTATCGATTTCTCCGCCATTTTCATTCGGATAAATCATTTCGAACCTACTCAAATCATGATCCAACCTCCTCTCCACCTCAACATCACTCTCACTACTTCCGCAACCTCGATCACCTTCCCCACAATTTCCCCCCAATTCTCGTAACCTAATTAACCCACTCATCGTTCCGTAACCATTCACTCCCCACTCCTCCTTCGCCGTATCAACCACCACCTCCCTCGCCGGCGAGAACACCGGCGTCGGCAACACCGCCGGCGTCACCGGAGTCGCCGGAAAAGCAATCCCGCCCGATTTTTTCGCGCGGATGAGAAACGACGTCGTGTTGCGCGGAGCGTACGGCACGAACCGCCGGCCGGACTTATTTTTGCGGCGGGAGTTAGGGTACTTGTAGATGTTAGTGACGCCGAGAGGATCATTCCGATGAGCTTTGATGTAGTAATTAGGGTTTGCTGAGGTGCAGTTTTTGAAATTAGGGTTTTTTGATGGTGATTTAGGTGGCCAAGGTGAGTAATTTTGATTCATCATCTGAGATTTATTGTTAATGAATTTTACAAATTGGGATTTTAATTAAGCCCTAATATATTATTGACACAGGATAGATATAGAGATCTGTATGTAACGAGGAATTGAAAATTTGTAAGAAATGAAGAGGTGGGTATGGAGTTGGGGAAGGAAAGATGCAAAGTGGAGTCACGTGAGGATCACGTGATTAACGTTACTCTAGAGATAAGATTGCGAAAGCCTGAAGTCCACAACGCCGTTTGAATATTTTTTAGTCATTCAAATTTAAGAAAAGAGTTAAAAAAAACTGAATAAGTTAAAAACAATAAAAGTAATTAGCAAAAAATAAAAAAAAATAATAATAAAAGTGTTTGACGGAAATGAAATGTATGATTTTCAGTCGAGTTTTTGTCGAATTTGATACGAACTATATCACTTAGGAGTTTAATTAAATTTGTGAAAATCTAATCAGTCGTGTTTTTTTTTTTAAATTTTGCGTGTTGTATAATAAGACCTGTCTAAAGTGATATATGAAAATATTATCACTTTACATAAGTTATCTTTTTTTTTTTAGCAGTGCTAGAGTTACAAAATTTGGTACAAAAAATTGTTACCAAATGACATGGGTGATGTGACAGTTTGAAATGTTTTAATTGGTGTTGTTGGTGTGAATGAAGGGGGTCCACTTATTATTATAACGAATCAGGTGTTGCCATGTGTATTTGGGAACAATTTTTGTGCCTCTAATATTTTTCTTTTTGCTTCAAATTACTTGAAATTAAGATTTTTGTCACTAATGTTAACACTTTTGGGTCAAAAAACTACCTATAACAATAATAGTCTTTGTTACAAGAACTGAAATAGACAACATCACTTCATTCCATTGATAGACTACATGAACTAGATTACAATCTACAGAGATGTACTAACTAAACACTATGTATTCAATGAGATACAGAGAGGCTCGAAGAGAGCTTTCATAGAGAGATTGGGAGAGATTAACTAAGCTAATTGCAGAGAGAAAAGTTACAGTATTTCTATCACTAGGAAAGTATTTATAGAATGCTAAATGTAACTGATTGTAGATTCTGTTATGACTGCTGAGCTGTGCTTAGCTGTCAACGAGCTCATAACTAATTTTGTCCGTGAGCTTAGCTATGCTGCACGAGGTTGAGTGAAGGCGGCTGTGACATTCTCTTCATTATCATTTGTCTGTGAGCTGTGCTTTGTACTGTTATATTCAACATCCCCCCTCAAACTAGAATGACAATTTGTCATGCCTAGTTTGCCAAGTAATTCTCGAAACTGTCCAGAGGGAAGAACTTTAGTGAAGACATCTGCGAGCTGCAAACTGGTAGGAACATAGGAAACTTGTATTAAACCCTCCAAGATTTTGTCCCTTGTGAAATGCACATCTATTTTTATGTGCTTTGTACGTTCATGATGCACTGGATTTTTCGCTATATGGATAGCACTCTGATTATCACAGTGAAGAGTTATAGGCTTGAGATTATGAACACCTAACTCTTCGAGTAACCGAACCACCCAAGTGACCTCAGAGGCTGCAGATGACATAGACCTATACTCAACTTCAGACGAACTTCGAGAAACGACACTTTGCTTCTTTGATTTCCAACTTATTGGTGAATTACCCAACAGTAAAACATAGCCAGATATCGATCTTCGAGAATCAATACATGCTCCCCAATCAGAGTCAGAAAATGCTTGTAGTGTTAATTGATCACTTCCTCTTAAAAGTATACCTTGCCCAGTTGTGAAGGCCACATACTTGAGAACATGTATAAGGGCATCATAGTGTGGTACACGAGAAGACTGTAGATACTGACTTAAGTGTTGCACAGTGTATGACAAATCAGGTCTAGTATGTGTAAGAAAATTAAGCTTACCAACTAGACATCTGTAAACACTGGGATCCTGATAGAGTTCTCCTTCATCTGCTGCAAGTTTCAAGTTAAGAGGAAGAGGAGTAGCTTTGGGCTTGTGATCTGTTAACCCAGCTTCGAGTAACAATTCCTGTGTAAACTTCTTTTGAGTCAATGTGATCCCATCAGGAACATAACCAATTTCAATACCTAAAAAAAAAACTCAGTTTCCCAAGATCCTTGATGCTGAAAGTAGTATCTTAATGGGTTTTCAAAGCATTAATACTGTGATGATCATCACCAGTGAGGATTATATCGTCTACATACACTGCAGCAACTGTGATAAGTCCAGAAGAATATTTCACAAATAAAGATCATTCTTTGATTGTGAGAAACCCTTTTTCAGAAGTTCACCAACAAGTTTAGCAAACCATTGCCTGGATGCCTGCCTTAAGCCATACAATGATTTAAGAAGTCTGCAAACCTTGTTGTAGGGATTAGGACACCCTTCTGGAACAAGCATATACACTTCTTCAAGTAAATCACCATGTAAAAACGCATTGTTCACATCCAACTGATATAGAGTCTAGTTTTTATGAGCTGCAACTGCAATTATGCACCTTACTGTAGTCATTTTTACTACAGGGGAAAAAGTTTCCTCAAAGTCTATACCCCATTTTTGATTGTAGCCTTTAGCCACAAGCCTTACTTTAAATCTTTCAACACTGCCATCTGCCTTCAATTTGATTTTGTAAACCCATTTATTTCCAATGGGCTTTTTTCTTGCAGGGAGATCTACTAAAGCCCAAGTATTGTTAGAGTGCAAAGCTTGTAATTCTTTATCCATGGCTGCAAGCCATCTTGGATCCTTACATGCTTGTGCATAAGAAGTTGGTTCTGAGAGAGACTCAGTGCTACATACTAAAGCCTGAAAAGAAGCTGGTAAAGATTGATACTGGACTAGATTGCACCAGTGTGGATGTCCAGTATTCTGTTGTGATGCACCACAAACAAAATCCTTATAAAGATTAGGCCTTGTTATTGCTCTTGAACTTCTTCTGAGATTATTATGAGATGATGTGGTGTCTTCTTCTAAGGACTGAGAGGAATCTGAAAACACTGAAGGAATTTGTTCTGTATGTGTGAGATGAGAAAGTGAGGAATCTGTTTGATGTGATTGTGACAAAGGAATGTCTGTATATTGAAACACATCAGGCAAATCTTTGAAAGAAAAATGATTAATGTCAGTAACAGTAGGAAGGAAGAATGAAGGTGGTGAAGAATTTTGAAAATGAAATGGAAAGTGCTGTTCATGAAAGACTAAATCTCTGGAAATAAAAATTTGTTTTGTCTTCATGTCAAGCACTTTGTAACCTTTGTGCCCAGCAGGATATCCCAGAAAAGTACATTTGGTTGCTCTAGGATCAAACTTACTCCTATGAGATGCAGAAGTGCTTACAAAGCATAAACAACCAAATGTCTTTAAGTATGACAGATCAGGAGGAGTATTATACAACTTTTCATAAGGACTTAAGAACCCTAATACTTGCAAAGGCATTCTATTAATCAAATGTACTGCTGATAAAACACATTCACCCCAATACTGAACAGAAACACCAGATTGAAAGAAAAGTGACCTTGATACCTCCAATATGTGTTTGTGTTTTCTTTCTACAGTACCATTCTGCTGTGGAGAATTAACACAACACCTCTGATGTAAAATGCCTCTTTTCTCATAGAAACCTTTAATCTGTCCCTCACAAAGATATGGCGCATTATCAGTTCGAATAACCTTGATGCTTGTATTGAACTGATTATGCACATGTATAGCCAACGTTGCTAGTAGCCCTGCTGCCTCTGATTTTTGTTTCATTAGGAATACCCATGTCATCTTAGTAAACTCATCGACAACAGTAAGAAAAAGCCTATAACCATTATAAGTTGGTACTCTATAAGGTCCCCATGTATCGACATGTAGTAACTCAAAAGGTTTCTTGCAAATTGTAGTACTAGTATGAAAAGAATTCCTGACTTGTTTTGCTTGAGGACATATCTGACAAATACAATCAATATTGGAAAGAACATCATCCTTCAAAAACTGAACATGCTTCAACATATGTACTGGCAAATGTCCCATCCTCAAATGCCACAATTTTGTGTTATTTACACTGTGTACAGTAGAAGAAACAACATTATTTACAGAAGATTCAGACGTGACCTGTACTATTGTAGAGTCTTTTTTGTCCAAGTAGTACAGTCCTCCTTGTAGATCACCAAGAAGAATCGATTTCATTGAAGGATTCTGAAGATAGCAAGCATCATTAGTAAACATCACTGAGTAATTAGAATCTTTGCAAATCTTTGGAATTGATACCAGGTTGAACTTAAAATCCGGCACATATAGTACATCATGCAGAATAATGTCATCACTAATGTGAACTGTTCCACTATGTGTAATCAATGACTGCTTACCATTTGGTATTGTAATGTAATTACCAGGACCTTTGACTTCATCATAATGTGTGAACAAAGATAGATTAGAACACATATGATCCGTTGCCCCACTGTCTACAATCCAATTAAAATCTTGTAAAGATGTAAAACAGAATTTACCTGCTACATAAGCAGATTTGTTGCAATGTGTATCATTGGTGCCACCATCATTCTTTTCCTTGCCCAGTAAACTCAAAATTTGTTGATACTGTTCTGCAGTGAAAGTAGTGTTCTGATTATGTATTCCTTCATTCTCTTGATTCTCAGTATATTGAACCGCAGCAGCTTGCTTCTTGTCCTTATCATTTCGAAAATTAGGAGGATATCCAATGATTTTGTAACATCTTTGTATTGTGTGCCCTGGCAACTTACAATGCTCACAAAAAAATGTGTTGATTCTATTTCTGGAATCAGAAAAACCAACATTCTGTCTGGAACTGGAATCAGAAAAACCAACATTCTGTCTGGAATACTGAGGCTTAAATCTGTCTTGATTAAATCTCCTGTTTGCAATACAAGCTATTGACTGATCTGTTCCATGTGACCCTTGATACAACTTTTTGTGGTTCTCTTCTTGCATCAGAAGCCTGTAAACATGTGAAATGCTTGGTAGAGGACTCATGACAAGAATGTTTCCCCTTAATACTTCATAACCATCACTTAATTTCATTAAAAAATCAATCAACCTCCCATCTTCTCTAGCCTTGACCAACTTAGCAGGTACATCACAAGTACAATTTGTGCATTGGCAAACTGTAATAGCATCAATAGAATCCAACTGATCCCACAGCATCTTAATCTTTGTATAAAATCCAGAAATATTGTCATTCCCTTGCCTAATTTCAGTTAAAGACTGCTTAACCTCATACAACAGAGTGCCAGAAGATTGACCAAATCTTTCTTCCAGATTCAACCAAATATCTCTAGATGTTGTAAAATACAAAACACTACGAGCAATATCTTGATCCAGAACCCCTAACAACCAAGAAATCAACATACTGTTGCACCTATCCCAAGCTTTATAACTATTATCAGTCATAAGTGGTTTCACAATAGTGCCATCAACAAATCCAATTTTATTCTTTGCTGTTAAACTAATTAACAGTGACCTCTTCCAATCAGCATAGTTGTTGCCATCAAACTTTAAAGATACAAGTTTCATTCCAGGATTATCCGAAGGATGTATATAATAGGGAGATGAAGGATCTTGAGACGGATCAACCGTAGTATTTGCCATTTTAGCAGAAATCAATGTAAAAAAAACGATTGAGATAAAGAGATTTCAACAATGAAATTTGAGAATGTATGATTTTATCAATAAGATCGACCGAAGAAATCAAGAATTCAAGATATAATGATTTGAGATTAAAAGATTCAAGATAGAACAAAACATCACCGATTTGGAACAAATTCAACAGTTTAATCAGAAACACAATGAATTTACCGAAGAATTTTGTAAATTCTTGTCAAACAAAACTTGATATCAGCAATCAAGACGGAAAGAAGAATCAATGATTTGATAAACACTTCATTTGAAATCATACAAACAAATCTAGAGAAGTTGTAGATGACAAATCACCTGGTTAAATCTTCGTTTGAGTCTCAGAAACGCAACCGGATGCTCTGATACCATGTTACAAGAATTGAAATAGACAACATCACTTCATTCCATTGATAGACTACATGAACTAGATTACAATCTACAGAGATGTACTAACTAAACACTATGTATTCAATGAGATACAGAGAGGCTCGAAGAGAGCTTTCATAGAGAGATTGGGAGAGATTAACTAAGCTAATTGCAGAGAGAAAAGTTACAGTATTTCTATCACTAGGAAAGTATTTATAGAATGCTAAATGTAACTGATTGTAGATTCTGTTATGACTGCTGAGCTGTGCTTAGCTGTCAACGAGCTCAAAACTAATTTTGTCTGTGAGCTTAGCTATGCTGCACGAGGTTGAGTGAAGGCGGCTGTGACATTCTCTTCATTATCATTTGTCTGTGAGCTGTGCTTTGTACTGTTATATTCAACAGTCTTAAAATCTATGAGTGATTTGCATAGATACAAGATGACATAGTTTACAATGACCAAATCTGACTGGCCGAGGGTATTACTTTAATTCACTATGAACTTATTGCCGGGGATAATCGGAACAATGATGAAAGCAAGACGATCTTATGTTCATAGCCCTTGATGTGTTTGAGCATTATCCACCAATGGTGACTCCAATTGACTCTCTCATCTCTGTACACATTTATTGACTCCTAATCAATTTTTGGCTCATGACTAGTTTCCAGAACATAATCCCTCACAAGGATTGAAGAATTGTTAATTTAAACAAAATAAATAATATTTTTAACTCGCTGATAGATATCCTTCAGAAATGATCTGATACAATTCTGATAATCACCGGCTGATAGAATACAGAAATCATTGGTAATCAGTACTGCAGTTACGTCAGTTCTGCACCTCTGTAAATGTGAATACAAAGTATCCGCTATTGAGGTATCTCTCAACAGAACTGGGCAGATCACTTGTTGCCACTACTCCCACTTCCTCTGTAACTAAACACCAACTTGATGCTGAAATCAGATACGAACATGAACCTAATAACTCTTGCACAAGTTTAGAGTCCAGATTTTCAATTATTGAGCTATCTAGCGTGTTTGTCGAAAAGAATCCCTATATAGGATGAATTCCTGGAGAAAAACAAATGACAGCCACTACTTAACAAAGATAGGTCCTCATCCCCGATCATAGAAAATATACCATTGCTGAATGCTGATCATAAATTTAAAGTAGTGTAGTTTCCATTTGAATTAGGTTCCAGAAAAAGAAGACTAGTATAAACCCAAACTGATAGGCTATGTGTAGCCCGGATTTATCTCTGAGCCAGGAGTCCCCTGAAACCCGGATTACCATTGCAATCATGGCCCGCCTCCTAGTCCAGACTCATCTGGGAGTCATGACCTAGGTACCAGTCCGGACTCATTGCCAGGCTATGGGCTCAAGCTTTAAGTTTAACTATCTCCTGGCAACAAAGGCAATAACTCACATGAAGACTACACATTGGTACATGACGTGGATAGGTCATGACTGATGGCCACCCCTGGTGACGACACGTAAATATTGCCAATGATTGGGATAATTATTTCCTATTTAAACCACACGCCAGCAGGAGCCTGGCACACGATGCCACAATCCTTCACCTGGACACGTGCGATCCATCAACATCGCCCAGGTGTCCTACCTACCTAGGATTCAACGCTCATGATTGCAGGTACAACCCCTAAACCCTAATCCTGGGCCTATATATAGACCAAGGAGGAAAGGTGTAGGGGTTACATTCTCTTTTACACACCTAACCTATACACACACCCTCCATATTTAGATTTCTCTATATTCCTATCTCCCTTTCCAAAGCCGTTACTTATTCTCACGCCGGAGGCGCCGCCAGGGTCCAAACCCCCCTCCGGTGTTGTTTTGCAGAGTCCCAACCGCAGCGACACCGCTTCCAGGCGTGGGATCGACTGGGAAGGTCCTAGATCGGGATCTGGAGTTATCATTTGGCGCTTGAAGGAGGGGATTACCACCTTGCGATCACGGTGCCGCTAGTCTCACCACCTTCAAACCCAGTAAGATCTAAACCAACCTTCTCTTTTTAACCGAAAAAATGAACTCTTTAGCCTATTTTTACCATGTATGCATGTGCTTTAGCCTTATTTAGCCCAGATCTTGTTAGCCCTGCTTACATACTTTAGCCTTCTCTTAGATCTACATTGCTTGTGATTAGATCTATTCCAAAAAAAAAAACCCAGTTTTCTTGTTTACCGAGATTAATAGCCCAAAATTACGTGCATACATTGTCACCCAACCCCAAGAAAAACCTAGATTACTTTGTTAAATTTTTTGCAATAAAAAACCATATACATCTGTTTGTGTGAATCATGGCTCGTGGTAGTAGGAGCACAAATAGACATACCCCAAGTAACCCAACCCCAGCCCCGGACACGAACATCCCGGTCACTGGTCAGGCCGGTCACCATTTACCTCCAGTCCTGCCTTTGGCCTCTCAGGTGATCCGACCAGGAGACGCCCGGGTAAACATTGAAGTAAACAAATATAAGTATACTGATCTTGCTATCGAGCCCGGACAGATGGAACACTTAACTGGTGAACAGGTTGCAGAAGCAATTCGGCTGTACAATCAAACCAGGAACAAAGAGCAGGACCAGTGCGAGAACTCCCATAACCCTGAAAGATCCCACCGCTCTAGGTCCGTCTTTGACCGGATTGGGGAAAAGAACAAAGACACTGAAAGGAGATCTCACCGATCTCGCAGTCAGAACCATGATGATGAGGCCGAAAAGCTTAAGAGGCTGGCCGAGATGAGAGAACAAATTCAGGCAGAGGAGCAAGCTAGACTCGATCTAAGGGTCCAGAAAAGAATACAGGAGGAGGAGGCCCGGATCCTAGGCAAAAATACTGAAAAGAGGAGAACCCGGGCTCCAAGCCCAGAAATAATCTCAGACGAGGATGAACCTAGAGAGGACCTGTTGAATATGATACAGGAGCTGCAAAGAAAAGTCGGTCAAGACTCTGGGCTGGACATTGGAGACACACTCACACCATTTAGCTATTCCTTGGAAGCAACACCAAGGCAGAGAAACATTAAGCATTATAACTTTGACTCCTTCAATGGTTTAGATGATCCCGAAGAACATGTTAATTATTTTGAGCAAATAGCCATGATTTACTGTTACAACGATCTAACAAAGTGCAGGTTCTTTGCTTCCACACTCAAGTCCGGGGCTCAGAGGTGGTTCAGCCGGATCCCATCTCGCAGTATCCACAGCTGGAAGCAGTTCCGTGACACCTTCCTCAAGCGCTTCCGGGCAAACAAGACTCATGAGATGCACATGTGCCATCTTGAGACAGTCAGGCAAGCCCGGGGGGAAGCCCTTTCTGCATATATGAAAAGATTTCAAGAAGCTATTAACAATATCACCAACCTGGACGAGCGAGAGGCTCTGACAATTTTTCGAAGAAACCTGGATCCGGATAACAACGAGAGGTATGTTCTTGATCTCATTCACAAAGAGCCACAGAGCCTGGCGGCAGCCTATGCAATGGCTTCCAGGTTCATCAAAGAAACCGATGTGCTACAAGCAATGAGGATGACCAGACAGGGCCTATCTCCAACCCTGACTCAAGATCCACCAAAAAACAACTACAGCCATCAGGATAAAAAATTAAAACCCAACAGGCAGAGCAACTATATCCAAAGCTCTCAGCTTGCACTACCAGCACCACCCCCGGACTCCTGGCAGCAAGAGGAGTCCGGACAGCCGAAACCCAAGCGTGAGCCCAGACCCGAACCCTCTTGGACTCCCCTCAACCGGGCTCGCGCGGATATTCTGAAAGAGGTACGAGATAAACCATTCTATTACCCTCCCAAACCAATGCTCACAGCCCCAGAAAACCGGTCAGTTCACAAACATTGTGACTACCATGAAACCCATGGGCATACAACCGAAAATTGTCTCTCTCTGAAATTCTTTGTGGAAGACCAAATCAAAAAAGGCAACATGGGGCAGTATGTAGCCCGGAGAGTTGCTGATCGAGGAGAAGGATCCGGAAAAGACAAGAATGTTGTCAATGTTGTTATGGGAGGGTCCAATTCACCCCCACGGAGCCCGGACTCAGGGGATGAGGTAATGATGGTACAATCTTGCCCCGAGCAGATCATAAGCTTTAGTAAGGATGGCTTCAAAGGAATAAACCCAAATCACAATGAAGCACTTGTGGTGACGCTGGATATTGCTGATAATGAGGTCAGAAGAGTCCTGGTTGATAACGGCTCTTCTGTCAACATTTTGTTCAAACACACAATGGATCGAATGCAGCTGAGGAGTGTGAAGATGAATGACTGTAGAGAAGACCCACTCTATGGATTCGGGAACAATTTGGTTCCAATCCAGGGAACTCTATATCTCCTAGTACTATTTGGCACTTTCCCGAAGCAGGTTAGCAACCTGGTTAAATTCTATATCATAAACACCCCCTCCTCCTATAATGTTATTTTGGGGAGGCCTGCCTTGACAAAACTCCAAGCTGTAACATCAACCCCCCATCTAAAGTTCAAGTTTCCTACACCCGGAGGAGTTGGTTAAGTCCGGGGAGATTTCGAAATGGCTAGCCGATGCTATGGTCAGGCTTTGGTCATGGCTGAAACTGACCCGGAAAACAAAAGAAAGGCAAATGCTTACCAGAAGAACATCAGCAGAAAGAAGCACAGGTACAACCAGAAAAAAGAATCCGGCAAGGAAGTCCAAAACATAGAAAATACATCAGCCCAGACTTACCTTGACCAGGTGGTGCAAGCCCGAGTTCAACAATATGTTTCAAAATCAGAGATGGGAAAAGTGGAAGCTGCTGTTGAGCTAGAAACCATTGAGTTAGAAGAAGGAAACCCGGAGAGGAAGGTTAAAATTGGAACCGGGCTGGACACCGTATTCAAGAAGGAGTTAACTGAGTTACTCCGGGAGTATGCAGACGTTTTCGCTTGGAGCCCGGACGACATGCCCGGACTCCAGGAGTCAGTTGCTATGCACAGCTTAGATGTGGATCCCAGAAAGAAGCCAGTAAAGCAGAAAAGGAGAACCTTTGCCCCAGAAAGACAAAAGGCAATCGATGAAGAGGTTGAAAAACTTCTCAAAGCCGATATAATTTGTGAAATAAAATATCCGGAATGGCTTGCGAACGTAGTCTTAGTCAAGAAACCAAATGGAAAGTGGCGAATGTGTGTGGACTACACTGATCTAAATGCTGCCTGTCCAAAAGACCCTTACCCACTTCCAAGTATCGACCAGCTCATAGACGCAACAGCCGGGCATGTCATGCTGAGCTTCATGGATGCTTTCTCTGGCTATAATCAAATTAAAATGAACCCGGCGGATATAGCCAAGACTGCATTCATCACACACCGGGCTGTTTATGCCTACAAACTCATGCCATTCGGACTAAGGAATGCTGGATCCACATACCAGAGAGCTATGGTGGAAATATTCAAGAGTCAGCTAGGAAGAAACCTGGAATCCTACGTTGACGACATGATAGCAAAATCCACCAAAGTTCAGAACCACATTGCTGACTTGAAGGAATGTTTTGACAACCTAAGGAAGCAAGAGATGAAGTTGAACCCGGAGAAATGCACTTTCGGGGTGGAGGCTGGAAAATTTTTGGGATTCATGATTAGTCAAAGAGGAATTGAAGCTAACCCGGAAAAGATCAAGGCCATAAGAGAAATGAAGGAACCCCAGACTCAGAGGGACATACAGAAGCTAGCCGGGTCCCTGGCGGCTTTAAGAAGGTTCATCCCTAAACTTGCTGAGCGCTGCTTACCTTTCTTTACACTGCTTAAAGGAGCTCAGAAGAAAAAGGAGATTATTTGGAGTTCGGAGTGCCAAAGCTCTTTTGAATCAATAAAAGAATACCTAGCCGAACCACCAGTCTTGACCAAACCAGAACCTGGAGAGCCACTTAGCCTCTATCTCTCTGCAGGAAGCCTGGCTGTTGGAGCAGCCCTAATCCGGGATCATGAAGGCCAGCAAAAACCAGTCTACTATGTGAGCCAAGTGCTTAAGGATGCTGAGACACGTTATCCGAACCTTGAAAAATTTGCTTTCGCTTTGGTCACTGCATTTCGCAAATTGAGACATTATTTCCAAGGGAGAGAGATTAAAGTAATCACTGATCAACCACTCAGGAAAATCATTCACAAACCTGATATCTCGGGAAGATTGGTTAACTGGGCTGTTGAGTTAAGCCAATTCTCCCTCACCTTTGTCCCAAGAACATCAATCAAGGCCCAGGTTCTAGCCGATTTTATTGTGGAATGTTCTTTTCCCGAGCCTGTTCACACTTCAATGGAGACAGAACCCGGGGAAGAGCCCACACATGATCATGAAACCTGGATGTTGCATGTAGACGGATCATCAACAAGCGAGAGATCGGGAGCCGGACTTGTACTCAAGAGCCCGGACGGTTTTAAGATAAAGCAAGCAATCGGTTTTCAATTCCAAGCAACAAACAATCAGGCGGAGTATGAAGCTATTTTGGCCGGACTCCGTCTAGCCCGAAACCTGAGAGTGAAAAAGCTAAGGATTTTCAGTGATTCCCAAATAGTGGTCAAGCAAACAACTGGAGATTATGTCGCCAAAGACCCAATTTTGGGAAGGTACCAAGCCCTGGTTCAAGGACACCTAGCTGTGATACCACAATTTGAAATAATCCAAGTGGATAGAGAAGATAACACTGAGGCCGATATGCTATCCAAACTAGTCCAAAATTCAGCAGAATTAGATAGTTCGGTCTATTTTGAAGAATTGGAAAAACCCACAATTGAGAAGGAAGAAATAATGGAGATAGACGACCAGCCTAGTTGGATGACTCCCATAGTCGTTTATCTGGACAGAGGAGAACTCCCTTCCGACAAGAACCAAGCTCAAAGGTTGAAGGCCAAGGCTGCTAAATTCTTTCTGAAAGATGGAGCGCTTTATCGCCGGACTTACTCTGCACCAATTCTGAAGTGCGTTGGTCCGGTAGAAGCTACATATTGTTTAGAAGAAGTCCATGAAGGCATATGTGGTGACCATATGGCTGCCAAAGCCCTGGCACACAAGATTATCAGACAAGGTTACTACTGGCTGGCAATACACAATGATGCTGTGGATTTCGTGAAAAAGTGTAAGAAGTGCCAACTGTTCAGTAATGTACCACGACAGAGCCCGGTCTTACCATCCTCAGTCCTGTCTCCTATCCCGTTTGCAGTTTGGGGTATTGATATCATGGGCCCGTTTCCCCGGGCTAAAGGCGACCTGAGATATTTGTTGGTGGCAATTGATTACATGACCAAGTGGGCTGAACCTAAGGCAATGAGAACAATCAACCAGCAAGATTGCATCCGGTTTATGGACAATATACTGATGAGGTTCGGGCTACCAATGGTTCTAGTTTCTGACAACGGGCCACAATTTGTGGGGTCCGAGTTCGAAGCCTACCTGAAAGAAAGAGGAATCAAGCATAAAAAATCATCTGTTGCATACCCAAGAGGAAACGGCCAAGTTGAAGTTACAAACCGGATTTTGCTTAGAGGAATTGAGAAGAGGTTACAAGAAAGCAAGAATAAGTGGCCTGAGGAGTTGCCAAATGTGTTATGGGCATACAGGACTAGTCCCCGGACTAGCACTGGTGAAACCCCGTTCAAACTCGCTTACGGCACTGAAGCTTTATTACCAATTGAAGTTGGGAATCCCTCCCACCGAGCGATAAATTTTGAAGAAGTGGCTAATGAAGAAGGGTTGCAGACTAACTTGATTTTGATTGACGAAGTCCGGGATCAAGCTATTGAGAGGATGGAAAAATACAAGGAAAAAACTAGAGAGTACTTTGGGAAGAAGGCCCGGGTTAAGAACTTTCAAGTTGGAGACCTGGTCCTCCGCGATACGGAGGCGTCTGACCCCACTAATACTGGCAAGCTCATGCCAAAATGGGAAGGGCCCTACAAGATAAGGGAGGTACTCCGGCCTGGAACATACAAGTTGGTTCATATGGATGGTTCTGAGGTCCCCAATACTTGGCATGGCCTTAGACTCCGAAAATTCTACCAGTAAGAAGATTGCAGCGACCGGATAAAGAATAAGGAGCTCCCAAAAGCCCAGATTAGAATAAGAGCTTTGTATTCCTGATTTTTCTATAAATAAAACCGGTCTCGTTGTTTTGTTTTCTTTTCATATTATCATGTATTTTTTAACTTACAGCAAAATTCAACTTCTTGTAATAACCCTGGCAAACAATGTAGCCAGGGTCCCCAGCAATACGCAAGCTAACAACCCTGGCCCGGAGCCATAGGCAAATAATGTGGCCAGGGTTACCAGCCATAGGCAATCATAAACTTAGGAAATATTCCTAAGTACAAATATATATAAGCCCGGCCCGGACTAAACTATGAGGCCGGGCTCCCAGCAATAAGCAACCTAACAACCCTGGCCCGGAGCCGTAGGCAAATAATGTGGCCAGGGTTACCAGCCATAGGCACTCATAAACTTAGGAACTATTCCTAGGTACCAAAATATATAAGCCCGGCCCGGACTAAGCTCTGAGGCCGGGCTCCCAGCAATAAGCAACCTAAAAACCCTGGCTCGGAGCCATAGGCCAACCCTGGTTCTATGTACAAAGAGAGTCCGGCTCAGAATCAAGCTATGAGACCGGACTCACGAGCAATATGCAATAAAACCATTTACTTAGATTTTATTCTAAGTACAAAAAGAGTCCGGCTCGGAATCAAGCTATGAGACCGGACTCACGAGCAATATGCACAAATCTTAGATTTTATTCCAAGTTCAAGTGAAAAGAGTCCGGCTCGGAATCAAGCTATGAGACCGGACTCACGAGCAATATGCAATAAAACCATTTACTTAGATTTTATTCTAAGTACAAAAAGAGTCCGGCTCGGAATCAAGCTTTGAGACCGGACTCACGAGCAATATGCACTAAAATCTTAGATTTTATTTTAAGTACAAAAGAAAAGAGTCCGGCTCAGAACCAAGCCATGAGACTGGAGCAACAACAAAGCAGGATCACAAGACGATTATATTAAAGACATCAAAAACAAAACACAGGGACCCGGGTTGTCCGTACAACCTGGAAACATCCCTAAAAGTTTGGAGCAGTAAACAGCAAAAGTCAGTCTACGGTTACATCAAGCAAGTTCAAACGATCAAAAGAAAATACATTAAACAATTATGGATCACCATTGCTGTCCGGATTGGTGGAATTGGGAATAAAGCTCGGATTGGGGCCATTATAAGGCTGGGGTTCTCCTTTCCCATGCTCGATAGAAAGCTTTGCAGCAAGGAACTCACCAATAAAAGAATCCCAATCAGCAGTAGGATCGGTTTTGATATGCCGTTCAGCAACAAGCCAAGCCCGGAGAATCTCAGGTGCAGCAGCATCCGCAATAGATTGGTCATATTCCGGACCTCCTTTGAATTCGGCTATAGCAGCTTCACGGGACTTGGCGTCTTCCAGAAGGAGTTGTTTGTTGATTGCATCCAAGTCATCGGCTTTCTTCTCAACCTTCGACATCTCAGCTTGAAGCCCGGATAGTTTGGAAGTGAACTCAGTTTCCTTCTCGGCGTTTTTGGCTTTCAAAGCAGCAACTTCAATTTCTAAATCTCGGAGACGGGCATCCTTTTGATTCCCGAACTCCTGTGCAGATTTCCTTTCGGTAATAATAATACTGGCAAGTGCGCTGATTAAACTACCAGTCTGCAAAACAAAAAGCAAAAATCAAACAATGAAAAGACAACCGCAAAGAATACAGATAACTTTCGACAACGAACAACTTACATGTGCCCAATGGCCAACAAGGCGTTTCAGGCAAGCATTGCTACCAGCATCTTCCATTTCTTCGAAATCGGAGTCAGTAGGAATATCAGCGCACATACCAGCAAGTTGTTCCAATGTGAAATTCCCGATTCGGACAGGTTCTTTGTCCGGACCCTTTCCAGCATCATCAGAAACAATCTTTTCGACAACGACTTTCGCCTTAGCAGGTGGCTTCTTCACTCCAGGAGTCTTTCTTTTCTTCGAAGAACGCTGCTCCAGGCCATCCATTACTTCCACTTCAGCAGCATCAATCATAGGTTCGGGTTGGTGGACATTCGGGGCAACAGATTCGGCACCACCCTCCTTCAACGCACTAGACCCGGACCCTCCAACATCCCCCGGATTCTTGGTGCTGTGGACACCACCGAGCTTTCTAAAAGAAGCAGCAAGAGCATTGGAAGACATGATTGCGTATAATTCGGGCTTGAAATAAGGCAAACCTGCAGAAAGAAGAACCACATCAGCAAAACAAAAGAATTAGCCCGGGTTACAAAAAGAAGAAAAACAATACAACTTACATCCAAGCTCAAACAACAAATCATGTTTCATAAAGCTATCCCGGGTCAGTTGGAAACCAAGGCATTCACAGAATCAGTGAATTTGAGCCAATGCTTCACCCTCGAGTGTGAACACATCAAAAACTTCAGCCTCCACATTAGAAACAATATGGGGCATGAACTCCAAATCCAGGCCTTTCAAGAAAATAACTTCACCATTCCAGAACTTTAAAGTCGACTGCTGAATAACCGGCTTGGCAGTACCCGAGGGGTAACCGCATTCTTCCGCGCGAAATCGGATCTCATATAAAGGCTCTTTATTGGACTGCACTAGCTTAAAAAGCTGGTGGAAAAGTCGCAGAGTGGGCTGATACCCCATCTTATTACAAGAAGCCAAGAACCAAGTTATCCACTTAACACCATTGGGAGTAATTTGCATTATGGAAATTTTATAAACATATTTACAAAGGTGTTTTACAAATTGATGACACCTAGGATTCCAACCGGACCTCAGAGTCTCCAGCCATACTCCAACATAACCGTCTTTCGGCCGGTGGTAAATCCTCTCCCCGGACTGGGGCCATCTCCAACTTATCTCAGGTCCAAGGTGAAACGCAGCCCGGACCAACTTGTCCATCTGAATATCTGGAAGACTTGAGAACTTTTCCTTCAAAGGATACGGGGCATCGCTAATACCCATCTGGGAAAAAGCGAAATCGAATTCGGATTCATCATATGGTCCGGGATGGCCAAACTCCTGATGATTCCTATAACATGAACTAAGATCCCTATAATAAAATGATTGCTCTATATCCGGATCCTTCTTCACAAAGAAGTAGCTCGTGTCCGACCAAAATCCGTTCGGAGTACTAAGCACACCACCCCGAGAAGGTTCGTGTACAAAAAGTTGGGTTACTAGAGGTCCAGACTGTTTCTTCTTCTTAGCCATTCTATACCAATATAAGTCTATTACTTCTTGATCGTTAGAAGGTGACGGCTCACTACAATTAGAAGGGTCGGAAAGGGGAATAAGTACGCGACGGGCTCGAGACTTAATCCGAACCATAAACCTAGAAAGATCAATTTGAAGTAAGTTTTATTATCTCAGTACGGATTACGTATTTCCAATTAGACACATTTTACCTAGCAGTAATCCAATCCCTATATTCTACAATAACCGGATCAAAATCAGCCAAATAGTAAACCAGTTAAAGTTATTCGGATTAAATCAAGTCCAGATTAGACACAAAGCCTCAGAAACATGAACTGTCAGAAACACTTCAACCCAAAAACATATCTTAAACACAAGATCAAACTATACATATATACCGTTATCCTTATCCCCAAACCAAGAACACAAAACGGCACAAAGAAACCCAGAAATTTAAGAACGACCAAATCGAAATACATATACGACATGCAACCAAAATCAGGACCAGCAATACACACATAAGCCAGTATACAAACACTAAAGTGACTACATCACAGAAAACCAAAACCTTTCCAAAACCCTCAAAACTCCAAGATGAACAGTTTGGTGAAATCGCAATTACGGATAAAACAACAACATATAACAGCAAATAGGCGGTAAAAGATGGAGGCGAAAGGCTTACAGGAAGGCAGGAGAGTAGGAAAGCTTCACAAGAGAATCGCAGCGGTCGTCGGAAAACGAAGTTGCCGGAAGAGAAATTCGGTTGAAAAAGTGAAAAGTACAATTGGAAATGAAAGGGGGGTTTTATAGAGGGTTAAAAAATATAACTCCCCAGCGGACAGGTGGCACGATTCTATTGGTTCGAAATATCAAAAAAGAAAAACAAAAAATCGAAATAGACAGTGCAATTATTACTGACAGGAGGCGAACACAACTTCCAAGAAAAAATTGGGGTAGCGACTTTTCGAAAGAAAAGGGGGGAAAACTGAAATCGTTTCGCATTCCAGAGCTACCAAAATTTTATACAGTCCGGATTGCCATTCTTGATAACAATCCGGGTTGGGGACAACAATCAAGCCAAGAATCTTTTCTAAGTTACCCAAGGCCTACAGCTTGGGACTTAAGAAAGAACCAGGACTTGCTCTCAACACCGGATTGCCATTCTTGATAACAATCCGGAGTAGGGGGCAACAATCAAGCCAAGAATTTTTTCTAAGTTACCCAAGGCCTACAGCTTGGGACTTAAGAAAGAACCAGGACTTTCTCTCAACACCGGATTGCCATTCTTGATAACAATCCGGGTTGGGGGGCAACAATCAAGCCAAGAATCTTTTCTAAGTTACCCAAGGCCTACAGCTTTGGACTTAAGAAAGAACCAGGACTTGCTCTCAACACCGGATTGCCATTCTTGATAACAATCCGGAGTGGGGGGCAACAATCAAGCCAAGAATTTTTTCTAAGTTACCCAAGGCCTACAGCTTGGGACTTAAGAAAGAACCAGGACTTACTCTCAACACCGGATTGCCATTGTTGATAACAATCCAGGTTGGGGGGCAACAATCAAATCAAGAATCTTTTCAAAGTTACCTAATAAGGAATTTCTACTCCCCCATCCAGAAAATCTGAATAAGGGAGTGGGGGGCAAATGATAGGCTATGTGTAGCCCGGATTTATCTCTGAGCCAGGAGTCCCCTGGAACCCGGATTACCATTGCAATCATGGCCCGCCTCCTAGTCCAGACTCATCTGGGAGTCATGACCTAGGTACCAATCCGGACTCATTGCCAGGCTATGGGCTCAAGCTTTAAGTGTAACTATCTCCTGGCAACAAAGGCAATAACTCACATGAAGACTACACATTGGTACATGACGTGGATAGGTCATGACTGATGGCCACCCCTGGTGACGACACGTAAATATTGCCAATGATTGGGATAATTATTTCCTATTTAAACCACACGCCAGCAGGAGCCTGGCACACGATGCCACAATCCTTCACCTGGACACGTGCGATCCATCAACATCGCCCAGGTGTCCTACCTACCTAGGATTCAACGCTCATGATTGCAGGTACAACCCCTAAACCCTAATCCTGGGCCTATATATAGACCAAGGAGGAAAGGTGTAGGGGTTACATTCTCTTTTACACACCTAACCTATACACACACCCTCCATATTTAGATTTCTCTATATTCCTATCTCCCTTTCCAAAGCCGTTACTTATTCTCACGCCGGAGGCGCCGCCAGGGTCCAAACCCCCCTCCGGTGTTGTTTTGCAGAGTCCCAACCGCAGCGACACCGCTTCCAGGCGTGGGATCGGCCGGGAAGGTCCTAGATCGGGATCTGGAGTTATCACAAACCGTTAAAAAGACAAGTAAGCCTAAATATCGGAGATTTTCGGATAAAATTTTTGAGAGACTGCAGTGGTTCCTCGCAGAATGGCTTCAACTGATGATTAAAAGGACCAGGTTCAAGATGATTCATAGTAGCTGAAGAGAGGCTTGTATTACAAAAAAAGTTGTCTCAAATGTTCAATGAATGAAGGCATATTTACTTTAGAGTTTAGATGACTTAGAAAAAAAAAGTCTAGATTAGATAAAAACACGAAAGCAAAGGAAAATTCCAAGTACAAGGTTATATTGATGCCCACCCGTGGTTACGCAATACAACATCTGTAGAATGAAACCTCCATGAAATGACCTTCTTCCTGGGAATCAATTCAGAAATAAATAGTTCATCAGAATCCATAGTATATGTTATCTTCAAACATGAGGGGTGTGGAAAAGACAAAAAGGTCATATTCACATGGCTATAAGAGTGGGTATTTTTTGTTAAAGGCCAATGTTGGCCGGCTTACATTTTCCATTTTATTCCTTACATTCTTTACGGTCTGATTCGACTGAGTTGTGTCTAATTACTATTCTCCCCAGCGCCGTCCATGATTACTAAATCTGCTAGTTCACCAAGGCTTATAATATTCCAATAGCATTCTCAAGGGATGCCATGCATTGAAATACAATCCATTCCTTTTCTACACACTTGTTTTAAATTAAGATTGTATATACAATGGTGGGGTCACTTGAGATAGATTTTTAATTGGGATAAATATCAAATTGGTATTAATTTTTTCAACGGGTCTCAATTAAATTAATTACTCCCTCCGTCCCCCGGATTCTATATATTGGGGATGGGCACGGAAACCAAAAAAATGAGTAAAGTTAGATGAAAAATTAATAAAGTAGTAGGACCTATCAATATTTAATAATAAATTTGAGATAGTGAAGAAAATTAGTGGGTGTAATAGTGTTTTATATTATTATAAAATAGAGACAGTGGAGAAAAGTAATTAGTGTAATAGTGTTTTATATTATTAAAAGTTACTATTTTTGGAATGTATAGAAATGAGAGGGACATACCAAAATGGAAACTGTATAGAAATGTATGGGACAAAGGGAGTATGCGTTAAGTCATAATAAATATTAAAGAAATACTTTTAAATATTTAATCGAGAAGTAAAATAAATTTTTTATCAAGTTTTATATATTTTTCTTCAATGCCACCATAACCAAATGAAAAGTTATGCATTCTAGTACTTTAGATAAAATATTCAGATTTTTAAAATTTTATTTAAAATTTATTTTTATTTTTATAGATATTTTCTTTGATTTAATTAAAAATAAATAGTGCATATAAATATTATTTTCAATTGGAAAAGAATTGTTAAACCGTCACTAAATTAAATATTATTTTGTGAGTTTCATGTGTGTCGTAAAATATTCAAATATGATTTTTAGAACTCAAGATGTAGTATAAATAGTCAATTGAACGTATAAAATCAAAAAATTAATAACAGAAAGATATTAAAAAACCTACTAGTTATCTAAACTTAAATCCGATTCATATTTTAGGTCCATTAATCTAATTCAATTTTAAATCCTATTTTTTAAAATTTTAAAATTTTAATCATTTTTCTAATATTCTTTTATTACTAATAATCTAAAAATTACAGAATATTACATGTACCCTCCATGAAAAGAATTTGGTCCCCAAATTCACACAAAAATCCTAAACTCCAAAACGTTCGTACACGTCTAGGAAATGTACTAGTCATATACCTAACACACTCTGAAGGACAGCCTGATACCAACTGTAACAGCCCGACTTTTCGGACTAATAATCTAAATCAAAACTAAAATAAAATACAATTATTCAATGACAATGACAGACGAATGTGTGACAAAAGTTCAATTACAAAAATAACTATGACAAAATCGCATCTAACGATGATCCAAAAGTCAATCTATTCCAAATCTAAACTCGTCGAACTCCAATTTTATCCAAATCGATCTTACACCGAACCTGAAGTATTAAAAGAATGAGATGTGAAGCCCAACAAGAAATCAATCGATCTAACTAATTGGGCAAATAATATGTATACATATATAGAAGAATACGATTTTCGATACGATAACGATATACGGAATAATAACTTTCGATACACATTCATATTCTTATTCGATACGGTACGATATGATACTACATAACAACAAGAAATCAAAACTCTTGTGATTGGTCTAAAATTTAGTATTGACCAATCCTTGGTTAATAAAATTAAATGAGGAAAGTTTTAATGGATTTAAATTTTGATTAGTTAATCGCGTTGTATGGATAGTCTAACCACTCTTGGTTAATAATTATATGTGGATAGTTTTTAGACTCTTGTGATTGGTCTAAAATTTAGGATTGAACTCTGATTGGTCCTAAAATAATTCATAACTTTCTGATTGGTTAACTGATATGTGGAAAGATCCAGAGAGAACCTATCTTTCTGAGAGAACCGAGAGAACTAACCAATCACACTTGATTTACCACACCATCCAACGGCTGATATGTTTTAAAATTTTTCTATTATACTTTTATTAGTATTTTAAGATTCTTTTAAGTGTTTTAATAATTTTATAAGATTCTTTTAAGTGTTTTAATAATTATATTAAAATTAGGATTCTGTTAAGTATTCTATAAAGTGTTTTATAATATATTTCAACAAAAATTTATTTATAATAAATTTAATTGATAATTAAGATTCTTTTTAGTGTTTTATTAAGATTCATTAATTATATTATAATATATCAACGGTCTTAGAAGGGTTCTCTCGGTTCTTTTGATATAATGGTTCTCTCTGGAACCTTACTTATATATATATAGGAAGGTTCAACGAGAAACTTTATAAATTGAGTAACTTGGTAACTTTAACTTTCAGCTGTTGGATCAAAAAGCAGCCTAGACGTAGATTCTATCACACGATACAAAATGCATGCAGTTAAGTTTCTAAACCTCCGTTTAAGTACGGGCATTACATTATTTAAATTATTTCTTTACAAACACAACATTATAGAAATTAATTATTATTTATTTTACAGAACATTACATTATACAATATGTATAGAAAATTTACAGTTTAAGTATCAAAAATATTACATTTATATAATATTAAAATAAATTACAGAACACTGAAAATGATAAACAAAAAATCTGAAAATTGTAAATAGAACACTAAAATATATAAAGAACACATATTATTGAAGACACGTAACCACCTCGATTTACAAATGTCCAAAACACATGAAATAGAATATATAAAATGAAAGTGTTTGTCCTAAATCCAATCATGTATGATGAGTTAGAAAGAACTTTCTTGTATTCATATTTGATTTCATTAATGTTAATAAAAGACTTGTTTTGTTTTTATTACGGGCTTTATCTATTTAAAGTGTTTTAAATAAGATGTTCCATAGTTTAGAGTAAAACTTCTAGAATTATAATGAGATTATAATAGTGAGATCTAGAAGATGATAACTCTAGACTTAAACAGTTCCTGATCATAGGATAACTAATCGGAAGTTGGTGAATCCGCAAAGATTGGTACATACTATGCTTGCTCCCGTCAGGAGGATGTCTGTTCTCATAGGCATTTGTGTGGTGACATTATAGCTAGTATGTAGGTGCTTGTTAGGGAATAAGTTTACTGAACATGACTCGATAAGTTGAACAGCTAATGGAGTTTACTCACATGTCAATAGTTATTCACTGAGTGATAGTTGTACAAGTGTCCTTAGACTTGAGATCGTTAGAGTTATCTTGTATATAATGAACTATATGCTTTGGATTAGTCCTTAGTCTCAAGGACATTCATTAGGTCTATTCTGGGCATAGGGATTTGTGTATGGAGATAGTTAACGTCAATAAAGGATCTACCCCTTCCAGTAAAGGAAGAGAATATCCTATGTTATTCTTAGTATGCGAGTTCTGGAATCTCTGGCCATAGTGTATGAAATTAGAAATGAGTTTCTAATTTGCATTAATATGAACTTAGCATTATGAATAAGAAATCATATGATTAAATTTGATAAGGCCTGACACGAGATCCATGCCTTGTATTTAATCGGGATATTGTAGGGTAGAAGGAATTGATTGTACTGAAACTAGTCACTGACAGGTTCTTGGTATTCTAAGCAGTGAATTCATATTATCCAGATAGTCGCGATATGTTGAGAAGCATCACTCACGATGTAGAATAAATATAATTAATCAGTTAATTATATTTAATGAATTATTAGAATTCATATAAATAATAAATAAAAGTTTATTATTATTTATTTCTACTACCGGCTTAATATTGAACCTACAGGGTCACACCATAAAATAATATTTTCTTTGATGAAAAGATTTATATTATGAGAGAGGAAGAATTATTTTCTAAATAGTTTAGAAAAAGAAATAATGATTAAAATAGTTTTAATCATTATTAAAGCATTTTAGAAATGTGGGGTTAATATATATATATAGATATATTATTAAAACCCTAGGAAAGCCCTATAAATAGAATGAGATAGTTCATTCTAAGAGATATCTTAGTTTTGTGAAAAACCTAGAAAATGAGCTAGCCTCCATCTCTCTCTCTCTCTCTCTCTCTAAAAGGTCTTAAAGTTTTATTGAAGAATTCATCGAAGGAAAATTCTTGGTGGATACCGGTAGAGTGCTTCACACTCTGAGGAGCAACTACTTGCAACCATCGTTTTTAAAGCTTCGATTTGCAAGGTATGGTTACGAATCCCCTCGCTCTAGATTTTATATGTTTTTTCTATATGTGCGATACATGATTTTTACGGAACAAATGTTATATCTCGCTTCCGCTCATCCGTAAATTCCTTCATAAAACACATAAAAAATTAGTTTTCTATCTAAAGTTATTGAAGCATATTTGTAAAATATAGAACTCAAAAATTCAGTTTATTTAATAAAGGACATGAAACTTATTTTATTTATGTATAACACATAGAAATTTAAGTTATTAAAATACAGAATATAACATATTTTTAAATTACAGAATTTTGAATCTTGAATTAATATTATACAGTACAAAAAATTTTAGAATCCAAAAAATTACAAAAATACATAATTTAAATAATACAAATAATACAGAACATAAAAAATAAAGTACAGAACTAATTATTAGTTAATTAAAAAACTGAACGTAGAAATTCAATTTTTTAAATTACATAACATAGAAAATTGATTTATTAAAATACATAATTTAGAAATTTTACTTAATAAAATATTTAACATATTTGAAAATTATAGAAGTTAGCTATTTAGTTTAAAAAAAATATAATTCAAGATTTTTCAAAGAATACAAAACACATTTGTTCTAAAATCAAATTCAACCTAAATACGTGGTTACGTGACTTAAGGCTAGGGTTTGGTTACAGGTTAAGGACACATGTCACGTTAATGTTCAAAGTTACTCAGTTACCCAGAAAAAAGAGATCCTCACTGAGACCGCCCATATATATATATATATATATATATATATATATATAGGGTTAGGCTCAAGAGAGAACCAATCACTAAAAAAGAACTTTAGAACTGTTATAAGCCGTTGGATTATTACTAGATCAACTGTTCAGATTCAACTCATTTTTATATACAAAATCTTATAAGGGTATTCTTGGAATAAAAAGATTCTACTGCCGAACCTATTTTGTTTCATAGTATAAATACAGTGTTCTGCAGCTGAATTTTAAAAGTTATGCATATGGACTTCAAAGTTCTACAACTGAGCTTACTTTTTTCCACAAAGTTCTAAAAGTGAACTTGATTATTTTTATAATGTTCAGCTGTTGAACAATGTTATTCACATTATTTTTATACCATAACTTGCGTGTTCTACCGCTGAACATAAAAGTCATGCAATCGAATTTGAAATCAAACACATAAATTTTATAGTTCTGCAACTGAACTTACTTGTATTTAAATGTTCAGCTGCTGAACACTGTTATCTGATATTGTGTTTATACAATAACTTGAATATTTTCACAAAAAATGATAAAAATAATTGGGGAAATTTTATGATGATGATGGAGAATTTTGTGATTGATATCGATGTATGATTATTATCGTTAATAAAATATTAATTAGTTCTAAATTATGTATTTTGTGTTTTTGGATAACTTTACCCATGACCTTCCTAAAATAAATATATATTATTTTAAAAAATAAGATAGAGTTCTAAGAGTTCTTAGGTTAAGGGTTCTACAAGGAACATGACCCTATATATATATAGGGGTTTACTCCAATACAAACCACTCTTAGACTAGAAACCTACAAACTAAATAATTGTTTTTCAAATCGCGTCGAAACATAGCACATATGGTATGCAAATCGATCGTTGGGAGATGGAGAAAAATACGGTGAAGTCGGATTTCAAAAAAAGATCTCCGATTGACGGGAAAAGTCAAATTAAAAACGGAGGGGAATAAGTGTGATTGTGTGTGGGAAGGTGTATTTTAGTTGTGTGTTGTGCATATAGGGGGGCCATTAGATTATATTAATCTAAGGGTTTAGATTGGTTCTTAGTTTGTATTTTAAAAGAGGTTTGTATTTGATCACTAACCTATATATATATATAGGGGTTTACTCTAATACAAACCACTCTTAGACTACAAACTACAAACTAAATAATTTTAGTGATTTCTGTAAGAATAAATAGTGATTTCAGCGTAGATCTAGCTATTTATTTTTATATATGTATAAATTTAGTGATTTTACGGTACAAAATCTGTAATTTACGTATAGATCTGGAGAAAAAAATCACTACATTTACGCAAAAATCACTATTTATTCTTACATGAATCACCAACATTTTAGTGATTCTCGCAAGCATAAATAGTGATTTATCGTCGAAATATATCAAATATGGTATGTAAATTGATCGTTGGGAGATGGAGAAAAATACAGTGAAGTCGGATTTCAAAAAAAGCTCTCTGATTGACGGGAAAAATCAAATTAAAAACGGAGGGGAATATGTGTGATTGTGTGTAGGAGGGTGTATTTTAGTTGTGTGTTGTGCATATATGGGGCCATTAGATTAGATTAATCTAAGGGTTTAGATTGGTTCTTAGTTTGTATTTTAAAAAAGGTCACTAGCCTATATATATATACACACACTATAATGCAAGGAGAGTGTACGTGCCTCTAAACGCCAGGTAATTTTCTTGATTTTTCATTTTGTTTTTGATTTTTTTCTTAAAAGTTTTTCTTGCATTTAATAACATATTAATTGGTCATTAATTACACCTATTAAATATATATTATATTTACTTTATTCAATTTGTATTAAAGTTTGGCAAATTTTATTTGAACATTTTCATTACTATTTTAGTATATAATATTATATTTTTGAGAGAACTAAGATTAATTTTAGTTAAAATGACGATTCGAACTAATTATATTGTATCGTTTATATTTCTCATCTAAGATTATTGCCACTTTAACATCCGTGCCTCAATAATTAGTATGACTCTGTAACATTTGCTTAAATCAACCGAGCTAAATTCAGGACTCTTGTAAGCAATCATGGAGACAGACTTTAGGCACCACTTCTCCTCTTTGGACCTGTCAACCTTGATGATTTGATCCCAAATGATACTTGGAACCAGAACTTTCTTTATGATAACTTGTGCTTCCTTTTCCCATCTGATATGGTCGACGAATGCAAAATATATGATTTTTGTAGATGGGTCTTCTGAAAAATGCTCCAGGTACAAGATATCTTCATGATATTCTAGAGTCCAATCAAGATTACTTAGTTCAACATTATAGCAGGTGATGCTCTGTTCAGGACCTCTTTTCAGAGTAAGGGATATTTATTTTGTGAAAAGACCTTGAACGTTCAAGAATTCAGATGTTACCTCTATACCAGCTTTTCTAAACCCAATCAAGTTTCTAGAATATGACATACTATTAACTAACAAAATCAGGTGCCAATTTTGCATATTGTTAATCTTATATACTCCTTTTGAAGCAGGTACAATACTATAGGAACCAAGCAACAAAGTGTCACATTTAGTTCTTATTTTTTTACCTTCAAAGAACTGAATCAGGACCCCGAGTTTAACACCAGAGGATATTAAAAAAATCTGCTGCTTCTTTATTGGAATGGGATAGTTTATTATGATCAAACAATCCTCGACCTGTCCAGCAGTCACCAAACAAAATGGCAATGGAGAAACATCCAACTGTAACAAATCTTGCACCCTCTCATCCCTTTTGCCTTTCAAAACTGCAGCCTGAACAACAGCCTTGTCGCAGCGAAGCTCTTGTCTATTAAAGATGGTATCCAACAGTTGATAAACCTTTGGAATCCCAGTAGAACAATTGATATCCTGGTCCTTTCCTGTAAATACTTTAACAAATTGATTCTCCATCCCAATATAAAAATCTTTGCGTTTTAATTGAGTATCACCAGCCTTAACTTTAACCTAAAAAATAAGGGATATATCAGGTATGTACCCACCAGGATCAAAGTTATACGCATTTGTTTTACCAACATTTCTTCTAGATTCTTTAGCTAACTCATAAACATTTGTAGTTGGTGTAAGCATGTTAATAGATTGGATCAAACCAAGAACAGAGAAAATAGTGGCATCTTCTGCTGCTGACATCTGACGATTATTGAAGTGCATAGTCATAGTGACAACATCGCTCTTGCAAGAGAAAGCCTCGCCCAACACTCTGATATTGGTAGGAACCCTAGAACATTTCTTCACAACAGCAACTTCAATGGTGTTGAGAGTAACCTTTTCACCACAACCAACGTTGGGAGCAGGAACTTCAGCAAACATGCGACGCAAGGCTTCCGAAATTTCATATTCAGCCTCACTAGCTTCGAATAACAATCTCTCCTCCATTTGGATCTCCTGAAAGTTAGCCCAATTAATTGCCCCTTACAAGGTTTTAAGCGACCACCAGTCAATAGTTTCCCGAATTTCTTTTTTGAGACCATTTACAAAATTATGAGCAAGTATCTCCTCGGTGAACACGAAATCATATACAAACTCTGCTATTTCCTTTGTTTTTTGAAAGTCAATCTCATATTCATTAACTGAACCTCGTTGTTGGATACTCAAAGGATTGACCAGATTACAGATATCCACCTCACAGTCATCAAAACGAACTAATAAATCATGTAAAAATTTCTGCGACTCCATTTCTTCAGTTCTTGTTCCATAAAACAATTTATACCATGTACTTGCTCTGCCTACAAAATGAAGACCGGCTGCTTTTATCTTTACAGCGTCCATCACAAATTTGAATTCAAAATATTTTGAAACCTCCAATATCCATCCTCTTGGATCAATACCATCGAAAATTGGTAATACATAAGGCTGTTGTTCACCAATTTTATCAAAGCCTCGAGTCATATGATGATTATAATTGAAAGTAACCAGAGGAGAAGCACAGATAACACTAGGGCTTGGTACAGTAGCAGGGACTGCATATTCTCTATGAGAACTTTTATCAAACATCTGAGGTGTAGACAGAGTAGATGTGCGGAATTGATGTGTAGTTAGCAATTGTAGTGTTTCCGGAGTGTGAAAGACATGAGGTTTATATTGGTGGTTTGAAACAACTGAAGTATGAATAATTTGTAATTCAGTATCTGTTAGAGGCCTAAGACTGATAGTTGTTGGGCCGATCGAAGCAGCCCACTTTATATAGCCTGTATGGAAAGGTCCAGTATATTATGAAGACTGAAGAAGCCCATACCGATCCCTTTAGTGGGTTGGGCCAATCAACGGTACAAAGACCAAGTCATGGGGAAGACCACGAAATACACGTTCGGAACGTGGGGGATCGGAACTAACTGGTAAAAGGAATAAGTCAGGTTCATTCTTCATTCATACACAATTGACAATACACACAAATTCTCTGTACGTTCAATTTACCTATCTGGACTACCAGTTACTGATTCTCACACCGGAGGTGAATCGGGGGGCCCAACCCTCGCATTTTTCTTCTTTGCAGGTCCGACCGGACGTCGGTGACGAAAATTGGTTCCAACATTTGGCGCCGTCTGTGGGAACGTATAGATCAATTGTGCGTTGTGATTTTTTAAGAATATGTCTTCTGAACGACCGCCTGGATTTGATGGAACACCATATCCCGGAGGATCGATCGTCACGCCGTTAATAAATCGGCAATTGAATTTTGATTCTGAAGGGGACGAAGGTCCTTTGCCGACCCCTGAAGAACAAAGAGAATTGCTCATCAAATGGAGAGAGGAGCAGGCTGCTAAGAAGGGAAAGCAGAAAGTAAACGAACATGCCGACAAGGAGGCCCAGATACGGGCTAAGAAGAAAGAAGCCGCTAAGCTCAAACTCCAAGCCATTAAACTCCGTAGGGAAGAGTTAGAACTGGAAGAGAAGGCACTAAGAGAGTCACTCGAAGAGGTCGAGGTGACACGGGTGTCGTCCGAACACCGAAGGGATAAAAGGCCATTTGACAATGAAGACGGGTCTTCGGACTCCGAATCGCATCCTAAGAGGACACGTTCCAGAATCACTCTGACCGATTCTGATGAAGATGATGACCCGCACGTTCGGGATCGTATAAAGAGGATGGAAAAGGCAATGTTTGGGGACCAGAAGGTAAGCCATGAACCTATTGTCTCCGAGGAGATTGAGCAGTATAGACCCCCTTCGGGTGGACAATTCCCGAAGATGCACGAGTTCAACGGGAAAGGAGACCCAGAAGACCATTGCGAGAAATATGAGTCTCTAATGACAGGTATGGGACACTGTGATATCATGCTGTGCAAAATGTTCAAAACATATTTGAAAGGACCAGCAACGATGTGGTATCGTTCGCAAAGACCCCGATCGATACATTCATACGATCAATTAAAAAGGAGGTTCCTGAGGCACTACTCCCACTTGTGCCGTAGAGAAAAGGATACTGAGGCATTGATTCACTGCCGTCAGAGATCGAACGAAGAGTTAGGAGATTACCTAGCCCGGTTTAAGGAGGAAGCAAGGATGGTCACCAACTTGGACAAAGTAAAGGCCGCAGGGTTTTTAGCCGCTGGATTAGACCCTGTGAAAGGTAAAAAACTACGCTCTTCTCTTTATGATATTCCTCCTAAATCTTTGAATGATATATATGTGAGAGGAGAAGCCATCCGAAGGAAACTAGAATCTATTGGAGGGTACAAGGAAAGCCGCAGAAATGAAGGCTCTGGAAGAGACGACCGAAGAAGTCGGGGAGACATCAAAAGTAGACTGACGGACAACAGACCCGACCGAGGAGCAGACAGAAGAAGAGATAGAGATAGTACGGTGTTCACCCCTTTGAATGCACCTATCTCAAAGATTCTCCACGAGATAAAGGGGAAGCCGGGATTCGTTCGGCCAGCCAGAATGAAAACCCCAGATTACAAGAAAAATGGGGATAAGTATTACGAGTACCATAAGGATAAGGGGCATAATACAGATGAATGCTACCATTTGAAGAAGCTAATTGAAAAAATGGTGAAGAAAGGAGATTTAGAACAGTACAAGGGCGACCTGAGGGATAAGCTGGAACCCAAGGAGCCCAGAAGAGAGAAGGGGCCTGAAAGGGAAGAAAAATACAGAGGTGAAGTTCGAACGATTTCAGGGGGCACGGTGCTGGAGCGGTGCACTAAGACCGCCCGAAAGAAATATGCCAGACAGGTCTACAACTTGTATCAGACCAATCCGGCCAGACAGCCCCTGCCAATCACCTTCACAGAGGATGATTTTGAGGACGTGATATGGCCGCACGAAGATCCACTCATCATAAATCCCATAATAGGGGAAAACAAAATTTGGAGAGTTCTAGTTGATGGTGGTAGTTCGGTCAATATCTTGTATCACAGAACATACTGCAAGATGAACTTAGGGGGCGAGCAGTTGGAGCCATGTCATGAGGCGCCCCTGTACGGTTTCGGGAATCAGCCCGTACCGATCGAAGGAACGATTAACCTCCCCATCGTGCTGGGCAAAGCCCCTTACACCGTGGAGAAAGAAGCCAAGTTCTATGTAGTAAAGGTGGATAGTCCGTACAACGGAATCCTGGGAAGGCCGATCCTTAGCGCTTTTCAGGCGGTAGCTTCTGTCCCCCATATGAAGTTGAAATTTCCGACCGAAAATGGTGTGGGAGAAATAAGAGGAGATCAGAAAGCTGCCCGAATAATTATGTTGGAAGATATTGAGAAAGACAGAGATGTCGAGATGACTGAAGGGGGGGAAAGGAAGAGAAATGAAGATGAAGGAAGCAGTCGTCAGATGATGAACATTGAGTTAGAAAAATTTGAAGCCGATTTGTCCAACCCTATAGCCGAACCGACAACTGAGACAGAAGAGGTCGAACTGTATGTCGGGCAGTCGGGGAAAATGATCCAAATAGGCAAAAACATGGAGCCTGAGTTAAGGGCAAGAGTTATTGAAGTGATCAGGCAGTACCACGATGTGTTCGCATGGGGACCGGAGGACATGCCGGGCTTAGACCCTTCGGTTGCAAAACATTGTCTTAGCGTTAACCCCGATGCAAAGCCGGTTAAGCAGAAGAAGAGGAATTTCGCTATGGAAAGGCAACAAGTCATCCAGGCCGAAGTGGAAAAATTGCTGGAGGCAAAGTTCATTGAGGAGATTGAGTATCCAGACTGGCTGGCAAATGTGGTGGTAGTCAAGAAGTCGAACAACAAATGAAGAATGTGCATCGACTACACCGACCTGAACAAAGCCTGTCCGAAGGATCATTACCCCCTACCAAACATTGACCAGTTAATAGATGCAACCTCAGGACACCAGGTACTTAGCTTTTTAGATGCTTTTTCTGGATATCATCAAATTGCAATGAATGCCGAGGATATTCCAAAGACAGCATTCATCACCCCCAAAGGTACATATGCATACATCAAGATGCCCTTCGGGCTGAAGAATGCAGGGGCAACCTTCCAGAAAATGATCAACAAAGTTTTCAAGCAACAGATCGGTCGGAACATGGAATGCTATGTGGACGATATGATCGTGAAATCCATGTTTAAAGACCATGCAGAGGACCTGAAAGAGTGTTTTGAAACACTCAGGAGAAATAACATGAAAATTAATCCAAGCAAGTGCACGTTCGGAGTTGCCAGTGGCAAGTTTCTGGGGTACATGGTAAGTGCCAGAGGGATAGAAGCCAACCCTGAGAAGATCAAGGCAGTGATTGATATGGAGGCGCCGAAGACGATCAGGGACATTCAGAAACTAACTGGGCGATTGGCTGCCCTGAGAAGGTTCATTTCCCGATCGACCGAGAAAGCCCTACCGTTCTTCGAAGTACTCCGGGGGTCAAAAAATTTTGAATGGGGATCGGACTGCCAGAAGGCATTTGAAGAAGTTAAAGAATATCTGGTCAAGGCACCACTCCTGATGAGGCCCGACCCCAAAGAAACACTGCAACTCTACTTAGCAGTGAGTGATCGAACACTAGGGGCTGTGTTAGTCAAGGAATACGAAAAGAATCAACACCCAGTGTTCTATGTCTCACACATACTCAAGGACGCGGAAACAAGATACCCCAATGCCGAAAAGTTCGCCTTTGGATTAGTGGTAGCATCAAGGAAACTACGCCATTATTTTCAAGGAAGAATTGTGCAAGTGGTTACCGATCAACCCCTGAAAAAGATCCTTCAAAGACCGGAAGCTTCGGGCAGAGTTGTGGCTTGGTCGGTAGAGCTAGGAGAGTATGACTTGGAATTTGTGCCCAGAACCGCCATCAAAGCCCAAACACTGGCCGACTTCTTGGTAGAATGTTCTTTCTCAGGACCGAAGGACTTGGCACCGGAGGAACAGATCAGTCAGTCACCTGGGAAATGGAAACTTTTTGTGGATGGTTCGGTCACAAAAACGAAGTATGGGGCCGGTATGATCCTCATCAGCCCCGATGGTTTTGAGATTTGTCAGGCTATCAGGTTCACCTTCCCCTTGACTAACAATGAGGCTGAATATGAAGCATTACTAGCAGGACTATCCTTGGCACGGAGTCTAGAGGTAAAACATGTAAGGGTATTTAGCGATTCCATGCTAGTGGTGAAGCAATTCTCCGGGGAGTATGGCCAAAAAGACCCCCGAACGAAGGCATACACAGCCAAGGTACGTGAAACTTCACTTCATTTTGAGTCATTTGAATTGAGCCAGGTAGCCAGAGAAAACAACAGCAGGGCAGATGCGTTGTCTAGGCTTGCCTCAGCAGAAACACAAAGTCTAATGGGGTCGATATACCTGACCGAAGTGAAAGTTCCCTCGATAGACAAAAAACAATGTCTGGAAATACATCAGGGAATCAATTGGATGACCCCCATCAGGGCCTTCCTGGAGAAAGGGGTATTGCCATTAGACAAAAAGGAAGCACAAAAGGTGAAATATCGTTCAGCCAACTACACCTTAGTAGGGGGACAATTGTTCAGACGATCGGCTACACAACCTCTCCTCAAATGTCTGGCCCCCGAAGATCAAAGGTTAGTGTTGGAAACAGTACACGAAGGAATTTGTGGGGAGCATTTGGCAGGACGATCACTAGCCTTCAAAATCCTCAGACAAGGTTTCTTTTGGCCGACCGTAAGGGAAGACGCCAAACTTTACTCGAAGAAATGCAGACAATGCCAGCTGTTCAGCACTGTACCGAAGCAACCCCCAGAGGAAATGTCATCGGTCCTCAATCCCATTCCTTTTGCAATGTGGGCCGTGGACATTGTAGGGATTCTACCCACCAGTACCAAGCAGGCTAAGTATTGCATTGTAGCCGTTGACTACATGACCAAATGGGTGGAAGCCCGACCGTTGTCAGCAATAACTGAAGAGGCAGCCAAAAAGTTCATGTTGGAACAGATAATCCTAAGTTTTGGCATTCCGATGATCTGCGTGTCTGATAATGGAACTCAATTCGTCGGCAGTAAGTTCAGGAAGTTTCTGGCTAAATTTGGAATACAGCAGAAGTTTAGTTCAGTCGGACATCCACAAGGAAACGGAGCTATTGAAGCAGCAAATAAGATTATCTTCGATGGTATAAAGAAGCGGCTAGGGGATGCTAAAGGTATGTGGGCAGAAGAATTACCCTACGTTCTTTGGGCTTACCGAACAACTCCCAGGTCCTCGACCGGGGAAACCCCATTCAGATTGGCATTTGGGACAGATGCATTGATGCCAGCCGAAGTCGGAATGGAGTCCTACCGAACACAGGTGTTCAACGTGGAAAGCAACGAATTCGGTCTACGAGCTAATGTTGATATGGTGGTTGAAGAAAGAGAGGCAGCCCATCAGCGGAACGTCCGATACCAGCTTCAGGTGGCTCAGTACTACGACGCTGGCGTAAAGAAAAGATCCTTCCAAGTTGGAGATCTCGTTCTCAGAGAGCTAGCAACATCCATGCCGACCAAGCAGGGGAAGCTGATGCCCAATTGGGAGGGCCCTTACACAGTGGTTGAAGCAGTTCGACCAGGGACATACAAACTATCCACAATGGACGGCTCCAGGATAAAAAACACTTGGCATGCTTCACGCCTTCGTAGGTTCTACCAGTAAGCCTATCGAAAATCCTCGTTCTTTTATTGTTTTGCTTTCAACAACCTTGATTCAGCATATTTTACTTCAGTATGAATGAAAACAGAAGGTTTATTTCCAACATAGTTTACCCGAATTCCTCTATGTCAACTTGAGCATATTTACTTCAGCATATTTGTTTTAAGTACAATGAATAGTAAATGCAAAAATGGATAGGGTAAACGAAAGAACTATGCTAGCATAGAAATTCCAAGCCCATACTTCAGGGCATTCGAAAGGAAATTATGAGCTTGCAATTCTTGTTTAATATTTTCGTCAGCCCTATACTGTTAATATTTTCAGATACATGTCCACTCCCTCAAAATATTAAAGGGACAAACTGACCGAGGAGGTAGGACGAATCGACGTTCATACCAAGGGTAAACCTAAACAAAAAACACTAAGGCAAAACACAAAGCCGAAGAGGTGTTACAAATAGAAAACACCAAGGCAAAGGATCAAGCCGAAGAGGTGTTACAAATAAAACCACCTAGGCAAATGATTAAGCCGAAGACGTGTTACAAAGAAAAATACCAAGGCAAGTCATTAAGCCGAAGATGTATTATAAAGAAAAAGCTAAGGCAATCAAATAAGACCTAAAGCAATTATGAGCGAACGCCAACAACAGCACGTGAATTAAAATTTACGCAAGGGCAATATCGATCGTAAAATTTAAATAAATATAAGCCCGAAGGCATAAGTTGAGACTGACCCGAAGGCCAAATGTTAAATTACAAGAATAATAAGAAAGGGGCTAAGGCTAATCGGACATCTCCGACTCAGGATCCGAGCTAACGACGGGAGGAACGTCAGGCTCCTCAGGACGCCCGATGGGATCTTCCATACCCTCCTCCAAGAGAAGCTTATGGTCTACCCCAGCAGCGTGAGCCTTGCGGATCACCTCCTCGAAGCCGGCCGTAAAACCTCTATCTTCGGAAAGCAAGACCAGCTTCTGGGCCTTCTTCTCTGCTCTCCTGGAAGCCCTCAGCCTTGACTTGACCAGATCCAGACGAGCGAACGAAGCTTCAAGATCGCTCTTGACATTATCGCGATCAGTCACCACCTGAGCCAATCTTTGCTGCAACGAGGACACTTCCTTCTGCATAGAGTCCAGCCGACCCTCGGCAGCCTCCGCTCGCTCCTCAGTCAGCCTGAGCCCCCTCATTTGCAGATCAAGATCTTTGACTTTCTGCTCTAGGGAAGCAGCCCAAGGGACAGCCTGAAAACACGTCAAAAGGAAATCATGTACAAGTAAAAGAAATGACAAAAGACGAAGATAGATATAAGACACTTACCATTGTGAGGTGCCCCAACAGCTCAGCACAGGCCGATGAAGCTGGGACCTGGTCATACACAGGCCGATCCCTCGGAAGGATGAAGGCACGACACAAGTCCGTCCCCACCTCCTTAGCAGCCAAAGGAGCCTCAGCAGCGAATCGATCAGTCGTCACTACCGACCAATCAGGCTGGTAAGTCACTACCGACTCGCCACTGGCCCCCCTAGGGCGCTTTGAGAGAGAATGAGACCTGGAATCGGTCAGGAGAGCATGATCGGGCTCAGAAATTGTGAAATCTATGATCTCCACCTCAACAGCAGGCGGCGGGGATTGAGGCTCCGGTCGTGATTCTGAGGCCTCTGCATCCTGAACCTCCACCGTCGGAGTAACCTCGGCGGCCTGCCTAGCTGCTAGTTCGGCCAGTCTTTGGGCTTGCTTGGCCTGCTGCCTCTTAACCATGTCGGCACGGGTAGACATTGCAAAGGAGAGAAAGATAAAATCAGCAAACAGAACCAGTTAATAAAAAATTGGAAAACAAAATATAAGGGCAATTATGTGTTACCGGTACCCCATAGAGCTCGAAGCCACGTCCTATCCCTACTGACGGCTAAGGGGATGTGGTTCGGTTCTTAGGGAATGTAGAGACGGGAATAATCCGACCGATCCTCATTGCTCAACTCGGGAGCAGTAATGAGCGATGGGTCGATCTCCCGCCATACAGAGTACTTAGACATTTTGTGGCCACTAATGTAAAACCAATGGTCATGTGTTCCTCGGTTACTTGAATTGGTGACATCCCAGTCCTGTCGGCCAGTCCTGCGGGATAACTGGTAGAACCCAGCACTCTTGCCATTCTTCCGGAAATCAAAGTGGTTCAGCAGAAGGGACAAACGAGGCCTCACTCCGGCTTTCAGGCACCTATTTTGGAAGGCGTTGACATGGATGAAGGTATTGGGATCCAACTGACCCAAAGCTACTGAAGTATACTTTAGAAGTTTTTTCAGAACAGGAAGAAGAGGCAGACGGAGCCCGCAAAAGAATGCTCGTTCGGACACACCCAAAACAGATGATCCAAACGCTTCTTCTACCGCGGGGGTATGATAAATCAGGTCGGTCTCGTCCGCTGCATACGTCCGAAAGATAGTGCTCGGAATATCGTATTTCCCCGACATCTTAAGGACTTCGGCCTCCGTCATTACCGAATTGAGGTTAGCAGAAGGAAACCGAGAAGCACTAAAGTGGGCCATAGCCGAATAGAAAGGCCCATACTCCACGGGTTGATCCATCTCCTGCAGGGAACGAAAAAGGACAAAATTAGCCTTGTACTCGGATGAATTAAAGGGCTGAACGGTCAGGAATGTTGGTTGGATGATCAAGACCGAGTACAGAGGGCCAGGTTCGAAGGAAGGAAATCCCTAGAGACATAAAGTGGCAGAAATAAAAGGTTCAGAAGAAAGTCTGAAGGGTGTTCTAAGTAGATGAAGACCGACCGAAGGGTGTTCTACAGGCTACCCAGAAAAATCATTTTGCTACCAGCGAAACGCACCCGCTACCTTCTAAATCATGAAACGACAGTCAAGGGACATACCCGGGAGTACTTATTAGCACTAAAGTAGCCTAAAGGGTGCTATAGATGCAGGTTTATTCGTGTTGTGCCTATATATATGTACATACATGCATCGCAGTAACAGATATCAAGTGCGCAGTCAATGGTAGAGGAAATTGTAGTAGCAATAGAAGAAAAACTTACTGTTAGGAATCGTTGAAGACGGGGATTGACGAGATCTTGTGGAGATTCGCGCGCCTATGGTTCTCTGGCTAGAAGTTGAGGAGAATGAGAGTATTTGGGAGGAGTAATTTTCTGAGTCACTGTTTGAAATGGTAAAGTGTAAAAGAAAAGGGCGGTTGTATACGTATATCCAGAGCCGTTTTGAAACGAATGGCCAGGATGAGAGCTGTTGAAATTCACGGCTGAGATCCACCTGGAGAAACGTGTAAGTCCCTCCTGTAATTATTACAACAGCTGTCTGCCGCTGACGTGGAACTGACCCTTGACACGGTCGGCTGACAGCTTGGTCGTTATGACATAGACCGGTCCTAGAAATCATTCAAAAATGGAACGGATCTTTGGGCCTCCGACCGAATATTCTTCGCACGGAGTCCAGGGACATGTTAGAGGCCTAAGACTGATAGTTGTTGGGCCGATCGAAGCAGCCCACTTTATATAGCCTGTATGGAAAGGCCCAGTATATTATGAAGACCGAAGAAGCCCATACCGATCCCTTTAGTGGGTTGGGCCAATCAACGGTACAAAGACCAAGTCATGGGGAAGACCACGAAATACACGTTCGGAACGTGGGGGATCGGAACTAACTGGTAAAAGGAATAAGTCAGGTTCATTCTTCATTCATACACAATTGACAATACACACAAATTCTCTGTACGTTCAATTTACCTATCTGGACTACCAGTTACTGATTCTCACACCGGAGGTGAATCGGGGGGCCCAACCCTCGCATTTTTCTTCTTTGCAGGTCCGACCGGACGTCGGTGACGAAAACTGGTTCCAACAGTATCTATACCCGTGTTTTTCAACTCATTTTCCCCAAATGAAACGGGAAATTGGTGTGTAAAATGAAGAATCAGCATTAGAGATCGGAATAATATGGATAGCAGTACATGTAAAAGATGAAGGATACAAGTTTGAATTGATATTTTGATGTTCAAACATGCTACGGAAAAATTCAGGTGCAGCATTTAAGTAAGAGGAATTAATTGTATAGTCCGATGTAAAGCGGTCCGACTTGATGTGGTGAGCACCACCTACATGGAAGCTATAGAAGTCATTTCTGATTCCTACTTGTTGATCTATAAGAGATAGCTGTTCATCGACCGACACTTGGTTTTAATTTATAGCTTAAAACTTGATATTTGTTCAGTGATAGAATTAGAGATAAAGATAGTCGTTTAACCATGAAAGATAGTTGTTTATAGCTTCTAAGTTTTCTGTTCTACCATGAAAGATACCAGAGAAAACAGATGTTTCAAGTGAAGACAGTTCATAAAGTTAGCAGACTGGCATCTGTGATGCAGTCCACATGCAAACCTTCTCTTGATTTTGTCTTATCTAAACTATTCGTAAGTTCTCTTGACTGATATGATCAGGCATAAGCTTATGTTTACCTCTCTGTGATCACCAGATCACAAGTCACATTTTACTTCAATTTGTAGTGAACAAAGTATTTAACTAATTTGTCATATAAAACTACGAAGACATGGGACAATTTTCGTTAATGATAAAACACTTGAACCAGAAAAATGAAATGTTATAAGAACCTGATGTGCCTATCCTGTCATTAACTTCTTAGTTTAACTATAACGGCATCACTAAATTTTTTTATTTATTCATTTACAACATCTAATTTAAAACTATTTTCTCAATGTATATTTTAAAATTGTTCTTAAACTTACAATACAGTACTCCTAATATTCTTCTTTTTTATCAAAAAAATTTAGTCGTTTCTTGGTTTGTGCATTACAATTACTAAGCATGCACCATCAAAGAAGATTAAAAAAATGACAAACTAAAAAAATTAATGGGAACGAAAAAAATTAAATAAAGAATAAAAATCAGTATGATAAATTATAAAATGAGAAACTTATATTTTAATTGGAACATAGAAAAAATAAATAAAGAATACAAATGGGGTTGAGGAAGATAAATGGGACATTATTAATCATATTTTATTTTTTATTCAAATAATATTAATAATAAGGACAAATAGAAAAAGCTAACCTGTTTTAATTAAAAAAAAATAACTACCAGTGATATTTTTAGAAGTTTGTATTTGTTAAAAAAATACGGTGGCATGTTAAAGTAGATAAGTTTTTTTAAATAATTAAAAGTATTAAAATAGGTTTTAAAATAAACTAGCTTAAAACCTGTGCGATGCACAGATTGTTAATTGTTATTTTATTATTATTTTTTTAATATTTTATTAATTGTAATTGTGCAAAAAATAAGTAGACATGTTAAAATAGCTAAACATTTTTAATTAATTAAAAACATTAAAACAAATTTTAAAATAAATAAGTATGGGTTTTCCCGTTATATTTTTGGAAATGAGGGGTTTTAGTATGAAAAAATAAAAAAATGTAACATATATTTAGTTTAAAAAGGTAAATGCCCGTGATATTTTTGGAAAATGAGGTTTTAAAATTTAATAATTAAAAGTATTTAAATACGTTTTAAAATAAATAAGTAAAGGGTTTCCTGTGATATTTTTGGAAAAAGAATGGATTTTAGTGAGAAAAATAGAAAAAGTAAATTGTAAAAATCAATTTCCCGTGATATATTTAGAAAATGAGGGACTTTGTTAGAAAAAACATATAATGTGTTTTAGCTGAAAAGGTAATTGGTTATAAATAGGTATTTGATTATTTATATTTTAATATTTTTAGTAATTGCATTTGTTTAGAAAAATAAGTAGACATGTTAAAATAGGTAAACTTTTAAAAAATAATTAATATTAAAATAGGTTTAAAAATAAATAACTAAATGTTTGTCTGGTTTTAGTAAGGAAAAATAGAAAAACTAACATGTTTTAGTTAAAAAAGGTAATTGTCCGTGATATATTTGAAAAAGTAAGGGAATTTGTTAGAAAAAATAATGTATTTTAGGTGAAAAAGGTAATTTGTTATAAATAGGTAATATTATTATTTAATAATATATTTCTATAAATAAGTAAGGTTAATCAAGTCAAAACACGAAGTACAGTTAGTTAATTAAGGGCAATTAAGTAAAATCACAACGCACCATACTGACCAACCAAACTTTTAATGTTTCGTCTATTATATAATAGTATTGATAGTATTGATTTAAATCTTATTTTAAATTATTTTCCTTTTTTCTATGTGGAAGTATGATCTTGTTTGGGTAAATTTAAAATTATTGCTTATAACTTAAATTGGTTAAAGTCAAAAGTCATAAGTTTTTTTTTTTTTTGAAAGAAAAGTCATAAGTTATACATATAAAAGATGTTTGATTAATTTTAACTTTTTGATATACATATTTAATTATTTTGTTTTTAGTTATGTTGTTTACTAAAATGTACCACCTAAACCTAAAATGTAGTACCTTACCACCACGTCATACCATACCATCTAAAACCCTTTACACCAATTATATATAAAGATATAATAGTATTGATAAGTAAAGGTTTTTGGAAAATAGAGATTTTAGTGAAAACAAATATAAAAGGTAATATGTTTTAATTTATAAGTAATTGTCCGTGAAATTTTTGGAAAAAGAGTAGATTTTGTTAGAAAAAAGTGTTTTAATTATAAAAGGCAATCAGTTAGTTACTATATTTATATTATTATATTATTTATTAAATAGAATAAATTACCGAAAACCAAAAACCAACATTTTCAATGTTTCGGCTTTAATAATATAATATAGATAAATAGTATATATTGGAACATAGAAAAAATAAATAAAGAATACAAATGGGCTGAAGAAGATAAATGGGGCATTATTAATATTATTTTAGTATTTATTAAAGTAATATTGATAATAAGGACTAATAGAAAAACTAACATGTTTTAATTAAAAAAAAGTAAATGCCCATGATATTTTTGGAAAAGAGAAATTTTAGTGAGAAAAAACTGTTTTAATTATAAAAGTCAATCAGTTAGTTACTATTTTTATATTATTTTACTATTTATTAAATAGAATAAATGACCAAAAACCGAACGAAAATCGAAAACCAAAACTTTCAATGTTTCGGCTTTAATAATACTAGCTTAAAACCTGTGCGATGCACGGATTGTTAATTGTTATATTATTATTATTATTTTAATATTTTATTAATTGTAGTTGTGCAAAAAATAAGTAGGCATGTTAAAATAGCTAAACACTTTTAATTAATTAAAAACATTAAAATAGATTTTAAAATAAATAAGTATGGGTTTGCTCGTTATATTTTTGGAAAATGAGGGATTTTAGTAAGAAAAAATAAAAAATGTAACATATTGATATGGACAGAAAAGTAATTCTAGAAATATAATTAATGATACATTAATTATACCTAGAATGATCCAAGAATACGGTCCAATAAACAAGGCCCAAGACCCTAATTATTTATTAATTTCGTAATTAATAAATAGGGAAAATATACAGCACATCAAAGGAGTCCAAAATATGGTAAATTCATCAAAGAAAGATCCAGAATCCCGATTACAAGAAATAATGAGTCACAGTCCTTATCAACAAGGAAAAGTCTTGTCCATCAAGAAATACAATGTTTATCCATTATCAAAAAGGAGACTTATTCGCTAAGTCTCCTAAACGTACTCTAAATACGAGGCTCTAGACGCCTATATAAGGACCCAGCTCCTTCACAATAAGAACTACGTCTTTGGCTTGATTCTCAACTGTTAGATATAATTGCTGACGTTTGTTCATCAGTGTTTAAGTACCAGGTACATATCAGAGTTTATATAGAAGCCAGTCAGAGTTTGATAAAGTCTGACTGGGTGAAGAGTCTACAAGGAAGCCGGTCAGAGTTTGTTAAAGTCTGACAGGGTGATAGTTGACTTAGCTGTCGGTGCAAAGATAAAGATTCTAGAAGCAATATATTCTGAAGATAGAAAGAAGCAGAATATATTGATACAGCTAAGGAGACTGGACAGAAGACTGAAGCAATCCTTAATTGATAATAATTGTATAGCTGATTTATAGGAGTATCAATTAGATAAGGATTGTATGTAGCTGTGTACTATATAAACACAGATAGGTTATCCCTAGAAGGGACGCGAACATAGAATTATTATTCTTGTAACCTAGTAGCTCTTTGTGATTCATTAACATCACTAAGAGAGAATTATTTAATATAATTCAGTTTGTTGATTTACAAACCTGTGTTCTTGATTGTTATTCTCATACATACTTGATTACATATTGTGTATTCGGCCTAACAATTGGTATCAGAGCCAAGGCTGTTTAATATATACAGTTTTACGATTCAAACACAGTATTAATCATGTCTGAAGAAAATCAAACTTCTCCCAAGGTTGAACAGGTTAAACCTAATTCTGTGAGTCGATATGAAACAATCAGGGTTCCAATACTCAGGCCAGTAGAGTATCCAATCTGGAAGGTGAAGATGACCATGTTTCTGGAGGCTACAGATCCAGAATACCTTGACAGAATCTATGATGGTCCTCATATGCCGACTAAATTGTCCCCGGTTGTTGATGGTCAAGAACAAAAGACTGTTCCAAAGGAAAAGAAAGATATGACTCCTGAGGACATCTCATCAATTGCAAAAGATGCAAAGGTTAGACATCTTCTCCACAGTGCTTTAGATAATGTTATGTCTAACAGAGTAATTGGCTGCAAAACTGCCAAAGAGATATGGGATGCTTTAGAAGTCAGATGCCAGGGAACAGGTGCTATTAAGAAGAACAGAAAGACAATACTCACACAGGAGTATGAGCACTTTGATTCAAGACCTAATGAAACCTTGACTGAGACTTATGACAGATTTTGCAAACTATTGAATGATCTGTCTCTGGTTGATAAAGAATATGAGCTTGAAGAGTCTAATCTCAAGTTTTTGTTATCTCTACCTGAAAAGTGGGATTTAAAGACAACCACAATAAGAGATAATTATGAGCTTGCTGATACAGATCTTGATGAAATCTATGGGTTGTTAAAAACTCATGAACTGGAGATAGAACAAAGGAATAGAAGATTAAGCAAAAAGACAAAATCTGTTGCTCTCAAAGTTGAGGAGAAGTCCATCAAGAAGGAATCATCAAGGAAGAAAGCCAAGGGAAAGGCTTTAGTCATTAAATCTGAAAGTGAGTCATCAAACTCTGATGATGACTCAAACTCTGATGAAGCTTCTGACTCTGAGGATGATAAAGAACAGATGATGCAAATGGCTGCATTGATGGTGAAAACCTTCAAGAAGATGGGATTCAAGAACTTCAAGAAAGGGAAGAGATTCTCGAGGAAAGATTCAAATTCTGAAAGGAAAAGTTTTAGAAAGTCTGATGGAAGGGAGACCAAGTCTGGCAAGAAGGATAAATCTGAAATCCAGTGCTACAGGTGTAAGGAGATGGGTCACTATGCCCCAGAGTGCAAGAAAGGCAAATCTAAGAAAGCACTCATCTCTAAAGGCAAAGACTGGGCAGATACTTCAGACTCTGATGATGGAGAAAATTATGCTCTTATGGCAACTGTCAGAGATGAGACTGAATCATCTGAAAATAAGGTACCCCTAACTACTTATGCTTATGATACTGATAATATATCTGAATTGAGAGTATATCTGAAAATTGTACATGTTAGTTATAGGGATCAGACTTTAGAAAATGAGAGAATTAAGTCTGAGAATCTTAGCCTTAAAGATAGAAACAAGTTTCTTGAAGGAGAACTTGAAAATATGAAGCAGATTCAAAAAGAAAGAGATGATGCTGTTTATGTAGAACAGGAGTTGTTCAAAAGATATAAGCAATTAGAATCTGATCTAGAAAAGGAAAGAAAAATAATCAAGACTTGGACAGACTCTGGAAGAGACACTCATCAGGTGTTTCAGACAGATTCTGCAGGTTTAGGCTATTGTGAAAATGATGAACTGAGGTTTAAAGACAAGGTTAAGGTTAAACCACAACTTAAACCTGTGATATTTGTTCCAGAAACCAATAAGTTAAAATCTGTTGTAATAAGAGAAGCTGATATGGAATCAGATGAAGCCTGTGAAAGACAGGAAAATATTATAACAGAAAAACTTATGGAAAGAGAAGCTGTTAGAAAACCAGTAAAAGTCTGTGAAAAACAGGTTAATGTTGGTTTAATGACAGGAAAACAGTTCAATCATAAGCTGAAAGAGGTAAAGTCTGCCATGAAACCAAAAGGGTCCAAGAAGAATAGGAATGGAAAGATAGGCATAAATAAAAGAAATAATCACTTGCCTACTACTGGTGCTCCAAGGAAAACATGTTATAATTGTGGTAGTTCTAATCATCTTGCTAATTACTGCACAAAGAATAAAAATATCAATTCTTTACCTTCTACATCAGGGGTAAAGAATGATTATGTTAGGGTTAGACCACAGACTTTATGCACACACTGTGGGAGCACTTGGCATTCTATTTATACTTGTAAGAGTTATCATGCTATTTATCATAATTATTATGAGCTAAAACCCAATCTGAAGTGGGTTAGAGCAAACTCTGCAAGTGTAAAGTCTGACAATGTTAGTTTAAACTCTGTTGATAGTCATTCCGCTGCAAAAACTAACACTGTTAAGAAAGACAAAGGATCCAAGCAAGTCTGGGTCCTTAAAACTAACACTTAGTGTTTGTTTGTGATTGCAGGGTATAAAAGAGAGCACACTTATCTTGGACAGTGGATGCTCAGGACATATGACTGGAAATAAGGCCCTGCTATCAGATTTTAAGGAGAAGGCTGGCCCAAAGGTTTCCTATGGAGATGGCAACATAGGACACACTCTGGGATATGGCAATATTAATCTTGGAAGTGTCATCATCACTAATGTAGCTCTAGTCTCAGGACTCAAGCATAATCTGCTATCTGTGAGTCAAATCTGTGATAGAGGAAACCATGTAGATTTTCATACTGAATACTGTGAAGTTATCAGTAAATCTACTGGAAAAGTTGTTCTAGTTGGACACAGGCGCAACAACATTTATGAAGCAAGTTTGGTAACAAACTCTGATGGAAAAACAGTGTGTCTGACTGCAAGAATGTCAAATGAAGAGAGTTGGAAATGGCATAAGAAGCTCTCTCATCTCAATTTGAACAACATCAATGAGCTAATAAGAAAGGATCTTGTAAGGGGACTCCCAAAATCAATACTCAGCCTAGATGGCCTATGTGATTCTTGTCAAAAGGCCAAGCAAAGGAAGTCATCTTTCAAGAGCAAATCTGAATCTTCAGTAGTGGAACCTTATCATCTTCTACATGTTGATCTCTTTGGACCAGTGAATGTGATGTCTATGGGCAGAAAGAAATATGCTCTAGTAATTGTTGATGAATATACTAGATATACATGGGTATATTTCTTATCAAAGAAGGATGAAACTGCTCAAACTCTGATGGATCATGTAAATCTACTGGACAAAGGATCACAGCACAAAGTCAAAATTATAAGGAGTGATAATGGAGCTGAATTCAGAAACTCAATCATGGAAGCTTTCTGCAAGGAAAGAGGAGTGAAACAAGAATTTTCTGCACCTGGAACTCCACAGCAAAATGGTGTAGTTGAAAGAAAGAACAGGACTTTAATTGAAGCAGCCAGAACTATGCTTGAAGAAGCAAAATTACCAACTTATTTCTGGGCAGAAGCTGTTCAAACTGCTTGTTTTACTCAAAATGCAACATTGATCAACAAGCATGGGAAAACACCATATGAGATGGTGAAAAATAAGAAGCCAAATTTGAAATATTTTCATATATTTGGATGCAAATGCTTTGTGTTGAAGACTCATCCTGAACAGTTGACCAAGTTCGAGTTAAAAGCTGATGAAGGAATCTTTGTTGGCTATCCATTGTCAACAAAAGCATTCAGAGTCTACAATCTGAGAACTAAAGTGATCATGGAATCCATACATGTGTCATTTGATGACAAGAAAATAACTGGACTTGATGACTTAGATGAATATGATCAACTGCGCTTTGAAAATGAAGGTTTATTCTCTGATGATGTAAACTCTGATGAAGCAGTACCGACAAACTCTGATGAAGCGGTTCTGACAAACTCTGATGAAGCATACTCTGAACCTCTACTGGTAAATACTGGAGAAACTGGAAATTCTCAAATTGAATAAAATAGAGAACCAGTTGAGGGGGAGCGTGAAGAAGCTCAACAAGACACAGCAAGTGAGTCAGTTGAGGAAATTGATTCAAACTCTGATAGTTCAAACTCTGAGCCATCCAATTCAGGGGGAGCCTTAGATGTAATATCCGTGAATTTTATTATTTGATTAAATGATATATTTAATCTAAAATATTTATGTTGGAATATTGGAATATTATTATATGATATTTAGTGTGTGATTATGTGCTAAATGGTGAGTCGGAAGCCCCTTTCAAAAAATTTCGTCATTTGGAATTTTCTTCAAATTTGAGCCGTTTTGATAATTCAAGAGCCCCGTTGAAATTTCGTACATTCATTTTTAATTCTTCGTCTTTTGTATTCGAATCGTTATCGAAAGGGTTATGGGATTCTATTTAACCCTACCTATTTGATTCTGCAAATTAATTTCAATTTTTGATCCGAAAAAGGAAAAATCGTCCGGAACCCTAATTGCTTAAGGGGACGGATTTATCGTTCTATATCAATATTGAAGTTGTTATAGCCCTAGTATTCTTGAGCATTAGTTATATAATGATATATATCAATTTGGATAATCATCAACCTTTTTAACCCCTTATTTTTAGTAAAACGTGTTTTTGACCTAATTAGGGTTTTTAAACGATCTAACGAATCAATATCGATCCAAAAATGTTATTTGGGGTATTATTTTTCCAGAAATATAAAAAGACCAATCAGACTTCATAACCCTAGCAATTCTTCAGAAATTACTCAAAAATATTCGAAATTCCCAAAAATTATTTTGTGTTCTTGATCTTCAATCAATTCGTTCTAAGGGTTATTGAAGTCCAAATTTGAAGTTCTTATACTCAAATCAAAGCCCCAAAAATCTAGTTTCAGAATCTTCCAACCTCATCATCATCTGGTAAGTATTCGATTTTATATTGATTTTACAAGTTTCGAATTAAAATTAGGGTTCTTAATTAATTTGGGGATTTTCATTCTGTTGATTCTCCGTTCAATTGGTTGCTTCTAACATATTCCTAGGGTTCTAATTAGCAAGAATCCACGCTTTAATTTCATGTTTAAGTTCAATTTAGTCGGGTTTGATTTTCGGGTTTTGACCCGATTTCTTCTTTCGATTCGTACGTTCTTGATATTGATCTGACATTGTTTTTGATAAAGGGCTTTGATTGTATGAGTTATAAGCTTTATTTTGGTATATTAATCTTTGAGTTTCATGTAGGATTTAAGTAGATCGGGTTTCCGGCCGAGGTCGTCGCCGGCGAGTTCTTTGAATGAATTCTGGGCACGATTCCGGCATGGGACAGATGTGTGTGTATGTGGGTTGTGTTTGTCTTGCAAAAGCGAACAAAAGCCCTATGGTTTGGTTTTGTTTTGATCGGAAACGGCGAAGTCCGGCCACCGGACGCCGGCCGGATTCTGGAAAACCCAGATTCCGGCGGGTTGTTCTTGGTGACCCGGATTCGTTCTTCCCGACCCGTTTACCCGATTTTTCGACCCGGTTTCAATCTTCAAAACCCTAATTCATTTTCAGAAAACTGTTTTTGAATTTTATTTTTAAATTTAATTCGAAAATAGTTTAAAAACTTTAAAAATTCATATTTTTATTTTAAAAATATATTTTAATATCAGAAAAATTCTGATAAATTATATTTATTATTTTAAATCCGAAAATTGATTAAACTTAATTATTTTAATTATTTTTAATTAATAATTAATTTATTAATTAATTGGTTAATTCTTTTAATCAATTAATTCTTAAAAATTAATTATTAATTAGATTTAATTAATTAAAAAATTCAGTTTAATTATTTTCAAGCCTATTTATTTATTTAAAAATAGTTTGAGCATTTAAAGAGTGTCAATTAATTTTATTAATTGATTTATTTTCATTTAAATGTTTATATTGGATTTAAAAATCCGATTTTTTATTTAAAAATTAGTAATGACTTATTAAAAAATTCAAATGAGTTTCAGACGATGTTTTAAAAATATTTATAAGTGCAATATGGTTCATATTAATTGTGTGTTGTGTTTTATAGTCTGTATATGCCCGTGCTAGGGCAAATATCTGAGTTTTAAATATCGTAAATTATACCGGACGTCCGATACGTACCCGGTTACTTGTTTAAATGTGATTATTGATTGAATAAGTGTCGAGAGTAGAACGAGAATAGTTAGACTTATTGTAATGAGTTGTTTAATTATAGAATCGAGTTCCCGGAGCAAGGGAAAGGGGAAAGTAGAGTGAGCAGAGTCGATCCGACAGCAGCTTAGACCAGGCAAGTATCTGTGCCTTTACTTGTGATAAAAATTATTATTGTCTTGATTACTTGAATACCGTTATCCCCAGAACAATTCAAATTATCCATCTTTTAACCGCATTTGGACAACTGATTCCATTTCCTTAGAAATTCTTGATTCTTTGATTTGATCTGCATCGGAAACCCTTATTTCCAATTTACTTGATTATTGTTTACCACCTATTGTTGCTATTTATCATCCTTTGATTATCATTGACAACCTTTGATTATTTGACTTCCATCTTGACTACCAATTACGGTTATTGATTAACGATTACCAATATTGATTACCTTATTGAATGAGTACACTGTACCATTGAAACTACTCCATGATCCTTTCTCGATCTTCGTTGATACTGAACAGTTGAAGCTCTTTTGCAATTACTATACATTCAGTTTATCTTATTGAGCATGTTATTGTTTATACCCTATTATAGAATTGGCATGTGTTTTTAAAAATGGACCAGTAATTGGTCGGAATAACTTAAGGCCCAGATTGGCCTGGAATCCAGTAGAGGACTATGACATGAGCTAGTCCGGGGTTGATGCGTGGCTGGCCAGCAGCACAACCTTTGATTTGAATAAAATGTATAAGCCAAATTCTAATTCTTTACTTCAATCATTATTGATACAAAGCATGTGTTAGCTAAATATTGTTGATTCTGATATCTTAAATTCATATCCTTACAACTGTGATAGAAATGATTCGTTGATGTTTGCTGAGCAATTTCGGCTCACTCTTGCTTGTTGTTTTCTAACCCTATTCCAGTGAAGCGAGAGTATGAGTTGGCATAGCGTGACCGATAGTTCACCAGCAGTCAGGAGAGCCCCTCGAGTCACTGTTATTGGCAGGGTAGTTGTTGTTTTGCTTTTCTAGATTTAATGTCTAGATTTGAACTTTAGTTGTGATGTAATAACTCTGATAAAACTGGTTTGTAGTAATAAAAGATTGTAGTAGCTTGTGTTCATTGCCATAATCTGGATGCGGTCTTGGTCAAGGGGTAATTGTGTCTTTATATATATTATGCATGTGTTAAATAGTATTCCGTTGGTCGGATGACTCCTCAAATCTGTACCCCGGGTTTGGAGGGCGTCACAGTTGGTATCAGAGCAACAGGTTATGGCATTTGAAACAAGTTAGGACTTAGGGTCCAGGATAACATATAGAGTTAGGAATTCACGTAAGGATATTAGGAGGTCAACTAGGGATATTACGCGTAGTAATTAAATGTGGTTATAATTGCAACCCCCTAGTTCTAGTTCAGACTCAGACCCTTCCGAGGATACGATAGCAGAGATACCTACACCCGTTGAGAGAGCAGGACCGTCTCGGCCAGTGCGATATCAGCCTAGGCATCAGGACCCAGTAGTCAGGAGAGATCAGATACCTTGTCCTATTCCACTCCGACAAGTAGCCCCAGCACCAGCATCTCAGGCATCAGTTTGTGGGCCTTTGTATCAGTTATGTGAGCCACCAGTTCCACACCATGTGTATCAGAGGGTGAGAAGAGAGAAGGATTTCCTTTATGGACAGGTTATGGAGATGGGTAGGATTCGTTCGATCGAGGCAGCCGCTGTCAGAGAGAGAGACAGACTTAGAGATCAGATGAGAGACATTCAGATGAGGTTTAGGGTTACGAGGACTTTGGTTGAGACTCGATTGCATGGATTAGCTTCTAGTCGAGAGGGAGAGACAGTAGCAGGGATGAGACAGATTTTGGATTATGCGATGAGTGAGATTGCAGAGGTTTCAGGACCCCCGTTATGGCCGGCAGGAGCAGGTGATCTGTGAGCAGGTATCGGTAGCAGACAGATGTGACATGGATGTATGGTTCTAGATAGTTAGTATATAGATGCATATTGTAGAATCAGCAGTGCACCGGGCTTATAGGAACGCCTCGGGTTGTTGTTGCATTTTTGTTGTTGTATTGTTGGTCGACAGTTATGGTTCAGCCATGATATATTTTCTTTTGAAGCGTTCTACGCTTGTACTGACTCTATCTATATATATATGATAAACCTCTTTTATAGAACTGTATTTATTCCCCTGTCATTCATTTCCAGCATCATAACTGTTATTCTACTTATTGCAACGAGTGTATCCATACACCGTTGAGAAGATCTGTAAACCTTCGAGATATCAATTGTGATCCTTCCTTCTCTTATATGAACTGTTTGATTAAGCCAATTATTGTTTATTCATCAGCGATATGGCTCCTAGACGACAAACCCGTTCAACTGATACTTCTGACCAAGAAGGTCAACAAAATACACCTCCCACGGGCCGTGTGGACCCGATGGTAATCCAGTTGTTAAATACCCTTACTCAACAGACTGCCGCATTAGCACAGCAGCAACGTGCATTTCAGCAACAGCTCTTAGAACAGCAGCAACAGCATCAGCAACATCAGCATCAGCAGCATCAACAACAGCACCAGCAAGCAGCACCGGCAGTTACGTTCAAATCTTTCCAGGCAGCAAAACCTCCAGAATTTAAAGGATCAGCAGACCCTGTAGAGGCTAAGGCATGGTTGAAAGAGATGGAAAAGGCTTTTGCCTTGATAGAGGTGACAGAGGACAAGAAGACAGAGTATGCAAGCTATTTTCTGAAGAATGAGGCTAGTTATTGGTGGGAAACGAGTAGGGCTATGGAGCCCGAGGGATTGATTACGTGGGCAAGATTCACAGAGTTGTTTTTGGAAAGGTATTTTCCGGACTATATGAGAGATCAGATGGAATTGAAGTTTTTGGAATTAAAACAGGGAAGCATGACAGTGCCCCAATATGAAACAAGGTTTACGGAGTTGTCAAGGTTTGTTCCAACCTATGTGGATACGGAAAAGAAGAAGGCCAAGAGGTTCCAGCAGGGACTGAGGTCTTGGATTCGTAGTAAGTTAGCTGTATTGGAGTTGGACACCTATGCAGCGGTGGTCCAAAAGGCAATGATTGCAGAGGCAGAGAGTGATTCTTACATGAAAGAGAGGGAGAACAAGAAAAGGAAAGCAGGGATACCCGATAAGGGACAGCAGCAGGGAAGTTTTCAAGGGCAAGCAAATAAGAAGCTGGGATTTCAGCACGGAAGGAATACAAGTTTTAGGAAACCAGACACCGGAAGCGTAGGACAAGATAACCGTCTACTAACCGGTAGTCAGCAGGGACTTTCTAGACCCCCACTACCAGAATGCAAGACATGCGGGAAGCGACATCTAGGGATATGCCATCGATTGAATGTCACATGCTTTAAATGCAATCAGAAGGGACATTATTCCCGGGATTGCAAGATAGGCATCGTGTGTCATCGGTGTAAGAAACCAGGTCACGTGATTAAGGACTGCAGAGCACCAGCAACCGTGAACAATATGATTCGGGCAATTGAAGCACCCCCAGTTGTTAACGTCCAGTCGTTAGCCAGGACCTACAATATGTCAATGGGAGAAGCAGTGAGAGATTCCGACGTGGTGGCAGGTACACTTCTAGTAAATTCTATTCCTGCACAAGTGTTAATAGATTCGGGAGCGACGAAGTCTTTTATTTCTGAGACGTTTGCTCGTAGATTGAATTGCGTAACGAAACCTTTAAGTGGAGTGTTGACTATAGAGATAGCTAATCAGGATCGTATCGCGGTCAGTTCATATTATCCCCGTTGTGAGATAGAGATTTTGGGAAATCGTTTTTATGTTGACTTGTTACCTTTTAAGTTAGGTGAATTTGATGTGATATTAGGGATGGATTGGTTGACTGAGCATGATGCAAGTATTGATTGTAAGAATAAGAGGGTTACTTTGATTACCCTAGAAAAGAAAGAGATAATATTTAGAGGAGAGAAACAAAGAAAGAGGTTCCTGACAATGATTCAGGCTAAGAGGTTATTAAGGCAAGGTTGTGAGGCGTATCTAGCTTATGTGATAGATATAGATAAGGAAGTTTCTAAGTTAGAAGATATTCCAGTCGTAAATGAGTTTCCAGATGTTTTTCCGGAAGAATTACCAGGTTTACCTCCAGATAGAGAGATTGAATTTGCGATAGACTTAGTACCAGGCGCGGAGCCAGTATCGAAGGCCCCTTACAGAATGGCACCAGTGGAGATGAAGGAATTGGCTGATCAACTGCAAGATTTGCTAGAAAAAGGAATTATTAGACCCAGCGTTTCACCGTGGGGAGCACCAGTACTGTTTGTCAAGAAAAAGGATGGAAGCATGAGATTGTGTATAGACTATCGGGAGTTGAACAAGCTTACCATTAAGAACAAGTATCCGTTACCTCGAATAGATGATCTGTTTGACCAGCTGAAGGGAGCGGTACATTTTTCAAAGATCGACCTACGGTCAGGATATCACCAATTGAAGATTAGACCAGACGACGTACCGAAGACAGCCTTTCGAACAAGGTATGGGCACTATGAATTTTTAGTAATGGCGTTTGGACTAACGAATGCACCCGCAGCTTTTATGGATCTAATGAACAGGATTTTCAAGAGATATTTGGACAAGTTTGTAGTGGTATTCATCGACGACATCTTGATATACTCGAGGACAGAAGAAGAGCATGCAGACCAGTTGCGAATTGTGTTAGAAACGTTGAGACAAGAAGGACTATACGCGAAGTTTTCCAAGTGTGAATTCTGGTTGAAAGAAGTTCATTTCTTAGGACACGTGGTGAGCAGCGAAGGCATCAAAGTGGACCCAGCAAAGATAGAGGCAGTGAAAGATTGGGAGAGACCAAGGACACCGACTGAAGTCAGAAGTTTCTTGGGATTAGCCGGATACTACCGGAGATTTGTGCAAGATTTTGCGAAGATAGCTACTCCAATGACCAAGCTGACAAGGAAAAGCGAGCGATTCATATGGAACGAAAAGTGCGAAGAAGGCTTCCAAGAGTTAAAGAAAAGACTAACTACGGCACCGGTATTGATGTTACCAGACGATCAAGGTCATTTCGTAATCTATAGTGATGCGTCGTATAAAGGATTAGGATGCGTACTTATGCAACATGACAAGGTGATTGCTTATGCGTCAAGACAGTTGAGACCCCACGAACAGAAGTACCCTACACACGATTTGGAGTTAGCAGCTATTGTGTTTGCTTTGAAGATATGGAGACACTACTTGTATGGAGAAAGATGTGAAATTTACACCGATCACAAAAGTTTGAAGTATATCTTTACCCAGAAAGAGCTGAACATGAGGCAACGAAGATGGTTAGAACTAATCAAGGACTACGACATTTCTATTAACTATCATCCCGGCAAGGCAAATGTGGTAGCAGATGCATTGAGCAGAAAAGAGAGATTAAACACACTAATGATGACCAAAGAGTTATACAAGGAATTTGAGAAGTTAGAAATCGAAGTAATTAATCCGAAGAACGCGACGGAAATGATTTATACCATGACGTTTCAACCTGAATTGTTGGAGAAGATACGAAAATGCCAAGAGCAAGTTATGAACGACGATGTAAGTAAAATGACAGGTGAGGAAATATGTAGCCAACCGGACGACAAAGGGATCTTGAGATTTGCTTCTCGGATATGGATACCTAACGTAACGGAACTGAAAAGTGAGATTCTGCACGAAGCACATAACTCGAAGTATTCAATTCATCCAGGGAGTACGAAGATGTATCGAGATCTTAAGACGAACTTTTGGTGGCCAGATATGAAGAGAGAGATTGCGGAATGGGTAAGTAAATGCTTTACGTGTCAAAGAGTTAAGGCGGAACATCAGAGACCAAGTGGATTACTTCAACCATTGGAGATTCCCGAATGGAAGTGGGAACACATTGCGATGGACTTTGTAGTAGGATTGCCTAGAACAAAAGCTAACCATGATGCCATCTGGGTTGTCGTGGATCGATTGACGAAATCTGCGCATTTTCTTCCGATTAACGAGAGATTCTCGCTGGATAAGTTAGTTCATATTTACATAAAAGAAATCGTAGTACGACATGGAGTTCCAGTATCGATAGTGTCTGATAGAGACCCTCGATTCAATTCAAGATTTTGGAGGAGTTTTCAAGAGTGTTTGGGCACCGAGTTGAGAATGAGTACGGCTTATCATCCGCAGACGGACGGTCAAAGCGAAAGGACAATTCAGACTATTGAAGATATGCTTAGGACATGTGCACTTGATTTTGAAGGCAGTTGGGACGATCATCTACCCTTGGTGGAATTTTCATATAATAACAGTTTTCACACGAGCATCGGAATGCCACCTTACGAAGCTTTGTATGGACGAAAGTGTCGATCTCCAGTATATTGGGAAGAAGTTGGTGAACGGAAAATGATAGGACCAGAACTAGTACAACGAACAAAAGAAGTGATTCAATTGATTCAGAGAAGATTGATAACAGCTCAAGACCGACAGAAAAGGTATGCGGATCTAGCCAGAAAGGATGTGGGATTCGAGGAAGGAGAGCAAGTGTTACTAAAAGTTTCCCCATGGAAAGGATTAGTTAGATTTGGAAAGAAAGGGAAGTTGAGTCCGAGATATGTTGGGCCGTTTGAGATTTTGAAGAAGGTAGGCGAGGTAGCTTACGAGTTGGCATTGCCACCGCATATGCAGCACGTTCATAATGTATTTCATGTATCTATGCTTAAGAAGTATCGACCAGATTCGAATCATGTAATAGAGTATGAACCAATAGAGGTCCAGGCAGATTTATCATATGTAGAACGACCAATTCAGATAGTGGATCGTAAGGAGAAAGTACTAAGGAATAAGACAGTAGCGTTAGTGAGAGTTTTGTGGAGGAATCCTAAAGTAGAAGAGTCTACCTGGGAGTTAGAGAGTGAGATGTTAGAGAAGTATCCCCAGTTGTTTCCTTGATCTGATTCTGAGGACAGAATCCTATTAAGGGGGGAAGGATGTAATATCCGTGAATTTTATTATTTGATTAAATGATATATTTAATCTAAAATATTTATGTTGGAATATTGGAATATTATTATATGATATTTAGTGTGTGATTATGTGCTAAATGGTGAGTCGGAAGCCCCTTTCAAAAAATTTCGTCATTTGGAATTTTCTTCAAATTTGAGCCGTTTTGATAATTCAAGAGCCCCGTTGAAATTTCGTACATTCATTTTTAATTCTTCGTCTTTTGTATTCGAATCGTTATCGAAAGGGTTATGGGATTCTATTTAACCCTACCTATTTGATTCTGCAAATTAATTTCAATTTTTGATCCGAAAAAGGAAAAATCGTTCCGAACCCTAATTGCTTAAGGGGACGGATTTATCGTTCTATATCAATATTGAAGTTGTTATAGCCCTAGTATTCTTGAGCATTAGTTATATAATGATATATATCAATTTGGATAATCATCAACCTTTTTAACCCCTTATTTTTAGTAAAACGTGTTTTTGACCTAATTAGGGTTTTTAAACGATCTAACGAATCAATATCGATCCAAAAATGTTATTTGGGGTATTATTTTTCCAGAAATATAAAAAGACCAATCAGACTTCATAACCCTAGCAATTCTTCAGAAATTACTCAAAAATATTCGAAATTCCCAAAAATTATTTTGTGTTCTTGATCTTCAATCAATTCGTTCTAAGGGTTATTGAAGTCCAAATTTGAAGTTCTTATACTCAAATCAAAGCCCCAAAAATCTAGTTTCAGAATCTTCCAACCTCATCATCATCTGGTAAGTATTCGATTTTATATTGATTTTACAAGTTTCGAATTAAAATTAGGGTTCTTAATTAATTTGGGGATTTTCATTCTGTTGATTCTCCGTTCAATTGGTTGCTTCTAACATGTTCCTAGGGTTCTAATTAGCAAGAATCCACGCTTTAATTTCATGTTTAAGTTCAATTTAGTCGGGTTTGATTTTCGGGTTTTGACCCGATTTCTTCTTTCGATTCGTACGTTCTTGATATTGATCTGACATTGTTTTTGATAAAGGGCTTTGATTGTATGAGTTATAAGCTTTATTTTGGTATATTAATCTTTGAGTTTCATGTAGGATTTAAGTAGATCGGGTTTCCGGCCGAGGTCGTCGCCGGCGAGTTCTTTGAATGAATTCTGGGCACGATTCCGGCATGGGACAGATGTGTGTGTATGTGGGTTGTGTTTGTCTTGCAAAAGCGAACAAAAGCCCTATGGTTTGGTTTTGTTTTGATCGGAAACGGCGAAGTCCGGCCACCGGACGCCGGCCGGATTCTGGAAAACCCAGATTCCGGCGGGTTGTTCTTGGTGACCCGGATTCGTTCTTCCCGACCCGTTTACCCGATTTTTCGACCCGGTTTCAATCTTCAAAACCCTAATTCATTTTCAGAAAACTGTTTTTGAATTTTATTTTTAAATTTAATTCGAAAATAGTTTAAAAACTTTAAAAATTCATATTTTTATTTTAAAAATATATTTTAATATCAGAAAAATTCTGATAAATTATATTTATTATTTTAAATCCGAAAATTGATTAAACTTAATTATTTTAATTATTTTTAATTAATAATTAATTTATTAATTAATTGGTTAATTCTTTTAATCAATTAATTCTTAAAAATTAATTATTAATTAGATTTAATTAATTAAAAAATTCAGTTTAATTATTTTCAAGCCTATTTATTTATTTAAAAATAGTTTGAGCATTTAAAGAGTGTCAATTAATTTTATTAATTGATTTATTTTCATTTAAATGTTTATATTGGATTTAAAAATCCGATTTTTTATTTAAAAATTAGTAATGACTTATTAAAAAATTCAAATGAGTTTCAGACGATGTTTTAAAAATATTTATAAGTGCAATATGGTTCATATTAATTGTGTGTTGTGTTTTATAGTCTGTATATGCCCGTGCTAGGGCAAATATCTGAGTTTTAAATATCGTAAATTATACCGGACGTCCGATACGTACCCGGTTACTTGTTTAAATGTGATTATTGATTGAATAAGTGTCGAGAGTAGAACGAGAATAGTTAGACTTATTGTAATGAGTTGTTTAATTATAGAATCGAGTTCCCGGAGCAAGGGAAAGGGGAAAGTAGAGTGAGCAGAGTCGATCCGACAGCAGCTTAGACCAGGCAAGTATCTGTGCCTTTACTTGTGATAAAAATTATTATTGTCTTGATTACTTGAATACCGTTATCCCCAGAACAATTCAAATTATCCATCTTTTAACCGCATTTGGACAACTGATTCCATTTCCTTAGAAATTCTTGATTCTTTGATTTGATCTGCATCGGAAACCCTTATTTCCAATTTACTTGATTATTGTTTACCACCTATTGTTGCTATTTATCATCCTTTGATTATCATTGACAACCTTTGATTATTTGACTTCCATCTTGACTACCAATTACGGTTATTGATTAACGATTACCAATATTGATTACCTTATTGAATGAGTACACTGTACCATTGAAACTACTCCATGATCCTTTCTCGATCTTCGTTGATACTGAACAGTTGAAGCTCTTTTGCAATTACTATACATTCAGTTTATCTTATTGAGCATGTTATTGTTTATACCCTATTATAGAATTGGCATGTGTTTTTAAAAATGGACCAGTAATTGGTCGGAATAACTTAAGGCCCAGATTGGCCTGGAATCCAGTAGAGGACTATGACATGAGCTAGTCCGGGGTTGATGCGTGGCTGGCCAGCAGCACAACCTTTGATTTGAATAAAATGTATAAGCCAAATTCTAATTCTTTACTTCAATCATTATTGATACAAAGCATGTGTTAGCTAAATATTGTTGATTCTGATATCTTAAATTCATATCCTTACAACTGTGATAGAAATGATTCGTTGATGTTTGCTGAGCAATTTTGGCTCACTCTTGCTTGTTGTTTTCTAACCCTATTCCAGTGAAGCGAGAGTATGAGTTGGCATAGCGTGACCGATAGTTCACCAGCAGTCAGGAGAGCCCCTCGAGTCACTGTTATTGGCAGGGTAGTTGTTGTTTTGCTTTTCTAGATTTAATGTCTAGATTTGAACTTTAGTTGTGATGTAATAACTCTGATAAAACTGGTTTGTAGTAATAAAAGATTGTAGTAGCTTGTGTTCATTGCCATAATCTGGATGCGGTCTTGGTCAAGGGGTAATTGTGTCTTTATATATATTATGCATGTGTTAAATAGTATTCCGTTGGTCGGATGACTCCTCAAATCTGTACCCCGGGTTTGGAGGGCGTCACATCAGATACTGCAGAAAGTCAACATATGAATCAGGAGAGCATGGATCAAGGGGGAGGATCCAATAATGATGCAAGAAACCACTTACCAACAGCAAGAAAGTGGACACAGGCACACACACCTGATCTCATAATTGGAGATCCTGATGCTAGTGTGAGAACTAGAAGTGCAACAAATAATGAGTGTCTGTATCATGCTTTCTTGTCTCAAACAGAACCAAAGAAAGTGGAGGAAGCTCTTCAAGATGCTAATTGGATTACAGCAATGCAAGAAGAGTTAAATGAATTTGAAAGAAATGAAGTCTGGACACTTGTACCTAGACCAAAGAATAGATCAATTGTAGTAGGTACAAAGTGGGTTTTCAGAAACAAGACTGACAGTGAAGGTGTGATTACAAGAAACAAGGCTAGACTTGTGGCTAAAGGTTATTCACAACAGGAAGGAATTGACTATGATGAAACCTTTGCTCCAGTTGCAAGATTGGAGGCCATAAGAATTTTTCTGGCCTATGCTGCACATAAGAAGTTTAAAGTCTTTCAGATGGATGTAAAAAGTGCTTTTCTCAATGGGAAGCTTGAAGAAGAAGTGTTTGTTGAACAACCACCAGGATTTGTAGATCCCAAGCATCCAGATTATGTCTACAGGCTTGACAAGGCATTATATGGACTAAAGCAAGCACCAAGAGCATGGTATGAAACTCTTGCTCAATTTCTTTTAGAAAGTGGGTTCACAAGAGGTACAATTGATAAAACCTTGTTTTATTTCAATTCTGGTGATGATTTGCTTTTAGTTCAAATTTATGTAGATGATATTATTTTTGGATCTACTAGTGACAAACTTTGTAAGAAGTTTGCAAAGCTTATGCAGTCCAGGTACCAAATGAGCATGATGGGAGAGCTTAGTTATTTTCTAGGCTTACAGGTCAAGCAAACAGATGATGGTATTTTTATCAATCAAGCAAAGTATACCAGAAATCTTCTAAAGAAATTTGGTATGCTTGATAGTTCATCTGCTCCAACTCCCATGGCTACAGCAACAAAGCTAGACAAAGACACAGGAGCCTCAGTAGATATGACAAACTACAGAGGAATGATAGGGTCTTTACTGTATCTTACTGCAAGTAGACCTGATATCATGTATGCAACATGTCTTTGTGCTAGATTTCAAGCAGATCCCAGAGAGCCTCATCTAATAGCTGTAAAAAGGATTTTCAAATATCTCAAAGGAACCATAACCTTGGGTTTGTGGTATCCTAGAGAATCAGAGTTTAAGCTAGTTGGTTACTCTGATGCAGATTTTGCAGGCTGTAAGATAGACAGAAAAAGTACAAGTGGAAGCTGTCAATTTTTAGGTGACAGATTGGTTTCTTGGTATAGCAAGAAACAGAAGTCAATTTCCACATCCACTGCAGAAGCAGAGTATATAGCTGCTGGTAGCTGTTGTGCACAGATTTTGTGGATGAAGAATCAGTTGCTGGATTATGGTTTGAGGTACTCTAAAATACCTATTTTCTGTGATAACCAAAGTGCTATTGCTATGACAGGTAATCCAGTACAGCACTCCATGACAAAGCACATCAGCATAAGGTATCATTTTATCAGAGAACATGTGGAAGAAGGAAACATTGAGCTTCATTTTGTGTCTACAGACCAACAACTTGCAGATATCTTCACCAAACCTTTGAGTGAAGCTACTTTTACAAGATTGGTCAATGAACTTGGAATGATCTCTGGTTTCGACTAGAGATACGGGTTAGACTCAAAAACTATACATGTTTGATTTTTATGCTCATGATTCCTTGCATGTATTAACTGTTATGAGTACCAGTGTCATAAACTCTGAAAGTAAACTCTGGTGCTAAACTCTGTTAGTAATTAAATGTTGGTCATACTCTGATAGTTAAAGTCTGATGTTATACTCTGATTGTAATTTTGTCTGAAACATATGGACCGATGAAGAAAAATGTATGAAGCATGATTTTCAGTAAGTAATTGTGAATCCTTAAGAGTAATATAGATTCTGATCTCAAATATGTGCAGTAAGTTAACACAGCATGATACTGTCTCTATATTTATAGCATCTCTTAGTTTATTGATCCTATACACTGAGTCTGTATTAGCTGTTTGCACTTTCTCTCATAAATTAATTGTATTAACTGATGAAAAGTCTAAACTCTGATTATTAATTGCAAATAATTCACCCTCAAATCAAAAGATGCCAAACAGAGCACAAATTCCTTTGAGATCATGTTGTGCCTAGGAAGATCCAGGAACTTATTGTATGAAATAAGGGTTAAAATCTTTGATTTTTGGTGACTAGTGCCAACCACTGATTACTGGAAAAATAAATAAATAAATAAATAAATAAATAAATAAAAACATATATAAAGGGGGTGAAACATAAAAGATATATCCAAATGAAAGGATATCAGTATACAGAGTTTAGACATAAGAATCAGATTTTATTTTATACATGAGAGTTTAGGCAACCAGTTTTTACTACTTTAGTTTATGGATTTTATGCACTTTGAGATGGTCTAAATATTAATATTCGGTAAACTCTGCTATAGCACACACATATTTTCACACCTGTACAGTTTGAGAAAAGAGTTTATTGACAAAGAAGGACAAATGGTAAACACTGATGTATTGTGTGAAATACGCCGAGGTAATTTAATTTTAATCTCTGATGATTAAAATGAATTTTATTGGTTTCAGACATTTTATAATTTTGAGATTAGACATTTGTTTAGAAATTCGAAAGAATATGATAACAAACTGTTCATATTTGTATTAAACAGAGGAGAGAGAGATTAAGTATTTTGAATAATGTGACATGCGGTAATTATGGCTATTTTTACTGCGCGTGTGTATTGGAAGTTGTTACATACAGCTGTCAGCATATGCACGTTTGACATCTGTCCCACTCACACACTTTTCAAAGAAGCCTGCTGTGTGTAGTAATGATTCAAACGTTTGAGTTTTAATCTTCACAGTTATTATTTAAATATACTACACATAAACGGTTCAACTTTTACACACCTCAACTTTTCATAAGCTTTTACTCACACACATTGTCTCAAACACTTTCACTACATACACTATAATCTATTCTCTGTTTGTTTTCTTCTAAACTGTTCTAATGGCTACAACAATGTTTATTGCTTCTGGGTTAGAATTTGTTCCTAACAATTACTCAGCTCCTTTGGCAAATGAGAACGCACCGGAGGCGTTTCATTTGATTCAGAGTTTCTTGTCAAACTCTGATATCGGCACTGCTCTCACCGAACCGTCGAAGCTGTCTGCAACTCAAATTCGGACTTTTTGGCAGACAGGTACTTATGATAATGGAGGAGAGTCTGGATCTCCATCTATCATTTTTGAGTTTCAAGGAGATGAATTTACTGTTACTCCTACTACTGTTCGTGATGCTTTGGGTCTTGAAGATTTCAATGCATTCACAACTGTTGGAGACTTTGAGTTAGTCAGGATGATGAGGGAGATAGGATACTCTGGACCTTTGACAAAGATAGGTCAACTCAAAAGGCCATTTTTGCGCAAGGAGTGGAGCTTCTTTTTCGATTGTATTACTCGGGCTTTTGGAAAGAAATGCACGAATTGGGATGCGATTCCCACGGATAGTCTGCAGATCGGGTATTCTCTTCTCTATGGCAGTCACTTTGATGTTGCTAGATTAGTTTTAACTAATATTGGTGAGAAAATGCTAGAGAATAGGAATGTTGTTTACTTCTCTAGATTTTGTCAGTTAATATTCAACTTTTGTTGTCCTAATATTGAGATTTTAGAGGATGATGTTATCCTCTCATTTAAATTGCATAAACGCATATTTTCTGATCTCACTAACAAGGATAACAAGAAAGGAGATGTTGGTGTGTTACTGTTGCCTGAGTCTGTGCAACAATTCCTAGTCAACTTACAACAACAACAACAACCACAACTGGCAAACACTGAAGCTGGACCTTCTGTGTCTCAACCACAAAGGTCGACGAAATCTAAAGTAAGGGCTGTTAAGTCTGTCAGGATAAACACTGAAGCTGGGGCATCAAATGCTGATGATATGCCTCAGAAGAGTAGAATGAAGAAAAGAAGAGCCAATAGGCCAAAGTCTGATACTGCTGAAGAGGACAGTGACACTGATGAAGAAACTCTTCATCAGAGAAAACGTAGATTGGTGGCTGCACATCTTTTTGGTGCATCCAATGTAACTACTGAAGCTGTCAATTTGGACAGAGTTTTTGAGGACAATGTAAATGCTGATGAAGAAGCTCCTACATCAAATGCTGATGATGTAGTTGAGGAAGCTGCAAATGAAGCTGCAGATGAAGCTCCTGAAGTAGAGGCTGAGATTTTTGAGCCACAAGGATTTTATATGGACATTGAAGCAAATCTCTCTATAAACTCTGAACATTTCACTGAAGGTTTGGAAGCTGATCAAGATACTGTTGAACTTGCAGAATCTATGGCTTCTCACACTGAAATAATTTCTTTTGATCTTGAGAAAGGTGAGGAAGTCGATCAGACTTTGGATGTTAATGCTACAGAACCTGTTGCTACAAATCCTGATGTTGCTGATAAGGATGCAACAGAGAATGTTCCTGTTGAAGCAGAGTTTGTTGTAAACTCTGAGGATGTTATTGTTCTTGAAGCTCTACAACAATCTGTTGTTGAGATTGTAACAAAAGAAGCAGAGTTCCTGCATACTGCAAACTCTGAGATTTCAGAACCTGATGCTGAGAATATTCCTGCAGAGAATACAGCAGAGAATGATACTGATAATGCTAATGATAGTTGTTGAGATTTATGGGTGATAGCATAGAAACAACTTAACTTTGATAGTACTTAATTTTTTAAATTAAGTAGAACATACTGTCATAGCCAAAGTATGTTCTTGTAATCAGTATGTAATGTTATTCTAGTTGTATTATTTGGAAGAAGTTCACTTGTGTGTTCAAGCCTCAAAGAATGCTTTTTGGATGACAACATGAATAAAGGTTACTGTCCTAAAGCTGTGACAGTAAGATTACAAGAAGACAGAATGTTGCAAGTCACGACAGCATATTCACTCTGACAGCAACATTGGCGGAAGACTACGCGACAGCAACTATTGCCCTCGACAGCAAGTTTGGGATCCTCGACAGCACTCTATGCGGGGAACTCATACTATCACCAAAAGATCATTCCTGTGACAGCAAGCTTTGCGGCAAAAGTAACTGTCTCAATAAAGATCCTTATGCTAGGTATCTTTCTCAGTCAAATCCCGTGACAGTTTAAATGTTCAAGAAACAGGCGTGATGCAGCATCCCTAAGCTGCACCAAGTCTGCAAGACTACGACAGAAGCTTCAAGGCACTACAAATCAAAAGCGAATCAATTCAAGAGCAAGGTCAAGTCTTTATCTGCTGAATTGGTTTAGCTGGAAATAGAATGAATCTAGGTTGCTTTCTTTGTAATGTTTATCTGACATGTTAGCAATTTAGGAAAGTCACATGGGTAAGACAATTTGTAAGAAGCTGCCACTTGACAGTGACAGCAGCTTTACAAACCCGTGACTGATAGTGATAGGGTTAGTCATATACCTACTATCAACTCATTCTAAAGATGTAACGAAGACAAGTAAGTGTCTGTGAAGAAAACCCGAAGCTCGAGAATTCTTTCTTGAGGTTGTAGCAACACTTTGCAAAATAAATAAAACATTTATTTTGTGAATCTTGTTCTTACTAAATACTGTTCGTGATTGCATATATTGCTGATAACGTTTAATCTTGATTTTAGTTGTTGAAATTTAGATTGAATTTTATCAGTATTGCATTCATCCCCCCCCCTTCTGCAATACACAAGGACTAACAACTGGTATCAGAGCGTTCAGATTAACATACATATCTGAGATCCCGGAGAAAATGCAGAAATCAAACAGTATCAAGATCCCAGCTTTTGATAAAGAGAACTACAGCATTTGGAAAAGAAAAATCTTGTTGTTTATCAAAGCTGCAAATCCACTATACCCAGGTATACTCGAGAATGGTCCTTTCATTCCAAGAAAGGAAATTGAAGCCACAACAGTGAATGGTGAGATTATTCCTGCACATTGGGTTCCCAAAGATCCCTCAGAATTCTTGGAACCTGAAAAGGAGAAAATGGTGCTAGATGATCATTTGCAACTTATCTTGCTCGATTCTCTCACACTGGATAAAGCCATGTGTGGAAGTGTAATAAGCTGCACATCAGCCAAGGAGATGTGGATCAGGTTAGCCTTACTCTGTGAAGGAAGTGAAGAGGTTAAGGGCAACCAAAGGCAAATTCTAATATCTCAATATGAGGCATTCATGGCCAAGCCTGGTGAAGACTTAACCTCCATGTTCGAAAGGTTCAGTAAGCTCTTAACTGAATTACAAATACATGGCAAGTACTATGACAGAAAAGAATTAAACGTCAAGTTCCTGCTCACACTGCCTGATCACCTTGAACACAAGACAACAGCCATACGAGAAGGAAGAGATCTCAACACTATAACCTTTGAGACACTTTATGGTATTCTGAAATCCTATGAACTCGAACTCTTTCAAAAGAGAGCCATACAAAGTGGAACAAGGAACAAGATGGCTAATATGTCAAGTGCCCTAGTAGCACATGTGCCAAGGATCACACAGCCAAGTGAAGTACCACAGATCACACAATCAACCCCAACACAGACCTTGAAGATAGAAGAGGTGGTTGAAGATGATGAGAAAGTGGTACTACAGATTAAAGATGTGGAAGATGAAGACTTCTACACAATGGAGGAACTGGAAAGCATGGACAACCCTACTATGGCTTACATGGCCAAGAAGTTCAAGAACTTTAGGTTCAAGAAGGATAGGTCATACAAGCCTCAAGGCCAAGCATCCAAGTTCAGCAAAGGAAGCTCATCAAAGGCTGCTGTGGGAAGTTCAACCAAAGGAGGATACAAAACTGGATTTGTGGATAGATCAAAGTTCAAATGTTACAACTGTGGAGAACCTGGTCATTTTGCTACTGAATGCAAAAGACCCAAACAGGTTCAAAGATATGAGAAAGGAACTGGTGGATACTCTAAGAAAAATCAAGGTAGAGCCTATGTGGCTGAAGGAAAGTGTTGGGATGATTCTGATGATGAAGAAGAGGAAGAATATGTTAACCTAGCTCTCATGGCTAGCACTGATGAGGTAGCATCAACTCCTTCAAGTCAGGTACCTTCACTTGTCTTACTTGATATGTCTACTGATGAGTATAAGAAAACCATTAAAGACTTAAGTGCTGAAATGTTCAATGTATATACTAGCTTGTCTGCTGCTAATGAGGAAATCTCTAGAGTAAGTAAGCTAAATGAAACACTTCAGTCTGAAAATGATTCTCTTTTTCTCAAAACCAGTTCTCTAGGCTCCTTAGCTCAAGAGAATGCCAAACTTAAAAATGAATTAAAATGTGCTAAGGAGGTTGAGGAATTCCTGAGGAATGAGATTGCTGAAAATGAATTTAAGATTAAGGCCTACAGAAACTCATCAAAGATACTTCAGGATTACAATGATAAGCATACAGAAAATCAGTCTGTTGGTATAGGTTTTTCTTATGGTAGAAGACCTGGAAAGGAAACTGTGATTCAAGATTGTCCTGGAATAGCTGCTGTCAAACCCACCATTCTCAAGAAAGTTAAAACTCCTATTTTCAAAGCTGCTGAAATTGAGTTTGATGAAGAAGCCATGCTCATCAAACAAGAAATTCTTGATGAGGATGAAGGTGTTGACAGCACATTCAAGGAAGGAAAGGATACTGTCACAATCCCCAAGACAGTAAACTTACCAAGCGATCAGACAGTAAGTTCAAAGGATGCTGTCACGATTGGCAAGACAGAATCTTTCAAAGATACTGTCAAGAATGATTCCAAGACAGTAACTCTCAAACCTTCTGTCAAGACAGTAGGATTAAAAGATACTGTCAAGGATAGTTCGACAGCAACTTCTGAACATACTGTCAATCCAGTGACTCCCAAGTCTAGGAACAGGAATGGTAAGGTAGGTGTCAACAAAGGAAATGGATACACTAATGTTGGAGGTGCTTCTAGGAAACTATGCAATAACTGTGGATCTACACATCACTTAACACATGTTTGTAAGAAACCAATTGAGGATAAGATCAATGCAACTGAACTCAATGGTAACTTACACAGAACCCCCCTTATGCATAGAACTATGAGTGTCTGTAATAACATTGATTGTATGCCATGCAAAATCACTGCCATGAGTACATGCTTTAACTTACCTGTTCTCTCTACTGAAAAATGCTCATACCTAAACACTGTTGAGACTTCTGAGCCTGCTGGCAACAGCAAGAAGGCTTCATCCACTAAGAAAAGGACCAAGTCCAATTCTAAACCTAAGTGGGTGAAAAGAGAAGTCAAACAGGAAGTCTTTGATAATGCTTGTGATGTTGTGACCGGAAGAAACTCAGGGAACACTGAAACTGCAGGACCCAACAAAGATTGGGTACCATATGCAACTTAGAAACATTCTGTTTTGCAGGGTAAGAAGAAAAATCAGGTCATGTGGATAATTGACAGTGGTTGCTCAAGACACATGACAGGTGATAAAGCCCTGCTATCACATTATGTAGAGAAAGCTGGCCCAATCATAACCTTTGGAGACAACAGCAAGGGTTACACAGTGGGATATGGCTGTCTGGAAATTGGAAATGTTGTCATTGAAGATATTGCTCTTGTGGATGGATTGAAGCACAACCTACTCAGTGTCAGCCAATTCAGTGACAGAGGATTTAAGGTTGATTTTGACATGATGGTTTGCAACATCTATCACAAGAAGGATGGAAGCCTCTCTCTAAAAGGGGTCAGAAAAGGAAGCTTGTTTGTTGCTGATCTAAGCTCAACAAAGAAGGATAAAGTTTACTGTTTTTACAGTAAGGCTACTGTTGGTGACAGTATGCTTTGGCACATGAAGCTCTCACATCTCAACTTCAAGACAATGAATATTCTGATGAAGAAGGAGTTAGTGAGAGGTTTGCCCCAACAGGAATTCTGTCAAGAAGGACTGTGTGAAGATTGTCAAATGGGCAAACTGAGAAGAGCTGTGCACAAGTCCAAACAAGTAAACACCAACACAGAAGCACTCAAGTTAATTCACATGGACCTCTTTGGACCAGTCAATGTACCATCTATGGCCAGAAAGAGGTATGCCTTGGTAATGGTGGATGATTACTCAAGGTATACTTGGGTGAAATTTCTTGAATCCAAAGATGAAGCTGCTCAAGTGATTATTGATCAAGTCAGAGTTCTTGATAGAACCCCAAACTCAAAAGTTCAAATCTTGAGGAGTGACAATGGTACAGAATTCAGAAATGCCACTCTTGGAAATTTCTGTAAAAATGAAGGAATTGTACAACAATTCTCTGCTGCAAGAACTCCACAGCAGAATGGAGTTGTAGAAAGAAAGAACAGGACTCTCATTGAAGCAGCTAGAACTATGTTGCATGATGCTAAGTTGCCAACATATTTCTGGGCTGAAGCTATCAACACAGCCAGTTATACTCAGAACAGAACCATGATCAACAAAACTCATGCAAGTACTCCTTACTGTCTGCTAACTGGAAAGAAACCTACTGTCAAATATTTTCATGTGTTTGGGAGCAAATGCTTTATGATGAAAGACAACCATGAGAAGAAAGGAAAATTTGACACCAAGGCTTTTGAAGGATTATTCATGGGTTACAACACAGAAAGGACTGCCTACAGAGTTTATGTCATAGAACACAGGATTATTGAAGAAAGTGTTAATGTCACATTTGATGAAACCAAGTTTCCAGGACTGCATGAAGAAGGAAAGATGCAGACATTTAGATTTGAGAATCAAGGATACCTGGAAGCTGAGGAGATTGTAGATGAAGAACCTAGCTTCACTCAAATTGTTGAAGTTGACAAAGATGCTGTCAACACCACTACTGTCATTCAAACTCCAGCTCAATCACACACCATAACATCTAACATTCAGAACAGTGTTGACTCTGGAGACAATGAAGAACATGGTGGAGACAATGAAATTGATGAGCATTCAACTCAACAAGCTGAAGCAAATGTTCCTGCTCAATCAAGTAGCTTGCCCAGAATCACCAGGTGGACCAAGGACCACACAAATGACCTTATAATTGGTGATCCCAATTCTGGTGTGAGGACAAGGAACAAAGTCTCTGCTGACAGCATGTTCTCATGCTTCCTGTCACAAATGGAACCCAAGACAATTGATGAAGCATTGTTGGATTCTGACTGGGTGATAGCCATGCAAGAAGAGCTAAATCAGTTTGAAAGAAACAATGTATGGAGATTGGTTCCAAGACCTAAGGGAAAGTCAGTTATTGAGACCAAGTGGGTTTTCAGAAACAAACTTGATGAAAATGGATTGGTGACAAGGAACAAAGCAAGGCTAGTGGCTAAAGGTTACTGTCAACAGGAGGGAATAGATTATGATGAGACATTTGCTCCTGTTGCCAGACTTGAAGCTATAAGAATCTTTCTAGCTTATGCTGCACACTGCAACTTCAAAGTATTTCAGATGGATGTCAAAAGTGCCTTTCTAAATGGAGAACTGGAAGAAGAAGTGTATGTGGAACAGCCACCAGGGTTTGAGGATGCTGACATGCATAACTTTGTGTACAAACTCTTCAAAGCTTTGTATGGACTAAAGCAAGCACCCAGGGCATGGTATGACACACTTTCCACCTTTCTTCTGGAAAACCAGTTTACCAGAGGAGTTGTGGACAAGACACTTTTCTACAAGCATCATGGCAAGGACATCATTCTGGTACAAATCTATGTGGATGATATCATTTTTGGTTCTACAAATGAGAAGCTGTGTGAGAAGTTTTCCCATCTCATGAGCAACAAATATGAGATGAGCATGATGGGAGAATTGTCATTCTTTCTAGGGTTACAAATTCTTCAACAAACTGATGGAATCTTCATAAGTCAAGCTAAGTATATCAAGGAACTTCTCAAAAAGTTCAACTTGGAAGATTCATCTCCTGCAAGGACACCAATGTCCACAACAACTAGTCTGGATCTTGATCCTAAAGGAAAGAAAGTTGACTCAAGCACTTATAGAGGCATGGTAGGATCCCTCCTATACCTAACAGCTAGCAGACCTGACATCATGTTTGCTACATGTCTTTGTGCAAGGTTTCAAAGTGATCCAAAGGAGTCACACTTGGTAGCCATCAAGAGAATCTTTAGATACTTAAAAGGCACTCCTAACCTAGGCCTTTGGTATCCTAAGAATACTGGATTTGATCTGATTGGCTACTCAGACTCAGACTATGCTGGATGCAAGATTGACAGAAAAAGTACTACTGGTAGCTGTCAATTTCTTGGTGGAAGATTGGTATCATGGTTTAGCAAGAAGCAGCATTCAGTTTCTACCTCAACAGCAGAAGCTGAGTACATTGCTGCAGGCAGTTGCTGTGCACAAATTCTATGGATGAAAAGTCAACTTCTAGATTATGGTCTAGTGTTAAGAGATATTCCTATTTACTGTGACAACACTAGTGCCATAGCCATCTCAGACAATCCAGTTCAACACTCTAGGACAAAGCACATTGATATAAGACATCACTTTATCAGAGAGCATGTTGAACAAGGAACTGTGAAGCTGATTTATGTCCCAACTGACAAGCAACTTGCTGACATCTTCACTAAGCCATTGGATGAAGCAACCTTCAACAGGTTGGTAAGTGAATTGGGAATGCTGAATCTGGTATGTTAATTTACTAAGGTTTCTAAATTTTCAATTTTTCTTATTGAAGCTCATGACAGCAACTTCAAACCTGCTGTCAAGAGAAGTTACTGTCTACGTGGTTTATGTCTGTTATGTGACAGCATGTGTTGATTTGACTTCTCATGTCAGTATTGTGTGCCAGTCTCATACTTTTAAACCGTGTATGACTTTAATGTGGTTATCCGTTAAGTTTGAGAGTTAAAAATCTGTTCCATTGGACTTTCACACTCTTTTGCATTAATCTGTAGGATTAAAGGAGGACACGACCATTAATTACTTTTGTGGTAGTTGTATGGGTACTCTAACTATTGACCATTAGACTTTAATCCTTAGACGGTTTTGCCTATAAATTAACCTTAGGTTTCACCAGTCTGCTCTCAGTTTTAAAGTAAATAATGGAAAACAAAGTAGGAATTGAAGTTGGTCTAAAGAAGTGTGATAGTGAACCAGACAATGAAGAGATCGACGAGCTCTTTGAAATGTTGTTGGATGCCATGGATGAGATTGATGAGGAAAAGGAGGCCAAGGCTAAGGAAGAAGAAGCCAAGGCTGTGGAAGAAGAGAAGGAGCTTCAGGCCCTTCTTGAAAAAGAAGGCCGCTCTGAAGAAGAGATTAAGGAAGAAGTCTTAGAACTAGTTAATAAAATCATAGAATAATGTACTAAATGTTCAATTTTCATGATTTTATTAATAATAAAAGTTCCTGTTTATGTGGTTATTGAGTTTATGATTTGTCTGTGTTAATTGCTTAATATCTGTGTTCAAAAGATTTCATTGCTAAATCCATAATTTGTCAATATTAAGTTAAGTATATGAATCAAGCATTCTAATAAGTTCATGACAGAACCATTTCCTAATCGAAGTTACTGTCGTTAAGAAGGATACTGTCATGTGTTTCTTGACAGCAACCTTCTTGACAGCAGGAAAAGACTTTCTGTCAAGACTTGTAAAGGATACTGTCATTCATATGCTTAACGGTGACAGCAAGTTTTTGCGCAATAGTTGCTGTCGCGCAAAACCTACTGTCACCACCACTTCTTACTGACAGATTGTTTCTAGCGCACAGGTTACTGTCAACAATAGTGGACCGTTGTAATTGGATATTCACCCCACGATTGACAGTGAATAACGGGCAGTAACTCACGTGTTAAGAGAGTGGGTTAAGACACGTCCTTTAACTCCACTTTTTGAGCAAACGTTTGAGACACCCATATTTATTCTCCAGTTACTCAGACGTATCACTCTCACAAAACTCAAGGCAAAATACTTTTCTTCAAGCAAAAAGCTACTTTCTCACCTTCTTCTTTTCTTGAAATCTCCATGGCCCCCAAACAGTCTCTCACTCAAACAAACTTTGCTGGCATCTTTTCCCCAAATGATGCTGGTGAAGGTTTCAAAGGACTGGTGTTTTTCTTGAACAAGTCCTATCTTCGTTCAGCCATTACCTCAACTCCACATCTCGACTTAGACAAACTTGAGGAATTTTGGCGAACTGCTGTTGCTCTAACTGTGGGTGAAAACCCGGCTATTCAATTCAAGATTAATGGGCAACAATACATTCTCACAGCTGAGGTCATCAATACTGCTCTTGGAATTACACTGGACGAAGGACAAAACTTTGCTCCATTTGCTAATGATGACACTCTGAAGAAGCTCTTCTTGAAGATTGGGTATGCAGGCCCTATTCTCGAAGAGGGAACAACCAAGTGGTACCCGTCTGGTGAAATGGACAGGAAGTATCTAAGGAAGGAGTGGAGCATGATATTTGATGCAATGGTCAAGGTGTTCTCTACCAAGTCCATAGGCTGGAATGGGATACCCTCCTACATCAAGAAACTGACACATTCTCTTGTCCATGGATACAAGGTGAATGTTGGAGCTTTCCTCATGGCCCAACTCAACGCTGCCATAGGTAAGAAGGTATCAATCTACCCTCGCTTTCTTATGATGTGTATCAATTCTTTCTGTGATTTTAATAATGATGCCCCTCGTCTAGAGGTTTGCGCTGTCTTGAGAAAGAACACACACACACTGTTATCTTCACAGGATCTAAATGCACATATTCCACTTTGCTTCACTCAGCACATGGTTAATCAAGTGTCCAACCTTGATTATCCATTACCTACTGGTTATGATTCGTTTTCTCTTGAGGATGAAGCTGGATTAGACTCAAATTCAGTTAACCCCCATTCAACACCATACACTCAGCCTAGGCCCTCTAGACTTCCCAAAGCCCAAAGAGAAGCCTTGCAAGAATCCAGAAAAAGATCCTTAGAAGCTGATGTTGGTGGTAGCTCTGTTAGTCGAGAGGGAGACACTGCACCTAGTGCAGCAAATAAGGAAGGTAGTCACACAGAACCCACAGTGGTTCCCCCTGAGCCTAAGAAGAAGAGAGCTAGGAGGACCAAAACCACTGTCAGCCACCCTGCAGTCTCCCAAAAGACTGTAGAGGAAACCAGGGAAATAAACTCCTCCCTAGATGTGCCTTCTCAACAAGGTGCTTCTATTGAAATTGGCCTGTCTCCCAAGGCACCCTGTACAGAGTCTGCACAAACTCATGGTTCCCAACCTGAGAAACCCCCACTTGAAGAAACACACAGTGAGTTAGGGCACAGTGAGGATTTCTCCACTCCTATTGATGGTTCACATGTTTCATCTGTGAATCAGCCCCCACTCTCTACTACACTTTCACCTTCTTCCTTCCCTACACATTCTTTTGTTTCTTCTCCACAACCTAGAGAAGGGGACAGTCCCAACCCTTCAGGTTTTGATCATCCATCTCCAATCATGGATGAGCCCCCCTCTAGTGGTCCACAAGAACCCATTTCTCAAAGTGAGATGGACACCACTCCTCCAAACACTGAGCTAGGGCAAAGTGGTATTTTGTCAGAAACTGAAACAGCCAACACTTTGTCTGACCTCCAAGGAGCATCTTACCTTCAGGAAGATGCTGTCACAGCCTCTGTTGCTGTCAAAGACACTGGGGATGCTACTGTCCTGGGCACAGCTACTGTCAAAGGTGGAGAGAAAGATGCTGTCACTACAGAACATACTGTCACTCCACCTCCCAAAGATGCTGTCATGCCAGAACCTGCTGTCCAGTCTACAACTGACAGTAACATTCCTCCCAAAGATGCTGTCAAGTCCTCCCAGCCTAATTTTGATGCTGTACTTGTTGAGGATGCCTCTGATGATGACCTACCTCTTGCCAAACTCCTAAAGGTACATTCTAAATCTTCTCCTTCCATGCATGTCAGTACTGCTCATACCCATGCATCTAGGTTGAGTGAGGGTGTGCAAAAGAAAAGAGAGATAAAAGAAAAGAGAGGTGAGCATAAAAATGAGAGGCAGCCAAATGAGCTGGCAAAAGGAGAGGGACTTGAGCATGTCCAGAGAGATATTGAGGGAGCCCACACTATTCAGGCTCTAGGCCTTGAGAGTCAAACTGTGAGGGGTGATGAGATCACTCAAAAACACCCTGAGAGTGTGAGAACCCCCATAGCCTCCAAGCCCCTGTCTTTTCCTTCCCCTCCAAGAAGGTTAAGGTCTGGTGGCCCCTCTGCTACCTTTGGTAACAGGATTGCAGCTCTTGAAGGACAGTGTGCTACTTTGGACTCCAAGCTGGACTCTCTCTCTCAACTGGTGGTTGATGGTTTTGCTGCTACTCAACTCTCTATTCAGTTCCTTATTGACCTGGTAGCTGCCAACTCAACTAAGGGGGAGAAGGTAGCAAGATCAGAATCAATGCCTATTCAAGAATCAGGTGGAACTCAGGGGGAGCCTGTAGCTGTGAAGACCAGAGGGGGAGCTAAAAGGAAAGCAATGTCTAAGGGGGAGCAAGTCCAACCAAGCAGTGGACAACCAAAGGATAAAGCTGAAGAGCTTGTTGAAGTTGACTTGGATGGAGAAAGAGTGTTGATGTCTAAGGCAACTCAAGATGCAATGCAAAGAAGACCTGCATCTAGACATCCAATTCTACCTCCTGTGACAATCAGAGAGCCAACTCCAGCAACTCAAGAATCTGCTCTACAAAGAAGATGGAGAGAAATGGAGGAACAAAACAAACTTGGGAAAGGTAAAGGGAAACTGCCTGAATCCATCCATAAAGGAACTACTTGGTCCAATGGTACTGAGTATGATCAAGAGGAAGCCAATGTCTTGATGGTGGATTACAGGGAGAGCACATTACACAACCATGACAGTGAGTTTAGCAGTGTGGTGGAAGAAGCAATGAATGCTCCTAGCAACCGTCCAACCAACACCACAACTCTGTTAAAGGAACAAATTATCAGTGTCAGTGTAATGGTGAATGATGAGAAAAGATGGGCTGTAAGTATTTATCTAACTTCTGGCATATCTTATTTCATCACAATGCAACTATTGCAGAGTCTGCCAGCAAAGGTGTTGTGTGCTTTGAAGGGAAAGATCAGGGCAACTCAAACACCATTCAATGAAATATTGGATATGCAAATCCAGAACCTGATCATACAGAAGCTACCTGAAGTCTACTCAAATCCACCAAGTGTTTTCTACAGGTCTGAAACTAAGGATGGCACAAGAAGGAACAGCTTCATGAATATTGGTAGCCCATCCAGAATGGAAACCAAGTCAATTCTGAAGGTACTAGATGGAATACTCAGTTCAAATGCCAATCCAGGAAGAGTTCATGCTGTTCAAGAAATCTACAAAATGCTGGTGTTGAGAGACAAGGCACTGGGAGCTAAAATGAAGGAGCTAATCACTAGAGCCAATGCCAAAAGAAATGATCAAGGTGGAAGCTGCTTCTATAACATTCCTCCCCATGATGATGATGATGATGAAGATGGTGAGGATGGAGGTGGTGAAGCTTCTGGAAATGCTGGAAATGCTGGTGGAAGTAATTCTGGGAATACTGGTATTCAATCTCAGAATGAAGGCAATGAAGAAACTCCTAGCCAAGAAAAGAAAGATGCTGGTGCAACAGATGAAGAGGAGTCAAGAATACTGGAAGCTTTGGAGGCAAGCATTCTTAGATGTGCTATTGACTGCATAAATGCTGAAAAAGATGCTGTCACCAAAGGTACTGTCGACAAAGATACTGTCATAGAAGATGCTATCTTGAAAGATGCTGTCGACAAGGATACTGTCAAGGAAGGTTCTGTCAAGGATGAAACCAAGGCTACTGTCAAGTCCAAAAGACTGAAAGCTAAAGCTAAGGCATGGTTTACTAGACAGAAGCCAACAGGGAAGCACAAGTACTCAGGAAAGGAAAAGGCCACTGGATTTGGCAGGAATCTCAAAAAGCCAATTCAATCAATTCCTCCCAACAGTCTCAAGATTCAACAAATGCAATCAAGAGAAATCAAGAGCGTTGAGGTTAAGCTGGATGCAAATCAAGAGGCCACTGAGTACATTCTGTGGTGGGCAGAATCAAGGTCAGCCAAGATTGACAAGGACTTCAATCTGGTAGCCACATCAACCAAGAACAGCACATCAACCATAGATAAAAGAAGAATTGATTTCTTCTACCTGGAAAGAATGGTAGAGTTGCTGGAGAGCTATGATGATGTTTCAGAGGCTGTCATGGAACATGTTCTAAAATATCAGGCAGATAGGGATGCTGAATTTTATCAGAAATTTGGCTATAACTTTGCAGATTTTGATGATGCTGATATTCTTACTGATCTCCCGGCCTCTCCTATACCATACCACTGGTACTATGAGTTTGATGACTTACCCACAGAAGAAGGGCAAGCCCAACCAACTCAGGAAGGGCAACCCAAGCCAAGCAAAGGACCTGAATCTTCTACTAAATCTCAAGCTCAGACAGAACTTGATAAGAAGGAAGCTGAATTACTAGAAATTCACAAGGCCTCTAACAAGGCAGAAAGTGAAGCTCCAAATTATCAACCATGTATGCTGGAAAATCCCCTAAGAGTCAAGTTCCTAAAAGAAGAAATCTATGTTTGCAGCTTGCATAAGCTCAAAACATCCATTCTGAAGGATTTACAGTATATGGTAGCTGGTTCAGTTCACCCCTTGGAACAGATTTGTTCCTATGAGATAGAGAAGTTATTGGAAGGGAGAAAAGGAGAAGACTCAAAGCTGGACAAGCAAAGAAGGAAGTCTCTCAATGCTTATCCTGGAAGAAGATTCAAGCTCATTAATGAAGAACTTCATTTCAGAACTTATCCATATGATATAGAGCAATGGCTGAATCTCAGGGATGTTAGCTCTCTCATATCTCCTTCCATAAAGAAGATCATTGATGAAGTAGAGGATGATGCAGTGTCTGCTGCTGAAATTTCTCTTGTAGAAAGTCTAAGAAGCTGCTTGGCAGAAGCTCTCAAAAGAGAGGATGCAGCAAGACAGAAGAGGAAATCTCAAGCTAAGTGAAAATTCTTGAATTCTGATCTTGTTAGTTAAGTTGTCAGCACATATTGTAAATTTGCTGTTATTTTCCATAAAAACAAATTGGGGGAGATTGTTGAGATTTATGGGTGATAGCATAGAAACAACTTAACTTTGATAGTACTTAATTTTTTAAATTAAGTAGAACATACTGTCATAGCCAAAGTATGTTCTTGTAATCAGTATGTAATGTTATTCTAGTTGTATTATTTGGAAGAAGTTCACTTGTGTGTTCAAGCCTCAAAGAATGCTTTTTGGATGACAACATGAATAAAGGTTACTGTCCTAAAGCTGTGACAGTAAGATTACAAGAAGACAGAATGTTGCAAGTCACGACAGCATATTCACTCTGACAGCAACATTGGCGGAAGACTACGCGACAGCAACTATTGCCCTCGACAGCAAGTTTGGGATCCTCGACAGCACTCTATGCGGGGAACTCATACTGTCACCAAAAGATCATTCCTGTGACAGCAAGCTTTGCGGCAAAAGTAACTGTCTCAATAAAGATCCTTATGCTAGGTATCTTTCTCAGTCAAATCCCGTGACAGTTTAAATGTTCAAGAAACAGGCGTGATGCAGCATCCCTAAGCTGCACCAAGTCTGCAAGACTACGACAGAAGCTTCAAGGCACTACAAATCAAAAGCGAATCAATTCAAGAGCAAGGTCAAGTCTTTATCTGCTGAATTGGTTTAGCTGGAAATAGAATGAATCTAGGTTGCTTTCTTTGTAATGTTTATCTGACATGTTAGCAATTTAGGAAAGTCACATGGGTAAGACAATTTGTAAGAAGCTGCCACTTGACAGTGACAGCAGCTTTACAAACCCGTGACTGATAGTGATAGGGTTAGTCATATACCTACTATCAACTCATTCTAAAGATGTAACGAAGACAAGTAAGTGTCTGTGAAGAAAACCCGAAGCTCGAGAATTCTTTCTTGAGGTTGTAGCAACACTTTGCAAAATAAATAAAACATTTATTTTGTGAATCTTGTTCTTACTAAATACTGTTCGTGATTGCATATATTGCTGATAACGTTTAATCTTGATTTTAGTTGTTGAAATTTAGATTGAATTTTATCAGTATTGCATTCATCCCCCCCCCCCCCTTCTGCAATACACAAGGACTAACAATAGTTCTGATCATTCTCAAGAGGAGTTATTTGAGAGTCAAGCAAACTCTGATGAGCTAAGAGAGGTCAATCGAGCTACAACTGAGCATTTTCAAGATATGTACTACAATAGATGGGCTGCTGCAGATTGTATCTTTTCAGCACAGAGGGCTGCTGATTTTCTTGGTGATTCTGTGAAGACGATTTCAACTCCTGATATTCTTACAAGTCTGAAGGCTACTGTGATTCAAATTAAATCTCTCCACAACAGATTTGATGAGTCTCATAAGGAAGTCACTGCTTTGAGGAATGAAGTTGGTCTGCGAGATCTCACTCTGAAGAATGATAGAACTTATTACAATTCCATGTTTAAGAAGCAAGCTAAGGACTCTGATGACATTCAGAAGAGGCTTGGGAAAGTTGAGGACAACCAGACTGCTATGTCTGCCCAACTGACATCAATTTCTAATGCAATTGAGTTGTTGACATCAGTACTACTTTCTGATGATGTCAAAAAGGGGGAGAGTGTACCAAGTGACAAATGCAAAGACACTCAAACTCTGAGACGGAGGGATGATGGTAATGATGGTGGAAACAAGGGAGATGGAAAGAGCTTAAAGAGAAATGCTGATAGCAGACTACTTTCAAGAAGATCAAACTCTGATAAAAGATCAAACTCTGGAAAGGGAATTGCAAACTCTGCCAGTGGTTCAAGATACAAAAGTTTGATAATCTCTGATAAGCCATCTACTGATGAGGAAATTGCTGCCAAGGTGTTTATGGCAGAACATGGAAAAGGTATTACAATTGAAGATATCCAAGCTGAAGAGCAAATGCTTGCTGAAGAACACAAGAAGAATATTGAAGCTGGAATCTACAAGAAGAAGGTAATCAAGGCTCCTAGAAAGAAAGAAAAAGGAATTGTTATCAAAGAGAATGTAAACTCTGATCAGAGTTTACAGTACTCAAGGAGGCCTGTGATTAAAAATGCTGACAAAGGAAAAGGTAAACTGGTAGAAGAAGAACAGTTACCTAAGAAGATTTATTCAACCTCTGACATTGCTCAAGTTGAAACAAGATTAGCTAAATCAACCTCTGACGCTGCTCAAGTTGATGTTTCTACTAAAGTTATGACAACCTCTGACGTTGCTCAAGTTGTACAGAAATCTACACAACTTCCAGGATTCAGCAAACCTAAAATTCTTGAAGAATTAAAACTTGAAGCTGTGAAATTCTCAGAAACCAGAACTGTATTGGGAAAAGAAGCTTTTGATAAATCTGGACTGGGATCACACAGAGAGAGAAGAATAAATAACAGATCTCAAGACAACATTTCACTGGCAGAATCTGGTATTGGGGTTACACAAGAAAACCTTGATAAGTTAGAATCTGTTCAGTTGATTTTTCACAAAGTATTGAAGAAACAGTTTTTGTTATACTTCATGAGTGATGGAAGAGTTTATAAAGTTGGAGAATCTGATGTTAATCTCAAATCATGGGAAGAACTGGAATATGTACTTTATCTTCTACAAGTCAAAAACAGACATACTCATGATGTTGCTCAAGTTTTGAGAGAAAAGATGCTGAGATCTAAAGCTATGCTTGGAGGAGGAGTATCAAGTGTCTACATTCCAAAGTATAGGAATCATACTGGAAAGATAGTGGAGATGAAGAGGAACAGTGCTAGACTTAGAACTGCACTTGGAATAAAAACTTTGGAATTTAACTTGGAGTCAGACAAGTCATATTTTATTCGGCTAGGAAATGATATGAGAAGAAATAGCATATATTCTCTAAGAGCTGCTATCTATCAAACGGGAGAGAGTGATTCAGAACTTAAAGAGCTAAAAGAGATTATGGTGGATGAGCTAGAGAAGGCTGAAAGAAGATTGCTGATTGATTATCTAAGGACAGTACCTGATATTGAAGAAGTCAAGTAAAGTCTGACTGTAAGTTTTTATGTTTTCTGTTCTAAGTTAAATTTAAACTCTGTTTTAAAGTTAAACTCTGATATATTTTAAACACTGCATTTGTTATATGTTTTGACATCATCAATTATCTTTTTAACTTGTACATTTTAATATGAACAAGTTGGGGGAGATTGTTAGATATAATTGCTGACGTTTGTTCATCAGTGTTTAAGTACCAGGTACATATCAGAGTTTATATAGAAGCCAGTCAGAGTTTGATAAAGTCTGAATGGGTGAAGAGTCTACAAGGAAGCCGGTCAGAGTTTGTTAAAGTCTGACAGGGTGATAGTTGACTTAGCTGTCGGTGCAAAGATAAAGATTCTAGAAGCAATATATTCTGAAGATAGAAAGAAGCAGAATATATTGATACAGCTAAGGAGACTGGACAGAAGACTGAAGCAATCCTTAATTGATAATAATTGTATAGCTGATTTATAGGAGTATCAATTAGATAAGGATTGTATGTAGCTGTGTACTATATAAACACAGATAGGTTATCCCTAGAAGGGACGCGAACATAGAATTATTATTCTTGTAACCTAGTAGCTCTTTGTGATTCATTAACATCACTAAGAGAGAATTATTTAATATAATTCAGTTTGTTGATTTACAAACCTGTGTTCTTGATTGTTATTCTCATACATACTTGATTACATATTGTGTATTCGGCCTAACATCAACACTGATTGAGATACGTAGGAATCTTGTGAGGACCGATTTAGTCACGAAACACAAGAGCAGCCATTAAAGCTCGAAGCTCTCTTAAGCCCTAGCAATTAATTTACAAATACACTTTTTAATCCATAACATTTGGCGCCGTCTATGGGAAGACAACATCAACCATGGCAAACACACGAAGAACAACTCGAGATACTCAAACTTCTGAGGAGCTTCCTATCACCTCTGAGGCTGATACTCTCGGAAATCAACCACCGCCAACTACTGGCATTCAAGGGGCGAATATCCCCCTCACCACCACTCAAGGACCTGAAATCCCAATTTCGATTGAAGGGACGAATACCCTACAGATGGTCATTCATGGATCTAATCCACAAGAGACCGCTCACCAGCAACCAATCACGACCTCCCCACTGCTCATGAATGCACCAAGTGGTCTTCAACTCCATACTACTGATCTTCCTCAATACGCAACTCAAACTTTGGGGATGCCAAGTTATGGCATGCCCCCTCGACCCATGGCGGGCGGTAGTGGTCTCAATCCCACCTACCACGAGGCATACGTTCCTCCTTATATACAAGGTCTGGGACCCCAAAATCTACAAACTCAAACTCGAAGGACCTATTTGATTCGAGATTACTCGGAACCCTACACCGAGGATGAGAATGACTCAACTGGAGAAGAAAGGGATGTTGCCCCAAGGAGAAGACGTTCTTCTCAAACAAATCGGGAACAATCCCAAACTACTAAGGAAAAGATTGCGTCCCATGAGGCAGAGGCTGCAAGGCTCAAAACATTATTGGCAGAGGAGGAAGCAGCAAGAGCACAATGAGTCCCTGTGATTAATTTGGACCCGACACCAAGAAGAACCAAGAGGGCTGAAGCCCCAAGGGGTGATCCTGGTGTTTTGTTGCCCCTAGGAGATCCTGATGATCCTACACCACCATTCACTCAAGACATCATGAAAGCTACCATATCCAGGAAATGTAAGATGCCAACGATTAAAGCTTATGATGGAACGGGAGATCCCGCGAATCATGTAAGAACCTTCTCTAATGCACTGCTGTTGCAGCCAACCAATGATGCGGTCAAGTGTAGGGCGTTTCCACAAACCTTGGCAGGCATGGCCCAACGTTGGTATAGCCGTCTTCCTCCCAACTCTATTGGGTCTTTCAAAGAACTAAGCAAAGCATTCATCAACCAATTTGTTAGTGGAAGGGTGCATGAGAAAAGTTCTGCATCACTCATGGGAATCCAGCAAGGAAAGAATGAAGCTTTAAGGGATTATATCAATCCTATAAATACGTATTTAGGATCAATTTTCTCAATTAATTATATTTAGAGATGCTCTTAGTTGTTACCAAAACATAAAAATACATGTAACCATTCTGCAACATAGTACATCCCACGACCTTCTACTTTGTACACACTTTACATAAACGGCGAGTAGGACAATCTTCAACTCTAGAGCTAGAATCAACTTACAAAAATTCAAATGCAAACTCGTAAAAGACTTAGATTTAACATTGAGTTGTTTTGTTATTCTGTTTATATATTCATTTGACAAATTAAATTGTTCTCTTGAGTATGCTCTCTTGCCTGCAAAACAAAGTTTCTCGTTTCCAGTTTCCTATATGATTTATCAGAACCCTGTTCAATTAGGGGCAGTGTAAACTGTAAAGAGTCAAATCTTCCTTGTAGAAACTACAAAGTGAGCTTCATAGTGTCACTAATTCGAAAAACCTTAGGGTTTGGATTTCTAAAGCAAGTAGATATATGCAAGATGATGCACCTGTTTTTCCTCAACAACCCTAATATAATCCCGATCTGTTGAGTAACCAGCTCATCTAAAATCTTAAGGTGTTAGAGGAAGATCCCAAATGGATCTTATGCTATATTTCAACACTCCCCCTCACTCGAAATCCCATTTTTGGGTTGAAGAGTGGATCACGGGCGCCCATTTTTGGGGCATTAATTTGCCTTCGTGTCCCTCATAAATTGTGAGAATATTAGGGGTGGCGGTGTAACAGCCTGACTTTTCGGACTATTAATTCTAATTTCAAAACTTAAATAAAAGTATTTCTTTATTCAATAAATACGGAATTGCACAAAAGTCAAAGCAGCGGTCAAACTTAACAATAATTCAAAACATAAAAGCGGAGACACAGCTCCATAAATCCAACAATATTCAATGTCTAACAGATAATCAAATTGTTCGAATAGTCTTATGCAAAATCACATAGCACAAAATCCATAACTCCACATCCTTATTCTTACGTAGCTTCCAAAAGTCCGAACCTGAAATATATTAAGACAATGAGTTGCAAAGCCCATCAAGTAACTATCGCCCAACGGCTCAAAGTAATATTTAAAACATATTTTCTTAACTTTAAATCAATAAAACAGTATAAACGATAAAATCATATTTTGTTCTCACAGTTCTAAATTATGGTCACACTATACTAGTGACACAATTCTATATTCGATGGTTCGATGGGGGCCAGTTTACGTCCCTCGATAAGACAAACTCAACGAGGTATCTATGTGTTCCGGAACGTGCGTAAACTAGTTCTATGATTCGATAAGTCACACTATCCAGTGACCGGATTCTATGATTCAATGCGCAACTAAAACTGGGGAATTTTATAAAAATCTTTTCTAAATTCTCTTTTCGATATCACAAGTTTCAAAATCAAATATTTCAAATATAATAAGATAACCGAATAAAAACAGATTTGATACTATTAGTGAGCAACGAAAAGTCACTTACCTCGATACCGATGTCGCACCCTGAAAATAAAATCACAACAAATCCTTAATTTTAACTTATAATCTATTAATAGTCAAATAAAACAAACAAGTACACAACTCAATAGAACTCGTGCAACGTTTACATATAATTTACTCTAAGAAGATTCCAAACATCAAACATCAAAATATTTTGCAAAATAGACTATTGTTAACAAAATCAATCTTGACCAGTTCTGAACATTGACAATTTACTCTATGAAAATGATTTTATCTGAAAAAGTACAAATCACGAAAAATGTAGACGATTCCGAGAGCTTTCCAGAATGATAAGACTCGTTAAAAACGGACAAGTAACGAACTCAGAACATAGATATTTGCGAACGGCAGCACATAATCAGCCCCTGATTTCTTTAGTGTTATGCTATTTACGACATCCAAATCACAGAATATAGCAGCAGAGTGTAAACAAGAAACACAGAACACGAAAATACATTTCCATATTGATATTACTCATTAAATTAGCATAAAAACTCAATTTATTACGAATTTTCAAAGTTAGACATCTCAGCTTCAAAAACATAGTGGCTGGTCAATAAATTCCAGAAAAACTCATATCTACATACCTAATTTCGGAAAACACAAAGAATCAAAGTCGTAGATAATTCAAATACCTTTTCAGAGAGTCTAATATTATAAAATTATGACAAATAACAAATCAGATATGAGTTTTACAAGAATTCAGACTTTATATAGTATACATACAAAATCGGAGTAGTCATACGAACACAATAGACAAAACAAAGAACTCATGGATATATATCATATTATATATCAAAACTTTATCACCTATACAAATAATCAAGAAAATATGTTTTATACATAATATCATATACATGAATTTACAAAAATATACAAAGAGTACAAGAATCGTTACCCCTTTTTCTAAACTTGTCACGAATCTCTCCTTCTCTCGTGTTCTTCTTCTTCTTCTTCCTTTTCTTCTTCTCTCTATCTTTCTTTCTCTCTCTCTCAGCATTTCTCTCTCTTCTCTCTTACCGTTCCTTTTTTTACACGACTGTTTGCTAGGGCTAGGGTTTTATCTCTTTTTTTTCACACGCTTGCATCTAGCTATGTATTGGTCCATTTAATTAACTTGGGTCAACCAAAATCATTCAATTAAACTAAAGCCCAACTAAATTAAATTAGTACGGCCCGTTAATCCAATTTTATTCTAAAGTCAAATTATATAATTATCTTAAATTTTAATCCACTTCTAATTCTAATTTCTAGCAAATTAAAATCTATTAAAATTATAAGAAAAATCAGGGATATTACAGGCAGGGAGTCGAACTCGTGACCCCCGCCGACCAGAGCTCTGATACCATGATAACTAAGCAAGCACAAACTGATTTTACATCACAGGTGAAGAAATCATTACTCTGATATGTATCTTGGAGAAGAATAATGTATATTTCATTCCACTTAATCTTATAATAATAGCAGTTGTCTCTATATAGAGGGTACTGTAGTACTAAATGACAAAATGAGAAATAACCAACTTGCCACATATGCAAAGTGGTCCATACAAGTAACTAATTATTGGAACAGTAAATTATTGTAAAGACATAATAACACAAAATGAGTTGTGTTTCTCCTTTAATACGATCACACTAATTTGTTGCTACTTAAACAACATTGTAGCAAGTGAACACCTTAAACAGACACCAATATAATCACTGGATACACCCGTTACTTATGAGCAACATTATTGAGAATAGACTAAGTCAAAGTCATGACAGTCAATGTCATGATAAGGGCACTTCTGTAAATACTGTAAAGTGTAAAGGGCAAATAGGTCATAGCAATGAACAAGTTAGTTAGTTAGTTAGTTTTGGCGCCAATTCATAGAATCAAGTTGTGTATATATTCAGATCTTTTATAATTAGTTAGATCAAAAAAATATAGTTTCATTTTGTGAATCAAAGAAGAAAAGAATCTTTTATCTTTTCTACATGGTATCAGAGCAAAAACGCTCCACTTCTATCATCTTCTTCTTCTTCTTCGTGAAGAATTCATCTCTTTCCGCCATTAATTCTTGAAATCATAAAGAATTCATCCGTCTGATAATCCCGGTCAATTTCTTGTAACTACTGCTCTCAATGGAGAGAATTTTAACGAATGGAAGCGATCGATGTCTCTCGCTCTCTCTGCGAAGAATAAGCTAGGGTTTGTTCTTGGAAAATTCAAGGTTCCAGGTATCACTTCAAAGTACTTTGATCTTTATCAGCGTTGTAATGATATGATAATCACCTGGCTGTTAAATTCCATTTCTCCTGAGATTCGCTCAAGTTTAGTTTATATCACATCTGCAACTGATATGTGGTCTGATTTGCACATTCGGTTTGCTCAAGTCAATGGACAACGAATCTTCGAACTAAAAAAGGATCTATATGAGCTCAATCAAGATAATTTGTCAATCTCTGTCTATTACACAAAGTTTAAACAGTTATATGATGACTTGATGAATGTCTCTCATGCGCCTAAGTGTGTATGTATCTGCAATTGTAAAGCAAATCTTGAAATGGATCAATTTGATGAAATGATGAAAGTGACACAGTTTCTTATGGGATTGAATGACAATTTCACAAATATTAGGGGTCAACTGTTGATGATGCATCCTATGCCTAAACTTACTCAGGCTTTGGCTCTCTTGCAACAAGAAGAGCGACAAAGGAATTATACTCATACAACATCTAGTGTAGTTGAATCTGCTGTGATGATGGCACGCAATTCCGCCAGATCTGATCGGTTTTCAAAACCTGTGTTCAAGAAGTTTTCTCCTGGTGATAGTCAGGGTAAACGAAATAACTTGGAATGTTCTCATTGTCATGGAACTAATCACATAAAGGAAAGATGTTACTATCTGATTGGTTTCCCACCTAGGTCTAAACCTACTTTTACTCAGACTAATTCTTCAAGATTCACTCCCAATCCTCCAGATGGAAAAGTAATAGCACAAGTGCAGACATCATCTGTAATAATAACTCATCTGCAATTTCAGATGCTACACCTGATAATACAGTTGAACTTCCTTCAAGTTTATCCAATGCTCAGTATCAACAACTATTGTCCCTACTGAATCAGTCTTCCACTACTCAAGCCTTACCTCAATCAGGTACTCAATATCATACATGTTCTTATATGACTACTGTGTGTTTAGTTAACTGTCATACTGCCAAAGATTGGTTGTTTGACTCTGGAGCAACTGATCATATTACTTGATGTGAGACCTTACTTACTGATACAGTCTCTTGTGATATTAGTATCTGCTTACCAAATGGTCAAACTACCTCTGTCAATAGGAAAGACACTATACACTTAACTTCTCACATTACCTTGTTTGATGTTTTATTCATTCCTGAATTTCATTTTAACCTAATATCTGTCAGTAGAATGTCCAAATCTCTTGATTGTGAAGTACATTTTTACTCACATCAATGCATCATACAGGACCATATGAGGAGGATGATGGGGATTGGTAAAATTCATGGAAGTCTTTACAAACTCCACATTCCTCCTACTCCTTCTGTTCAGTCATCTATCAATTCAGTCTTCGGTCACCTTTCCAGTTCAACTAAGTCTTCTAAGTCATTACATCTCAACTATCTATGGCATGACATATTAGGACACTCTCCAGTCAATGTTATTCAGTCTATAACCAATTTAGTTCCAAAATTGTGTAATACCAGTAATTTTCATTGTGATGTTTGTCACTTTGCTAAGCAAAGTAGTCTCAAGTTTCCTGTAAGTGAATCTAGAGCTTGTAAATTTTTTGATGTAATTCATTGTGACTTATGGGGTCCTTATAAACACAAAACCTATTCTACATGTCATTCATTTCTTACCATAGTTGATGATTTTAGCATATCTACTTGGATCTCAGGTTGCATTTATCTTTGATAAATTCTTCTTATATGTTAGCAATCACTTCAACACTACTGTGAAATTTGTAAGATCAGACAATGGTTCTGAATTCTTTAATCATACCATCAATGCTTTATTTGCCAAACTTGGTATCATTCATCAACATTCTTGTGTTGAAACACCACAACAAAATGGAATTGCCGAACGTAAACACTGACACTTGCTCAATGTTGCTAGGGCACTTTGATTTAAAGCATCTCTACCAATTCATTTTTGGGGAGATTGCTTACTAACTGCCACATACTTGATAAACAGAACTCCTAGTGCCATACTTCAACATAAATCACCTTATTCTCTTTTTTTAATAAACAACCTTCATATGAACATTTAAGAATTTTTTGTTGTCTATGTTATGCTTCATCTCTTTCTCTTAGAAAGGATAAGTTTCTTCCTAGAGCTCATAAGTGTATTTTCATTGGCTATCCTTCTCATCAAAAAGGATACAAACTTTACAATCTGAAAACAAAAGAAATTTTTGTATCTAGGGATGTCTTGTTTTATGAAAACATTTTTCCTTACTCTATTTCACCTCTTTCTGATACACATATCTCACCTAATCATCTATTTCCTTCAAATAGTTCTTTTGTTGATGATCTTAATATTACAGTACTTCCTTCTCCACTGTTTCATTCATCTCCTCTTACTACATCCCCAATATCTCTTGAATTTAATCTTCATTCACCATTGTCTTCATCAAATACATAGTCATCTACATCATCACCTACATAGTCATCTTCACTGTCTCCACAGACACAAACACAATCCTCCTCTAGTCCAGCATCCCTTGTCATTCATAATCCACATACTAAACCTACTAGAGTAAGGACTGTTCCCTCTAAGTACACAGATTATGTTGGCCTACCTAGTTTTCTACACAAAAACACTGTTAATTCCACTGTCAAGTACCTTCTTCAGTCAGTGGATCAGGTGTCTTATTTGAGTTCTACCTATCAGAAATTCATTGCTAATTCTGTCAAGATTTTTGAACCTACACATTACAAGCAAGCCATTACAGATCCTTGTTGGTGTACTGCTATGCAAACTGAGTTGAATGCCTTGGAAGCCAATCATACCTGGAAACTTACAATTTTACCTGTTGGCAAGAAGGTTGTTGGCTGTAAGTGGATTTATAAAGTAAAATACAATGCAGATGGCACCTTAGATAGATACAAGGCACGTTTGGTAGCAAAAGGTTTTACTCAAACTCAAGGCTTGACTATTTTCAAACCTATGCAGCAGTTGCAAAGATGGCCTCAGTTAGATTACTTCTTTCTCTAGATGCTATTAAGAAATGGGTTGTCACTCAGTTAGATATTACCAATGCCTTTTTACATGGAGACCTCTATGAAGAGGTGTATATGCAAGTTCCACCAGGGGTACCTATTCCACCAGAATTTCATGGTCTAAAAGTAGTCTGCAAGCTTCTGAAAGATCTCTATGGCTTAAAGCAGGCTCCTAGAGAGTGGTTTAAGAAATTCTCTGCTGCTCTTCTTCTGTTTGGGTTTGTACAGTCAAAATCAGATAGCTCTCTCTTTGTGCTGAAAACTGCAACTACATATATTGTCTTATTGGTATATGTTGATGATATTATTTTGACTGGATCCTCTACTGCTCAACTTACTGTTGTCAAAGAGCATCTTCTTCATCATTTCAAAGTTAAGGATTTGGGTCACATTCACTATTTTCTTGGAATTGAAATTGCTAGATCAGCAACTGGTTTCTACTTACATCAAAGGAAATATGCCCTCAGTCTTTTGGAAACTACTAGTCTTCTTGGCTCTAAACCTAGTAAAGTTCCAATTGAAGCTCAACATAAACTATCTGATACTTCTAATTTGCCTCTTGCTAATGGTACTTCTTATAGAAGGCTAGTTGGACAACTCATCTATCTTACAATCACAAGACCTAAACTTTCTTACCCTGTTCATATTTTGAGTCATTTCATGGCCAAACCAACTACTGTTCATTGGCAAGCTGCCCTTAAAGTTGTCAAGTATCTCAAGCAATCTCCTGGTCAGGGTTTATTACTATCCTCTACCAGTCCTCTTCAACTCAGAATTTTTAGTGATGCTGATTGGGCTACCTGTCACATGACTCGTCGTTCTTTATCTGGGTACTGTGTTTTGCTTGGAAACTCACTTGTTTCGTGGAAATGTAAGAATCAAACTACAGTGGCACGTTCATCTGTAGAATCTGAGTATAGATCTATGGCTAATGTTGTGTGTGAAGCTACATGGTTATATCATTTGCTTCAGGAATTGCACTTTCCTATTCCAACTCCTATACCATTGTATTGTGACAACACATCTGCCATTAGTATTGCTGAGAATCCAGTTCTTCATGAACTTACAAAGCATATTGAACTTGATGTTCATCTAGTTCGAGACAAAGTCAAGTCCGGGTTCATTCATCCTCTTTATCTTTCCACAATTGATCAACCTGTTGATCTTCTCACCAAACCTTTAACATCTACCAGAGCAACGTATTTACTGTCCAAATTGGGTGTTGTGAACATCTTCACCCCTTCCAATTTGAGGGGGGGTATTGAGAATAGACTAAGTCAAAGTCATGACAATCAATGTCATGATAATGGCAATTTTGTAAATACTGTAAAGTGTAAAGGGCAAATAGGTCATAGCAATGAACAAGTTAGTTAGTTAGTTAGTTTTGGTGCCAATTCATATAATCAAGTTGTGTATATATTCGGATCTTGTACAATCAGTTAGATCAAAAAAATATAGTTTCAATTTGTGAATCAAAGAAGAAAAGAATCTTTTATCTTTTCTACAAGCATCTAACATGCTGAACGCCGATAATCTATTTGCATCGCTTATTAAACCATTCGAACACTTCAACCTAGGGGTGAGCACGGATCGGATCGGTGTGGTTTTATGGTAAAACCGAAACCGAAAATCTTCGGTTTTTAAAATTTAAAACCGAAACCGCAACCGAAACCGACAGTTCGGTTTCAGATTCAAAATTATCGGATCGGTTACAATCGGATCGATTTCGGTTTTAAAACTGCCTCAAAATAATTGACTAGACAATCATACTCTACCTAATTAAAAGGTACATAAAATTTAAGATTACATCCATGAATTACATTTGTTTCCGCGAAATAATCATACAAAGTTTTAAAAATTAAATACTTAAGTCTGGTGGAAAGTGGAAACAACAAGAGTTGCGGGCAAAAGTTTTCATAGGTGGTAGGCTGGTAGCTGAGCTAGACCACTTACAATATGCATTTGCAACCTCTATAGACCTTCTGCATTTCAGTAAAAAGCTTTGTTACAAAATGAAGGAAGACAGTAGACTGAAAAGGTTGTAAAATGTAAATATCACAGGAGCATATATTGCCAAATGCCAATACAGATAATGAAAAAGTTAAACATCCAGAGACTTATAAAGAAGAGGTAGAGACTTATAAACATCCAGAGACTAAAGAATCATGGTCTAGATATGACAGCCATACAAAAGAATCATTTAATTATCTACTACATTCAGGGGTACACTGATAATTTGATTTAACAGTTCAGAAATTGATATCACAGTTACCTCTACGCTCTACTCATCGATATCCAGGTATTCCATTGACTTTCCAACACATTTTACCTCATCTATGAACATGAAAAAACATAAACTGAGTCAGTAAATAGCAGATTGCACAACAGTAAAAAGCAGCAGAATACAATTTCCAACAAAACAGAATACAATTTCCAGCAGCAGAATACAATTTCCAGCAGCAGAATACAATTTCCAGCAGAATAGACAGATTGTAGCAGAAGTAGCAGATTGCTAGATTGTAAAAAGAATGTAAACTTTGGATTATTTTATGCGTAAAACAAAATATTTGACAGATTCCTCTTTAAATCAATAAAAAGAAGCTTACGATCCTTATGTCCAACTACACAGAAACAATGACATTTCATCAGAGCAGAAACTAAAAAACATTGCAACCTATTCCAGAGATTAAGGAAACCTTGATGATTTATTTATTAAATGAGATGACATTGCTGAAGGAGAGAAATCGATCAATGGAAGGTGAATCAAAGGATATGCAAAAGAGATATTCAGCAGTAAGTCTCAAGTTTGCAGAGGTAGCGGGAGAAAGACTAAAGCTTGCGATGAAATTGTGCAGCATAAAAAAATTCAATAAAAGAGCCTTTCTTAAGCGTGCGAAGAATCTAAACACAGCATGTGTAGTGTAGTCTCAGAAAATTAAACATTATGTAAATTTGTAATATATGTACTTTTTTCTCGAGATGATATAATTATTCATATGTGAATATAATACAGATTCCCAGAAAAGTTATTACAATTTTGGTTAAGTGTGATTAGTATCCATGGTTTATTATAATTTCTTAGACGATGCCAAAACTGCAACTCCAGGACACTTCATACGTTAACTAACTCCAGACTCCAGTTCTCTCAATGTGATGCAATCATACAAGAAAATAAATTGTCTTCATTTCTCACAATGAAGTTCTGAACAAAGGTGCATACTGAAACACATATCTCTTGCAGTCCACAATATCTCTTACCTTTCTCGCAATTTTCATCTAGTTTTTCATCACATTTTACTTCTTCATCTTCCAAATTCACATGTATCTACAAATGAAAAAAATAATTTCTGCAATTTAAAGAACTAATAAAACCTAGTATAAAGTAAAGAACATGGAATCCAAGTTTTAAAATCAAGTAATTGTAATTAAATAAAGTCATTAACAACTTAAATCAACTTAAGTAAGATCAGTATATTACCACTTGAGGATTAAGATCAACTGCTTCCTTTTCAGAGATACATTCACCTTGTTTAGAAATTTGTCCATCTCCATCATCCATTGCAACTAGCTCTCGAGTCGCCTCCCGAGTCGCCGTCTGGATTGTTAACTCGCAGTTTGACAGTTTCGACTTTGGTTTTGGAAATTAAGTTTAATGTTTGACTATTTTTTATGGACTGACCTATTTCTATTGTAAATGAATTGTACTGGACTGGATGTATAATTAACTTGGTCCGGTAGCACATTGCACATATGAAGCCCAACAATATTCATCTATAGTCTATTACAGCATCTACAACGGTGTTCTATAAAATGGTTGGCTAAATATTGATTATATAAAATTTGCTGAACCTGTAAGGTATTTTACTCCAATGGAGTTGGCTATATTGATTGTTATATTTTAAAAATGGCATGTTATTATTATTTCAAGTTATTTTAAGTACAATATACTATTTTAATATGTTAACAATTGACGTGTAATTTTGCTACAGGTCCCTAGAGGTTCAACATATATAGCCAATATGATGAGGTTATCTAAATTTTTAGCCAACAGTAATGTACCATTGGAGTGACAAAATTTTTACACATTCTCTATAATTTTTATTTAAGGCATGTCATATGAATTTTTAGCTAAGGGTTCATGATGGTTGGAGATGCTTTTATAAAATATGTATATCAGTTTATGTACTTTCTTATTTAAAATTGATAATATATATATATATATATATATATATATATATATATATATATATAGAGTTAAGTTCTATGGAGACCACTTTTTTTGTGGAGACCTGGAGACCACATACATTCTGCAATCTAAATTTAGCAAAATATAATATTTTATAAATTATGTTCTATGAAAATAACTATTTTCATTTAAAATCTTTAAAATTATATATGTTTTGCAACTAAAACATAGCAAAACATATTGTTCTACAAAACATGTTCGGTTTGCAGAACATTCATGTTTAGTTTGCAGAACTTACATGATTTTCAAGATTTTCAATTAAATAATGATTTTCATAGAATATACTTTGCAAAACAGTACGTTTTGCAAATTTTTGATTACAAAATATGATCTATTTTTCCAAATTTAGATTACATAACATATGTGGTCTCCAGGTCTCCACAAAAAAGGTGGTCTCCATAGAACTTAACTATATATATATATATATATATATATATATATATATAATATGTATATATATATCTAATATTTATTTATTTTAAATTTCGGATCGGTTCGGGTTTTTTCGGATCGGTTCTAACATATAACCAAAATCGAATAATCGGCTTCGGTTTCGGTTTTGAATTTTTCGGTTTCGGATTCAGATCGGTTTTATACGGATCGGTTTTTAACAGATTCGGATTCGGATTTTTTCGGATTTCTGCTCACCCCTACTTCAACCTGTGTATTAGATCCAAGTCCAAGTAGGTACCCTCAAAAGAAATCCTTCACCAAAGAATATGAATCATATCAACCATTTTGACTAAACTGTGATATTCAAATGCAAACTTGTTAAAAACTTAGATTTCAGTATTCAAGTATTTATACCATTCATTTGGGAAAACAGTAAACCTCACTTGAACAATTACAAGCTTTGGCGGTGCTCAGGCAGAGCAGATTGATCTCACAACGTAATCCCCTCAGAACCGTTACCACATAGATACATATTTGTTGCACTTGCAGATGCCTTCATGAAGAATGCATACTTCGACAGTAAACAAGATTCATAAACATGTCAAGTTTAATAACTTCAAACCATGAAAAAAACAACAAAATAAATTTAAAACACCACAAAATACTGAAACCTGCATTAGAGTTGGCAATTTGATACACAACACGTGAACACGCTACGAATAATTAGTGTTTGGGTGCAAAAATTTGGTACACGAACACGAAAAAACACGAATATAATTAGTGTCGGGTTTGGGTTTTCACAACAGGTACACGACACAGAACGAAAGTACACGAATTAATGAAGCAAATAAATAATTTTAAAATATATATATTATTTATAGTATTGCATATTTAGAAAATATATAAGAAATTACACATGAACAATAAATAAAAGCTTCACGACTAATTGGCAGTAAGTTATACAATTATATATAAGAAGTATATATTTATATATATATAAGTTATATTTACAATTTTTTGTAAAATTGTATGTAATGCATATTTAATACACATTTGATAAAAATTTACATAATTAAAATAGTTTTATAATATATAAATTTTAATTAAATTAAATTTATATTTTTGTTTAATGTACACGAATACGACACGTAAAATACACAATACGTTTTGAATTGGATATGTGTTTCAAATTTAGTACACGAATTCAAAACGGGTCGGATATGAGTTTTACATTCAAGTACACGACACGAAAGTACACGACACGGTCCATTGCCTGGTCTAACCTGCATATACAAACCATACCAACTTCAGCCTAACTGGCATAGTACCCTTTCTCAGGAAGTGCAAACCCAAACTCTTTTAGTGATTCAAATTTAAGAAAAGAGTTAAAAAAAACTGAATAAGTTAAAGAAAATAGTGTTGGACGGAAATGAAATTTATGATTTTCAGTCAAGTTTGATACGAAAACTATATCACTTAAAGAGTTTATTTAAATTTGTGAAAATATATACTTGAATTTGAGTCCAGTGTATTTTTGTTAGTGGAAACGGTTTTGGTCAAAGATGTACTTTTCGGATATTGCAGTTTTTTTTTTTTTTTGAACGAAAGGAAAATTTTCATTAAACTGAAATATCACGAAGAACAGCCTCTTCCACACAAGCGGGGAGAAACAAAAAAACTGAATGGCAATTAACTAAACATGGCAAGCGAGCAAATTCATGAGCTACCCTATTAGCATGATTCCTAATGAAATGAACAGAAGTGTTAACTAACTCCCTCTGGAGCATCTTGCATTGTTCGATCACTTCCCCCACTTCTAGCAGGTTCCTTGACGTACTCCTGAGACCAAGAACTACCAGCATAGAGTCTGTCTCCACCTCCACTACCTGATCAGTTAGGCCTTTAGATTTCACCCAGGAAAGAGCTTCCTTAACCCCCACTGCTTCCGCTTCAAACACTGAACTAACATGAGGCTTACACATAGTTCTGCCCTCGACAAAATCTCCATTGCTATCTCGAATGACCATGCCCAAAGAGAAATTCTCCTTATCCGAACGAAACGAGGCATCAACATTGAACTTTAATACCCCATTCGAAGGAGGCTGCCATTTGACAGCATGTTTAGTAGGCTGATAGACATTAGTACCAAGAGATCTCTTAAATCTGGTTCGAGCTGATCTCCACTCAGAAACATGATGAAAACTGTTATCCATGGCTAAAACTGCTGAAACAGATTTACTCTCCCAAACTCGCTTATTTCTCCATGTCCAGATACCCCATAAAATCGTACAAACCTTGATATTACTCTCTGATTTACCAGTAGACAACGTGTTGAGCAGCCAGATTGGGGCATCTTCAATTTGATCCGTATTAAGAGCCATTCCTGCATACTGCCAGCACTGTTTTGCAAATGTACAGTCTAAAAAAACATGCATGAGGTGCTCTATGTCCGAGTTACACATTGGACACGTTATAGGCACTTGAACTCCTTTAAACCTCAGTCTCCATCGCGTAGGGATTGTATTCCTGCAAAGTCTCCAGATAAAATTTTTTATTTTGTTAGGAATAAACAGAGACCAAAGCCTCTTCCACCCATCAGAATGGTTACCGTTATGAACGATATTATTAAGGTGAAGCCAATGTTTATATCCTTCTTTAGCAGTATATATCCCCGAAGATGAACCAGCCCAAACAACACGGTCTTCAGTATCATTACGAGGGAGAGGAATAGAGATGATGGCTCTAGCGTCTTCAAGCAGAAAATTCTCAAAGACTTGATGAGTCATCCAACTCTTAGTACCAGCATCGATATAACTCGAGACCTTTTCTGACCTGCCAGCATAACTATGGTCATTAACCACACAATAATCTTTCTTCCCTCTTATCCATTGATCCTTAGTAGCACAAATACTTTCCCCATTACCTACCACCCACCTAAAGCCTGAACGAAGAGAGTCCATGGCCGTCTTCAAACCTTGCCAAATGTAGCTCGAGTTACGCCCTTTTTGAGCTTCAAACATACTGGTATTCGAAAAATACCGGGCCTTAAACAATCTGGAAACCAGAGAACCAGGATTATTCAATATGTTCCAGCATTGCTTCCCCAATAACGCAATATTGAAACCATAAAGGCTTCTAAAACCCAAACCACCTTGCGCTTTCGAACCAGTCATAGCATTCCAAGCCAACCAATTAAGGCCTTTACCACTATCCCCACTAGATCTCCACCAAAATTTGTTAAACATAACTTCGAGGTCTTGACAGAGCGACTTAGGCAAAAGAAAGCAAGACATGGTATACGCCGGAATTGCTTGTGCAACATTTTTTATTAGAACTGATTTTCCAGCCCTTGAAACAGGTTTTTTGTACCACCCTTGGATACGTTTCCTAGATCTCTCCTTCAAGTACCCAAATACTCTAGTTTTGGACTTGCCCACTAACGACGGAAGGCCCAGATAGTTCGAGCCCTCAATACTATTGTGCACCCCCAAGATATTAGACAACTCATGTCTCTTTTGTTGACGAGTGTTGGCACTAAAAAATACCCCCGATTTCTGATAGTTGACTGATTGGCCTGAACACCTTTCATAATTTGTCAGAATTGATTTGATTGCATGAGCCTCCGTTGTAGTTTCTCGAAAGAAAAGGAAGCTATCATCTGCAAATAAAATATGTGAAATTGAGGGGGCAGTAGGAGCAATCTGACAACCATGAATTGTTCCATTAAGCACAGCATTATCAAGATCATTAGATATGCCTTCCACACACAGTAAGAAAAGGTACGGAGAGAGAGGGTCACCTTGACGAAGCCCTCATTTCGGAATCACAGGACCAACAATGGAACCATTAATGCAAAACTGGTAGGAAACCGTTCTTACGCACAACAACATCCAATCAATCCATTTTTGAGAGAACTTCATTGCCCGTAATCTATGCTCCAAATAAGTCCAACTCACACGATCATAAGCTTTGCTTATGTCCAATTTGAGGGCAACTTCACCCTCACTTCCCCTGTTCTTGTGTCGAAGGTGATGAATAAGTTCAAAGGCCACCAGCACATTGTCAGTTATACTACGATCTTGCACAAAGGCCGACTGATTCTTCGAGATAATATTAGGCAACACTTTTTTGATTCGGTTGGCCAATACCTTCGCCACAATTTTATATAACACATTACAGAGTGCTATTGGACGAAGGTCCTTCATGTTGTCAGCATTGTCCTTCTTCGGGATTAGAACAACGTTCGTATTATTCAAATCAAAAGGGAAAGAAACACTGTCAAGCCATTGCTTACAACAAGCAAAAACCTCACGCCCCATAACGCTCCAGAAAGATTGATAAAAGGCTGGATTTAAGCCGTCCGGGCCCGAAGATTTATCATGGTGCATTTGCTTTATGGCTTCGGAAAATTCCTCGAATTGTAGCTCAGCGCATAACATCAAATTCTCGTCATCTGTAACCTGTCTCGGGCTATTAAAATCAGTAGCTCCATCCTCAACAGTATCACCTGCAAACAAATTCGAAAAATACTGGTGAACTATTTGACACATGCCATCAGTATCCTTTACACAGTCCCCATTATCGTTCCTTAAGTACACAATATGATTCGACTTCTTCCTTGTTGAAGCACTAGTATGAAAAAACCTTGTATTATCATCTCCCTCAGCTAGCCAAAAGAGCTTCGCTCTTTGTTTCCAATACACCTCCTCCTTATAAAACAAATTATTCAACTCCTCCTTGGCCTCTAAATAACCTTGTACACTGTCATCATCTGTTCTATTCCCCAGAGACTCCATAATATTTTTCTGAACTTTGATCTTCTCTTTGAACTTGTGAAAAAATGTCCTCCCCCACCTTGCCATATACGTTGAAACCTCAGCAAGCTTAAGCTTAGGAATAAGGTGAGCTACTGGAATACTCTTCCAAAACTCCTTCACCTCCATAACGAAATTAGGTTCTTTCAACCAAATATTCTCGAAACAAAATCTGAAACTTTTTCTCGAAATATCCACTTTCATCAACTCTAAAATTATAGGATCATGATCAGACCTTGAAACTTGAACAACCTTTAAGTGACAAAGAGGAAATTTGGACCACTAACTCTGAGTGGCAAACGCTCTATCCAAACGTTCTCTAACCCAGTTCGATGTTCCTCTGCTTTTTTCCCAGGTGAAATTCCCACCATTAAGGTCAAGTTCAATAAGCTGACACTCTTCTATAGTATTATGAAAACCAGTAAAAAGAGATTGAGGATGCTCGATACGACCTTGTTTGTCAGTAGCATACAACAAGTCGTTAAAGTCTCTCATGATACACCAAGGAAGAGAAGAACGGGAAGCTAACTGATGAATAAATTGCCAAGAATCACGACGGCGTTCACGCTCTGAGAACCCGTAAAAGCACGTAAGCCTCCAACCAACAGAACCATTATCTAAAACATTCAGATCGATGTGGTTCCTTGAGTAACTTATGATTTCACAATCAAAATTATTTCTCCAAAAAATGGCCAGACCACCACTGCGACCAACTCTATCCACAGAGAAGCAATGATCAAACCCAAAACGAATTCTCAACTCCTCAACTTTATTAGCAAACGACAAAGTTTCTATCAAAAAAACAAAACTAGGTTTGTGAACACGTACCAGGTCTTTAAAAACTCGAACTGTACGAGGTGACCCTATGCCTCGACAGTTCCAGCTTAGGCAAGTCATTTGGGCTGGCTAGCTTGCTTAGCAAGCGTAGCCAAAAAATGTTGTGAAGATTCTGAGTAATCCAGTCCAGAAAACCCAGTATCCAAGTTTGTTGTTTGATCTGTAGTAAAGTTTTTATTAACCGGCCCAGTATTTCCACTCCTCTGCCTCTTTCTTTCCTCAAACATTAGCCCATTAAGTTCCTCCTCTTTAGTCGGCCCATTGCCCGACTTATCCAGATTTTGACGTATATTTCCCTCCTCATAATTTGAATTTGATATACCTCCCTCTTTTCCTCCCGAAAAATCAGTCATATTAACAACTTTCTCTTTATCCTTGCCAACCTGCATAAATTTCGGATTTAATCCCCCCTTATCCTGCTGAGCGAAATTATCGCCCCCTGATTTGGAACTCCAGTCACCACCGCCACCATCTTCACGCAACCACTTGCTCCTATTTCCACCGGCATTCCTCCGTGGAGGAGCACGAAGCCACGTCCCCCATTCTCTGATCATTGGACTTTCCCCCTCAAATTTCTTTTGACAGAAACGTTCAGAATGAGACAGTAGTCCACAAATGAAGCAAAAATCCCCAAGCCTCTCATACTTACATTGCACTATCACCTCTGTTTTATCCCGTTTACAAATCTTTTTCTTTCGTTTCAGAGGCTTCCTGACATCAACCCTAATCTTCAATCGCATAAACTCTCTCCAAATGCTGGCATTATTCTTTGCATCATACTCTAGGAAGGTGCCAAAGAAGTTTCCCAATTGTTTACCTACAGCCTCTGACATAAAACCTACCGGGAGATTATATATTTGAATCCAGAAATCCATTTCTACTAATGCCACCTTCGTAGGATCTTCACCAGTCTTGATTACATTAAGCACAAGAAGAGCATTGTCAAACGACCATGGACCTCCATTTCTAACCCAGTCAAAGTCATCTTGATGGTAAAATTAAAAAAGGAATAGGCCAGGTTTTATATCCTTAATTGTTATCCCCATTGCCGGTCTCCAGATGTCTGCTAGCTTCGTTTTTATAACTCTGGTGTTGATTCCTTTCTCAGTTAAAAAACGACCCACCAAACAGAGATCAAACCTATTGGTGTCTTCCTCCACCCCCTCATCAAAGATTAGCTCCTCGTTTTCTTCGTTCTCAATGTCGATGTCCGCCATTTGCATCTCAATATCATCTACGGTTGTCATAATTGACACTCTCACAAATCTGAGAAGATAGGAGAGAAAACTAGCCTCTCACATAAGGAGAGAAAAAAGTAGGCACCTTTTTTCTTGTTACATATCACTAATTGAATAATAATGTAGTTCTATCCAGATATTGCAGTTAATATTATGTTATATTATTTTAAGTTTAACACGCAATATGTAAATCAGATTAATTAAATGTCAATTTTTTCAGTCTAAAGTACAAAAAAAAAAAAAAAATCTCACACACCAAAATTTTATAGTTGGAATATTTTGATCAATAATCAGTGTTCTCGTAAACAACTAAGGAGGGGTGCTCTTGTGAACAACTAAGGAGACGGGTGAAAATGGTTTGTTAGTTAAAGATTTGTAACATTGCCGTTGGAATAAAAAATTTGATAAAGAATTTGTACAAATTATAATATACAAATTTATGACAAGATACAACTTACCAGTTACCAGCTATTATTTTATTTGGTTCTCAAACTTAGCCTATGTACAGAATTATGTTTATTTTTAGTACAAAAGCTGGATTTGAGGCCGGTTTTCAATTCGCTTCTCTCTCTCCGGCGAGGTTTGAACTTCGCGTGGTGGGAAGGCCCTCACGATTTGTAATACAATACTAGATAACTTCATGAGGAAAAAAAGTGACTGGTTTTTATAAAAACCAGACCATATGCGCAGGTCATGAAGTATTAAAATGTGTTTTTTAATCCAGATTATAACATGTTCTGTAAAATAAAATAGCAAATATGAGTTGGAAGAAGAAAAGATTATATTTGTTCAATGTAAGATACACCGGTGTTGATTCTAAAATTAAAATAAAAAGATTAAAAATAGCGAGAGAAAATTAGTAGGCCCAAAAATAGATAACCAAGCAGTCGAGCATGCCACATTGGCACCCCAGCAGCATGACATTGCACAGATTATATTTAGCAAAGAGAATTTTTATATATATGTGTGTGCAGATTTGAGGAAGGTTCCATATGAATCTCTTGTGAAACAACATATAGTATCAGATAGAAGAAACAAGATAAAGAGACTGAAGATCGAAAAGGAACGTAAATAGAAAACAATGGGTGATCAAGAAAATGCATTTGCATCACCTCCTGATACACAGCTCTTTATGCTATTCTCGGATCTTCTCCAGCAGGTGGAAGAATTGAACAACCATGAAGAAGTTGAATTGCGAGCCAAAATTGAAGCGCTTGGTTTGGAGGTTACGAAAGTTTCTTCCAAGTCGAAAAAGAATCTTGACGAGGAAGAAATAGCAAAGGAGTTGGATCAACTTTCGGCAAAACTGGATGATGCGGATGAGATTATGTCTTCAGCTATAGCTGCAAATCCTCAGATGAAGTCTTTTCTTAGTACTACTACTGCTGATGTGCGGATGCCAGACATCGCGGAATCTTCAGATGAAAAGCGCAAATTGACAGCATCACTTGAAGTTGAAGATGATAATCTTTTATGACATTGACAATGCTTTATGCTAATTACTGCAATCAATACAAATCATTAGATAATACATATGTTGGTTCCTTCTGATTCTTATGCAGATTTCTATAATTGACTCAGCTTAGTCATACTATTCACAAGAAATCTTTATTTACTTCTTAAAACCATATTATTGGAAATTTATCAATTAGTTGAGATTCATTGCGGCAAGGCTTCTTCCCCTTCTTCGACTTCTTAAAATTCTATTGCGCATGAAAATTTTAAATATATCGATATATTTTATTAGTTATGATTGGTAGGGGTGAGCGCGGGTCGGATCGGTTCGGTTTTAGGTTAAAACCGAAACTGAAACCGCATATCCTCAGTTTTTAAAATCGAAAACCGAAACCGCAACTAAAACCGTCGGTTCGGTTTCGGTTTTAAAATGATCGGATCGGTTACAATCGGTTCGGTTTCGGTTTTAAAACCGCCTCAAATAAACATAAGAAAATAAATAAAATGACTTCGAATTTTTAAGCTTGCAAAGTTACAAATTATTTTTTCGTCCAAAATAAACATACAAAATTTTCATAATAAATTATTTAAGTCCAACATGATCCGAGAATAATGAAAATTTAACATGATCTTCACAAATATTTTCTTTGAAATGTATATAAGACAATGTTAGAAATTCAACAATGTCGAGTCTGTCTGAAGTCTTTGTATAAGTAAAGAGTTTTTTCTAGGAAAGTCAAGAAAAATCGTCACATCCAAAAATAAAGCAATATATAAAACACCTAGATATAGAAGTTTATTAAACTACGTTTATTAATCAACTATTACAAATTAAAACTTCAAAAACAAGAACAAAATAGTATAATTATTAAAAGAAATGTCAGGATCTTTATTAATCTACCTCCACTACTCATAAAAATTGGTCTAGTAGAATATATAATATATTTATTTCTTTGTTTTTATTAATCGGATCGGTTCGGGTTTTTCGGTTCGGTTTGGACCTAAAATCGAAACCGAAACCTCAAGAACGGTTCGGTTTTTTAATTTTCGGTTTCGGTTCGGTTTCAACTCGATTTCGGTTTTTTACGGTTCGGTTTTTATCGGTTTCGGTTCGGTTTCGATTTTAATTCGGTTTTTTGCTCACCCCTAATGATTGGGGTACATAAAAGATACTATCACTTATTTCGCATTACTAAACACTAATCAAAACCATGGAGGTTAGATTGAAGATAAGAAAAAACATTAGTGACAAGGCTGTCTCGTGCCTATCAAATAATAATAATATCTAACAAATCCTTCTAACTATGTAGTAGGGCAAGTTAGAGTCGATCCCATAGAGACAAACGTATCAATCACTAGTTATTCTTGATTCAATTCAACTAAGCAAGTAACACAATAAATTGTTGAGAGATTATTAATCTAAATATTATACTAAAGCAAATTGTATTGTATTATCAATTAACTAAAACATCTAGAATTAAGTATCCCCACTAGCATGAATCGATGCAATTATGATTTTTCACCCCAATTAATCATACGCTACTCAAGAGGAAAGATGCGCCCTATAAAATACCAATAACCTCTCTCGAGTATTAATGGCTTCTCTAAAAATACACTCAAGCCTATTTTCATGGTATCATGCAATTTAGAGACATTAAACACAACATCCTAACTTCCTAACAATCCGTTCTACCTATTTTCATGGAGAAGTTCATGTCCTTATTGGATAAATCACAACCATCTAAGTCCAACTTTCGATGATAAATAGATATTAGGTTCAAACAATACGCATAATCACGTCTGACATGTTATTGTTAATTAAGCACAACTCAATAAGCAAGAGCATACAACATAACTAAATTGGGGGGTTATGGAAAATCATACATCAATCATAACTAGGGTTCAACTTAACCCTAGATTAAATATCTACTCACTCATAATTAAATTAACAAAACACATAATATAATAAGAACACATAATAATAATATTAAGAACAGAGAAGAAAACCTTCAATCTTTCTCCAAGAAGAAAAAGTACAAGATCCGCTCCCTCCGTATGTATCTATGTATCTATGTATATGTATCTCTCAGATCTGATGTTTATATACATATTCTCAAATATTTTAATACCTTGAGAAAAGTACAATTACGTTTCCTAAACTGATTCTGTTTTACAAGGAAAATTCGTAGCTGACTTTTCTTCAGTAAATCTGAGCCGTTCCTGAATTAATTTAATAATTGGACCACTTTAGAATAAAAGATATTTCCATTATCTTCGTGTGGGCTGTTAAATCGTCCAATTCTGACTTCTACATCTCAAGATATGACCGAAACAGTGAATTATGTGCAGGCAGCCCAACAAATCCGATTTTCCTTCTAATAAATCTCCAAAGTAAGCTCTTTATTCTCCAATCCTTCCAAGTTTAGGATTTCCTTGCTTCCTACAATAAAACATTAAAATTTATTAAATAAAAATCCAATTAAATGCAAAATATAATAAATATGAGAAATAAAATCATATAAAATATATATAAATATATACTCTATCAAACATCCCCACACTTAGCATTTTGCACGTCCTCGGGCAAATAAAGAAATAAAAATAATACTAACTAATAGGACCACCACTTTCGTAGATGACACGATTGCATTGAGCATATGCAACAAGCCGTTAAACCCCTAGGCAGCCCTAGTAGGACGAGTTTTGTCTCGTGAGGGTTTATAGAAGATATACCCACAAAATCAAATATTTTCAACCACCAAGTCTCTCAAACATGCAACATATCATAGTACTCCACACATTGTAAATCTCAATCACATAACAACCTGAAAGTGTCTGAAAGTACAAGTACTCTCATTTTAAGCATCATTAACACAAAATAATCCAAGTATGCACACAATGTCTAGATAGACAAAAATATCATGAGATAGACATCAAAATCGCATTCAACAAGTAAGCATGCTATGGATAAATATCTCACATTGCTCTCACTTCACACAAGTGTATGGGTATAAGTGTATCGCTCAAGTTCAATCAATGTACTCATGTGCTACCATATGATTGGTTGTCCACCAAATCTCCACCACCTCGTTTATATGCATACATGAATCAAAAGGTCTTTGTTAAAGGTTGTAACGGGGCTTAGGTACGGGGTAGGATATCAAAGAAACAGGCTAACAAGTGGCTAAACTTGATAACTAATAGAGCATAATGTTCACTTTTAATTAAAGCACCCAACATGAAACTGAGATCATGTAAAAGTTGATCAAGCTTTCACAAGCATTAAACTTCAAAGCACATATACCCCATGTACTTTCCCACTTTCACATTGTATCAATCAAATGAATACAACTCTACTTTATCTTCCTCTTGCTCATAACTTCTCTTTTTTTTTTTCTTTTTTTTTTTCAAAAGTCAAGTCATTCTCCAGTAACCAAGGACAGTGAAAAGTCACCAAGAATGTACTTAATACCAGCACACATGGATCGTCCCTTTAATATGACATTGCACTTGCCACCCATTGATCTCAAAGGAGTACTTGATACTTGTTTGCAACTTTCATACCATATTGTATCCCACCAAAATGTAACCTTTAACCAAAAGAAATCCCCACACTAAATATTCACCAACCCTTGAATTCAATCAATATGCTCTACCAGTAAATCAAGACAAGAATAAATAAGTAGGCTCAAAAAATTTTAGATTGGTGATATACGAAAGAAACGGATATAAGCTCAAGGGGTTCACTAAGGATTATTTTTCATAAGGGTACTGTTTGGGTAAATGAGGTTAGTCCTAGTGCCTTTATCATATTCATGCATACACATATCATGTAGTCTCAAAACGGTTTAAAACAAGTTCTAGAGCAACAAGAATCATGATGAACAACACACAACAAAAAAAATGGATTGATAAAAAATCTATCAATCATAAATTAGGCTCAAATCCTCATATGGTGAAAGCATGCTTAACTCACTAAAATTGACCAAGAAACATCTCAAGTTTTTAAATGTTCGCAAGCACACACAAGGAATTACCAAGCATCAAATGATTTTTCATGAATATGACACTCAGAATTAATCTTGCAAAATTAATCTACACAATGGGTACTTATCCATGCTAACATGCTTTTGAGACGAGGCAATTATATACAAAAAGTTTTAAATTTTCAATTTTTTTTAGATTTTTATAATATATAATTTTTTTGGGTTTTTTACGTCATTGAGAACTCATCCCCACACTTAAGTGGTTCATTGTCCTCAATGAATAATATATATAAATATACAAAACTAACAAGATCCTAAAAGAAATACAAAAAGAATAAGAGTGAAAAATTATACATAGAAAGGTTAGAAATACTCCCCTAGTGCATGAAGTCCCGGTTGAAAATTGTGGGAGAGCGTTCCTCCTCCAAAATCATGGGTTGCCTCCCAAGAAGCGCTTTTTAAGGTCTTTAGCTCGACCTTCTTGTCAATCAACCTGGTGAATGGATCGAAAGTGGAGCATCCACTTTCTCAACATATTTTCTTATGATCTCTCCCAAAAACTTATAAGTTTCATCCACGGCTTTATCCAACAATACTATTCTTCTATCTCGAGCAAACTTTAAGAGTGCAACAACTATCCTTGACGTTTCATCTAGTGAGACAAACTTAAAAAGAAATTTAATAAGTAAGTCTTCCCAAGTGGTAATGGAATTTGAGGGTAATGAAAATAACCAATTTTTAGCTCCATCCCTTAAAGATAAAGGAAATAATCGAAGTCGAATGGCCTCATCAGAAACTCCATCACACTTGATAGTATCACAAATCTTCAAAAAGTTTTCAATATGAGCATCAGGATCTTCAACAGATAATCCACCAAACTGAATTTCACCAATCGATTTCATTGTTGAAGGCTTCAAATCAACATTAGTGACATGTAAATCTCTCACCAAAATTGCTGGAGGTTTAGAGAGAAAAATATCAACCTTCATATCTTGATCTCCACCCAAAGACTTAACCATAAGAACAGGTTCATTATTATTTCCAAGATCACTCTTCTTCAGAGAAGGGCTAAGCAAAGAGTTGGAAAATTTAAATTCCATCTTCTCATCTCCAACTTCAAAAGAAATTTTTCCATACATCATATCAACTTTTGCACCAGCTGTAGCTAAGAAAGGTCTTCCAAGAATAATAGAATTTTGTACATCTTCCTCTATCTCCATGACAACAAAATCACATGGAATAAAAAACTTTCCTACCTTGACAGGAACATCTTCAAGTATTCCAAGTGGAACTTTTACACTTCTATCTGCAAGTTGTAAAGATATACGTGTGGGTTTGAGTTCACCCATCTGAAGCTTATTGTAGATTGATAAGGGCATTAGACTTACACTTGCCCCAAGATCACATAGAGCTCTTTTGATTTCAAAATTTCCAAGTTTCACAGGAATAGAGTAGCTACCTGGATCAATTAGCTTTTTAGGAAGACTATTATGCAAGATAGCACTGCACTCTGCCGTTAATGAGATAGTAGAACTTTCTTCAATCTTTCGTTTGTTTGACAATAATTCCCTAAGGAACTTCCCATAAGAAGGCATCTCCTTGATAACATCTAAGAAGGGAATATTAAGCTCTAACATCTTCAAGATATCCATAAACTTCATAAACTTCTCTCCAAGCCTAGCTTGCACCAATCTTTGAGGAAACGGAACAGCTGGTATGTAAGGTCTGACAGGAGCAACTATGGGTTCCTTCTTCTTTTCTTCAATCGCTTCTTGCACAACCACATTTTCAAATTGAAATTTTTTCCTATCTTCTTCAATAGTCAAATTATCACTACTCATCTTCATCTCTGGCCCTTGCAATTCCTTACCACTGCTTAAAGTTATAGCATTCACGTGGACTCTATGTGGTTGTTCAGTTTGGCCAGGAAGTTGGCCTGAAGACTTGTTAAGTTGATTCAACTGTTGAGCAATTTGAGTGATTGAATTCTCCATTAACTTGTTATGAGCCTTTATCTCATTGATACTTGATTCAAAGTAATCATTCTTCTTTGCTTGTGTAGAGATAAATCCTTCCAAAAGATTTTCCAAGTTAGATTTGTGCGGCTGACCTGGTTGAAAACCTGACGGCTGAGAAAAATTATTTTGTGGAGGTTGAGCTTGAGCCTGGTTATTTCTGTAGGAGAAATTAGGATGATCTCTCCAACCTGGATTGTATGTGTTAGAGTAAGGATTATATTGTGGCCTTTGATTTTGGTTGTAGAGGGCATTTGCTTGTTCCATTGTTGTTCCAGAGGGATTGTATTGACAAGCATGTTGAGTGTGTCCAACTACACCACATATTTCACATGAGACAACTTTAGATGAAGTTCTAGAATCCAATTGCTCAATCTTCTTAACCATTGCCTGCATAGTAGTATTCAACATGGTTAGAGCATCAACATCATACTTACCACCCTTCTTAGGATGATTTCTGTCACTGTAAGGATAATTATCATTAGACGCCATCTCGTCTAACAAAGTTTTTGCATCCTCCGTACTCTTTTTCATAATAGATCCACCAGAAGAAGCATCAACAAAGTTTCGAAACTCTTGTGTTAACCCATTGTAGAATGTTTGGATCAACAACCAGTCAGGAATTCCATGGTGAGGGCATTGTCTCTGAAGTTTTTTGAATCTTCTCCAAGCATCATGAAGTGACTCGTCATCATCTTGACGAAAGTTAGATATTTCATTCCTGAGCTTTGAAGTTTTCTTTTGACTAAAGAATTTAAGTAGAAACGCTTTTGCAAGAATATCCCAAGTAGTGAATGTGTTTGGTACTTCATCCTTCAACCAATCTTTTGCTGCATCTCGGAGAGAGAAAGGAAATAAGTGCAGCTTAATAGCATCATCACTAACATTGGTCAACTTTAGAGTATCACACTTTTCTAGAAAACTCTCAAGATGATCAACAGGATTTTCAGTGGACAATCCTGCGAAAGAATCATTGGAGATGAATTGTATGAATTATGGCTTGAGTTCAAAGTGGGTAGCCGTGATTGTTGGTCTGACAATACTGGAGAGTACGTCTGTAGCGTCTGGCATACCGTGCTCCCTGAGAGCCTTAGCTGCTGTCTCACCCATAACTTCCTTGTCTTTATTTTTCCTTCGTAGTCCTTCTTGTCTTCGTGATGTAGGTTCAATTTCAGGATCAAGAGCAATCAAATTTTCTGTACCTGAACTTCGAGTGTGCATGCAACAAGAAAACTAGAAACAAAGATCAAATGACAAGGGAATAATAGCCGAAGCAACACAACAAAAAGACTTAGCTAAACAAACTCAAAAATTAACTAATCTAATACCGCTTTGTCCCCGGCAGCGGCGCCAAAAATTTGACAAGGCTGTCGCGTGCCTATCAAATAATAATAATATCTAACAAATCCTTCTAACTATGTAGTAGGGCAAGTTAGAGTCGATCCCATAGAGACAAACGTATCAATCACTAGTTATTCTTGATTCAATTCAACTAAGCAAGTAACACAATAAATTGTTGAGAGATTATTAATCTAAATATTATACTAAAGCAAATTGTATTGTATTATCAATTAACTAAAACATCTAGAATTAAGTATCCCCACTAGCATGAATCGATGCAATTATGATTTTTCACCCCAATTAATCATACGCTACTCAAGAGGAAAGATGCGCCCTATAAAATACCAATAACCTCTCTCGAGTATTAATGGCTTCTCTAAAAATACACTCAAGCCTATTTTCATGGTATCATGCAATTTAGAGACATTAAACACAACATCCTAACTTCCTAACAATCCGTTCTACCTATTTTCATGGAGAAGTTCATGTCCTTATTGGATAAATCACAACCATCTAAGTCCAACTTTCGATGATAAATAGATATTAGGTTCAAACAATACGCATAATCACGTCTGACATGTTATTGTTAATTAAGCACAACTCAATAAGCAAGAGCATACAACATAACTAAATTGGGGGGTTATGGAAAATCATACATCAATCATAACTAGGGTTCAACTTAACCCTAGATTAAATATCTACTCACTCATAATTAAATTAACAAAACACATAATATAATAAGAACACATAATAATAATATTAAGAACAGAGAAGAAAACCTTCAATCTTTCTCCAAGAAGAAAAAGTACAAGATCCGCTCCCTCCGTATGTATCTATGTATCTATGTATATGTATCTCTCAGATCTGATGTTTATATACATATTCTCAAATATTTTAATACCTTGAGAAAAGTACAATTACGTTTCCTAAACTGATTCTGTTTTACAAGGAAAATTCGTAGCTGACTTTTCTTCAGTAAATCTGAGCCGTTCCTGAATTAATTTAATAATTGGACCACTTTAGAATAAAAGATATTTCCATTATCTTCGTGTGGGCTGTTAAATCGTCCAATTCTGACTTCTACATCTCAAGATATGACCGAAACAGTGAATTATGTGCAGGCAGCCCAACAAATCCGATTTTCCTTCTAATAAATCTCCAAAGTAAGCTCTTTATTCTCCAATCCTTCCAAGTTTAGGATTTCCTTGCTTCCTACAATAAAACATTAAAATTTATTAAATAAAAATCCAATTAAATGCAAAATATAATAAATATGAGAAATAAAATCATATAAAATATATATAAATATATACTCTATCAATTAGTTTAACTAAGAAAGTGATTAATGTAATAGTTTCAGTGATATTTCAACTGAATCGGCCAAAACAAGAGTAAAGTGCATTTTGTGTATTTGTATTTTAGTCAAGACACCACTTGCAATACTATAGTTCAAAATCGAGCAGTTGTAAAATCAATGTTTGTATTTCAATGTAATTTGTTACATTCCGTTAACTGAGGTTAACTCCGTTGTTATTAATTTAGGGAGTAAAGTACACTTTGTATACTCGCACTTTATTCTAAAGTGCATTTTGTGTACCCGCACTTTGCTCAATACATCACTTGCAATACTTTAGTTCAAAATTTAGAATAAAATACGAGTACACAAAATGCACTTTAGAGTAAAGTGCGAGTACACAAAGTGCACTTTACTCCCTAAATTAATAACATAATTAACCTCAATTAACGGAATGCAACAAAGTGCAGTGAAATACAAACATTGATATTGCAACTGCTCGATTTTAAACTATAGTATTGCAAATGGTGTCTTGACTAAAGTATGAGTACACAAAGTGCACTTTACTCCAAAAACAATAAAGTAATAATATTAATTAAGGATTGGAAGTTTTCGACTTAAAAGAAATATGTGATATTTTGTACTTGCAAATTTATTTAGCATGACATTTTCTTTAAATTAATTAGATAACTTTTTTTCATTAAAAACACTAACGTATTCAAATTTGAGTGTTTTGCACATGCTTTCGGAAGAGTATTTCAGTAAAACCTAAGCATTATGGGTGTTCTCCATTTGCAATATGTAATGCAATTTAAAACTAGCTTAAGCTTTATGAGAACCTGAGAGGTCATCTTTGATCAACCATGAAAACCAAAATACAGCTTGTTGTTGGAGGAATTTCGTAACAACCTGAATCAGAGGTTGTTGTAATAACGAATTATCGAATTATGAAAATATGGGGATTTGGGATTTTTGGATGTTTGGGGGCTGAACTTGGGAGGTGTCTCGATTTGTCTCGTGTATCAGATCCTTTTTGCCAAGATGTCTACGTACCAATTTATATTGGATCAAGCTCACGTAGTTATGTGCAATTGTGTTTATCACTGAGAGACTTTAGGGATAAACTTCGTTAATGTGGGCAATTACAGATTTTATCTTGCATTATCGTGGCATTGTGATATTTTTCTGATTTGAAGGATATCGTTTGGGGATATTTTTCGTTATTCTTTGGTTGAGATTGATTATTTCCTCGTTTCAGAGAGAGAATATTACTTAGTGGTTAAGCAATTAATTATTAATCTGAATTAATAAATTATTAAACGGAGAAATTTAGACTATGCCAAAATGTGGTATAACAACAAGCCCCCAGTTCTTCAGTGTAGCTTGCTGCAATGGAGAACTAAAAATCTTTTTGCTTCCAAATTTCTTGAGTCGCTGAAAAAGCTGAAAGTAATAGGTCAATAAACAATACAGAGCACTAGGTGCCCATTTTGCATATGCGAATGCAAGTACTATAGCATGCGATGAACCATATTAGGATATATATTTTTGCCAAGGTTTCAAAAATGCGAGTATATGTAATATCATTTTGAAATCTGTTGCGGTCTCATTGTCAAGTTACGACCTTGGCATTTTGTATATAGCTCGAATTGGCGTACACGCTTTTCAAGAGTCATTATCCACATAAGGATGTGTATTCGTTCATCCGCGAGCCCCCGAGCTGAGGCTTTAATAAGTTACCCAATTTCAAATGTCAGGCTTTCAGCCCATATCACGTTCGGTCACACACATTTTCCTACAATCTCGCGGCATCTCCGCATTTTTTCCCGTGATTGTAGGAATGTCTCGTGTCAACCATATCACGTCCGGTCCCACACGTTTTTCTACAATCTCGCGGTATCTCCGCATTTCTTCCCATGATTGTAGAAATGTCCCGTGCCAACCATATCACGTCCGGTCCCACACGTTTTCCTGCAATCTCGCGGCATATCCACATTTCTTCCCCTGATTATAGGAATGTCCCATGCCAACCATATCACGTCCGGTCCCACACGTTTTCCTGCAATCTCGCGGCATATCCGTATTTCTTCCCGTGATTGTAGGAATGTCCCGTGCCAACCAGGAAATATCCATCTACCAATGGGTCTTCAATAATTTAATTTTATCTATGGACTCTCCTATGAGAGTAGAGTATTCAAAAATATTATCTTACTCGAAAAAGGGTCTTCAAAAATAAGCCAACTTCAAATCTGAAAATAATTTGCATGACAAAAATATTAATCCGAGAAATTAAAATTAATAAAAAACTTATTTGGATTTTTGTTTTCGACGGATTCAGAATTTGCTGAGCTTTATTCTTTTTTCCTTGCGAACCCTCCTCTGTAGTTTGTTCTTGTTTTCAGTTCTCGAATTCATCCGGCCATGTTCTGTAGGCTAACAAAGTTTCCACGTGATAGTGATTTTGGATCAAAATTTCAAAGTATAAGCATGCGGGTCCCACAACATTTTTGTATTCCATTCTTTGTATCCTTTTTTTTACATGCGCTTATGCCTCCCTGCACGTGATCATCCCTGCTAATCACCATCAATTTCTTTTGCAATGACATGGTCCCGCGAGCTTCATCCATTAACCCTCCTTGCACCTTCGGTCTCTGATTTGTTCGCGAAAATATAAAAATTATGTTGCACATTCTTCTCGCACATCTTTCTTATCGACCAATCCGAGATGCAATAAAAATCGGTGCAAAAATTATATACGATATTCGTGAATATAGAATTATAAATTAAAATATAATCACTGCCTCCGTCGTTCTGCTCCGTCGTTCTGCTCCTCCATTAAAACCGCTCAAGATTCAATATAACCCCATGTGTATAGTTTGATTTTCCTCCACAATCAAAAAATTATCCCCTCCTTCTAGCGCCAAATGTTGTTGGAGAAATTTCGTAACAACCCGAATCGGAGGTTGCTGGAATAACGAATTATCGAATTATGAAAATAGGGGATGTTACGACCCGTTCTCGACCAGCTACCTCTTACTTCGGACCTGCAGAAGAAGAATGCGAGGGTGTTGGCCCCCGATTCACCTCCGGTGTAAGAAACAGTTAATATGATCTTGGGTATGATTCTCGAAACGTAAATGACCTGTGTTTTTGTTATCAGTATCCAGAAAAGATATATATTTCAGATAGATTCAACCTGTATATATAGTGCTTCCTGTTTGTAACCGAAGGAGGCTTAAGCGGGGGCGGGGCGGACGGGAGCGTGTCCCCCGCACCATAAATGACAGCCGTTTTGAGTGAAGGTACTGGGCTTTCGGATAGACTGGTGGGCTTACCAAGAGATGGGCCTTCGATATGGGCTCGGTCCGGTCCAACAAAATAATGGGCCTCCAACATGTCCCTGGGCTTTGTTCAGAGTATTTTCTCTGGGCGAAGACCAAAATTCGGCCCCTGCTTCGGAACAATGTTCTAGATCCCTCTTCGGGTAAGGACATTGGCAGTTGGGGGGTGTGACGTCACTTGGGAAACCGTGCCTCTTTAATTTGACGGCTGTCAGGTCTTGGGATTCGAGCTTGCATCCTGGCCGTTGAATTCGAAAAGACCCTGGGTTGTCCAAACGTCTTTTCTTTTCCTTTAAATCCCCAAATGCCACTTCATTCCCATTTTTTACGCAAACAAGCACTGCATTTTCTTCAAGATTTCAAACAAACAGGCACTTTATTTCAACATTGGGGCCGTTATCTCAACTCCAGAATTTCCAAGCCCTCCTATTCCACTCTCGCTTTATCTTCAAAACAGTAAGTAATCTCTTTATCTTTGCATCAGTTTTCGTGTTTTGTTTGTAGCGTTGTTCACTACCGTGACTATAGCAGTATAGCAGATATGCATGTGTCCCTTCGTGCGTAGTTAGGGATGCGACTTTCTAGGTTTTGTATTTTTAGGGGAATTATTTCTGGGCTTTCATGATTGTTCCGGGTTTAAGGTCCTTTGGGGTCTTTAAATCCATCAGAACACTCCGGTCGCCCTGAATCCTTAGATTTTACTCTCTTTAGGCCTAGCCTATGGGCTGCGTTTCGTCTTTATATTCTAGAACATCTTCGACCGATCCTGGCCCCCTGTACTCGGCTATTATCCTTCATACTTTTAGTTTATTTATGTTGATTCCGAGTACATGGCTAATTGTCTCTTCATTACCGGATGCAGGGACATGGATCGGTCGACTCCATCTCCGTTTAGTGACGCCGCACTGTACCCAGCGGCGAACCATAGATCCATACTGGCCGAAGAGACGGTCGTTGGATTTTATGAAGAATATCACATATGGTTCATTCATTTGGCCACTCGGACGGACCGAATATGGCATAATCCTAAGGTCTTAGAGATGCACGGAAAAACAGCTACAGGTCTCTCCGAAGCAGCACTTAAATGCGGCTTTCGGGTGCCGACGCTACAGCTTTTGAAGCATCTGTTCAAGGATATGGGGATAGCCTTAGGGCAGTTAGACCCAAATAGCTTCATACACATCAACGTGTTTCAAGCACGGTGTATGGCGGCGAACGTGAACCCCCGAACTTCACTCTTTTGGCATCATTATGATTTCCGACGCAACGGGAAGAGTAAGGGCTTTTATACCATTGCCCGAAAGACCAATAGGGTCGCCTGAGCTTCCACCAACTCTAACAATAAGGAGAGTCACACCAAGTGGTTCTTCTTCTCCGGCCCAAAAATCGCCCAATTTGCGGTATGGAAGGATGTAGAGCCGAAGGACCTCGTGATGCCTTCTATTCTGGGGGCTGACGCAGAGGATTACAGGAAATTGTGCGAGTTAGACATGGGAAGAGTCCCTCTGTCTCTTAGTCGCGATAAAGATTGGTTGTTCGCCCTCTGGGGTAATGGGGGTAACGGTTTATTTTCTGTCTTGTTTTCTACTTTGTAACTTCTTTTTCCTGGTTTTCCTTCGGTATTTAAACTGATATTTTTATTGACTCGCATTTTTCTGTGTGCAGTGTCTTCCCGTCAGGCTGTGATTGATCGCCGAATGAGAAAACTCCAAGAGGCGAAGGATGCCCGGGAGAGGGGCGAAGCTTCTGCCCAGACGGCTTCTGCAAGTGAGCGGCCGGTTGCCCCATCTCCCCAACAGGCGACTCCTGCTACTTCTCCTCGCGGAGAGCGGGAAAAGGATTCTGAGCCAGAGGGGGAGCTGTTCAAAGAGCCCCGTAAAAGGAATCGGTCGAACGAAGAGGTGGTCAAGACATATATTCCCCAGTGGGGTGTCTTGGCTACCGATTCGGTCGCCCTGGCTGCTCCTCAGTCGGCTCTTGAGGTGGGACCGGACCTTTGCCGAGGGATGATTCTCCCGGCTGACCGGGCAATATATGGAAAGCTCTCGGCGGCGAAGGCCCTCACTGAGGCGATGGGCCTCCTCTCTATGGTGAAGTCCTTTTCTTCTCTTCCATTTTTAATACTTTTGTCGTTTCCACTTGACTAATAATCTCCATTTTGTTTTCAGGCTGTCCCTCTTATCGCCTCTGCTGCTGACAAGACTGAGGACGATCGTGTCAGGGCGGTAAAAGCTGAAGGAAAACTCAAAGTGGCGGAGCTGGAGCTGGAGAGGGTTACCGGCCAGGCCAAAGCCTTGGTGGAGGAGAGGAATCTGCTTCGGGAGCAGCTGACATCCCAAGAGAAGCAGATAGCCGAAGTCCATCTTCTGAAGGAACAGTTGGAGTCTAAGACGGCTCGGGTCGGCCGCCGTAATGAACAGCTGAAAAGCCTTCGTCGTGAAGCTCGTAGGGCCAAAAAGCTTTTGGAGGTGACCGAAGATAGGTGCTTCCAAATGGGTTACGATGAAGCTGTTTCGAAGGCTAGCTCGGTCGGACTAGATTATAAGCTTTTGCTGGAGGCTGGGATGTCGGATCCTGTGACCCGAGAGGCTATAGTCGACGAGCCACCCACTGTTTCTTCGGGGGCCGATGAAGACTTGTCTGATTAATTTCAATCTTTATGTTTTATTTGAACTTGCCTTCGGGCTTTATTCAAACATGCCTTCGGGCTTTTGTAATATTCTGCCTTCGGGCTTCAATGGTAGTTTGTCTTTTGTTCTCTTCAATATTTTGCTTCCCAATTTTATGCATCTTCGGCGTTTTATTTGCCTTAGCATACTTTTTCTTTATTATTTCTTATGCATCTTCGGCGTTTTATTTGCCTTAGCATAATTCACTTTGCTTTTTTCTCTTCAATATTTTGCTTCCCAATTTTATGCATCTTCGGCGTTTTATTTGCCTTAGCATACTTTTTCTTTATTATTTCTTATGCATCTTCGGTGTTTTATTTGCCTTAGCATAATTCACTTTGCTTTTTTCTCTTCAGCGTCTTTGGTCGTAACCTAGCTGCCCCTTGGTATTTTGAGGGGTTTTATAAATGAGTAAGGTCTTCTTCGGTCGGTGAGATTTTGTGCTCCCGGCCTTAGTCATGTTAAAACAAGTGAAATACTAAAACCAGTAGAAGAATTCAGTTCCCAAAATGGGTCCTGATAGTTTAATTTAACATGCTAAATCGACTGATGAAAAGTGTACTTAGCTATAAAAACAAATTATGTAGGCGAACAAGTTGTTGATTTCATAATTTTAATCATATGTTCGTACATCGGACAGACATATATGGTCGCCCGCTTTTAGGTAAATATCTTCAAATTTGCGTGAACCAATACTTTGAAAAGAACAAACATAATAAAGCTGAGGGGCTTACTGATAAAAACGGCGAAGATGTGAAGCGTGCCAGGTGTTTTTGATTGGGCTGCCGTCCGAACGGTGGAGTTTATATGTCCCAGGTCGGACGACTTCTACGACTGTATAAGGACCTTCCCAGTTCGGCATGAGTTTGCCTTGTTTGGCTGGCATGGAAGTGGCTAGCTCTCTTAGTACTAGGTCGCCCACCTGGAAGGATCTCTTTTTTATTCCCGAGTCGTAATATTGGGCTGCCTGAAGTTGGTATCTTACGTTCCTCTGGTGTGCTACCTCACGCTCTTCTTCTAAGAAATCCACATTAGCCTTCAGACCAAATTCATTTGTCTCAACATTAAACACTTGGGTTCGGTATGACTCTAGTCCGACTTCTACTGGTAGAAGGGCATCTGTCCCGAATGCCAGTCTAAAAGGAGTTTCTCCGGTCGAAGACCTGGTTGTCGTTCGGTATGCCCACAAAACCCAAGGTAATTCCTCGGCCCACAAACCTTTGGCTTCGCCCAACCTCTTCTTAATCCCGTCAAAAATTATTTTATTAGCTGCTTCTATCGCCCCGTTGCCTTGGGGATGACCGACTGAGCTGAACTTCTGTTGGACCCCAAATTGGCTCAGAAATTTCTTGAACTTGCTCCCAACGAACTGTGCTCCATTATCTGATATACACACCATGGGAATCCCAAACCTTAAAATCACCTGTTCCAACATGAATTTCATTGCCGCCGCTTCGGTGATGGCGGAGAGTGGCCTTGCTTCTATCCATTTGGTCATGTAGTCAATTGCCACTATACAATACTTTGCTTGCTTGGTGCTGGTGGGTAAAATTCCTACAATATCCACGGCCCACATGGCAAAAGGGATGGGACTAAGGACCGAAGACATTATCTCGGGTGGTTACTTCGGAATTGTGCTAAATAGCTGGCACTGTTTGCATTTTTTGGCGTATTCCGTTGCATCTTCTTTCATCTTCGGCCAAAAGAATCCCTGCCTGAGAATTTTGAAGGCTAAGGACCTCCCGGCCAAATGCTCTCCGCAGATCCCTTCGTGAACCGTTTCTAGTGCCAACTTTTGTTCGTCAGGATCCAGGCAGCGAAGGAGTGGCTGAGTTGCTGATCTTCGAAATAATCGGCCCCCTACCAAAGTGTAGTTGGTCGACCGATAGCGAATCTTTTGTGCCCCTCTTCGATCTAATGGCAGAGTACCCTTTTCGAGGAATGCCCTGACCGGCGTCATCCAATTAATTCCTTGGTGTATCTCCAGGCATTGTTTTCTGTCGATCGAAGGTGTCTTTGCTTCGGTCAGATAGATGGACCCTGTTAAATTGTGAGTATCTGCCGAAGCTAGCCTTGAGAGTGCATCCGCCCGACTGTTGTTTTCCCTGGCCACTTGGCTTAACTCAAAGGAAAGGAAAAACTGAGTGTTCTCGCGTACTTTTTGGGCGTAAGCCTTCGTACGAGGATCTTTCTGCCCATACTCACCGCTGTACTGTTTTACCACCAACATTGAATCACTGAAGGCCTTTAGGTGTTTAACTTCTAAACTTCGGGCCAAATCCAAACCAGCCAGCAAAGCTTCGTATTCGGCCTCATTGTTCGTTACCGGGAAATTGAAGCGGATTGCCTGGCATATTTCGAATCCTTCGGGGCTAGTTAAGATCAAACCTGCCCCATATTTGTTACCGGCGACCGATCCATCCACAAACAGTTTCCATTTTCCCGGAGACTGTATCAGATGCTCTTCGGGAACGAGGTCTTTTGGACCGGAAAAGGTGCACTCGATCATGAAATCTGCCAGGGCCTGAGCTTTGATCGAAGTTCTTGGTACATATTCTAGCTCATATTCCCCTAGTTCGATCGCCCATGCCACGATTCTTCCCGATGCTTCTGGCCTTTGCAGTATTTTCTTTAAGGGCTGATCGGTTATGACTTGGATCGTTCGCCCTTGAAAATAATGCCTTAACTTCCTGGAGGCCATTATGAGTCCATAAGCAAACTTTTCGGCATTAGGATACCTGGTCTCGGCATCCTTCAGTATGTGCGAGATGTAATAAACCGGGTGTTGATTCATGCTCTTTGACCAAAACGGCTCCCAGTGTTCGATCATTCACTGCCAAATATAGTTGCAATGTTTCCTTCGGGTCTGGTCTCATTAAGAGTGGAGTGTTTACCAAATATTCTTTTATTTCTTCGAAGGCCTTCTGGCAGTTCGGCCCCCACTCAAATGTCTTCGACCCCCGAAGCACTTCAAAGAATGGTAGCGCTTTCTCTGCTGACCTGGAAATGAATCTCCTCAATGCTGCTAACCGTCCGGTAAGCTTTTGAATGTCCTTGATGGTTTTCGGAGCCTCCATATCGACCACTGCTTTGATTTTTTCTGGGTTCGCCTCTATCCCTCGGGCACTAACCATGTATCCCAGAAATTTCCCACTGTTTACTCCGAACGTACACTTGTTCGGATTAATCCTCATGTTATTCTGTCGGAGAGTTTCAAAGCATTCCTGCAGATCTTCCGCGTGGTCCCGCAGGAGGGATTTGACTATCATGTCGTCCACATAGCATTCCATGTTCCTTCCAATCATCTTTTTGAAGACTTTGTTGATCATTTTCTGAAAAGTGGCCCCTGCATTCTTCAAGCCGAAGGGCATTTTGATGTATGCGTATGTGCCATTTGGTGTGATGAATGCTGTCTTCGGAATGTCCTCGGCATTCATCGCAATTTGATGGTAGCCCGAAAAGGCATCTAGAAAGCTGAGAATCTGATGCCCCGAAGTAGCATCTATCAACTGATCAATATTCGGCAATGGGTAGTGGCACTACGCCATAAGTGGGCAATAATAACGCTTTTTTCAGTGTTACAAGCAAAAGTGTAACCATATATGTCTTAAAATTGATTTACGCCTACACTTTTTTTCTCTGTTAGCATTGCTATAAATAAGTGTTACGATAGACGTCATTCAGTATCTATGCTAACGCCTAACTCGGTGTAGCCGTTGGTCTTAAAAAATGTGTAACCGTTGGTCTTTAAAAATCAAAAAGAGAATTAGGCGCCTCAAATTTCACACAAATTAAAAAACAGGCGGGCCAAAATTTTGTCCAAATTTTCATTTAAGCCGCTCAATATTTCACACACTCAACTCACCAAACACACAACTCTCTCTCTCAACTCTCTGTCTTTTCTCTCTCAAACTCTCTCTCGACTCTCTCTACAAAAACAATTAGGGTTCATATAAACAATTAGGGTTTGTAATTAAGGGTTCTTCACGGGTTCTCTCTGTACGGTTCTCTGCAATTAGGGCTTGTAATTAGCGGCTGAATTAGAGCTTTATTTCGGGTTAGGTTGCAATTGGGGCTTATTTGTTCGATTACATTCTCTATTTGATAAGGTATTCATCTTGTTCTTCTTATTTCTATTCAATTACATGCTTATTTCGAATCGGGTTCATTTCGGGTTTCTAAAGATTAGGGATTTTTTCGGGTTGATATTTTGGGGATTATGAATATTTGTTTGGGTTTCCAGGCCAATCTCCCCCCCCCCCCCCCAACTCTCACAGAAGAAAGTCCTCTTGATTAATTTTATAACATGTTTTACAAGGTTTTATTTAAATATTGTTAGAACCTCTGACAATATCATGGCGATTTTAATCCTAGATTAATGAATAATACATGTTGTTTAGAATTTGTTTTATAATTGTAAATTAGAGAGTACTTACAGGTCTTATCTTTAGAATCATATCCCTGAAGTTGGATTCGCTATTGTTGGGTATTGACCTATATATAATTATATGAACTGCAGATTACTATTACGGCTGCTTTATGAAATGACTGCAGAGTTCGGTTTGCTGGTATTATTGTGTTAAATCTATCAATTTTATGTTGCTGGCTCAGATAATTAAGATGGAGCTAGCTGGTGTATTTTTTAGCCCCATTCAGGTCAGTGATACCTTATGCAAGTTGTAAATCTTTCTTCATTGGACTTTTGATTTCTTGTAATATTAGACTAGCATCGATGCAGGGTAACTATATTCGAATAGCTGAATGTAGTTCCTCCTAGAGCCAGTAATTTGTTTACATTTTGCACATCTATTCGTTTTCCCTTGTTGATAATTGTATCCATTATTTTTACTGTTGTCACATCCTCACAAACTGAAGTATACTTGCTGTTTCTTTGTAAGTCTGTTATTACTTAGCATATTGTTCTCTTTTTCGGGGTGGCCAATCTTTCCCCATGTATCATGTTCCTTGGTTTTGTACTTTATGTTGATGATTGTATTAAGTGACTATTTACATAATTTGATTTAGTGTTGATTAAGCAAATATTTTAGTACACAGAATTTTCTTCCTGAGACATTATTGCTATACGTAGGTTATTTTAGCTACTCTGTGACTGGGTATATTTTCTCTGTTAAAACAAATATCTTTTAATTAATTTAGCTACCATGTTTTCTTAAGTTTTATGTATATTAATCCTTAATCCTTGACTTGTCACTTTTATGTATATTAATTTTGAATACAGATATATTTGTTAACTTATATTGTGTGCCTCTGCCTTTTGTAGGGTGTTAGAGTCTTCTTGTTAGTTATATAAACTTTAATTGGAATGCAAATTATGTTTGATATTGTAAATTATTACCATAAATTTTAAGTAGATTAGATTGTTAAGTTGGGACTGGGATACTCAGAAATATGTTTTGCAGTTCGTTCCTCCCCATATGTACCAACCATTTTTTCATTAAATTTCGTTTTAAAAAGGATATCGACACCGTATCTATTGTCCTAGTAGTTTAAGCAAGCTTCCACTGATACTGTAGAATGTAGATTGTACGTACAATACAAATAATTAGTTCCTAGTTCAGGTTATAATCATGTAGTGACTATGAATCCATTTGCATTTGTTTTGTAGGCCAGAGATTTATAAAGTTGGCAAAATCTCCGATATCGCCTCCTTTTGCATTTCCTTTCATTGTAACAGAAACAGGAAGGAAGAGAAATGTCAGGCCCTCAAATAAACTCAATACGCCATCAAGGTTTGATATGACTTGTTTAGTCCTAAAGCCTTTCTATCTTTTACGTAGCACAAGAGTTTTGCATGTTTGTCCTTTGACAGAGATAGGGAGTTTTTGTTGTCTGCGGTCAATTTTTAATAACCCTTAATGGCAATCATATTTTACAAAACAATACCCGTGTGTGTGTTCTACCCCCTCTTTTTCAGATACTTTTTATGCAAAGCCAACTTAGAAATTCTGGCAATGTCACTTGCCTAGTGAATCATGGTCAGTAGATTTTCATTTGATGTAATCGTATATCACAAACTAGAATATATTGCATTGTTTTCAGAACTCTGATCATTGGCCAGTCATCGATCCTTTACCATCTTATGGCCGTGGTAGGGAATTGCCTGGTGAAAGGCATAGAAGCCTTATCTATGGACGCAATCTCACAGATGTTATTATAACAGGTCAATAATTCTGTCTTTACGAAATTTGGCTTGCTTATGAGTTCTGTTTTCAATATCAACGGAGTTTTCCATGCAGGTGATAATGGAACGATTGATGGTCAAGGCAGTGTCTGTCTGGCGAAGAGGCACAGTCCATCGAGTTTGTATCACTACTTGGTAATACTTAACTTCATTATTGAATTTTGACTAGTCTGTTTTGTGAAAATCCATTGAAAATCCATTGAGCTTGTATCGCTACTTTAGTGAATTAGGTTATTTGTTTCAGAGCTTCTGTGAGAAACTTTTAAGCCCTTAAAATTTGGCTCAGATAATTTGTTGTCATTCTTTTATGTGTTCTTCTGAGTACGAGATTTCCATCCCTTATGATGATTGCCTAGTTGATTCCCTTCACTTGAAGATTTTCCGGTTTTGATTTGTCTATTATTTGTAGTTCTTTTCCCATATCAATTTTCTAAAATATTTCATTACTCCTGAATGCTTGTATGAATTTGCATCATGGTTTCAGATTCGACCTTTATGGAGGTTTTATTTTCAAAATACACAAGGGATCATCTTTGTGGTGGACAGTAATGATCGAGAGCGTGTGATGGAGGCAAGAGATGAACTGCACAGAATGTTGAATGAGGTACTGTTTGGTCTCTTGCTCGTCAGTTGAAGAAGATGCTGGTTGAGCTCAATGAATACGACCATGCCAGGCAAATATCCAGAATTTTCAATCTGAAAGAGGCATTATGATCGTAGACATGAGATTATTATGTAGATATGGATGATTGATTATTATGTATTGGAATAGTGCGAATTTGATGTAATTATTTTAGATGGTTTTTTATGTATTGAAATGGCTTCTGAACAGCCTGTTTATGTATTGGAATGTTTGGTAATATTTTGAATGGGAAGTTCTATATTTCAATGTCATATGTTGCTATTCTGTATTTAAAGTGTTGGTAAAAAGCATGCAAAGTGTAACCATTGACTCCAAAATATTTAGTCTTTATGTGTTGGCAAAAGTATAGCAAAGTGTTGGCACAAAATCTAAAAATGTTTAAGAAAAAGTGTAGGCATAGTACTGAAAATGTGTTGGCATAGGTCTATAGCAATACTATTAGTAGTGTTACTACAAAGATAAATGTGTTGGTATAGATCTATAGCAACAACTAATAATATGTAGCCACAGAAATAAAAAGTGTTGGCGTAGGGGTCTACGCCTACACATTTCTCCCGTGTTACCAAAAACTACAAAAGTGTTGGCGTAGACCCCTATGGTAGCGGCACTATTTGTAACACCCTCAAATTTGGTCAAAGTGTGACCATAGCCTATTTTTTTCCTTTTACCAACAGTTTTTTGGGCTATAACCACACTTTTTCAGGTGTTGCTGTAGCCCACTTATGGCGTAGTGTGGTCTTTCGGACAGTTCTTGTTGAGATCGGTATAATCGACACACATCCTCCATTTTCCGTTTGATTTTTTAACCACCACCACATTTGCCAACCACTCGGGATATCTAATATCCTCGATGAATTTTGCCTCGAGTAGCTTCTCAACTTCGGCTTGTATGACCTCCTACCTTTCCATGGCGAAGTTCCTTTTCTTCTGTTTGACCGGCTTAGCATCACCTTTGACATTAAGACAATGTTTAGCGACCGAAGGGTCTAGGCCAGGCATGTCCTCGGGACCCCATGCAAACACATCATGATATTCCCTGATTACCTTGATGACCTTTTCTTTCAACTCGGGCTCCATTCCTTTCCCAATTTGGATCATTTTTCCCTTTTGACCCACATATAGCTCTACCTCTTCGGTTTCAACTGCTGGTTCGGCTATGGGGCTAGAAAGATCGGCCCCAAACTTTTCCAGCTCGATACTAAGCAGTTGGTGACTGCCTCCAACCTCGTTCACTTTCCTCTTTCTTTTTCCTCCTTCGGGGGTTTCAAACTCTTCATCCTTCGCGACATCCTCCAACATTATTATTCGGGCAGCTTTCTGATCGCCTCTCATTTCACCAATCCCATTTTCGGTCGGAAACTTCAGCTTCAAGTGGGGAACAGAAGCCACTGCCTGGAACAGAGACAAGGTGGGTCTTCCTAATATCCCATTGTAAGCGCTTTCCACCCGAACGACATAGAACTTTGCCTCCTTCTTTATCGTGTATGGTGCTTTCCCCAACAGAACGGACAAAGTTATGGTGCCTTCAATCGGCACAGGCTGATTCCCGAAGCCATAAAGAGGTGCTTCGTGGCATGGCTCCAACTGTTCTCCTCCCAGATTCATTTTGAGGTAAGTGTTGTGGTAAAGAATATTTACCGAGCTTCCTCCGTCCACCAACACTCGCCAGACCTTGTTCTCCCCTATAACCGGGTTGATGACAAGCGGGTCTTCGTGCGGCCATATGACATCTTCATAATCATCCTCGGTAAAGGAGATAGGGAGTGGTTGCTTGGCTGCACTAGTCTGATGAAGGTTATACACTTGTCGGGCGTATTTCTTTCGGGCAATTTTACTATCCCGATCGAGTATGGTTCCTCCAGAGATGGTCCTGACTTCTCCCCTGTACTTCTCTCCGCCTTCAATCGTCTTTTGTTTTTCCATGGACTCTAACTTGTCCCTAAGGTCGCCCACAAACTGGGTCAGCTCCCCATCCTTGATCATCTTCTCGATCAATTTCTTCAAGTGAAAACACTCATCGGTATTATGCCCTTTATCTCTGTGGTAGTCACAGTACTTGTTCTCGTTCCTTCGGTTCTCAGGAGTTCTCATCCTTGACGGTCGAACGAATCCCGGTTTGCCTTTTATCTCATGGAGAATCTTCGAGATAGGCGTGTTTAGAGGTGTGAACACCGCGCTATCTCTATCTCTTCTTCGGTCGGCCCCTTTTTCGGGCCTGTTGTCTGTTAACCTGCTATTAATATCTCCTCGACCCCTTCGGTCGTCCCTTGAGTTGTTCTTCCTGTCTTCCCTGGAATCGTTCTTTCTCCCCTCCTTGTAACCCCCGATCGATTCTATTTTTCTCCTTATTGCCTCACCCCTCACATATATATCATTTAAAGACTTGGGGGGTATATCGTAAAGCGAGGAGCGCAGTTTTTTACCTTTAATTGGGTCAAGACCTGCCGCAAGGAAGCCAGCCGCTTTGACTTTGTCTAAGTTAGTGACCATCCCAGCCTCCTCCTTAAATCGAACCAAGTAATCACCCAGCTCTTCGTTCGACCTCTGTCTACAATGGATCAAGGCCTCGGTGTCCTTCTCTCTTCGACACAAATGGGAATAGTGCCTCAAGAATTTCCGCTTCACTTGTTCATAGGTTCCAATCGACCTTGGCCTTAACGACCGATACCACATGGACGCCGGTCCCCTGAGGTAGGTCTTGAACATCTTACACAGCATGACGTCACAATGCCCCATTCCAGTCATCAGGGCCTCGTATTTCTCACAATGGTCTGTTGGATCACCCTTGCCATTGAACTCGTTCATTTTCGGGAATTGCCTCCCTGGGGGTGGTCGGAAATCCTCAACCTCTTCGGTCACCACAGGCTCGTGGCTGACTTTTCTTTTGCCAAACATGGCTTTTTCGATTCTACGAATTCTATCCCGCGTGTCCGGTCCTTCATCATCCCCTGAATCAGAGGTGTAGGCAACCTTTGACCGGGACCTTCTTGAGTGCCTCTCGGAGTCCCAGGACTCGTCTTCGTCATCTACGTCATCTCTGCCCCGCTTCTCCCTTCGGGGCTCAGTCTCCAGGGTTTCCTGAAGAATTGCCTTCTCCTCTAAATCCAACTCCTCTCTTTGGAGCCTTAATGCTTGCAGCCTTAGGCGATAGGCCTCCCTCTTCTTGGCCAATCTTTCCGCCTCTTTGTCTTTTTCATCTTCAGGGCCCTTCCCCTTGGCCATCTTTTCCTCCCTCCATCTCATAATTAGTTCTCGTTGTTCTTCGGGAGTGGGGATAGGGCCTTCCTCTCCATCCAGATCAAAGATTCTGGGCTGGGTTGAGGGAGTTCGACTGATACCGAACCCGGGAGGAACGATACCTTCGTTACCTCCAGCGAGGGTGGAATTATCTTTCCCAGTAGTTCCGTTCGTCATAGCTCTTTGTAATAAATCCACAGAATGATCTTCTACGTTCCCACAGACGGCGCCAAATGTTACGACCCGTTCTTGACCAGCTACCTCTTACTTCGGACCTGCAGAAGAAGAATGCGAGGGTGTTGGCCCCCGATTCACCTCCGGTGTAAGAAACAGTTAATATGATCTTGGGTATGATTCTCGAAACGTAAAAGACCTGTGTTTTTGTTATCAGTATCCAGAAAAGATATATATTTCAGATAGATTCAACCTGTATATATAGTGCTTCCTGTTTGTAACCGAAGGAGGCTTAAGCGGGGGCGGGGCGAACGGGAGCGTGTCCCCCGCACCATAAATGACAGCCGTTTTGAGTGAAGGTACTGGGCTTTCGGATAGACTGGTGGGCTTACCAAGAGATGGGCCTTCGATATGGGCTCGGTCCGGTCCAACAAAATAATGGGCCTCCAACAGGGGAATTTGAGATTTTTGGATGTTTGGGGGCTGGACTTGGGAGGTGTCTCGATTTGTCTCGTGTATCGGATCTCTTTTGCCAAGATGCATGCGTACCAATTTATATTGGATCAAGCTCACGCAGTTCTGTGCAATTGTGTTTATCCCTGAGAGATTTTAAGGCGTTAATGTGGGCAATTACAGATTTTATTTTGCATTATCTTGGCGTTGTGATATCTTCCTGATTTGAAGGATATCGTTTGGAGATATTTTTCGTTATTCGTTGATTGAGATTGATTCTTTCCTCGTTTCAGAGAGAGAATATTATTTAGTGGTTAAGCAATTAATTATTAATTTGAATTAATAATTATTAAACGGAGAAATTTGGACTATGCCAAAATGTGGCATAACACGGCTTATATTTCGAAATTGTTTCGAGCAAATGCGCATTCGGACGCCTGACCCTGAGATGTGGATCATCCTAGAAAATGATGCTATAACAATCTTGCTCTGAGTTTCTTGTATTGATCTAAATAACGGGAGACAAACAATTCTTATTTAGATATAGAAGCACCAACAATCAAACGACCTGCAGCCATATTCCAATGGATCCGAAGACCTTAACTAGCAGGAATAGGAAACCCGAAACTAGCGAGTAACAAGGCCCTGGGGCACAGGGCACGACTTGATTCATGTAGTGATGTAGATATAACTGATTATAATTTGTTAATTATTTTGGAATCCATTTTGAGAACTATAGCCTAACTCCCAAGTTGCAGAAATCAAACCGATCAGAGTGTAGAAATATACAATACAAAACGAACGGAGTTTACGTTCTTGTAGAGGTCGAAGACTGAAAAATTTACAAAAGATTCGTTTTCAACTCTCAAAAGTAACATGGACAAACCAATAGAGTGAACACCTCAATTTACATACACATACACCATTACATAAGTGATACAAGGAAAAACAAAAACAAAAAATGACATGTACGAGAGTTTAACTTGTTGGTAATATTCAACATCAATGTCGCCGTTTTTGCAGCCATTTCACCGGCTCAAAAGTGGGAACCAACGTTCACGAAAATCAGATTGATAAGAGAGCAAAAACAGAAGAAGAACAAGAACAAGTGCAACACCCCAAGGAGTTCCACCAGCTCTATGGAACGAATCTTTCTCCGGCAACGGCACCAAAAACGAAGACCAAGTGTTGTCAAAATTAGAGAGCAAATGCAAAACTAGTAGAAGAAGCAATGGCGAAACAATGAGGACAAGTTTTATTTGATCAAAAAGGCCTTCAAAAAGTGACTCATAGCTGATGTACCACGAAAAGCTCAAGAACATGAATAATATTACAAGTAAAAAACACAAGTGTATTGGCAAAGGCGACTGAGAAGAAGAATAGTTATCTCTAGACATGATTAATTGTTTAGGGAGATGGTATAAAACTTGAGGTTTTTTAGTTGACTGTGTAGATTGGTAACTGGTTTGGAACACAAATATATGTGGTTATATTTATAGACGTTATGCATGTTGCTAATTTCCTAGTGTTTTATTGGAGACTTTCCTAGCTACAGTCGCTGTAATGTTGTGTGGCTGCCACACACTTAGTCTAATAAGTATGAACCACATACATGATACATCCTCAACATGAGTTAACGGGGATCGAACTTCAATCCCTCTCATTTTCGAATATCAAATTTTGGTTTTAGTGATAACTTATTTGTTATATGTGTACAGAAGAATTACTTTGATTTTTAATGACAATCAAATTAGTTTCAAAAATAAATTTGCACAAAAATAGAAAGTGGTTATTAATAAAGATAAATGGTCTAAGACAAATATTTATTATAACAAACGATATCATAAAAAAATTTGCACAAATAAAAATTTTCAATGATACAATTTGTTATAATAAACGTTTGCGCTTAACCGCCCGCTTAATGAAATGGACATAGTAGGCACGATAATTAGTGTTGAAATGTTTAGGTTAGGCGCGTGACAGTGATACATTCCTTAGTGGTGAAGTTGTGTGAACCAGAAAAAGGGGTAAGTTAGTCACTTTGGTAGTTTTGTTAGCATCTTTGTAAAGCATTAGCTTTGGTTCTGCTCCCCTTTATATTAAAATCCCGGTGGGCGGTGGAATTTTGACATGGCTACACATCCCCCCATCACACAAAAGTTTGACTACTTAGAGCATTTCTAATGCTACACTCCCCTTAACTAAAAAGATGATGTGTCATTAATTTTATTTAAAAGTTTTTCAATCTTCTCTTTTATTGTCTAAAATTTTAGATAATTTATTTGAAGTTAACTATTTATAGTCAATATCTAAATTTTTTTACAAAAGCTCTAAACTGAACGTATCATCATTACATATGATTTCTAGCATATAACTCATCATTTTACATAATATCATTGAAATAAGTTAACTTACAAGTTCAATAAATTTTACAAAATTATTATTTTACATAATCAAGATACAAAATTCCATTGAAGATGCTCTTAGGAGATGACAAGTGTCACCGACATGCAACATTTTACGTAAAAGTTTGACGCCAATTATATTTGTTTTTTGTTCAGGAAAGCACTATATTTCTTTTGTGTTGTGATAATAAAGTTCACAAACTGTTTTTATGTAGTATTTTATTAGGAAAAAAAATATAAAAATAGAATATGGTACAATTGACAAGTTTATAAATATAAACGATTTATTATAACTCTGCGGATTTTGTTTTTGCTAAATAAAACTGTATTTTTAATACCAAGAAGGTAGTCTTATATTATGAATAAAGTGTCTTTCACTGATTCTTCTTAATACATTGTTTTTTTAATAAAGGTGCATGATCATAAAGCCAGGGATGGGTAAACCATGTGGTTCTTTAAGGTTGTGTCATGTATTTGTTTTTATTTTTTTGGGCAAATACTTCAATACATTTGGCATGGTGTCTTTAATTATTTTTTATTTTCGTGTTGAGATTCAGATCTACTAAGCTTTACAATTGTAAAAAAGATTGAGATAAAATGACAAAGAAATGGACCGTAAACACTGAAACTCAATTGGGAGAAGCATATTAAAATGTGAATTTGTTTATATTTAATTATTATATAAATATATAACACAAAATTTTAATTATTTGGGATAGAAAAATATCTTACATGCATAAATTCTTTTAAATTATTATGTGTATCACTTTTTACAACATCTTTTTTTTTCTTCAAATTATATTTTTATATTTAATTAGTGTAAAGCAGTAAAGCACTATTGTATGATATGGTACAGTTGGTGGGATTGTCACCTAAAAAATCTCCTCATCTACCTAATCAGCTTAAAAATCAAAGTTTTCAACATTACTGTTAATTACTAAAAGTAGTATTTTTAAGATAAGGAAAGGATTAATAAAACTAATATAAATTTAACATCCCTTCAAAAAAAATATAAATTTAACATTAAATAATTTAAAATCTAAAATTTCAGTACAAAGTATATTTAAAAATGTCATTAACTTCAATTATTATAAAGAAAGGTAGTACGAAATGATATGTTCCTCACCTAAAAAATCTCTTCAACGCTACTATTAATTAATAAAAGTAATATTTAGAACTAATATAAATTTAACATTTAATGACTTAAAATATAGAAAATCTAAAATTTTAGTAAAAAAATATTTAAAAATGCCATTAACTTCATTTATTATAAATAAATATCATTCTTGGAATATATTATAATTTTAGGAAAAATTTAAAAATAATATAACTGAATAAAATACTTATGTAAAATGTTATAATTTAAACATCTAAAATTAACACTAGAATATTAAAAATTGGGATGAGAAAAACGTACCAAATTACTAATAATGTGTTTGAAATTTCATTTGAAATTTTTCAAAATTTAAAGAAAGTTGTCATATGAGACAATACTAATAAATATTCACACAAAAAACTATTAAATTTAAATTTGAAAAACAATGAATGAATAAATAAATAACTAGTATATTTTTCTAATGATTTTAAAAATATAAAAATCAAAACTATATGTCATTTCAAAAGTACAAAATAATCCGAAATGATATATATATATATATATAAAATATTAACTTAATTTTTTATTATAAAATTTATGAAATTGAATTTAAATTAAAATATTTTTTTAGAAAAAATGTAATATTAAAAAATTAAGTAGAACTAAAAAAATATTATAATAATAATTTATAAAATATCCTTGCACGGTATAAAACTAGTTTTAATAGTTCATAAAAGAATGATACATAGAGCACTATTCATAAACAACATGAATCTATATAAATAAATAAAAATAATTAAATCGGCAAATACATAGAGCAGCCCAAAAGATTACACTTGTACTGTACAACAAAACAATAGAACTGGCTAGCCAGGGTTTTTGAAGTTTTCTTTTGCACTTTTCCCCCGAGTTAAAATACGAAGACAAGAGAGGAGAAAGATGCGGAAAAAATTTAAAAAAAATTTACACCTCCCGTTTTTTTATTTCAAATTTTATTATATTATATTGATGTTGTAGGTTAAAATTCTACTTTTAACTTGATATTCTAGTATTTGGTTATTTGACGAGTCTAACAAAGGATCATTTGGTTGGATTTTTATTTGTATTAATTATTAATTATATAATTTTTTTCCTTTAAATTTTGTTATAAGATTTTTTACTTTACTTAAATATTAATTCATAGGTTAAGAAGAATTTGTTTTATATCCAAGATTAAAAATTAATAATTAATAATTTAATAATAATTTATATTAAAATTGTATAAAAAAATTATAGGTAAAATATCAATAATTCGATCTCCTTGTTAAATAATCATAAATCAATATATATTAAATGAAAGTTCTAATGAAAGTTAAATAGGTGTTCATAAGACATAGTTAAAACTTATGGGAAGTAAAACATGAGTGCAAATTTGTATAATTTTTTTTAAACGAGAGACGGCTCATTAGAAATACTGTAACAGCCCGACTTTTCGGACTATTAATCTAAATACAAAACTAAAATAAAATACATTTTATTACTCAATAAATACCAAATTTCACAAAAGTCAAAGCAGCGGTCAAACTCAATGATTCATAAACATAAAATCGGAGACGCAGCTCCACAATTTCAATAATACATATCTTGCATTTAACAAAAAAAATGTTCTAACAACACAACTATTCTTAACCAATAATTTACATCAAATCACGTAGCACGAAAATCACAGGTTCACATCAATATTCTCAATAATCTTCCACAATGTACAAACCTGAAATATTAGAAAAGAGTGAGCTACACAGCTCAGCAAGTAACAAAATGACTTACCGATATTATCAAAAATCAGTGGGTGTTTTAGCAAAAGAGATTTTCTCAAAACCATAATAATTTAAAAGCCTTTGCGAAAAATGATCCAACCCAAAGTTTATATTTTTAAAATCTATAACAGAAACAGAATTTAAAACAGAAGCAAAATTAAAAACAGAAACGAAATTCTTATAAATAACCACAGTCTTGCTCTACGGCCACACTTTCCCAGTAACCGGGATCTTATTCTTATTCTTATTCTTTCGCCACACTTTGTCAGTGACCGGCATCTAAAGTTCAATAATTACGCGCCCTTAATAGGTATCTAAAGTTGCACAATTGTGCGCCTACTAAGGGTATCTGAGGCTAGTTCCGGAACTATAGCGTAAATTACGAACGGGTTCGAAACGTAGAGACTGAGGGATTCGAAGATTCTCGATTCTTATATCTTATACATTTCGAAACAATAATCTTATATCTTATACGAAATTCAAAAACAGAATATCAATATCTCTTCCGAAAATAAAAGTAAGTCAAAGAGTACTTACCTCAAAAGCGATCAAATACTGAAATCAATGTGAGCAAATCCTATAATTTTATTAAACTAATCAAAGTCAAATAATGTTCACACCACCTTAATAGAACCCATGCGACGCTTACATATAACTTACTCAATGAAATTTCAAAAATCAGACACCAAAACATCTTGCAAAATAGACCATTATTAACAAAATCAGTTATGACCAGTTTTAGAAATTGACAAATTACTCTATGAAAATGACTTTATCTGAAAAAGTACAAATCATGAAAAACGTAGACAATTCCGAGACCTTTTCATAATGATAAGGCTTGGTAAAAACGGACAAGTAACGAACTCAGAACATAGACATTTGCGGACTGCATAACAGAATCAGCCCCTGATCAGGTTGGTATTTCGACGTTTAAGACATCGTAATCACAGAAATAGTCAGAGGAATGAAACATAAAGTGCAGAGGTCGAAAAGAGCTTTCCAGAATGGTATCACTCGTAATTTTTGGATAAAGACTCAATTTACTATGAATTTTCAAAGTTAGACTTCTCAACTTCAAAAACATACTGGCTGGTCAATAAATCCCAGAAAAACTCACATTTGCAGACCGAATTTCGAAAAACACAAAGAATCAAAGTCGTAGATAATTCAAATACCTTTTCAGAGAGTCTAATATCATAAAATTCCAACAAATAACGAGTCAGATACGATTTTTACAAGAATTCGGACTTTATATATAGTATACATACAAAATTGGAGTAGTCATACAAACACAGTGGACAAAACAAAGAACTCATGGATATATATCATATTATACACATATAAAAATACTCAAGAGAACATATAAAGATCCTTGACATAATCAGAATAAATCAAATATCATACACGTGAAATAACACGAATAACAAGAGAATTAAAGAATCGTTACCTCTTCTTCTAAACTTGTTATGAGACCTCCTCTCGTGCTCTTCTTCTTCTCCTTCTCATCCTCCTCATCCTCTCTCTCTTTCGGCGTCTCTCTTTCTCTCTCTCTCTCTCTCTCTCATGTTTGCTAGGTTTTCATCTTTTTTTTTAACACGCTCGTATCTAGATATGTATAGGTCAATTTTAATTAAATTGGGCCAACTAAAACTTTAAACTAAAGCCCAATAAAATTAAATTAGCAAGACTTATTAATTCTATATTTTTATTCTAAAATCAAATTATATAATTATCTTATATTTTAATCCACTTCTAATTCTAATTGGGTTAATAATCAAGTGAGTCACTAAAGTGGGCACAATGTATCAAGTTGGTCACTGAACTGAAAACGACATCAATAAGGTCATTAAAGTGGCTTACGAGTACATTTGATTAATTCTGCTAAATTTTTGTTAACAGTAAATGATGATGTGTTTAGTATAATATGATGCAGGAATTCAGAACACTTTATCGGATGCTTGCCACATCAGATTATACTAAACACATCAGATTATACTAAACACATCATCAATTACCGTTAACAAAAATGTAGCAGAATTAATCAAATGTACCCGTAACTCACTTTAATGACCTTATTGATACCGTTTTCAGTTCAGTGACCAACTTGATACATTGAGCCTACTTTAGTGACTCACTTGATCATTAACCCAATTCTAATTTCTAGCAAATTTTAATCTATTAAAATTACAAAAAAAAATCCGGGATATTACAAACTACCCTCCTTAAAAATAATTTGGTCCCCAAATTCACAACAATCCTATACTCCAAAAGTTCGTGACACATTTACCCACTAATCTCCTACAAGTCAAACTTAAACTATGGTCCACAGAAACGCATCCTAGGAAGTGTACTAGTCCCATACCTAACACACTCCGAAGGACAACCTGCTCTTGATACCAACTGTAACAGTCCGACTTTTCGGACTATTAATCTAAATACAAAACTAAAATAAAATACATTTTATTACTCAATAAATACCAAATTTCACAAAAGTCAAAGCAGCGCTCAAACTCAATGATTCATAAACATAAAATCGGAGACGCAACTCCACAATTTCAATAATACATATCTTGCATTTAACAAAAAAAATGTTCTAACAACACAACTATTCTTAAGCAATAATTTACATCAAATCACGTAGCACGAAAATCACAGTTTCACATCCATATTCTCAATAATCTGAGCTACACAGCTCAGCAAGTAACAAAATGACTTACCGATATTCTCAAAAATCAGTGGGTGTTTTAGCAAAAGAGATTTTCTCAAAACCATAATAGTTTAAAAGCCTTTGCGAAAAATGATCCAACCCAAAGTTTATATTTTTAAAATCTATAACAGAAACAGAATTTAAAACAGAAGCAAAATTAAAAACAGAAACGAAATTCTTATAAATAACCACAGTCTTGCTTTACGGCCACAATTTCCCAGTAGCCGGGATCTTATTCTTGTTCTTATTCTTTCGCCACACTTTGCCAGTGACCGGCATCTAAAGTTCAATAATTACGCGCCCTTAATAGGTATCTAAAGTTGCACACTTGTGCGCCTACTAAGGGTATCTGAGGCTAGTTCCGGAACTATAGCGTAAATTACGAACGGGTTCGAAACGTAGAGACTGAGGGATTCGAAGATTCTCGATTCTTATATCTTATACATTTCGAAACAATAATCTTATATCTTATACAAAATTCAAAAACAGAATATCAATATCTCTTCCGAAAATAAAAGTAAGTCAAAGAGTACTTACCTCAAAAGCGATCAAATACCGAAATCAATGTGAGCAAATCCTATAATTTTATTAAACTAATCAAAGTCAAATAATGTTCACACCACCTTAATAGAACCCATGCGACGCTTACATATAACTTACTCAATGAAATTTCAAAAATCAGACACCAAAATATCTTGCAAAATAGACCGTTATTAACAAAATTAGTTATGATCAGTTTTAGAAATTGACAAATTACTCTATGAAAATGACTTTATCTGAAAAAGTACAAATCACGAAAAACGTAGACAATTCCGAGACCTTTCCAGAATGATAAGGCTTGTTAAAAACGGACAAGTAACGAACTCAGAACATAGACATTTGCGGACTGCATAACAGAATCAGCCCCTGATCAGGTTGGTATTTCGACGTTTAAGACATCGCAATCACAGAAATAGTCAGAGGAATGAAACACAAAGTGCAGAGGTCGAAAAGAGCTTTCCAGAATGGTATCACTCGTAATTTTTGGATAAAGACTCAATTTACTATGAATTTTCAAAGTTAGACTTCTCAGCTTTAAAAACATACTGGCTGGTCAATAAATCCCAGAAAAACTCACGTTTGCAGACCGAATTTCGAAAAACACAAAGAATCAAAGTCGTAGATGATTCAAATACCTTTTCAGAGAGTCTAATATCATAAAATTCGAACAAATAACGAGTCAGATACGATGTTTACAAGAATTCAGACTTTATATATAGTATACATACAAAATTGGAGTAGCCATACGAACACAGTGGACAAAACAAAGAACTCATGGATATATATCATATTATACACATATACAAATACTCAAGAGAACATATAAATATCCTTGACATAATCAGAATAAATCAAATATCATACACGTGAAATAACACGAATAACAAGAGAATTAAAGAATCGTTACCTCTTCTTCTAAACTTGTTATGAGACCTCCTCTCGTGCTCTTCTTCTTCTCCTTCTCATCATCATCCTCCTCTCTCTCTTTCGGCGTCTCTCTTTCTCTCTCTTTCTCTCTCTTTCTCTCTCTCTCATGTTTGCTAGGTTTTCATCTTTTTTTTTAACACGCTCGTATCTAGATATGTATAGGTCAATTTTAATTAAATTTGGCCAACTAAAACTTTAAACTAAAGCCCAATAAAATTAAATTAGCAAGACTTATTAATTCTATATTTTTATTCTAAAATCAAATTATATAATTATCTTATATTTTAATCCACTTCTAATTCTAATTTCTAGCAAATTTTAATCTATTAAAATTACAAAAAAAAAATCCGGGATATTACAAAGACGTATGTTAACATGAAAATCAATATACAAGACAAGTATTCAATATGTTAAAATTGAGATTTCCATCCTAACGAGGAAAACGTATTTAAAGGGAAGACGACTTATTAGGGAGGAATGAGTAATTGTCATAATTAAAAAAAATATATTATTTAAAATATTAGGAGTAGAATAGCTGTTCGAATTTGTGGAGAAGAACAATCTGAATTTATAGAGAAGACACATAAATAAAAGTAATATTTGAACTATAATAGGTGTTCAAATTTATAAAGAAGAATAATTCAAATTTATAGGTTAGACATATAATTAAAAGTTTTTTCGGAAGTAGAATTGGCTTTCGAATAACATATAACTAAAAGTTTCATTGAAAGTAGAATAAGTGTTTGTAATACATTATTACAAGTTCTATTTGAAGTAAAATAATAGTGCAAATTTATATAAATATTTTTTAACGAGAGAGCGATTCAATTAAAAATGAGTATGTTAACATGAAAATTAATATATAAGACATGTATTCAATATATAAAATTTAGAATTTCGATCTTAGCTAGAAAAACGTGTTTAACAAAAGGATGGCTTATTAGGGAAAAATAAGTAATTCTTATAATTTTATAGATAGAGTTTTTAATAAAAAATTATATTATCGTCTCGAAGCGCGGTTTTTGCAACTATTTTTTAATATACATGTGTTACATATTAATTTTTTCTATTTGTTACGTATTTATAATTTTATATTCATATTAATATAAGTTATCAATCAAAATTCATTAGATTTAAGTAAAATTTCTCAAAAATCAATATACAAAAAATCTGTAAAAGTAATGATGAAATGTACAAACTCTTTAAAAGTCATTAAAAATTTATCAAATCAACAAAAGTGATTGATTTTTAATAAGTCAATAAAAATCATTTAAAGTTGTAATACAATATCATCCCCTAAGTGAAAGAATCATACAGTATAACTAACTTTTTAGTATTTGCTTTTACATTATTATTTACTCATTTCGATAGATTGTTAATATTGTTGTTGGACACGAAATTTAAGAAAATAAATAAAAATTAAAAAAATGAGCGTAAAGTAGGGAGATCCACTACTATTAGTAAATAAATAATATTTTATTTTAGAAAAGGTTAACCATCTAGAAACATCCCAGATAGAAAGTGTTAATAATTTTTTCGACGGAGGGATAATTTTTTTCTTTTTCCTTTCTTGTAAAAAGGACTTTGTTATCTAATTGCTCAACAGAGTTCCCAACTAGCTCATAAAATATTTATTTCAGCATTACACTTCACATTTAAAATAATTAATTGGCGTCAGTAAGTGGGCAAACTATCCTCATTCTCAGATCTGAATGCAACGAGCATATATATATAGCTTGAATGAAGTTTTTAAGGAAAACTTTCTAATTAATTTTACTAAATTACAAAAATGTAAGCTAAAATGTGCAAATGTGCAACTTGTATGTACGAGGTAGCCCGCCACGCATCGCGACTTATCGTCATGCTTTTTGAAATTCAACAACTTTTTTTTTTTTTTTTTTGACAAAATGCAAATTCATATCATTAAATTAAAACAAGTCTAGCCGGGACAAATCCCCAACTGACAATGCAATCAGGTTGATAACTTTAGTTAATTGAAATTCAACAACTTTCGTCATTCTTGTTTTGTTAGTTTAGTCTTTGATAACAGGACAGGACTACATCTTTCTGAATTTATATAAAAACTAAAATTATTTATAGGATGAAGTAAGTTATTATTATTTTTTTGTTTTTTATTATTTAACCTTGATACTTTTATACACACTTTTAGGTGTTTTGATTATACAGTAAAAATTATTATTTTTATTAATATTTTTTTTGTAAATTAAATATAATTTTATTCACAATTTTTTATTTGAACATAATTATTTCAACTATAGGGTCAAAGAACCCAAAAAAAATGGGGAATATTTTCTAAGTAAAAACTTTAACCTTGACTAAACACAAGTACACAACGAGATTAAGTGCGTGTTTGGGTATCACAAAAAAGTTGACTTATAGCTTAAAATGAGTAAGTGTCATATAAGTGATAAGTTGATGAATTCTTATAAGTTATACGGGTGTTTGGATAAATTTACTTATAAATTAGTTAAGAGTTTGCTAAATTAAATTTGAAAAAATAATTATTAAATACAATGATTTGCATTTTAAATTAAAAAAATATTTAAAAACACAAAGGTAAAAATATAAAGTATTAAAAACAAAGAAATCAAGTAATAAGTCAATAAGTTTAGGAAAATGTACCGCATTATTAACATTCAACTTATCAAAATATAAGTTATAAGTTGGGGTCATAAGTTGGGTTGACAAACACCCCCCATAAGCTCTTACGGGTTTACAAGCCGATATAAGCCATAAGTCGGCTTATAAACTTGTTTCCAAACAGGCCCTAAATTACTCCATATGTCCCAACCAATTCTTTACACTTTCCTTTTTGGGATATCCTTCCCAATTCTTTACAGAACTTTCCAAAAGTAGTAAACTTTTATAATAGAAAAAATCAACTACTTCCACTACTTTCCTCCACTATACTCACTTTATACATTAAATATTGACTAGTCCCACCACTAAACTCACTTTTTCTACTTTTTTCCCCACTTTATTAGTTTTTCTTAACCTTCGTGCTCAACCCAAATGTAAACAAATGGGTGGGACGGAGGGAGTATCATACAGACATCTCAGACATGCACAAAATACATTGAATTTATTATATTTTATCCTAAATAGGTATATCTTGAATTTTTAAAAGTATGATATAGGATAACGAGCCTTTACAATAGTCCAAAACGGCACTTAGTCAAAAAATTGGTTATTTTGTGAGTACTACATTATCCGAATTGGATCCCAAATTTGTTCATGATATATATGTTAGGAAATATGTTATTTCTTGATGATTAACAAGATTGTCTTGTGAAAATTGTATAAGTCAAAATGTAACTTTCAACGGATATCATGTGTATTCAGTATTCGTTGAAAGGTAGCTTATCGATTAATAATTCTAAATGTAACATATTCTTTTTGTTTAAGTACTAGCAGTTGAAGTGTAATAGTGTAGGCTGAACAAGTCATGTTGACTTTCAACAGATATGTAGTTCAAATTAGCTTGTAAACATGGGATATATAACCAAGTGTAGCAATGTTTTTAAGTTTAAGAAATCAGTTTTCAATCTTTAGAGCTAAAGCAATATTCCTTTGTAAATTGCTGAAGCAAAAACATTGTATTAGCAGCTGTGTGTTTACTTCTAAACATCATAGAGATTTCTTCAAATAAAAATTTCTCAGGTGGAATAATCAATCCACCTGAATTTTTAATTCTTGTGTTATTTGTTTATTGCAATTTTATATTTATGTTATAAGGTGATCTTTGTCTGCAAAACGAACTGAAAATTGAAAGGATTGTATTCAACCCCCTCTTCTACAATCCTGTGATTACATTGTTGGGAATAACAATTGGTATCAGAGCAAGCTTCTAACATACAAGAAGTTTAAAGATCAAAGACAATCAAAATCATGGGAAAGAAGGATAATGAAGTGAAGATACCAGTTCTGGATAGGGGTGATAAAATTTGACACGACCCGAAACCCAACACGGAAAAGTACGAATTTGGGTTGAGTATTTTGAGTTTCGTGTCGGGTTCGGGTTGGGTAATATTTAAATATATATAATAAATTATTTTAAAAATATAAATTTATATTACATAATTATAGGCATTTGTGATATATCTTCATGATTTTAATTATAGGCTTTTGTGATATATCTTCATAATTATGACAGTTTCTTTGAGAAACACTCAAGAGTACAAGGACTTTACTTTTGAGAGGCTTTATGGAACATTAAAGACTTATGAGCTTGAAATGGAACAAGATGAAGAAATTGAGAAGGTCTAGAAGAAAGGTGGATCTGTAGCCCTAGTTGCTAATGTGGATGAGGCTGAGGACATGAAGAAGGAAACTGCTAAAGCTACACAAAAGAGTGATGTTTGTGAAGGTAGAGGTGAATCAAGCAAAGGCAAGGGAAAGATGTATGAGGAAGGTGAATCTTCCAATCAGGATGAGATGGATGAGCTAGATGAGCACTTAGCTTTTCTGTCAAAAAAATTCTCTAAGCTGAAGTTCAAGAAAAATCCTGAAGTGACCAAACCATTTAAGAAAGAATTTCAACCAAATAAAAACTTTGTTGAAAGGTCCAAATTCAAGTGCTTTAACTATGGAATTGGAGGTCATTTTGCAAGTGAATGCAAGAAACCTAAAACTGAGAAGAAAGATAGGAAATTTGAGCCCGTGGACTACAAGAAGAAATACTTTGAGCTTCTCATAAAGGAAATGGCATTCATAACTCAGGACTATGATTGGGCTGCTGGTGGGAATGATTCAGATGAAGACACTGAGTATGTCAACCTTGCACTCATGGTTGATTCAACTGAGCAGGAAGCAAGTTCATCAAGCAATCAGGTAATCACTATAAACCTCACTGAGCTTTCTAAAGAGGAATGCAATAGTACCATTAATGAAATGTCTACTGAATTGTACCATTTGCGTGTAACTCTTAAATCACTTAACAAAGAGAACACTAGGATTAAAGATGTTAATATGTTCTTAAGTGATAGGAATGCTGTGTTAGAATCTCAATTCATTGAGTTTGAGAAAATAAGGTTAGATTGTCAGAATGCTAAGAATGAACTGCTAGCTGTATTGAAAAGAGATGAAATTCTCAAAAATCAGTTAGCAAAAGAACATGAAATAATTGCTACTTGGAATGATGCCAGGAATGTTGCAACCAACATTATTAAAGTTCAAGGAATGACAACATTCTGTAAAGAAACCTAGAATAAGGAGAAAAAGAAACTAGATGTTGTTGTTGAGGATCTAGGAGCTGGTGATGCTTCAACGGATAGTGACCATCCGTTGAAAGATAACTCTTCAACGGATGAGAACCATCCGTTGAAACATGATGCCATCATCAATAAAGAAAAACTTGAGAAATTGAACATAGAGTATGGTCCAACCAGTAAGAACTTTGTTCAAGGAGAAAGTAGCAACTCTAAAAAAGTTGAGAAAGTGAAAATAGGTCATTTGTCTAACAAGAAATTGAAGGACAAATTAGAAAACATTGAGGTTTATTAGAAAATCTCACAGGCGAAATAATCAATCCACCTGAATTTTTAATTCTTGTGTTATTTGTTTATTGCAATTTTATATTTTTGTTCTAAGGTGATCTTTGTCTGCAAAAAGAACTGAAAATTGAAAGGATTGTATTCAACCCCCCTCCCCTTCTACAATCACGTTATTACATTGTTGGGAATAACAATATATCGTATTTTTATTCATGATATATATATATATATATATATATATATATATATATATATATATATATATATATATATATATATATATATATATATATATATGCTCGAGAGGTTCATCAGAGAATTTATGATGTCTATCCAATAATATGGTGACACCTCATCATATGTAATCCTTTTTAATAACTAGAAGCATTAAAAAAAGGTTTTAAATAAATTAGTAAAGAGTTTGCCCGTGATATTTTTAGAAAAGAAGGGATTTTAGTAAAAAAAAAGTAAGTTGAAAACGGTAATTGCACGTGATATTTTTGGAAAATGAGGGGTTTTGTTAGAAGAAATATATAATTTGTTTTAGCCGAAAGGTAATTGGTTATAAACAAGTCATGTTATTATTTAATATTTCTATATAAAAAAGTAAAAATAATTAAGTAAAAACACGATATACCAAAAAACTGGTACAGACCGACCAAAATTTTAATATTTTGTCTATTATATATTAGTATAGATAGTACAGATATAAAACCCGTGCGATTCACAGATTATTTTTAATAATTGTTATTATATTATTTACGTTGTAATCTATACTATATTATTAAAGACGAAACATTAAAAGTTTTGGTCGGTCGGTTGGTCGGTCGGTCGGTATTTGGGCCGATTCACGGGCCTATCTATAACCAATTACCATTTTTAGTACATTACCTATTTTATATATATTTTTAAACTAAATCAACTCATCTTCTAAAACTAAAACGGGTAACATATATATAATATGGTAATATAATTATATAACTCATCTTCTAAAACTAAAACGGGTAACATATATATAATATGGTAATATAATTATATATTTATAACTGATTACCTTTTTTTAGCTAAAACACATTATTTTTATATTTTTTAACTAAAACAACTCATCTTCTAAATATGACACATATATGGAAACCAATTTATTAATAACCAATTACCTTTTTTCAGCTAAAACATATTACCTATTTCATATATCTGTTTAACTAAAACAAATCATTTTCTAAAAATAAAACGGACAACATATATATAAAATGGTAATATTATTATATATTTATTACCGACACCTAAAACACATTATGTGTTTTATATTTTCTAACTAAAACAATTTATCTTCTAAATATAATACATGCAAAATAAATATACAATGGTAATATTGTTTTATATAAATATTAATAAATAACCAGTTATTTTTTCAGCTAAAACACATTACCTCTTTTATATTTTCTAAGTTAAATAACTAATTTTCTAAAAGTAATGCAGGCGACATATATATATATATATATATATAAATAATTTAATATAATTGTTAATAAGTAACTAATTATCTTTTTAAGGATATTACTTATTTTATATTTTTTAACTGAAACAACTCATGTTCAAATTAAAAATAACACTGGCAAAAGATAGATATATTAGTAATATTATTATATTGAAATTATGAAATTCATGTTTATTATAATTTTTTTAACATTCAGTTTAAACCAGATAATTAATGAAAATAAAAGTAATACTATATTAAAATAAACTCGGTATATTGCACAAGCACATATTTTGATATTTGCACTTGAATCCCTTTTTAGATTTTTAAGAGTAAAAAATACGAATTATTAGATTTGTTATTTTAAAATATTTTATATTTTAATATTTAAAATACTACTACAGATTACGTGAATAATATATTAAATTTAAATATTATATTGTTAGATTTATAAATCCAATATATATATATATATATTAAAATTTTATCAAATTATATATAATAACTAAAATTTAAATAAAAAATAAAAAAAATATTAAAGAAGACCGTGCATCGCACGGGATTTAAGCTAGTATTTTATTAATTGCATTTGTTAAAAAAAAGGCAGGCATGTTAAAATACGTAAACTTTTTTAATAACTAAAAGCTTTAAAATAGGTTTTAAAATTTAATAATTAAAAGTATTAAAAATTGTTTAAAATAAATAAGTAAAGGGTTTGCCGGTGATAGTTTTACAAAAAGAATGGATTTTAGTAAGAACAATAGAAAAATTAAGTTTAAAAAGGAAATTTCCCGTGATATTTTTGAAAAATGAGGGGTTTTGTTAGAAAAAATCAATAATGTGTTTTAGCTGAAAATATAATTGGTTATAAAAAAGTAATGTTATTATTTAATAATTTTTTTATAAATAAGTAAGGGTAATTAAGTAATAATACTATGTACCAAAAAATTGGTATCGACCGACCAAACTTTAATGTTTCGTCTGTTATATAATAGCACTAGCTTAAAACTCGTGCGATTCACAGATTATTTTTATTAATTTTTATTTTATTATTTACGTTTTAATATTTTATTAATTTTATTTGTTAAAAAAATAAGTAGGCATGTTAAAATTTTTAAATAATTAAAATTGATTTTAAAATAAATAAGTAACGGTTAGCCCCGTGATATTTTTGGAAAATGATGGGTTTTAGTATTGAAAAATAGAAAAAGTAACATGTTTAGTTTAAAAAAAAGGTAATTGTATTTGTCAATGATATTTTTGGAAAATGGAGGGATTTCGTTAAATAAATTGAAAAAGTAATATATTTTAGCTGAAAAGGTAATTTGTTGTAAATATATAATTTTATTATTTAATAATATTTTATAAAATACATATAAGATAATCGACTAATATTGGGGTAATTAAGTAAAAATACGAAGTATCGAAAAATTGGTACCGTAATGACCGACCAAACTTTTAATATAAGTATACATAGATAGATAATATAGATTTGTTCTACATATATGTTTTCAAGTTAAATAATTATAATAACTTCTAATCCGTTTAGTATCAATGATTAGTTTGTAAGTGTTACATTATTTCATATTTTCTACATTATGGGGAGAGATTATACTTTGCTAATATTTTAAACTTTGGACTTTCCCTTCACAAAATTTTCAAGATGTGCCGAATATATTATCCTGATATGCATGAACAAATTTTAAATTTTGTTTTATATCAAAGAATACTAAAAAAATAGTATTTTTTCTGAGAATAAAAATGGCCAATGTTTGAGACGCTGGTTAGCACTTAAATTTTAATTATTGCCTACTAATGTATTTTAATCTATATAAATATAGATTATGTCATATATATCTATGAATAAATAAATAAATAAAAAATTATATATATATAGTTGTTTATTTATTTATTTACAACGGGTGTCGACTGAAAAAATATTTAACACACATTAGAATAAATGAAAAAAATATGTAGATAATTTATTTTATTGTCTATGTATATAATTTGTATAATATTTCTGTTCAGTAATTATTATGATATATTATAAATATTTGTTTCTCAAATTTTTTTCTTAACTAATATAAAATTAATGGTTTAAAAAAAATATTTTGAGGTCGCCGATAGTTAGAAAATACTTAACTATTTTTCTAGAACTCCTCTATTTTAATTAAATAAAATTAGATTTTATTATTTATATTCAATTTTATAAGAAAGATAATAAATATATAAAATTCAAATCTATTTAGAATTTAATTAAACAAAATATTATATTTTTTCTTAACGAACTTAAATCCTATTTAAATCTTAAGTTCAAAATATCTATAAATTTTAATATCTAAATTTATAATGAATGATAATTCAAATGCAGAGGAAAGACATATAATTAAAAACTTATTTTAACATATTTGTTGCAGAAAAAATTTGATTTTATGTAGAACAATAATTTGAATGGAATATCCTCAGAGGTAATATTTCCGAATATTCAATAAATTAGTTTTTTTAATCATAATATAATTGACTAAAGTTTGAGACGAAGTTTTAGTACTTAATTTTTTTATTATTGCATATTGTTATATTTTTTTATCTATATATCTATTACGATGGGTATAGGTTAAGAAAACGTTTATCTCGAGCATTGAACTGCCACACTCAAATCGTCTCAATCAATTTTTTAAATTTTCTCAAATTTTTGAAATGATGAATATTGAAAATAAAAAGATAATGATCTTATATTCTCTTTAATTTTCTCCATAATTCAAAATAATTTCTTAATTGTGATTAACTTTTTTCTTATATTCTAGATTCTAAATTACGCTTTATAAAGATTCCAAAAATGGACAGACTTTCATGATTTACATTTATATATTTAATTTTTTTAATATTACATTTGAGGATATCGAAGAAATTGGTATTTTTTTTGAGAATTTTAATACTATAATTTGAGACATGTGGTTATTTTTATTATTGCGCATGATTAGGATTTTCATATACATATATTGATTACTATGTATGTCGATTCATGAAATACAATTTCATATATACTAGCTTAAAATCCGTGCGATACACGAATTGTTTTTTTAATATTTTTTATTTGATTATTTATGTTATAATATTTAATTAATTGTATTTTTAAAAAAATAAGTCAATATGTTAAAATAGGTAAACTTTTTTAAAAAAATTAAAAGTATTAAAATAGGTTTTAAAATAAATAATTAAAAGTTTACCCGTGTTATTTTTGGAAAAAGAGGGGTTTTAGTACGTAAAATAGAATTAAATAGGTTTTAAAATAAATAATTAAAGATTTACCCGTGATATTTTTGGAAAATGAGGGGTTTTAGTAAGTAAAAATAGAAAAAGTAACATATTTTAGTTAAAAAGTTAATTGTCCGTGATATTTTTGGAAAATGAGGGGTTTTAGTAAGTAAAAATATAATTAAAATAGGTTTTTAAAATTAACAATTAAGGGTTTACCCATGATATTTTTGGAAAATGTGGAGTTTTAGTAAGTAAAAATAGAAAAGGTAGCATGTTTTAGTTAAAAAAAGGTAATTGTCCGTGATATTTTTGGAAAATGAGGAATTGTTTTTAGAAAAAATAGAAAATATAATATGTTTTAGCTGAAAAAGGTAATGAAATATAAATATGTCTTATTATATAATATTAGTTTTTTTAAAAATTAAGTAAGGGTAATTAAGTAAAATCACGAAGTACCAAAAAATAGGTACTATACCGACCAAACTTTTAATGTTTCGTCTTTAATAATATAGTATAGATAGATAGTATTGATAGTATAGATAGATAAATAGATTTATAATATTAGTATTTTATGCTAGTAAATGGAATAGCCCGTGATATTTTTGAGATTTTAGTTAGGAGAAATATTAGTTAAAAATATATAAAAAAGAATATACGTTTTGGAAAAAAGCTAATCGGTTAGTCATTAATAATTATAATATTATTATTTTATTTTATTAAATAGATTTGCTCATGATATTTTTGGAAAATGAGAGGTTTTATTTAGGAAAAATATAAAAGTAGAAATTTTTGTTAGAAAATATAAAAAAGAATATACGCTTTGGCTAAAAATGGTAGTGAGTTAGTTATTAGCAATTTCAACCTTATTATGTTATTTTATTAAATGAAACTACCTGCGATATTTTTGGAAAATTAGATGTTTTAGTTAGAAAAAATAGAAAAGATATTCTATATAATAATTTTAATATTTTATCTAACGGTTCTCATCGATTTTATCAGAAATATCTAACGGCATAAATGGAGTGACCAGACTACAAAAACTTTTAGGACTAGACTACAAAATTTTTAATGTTTCGTCTTTAATATAATAGTATAGATGAATGAAGAAACAAATATGTAAATAGTTTCTTTTAGGCTACATGTATTTAATTTGTACAATATTGTGTTTACTAAATTATATGATATATTAAATTTTCAGTTTTTCTTATCTAATCTATATTCGGAGTTTCAGAAATAATATTGTAAGACCGCCGCAAAACGCGGCTTAGTCGACTAGTACTTATATAAAGGAGAAGACGAGAGCGGTGAGGAGGCGACTCTCAAATCGCTTCGAACTATTTTTTAAATTTAATCAAAATTTTGAAGTATTAATATTAAAGATTCGAAAATATCTCATTTGACTTTAAAATCTTTACTAATAGAGGAAACTAAAAATATAATTTTAATATTTTTGCCTGTAAAATCTTTACTAATTGAGGCAACTAAATATACAATTTTAATATTCTCCTAAATTTTTGATTAGAAAATATCTCAATTGCTTTTTAAATCTTTACTAATGGAGGAAACTAAATATACAATTTTAATATTTAATTTTAATATTCTCCTAAATTTTTTGTTAGAAAATATCTCAATTGTCTTTTATATCTTTACTAATTGAGGAAATTAAATATACAATCTTAATACTCATGCCTTTCTAATATTAGATAAATGCTCAATTTCTTTCTTACTATTTTTCTGATGGAGAAAACTAAATATACCATGTTAATATTTTTTTAAACGTTCTCTACTAATCCAATTTATTTACTAATATCTTTAATACTATCTTTCAAGAAAGTAAGCTAAAAATGTTATGTTAATATTTCTCTAAACTTTCTCATAAATCCAATTTATTTACTAATTTCTTCGTACTATCTTCTAAGGGAGGATACTAAGTATACTATATTAATATTCTCCTAAACTTACTCTACGAGTCTAATTTATTTACTAATTTTTTTTACTACAATTGCCTTTTAAATATTTACTAATTGAGGAAACTAAATATACAATTTTAATATTCTTGCCTTTATAATATTAGATAAATTCTCAATTTCCTTCTCACAATTTTTAAACGGAGAAAATTAAATATTCTATGTTAATACTCTTCTAAAGGTTCAATACTAATCCAATTTATCTACTAATCTCTTTAATACTATCTTTGAAGGAAGAAAGCTAAATATGTTATGTTAATATTTCCCTGAACATTCCTTTTAAGTCCAATTTATTTACTAATTTCTTCCTGCTATCTTTTAATGGAGGAAACTAAGTATACTATATTAATATTCTCCTAAACTTACTCTACAAGTCCAATTCATTTAATAATTTTTTTTACCATCTTTTAATCGAGGAAAATAATAAATGAGACAATTTGAGCAAAAAAATATCTAAATTGCCTTTTAAATATTTAGTAATGGAAAACTTAATTACCGTATATTCTCATAAACTTTCTTCTTTACTCAAATTACTATCTTAATATTGTCCTAAAATATATCTTCAAGTCAAATTACCTTGTTATATTTTCATAAACTTTCTTTTGAACTTAAAGTTACCATTTTAATATTCTCATATACTTTTTCTTTAAGTTCTAAAATTTATCTTCAAATATTATTATTATCTTTATATTCTCCTAAAACAATTATTAGAAATTATGTTCTCATATTTTTTTTGTAAAAAGACCCACGTTTAATTTATCCATATATTTTACATATACATTAAAAATCAATTTTTAAGTTTTATCTTCTAATTTATATAGAAGATAATACTTACAGAAAATGCAAGTTCCTATAAAATAAAATAAAATATAGAAGACTTATTTTCTTTTCATTTATTTTTTCGAGTATATATATTTTAAACAATAAGTTGATGTTAATATTGATGTAATATTATGTGTTATTCCCAGTTACACACTTATAGAATTGTAGAAGGGGGGTTGAATACAATTCTTGATTTTTACAACTTTTCTGTAACTTGAAAGTAAGAACAGATAAACTAGATTGCAGAAATAGAATAAAAATAAGAACACAATACTTTAAAAATTTCAGGTGGATTGTTTTGTGATCCACCTGAGATATATTATTGAAGAAATAATCTGTGATATTTGGTTACAAATACACAGCTGCTATTACAGTTCTTTGCTTCTAAGAAATGTAAGAGAGAAAACCTAAGCAAATACAATGTAAACTGTTTTCTCTAATTTTCAAAGAACTGCTACACTTGGTTATAAATCCCAATTTTACAAGCCATACTACAGACAAAAACTATCTCTATTTTCTAGGTCCAGTATGCTTGCTTCTTCATTCCAGATGCATGTGACTGAGATGTTGTACTCTTAACAAGTTGACTTGTTTGTACATCTCTTATGTTTGCATGGAAATGGAATGTTTCTTCTTTTTCGAGGTTCACCAGTGTTTGGCTTCCATATTCTTTTTGTTTACTCTATCAACCCATGTGCTTCCACCAGTGTCAAGTCACTATCAACCTTTAGTCTTGAGCTTCATCCATTGGTAGTGTTCTTGACTATCCGTGGATGTCCATCTGTGGATGAGCAAATAGATGATCATTCGTGGATAGCATTAAATTGATCATCTGTGGATAGCATTAAGTTGATCATCCGTGGATAGCATTAAGTCTTCATCCGTTGTCATTCATTTTCACTTAAACAGAATTACATAGCATAGCCTATTTATAATTAGCTATCATATCATGCTTATCTACTGAAAGTCAACATGACTTAGTACTTAATACTTTTAATTCTTAGACTAGAGTAAAATTGAATATGCTACATGATTACTTATCCGTGGATAAGCTTCCCAACAACTAATACTATTGAAAGTATGCCATCCGTTGATAGTTACAAAATGACTTATACAGAAATGTGTTATATGTTAAGTTATCATCAAGAACAACATATTTCCTAACAATCTCCCCCAATTTATGTCTGATAGAATTACAGCCATAAATTAAAGGTCTTGATGATAAAAAAACACATTATGAGAATATTGCAATAAAAGAACATAATTGTATTAAGCTGCAAAATTTATGATAAGAAATTACTGAGTAGAATTTAAGGTTGCTCCTCTAGCCTGAGCATAATTTAATTCCTTTTCTTTTCACTGGGAGGCTAAATCTTTTGTCTTCCTTCCTTAGCATAGTTGGCCTCAATTTGATCTTGAAGTTTCCTGTAGAATGCATCTTCTTCAGCAATCTTTGGATCTAGCTTTCCTTACAACCATCTAAGATACTTAGTGCTGGCCTTAGACAGTTGGTCTTCAATCCTGAAGAATCTTCTACAGCCCTTGTCATCTTTGAATTCCATCATCCAGTAAGGTTGAGGATGGATTATTTGTCCATTGTAAGGGATCTTTATGTTCCTGGGCAAGTTATCATTGGAATTCCAACTATCCCTAATTTCTTCAATCTTCTTCAACACTGCACCTCTTGCAACCTCAGAAAATCCCCTTGTGTTCTTGAAGCTTGAGAAAATCTTCACTAAGGTGGAATATCCTTCATTTAATACTTGTTGCAAAGGCCATGATCTCACCCTCCCTCCTTTGCAGACAAAGGTTAGTCTTTCAGGCAGAACTTTGTATCTATATGTACCTTTTACTTCACTAACTTCATCAAGGTAGAGATCCATAGATGAGTAATCCTGTATGTCTGCAATGTATACATAGTTTGCCTTGTCCTCAATTGACTTGACAACTATTGGTACAACCTTCAGTTTGATTGGTCCTTGTTGAGCTCTTTTCTTTGGCTCCGTTTTCTTTTTCTTCTTCTCATCTTCAGCAATGAACTTAGGGAATACCAAGTTTTCAAACTCAATAGGCTCATATTTGGGCTCTATAGGAGTTTCATGATAGGTGGTTTGATATTGAGTCGAAGATGGAATGGGGTCTTCAAATATAAGTCTTCTCCCAGTGTCCTTTTTCTCTTCCACTTTCTCAGGAGAGACATGTCTGTTTGATCTTAGCTTCCATCTGATTGGCTTGGTTTTTGGCACTGTCTTCCTTTTCTTTACTTTCCTTTTAGTAGGAGCCTCTTCTTCTACAGCCTCACTACTTTCTTCCTCCATTTCCCTTATCAGTTCTAGGGCTAATCTAGCCTGTTTTTCAGGTGTAGATTCAAAATCCAGGGGATTGGCTTCTCTCATCAATATTGAGATTTCTTCTATTTTAGCTTCATTGAATCTGGGATGACTGTTTGTGATGTGAATTGCCTCACTATTCCTGTAGATGACAGCCATTCCCTCTCTGAGCATCACATCTGTGGAAGCTTTGAAATCCCTGATGTAACACCCCCAGATCCGGGGTCAGAGATCTGGGTTGTCACTAGCCCTTATTCCGTACAACACTCAATACTTGAATCAAATTATAATAAATCATCACACATGGTGACCCCACCATCAATATACTCACGCCAGTTATGTCTCAGAAACGAACTTACAAAAACAGTAGTCATACGGTCCATAAATTAAAGTTATTACAACCCAAAAGTAAAATACTAGCAACCTACTGCCAATGTGATTTCTACGTGAAACCAGAAAGGCAGCGCAAATGTTTGTCCTTGTTCATTAAAATACATAAGTGATACTTATAAATAAACCGGAGCCACAAGAGTTACACTCCGAACCAACTCAGGACTTCTACCTGATCAACTGTAACAACCATGTAACGGGCGGCCTGTATAGCTCTGACGCGCTTCCGAGCGGTACGACGAATCCTGGCCATCTACCCTAGATGTTGTGTTGTGATATATATGTATAGAAAGAAAAAGCAAGAGTGAGCACTCAACCCAGCAATAATACAATACAGCATAAGCATATAAGTGAGCTTATATTATAAAGGAAAACCTTTAAAACTTCATTCGTATACAGAATGATATATTTATTTCTCTTTTCGTCAAAACATACCATACAGTACGACTACTGTATGAGGACAGTTCAATTCCAATCGGAGGGAAGAAAGGGAATGTTCTGGAACACCCGATACACGGTGATCAGCCGTTGTATCGTAACTTTTCTTTTCTACTAGTAGAAGGACGACTTCCTGTTCGGTTATCACCCTGACCGCATACGGGCCACTGTGCTAAGAGATCACTACCTCGGTGCCTATTTCGTCACCGGGCAAGCCTTAGCACGCAAGAGATCACTACCTCGGTGCCTATTTCGTCACCGGGCAAGCCTTGATAATTTTGGCACTACCCCGACACCTATTTCATTGCCGTGTAGGCCCTTCCAATTCCCATAATGAAAAATATCAAGGAAACGGAAATCGAAATTAAATTCCATTTTTCCCCAAGTACAATTACTTGTCAAAACTTTGTAACCGTTCAGAATACCTTACTCCTAGAGTAATTGAAAGGAGTAAGTCAAAGTGTGGGTTGACATCAGTCAACGAAACTACCGATGATTACTACGTATTTTGAAAGCATGACCAGGGAGTTTATTGAAATTTCAGAGTTTAGCGACTTTAAAACACTTTACTTGAATGGGGGAGCCATCCCCAGCTATAGTTATTCTAGAGGAACAGTGGAGGTAAAACTTTGTCCTCGACTTCTTGAACTAGATTCCTAATTTCCGATGAGTAGAAAACGCTATTCGCATTTAATTATTTTAAGATAATATTTGGGAATCTCTGCTTTAAATACCTTTTTTGAAGATCAGAAAGTTTTGTGTACATAGTAGAACCTTAAATAATATAATAAGGTTCTATGATTTTTAAATCACATTTGGAATATTTAATAAATATCCAAATAATAAATATTGAATTATTATTCAATATAAAACCACTTAAGTGAATATTCAAAATAATATTCACTTAAATAAAAATATTCAAATAATAAGGATTGAATTATTATTCAATATAAATCCCTTAAGTGAATATTCAAAATAATATTCACTTAATTAAATAATATTCAAATAATATTTATTATAATATTATTTAAATATCTCACCTTAAATATCCAATAATATAGACATTGGAATATTTAATAACCTTTAAAATATAACTGTCCCTGGAACCTTCCAGCTTCTGACAGTGTGATCAAAACAAAATAATAATTTAACTCCCTGTCTTATTATTTTAAAATCATCGTACATCTGCTCTATACTTAGAGCCTTTAAACCTTGGTGTATATCTAGTATTTACCTAGCATATAAACCTTATACCTTATACAGCTTTTTATTAAAAGCGAAAACATTTTATAAGTCATTTCACAGCATTAAAGCAACATATTTATCATAATCACAATATATATCACAACAGCATCATTCATATGATGTAGGGTTTGAAAACTTGCCTTGGTGTCTTGGTGGTGTGGTAGTGGGGGCTTGAGAGTGTGCGCGTCGATCTATAACAAGATATACAATTTCAGTCAGTCCCCTTGAACCAATTTATGTGCTATAACTTAAGCACTCAAGTTCCATTAACAAAAATCAAACGTCTCGCTCTCGATCCTCTATAACCTCATGACGTTCTGTAATTCTTAAGTCACAAGTTTGGGGTGAAAATCTATTCACAAATCCCAAGTACTTTTCCTTTACCATTTCCTTGTTTTAAACCCTCCCCTAAAGGGTATTTCACTCGCGCAACCTTCGTTCGCGTATTTTTATAAAATCACCAACTTCTCTTTTTAACTCGAACCCTTCTAGGTTTCCTTTCCTAATTATTCATGCTATTCTCCACTTTAATATCTCGGCCAAATTTCATTTTTAAAGGGTTTGATCACTATCTCAAAGTTCATACAATGAACTACTTAGTTACGCGAAACCGCTTTTACTAAAACGGACGTTTCTCCTATACCGTAAATCAAAACGATACGATTCTTTCGCTAAAACAAACTAGGAAACAGGGCCTACATGCTCATGGTCAGAAACCTTATGTTTATTCCCTTTAGAGTGTTCGTGATCTCTGTCCAAACTACCTAAGAAAATTTTGACATGGTAACGGCGCTTAAACACGATTCCCGTGTTTTTAAACACTCAATACAACCACCAATCCATAATCAACCAACCACCAATCAAACCTCAAGCTAATACTACTATTTTCTGTCCAAACATGATCATATCCTAGTTCATAAGTTTATCCACAAATCATCCATCAAACATGCTTAAAATCATGCATACATGCTTCATTACTACATAGTTCTTAAACATCCACTTATAACTATTAGATCAAGCATAACCTCAAAAGGGAAAGAAGTTTTATACCTTCCTTGGAGCTTAACAAAGACTATATATGGATGATATATCCTTCCTTGCTCCTTAACTATGCTAATCAAACCTAAAAACATCAAAACAAAACAAGATCTTATGAGTTTACTATTCATATCACTATTCATCATCAACTTTGAATCCATTTTTGACCAAGCTATGATCCATGGATGAGGCTAAGATTAGAGATCTACCTTGGATATAGGATGAGGGTGATTTAGAGCCCAAGATCAAGATTTATGGTTGAGTGGAAGTTGGAGAAAAGTTTTTAAGGAATGGATGGAAGAAGAAAAGCCGAATGGTGCTTCTTCAAGAGTGCTTCTCTTTTTGATTTGTTTTGCTTGATTTTTCTTTTCCTTTGTTTGTCTAATTACTCCTTAATACTTTGCCAATTAAATTGTGTGGCTAATAAAAGGACTTGTCGTCAATGACAAGGCTCTTTTGGATTTGTGGTGGTGGTGAAAGTGGTGACAAGGTGGTGATTCATCACCTTGTCATCACTTTGTCATGCTTATGTCATTCCCTTGCATCATGCTTATGTCATCATTTGTATCCTCAATCCTCTTATATATTGCACTTGATGATCTCATATAATACTCCTCCTTTGGTTAGGGTTTAATCCACAATTTGTTACGCTTTTGTTTCGCGATAGTTTCAAGGGGTTTTAAAAACGTTTCTCTGTACCAAAGCTAGGGTACTTCCTTTATATTTCCATTTCCTTTGTCTAATATATGCTCCTAGGTTTCTCACCTTGGTTTAAGATATGATCATGGATTTCTCATTCCACATACTTTCTTAAAACGATCAAATCAATACATCCGTGATTGTCCAGTGAATAGTGATTTAAAACTCGGATGGGAATCTTCTGATTCTGAGTACGTTTACATTCTTTTATTCTTCCCATACATCATTAATATAACTTCGAAACATTCATTCCAGGTCATCCACATAGGGTGGTCTGAAAAACTTTTCCTCAGAAATTTTATTATTCATCAGTGGAATTTACTATTCATCAAGGTTTTAAATATTACAAAATTTTGGGATATTACACCTGATTTGAGCTGCCAACGCCTTAGAGTCATCTGGCTTGGGGAAGGGATAATCCACTTCTAGCTTGTTCTTGCCATGATGTTTAGGTGGTGAGCCAGTCCTGCCACTGAAAATAGGTTCAAACTCTTTGACAAAAGAATGTTCAGCATCATATTCTTTCTCTAGAATGATAGTGTCAGGAGTGATAACTTTGAGAATAGTTGTGTGGACAGGCACATACTTTGATGTAGAGGAGGTCACAGCCTTGAAGATGGACTCCTTGATGAGCCTCTCAGAGTTGAGAAATTTCTGAGCATCCTTAGCTGGAGCATCCTTGGCTGGAGAGGGAACAACCTTTGTGAGTTGAAACTCACTTGGATTAGCAATGATTTGAGGTGTCTCCCCTTCACTTGATGGCACACCTTGGACTGAAGTAGTTACTGGTTCAGAGACCACTAGTGCATCCCCCCTTTGTTATCATCAAGGGTTTGAGGAACACCAGTAGCCTGCAGCAACTGTTGCAAAAGCTGAGTCTGTAGGGCTTGATTGGCCAAGAAGGTGTCCATCTGCTTTTCAACCTTGTACATCCTCACAGTAAGATTAGCCATATCTTTCACCAGTTTGTCCTATTTGAATCTTTGAGAAGTAGAGGGAGCTACTGCATCAACTCCCCTTTCTAGAGCACCCTTTACCTCATCAATATGGCCTTTGATGTCATCTGTGTTGGCTCTTTGCTGAAGGATGTGAGCTTGATGAAGTTGAAGAGATGCCACAAAATTCTGGATGGTGGTGGCATGACGAGGATCAGAGGTTTGTGCTTCTCCATGAGCCCTTTGATAGTTCTTGAGAATGACTGCCTTGGTGTCATTGTGAATGTAGGAATTGGAGAACAACCAAGGATGCATATCTTGTAGAGTGAAAGAGCCTGCATCTCCTCCTTCACCACTTCTAGAATGATCACTGTCCTCATCAAACTCTGAGTCATAATCAAAGTCTTCACTAGCTCCTGGAGGCAGATTGTTGATAGCTTCCTTTGCCCTAGACATTGATTCAGTTATGTGTACTAAATGCAACATCTGTTCTGCCTCCACATTGCCATGTCCAGCCAAAACTTGATAGGTTGTAATAGGATGAGTAAATATCTCAGCATTCAGGTTGATTTGATCCAGTTCATGTTGATAATCTAACTGGATCAATCTCTCCCTTTCAGCATCACTGACATCCATTAACTCATGTGCAATGGTTGCAGGTGCTTCTTCCACCTTTATCTCTCTAGTACCTGCTTTTCTCTCAATTTCTCTCTTTTCTTGCATTAGGGGCTCCCCCTGGCTCACACACCTCACACCCTCACCTTCATATACTAAGGTGGAACCCTCTAGCTCTCTTTTTGCGTGACTGGAAGAAATAGCCAGCATCTCATTCTCACCCTCTCCTTTTGCCTGGCTGCAAGCCAGCCTCTCACTCTCAGAAAGTACACTCCCTTCCCTCAAACCTAGAAGTGTCTCAACAACTACCAGCTCTTCTACACTTGCTACTGGGGTTATAATGTTTGAAATTTGGCTAAGTGTAGAAGTAGCCAACAACAGATGATTGGAAGGTGCATCCGTTGTTGTGGTAATTGTAGCTGTCCACGGATGGCTTACTTGGGGCTCATCCGTGGATAGAGAGACATTTGTCAACGGATGAAGGATATCCGTTGATAAAGTAGAAGGAATAGGGATTGATGAGGAAATCAAAACAGAATCTATGGAGATTGATTTTAGATTAAGTGCTACAGATTGAGTTAAGGTTTCAGAATAAGAGTATTGATGGTCCAACAAATCATCTAGAAGATGATGACCACCAATCTGAGAATGGGACTCCTCCAAGAATTTTAAAGATGGAGAATCAGGTATTGATGTGGAAATCATATCCACATCCAGAGAAATGGATGGAGAATTTGGTGTTTCAAACTGTATTTGTAAAGAATGGGGCTGTGACTCCACATTTACTGGAGCCACATCAAACTGAATTTGTGAAGGCTCAGTCACCAAGTTAGAAACTTGAGACTGAGCAATGTGTGTTCCCAGTGCATCCTCCATGGTTTTAGCCTTCTTTCTCCTTTGATAGGCTTTGGAGGTGTCAGTTGGGCTTCTTGTGTCCCTATCCCTCTTGGACTATATCCCTGGTTGGGGACTATTTTCAATAGTGACATCCTTTTGGGAGGAAGCCACTAGGGATGAGTTTATTCCTTTTTCAACCACTGTATCCTTTTGGAAAGATACAGGGTGGCTAGCTAGGGACTCACTAACCTCACCTTCCTTATTCTTGGGGTTTCTTTGACTTTCACCCTTTCCCTCGTCACTCACCACCTCCTTCACACTCCCCTTAGGTTGTTTGGTGGTTTTTACAACAGGTGCCTTTTGAGATGCACCTGAGGTTGGCTTCTTGAATTTGGATTTAGGAATATTGGGTTTGGCCACTTGGGTAGGAAGCTGTGGGGCACTAACAGCTTCCATAGCAGCACTAGAAATCAAAGAATATTGAGGTTGGGAAGAAGAAAGGTTAGAAGCAGTTACCTGAATGATTGGCAAGTATGCCAATTGCACCTCACTGTTTAGATTCATTCAAATCAGGTCACTTAAGACCCTCTTCTCCTGAATAAAGCAGCTAAACTTGCTGTCTGGGTTAGAGATTTCAATATTGTTGTTGCACACATGATTAGCTAGTAACATTAAGAATCTAGAGAAATAAATGTTCTTACCCCTAGATTCTTTCTTTCCTAACTTAGCAGCTAATTCATACATGACTAATGTGCTGGAATCAAAGTACTTCTCAGTTAAAAGCATGTTCAACATGACTAGCATGAAGTGCGTGACAACATTAAAATTAGTGATTTTGCCAGAAAAGGTTTTAATGAAAGCATTACAGAGATAGCTCCATTCCTTAACCATCCCTTTTCTGACAATCTTGTCTAAATTATCAGTGCTAAGTGAATAGTTCATTGAATTAAGCATGACAACTATTTCATTATTAGCATGCATATTATCACAATTATTTTCAGGTAATCTAAAGCAGGCAGTTATCACATCAGAGTTAACTATATGCATATTTCCCTTAACAGTAAAAGAAATTGTACCATTCAGGGCATCATGCTCAGTAGTGGTCCAGACTTCCTCCACTATTTCATGATACAGAGGAGTGGAAGTGAGCATGGCGTGAGATACCTTGCAACTCTTGATGAAGTTCATCATCGCGTGATACTCTTCTGGCGAGTTCACAATGTCCACAAAATCCACAAAATTGTTCTTCTCATAGACAAATCCAGTGGGTGACTCAATCTTCTTGGTTGGTGCTATTGAAATCGAATTGAGATATGAAGTTACTGAACTGGTTTTTGCTTTGAGAGAGAGAAAGAGAACTTTTTGCCTTAGAGAATTTTGGGAATTAGATAAAAAGAAATATAAAAGTTAAACAACCTTTTATACTTTCCCGGAAATTCAATAAGTAATTTGTAGAAAATTACTTGATTGGTGCAAAAAGTAACCGTTCAAAAATAAAGTGATGAGAAATTGTAGCCATGATTATACATACGGGGGTGTATGCCTGTAATCGTGGCTATCAACGGTTGAGATTAAAACGGATCTAACAACGGATGAGATTGGCCTTTTAACATTCAGTCTATCCGTTGATGAAACAAATAGTTGACATCCGTTTTAGAACAAAAATTCTAGTAATGTGTTATACCATCCACATATAAGAGCATCCGTTTGTGGTGAAAAATTCTGACTTAGAAAAATTAACACATTTCTGGCTGGATTATTACTTGCACATAATTCAACTAAAATTAAGAAAAATTAAGCATACCTAACTCACTTACTAATCTTGAGAAACTGTGATAGAGTGTCATACCAGGCTCTTGGTGCTTGTTTCAAACCATAGAGTGCCTTGAGTAGGAAATAGACAAATTCTGGATAATTTGAATCTTCAAAACCAGGAGGTTGACTGACATAAACCTCCTCCTCTAGTTCCCCATTCAGAAAGGCACTCTTGACATCCATTTGATAGACTTTGAAATTGGCATGGGCTGCATAAGCTAGGAATATCCTTATTGTTTCCAATCTAGCAACAGGGGCAAATGTTTCATCATAGTCTTTCCTTCTTCTTGAGAATAGCCTTTGGTAACCAGTCTAGCTTTATTCCTTATGGCAATGCCATTTTCATCCATCTTGTTTCTGAATACCCACTTTGTACCTATGAAACTTCTGTTCTTAGGTTTGGGCACCAGCTTCCAAACTTTGTTTCTTTCAAACTGATTTAGCTCTTCTTGCATGGCTAAAACCCATTCTGGATCTAGAAGAGCATCCTCCACCTTCTTTGGTTCTTCTTGAGATAGAAAACTGATGTACAAGCATTATTCTTGAGTTGCTCTTCTTGTTTGAACTTTTGTGGTCGCATCACCAATGATCAGATCAAAAGGATGTTCCCTAGTCCATTTTCTTTGAGGTGGTAGATTTGTTCTTAAAGAAGTTGATTCATGATCATTTTGACTGATAAGATGCCTTTAAGAAACTCCCCCTGAGTTTGTTAGCCTTGAACTGTTAGTTGATGTTCCAATTTGACTTGCAACAGATGCTTCTGGTTGACTGTCCACGGATGCACCAGTTTGTCTATCCACGGATGCACCAATTTGTCTGTCCACGGATGCACCAGTTTGTCTATCCACGGATGCACCAGTGTTATTGATAGTTTCATCCATTGTTGGAACATCCACTACGGGTGATGTTTCTTCATCATGATCATTATCTTCTTCATCATTTTCACAGTTAGACAAATTTTCTACCTCATTCTCAAATCTCAGAGTATCATGGAAACCTTCATCACACAGTCCTAGAATATTATGATCATCAAAAACAACATGTATAGATTCCATAACAATGTTGATCCTGAGATTATAGACTCTGTATGATTTCCCTGCTGCATAACCAACAAAAATAGCTTCATCTGCCTTTGCTTCAAACTTGCCTAGGTTTTCACCTTGGTTCCTTAGAACAAAACATTTACATCCAAAGACATGAAGAAATTCCCGGGTTGGTTTCCTCTTTCTGAGTAGTTGGTAAGGTGTCATTCCTTTGACTTGATTAACCAAAGAAATATTCTAAGTGAAACATGCAGTGTTAACTGCTTCAGCCCAGAAATAAGTTGGCAGCTTTGATTCTTCCAACATTGTTCTTGCTGCTTCAATTAGGGTTCTGTTTTGCCTTTCCACCACACCATTTTGCTGAGGTGTCCTAGCTGCAGAAAATTCATGAACAATCCCATTTTATTCACAAAACCTTCTTAGGGTAGAATTCTTGAACTCAGTGCTATTGTCACTCCTGATTCTTCTAACTTTATGATCAGGATGATTGTTTACAACCTTGATGTGATTGATTATGTTTTCACTTGCCTCATCCTTAGAGTGCAGAAAATAAGTCCATGTAAATTTATAGAAATCATCTACAATCACAAGGCAGTATCTCTTTTTTGAAATTGACATGACATTGACTGGTCCAAATAAATCCATGTGAAGTAATTGAAGTGGCTGAACAATAGATGATTCAGTCTTGCTTCTGAAAGATGCCTTCTTTTGTTTTCCTTTCTGACAAGCATCACAGAGGCCATCCTTGTTAAACTCTAATTGTGGAATACCTCTAGCAAGATCTTTCCTTACTAAATCATTCATAACTCTAAAATTCAAGTGTGACAGCTTCTTGTGCCATAGCCAACTTTCATCCTTGCTTGCTTTGCTGAAAAGACAAGTAATTGAATCTGTATTGATTGAGTTGAAGTCAGCTATGTATACATTCCCTTTTATGTATCCTGTCAATACCACATTGTTGTTCTCCTTGTCAGAAACAACACAGGCTTCCTGCTTAAAAGAAACTGAAAAACCTTTGTCACATAGTTGACTGATACTAAGCAAATTGTGCTTTAGACCATCAACTAGTGCTACTTCTTCAATGATGACATTGTTCATTGTTATCAAGCCATATCCATTAGTGTAACCTTTGCTGTCATCTCCAAAGGTAATTCTAGAGCCAACTCTGTGAGCAGGGTAGAATCTCCAGTCATGTGCCTAGAACAACCACTATCCATGTACCATAGATTCCCTCTTTTTCCCTGCACACATCAAAACCAAATCAAGTTGATTTAGGTACGCAAGTTTCCTTGGGTCCTGTCTTGTTAGCCTTCTTCCTATTAACCATGTCATTTTGCACTTTAGGTTTTGACTGATTTAAATCAACCTTAACCTTAGGTGTTGACCTTTACAAGATAGGATTTGTCAGATGTTCAGAAGCATAAAGATTTGATGCATGCATTGGAGCAATATTGGCATACATGTTATTCATGCTTGGTATGTTCCATGGCATTTGTGGCATAATAAATGCATTAAAATATGGATTTGGTACAAATAGCATGTTGGCATACTGATGAACATTTTGATCAAATAGGTTAGGCATATCAGACATGACAGACATATGCACATTCATCACAGGTTTAGGTAATTGAACATTAGCATTCTTGACAGACTTGCAATTAGTAGACAAATGATTAACACTACCACAATTAACACAAGTCTTTCTAGGAGCATACTTATCAGGTGTGTAATTGTTGTGCTTCTTAATCTCTATTTTACCATTTCCGTTCTTCTTCTTTTTAGCCTCATCCTTGACATCCATGTTTTCTAACTTGTCCTTCAATTGCTTGTTGGACAAGTGGCCTGTGTTTACCTTTTCAACATTCTTGGTTTTGCTACTTTCTCCCCGAACAAAATTCTTGGTGGTTGGACCATATTTCTTGTTCAGTTTCTCCAATTTTTCTTTGCCAACACTTGTTGTGTGCTTCACAGGATGATTCTCATCCGTTGATGAATCATCTAACAACGGATGATCATCATCCGTGGAAGCATCATCAGCTCCTAGACCCTTAGAACTAGTGTCTATTTTCTCTTTCTCCTTTTTCACTGGTTCCTTATAGAAAGTGTCCACTCCTTGAACTTTGATAATATTAGTGGCTACATTTCTGGAATCATTCCATCTAGCAATCACTTCCTGTTCTTTTGCTAACTGTTCTTTGGGAATTTCTTCTCTTTTTAGAATAGTTAACAACTCATCTCTAGCAATTTGACACTCTAACCTTATTTTCTAAAATTCAATGAATTGAGTTTCTAAGACAGCATTTCTATCACTTAAAAACAGATTAACATATTTGATTTTGAGGGTTACACACAAATGGTACAATTCAGTAGACATTTCATTTACAGTACTATTGCATTCCTCTTTAAAAAGCTCAGTGAGATTAATAGTGATTACCTGATTTCTTGAGGAACTTGCTTCCTGATCAGTTGCATTAGCCATGAGTGCAAGGTTGACATACTCAGTGTTTTCTTCTGAATCATTTCCTTCATCAGCCCAATCATAATCCTGAGTAATGAATGCTCTTTCCTTTTGCTTGAGAAGTTTAAAATATTTCTTCTTGTAGTCTACAGGTTCAAACTTCCCGTCCTTCTTCTCAGCTTTAGGCTTTCTGCATTCACTTGCAAAGTGACATCTCATCCCACAATTAAAACATTTGAATTTAGATCTCTCAACAAAATTCTTGTTTGGTTGAAAGTATTTCTTGTAGGGTTTGGTCATTTCAGGATTCTTCTTGAATTTGAGCTTAGAAAATCTCCTGGACTAGAAAAGCTAAGTGTTCATCTAGCTCATCCATCTCCTCTTGATTAGAAGAATAACTTTCTTCATACATTTTTCCCTTGCCCTTGCCTGAATTAGCTATACCTTCACAAACATCACTGTTTGGTGTAGCTTTAGCCTTTCCTTTCACCTTTGTGTCCTCAGCCTCATCCTCACTTGCAACTAGAGCTAAATAACTCTCTTTCTTCTGACCCTTCTCAATTTCTTCATCTTACTTCATTTCTAATTCATATGTCTTTAAAGTTCCATAGAGCCTTTCAAGAGTGAAATTCTTGTACTCTTGAGTGTTTCTTAGAGAAAAAGTCACAGGCTTCCATTCCTTGGGCAGAGATCTCAGAAATTTGAGGTTTGAGTCTTTGGTCTGATACATCCTTCCATACAACTTTAATCCATTCAATAGTTTCTGAAATCTGCTAAAAGTGTCATTCAGAGACTCACCACTTTTGAAGTGAAAGTGTTCATATTGTTGTGTGAGAAGTTGCATCTTGTTCTCTCTAACTTGCTCAGTTCCTTCACACATAGTTTGAATTGTGTCCCAAACTTCCTTAGCTGTGGTGCAGTTAATCACATTGTCAAACATATCACTGTCTAGAACATTGAACAGAATGTTCATGGCCTTTTTATTTTTGTACATCTCAGTGATATCTTCCTGTACCCATTCTGATGGTAGCTTTGGAATAGTGTATGGGGCTCCTTCTCCTTGTAGAGCAATTCATGTGTTAGGTTTGATATGCACATGAGGACCTTTCTCTATGCATTCCACATAACTCTCATCCATATACATGAGATGTAGATGCATCTTTACTTTCCAGTGAAAGTAGTTGTCTTTATCAAGAACTGGAATCTTCACTCCACTATCCTTCTTTCCCATGATTCTGGTTGTGCTTGATCTTTAAACTTCAGGTGTGTTAGAAGCCTGCTCTGATACCAATTGTTATTCCCAGTTACACACTTACAGAATTGTAGAAGGGGGGAGGGGTTGAATACAATTCTTGATTTTTACAACTTTTCTGCAACTTGAAAGTAAGAACAGATAAACTAGATTGCAGAAATAGAATAAAGATAAAAACACAGTACTTTAAAAATTTCAGGTGGATTGTTTTGTGATCCACCTGGGATATATTATTGAATAAATAATCTGTGATATTTGGTTACAAATACACAACTACTATTACAGTTCTTTGCTTCTAAGAAATGTAAGAGAGAAAACCTAAGCAAAGACAATGTAAACTGTTTTCTCTAATTTTCAAAGAACGGCTACACTTGGTTATAAATCCCAAGTTTACAAGCCATACTACAGACAAAAACTATATCTATTTTCTAGGTCCAATATGCTTGCTTCTTCATTCCAGATGCATGTGACTGAGATGTTGTACTCTTGACAAGTTGGCTTGTTTGTACATCTCTTATGTTTGCATGGAAATATAATGTTTCTTCTTCTTCAAGGTTCACGAGTGTTTGGCTTCAATATTCTTTTTGTTTACTCTATCAACCCATGTGCTTCCACCAGTGTCAAGTCACTATCAACCTTTAGTCTTGAGCTTCATCCGTTGGTAGTGTTCTTGACTATCCGTGGATGTCCATCCGTGGATGAGCAAAGAGATGATCATCCGTGGATAGCATTAAGTTGATCATTCATGGATAGCATTAAGTCTTCATCTGTTGTCATTCATTTTCACTTAAACATAATTACATAGCATAGCCTATTTACAATTAGCTATTCTATCCTGCTTATCTACTGAAAGTCAACATGACTTAGTACTTAATACTTTTAATCCTTAGACTAGAGTAAAATTGAATATGCTACATGATTACTTATCCGTGGATAAGCTTCCCAACAACGGATACTACTGAAAGTATGTCATCCGTTGATAGTTACAAAATGACTTATACAGAAATGTGTTATATGTTAAGTTATCATCAAGAACAACATATTTCCTAACATTATGTATTTTAAAATAAAAATTGCAATATGAATTTTGAGAAAAATAAGGCGATAAATATACTAATATTTGATATACATTAAAAATAATGAAATATATTAAAAAATTGTCTGTTTCTATATTTATTCAAAATTTCTGTAAATAAACAAGACTAAACGGAGAATTCAAAAGACACCATAATTTTATGTTAGAAATGTATTATTTATCTAAAAAACACATTTTGTAGAATATTTTTTAGAAAAATTTGGAGAAATTATTACAAAACCGCTACGAATCACGACTTAGTAAATTAGTTTTTCAATCTATTTTAGAAGCGCAAAATTGAATTATTTTATCTCAGATAATTCTGTTTTGAACCTTTTGATACGAATTATTTAGAAATGGGCTATCCTCCTAATATCGTGTGTCGTGACAATGACCGCCTTTAGGAGGCTTCAACATGTATGTGTTTTAAATTATTCATCTTTGAAAATATATGTATAACAGAGTCAAAATATGTCCAAAATTAAAGTAATGTTTGTGTAAATGACAAATGTTAGAGTATTCAAAATTGTTTCAAATATTGAGTTGTCAATTTGTATAGGTTATATTTTTATAAATGAGATGAATTATTTGTATATAAATATAAGTCTCACAAGCAAAAAGACGCCAAATATTACTCGGAAAAGATTTTGGATCCTTTTCGAGATAGACAACATTACTATTGTGTAAATTCAAAATTTTGAGAAAATTAGAAAAATAGATCAAGATAATTTGAGAGGCGCCTCTCAAATCGTTTGACACATCTTATATCGTCTCCTAAATATATTCAGTTTTCTCCATTAGTAAAAAATTTTAAAGACAAAAAATATTAAAATTGAATATTTAGTTTTCTCCATTAGTAAAGATTTTAAATACAATTGAAATATTTTCGGATCTTTAGTGTTAATAATTTAAAATTTAGAAAAAAAATAAAAAAATAGATCGAAAAAATTTGAGAGGCGATCCCTTACCGTCATGGTCTTCTACTTTTATATATATATAGGATTCTATTATAGTAGAAAGAAACTAAATAATATTTTTTAGATCACGTTGAAATATAACACATATGGTATGCAAATTGATCGTTGGGAGATGGAGAAAAATATAGTGAAATCGGATTTCAAAAATAAATTACCAATTGACGGGAAAAATCAAATTAAAAACGGAGGGATTATGTAAAATTATGTATGGAAGAATGTATTTTAGTTGTGTGTGGTGTCTGTAGGGAGCCGTTAGATTAATCTAATATCTTAGATTAATTTCTAATTTTTATTTTAATTTTGATTTCCATGTACCATATATATAAAGAATTGTGAGGTACCTTTGATGCAAAGAAATGATGGAATTAATATAGATGGATAATTAATACGTACATTATTATATGAAAAAACTCTCCTTGAATTTACAAATTCACCGTCCTACATTTATGTGGAGTTAGTTGGGCACATGAATTTCATTATTATATTATTTGGCGATACAACCAAAATGTGCAAGATAATTATTGTGATTAATCTAAAATTTAACATTAATATCTAATTGATCATAAAATTAGATTGAGACATTACAATAAAAGATATGAAAAATGTTAAAGTCCTAAAAACATTTTCAAAATAATTCCTAAATATTTAATAAATATAAATTAATTAATTATATATCTTAAATATAAAAAAATCCAAGTATATTAATATATGTTCTATAAATTAAATTGGGTATTGCTAAATGTCATAAAATTTTGCTTCATGTAGTAATGAGAAATTACTCTTAAGTCCCGTTGTTTATTAAATGTCTTTGCTTATTAAATGATGTGTTTGATAGGTCATTGATAATTCCCAAAGCAGTAGACATCACCTATTTAATTATAGGCTAATTCAATTTAATTTAAAATTTACTTCCATAATATTTATTTGAATAATTTAAATATTTTTAAAACAAGGTCACCAGAAATTTGAAATTATATTAATATATTTTTGTAGAAATAATATAATTGGTTAAAAAATCAACATTTAAAGTTATTAATTAAATAATTATATTTTGGGTGAAAATTATAAAATGTAAATTCAATAAAAGTTATTATATTAAAATATGGATATATATATATATATATATATATATATATATATATGTAAGTATATTTTTCATTCTCAGAAAAAAATTTGAGTTACATTCAACATAATTTAAGTTAACTCTAGATCTTTTGACTCATTTTAATAAAATTACTTTACATTTTTATTAGCTATAATCAATAAAAAATAATTACATATGAAATATTAATTTATGTAAAACAATATGTTTATTGCTTATGCTACATAAATTTACTTAAAACTTAGATGATCATATATTAATATCAGAAATCTACTCCTTTTCCGAAAATATCACGGGCATTTATCTTTAAATTAATACATGTTACATTTTATATTTCTTTTCAGTAAACTCTCTTTTTTCCAAAAATATTAGGTGTATTTTAAAACATATTTTAATGATTTTAATTATTAAAAAAAAATTACATGTTTTAACATGTCAACATATTTTTTTAACAAATATAATTAATATAATTAAAACACTTCTAAAAATATCACGGGAAGTTAAATTGTTTTTTAATTAAAACATGTTATCTTTTCTAGTTGTCCTTAGCTTTTAATTATTTAAAAAAAAACTTACTTATTTTTAACATGCTAACAAATTTTTTTAACAAATACAATTAATATAATTAAAACATTTCTAAAAACAATACAGACATTTATTTATTTTAATTAAAACATCTTATCTTTTATGTTTATCCTTATTATTAATATTGTTTTAATAAATAATAAAATAATATTAATAATTCCTCATTTATCTTCATTATTCTTTATTAATTTTTTTCAATGTTCCAATTAATATTTAAATTTCTCATTTTTTAATTTATCATATTGATTTTTATTCTTTATTTAATATTTTTTGTTAGCTTTTCTATTTGTTTTTATTATTAACATTATTAAAATAATATTAATAATGTCCAACTTATCTTACTCAGCTCCATTTATATTCTTCATTAGTTTTTTTATGTTTTAATTAATATTTAAGTTTATCATTTTATAATTTATCATATTAGTTTTAATTTTTTATTTAATATTTTTCATTTCCATTAATTTTTTCAATTTGTCATTTTTTAATCTCATTTGATAGCAGGTGTCTTAGGTTATGGACTAGTATAAATTATAGTCAAAATGAAATAAAACTAGTTTATCATAACAACATTCAAAAATAGTATTTTTCTAAAGAAAATATAAATGATGATAACATGCTTATGTCATGTTATTGTATAATAAAAATATAACACTTTTTTAAAAAATAAAAAAATTGTAACTACCATTTTAATGAAAATTGTTATAAAGATATAATTTAAATAAATAAATGAACTAGTGATTCACCATATCTTTTTGTATCATTTCAACGTAAAAAAATAAATAAATGCATTAATTATGTTAATTTTCCAATGAAAAACAAAGAATAAGTCAAGTTTATTATTGTAATTCCTGATTATTACATGAAACAAAACTTTATGACATTTAACAATCATGATTAAATTAACGACACTTAGCATTTGAAACCATATCATGCTCCTGTTATATTACTTGTCGATACAACCAAAATGTGCAAGATACGTTATACTGTACATATGTTTGTTTGTACATGTAACCCCCCGGGATCATGGACTAACATATGTTTGTTTGTACGTTTGTGAATCTTCTTGGCGTCCAATCTGTGTCTTTCTTTACCTTTTCTTACCAAAGTTGTGGTGTGTATCAACTGACTTTTCAATACACACAAATCAAGAATATTATATGTATATTATTAAGTGTCATACACATCCCATCAATTCTCTATACTTGTTGCTTTCTTCTTTTCAACCCCAGCAAAGAATTCTTTTATTTTCCCAGAAATGAAAGCCCCCTTCAATTAAATATCATCCCTTTTCTTTTGTGAAGCAGATGGATTGTGTATTGACTGCTTAAAGGTATAACTCTGTGTATATGTTTACATGCTTGTTTTTGAGTTGTTTTTATGGGTGCTTTCTTTTATCAGAAAAGAATGGTTGTGTGTGTGGTTTTTTCATGAATTGAGTATTAGTGTATTAGGGTGAAGTGATTGCCTTGTGGGGTTTGCTTAATTTGTTTAGTTCACATGTAGAGAATGAATTTTTTGAAATTGCTTTTCTTGGTATGCCTGTCAAGATTAAATTTGACCTAAATTCATTTTCATGAAATTTTTAGAATACAGTCAAGTACTGGTAAAATGAAATACTGATGATGTTGTTTTGATTTCGGAATTTTTGGGGACTGGATGGAAGTACTGTTAAATTAAAAAATAGCTTTAGTCAGTATGAGGTACCAAACTAACTTGTATGTTGGCAAGGCAGATTCTTACAAACAAATTTAGAACTTCTTACTGGGAATGGGGGATACAGCACAAAAGTATAAATGTCCGACTTGGAAATTTTCAATTATCTTTCCCCTAATACAATAGTCTGCATTCTATAGCAAGACGTATTTATTGTTTATCAGTGAACAAGATCCACACTGTATATATTAAAATGAAGGATAAGAAACTGTTGTCTTAATTTTCTCACTGATCATGTTAAGTAATCAGAACTGTTGTGTTTATATTCTTTGCAAACCCAACAAAGCGCAGCGGCATTCATTGTGTTTCATTTGACATGTATATTTGCATTTTATTCTAATTTCCATGTAATTTTATTATGTAAAGCAATAGATATTACTTAGCTATTGCCTCATTAGTCTTAGCTATTGCCTCATTAGTTATTAGCCAAAAGTATAGAACATGATAGTGGCTAATTTCAAACCAATTGTTAGAAGTAAGAATAGGGTTATTTTACATCCATTTGGCCTCTTTTCGTGTCTCTAGATACATTAACAAAGGAATATATATTCTGAAGAGTACATACTTGTATATTGTTGTGGGCAGAAAGCATTGACAAGGTAAATGCTTTTACAACCCGAAATATAACAGACCTAGAATTCGTTGAAAACTAACAAGTAATTACCTAGTGAAAATCCCTAATAAGTTATGCAAGTAAGGTAAAATCTAACTAAAGGATACCTAATACTCAAGTATAATGTGCATTACATGTAGGCACTAGGAAAGTAAGGAGCTCTTTATTCTTTATTTTTTTGTTTGGCCTGAATTAGGTCTAGTATTCTCGAAAGTCATCAATCTTTTAATTCAAGTTGCACAAATATTTGAAGCAAAGGGATTTAGATCACAATGTCTAATTAGAATCTTGTTTTGCAATGTAATTTTTTGGCAGATGTGGAACATGTGATGCAAATAGTAGATTGTATACATGTACATTCTGAAGCTTAACTCGATAATATGATAAATTACAGGGAATTTTTTGAATGGTCAGGACAGAGCATAGCCCTTGAAAGGAGGACTCTCTTTTGGTTGAAACATCTGAAGGTTATTTTTGGCATTATGGTGGATTGGACGCAAGATGAAGAACAATGCAACAAGCCCCTGGGAAGGCACTCCGTTTTCTATTATGGTGTTGGGCACATGCTCAATGACATAACATCTGCCTGTTGGTTTACTTACCTCTTAGTATTTTTGACGGACATTGGATTGTCTCCAGGGTAACTTTCTCTGCCTTCGTTGCTTGTTCCTAAAAAGTCATTACACAGATAAATGGATTTTTTTTGGGGGGGGTTAAAAGTTGATTGATGTATGTATAGCTTACATTCAGTCACTGTTCTAATTTGCCGCTTAGATTGAATAATCCTCCGTTCAAGTGTTAAAAGGACATCTACTGTCTCGATTTATATTTTGAATTCAAACGCTTACACGGTTACACCACGTGAACAAGCTAGGTGTCTGTTTAAGCATCTGATTAGAATAATTAGTAGTTGAGAAAGTATCAGGGTTCCTTATTTTACCACGGACTTACATGTTATGTGTTTACTAATCTACTTATAAATATTTATATTCGTCACCGTAAATTTCCCATTTTGGATCATAATGCGCATGTTTGATCACACAAATGCTTTTCCAGGGAATCTGCTGCTGTTATGCTTTCTGGTCAAGTAGCTGATGCATTTGCAACCGTATTTGCAGGCGAACTGGTATGGATCCACCAATTGCTGTACATGATGAGACTGTTATGACTGTTTGATGTCTTTACATGCCTGACATAATTATTATGGATCAGAACATATCTTAATATGTCATGTGTTGTATTCATTTTTAGTTGGTAATCTGTATGATTGAACTATGTAATTATCTTCTTAATCTTTTAGATTGACAGATTTGGACATTTCAAGATATGGCACGCTGCTGGGTCTGTTTTGGTTGCCTTTTCATTTTCATCAGTTTTTGGTGGTTGCATGCCTTGCAAGATTTTTGGCTCCAACTCATTGAAGCTGCAGACTGTAGGGTACAGCGTATTTGCAGCAATCTTTAATGTCGGTTGGGCTGCCACTCAAGTTTCACACATGTAATCATTTCTTCCGAGCAGTTCAGATAAACTTTTTTCCCTACACCTTCTCCTCAACAAGACTAATAAAAGAAAGAATCAATGGCATTTGTGTCCCTTTCATCTGTTTCCTGTACTAATTTGTTATAGTGTTTATTATATTGTTTCAAGTGTAACTACGTCTATCAATGCAGACATAAGAAATGATTATGGATGCAGAAAATTAGAAACCTAATAGATATCGAATTAAATGCGAAGCCGCATGAGTTCTTTATCCCTTTGTTACGTATATTTCATATTATAATCTGTGGTGTCTTATTCCTCTATCTATTTAGGTCTATGGTGAACTGCATCACAAGTAATTCCACAAGTAGAGTAATGTTGACTAGCTGTCGCAATGCTTTTACCATGGTTAGCATTTCTCCTAGTATGTTTTTATCATACATATTTCTTTTAGAAGAGCCTGTGGTGTGCGTGGTTGTGTGTGTCTGTGAGTGTGTGACATGGAAGTTGTTAAACATATCTGATCAATGTCTTCTGCTCTTCTTTTGGTATCAGGTTGCTAACCTCAGCCTTTATGGCATTGCTCTGCTGGTTTTTGGTGCAAGTACATCAAGGACAGTTATGAATGTTGAAAATCAGGTATAATCCTAATCGGAAAATTATAGTCAATTTTGAGAATATATAAGTGACCTTAGCTCACCATGAGCAGTACCGCTGGATAGCATACTCTTCAATTTTCTTTGGATGCTGCTTCGTGGCCATATTTCTTATTGGAACTAGAGAGCCAAGGTTGGTTATATATTCCTAATTCTTCCTTGTACTTGCTGATGATACAAATTCAATGCAGTTTCAAGTTATTAATATCTGGATTATGTAACATATTATGAATTAGTTGCTGTTTTACTTCTCTTGTTTCGGGTGAACTTAATATTTTCTCACATTTATAAGCATATATCTCATGTGGGCTTCAAACTTAGAGTATAGTGATGAAATTACATATTTGTTCCTTACCGCAAAAATTGTCTGCATAACATGTACGAACTTGCAGTACATTTGTTCACAACTGAGTATTATGTAATCTTTTCTGATCTGCTGGTATAATATTTAATCTCAAGATTACAAGTTATGATGCACATCTTGCTTTTTGATCACTTACCTGTTCACATAGAAATCAAATGATTTATTGCTTTGTCTTTTATGCTACTTAATGTACAACCACATACCTTTTATGTTTAGATTATATCGTGGAGATTGCAAGACTTACACCCGGATTTCTTGGACTTACTGGTTTAAGAAAATTCTGTACTACCAAGTTGCTCTTGTCTATGTTGTCACCAGATTAGTTACTAATGTTTCACAGGTTTGCAACTTTTTCAGCTATACCTTATTTATTTTTCTTAAATTCATTTTTTCGCCCTTTAATACATTGAGGTCCTGTTTTAGGTGCTATAAGATTAGAAAGCTTAATTTGGATTATATTAAATTAATTGTTTACAGCTTTTCTAGCTCTTCCTTGGGACATTCAAGTGCTAAATAGTGTTGTAAGAGAATAAAGAGTAGTTTATAAATAAGAATTTTGTGGTATATACATCAATGTGATCTTTTAACATAACTAATGGGTTAGTACTGTTTCAAAGAGTTATTACAAGATACCACGTCTACTATGTGTAAAGTTTAATGTTTTACACCATCTGTTAACCTCGTATGCTTTACATTGATACGGCTGATCTGTTTTCTACTTCAGGCGTTTCTGGCATTTTATGTTATTAATGATCTTCGAATGGCTCAATCTTCTAAAGCTTTGGTATATGCACAGACTTGCTGCTTTGGCTTTTTTGTTTCAGAAGCATCTTGGGTTATTAATGATATCCGAATGTCACTAATTTGGTAATAACCTGTCAAACAATACATGCAGGTTCCTGCAATCATCTACATTTGCAGCTTTATTGTATCAATCCTCCTACAGGTTTTTTTTTACAATATATTTTGTGAAAATTGATTTATGCTTCTTGTTTTGACTTTCTTTGCACCTTATTCTTTTGATATAATCTACACAACTGTAGGAGATCAAATGGACAAGCCAACACTTGAAGGCCATTTTTAATGCTGGATGTGTTCTCTGGATATCTTGTGGTAGTGTCGTCCTTTTCTTACCAAGAAGCATGAATTACTATATGTACATTCTGTCAATACTAATTGGCATGGCTAATGCACTAATGATGGTACGTACACAAGAAGAATGTTTGTTTGATGTTTTCTTGTAATCCATAAGACATACAGTTAGATGCATTGCTTGGTAAATTGAGTTCATAGTACCATATGTTCAACAATGTTTTGCACAATATTTATAAACTAACTTGAGGAAATTCAAGCAATGTGACTTTTTTCAGCAATTTGAACAAGACTTCTAGTGTTAACTCTTAAAGAGTATAGGGCTAAGACTGATTAATTGTTAATTTTAGTTATTGTATCTTAGTATTATAGAAGATTAGAAGCAAAATAATACATGCAAGTTCTTTTTAGGAGGGGAGGGGGGGGGGGGGGGGGGGGGGGTGGGGTGTGTGCAAATTCTCTTATAGTATGTGTTAAAGCACATTGGTGTGTAATGCTTTTAAAATAGTATTTTGTTGGAACATAGGTGGCTGGAATAAGCATGCAAAGTGTTCTAGTGGGTGAAGATCTGAATGGCGTTGCCTTTGTTTATGGATCTTTGAGCTTTTTAGATAAAATGTCTTGTGGAATTGCATTGTACGTTCTTCAGTCATATCAGCGTAAGTATTCTAGCTATTTATTATTCTGACTCGAATATTTGTGTCTCACTTTACTGCTGGGATGAGTTGGTCTCCGTTTTTAAAGTGCAAGTAGATAAAGTCCTATTTTGAAGAATACAATCTAAAGTTTTGTTTGTTGACAACCTTTCTTCAATTGGTGGATTATATCTTGTGCAGAGTCAGCAGATACCTTTTCAAACATGCAGGAATGTAGTCCATTTCATGCCTGTTTCTCCATCACAAGATATGGATTAGGCCTTGTTCCTGCAGTTTCTGCTTTCGTTGGGATCATAGTAACTTGTACCATGAAACTCCATCCATCGGCATTAAACCCTTTAGCAGAACCCCTGTTAGCACAGTTTTAGAGATCAACCGATTTTTAGTTTCGTATAAAGATAATATCAAGCAATTTCTGGCTCCCAATGTATACATCAAGCAAAGATACCTACAGGACACACCAGATATCTAACTCCTGATATCCTGCAAGAATACATGGTAGTCAGTTCCTGATTGTAAATTGTATACATCTTTGTGTACATTATCATGTACACAAATCTTGTTTACATTTTTCTGTACATAATCTTTTATACTAATTTTTATTAAAACATTAGGAACTATTGGCTTGTAATATTGACATTGTAAATATTGGATTGGCTAATTATAAAAATTTAAGCTCTCCTGCTGCACAACAACTTAATTTTTTTTTAGTACGGAATGCATTAGTTAATATCACATATATTCTGCAAAAATCTACTTTTTGAGTTGCTATGTTTTCTTGCGTGGATGATAACAATTTACTCGATTTTGAGCTTAACATGCACTCAGAAAGAGGGAGAAGGACGTTTTGTAGAGTTTGAGCCACATTGAGCTCTCTAAAAGAAAAGATCATATAAATGGAACAGGAGCTGGAACCAGGGATCTTAACTCTTAAGGTAAATACCTTCTGATTCATGTTGCGCTATTCCTTTTGATGAAATTATTGAATGAAATTAAAGAGATTAGCATGAGCGCCTCACTATATTAGTAGGGGTGAACATGGGTTACTCAACCCGCAAAAACCGACCCAACCCAACCCTTATTTGAGCCGAACAACCCGAACCATTCAAAACCGAAAAGCATATGAGTGAAATTTTTACCAAACCGAATAAGTTGGGTTGGGTTAGAGTTTGATAAATTTAAACCCTTATCCAACCCGACCCAACCCGTTAGGATACTTACACATATATTTTTGGTATTTTATGGACATATTTATAGTGATTAATCTTCAAAGAATTGTTTGTTGATATATATATAACAATTATATTATAACAATTATAATTTTGTTTGATACCATCTGAGGTCCTGCTTTGTGCTTGTAAAATAGTCTGTACGAAAGATCATATCTTTCATGTGACATTTGAGGTTTAACATGCAACACTACTAAAATAAATACAGTTGTAATAATAACTAATCATTCCAGAGCTTTTATAACCATTCTATATTCATGCATTGGTTTGATAAGTTTTGTATGATAGACCAGTAACTTAATACTCTATTACTAGCATTACTTGTAACTCAACATTTAGTCCAGATTAGTGCCTTAGTGATAATTTATCAGATTAGTAGTAATATGCAATAATCCTGAAATCATCATTCACTCTCACATATCATTCATATGTATAAAATAAAGATCAACTATCAATAACAAATTATTGAATATTTCTTAAGACAATTATAATGTTTCTCAACCCGATATACCCAACCCAACCCAACCCAACCCGAACCAAACCGATATATAATTAGTAGGGTTGGGTTACGTATATATTTTTCGATGTATGGGTTTGAATTTTGTAAACCGAATTAATTGGGTTGGGTCATTTTTATGACTCCAACCCGGCCAACCCGACCCATGTGCACCCCTATATATTAGTAGTTGTAAAAAACATGAAAATAGCTTGATAATTGAACTCAATTGCGCAATTGAATCTCGTATAAATGTTGGTAACACTGATTTATTCGAAACATGCTACTACAAGAAATAGAAATGGCCTTCTTTCGAAAACTTGACAGCATGTTGGTTCATTCAACTTTTGTTATTCGGTCCATTCCGCCAGCATAGCGTCCCTGTTACAGCAAATCAACCTATAATGCACTAGGTAGATGTATAAATAAGCACCTCACAGTATGTGTATGCAGAGATTTTAGTTACCTGTGACATGATTTGTTCTTGGTGATGTGCACATTTTACAGCTGAGATGCTTCACGCATGGCTTTGATCGCAGAATCCCTATTATCCACCATGCCGCATGTGATCATTCTTCGGAACAGACTCCTCCTTGCATTCTTCTTGGAAGAACATACAAGTTTCGATGCAGATGGATCCGGCATTTCACTTGGTAATTTGACGTGAATTTTTTTCGATTTTGTGTTCTTATACTTTTTCCAGAAATTCAAATAAAAACGTACATCATTTCGTTTCTTCTGTATCAAAGTGCAGTCGTCTTCATTTTCCGAAATCAAGTGCTTGGTTTCTTCTTCGTCCTTAGTTGAATCATTGATTGGAGCTTCATGGATGTCTATTAGCTGTTTTGTTTGGTCATTCATTTGAGTAGCTTCTGAATCTTGATCATTGCTCTTGTTAGCTTCAACGTTAGATGACTCTTCATGGTCATTAATGGCAATCGTTGTATCTGTGGATGAATGCATTTGATTGGAACAAAATGCGGATCCTTTGATGACATATTCATTATCAGAGATTGGAGTAATGAGATCCTCGTCTAGCGAATCTTGCCAAACGTAACCTGTTCTATATCTCCTGCATGTATGCACACACTTGAAATATTGCCAATACTATCTGAAATATGTAGAGATAAAAATGCTACTTTTATAACAAACCTCTTGTATGACCAAGAAAACGATTCCGGCATGTCCTCTCCTCGAACCACAGCTAGCCATCTCTTAATATCTATTTTAATTTTCGTAAAACAAGTTATATCAGAAGAATCCGAAAACTTCAGAGAGTTAGTTATGTAGACAAAGTAAAATCTTTAAATTTTGAAGTAGTGCAATTGGACTTTATAATGTTAATCTAGATATTAAATATGAAACTACCTCTCAATCGAACTCCATTGCCGCAGAAATGACGAACACGAAGAAGATGAGGATGATCGATTCGACCCTTCCGACTGATGAAATAGATAATGTGAACTCTCCTCACTTCACGGCGACCGTGAGCTTCCATGGCCATTCTTCAAGAACAATGCTAAGGAATAAGGATAGGCACACAATTAAAAAAACACAAGAATCTGCTGATGTTGTACTATTAGTTAAAGAAAGAAGAAGAAAAACACAAGCATGCCGCCATGCTGCATGCATGCAACATCATCTAAAAAAACAAAATAAAGAAAAGAAAGTGTCGGATCGATCGATTCACCAAGCCAAGTAGATGATGACACACACAACACACAGTATTGTGTATTGAAATTTCGTTGTTGAATGAAGTTAAGAGAAGTAAGATGAAGGGGAGGGGGTTTAAGGATAATTACCGGACCTTAGTGTAATTAAGGTGTGCTTTTGTTGTAAAACAGAGGAGTGAAAAGGTCAGTCCTAAAGTGAGGATGATAAATAGGCAAGGCCCGAGATATGGTCAAGACATAAAACTCGGTCAGATTTTGACTGGACACACGATGTATCTTTTTCTATCATCTTCAGTTTTTCTCGTTAACCAAACCAAACGCCACATTTGTGGAACTACTGCTACTGCTTCGACCAATGAGGCCGGGTCATGGTATGTAAACATGGCAAACTATTCCAACTATATGCACAAAGCTTGTTAGAGGAGGAGAAGTGGCATAGTGAAGAAAATAATTTGGCAGGCCTGTGTATAAATCCATGCATGGCATCGAACCCAAGGTTAGAGCTGGTTCGAGTCAAAGATGGATGTCTTTATAGAAACGAAATCTATATTCCTAATCGTAGAATTAAGATCTGCGTACATTCGTTACGTATTCGACCGGGGAAGATACATTTTTTATGTTCGGTTTAGTTTTGTAGCTGTTTGGAACGAAATATAAACATATGACTTTGCTTTAATCGACTCATGGACCACCCTATCTGTAAACACAATGGAAGGTAATGATTCAAACCGGTCCCTCCCCAGTTGTCTCACTGTCATATCTAATATGAGATGAGATTCGCATGATATCTATCTCCTACCAAATATCTTAAGCTTTAATAAAGCCAAATTTCAAGAGTTTATCTTAATTCAAGTTGAGACAAATTCTACCAGCTACAATGCACTTGCACATCTACAATTGTCATTTCAAAATTTCTGCTATCATTATTATTAAAAAATTTATCTTTTTTTTCTATATCTTATCTAATTGGCAGTCAATCCCTAACAAACGATTATCACGAAGCAGGATCCTATCTAGTTATAGGTATAACTAATAGGATTATTAGGCATCTTATCTAATATTTTGAGACATCCAACATCTAATCCAACAAGAACATTCATTGATATAATCCAACACCATGAATACAGGTCAACAAATATATTATACACATTATACGACATCAATCCTGGTTACTCTAGGCCTTTCTCCAACAAATGCAAAACATCTCCATCTCAAAGTTTCTTGGAGACGGTCAACACTCGTCACAACAATCCCGGCTAATAAAAATATTACCATTCCCTCGTTTGGAGTTTGAAACAGAGAGGTGCTAGTGCTACAACAATCCAATGAAATCCGAGTAATCAACGGTTGTGTATTCTACGGACAACCTTCAACCATACCATGACCATTACGGTTCGTTTTATGTGAAATAAAACTCCACTGATCAATTCATCCAAACTGCTATACAAATATATAAATATAGGGGCCAAGACCAAGAGGTATTAAACCTATAGATTCTGTTCATGGACATTTTGGGTTTCTTCCAGGTCCACCATAGTAAAAGTAGGTACCCCATTGCCCATTTTTCCCAGTTTGGACGTTGTAGCAGTTGGATTGCTCAGTAAAAGTTTTGACATCTCTGGGAACCCTTAATTGGTTGGAGCCATCAACAACTTGAAGATTTCTGAAGTAACTAGCCTTACTAAATCCTTCCCCAGGAAAATGACCACTTCCCATTTGAGTAGTGGTGTGCTGCCCATCTGATGCCGAGTTGACAACTTCGCCACCCCACTCGACCAATGTGGCGCCATCTGCTAAATTTGAGAATAGATAGGCTGGCCAGTAACCTATTACTTGATTACTATTCCCAAATTGCATCCACCAATTTCCCTCATTAGGGTCCTGCCAAGGTAATGATAACAAAATAAATATCTAATCAAAATATTGATATGTTAAGCTAAAACCGACTCAATTTTAAGGTGTTCAATCCGCTTAACTAGTATTTCTAGTTGTGCATTTGAGAATGTGGCTAGTACAGTTACTTGCTAGTTAGCCACCTGTGTAGTTTCGCTTAATGCTTCCAAGTACAGTACGCGATAGTTCATAAGTATAAAATAGAGGCGAAAGAATTCTAACAATTGTACTTGAGTAAGGATTACCTTCCAAAGCAGTAAACTGATATCAAATTGAGAACCATGATAGCTGGAAACTGGGAATATGCTAGCTCCCATAGCGATCTGATTGTTGATTTGAATAAAGCCCGAGCACAGCAAATTGTAGCATCCTGTGGCTTCATATGCATCACTCTGCCATTATAATAAACTTATCAGACCTCATTATACATTTGATGTATATCAATCTATCCCAATATCAAGTTCTACTTGACACAACCAAAACGAAACTGCCACCTTTTTGAATTATACACGAAAAAGAAAATTATATCCCTGAGTGTGATTTGGAATATAAACATAGGATATTTCGTAATCATGATGGATGAAAGTAAATTCGTCGAAGAACAAAAATCCCATTTCTTTAAAATATTTAAAGCTAGATGTGAAGCGAAGTATGCATAGAGTACACTCATGTTGGGACACAGAATTCAATGGCACATTTTCATTGCAAGCAAGGAAGATTAATTTTCCAAACAAAATTTGCGACTTACAGTCCAATAAGTGAAGAGTCTGGTGTTATTGTCCCCGTACAAATCTGGACTGACCTGTTATATAGTATACGAGTCAGAAGCAGAATAACACAAACTGGTGCAATCAAACTTATTGACAATATTAGCTAGTACTGATTTTGAAAACCTTGAGGAGGAATGTTTAGCAATTAATCTTAAGAATCTACCTGCCAACCAGCTTCAATGCTATTAAGATCTCCATCAAACGAACCGCCCAAAACCCATATCTGTGAAAGGCTAAATTCATTTGGCTGCTGTATTTTTGGTTCCCAGACATTCATAGTTGCCTTTGCTCCGAAATACTTGTCCTCGTCAACATAAGCAATTGCATGCTGAAATGCACGCGCCCACGTTATAATTTATATCAAAATTCACTGCATCGAATTTTACTCTCTAAACAGTTTGTAACCTTCTGCACTCATACCTGCTCACTGCTCACTCACTGCTCAATAATAATGTGATCATTGAAACAAAAAGAAGCTTTTCGAGTTCTTCCCTACTGAACTTTTTTTTAAAAATAAAGTAGTACTCAACCTTAAGTAATATTATAAATTATTAATGCCGAATCCTACTTTATTTTTTAAGTTCAATCACACAAATCATAATTGAATTAGTGCATTACATCTGCACAAACATAGTGCGTATTACCTGGTGTCCATTTTGTGTAATGAGGTCAGGTTGAGCTGAATTTGGGCGGAGAAGGTTAAGATTCTTTTTCTTCTTCTTACCATAATTCTTGACAGAGCTAGCTCTAAGAATGTCTTCTTTCTTTGTTCTTCTCACCGGGATTGTTCCTTCCGGACATGCTCCATTTAAATGCCACAATTGTTTAATTGGTTCCGATCCTTTACTCGACTTCAAAGATTTCACCTTTTTATCATCAAATAGCCCTTCCGGATGATAATTTGGCCTCAACTATATAAAAAAGATAACATATATAATCAAATAAAAATTTAAAATGAGAGAGAGAGAGAGAGAGAGAGAGAGAGGGAGAGAGAGACAGAGAGAGAGAGAGAGACAGAGAGGGAGGGAGAGAGAGAGAGAGACAGACAGAGAGGGAGGGAGAGAGAGAGAGAGAGAGAGAGAGAGAGAGAGAGAGAGAGAGAACCTGAATTGTGTGATTTTGGAGGAGGGGATGATCAAAAGCAGGTTGGTGAGAGAGATGAATACAGTCAATCATATCTCCATCCGGGCTCTGTTTTTTCCAGGAAAATGAACATTCTAAATAAAGTTAATAACTACTAAACAAACATATGTACTTGACATACATGTATAAAGAGGCAGAGATATATGAAAGATTAATCGAAACCTTGATGGATTTGATAGGAGGCTTGTTCAAAGTTTTCAAGTGATTGTGAACTAGAAGATCATTCTTGAGTAAAGTCCTAGCAGCAGAAGAATTGTATGGTGCAAAAACCAAGAAGATCAACAGCAGCATGCAATTGAGCAACTTCATCTTCATTGGCTAAATTGCGTCTAGTAGTAGTTGCTAAAGAACGACACAAAGTGCAAGTAAATTTAACAAACCATGCACTTATTGAGCTTAAACTGCGGAAGATATTTAACTGGAGCACATACACGAGAATGTGGGTGTATATATATATATATATATATATATATATGGTAAGCAAAGTAGAAAAAGGAACGGAAAAAGAAGGGAGGTAGTTCTTGAAATGGCGCAAAATTACAAGAAAAGGCTGCCGACGATTTTCTTTCTATTTAACTTGTGAAATCTTCGGACAAACAGTACAAAGTAAATCGTACGAACTTTCCTTTTTAGTAATCTTATTTTTTTTTATTATTTGCTAATCATTTCATTTTTATAAATAAATAAACAGGAATCCAAACCACAAATTCGATCGAGAAGTTTCACGCTTACAAAGTAAGCACAAGTTCAGAAATATTGACTAAGCAAAAGTTAATCCATAGAGACCAATAACAAATTGCAACATACAAATATCGAAAACTACAAGATACATAAACGTAAATTATAAAATAAAATCTCTTAAATTGAAGAGGAGAAGATAATCGTTACTATAAAATCTAGTTCTGAATTTGAAATGGAAGCGAATATTAATGAAATGTTTGATTATGATAACTATAAAATAAGAACTTAATTAATCACTTATAATAGAGTAGGGTCATTTGAGTTCCTTCCACTACACACAATTATTGAAAATGAATAATTTCTGCCCAAAATTAGTTAGATTTCTTTTTCTAAATGCATGTTATGGGTCTCGCATTTTTTATGTCAGCCAATCAGAAAACAAGAATCTAAGACAACGACAGTAATCCGAATTTAAGCAAAGTCGGAAGATTAGGATAATCTAATACTCCTAGTCGGTACTATGGGCCTGTTTGGCAAACGATTTGTAAGTTAATTTATAGTTTATAAACTCGTAATAGTTATGAAGGGTGTTTGTCAATACAACTTATAAATCAACTTATAATTTATATGTTCTTGAATGTTAGTAATAACATACATTTTCCTTAACTTATTGATTTATTTCTTGATTTGTTTGTCTTTTAATACTTCATATTTTTACATTTGTGTTTTTAAATGTTTTTTAATTTAAAATGTATGTATTTAGCTCATTATATTTAATAATTATTTTTAAAATGTAAATTAGCAAATTTGTAACTAACTTATAGGTAAATTTATCCAAACACCTAAGAATTTCATCCACTTATCACTTATAAGACACTTATTCATTTTAAGATATAAATCAACTTTTTTAAGATATCCCGATATAAATCAACTTTTTTAAGATATCCCAAATATACACTATAATTACCGATTATACTACACAGCTGTTTTGTAATCATTTGAAAATTTGAAAATATGTGAACTTTTGAGGGGGGAAAAACATTAAACATCTCAATGAGTGATTTTGTTATCGTTCTCGTTCTCATTAGTTCATGTCCTTTGTCAGCCAATAATTGCGCCGAATTGAATGTACTACTACTATTTTTAAGTATGTTAACACCGGAAAAAATTAATTTATTTAGTTTAGCAAAAAAACAAAAAGAATTAATTAATTTAAATTATTCATTATTTAAGATTTATAATGGAAAAAAGTAGAGAGAGCTTTTACCATGGAAATCTCGGTCTCTATTTTTAAGTCATAGAAAAATTATATATTAAAATAAACCAATTTAGAGTGTCTACATTTATAGCGAATTTGATTAGCATGTTAAGATATTTCCGTAAAAAATTGAACTTATCAAAACAAAAATGTAAACTCGAAGTAGTTGAAAAATAGCAAGAACACAAAACTTTTCAAAAAAGCTTAGATCTCGTTTGACATTACTGTTTCAGACGGTAACAACAGTTTTTCTTCTTCTTCTGAAGAACGAGTAAAAATCTGTTTGATAAACTTCAAAAACTGCTTTTCGGAAAAACATTTATGGCTAAAAACTACTTTCAGAGAAAGCAGACTTCCCTATGCTTTTAGAAAAAAGTTGTTTTTCAGCTTTGCTACTGGTTTCAAAATCAAACATCACTAATAGAGGAATATTCCATCCGGCTTGTTTAAGTTAGTATTTTTCTTTATTTTCATTTCCTGTCTGTCGTAGTACAAGGTTGTTATTGATGTTGGCTGTATTATGGTGACTATCTTTGACATGTAGCTGATGAAAGATATATCTAAGACTATCATCTAACATTATTGACATAGCTGAAATTAATATCTTTTCTCTCCATTTCTTATCTTCTATCTGTTCTTGCTTCTTCATTATCTACAATCTTTCTAGGGTTATACTTGTCATCATGATATCATAGCTTATGAATGAAGGAATGTTTCTCGATCCTAACAATCTTTTCTTTCTCTAAAAATTACTGTGGTTTATATCATTTTTCTCTCTATCCCTCTCAGATCTATTTCTCTCTCTCCTGGTACTATCTCTTCTTTCTTGAAAATCAACAGATCTCTTTTGCTTTTTATGGCCAATCCTAGGATGACATAACAAGATATGATGAATCCTTTATTTATTCACCCATCTGATAATGCTACGTCTATTCAAGTAGACAAACTACAAGGCTCTTCTGATTATAGAGCTTGAAAACGCTCCATGGAGATCAATCTCTCTTCAAAACGTAAGCTTGACTTCATAAACGGTAAGATCCCTCTTCCTACTGATGATGTGAGTAAAGCTAAAATGTTGGATACATGTAATAACATGATTATAGCTTGGATCACTAATAATGTATCTCCTTCTATAAAAAAATCTATCATGTACATGACCTTGGCTACTGATATTTGGTCCAATCTGGAAAAACGCTTCTCTTTAACTAATGGGTCTAAAAAATATAAACTTTGTAAAGATTTGTATGAGCTCAAACAAAACTCTATTCCTGTGAGTGAGTATTACACCTCTTTAAAGTCTGTTTGGGAAGAATTAGACTCCCTAAATATGTTACATGTTGGAAGATTTTGAATAAAAATTAAATTGTATTTTTATTTTTGATTTGTAACTTATGTATTTGATTTTGTAACTTACAAGTCAATTTTGTAACTTCCTTAATAATGAGAAAGATATTGATGTGTTCTTTATTGGAGCTCATTAGTGTAGGGGTTACATTTTTTGAAATATAAGTTACACTTTTCTCCTCCTATATAAGGAGACATTGGCTTCATTGTTTGATACACCAAAAAATCTCTCAAGCATTTTTCATAGCATTTTGCATTCCTTCTTAGAGATCTAGGTTCTGTTTTTGTGAGATAGAAGGCGTATTTGTTCGGTTCGTAGAAGGCAGGTCTTTAAGTGCTTAAGATCACCTTTGTTCGTTGTATCCTGGGAGACGGAAGCCAACACACCTTCAAGCACTACACGGAAGGGGCTTATCTGTTTTAAGGAGAGCGTGGTTTTCACGTGCCTCAGACTTTCATTTTCGGTATTTTATTGTTGTTATCTTGATTTCAGGTATAATCTTTCTCTATACTCCCTACAAGCTTAAAACAGATCCCATAATTCTTATGGATTAGTTTAATCGATAAACTAATTTGTTCGAATGATTTCACGGGAGTATAGTGATTTTTGGTTTATGGTAGTTATAATAAGTTGAGACTGCAATGCTTTAACTGTTTATGCATGTGTTGGCGTATGATTATGATATGAGTGTTAATATCATGTGTGTTTATCCCCTGCTTCATGCATGTAATTTGTGTTCCGCTTAAGTGATTATAGGGATTAATGTATGAGTATACCTTAATGATATACTATAAGCCACTCCATGTCTTCAAGTGATTATTTGGCTGGTACCTTTTGCATATTTTTATTGGCAATTTATTTATTAATAGGATTTTCTCTCGGTTTTACTATTCAGATGTAATGGGAACATGTTTGTATATTTTATGCATGCCCTGTTCAAATTTTAGATGTAACTAGCTTTATAACCCGTGCGAGGCACGGGTATGATCTAAATTTATATTTTGTTGGACTTTTTACACGTTTAAAAAATGAATTATTTGTCATTTTAGATTTTTTTTTGCTTTCGATTTGTAATAGGACCTACCCTTGTTCATAAAAAAAATGTAAAAGGGAAGAATTTTGATTTTTTGAATTTTGTAGTAGTCGTGATTAATTATGGACGTTCATTGTTTTGGAATAGATAGTTAATGGATTAAGAAGAAATTGAGTTGATTTGCATCAGTTGCCTTAATTTTATATGTTGTGTCTGTAATATACACGCTAGTAGCTGTCTTTTTCATTAATTTTATCAAATGCGAGAGAGTCAGCTACATTGTTCAGCATATGTTTTTTTGATTTTGACGTAAATAAGGTGTAACGAAGGACCAAAGTATATACACGACAAGTGTATATAGATGTTGGGCATGAACACAGGACCACACGCTTAATCCGATAATCATGGTTACAAACGATGAATCAAAGTTGTTAATTTAAACAATGTCTTAAAATTTTCTTTTTTAGATCAATTTGGTAATTGTTGTCCATTGACTATATTGGTTGCGTGTTACTTTTCGTTTCAAACGATTTTTTTTTCTCGAATCTGCCTCATCATTGGGGGCAGGAACTGACGCTGTAGATGTTGAGTTTATGTGCATTATAGTGTATATGGCATGTCCATCTTGATTGTATGAGGTAATTTATACTCAGAATAATTCTTGTGGACAATGTTGTTGACTATTTGAGTAATATCCTCGGTGATTCTTTGTTACGTGTGGATAGATGTTTATTAGTTTAATCATCATGTTCAAAATATTATTGAGTGTAGTATATTATTTCCCTTGAGTGTTAATGTAACTATATAATAGTAAGACCTGACCGATTTAAAAATATGATTCTTTTAATTGGGACATCTACAAATCGCTGAACTTTTTTCTTGAAAAGAGTGAAAGTTGTTATTTAAGCATTTTTCATGCCTACAGTTGTCCTACTTAAAGTACGTTGTACTTTGTTCCATTTTCACTTAATTTTTGAATACCTAATTTATTTATGTCATTCGACCTGCACTCCAGTTGATATTTGAAGTGTCTTTTTCTTTCTTTATCAAAGTTGCACTTTGATCCTCAACTTTATTTAGCTAGTTAAAAAAATTGTTAATTTCAGTAACCAAAAACATGGACATACTTTAAATTTGCAAATTTTATTAGATTTTCTGAAATTTTTTATTGTTTTAATTTATTCGAATGTTGACAAAAGTATGTATGTGTTCTCATCAGTTAATTTGTTGAAGTGTTATAATTTAAGTAAATGTTTGTTTTTATCTGTTTATGTGCAAATTTAAACTCATTTTTGTTATAAATGTAATATTAAAAGTTTGATAGAAGATACATTCGAAAACTAAAAGTCCGACATGATTGATAATTTTTTAATATTTCCGGAATTAAATATAATTATAGATATTAATTATCTAATCATTTAAGTAGTAGTTGAAATATAATTGTAAATTCCTATATTTAATAACAATGGATTAATAAATATAGATGTATTAATGATGATTAATGAATTAGATATATTTAATATATGCATTAATTATAGAATCATTATTATTATATAATAAATAGGGGTAATATAGTAATTTCACACCAATTTATTTGTCTCAAACAACCCCTATTTGCTCTATTATATATACTAGCTTATAGCCCGTGCGATGCACGGTTACTTAAATTTTATTTATAATTATTTTGTTTATAATTATATTTTAATTACCCATGGAACACACGATTGTTTTTTTAATATTTATAATTATATTTATTTATGAATATTTTAATATTTAAAAGTTATTAGTTTACATGATTAAATTATTGTTAAAAAAGATTTAGCCAAAAAAAATTATAGTTAATTTGATATTTATTATAATTTACACGCTCAATTTAATATTTGTTTATATTGAGTTATAAAAGTTAGATTTGACCAATTTTACGGTCCACGTGAAATTCACAAAATAATCTTTAATTTAGTTGTGGTTTAATAATTCTTTTTCAATTAAAAACTATTCTAAAACTAAAAATAGAATAAAGTGACGAAATTTAATATTGAGAATTCTATTCGATTTAAGAAATCTACTTAAATGTAGTTTAGATTATTAGAATACCCTTTATTAACTAAATACAGTTTTTAATGTTAAATCTAACGGTTTTCACCTATCTATTTAATATTAAACGATTTTTATTATTAAACGGGTTTCCTTATTTAATTACAACAATTTTTATGTTTTAACTTTTTGGAAAATCCAATCATAATATAATATCTTTTAACTTATATCATTTTTAGATAATAACTTCTTTTTATATGATATAATCTTGATCGTCTATTTTTAAAAGTATTGGATCTAACGGTTGAGAATGTTTTGGCGGTATTTAGGACCAAACTACCAGGATAACATCATTAATTTTTTTAATATTTTTTTAAAAAATATTTATTGCTAAAATATAATATACTCTTTTTTGTAATATGTTAATGATGCGGGAACTTTGAACTTTTGAGAAAATAAATTATCAATTAAAATATAATTTTTTTTGTAATAGTTCTTCTTTTAAAGTAGTACACCGTGACGATCAAAATTCTGTATAAAATTCATTTTTTTATAGTATATCCCGTAAATATCTATGTTATTATATTAAAGACTAAATGATGAAAGCTTTCTTATAAGTCTGGTCACTCAATTCATAATCGTTGGATCTTTCAAATTAAATTGTTGAGAAACGTTAGATATAACAGTAAAATTATCACGTAGAATTATCTAAGGTTTGAATCTATCAACAACATATTAAAATTTATAGGTTTTTTTGAAAAATAAGAATTTTTTCTTCGAATTTAGTAATTTACAATGTATAGAGGTTAAAAAAGTTAGGTCTCTCTGTATAGCTGAGTCAAAAATTTCAAAATACGGTTTTTTTTAATATGAATATAGTCCTGTTAACAATGAAATTAGGTCTCTATGAGTTCTTATAAAACAAAAACACCATTTGCGTATAATTTATTATTTAATAATAAATAATATTTAATTAGTTATGATATAAAATTTAATAAAATAAGATAAAAATATGCACAATTTTATAAATATCAGTTAGTAAGACCTAGCTTATAGCCCGTGCGATGCACGGTTACTTAAATTTTATTTATAATTATTTTGTTTATAATTATATTTTAATTACCCATGGAACACACGATTGTTTTTTTAATATTTATAATTATATTTATTTATGAATATTTTAATATTTAAAAGTTAGTAGTTTACATGATTAAATTATTGTTAAAAAAGATTTAGCCAAAAAGAATTATAGTTAAAATTTTGATATTTATTATATTTTACACGCTCAATTTAATATTTGTTTATATTGAGTTATAAAAGTTAGATTTGGCGAATTTTACGGTCCACATGAAATTCTATTCTAAAACTAAAAAGAGAATAAAGTGACGAAATTTAATATTGAGAATTCTATTCGATTTAGGAAATCTACTTATATGTAGTTTAGATTATTAGAATACTCTTTATTAACCAAATAAAGTTTTTAATGTTAAATCTAACGGTTTTCACCTATCTATTTAAGATTAAATGATTTTTATTGTTTTGATATTAAATGGGTTTCCTTATTTAATTACAACTTTTTTTATGTTTTAACTTTTTGGAAAATCCAATCCTAATATAATATCTTTTAACTTATATAATTTTTAGATAATAACTTCTTTTTATATGATATAATCTTGATCTTCTATTTTTCAAAGTATTGGATCTAACGGTTGAGAATGTTTTGGCGGTATTTAGGACCAAACTACCATGATAACATCATTAATTTTTTAAATATTTTTTTAATATATTTTTTTAAAATATTTATTGCTAAAATATAATATACTCTCTTTTGTAATATGTTAATGATGCGGAAACTTTGAACTTTTGAGAAAATACATTATCAATTAAAATATAATTTTTTTTTGTAATAGTTCTTCTTTTAAAGTAGTACACCGTGACGATCAAAATTCTGTAAAAAATTCATTTTTTTTTATAGTATATCCCGTAAAAATCTATGTTATTATATTAAAGACTAAATAATGAAAGCTTTGTTATAAGTATGGTCGCTTGATCACTCAATTCATAATCGTTGGATCTTTCAAATTAAATTGTTGAGAAACGTTAGATATAAGAGTAAAATTTATCACGTGCAATGATCTAAGGTTTGAATCTACCAACAACATATTAAAATTTACAGGATTTTTTTGAAAAATAAGAATTTTTTCATTTTTTTTTCTTGTAGACATGGGTTATTTGATAATATTTTTTGTAAAGTACGATTTTTCAAAAAAGTACTATACTAATTGATTAACAAACTTTTAAAGTTTTGAATTTAATAATTTACAATGTATATAGGTTAAAAAAGTTAGGTCTCGTCTAAAATTTCAAAATACGGTTTTTTTAAATATGAATATAGTCCTGCTAACAATGAAATTAGGTCTCTATGAGTTCTTATAAAACAAAATCACCATTTGCGTATAATTTATTATTTAATAATAAATAATATTTAATTAGTTATGATAAAAAATTTAATAAAATAAGATAAAAAATATGCACAATTTTATAAAATTTTATCCTCGTATTATTATATTCTTTGTTGATTTGAATTTTTCTTAGATTGATTTGAATTTTTGAAAATAGATTTCTAAATTTAAAATAGTTACAAAAAAGTAATTAAATTGACATTAAAATAATGATGACGTAATAATTATTATTAGAATTTAAATACCCACTTTACTAATTTGGGCTTTATCTTGTGTTTTAAAAATTAGATTTTGACGATTTTACACCCAGATAACTAAATTATCTTTAATTAAAAGATGGTTTAACAATTTTTATCTAACTGGAATTGTCCATGAAAGAGAAAAGAAAGTCACGAATTTTTTACATGGAGAATTCTATTCAATATAGAAAACTTATTTATATTTGGTTTAAATTATCAAAATACACTTTTTAGAATTTAAATATAATCTTATTATTAATAAAATACACTTTTTTAATATTTGATCTAACGATTTTCATTTATCTAGTTATGATCTTATGGTCCTTATTAGTTTGGTTGTCCAAGACCGTACCATCAAAATTTTGGATAAGATCCATATTATACTTATTATTATATATAAGGATTTAATATAATAAGGATATCAAGTATATATCGATATAAGTATCTTACTAACTGCTTTTACTTTTAATGTTTCGGTTTTATTTACAGTGTATATAAAATTTTAAAATACATTATTACTTAAAAATTATTAAATAGAATAAAAATTATGTTATGATTATATAAAATTTTATTCTCATATTATTATATTCTTTATCGATTTGAATTTGTTCTTAATTAATTTTAATACTTTATTGAAAGAAACATAAAATTTCTATATTTAAAACAATTAGTGGAAAAATAAATAAACTGGTGCTACAAAAATAAAAAAAAATATTTATTAAAATTTAGATACTCATTTTACTATTTGGGTTATATCCTAAGTTTTAGAAATTGAATTTTGACGATTTTACAACCCATGCGAAACTAACGAAATTATCTTTAATTTAATGATGATTTAATAATTATTATCTAAACCTGTTGACCTACACATAAACCGAAAACAAAAGATGGTTAAGAATTTTTACATAAAAAATTCAATTCAATATAGAAAACCAATTTATAATTGGTTTAAATTATCAAAACACACTTCTTAGTATTTAAATATAATCCTACCTTTAATCAAATACACATTTTAATATAAGTATTATATTCAAAATTATCGTTTATGAATATGAAACCCTCAATATTTTAATAATATTTTGATATTATCCTTTTATGTTTGTTATATGTAAAGTAATATAATTATAATTTGGATTAATCAAATTGTTAAAATTGTTATGTTCCTTCAGAAAAAAAAGTGTTTAAATTTATTTATGTACAGGAGTTCTCGTAAGTCTCTGTATGTTCACGTGTATCATTGTTAGTATGATATACATCAGCATTATATTGATAATTTTTAATATTGTAATCAATATGAATTGTTATGTTGATATTTGGTTTAACAATTATTATCTAATTGGAAGTATACATAAATTCAAGAGAAAAGATATTTAAGAATTTTTACATAGAAAACTTTTAAATTATCAAAATACACTTTTTAGTATTTAAATATAATTCTATTATTAATCAGATACACTTTTTAATATTAGATCTAACAATTCTCATCGATCTATTTAAGATCTAACTGTAATTATTAATTTGGTCGTATAATGATCGTACACGGACCATATCAATTTTAATTTTTTCTTAAATTGATTTTAATATTTTATTGAAATAAAAATAGAATTTATAAATTTAAAAGAATTAGGAAAAAAATTAAATCTACAATAAAAAAATATTTATTAAAATTTAGATAATCACTTTACTGTTTGGGCTCTATCTTGAGTTTTAGACAACAGATTTTAACGATTTTACAGCCCATGCGAAGCTAACAAAATTATCTTTAATTTAATGATGGTTTATTAATTTTTATCTAACTGGAACTATCCATAAACTAAAGAGAAAATATAATTACGAATTTTTACATAAAGATTTCTATTCAATATAGAAAACCCATTTATAGTTGGTTTAAATTATCAAAATACATCTTTTAGTATTTAAATACTATCCTATTATTAATCAAATACAATTTTTAATATTATATCTAACGGTCCTCATCAATTTGAATATTTATAGTTTTATAATCCAACGGATCATATACTTTTGGTAGTACAGTGACCGACCAAAGTTTTGGATAAGATCTCCCTTACGCTTATTATATATAAGGTATTAATAATAGATTTTTTCCTTTTTACATGCTCCTGTTTTTTTTTAATTAAATGAAAAGCTTGTTCGAGGGATGTAATTTTTTAGGCTTTTAGTACATAGTATTTAGTCCTGGCATGATAATATAACTACTTGGTAAAATGTATTACTTAGATTTATGAGTGATACATTTATGCTTTTTCTTGTTTAATTCCATATGGTATTTAACTTGTATCTAGTCGGTGCTTAAATTTTTTGTGCATAAAATTGGTTTTGTTAATTTTTTTTTCTACCTGGTCAATAATATTTGCATGTGTGAGCATAAATGATATATTTTATAACGCTTGCCATGGATTTTATATTTAACTTGTGGTTGTTTTTGTCTTTTTTAATACCACGTGAGTTATATGGTTTCATTTAACTAGATGTGCTAGAAATCTGAGTTTGACAGTGTTAATATGTTTTAATTGCATTATTGCATATCTCTTCACTAGCTTTATTTTATTTAATAAAAATAAAAATAAAAATTCTTCTTGTTTTTTATTACTCGGGTATAGATGTTGTACCTATTTTATTAAGAGTACATGAAAGGTTGCCAGCAAAATTGATTATATTTTTATGCTACTAAATACGTGCAACATATAGTCCGTATATTTTTCCCGCATGCTTTCTTGTCTCACATTTTGCACTCAATTTTCTGCTATTTAATTTTAAAATTAAATAGTCGTGAGCCTGATTGGTGTTTAAGTTGTATAAAAGAAGGCTGGTTCATGTATAATAGTCTGTTGAGCTACTCTAATCCACTTTTTAATAACCTTGTTTTGAGTCAGTAGTGTACGTCTTACATTATTACATGGATTTTAATATTTCTGTGTACATGGTTGATTGTCTACAATGTACATAATTAGAGGGCTGTGAAATAGTTAATCTTGTTTTGAGCGCTCGCGTATATATATATATTCTGGTATGTGTAGTAGTTTGTCGTATGTGCTTACGTATGTGTTTTGTGCTAAGTACATGTGTAAAAGAGCTGATCAGAAAAGTGCTAAGTATATGTGTAAAAGAGTTGATCAGAAAATTTATCTTGATTTCAGAAATGTTAGGAGTCAACGGAGCTAGCTTGTCTGGTGATGGGCGTGTAACTGCTGAGGCAGTGCCTAAAACGGTGACCCTTGTGGTGCCTAATACGGCCGTACCGGTAACCGCTCACGCGGAAAAATCGGAGAAATTCAATGGGCTGAATTTCAAAAGGTGGCAACAAAAGATGTTGTTTTACTTGACTACCTTGAACCTTGTGAGGTTCTTGAACGAGGATGCACCTAAGCTAAAAGACGATGAGTCTGATGTTGAGCTTGTTAGTGCAGTTCAAACTTGGAACCACTCCGATTTCTTGTGCATAAATTATATAATGAATTGTTTGAGTGATTCACTATACAATGTGTATAGTGTGCTAAAGACGTCCAAAGCTTTGTGGGACTCACTCGACAGAAAGTATAGAACCGAGGATGCGGATACTAAGAAATTTATAGTGGCCCGACTCCTTGAGTTTATGATGGTGGATTCCAAGAAGGTGGTTAGTCAAGTTCAGGAGCTTCAGATGATAATGCAGGACATGGAATCTGAGGGAATTCCCATGAATGAAGCCTTCCAAGTTGCCGTTATTATTGAGAAATTGCCCCATGGTTGGAAGGACTTCAAGAATTATTTGAAGCATAAGCGAAAGGAGATGACAGTGCAAGACCTTGTCTTGAGACTCCGGATTGAGGAGGATAATAAAAATCGGTTTGTCACTTCCTCTAATGCTAATGTTGTGGAGGTGAAAAAGAACTCCAAGTTCAAAAAGGGGAAACCAGACAAGAGGCCCAACTTGGGACCTAAGGGTGGAGTTTCTAAGAAGAAATTTCAAGGAAAGTGCTTCAACTGTGACAAGATTGGTCATAAGATAACTGAGTGCAGACTACCGAAGAGGAAGATGCACGAGGCCCACTTGGTAGATGATGTGGCTCAAGATATATCTGAAATCAGTCTCTCTGCTATGGTTTCTGAAGTGAACCTGATCGGTTCCAATTCGAAAGAATGGTGGATTGATACTGGTGCTACTAGGCACATATGCTCGAGCAAGGAGTTGTTCCACACCTTCTCGCCAACTGAGAATGGAGAGAAGCTTTTCATGGGAAACTCTGCAACATCTGAAGTCCTTGGAAAAGGCAAGGTTGTTTTGAAGATGACATCTGACAATGAGCTGACTCTGAATGATGTACTCTATGTACCGGAGATTCGAAGGAACTTGGTTTCTGGCTCGTTATTGAACAAGCATGGATTCCGCATGGTGTTTGAATCTGATAAGCTAATTTTGTCCAAAAGTGGAATGTTTGTGGGAGAAGGTTATGTAACCGATGGGCTTTTTAAGCTAAATGTAATGACGGTGAGGAGTATTAATAAGAATAATTCTTCTGCTTACTTGCTTGAGTCTTCCAATTTGTGGCATGGTAGACTAGGTCATGTTAATTACGAAACAATGCGTAGATTAATTAACTTGAACCATATACCCACATTCCAAATTAGTTCGAAACACAAATTTGTGAAATTTGTGTGGAGGCAAAATTAACAAGATCATCGTTTCAAACAATTGAAAGACATACAAAACCCTTGGATTTGATTCACAGTGATGTGTGTGATTTAAAATCAAATCAAACAAGGGATGGGTATAAGTACTTTGTCACTTTTGTGGATGATAGTACAAGATTTTGTTATGTCTATTTGCTTAAAAGCAAAGATGAAGCTATAGAGAAGTTTGAGCTCTATAAAACTGAAGTTGAAACTCAACTTAAGGGAAAAATAAAAGTTATAAGAAGTGACCAAGGTGGTGAATATGTATCACCTTTTGGTGAATTCTGTGCGAGATATGGAATTATTCACGAAGTCACTGCACCGTATTCGCCTCAATCCAATGGGATTGCTAAGCGTAAAAATAGGACCTTGAAAGAAATGAGCAATGGAATGTTGCTAAGTTCAGGGTTGCCTACAAGTATGTGGGGAGATGTTGTTTTGTCAACAAACTATCTTTTGAATAGGATACCCCAAAAAAATCAAGAGTTGACTCCCTATGAATTATGGAAAAGGAAGAAGCCTTCCTATAAATTCTTACGAGTGTGGGGGGTGCCTTGCAAAGGTTCTTGTACCAGAACCAAAAAGGGTGTAAATCGGTCCAAAAACAGTGGATTGTATTTTTATTGGTTATGTGCCTAATAGTACGACATATAGGTTTCTTGTGCATAAGTCAAAAATCCCTGACATACACAAGAATACAATAATGGAATCGAGAAATGCTTCATTTTTTGAACATGTATTTCCTCGTAAGTCCATAGAAAGTTCAAGTTCATCGAAACGGGCGCGTAAAACTTATTCTGAAAATGAATATAATGATGATGAGGAACAAGAAAATACGGTTGGACTTGAAACTGAGGATGCACCTCGTCAAAGCAAAAGAGCTAGAGTTGAAAAATCCTTCGGGCCGGATTTTTTAACATACTTGCTCGAAAATGAACCACAGTCTTATTTAGAAGCTGTGCATTGTCCGGATGGGCCTTTTTGGAAAGAGGCCATTAAAAATGAATTTGATTCTATTATACAGAATCATACTTGGGAATTAGTGGATCTTCCTCCGGGTTGTAAACCACTAGGATCTAAATGGATTTTCACTAGGAAAATGAAAACAGATGGATCCATTGACAAGTATAAAGCCCGACTTGTTATTCAAGGTTTTCGCCAAAAGAAAGGCATCGATTATTTTGATACGTATTCTCCGATAACGAGAATGGCATCTATAAGGATGATCATTGCTATTGCAGCATTGCGAAATCTTGAAGTACATCAAATGGATGTAAAAACGGCCTTTCTTAATGGAGATTTACATGAAGAAATCTACATTAGATAAACTGAGGGTTTTGTGGTTCCAAGATTGGAACATAAAGTTTGTAAATTAGTTAAGTCAATTTATGGCTTAAAACAAGCGCCTCGATATTGGCATCAGAAATTTGACAGTGTGATATTGTCAAATGGATTTAAAATCAACGAATGTGACAAATGTGTATATGTCAAAGATACAATAGAGGGATACATGATCCTGTGTCTTTATGGTGATGATATGCTCATCGTTGGTAGCAATGACAAGATGGTGAAATCTACCAAAGACATATTACATTCAAGGTTCCACATGAAAGATATGGGCTTAGCTGACGTGATTCTAGGGATAAAGATCCAAAGAACACCAAGTGGACTTATACTAAACCAGTCACATTATGTTGATAAGATCCTTGAGAATTTTAGTAAAGATGATTCTAGTGTGTCAAGAACCCCTTTTGATACGACTTTACATCTATCTAAAAATAAAGGTGAAGGTGTTTCTCAAGGAGAATATGCTAAAGTAATAGGAAGTCTGATGTACTTAATGAATTGTACACGACCAGACAATGCCTTTACAGTAAGTAAGCTAAGCCGATACACGAGTAATCCAGGTGTGGATCATTGGAAAGCGATAACTAAAGTGCTTAGGTACTTAAGGTATACGCGTGATTATGGGTTGCATTACTCGAGATATCCTGCTGTACTTGAAGGGTATAGCGATTCAAACTGGATTAATGGTGTAAAAGGATCGAAGTCCACAAGCGGATATGTATTTACGCTAGCAGGTGGAGCGATCTCGTGGAAATCTTCGAAACAAACAGTAGTGACCAAATCTACCATGGAGGATGAGTTTGTTGCTTTGGATAAAGCAGGCGAACAAGCTGAATGGTTACGCCAATTTTTAGAGGATATTCCTAAATGGGAGATGCCACTGCCGCCACTTTGTATACATTGTGACAGTACTGCAGCAATTGGTACAGCTGAGCGTGTACTATATAATGGAATGTCGAGGCATATTCGTCGGTGACACAATTTTGTTAGACAACTACTCTCAACTGGAGTTATCACTATTGACTATATCAGGTCAAAAGATAACATTGCGGATCCGCTAACCAAAGGGTTAACAAGAGAGTTAGTTGAGAAATCATCGAAAGGAATGGGACTGAAGCCCATAATAAAATTCGGTACAAAGGAAACCCAACCTTGTTGACTGGAGATCCCAAGATCTTGGTTCAATGGGACAACCTAACTGTAAAGACTTAGTGAGATCACTGTGGGGGTTTTACTCCCGGGTCCATTCCTATGATGAAAAACAGTGATAAAAAATTGGATAAGGCTAAGCTATGATTTTAATGATCTTTATGTATCGATATGTCGAACAAATAATACTTTCGTATTGTTCAAGAGATCACCTATGTGAGTGAAGTGGGGTCGCTTCAAGAAGGAATCATGGGGGCTAATTCTGGGAAAAACTCACAGAACCAGGCTAAAGCTCAGGACCAAAATGGGCTTAACAGTGAGAACTGAACAAATATAGGGAAAGACTCCAGTGGGGGATGTATCATCATTTCACAATACAGAAGGGCAGTTCAAGGTCAACGCGACTACTGAAATTCTAGAAATGTAAATATGTTTTTACAAGGGAAGGTTCAAGGGGTAACGCCTACCTATCCTATGCTGGTTTCTACCGTGCGCTCTATCTCTGTGTCAAAAAGTCATTTTGCAATGTCAATTTTTATTCATGTGGGGGATTGTTGGAAGATTTTGAATAAAAATTAAATTGCATTTTTATTTTTGATTTGTAACTTATGTATTTGATTTTGTAACTTACAAGTCAATTTTGTAACTCCCTTAATAATGAGAAAGATACTGATGTGTTCTTTATTGGAGCTCAATATTGTAGGGGTTACATTTTTTTGAAATGTGAGTTACACTTTTCTACTCCTATATAAGGAGACCTTGGCTTCATTGTTTGATAGACCAAAAAATCCCTCAAGAATTTTTCATAGCATTTTGCATTCCTTCTTAGAGCTCTAGGTTCTGTTTCTGTGAGATAGAAGGCGTATTTTTTCAGTTCGTAGAAGGCGGGTCTTTAAGTGCTTAAGATCACCTTTGTTCGTTGTATCCTGGGAGACGGAAGCCAACACACCTTCAAGCACCACACGGAAGGGGCTTATCTGTTTTAAGGAGATCGTGATTTTCACGTGCCTCGGACTTTCATTTTCGGTATTTTATTGTTGTTATATTGATTTCAGGTATAATCTTTCTCTATACTCCCTACATTACCTACAGTAGCCACTACTCAACCAGATGTGCTTAAACTACTTGAAGCTATTGAAACCCAAAAGGAAGAGTCAAGGTTGTTCTTATTTCTAAATGTCCTTGATGAGGTCTTTCATGCTCAAAGGAGCCAACTTTTAATGTCTACCCCTCTACCCACGGTTGAAACAACATGTGTTGTGTTGGAGCAAGAAGAAGCTCAACGAGCTATTCTTAATGTCTCAAATCCTAATACTGAGTTGATGAAAATGTACAATAAAAACTACCCTGAAAAACAATCTCTTTGCAAAAATTGTCATCAACGAGAACACGCTAGTGATCGTTGTTGGACTGAGATAGGCTTCCCTCGATGGCATCATAACTACAACAAACCACATGGTTCTCCCAATTCTACACAACCAGCCTACAATTCCATAACTAAATGGTCCTCTTCGAGCCCTTGCTCCAACCAATCCACAAAACTAGCTGCTTTTGTTCAAGCTGGTTCCTCACAATCGAGTTCTGGTCTCCTGTTTTCTCCTCAACAATTAGAACAATTGGCCAAACTCATGCCTCAGCTTCAAATGCAAAGTGCTAAAGACTCCGAAACGGATGAAGAACTTGTTGGACCCTTCTCTGGAATGATCTCCAGTTTTGCTGCTCATGTAAAAAATATGAATGGATTGTTGATTCCGGTGCATCTGATCATATGACACCATTCTTGTCCAATTTAGTCCATCCTTTGTCGTTTCAAAGTTCACAAAAGATTACTTTGCCTACTGGTGACACTGCAGCCATCTCGAACATATGGTCTATTTCTTTGGTGCCTAAACTGACTCTTAACAATGTCCTATGTGTTCCATATTTTAATCACAGTCTGCTATCAATGCAAAGGCTAATCATGGACAATAATTGTAAAGTTTAGTTCTTTACAACACACTGCAATATTGTAGATTCTCAAACTAAACAACTGTTGGCGACTGGGAAGGTGAATCATGGTCTATATTATATCTCAGCAGATAATTCTGGTAGCTCAGATTACAACACCTCAAATCAAGGTACAACTGTTCCAAACACTCTTTCTTTATGGCATCATCGCCAAAGACATGCTTCAGTTGAAGGGTTTCGGGCATGAAAACTCAACGGAAAAACGCGTAAAAACAAAAAAATAATGAAACCCTCCGCAGGATCCATGCGAACGCGATAATTAATTCGTGAACAGAATTGTTTATTTTTAAGAAGCTTTACGATTTGGTTGACAGATGGAGGTCCTTTGCTATGATCACCACGTATCCTGCCTTGCGATATACGTCTCTAATCAGTCCACACGAACGCCCGATCGTCCAACGATCACCGGAGTTGGTACTAGCCAAAAACTGCCCTCAGAACTCTCTCTCTCTCTCTAGCCTCTCTTAGATGTAGAGCTGCTAGGGTTTTACCAAAAACGAATTTTGTCTATTAACCCTAAAACAATACATCTTAATGTATTTATATGGAGAGAATTCTGGGCATATACCTAATCTGATTGGGCTTCCAAAACCCAATCTGATTATTAGTAGCATTTTTATCATATTCGAATTATTATATAATTAATCAAGTCCTACTTAATTAATCCAATAATTCAATATAATAATAATTCAATTAAATTCGAAATTTAATTAATGCTCCGTTTAAAACGTTCTTTGTGTGTGACCCTTTAGGTTATTATTACGTTGACAATAATTTTAATATCTCATAATAAAATTATAAACAATGAGCAACATCTAGTAATACATCATTGCTACCCAAGTAATAATAATAATTGATGATCCAATTAAACCTTTAATGAATAATGTTCCATGTAATATAATCCTTTTAACCTTATATTATAGATTAAACTTGAGGCATGGTTTATGTCATCCTCTTCAACATTTAATCCTGGTTTACTTGATCGATGAGTAGACTATCAAACAAATCACAATTTGAGCATGGCCATGCATTTCATAGTCTCACTCAATCAAGAGGCCAATAATATCACTCCTAAAATAGGAGGGTTAAATCCTATATCCATCATTCATATTTCTCATATGATTCATAATATACCCAATGTCCACCTTTATCATTACCCGGTCAAAGGTAACTTTGAGTAGAATCAAAGTATATTAATTCTCATATAGAAATATAATGATTTCAAGTCTAAAGATCATTACACCATTATCATTGTGAGAATTGATTATGACACTTGATAACATTTACCATGAAGAATTCACACGGCGGGTCTATCCAGTGCCATGTTCTGCTAACATGCATGTATGTCTTTGACTTTAGTATCACCATACTTATGACCAATGAGATGTGGTCATCAGTCAACAAACATACTTGTCTTAATGCATTATTATTGTCCTCAAATAATAATACTCGACTAGGGATCTCTTTAGGATTATAAACACTATTCATATAATCTCATTTCTAAGTCACATACTTAGAGATATAGAATTCATGCTTATATTCCAAGGACATTTATTATTCTAACATTTATATCGCAGTTAATAAAGACATAATAAATAACTGAAAGAAAATCCATAGAACATATTTATTAATAATCAAAATGTCTTCCCTAAGAACATTATAGTATTGTCTCTAGGGCACAAGTACTAACAATCTCCCACTTGCACTAGAGCCAATCACCCATGTATCTAATACCCATGAAACTAGTGTGACCTTCGTGCTTCTGCTGCGAGAAAGCCTTAGTCAGTGGGTCTGCAACGTTATCATTAGTATGCACTTTACATATATGTATATCTCCCCTCCTTGTAATCTCTCGAAGTAGATGATATCGTCTAAGTATATGCTTTGCTCGGGAATGGGACCTTGGTTCCTTAGCCTGCGCAATAGCTCCATTGTTATCGCAATAAAGATCAACTGGATCTGCGATCGATGGAACTACTCCAAGTCCCTCAATAAATTTCCGAAGCCAAACAGACTCTTTGGCCGCTTCACTGGCAGCATTATACCCAGCTTCCATTGTAGAATCAGCTATTGTCTCTTGCTTCGAACTCTTCTAGTTTACAACACCTCCATTTAGACAAAACATAAACCCAGATTGAGACACAGTATTGTCTCTGTCTGTTTGGAAACTAGCATTAGTGTAACCTCTTACAACTAGCTTCTCATCTCCTCCATATACCAAAAATGAATCTTTAGTTCTCTTGAGGTACTTAAGAATATTCTTGACTGCCGTCCATTGACCTTCACCTGGATTAGACTAGTATCTGCTCGTCATGCTCAAAGCATACGAAATATCAGGTCGAGTACATATCATTGCATACATTATTGAACCAATTGCAGAAGCATATGGTACCTTTTTCATACAGTCCTTATCATCTAATGATTTACAATTTTCTTTTGACATCACTATCCCATGAGACATAGGGACAAATCCCCTCTTTGCCTCTTGCATCCCAAAACGATGCAATACTTTGTCAATGTATGTACTCTGACTTAAACCGATTAATCTTCTAGATCTATCTCTATAGATCTTGATCCCTAATATATAGGTAGCATCGCCTAAGTCTTTCATTGAGAAACTTTTTCCCAACCAAGTCTTAACAGCCTGAAGAGAAGGTATGTCATTCCCTATTAGTAATATATCATCAACATCTAATACTAGGAATGCCACTTTTCTCCCACTAACCTTCTTGTATACACAAGGTTCATCTTCATTTTGAATAAAGCCAAACTCTTTGACTGTTATATCAAAACGAATGTTCCAACTCCTTGAGGCCTGCTTCAATCCATAAATTGATCGTAGTAGCTTATAGACCATTCTAGAAAATCTCGGATCGACAAAACCTTCTGGTTGTATCATATACACATCCTCTTCTAAGCTCCCATTTAAGAAAGCGGGTTTGACATCCATTTGCCAGATTTCATAGTCATAGTAAGCTGTTATCGCAAGCAAAATCCTGATGGACTTGACCATAGCTACTGGTGAGAAAGTTTCATCATAGTCAATACCATGAATTTGTTTGAAACCTTTCGCCACTAGTCTTGCTTTGTAGGTCGTTACATTACCATCCATGTCTGTTTTCTTCTTGAAAACCCATTTGCACCTAATAGGTTTTACCCCTTCAGGTGGTTCAACCAAAGTCCATACTTTGTTTTCATACATGGAATCCATCTCATATTTCATAGCTTCCAGCCATATCTCAGAATCTGGACTATTCATAGCATCCTGATAGGTAAGAGACTCATCTTCATCCATAAGCATTACATCGCCAGTCTGAGTTAAGAGAAATCCATAATATCTCTCAGGCTCGTGGCGAATCCTACCAGATCTACGAACAACCTGTGTTTCTTGAGCAGTATCATTTTCATGTACTTCGTGCTCATGTTCCAACTCTGGTTCAATGTCATTCTGTGGTTATCGAACTTCATCGAGATCTATCATACTCCCACTGTTTTTCTTAGAGAACAGTTCTCTTTCAAGAAATACAGCAGTTCGAGCAACAAACACTTTGCTCTCGGTACGATTATAGAAATAATACCCTTTAGTTTCTTTCGGGTATCCCACAAAATTACATTTGTCTGATTTCGGTCCTAACTTGTCAGTGACTAAATGTTTCACAAACGCTTTGCATCCCCATACTTTCAAAAAGGACATGCTATGACGTTTCTCAGTCCATATCTCATATGGTGTAGTTTGAACCGATTTAGTAGGAACTCGGTTAAGTGTGTGTGCAGCCGTTTCCAGAGCATAACCCCAGAAACTAATTGGAAGATCCGCTAGACTCATCATCGATCGGACCATGTCCAACAAGGTACGATTTCTCCTTTCAGATACACCATTCCACTGTGGTGTTCCAGGAGGTGTGAGTTGTGATACAATACCACACTCCTTTAAGAAATTCTTAAATTCTAAGCTTAGGTACTCACCTCCACGATCAGATCGCAGAGTTTTAATACTTCCGCCTATTTGCTTTTCCACTTCTACCTTGTACTCTTTAAAATTTTCAAATGATTCGAATTTGTTCTTCAAAAGATACACATATCCGTATATACTAAAATCATCAGTAAAGGTTATGAAGTAGTAAAAGCCACCTCTTGCCATCGTACGCATTGGACCACATACATCACTATGTATAAGTTCTAATCGTTCGGTGGCCCTCTCACCAATTCCGGTAAAAGGAGCTTTAGTCATTTTTCCAATGAGACAAGGTTCACATTCTTCGTATGATTCAAAATCAAACTTATCCAAGTATCCATCCTTATGTAACTTGGAAATGCGTTTCTCATTTATATGGCCTAAATGACAATGCCAAAGGTATGTGTGATTTGAGTCATTAGCCTTAATACGTTTATTATTTACAGTATAGACATGAATATCAAGATCAATAACATATAAACCATTAAATAAACGTGCAACCCCATAGGCAACATTATTCAAACCAAAGGAACAACTATTGTTCTGAATTGTAAAGGAAAAACCTTTCTTGTCCAAACAAGAAACAGAAATAATGTTTCTGCAAATCGCAGGCACGTAAAAACAATTCTCAAGTTCTAAAATAAGCCCAATGGGCAACGATAAATTATAAGTCCCTACAACCAAAACAACAACCTTTGCTCCATTGTCAACACGTAGGTCGACTTCTCCTTTCGTCAAAGTCCTACTCCTTCGCAGTTCCTGCACATTTATACAAATGTGAGAACCACATCCAGTATCTAATACCCATGATGTAGAAGTAGACAAATTGACTTCTATAACATACATACCTGAATCAGAAATCTTCACAGACTTCATTCCCTTCAGGTTCTGATCCTCCAAATAAGCTTGACAATTTTGCTTCCAATGACCCGGCTTCTTGCAAAAGTGACATACATCACCCTTTGCAGCACCTTTTGCAACACCTCCAGTAGGCTTCAAAGCCTTTTTGAAAGCAGGCTTCAGATTAGCAGATTTAGATCCAATCTTCTTCTTGCCTTTCCATTTCCCCTTTCCTTTGGCATTCCCTTTATTCACCATCATTATGGGAGCAGGGTTAGCCTTTGACATATTGGTCTCAGCAGTCCTCAATAATGCCAATAGTTCAGTAGGTGTTTTGTCTATCTCACTCATAATATAGTTTATAATAAATTGAGTGTAGTTGTTGTTCAAAGACTGCAAGATCAAATCTGCTTGGTGTTCCGGTAAAATCGGGTAACCCAAATTTTCAAGGGTTTCCAAATACCCTATCATCTTTAGAACATGCGGTCCAACCGGGTCACGATCTCCCTGTTTGCATGCATACAACGCTTTGCTTACATCAAACCTCTCTTGACGAGCTTGACCCTCAAACATCCTTTTGAGGTGCTCTATCATGTCATAAGCGTCCATACACTCATGTTGTTTCTGAAGCTCGGGACTCATAGTCGCTAGCATCAGACAACAGACATCCGTATAATCATCAAGATGCTTCTGATAAGCATTTTCTTGACGAGTGTTGCCCATTGGAAGACATCTAATTGACTTAATATTTTAAATTTAGGGATTTTATTATTAAAACGACCATGATCCCATCATCAAGAGATTCCCAATTTTTCCTTGAACTAAGTACTTCAATTCAAAATTCATTAATGGTTTGATTTCCAGTCCAACGGAGGAGTCACAGTGGTCTCACTTAAAACCCGCCTTTCTTACAAGCGCTGCTTGTATTTTTGTCAAAATCGCCCCATATCAAAAAAATTGAAATTTCATACTTATTTCCGTGTTTCATAAACACAGGAATCTCATGTTCGTTTTGTTCAATTTTTAAAATCTTGAATCATTACAGATTTTATCTTGTTTAGCAAACATGGCATGGATGATGTATCTAATGCATACACGTTTAATCTAATTAAAACATGCATCATTATAGCTACGCACACATATCATCATCATATGCATCATATATGTAAAGTGCGTAAAGTAAACGTGTTTGGTTATGGCCCAATCCTATGCGATTTTTCCAAGCTAAGAAAAATCAAGGTCAATCTATGGTGGTATCAAATACAACATAATAAATTACACATGTCTTCATGCTTCCTTGTAATGACTCCTTTGATCGCCTCCTTGGTATGCCTCCATGTCTTCATATCATCAATTACATTATAAAATATGAAACAAGCTAATCTAATAAACTTACAAGAGAAACTCGAGTTACATTCGAGATTTAATCATTACAAGATTGAACGACATGCAAGTCGTATTTAAAAACCAAAACCATAATCTATAGGTCTTAGGGCCATAACCATACACCATGCTCAATTAACAGTTAAGAACATCTCAGATTTCATCAAGACATCATGCCATATTATATTTCTCATGATCCAATCAAAGAAACCATAAAAGGCACAAATCAGAAAAAATAGAAATCATGACAGAAAACAGTAAATCACAGTTTTGAGGGCCTAAACGATGTCAAACGGCCAAAACGCGACTTGGATCACAACAGTTTTACTCATGACTATTTTCCCTTTCCAAAAAGGTATTATTCATCGAATTCTGACACCAAAAAATCGGAAAAACACTATTCACCGCATAAACTTTTTCTGCAGTTTTTGCTTTCGGAATCAAACGAAACAATTTCGATCGATCCTCAAGCCTCTGTATCACGTATCATATACATACATACCTCACCAGCATCAACAGATGTGTCAATACACGTCAGAACCCATCAGTTTATATATATAAACAGAATAACATGCATATCATACAAAATCACATAAATATCAGTCATGGTAGATTGTAAGCATGCTATTATCAATAAAACAGTAAAAATGTAAACGAATTAAACACTATTCGCAAGTAGCTCTGATACCATTGAAGGGTTTCGGGCATGAAAACGCAACGGAAAAACGCGTAAAAACAGAAAAATAACGAAACCCTCCGAAGGATCCATGCGAACGCGATATTTAATTCGTGAACATAGTTGTTTACCTTTTAAGAAGCTTTACGATTTGGTTGACAGATGGAGGTCCTTTGCTATGATCACCACGTATCCCGCCTTGCGATATACGTCTCTAATCAGTCGACACCAACGCCCGATCGTCCAACGATCACCGGAGTTGGTACTAGCCAAAAACTGCCCTCGGAACTCTCTCTCTCTCTCTCTCTCTCTCTCTCTCTCTCTCTCTCTCTCTCTCTCTCTCTCTCTCTCTCTCTTAGATGTAGAGCTGCCAGGGTTTTACCTAAAACGAATTTTGTCTATTAACCCTAAAACAATACATCTTAATGTATTTATATGGAGAGAATTCTGGGCCTATACCTAATCTGATTGGGCTTCCAAAACCCAATCTGATTATTAGTAGTATTTTTATCATATTCAAATTATTATATAATTAATCAAGTCCTACTTAATTAATCCAATAATTCAATATAATAATAATTCAATTAAATTCGAAATTTAATTAATGCTCCGTTTAAAACGTTCTTTGTGTGTGAACCTTTAGGTTATTATTACGTTGGCAATAATTTTAATATCTTATAATAAAATTATAAACAATGAGTGGCATCTAGTAATATATCATTGCTACCCAAGTAATAATAATAATTGATGATCCAATTAAACCTTTAATGAATAATGTTCCATGTAATATAATCCTTTTAACCTTATATTATAGATTAAACTCGAGGCATGGTTTATGTCATCCTCTTCAACATTTAATCCCGGTTTACTTGATCGATGAGTAAACTATCAAACAAATCACCATTTGAGCATGACCATGCATTTCATAGTCTCACTCAATCAAGAGGCCAATAATATCACTCCTAAAATAGGAGGGTTAAATCCTATATCTATCATTCATATTTCTCATATGATTCATAATATACCCAATGTCCACCTTTATCATTACCCGGTCAAAGGTAACTTTGAGTAGAATCAAAGTATATTAATTCTCATATAGAAATATAATGATTTCAAGTCTAAGGATCATTACACCATTATCATTGTGAGAATTGCTTATGACACTTGATAATATTTACCATGAAGAATTCACACGGCGGGTCTATCCAGTGCCATGTTCTGCTAACATGCACTTATGTCTTTGACTTTAGTATCACCATACTTATGACCAATGAGATGTGGTCATCAGTCAACAAACATATTAGTCTTAATGCATTACTATTGTCCTTAAATAATAATACTCGACCAGGGATCTCTTTAGGATTATAAACACTATTCATATAATCTCATTTCTAAGTCACATACTTAGAGATATAGAATTCATGCTTATATTCCAAGGACATTATATTATTCTAAAATTTATATCGCAGTTAATAAAGACATAATAATAACTGAAAGAGAATCCATAGAACATATGTATTAATAATCAAAATGTCTTCCCTAAGAACATTATAGTATTGTCTCTAGGGCACAAGTACTAACATCAGTAACAAAGATAAAACACATATCATGTGTCAAACCTCTAATAAACTCTTCAAACCCGGTTTGTCTATCCTGTCCAATGGCTAAATTTATGAAGCTTCCGTTTAATCTCAGTAATTCTTGTGCCGTTCTTGCATTTGATTCGATACATCTTGATATATGGGGTCCGTAAAAAATCTGTTATGACTCGAAGTATAAGTACTTTCTCACGGTTGTCGATGATAAAACTAGATATACATGGGTCTATTTGCTTCAAAACAAATTTGATGCTTTATTTCATATCAAAGCTTTCTATAAATATGTGGAAACACATTTCAATGCCTCTATTAAATCCATCAGATCAGACAATGCTCTCGAGTTTAATACAATAGATTGTCAATTGTTTTTTTCACTACATGGGATAGTACATCAAACGTCTTGCATCTACGCCCCTTAACAAAATGCTCGTGTTGAGAGGAAACACCGACATATACTTGAAATATCTAGAGCTATTCGATTTCATGTTGTTATTCCTTTACTCTATTGGGGTGCATGTGTTATGACTGCCGTTCATATTATTAACTGTTTACCTACCCCTGTTCTCCAAAACTAAACACCTTATGACCTGCTGTAGAATGAAGCTCCTTCCTACGACCACTTAAAAGTCTTTGGTTGTTTAGCATTTGTCTCCAATACCTCACCCTCTACAGAAAAGTTCAGTCACAGGGGTATTCCATGTGTGTTTCTCGGATACCCACCATCAAAGAAATGTGTGAGACTACTAAATCTCACAACCAAGAAACTATTTGTATCTCGAGATGTTACCTTTTATGAAAACATTTTTCCTTTTCATCCTAACTCTACCCTAACCTTTATGCAACCAATGCCTCCATCCTACCCTCAACTTACTCTAACTGACAATGAAAAATACTCTGAGTTGTGCAGTGAAACTCCACCTGACACACCTCCACCTCCATTCACTCCTTCATCTGATAATTTACACACACCCTCCAATTCATTTATTCAACCTACTCTTGACACACCTATCACACCTGTACCTGTAAGAAAATCATCCAGGCCTCATGTACAACCCATCTGGTTTCAAGACTATGTAGCTTCTCATGTCACTACACCTATTTCTCAGCTAGCCAACACCAACATTCAACCTCAGTTCAACTGCTTCTTTTCTACCCTAACTGCTACTCCAGACCCGACGAGCTTCAAAGTGGCAGTACAATCTAGTCACTGGGTTCAAGCTATGAAAACCGAACTCGAAGCTTTAGAACTGAACCAGACTTGGGAATTAATAGAGCTCCCTCCTGGAAAGAATGCCATCGGATGTTGTTAGGAATATGTCGTTCTTGATGATAATTATAAAACATTTAGTAGATTTTGTATTAAGTCAATTTTGTAACTGTCAACGGAATGGTATGCTTTGCAGCTTTCGTTGACAGGTAGCTCATCAACGGAATGAGTGATGTAGCAATTGCACTGTACAATACTTCACAGTTTGATATGCATTTTGTTGTAGGTATTAGATAGGTTTTCTAAGTCATGTTGACTAAGTATTAGATAGGCAAAATAGGTTGGTTAAGTGTAAATATATTGTGCCTTGTAATTTTGCCTAAGTGAAGACATGTCAACGGAATGAAGATTACTCTATCAACGGAATGAAGATCACTCCATCAACGGAATGAAGAATATACCATCAACGGAATGAAGAATAAAGCTATCAACGAAACACATCTCCCTGCTATCAACGAATCATTATCACTTTTCTGAATAGTTGACAAAGTGATAGTGACGGTTTTCTGACAGATCAAAAGGAGATGTAGAAGTGTACTTTGCATTGGAAGCCATCAAAATGGTCACTGGAAATAAGGAAACATTCCAATTCCCAATCAGGTTCTTGAGTGTAATCATAATAAGCATGAAGACAAAAGCCAAGATCTTCAAGGACCATTGGACAAAAGGGATGAAAAGCAAGCTACTGGAGGTTACCTTTAGACTAATTTAGAGTAGCCAAAAATAGCATTGTAAACTTGGGTTATATAACCAAGTGTAGCAGTTCATTTTAAGATAAGCGAGTGAGATAAAAATAGTTTGTATTAGCTTCTTTAAAAGAGCACTCTCACTCCAAAATCAGGAACTGAGCAGCTGTGATACTTTTTGTAACACAGATTACTTCCGCAATAAAATCATCTCAGTTGGATCCTCAAAACATTCAACTGAAATTTTATATTTGTTTGAGTTTTTATTTTCAGTATTGTTTTAGTTGAAAGTTGTTTTAAGTTTAGAAAATATCTAGAATAGTATTCAACCCCCCTTCTACAATTCTGTTAGGTCATTTGGGATTAACAATTGGTATCAGAGCAAGCTTCTAACATACAAGAAGTTTAAAGATCAAAGGCCAAAACAGTAACCATGGTGAAGAAGGATGCAGGTGTAAAGATACCAGTTCTAGATAAGGACAATTACTTTCACTGGAAAGTAAAAATGCATCTACATCTCATGTCTATGGATGAGAGATATGTAGACTGCATTGAGAAAGGTCCACACATTCCCATGAAGTTTGCATCTAAAGTTGGACTGCCAGATGATGCTGAAGATGTAGAAATTCCAAAACCTGTCTCAGAATGGACTGTTGAAGATGTTGCAGAAGTCCATAAAGATAAAAGAACCATGAACATTCTGTTTAATGGTTTGGAGCAAGAAATGTTTGACAATGTCATAAACTGTACAACTTCTAAAGAAGTATGGGACACTGTTAGAACACTCTGTGAAGGAACTGAGCAAGTTAGGGAGAACAAAATGCAACTCCTCTTACAACAATATGAGCACTTTCATTTCAAAGCTGGTGAAACCCTAAATGACACGTTTAGTAGGTTTCAAAAGCTTTTGAATGGATTAAAGTTGTATGGGAGGGTCTATCAAACCAAGGACTCAAACCTCAAATTTCTAAGAGCTCTTCCAAAAGAGTGGAAGCCTATGACTGTTTCTCTGAGAAACACTCAAGAGTACAAAGACTACACTCTTGAAAGGCTTTATGGAACCTTAACGACATATGAGCTGGAAATGGAGCAAGATGAAGAAATTGAGAAGGTACAAAAGAAAGGTGGATCTATTGCATTGATTGCATCTGTGAACTAACTGGAAGATGACAATAAAGAAACTGCAAAAGCCACAACTAGTCGAGCTAGTTGTAGGAATGATGTTAGAAAGGGTAAAGGCAAGATGACAGAAGAAGAACAAGAACCAGCCAACTTGGATGACTTAGATGAGATTGATGAACACATTGCTTTTCTTTCAAGGAAATTCTCTAAGTTCAAATTCAAGAGAAACTCAGAAGCAAGGCCACCAAGGAAAGACTTTCAACCTAGCAAAAATAATTGGATTGAAAAGTCTCAGTCTAAATGTTTCAACTGTGGTATGATTGGTCACTTTGCTGGAGATTGCAGAAAGCCCAAAGTTGAGAAGGGCAACAGGAAATTTGAGCCTGTTGATTATAAAAAGAAATACTTTGAACTTCTCAAGCAGAAAGAAAAGGCTTTCATGTCTCAGGAGTATGATTGGGCTGGTAATGGTGAAGATTCAGATGATGATGTTGAGTATGTCAACTTGGCTCTAATGGCTAACAATCATGAGTAGGAAGCAAGTTCCTCTAGCAACCAGGTAACAATTACTAATCTTTCTGAGCTTTCTAAAGAGGAATGCGATAGTGCAGTGAATGAAATGTCTACTGTACTGTATAATTTACGTGTTACTCTTAAATCACTTACCAAAGAGAACTCAAGAATTAAAGAGACCAATATGCTCTTAAGTGATAGAAATGCCATGTTAGAAGCACAACTCATTGAGTTTGAGAAAATGAGGTGTGTTAGTAGGGATGCCAAGCAGGAACTTGAGAAAGTGTTAAAAAGGGAAGAAATTCTTAAAACACAACTAGAAATAGAACAGAAAGTGATTGCCAAATGGAAAGATTCTAGGAATGTTGCTAGCAACATCATTAATGTTCAAGGTATGGAATCTTTCTGTGAGCAGTCATGGAAAAAGAACAAAGAGAAGCTAGGGTATGCTGTTGAAACCTTAGAATCAGAAACAGAATCAACAAACAACAATGATCATATGTTGAAGGTTGATACGTCAACGGAATGCAAGGTTTCGTTGAAAGATGAACCATCAACCGATCAGGCTGTTTCGTTGACATAGAAAAAGAAAGAAGAACTCACTAGACTTAATAACAAGTGTTAGATATAATTGCTGATGATTGTTTATCAGTGTTTAAGTAACAGGTACTTATCAGAGTTTACACTAGAAGCCAGTCAGAGTTTGTTAAAGTCTGACGGGGTGAGAGTTTATTTAGTTGTCGGTGCATACTTGAAGATTCTAGAAGCAATATATCTTGAAGATGGAAAGAAGCAATATATATTGAGATAGCTAAAGAAACGGGACAGAAGACAGAAGCAATCCTAAATTGATATAAATTGTATAGCTGATTTATAGGAATATCAATTAGAGATTGATTATGTAACTGTGTTCTATATAAACACAGATAGGTTAACCCTAAAAGGGATGCGAATACTGAATACATTATTCTTGTAACCTAGCAGCTCTCTGTGATATTTTACATCACTGAGAGAAGAGTTATTTAATATAATTCAGTTTATTGTTCATAAACAGTGTTCTTGATTGTTATTCTCATACATATATTGATTATATATTGTGTATTCGACCTAACAATTGGTATCAGAGCAAAGGCTGTTTAATATATACAGTTTATTGATCCAAACACAAGTATAATCATGACTGAAAACTCCCAGGCAGGTTCTAATGGAGGTTCTAATGCTCAAAAGGTTCAATCTGCTTCTGTAAGTCGATATGAGTCAATCAGGGTTCCAATTCTCAAACCAATGGAATATCCAATATGGAAGGTTAAGATGACCATGTTTCTAGAAGCCACAAATCCAGAATACCTTGATAGAATCTATGATGGTCCTCATATGCCAACTAAACTGTCTCCTGTAGTTGCTGGTCAAGAACAAAAGACTGTTCCAAAGGAAAAGAAAGATATGACTCCTGAGGACATCTCATCAATTGCAAAGGATGCAAAAGTTAGACATCTTCTCCATAGTGCCTTAGATAATGTCATGTCTAACAGAGTTATTGGTTGCAAGACTGCCAAAGAAATCTGGGATGCTTTAGAAGTCAGATGTCAAGGAACAAGTGCTATAAAGAAGAACAGGAAGACTATTTTAACACAGGAGTATGAACACTTTGACTCTAGATCTGACGAAACTTTGACAGATACATATGACAGATTCTGTAAATTGTTGAATGATTTGTCTCTTGTTGATAAAGAATATGACCTTGAAGAGTCAAATCTCAAATTTCTACTATCTCTACCTGAAAGATGGGATTTAAAGGCAACAACAATAAGAGATAATTATGATCTTGCAGAAACAGATCTTGATGAAATTTATGGGTTGCTTAAAACTCATGAACTTGAGATAGAACAAATAAACAAAAGATCTGGAAAGAAGACAAAATCTGTTGCTCTCAAAGTTGAAGAAAAACTCATGAAGAAAGAAACATCAAAGAAGAAAGCTAAGGGAAAAGCTTTGGTCATAAACTCTGAAAATGAGTCATCAAACTCTGATGGTGATTCAAACTCTGATGCTTCTTCTGAATCTGAGGATGATGAAGAACAAATAATTCAAATGACTGCTTTGATGGTGAAGACCTTCAAGAAGATGGGTTTCAAGAACTTCAAGAAGGGAAAAAGATTCTCAAGGAAAGATTCAAACTCTGAAAGAAAGAGTTTCAGAAAGTCTGAAGGAAGGGATATCAAACTTGGAAAGAAAGACAAGTCTGAGATCCAGTGCTACAAGTGTAAAGAGATGGGTCACTATGCTCTAGAGTGCAAGAAAGGAAAATCTGAAAAAGCACTCATCACTAAAGGAAGAGACTGGGCAGACACTTCAGATTCAGATGAGGATGTAAACTATGCTCTCATGACAACTGTCAAAGATGAATCTGAAACATCTGAAAATAAGGTACCCCTAACAACTTATGCTTATGATACTGATAATATATCTGAATTGAGAATTTATCTTAAAAGCATACATGTTAGTTACAGAGATCAGACTTTAGAGAATGAGAGAATTAAATCTGAGAATCAAAATCTTAGAGAGAGAAATAAATTTCTTGAAGAAGAACTTGTTAACATGCAACAAGTTCAAAAGGAAAGAGATGATGCTGTTTATGTTGAACAGGAGTTGCTTAAGAAATTTAGGGAACTAGAATCTGATTTAGAAAAAGAAAGGAAGGTAATCAAAACCTGGACAAATTCTGGAAAAGACACACATCAAGTTTTTCAAACAGATACAGTTGGGTTAGGTTACTGTGAGGAAGATGAACTTAGGTTTAAAGATAAAGTTAAAGTTAAAACACAACTTAAACCTATGAAATTTGTTCCTGAATCCAGTAAGCAAAACTCGGTACTTGAAAAAGAAGCTGTTAAGAAAGAATCAGTAAAAACTTGTGTTAAACAGGTGAATGTTGGTTTAATGACAGAGAAACAATTCAAGTATAGACTCAAAGAGGTAAAGTCTGTTGAAAAACAGAAAGTGTCCAGGAAAAACAGAAATGGAAAAGTAGGCATTAACAGAAGTAATAATCATTTGCCTATTACTGATACTCCTAGAAAAACATGTCATAATTATGGTAGTACTAACCATCTTGCAAGTTTTTGCAGGAAGAACAAAGATATTAATTCTTTATCCTCCAAGTCTGGAGTTAAGAATGAATATAGTAGGGTTAGACCACAGACTTTATGCACTCACTGTGGGAGTACTTGGCATTCTATTTATACTTGCAAGAATTATCATGCTATTTATCACAATTATTATGAGTTAAAGCCAAATTTGAAATGGGTTAAAGTTGATTCTGCAAGTGTAAATTCTGATAGTGCAAACTCTGATACAGTTAGCTTAAACTCTGTAGATAAGAATTCCGCTGCAAAAGCTAACTATATTAAGAAAGCCAAAGGATCCAAGCAAGTCTGGATCCTTAAATCTAACTCTTTGTAATTGTTTGTGATTTCAGGGCATAAAGGAAAGTACCCTAGTCTTGGACAGTGGATGTTCAGGACACATGACTGGAAATAAAGCCCTGCTATCAGATTATGAGGAGAAAGCTGGCCCAAAAGTTTCCTATGGAGATGACAACATAGGACGTACTATGGGATATGGAAATATCAATCTTGGAAGTGTCATCATCACCAATGTAGCTCTAGTCCCAGGACTCAAGCATGACTTGCTATTTGTGAGTCAAATCTGTGACAGAGGTTATCATGTAGATTTTTAACCTGAATACTGTGAGGTTATCAGCAAATCTACAGGGAAAGTTGTTCTAGTTGGACACAGACGGAATAATATCTATGAAGCAAGTTTGGTAACAAACTCTGAAGGAAAAGCTGTGTGTCTGTCTGCAAAAATGTCTAATGAAGAGAGTTGGAAATGGCATAAGAAGCTCTCTCACCTAAACTTGAACAACATCAATGAGCTAATTCGAAAAGATCTTGTAAGGGGACTTCCAAAGTCTATACTCAGCATAGATGGTCTGTGTGATTCTTGTCAAAAGGCCAAGCAAAGGAAGTCATCTTTCAAGAGTAAATCTGAATCTTCAGTTATAGATCCTTATCATCTTCTTCATGTTGATCAATTTGGTCCAGTAAATGTAATGTCTCTAGGCAGAAAGAAATATGCTCTAGTCATAGTTGATGAGTATACCAGATACACTTGGGTGTACTTTCTAGCAAAGAAGGATGAAACTGCCTTAACTCTGATGGATCATGTAAAGTTACTGGATAAAGGATCACAGTATAAAGTGAAAATTATAAGGAGTGATAATGGAACTGAATTCAGAAATGTAACAATGGAAGAATTTTGCAAAGAAAAAGGAGTGAAGCAAGAATTTTCTGCACCAGGGACACCACAACAAAATGGTGTAATTGAAAGAAAGAACAGAACTTTAATAGAAGCTGCCAGAACAATGCTTGATGAAGCAAAATTGCCAACTTATTTCTGGGCAGAAGCTGTTCAAACTGCTTGTTTTACTCAAAATGCAACACTTATCAATAGGCATTGGAAAACACCATATGAGATGGTGAAGAAAAAGAAACCAAACCTGAAATATTTTCATATTTTCGGGTGCAAATGCTTTGTGTTGAAAACTCATCCTGAACAGTTGACCAAGTTCGACTTAAAAGCTGATGAAGGAATTTTTGTTGGATACCCACTGTCAACTAAAGCATTCAGAGTCTACAATATGAGAACTAAAGTGATAATGGAATCTATACATGTGTCATTTGATGACAAGAAAATAATCGGAATAGAAGATGAAGAATATCATGATCAACTTCGCTTTGAAAATGAAGATCTAAACTCTGATCATGTAAACTCTGATGAAACAAATCCAACAAACTCTGACGAAGCATACTCTGAACCTCTACTGGTAGACACTGAGGGAGTTTCTCTGACAGAACAAACTAGAGAACCAGTTGAGGAGGAGCTTGAAGTTACTTCATAAACATCTCAACATGATGGTTCACATTCTGAAAATGAGTCAGCTGAATAATCAAATAGAAACTCTGGGTCAAACTCTGAAAGTTCAAATAATGAACAGTCCAATTCAGGGGGAGCCTCAGAGAATGCAGATGGTCAAGAAGAAAATTAGGAGAATATGGATCAAGGGGGAGGATCTAATAATGATGAAAGAAGCCACTTTCCAACAGCAAGAAGGTGGACACAAGCTCATACACCTGATCTGATAATTGGAGATCCAGATGCAAGTGTGAGAACAAGAAGTGCAACAACAAATGAATGTCTGTTTCATGCATTTCTATCCCAAACTGAGCCCAAGAAAGTTGAAGAAGCTCTTCAAGATGCTAACTGGAGAACATCTATGCAGGAAGAGTTAAATGAATTTGAAAGAAATGAAGTATGGACTCTTGTACCAAGACCCAAAAACAGATCTATTGTTGGTACAAAATGGGTTTTCAGAAACAAGACTGACAGTGAGGGAATAATTACAAGGAATAAGGCTAGACTTGTGGCAAAAGGATATTCTCAACAGGAAGGAATTGACTATGATAAAACCTTTGCTCCAGTTGCAAGATTGGAGGCCATAAGAATTTTTCTAGCATATGCTGCTCACAAAAAGTTCAAAGTCTTTCAGATGGATGTGAAAAGTGCTTTTCTCAATGGGAAACTTGAAGAAGAAGTGTTTGTTGAACAACCACCAGGGTTTGTAGATCCCAAGCATCCAGATTATGTCTACAGACTTGACAAAGCTCTTTATGGACTAAAGCAGGCACCTAGAGCATGGTATGAAACTCTGGCTCAATTTCTTTTAGAAAGTGGGTTCACTAGAGGTACAATTGATAAAACCTTGTTCTATTTCAATACTGGTAATGATTTGCTTTTAGTTCAAATCTATGTGGATGACATAATTTTTGGGTCTACTAATGACAAACTCTACAAGAAATTTGCCAAGCTTATGCAATCCAAGTACCAAATGAGCATGATGGGAGAGCTTAGTTATTTTCTAGGCTTGCAGGTAAAGCAAACAGATGATGGGATTTTTATCAATCAAGCAAAATATACCAGAAATGTTCTCAAGAAATTTGGTATGCTTGATAGTTCATCTGCCACAACTCCCATGGCTACTGCAACAAAGCTAGACAAAGATACAGGGGCTTCAGTAGATATTACAAACTACAGAGGCATGATATGATCTCTTCTTTATCTCACTGCAAGTAGACCAGATATCATGTATGCAACATGTCTTTGTGCAAGATTTCAAGCAGACCCCAGAGAGCCTCATCTAGCAGCTGTGAAGAGAATTTTCAAATATCTCAAAGGAACCATAACCCTTGGTTTGTGGTACCCTAGAGAATCAGAGTTTAAATTAATTGGTTACTCTGATGCAGATTTTGCAGGCGGTAAGATAGACAGAAAAAGCACCAGTGGAAGCTGTCAATTTTTAGGTGACAGATTAGTTTCTTGGTACAGCAAGAAACAGAAATCAATTTCCACATCCACAGCAGAAGCAGAGTATATTGCTGCTGGTAGCTGTTGTGCACAGATTCTGTGGATGAAGAATCAATTGCTGGATTATGGGTTAAGGTACTCTAAAATACCTATTTTCTGTGATAATCAAAGTGCTATTGCTATGACAGGTAACCCAGTACAACATTCAATGACCAAGCACATCAGCATAAGGTATCACTTTATCAGGGAACATGTGGAGGAAGGAGATATTGAGCTTCATTTTGTGTCTACAGAACAACAGCTTGCAGATATCTTCACTAAGCCTTTGAGTGAAGCTACATTTACAAGACTGGTAAATGAACTTGGAATGATCTCTGGTTTCGACTAGAGATATTGGTTAGACTCAAACTTTACTCATCTGTGAAAATTTGCTCATGTTTTTCTGCAGATGTTAACTGTCATGGAAATCATGTTGATAAACTCTGGTAACATACTCTGTTGGAAGCATACTCTGATGTTATACTCTGATTGTGTTATTGTCTGAAACATATTGACCGATGAAGAAAATTGAATGAAGCATGATTCTCAGTAAGTAATCATGAATCTTTCTGAGTTATATAAAATCTGATTTCAAATGTGTGCAGAAATTTTACATAGCATGATACTGTCTCTATATTTATAGCATCTCTTAGTTTATTGATCCTATACACTGAGTCTGTATTGGCTGTTTGCACTTTCTCTCATAAACAAATTGTGTTAACTGATGAAAGTCTAAACTCTGATAATTAGTTGCTAATATTTCACCCTCATATCAAAAGATGCAAAAATATGCACAAATTCCTTTGAGATCATGTTGTGCCTAGGAAGACCCAGGAACTTATTGTATGAAATAAGGGCTAATTTTTTTGATTTTTGGTGACTAGTGCCAACCACTGATTACTGAAAAAATAAAAAATAAAAAAAATAAAAAATAAAAAATAAAAAATAAAATTTTTTTTAGAAGGGGGTAAAAATAATAAATTTATAAGTACAAAGTTTAGATGACGTCAGATTTTGTTTGTGTATGAGAGTTTGCGCAACCAGTTTTTACTGATTTATGTTGTGGATTTTATGCACTTTGAGATGCTCTCAATATTTATATTCAGTAAACTCTGCTATTCACACACAAATATTCACAACTGTGCATTTTGAGAAAAGAGATTATTAATGAAGGAGGATAATTGATAAAAACTGATGAACTGTGTACTCTACGCCGAGGTAATTTATTTTTAATCTTTGATGATTAAAATAAATAAGGTTGTTTCAGACATTTCATAATTATTGAGAAACATTATTTTTGGAAAATAGAGAGTATGATTGAAACGGTTTGTTTGAGTTTTTAAAAATGGAGAGAGGTTGAGTGTCTAGGAAAATGTAATAGGCAGTAATTATTGCTCTTTTTACTGCGCATGCGCATTGGAAACTGTCAATTATTGCTGTCAGTCATTGCATGTATGCCACATGTCACACTCACACGTTTCACGGAGTAAGACAGTTGTGTGTATTGATTAGAAACTGTTCAGTTTTTAATTCTTTCTTTTTGTATCAATATACAATACACAAACTCGTTTGAACTTTGGTGAACATACTGCTTACACCATTGCTGTTGGTGATGCTAAGTTGCTGAGGATGATGAGGGAGATAAGTTATGGTGGATCTTTGGCCAAGATAGGTCAATTGAAGCGACCGTTCTTGAGGAAGGAGTGGAGCTTTTTCTTCGACTGTATAACAAGAACGTTCGGGAAGAAGTGCACAAACTGGGATGCAATACCCACTGACAGTCTACAAATAGGGTATTCTCTTCTCTATGGTACCAATTTTGATTTTGGTAGACTTGTTTTAAGTAACTTAGGAGAAAAAATGAATGAGAATAGGGGAGTAGTTTACTTTGCTAGATTATGTCAGATTTTATTTTCTGCATGTGTTAGTGGGGTAGATATTATTGATGCAGATGTAATTCCGTGTTTTAAATTACACAAACGTATATTCTCTGATCTTGTGAACAAAGATGTGAAGAAGGGTGAAGTAGGTGATCTCTTACTGCCTGCATTAGTGCAGCAGTTTTTGGATAATTCTACCCAAACAGACTCACAACCAGAACCAATAAACACTGAAGTTCCTCCATCTACATCACAACCAATTCAGACAGGTGGTAGAATCAAACACAGGGCTTTTAAACCTGCAAAGACTGTTAAGCCAGCTACTGAGGTTGGAGTGTCAAAATCTTTTGTTCCAAAGTCTGATGGTCCATCTAAGAAGAGAAGAGCAAAGAGACCACGTTCTGATGATGAGGAAGATACTGAAACTCTGCATCAAAGAAGAAGAAGATTGGTAGCTGACTATCTTTTTGATGAGTTAGATACTGAAGCTGTTCCTGAAGCTGAACAGAATGAAGCTGAGGAGGCTGATGTCAATGTTGAAGCTATTGTGCCTACAGAGGACAGAGTAAATATTGATGAGTTGGTTGAAGACAATGATGATGTTGATGCCAGAGCAGATGCTGCACATGCTGATGTTGATAACTCTGTAGATCCTTTGGACATGGATTTCGAAGCACATCCTGCAATCAGTGTTTGTGACACTGAGGATGTGGCAGCTGATCAAGCCACTCTAGTAGTTGATGAGTCTATGGCAACTCATACAGAGATTCTCTCTGTCACCAATCAAATTCTTGAATTGGGTGAGGAAGCTGACCAGGAAGCAAAATCCGTCTCTTCTGAGAAGATTGTTGAAGCTGCTGTTGAGAAGCTGGATGAAGCTACAGCAGAGAATCTGGAAGAAGATGTTCTTGTTGAAAACTCTGTTCAAAATACTGTTCTAGCAGAAGAAGAAGTTGCTGAGGCAGTTAACTCTGAGAAGAATGAAGCTGTTGCAGAGCAAGTTCATGCTGAAGCTGCACAGCTAAACATTGAATTTACTGCAGAGAATATAGCTGCAGAGCCTTTAGCAGAAAATGTTGATGAAGACAGAGTTGTTTCTGACAGTGATGACCATGCAAACTCTGGGATAAATATTGCACTTTCAGACTCTGATGACCATGAATCAATACCTTTTCTAAGGGATCCTACTGCAGAGTCTGTCAAGGAAAATCAACGTGCAACTGAAGATCATTTTAGAGAAATGTACTATGCAAATTGGTCAGGGGCAGATTGTATTTTCTCTACACAAAGGACTGCTGATTTTGTTGATAAGTCTGCTAAAGAAATTTCAAATCCTGAGCTGTTGACACATTTGAAGGCTACAATTGTTCAAGTTAAATCTTTGCACAATCTCTTTGATGAGACTCACAAAGCTGTTATAGGCCTGAGGAATGATAATGTTGCTAAGGAATTGGCCTTGAAGAATGATAGATCTCAATATTCCTCTATGATCAAGGATCAGGTAGAAATCAAGCAGAGACTAAGCACAGTTGAGAGAAATCAAGATGTAATGGCTACAAAGATTGATTCTATTGCTGCATCTATAGAATTGCTGACATCTGTACTTATTCCTGATGATGTCAAAAAGGGGGAGAGAGTTCCTAAAGACAAATGCAAAAGGGCTCCAACTCTGAGACGGAGGGATGATGCAACAGATGGTGGAAGCAAAGAATCAGATAAAAGGTCAAAATCTGCTCAAAAGCAAGGGAGACTTAGGTCAAACTCTGCTAAGCTGACAAACTCTGATAGAGTAAACTCTGGTGATCAATCTTCTTCAAGACTTAAAAGTCTAGTGATTTCAGCTAATCCAATTACTGATGAAGAGATTGCAGCTAAGCTGTTTCTGGAAGAACATGGTGGTGAAGCCACAGTTGAAGATATGGATGCTGAAATGCAGATTCTTTCTGAAGAGCATAAGAAGAAGGTTGAAGCTGGAACTTATAAGAAAAAGGCTGTCAAGGCTCCTAGGAGAAAGGAACAAGGAATTTCTATTAAAGAGAATGTGAACTCTCAACAGAGTTTACAATACTCAAGGAGGCCTGTTGGAGCAAGCACTGATAAGGGTAAAGGTAAATTGATTGAAGAACCTGAGTTATCAAAGAAGGCTCATTCAACCTCTGACATGGCTCAAGTTGAATCAAGACCTAATCAATCAACCACTAACGTTGCTCAAGTTGATAATTCTGCTAAAGTTGTGACAACCTCTGACACTGCTCAAGTTGTACAAACTCAATTGATATCTCCACAACTCCAAGGTATTTTTGGAAAACCAACTAGAGATGAAACTCTGAAGCCAGGAAATGTGAATTTTCTTCAAACCAGATCAGTGTTAGGAAAGGAATCTTATGATAAATCTGGTTTGGGATCACATAGAGAGAAAAGAATAAATAACAGTCCTTTAGATCATACATCACTGGCAGAACCTGGTGTTGGGGTAACTCAAGAAAGTCTTGAAAAGTTAGAGTTTGTTCAGATGATCTATCACAAAGGAATTAAAAAGGAGTTTCTGTTATACTTCATGGCTGATGGAAGAGTTTATAGAGTTGAAGAAGCTGACATTCATCTGAAGCTATGGGAAGAGCTGGAGTATGTTTTGTATTTGCTGAAAGTGAAAAATCAAAGTACTCATAATGCTGCTCAAGTTTTGAAAGAGAGAATGATGAAGTCTAAAGTTTTGCTTGGAGCCAGAATTTCAAGTGCTTATATTCCTAAATATAGAGATGCTCATGGAAAGCTGGTAGAAATGAAGAGGAATAGTGCAAGGTTCAGAACTGCACTGGGAATAAGAGTCTTAGAATTCAATTTAGAGTCTGATAAGTCTTTCTTTATAAGACTTGGAAATGAGATGAATAAAAACAGCATTTATTCTCTGAGGGCTGCCATATATCAGACTGGTGAAAGAGATCCAGAACTTAAGGAGCTGAAAGAGATTATGACTGCTGAGCTAAAAAGAGCTGAAAGAAGACTACTTACAGATTATCTCAGGACAGTGCCTGACATTGAAGAAATTAAGTAAAGGCTGACTGTAAGTTTTTAAAGTTTTCTGTTCTAAGTAAAAGTTAAACTCTGTTATGTTATAAACACTGCATTTGTTATATGTTTTGACATCATCAATTATCTTTTAACTTGTACATTTTTATTATGCACAAGTTGGGGGAGATTGTTAGATATAATTGCTGATGATTGTTTATCAGTGTTTAAGTAACATGTACTTATCAGAGTTTACACTAGAAGCCAGTCAGAGTTTGTTAAAGTCTGACGGGGTGAGAGTTTATTTAGTTGTCGGTGTATACTTGAAGATTCTAGAAGCAATATATCTTGAAGATGGAAAGAAGCAAGATATATTGAGATAGCTAAAGAAACGGGACAGAAGACAGAAGCAATCCTAAATTGATATAAATTGTATAGCTGATTTATAGGAATATCAATTAGAGATTGATTATGTAACTGTGTTCTATATAAACACAGATAGGTTAACCCTAAAAGGGATGCGAATACTGAATACATTATTCTTGTAACCTAGCAGCTCTCTGTGATATTTTACATCACTGAGAGAAGAGTTATTTAATATAATTCAGTTTATTGTTCATAAACAGTGTTCTTGATTGTTATTCTCATACATATATTGATTATATATTGTGTATTCGACCTAACAACAAGTATGGTCTGTCACCAAGAACTTTGTTCAAGGTGAGTCTAGTAAATCAAAGAAAGTCGAGAAGCTTGTTGAAAGAGCGAATGTAGGTCACTTGTCCAGCAAGCAATTGAAAGACAAGTTAGAGAAAATTCAAGTTGAGGTTAAAGGCAATAAAAAGAATAACAGAAATGGGAAAGTAGGGATTAACAAACACAACAATTACACACCTGATAAATATGCTCCTAGAAATACATGTGTTAATTGTGGTAGTGTTAGTCATTTATCTGCTAACTGCAATTTTTTTAAGAAGACTGCTAATGTGAAAATGCCTAAGCCTGCAATGAATGTTTCTATGCCTACAATGCCTGTTATGCCTAACATGTTTGCTCCATATGCACAATTTCAAAATCCATATGCCAGCATGTCATTTGTGCCTAATCCATACATGAACATGATTAATATGCCACAAATGCCATGGAATGTGAATAACATGTTTGTTCCTCCAACTATGCATGCTGTGAATGAAAATGTGAGCAACCCTCAGAAATCAACACCAAAGGTAAAGGTTGATTTAAATCAATCTGAGCCCAAGGTGAAAAATGATATAAAAGGAAAATCAAAGGCTAACAAAACAGGACCCAAGGTATCTTGGGTACCAAAATCAACTTGATTTGGTTCTATTGTGTGCAGGGAGACAAAAGGAATCTTTGGTACTTGGATAGTGGTTGTTCAAGACACATGACTGGTGATCCTACCCTGCTCACAGAGTTTAAGGAAAGAGCTGGCCCTTGTATTGCTTTTGGAGATGACAGCAAAGGCTACACTAAGGGATATGGCTTGATTTCAAAAGAGAATGTCATCATAGATGAGGTTGCATTGGTGGATGGTCTTAAGCACAATTTGCTTAGTATCAGCCAACTTTGTGACAAAGGATTTTTAGTTACTTTTTCAAAAGAAGCTTGTGTTGTTTCTAAAGGAGGAGACAACAATGTGGTAATGACTGGATTCAGAAGAGGGAATGTGTACATTGCTGACTTTGGTAGCACAAGTCCAGACACCATCACTTGTCTTTTCAGCAAGGCAAGCAATGATGAAAGTTGGCTATGGCACAAGAAATTGTCTCATTTGAATTTTAAGGTTATGAATGATTTGGTGAGGAAAGATCTTGCTAGAGGAATTCCACAGGTGGAATTCTCCAAGGATGGTTTGTGTGATGCCTGTCAGAAAGGGAAACAAAAGAAGGCATCATTCAAAATCAAGACAGAGTCATCAATTGTCCAACAACTTGAGTTGCTTCATATGGATCTATTTGGCCCTGCAAATGTCATGTCCATTTCAAAGAAGAAATACTGTCCTGTGATTGTTGATGATTTTTCTAGATTTACATGGACTTTCTTTTTGCACTCCAAAGATGAGGCAAGTGAAATCATTATCAATCACATCAAGATGGTAAACAATCATCCTGATTTCAAAGTAAGAAGGATTAGAAATGACAATGGGACATAATTCAAGAATTCAAATATGAAGATGTTCTCTGAAGAAAATGGTATTTTGCATGAATTTTCAGCAGCAAGGACACCACATCAAAATGGTGTAGTTGAAAGGAAAAACAGAACACTTATTGAAGCTACAAGGACAATGCTAGATGAATCAAAGTTACCAACTTATTTCTGGGCTGAGGCAGTTAACACAGCTTGCTTCACTCAAAATATTTCTTTGATTAATCAAGCCAAAGGAATGACCCCTTATCAACTACTCAAAAGAAAGAAGCCACTATTGGATTTTCTTCATGTCTTTGGATGCAAGTGTTTTGTTCTGAGAAATCAAGCTGAGCATTTGGGGAAATTTGAAGCAAAGGCAGATGAAGCAATATTTGTGGGATATGCAGCAGGGAAAGCTTACAGAGTCTATAATCTCAGAACCAACATTGTTATGGAATCTGTACATGTTGTTTTTGATGATCTCAAAATTCAAGGTCTCTATGATGAAGGTTTCCATGAAAGTCTTTCTTTTGAGAATGAGGAAGGAGATCAAGTGAATCATGTTAAGGCTATTGAGAAACAGCCTAAAGTTGTTGTGACTAGCACCGATGAAAGCAGTAGTGAAGATGAAATTGCTGCATTAAGATTGAAAAGAATAGCTGCTAGCAGATCAAATGGTCATTTCGTTGACAGTCATGATGAAGGATTCGTTGACAGTCAGAATGAGCGTTTCGTTGACAGTCTAAATGGGCATTCCGTTGACAGTCACAGAAATGCCTCTAGGAGTGATCAATTAGGGACAACAAACTCAGGGGGAGTTTCTACGGCCTCAAACAGGCCCCTCGTAATTGGTTTTCCAAGCTATCTCTCCTCTCATACAAATGAGCTACAAACAATCAAAAGCTGATTATAGCCTTTTCATACACCACACTGCATCATCTATTACTCTTGTGTTGATTTACGTAGATGACCTGCTAATTAGTGGAAATTGTTAGTCTTCAATCAGTCATTTGAAAGCTTTTCTGTCAAACACCTTTCATATGAAGGATTTGGGCGACCTACGATACTTTCTAGGTCTAGAAATTGACAGAAGCTCTGCTAGATTCTTTATGTCTCAAAAGAAATACACATCAGACATTCTCAAAGATTATGGAATGCTTCATGTCAAACCTCTGCAATTGCCCCTTGACTCTCACCTTAAACTTGATGTCACCAAAGGTGATCCTTTAGCAGATCCTGCAGTTTATCAACGACTACTGGGCAGACTTATTTACCTGACCATCACAAGGCCGGATATAGCCTTTACAGTGCAACTTTTATCTCAATTTATGCAGAACCCCACTACTGTGCACCTTCAAGCTGCTAAATGAGTTCTCAGGTATTTATCTGGTACGAGTTCTCAAGGCATCTTACTTGCTTCTCAATCTGCAGCAAAGTTAACAGCGTATTGCGATAGTGATTGGGCTAGTTGCCCAACCACTAGACGCTTCACCACTGGCTATTGTATTTTTGTTGGTAATTCACTTATCTCGTGGAAGGCCAAAAATAACCCGTGGTAGCTCGTTCCTCCGCCGAAGCAGAATATCGCGCAATGACACTCACCACCTGTGAAATTACATGGCTTTCAACCCTTCTCAAAGACCTTGGCATCAAGAATCTCCCGCCCACTGTGCTCAAATGTGACAATAAGGAAGCACTCGCAAAAGATGCTAATCCAGTACTTCACGAACGTACTAAACACGTGGAAATAGACTATCATTACGTTCGTGATCAGATCAAAGATGGCTCCATCTGCACTCAATACACTCCCTCTCATGAGCAAGTTGTTGATATCCTCACTAAAGTTTTACCAGTCAAGCTTTACCAACAACACATTATCAAGTTTGGAACAACTGCAGATTCAGTTCCTCTAGCTTGAGGGGGAGTAATAGAGTTACATTGAGGAATATTCCATCTGGCTTGTTTAAGTTAGTATTTTCTTTTATTTTCATTTCCTACCTGTCATAGTACAAGGTTGTTATTGATGTTACCTGTCATAGTACAAGGTTGTTATTGATGTTGGCTGTATTACGGTGACTATCTTTAACATGTAGCTGATGAGAGATATATAGACTATCATCTAACATTATTGACAGAGCTGAAATTAATATCTTTTCTCTCCATTTCTTATCTTCTATCTGTTCTTGTTTCTTCATTATCTGCAATCTTTCTATGTTTATACTTGTCATCACTCACCAATTTTTTTTTTTTTAATATTATAACCCAAAACATGCACATATCAAAAATATTACCAAACAGTTATCTCATTTTCACAACATCACTTATTTTAACAACAATTTTTTTAACATCACAACAATTTTAGCCAACAATCCCAAACATAGTCGATAAAAGCGGGAAACAATGCTGTAATATGTACTACAGTATTTCGAATAGGAGACACCGATTCATGTTGTTGCATATCAGATATCCTCCTGCAATTGGTAATTGTATTCTGACTTAATTTCTGATATAGTGTAAGAGATTAATACAAAAATTATCTATTTTATGATTTTATCCGAATATGAGGAAACAAATATTGTTTTTCTTTGATTAAAACATTTGTTTACAATAAGGTTGTGTTTGGTTGGGGTGAATGGAATGGAATGGAAGGGAATGGAATGACATTTAAATCTTAACTCCAACTTCCATTACTTTTTTTTAATTTCATCATTCCATTCCATTCCATTCCATTCACCCCAACCAAACACAACATAAATCTATTCACGAGAACGAATGCAATTTGAAACCCGTAGTTATCGCTCCTTACTTTACATCAGTGATTTCATTGAATCCTAAACTATTTATTGTCATAAAGCAAAATAAATAATTTCTTTTCACAATAAAGAAGAGGATACGCTAAATGCAGAGGATTATTCTTATTCTGCTCTACTGAAGTAATATCCATCTTTCGCAGATACTACTCACTCCGTCCAATTTTTCTGAATGTCCCAAAAAAATGAATCTCCCTTTTATATCATTCATATAAAATTATTTCAATCATATACATTCATATATTATACTTATCTGTAATCCATTGTGTTATTTTTTGTGATTAAATACTTAAATTTGAAGTCATGATTGATATATTAAAAAACATGTAATATTGACCGGATCATACAATATGAGACGGAGATAGTATATATAATTCTTAAAAATGCTTTAAAAAAATACGGCCAACCAATCAACCAACAAGCCAAAATTTCAAATCCTGGATGAGATCAAGTCGATTAAGCAGAGCATGTAATGTCCAAAAAACAAGGTGGACCAAATCAGTAAAATTCAAGATAGAAACCGGGGAATCTGTAGTAATGTGGTTGCCCCTGCCTTGCCTTCATATTTGTGTGTTTTAGGAAGAAGAGGACATCTTGTTTGTCACCATTTCAGCCCTGTCTACATCCTCATTTACTCAATGCCAAGCTTCATTATAATTGTTTTTGTCTCCAAGTTTCCGTTTCTTAAACCTGTGAAACCTCACCAGGGTCCCCTTCTTTTGTTTTTTGTCAACAAATACAACAGGGTTTACACACATGTGTGTGCAGTGCCTGTGCCTGTGCCACAATAGATTCATAGATCTATTCCTTGTAGGTGAGCGAGTAGATTGAGATGATTGGTTGATAACCACACAGTGACCTCCTCCTCTCTCTGCATTCTCAGAGTCAGAGGTGCGGATTTGAATACAACCACCCGTCCAATACTTCAAACTTAGAGCATCGCAACAACAAGAACATAATATTTTCGTCAGGAGAACACTACAATTTATAAGTTTACAAAGAATCAATTTATAATCCAACACATCTTGTTGTAATGGTATCTCTCTCGCTCCCTTTACGGGATGAGAAAAATGATTGCAAGTCTGCAACTTCTGCTTTCACAATTATGATTCGTCAAACTAAAATGTGAACTTGTAACTCGTAGATACTTCGAAGCTTACCGGTGTGATGCTATTACACCAATTACATGTATCTTTTAAATCAATAAATTTGACTTTGACGACAGAATTGTCAACTTCACTAGTACTACATTTAAACGCAAGGTTCTGAATTCATTTCTCACATGTATTCAACACACAGGTCTGATTCCGTTACACTAGCTATCAATTAGGGGTGAACAAAAAACTGAATTAAAATCGAAACCGAACCGAAACCGATAAAAACCGAACTGTAAAAAATCGAAACCGAGTTGAAACCGAACCGAAACCGAAAATTAAAAAAACGAACCGTTCTTGAGGTTTCGGTTTCGGTTTTAGGTCCAAACCGAACCGAAAAAAACCGAACCGATCCGATTAATAAAAATAAAGAAATAAATATATTATATATCCTACTAGACCAATTTTTATGAGTAGTGAGAGTAGATTAATAAAGATCCTGACATTCCTTTTAATAATTATACTATTTTGTTCTTGTTTTTGAAGTTTTAATTTGTAATAGTTGATTAATAAATGTAGTTTAATAAACTTCTATATCTAGGTATTTTATCTGTTGTTTTATTTTTGGATGTGATGATTTTTCTTTGCTTTCCTGGAAAAACTCTTTACTTATACAAAGACTTCAGATAAACTCGAGATTGTTGAATTTCTAACATTGCCTTATATACATTTCAAAGAAAATATTTTTGAAGATCATGTTAAATTTTCATTATTCTCGGATCATGTTGGACTTAAATAATTTATTATGAAAACTTTGTATGTTTATTTTGGACGAAAAAATAATTTGTAACTTTGGAAGCTTAAAAATTCGAAGTCATTTTATTTATTTTGTTATGTTTATTTGAGGCGGTTTTAAAACCGAAACCGAACCGATTATAACCGATCCGATCATTTTAAAACCGAAACCGAACCGACAGTTTCGGTTACGGTTTTAAAAACCGAGAATATGCGGTTTCAGTTTCGGTTTCGGTTTTAACCTAAAACCGAACCGATCCGACCCGTGCTCCCCCTACTATCAACACATTCTTTTGAGTAATCAAGAATTGTCACGCAAGTTTTTAGTACTAAATTACTCAATTAAAATAGGATTAAGGACTTGAAAATAATTTTCTTTTGAGAACTGTACGAAGAAAAAAAAGTAGCTTCTCACATGGTCATTTAATATTTGTTCCCAACTATTAACATATACGTACAAAAGACTTTATAACAGTGTCCTTGTCTTCTAAAAAAGCAACATTAAAATTGTTCCCTTAGTTGGCCTTTGCAAGATGTTTCTTGTAAATTGGGAGGAAATGATTTGTATTTGTGATATAATGTTAAACATATACTCCCTCCATCCCCGTTATTTTTATACACTTTTCATTTTGGGATGTCCTTCTCATTTTTATACATTCCAAAAATAGTAACTTTTAATAATATAAAACACTATTATACACACTACTTTGTCCACTATCTCTATTCTATAATAATATAAAACATTATTACACCCACTACTTTCCTCAACTATCTCAAATCTATTATTAAATATTGATAGGTCCCACCACTTTACTCACTTTTTATCTAATTTTACTCATTTTTTATATCTTTTCTTAGTCTACGTGCCCAGTCACAGTGTATAGAATTCACTGGGACGGAGGGAGTAATAATAATTACTAAATTAGGTTCTTGTAAACCTATATTATTATTTCTAAAATAGAAAACTAATCGTAAATGTTCTGTATATTTTTTTTGAAACAAAAATTAATTTAATAATGAAAAAACATACGACATCTAAAAAAACAATTCTCTCTTGTTTATCTTTGTGTGAACTAGTATATTTTGCACAACCAATAATCGATCACAAAAGAAGCCAAGTTTCAATCTTTGATGGGATTCACTCGATTAGGTTGTATGTCTAGTCTAAATTATAAGGTGGACCGATCGAACAATGAAATTGATGTACCCTTGATTCACATTTTTGTGTTTTACAAAGAAGGAGACTCCTCTTCACTCTTGTCACAGTTAAGCTCCGTGTCAACATCCCCACAACACAGTGCCCAGCTTCACTACCATTATTATTATTGTCTCCGTGTTTTCCGTTTCATAAATCTGTAAAATTTTCCACGCCCCCTTGTCAACTTTGTCAATAACTCTGAGCAATTTTGTTATTTCGATTAACTAAATATTTTCGTTCACCCCCCTAATTTTCGACAGATTTTGTAATTTGTCGTAGTTTCTGGAAAATTTTCGACCAAATCGTAAAGGTTCGCCTGAAGTTAATTAAGTAAAAAATGCTGCTCATTATTAAAAAGTCAAAATATCCATCACATTAGAAGCTAACTTCATATGGTTAGAGGATTTAATTAGCTACAAGATGGTAGATATTTGGATGCTTACAATTGAATTGTCAACTTCACTACATTTAAGCACAGCATTGACATTGTTTCTGATATTGATTGAACCTGGTCCTAGATCATATGCATGCATGCTAACAGCCAATAATATTTGAATAGTTTTATCAATGCTCAGTTCTATGGCATTCTCATTACAGCTCATGTGCTGTCTCGACCGATAATTGCGCGGATTCATAACAGAAGCACAAAGTTTTAACTGTGCAATTGATGTATTTTAAATTAGTAACAACCTCTTTTTATTAGTGAGACGGAGGGGAGGGAGAATGGAGATGTCTAGACTGTAACCCAATAGGTTTCTGTGTGTAGATTTGATACTTGTAGTACTGTACAACATCAGTTCACATGATGATGCAACTCAGTTTCTTAATAAATTGTTCTGTAATGTCATAGCTAATTGTGATCTAGCTGACTTGGGATCCCAAAATTTATACAACAAGAAAATTGACTATTTGAAGATGGTCAACTACTCGGATGACATGATTACAGGGGTATATTAATATGAATGATAGAACTTGGAGCTCCAAAACAGGAGCATGTATGAGTTGGAACACCAACCATGAGCAGGATCAAGGTTGGAGCGCCAACCTGGGGCGAACCACAGGCTGGCGCGCCAACATGTTGAAGAGGACCAAGTTGGGGCGCCAACTTGGAGATACCATGAAGAAGAAATAGAACATCATTTAATGGTTGACATGTATTGAAGATTTATAGAAGACTACAAGATGAAGACCAAACATGACTGAAGACTTGATTCTGTATTCTAATAAGTTGTCCTTATTGGGGAATTAAGGTGTGATTAAGCCTGTCTATCCACTTAAAGGGTCTATTCCTGTATTCTAGCAAGTTATCCTTGTTGGGGGATTAAGATACGCTTGGTGTGACGATAACTTTGGAGAACTTGCCCTGTAGTCTGGTGGGTTAGCCTCATCAGGGGTTAATGATCAGCTTGTGCATTTGAAGTAAGCCATGACTTGTCCCTGCAACTAAATGACCGATGTGGTAGTTGGTAACGGTTGATGTTAGCTCCGGAAGTTAGGGCTAATGTTGTATCTGTGAAGGCACAGTCATAGTTGAGCCTTGGGGTCATTGGGCTAGGATTCATCGTATGGGCTCTCCTTAGTGGGCTTGGATATACATTTCATAATGAGTTGAGAGTTCTAGTCTGATATGGACTATGTTTGATGTTTATCAACAATGAGACCTATCTCTAGCAGACTTAGGATCCTTGTTCGATTAGAACTACGTGAAGCTTGATCCCTATAAATATAGGGTACGTAGGCACATTAAAGGGGTTGGACGTTGAGAGATCAAATAGATCACCACCACTCCTTTGATCTCAGCTTCTTATAAACATAATCACCACCATTCTCCGGCGACTGTTCTGTCATCAAACCACCATCGTAGATCTTAATTCCGGCGTGTAACCTCAAATTTTGTTATCACAAATTCTTCCGTTAACAAATTGGCGCTAGAAGGAGGGGCAACCAAATTAGATCTTCATCTAGGAGGAAAGATGTCTCAAAATCACGATGAAGGTATGTACGAAGAGGGAAGCTTTTACTCAGAGGGTTATGAAGGAGATGAACCCTACGTTTCGGTGACTGCTGCAGATCTGACCCATGTCACCGGAAGTCGACCACTGGTGTTGATCAGTAACACAGACCTCATGGATGAATTGCATCGTATGAATGCGACTGTGAGAGGTTTTGATGCTAGGTTGAGGGCGGTTGAGTCTCGAAGGTCTCGCGTGGTTCGTATGGGCGTGGAGGACGTCATGTGGAGAGTGAACAATAAGGCGACCACCTATTACTCCGCGAAGGTTAGATTTTGGAGAGACTGAACCTACTGTGGAGTTTCCTGAGGATAGTCAGCTGGTTCATGGCACCCCCAGGTCCCCATGAGCTCCCCCGACATTGGAAGCCACTGGTCGCCCGGGCGGCTCACGTGGTAAGCAACTGAACACCGGCCCAAGATTATCAGCAATGATGGATCTCATGGGCTTGGAGTTAACTAGTGATGAGATAAATGAGTTGCTTTCGGAGATGGAGAAGGAACAAGGTGGAGGTCGAACAAATATTACTGGGCAGGATGGAAGGAGAGGGATGCATGTAGGAGGGCAGCTTGCATGTATGGAAGGAGAGAATTCAGGATGATAAACTGATATGACTCCTCCAAAAGAACCTGTCATTGTCCCTGTAGCTTCGCACAGTGCAACTAGTGGGGTGAGAAGAAATCAAACTCAACTAGATGCACCATAGATTCCGAATCTAGAACATCAACAGGTAAGTCAACGTATCCCAGTTAATGCTCAAACTCCACCTTTGTTGCATAGTACTCAAAATTAAACTACTCAAACTGTTGATGCATCCACTCCACCAATCACTCCACATGTCTCCGTACAACTCACACCTCCCATCATGACACAAACACCTCCCATAGTGAGCACACCATCATCTGTGTTGGTAAGTTTTGGCGCGCCTACACCGCCTATTGCAGGTGCTTTCCTGGTTGGAAGTCAGCCTAGCGGGGTTCAGAATATGCCCGGGTTGGGGGATGTTAATGTTGGATATATAAGAAAGCTGCTGACATACCTGGAAGGGGGAACATGTGCCTTTTCCACCAAGGTGACATCTCCGTTCTCTACTGTTGTGAAAGATGCTTTATTACCCATGGGATACCGAAACACGACAACCGATCTCCGGTTTCATGTCAATTCTGATCCAAAAGAATTCTTGAGGCATTTCAATATTGAGATGGATGTGTATCAGGTTCCGAGTTTGGCTAGATGTCGTTTGTTAGCTGTAACCTTCAAAGACAGTGCTCAGCAGTGGTTCCAGAAGTTAGGAAGTGAAGTGATTACTTCCTGGGATCAGATGCAGGTGATGTTTTTAACAAAGTTCCAAGCAGCGGTTAAATATTCACCTCCTGTAACCTCCTTGGCAAATATCAAGCAGCGTGAGGGAGAAATATTGAGTGCTTAATTCAAACGGTTTAGTGCGGAGGTCGCAGGGGTTAGAGGTGCGACGAATGAAACACTAAAAAACTTCTTGATTGCTGGTTTGAGAGTGGGGATTGATTTCTGGAAACATCTACAAGGGAAGGATCCTACTACTTTAGCTGAGTTGTTTTCTGAAGCTGAGTCGTAAAAGAGGGTTGAACAGTCGTTGGTAGATAATAAAAAAGGTAAAATATATGGGAGTAATAAGAGCAGGAGTAAAAGAAATGATAGATCTCCAAGTCCAGAGTACAGGGGTCACGGACGAAGTCCTAACCGAGTGAATGTTACCAATGAGAAGAGAGGACGAGAGCCCTTGTCAGGTCAAGATAGAAGGTCAGGGTCTTACACACCACTCGCCGCGTCGGTCGAACGCATCTACGAGGTGACCAAGGACAGGGGGATATATCGAAAACCAGCACCTCTAAATTCTTTCCAAAGCAAAGACAAAAGCAGATATTATGAGTACCATCAATCTTCTGGTCATAAAACCCACGAATGTAGGCAGCTTAAGGAGGAAATTGAAGCTTTGATCAAGGATGGGTATTTAACTGAGTGAGTGAAGAAGAATCGAGCTGACCATCCGGTTGAAAAAAAGGGTATAGGTCACCCCCCGACAGACGATGACAAAGATAAATAAGAAGAGTCAAAGTTTGTCAAGGAAGGAAGTATCTGCACCATAGTGGGAGGACCTCATATTGCAGGCGATAGTAACAAAGCTATGGAAAGGTATGCTAGGGGGGCTAAAACTGCACCTATGACCAATATGAATTGACTACATCAACGACCACCAAAGTTGTTTCGGGGAGAGTCAGCTGATATAACCTTTTTTGACGAGGATGAAAAATGGGTTCATCATCCTCATAATGATGCGTTGGTGGTCACTATGGGTATTGGAAATCAGAATGTGCACCGTGTGTTTGTAGACAACGGGAGTTCGGTCAATATCCTGTATGATGATACTTATAAGAAGATGGGTTTGCCTGAAAAGGACATGAAGGTTGAGAATATCTACATCTATGGCTTTGGGGGAGAATCTATCAGAGTAAAGGGGACCATTAGATTGCCAGTGACATTAGGAAGTGGAACGCATTCTGCTACTCAAATTGCGGATTTTATGATAGTTGATCAAGAATCATCTCATAATGCGTTGGTTGGAAGGCCATTGTTGAAAGAGATGTGGGTTTTTACTTCCATTTATCATTTGTCCACGAAGTTTCCTACACCAAGGGGAATTGGATATGTTCGAGGAAGTCAGTATGATTCCAGGGAATGCTACAATAAGTCTGTTAAAGGATTTCGAAAGAATAGTAAGACAGGTGTAAATGAAGTACACGGGGAGGCTGATGTTGAGAAGACATTGGTCAATGTCGTGTATACAGTTCAATTTCCAGATGATTCGGAGATGAAGGAAGGGTTGACAGGAGATGAAATTTCAGACACTCCAGAAGTTGGCACTCCAATTCTGTTTCTCTCTGAAGCTGGCGCTCCAACTGAGTCTGTTCCAGAGGTTGGCACGCCCAGAAGTTTGGCACAACTATTGTTGTCTTATGAATCTTCTAGGAATGTATCAAAGGAGTCGTGGATGGTGGAGGAATCTAGAGAAGTTTGCAAGATCAGGAGACTTAACAAGGGAAAGACAGTGATCACAGAGTCATATCCTATTGTTGAGTTGGGGGAAACGAGTTCGGCAGGGAAGGATTCAACCGTGAGTGTGGGTTCTGATGTTGCGGATGAGTCTCAGATGAATTTTGATATTGATCTTGATCCAAGAATGCCGTTGCCAGTTGCAAATATGGGGTCTGCAGAAGATATAGTGACCATTAAGGTCGATGCTCGTTACCTGGAAAGGGAGTTGAAAATTGGGTCATAGTTAAATCCAGAGCTAGTTGGGCAGCTCACATCTTTTCTGAAGGCTAACTTGGATGTTTTTGCTTGGATTCATGCATACATGGTTGGAATTGATCCCAATGTGATGTGTTATCATTTGAATATTGATCCCACCAAGAAAGGTACCAGACAGAAACAGAGGCCAGTGAGTGGAGAACACGCCTTGGCTCTACAGGAGGAAGTTGATAGGCTACTGGAAGTTGGTTTGATAAATGAGTCTTTTTATCCTACATGGTTGGCTAATCCAGTGTTGGTAAAGAAGCCAAATGGGAAGTGGAGGACTTGTGTCGATTTTATTGATTTAAACAAGGCATGTCCGAAGGATAGCTTTCCATTGCCGCGAATTGATCAAATGGTGGATGCTATAGCGGGGCATGCATTGTTGAGTTTCATGGATGCTTATTCAGGGTATAATCAAATTCCTATGTATGGGCCTGATCAGGAGCATACTTCCTTTATCACGGATAAAGGGCTTTATTGGTACATTGGAATGCCTTTTGGGCTTGTTAATGCTGGAGCGACTTATCAGAGGTTGGTAAACATGATGTTCAAGGATCAGATTGGGAAGACCATGGAGGTTTATGTGGATGACATGTTGGTCAAATCCAAGAAAGCGGTGGATCATGTCAAGCACTTGGAGGAAATGTTCAATATATTGCGAAGATATCAGATAAGGTTAAATCCTCATAAGTGTGTGTTCGGAGTGGAGTCAGCAAAGTTTCTGGGTTTCATTATCAACCATCGGGGTATAGAAACAAGTTACGTCCATATTTTCAGGCTCATAAGGTAGAGGTCAAAACGTCTTTTCCACTTTGACAGATTATGCATAAGCCGGAGGTGACAGTTCGGATGATGAAGTGGGCGATTGAATTGGGACAGTTCGACTTGGATTACAAACCAATGACGTCTATCAAAGGTCAAGCGTTGGCTGACTTCATATTGGAATTTTCTCCTAGGCTGGAGGAGGAAAAAATGGCCATTGTCCCTCTGCAACCTGTACTTAAGTCAGACTTTCCTGAGCCCGAGGAATTAGAACTTTGGTGGACCCTGAGTGTTGATAGGGCAGTAAATAATGAAGGTGCTGGAGCTGGGATAGTTTTGATAAGTCCCGAAGGGCATATGCTCATGAGTGCTATCAACTTTGTATTTCGGGCAACAAACAATGATGCTGAATATGAAGCGTTGCTCGGGGGGGGGGGGGGGGGTTGAGACTTGCTTTGGAAATGAAGGTGGAGAATTTGTTGGTACGAAGTGATTCGATGATCGTGGTATATCAGGTGAATGGAGGTTTTCAAGCTCGTGGGCCAAGGATAGAGTTGTATATGAGAAGTGTCTTACATCTTATCACCAAGTTCACCAAAGTAAAGTTAGTGAAGATTCCCCGGGGGAGAATGAACATGCTGATGCACTTGCAAAATGGGGGTCACAGAAGGATATGAGTGTATTGGGTGTTATTCCTTTGGAGGTATTACAGGAACCAAGTGTGCAGGAAACTAAAGTAATGCAGGTAGAGGAGGTTGAACATGTAACATGGATGAAACCAATCTAGAAGTATATCAAAGATGGTTGGCTGCCTGAAAATATAATCGAGGCAAGGAAGCTCAAATACAAGGCTGCAAGGTATGTGGAGTATGATGGGGTGTTATACAAAAGAGGTTTTAATCAACCATTGTTGAAATGTTTAGATGGTGATGAATGTAATTACATCATCAGAGAGGTTCATGAGGGTATTTGTGGTAATCACTCGGGGGTGGATCATTGGCGTTAAAAATCTTGAAACATGGATATTATTGGCCTACCATGAAGGAAGATGACAAGTTCTCTCGAGCATGTGATAAGTGTCAGAAGTTTGCAAACTACACTCATAGCCCTACCACTTCTTTGACATCCTTAATGAGTCCATGACCATTTGCTATGTGGGGAATTGATCTGATTGGAGAACTTCCAACAGCAAAGGGAGAAGTAAAATATGTAGTGGTGGCCGTGGATTGTGGTGGTCGTGGATTATTTCACCAAGTGGGCGGAAGCTGCCCCGCTAGCTACTATAACTACAAAGAAACTAAGGGATTTTGTTTTTAACTCTATTGTGTGCAGATTTGGAGTCCCTTACAAGTTGATTTCTGATAATGGAAAACAATTTGATAACAAGGAGTTGAAGGGTCTTTGTGAGGAATTACATATCAAAAAAGATTTTGCAGCTGTATATCATCCACAAAGCAATGGACAGACTAAAGCAGTGAACAAAATTATAAAGCATACCTTGAAGACGAAGTGATAAGTGGATTTTATATCTACCTGGAACGCTTCATATCGGCTTAAATTGATGACTTGAACTCAAGTATGTGGTGTGTTTAATGTGTTTTCATTAAGTTTTGCAGAACCAAGAGTTGGAGGTTAATTTGATTAAAATTCGGATTTTCCGGGTAGGTTGCGCAGTCTTCACTGTTTTGGCCATATCTGGAGTTCTACAAGTCCGATTCTGACGATCTTACAGCTCACGCGAAGAGGACAACATTTTCTATAATTCTGAACAGTAACCTGGCGCGCGGGCGCGGACCAAACGCGCGGGCGCGCGCGCGAGGCAGAAACGGAGCGCGCGGGGGCGCAGCAAACGCGCGGGCGCACGCACGGGGGGAATTCAGGACGTGCGGGCGCGCGCCTAGGGCGCGGCCGCCTGGCAAAATTCTTGGAAATTTTTCTGATTTCGATTTTTAATTGGAAATATGGAAATATCTTGCTGAAAAAGTCTCCTGGAGTTTATATAAACACAACCCTTCACCAATAATCACGACATATTCCCAGCAACACATAGAGAGAGAGCCGAGACACGGAGATTCAAGTTTGACGAAGGATTCCTACGCGCGTGACAAGCAACGGAGTTCTAGATCTACTTTTCTTTTGTATTTTTCTTGGCGATACTCTTGGATGCTTTTGGAATTTGTTTTCTCAACTCTATTACTTTAGTATCCATATTATTCGAATCTTGTTCATTATCATGTTTTCATCAAATCCCATGGTGACGAGCGGTTCGATTATGAACTAATCGTTATCGTGAGATTCTAACGGATTTATTTATGGATTTTAGTAGTTAATTGTTTTAAAGATGTGTGTGTGATGGCTAATTGATATCCTAGTTTGGTTGTGCTTATTCTTCTTGGATGCGTAGCTAACATCTAAGATTGTTTGTTAATCTCTATTGAATGCGAAAGTGGATATAGAGGTTTAGAACTTGCCATGCTAGCATAGGTTTATGTATGTTTGTCATGCATGATTCGTAGGTGATTTTAACCATCTTACCTGCCCTATGTAATCTGAATGGATAACTTGCTCGTTAAACTATTATGTTTTCAAATCTTATAGACATATAGGGTCTAAGCATAATTGGTGTCTGCTTAACTTCTATCTATTTTGTGGATGTTTAAGTGGTTTGGTATACGTATACTGAAAGGTAGCGTGTACTGATTTCGTGTTATCCGATTAGTTATCACAACCGTCACATGCATTGATTAAAGACAAAAGACTCTAGATGAAGTACTTAATGAAGTTAGGATCCCATGTTTTCTCTGCATAAGTAATTCGATTCCAATTCTTGTTAGTTAATTAATTCTTAGTTTATTAAATTGTTCTCTAGTTAATTTTAGATAACCAAACCCTATCTTGTTAATTGTCTTAGCAGTGGATAAAAATCATACATTGTTGCATAGGTACATTAATTGAATTGAACACCTCATTAGGTCTCTGTGGGAACGAACTTGACTTATTCGTATATTACTTGTGACCACGTGCGCTTGCGTGATTTTGTGCTAACAAGTTTTTGGCGCCGCTGCCGGGGATCATCGGTGTTTTATTTTAGTTTATGTGCTTGTCATCAGTGGTCGTTAGAGTTCACTGACTCGGATTGTAGTTGTTTGTTCTGTGTGTTTCAGGTACTTGAACGTGTATGCGAACACGTTCTCAGACTCGTAAATTGGAAGAAGAAAGATTAAAGTTAGTAAAGATGGGAGACGTACCAGAAGGAGTAGCACCTGCAGCTAAGGCTTTGAAGGACTATTCTCAGCCAAAGATCAATGATATTCAGTCGAGTATTGTCAGGCCGGCTATTGCAGCTAATACCTTTGAAATCAAGCCTGGTACGATTCAGATGGTGCATAATTCAGTGCAGTTTGGGGGTGCTCCAACGGAAGATCCTAACATGCATATTAGGGATTTCATCGAGATTTGCGACACCTTCAAGACCAACGGAGTGTCGGAAGATGCCGTGAAGCTGAGACTTTTCCCATTTTCTCTGAGGGATAAGGCTAAGGGCTGGTTGTACTCTCTACCAGCAGGTTCTATTACTACATGGGAGGATCTTGCTCAAAAATTTCTCACCAAATTCTTTCCCATGGCGAAAACAGCTGCAATCAGGAATGCTCTTACTCAGTTTGCACAGCATTCTGGAGAAACTTTATGTGAAGCTTGGGAGCGCTACAAGGAGATGCTTAGGAAATGTCCTCATCATGGAATGCCTGATTGGATGGTGATCAATTGATTTTATAATGGTCTGGGAGCACAATCAAGACCAATGTTAGATGCAGCATCAGGTGGAGCTCTATGGGCTAAGAGCTACAAGGAAGCTTATGAGTTAATTGAGATGATGGCTGCGAATGAATATCAGAATCCTACTCAGAGATTATCACAAGGCAAAGTAGCAGGAGTTCTTGAAGTTGATGCAGCTACAGCTATAGCAGCCCAGTTGAAGGCTTTGACAATGAAGGTGGATTCTTTGACGAATTATGGAGTTCAGCAGGTGGCTAGTGTTTGTGAGCTTTGTGCGGGCGCACATGAGACGAATAATTGTGCCATATCTAGTGAGTCGGCGTAGTTTGTGAGCAACTTTCAGAGACCGTCACAGCCAGTTCCAGCCACCTATCATCCCAATAGCCGGAATCATCCTAATTTCAGCTGGAGCGACAATCAACAATCTCAGCAGCCTTATCAGCCATTCCAAGGTCAGCAATTTGGAGCAAAGCCTTACAATCCTCAGAATTTTCAGCAGCAGCAAGGGCAGAATTTTCAGCTACAGTATGCTCCTAGGCAACAATTTCAGCCACCAGGATTTCCGCAACAACCTCATGCTAGTGCGGGGCAGTCTTCGAATGAAAAATCTGAATTGAATGAGTTGAGAATGATAGTTAAAAGCCAGGCGGCATCGCTCAAGACTTTGGAGAATCAGATGGGGCAGTTGGCAAGTGCCTTACTCAGCAGAGCTCAGGGAACTCTTCCTAGCGATACGGAGCCTAATCCAGGAAAGACAGTTGTCCAAGAACATGTGAAAGCAGTTACCTTGAGATCGGGAAAGGTCACGGGCAATCAAAAATCAGCAGTTGAAGAAGAGGAAGAAATTCAGCAGCATCAGGTGGAACCTTCTAAGGAAAAGCCAATTTTTGATTTGGCAGCTAAGCAATTGGACGGTGAGGCTGAAAAGAGCAAAAATTCTGCTGACAAGTCTACTTCGGAGCAGACTATTTACCCACCTCCTCCATACCCAAAGAGGCTCCAGAAGAAGACTACAGAGAGTAACCAGATCTATCCTCCTCCTCCATATCCAAAGAGGCTACAGAAGCAGAATCTTGACACAAAATTCGCCAAATTTCTCGAGGTTTTCAAGAAGTTACACATCAACATACCTTTTGCAGAAGCTCTTGAACAGATGCCGAGCTATGCTAAGTTCATGAAGGGTATTTTATCTCGGAAGTTGAAACTCGAGGATTTGGACACCGTTGCTTTGACAGAGGAGTGTAGTGCAGTTCTACAGCAGAAATTGCCACCGAAGCTTAAAGATCCGGGAAGTTTTACCATACCTTGCACTATTGGCAATCAACTTTTCAGCAAATGCTTATGTGATTTGGGAGCGAGCATTAATCTAATGCCAATGTCTGTTTTTAAGCAACTTGGGTTGCCTGAGCCGAAACCAGTTAATATGACCTTACAGTTGGCTGATCGGTCGATCACATATCCAAGGGGTATAGTGGAGGATGTCTTGGTAAAGGTGGATAAGCTGATTTTTCCTGCTGATTTTGTTATTCTGGACTATGAGGAAGATAAGAAGATTCCTATCATCTTGGGAAGACCGTTCTTGGCTACAGGCCGAGCGTTGATCGATGTTCAGAAAGGAGAGCTCACAATGAGGGTGAGTAATCAAAAGGTCATCTTTAATGTGTTCAAGGCTATGAAATTTCCGACAGAGGAGGAAGAGTGTTTTAGCTTGAAGATGGTTGATACGGGTCAGAGAAAGGAGTTCGATCAGCTGTTGAGCAAAAATTCGGACATGCACAAGTTCGAGCATCACATCAGCGATTCCATTGACAATTCTTCCATTCGAGATCTTTCGAATGTCAAGCTTGGAAAACTTCCACCACATTTGAAGTATGTCCTTCTGAATGATGAGTTGGTGATTTTTAAAGAGTGTGAAGATAATGTGTTGAGAAGGTGGAACAAGGATGATGAGGTAAAAGAGTGTTCTTATCAATTGCCGGAGAAGCATAAACACCTTAGAGGTGTAAAGAAGAAAAAGAAAAAATCGATTGGTGGAAAAGTCAAGGTGAAGTTTGATTTGGAAAAGATGTGGGAAGAAAGCAAGAAGGTTATCAAACAATGGGTGAATGGTCCTTCTGTTAAGGACAATTCAAATGCGATCTTCGAGCCACCATGATTTGATTCACATTTGTCCGGCTAAATGACATTAACGACAGCGCTTCGTGGGAGGCAACCCATGTGTTAGGTATATTTCTACTATCTTTTTATTACCTTCAATGAGGACATTGAATATGTTAAGTTTGGGGGTGATGTATGGGTTTGTATAGTTAGTGTGTGTCTCATGTAGGATTCATATTGCATGTGTAGTTGTAGTTTATTCGTAGTTTTGCATGTTTCGTCATATAGAGCATTCTGTTTTGCATATTATTTGTTTATCTATCATGTGAGTCCATTTTAGTTGCATGCATATTTCATGATCCCGTAGGACTTGACTATTTCCGTTGGTGAGTCGATGTTGATTGGAGTGTGGTTGTGATGAATAGAGGGTTGATTAAGTTTCTAAGTATTGACTTGCATGCCAGAAACAAATTTATTTCATAAGTCTCATTGGTTGCTTTTGAATTTGATCAGACCATGCTTGTTTGGTGTTAGAATTTAACCACTTGTTTACATTTAGAATGTTGGCTAGATTCTTGAAAACGAAGGAGCACTTATGTATAAGTTTGGGGGAAATCAGGGATTTCATGCTAGTTGTAATAAAGGCTAGGCGTCAAATGGCTAGTAGCCGCTCATTGGTAAAAAATGAGTAGTCTAGGGTGGATGAGAAAAAAGGCAAAGAGCACTCATTCCGAAATTGTTGGAAAAAAAAAGGAAAAAAAGAGAGAAAAGTTGAAAAAGAAAAAAAAAGAGTTGTGTTTGTTTTGTGTTTATGCAGAATTGATCAGGGTGAGCTCTTTAGTACTCGAGCAAGTAAGTTCTTTGGGGACTTTGTGCCTAGTGACCTAAGACTTTTCCGGTCTGGGATCCGCTGACCTAAAGCTCGTTAAATGGGTATTATTGCAAAATCCTTCCGAGGACTCATCCATTGCACGGTCAAATAAGCATGTGTGTTGTGTGTAGTTGTTTTTGTGTAATAAAGCATGACTTCCTGTCTAACTCAGATGGACTGCGAAGGTGTCTCTTAAGAGTTCTTGTGTCTAGCGTTCATTCTGTTTGTAAGCTTGTGGTTGTTTTGGCTAAGAGTAGGTATGGTCTTGATTTAGTTTGGGAGTATATTGGTGAGCATCGCACACACGCACGTTTCTGTGTTTGTTTTGTTGGTCGATGAGAATTTGGTCGAGCTCTGTTTGGAAGACTGTGTTCTTTGAGATGTTGGCTCGTTGATTGGTTTTGGTTGGTTTGAAGGGATCGTTGCATTTTCATATTAGTTGCATACATGCATTGCATTGTTAGTTGCATGAGTAGATGGATTTTGTGGGTACATTCGCTATAGGCCCTCACGAGACCTTACTCGTCCACTAGGGCTGCCTAGGGGTTTAAAGGGCTTGTTGCATATGCCAAATGCAACCGTGATCACCTACGGAAGTGGTACTAGTTAGTTGTATATAGTTATGTTTATTTATGCTTGAGGACAAGCATCGGTTTAAGTTTGGGGGTGTGATAAGTGGATTTTATATCTACCTGGAACGCTTCATATCGGCTTAAATTGATGACTTGAACTCAAGTATGTGGTGTGTTTAATGTGTTTTCATTAAGTTTGGCAGAACCAAGAGTTGGAGGTTAATTTGATTAAAATTCGGATTTTCCGGGTAGGTTGCGCAGTCTTCACTGTTTTGGCCATATCTGGAGTTCTACAAGTCCGATTCTGACGATCTTACAGCTCACGCGAAGAGGACAACATTTTCTATAATTCTGAACAGTAACCTGGCGCGCGGGCGCGGACCAAACGCGCGGGCGCGCGGGCGAGGCAGAAACGGAGCGCGCGGGGGCATAGCAAACGCGCGGGCGCGCGCACGGGGGGAATTCAGGACGTGCGGGCGCGCGCCTAGGGCGCGGCCGCCTGGCAAAATTCTTGGAAATTTTTCTGATTTCGATTTTTAATTGGAAATATGGAAATATCTTGCTGAAAAAGTCTCCTGGAGTTTATATAAACACAACCCTTCACCAATAATCACGACATATTCCCAGCAACACATAGAGAGAGAGCCGAGACACGGAGATTCAAGTTTGACGAAGGATTCCTACGCGCGTGACAAGCAACGGAGTTCTAGATCTACTTTTCTTTTGTATTTTTCTTGGCGATACTCTTGGATGCTTTTGGAATTTGTTTTCTCAACTCTATTACTTTAGTATCCATATTATTCGAATCTTGTTCATTATCATGTTTTCATCAAATCCCATGGTGACGAGCGGTTCGATTATGAACTAATCGTTATCGTGAGATTCTAACGGATTTATTTATGGATTTTAGTAGTTAATTGTTTTAAAGATGTGTGTGTGATGGCTAATTGATATCCTAGTTTGGTTGTGCTTATTCTTCTTGGATGCGTAGCTAACATCTAAGATTGTTTGTTAATCTCTATTGAATGCGAAAGTGGATATAGAGGTTTAGAACTTGCCATGCTAGCATAGGTTTATGTATGTTTGTCATGCATGATTCGTAGGTGATTTTAACCATCTTACCTGCCCTATGTAATCTGAATGGATAACTTGCTCGTTAAACTATTATGTTTTCAAATCTTATAGACATATAGGGTCTAAGCATAATTGGTGTCTGCTTAACTTCTATCTATTTTGTGGATGTTTAAGTGGTTTGGTATACGTATACTGAAAGGTAGCGTGTACTGATTTCGTGTTATCCGATTAGTTATCACAACCGTCACATGCATTGATTAAAGACAAAAGACTCTAGATGAAGTACTTAATGAAGTTAGGATCCCATGTTTTCTCTGCATAAGTAATTCGATTCCAATTCTTGTTAGTTAATTAATTCTTAGTTTATTAAATTGTTCTCTAGTTAATTTTAGATAACCAAACCCTATCTTGTTAATTGTCTTAGCAGTGGATAAAAATCATACATTGTTGCATAGGTACATTAATTGAATTGAACACCTCATTAGGTCTCTGTGGGAACGAACTTGACTTATTCGTATATTACTTGTGACCACGTGCGCTTGCGTGATTTTGTGCTAACACGAAGCTGGAGAATAGCAAGGGAAGCTGGCCAGAGGAGTTGCCCATGGTACTTTGGTCTTACAATACAACTCCAAGAACCACGACAGGGGAATCTCCCTTCATGCTCACTTATGGTTCAGAGGCTATGGCTCCGATGGAGATAGATACATGTTCATTTAGACGTGATAATTTTGATGAAGAGGCAAATCAGGTCAATCAGAGGATTTATCTAGACTTGTTGGAAGAAGAAAGAGAAAACTCTCAGGTCAAGCTTGCAGCTTACCAGCAGAGGGCAGCAAGGTTCTACAACAGCAAGGTGAAAGTTCGATCTTTTAAAGTTGGTGACTTGGTTCTCAGAAAGGTTATGACAAATACCAAGGTAGCAGCTCATGGGGTTTTTTGAGCGAATTGGGAAGTTCCTTACAAGGTCAGAGTTGTTCTTTGGGGATGAGCATATTACCTGCCAGACTTGGATGAAAAACCAATTCCAAAAGCTTGGAATGTCATCCACTTGAAGAAATATTACCAATAAGAGAGCCATTGAGCCTCTTGCAGTTCTTGAAACTAGCAATAAATAAATTTATTCCTAGTCTCGGGGGGTAGTAGTTATACACTTCCCTGAGCTAGTGATTTCATTATTTTTATTTCAAATTTTTAGGCTATGAGCCTTGATATCGGCAATGCCGAAGCCAATTTATTTCCAGTACTCATCGTGCTATAAGCCGCGAGGGCGTTTTTTTTTTCAAGTTATCAAATTTCAAAACTTTTTAAAGTTAGTTCTAAGGATGAATCTGTTCATTCTCTTTATTATCTGATGATTGTTATGTTATTATTAAATGATGAGGATGCTAATAAGAATGTATATGTTTTACATAAATTAGCTGTATGACACAAACAGGTTTGTTGCGCCAGGCATGTTGTCACGCCAAACATTTTGATGTTACTAGTATAAACATGCACATGATAAATATGTACTAGAAAGGATATGCAAGGTGTGAAAATCACCCTTTAAGGGTGTTAAAAGTAAAATAAATCAAAGTTAGGGTTACAGCTTTGAAAAGTCATATGACTTGCAGATCAAAAGTTTTAAATTTTAAAATAAAACTGAAATCAGGCTTCATTATTTTCAACATTTTCTGTGTTGGCAGCATTTGAAGCACCCGCGTCAATAGTGGCATTTTCCACATCATCCATGGTTGTGACTTTTTCAGGATTAGCGTCCTCAGCATTTTGGCGCGCCAAATCTGCTGTTTCTGCAACCACAACTTCTTCAAGTGCTACTCTCTTTTCAGCAATAACTTTGGCTTCTTTCCGAAAGAGGTCAGTTATGAAATCAGCAATTCCCGCGCCAAATTTGGGGCGCCAATTATACTCAGGCTCGCCAGCAAGAAAAGTAATGCAATAAGCCTTGATTCCGTCATCAAATGACTCTTTGGCTAGCTTGTCCTTTTCATCCTGCCATCCTGAAGATTTTTCTGTTTTGAGCTCTTCAGCCTCAAGCTGTAGGCTGGTAATTTTCTTTTCAAGAGTTTTGATGAAAGTCTCTTTGTCCTTTACGGTCTTATCCTGGCTTGCCAAGTCCGACTAAAGGTTGAAGATGGTCGAATTGGTCGTTTTCTTCTCAGACTCAAGCTTATTTACTTTGGTATTGAGAGATTTTGTATCAGTTTTCAGGCTACCAACTTTAGCTTCAAGATCCTTCATAAGTTTCAGAACTTCTTCCTTATTCTTTTCATGTTCAGCATTGAACATGAGCAATTCCAATGAAGCTCGGGTGGCAGATTTTTGTTTTTCTTTGTCCAACTTGCCCATCCATCTTTTAAATTCAACCTCGTTGATGTTAGAGTCCCCAAGATGGCCAAAAGCGTTGAAAACTCTGAGGGAAGAACATTTTGGCGCGCTAGAATCCATTGCCGTCTCAGTTTGATTAGGTTGAATGTCTTTCCCAGTATTTCCACCTTTTCCAGTGTTTAGTTTTTTGATAGGAGGAGGTTGAGAGTCTGGAATGCTGTCCTGAGTTTTGTTTTTTTTGGCAGCATGTTTTTTACTTGAAACTGAGATGGTAGTAGTTGATGCTTTCTGCTGAGCAGAATAAGTACTCATTGGCGCGCCAAACATATTAGGGACTCCAGTCATATCTGCATAATACAAAGTTTTAGGCATGTTGAATAAGTTAATAAACTAGGATGACAGATACAAGGGAAAACAAGAGTACCTAAAGCATTCAGGAATTGTTATCATATTGACGTGTTAAAACATGAATGAACAAATGATAAATAACATAGTAGGTTAGGGAAGAAAAATGTATTGGCGTGCCAAAGTGTAATCCTTACCTTCTTCATCGCTACTAATGGCTATCTTTTTGCCTTTGATTTTCTTTGTTTTCTTTTTTGGGGAAGAATCAGAAATACCCGCCAAAGGAGAAAGGAACTTGTGTTTTTTCAAATTGTCAAGGGTTACCAAGGAATAAAGTTTCCTTCCAGACTCTAACAATCCTAAAACTGTTGAGCATTGTGTAGAAAGAGGAGGTTGGAGTGAAGTTTTTGGTTGTTTCACTAAAAGATAAAGGAAGGCATGCTAAAATAAGTGACTAATATAAAGAAAGAAGACATAATAAAAGTTGAGGCGCCAATGTTCAATTGGCGCGCCAACGGAAAAATGATTATACTTACCACCAACTTTAAATTCAATTGGCTGTCTGGCAGTATCGTAGAGATAAAAGAACCTCTCTTTCCAATCCTTGATATTGCTAATTTTTCCATCGTTGATATCTTTGCCCATGTGATACCTCCAAGCAACCAGGAAATAATAACCAGGGATATTGGATTGAAGGCTAAAGAACCAACTTATTTCTGGCATAGTTGGTTCAGGATATTCAAGTTTAGCATATATCATATAGAGTCTGAGGGCCATTCTGTAACTATTAGGAGATAACTGGATGAGTGCAAGATTATACCACTCAACTACTTGGAGCAACCAAGGGTGAAGTGGCGTGCCAATTCCTAAAAGAATGTGCCTATCTGTGACTACAGCTCTGGGAACTTTAATATTTCCTATGTCAAATCTATGAGGGCGCATGTCTTCATGAGGCTTGGCGAATTTTCCATCTTGGGCATAAAACTTCATAACCTTCTTGATATCTTTTAAAGGAATGGTAGAAGACATGTTAACACATGCAAATACTCCTGCATCTTTTCTGACTTGATCAATTTCCTTCTTTGACAACACCCCATGTTGGGACCAATCAACATCTTCATCTTGTGTTTTTAAAGGAAAAGGAAGAGTTTCATCGGGTGAAGATTCAGGAGAGGAAAATTGGTCCTCCTCTTGAATGTCCTCAGTTGTTGGCGCGCCAACATCTATACTCTCGAACTTCTCAGAATCTTCTATCAATTCATCCACAATGGAAAGATTGGCTTGGATTTCATCTAACAACTCATCTTCATAGTCACTTTCCTCTACGACAATTTTCCTTATTTTCCTCTTACTGGTTGTATGACATGAAATAGAAGGATTGATAAGTGGGTATTTTATTCACTTAAAACGTTTCCGTATGGTTTAAAACGATTGTTTGTACTCGAGTTGTGGTATTTTTGATCTCTTTTAAGGGTATTGTGCAGGTATATTTATCACAGGTGTACTAGGAATGAAGCGGAGCAATCGGAATGCAATTTGGAGCTAAAACGAAGAAAATGGAAAAATTCGTCTTCCTGGACAAAAGGCACGGCGCGGCAGCGCCGTGTTTGAGCTTGTCTATGGCGCGGCAGCGCCGCTGGAAAAAGGAGCAGTAATTATCTGGCGCGGCAGCGCCGCTATCCTATACAATCGTGGCGCGGCAGCGCCAGTCTGTCTGACGAAATTTCCTGTTTTGAACCCGATTTGCTGATTTTTCGAGTTGAAGTCAAATTACAATTCAGTACGACTTGTTTGCACCTGGAGGCATATATAAAGAGAAGAAAACCCTAGAGAACGGAGAGACACATACCACATATTATATACGGAGTTTTAAAGCACGAAGAAGCAAGGAAGAAGATAGTGTTCAATTTATTCTTGTATTCTTTCTAGCTTGTGGATGTTTGGTTTGGTGGATTCTTTAGAACCTTTGATAATTATTCCAATATTGATTCGTTTCCTTCAATCATGTTTACATTAGAACCCATGGTGACGATTAGTTTGATTATGAACTAACTCGTTGTCATGGGGTTTTAGCGGATTTATTCATGAAGTTTATTTGTTGAATTTTCTCGATGCCTATAGTGTGATTGATGCGATATCCTATCATGGTTGTTTTAATTCGTTATAGGAGAGTAGCTAACTCCTGTAATTGTGTGTTAATTCTTATTGAAGCGAAAGTGGATTTAAGAATTTAGAACTTGCCATGCTAGCATAGGTTTATGCGTGAGAATATCATTCATAATTAATGTCGTAACTCTAACCGTTTTATGACGACTATGTGATCAATTGAATGCTTGTACTTCAACCATTATGTTTTCAATCTTTATAGACATATATGGACTAAGCATAATTGGGAGACTAAGTGATTTCTATCTTTATTGTGGATATTATTTAGGATGGTATTTGTGCAACGGAAGTTGGTTTATATCAGTTCCGTATGGTTTAAAACGATTGTTTGTACTCGAGTTGTGGTATTTTTGATCTCTTTTAAGGGTATTGTGCAGGTATATTTATCACAGGTGTACTAGGAATGAAGCGGAGCAATCGGAATGCAATTTGGAGCTAAAACGAAGAAAATGGAAAAATTCGTCTTCCTGGACAGAAGGCACGGCGCGGCAGCGCCGTGTTTGAGCTTGTCTATGGCGCGGCAGCGCCGCTGGAAAAAGGAGCAGTAATTATCTGGCGCGGCAGCGCCGCTATTCTATACAATCGTGGCGCGGCAGCGCCAGTCTGTCTGACGAAATTTCCTGTTTTGAACCCGATTTGCTGATTTTTCGAGTTGAAGTCAAATTACAATTCAGTACGACTTGTTTGCACCTGGAGGCATATATAAAGAGAAGAAAACCCTAGAGAACGGAGAGACACATACCACATATTATATACGGAGTTTTAAAGCACGAAGAAGCAAGGAAGAAGATAGTGTTCAATTTATTCTTGTATTCTTTCTAGCTTGTGGATGTTTGGTTTGGGTGTATTCTTTAGAACCTTTGATAATTATTCCAATATTGATTCGTTTCCTTCAATCATGTTTACATTAGAACCCATGGTGACGATTAGTTTGATTATGAACTAACTCGTTGTCATGGGGTTTTAGCGGATTTATTCATGAAGTTTATTTGTTGAATTTTCTCGATGCCTATAGTGTGATTGATGCGATATCCTATCATGGTTGTTTTAATTCGTTATAGGAGAGTAGCTAACTCCTGTAATTGTGTGTTAATTCTTATTGAAGCGAAAGTGGATTTAAGAATTTAGAACTTGCCATGCTAGCATAGGTTTATGCGTGAGAATATCATTCATAATTAATGTCGTAACTCTAACCGTTTTATGACGACTATGTGATCAATTGAATGCTTGTACTTCAACCATTATGTTTTCAATCTTTATAGACATATATGGACTAAGCATAATTGGGAGACTAAGTGATTTCTATCTTTATTGTGGATATTATTTAGGATGGTATTTGTGCAACGGAAGTTGGTTTATATCAGTTTTGTGTGTTCGATCAGGTATTAATAAATCACATGAAAGGGCTAGAGAATTGAAGACTATAGATGGATTGTTTAATGAAGTTAAAATTCCATGTTTTATTTGCATAAGTAATTCGACATAAATCTCAGTTCAAGTAGTTGATAATTAGTTATAATTCTTAGATTAATTATAGTGATAACAAAAATCCACTTTGTTATTTGTTTTAGCATCGAATAATAATCATACATTGGTGAGTGAATTACTAGACAAACAACGAGTCCCTGTAGGAACGAACCTTATTTGCTATCCGTATTACTTGAGATCACGTGCACTTGCGTGTTGAGTTTGGTCGTAACAAGTTTTTGGCGCCGCTGCCGGGGATTTCGGTTTTATTTGTTTAGTTTCAGTATTTACCATCAGTGGTCATTAAAGTTCGGTGACTAGGACGTTCTCACCAAATTTTCTTGTTGGTGAATTTCAGGTACGTATTGAGAGTGTATGCGTACACGAGCTCGAGCACGTAGAGAAGAATTAGCAAGAAGAGAAGAACTAGCACGAAGGAAACTTGACTTTGAGAACATTAGTGTAGAAAACAATCGTGAATCAAAAGAAGATATGGCAGATGAAGCACAACCAGCGAAGGCTTTGAGTGAATTTTCTCAGCCAAAAGTGGAGGACATTCATACCAGCATTGTTCGTCCAGCTATTGGGGCAAATAATTTCGAGCTTAAGCCAAACATCATTCAGATGATTCAGAATACGGTTCAGTTTGGGGGTAGTCCTGCTGAAGATCCCAATGCTCATATTAGGGACTTTCTTGAGATCTGTGATACCTTCAAATTCAACGGAGTTACAGATGACGCAATCAGATTGAGGCTATTTCTCTTCTCTCTTAGGGATAAAGCCAAGAGTTGGTTACATTCCATGCCATCAGGTTCTATTAAAACATGGGCAGATTGTGCTAAAAAATTCTTGACGAAGTATTTCTCCATGGCGAAGACAGCAGCTTTTAGGAATTCTATTTCTCAGTTTGCTCAGCAACCCCAGGAATCTTTGGGGGAAGCTTGGGAAAGGTATAAGGAGATTTTGGCACGTTGTCCTCATCATGGGATGCCGGATTGGATGGTAATCAGCAATTTCTATAACGGATTGGGAGCTCAGTCAAGGCCTATGCTTGATGCAGCTTCTGAAGGAGCACTGTGGGCAAAAAGCTATGAGGATGCCTATAATCTTATCGAGATGATGGCGGCCAATGAGTTTCAGAATCCTACTCAACGCTTGCCACCTGCTAAAGTGGCTGGAGTTCTTGAATTGGATGCAGCTACTGCTATTGCTGCTCAACTCAAAGCGTTGACAATGAAGGTAGATTCCCTTTCTAATCTTGGGACTAACCAGGTTGCTATGGTGTGTGAATTGTGTCCAGGGGCTCATGACACGAATCTGTGTGCTATCTCAGCTGAATCAGCACAGTTTGTTAGTAACTTTCAGAGAACTCAGCAACCAGCACCTAATGTGTATCATCCCAACAATCGGAATCATCCTAATTTCAGTTGGAGCAACAATCAGGGTGGTGTTCAGCAACCACAAAATCAGCAGTTCAATGCAAGGCCATATAATCAGAATTATCAACCACCACCTTATGCTCCAAGGCAACCATTCATTCCACCGGGATTTCAACCATCTCAAGGGAATTCATTGAATCAGTCTGAGAAGTCTGAATTGGAAGAGCTTCGAATGATGTACAAGAGTCAGGCGGTGTCGTTGAAAACTTTAGAGAATCAGATTGGGCAACTAGCCAATGCATTGTTGAACCGTCAACCAGGAACGCTTCCGAGTGACACAGAGATGAATCCAGGCAAGAAAGATCACAAGGAACAGGTCCAGGCAGTAAACTTACGATCGGGGAAGATTCTACAAGGTCAGAACGAAGAAAATTCAGCCGAGGAAAAAAATGAAATTTCTGATCAGAATGTTCGGCGCGGCAGCGCCGCTCCCCAGTATAAAAACGGCGTGGCAGCGCCGGCCCTTCTGGAAGAAAAAGATAATTTTGACGCTGGGGTCGATTCTGTTCCTGAGTTGGTACCTAATGCTACTCTCTCGACTCATGTAACTGGGAAGAGTGATAATTCTCAGAAAGTAGTAGAAGAAAAGGTGTTTCCACCTCCTCCATTCCCAAAACGAGTTCAAAGGCAAAAGTTTGACAAGCAGTTTGCTAAGTTCTTGGATGTCTTCAAGAAGCTTCAGATTAACATACCATTTGCAGAGGCTCTTGAGCAAATGCCGAGCTATGCGAAGTTTATGAAAGGCATTCTTTCGAAGAAATTGAAACTTGAGGAGCTAGAGACAGTTGCATTGACGGAAGAATGTAGTGCCATCTTGCAACAAAAGTTGCCACCTAAGTTGAAGGACCCTGGAAGCTTTACCATACCATGTACTATTGGAAATCTCTCATTTAGCAAATGCTTGTGTGATTTGGGTGCAAGTATTAATCTCATGCCCTTATCAGTTTTCATGCAACTTGGTCTTCCAGAACCAAAGCCAACTACTATGACTCTGCAACTTGCGGACCGTTCAGTTACTTATCCTCGAGGAATAGTTGAGGATGTTTTGGTGAAGGTCGACAAGCTTATCTTCCCAGCCGACTTTGTTATTCTTGACTTTGAGGAAGACAAGAAGATCCCTATCATCTTGGGACGACCATTCTTGGCTACAGGTCGGACTCTTATTGATGTCCAAAAGGGAGAACTCACAATGAGGGTGAGTAATCAAAAGGTCATCTTTAATGTGTTCAAGGCTATGAAATTTCCGACAGAGGAGGAAGAGTGTTTTAGCTTGAATATGGTTGATACGGGTCAGAGAAAGGAGTTCGATCAGCTGTTGAGCAAAAATTCGGACATGCACAAGTTCGAGCATCACATCAGTGATTCCATTGACAATTCTTCCATTCGAGATCTTTCGAATGTCAAGCTTGGAAAACTTCCACCACATTTGAAGTATGTCCTTCTGAATGATGAGTTGGTGATTTTTAAAGAGTGTGAAGATAATGTGTTGAGAAGGTGGAACAAGGATGATGAGGTAAAAGAGTGTTCTTATCAATCGACGGAGAAGCATAAACACCTTAGAGGTGTAAAGAAGAAATAGAAAAAATCGATTGGTGGAAAAGTCAAGGTGAAGTTTGATTTGGAAAAGATGTGGGAAGAAAGCAAGAAGGTTATCAAACAAAGGGTGAATGGTCCTTCTGCTAAGGACAAGTCAAATGCGATCTTCGAGCCACCATGATTTGATTCACATTTGTCCGGCTAAATGACATTAACGACAGCGCTTCGTGGGAGGCAACCCATGTGTTAGGTATGTTTCTACTATCTTTTTTATTACCTTCAATGAGGACATTGAATATGTTAAGTTTGGGGGTGATGTATGGGTTTGTATAGTTAGTGTGTGTCTCATGTAGGATTCATATTGCATGTGTAGTTGTAGTTTATTCGTAGTTTTGCATGTTCATGTCATATAGGGCATTCTGTTTGCATAGTTTTTATTTATCATGTGAGTCCATTTTAGTTGCATGCATATTTCATGATCCCGTAGGACTTGACTATTTTCGTTGGTGAGTCGATGTTGATTGGAGTGTGGTTGTGATGAATAGAGGGTTGATTAAGTTTCTAAGTATTGACTTGCATGCCAGAAACAAATCTATTTCATAAGTCTCATTGGTTGCTTTTGAATTTGATCAGACCATGCTTGTTTGGTGTTAGAATTTAACCACTGGTTTACATTTAGAATGTTGGCTAGATTCTTGAAAACGAAGGAGCACTTATGTATAAGTTTGGGGGAAACCAGGGATTTCATGCTAGTTGTAATAAAGGCTAGGCGTCAAATGGCTAGTAGCCGGCTCATTGGTAAAAAATGAGTAGTCTAGGGTGGGATGAGAAAAAGGCAAAGAGCACTCATTCCGAAATTGTTGAAAAAAAAAAAAGAAGAAAAGTTGAAAAAGAAAAAGAAGAGAAAAGAAGAGTTGTTTTTATGCAGAATTGATCAGGTTGAGCTCTTTAGTACTCGAGCAAGTAAGTTCTTTGGGGACTTTGTGCCTAGTGACCTAAGACTTTTCCGGTCTGGGATCCGCTAACCTAACGCTCGCTACATGGGTATTATTGTATAAGCCTTTTGGGGGTCTCATCCATTGCACGGTCAAATAAGCATGTGTGTTGTGCGTAGTTGTTTTTGTGTAATAAAGCATGAATTCCTGTCTAACTCAGATGGACTGCGAAGGTGTCTCTTAAGAGTTCTTGTGTCTAGCGTTCATTCTGTTTGTAAGCTTGTGGTTGTTTTGGCTAAGAGTAGGTATGGTCTTGATTTAGTTTGGGAGTATATTGGTGAGCATCGCACACACGCACGTTTCTGTGTTTGTCTTGTTGGTCGATGGGAATTTGGTCGAACTCTGTTTGGAAGACTGTGTTCTTTGAGATGTTGGCTCGTTGATTGGTTTTGGTTGGTTTGAAGGGATCGTTGCATTTTCATATAGTTGCATACATGTAGTTAGTTGCATTTGTAGTTGCATTGTTAGATGGATTTTGTGGGTACATTCACTATAGGCCCTCACGAGACCTTACTCGTCCACTAGGGCTGCCTAGGGGTTTAAAGGGCTTGTTGCATATGCCAAATGCAACCGTGATCACCTACGGAAGTGGTACTAGTTAGTTGTAATAAATTGTTTGTTTATGCTCGAGGACGAGCATCGGTTTAAGTTTGGGGGTGTGATAAGTGGGTATTTTATTCACTTAAAACGTTTCCGTATGGTTTAAAACGATTGTTTGTACTCGAGTTGTGGTATTTTTGATCTCTTTTAAGGGTATTGTGCAGGTATATTTATCACAGGTGTACTAGGAATGAAGCGGAGCAATCGGAATGCAATTTGGAGCTAAAACGAAGAAAATGGAAAAATTCGTCTTCCTGGACAAAAGGCACGGCGCGGCAGCGCCGTGTTTGAGCTTGTCTATGGCGCGGCAGCGCCGCTGGAAAAAGGAGCAGTAATTATCTGGCGCGGCAGCGCCGCTATCCTATACAATCGTGGCGCGGCAGCGCCAGTCTGTCTGACGAAATTTCCTGTTTTGAACCCGATTTGCTGATTTTTCGAGTTGAAGTCAAATTACAATTCAGTACGACTTGTTTGCACCTGGAGGCATATATAAAGAGAAGAAAACCCTAGAGAACGGAGAGACACATACCACATATTATATACGGAGTTTTAAAGCACGAAGAAGCAAGGAAGAAGATAGTGTTCAATTTATTCTTGTATTCTTTCTAGCTTGTGGATGTTTGGTTTGGGTGTATTCTTTAGAACCTTTGATAATTATTCCAATATTGATTCGTTTCCTTCAATCATGTTTACATTAGAACCCATGGTGACGATTAGTTTGATTATGAACTAACTCGTTGTCATGGGGTTTTAGCGGATTTATTCATGAAGTTTATTTGTTGAATTTTCTCGATGCCTATAGTGTGATTGATGCGATATCCTATCATGGTTGTTTTAATTCGTTATAGGAGAGTAGCTAACTCCTGTAATTGTGTGTTAATTCTTATTGAAGCGAAAGTGGATTTAAGAATTTAGAACTTGCCATGCTAGCATAGGTTTATGCGTGAGAATATCATTCATAATTAATGTCGTAACTCTAACCGTTTTATGACGACTATGTGATCAATTGAATGCTTGTACTTCAACCATTATGTTTTCAATCTTTATAGACATATATGGACTAAGCATAATTGGGAGACTAAGTGATTTCTATCTTTATTGTGGATATTATTTAGGATGGTATTTGTGCAACGGAAGTTGGTTTATATCAGTTTTGTGTGTTCGATCAGGTATTAATAAATCACATGAAAGGGCTAGAGAATTGAAGACTATAGATGGATTGTTTAATGAAGTTAAAATTCCATGTTTTATTTGCATAAGTAATTCGACATAAATCTCAGTTCAAGTAGTTGATAATTAGTTATAATTCTTAGATTAATTATAGTGATAACAAAAATCCACTTTGTTATTTGTTTTAGCATCGAATAATAATCATACATTGGTGAGTGAATTACTAGACAAACAACGAGTCCCTGTAGGAACGAACCTTATTTGCTATCTGTATTACTTGAGATCATGTGCACTTGCGTGTTGAGTTTGGTCGTAACAAGGATTCACAGGAGGTGGTTCAGCCCAATTTCATATTCGCCCAATTTTCATATTCGGAGTCATAGTCATCTGGACGAGGAATATGAGTTGGATTTGTTACATTTTCAACAGGCGGGGTTGAAGAATGGGTTTTCTTTATACAAATCAAGTAGGCACGCCAAATATTGAGGCTTTGTACTTGAAGATTGCTATGGTGGATAAGTGAAAGGAGTAGATAATAAACCAATTCTCCTGTTAAATTCTATGAAAGGATGAAAAGGTGAAGTTGAAGGTGTGTTCCCCCACTTAGCCAGCTGCAAAGCCAAAACATGAAAACTATAAACAGGGGAACCCACCTCCAAGAAATAAAAAAGACTTAGGTATTGCCGCGCCAATATATCTATTGATGCGCCAATTGTGAACACATCTTACAAAGACGGTACTTGCCTAAAAGGTTGGCAAATTTAAAGGTACTTATGACCAAGATAGATGCAAATCATTTCCGCGTCGATAATAAATGGTGCGCCAAGGATGCAGCAATCAGTACAATACAGAAACACAATTGCGTAAGGATGTTTGAAGAAAAACAGATCAAATGCATATACTTACAATCATATCTTTAAGTTAAGACGAAGAACACGAAAAGTAAAAAACTTAAAACACTTAGATTTAACAGAACATACGGTGAAAATCAACAAGAAAGGGCTCAAAACGTACCTTGAGTAGCAAAGATGAATGGGTTGCTATCAATTTGATGAGTGACGAAGGTTTGAAGTTGATTTGTACGAAAAAATGATTGAACTCCTTGAGAGTGTTCTTGAAGAGAGAGAGATAAAAAGGTAAAAGTGAAAAAGAGGGAAAGACAGGGTTTAAATACTCACAGAAAAATACCGTATAAAATACTTGTATATTTGTAAAAATACAAGTAGAGTACGGGAAAAGGTTTTATTTGTTTGAATTTAGAGGAATCTATAGAAGTTTTGGAGTGTTAAAACAGAAGGAAGACATAGATATTCAGTTGAAGCGCCAACACTGAGTTGAAGCGCCAACGCTGGGTTGGAGCGCCAATATTGAGGAACAACTTTATAAATTTTTAGTTTGTTTTATGAAAGCCTCTTTATATTTTTTAAATATAATAGAGGATTGTGGGGTAGTTGTTACACCCAAAATTTATACAAGGAGAGAATTGACTATTTGAAGATGGTCAACTACTAGGATGACATGATTACAGGGGTATATTAATATGAATGATAGATGAATGTAGCAGGAGGTGAACTTGGAGCTCCAAAACAGGAGCATGTATGAGTTGGAACGCCAACCATGGGCAGGACCAAGGTTGGAGCGCCAACCTGGGGCGAACCACAAGCTGGCGCGCCAACATGCTGAAGAGGACCAAGTTGGGGCGCCAACTTAGAGATACCATGAAGAAGAAATAGATCATCATTTAATGGCTAGCATGTATTGAAGATTTATAGAAGACTACAAGATGAAGAACAAACATTACTGAAGGCCTGATTCTGTATTCTAATAAGTTATCCTTGTTGGGGAATCAAGGTGTGATTAAGCCTGTCTATGCACTTAAAGGGTCTATTCTTGTATTCTAGCAAGTTATCCTTGTTGAGGGGGTTAAGATACGCCTGGTATGACGATAAAATTTTGAGAACTTGCCATGTAGTCTGACTGGTTAGCCTCATCGGGGGGTAAAGATTAGCTTGTGCATTTGAAGTAAGGCATGAGTTGTCCTTGCAACTAAATGACCGATGTGGTAGTTGGTAGCGGTTGATGTTAGCTCCGGAAGTTAGGGCTAATGTTGTATCCGTGAAGGCACAGTCATAGATGAGCCTTGGGGTCATTGGGCTAGACTTCATCGTATAGGTTCTTTTTAGTGGGCTTGGATATACATTTCATAATGAGTTGAGAGTTCTAGTCCGATATGGACTATGCTTGATGCTTATCACCAAGGAGACCTATCTCTAGCAGACTTAGGATCCTTGTTCTATTAGAACTACGTGAAGATTGATCCCTATAAATATATAGGGTACGTAGGCACATTAAAGGGGTTGGACGTTGAGAGCTAAGAGAGACCACCACCACTCCTTTGATCTCAGCTTCTTATAAACACAATCACCACTATTCTCCAGCGACTGTTCTGTCATCAAACCACCATCATAGATCTTAATTCCGGCGTGTAACCTCAAATTTTGTTATAAAAAATTCCTCCGTTAACAATAGGTTATTCATTTACGTGGCAAAAATAGTCGTCAATGGATTGATGAGATCCCTGACCTTGTCCTGGCTTCTCTACCATGGTTTAGTCTTTTTAATGCAGTTGGATTGATTATTTTTCATGTTACAACTTCAAATTACTCAGTGTTATGTCTTGAACTAGTTGAGTCAGTAGTGCATAATCAGGAATTCAGGATACGATCCTTCAAAATGTGAAAAAGCTTGGTTTACATTTCATGAATGTCGAAATGTTATTACGGACCCCTGGACTCAGGGTTCACAAATGCACATTAAGGATTGCAATTATGGACTTAATTTTTTTAAAATCGCTTAGAGATGAGTCTTCGGTGGAAAGTAGAAAGTTTTAATTACAAAACTTCCTCTGGTTAAATTAGTAAAATACTTTATGTCGTGTTAAACATGACTTCATAACCCGGACATTAACACGAAAATCATGTTCGCTTGAATAAAATGAAATGAAATTTATGCTCATGGTGGATTCCAATCCTTTAAGCAAAGGTCTTAGCGTTTTAGAATTTTAATTCAAGTCATAAATGCAACGCTAACACTAAAAAAATATTTTTCCTTTGAATAAAACAAAATGAAATTTATAATTTATGCTCATGGTGGACCCAAATCCTTTAAGTAAAGGTCTTAGCGTTTTAATAATTTTGTTCAAGTCATTATTAAGTTATCAAAGTCATCCATGTTATATAAAATATGTAAAGAAATTAGAGGGAGCTATATAGAAAAGATTAGATCATCATATTATTCATACCACAAGGTAATGTACATGTTAGCCTTTATATAGGCTATCTAATCATAGGTTACAAGAAAGGTGAAAAGCCAAAGTTTGTATGTTATAATGTGGTGAAAAGGCAAAGGCCAATGGACAACTTGAAAGTCAAGAGTCAGACAATAATATATCACAACACTACCCCTTGGATGACTCGTACGAACATCATGCCTCATTAAAACCTTACTAGGAAAAACCCTGTGGGAAAAACCCTAGTGAAGGAAAAAGAGTACATGTGTTGCACATAATGTAATATAAAAAAGGTATCATGTCTCCCCCTCATTTCAATATATTTCGAATTTTACGCATTCCAATCTTGTGTACCAATTTCTCGAAGGAAGATGTAGGAAGCGCTTTTGTGAATAAATCTGCGGGATTTTCACATGAGCGGATCTGACAAACATCGATTTCTCCCCTTTGCTGAAGTTCATGGGTGAAAAAGAACTTTGGATCAATGTGCTTCGTCCTATCTCCTTTAATATAACCTTCTCGCGTATGAGTGATACATGCTTCGTTATCTTCAAATAGAACAGTAGGACTTCCCTTATTGACTGAAAGACCACATGAATCTCGAATATGATGGACCAAAGACCTTAGCCACACGCATTCTCGACTGGCTTCATGAAGTGCTAACAATTCAGCATGATTCGAAGATGTTGCTGCAAGAGTCTATTTTGTAGACCGCCAAGATATCGCGGTATCACCATATGTGAATATGTATCCTGTTTGTGATCTTCCTTTGTGAGGATCATATCGATATCCTGCATCTGCATAACCAACTAATTCCACTCGTGAGTCTTTAGAATAAAACAAACCCATATCCATTGTTCCTCGAAGATATCTAAATATTTGTTTCACACCAGTCCAATGTCTTCGAGTTGGAGCACAACTATGTCTTGCCAATAAATTAACAGAAAATGAAATATCAGGACGTGTGCAATTGGAAAGATATATTAGTGCACCAATAGCACTAAGGTATGGTACTTCAGGACCAAGAAGTTCTTCTCCCTTTTCTCTTGGGCGAAATGGATCCTTTTTCTTTTCAAGTGAGCGAACAACCATGGGTGTACTCACACGATATGCTTTATCCATTATAAATCTTTTAAGGATCTTTCAATATATGATGATTGGTGGACAAAGATTCCTTTAGGTAAATGTTCAACCTGAAAACCAAGGCAAAGCTTCGTTTGGCCTAAATCTTTCATTTCAAATTCTCTTTTCAAATATTCAATCGTCTCATGAAGTTCATCTAGGGTCCCAATGATATTAAAATCATCAACATAAACTTCAATGATAGTAAACCCCATATTTGTCCTTTTAATAAAAACACATGAACAAATCACATTATTAACATAACCATTTTTCAAAAGGTACTCACTGAGACGATTATACCACATTCGACCTGATTGTTTCAACCCATACAATGATCTTCGTAACTTAATTGAGTAAATATCTCGGGGTCTTGAACTACATGCTTCAGGCATTTTTAATCCATCATGGATTTTCATGTAAATGTCATTATCTAGTGACCCATACAAGTAAGCAGTCACAACATCCATTAAATTCATGTGGAGCCCTTCCAAAATTGATAAACTGAGTAAAAATCTGAATGTTGTTGCATCCATTACCGGGGAATAAGTCTCTTCATAATCAATTCCCGGTCTTTGTGAGAATCCTTGTGCAACAAGGCGCGCCTTGCATCTCACAACTTCATTTTTCTCATTTCTTTTGCGCACAAATACCCATCTATATCCAACGGGTTTCATACCTGCAGGTGTTTGGACAATAGGTCCAAAAACTTGTCGTTTTTCAAGTGATTTCAATTCTGTCTCAATTGCATCTTTCCACTTTAGCCAATCATTTCTTCTTTTACATTCATAGATCGGTCTAGGTTCATGATCCTCTATTTCTTCAGAAATGTCAAGAGCAACTGCATATGCAAATATTTCATCCATGACAATTTCTTTTCTATTACACCTTTTTCCTGAAATGATATAATTTATCGAGATCTCTTCATTGTCCTCAATTTCAGGTGTTTGATCATCTTTTGAAGATGTCTCTTCAGTGATCAATTTTATTTCATTTGGAATGATGTCATTTGATGTACCATCTTATTTATCAAATTTCCTTGATTTTCTAGGATTTTTATCTTTGGATCCAATAGGTCTACCATGCTTCTGGCGTGCTTTAGACTCATTTGCTAGCATGCTTTTATTCCCTTCATCAGGAAGTTTAATTTTACAAGGAACATTAACAACTGGTATATGTGACTTCGTCACTGTCTTGACATCAGTAAATGCATCTGGCAATTTATTTGCCACTTCTTGTAGGTGGATAATCTTTTGAACTTCAAGCTCACATTGATTTGTGCGAGGATCATAATGAGACAGGGATACTGCATTCCACAAAATTTATTTTCTTTCTTTTTCAAATTTTGACTTATCTCCCCCTAAAACAGGAAAAGCTGTCTCATCAAACTTACAGTCGGCAAATCTTGCCTTGAATAAATCACCAGTTAAGGGCTCCAAATATTTGATAATTGAGGGAGAGTCAAACCCAACGTATACCCCTAATCTTCTCTGAGGTCCCATTTTTGTACGTTGGGGAGGAGATATTGGAACATAAACCGCACACCCAAAAACTCTTAAGTGCGAATATTTGGTTTTTGACCATTTACAAGCTGCAATGGGGAATTTTTAGGATAAGCAGTCGGTCTTATACGAACAAGTGATGTAGCATGTAATATTGCATGTCCCCAAGAAGTCTTTGGTAAATTTGTTTCCATAAGTAAGGGCCTAACAATCAATTGTAGTCTCTTAATAAAAGATTCTGTTAAACCATTTTGGGTATGCGTGTGCGGAACCGGATGTTCCACGTCAATCCCAATTGCCATACAATAATCATTAAAATATTGAGAATTAAATTCTCATGCATTATCCAATCGGATTTTCTTGATTGCATGATCAGGGAATTGTGTCCTTAATCAGATTATTTGGGCAAAGAGTCTTGCAAATGCAACATTACGAGTGGACAATAAACTAACATGCGACCAACGGGTCGATGCATCTATAAGTACCATAAAGTACTGAAATGGCCCACTTGATGGGGTAATAGGTCAACATATATCTCCTTGAATTCACTCTAAAAATGATGGGCATTCAATCGCAACTTTCACATGTGATGGTCTTGTTATAAGTTTTCCTTGAAAACAAGCAACACAAGAGAAATCCTTGGACAATGGAACAATCTTGTTCTTTAAAGGATGCTCATTTGAATTTTCTATAATTCTTCGCATCATTGTTGAACCCGGATGGCCTAAACGGCCATGCCATGTAAGAAAGTTATCTGGGTCTGATAGTTTTTGGCTTATCACCATGTGCGTTTCTACTGGATTAATAAAGGTATAATATAATCCAGATTTATATGACAGGAGCTTTTCTATTATTTGTTTCCTCCCAGAGACTATAGACGTGATACATAGATATTCATCGTCATTTTCATTTGTTGTCTCAATATGGTAGCCATTGCGGCGTATATCTTTGAAACTCAAAAGGTTTCTTTTTGATCGGGTGGAAAACATTGCATTCTCAATAAATAAACGTGTACCATTAGGTAACACTATATTTGCTCTTCCGGAGCCTTCAATAAGGTCTGATGCACCCGATATTCTATTTACATTAGCTCTAGCTAATATGAGATGCGAAAAATATTCTTTATTTTTCAAAATTGTGTGTGTCGTTGCACTATCCGCCAGACAAAATGATTCCTCATCTTTCATTGCACATAATGAGAAATTACTAGCCATATTTCTTCACAAAGCAAATATATAAATGAAGATTAGAAAATTAATATTCAAAAACATCTCATTCATGATAAAGGAAATTACATATAATGCATAAAGAAAAGCCAAATATTTTAGAGTTTGAACATAATTATTAAAAACAAGCAAAGTTTTATGACTTAATTACTGCCACCACCAGATTTGGCCATCTCCTCACTCCCATCTTCAAAGAAGTCACCCACTTCCATGTGAGTAAAGCCCGAAGGGTCAACTTGATCTCCACCTCCAAGGTGTGCTTCCAAATGGGAAATTCCCAAAGGATCATTTTGTTCGGTGAAATTAGTTTCAACATCTTTCAAAGATGTTTCATAAAGGTCAGCAAGATGCTTGGAGGTACGACAGGTACGTCTCCAATGACATTTCATTCCACAACGATTACAAATACTTTCACCTCTTTTAACCATTGTACTTCCTTCAGGTTTCTCTTCATTTTTTGTCCACTTGTGGTGGTGAGGCTTCTTTTTGAAGTTGGAATATTTTTGATGATTATAACCTCGACCATGCCCAAAATCACGACCACGGGCACGTCCACGTCCACGTCCACGTCCACGTCCATATCCACGCCCACGTCCAATTGGCTTATTTTGTCCTTGTTCATTACTAGTCACCACATTCACTTCGGGGGAATGGTGTTGAGCCAGTTGGACGTGCTTGATGATTTTTCATCAAGAGTTCATTGTTTTGTTCGGCAAGAAGTAGTACTGAAATAAACTCTGAATATTTTGTGAATCATCGTTCACGATATTGTTGTTGCAAGAGCATATTATTGGCGTGGAAAGTGGAATAAGTCTTTTCCAACATATCTTTATCAGTGATATTCTCCCCCACATAGTTTCAATTGAGATTTAATTTTAAACATTGCAGAATTATACTCGCTCACACTTTAATAATCTTGCAAACGTAAGTGTAGCCAATCATAGCGAGCTTTGGGGAGTATCACCGTTTTCTGGTGATCATACCTCTCTTTTAGATCCTTCCAAAGGAGTGATGGATCTTTAATAGTCAGATATTCGGTTTTCAAACCTTCATCAAGGTGGTGGCGGAGAAATATCATAGCCTTTGCCTTATCTTGCTCGGAGGCTTTATTTCCCTATTTTATGGTGTCACCAAGACCCATAGCACTAAGATGGATTTCGACATCTAGAATCTATGTCAAATAATTTTTGCCAATGACATCAAGTGCGTTGAATTCAAGCTTTGTAAGATTTGACATTGCAATTACTAAAATAAAAATAATAGTTAATATCAAGTGTATATGTAAATATATATATATATATATATATATATATATATATAGGGATGTGCTCAAATGAGAACCCATCTTAAAATGAGAACTGAGACCCAATCTCAGTCTTTTATTTTTTTTTAATCAGAACCACTCAATTAGATCATATACATACACACATATGTATCACCCTCATCCAAATGTTTCTCTCTCTAATCCATTTCGATTACCTCTCTCTGGCAACCATCAGTCAATATGAATCGCCGGAATTTTAGATATAAAGAAGCTCATCTATTTCATTTCTCCTTCTTCTCTCCTCCATTTTCTTTCACTCCTTCATCTCCACTTAATTTTACTACTTTTCTCTGGCCACCACTGACCTCCATCAACAATTGAAACCTCAAAATTGAATGTTTTTCACTCATCTCCGGCCCATCTCTGATCACTAAATAGATACAAATAGGTGCTCAAATACAAAAACAGACGCACAATAAATTTTCACTCTTCCACTAATCCACTCCTCCTTAAACTACACTCCTACCCGTTGGACCACCACCACCACACCAACACCCACAACCACCACAACACCACCATTATCACAAACAATCACCAGAACCACTAAATTCAATGTAAAATCACTAAATTCAAATCGAAATTACTAAAAAATTAACTTCACAAATGTCTAAATCATTGATGCTGGATTATACCACCACCATCATATAATCACCAAAATGCTCGAATACAAATCACTAAAAAATAATCTAAATCACCAAATTTTCAAGATAAATCACTAATAATTCAACATAAATCACCAAAAAATCTTAAAGCAAATCACCAAAAAATTCGCCTATATATATACTCTGAAAGCTTAAAAATCAATTCTCCCAATAATAAACCGCCATCCATCAGCCATCACTGGGTAACAAGCTCGGATCACCAAACCCTCTTCCAGTGACTTCATCTTTCAAATTTTTAACATTGTTTAAATATAATTATTTGTTTCTCGCTCCTAAGCCGCACATGTCTCCAAATCAGACTCAACATTCGACACCATGAACATTTCAGATCTCAGAGGATGTCATTGGAGTAAGGTTAAGATGAAATGAAAGATTAGATCATGAAAATAAAAAGAAAATTAGATGAACAGAAGAGAAAAAAAGAAAAACGAGTAGAGAGAGAGAGAGATAGATACAGGGGTAATTTAGAAAGAATTGAAGACGAGAGAGTTTAGATCGGGAATGAGTGAGTGAGTGGGTGAGTGGGTGGGTGGGTAGTGTGGGAGGAGAGAGAATTAATGTAAATATAATATATGTTTATGTTATACGTATAAAGTTAAAAAGGAGCATATGGTCCAGATTAAAAGTTGTTATAAAAATTGAGTGGTCCAGATTTAGTCTCAGTTCTCATTTTAAGGGAGGGTCTCATTTGAGCATTTGCCTATATATATATATAAAAGAATCACATCTGATTATTTTTCTTTTGGATTATTATAACCATGAACATAAACGTGATGAACAATAATTCTCAAAGCAAATAAAAGAATATGTTAAAGAACAAGTGCTACCGTAAGATGCACACAAGTAAGTTCCTTTTGAAAATATATATTAATCTATTAAACAGGTATGCCATAGTTACACTAATCTACTTGTCTGTGAATTTTAATGTCCAAGTGATATACACAGGTGCATGTCCATAAAATATTATACTACCGAGACTAACTTGCCGGTTTTTCCTTTTCCTTTTCGTTTTTTTTTTTAAATTTTAAATTTAAAACTAAATAATGATATTGACAGATTTACAACTCCACACAAATATCATGTTTCACATGAATCAAATACACTATTTTCCAAGACTAGTTTTCATTATTATATTATAATTAATTAACTAGACATTAGACTACTTTGCTAGCTGTTTCAGGGGAGTTGTTCTTTAATTACTGACTCTTCTTACTATACTGTTCTTGATCGATATGCAGGCATGTACTGCACAGGGCAATATTTAGACTACTGGCAATGTGTTGATAAATGTGTAAGTATTCTTGCTTAGAACGAGTCTTGCAGTTAATGGCAGTGGTTTGGAATGAGTATTAAAAAAAGCCACTTACATGTTTGGGAGTTGCAATTTAGCTATAACTTTAACAGCTGCTAAGATTTGGAATTGAGTTTGCTAAACATGTGAAATCCGTATAGACAGTAAAGCTAACTGTTTGTCAGCTCTAAATAAACATTCCAAAATGCAGGTTGCACCAAAGCTTAAATGACGAAAGGTTGCAGGCAGAATTTCTACAATTATATACTATTTTTCATGGCAAACTCATAACCGACACCTTGATCGGTTATATGGGTTAAACCTGACCAATTTTTAAAACCATTGATAAATCTGATTATTTAATTAACAAAGGTGTAAAGTTCCATTCTTAAACTTACATAAAGAATTTCTGGTTTTCTATATAGTATAGACAATCGTAGTCCTGTAGCAGCAGTCAGTTGCGCACGAAGAATTCTCTTTTACCCCTTTCTCCTCTTCTCCTTTTGTTTCTTAAATTGTCCTTTCTTCCTTTTCATTTCTTTGCTGGTTTTTTCTTCCAGCATACCTCTACTTTCACTTTCACATAGATTGTTCTCCAGTGCTGTAACCAGATTTGCAAAGTAATTTCTAGTCACATTTGTAAGTTGCACCAGCTTCACCCTAAAAATGTCAAACTGATCAGCAGTTGCATGAACGTCCTTCAAAATTATAAAAAGTTCCTTTTCCACACATTGATGAAGCCTCTCTAATCCAGCCTCGGCTTCACCTTGCAAGTACTCAAACAATCTTGCCTTGGCACGTTCACCCTCCGGAATAAAATACCCATATGCATAGCTCCATTTCAACGTGCGCCTACATTCAATTATCTGTTGCCAGGCTTCTTCAACACAAGTTAATTGGAGCTTGGTTGCTGCAAATTTTTCACAAAGAATATCAAGATTTTCTGTTTCCATTTCCTTTAGATCAGATTGTGCTTTGATTCTTGACCTATGATTTGCATCCCACCTTTCGTAATAATGAGTATATCTCTCCAAGGATGCTTTAGCATTCTTTCTCCGGTTGGTCTCTCTTATAGTTTCATCATTCTGCTTCGCCTTGTAGGTATTGCAATTTTTATGCTGTGACCATGGGCCCAGACATGTCCAACAAAACTCATGCTTACACATCTTATTACATGTCATGTGCATACAACCGCGGCCTTTCTGGATTGGTCGTTTGCAATTAGGACAAGGCTTGGTATATGCAAGTATCCAATCTACACTCGATGCCTCAGACTTGTTCTTCTTGATCCATTCAGCAACCGTGTCACAGTCAACTGGCCGATGACCATCCCCACTACACCTCCAACAAAACTTAAACGAACAACCACAAACAACTTCATAGCTTCCACATTCACCATCACCATTATATTCAACAGCAGCATCACAATACGGGGCAGGACACCATTTCACTTTACTATTTCCTTCAACATAAGATCTAACAAAAAATTTACGGAACTTTTTCCTATATTTAGGAGAAACCAACAAATTTACAATACGTACCCCAATTGCAGCATTACACGATGGATCTGGACACCTCAATGACAGGCAACCAGGTCCATCATCAATCGCAGTGCTAATGTAAGTACCCAAACATGTCCTACAATACTTATGGTCACAGAAACCGATCATGATCTGATCACGAGCACGAAACACATCAAAGCAAATTGCACAAGTAAACCGTACAGAACTATCGATGGAAGTTTTTAAATCTTTTTGTACCAACCCAACTTCTTTTCTCACCCTTTCTTCATCAGCAAACCATGCTTCCATCAAAGACTCTATGTTCCACTTGTAATGGTACAAAAGAATGCGCGAAAAAGTTGTAGGCACCGAAAGCAAAGAACATACACTTGCCACATCTTTTTTCTGTACTCGTCGTATATCCCTTGTACTCAAGATCGTGTAGTTTTTCATCTTCTGATCCTCATCGCAAATTGAGTCATCATGAAAGTCAATATCATTGTCTGAAACTAAGTCATCATGAGAGTCAACATCATCCTCTGAAACAGAGTGATCATAAGAGTCAACATCATTATCTGAAACTGAGTCATCGTAGAAGTTAACATCACTGTCTGAATCCATGTGCATGAAAACAAATTTCCTGAAAAGCACAAAAAGAAAAATAAAAATCAAGTAAATTTAAATCAATGCGATCAAGGAAGATAAAAAAAAAAATTAATGAAGTTAGCGAGTACCCGTGAGAATAATGAGGAGGCAAAAATTTGCTTAGCAGATACAGAGCAGAGGAATCTGGATAAATTATGCAAAGTTAATAAATTAAAACCCTAGCGTTATTATGTCTCCAATTTGGATTATGGGCCTGTTTGGCTTCTTCTTTATAAGTCGGGCCGGGTGTTTGTGTACTCAGCTTATTTGATAACTTATAACTTATAAATTGATAAGTTGAATGTTAGAAATCACTAACATTTTACTTAACTTATCAACTTATTCTTTGATTTCTTTATTTTTTTAATACTTTATATTTTTACCTTTGTGTTTTTAAATATTTTTTTAATTTAAAATGCAAGTGTTGAAATCATTGTATTTAATAATTATTTTTTCAAATTTAATTTAGCAAACTCTTAACCAACTTATAAGTAAATTTATCCAAACACCCGTATAACTTATAAGAATCCATCAACTTATCACTTATAAAGCACTTACTCATTTTAAGCTATAAGTCAACTTTTTTGTGATACCTCAAACACGCACTATATATGTGTTATTACGTGGTCGTGGGGTCACCCGCGGAGAGTACCACTATTACAAGGCAACCATTTTACTATAAAATACAGTTTGCCTAATAAATTTTAACTAGCTTTATAACCGAGGAACGGGTATGTTCTCAATTCTTCTGTTATAAAATGATAAATTGATTTATTAAATATAATATATGTTTTGTTGCAAGTGGGATCAGTTTTTGTTAGAAAATGTCATATATATTTAATCATGTAAATATATGCATGTGAAATGTATTATAGGTTCTGTTGCGAATGAAATCTTTTTTCATTAAAAAAGATCATATCTAATAACGACATACAATATAAGTAAGACCCGTAATTTTGAAGTGCTTGCAGTCTTGTAATTACGGGAGATTGAACTATTTTAAATGAATGTGACTTATTTTGCAACCGTCGTGTAACTTTATAAAAACAAAATAGTATTTAACCTGTTTGAAGTAGTTAGTAAAACTATTTTGTACAATATTTCTATAACATTTATTTGATATATAGCTTATTGTTTAAGATATACTAAATTTATAAAAAAATTTATTTGATATCGTACAAAATATTCTCGTTAGCTATTGTAAAGTGACGCAGATCAAATTATATTTTGCTAACTTCAAAAAACAAATCTATTAGCCTTATTATTACATCTTCTGTATCCAAATTTCTTATTTGATTGATATTCATTGTTCACTCACCATATCCATTATTTTTTTATTATCATTTATTTGATCTATAATTACTTTTGATCTACCTGAACTATTTACTATATAAGCAAATAAATGTAACAAACCAAATAGCGAACCTGAATACGAAATATGCAATAAGGCCAATAGTTTGTTTTTTCAATTTAGCAAAATATGATTTGATAAAATAAGATTTGATATGCAGATCAAATCATATTTTGCTAACTTCGAAAAACAAACCTATTGCCTTATTATTACATCTTTCGTATTCAAATTTCTAATTTGATTGATATTCATTGTCCACTCGTCATATTCATTATTTTGTATCATCATTTATTTGGTCTATGATTACTTTTGATCTCCCTAAACCGTCTACTATATAAGAAAATAAATGTAATGAACCAAATAGCGAACCTAGATACGAAATATGCAATAAGGCCAATAGTTTGTTTTTTTTAATTTAACAAAATAAGATTTGATATGCATCACTTTGCAATAGTGAATGAAGCTCTAAATTAGTCGGTAATCTCTTTCAATTAACAATTATCAATCATCATTGTCACAATTTATTTAATGTTTAAAAGTTTTAATATTTTCTATAAAAAATAATATCTAGTCATAAATTGTTAATATTAAATATTGAAGTAATCATAAATATCAATGATATGCAATAATGAGTTGGACACGATTAATGTACGCATATTGAAGTAGATGAGTATTAATTGTAATTAATACATGTATAATTAAAATATAATTTAGAAGGGTATTTTGGTAATTTAACTTGAATAAATTGGCTCATTTAACCCCCTAGTTGCTCTATTATATATATATAAAATAAATTATTCCCTTCCTTTTGTTTTTAAATGTATCCACATGGTAACATAAAGCAGGACAGATAAACATGCTGACACACATAAACACATACATATACATGATTGCCCACTAGTAACAAATACACTTAAAACACTTAATTTAGAACACAGACAAGTAATTAATCAAAATCTAATACAAATACAAATCAACCAACATGAGTACACATATATCAGATTAACTCATCGTGTATCTTGGTTAGGAATACTCATTTAAAATAAATTCAATATAACATTGATATAAACACATGAATTGTAGCGTAACACATACGTATATTAAAAAGTAAAAACAACATACCTTAGATGATAAATATTCGTTGTACTATTAGATCTTATGAATACACTTAGTGCAAGTTGGATACTGAGCAACTTATAAGGTGCACATAATAGCTCCTGATGCTTTCAAAGGTGATCAACTAATTTCACGCTCAAACTTTAAACAAAACAATATTTATCATGTTGATAACGTGTTATATAAAATATGTAAAGAAATTAGAGGGAGCTATATAGAAAAGAGGAGATCGTCATTGTTATTCATAACACAAGGTAATATACATGTTAGCCTTTATATAGGCTATCTAATCACAGGTTACAAGAAAGGTGAAAAGCCAAAGGTTGTATGTTATAATGTGGTGAAAAGGCAAAGGCCAATGGACAACTTGCAATTCAAGAGTCAGACAATAATCTATTATTATATATTAAACCACAACACAAGGGCAAAAAGTGTCACTTTAATGTCTGTGAAGTTACGATACTGCCCCTATTTTTTGAAAAATTACAAAAACGCCACCCCTTTAATGTTTATGCAAATAAAAATTAAATTATGTTAGACTTGAGAATTGAACCAATGACCTTCTAGGCTCAAACTTGCACCACAACCACTGTGCTACACTTTATTCTGAGTTTATTTTCAAACTCTTATTAGATAAACCACATATTCTCCCATATTTTTTTATTTTTATTTTAGAGTAAATAAATATTGATTTATATTAATTCTAGAATATTGCACAATATATAATTACAAAAAATATTTTTTTCGATTGAGAATAATCTACAATTATCTTTTGCCAATTTAAATGATTGATATATGTCATTTAAATACCAATGAATTTATGATTTTGTTCCTATGTGTTAAAAAATTACAAAAACACCTTCCATTTTATATTTATGCAAAGAGTAGATGAAATTATGTCAGTGTTGAGAATCTAACCACTAACCTTCTTTAATCAAACTCATACCATAACTATTATACCATACGTTATTTTGAGTTTTCTTTAAAAATATTTTTATAAAAATCACATTTTCTCTTATTCTAACATTTATTTTATTTTATTTTTGAGTAAATAAAACGTTGGTTTATATTATTTATAGAATGTTGCATAGTATATAATTACAAAACAAATTTTAATGGATTGAGTATACTCTATAATTCTTTTTTTTTTCATTTTAAATGATTGATATAAAAAATAAAATTGTAAAGAATATAAAATTATACATAAATGTAATCGAGTCCTAACAAAATATGAATTTATTTACATTATTCTCCGTGTAGATATTAAACTATTGAAATAAAAAATAAGATTTGATTTTAAGAAATATTTAATTTTATTTATCAAATTATACATAATAAATGATTATTTCACGTAATTTTTAGCTATATAAAATTTAAAATATGCGAGTCATATTAGAGATTTTTGGTCGACCAACTATTTAGACTTTCAGTGATTCAACGATGTGATTGGTCTAAAAACATAAAGATTAAAAGAAAAACTTAAATAATTGATTTTATGTTAAAAAAATTACAACACTAAAAATATAATTTATGTTGTATATATAGAAAATAACGTAACTAATATTCAATATAAAATGAAAAAAAATATGTTATAACTCAAAATATGATAATATGAATTTTATATAGTATAGTAAATTGATCAAACAATCAACATAATATATGATGGTTGAGTTATAACATATACTTGAATCAACCAAACCAAAAAGTTGGATCTTAGATATTATGTAGATCCACAGTCATTAAGGTCCTCTAATCATCATTTACATTGATCAAAATATTTTTGAAAATTTAAGTTAAGTTCAAAAGTAATTCGTATTATAAGATAAAAAAATGTTTCAATTTACCAAAATTTTAAAATAGAACTTGGATACTGTGTAATAAACTTTAGACTAAAACTAAACATTTGAGTTTAAAAGTGTAAAAATAGGTATATAATATATGAAAAAAATGAGCCAGACACCGCAAGGACGACTTTCACATGAATCATAATATATCTCAGCCTTACGCCTATATCGTTTTTTTTATAAATATACTCTAACTAAGTTAAAATCACGTTGCCTATATTATATACTGACAATTTTGCAAAAATATTTATTTATTTTATACTGAAATGTTCAATTTGATAAAGTTCTTATCACGTCATCGAAAATCATATTAATATTTTAGCAATTAAAAATAATTATGTGATTATTATCGTATGTATATTTTATCTAAATTTTATGAAATTTAATCAAGTTATAGAATATCTATTTTTTTTTTGAAACCAAAGCCAATATCATTAAATCAAACGAGAGTCATACAAAAGTGTCTCCAACACAGAACATGGAGGAGAATCAAAATCATTGTAGCTATTAAGCTCACAAGGTAGTCTAGCCATCAAATGGGCTACCTTATTAGCTAGCTTTCTAATATGGCCTATTCTAACATTGCTCTTTTCCATCAGCAAATGATGAGAAGCTTCTAAAATAGTACCAACCTCAACCTGATATACTCTTCTTTGTTTCACCGCTTCGACCACCAGCAAAGAATCAGACTCCACCAGCACACTGTGATCAGGAACTGCAGGAATCCATGACAGAGCTTCAAACAAACCCACTGCTTCAGCTTCAAACACCGACACCACCCTTCCTGGAAATCTCATGACTCTGCCCCGTAGAAACTGACCATTACAGTCCCTTAAAACCATGCCAATAGTATACGAATTAGAACCTGGGAACACAGATGCATCCACGTTTAACTTAAGATGGCCTTCCATCGGACATTGCCATTGAGTGGTGTGCTCCAATCTGTTCGATTTACTTTTACCACCAGACGAAACTTTGACCTGCTGCATAGCCTCCTTCCATTCCTGAATGTGGTTGCTACTTAATTGGACCGCATATTTTGGGAGAATCAGCCTACCTTCCCACACCAACTTATTCCTTGCAAACCAGATACTCCAGAGCACAGTTGCTACACTGGTAAGAAACTCCTTCGTACTCGAGACAAAGGTTGACAGGAGCCATTCTGAAGCATACTCTATGTTACTCATATCCAGGACCATTCCAAGTTCTTGCCAACACTGCACAACATAAGGGCAGTCAAAAAAGACGTGCATCAAATGTTCAACATCCACACTGCAGAAAGGACAAATGATAGTGACATTAACCCCTTTGTGACGAAGAATGTTTCGAACTGGGATAGTATTCCTGCAGAAACGCCAAAGAAAGATTTTGTTAATGTAATTGGTATGGCATATTACAAAAGAACTATTAAAATATGAGATAAAATCGAAATTTTATCCTTTTTCGAATTTTAAATTAAAAAATTATTTCAATATATAAATAATTTTAGGCGAGAAATTATTACAATATTCGTGCCCCGCATGGCTTTTACGCTAGTATATCACATCAATCCAAATATATTAAACGAATTACATGCATGTTGCAAAAGTACTTAATTTAATTATAAATTTAAAATTTCTGACGATTTAATTGTTGAAAACATGAGCACTTATATCAAATTAATCATTTTCAAATAATATTTTCGATAGAAACTTTCAAATTAATAGTTAAATTGAGCCAGTTTTATACTAAACTAGTCGACTAAGCCGCGCTTCGCAGCGGCCCTATAAATGTTTTGTAAAATTTTAAGTATTAACTATTTAAGAAAAAATATATATATAATTTATACTATTATATAATAACCATTTCACTGAAAATTTTGGTTTTCACATATTTTGGTATTCTAGTTTTCGGTCATTTTAATTTATAAATAATATGAATAATCGGATATTGCATTTTCTAACCAAAACATATTACTTTTTAATTAAAAAAACACTATCTTTAATAAACACACCTAAAAATACTAATTATATTTTATTTTTCCGTCATTAAAAACATGTTACCTTTTAATTAAAACATACTATCTTTTATTAACAAATCTAAAAATACTAATTATATTATATCTTTCAATGATTAATGTTAACTTTTTAAATTAACATGTTAGATTTTTATTAAACAATATTACATTTCCAAAACACACCTAAAGATACCAATTGTACAATATCTTTCAATCATTAATACACTCTCATTAATACCTTACGGGAAATCTTTCAATAGTTAATAATATATATAACTTATTAATACATCCAAATATGTCTTTTAATTGTTTAATTAATTAAGAAAATTTATTAAAAAACTCGTACATGGTACGGGCTATAAGTTAGTATATATAAATAGTGAACACAATATTTTACAAAATAACATACATAAACAATAAAATAAACTACGAACATATTTTTATGCCGATTTTGTATCATATTTTCTTGATGCGACACCCGTTACTCTAAATAAATATAAAACAAATACTAAAAATATACAGTAATATAAATTTAAGTATTAACCACCATTTAATTCTTCAGCCATTCGTATTATCACAAAAATTATCTTTATATCCCCTAGACTTTATACGCCGATTTTGTGTCATGTTTCTTGAGCCGAGACCCATTACATAAATACATATAACAAAAAATACTAATAATATATGAAATAATAAAATTTAAATATTAACCTTTTTGAAAATTTGACTATAACTCTTTTTCGAGAATTATTTAGACTCAGTGATCTTTTTTTAAAACTTCAGATGAATTTTTTTGGTGTTCCTGTTGAATCAATATTATTTTTAAAATTTTAAAATTAATTACTTTTCAATAATATTTTTGTTTTTTCATTTTTTTATTTGTTGAATTATTACTGTGAAATACAGTATAAAGTATGACCACCGATTTGTAAATCTTAAAGTATAGCCGCTATTTTGAAACTTGGTAAAAACTTTGGCCATCAATGTGCAATTTTCAAACTTTAGCCACCATTTTGGAACTCGGTGCAAAGTTTGGCACCAAAATGCATCAAACTCTTTCTTGAATATCCCTAAACTTTATATGTCGATTTTGTGTCTTGAGTCGGCGCCCATTGCACTAAATACATATAAATTAAAAATATTAAAATTACGGAATAATAAAACTTGAAGTACTAACCACTGCTTCAAACTTCAATTATTTGTATTATTACAAAATTACAAATTTCTTAAATATTCTTAGATGTCATAATAAAACTTTTTAGAAAATAAAATATACAAACAGTTATTATGCAATGTTATTAATGCACACATGTTATCATAAAATCCTCAAATTTGTGAAGTGATGAAAACTAATCGGTATGCCATGATTTTATTGGCAATTTAAGATATAATTAAGATTAAATTCTAAATAGGATTATAATATAAAGATCTAATAAATATTAAATCGTAAACATGATTATAATATAACGTTATAATGAAGATTAAATTCTAAAAAAATGATTTTTATATATTTATTGTCTTTCCTATAAATTCAAATCTAAGTAAGATAATCTAATTTTATTGAATTAAAATAGAGAAACTCTAAAAAATAGATTAAAACTTAAATATAATTTAATTTAGTTGAGAAAAAAATTAATCTTGTTTAATTAAATTTTAAATAAGATTGACTTTTATATATTATTGTCTTTGCTAAAAATTTTAATTGAATTAAAATAGTGAAACTCTAAAAAAATTGATTACAACTAAAATAAGATCTAAGTTAGTTGAGAAAAAAAAGTAATATTCGTTTAATTAAATTTTAAATAAGATTGACTTTTATATATTTATTGGCTTCCCTAAAAATTTGAGTGTAAATAAAGAATGTCTTCCCTAAAATTATATCATGTTAAACATGTTTTCTCACGATAACATGCTCTCTCGTTAAAATTTTGGTTCAGCTCGTTAAACAGGTTTTCTCTCAATAACATGTTTTCTCGTTGTTACTAATCAAAATATATAACAAACTAATTTACTAAATAAATGATATCAGTTATTAATTAATTTTACTATATCTTAAAATTTAATTTAAATCGTCCTTTACATGGTAAAATAATAATATAATAAAAGATGTGTGTGTGTATATAATTATATTGATTGATATTTAATTTTCAAAATTTTAAAAATTGACTTAAATAGAAAATTTTGGAGAATACTAAAATGGTAAATTTAGTTTCTTAATTAAAAAATGAATATTAAAATTATATACTTAGTTTCCTCCATTAGTAAAAATTTTCAAAGGCAAGAAAATAAAAATAATATATTTTGTTTCCTTCATTAATAAAAATTTAAAATACAATTGAGATATTTCCTAATATTTAATATTAATAATTCAAAAATACGAGAAAATTATAAAAAAAAAGATTGAGGTGATTTGGGGGACCCACCTCACCGTCCTTGTCTTCTCCATAATATTTTTTAAAATTTTAAGTTTTGGCTTAAATATAAAATTTAGAAAAATATTAATATAATATATTTAGTTTTCTATGTTAGTAAATATATTTAGTTTAACTTAATTATCTTCGATGGTCAATTTTTTATATATATATGAATGATTGTTGGAAAAAAAGTTAGTCTTGAATAATTAAGGTAAACTTTTGTAATAAGTTTCAAATTGGTGCCGAAGAGAAATTTAGGAAAATATTAGTAAAAGTCTTTTTCAATTTTAAAATTTGGGAAATTTTTTTAAGTAGAATATCCATTAGTCAAGATTTTAAAGACAAAAATATTAAAATTGTATATTCAGTTTCCTAGAAAGATTTGAAAAAACAAATGAGATATTTTTTAATCAATGAGAATATTAAAATTGTATATTCGGTTTCCTTATATATATAAAGAAGAAGATAAATAAAAGAAGAAATAAATAAAGATTGATAAGCTTAAAACATAAAGATGTTGAATATTAATAAAAAGATAAAGATGTCCAAAAATATCACGACTAAAACCTTACTTATATAATTTAAAACTATTTTAAAACTTTTAATTATTAAATTTTTTTTACCTATTTTAACATGCCTACTTAATTTTATTAATAAATACAATTAATAAAATATGAAAATATGAATATTGATATAACAATTATTTAAAACACTCCTTTAAGGTAGTATATATAAAGAAGAACATAAATAAAAGGAGAAAGAATATAAAGATTGATAAGATAAAAAGATAAAGATATCGAATATTAAAATAGTATATTTACTTTCCTCCATTATTAAAGATTTTAATGAAAAATATATTAAAATTGTATATTTAGTTTCCTCCATTAACAAATATTTAAAAGACAATTTAGATTTTTTCTATCCTATAAATTAAAATTTAAATAAGAAACTTTAATTTTATTGAATTAAAATTGAGAAAGGAAAGAATATTAAAATTGTATATTCTGTTTCCTCAATTAGTAAAGATTTAAAAGGAAATTGAGATTTTTTATATCCTATAAATTCAAATTTATATAAGGAACTTTAATTTTATTGAATAAAAATTAAGAAAGGAAAAAATCTTTAAATTGTATATCAGTTTGCTCCATTAGTAAAAATTTAAAAGGTATTTCATATTTTTCTATCCTATAAATTTCAATTTAAATAAGGAAATTTAATTTTATTGAATTAAAATTGTATATATAGTTTCCTCCATTAACAAAGATTTAAAAGGCAATTGAGATTTTTTCTATCATATAAATTCAAATTTAAATAAGGAACTTTCATTTTATTGAATCAAAATTGAGAAAGAAAAAAAATATTAAAATTGTATATTATATTTTCTCCATTAGTTAAAATTTAAAAGGCAGTTGATATTTTCTCTATCCTATAAATTTGAATTTAAATAAGAAAATTTAATTATATTAAATTAGAATTCAAGAGCTCTAAAAAAATAAAAAAATAGTTATATTTAGTTTCCTTTATTAGTAAAGATTTAAAATATAATTGAGATTTTTTCTAAAATTGAGACTCCATTAGTAAAGATTTAAAAGGAAATTGAGATTTTTTCTATCCTATAAATTCAAATTTATATAAGAAACTTTCATTTTAATGAATAAAAATTGAGAAATGGAAGAATATTGAAATTGTATATCAGTTTCCTCCATTAGTAAAGTTTTAAAAGGTATTTTATATTTTTCTATCCTATAAATTCTAATTTAAATAAGGAAATTTAATTTTATTGAATTAAAATTGTATATTTTGTTTCCTCCATTAACAAAGATTTAAAAGAAAATTTAGATTTTTTCTATCCTATAAATTGAAATGTAAATAAGTAACTTTAATTTTATTGAATTAAAATTGAGAAATAAAAGAATATTAAAATTGTATATTCTATTTCCTCCGTTAGCTAAAATTTAAAAGACAATTGATATTTTCTCTATCCTATAAATTTTAATTTAAATAAGAAAATTTAATCATATTAAATTAAAATTCAAGAGCTCCAGAAAAATAAATAAATAGTTATATTTAGTTTCCTTTATTAGTAAAGATTTAAAATGCAATTGAGATTTTTTCTAGAATATAAATTCAACATTAAATAATGACCTTTCATTTTATTGAATCAAAATTGAGAAAGAAAAGAATCTTAAAATTGTATATCAGTTTCTTCGTTAGTAAAGATTTAAAAGGCCGTTGATATTTTTCTATCCTATAAATTCAAATTTAAATAAGAAAATTTAATTATATTAAATTAGAATTCAAGAGCTCTAAAAAAATAAAAAAAATAGTTATATTTAGTTTCCTTTATTAGTAAAGATTTAAAATATAATTGAGATTTTTTCTAAAATTGAGACTCCATTAGTAAACATTTAAAAGGAAATTGAGATTTTTTCTATCCTATAAATTCAAATTTATATAAGAAACTTTCATTTTAATGAATAAAAATTGAGAAAGGGAAGAATATTGAAATTGTATATCAGTTTCCTCCATTAGTAAAGTTTTAAAAGGTATTTTATATTTTTCTATCCTATAAATTCTAATTTAAATAAGGAAATTTAATTTTATTGAATTAAAATTGTATATTTTGTTTCCTCCATTAACAAAGATTTAAAAGAAAATTTAGATTTTTTCTATCCTATAAATTGAAATGTAAATAAGTAACTTTAATTTTATTGAATTAAAATTGAGAAATAAAAGAATATTAAAATTGTATATTCTATTTCCTCCGTTAGCTAAAATTTAAAAGACAATTGATATTTTCTCTATCCTATAAATTTTAATTGAAATAAGGAAATTTAATCATATTAAATTAAAATTCAAGAGCTCCAGAAAATTAAATAAATAGTTATATTTAGTTTCCTTTATTAGTAAAGATTTAAAATGCAATTGAGATTTTTTCTAGAATATAAATTCAACTTTAAATAAGGACCTTTCATTTTATTGAATCAAAATTGAGAAAGAAAAGAATCTTAAAATTGTATATCAGTTTCTTCGTTAGTAAAGATTTAAAAGGCCGTTGATATTTTTCTATCCTATAAATTCAAATTTAAATAAGAAAATTTAATTATATTAAATTAGAATTCAAGAGCTCTAAAAAAATAAAAAAATAGTTATATTTAGTTTCCTTTATTAGTAAAGATTTAAAATATAATTGAGATTTTTTCTAAAATTGAGACTCCATTAGTAAAGATTTAAAAGGAAATTGAGATTTTTTCTATCCTATAAATTCAAATTTATATAAGAAACTTTCATTTTAATGAATAAAAATTGAGAAAGGGAAGAATATTGAAATTGTATATCAGTTTCCTCCATTAGTAAAGTTTTAAAAGGTATTTTATATTTTTCTATCCTATAAATTCTAATTTAAATAAGGAAATTTAATTTTATTGAATTAAAATTGTATATTTTGTTTCCTCCATTAACAAAGATTTAAAAGAAAATTTAGATTTTTTCTATCCTATAAATTGAAATGTAAATAAGTATCTTTAATTTTATTGAATTAAAATTGAGAAATAAAAGAATATTAAAATTGTATATTCTATTTCCTCCGTTAGCTAAAATTTAAAAGACAATTGATATTTTCTCTATCCTATAAATTTTAATTTAAATAAGGAAATTTAATAATATTAAATTAAAATTCAAGAGCTCCAGAAAATTAAATAAATAGTTATATTTAGTTTCCTTTATTAGTAAAGATTTAAAATGCAATTGAGATTTTTTCTAGAATATAAATTCAACTTTAAATAAGGACCTTTCATTTTATTGAATAAAAATTGAGAAAGAAAAGAATCTTAAAATTGTATATCAGTTTCTTCGTTAGTAAAGATTTAAAAGGCCGTTGATATTTTTCTATCCTATAAATTCGAATGCAAATAAGGAAATTTAATTTTATTGAATTAAAATTCAGGAACTCTAGAAAAATAGATAAATAGCTTTCGGACGATCTGAGAGCTCCTGGGGTTTTCCTTTTTATATATAAAGATATATTAAAATAAAAACATAAAGTTCTATCAAGCCTACAAATTCGAAAATAATAAGGAAGTTGTAATTTTCTAAATCAAAGAAAGTTCTATCAAGTCCTACAAATTCTAAAATAATAAGGAAGTTGTAATTTTCTAAATCAAAGAAAGTTCTATCAACTTTGAAAATAATAAAAAAAAGTTCTATCAAGTTTGAAAATAATAAAAGTGTAATTTTCAATTTACTTCCTACAAAATCGAAAATAATAAAGGAAGTTGTAATTATTAAAATTAAAAATTGTGAGAAATTGAGAAAAATAGAAAAATAGAACGGAGCGATTCTAGAGGCACCACCTCACCGCACCCGTCTTCTCCTTTATATAAGTATATATATTAACTAGTGTTTTCTTGCTCGCGATTCGCGTACGGGCTTCCAATTTTATTTATTTATTAAGTATATCACATCCTTTTGATTTATTTAATGATTAAACCTATAATTATAATTTATAGGTAGAAATTCGTTTTGTAATTGTTTGTTTTTTTTCACGATAAATTAATCTTTTTGCTTGCAATATTTGACCTTTAGTTTACTTGTTGTTGTTAGGAGAAGGTGGGTTTGATGTTGATAAAAGTATTAAAATATTTATAAATTCTTTTTTTATAGAATATATTTAAGATTTTGAATTTGAATTTGGGTTTGAAGGTGTCTTTCGAGATATGGCGTTAGCTCGATAGGAGCTTCAACTATGAAGATATAAGATTTGTTTGAAAGATATTCGAGAAATTTTTAACTTTGTAAATCTTGATTCAAATTGTTTGACTCAATTAAGTCAATGACTATCTATATTTTAGAGAAAATAAAAGTGATTTATCACCGTTAATATAAAATTTGATTTGATAAACTATGTATATTTTATTTTTATTTTAGAGAAAAGAAGTTATACTTATAAGTAAATATAATTATTTTCAAAACTCACCATTTAAGTATCAAAAATCTTGGTCAATCTGATAGATTATTCAAAACATAATTTTGTGATGATTAGATAACTTAAGTGATAAATATTTATATCTTTTCGTCTGATTGATGTATCAATTAAATAATAAAAAATACTATATGATTAAAGCTCTGTTTGGGATTGCTGGTAAAAATTGTTGTGCTGTTGAAAAAAGTGCTGTTAAAATAAGTGCTGTTACGAAAATCAGATAACTGTTTGGTAATATTTTTGATATGTGCATGTTTTGAGGTATAATATAAAAAATTAATGTTGTTGGTAAGGTTTGATGTTGAAATCAGTAACAGCTTCCCGCAACAGTTGAAAAACGGCTTTTTTTTTAAAACATGAGGGAATATGTTTTATCTAAAAGCAGTTTTTCAGTCAAAAGCTGTTTTTGATATTTACCAAACAATGTTTTACCTGTTTTTCAGAAAAAAACTGTTGTTGCTGTCTGCAACAGCAATACCAAACATGGCCTAAGTATTAAGAAATTAAAACTAAGAAATTTTCATCGTATAGTAGAATCTTAGACATACATATATCATTGATTTATAGAAAAAAAAACGTATATTGAGATTAAAAAAATTAGATTAAGTTAATTCATTTTGAATTATATTAAAATCAAAATTGAATATTGATTTGATAGTGTTGAATGAGGAGAAAATAAATTGAGAAGATCAAAGAAAGGAATAGAATTTTTTTGGAGATCTAATTTTTGGATATACCAAATGTAAAGATGCTAATGTGCATAACTTAATTTTTTTGTATTAATCTAAAATTTGATTTCCAAACTTACCATAATTAGTGAAGAAAATAATAAAATGCATGATTGTGTTTGTGATAACCATATTTAGCTAATAACATTAATGATTACATTTATAACAATGCTGACGTGACTTTTTTTTAAAATTATTTTTGGAAGTGAAATTACTATCTTACCCTTTTAAAATTGTTCAGGAATTATAGAGAGCTATTCTAGTGAGACCCTGTTATTATGAGAACTGCATATTGGGCCACAAAACTAGGCCCAATTTTAATTTCAGATAGTTATGAGACACTGATTAAATAATCTCAGCCCTCTATTTTTTAAATCTAAACCATACAAATTAATTATACACACACAAATGTATGTATCACCACTACCAAATATATATCTGAAATTTCTTCTTCATCCATCACCTCCCACCACCATCTCACTGTCATCTATCCCACCACCTCGCCGCCATCTCCCACCATCTCCGGTCACACCTCGCCGCCATCCCCCCCTTTCCGGTCAGACCCCGATCAGCCTAACTTCTCTTACCTCCGCACACTACCACCACCTCTCCATTTCTCCGATCAATCATTCTGCAATATGTTACATCTACGATTTGCTCTTTTCTTCTCCGATTTATCACCGGAAACTATTACCAATTTACATCATCTTCTCTGATTGACCACATCATACACGTTTTTGATCTACCCATCATTTTTGCACACTCTACCACTATCACTAGCATCACAACCATCACCATCAATTCATTGCCACCATCGCAACCATTGAGATTAATCGTGCCTATAACCGTCTCCAGAAAATACAAAATCATCGTCACTCTATCACTATCTTGATCTACAGAATCACCAAATTCAAAAATAATTTACCAAAAAATCAACACAAATCACCGAATTTCAACACAAATAACTGAATTTCAACAAAATCATCACTATCTTGATCTACAGAATCACCAAATTGAAAAATAATTTACCAAAAAATCAATACAAATCACTGAATTTCAACACAAATCACCGAATCTCAATACAAATCACCAAAATATTTTAAAACAAATCACCAAAAGTCGTTGCCTCTTTCATGTATACCACCACCATAACCACCATCTCGGACATAACCTACATCCCCTGCATCTCTACCACCAGTCCATCGCCATATCCTCCAAAACCCCCTTATCTACTGAAATCATTACATCTGAATAATTATGTATCTCAAACAGACCATACTTGACACATATTTCTATTTAGGGTACATTGATGAAAAAAGAAAAGAAGAGCAACGATGATCGTAGGAAAACCGGTGGGGGATCGAAAGGATACAGATCAGAAGTGGTGTAGTGATGGTGATGACTTATCAATCATGATTTTTTTAGTGACAGTGATGTTTTGACAGCGAATGATGATGGGAGAGAGAGGTTTAGCGAATGAGAGAGAGAGAGAGATGGAAATGGAAGTCGTGAGAGTGATGAGAGAGGAAAAAAATCAGATTTTATAATTGTATGGCTATGATTTAGTTTAGGTATAAAATATGTGGGGTTGAGATTGATTCTCAGTTCTCATTTTAACCATTATATATATATATATATACAGGCAAATGCTCAAATGAGACCCTACCTTATTATGAGAACTGAGACTGAATCTCAGCCCCATATTTTTTATACTCACGTTTAATCTCATCCATGAATTTACAGATCTAAAAAATGTCTCTCTATCTCTCTCTGTCTCATCTTACTCACTCACTCTCTCTCTCTCTCTCTCCCTTTCTCTCATCTTACGCCGCTCTTTTCTGCCCCCCTCTTTTCTTCTCTCTCTCACCAGAATCACTAAATTTCTCTTCTTCGCTGCCTTCCTCTTCGAAATTTGACCTCACCACAACTTATTCGTCTTCATCATCATCATTGAATCACGATTCTCTAGTAGCACTCGTTTTTATGGTGCTATTATTATTTGATTTTATCAAATTATCTCTGATGCAATCTTCAGATCTGATGGTGGCGTTAGTAATGAAAGAAGAGCGCAGTGGAATACATACAAAGGAAACAACAACGTCGATGGACAAAATAAAGAGTTTTGTTTGGAGTAGTCATGTTTGTGCAATTTAGCCAATTTTGTACACAAATCACTTTTTTAATGTACACAAATCACTTTTTTTAATGACCAATCACCTTTTTTAAATATAAATCACCTTTTTTATTTGGTGATTTGTGTATATATATTTTATGATTTATATATTGAAATTGGTGATGCAAGTTTAAATTTGGTGATCTGTATTTAAATTTGGTGCTTCTGTTGAGTAGTTATTGTGAATTTAAGTGATTCGATTTTGAATTTAGTGATGATGGTGGTTGTTAGTGGTGTAGCGACGGTGGTGATGTATTGATTGTGGTGTAGTGGTAATGGTTTTATTGATGATGATGGGTGTCTGTTGAGTAGTTATTATGAATTTAAGTGATTCAATTTTGAATTTAGTGATGATGGTGGTTGTTAGTGGTGTAGCGACGGTGGTGATGTATTGATTGTGGTGTACTGGTAATGGTTTTATTGATGATGATGGGTGTCAATATGTGTTTATATAGGTTAGTTCTTATTGAATAAATAAATGACCGAATAGTTAATGATGGATTCCAGAATGATTTTGGATGTGAAAATTTATGATTTCTGTGCCGATGTAAAATGCAAAACAGAGTCTGTAAAATGGGTTTAAAGATGAGTACATTTGGAGTTGGATATGTTATCATGTGTATATATCGTCCTTTAATTGATTGTATTAATTCTTGAAATTCAAAATAATTACAAAATTGTCATTAAGGTCTCAGTTGTCATTATAAAAAGGATCTCAGAGTAGCCCTCTATATATACATAGATAATTAGTTTAATATATTTGAATTCAGCAAATGTCTTTGATAATTAATCTGATTGGAATATCTCGGATAGGTAATCAAGCTGTGAGCCTGTGACTTCATTCGATTCCTTATACAGGTTGATCCTCTTAAGAGCAACTCCAATGCAACACTATAACATTAAAATGGTGTAACTTTTGGCGTAAAACTCACTCCAATGCAACATTATAATAGTGTAGATGAACAATGTGACGTCAAATTTGATGTCAAAAGTACATTTGGTGTAATTTTTACACCAATTTGACGTCTTTCATATTGCTTAAGATATAGTGTAAATGGATTGAAGTTATTTTTGTGAATGATGTTATTTTCACACTAAAATCAATGATCTAGACCATCTTGCTTCTGAAACACCTTGCAAGTACTAAACCACTTCCTTACTATTTTGGGTCAAATAAAAAAACATTTGTAGTTTTCTATTAATAGATGTGGGAATCTGGTCTCGTGTTAAATTTCAGACAATTATCTGTAGTTAGGAATCTAAGATGCATATTATCTTTCTCGGCAGTTACTTTAAATGAAGTGGAAGCTTTGTACGAGCTGTACAAGAAACTAAGCAGTTCTGTTAACAATGAAGGTAAAATTGTTCATTAGAATATGTTGTGGGCTAGTCTTTAACTTACGTTCAGTGTTGTTACTTGTGATCATTTCATTTCTACATGTCTTGATGGTCAGGAAGAATTTCAACTTGCACTTTTCAGGAATAGCAATAAGCAGAGCCTTTTCACTGACAGGGTATGTTCATTTCTAGTTTCTCTAGTTTAGTATTGAAATTCGAAATTCCGCATTGCTAGAAGTAGGAAATCATGAGTTGATGATGGTATAGGAATTTAATTTTCCTTTTACTTGAGCACACGGAGGTAATTAAGATACCGTTTTCCTTTTACTTGCAATTACAGCTTAAACTATTTTGGAAAAGGGAGAACAATGACTCATTTCTCTGAGGTCCTTGGTTGACTTGAAGGAGGGTTTTTAACCGCTTCCTGGGTTTGGGTTCAATTCTTATAGGGATTAGATTGATTGCTCAGTAATGAAGAGTTATATAGTGCACCAGGGGCCTCCGTTTAAGTTCCATGATTGTTTCTACTTGGTCTGTGGACCTGCAGCTTTACCCCAAGATTATGTTTTCTGCTTAAAAACATATTCTTTGGATAAATAATACTTACATTGGTGTCCTATGCATCCTACTAAATCTGGTCCTCTATAATTTAACAGCTGAAGGAAATGGTGCTGGCTCTCCTGACTGAATCCGATTTGACTCTATCAGAAGATGTTATTGAGGCGATTGTCAATAAGGTATTCAGCAGGCTTTTGGTTTTTGGTTTCAAACTCGTATGATGAGTCTTTTAGTAAATTACATATATTGGTAAATTACATAGACATTTGCAGAAGTAGATACAAAAGGAGATGGAAGGATTGACCAAGAAGAGTGGAAAGAACCCCTCATTGCTGAAGAACATGACTCTTCCATATTTGATGCAAGTCCCTAGAATTTTATTTTTGTTGTATATTCGATTTGTCCACTCATTGCAAAAGAGCAGCTACCTTCTGTATTTGATGCAAATTTAATCTATGATGTCTACATGAAGTTGCTTTGACCTTGTAGTATTAAAGAGAATGAAACCAGATTTCAATGATACAATGAAGTTCCCTAAACGCATAATAAATTGCAAGCAAGAAAAAATATACTTTTACTTGAAATCTAGAAACAAAATTACTTCTACTTGTAAAAGTAACTTCAAGAAGCAACAACTTTTTTAAAGCTAGGCCAAACAGGCCAGGGAGGTCTACATCTTGTGTATGGAATTGGTCTTTATTTATTCCTCTGTAACTAGGAAAACTGCCGGGATCGATTTTGAAACAATACTCTCTCACAAACCTGTGCTTCGAACTCAGGCTTTGGGCTTCAGCTCCTTGACAGTCTCCCAAGTAAAATCTGGGTCGTTGCGCCCAAAATGTCCGTAGGCAGCAGTTTTTTGGTACCTGAAGTTGCCTCCTCTCGTGAGGTCTAGATGGATAGCAATCATTCCAGGCCTGAAGTCAAAAGCTTCCTTAATTAGGCCCAAAATTTCAGTGTCTGTGATCTTCCCTGTCTTGTAAGTGTCCACATACACCGATAGTGGTTCAGCGACACCAATTGCATAAGAAACTTGCACAATACATCGACGTGCAAGACCTGAAGCTACCACACTCTTGGCTGCCTGCCGGACAATGTATGCACCACTCCTGTCCACCTTAGTAGGATCCTTACCAGAGAATGCACCTCCACCATGAGCACCCCAACCCCCATATGTGTCAATTATAATCTTGCGACCGGTAAGTCCTGCATCACCGTGAGGACCACCAATGACAAATCGACCTGATGGGTTAAGGTGGAAAATTGTTTTATCATCGAGATACTGAGAAGGAATAACAGAATTTATCACATGCTCCTTCAGATCAGCAGCAATCTTCTCATTTGTCACAGTCTCATCATGCTGGGTAGAGATGAGAACAGTATGGACTCTAAGAGGGACCATGGCACCATTGTCATTCTTGTACTCAACAGTCACTTGGGTCTTTCCATCAGGCCGGAGCCATGGGCAAGTGTTGTTCTTTCTCACTTCTGTAAGCTTGGCTCCTAGCTTAGTAGCAAGAACATGAGTCAAAGGCATTAACTCGGGTGTTTCATCAGTGGCATAGCCAAACATGTGCCCTTGGTCTCCAGCTCCAATATCTTCAGGCTTCTTTGTTAGATGACCATGAACACCCTGGGCAATATCAGGGCTTTGTTGCTCGATGTTGACAAGGACCTTACAGTTATCAGCATCAAGGCCAACATCAGGCGATGTGAAACCAATGTTTCTGCAAGTATCTCGAACTATTTTCTCATAATCTACTTTTGCCTTTGTTGTTATTTCACCAAAGACCATGACCATGTTAGTCTTTGTACATGTTTCACAAGCAACTTTGCTCTCTGGATCTTGTTGGAGGCAAGCGTCAAGGATGGCATCTGAGACTTGATCACATATCTTGTCCGGGTGACCTTCATTGACTGATTCTGAGGTGAATAGGAAGGTCTCCATTGTCTGAGATAAAACAAGTGAATGAGAGCTCTACTTTTAACACAGTTCAATTTTAGAGATTGTGCATATTTCATAACCAAAAGGATCAACTCAATTCCAATATGCACATTCTTTACAAATGATAGCAACATGCATGCAAATGGTAATCACAACAACATAAAACAATCGTAAATTAGGGTTTAGCAATCAAAGGAGAAATTCAATTGTGAGAAGAACGTACCGTGTTAGATCTGCAAAGAAATGACGAAAGATTAACAGAAAAGGGAAAGAGTAAGAAAGAAATGAGGAGGAAATGGTCTGGGCGCATATATATGCGGGAATACAAAAACAAATTAATGGATCATCCGTCTCACTCGCTCTGCTCCTCAATCTACTACCCCTTTCTTTTTCACCACGCAATTTTAGCTCGTGCCCTCTCTTTTTTCTTCCGTCTCTAAATTTTGTAACTAATTCATGGATACCCTTCTATAACCAACTCATCTTTTATGTAACAAACTCTCCGCATATCATTACGAAAATACATATAATATATATATTTATCATATTTTTAATTAAATATAATTATAAACTTTAATTTAATAAATCAAAAATAAAATTTTATAACTTTTTTCTTTCAAAAATTATTGAAAATTATGAAATATTTTGACATGATTCTACAGCAGAATCGAAATTATTCAAAACGGTTCTACTATAGAACTAAATTTAAAATTAAACTTTTTACTCAAGTTTTAAATGATATATTTTTTGTAAAATATATATCATAATATTCTATACGTGAATCAAAATTTATATTTTGTTGAACAATAATAACAATATTTTATAATAGAATCAATGATGTCTACAAAACTCGATGGTTCTATTAGAAAAATGACTTTCATTTCTATATGAGATGAACTGTGAACAAAAAAAATAACATATTCGTGTATGTGTCTTCAAAATATTCATTTTAAGAAACACGACTCAAAATTTTGATAACATTTAAAACTAAATTTTATAAAACTCAAACTTTTAATAGCATTTCCTTTCATGTTATAACTGTTTAATGTCGCAAAAAGATAATAACTAAATTTGTTATTATGTATTCCACTACAAATTCTATTCATTTAATATATTTTTTTAGAAAAATGTCTGAAGCAGCCTATGATTTGCATGGATAATATTTATACAGAGGATAAACGAAAGACAAATCCGAGAAATGTGACCACATGGATTTAATCTGTGAATTGAAACTTATACTGAGAGTTGACACTGAGCAAGCCAACTAAAGTACAACTAATTATACACTAAAACGGGCACGGATGAGTTTTAATCGCCACAGTAAATAAAAAACAGCATTGGATGGTACTCCTTCAATTCAAACTGGAAAGCATTATATGCGTCATAGAACTCCAACTTTCCAATATTTACCACCTGTGCTGAATATGATTTCACTATTAACTACACTAAAGCCTCCACTTCCAGCTACAAAATACAACCGCATCATAAAAGCTACATTTGTTATCATCAGAGCGTACTGTCTCTCCCGGGTCTGGGTGGTCCTGTTGCTGTATTATAGTTCAAATGTTGCTCGTAGTAGTTGATCAACTGGCATGAAAATACAGACGTATTATTGTGCAACTCTTAATATATTAAATATGTTAAAGTATAGCAATATAAACAAGGAAGAAATATAATCACCAGCAAAGGATTGTTAGCCTTGAGGTACTTGTTATCAACCATCACCTCTTTTCCATCAGACCTGGATGCCAAAAAATATTAAACCAGTATATTAAGCTGACAAACATTCCCACATAACAATGGAAGAGATAAAGGTAAGATCCAAATAATCATCATGGAATACCAAACCAGACAACCAGTTACCACGCAGCTAATGACTTACTAGAGTAGAGCAAAGCCAAATCGACAATTATATGCAAATTGTCCTATGGTTAACCTTCCCAGTTGAATTCACAAGCCTATTTTAAAGCTTGAACCACAGGTTCTAATAAATGGAAGGGATCACAAGCAATTAAAAAATTTGTTCTTAACGTATTCATGTTCTTTCAACTACATATGTAACCAACATATTCATTAAAAATCATTACTAGCTTCTCCCAAACAGCAACCTAGTAGACTATATTACATTGTGTTACTAGTGGTGAAGGAACAGAAAATCTGATTATCTAAAATACAAATATATAGGAAATGAATAAACAAAAGAACTACAACAGATAAATCTGAGAAGGAAATCACAATAAAGCAATCAATGAATTGGAACTAAGTTTAGAATAAAGAACTCATTATTAATATTTTTATCTACTTGAACGTCCAGTATTCTGCAAGTCTAAACCTGTGCAAGAAAAATATACTCCCTAAACAAGAAATATTAACCGACTCAGAGAATGCAGAATACGAAACCAACTGGTATGAACAAAAACTTGAGACAACAACTTGGTCAAAAGAAGAAAGGGAAAAATAACACGTTATCAAGTTAGTAAGCCACTTGAAAATAATAACAGACCAAAATACATTAGTCTTCTAAATGAACGTATAAGCTACACTTATGTGAAGTTGTCAACGGTGTTAGCCTAGGTTTACTAGGTGTGCAGGGCAATGCTTATGGTTATGTAGCTGATATCTGGAGGATATACAATTTCAAAAAGAGAAAGTTAAAACTTACTAAGGACACTTCTGATATCTGGATATGTAACATAGAAGTGCCATTAAAGATGCAATTTACAATATAATGTTCACCTTTCTAATATATGGTCATCAAAGAGCTACTTGAGTATGGCATGTCTAACAACATACATATCTTTGAATATAATCTTGAACTCTTGATGCATTGAACACTTGCAAATCTCCCTCAATACATTTAAAGAAAACTAATAAGTGGAATCATATGGATATTTTCAATTCCATTCTTTCACCTTTCTTCTTGCTATCTTATAGCAGACAACAAACGCAAGCCTAAACTTATTCATTCATCCATTTATTACAGCGTTCATTGACCCACCTCAGGGTAGTCCACTTCATGACCACTGCACCATCCTCAATGAACCATTTACTACTTTATTGGCTTAAGCCTGAAATTCAAATTGCATGAGCAACAAAAAGTTGCTAAGCTGAGCTCAACAAATTACCCAGTCACAAACAAAACTTTTGTCCCATTTATTGTTTTAGGTTGGACTCGAACTCGACAATTTTAGGTTCAACAAGGTAAAACTTGACTTGCTCAACTAAAACTCAAAGTCTGACCATTTAGTAAGAGCAACTCCAATAGAATCTTTAGCATATTCCTTAAATATAATATTGTAAAATGAATCCTAGTGATTTAGGACATTTCATTATATGTCAACTCTAACAAATTCCTTATTTTTGCTTCGTAGTAATATTATATTATTATTTTTAAACTCTAATTATGTATTAGAAGGGGAGAAAATGAGGGAAATGAATATTGTATAACTAAAAAAAGATAAGGAAATTCTCTTGGTTCCTTGTAAATATGACATGAGAATAAAATCCTGAATATTTAAGAAGTACCAGGACATTGTTGGAACACTAGTTGGTACTAAATATCTTAAAATTTAGCTAAGGAGCTTAGATAACTAATCTGTTGGAGTTGCTCTAAGGATCTCAGCTAAGGTTTAAACAAAAATTATTGTTTGCTTATATTAGCTCAACCCAAACTTGTACTTAATTATCACAATTCGAATCAAGTCATAGGTCTATTTTGCTGATGCCAAGTCTCCTGTTTCACACCCTCAAAGATAGCACTTTCCCAATACTTTCCTACAACACTCATATTATCTTCATCTATATTTTAACTTATTTAGCTCACTTATTTTCAAGTTATTGTGCTCTCCATTTAGTTTTCTACAACACTAATATTATCTGGACTCGACATTGGTGTCGTGTATTTTTTGTGTTTTCTGTCGCCAATGTCAATCTGATACATAAACTATATAAATTCGTCTCAAGTACGACTTCAATTCGTGTTGTGTCATACGTATAATATAAAACAAATATTATAATATAATAATATTAATTTTTTGATTTTAAAAGACTGTTAATATTATAAATTTACTTTAAAAGTGTCATCTATACTATTACATTAAAGCCGAGACATTAAAAGTGCGGTCGGTACAGTCGGACGGTACTTGAGCCAGACTTATTTATTTTAAACTTATTTTGATGGCCCAATTATTTTAAAAAGTTGTTGTAATTAATTAAAACATATGTCTAAAACCTATTTATTTGAGTCGGACCATGGGCTTTATTTACTTGAGTCGTTCTACAAACCTATTTAGTTTAAAACCATTTTACTTAGGCTGATCCATGAGCCAATTTATTTTAACACTTATTTAAATCGTTCTAATTATTTTAAAAGGTTAATTATTTATTTTACCATTCCTAGTTATTATAAATACCTATTATTTTCATTCCTATTCAGATGAAAACACATCTTTAGACCTACTTATTTATTTAAAAATTCAATTAGTTTTTATCTAATCAATAAAATATTAAAATACAAATCTATCTATCTATACAATCTATACTGTGTATTATAGACGAAATGTTAAAAGTTTGGTCGGTCGGTACTAACTGATTTTACTAAATTACCCCTACTTATTTTTAAAAAAATATTATTAAATTAATAACATTATTTATAAACATATTACCTTTTCAGCTAAAATACATTACTTTTTTATTTTATCAGATTCCCTCTTTTTCTAAAAAAATCACGGGCAATTACCTTTTTCAACCAAAACTTGTTACTTTTTTCTATTTTTTCTTACTAAAATCCCTCCTTTTCAAAAATATCACCGGAAAACCCTTACTTATTTATTTTAAAAACTATTTTAATACTTTTAATTACGGACAATTACCTTTTTCAACTTAAACATGTTATTTTTTCTATTTTTCCTTACTAAAACCCCTCCTTTTACAAAACTATCACGGGCAAACCGTTACTTATTTATTTTAAAACCTATTTTAAACTTTTGATTATTTAAAAAAGTCTAAAATGCCTACTTATTTTTTTTAACAAATATAATTAATAAAATATTAAAACGTAAATAATAAAAATAACAACTGTTAAAAACAATCCGTGCATCGCACGGATTTTAAGCTAGTATAATTAAAAACGAAACATTAAAAGTTTGGTTAGTCAATACATTTTTGGTACTTAGTGTTTTTACTTAATACCCTTACTTATATATAAAAAAAATTATTAAATAATAACATTACCTATTTATAACCAATTAACTTTTCTATTTTTTCTAACAAACCCCCCTCCTTTTCCAAGAAATCACGGGCAATTACTTTTTTCAACCAAAACATTTTACCTTTTCTATTTTCCTCACTAAAACGGAAAACCCCTCCTTTTCTAAAAATATCACGGGCAAACCCTTACTTATTTATTTTAAAACCTATTTTTAATTCTTTTAATTATTTTAAAAAGTTTACATATTTTAACATGCCTACTTATTTTTTTTAACAAATACAATTAATAAAATATTAAAATATAAATAATAAGATAACAATATATATAGAACTTAAAATAAAATCAGTATATACTTGTTTCTTACACTTTTATGTTATGTACCTTAAGTGAAAATTCAATAATGACACTAAATTTTTTCATGTACTTTTGTGTTTCATGTAGGATTTTCTAAACCCACACAGTCCTTTGTCTTTATCGTGTTCAATATTTCTCGGGTCTTATATTATGTCCATCGAACACTAATCCTACTTCCACCCAACCTTGATCACCCCTCTTTCACCCTCTTGCCTCCCATAATTCATATACGTAAATATGACTACCCAACATTCATTCACCCCCTCCCTCCAACCCCCGTGCGGGAGCACTCACTATACATGCATCACCAACCATCTCAATTCTATAAATATGGATATTTGAATAATATTCCATTAGCTCTGAAGAAAAAATAGGAGCACTAATACATTACAATAAAGTATCTAAAATATGCAACTAGGATCAATTCCAAAATGATCTTATTTCATTTCAAAATGTCTGTATAATCTATCTAATATTTCTCCAACTATATTTATTGTACCAGCTTCTCCCACTCTTAGAAGTTATATAACAAGATTAGCTAATTAATTCTTGTTGTGTGAACAAGGTAATAAGAGGCTTCAGGATGAATCTTTGATTTTCTATAAGCAGTTAATTGCATTCATTGTAATGAATGAAAGAAGTACCTCTCTTTCTCTTTTTAGAACTCTCTTTTACTCACTTCTTTATTGAATTTCTCCTTCATTTTGTGTAATTAATCCTCCCTAAATATTCCCTAATTTTCATGATCCCTCTAAATTCTATTTTTTCTACTTTCTACATCCTTAAAAATCTGTTTTCAAGGATCCAATCCAACGGGACTTTCATGCTTACATTCAACAAACTCGCCAATTATAATTCCTGATTCAATCACTGTTAACTGTCTATGTTCTTCACAATTGTTGCGAGAAAATCAACAGCCTCGTATCACTCAAGCTAAAATTTTTTTTAAACAATTGCATCCTAAGAAACATCATAACTTACAATAATATGCACCGATATAAATTCAAAGAAAACTCCAATATTATTGGTAGGGGCGGAACCAACGGGGGGCTAAGGGAGGCTAGAGCCCCGGCTAAACGAAAAAAATTCAGTAGAAATTTATCTTTCATCCCCGGATGTTTTCTAAAGATACCGTAAGAAAATTTTTGAGCCCCGGATAATTTTCAAAACTCCATTTAGATATTGATCATTTTTGTTGTTAAATATTTGATCCCGGGGTAATTTGAACTCCTGGTTCCGCCACTAGTTGGTACTACAGTGAACATAACTTCATTTAACACTTGTAAGCCTACATTAATGTTTTTTAAGCTAATAACAGATTTAATTTATCTAAACATACAGTGAATTAGTAATAATTCTAGCTAGTGTGTTCTATTTCTATTATTATTGGAAATAGGCAATTGCAGGACTTTAAATACTAAAGCACGCAATAATTCTATTGAGCTCAACCTCTAAAAACTAGATAAACAAAAGGAACCACAAGTTAACAACTTCTTATTTGCATTATGCTCTGTTAACAATTTCGTATCAGATACATGTATGTCCGTCTGTGTGTGTGTTCATGCACGCACATGTAAAATCAAATGTCTTTCAATATACAATATGCTAGTTTTTTTTTTTTTTTTGGGGGGGGGGGGGGGGGGGGGCGGGGGATCTGTATTACATCTTGTTAAGCAGGGTCCAGGAAGATGTCCTAAACTTCCTACACACAATATGCTTGGACATGTTACCACATGCATCAACACATCTGTAATGCATCCTATTCAGTCCTTACTAAGGGAAGGACATTTGTAAATACATGTGACCTAATTATCCAAGATGTGATTTTTTTATCCTAGGCTTGAAAGTTGCATTGTACTCTGGAGATATTTTTGTACCTAAAAATTAGTAATAATCATGGATTACACAAAAACTTGAATCTATTTTCCGCAATTGTATTATGGAACCGGTGTATGCAGATCAAATGTTCCAATCTTACAGTGACATGTGATACTGCATTTCACTGAAATATAGCGACAACCTATATTTGAGTCATTCGGGCCAATTTAGAGTTTAATTTATTTTAAGTGTGTGTATTTGTACATAAAGGTACCTACTTTGAACTTGCATCGACGTGTTCCAGTGAAAACCAAGTCTAGGGTAAGAAAACAATAAATCTACTTCTCGATATAATATACACTTAATTACTCATAATATTGTCAGAACATCAGGCCTGTGTTAGTGCTTCATGGTATATTAATACAAGATAGTAATGATTCTTATTAGACCAGTATCAGCAAAAAAAAAATTACGAGCATTGGAATTGGATCACAAACCTCTTGGCCATAAAGGTCACTAGGATGTCTGGTGCAGATTCAGAAGATGTAAAGCTTATAGGCTTCATGATCTCTGTGATGGACGACACATCTGTGATATCATCAGACTTGCTCTTGCAACCCAGATCTTTACTCCTGTTAACGGCATTTTGATCACGATTCTGTACAACCACAACACCAGAACGTTTGTTTTCTGTTGTCAAGTCTGGGGTAGCATAATTTATGACACACGGGGCTTGTGTTTGGTTGAACCGTTTCACTAAAGCAGGCTTCCTTTTTCTACTCCCCAAGCGGGCAACAGCTTGCATCACTCCCTCCCCATCAAGCATTTGATGTCCATTTTCGAAGCTATCACCTTGAACAACTTCCTCTGCTTGATGTCCGTTTTCAACTCCATCAGCTTGGGCTACTTGCTCCGCGTCAACCATTTGATGACCTTCTCCAAGGCCACCACCTTGAACTAGCCCCTCTCCGCCAACCCTGTGGTGTCCATTTTCAAGGCCACCGACTTGAGCTAGTCCCTCTCCGCCAGCATTTTGATGTCCATTTGCAACGCAAATTACATCTGATGCCTCTGACTCCAGAATATCGACAACAGGCAACCTGTTCCGGCCCTCACTGGGAAATAGTGCATCCGTCGATTCAACAAGGGTGGCATTCATTTCATTATGATTTTCCCTTACTTCAACTAGTGTAGGAAAGACAACAGAACTATTTTCATTTCCTTGCTCCACTGCTTCATTATTGTTGATATCTCCCATTCTCGACCTATCACCATCCTCATGATTCTGATCATCAAGAGAAGGAACAACAAAGTTTCCCTCATCAAACTTAACATTTCCAGCATCTGGTGCCCTCGAAGTAGATGCAGCATTACCCTGTGGCTTCTTCTTAGCTTGAGGGACTAGACCAGTAGACTTCCGCTTCCGCTTGCGTGATTTATGTTTCCCCGACAGCAAGCTTCAAAACAAATCAATCAAAATGTGAAACACTAATTAAACTATAACATCAACCACTGTGAAAAAACTACTAATTCAACCACATCTTTCAAAAACCAGCACGAACAGATGTAATACCTCTCTTCAAATGCTTCAATAACATCATAACACGCTGCAAGATTCTCATACGGCTCCCATGTATTCGCCGTTTCCGGCCATCCCCGCCTTTCACAAACAACACAAATCACATCATCAGAATAAAACAACACAACTACAAAATCCCCCAGAACACAACCCATTAATATCAACCCACACCGATCATATAAACCGAAAAATACACATTACTCACAAAATAATCAAAAATCCCACAATATGCAAAAATAATACAAACAACACAAGACTAAAAACGCATACAGTTAAACCTCGGTAAACAATTACTCTCGGGACCAAATTTTTTTATTCATTTATTGAGATTATCCATTTATCGAGACTATAAATACACTACCTCTAATATGTTCTACTACATTAGGACCAAAAAAAATTATTTATTTGACGAGATTATACATTTATCGAACATTTATTTATCGAGGTTCTACTGTATCGTAAAAAAGATACATACCATTTGATAAAGTACTGAACTTGACCCTTTTGATGACCAGCATTTGCAATTCCACAGCCACATGTCAAAAAAGAAGCACAGATCAGTATCAAAAAAATCATAAAAACACACACAAAAAATACAAAAAAACACACACATAAAGCAAGCACCTTTCGAACCCTCTTTCGACGAACAGCTTCAATTTCATAAAACCCTTCAGCTAATTTAGGCTTAGAATCACCAGCATCTTCTTTACCCTCTTGTTGTTTTTTCAAATCATCAATTTGATCACAGCCCTTGTCTTGTTCTTCTTCAACCTCTTTGTTTTCTCGCTCATCTCCGTCGGGCTCTTTTGCGATTTCGTTTTGCTCCGGCGCCGGAGGAGCATCGGTAGTGTCGCCGTTCATTTTTGTGAGTCTCTCTCTCTAGAAAGAATTCTACTGTGTGTGTGTCTCTCTGGAGTAAATATACTTGCAAGTTGTTTACAACTCAATTTATGTTGTTTTGCACAGTTAAACTCCTATTTTTCCTTTTTAGCCCTTTTTTAATAATTTCACATGTTTGGTATTTTTTTTTCTTTAGAGATGTTAATCAATCTTCTAGGTCCTTCTACAAATATACTTCTTTTGTATACATTTATTATAAGATAATAATAATATATTTATAAACCAAATTACTTTCTACTAAGTTAGAGATAAAAAATGATAGGTAGGTAATTGTTAAGTTACAAATTTGTATTTGAATTTATATGTAAATTTATATTTCTTAAAAATATATATGTAACATTAAATATTTATTTATTTTTCTTTATATTCGAGGACTACTTTAATAGATGTAAGCATATATAATATTAAGTAAATGTATATTTTTTTACACAGGACTTCATCAATGGATTAGAGTCATATTGATGAAAAAAGTTCAAATTTCATATTTAATAATATAATATAATGATAATTGAATTCAATAATACATAAAATGTGTCTAACTCTTAAACGTCTTATAATATATAATATTATACATATAATAAATTTCATTAGTTTAGTTTTGTTTAATCTATTTTACTATCTCTTTATATATGTTTATTCTCAAATGTTTGTAATAAAATTCTTTTACGTAATTTTGAAAAAAGTAATTATAATATGACAATATTTAGCTGAGATAATAGGTCAAGTTTTTAAAAACCATGATACAGAATAAGTTACATTTTTAGTTACTAGATTAGTCTTTTGGTTAAGTGTGATCTAAGATGTACAAAATACAAAACAATTAAAATGTAGAAAAGTTAGTATGTTAGTCAAGTTTTTAACGAATAAATTACATTTTTAAGTTTTGATTATGTGTGATCTAAAGATTCAAGTTATAGTATACCTAAAAACTAAGATGTAGAGTATAATTATATGTTATGTTTGAGTTACTAGGTTCGTCTTCTTGTATTAGTAATAAGTTAAGTCCGCCTACCCTAATCTTTCGTGTTTGAAAAATATAGAGGTCAGCCGACCCTAATGTATTTGGAAAATATAGAGGTCCGCCGACCCTAATCTTTCGTGTTTGAAAAATATAGAGGTTAGTCTGTTGGTTAAGTTTTTGTACACCTAAGAAGTGAGTATAATGATATGTTACGTTTTAACTACTAGGTTAGTCTTGTATTAGTAATAAGTTAAGTTCAGTCGAATCTTAATCTTTATACAACAATCTTTCAATAATTTTATATCAATATTATGTCTTTACAACCCTAATCTTTACTGTTTGAAAAATATTTTAAATTACATTTATCGGTCATGTTCTCAACAACTTCATCAGCTTTTCAAACTCTAATTTTTATATATTATGGATCACAAAATGAACCATCTAAATTCTAAATTCTTTGTAATCTCAATATTACAAAATATTAACTATATTTATTTTTGAAATAAAAAATATTATTTATATTTGTTCTTAAAATCAGACTTCTTCTACTATATATTCATTTTCACCATAAATTCCATTAAGGCTCACTTCTGAAAATTCAATTATCAAATGATATTAATTACAATAAAATTTTAATGATGAAATTATTTATAAATTACAAAATAACTTTAGAAATTTATTCATAAATTTATAATTACAACTAGACTAGTAGGGTGAAGATAATTGAGAAAAAAATGGATTATATAAAAAACATTATACCAAATAAAAATAACATAAGTTAATTTCATAAAAAATATTTTTTTTTAATTTTAGAAACTTACGGTTGAAAATATTACTTTGTTCATGCAAGATTATGGATCAAAATTTAATGAAAAAGAAAGATTATAAACTATAAAAAGAAAAAAAAAATAGGCTTAACATAGTTTTAAATTTGAGATGAAAAAAGAGATAATGTTAATTTAAACAAATAATAGAAAATTTCTCGTACAAATATAAAATATTTCAATTTATATTTTCAAAATATGATAAGTATTTTTATTGTTATTAAACATTTTTTGCTTTAGTAAATTATTTTAGTTATGAATATACATATATGTGACTAACATGGCTAAACAAAGAATGAAGAGCACAAATTTGAAATAAATGCAAGTACTTGTTAATAGAATTAACAAAATTTATTATTTTACAAAGAAAAGCAAGTAAGTTTGAATTGAAATTTATTTAATTCTTAGTCGAAATTCCTTATCAAGTATTCCATCTTAGATGTTTGCTAGTTTTAAATAATTATTTATACATATTTTACTTAAATTCAATAGTTATTTTAATATTAAATATATAATTATATGCAAACATTTTAGATCAAAATAATACTGAATATAAAAACCAATAAATTTTAAGGTTTTTTGTAAATACTTTAATACTTCAAGAAAAGACAAACGACTTTTGTTAAATTTAAAATAATTTTGAATAAAAAAACATTTTTAGCTCATATTGATGTTAATTCAAACATAACTATTGTTACATTATTTTTTGAATTAAATTCAAAGTATAAATAAGTGTTCAACTGTGATCATGTCTTACATTTTCATTTTTTATTTGTTAACTAAATCCGACACCAATTTTCTTGTTTTGACAAAAAAACCAAATCACATTTCAAGAGAGAGTTAACTCCCACCAATTTAAGTAATCAAAATAACATTGAATTCTAAATCTGATATTATTGAGACATCCAAATTTATGATATAAGTTTGTTAAAAACTAATAGCTAGGATAAGTTGATTTTCTCCAAAAAAAAAAGCATTAGAATGTAAATTTCTTTTAATCTCTAAACACATTGAAATTGCCCATATAAGAACTTTATTTTAAAGTTTTCGGATTATACTGGTGATGTTCTCGTTGTCCCTCCAAGTCCAACAACTTCATGCATCAAGTTCATCTTCATCACCTTGTAAGATAATTATTATGCAAGGTGGAGCAACTTGCACACAAGAAAGATACAGCGCAGAAACAAGAGACATAAATAGAAGAAATTAAAACATACATGTGAGTATCATCGATAGACTTGGTGTCCTGCAGGTGGTTACTTACAGGAGTGGCCATTCTGAAGATGCACCAGCTGGTAGCTGGAACCTTGGGGTTTGTAGTAGCTGCATTCGCCCTTATATTATCGGTTACTAGATTTATATCCGTGCAATGCACGGAATGCTTTATATATCATTTGTATATATTTTAATTTTGTTTAAATTGTTATTTTTAATTTTTTTTTTAAAGTATTATTCTGATTTAATTTCAACTTTATAAATTTTTAATGAAAATCAAACTTGAAAACATATAAATTTTACATATATTTTATTTAAGTTAATGTTGTATTTTTGAAATGATACTTGTTTTTTATTTTTATATTTTTAAAATCACTATTTGTTTGTAATCATTTATTATTATCCTAAATTTAACTTTGATAATTTTACTTAGCTATTTGTTTGTCTTATATCAAGTTATCTGTTGACATTTTTTATTTAATTTAGCTTGTTATTTTGTTTACTTTAATAATTTAATTTTAATTATTTTATTTATATACTTATTTTTTTTTAAATATTATATAGCTAAAGATATACCGATCATACCATGTCATAAATTAATTATTTTTGTATTATAGTTATTATTTTCTTAATTTTTTTGAAAAAAATAAACACCAATATTATTTTTTATATTATAGTTATTATTTTTATTTTATTTTTGTTTTAATTATATTAGTAATCACGAGGTTAAACATATCAAACTCATATTTTAGATTTAAGTTTTATCTTTAATTTCTTGTTTATTTATAATGAGAATAGGACATTTTAGTTATCTTTCTATTTACTAATTTGAATTTCATACAAATTGATATTTTGTTTTATTTTTAATTCAAAATAAGAGGCATATTTGTAAATGAAACTAATTTACATTAAAGTACTACATATGCTAATATATATATATATCATTTAAAAATTTATCTTTAATTGTTTTTAGCTAAATATTGACCATAATTTGTTGATTATTAATTTAAAGATTTATCTTTTCTGATTATAGATAATATTTATATAACTTTTTAGTTTTTAAAGATCATTGTTTGATCTTCATTATAATTAATTATAATTGTATTCGTTGTTTTAGTGATTTTTTATTTCAAAATGTTAAATATTTGTTGGAGCATGGTGATTATAATGTTAAGTATATCTAACATTTATTTTATATTTAAATCTTATTTCAAATTATTTTCCCTTTTCTATGTGGAAGTATGATCTTGTTTGGGTAAATTTAAAATTATTGCTTATAACTTAAATTGGTTAAAGTCAAAAGTCATAAGTTTTTTTTTTTTTTTGAAAGAAAAGTCATAAGTTATACATATAAAAGATGTTTGATTAATTTTAACTTTTTGATATACATATTTAATTATTTTGTTTTTAGTTATGTTGTTTACCCCTAAACCTAAAATGTAGTACCTTACCACCACGCCATAACATACCATCTAAAACCCTTTACACCAATTATATATAAAGATATAATTGGCAATTATTGTGTTGGCCAAAATTATTATTATTATTATTATTATTATTATTATTATTTCTTCATAGTTATAAATTAGTAGGCATAGCTCCCCCCCTAGATGTTTTCTCTTTCCTCTAATTTATATTATAAATTAAATTTATGCAGTTTTGTCGTTTGGTTTATGCATGGTTTATCCTATAATTAGTTACATTACGTAAAACTCATAAGTACTATTAACAGTATACTAACAGTATAGACTGTCTCTTAGTTTTATAAAATTTAACACAACATTAATTGTTACCTCTAAACACAACACGACCACAAGGTATAGGGTACGTAAGAATGGAGTTGGAGGCAGAGATGCTTGTTATAATTGAAGGTGATAGTGATGTCTGGACACTTGTTGTTTGCAACATGTATGTTCCCGTTTCAGTGATCAACGAAAGAAATGATCTGTTAATCTAAAATATAAGATCAAGGAAGAGCAGACTCTTGGAAGTTCAGATTATAGAGCATCTCACTTCTCACGTAGTTGCTTAACTTGCTCATAAGAAATAATTGTTAAGTGTATAATGGAGCCATGGAGTATAGTGGTAGTGTTACTTCGACAAATATATATACTTAACCATTGCAATCACATTATACGTACGTAACCATTGCAATCACAGTTGCACGCCGAAGAAACAGAAGCAAACAGAAAGGAAAACATACCAAAATTTTGCTCTGAATAGATTGTACAAAGCTACAAATTAAGATCTGTATCATACAATCAGGACCACCAGAGACTAGTGTGCAAGGAACCTGGTCCTAAATTTAAAAGAGCCCCAAAATTATCAAATGTACGTTAAGTATTTTAGTATGTTAGAATTATGGAGTATTTTTAATATAAACTGCCATTAGTTTCCTGTATTTGGTCTTTAACTTTTGATAAAGTTGTTTCTGTGATTCATCTTTAATAAATTTATTTGTAGTTATAATACTTTATGGTGTATTTTTTTTTATTTCTAAAAGGACCTGCAATCTTAAATTTAGCTGAGGGTCTCTAAATAGTTGGGTCTGTATACAATGTCTTGGGGGCAGATTTTATGATCATAGCAGCCCATACCTACAATTGAATGAAGAAACAAATTTACTACTATGATTGCCTAAAAAAAGAATAAAGCAAACTGATATTGATATGCATATATATTACTATATCTCCATTAGGCTTATTCAGGAACGAATAGAAAAGGCCTGCCTTCAAAAAAGACAGATTTTGCTCCTTTTCGACTGACTTGTCTTCACTCAGATTTTTACTAGGCCGGTCTATCAAAACTTTAATATTATATTGAATAATCAATTCATTTAAAAAAAAACATTTTCGAGAATCTTATATTGTATTCTAACATATACATACCTCTAGCTCTGGCAAATGGTGGCACTCTTTCTTAGTTTACTTGTAATGTTCTGTGTTGCAAGTTAAGTTCTTTCCTCTTTACCACCATAAAAATGAATCAAGTACTACAAAGAAAAACCTTGACCGTCCATCCAAAATATTCGGTCGTTAACAATAATTCAGATTCCTTCAGGATCAAAAATAAATTAATATTACATCCAGGTAGATTATACACAACTAGTCGACTAAGCCGCGCTTCGCAGCGGCCCCATAATTTTTTTGTAAAATTTTAAACATTAACTATTTAAAGAAAAAAATCAAGAAAAAAGAATATATATATATACTTTATATGCTGATTTTGTGTCATATTTTTTGAGCCGACGCCCGTTGCATAAATACATATAAATAAAAAATACTGAAAATATATGCAATAATAAAATTTAAGTATTAACCACCGCTTCAAACTTCAACTATTAGTATCATAACAAAAATTACAAATTTATTAAATACCCCTAAACTTTATTTGTCGATTTTGTCTCCTACTTTCTTGAGCCAACGTCCATTGCACTGAATACATATAAACTAAAAAAAAATACTAAAATTAAGCAATAATTAAATTAAGTATTAACCACGACTTCAAAGTTCAACTATTTGTATTATCACAAAATTATAATTTCTTAAATATTCTTGAACGTTATAAAAAAAACTTTTGAATGCGTACATTTGCATCATTATAATATACAAGGTTCTTCATGTAAACATAATTGATTTTTATATAATCATGTCCTTCCCTGATTTTGAATGTAAATAAGATATTTCAATTTTATTTCAGTTTTAATTGAATTATGAACATGATTGACTTATATATATATATATATATATATATATATATATATATATATATATTTTACTATGAATATGAATGTAAATAAAGAAATTGATTTTTCTAAACATGATTAATTAAAAAAATTATGAGATAATGGTATTGAGTAACTCTAATTAATTCCCAAAATCACAAAAAGAAAATATGAAAAACTATATACAAAGATAACATTTAATATAATTATTATTAGATATAGAAATCAATTAAAAAAATAGAAAAAATTATGTACACTTATGTAATGTTAATCGTAACTTTGTTTGAATCCTTACACTTTAGCCTATATAATAGGTTCCAACTTGTTCTAAGCATATACCTAACATATTCATAAACCTAAATACTATTGTTAACCTAAAAAATTGATTAACAATAGTTTTTATATGTTGTGTGCTTTGCTGCTAATATGCACATATATAACCTATAACCTGCAAAACCTCAACTTACCAGAAAGAAGTAAATAAATTAAAATATATCATCAATACGCAATATTATTAATGCACACCAATTATCATAAAATCTTCAAATTTCTCTGAAAACTAATCAGTATGTCATGTTTTTATAGGCAATTTAAGATATAATAAAGATTAAATTCTAAATAGAATAATAATATAAATATTAAATCCTAAATATGATTATAATATAACATTATAATAAATATTAAATTTTAAAAAAATAATTTTTATATATTTATTGTCTTTCATGTAAATTCCAATCTAAGTAAAATAATTTAATTTTATTGAATTAAAATAGTGAAACTCTAGAAAAATAGATTAAAACTTAATTAGGATCTAAGTTGGTTGAGAAAAAAAGGTAATAGTTGTTTAATTAAATTTTAAAGAGGATTGACTTTTATATATTTATTGACTTTCCTAAAAATTTGAGTTTAATTAAGGAATGTCTTCCGTAAAAATTTGAATACAAATAATAAAATTTAATTTTATAGAATTAGAGTTGAGGAGCTCTAGAAAAATAGATAAATATTTTTCGGACGATTTGGGGGTTTTCCTTTATATATATAAAGATATTGATGGACTTGTTGAGTAAGTTTCGAAGAATATTAAAATAATATACTTAGTTTCCTCCATTTGAAGATTTTTTTTTTTTGATAGTCAAGCAAACCATTTTTAACATAACATAACATATTTAACTTCCTTCCTTGAAAGATAGTATTAAAGAAAGAGATAATTATCAAAATCATCACTCACTTGGTTCAAATGTATCAAATTAGTCACTCATTTCAAAAATGAATCTATTAGGTAACTAATTGGAAAACTATATTTATAGAAGTATAGATGATCGAAGTGATTTGAGAGGCGCCACATCACCGCCCTCGTCTTCTCCTTTTTATAAGTATATTTGATTGGATCAATAAAGAGCGTTTATGAGAATATTAACATACTCTATTTAGTTTCCTTCGTTATAAATTGTAAAAAAGAAATTGAGAATTTATCTAATATTATAAAGGCAATAATATTAAAATTGTATATTTACTTTCCTCCATTAGTAAAAATTTAAAAGGCAATTAAGATATTTTCTAATAAAATAATTTATGAGACTATTAAAATTGTAAATTTAGTTTCATCCGTTAGTAAATATTTTAAAGGCAAGAATATTATAATTGTATATTTAGTTTTCTCCATTAATAAAGATCTTGAAGGCAAGAATATTATAATTGTAGATTTAGTTTCCTCCATTAGTAAAGATTTTAAAGTTAATTGTGATATTTTTGAATCTTTACCATTAATTATTCAGACCAGAATCTTCGGGATCGTAGCATGGATCAAATTTTCCTGTCATACAACATATCTTAGAAAAGTTAATAACATCATACAATTTGACAAACTAATAAGTTTATAAACATTTTCATCGATCAAAATCATGTCTCAGTTCTTCAGTATTTGGATTGACAGGTTCCCACATTCTACACACTCGTACTCTTATCATCCAGGTATAGTTGTTGTCGTTCAAAGCATCCAACATGGTGTAGGCCATAGTTGTATTGATTGTAAATATGGTTGTAAAAATTTGAAGCTATGTAAAAAAGTTTCGGTGTAGATTTTTTGTTATGAATGACCTTTAATTTATAGATGTTTGTAAGGTGAATTACATGGAAATCCATTATATTTAAAAGTCAAGAAGTATTCTAAAGAAAAGTTCTATAAAGTTTGAAAATAATAAAAGAAAGTTCTATCAAGTTTGAAAATAATAAAAGAAAGTTTTATCAAGTTTGAAAATAATAAAAGAAAGTTCTACCAAGATTGAAAATAATAAAAGAGAAAATTACAATTATTAACATAAGATCCTAAAAATTCAAAAATAATAAGGAAGTTGTAATTTTCTAAATGAAAGAAAGTTCTATCAAGTTTGAAAATAATAAAAGAAAGCTCTATTAAGATTGAAAATAATAAAAAAGAAAATTACAATTATTAACATAAGAGTCTACAAATTCAAAAATAATAAAGAAGTTGTAATTTTCTAAATAAAAGAAAGTTCTATCAATTCCTACAAATTCGAAAATAATAAAGAAGTTGTAATTTTCTAAATAAAAGAAAGTTCTATCAAGTTTGAAAATAATAAAAGAAAGTTCTATCAAGCCTACAAATTCGAAAATAATAAGGAAGTTATAATTTTCGAAATCAAAGAAAGTTCTATCAAGTTTGAAAATAAAAAAAGAAAGTTCTATCAAGCCTACAAATTCGAAAATAATAAGAAAGTTGTCATTTTCTAAATCAAAAAAAGTTCTATCAAGTCCTGCAAATTCGAAAATAATAAGGAAATTGTAATTTTCTAAATCAAAGAAATTTTCTAAATCAAAGAAAGTTCTATCAAGTCCTACAAATTCGAAAATAATAAGGAAGTTGTAATTTTCTAAATCAAAGAAAGTTCTATCAACTTTGAAAATAATAAAAGAAAGTCCTGTTGTAGTAAATATAAATAAGAAATAATAAAAATACACAATAATAAAAATTTAGGTACTAACCACCGCTTCAAACTTCAACCATTTTTATTACCACAAAAATTACAATTTTTTAAATACTATAAACCTTATATGTCGATTTGTATCATATTTTTTTGATCCGACGCCCATTATACTAAATGCATATAATTAAAATACTAAAAATAAGCAATAATATCAATTTAAGTATTAACCACCGTTTCAAACTATAACGATTCATATTATCACAAAAATTACAAATTTCTTAAATATACCTAAATATTTTTAAAAAAATTATTATGTACATGTGCATCATTATAATATAAAAGGTTCATTATGGAAACATAATTGATTTTTATATATTTTCTTATGAATTTGAACGTAAATAAGACAATTGAATTTTATTTTAGCTAAGAAAATAATAATTATTTGTTTAATTGAATTACAAACATGATTGACTTTTATATATTTATTGTTTTTATTATGAATTTGGTAAATAAAGAAATTCAGTTCTCTAAATATGATTAATTAAGAAACAAATATATAAATTTGTAAATCTATCATGTCTCTCATAAAAAATATGAGATAATAGTATTTAATATAACTCTAATTAATCCCCAAAATCACAAAAAAAAATATAAAAAACTATATACAAAAATAATATTCTATATAATTATTATTAGCTATAGAAAATCAACTATAAAAAATTAGCAAAAATTGTATATACGTACATAATGTTAATCGTAATCTTGTTTGAATTTATTCACTCTTTTTCTCTTTGATAGTAATAGGTATAGTCGTCTATCTGTGTTCCAACTTCCAACTTGTACCCTTGTCAAACTCAAAAATACTACTATGCATATAACCTGCAAAATCCCGAGTTACGGACATGAAAAGAAGAAAATAAATCAATATATATAATAAGTTATAATGAGTATGCAGTGTTATTAATACACAAATATGGTTCGTTAAATAATAATTTTGGGTCAAATCCATTAAATACAAAAAGCTGCATCTTTATATTAAGGTATTACCCTGTGAACAAATCTTCCGAAGTTTAGCAAAGAATAAAAAAAATAGAGAGAGATGAGGGAGAGAGAGATATATATTCCTAAGTTTAGCAAATAAACAAACACAAGTTTTTTCGATATCGTAAATTTTGCAGCTCCTCGTTATGAATCCATCTAGTACCTAGTAATTTTTGCTATGATGATCTATTGATCTGATGTTTGCTTACCAAACAAAGGACGTATAGAACTAAGATAGCATAAGAAAAGAACGAAAACTTGAATCGAACGCCACAATTGTTTATTAAAATAATACGCAGAGAAGAACTTACATATATTGGCTGCAACAATTGTGTATATTTTATTGGATAGGGTAAAATCACATAGATGAGATGAAACTTGTCAATGACATTGACTGGTGCGGATCATCAAAATACTGGTTCCATTAATATGCTTCCTGCATCAAGAGGAAGAGGAAAACAATTAGAAAAAATAATGATCATACATAAGTACCGAAAAGAGAAATATAAAATTATAAAACACGGGAATGCCATGTGATATGAAAATCTCTTTATGCAGTTAGAATTTATAAAAAAATTCTAATAATAAGGTCATAAACTTGCCTTTTTTACTATTGTTTTTTTATTACCTATAAATTAGATGTTTATAATTTAAAAAAGATTTCGATTTTCTTTTCTAAAAAGTAGAACTTAAATAAGGAATTTCAATTTTAAGTTTTTAAAATAGAAGTTTTTAAAATACGATCCAATATGAATTTGAGGTAATACTTACTTTTTGTTCGGTATACAACTTAAAATAGATTTTGACTTTCTTTTCTAAAAAATAGAACTTAAAAAAGGAAGTTTAATTTTAAGGTATTTAAAATTGAGGAGCTCTAGAAAATTAGAAAAATATGAATCGAGCGATTCTAGAGCTCCCGGGGGTTTCCTTTATATATATAAAAAAGAAATAAAGATAAAGATATAAAGATAAAATAAAAATAAAGATAAAGATATAAAGAAGAAGATAAATAAAAGGAGAAAGTAGATAAAGATTGATAAGATAAAAGATAAATATGTTGAATATTAAAATAGTAGATATACTTTCTTCCATTATTAAATATTTTAAAGGAAAGAATATTAAAATTGTATATTTAGTTTCCTTCATTAGTAAAGATTTAAAAGACAATTGAGATTTTTTCTATTTTATAAAATCAAATTTAAATCAACAACTTTAACTTTATTGAATTAAAATTGAGAAAGGAAAGAATATAAAAAGTGTATATTTAGTTTCCTCCATTAGTAAATATTTAAAAGACAATTGCTATTTTTTCTATCCTATGAATTCAACTTTAAATAAGGAAATTTAATTTTATTGAATTAAAATCCAGTCAAAAATTTGAGAAAATTAGAAAAATAGAACGGAGCGATTCTAGAGGCGCCACCTCACCGCCCCCGTCTTCTCCTTTATATAAGTATATTGATTATGGTGTTTATGTTTTTCTATATACTTATATACGTTTTGCATTAATATTTGACAAATATTATAAAAAGAAGCCACTATCGGTCATATTAGCCTAGCTAGTTCTGATGATTTTCTTTTGAATGTAAATCTTTTTTTTTAAGATATGAAAACCAATATAGTCCCTTTACCGGACTTCTATATATACAGGAAAAATGCTATAAAACTCCAAAAATGTAGTTGATATAAATGGAGGACTTAGCTCATTTTTTATTTTTACAATCATCGATTACATTTAAAATTTCAGGAATTAATTTGGATTCTTAGTTCTTACGCATTTTTCTATATATAGGAAAAAAAATTGACATTTATATAACATTTATGTAAATACTAATATTGTAATTTATCTTAAAGTTGAGAAGTAATTAGTTTAATAGAAGATGTTGTTATACTCCCGTTTGTTGCCTAACTGAAACATGCACTACATTTCACTCGGCATGAACTTCGCAGTTATCCTAGGCTAAGTTTGTTTTGTACATTAATATACATCCATCTCCACACCCTGCTGCGGATAATTTGAGAAACTATCTTAAAGTTTTCAAAATGAGACTCATCTTTTTCTTATCGTTATTGCTGATTCTTCTGTTTCTCCAACTCCAAAATCTCAATGCATCCCGTTTTTATGCTTCACCATTTCTGTCAAATCCAGGTACATCATGCATACTTTTTAATAATTTTGCTTGCTGCTTTATTAGTATTTTTTTTCCCATTGATTATCTCATACATTTGGTATCTTTTTAATTAGCTAGCAAGAAGGAGCAACTTTTACACAAGGAAAATGAGGTAAAGCATGAAACACAAATACAAGAAAAATATGTAACTATCGTTAAAAGACCGGGTGGTGGTGGAGGTGGTCGCGGTGGTGGTGGTGGTGGAGGTGCTCGCGTTGGTGGTGGTGGAGGTGCTCGTAGTGGAGGTGGTGGTCGTGGAAGCAAAAGTGGTGATCGTGGTCGTAGTGGGGGTGTTATTGCCGGATCTGCAGTGGGTAGCCACCATAACCACAGCGATTCAAATTGTTACGTTCGTCCTTATTATCATTTATTCACAACCATTGTTGTCATGTTAAATTTTGTTGTAGACCATTAATAAATTTAAAGAGAAAAATGTCGTGTACGTGCTTAATGGAGTTATATGAGTACATAGTATATTTTAATGACAAAGTTATAAATATTTGATTAAGTTTTAAAACAATAATGTAATTATAATAGTACCCTCGTACATTTATATTAGAAATCTCTTTGTATTCATCTAATAAGTTACAGTACGTACTTAGGACCATTATTATCTTCTATATTTTTTTAAGAGGGTAATATGAATGCACTTCATTTCTATCTAAGTTAATATGTCTGGTTTACTATGCAAAAACTTTTTAGAGCATCTCCAACGGCGTTGGCTAAAATAATATAAAATACTAATTATGTAAAATTTGCTGAATCGTATTGTACTCTAAGAGCATCTCTAACGGCGTTGGCTAAAATCGTTGGCTAAAATCACATAAACTATTGATTAGGTAAAATTTGCTCAACCTGTAAGGTGTTGTGCTCCAATATTGGAGTTGGCTATACGAGTTGGCTATATTTTAAAAATCGAATGTTATAATTATTTTAAGTTGTTAAAAATAGAATATATTGTTTGAATATGGGAATAGATGACATGACTTTTTACTACAGATCACTGAGGTCGACAAATTTAGCCAATATATTAAGATTGACTAAAATTTTAGATAACAGTATTGACCCGTTGAAGTGGAGAAATTTTTATAGGGTTAAATGACATTTAGGTCACTAAACTGACTAGTAACTTTCAATTAGGTCATCGAACTGAAAAAAATTTCAATCAGGTCACTGAACACATGAGCGTTTTCATTTTAATCGTTAAACACATAAAAAATTTCATGGTCGTTAAGTCTCGTTGACTTTACACGGGACTCCGTCTATTTCTATCACGTCATTGACAAATCAGCTGTCACATCAGTTAACCCACCAAATAGAAACCCAATCAACCCTACCCATTAAAAACCCACCCCCTTTTTATTCTTTAATTCCCATTCTAAAACACAATCCCTAAACAACTCTGATCCCTAATTCTAAATTGCACAACTCTAAATTTCAAAACTAACTGCAAAGATGGTGAGAACTCGATCGGGTATTAAGGTCCGTTTAACTCAAAAAGAAGATTATGAAGATGAATTTGTCAATGAAGATGTTGTCGAAGAAGTACAAATGGAGACGGCCGGTGAAGATGATAACGCCGATGAAGAAGAAGAAATGGGAACGAACGGTGAACAAATGGAAACGCAGTAAGTAACTTAATCTTTATTTTTACAAACTTTTTTAATGTATTGTATGAATTTGCTTTTTTCTATGAGTTTGTAAATTAGGGTTTTATAAATTCTTTACATTTACAGGAATAAATTGTATAAAGTGACCTTATACTATGGAGGTCATTTTGTTCATGTTCCTTATGAGTCGTATACAAGTCATGTCAAAAAGGTGCGCAATGATATCGATTTTGAGAACATTAGTATGGATGAATTAAATTTGTGTTTTGGTGCTGCTATTGGTGAGTTTGATTCTCTGTATCTTAGAACTCCTGAACTTAGGATTTATTTACTAAATGTTGAATCAAAGCCCAAACTGATTGAGTTAAGTAAGGCAGTTGGTTATAAAATTGTGGTGTATGTGTATCATGTTAGTCTTCCTAATGATGATTCAGATAGAGAAAGGGATGGTTATTGCTATAGTTATGAAGAGTTTGCAGAGATTAGGAAAACTTCTAGAGATGAAAAAAAGAAAATGGATGAATTTGAGAAAGAATCAAATTTAGCTTAAATGTATGAGATGGAATTTGAAGATAGTGACTCGGATAGGGGGTTTTATCCTAGTAGTGAAGAGACTGATGAAGAATTTTGTTATCATAACCCCTACTGTAAATGAGAATATTAAATTTGTAGATGAGGTTTTCAATGTCCATAGCGCTGTCAAAGACATAAAATTTAAAGCTGGTCAGGTAAAAAAGACTTTAAAGAAGTTGTGAGGTCAAGTTCTATGGAGAGTGGTAGACCCTACTGGTATTCACATGATGATTTAAAAGGGTTCAAGTTAGGTGTGCACATGGGTGCCCATTTAAACTGTGGCTAGGCTATATTGAAGGTAGGGATATGTGGCAGATTAGGACAATAATAAATGACCATAATTGTGTGTGGTCATATAAAAATAAGCTTGTGAGTAATAAGTACCTTGTTGAACAGTTTGGGGATGAGATAAGAAAAAACCCTAACTGGAAATTATATGAGATGCAAGAAGAGTTCAAGAGGGTACTTAAGGTTGATGTCTGTGATGCTAAATGCAGTAGAGTGAGGAAAACAGCTTTATCTGGTGTTGTAGATAAGATGGCTGAACATTATGCAAAATTAAGAAAGTTTGGTAGGGAGATACTCCGGAGTAATAGACAAAATACTGTAAAGATTTCAACAACAAGGTTGCAAGAAGGAGATGTTAGCAGATTTAGAAGATTGCATGTATGTTATGCTGCCTTGAAAAATGCTTGGAAAAATGAATGTAGGCAAGTAATAGGACTAGATGGCTGCTTTTTAAAAACTATTACAGGTGGACAGTTGCTCTCTGAAGTGGGAAGAGATGGCAATAACATCATTTTCCCTATAGCAATGGCAGTTGTAGATGGTGAAAATTATGAATCATGGAAATGGTTTCTAGAGCTTCTCATTGCAGACCTGGATCTTGAAGATGGACACCGGAAGACTCTAATTTCTGATCAACAAAAGGTAGGCACTTAAATGATTCATTTTTACTTGTAACTGTCATTATCTATATGCACTGTAATGAATCTAATTTATGTGATGATGCATGGACAAGGCTATAAGGGAACTACTCCCTCAGGTGGAACATAGATTTTGCACCAGGTATCTAAGTGCTAACTTGAAAGCAAAATTTCCAAGCTCCCTAGTGATGGATGCATTCTGGAAAGCCTCAAATGCAACTCACCCTCAAGAATTTAAGTCTGTAATGAAGGAACTTGGTCGTGCCTCGAGGGGTGCATTTGAGAAGATGAATGAACTTGATCCTAGTGTGTGGTCCAAAGCTTGCTTCAAGACACATTCACTGACTGGTTCTACTGAGAATAATATCAGTTAATGCTGGATTCTGAAAGCAAGGTATATGCCCCTTATAGATATGTTGATTGAAATAGATGATATGATTTTGACAAGGATCCATGAAAATAGGGATAAAATGGCTAGAAATGATTTTTTAATTGTTCCTAAAGCTAAAAAGACTTTAGATGAAGCAGTGAAAGAGTCTTGTGCTTATTCAGTACTTTGGGATGGGAGGGAAACTTATGTAGTGAAAGGAAAGGGTACTTCTTGCTCTGTTAATTTGCATAATAGAAGTTGTTCTTCTAGAGTATGGGATTTAACAGGGATACCATGTGCTCATGGTGTGACTGCAATTCAAAAGGCTAGACATAATGTTTTTAATTATGTTGATAAATGTTATCTGAAAGATACATACATGAGGTGTTACTCTCACTGCTTGGATGTTATAAGGGGTGAAGATTTTTGGGAAGATGTAGAAGGTGACCCTATTTTACCCCCTTTGATTGTGAAACAATTGAGGGGTAGACCCAAAAAGATGAGAAGAAGAGAGGGTTGGGAAGGTATTGTTTCCAGTGGTAAGAAGACCAGGGTGAAGACCACTAGTAGAAAAATGCATTGTGGTCTGTGTAGGATGGAAGGTCATAAGAGGGATAAGTGTCCAGATAAACACTTGTATGAAGTGCAACCAAAAAAAACAAAGGGAAGACAAAAAACGAAGCAGCCTGCATCTGATCCTATGGAAGAAGTAACTGAAGAGGTGCAGCTGCAAGAACAAGAAATCCTAACTGGTGAGGATGAGATGATGAATGAGACACTGGTACACATGGAACAAACACAAGAAGAAACACAAGAAGAACATGATGCCGTGACTAACAATGGGATGAAGTTTGTAAGTTTTTTTGTAACTTCTTTAAAGCATTTATATGCATATTATTGTACTATACTTAAGTATTTTAATTCTTTTCTTAGATGCCAACTCCAAGTCTGAGGAAGCACACAAGTAATGGATATACACCACCTGCATCTACTCATCCATCAGTTCCACAACAAGCCAAGAAAAACACACCAAGAAAGTCTGTCAAGTTTTTTGCACCCCCAAGGCCAAAAAAGAACTGATTATGTGGTAGGAATCTTTTGAGCTTTAGAATATGACTTTGTAATGGGAATCTTTTGAGACATTGTGTCCTTGACTGTGTGACATTTTCCCAGCTTTAGTGTTTTATTTTATGACTCTTTGTAATGAGAATCTTTTCATTATCAATTTTAAGTGTCGATCTCTGTTTCCAAATTCAGTCTAATTTTTTAAATTATCACAAAGCATTAAATCTTGAACAAGTGAAGACTAAATTAATAACAATACATATTGATGCACACATTCTCTGACTGATTCCCAGATTTTGTGTGTTATGTTATGACTCTTTATAATATTCAATGTTAAGAAGTTGTTTTCATCAAATGTTGATTTGTGATTGTTCAAGTTTAAGCTCATTGTTCTTTGTCAACACGCATCACAAAACAATAACAACACATTGATGCACACAACATTATCACTAAAATTTAGTCACAATAACAACCATTACATCAAGTACCAACTACAAAAATCAATGAACATACTAAGCTAACACTCAGACTACTTGAAGAACCTAACAACAAACCAAACTATAACAATAATCAATAGCAACTTCTTCATTTTTCTACCATCTGTGCCATTATTTTCCTTATGCACCAAACCTAATAATTCATCATTTTTCTTTCGAAGTGATACACATTCTTCGTTCAAAACCAACATTTTTTTTCCGACAAAATGTAACTCTATCGTAGCTCTTTGCAGTTCTTCATCTTTGGCTCTTAGTTTTGCCTTCAATGCTTCAACAACCTCTCTTGCTCTATCTGTGTAAGGAGGATCAGCCCACAAAAAGAAGTTGCACTTTTTTCTTGCATCCTGACCAATATTTGCGCCAAGTTAGAACATACAATTAGGAATGAAAACAAATTTAAAAAGTAAACTTGCCTTGTACTGGCTGCAACCAAAAAACCTTCTTCCGGGGTCCATTGTGCTTTCTCTCCAAGCTTCTTCACAAGGAGCCACATGATCGCGCTTGCATTTGATACCATTGAATCAATATTCAAAATCAGAGTCATAGTTTTTATTGCTCATGAAGTAGTTACTACTTGTGTCATATGGATTTCTAATCGATGAACTATTGTTCTTACTACTAGACATAGATGTAGGTAGAAGATGAACCCTAATTGAGAGATGGTAGAAGAGGGGAAATGAGTGATTACATGGGTTGCGTAACGGGTTATATAACAGCTAGGTCGGGTACAATTGGGTTATGCCACTCTGGCCTTCCATGTCAACTACTTAGTCATTTTTTCGTCTCCTTTTTAACGTTTGTAACGACAAGTGGCCTGATTGAAAATTTTAAATTAACTTGTGACCTGATTGAAAGCTTTTTCAGTTCGATGATCCAATTGAAAGTTACTAGCCAGTTCAGTGACCTAAATGTCATTTAACCCAATTTTTATATATTCTCTATAATTGTTATTTATGGTAAGTTTTAATCAATTTTAGTCAAGGGTTTTATATGATTGGAGATGCTTTAATGGAGTTTGCTATATTTTAAAAATAGAATGTTATTATTATTTTAAGTTGTTAAAAATAGAATATATATGTAATAAATGATGTGGAGTTTTACTACAGATTCTTAGAGGTTCGACAAAATTAAATATTGAACATGGAGGGGTTGGCTAAAATTTTAGCTAATAGTTTTATCCCATTGGAACGGAGAAAATATTACATATTCTTTAAATTTTTTATTTTTGGCAATCCACATATACTTTTAGTTAAAAGTTCTAGACCATTAGAGATGCTCATAAAAGATCAACAAATCAAAAACCGTACTAGTCAGCTGATTTTCATACAAAATTATCTAACGTAAATAATTTACTTGACACAATTTATAACCCTCGTGATCATCTCATATTCTCATCTCAATTTGGGGCTTAAATGCATTTTGTACAATCAGCGAGGGTTTTATACTTTATGTTTTGCCACGGTGGAAGATAAGAACTTAGCTTTAGGCCAGAGTTCTGTCTCGTTGGGAGGTCGAATGTTTGTACTTCAACCTTGGATGGAAGGTACGGAGTTTGTTAAACATTATATTCAATCTCTACCCACTTGGATTGAATTTTCTAATGTGTCTCAGTCCTACTGGTCTAGTAAAAGGTTGAGCTATATCGCTAGTGGGGTGGGCAAGCCTATTATCCTGGACAAACCAACAACGGGTATGGAACCTCTTAAATTCTCCAGAATTTGCGTGGATTTATCGGTTACTTCGGAAAAACCAAGCACTCTTTTAGTTCCTGTTGTTAGTGACATCACATGGGAAATAATTTAGGAAAATGTGGAGGTGGAATACCCCCAAATTCCACCATATTGTCCCCTTTGTGTAACCTTTGATCACTCACTGGATAAATGTTCGAAACGGAAAGCTCAACCGGTTGGAATTACTTCGGAACTGCAGAAGCCTGTTCCCGATTTAGAAAAAGTGTGCAATTCTACATTGCCCATGGTGTAGGAGAGAGAGTTGGAAGTTGAGGAAAGTGAAATTAATGAGGCCCATGTTGGTGCTCAAGAGACCGCACCTGAGGAAACAACCCTTTTGGACAAAGATAAAGTGGTTCTTGATCCAATAACACAAATTACTGTTGATTTTGAAGATGAGGTTGTTGACTCCATCCATCAGGCTGACAATTTTGTATTCTCAAGCAAAGAGGATTCGGGACATTCGGGCCTTAAAAGCAGTAATGTTTTCTCGGTTTTGGAGGAAAAAAGTACTTCTGACTCAGGTCAATTGGGAGGTGAAGATGAGGATTCGGGTAGTATGGCAACTCAGAATGTTAAGGGTAGAAAGAAGGTGTTCCCCTCATAATAAGAGGAATACTAGATCGGCTGCAAAGCCGGGGGTTAAAGCTTAGTCTTTTACTCATGTTTTTTTTCAATCCTAAATATCATAGGATTTAATAAAACATCCCACATGAATGAGTTGCAAAACTTCATCTCTTATAATAAATTGGATCTTATTGGTATCCTGGAAATGTGGGTTAAGGAGAGGAAATCTGAGGTTATAGCCAGATCCATAAGGCCTACTTGGAATTGGGATTTTAATTATCAGGATCATCCTAATGGCCGCATTTGGGTTGGTTGGAATCCAACGGTTTGGCGACTCACAATGATTACTCGGAATGCTCAAATTTTGGCCTGTGATGTATTGCATATAGCTACGGATGTTAGCTTCCATGGAATTTTTGTTTATGTTACAAACGAAGGTGTGAGAAGACGTATCCTTTGGATAGATATCTCCATACTGACTAATGTCCCCTGCTGTATTGGAGGTGACTTTAACTGTATCACCTCCCTTTCTGAAGTACTGGGTGGACGGGAAATGTGGAATTCTAAATGCAGGAATTTGTGGACTTCATCCGAGATAAAGATCTTGTGCACATGCGCACTGTTGGGGAACAATATACTTGGTGAATAAGCAAGAGGCCAATCCCATTTACAAAAGGCTAGACATGACCTTAGTTAATGAAGCTTGGCTTGCGGCCTTTAGAGAGGATGAAGTCTGAATTCAGCCACGAGGCCTTTCAGACCATAATATAATGTTACTTTCAATTCCAGATAATGAGGTAAGATACTCTAAACCCTTTCAGTATTTTTCTTTCATGTCTTCATTGGATGGGTTTACGAACTGTGTTGCTAAATCTTGGAGTTTTCCGGGGTTGGGAAATCCAATGCAAATTCTTGTGCATCGTCTGAGCACTGCTAAACGACCTCTAAAAGTACTTATGCTTAAACAAGGCAATATTACTTCTAATGTAAGGGTGGCCAGGGAAAATCTACTATAGTGTCAGCATGCTCTATCTTTAAACCTGCTTGACAATCATCTTTGTGAGCAAGAACTGAAAGCATGTATGGATTTATCTAACGTTCTTGAGATAGAGGAGAAATTCTGACTACAAAAATCTAGGGTTCAATGGTTGAAGGAGGGTGATTCCAACTCTTCTTTCTTCTTTAACCAGACTAGGCGCCACTGGAATGTAAACAAGATCTTGTCTATCCGTAATAAGGATGGTATCTTGGTTTCAGGACAAGCTGTAGTTTCCGAAGTTGCGTTTGACTTCTTTCAATCTAGCTTGGGGGAGGAAGGTAGTAAGGATCCAATTGATCTCTCTGGTGTGACTTGCCAGACTCTCTCGCCTACTCAGGCTACCTGTCTTGTTGAGCCAATGACTGATGTTCTTATTCTTAATACCCTTAATGTAACAGCCCCAGATCCGGGGTCGGGGATCCGGTCGTTACGGTCTCAATTCCCATCAATATTACTTGCACTTGAATCAAAACAATTAAACTACATGCTGTGACCCCACAATACATCACCATACACACTCAACTAGTTATAGTCCCAGAGATGAAATTGAAATAAGTATCTAGTCATAGGATCCACAAGTTATAAGTTATTACAAACCCAAAAGATTACAGAGCATTTAAAAGTTCTTGCCGTTGATTACATTAATCATAATATAAATAAGTCTGATACACAAAAGCTGAAGCTTAGAACACTAGTGGTTACTACCTCAGCTATGGCGGCTACGACATCAACGGGTAAATCTCTGACGACTGCTACCCGCTTTCGCAGGGTGTGACTGTTGCGGGCCATCTGCTCTAGCTGTTGTTGTGATATAAATAAATAAGGCAAGGGTGAGCAATAGAGCCCACCAAAAATAACTTATAATAGATTACCAAAATATAACAATTCAAAGATATATTGCAGTCACATGTTATGCCTTCAACAGATAAGAAACTAGTATAGCGTAAAGGATGAAGTTACAAGGAAAATTAATGGAATATTTTCGTAACCCACAATCCACTTATGCATATATATCCTTAATCAGGTTTTATCAGAGTCATAACTCATAAAAGATGGAGTTGCATGAATTTATTGTAACTTTATCTTGAACACTTTTCGACCCCCTGCCAACATGACCGGTAAACCTGTACCACGGTGTCAACCTTGGTCCCTTTCAGTACATGTTGCAGAATTATCCAAAATGGATGATGAACCAATACTGGAGCCTTCTCCGCGCCCGTCGTACCAACCTTACTATGATCAGTAGCAGGTTGTACAACAAAAATATGTTTTCTACATGTAGATGGAAGTATCACGACAGCCTGACATTGTCTACCGCCTTTCTGGATCTCCCGGCCCATTTGGGGCAATAAGGTGATGGATCGGCGCGACTCGACCTCTTACACATGCTCCTAATTCAGATGAAATCCATGACTCTGAAACGTAAAGATCGTCTTCCTTTCCCCAAGTGTAATACTTGTTGATACGACTCCACTCAGTAGTTGTATCTAGGTTGGAAAGGAAGATTCTCCAATATTTCCCAAGCGATGCTTGTTAATGGATATCGACTTGTTCCATGAATTTACCCCTCGAGCGTTGAGGTGGTAGCACAATATTTAACTTGCAGCAACTAAATTGCTTTGAGAAAATATCTGTCCCTTGACAGTTTTGAGTTGAGAGTTTAAAAAGAGTAGCAGTTACTTAAGACAGGTTTCCCATATTTTTGATAATTGAGCGAGCATTTAAATCCCCTTTAAGAGACAGATTTAAATGGAAAAACATTGTTTTGGGAACCTCTTTTTGATTTGAAAATAATTACTAATATTTACTACATAAGTAACCTTAAACGAATATTTGAAAATAATATTCATTAAGTAAGCAATCCTCAAATGAATATTTGAAAATAATATTCATTAAATAAATAATCTTCAAATGAATATTTGAGAATAATATTCATTAAATAAATAATCTTCAAATGAATATTTGAGAATAATATTCATTAAATAAATAATCTTCAAATGAATATTTGAAAATAATATTCATAACTAATCCTCAAATGGAAATAATATCCTTTAAGTCAATAATCCTCCAATGAATATAAATAATATTCTGTAAGTCGATAATCCTCAAATGAATATTAATAAATAATATTCTTAAGATGAATATTAATAAATAATATTCTTAACGTCAATAATCCTCAAATGAATATATATAAATAATATTCTTAAATAAAATAATTAACCCTCGAATAACAGTTACCCGATATCTTTATCGGAAAATAACCTTTCGCATATACCGAAATATAATTACTTCTGATCTTAGAGAAAAATCACCCGCCCTTATCCTAGGGCATTATATACAACACTGGCTTATAACTGATATCCCATATCTAGCTTATAAGCCCCACATCAAATCATATCCTCAAGTATTGCTATATATATAGCAGTTTAAAAACAAGCAGGCAATTTATATATCTCATTTACATCACATATATGCAAACAGTTTATTATCACAACAACAGTAGTATAGATTTTGAAGACTTGCCTGGTGGTGAGGTAGGGGTAGTGTGCCTCGAGTCAATCCGGCGATCTATACATAGTCAAAAGATCCAAGGTTAATCACTTGAATACTTGCACGAAACTAAGTATGTACTTTACTTAAACCAAGACATGATTTCTAGTTAACTCCTTAAGAATCCTCTTGCGCACGCTCGACTCGAACATTTTTATAAAATAGAGATTAAATCCTTTTAACACGAAATCTTTTCGAGGGTCCTCCTAAACATACCTAGCATGTTAACACAAAGTTTCACATTCTGATTGGTCACTTAAGGGGTTTGATCATTGCCTCAAAGTTGGCTAAGTGGTATAGTTCGGTTTCTCGAAACGTCCTTAATTAAAACATTCGTTTCTCCTAAACCGTAATTCGGAATCACATGATCTTTATATCAAAACGAACCTTGAAATAAGACCCATACAATACTAGGCAGTGGTGACTCTGGACAGAAGTCCTTATGTCCGAACATCATAGACAAAACAATGGTTAAGGAAAATCGGGCATTATAACGGCTATGAATCGGATAATCCCAAAATTTCAACCCATTCAACTTGCTCACCAATCTCTCCACACAACATATACATCTTATATATCCAAGAACTGAGGCCAAGCAATGCCTTTACGTTCTTAAAACTCAATACAACTCATAACAAAGCCCAATCATAGCTACTAAGATCATAAACATGCTTTTACACCATTAAAGCTAAAAAAAACACTTAATACTTTCAAGGGTTCAAGGTCCATACCTCCTTGGTGTGTGTATAAGCCTAATAATCCTTGTATAGCCCTTATATAACCTTAAGCTAGCTTGAATCACCAAAAGAAATCAAGAATCAAAGGTTAGTTCTTGAAAATTACTATTCATCTCCATCTTTGACCTCAAATTTGAACATGAAAGACTTAACGAAAAGCTATAAGTTTCATGGCTCACCTTGTACTAACCCCTAGCTTCGTTTTAAGCTCTTGTTTGCAATTGTTGGTGGAAGAAATCTCTACTTCTCTCTTCTCCTTTTCTTGGCCGAAAGTTTGATGAAAATGGTGATGATGTTTTTGTTTTTCTTTTTGTTTAATTACTTATGACATTTGTGATATTTTAATGGTCAAATGGTGAGTCATGGTCCTTGGCATCCTCTTCTTTCGACACTTGTCGCACATGCAACGGCTCTTGTTAAAGTAACTTTACTGGTTCGTTTCCTTTCACATGGATGATCCAAATGTTGCATTCCTCGAACTAATCTTGTTACATGTTACTTCCATATCTATATTTAATCCCGTACGTCCTTGATATCTCTAATTCTTTTATTAATCCATATCCATAAAATTGATAATCTAAATCCTTCAAATATTCTCAAATAATAATTAATCCGTCCGTTATTGGTGAAATTTCGGAGAAAACAGAAATGCTATTTTTCCGATTCTGACAGCTTTTGCATTCCTTTATTTTCATCGTAGATCATTAATACAGCTTTGAAATTTCATTATATCGTCCCGTATATAGGGTGGTCTGAAAACTTTTTAAACGACAAAAATTTACTATTCATCAAAAGTTACTATTCATCAGTGGTTTTTAACAAAAGTCACTATTCATCCATAATCATTTGGATCATCATCCGTTCCAATATTCCTGTTTTATTTCCTCTTTATTTCTTGTACTTAGACAATGTTCTAGGGCTTTCTCGGGCATACGCTATCTTGTTTACGGAGTTGTCGGATGCATACCCGATATCGATTTGGATGACATAAAAATACTTTTCTTCCTTGGAATATTGTATTCTTATTCTCCAGAGAGATTATTCTTATCTATATGTTCAGTCAATTCTTACTATTCTCAAAAATGTTTGAAAACCGAAATTCATATTCATTTCATAGCTTAATTCTTAAAGTCATTGCCACCATCCATTTTTACATCAACATATAACAAAAGTTTTAATTCTGCCCAAAATCTGGGGTCTTACACTTAAAGGAATGAAGAAAAGGAAAGCCCCGGGGCCTGATGGTTTTGGTGTTGAATTCTATTTGGATGTTTGGGATATTGTGGGACGAGACTTTTGTAATGCAGTTAAGTTCTTTTTCACGGGCAACTTACTTCACACTGCCATAAACTCCACTGTGATTGCTCTTATCCCAATGGTTCAGACTCCTACAGAAATGAAAGACTTTAGATCAATGTCTCTTTGCAACATTGCTTACAAATGCATTGCCAAGATCTTGGCGGCTAGGATAAAATGTATTATGTCCTCCTTAATCCATGACTCTCAATCTGCCTTTATTCCGGGACGTAAGATTACTGATAATATTTTGCTAGCCCAAGAATTCTTCAGAGGTGATAAACGGAAGGCTGGGGTCCCGAGTTGCGCCTTAAATATTGATCTTCAAAAAGCCTTTGACTCGGTTAGATGGGATTTTATCATCCACTGTTTGAGGGCCCATAACTTTCCGGAGCAATTCATCTTTTGGATTGCACTGTACATCATTTCGACTAGGTTCTCTGTCAAAGTTAATGGGACTTTAACTGACTTATTTACTGGAAAGAAAGGGCTTCGGCAGGGTGATCCTCTTTTACCCTATTTGTTTACACTAGCCATGAATGTTCTTTCTGTTCTCCTCAACAACATGGGCCATCCTTTCAAGCATCACTGGAAGTGCAAGGATCTGAATATAACTCGTCTATTTTTTTGCGGATGATGTAATGATTTTTGCAAGGGCTGATATTCCTTCACTCAAAATGGTTATGCATTGTCTGAATAAGTTCTCCTCTTGGAGTGGTCTTCAACCCAATCCTAACAAGAGAAATTCACTCTTTCGTAATACAAAAAACTCAGTTCTTAACTAGTTCGATAGGGAGGTGGGATATGCCAGGGGAGCTCTTCCTGTTAAATTCCTAGGTGTTCCTTTACTTGCATCAAGACTATCTATCCATCTGTGTGTACCATTGGTGGAGAAAATTCATAAAAGAATTCATGCGTGGACAAGTAAATTCTTATCTTATCTGGGGAGACTTCAGTTGCTTAAATCGGTTCTGAGCTCTACATTGTCCTTTTGGACTCAACACTTTGTTCTACCAGGGAAAGTTTTCAAAATACTGCGGAGGTTATTCACAAGATTTCCCTGAAAGGGAAATACTGAAGAAAGGGGAAGAGCTGAGGTTAAATGGAAAACCCTATGCCTTCAAAAGAGGGAGGGTTGTTTGGGTATTCGGGACTTCAAGGAGTGGAATAAGGCGCAATTCTTGATGCATATCTGCCTCATTCTTGACAGAAATTCTCATTCAATCTGGTTGGACTGGGTTAGACGGTATCATTTGGGTACGTTTTGCTTCTGGACTGTACCCTCTATTGGCCATTGTTCGTGGACATGGAAAAAATTACTGTATTTTTGGCAGGAAGTTGCTCGACACCTCAGAGTGGATGTGGGGAATGGAGAAGATACTAGATTCTGTAATGAGCCTTGGGAAAACAGGGGTATTATTATTCAGGCAGTGAATCTTCACACTACTGTTCATGAGATGGTGGCACGAGGCAGACTACCCGACATCTATGATGGATCTCACATCGAGGTTATTAGGTGGATCATTTGCTCACAGTTCGCTGATCTTCTCAATCTGAATGATAAACCTGATCAGTACTTGTGGAATAATAGAAAGTTGGCCAAGATCAAAACCAGATACATATGGGAAACCACTCGGTTCTTTGATATCCCGGCGACCTGGGCAACCCTTGTGTGGGGAAAACTTGTCATTCACAGATTCGTATTCATACATTGGTTGGAATGTCATTATAGGTTACCTACTGCTGTCCGACTTCTTCGTTTTGGTTGTGACATGGATGTCCAATGTCCTTTCTGTATCTCGGGACGGGAAACACAAGATCATATTCTTCTCATCTGTCCTTACACGGAGTTCATTTTGAGAAGGCTGATTCTTGCTTGTGGTCTGGATGTTTGTCAGCATTATAACTCGTGGCTTCAACTTCTTTATTCCTTTTTGGCGCTGAACCTTAACAAACCTATGCTCGCTATCGTTGGCTTAGCTTTCCAGGTTCATTGCTATTACATTTGGAGACAACGGAATCAAAGGAGGCAGGATGGGGATTTCTTATCACCTGAAGAGCTTTTCCATTGTATAGCTGTGGACATTCGAAGTAGAGTCCGGTCCTCAGTCTGGCTTACTTCTAGAACTAACTGTCTGTCTCCTTCTCTTTGATCCTTCTTACATTTATACCTTAGATGTTAGATGTTAGCTGAGTTGATGTTGTTGTGTGGTTGATAGTTGATTTGTATGTTTGGTGATCTTGAAAGATGACTACTCTTGTTTAGTCATCTTTGTGATGTTGTCTCCTTTCGAGGAGCTTTTTATGTTGACTTATGCTTAAATATACAAAAAGGTTACCAAAAAAAATATACATATTTCAAATCCATTATATTCTACTAACAAAAACTATATTCGTTCTCTTTGTAAAACCCCGTCATGTAGTGCATTCCTAGAAAATGTTTTGACCGGTTGTGATCTGGATTACTTTTATTCTTTTTTATTAGAGGACTTCTAATTTTATTATGTTTGTCAAATTCGAGTACTTCTTTTTTCTTTAGGAAGAAAAGTGATTTTCATTAAGAATAAATGTCATACATAATAGTCTCCAACAAATGAGTAGGAAGAGATGTAAACACGTAGTGGCAATTAACGGAATAAAGAATTCTAGCTATTTCATAAGCCACCTTGATTTCTTGTTTTCCAATGAATTGGACAGAGACTTGGTGTGCAACCCGGGTCAAATCCCGAGTGTCTTTCGAAAATCGGGTCAAGTCCCGATCACGAGTCCGAAAATAAGTCGAAGCATAATGGCCTAAATGCAACCAACTTGGGTAACGACTAGCCCACCACAGGCCCCCAAAAGATCATGATTTGTTGGTGCTAATTACTAGTAGTACTTTGCCTTATAAACTGAACAAAAGTCCCAAATCTCCTCGATGTGGGACAGGGGTGTTACAAACTCCCAAACTTAAACTCTTGACGTCCTCGTCAAACCTGAACGGATATCTCATAGGTTCCAAGATCGTTCCCCTAGCCATTGTGGGATAATACTGGCTGGCTTCGTGTCCCCACCTCCGAACCTTTGTCCATTGTGGGACAATACCACCAGCCTTCATGTCCCCACCTCCGGCAACTTGACGAATCAATATTTTGAAAGTCGGCTCTGATATCATATGTGATAATCCGGGTCAAATCCCGAGTCTTTTTTCAAAAATCGGGTCAAGTCCCGATTTCGAGTCCGAATAAACCGAATCCTACTGAACCAAATGCAACCAACTTGGGTAATCCACAAGCCCACCACAGACCCCCAAAAGATCATGATTTATTGGTGCACTTAGTAGTAGTACTTTGCCTTATAAACTGAACATAAGTCCCAAATCTCCTCGATGATCGTTCCTCCCTAGCCATTTTGGGATATTACCGGCTAGCTTCGTGTCCCCACCTCCGGACCTCTATCCATTGTGGAATAATACCACCAGCCTTCGTGTCCTCACCTTTGGCAACTTGCCTCGACAAGCTTTCGAGAGTCGGCTTCGATACCATATGTGACAACCCGGTCAAATCTCGAGTGTTTCTCAAAAATCGGGTCAAGTCCCGATCACGAGTCCGAAAATAAGCCGAAGCATACTGGCCTAAAATGCAGCCAACTTGGGTAACAACTAGCCCACCACAGGCCCCCAAAAGATCATGATTTTTTGGTGCTAATTAGTAGTATTATTTTGCCTTATAAACTGAATAGAAATCCTAAATCTCCTCGATGTAGAACAGGAATATTACACTTGGGGCATAGATTGTAGACATGTTGGACCTGGTAAACAGAGGTCATCCCTTCCAAAAAAACGTCATTGTGATCTCGAATGACCATTCACATCGAGAAAGAGTGATCTGCTCCTTGAAAAACAGATGCATCAACGTTTAGTTTTAAAGATCCTTCCTCAGAGGCTCCCATTTCTGATTACTCTTAAGAATGCCAGCACCTTCCTCTTTGTGTGTTAATGTTTTGAGTTTCTTGGTTCCTTCCATTCAGCAAGAGTGTTGAAACTCCCTCTCTGTGTTAATGTTTAAATAATGAAATTTAAAAAATTATAAAACGTAAATGTCCCTTTGACTTTTGATTGGTATATAATTTAGAAAAAGTAAAAAAAAAATCATATTATTAAAAAGTACATTTAATTTATTTTCAAATGTAACTTTCAATTTTCTAAAATAATACTTAATTGAATAATTTATAATGTTTATTCAAATATTGAAAAATTTAACCACTAAAAAGTGCACAACTAAAATGAAACTAGGGAGTATCCGAAAAATAGAATGAAAAAAATTCTCACAATAATGATGATATTCTTTAAATACTATTATTATATGGTACAACAAAATATAAATCTTATATAAGAGAATTTTTTATCAAACAGTTATTTAATTATTTATCAAATGAATATTTCATGATTTTTAAAAGTTTTGCGTTACACTTGACTTTAAATTAAACAAATATAATGTGAAAGTAATAAGCACTTGTAAAATTAAAAAATAGATTAAAACAAGGTAAAAAAATTTAATCACATTGAATAATCATCATCAAATATTTAAAATATTTATATAAAATAGATTTAAGTTCGAATTTTAATTTCTATTAAGAGTTAAATATCATATTAAAAATTGTAGCTCATAATTAAATATTTAGTAAATAATAGCAAAAGAAGATGTTAACATTCAAAATAATAACTAAAAAATCAATTACATTCCATTTTTATAAAAAATTGAAAGTTAAATATTGGATTTAAAAGTAATGAATAAAATTAAACAGCTTTGCATAACAAAAGAGATAACTTTAAAATGCAACATTCATTCAACTAAATAATAATAATAAATAGCATTAGAACTCATTTTAATTCTAATTAAATTGTTCTGTGGGTGTTCATTACGGTAAAACCTTTATAAATTAATATACTTATATAAAAAGGAGAAGACCGGGCTATGAGATGACGGGATTATTTTTCTAATTTTCTCAAAATTTTAAATTATTAATATTAAAAATTTGAAAATATCTCAATTAGCTTTAAAATCTTTACTAACTCTCAAATCGCTTTCATCTGTTTTTCTAATTTTCTCAAAATTTTGAATTATTAATATTAAAGATTCAAAAATATCTCAATTGTCTTTAAAATCTTTAGTAATGGATGAAACTAAATATATAATATTAATATTCTTGTCTTTAAAATCTTTACTAATGAAAGAAACTATATATACAATTTTAATATTCTCCTAAATTGTTTATTTATGAATATACTAACTAACAGAGTAAACTTAATATCCTCCTGAATTTTTTATTTAAGTCCAAGTTTAAATTTTTTAAAAATATTATGGAGAAGACGAGGGTGAGGTGACGCCTATCAAATTGCCTTGATCTATTTTTTCTAATTTCTCAAAATTTTGAACTAATAATATTAAAGTTTATAAAATATTTAAATTGCATTTTAAATCTTTAGTAAGGAAATCTAAATTAACATATATTCTCCTCAACTTTCTTTTTAAGTCAAATTACTATCTTAATATTCTACTAAAACTTATCTTCAAGCCAAATTATCATATTGATATTCTCTTAAACTTTCTCTTAAACTTAAATTTACTATCTTAATATTCTCATATATTTTTTCTTGAAATTCTAAAATTTATCATGAAATCTGATTATCATCTTAATATTCTCCTAAAAAAAACTATTGTGAATCATGTTCTCATACTTTTTTGTAAAAAATCCACATTTAATTTATTTATATGTTCTACATATATATTAAAAAACATTTTTTTAAGTTTTACTTTCTAATCTCGAGTACCTATATTTTAAACAATAAAAATTAAAATTTTAAAAAAAATTCAAATTAAATTTATGATGTAAAAAAGTTGATTAATGAATGATGTAATTTATTTAGTAAATCAGTTTGTCATTTTTTTAGATTTGATAACAAGGAGAAAGCGGGTTAATGGGAGGAAACATGTTTAACGCGAGAGACTATTATATGCTAGAACTGAATTTTGATGTTATGTTATATATTTTAAAATATAAGTTGGAATATGAATTTCGAGAAAAATAAAAACGGTGATAAATATACTAATATTAGATATAATATTAGAATAATAAAAAATATTAAACAATTGCCTTTTTTTTACATTTGTTCAAAATTTAGTTAAATGATCAAGACGAAACGGAGAATTCAAAAGAAACCATATTTTTATGTTAGAAATATTATTTTATCTATAAACATATTTTGTAGAATATTTTTTTAAAAAATATAGTAAAATTATTACAAAACCGCTGCGAAGCACAATTTAGTAAAGTAGTAAATTAATATAGTTGAAACCAACAAATTCTATTAATTTATGTTATTAATTAAACAAAGTTAAATTTACACTTTCGTTATTATGTTGGAACTAAAATTATGCATTGAAAATAATAATTTATCGTGGTATCGTGTATTAATTTAACGAGATTTACATCTTATGTGGTGAACGTGAAGTGTATTGTAGGGAGTGAACAATTGAACAAGAATAGTGTTTGATTATTTCTTTTATCATGTATTTCCTTAGTTGTTATAATATAAAAGTTATTATTTTTTGTTAATTGAAACAAGTAATTGTTTTTCAAAAATTGAAAATATAGAATCAATATTATTGTGTGTGTTATTTTGTTTTAAAATCCAAATAAAATCAGAAAAGTAATTACGTTTCCAAATCCAATTGCGTCCGTAGTTGGGTTAATTCGAGGTGTATAAATATATACACAGCACCTGCACCCAGAGCTAACACAAAAACAGAAATTACTAGTCTTGCGTCTTGAAATAGTCAACATGATGAAATCATTGTTATTACTAGGGCTTCTTCTGTCATTCTCCCTACTTCGAAATCTGCATGCATCACGTGATCATCCTCCTCATTCTTCACAAATTGTGCACCAGGAGAAGATGGTGAGTCAAGAGATACAAACACAACAAAAGGATCACGTGACTGCCGTTAATAGACGTGGTGGTCGTGGTGGCGGTGGTCGTGGTGGTAGTCGTGGTGGTGGTGGCGGTGGCAGTACGGATTTTATCATGGGATATTACATAGGTAGTCATCACCATCACCACCACAACCACAGTAGCGCAGTTTCAAGTCGCGGCATTCATCGTTATTATCAGTTCTCGACGACTATCCTTCTCTTGGCCAAATTTATTTTGGCCATCTGATAGGATCGATGTGTATTCTTTACGTGTATTTCCTTTTTTTTTTTAATCTTGAAAGAGTCTAATGCAGTTTGTTTTTAGTTCCAAAATTTCTGTAACTAATGTTTACTGATTTATCCTATTTGTAGTAATAAATCAAAACTCTATGAAATCAGGCATCAAATACGTAAGTTATGTAAGCCTAATTGTTCAAAAAAAAATTATTTTATATCTCGGCAACTAAGGAAAATATTCCCCGAAAAATAGGAGAGTAATCCCAGGACCAAGACTTGCCAAACAAAGTTTTTAAGTTTTACAATAAATAATGCAAAACAGGGCATATCAATTCTAGTTTCAAGTATTTGGATTGTGTCATTCAGTTTGTGCAGAAAATCATAAAAATATACTGTGAAGCAGGATTTAGAGTCTAATTGCTCACCTATTTACAAAATAAGCCTAAATAAATTTTGCTTTTTACGTGAAAAAATTAATTAGTGTATTTTATTTGTGTGATTTCATGTAAAAAATGATTACGAAAATATTTAGACAAGTTTTTTGACATAAAAAACTAATTAATAAATCATATGTGAATTGAAATAGAATTGCGCAAATTTATTTTTGGAGCGCTATCTTCTGCATATTGTAAATTGTCTATTGGTAAAACAAGAGAAATTTGTGATTGGTAAAACAAGAGAAATTTGTGATTGTTAGTAGACGTGGTGGTGGTGGAGGCGGTGGTCATGGCGGAGGCGGTGGTCATGGCCACAGCAGGAGTACTGGTGGTCATGGCCGCAGCAGGAGTACTGGTGGTCATGGCAGAGGTTATTATGGAGGTGGTGGTAGCCAACACCATAGTGATGGTGTTTCAAGTTGCTGCTTTAATCCTTATATTCAGTTTTTTGCAGCTACTATTGTCTTGGCCAAATTTATTTTAGCTTAATTAGGACCCAGATGTGTGAATTCTCTTCCAGTACTTTTCCTTGCCATTTAATTTTGTTGAAATATTTTACAATTTGCTACTACTAAAAGTAACCTTAAAACTATAACTGATCTTTGACATGTTTGTAGAGCATGATAGGGTAATATGTGTATATATATTTATGTACTTTCCATTGTGTGAGGAAGTTCTAAATACAGCCATTTGAGCCACAACAAGCGCAGGTTATTGGGATTTGAGTGTACCTGTATATATACTTTGATTTACAGAAGGTATGGAGTGGGGATTTATGCAAACTGATATTGGTGCAAACGTTTTGTTCTTCTCTTATTCTTCAACTTTCTAAACGCGCACAACTCAATTTGTCGTATTCTTTCTCTGCTTACCCCCATGAGTTCCCCAATCTCTTGCAATGTCTTCATCCTCCCATCATCTAGTCCAAACCGACATTTAACCACCTCTTTCTCACGCGGCTTAAGTGTGTTCAGCACCCTTTCGAGGTCCTGTCTCATAGATTGCTTGATTAGCAACTCTTCTGACGTTTCTGCTTCAGGGTCTGCAGTTATTTCCTAACAAGGAAGAAAGAAAACAAAAGTTGAGCGATGAGGTTAAGAAAAGAATAACGTTGCAGCACAAGCGAAAATGGGACGCACCGAAGGTTTAAGATTTATGCTGAACCCTATATTCTGGTCAAGAGATCGTGGAGCTTTAGGTACTAGTAAGACAGCAGATAGTCTCCTCATCGAGAGCCCAGTTGCCTCTGCAATTTCTTCATCACTAGCTTGTCTTCCATTTGCATTGTACAGATTCCGTCTAGCTTCCTTCACCTTATACGTTGCATCAACCATATGGAACTGTTGATTCAAGAAAAAGAATTCCAAAGGTCAAGAGTATATCAGATAGAGCAGATAGTGAACTCATTAGTGATTGGTCATATAACTTTGCATAAGTGACTGCAGTATAGAATAACACTTTTTCTGATAAGTAGTCTGCTGTGTATAGTCACAGCATCTGTAACTGTTCAAAGTGCACTGACTTGTACATGTCTATATTCAACTATTACCATGTATAAAGCACGCATTCACACATTCACACATATTATTATGCAAATTTTATATGAAACACATTACATTGAATTTCTAGAGAATTTCAAATTTATCTTTGAATGTCTTACGGGTAAACGGATAGTTCTAGATTGATCAGAGAGGAACTTTCGGACTGCTTGTTTTATCCACCAGTGAGCATAGGTTGAGAACTTAAACCCCTTCGAAGCATCAAACTTCTCTGCTCCTTTTACAAGCCCTCGACATCCTTCCTAAAAGTTTTTAAATAAATCACCACAGGGATCGAATTAGTAAAGAGAGAAAAACAAAAGGAAGCACTTCAAATATTTAGTTCATTGGCATCTTTTCCAGACAAAAAATGTGAGAAGTTTCCATAATATGGAAGGTGAAACATAAGATGAAAATTATATAACGAGTTAAACCTGAACAAGATCTTGGAAGTTCATGCCAGTTCCTAGATACTTTTTGGCAATTGAAACAACAAGCCGCACATTACTCTTGATCATTTTATCCTTGCAGAAGGTTCCATAGTTTATTTGTCTCCTTAAGGTAGTTCGATCAACACCAGCTGCAACAGCCCATTGCCTGAAACTAGGCTCACCCCCATAACGTTCACTAAGCTCCTTGTAAATTTTTTCCAATCTTAACAGAACCTGTATTGTGTGGATAAGAAGAGACAAACATAAAAATAAACAACACTTTTGACATTATTAGCCAATCACCAGAAAGATAAGATAATTTCTTCATTCTACAAAAATGTAGAGAACTTCTAGTCAGACATTTTTTCCTTTTTCTCCCTTTCCATTTTTTCCCTAACTTTAGTAGTCAAAAACATATAAACTATTCCTGTCAAGTATTATAAAACATTAAACAGTTAGTGATAGAAAAAAATCACTTAGATTTTATGTCTATATTTAAAACTTACTGGAGCTACTGACTTGTGCAAGTAATTGTTGTGATGGAAATCAGCTAAGAGTTAACTTTTTTAACATTGTTGGGATGGATATTCTCATGTCTACACGTAATTTGAAAGTTCTAATTTAACCACAACGTACAAATATGAACGAATAGATTGCTTGAAATTTTTGTTGTCAAGACTAACAATTACCTTTAAAGAACAAGAGAAACCTTTTAATGAGAAGATTTTAGAAAATAATTGAAGAGAAGTGACTACAAGAAGACAAGTCACGGCATCAAATATATTTTGTTTCTTCTCAGTATCTCTTTCTGTAATGATGGTTGCATTAAAATAAGCCAAATACTCCTTTGCAGAAACTAAGAAACATAATTTGGCACAATACAAAAAGTATAAGTAAAGTTTTATAGACTTAGTAATTTCAATTAACATTCAATGGGAACTAGATGCATACAAGTTTAGACCAATTTTGAACAGGTGCACATTCCTTTAAAAATCTAGGTAAATGGGTGAAAAGTGTAGTTAACTCTTTAACAAGTTACATAGTTACATGGGTTTCACAATAATTACATCCATCTCTAGAATTTGATTTTACCGTCAATTAAAACCCAAATGGTGCTATAATTGCATGTTTAATCACTTTTTACTTTCATCAAAATCGTAACCATGTAAGACTTATAAAAACCAAGAGAATTTTAATCAATTATCTATTAGTTAACTAACGTAGAAATTAATTTTCTACAGTTTAAGAACTTATTTGGCACTTAAATAAGTGATGTTTTGCCGTTAATTCAGTAGATTAGTAATTGCAATGTTCGCTTCGTCTCTACAAAACCACAATATTAAATAAGCTAAACTAAGATTTTCGATATATAGTTTACCACTATTTTCCCACTGAATGATCCAAGTTTTTGAAGGAATGGAATACATATATATGCAAACTAAGTAGACCTAATAAAAGTTTAAGAAAACAAAAAATTTAAAAGTGGCAGGCTTTGGCAATTATTGCTAATACTCTACGTTCACCAAAGGACAAGTCATTTGTTATCTGATAGTGACGTTGGTAGATTGATTGTAATGACTGGTAAGAATAGGTTAATGTCCTGAACAATGATGCAAAGATTCAGATGTTGAAGCAAACCTGTATTCCTTGTGACAACTCTTGTTCTTCAGCTGCAGTGAGAAGTCCAGAAGAACTATCTGTTTGTCTCAAATACCACAGTGGGTCAGACTGGTGTACTTCTTGTACACCACGCTTATTTTGGCTAGTGGGACCAGATTTTACAGAGACTACAGTGGATGAAGTCTTCTTAGCTGCTCTTGCTCGTCTGGCTTTTCGTTGTAGTTGACGCCTGGATCTGACAGCTACACTTTTAAGAAGTTCTGCCTGCAGAAGTTCAGCATCTTCAGCTGTTGGCTCCTCGACATCAGATCCACATTCCGATTCAGCTACTTCTGACTCTCCCACTACAACCACTTCTACAGTCTGTCTTATTTGTGCCAGCTGAGGCCTCTCAGGTAAAGAACTATCAGCTTTGTATACAATTCCTTTTGGTTTCATATATGACGCTATTAAGTTTTTATGGCTAACCATCATGGCAGCATCTTTAGCAGACTTTGCTGCTTCCCTTGCTAGAGCAACTGCTTCCGAAGCTGCAGCAGCTATAACAGCCTCTTTACTTGCAACATATTTTTCTGTAGGCAAAGATGCTCCAAAAGATGCCTGTTTATATGTATAGATATATCAAAGTCAGCAAGGAATTAAACATAATATTGAAGACAAAGAAGCCAAAAAGCGAAAACCGCAGAAGTGACTACATTATTGTATTCTGGCCTGAGAATAATATCACATCAGATAGGTATAATACCTTAAGTCAATTTTAGCTGGTTAGGCAATCTTATAAAGGCAGCTTGAAAACTTCATGGTGAAAAGTTTAGTCAATAACATATGAAAATATAATTACCACTATCAGACCTTGACCATATTCTGCTTCAATGAAAGAAACCATGGCCATTTTAATCTAATTTCTGCTCAAATTCATATAAGCCGATCAGAATATGTACTAAGAATTTGAAAAACAACTTTTCTCTTTTCCCTAATACAAAATAGAAGGTGGTGGTGCTATGCACACGTGTGCAAGCGGACACACAAAGAGTCACTAAAGCACGACGTGTACATATGATAATAATTGATTAATTAAACCAATGTAAGAATGAAGTTACTTCAGTGAGGTCAGAACATTTAAAAAAAACTTTAAGTTTAATGTATATTTCATTGAGGGCGAGATGTAACCCAAATTTCTTAGGTATGACATATTACTTGCACCGTTTATATTAAAAATGTGAAGTCATATAAACAGTATACAATGAGCAATTAATTACAATTCTGTTGTAGAAAAGGAAAAAGAGGATGTACCAAAAATTCTTCACGATTTTGTAGGGGAAGACATTAAGTAACACAAGTATACAATACAACTAATGCTAAAGAACTTTTGGGGCAACAGACTGAACTAATGCTCTGTCTGTAATAGATAAGGACATCAGTTTGTTCTTCACTCTTATCAACAGTTCATAGTCATGCAGAGAATATGAATATTGTCCAATTTCGTAAAGAAGAGTTCTAACGCAATACTTTCAGGACAAAACAAGAACGGTACAAAGTGGGGGGTCAAGGGTCAAGGCTCCATTTCCTTTCTCTCTCCCCCTCCTGGCTGAATCTAATTTTCAAAACAAATTAAAAATTAAGCCTACAGGATAAGTGCTTAACTGACCTCAGTGGCAGGGTCTATGTCAGTGAAATATGTCCATGGACTGTTTGTAGCGGCAAAATTTGAATGGACTCCTAAAGAAGCTGAGTGTAGCTTCTCTAGATCGAGCACTACAGTTGATGTTGATGGTGACCCTGGTCTGTTAGCAGCAGCTGGATTTGAATGATCTTCTATAGATGGTATATAAAGCACCGGTGTTACTGTTGCTGAGCACTGTGCTCGAAAGTAGATGGGGTCTTTGTATTTTACTGTAATAAATAAACAAACAGAAAGGTCACTTAAACGGCTCTTAACCAGGACATATATGGCAAGAAATTGAAGATAATATCATTTTGGTGGTGACTTATTTAGATTGTTCAATTTGATTTAAGGCTGAACAATCAGTCAGCTGAAGCAGGGACATCTCCAAGTCAATCTACTTTCTTTCCTATATTGTTTACTCGTTATTTTTATTTTCTTTTCCTGGGAGAGAAGGCTCCGAATATAGATACCAGAGACAATTATTTCGAACTTGTACCTATGAATCAAAAAAAAAAAATGCCAAAGTAATAATCTTTTTAAGTAATACAGCCTTCCAGTTTCCTATCTACTTCAAGAAAAGGTTGTTCGCCAAAATATCAAAATTCAAATCTTCTATACAGTTTCTGCTAAGCATAATGGTATATATGAACAGATAAGAAGCTCTTCTTATCCATTTCCCTTTCCTTGTTTTTCCATCGCATTCAAATTCTTCTCTAGAGAACTCTTTTCAGTCCAGCATAGGTCCTGTTTCTTCTAATTCAGTTTTTTACTTAAGTTAGTTCTAGCCTTTAAGGTCACACACAACTTGAATCGTACTTCTCATATATCGTTTTTAGTTGACTCATCATGCATATAACTAATCCAATTACACTGTCTGATTCCATTAATAAGTTCAATGTAATTAACCAAACCATAATCAGATAATAAAACAAGTACAAAATTTAATTTGAAAATTCACTAGAAATTCACTCTAAAGATCAACAGTTCATTAAACTATCAACATTAAAATAAAAAAAATTAATCATTTCCATCAGCCCATCTCAACCATTAGTTCAAAACTCAAGTGATCAAATCATCATACATAACATTTACAAACAGTCAAACACTCGTAAAAAAATCCAGTTTCACAATAAACATGCATACAGGGAAAAAAATTAACATGCATAAATTATACTTACAAGGTTGAGAAGAGGTATGGTGATGATGGGGTTTGAAGTGAATGGAAAAAGAGTCAGGCAAACTCTTGAACTGAGGTAGCAAACAAGACATGTTCCTGCTATCCTATACATATATAATTACATAAAGGAATATGCACTACACATACAGTATGTAACTATGTCTGAAATGAATGTATGGAAAAAGAATATTTGTGAGAGGAGAAATGAGACAGAGAGAGGTGATCAAGTAATCTTATAAATATGGATAAGAGAGGAAGGCAGAGGTTGAGAGGTTGACAACCAGCCAGGCCTTCGTTTTTTTTTATATGGGCATGCGAAACTACAAGTGGGCTCAGTTTTCAGACCAATCAAGATTTTTCTAGTAGCTCTCGTCGAGTTTGAGCTGAATTTTTAACTGCTTATCGGTTGAGGTCGTAAAAATTATTAAAAAGTACAAGTGACTCCAAAAAATATAGAGGATTAAAAGCTAATTTCACTTTAATGGTAATTGTTGTGGAACGAAAAGTAGGTTTAGATATTGACGGCGGGTATTTAATGTAAGGTAGTGGACAAACGTGTCTTAATGGCTGCTCTCGTGGTTCGTGACTGCACAGGTTCTCACAAGATGCCTACGTATCTCAATTATCACTGAGAATCAAGCCAAGAAAACGTAGTTCTAATGTTGAGGGGTTAGACCCTTTATATAGGCGTCTGGAGCCCTAGAATCGTGGTAGAATTAGGTTACTTGATGGCCAAGTCACCGCCTTTGGATAGTGGATAACTCTTATCAGAATTAGTTTCCATGTTGGAGTTGGTTTCCATGTTGGACGTTGTATTGGAAGTTTCCTAGTGGTTTCCATCCACTGGACTGCATACGAACCAAGCCCATGCCTTAGTGGTTTAAAACAAGGGTTGGACCTTGGTCCAATTGTTGACTACGAATTTTATCATTATAGTCATGGTTCCAGGCCTCATTAATGGGCCTCGTATTTGGACCATTTCAAGTATATTTAATGCACCATTAAATGTGTCCTTAGGGCTTTATTTTAACCCATATCATTTGCCCCCCTAACTTCGAGGAAAACTGATCAGATATTCTCGAAGTTAAGTTGACTAATTTTCAATGGCCCTCTTCGGGTATGGCCTTTTGCGGCTTAAGGTACACTAGTGTTTCACAAGTATCGTTTTTTAGCGCGAAGTGTGGAGCGACCTACACATTCACTACGATTCAACCTTATTCGAGGCTTCTCTTTTATTGGCTGAGTATATCTGATAACCAAATTATCAGGTATAACCAATTTTTGTTAGTGAAAGTTTGAGTTTTACCAAAATTTGGCTAACTCTGTAGTATGATAATGACTCCAAAAGATGCTAAACAATGTTAAACAGCGTTTAAACAACATCTGGCGATGGCACTAAACGGTAGACCTGGCAAAATGGGTCCGGATCCGAAGAACCGAACCGAAATTCATAGAACCGAATCCGATTTTGTATCCGAATTAGTTAAACCGATAATTATCCGAAAACCGATTTGAACCGATCCGAAAATTATCCGAACCGAAAATTATCCGATCCAATTATGATCCGAACCGATCATAACCGAATAATAAATTATCCGAACCGAATATGATTCGAAATACGAGATCCGATTTAAATCCGAACTAAAAAATGATGAATTCAGTTTTAGTTGAGTTATGATATTTACGGATTATCTATTAGGCCACTTTTAATTCAATAAATTAATCTATTTATAAGCAAAATTCTTAATTAGAATAATTTCATGTCAAAAATATCATAGATATTTAATCAATACTTTTGAAAAAAGTACTTTATTTTATATAAAAAATAATATATTTAATAATAAGATATTTTTAAAGTATTACAAATTAAAAAAAATGAATGAGTAATGATCCGAAAAGATCCGAACCGAATTTGATCTGAACCGTATTCATCCGATTTTAATCCAAATTTCATCCGATTTTAATCCGAATTAGACCCGAACCGAATCAAATCCGATCCGATCCGGACTATACCAAAAATATATCATAACCGAACATTAATCCGATCCGAGATTGATCCGATCCGAAACCGAACCGATTATCCGATTTGCCAGGTCCACTAAACGGTGCCATTTGATTAAAATTTTCTATTTTAACCGGAGGCCCTTCAGGGATCAGACAAGTCAGCGATAACGCTCGGACGAGGGTGAGCACAGGGGCGCGGGTTGCGAAAATGTTCATTATCGCTCTTTCTTGACCGAGAGGATCATGGTTGAAGTGGGAATGAGTAGATTGTCTCTGGAGGGTAATTATTATTGTCATGCCTTGTTTTGAAACACACTTATTCTTATTTCAATGTTTATGCCTTGTATTTTTCAGCTACTGATAACATTGACAAGGAGCCGGCAAATAGTAAGCAAGTTACCAAGAGGATGGCTAAGAAAGCTGAGCTCGCTGCCAATCCTCCGCCTTCCAAAGTTCCCGATTTCCTTGCTCAATCTCAGAAAGCTGTGAAGAGATTTAGGAATTCGGATGGCGATGTCAAAACTGCCTTTCAACCCTCATGGGGAATATGTGATCAAGACTCCATTGCCGGGAGTTCTACGTTGGCCATGGATTGGTCTAAGTTCTCAATTACTCCCCCTGACATGGTGAACTTACTTGCACGTTCGGGGTTGGAAGAAACTGAACAGCTGGGGTGCCAAGCTATGTATCAGGTTAACATTTACTTATTTCATTTTAGCTACTTGTCTTACCCCATCCCTCGTTTTATTGACTGGCTTTTTTCTTTTGTCATAGATGAATTCCTATTTCCAGACCTCCCTTCATCTAGGGAAGACTTTAAGGGATGATTTAAGGACTTCTAACAAAGAGAAAAGTCGAGCCCTCAAAGAGGCGAGGGAATGGGAAGCAAAAGCTTATGCTGCCAAGGAGGATGCTTCCTCTTACAAGGGAAGGTATGAGGCTTTGGAGAGTAAGTCTCATCAGGGAGATCGGCAGGTGGTTGATGACTACCTGAACTCTGATGGTTTCCTCGAGTTCATGGACCAACATGATAACGAAGTTCGACCCGCTATTCTTTCAGTTGGTTGGAAACAGGCGATTTCGGCTATCCAAGAATCTTATCCAGGATTAATCAAATCCTCCAGGTTCCCCAATCCTTGGGTTCCTGCCGTTGAGGTGGGCAATGATCCACCTTCTGATTCGGGGGAGGAGGAAGCAGAAGAGGATGAGGAGGAAGAGGAAGAGGAGGAGTCTCAATCACCCCAATTTAGGGGGAGGCATTCTGCTAGCCCTACTGTTGGAAAAGGGAAAGGTGTGGCTCGCCCTACTGAGGGGAAGCGTAGAGGAGTAATTCGTGAAGAAAAAGAATCTTCCTCTGGTTCGGGCAGTAGCTCGTCATCTGGATGAGGAGAGCAGTAAGTTCTCACTCGTGTTTCTAGCCTTGCAAGGCTTGCAGCCGCATGTGGCTTTTATTATTTCCGTTCATGGCCCTTCGTTGGCTTTTCAAACTTGCTTTTAATCATTTGTAACCTTAACTTGAGGATCCTTTGGGGCCTCTATTATCTCTACCCCTTGTTTTGCTTTCATGGTTTACCTCTTATTTTGTTTACTTATTTTCGGTACTGATGGTTGCACATATCGAGTGTTGGTACATAAAGCAAGACATAAGAAAATAAACATGCATTGGAAAACAAAACAAAGGCGGGTTCAACCCTTTTATTAATAATAAGATATAAATATGGGCTACATGCCCTGGAATGGTTTCAATGAACCTCAGGTCTATTCTTCCTACTGAACCCTAAGTTATATCCTGAAAGGATAGTTACACATAATAAATCTTGAGATTCGAGGCATGCCAAGTGCGGGGCACCTCTGTTTCATTCAAAGTTTCGAGCTTGTAAGCTCCTCGCCCGAGGGTCTTTTTGACTCGATACGGCCCTTCCCAGTTGGGTGCCAGCTTTCCTTTCTCTCCTACTCCCGATGCTTCTATTTTTCTGAGAACTAAATCTCCTTGTCGGAAGAACCTTTCCTTAACCCTTCGGTTGTAATGGAAGGAGGTTCGTTTCTGATACTCTACAATTCGAGCATGTGCTTCATCCCTAACTTCATCAATTAAGTCGAGTGCCAACCTCATTCCTTCTTCATTAGTCTCTTGTTCAAAAGCTTCAATCCTTGGAGATACATGTGAGATCTCTAAAGGTACAACAGCTTCTGCTCCATATGCAAGCATAAACGGAGTTGTTCCAGTGGTGACTTTGTAAGTGGTACGATAAGCCCAAAGTATAGGCATTATCTCGTCCACCCAAGTGTTCCTGGAACGTTCGATCCTTTTCTTTAACCCATCCAGTATGATTCGATTCGCGACCTCTGCTTGCCCATTTGCTTGAGGGTGGGCAACCGAGGTGAATCTGAGTTCAATCGCGTTCTTTTTGCAATACTTCCTGAATTCTTCATTGTTGAACTGTGTCCCATTATCTGTAACAAGGATGCGAGGTATTCCATACCTACACATGATGCTTTCCCACAAGAACTGAGCAACTTGTTTGGTGGTTATCTTGGCCAAGGGTTTGGCCTCAATCCACTTGGTGAAGTAGTCAATTGCCACTATCAGAAACTTCCGTTGCGCCGTTGCCATAGGAAAGGGACCAAGTATATCCATTCCCCACATAGCAAACGGAATTGGAGAGTTGATTGAGGTCAGCATCTCAGGTGGTTGCCTAACCACTGGTGCGTGTTTTTGACAACGATCGCACTTCTTAACAAAATCCTTGGCGTCTTTCAGCATTTCGGGCCAATAAAAGCCTAACCTGGTTATCTTATGAGCAAGAGCTCTGCCCCCCAAGTGTTGTCCACAAATCCCTCCATGGACTTCTTCAAGTGCTTCTCGTGCCTCTTGGGGCCTTAGACATTTTAGGTAGGGGATCACAAAGGACCTTTTATAAAGCAGCCCTTCAATCAAAGTGTACCTCAATGCTCTTACAAACAACTTGCGTGCCTCTTGGGTGTCATTAGGGAGCCATCCAGTTTCAAGGTGAGCCTTGATTGGATCCATCCAACAGCCTCCTATATCAATGGGAGCCACAAGTTTTGAATCAATAGTAGGGGCCTTCAAGACCTGAAAGTAAACACTTCCCGAGTAATTCTCGATTTCAGAAGAAGCAAATTTAGACAAGGCATCAGCCTTCATATTCTCCTCTCTGGGGATGTGTTCTACATAGTACTCATCAAATTGAGTCATAACAGCTTTCACAACTCTCCGATACTTAGCCATAGTTTCATCCCTGGTTTCAAACTCGCCATTAACTTGTGAGATAACCAACCTTAAATCTCCACATACCTTCAGGTTCTTAACCCTCAAAATTCTGGCCAAGCCTAAACCAGCTATCAAAGCTTCATATTCAGCTTTGTTGTTGGTTGTAGGGAAATCCAACTTCAAAGCGTACTCGATTGTAAACCCATCAGGGCTTTGCAAAACTAAGCCCGCACCACTTGACTTTGTTTTTGATGCTCCATCAAAATAGAGTATCCAGCGATCTTTCAAGTCAAGTTCATCATCCTTGTTTTCAACTTCAAGTGCCTCATGGGGTACTATCTCTTGCCCCCCGACTTCTTGATTGTCAATGGTACATTCAACCATGAAGTCAGCCAATGCTTGAGCCTTAATGGCCGTTCGAGGCTTATATTTGATGTCGAACTCTCCTAGCTCAACTGCTCATTTAATCAGCCTTCCACTGGCCTTTGGACTATGTAGAATGCTCCTCAAGGGTTGGTCCGTCAGGACTTCAATTTTGTGTGCCTGAAAATAAGGGCGTAGCTTCCTTGAGGCCGTGATTAGTGCTAAGGCGAACTTCTCAATAACAGAATAATTCAATTCTGCTCCATGCAAAATTTTGCTTACATAGTAGACCGGTTTCTGAACCTTTCGTTCCTCCCTTACAAGGACAGCACCGAGAGCTTGATCGGAGGCTGCCAAGTAGAGAGAAAGAGTATCTTCCGGGCTTGGTTTGGCCAGCAATGGGGCCTCAGCTATGTACTTCTTGAGCTTTTCAAAGGCTTCTTGACTCTCTGTTGTCCATTCAAAATCCTTGACCTTCTTTAGGGCTTTGAAGAATGATAAGCATTTGTCCCCGGACTTTGAGATAAATCTCCCTAAGGCAGCAACTCTTCCGGTCAACCTCTGAACGTCCTTAACAGAACGAGGTGGTTCCATTTCAAGGATAGCTTTTATCTTGTCGGGGTTAGCTTCAATGCCCCTCTTAGAAACCATGAGACCCAAGAACTTTCCTGATCCCACTCCAAAAGCGCACTTGGCAGGATTTAGCATCATCTTATGGTGCCTCAGCACTTCAAATGCTTCCTTCAGATGCTGGATGTGGTCGTCTTTAAACAAACTCTTAACGAGCATGTCATCAACGTAGACCTCCATGGTTTTTCCAATCAAGTGGGCAAAAATCTTGTTAACTAGGCGTTGATAAGTCGCCCCTGAATTCTTTAGTCCAAAAGCCATGACAAGGTAGCAAAAGACCCCAAAATCAGTAATAAATGATACCTTGGCTGTGTCATCCTTGTGCATCTTGATTTGGTTGTATCCACTGAATCCGTCCATGAAGCTCAGCATTTCATGCCCTGCAGTAGCATCTATCAAGGTGTCAATCCTTGGTAACGGGAAGCAATCCTTGGGACAAGCATCATTCAAATAAGTGAAGTCTATGCACATCCTCCATTTCCCGTTGGCTTTCTTAACCATAACCGGGTTTGCCAACCATTCTGGAAATTGGATTTCTTCGATGAATCCAGCTTCTAGGAGCTTATCAACTTCTTGTTTAATGGCTTCTTACCAATAGTCATAGGCAACTGAATTGTGCCTTCAACCTTAGATTCAACCCCGTTAAACCCGTAAATGGGCATGTTCGTGGGGATCAGTTGGGAATCATTATACCCCATCTTCAAGAATGTGTCATGGAAAAGGACATCGACAGAGGCTCCATTATCCACCAGGACTCGTTTTACCTCATTGTTTCCAATCACGGGAGCTATCACTAAAGGATCGTCATGGGGGAACTTCACCCCTTCGAGGTCCGAATCATCAAATCCAATTGACATTTCAGTTTTTGCACGCTTGGGCGCTTCTCCAACAATATGCATTACTTCTCGGGCATAAGCCTTCCGAGAGTTCCTAGTGGTTCCTGCAGCGGTTGGTCCTCCTGAAATCATGTTGATCACTGGCCCTCGGGGTTGTGGGTTACGACCTTGATCTCGGTTCCCATCCCTTCCATCATGGTCTCTTCTAGGGGGGTTTCTGTCCCCATCTTTGGTAAATTTGTTCAACTTTCCTTTTCGAATCAGGAACTCAATCTCGTCTTTGAGTTGTCTACAATCATCAGTATCATGGCCCGAGTCGTTATGGTATCTACAATACTTGTTCTTATCTCGCTTCTCAGGATCTCCCCTTAGTGGCTTCGGCCATCGGAAGTCTCTATCTTTCTCAATATCGTAAAGGATTTGACTCCTTGGAGCATTCAATCTTGCATATTCAGTAAACTTTGTGCCGGGATTGTTTTTTCTTGGAGCTGAATCAGAGTCTCCAGTCATACGAGGATATTTGTCCTTGACATCATACTCTTGCTCCATCTTTCGCTTCTTCGAGCCACCATTATTTCCACCACCTATAGCGGGTGTGTCAACCTTCTTCATGCTTTCTTCAGCTTTGATGTATTTCCCAGCCCTTTTTTGGAGCTCAGCCATGCTCTCAGGGGGTGTTTTGTCAATGACATCTTGAAAAAGACATCCGTGGTTCCTTGTTGAAGGGCTATCATAGCTACCTTTTTGTCTAGATCAGGTATATTCAATGTCTCTTTGGTGAAACGCTTGAGATAGTCTCTCAACGTCTCATTCTTTCCTTGGATCAAATTCATGAGTGAAGCAGAGCTTTTTTCATGTACCCGTCCACTGATGAACTGATTGATGAAAGCCGTGCTCAGATCTCTAAAGTAACTGATAGAGTTTGGCGGCAAGCGACTATACCATCTTTGGGCCATGCCAGCCAGGGTTTGAGGAAACGCCCTACATTTAAGGGCATCGGTAACTGGTTACAGCAACAGTGCATTCGAAAAAGTCCTCACGTGGGTTGCGGGATCACCCGTTCCGTCATATGCCTTGATAGTAGGCATCTTGAATTTCCTTGATACGTGAGCGTCCATTACTTCTTCAGTGAAGGGTGGAATAGGATCATCTGGGTCACCCAGTTGTATTAAAACACGGGGATCTGACTTGGGAATCTCCGTCCTTGGAGCCCTAGCTCCTTCTTGCCTCCTTGAAGGTGTTCCTAAATCAATTATGGGGACATCTCCTGCCCCTTGGTTCGAAGGCTGAGTCTGCCTCCTTTGTTGCTCTATCTCCGTGTTTTTCTTTAGTTTCTAGATCTCGGCCTCATGAGCCCTTATCCTTTCCATGGCAGTCATAGGTGCCCTTGTAGTTGCCCCCCGATTCCTTCTTCCAAGGGGCTCTTTGTTGGCTCTTCTTCTTCTGGGTGCTTGATCTCGTCCTTCATCAGACGAGTAGTCATCAGAGTAGGGCCCGGAATAATCCAAGTATCTTCGTTCAGGGACAGGTCCCAATCCTCGAATATAGGGGGATAGTTGGGCAGTCCGTATGCTGGATTGGTGCTTATAGGAAGCACGGTTGTGGAGATCTGTGCTCCATGGGGAAGGTTACGGTCGAGGGGCGAGACAACCATCTGATGAGGGTTTGTCTCGTTCTGAGGTATGGAAGCTTGGGGATTCGTCCCTTGTGGTTGAGAAACCACCTCTGTGGTGATGGGCAACGTCCCTAGTGGTTGAGAAACCACCTCTGTGGTGAGGGGTAAAGACCCTGGTTCCGTAGTGATCGGAACAGTGGTGGTGACAGTTGATCCAGTAGCGGTCGTTGTTCTTCGTGTTATAGCCATGGTTGTTGTAAGTCTTCCCACAGACGGCGCCAAATGTTGTGGAACGAAAAGTAGGTTTAGATATTGACGGCGGGTATTTAATGTAAGGTAGTGGACAAACGTGTCTTAATGGCTGCTCTCGTGGTTCGTGACTGCACAGGTCCTCACAAGATGCCTACGTATCTCAATTATCACTGAGAATCAAGCCAAGAAAACGTAGTTCTAATGTTGAGGGGTTAGGCCCTTTATATAGGCGTCTGGAGCCCTAGAATCGTGGTAGAATTAGGTTACTTGATGGCCAAGTCACCGCCTTTGGATAGTGGATAACTCTTATCAGAATTAGTTTCCATGTTGGAGTTGGTTTCCATGTTGGACGTTGTATTGGAAGTTTCCTAGTGGTTTCCATCCACTGGACTGCATACGAACCAAGCTCATGCCTTAGTGGTTTAAAACAAGGGTTGGACCTTGGCCCAATTGTTGACTACGATTTTTATCATTATAGTCATGGTTCCAGGCCTCATTAATGGGCCTCGTATTTGGACCATTTCAAGTATATTTAATGCACCATTAAATGTGTCCTTAGGGCTTTATTTTAACCCATATCAGTAATATATATTTAGTTTGTTATATTTTATAAATATTATCTTAGAGCATCTCCAATACAATCAAACCCTTTAGCAAAATTCTATGTGACAATTCATATAACCAACCAACATACATAATCATCATCTCCGAGACTCCAACCACAAACCCTTAACTAATTTTTTTTTTTACATAAATTAGCTTGGCTATATTTGTACAACCACTATAATTCTCTATAATGTTCCATCTCATCATCTTACTATATTTAAATAATATTTTAATCTTATTGTGTTTCCAAATCATAACTTACCTTTTCTTAATAGTAATAAAATGTATTTTTTAAGATATAGCCAACAACTATAGCTAATATCATTGGAGACAAAACATTTTTTCATTCTCTATAATATAGAAAATCATTATTTTATAGTATTAATTTAGCCAACCATTATAGCTAACATGGTTGGTGTTAACGGAGGAATTTGGTGAAAACAAATTCGGGGAGGGTTGTTGGAATTGTGGTGGTGGTTGACGACGGTGTACGGTGTAGGTTGAAAGGGTTAGGGTTTAAGATTTGGGGATGGCTGAGATTGTATGTGAGAATAGGTCGCGATTGAAGTTGAATATTGAATTCACTCTTTTTCGCTAGATTGCATCGTGCCATACAATGTGCCTACGTACCCTTATTTATAGGGATCAAGCCAAACGTAGTTCTTGGAGAGCAAGTAACCTACGGGCCGAGTTTCCTTCTTTAAAGAGCGGAAAAACCGGGGTTACCGCCTTTGACACGTCACAATGAGCTGTCATGATCTTGCTATTATCTCGGGATAAAGTGATAAAGTCATTGACCCAAAATTATCGGAGTCAATGCTTATCTAAATCATAGAGAAAAAATAGCAGAAGACCAGCCCTATGAATATCAAGGGGTAACGCCTTTCATTTCCTTAATAAGGCGAGGCTTACTAATTTGGATGTGTAATATAAGGTAAATAGTTTATTTCTCATGGGCGAAGTTACCTTCCAACCTTCCAGGCGAAGTTATCTTCGAGCCTCTTGGGCGAAGTTATCTTCGAACCTTCCGGACGAAGTTATCTTCAAGCCTCTTGGGCGAGGTTGACCACCGAACCCCCGGGCGAGGTTGACTACCGACCCTCCGGGCGAGGTTGGCTACTAGGCCTTTGGGCGAGATTGCCTACTAAGCCTCTGGGCGAGATTGCTTTGAAACATTCTGGATCTACTATGAGTGACGCTCATTGGGGCAGACCAGAGGCAAGCCTTCCTCACACACGGGCGAGGTTACATAATATATAGGCTAAGCCCAATAGACTTCATCACCAAACTAGGTTTCCATTTTAAACCTAATATAAGGAAATGCCACCTTGTAAGGGGAGGTTGTGATTTTGACCATAACAGTTGGAGATGCTCTTACTCCCTCCATCTCTTAATACTTTTCCTGTTTTTCTTTCAAGGCAATTCAAATAACTTTTTTTATTTCCATTTTGGGCCATAAAAAACAAATAAGTTTATACATATATATTTACAACTTTATACATATATATTGACACCTGTTAAAAAACTAAAACAACGATAATATATACACCCGTTTCCCCACCTACTCATTTTAATCCCTAATCTCTTTTCTCTCGTTCCTCTATTTTCTCTTCATTTTTTCAGTTGTCTTTTGTTTTAATCTATCAAAAACATGAGTTTCTATTATGAATTTTCAGATTTCGATGATGAATCTGCTAATACGGTTGATTACGTTTGCTCTGATCCCGATCACTGTGACAAAGGTGTTTGTTGTGATGGAGAACACAGTTATAGTCGTGAATATGTTCGATTGAGATGGGGACGAACTCATTTTTCTGAATCGTTGGACAAATCGGAAGTGACGGTAGGAAAAAAACTTCGATCGTCGTTTCATGCAAGTGTTATTGAAGAACCCAAGGTTGAGTATGATGCTCCTTCGTCCCCTCTTTCTTCAGATCCAGTTCAAGTGTCCCCCGTTGTTGCTCCAGATTCGTCGATCGATGATTCCTCCGACGACGTTGAGGCTGATTCAGAATAGGCATGCTTTCGTTCCTAATTTGTAAATCTAGCTAAGTTAATTGGAGATGTTTTTAAGTAAATATTTGTTGTTAATTGAAGATATTTTTAAGTAAATATTTGTTGTTAATTGGAGATGTTTTTAAGTAAATATTTGTGTTGTTAATCAGAGTTGTTTGTGTTGTAATTATTATATATTGTTGGTTTGAATATGATGCATATACTTCGATCTATGATGATTGGAGGCTTGTGTGTGCTTAGTGGTTGTGGATGTTGTCGATGATGCTTGGGGACAATCTGAGATCAAGTACTTATATATACATTGAAGTTGTTTGAATTACATGTACTGCTTATAGTTAAGCTTACTTTTAATACATGTCATCAAAACACAAAAGTATATGCATGACTCCTCTGTTCCATTGTACTTAACCTGTTGAAGTTGATGCTCTGTTTGTTGTTGGTGTGTCTCCCATTAACAAAGTTTTGCTTAAATAAAACCACTTCTCATCGATATGAATAAAGTTGTACATAGGGTAATAATGTCTCTTTGTTGTTGGTGTGTCTCCCATTAACAAGTTTAAAACTCATTCAACCCTTTGCATTAGGTTTGCATCTTTTAAAGCAGGGTGTAAAGGATTTGTGTGAGGTTTAATGACTCCCCTCTTTACTAGGACTGTGCATTCGGTTAAAACCGAACTGAAATTTTTTTCGGTTCACCGAAATATTGGAAAAATGCCTACCGAAAACTGAACCGAAATATATTCGGTTTTGTAACCGAACCGAAGTTATTATTTCGGTTATTACCGAAAACCGAAATTATATAAAAGTTACAAAAAATTGCAATATCAAAATTTTTTGAACAGAAATACTGAATATCAAGGCAACATCGCATGTAATCAGATCAAATAAATAGAAACAGATGCACTAGTTCCAGTGCTTTTGCATTCAGTTCACTAGACTACAGCCTGCAGGGGGTTTTATCTTCTTTCAATTATTTAATTTTGTGATGTTCATCACCTAAACTACTTTTTTTGTTCTCTGTTTTTGGTTTCAATCGACGTATAACCCTTATTCGTATGTAAGAAATAAAAGGGTAAAGACTAAAAGGGATACTAAATATTGATATAATAATATTATGCCATTGATATTAATCATATAAATATTTTATAAATAATTAAAAATTCGGTTATTTTCTTCGGGTTTTTCAGTTAACGGCGGTTAAAAATCGAAAAACCGAAATAATGAAATTTTTCTACCGAACCGAAATTATTTCGGTTATTCGGTTCGGTTTTCGATTAACCGAACTGAATACACATCCATACTCTTTACCATTTTGTTTGATGTACTTGCACACACTTTCAACTATACTACAAGGTCTCTTATGCATGATTTGTTCCCCATGTTGATGGCAGTTATTGCATTATGTTGCAATTGAATTCTATTTCTCCCTGAGTTATGACCCTTTGTTGCAATGTTGTATGTTTGCCTTGCTGCCTTTTGCCTCCTTGCAGTGCTTCATATTGTGTTGATTGTTCTTGTTGTTACATTGTAGATTTTGGCCACATCTTGAATTGCACCTCGGTTAAGTTTTCCATTTATCTGGTTGTTCAAAATCCACATAAGTACTTGCATCATTGAGTCGCAATTGAGCTTTGGTCTTTTTTTTGTGATGATGAGCATTTTTTGGTGTTTGTTGTTGATGTGTTTGCCCTTCCGTGTCTCCATCTAATGGCTGATTTAAATCAAAAAGGAAGCCACCATCTGTTGGTTCATTAAGATCAAAAGGGAAAGCATAATTCATTTCTGAACAAACAGGGCAAAGCAATGATACAGAGAGACTATTTTTTTAATTTATATTTTCATAAATTTTGTTGTATAAGTGTGAGATTTTAGCATAATCCTTCTATATGTAATCTTAAGCTTTGATTGGTTGTTCAAAATTAATCTTGTAAGCTGATCGGTTGAAAGCATTAATAGTGGATTGGACTTATAATTTTAGATTAAACAAGTACTTCAGTTCTCAATGCAAGTAACTCAACCCTTAATTTTCTTAAAACTTGTGTGATTCACCAAACCGGAAAAGAAAAAAGAGACAGAGGAGTATTAATAATTATAAAAGATGATGAAAGTAATATTTAATTAATAAATATGAAGCATGATGTAGTTAATATAAAGGAGCTGGTTCCCTAAATATAGAAATGTATTTTCTCACTCACCTAAAATATTTGTGTAACGAGGCTTTGAGTTCGAATGCCTTAACTTGATTTCATTCTCATATGGAGAAACGCTCTTTCCCTCAATTTGAAAAATAAAAAATAAAATAAATAATTTTCAGAAAAATTCTCGACTTTTGTGTATATGCATGTGTACTAAAAATAAAAGTAAAAAGTAATCATGCATCAAATACACAAGAAAAACGTATTAATTTCTAACATACAAAAATTTGATCACATAATTCAAAAAGGGGAGGAGATAATATCTTAGTCCATAATTTGTTCACATAAAACTTACGTATATTTGTATGCATTTTTAAAATATTAAAAAATTTGTGATAGGTTAAAATTAAGTATTAATCAATATACTTATATAAAGGAGAAAACGGGGGCGGTGAGGTGGCGCCTCTAGAATCGCTCCGTTCTATTTTTTTAATTTTCTCAATTTTTCACAATTTTTAATTTTAATAATTACAACTTCCTTTATTATTTTCGATTTTGTAGGAAGGAAATTGAAAATTACACTTTTATTATTTTCAAACTTGATAGAACTTTCTTTTATTATTTTCAACCTTGATAAAACTTTCTTTGATTTAGAAAATTACAACTTCCTTATTATTTTCGAATTTGTAGGACTTGATAGAACTTTCTTTGATTTAGAAAATTACAACTTCCTTATTATTTTCGAATTTTTAGGATTGATAGAACTTTCTTAACTTGATAAAACTTTCTTTGATTTAGAAAATTACAACTTCCTTATTATTTTCGAATTTGTAGGACTTTATAGAACTTTTTTTGATTTAGAAAATTACAACTTCCTTATTATTTTCGAATTTGTAGGATTGATAGAACTTTCTTTTATTATTTTCAAACTTGATAGAACTTTCTTTGATTTAGAAAATTACAACTTCCTTATTATTTTCGAAGAACTTTCTTTGATTTAGAAAATTACAACTTCCTTATTATTTTCGAATTTGTAGGACTTGATAGAACTTTCTTTGATTTAGAAAATTTCTTTGATTTAGAAAATTACAACTTCCTTATTATTTTCGAATTTGTAGGACTTGATAGAACTTTCTTTGATTTAGAAAATTACAACTTCCTTATTATTTTCGAATTTGTAGGCTTGATAGAACTTTCTTTTATTATTTTCAAACTTCTTTGATTTAGAAAATTATAACTTCCTTATTATTTTCGAATTTGTAGGACTTGATAGAACTTTCTTTTATTTAGAAAATTACAACTTCCTTATTATTTTCGAATTTGTAGGCTCTTATGTTAATAATTGCAATTTTCTTTTTTATTATTTTCAATCTTAATAGAACTTTCTTTTATTATTTTCAAACTTGATAGAACTTTCTTTGATTTATAAAATTACAACTTCCTTATTATTTTTGAATTTTTAGGATCTTATGTTAATAATTGCAATTTTCTCTTTTATTATTTTCAATCTTGATAGAACTTTCTTTTATTATTTTCAAACTTGATAAAACTTTCTTTTATTATTTTCAAACTTGATAGAACTTTCTTTTATTATTTTCAAACTTTATAGAACTTTTCTTTTATAATACTTCTTGACTTTTAAACATAATGGATTTCCATGTTAATCACCTTACAAACACCTATAAATTAAAGGTCATTCATAACAAAAAAATCTACACCGAAACTTTTTTATATAGCTTCAAATTTTTACAACCATATTTACAATCAATACAACTATGGCCTACACCATGTTGGATGCTTTGAACGACAGCAACTATACCTGGATGATAAGAGTATGAGTGTGTATAATGTGGGAATCTGTCAATCCAAATACTGAAGAACTGATCAGTCTTGACATGATTTTGATCAATGAAAAGGTTAATAAATCAATATACTTATAACTTATTAGTTTGTCAAATTGTATGATGTTATTAACTTTTCTAAGATATGTTGTATGACAGTAAAATTTGATCCATGCTACGATCCCGAAGATTCTGGTCTCTCGGTTCAAAAAAATTTTAGAGGAAGGCTCTATGTACAGCATCAAAAATCTGAAAGTTGTTTCAAGTAGAGGGAAATATAGACCACTATCACATGGGTCTAAATTGCTCTTCATACGCATAACGTTGCCTAAGAGATTGGAAGAAGGCATCGTCAACATATCACTGCATAGATTTCAGTTCATATGTCCGGATATGATTGATGCACGTATTAATAACACCAACATACTCTCAGGTTTTTGATGTAGTAATATATTAGAGTAATATATAAGTAATACTATTATATAAGTTATAATTCAAACTATCATGTTCTAATATTATTTTTTCTATGTTGATTTAGATGTTGTAGGTTGCTTGACCTACTTGGGTGGCATTGAAGTTATCAAAGGCGGTTGGAAAAAAAGAGATCTCAAAATTGTCACAAATTAGTAAGTTATGCATTATATTAATTTTAATATAACTGTTAATTGTTTTTTATTGTTCTTGTAATTTTATATTACTTCTTTGGTTACCCCAATTTATTTGTTTTACCTATTTAATTTGTTCTAATTTTTTTCTTAAACAGCTCCATCACGTACCATAACTTTGTGGGAAAAGTTGGCCGAGATACAAATTTATACAAGGAGGATGGTGGACCCTATATAATAATTGTCACATCTACCCAGATTAAAAAATTTAAAAGTAATTATCTTTATTAATTTTTTTATAATATATAGTTTTAGAAATTGCACATATATAAATCTATCTTATCCCGATTGAACGAATATCATTAGATATTATACAAATATTTGTTTCATTGATATTATTGATTTAATTCTTATATTAGTTTTTTAACCATTTATTTACTCTTATATGCAGATACAATTAGTTTTTCTACCACAAGAAATAGTAAAATTTATACAAATCTGGATACACCGTATGTGTCATCCCTGATAAAATAGTAATATTATATGTTTATATTGGTTTTTATCAATATAATTTTTTTAATATATATATGGCAATGGTATCGGTCCAAGAAAATAAAAAATCAAACTCTATAAACAAAAGGAATATGTAAATAATTTATAATATTAGTTACCCAAATGCAAATTTTACAGAATATATTTTATTTGATAATTTATATAATTTTATAGATATTTATTTCACAATTTTTATTCTAATATTCTTTTTCTTAATAAATATATTCTAATGCCGCTGCGAAGCGCGGCTCAGTAACCTAGTTTTTCTAAAGTAATTAAAAATTATACAAGTATCTTAGCAAATAATATTATCATTACCTTAAAAGTAAGACTACATTTTACCCTCATGCATTAAATCAAACTTCACCTTACCCTCAGAAATTTAACAAATTAAATTTTGCATCTTGAAAGTTTGATCCCGTTGCAGTTTGCAACCTTTAACGATTTTACGTTAAATTTGATCGTTATCGTTAATTAAAATGAGAGTATTTAGGTCATTGTAATCAATAATAAATTTTAAAATTAAACTATTTCAATTATTATTATAATTTTAAGATTTACCAAAATTTTATTCATAACTTACAATTTTTTTAAAATATAATATATTATTCAATTGTTTTAAAAAAAATACATTATTAAATTCCGTAAATTATTATTCAAAAAATAATATATAATTGTTATATTTTTCAAAGTATTATTTATAAAATATAGGGATATTCCATTTGGTACCATTGTACAATTGGCTTTTTCATTTGGTATCACTCGAAGTTTTTGGTTTCCAAGTGGAGCCATCATACTTTTGGCTTCATCCAAGTAGTACCCTTCTACTTTGTGTTGCAACTCCAAAATACCACCATGTTAATAAATTCGATGAATGGTATTTTGGAATTGAAGCCGAAAGTAGAATGATGCCACTTGGAAGTCGAAAACTTTGAGTGGTACCAAATGGACAATCTCATAATTTTGTAACGACCGACTAACGTTTGGTTAACGGAGTGGTATCATGTGGATGAAGCCAAAAGTATGATGGCGCCACTTGGAAGTCAAAAATTTTATGTGGTACCAAATGGAAAAGCCAATTGTACAATGGTACCAAATGAAATATCCCTAATATATATATCATAAATTTAAGATTTTGTTTTTTTTTGTTTTTTTAAAAAAATAAAATTTTGAACAGAAATTATCAAAAATACTACATACTGCTCTCCTAAACTTTCTTTTTTTATGTGATATAATAGAAAATAGAGGAACGTTTTGGTAAATAATAAGTTAATAAATTATATCGGTCTTGTATAAGAAATTAAGTAATTAATACCAAAAACTAGAAAAAATCTCAATTGTCTTTTAAATATTTACTAATGGAGGAAACTAAATATACAATTTCAATATTTTTGTATTTAAAATCTCTACTAATGGAATATAATATTCTTGCATTTAAAATCTCTACTAATGGAGAAAGTAAATATACAATAGATCTTTACTAATGGAGGAAACTAGATATCATTAATGGAGGAAACTAAATATTTGATTATAATATTATTGTCTCCAAAATATCTTATTACGTTTGTTTGTATCCTAACGAAGGATCATATTAAAATCTTTGACAAGACAAGTTATTTGCTATTAGTGTTGATTGAGTTAAGACATGGATTAATAAGGAAGGGGATTCATCAGTTAATCAGTTAAAATAATAGGCCGAACAAGGTGATTTTCATGTACATTCAGTTGTGATATTTATTTATATGTTTATGTGTGTACGTTATTAGTTTTAAATTTATAGTTAAAAGTTGATACACCTGTATACAAGGTAACTCGAAAGTGGAGAATTCATCATGTCTTCAAAAACAAATTTTATCATTGTTTTTTAACGTTTAGATAGTTATTGCTCTAATTTTTATGAGAAAAGATTATATCTTTTAGTAAAATATTTTCTCTAATTCATACACGAAAATTCAAAGATAAAAATTGTATATTAAGAAATTTATAGTGTATGCATTTCAAAAATATCATGTTAAGATTTATTCGACTGAAGAATTTATTTAGTGTGTGCATTTTTAACAAAATTCAATAAATCGATGCATCTATAACAAAAATCATACAAGAATAAGAAACATTGAGAAGAGGTCATTATTTTTTTTTTTTAAAGGAAGAGGTTGTTGTTTTTGTTGTAATTTGTTTTGACAAAAAGAGATCAATATTAATAAAAAATTCTCCCAGAAACAAAAAGGATGTTTGTTAATATTTTTTGATTTTTTTCTTACTGGGAGTAGATTTGGAGGTAGTGAAGATTTTAATAGCTGTGAAGGTATAATTGTAGTTTTTGATTGAACGATATAGAAATATATATATATATATATATATATATATATATATATATATAGTAAGGTTCCAGAGAGAACCATTATATCAAGAGAACCGAGAGAACCCTTCTAAGACCGTTGATATACTATAATATAATTAATGAATCTTAATAAAACACTAAAAAGAATCTTAATTATCAATTAAATTTATTATAAATAAATTTATGTTGAAATATATTATAAAATACTTTATAGAATACTTAACAGAATCCTAATTTTAATATAATTATTAAAACACTTAAAAGATCGTATAAAATTATTAAAACACTTAAAAGAATATTAAAATACTAATAAAAATATAATAGAATTTTTTTAAAACATATCAGTCGTTGGATGGTGTGGTAAATCAAGGGTGATTGATTAGTTCTCTCGGTTCTCTCAGAAAGATAGGTTCTCTCTGGATCTTTCCCCTATATATATATATATATATATATATATATATATATATATATATATATATATATATATATATATATACATATATATTCTATGGAGACCATATTTAGTTGGAGACTTGGAGACCATTTACGTTCTGCAACCTAAATAACGTGTAGAACATACTTTATGTAACAAAATCATTGTCAAATTAGATATCTTGCAGTATAAAATCATTATCAAATTGAATATTTTTGTAAATCACGCATTATATAATATTATAATATTGTTAAAATGTATGGTACAAGGGTAAGCTTTCGAGCTTTTAATGATCTTTCGTGGAATACATGGAGTTCAAGGTTTTGAACGCATGGAATTCAGTTGAGTAAACGCGGGTTACTCTATAAGACAAAGATCACCTATGTGGGAGAGAAGTGGGGCCGCTTCAAAGGAGAATTGCGAGGCACAATTCTTTAGAAACTCCTGCAGAACCAGGACGATGTTCCATGGCCAAAATGGACAAAATCATGAGAGCTGAACGAATCAGAAAGGATATAGTGATAAGTATATCATCGTTTACACAAATGGTCGAACAGTTCAAAGACACTTGCGTCTACTGTCTACCAGTAAAATCGGTATGCTTACTCGAGCGAAGGTTCAAGGAGCATTCTCTACCTATCGTATGCTATATCTGATCGAAGAAACTATCACCAAGCCAAACTCTGTGTCAGTCTGACTTGTGCATGCTACCGAAACATCAATTTCACCCATGTGGGGGATTGTTGGAAAATATGGGTGAATTATGGTATGGGTGAGTTAATTGATTTGGTAAAATCGATTCCGTTTTTGATTTTGAGTTATCTGATAAAATCATCATTGATTTTGAGTTATCTGATAAAATCAAATTTGTTTTTAAATTCGGATTTTTTGTCATTGACGCGATTAATTAGTTTGACTAATTAGTTAAGGAAATTGTCACCAACATAATTGTCACCGATGTAATTAATTAGCTTGACTAATTAATTAAGGAATTTGCCAACCGATATAATTGATTAACATAGTTAATTATTATTTTTTTAAAAGGAAGAGGTTGTTGTTTTTGTTGTTATTTGTTTTGACAAAAAGAGATCATTATTAATAAAAAATTCTCCCAGCAACAAAAAGGATGTTTGTTAATATTTTTTGATTTTTTTCTTACTGGGAGTAGATTTGGAGGTAGTGAAGATTTTAATAGCTGTGAAGGTATAATTATAGTTTTTGATTGAACGATCTAGAACTATATTTATATATATATACATATATTCTATGGAGACCATATTTAGTTGGAGACTTGGAGACCATTTACGTTATGCAGCCTAAATAACGTGTAGAACATACTTTACATAACAAAATCATTGTCAAATTAGATATCTTGCAGTATAAAATCATTATCAAATTGAATATTTTTGTAAATCACGCATGTTATACTTGCAGAACATTTTCATGTATATTATCCCATTATAAATGTTCTGCAAATAAGATATGTGCATAATATCTTTGTAGAACTAAAATTACAATCAAATTGGATATTTAATAGATCATATATGTTATGTTTACTAAATATTACTTTACATATTATTTTTATAGAGCATTTTATGAATGTATTTTAGTTGCAGAACATATATGGTCTCCAAGTCTCCAACTAAATATGGTCTCCATAGAACTTTTTTTTTCTCTCTCTCTCTCTATATATATATATATAATTCAAAACAAAACTTAATTTTATATTAGAAATATTATTTTATTTAAAAAGGTATTTTGTAGAATATTTTTTGAGAAAATTTAGAGATATTATTATAAAGCTGCTGCGAATCGCGGCTTAGTAAACTAGTTTTAATAAATTGTATTTTACATTCTAATCATCTTATGGATTACATTCCGCAATCTTTTACACTCTTTTCCATTAAATTTAACAGTTACTATTAGTCAAAATAATGGTATTTTTGTCATTTATTATTATATTAAACATAATTTGTTTTTAAAAATAAAGAAACATGATTTAAAATTGGGTTTTTTCATAAATACCCAACCCTGGAATATTTTTTTTAAAATATTTTTCAAAAATACCAACTTTTTAAAAATATTTACAAAGATACGGTATGCAACTAGATGCAACCATATCTGCAACTGCAACCAAAATCAACCACATATGCAATTTATAAAAATTTAATAATTGGAATCATCTTCGGTTGCATAATAAGGTGCATAAGTTAGAAATTATTGATTTGGTTGAGATGAAACTACTTGTAAACTCTCAACTATGCATGTATCTATATATGTATATATAGACATGTATGTATAGACGAAATGTGAGGGGATGTGACCTGCAATCACAAGTTTTATTCATCTTTATCTTCATTCACCCCCTTTCACTAACAAATTTGTGAACTTTTAGCTAATTTCAATTTTTTTTTTGAAAAGTTGCATCTAGTTGCAGATCGTTTTTTTTGTAAATAATTTTTGGTTGCATATATTTGCATCTAGTTGCATACCGTATTTTTCAATATATTTTCAGAAGATGGTAAAATTGTAAAAAAAAACTTAGAAAAAAAATAGTATTTTTGATAATTTCTGTTCAAAATTTTATTTTTTTTTTAAAAAAAAAATCTTAAATTTATGATATATATATTAGGGATATTTCATTTGGTACCATTGTACAATTGGCTTTTCCATTTGGTACCACATAAAGTTTTTGACTTCCAAGTGGCGCCATCATACTTTTGGCTTCATCCACATGTTACCACTCCGTTAACCAAACGTTAGTCGGCCGTTATAAAATTATGAGATTGTCCATTTGGTACCACTCAAAGTTTTCGACTTCCAAGTGGCATCATTCTACTTTCAGCTTCAATTCCAAAATACCATTCATCGAATTTATTAACATGGTGGTATTTTGGAGTTGAAACACAAAGTAGAAGGGTACTACTTGGATGAAGCCAAAAGTATGATGGCTCCACTTGGAAACCAAAAACTTCGAGTGATACCAAATGGAAAAGCCAATTGTACAATGGTACCAAATGGAATATCCCTATATTTTATAAAGAATACTTTGAAAAATATAACAATTATATATTATTTTTTGAATAATAATTTACGGAATTTAATAATGTATTTTTTTTAAAACAATTGAATAATATATTATATTTTAAAAAAATTGTAAGTTATGAATAAAATTTTGGTAAATCTTAAAATTATAATAATAATTGAAATAGTTTAATTTTAAAATTTATTATTGATTACAATGACCTAAATACTCTCATTTTAATTAACGATAACGATCAAATTTAACGTAAAATCGTTAAAGGTTGCAAACTGCAACGGGATCAAACTTTCAAGATGCAAAATGTAATTTGTTAAATTTCTGAGGGTAAGGTGAAGTTTGATTTAATGCATGAGGGTAAAATGTAGTCTTACTTTTAAGGTAATGATAATATTATTTGCTAAGATACTTGTATAATTTTTAATTACTTTAGAAAAACTAGGTTACTGAGCCGCGCTTCGCAGCGGCATTAGAATATATTTATTAAGAAAAAGAATATTAGAATAAAAATTGTGATTTACAAAAATATTCAATTTGATAATGATTTTATACTGCAAGATATCTAATTTGACAATGATTTTGTTACGTAAAGTATGTTCTACACGTTATTTAGGTTGCATAACGTAAATGGTCTCCAAGTCTCCAACTAAATATGGTCTCCATAGAATATATGTATATATATATATATATATATAGTTCTAGATCGTTCAATCAAAAACTATAATTATACCTTCACAGATATTAAAATCTTCACTACCTCCAAATCTACTCCCAGTAAGAAAAAAATCAAAAAATATTAACAAACATTCTTTTTGTTGCTGGGAGAATTTTTTATTAATAATGATTTCTTTTTGTCAAAACAAATAACAACAAAAACAACAAACTCTTCCTTTTTAAAAAAAATAATAATTAACTATGTTAATCAATTATATCGGTTGGCAAATTCCTTAATTAATTAGTCAAGCTAATTAATTACATCAGTGACAATTATGTTGGTGACAATTTCCTTAACTAATTAGTCAAACTAATTAATCGCGTCAATGACAAAAAATCCGAATTTAAAAACAGATTTGATTTTATCAGATAACTCAAAATCAATGATGATTTTATCAGATAACTCAAAATCAAAAACGGAATCGATTTTACCAAATCAATTAACTCACCCATACCATAATTCACCCATATTTTCCAACAATCCCCCACATGGGTGAAATTGATGTTTCGGTAGCATGCACAAGTCAGACTGACACAGAGTTTGGCTTGGTGATAGTTTCTTCGATCAGATATAACATACGATAGGTAGAGAATGCTCCTTGAACCTTCGCTCGAGTAAGCATACCGATTTTACTGGTAGACAGTAGACGCGAGTGTCTTTGAACTGTTCGACCGTTTGTGTAAACGATGATATACTTATCACTATATCCTTTCTGATTCGTTCAGCTCTCATGATTATGTCCATTTTGGCCATGGAACATCGTCCTGGTTCTGCAGGAGTTTCTAAAGAATTGTGCCTCGCAATTCTCCTTTGAAGCGGCCCCACTTCTCTCCCACATAGGTGATCTTTGTCTTATAGAGTAACCCGCGTTTACTCAACTGAATTCCATGCGTTCAAAACCTTGAACTCCATGTATTCCACGAAAGATCATTAAAAGCTCGAAAGCTTACCCTTGTACCATACATTTTAACAATATTATAATATTATATAATGCATGATTTACAAAAATATTCAATTTGATAATGATTTTATACTGCAAGATATCTAATTTGACAATGATTTTGTTACGTAAAGTATGTTCTACACGTTATTTAGGTTGCAGAACGTAAATGGTCTCCAAGTCTCCAACTAAATATGGTCTCCATAGAATATATATGTATATATATATATATATATATATGTATATATATATATATGTATATATATATATATGGGAAATATTCAGAGAGAACCTATCTTTCTGAGAGAACCGAGAGAACTAATCAATCACCCTTGATTTACCACACCATCCAACGGCTGATATGTTTTAAAAAAATTCTATTATATTTTTATTAGTATTTTAATATTCTTTTAAGTGTTTTAATAATTTTATACGATCTTTTAAGTGTTTTAATAATTATATTAAAATTAGGATTCTGTTAAGTATTCTATAAAGTATTTTATAATATATTTCAACATAAATTTATTTATAATAAATTTAATTGATAATTATTTTAACTGATTAACTGATGAATCCCCTTCCTTATTAATCCATGTCTTAACTCAATCAACACTAATAGCAAATAACTTGTCTTGTCAAAGATTTTAATATGATCTTTCGTTAGGATACAAACAAACGTAATAAGATAAATAATATAAAGGAAAAAGTCTCATACTCATGTACTATACACAATTTTAACATGAACAAACAAAAAAGTAAAGAAGAACACTGTTGACAACAAAAATTGCAGTAGACAACTAACAGAGTTTAGGTGTATATTTATACTATTAATTAGCTGTTTGTATAAAAGTATTAAAGATAATTAATTATTTACCAAGTAATTACTTAATTTCTTATGCAAGACCGATCTAATTTCGTAACTTCTTATTTACCAATATATTCTTGTATTTTCTATTATATTACATTAAAAAAGAAAGTTTAGGAGAGCATAATGTTAAGATGGTAATTTCATTTGAAAAGAAATATTATGAGAATATCTAGATAATAATAAAAGGAAGTTCAAAATAATGTAAAGTAATACACTTTTTTAAAAAAATTTAGATATTTGAAGGCAAGAATATTATAATTGAATATTTAGTTTCCTCCATTTGTAATACTTAGTTTCCTTCATTAGTAAAAATCTATTGTATATTTACTTTCTCCATTAGTAGAGATTTTAAATGCAAGAATATTATATTTACTTTCCTCTATTGGTAGAGATTTTAAATGCAAGAATATTGAAATTGTATATTTAGTTTCCTCCATTAGTAAATATTTAAAAGGCAAATGATATTTTTTCTAATATTTGGTATTAATTAATTAATTTCTTATGCAAGACCGATTTAATTTCTAAACTTCTTATTTACTAAAACGTTCCTGTATTTTCTATTATATCACATAAAAAAAGAAAGTTTAGGAGAAAAGAATGTTAAGATGTTAATTTCATTTGAAAAGAAATATAATGAGAATATTTAGATAATAATAGAGGAAAGTTTAAAATAATGTAAGGTAATACACTTTTTTTTTATAATTTAGATATTTTGGAGACAATAATATTATAATCAAATATTTAGTTTCCTCCATTAATGATATCTAGTTTCCTCCATTAGTAAAGATCTATTGTATATTTACTTTCTCCATTAGTAGATATTTTAAATGCAAGAATATTATATTCCATTAGTAGAGATTTTAAATACAAAAATATTGAAATTGTATATTTAGTTTCCTCCATTAGTAAATATTTAAAAGACAATTGAGATTTTTTCTAGTTTTTGGTATTAATTACTTAATTTCTTATATAAGACCGATATAATTTATTAACTTATTATTTACCAAAACGTTCCTCTATTTTCTATTATATCACATAAAAAAAGAAAGTTTAGGAGAGCAGTATGTTAAGATGGTAATTTCATTAAAAAAATATTATGAGAATATTTAGATAATAATAGAGGAAAGTTTAAAATAATGTAAGGTAATACATTTTTTTTCTAATTTAGATATTTTGAAAGCAAGAATATTATAATTGAATATTTAGTTTATTCCATTAGTGATATTTAGTTTTCTCCATTAGTAAAGATCTATTGTATTTTTACTTTTTACATTAGTAGAGATTTTAAATGCAATAATATTATATGTTTCCTTTATTAGTAAACATTTAAAAGGTAATTGAGATTTTTTCGAATTTTTAATATTATTAATTAAAAAAAATTGAGAAAAATAGAAAAATAAAACGAAGCGATTGAGAACAATCTGAGAGCGCCACCTCACCGCCCCGTCTTCTCCTTTATATAATAGTATTCATTGATTGATTGATTGTAACTGAGATTTTTTTGAATCTTTAATATTATTAATTCAAAAAATTGAGAAAATTAGAAAAATAGAACGAAGCGATATGAGAGCGCCACCTATTAGTAAAGATCTATTGTATATTTAATTTCTCCATTAGTAGAGATTTTAAATGCAAGAATATTATATTTACTTTCCGTCATTAGTAGAGATTTTAAATGCAAGAATATTGAAATTGTATATTTAGTTTCCTCTATTAGTAAATATTTAAAAGACAATTGAGATTTTTTCTAATCTTTGGTATTAATTAATTAATTTCTTATGCAAGATCGATTTAATTTCTAAACTTCCTATTTACCAAAATATTCCTGTATTTCCTATTATATCACATAAAAAAATTTAGGAGAAAAGAATGTTAATATGTTAATTTCATTTGAAAAGAAATATAATGAGAATATTTAGATAATAATAGAGGAAAGTTTAAAATAATGTAAGGTAATACACTTTTTTTTTATAATTTAGATATTTTGAATGCAATAATATTATAATCAAATATTTAGTTTTTTCCATTAGTGATATTTAGTTTTCTTCATTAGTAAAGATCTATTGTTGTTGTGGAATAAAATCTGAGCTTACGAATTTAATGCGAGGGTTTAATGAGATTCGAGCTTTTATGGCTCCACTTGTGTTTCGAGACTAAATCGGTCCTCACAAGATGCCTACGTATCTCAATTCGTTATTGAAATCAAGCCAAAGACGTAATTCTGATTGTAGGATCAGGGTCCTTATATAGGCGTCTGGAGCCTTGTATTTATGGTACGTTTAGGAGACTTAGCGAATAAGTCTCCTTATTGATAACGGATAAGTATTGTATTTCTTGCTGAAGAATTCGTTTCCTTGTTGATAAAGGCTATGACTCATTAATTGCCTTTAATTGGGATTCTGGATCCCTCTTTGATGAATTTACCATATTTTGGACTCTTTTTATGAGATGTATATTTTCCCTATTTATTAATTACGAAATTAATAAATAATCAGGGTTTTGGGCTTTAAATATTGAGCCTTTCCATTGGACCGTCAATTATATTTCTATAATTACTTTTCTGTCCATATCAATTGTATATTTACTTTCTCCATTAGTAGAGATTTTAAATGCAAGAATATTATATTCCATTAGTAGAGATTTTAAATGCAAGAATATTGAAATTGTATGTTTAATTTCCTCCATTAGTAAATATTTAAAATGCAATTCAAAATAATGTAAGGTAATACACTTTTTTTCTAATTTAAATATTTTGAATGCAAGAATATTATAATTAAATATTTAGTTTACTCTATTAATAAAGATCTATTGTATTTTTACTTTCTCCATTAGTAGAGATTTTAAATGCAAGAATATTATATGTTTTCTCTATTAGTAAGCATTTAAAAGGTAATTGAGATTTTTTCGAATTTTTAATATTATTAATTCAAAAATTTGAGAAAATTAGAAAAATAAATTCAAGCGATTTGAGAGCGCCACCTCACCGCCCTCGTCTTCTCCTTTGTATAAGTATATTGATATTGATGATTTTGAGTACAAAACGACTTTCGACTTAAATAAAAGGGTACAAAACGTAAATTTGTCTAAAATAATCCCATTCAAGTAATTCTCAACCTGCTCCTGTCTGGTCCAATCAACTTTAAATTTTTTATTACCAAACATATAAAATAAATGTCTGGTCCAATAAATTTAGTAATTTTTTTACCAAATATATAAAATAAGAATCCTGTCGTGTAAAAAAAAATCAATGGCCACCAAATTGTAAAAGAAAAAGGATAAAGGATGGGAATAAAAAATTATTTCCTCCGTTCCCCTCCATTCTTATATCGAGGTTGAGCATGAAATTTAAGAAAAAGTGTAATTTAGGAAAGAAAAATGAGTAAAGTGATAGAACCAATTAATATTTAATATATAATGTGGATATTGTGGGAAAGTAATGCATATAATTAATTTTTATATTAATAAAATTTTACTATTTTAGAAAATTTTAAAAAAATTTAAAACATAAAAAATTAAAAGAGACATCCGAAAAAAAAAATGTAAAAAAAATGAGAGGCAGACGATATTAGTACATTCAGCGAAAAAGATAAGAAACTCCCATCAGCGCGTAATCAAACGTGGTATACATACACACGCTATACATCTTCTGCCTATATATACCAAATCTTTGACTTGTACACAGGTAATTTTTGTTGCTTCTATTCGATTTCTGAAGATTTAGGATCACGTTTCATATTTCGGTAACCCCTTTTCTTTATAACTTATATGTATATATGTGTGTATAGGTTTCTTTTTTTTGTTGTTTATAATCTTTGAAAGGGGTTATTATTATTTTTCTTGTATGTGCTAGTAGTAGTTTTTTAGATTGATGTTTGATGATTTTCTGTGATCGTATGTTTGGTTGGGTATTTTTAGGGCTTGATTACATGCAAGAATTTGATTTTTATAAACCCATCTTTTGTAATTCTTGATTCTTGAATTTTGATGTGTTAATTATGTGGTTGTGGCCATTATATATGCAGATATGTGTTGTACATGATTTATAATTTTATGAAGATGTTAGAGCAAATTGTTGTTATTGTGTGTGTCTGTGTGTACAGATTTCTTGATGATGATAATGAAAGGAATACGATAGGAATACTAATTACTGGAAATCTATTTAACAAGAAATTACGGGTTGGATTTGTTTGAGTTTCTTGGGAGCCTATTTAATCTTGTATGTTGACAAAAGAGGGCAAAACATTAAGTAGATTTGCCGGGGAGAATATGAATTTTTAATGTGTTGATTAACGACTGATTATGATTAGATCATGAGAATTTTTAATAACGTCATCAAAAGGAACTAGAATCCGCGTGTTGGAATTTTGACTAGTACTAATTATTCAGATTTTGGTGTTTTGATATTGTTTTTGCTATGATCACAATGAACCATTATGTTTTAAGCATTGGCCCCCTTCCTTTCTGATTTAATTGCAACTTACGGATGCACTCTTCCCTTACGGATGCACTCTTCCCAATACATCACTTATAATGGTTACTATAATTGAATGTTGTGATGACTAGAAGTAAACAAGGCATGATAATGTCCCTTCTCTTAAGAAGAGTATTTGTTCTAGTTGCATATACTAGCTCTGTCTTAATGCCAACTGTACGAGGTTTAACAATATTAACCTTAATCAGAAACAATATTAACCTTGTCTGCTTTTTTCTCGATGTATGTGTTATAATACTACATTTATTAGAAAGCTGTAGTCCCTGTCAGGCAACCATGTTATCTAAAAACTTATATCTTCTTATGCCCACTCCCTCTTATTCACAGTTTCTTGCAGTTGAACCTTGCGTTTAAGCAGAATGGACGGGGGAGATCATAGTAACAAAGATAAAGACCAAGACAAGGGTCTGATGTCATCTCTTGCTGGATATGCTGTTGGACACCACGGGCACTACCCTCAACATGGGGGATATCCTCCTCAGGGATACCCTCCGCAAGGATACCCTCCGCAAGGATACCCACCAGCTGGATACCCTCCACAAGGATACCCACCAGCTGGATACCCTCAGCAGGGATACCCACCAGCTGGATACCCTCCATCAGGTGGATATCCACCACATGGTTATCCCCCTGCTGGATATCCACCAGCAGGTTATCCTGGTTCACATCATTCAGGTAGATTTGCTCGTGAAGTATATTTTAGCTCATATATTTTATTGGATTGTATGATAAATCAAGTACCTGTTTGATTCATAATTAAGCAGATATGATTTGCTGTACACCACCATCCCATATTATTAGATTAGTTAGCCTTAAATTGTACCATTTTTTGACCAACATCATCCCGTATTATCAGCTTAGTTCGCCTCCTTAATCAAACCAAACTAAATTAATGTAGTTCTGCATTGTCCTCTTCCATTAACAATTTGAGGAAGCATATGTTTCATCTGCTAGATACTGACCCTGTAAATGGAAGTATGTAAAAAGGGGCCAAAGGGGATATGCTCCCGTTCAGTAACATTTTTCATTATGTGTCATTTTGTTATTTCTTTTAGCTAAATATTATGTATCATGTTGTTGATGTATAGTTGTTAAATTCTTGACCTTTTTCAGGACATGGACTTGGCATGGGTGGAGTATTAGCCGGAGGTGCTGCCGCCGCCGCTGCTGCTTATGGAGCTCACCATATGACACATGGCCATATGGGGCATCATGGGTACGGACATCATGGAAAGTTCAAGCACGGTAAATTTAAGCATGGGAAGTTTGGAAAGCGCTGGAAGGGTGGCCATGGAATGTTTGGAAAACACAAGCACAAGATGTTTAAATGATTTGCGCTGCTTCAAAGTGTCCGGTGTTTCTGGAACTGGCTTTGACTTTGCCTCTATAAACTCAGTTATTTTCTTCGCTTTGCATTTCAGTAATGTAGGTTGACGATCTTATTACGCTTGCTATATAATAACAGCTTCTGACTGGTGTTGCTTATGTATAAAATCTATTTGATAACAGCTTTTTACTGGTATTGCTTATGTATAAAATGTCAATGAATTTATTGGAAGGTTATATTTTACAACTAGATGAGGTTAAGATGCTACCGTACTTCCTGCTCTTATTTCACTTCAGCCACGGACCTCATCTGTTGACAGTAAGGCCAACTTCTATGCTTAGATTAATATATACATATATGATTATCATTTTAATTGAGAACAGGATCCCATTATCCTTGAAGCATAGAATGTCCAACTCCATCTATATAACTAGTGTAAGAAGAGCTATATGGGACGATCAAATTACACATTACATAGAAATTGAGTTCAGCAAAGATGTATTTGTAGCAAAAATCGATAACATAGATCAAACATTATCATTATATCAAAACCAATTTTGTTGGTGAGCTAGACGCCTAGGAAGTGGCAAGACAGCATAAAATTCCTAGTCAACATTTAACAGAGAAAATTAAAAATATGTCTTTTACTCATCACAGTTCAGTTCTATAGATTCACAGCGAGAAGAAAAGATTGATTCTCTTGCAGAGACGAACACAACCGTCTGGTGACCTCAAGAAATTGTAAATACAAGAAACTTTGTTAACCAGAACTAAACATGTTCTGGACAAACTATGAAGAAGCTACTAGCATGACTTCCCGAGTATCGCTTCCCACACTAACTGAGAGAATGGGCCTTTCTTGTCGAGATATTCTCGAACAGCTTTATCCTCAAAGAAGAAACTTTTCTCCCTCAGCGTTTTGATCATATTTTGTGCTTCTTCTAGGCCCTTCTCCCGGCAAAAGCAATCCACTAGGCCTGTGAAGGTAGCTAGATTAGGAGAATGGCCTGCCTCGAGCATCTCGACAGAAAAGACAAGGGCATCGTCTAAGCTCTTTTTGTGAATAAGACCCTGAATTAAGACGCCATAAGTAATTGCATTAGGTGAAATTCCATTCCCCTGCATCTTTCTGAAAATGCGTTTAGCATCATCCAGTTTGTGAGCCTTGCAGAAACCTTCAATGACAGCAGTGTATATTATAACCTCAGGTATGGTACCCTTCTCATGCATCAAACTAAACAGTTTCATAGCTTCCTGGACCAGGCCATCTTGGCAGAGGCCGTGAAGCATTGAGACAGCATTAGGGATGAGGCCGGTCTCCTTCATTTTCTTGAAAATTTCATCTGCATCCTCAGGTTGGGGCAACTCTGTCGGTTGATTGTTGTTTACCATTTTGGGGGGTTCTTTCTTCTCTCCTGCTTTGTCAAACCCAAGCTTGAATTTCTCAAGAAAATCTAGGTTGGCTGCTTGAGGTTGACTAGATTGCTGAGGGGCTCTGCTATTAAATGCATTTCCAGATTTATTAACGTCCATTCTTGGAGCACCAGTGCGGGCTCCGCCGCTGGCACGATCTTGGCTGAAAGTTTTTCGCTGGTGGGTGGACTTCTCTGCCCTCAAGGGTCTGTTAGGTATGGGATCTGGAGGCATTCTTCTGCCCTCTTGGTCTGTGCTTCTACTTCTAGGACCGTCCTTATTGTAGTTTGGGACAAAATCACCACCACGGGAGCTAAATGAGCGTGCTAGAGAATCCAGTATAAAAGACCTTCTTTTAACTCTCAATATCATCATCATCATTTTCACTGAATTTAACCTCACACCTAGCTCAAAGTTACTCCTTCAATGGATTCTTCTGTCTGTACAATACTACAATTAAGTCAATGAGGAAAACAAAACCAATAATGCAAAGCCACATGAAGCATAGGTTAACAATTAAAATCGGAAAACAAAGCTTAACTAAACAAAGCCGAAACAATAAAACTAGCTGTGAGCTTCCATACAGCAGTGGCTCAGCCCCGTTGCAGAACGGAGAGCCCTGTATCTTACATACTATTGATTTTGCCAGTATAGCTGCATCACCATTACAGCTAGATATCGTCGATATCAATTAAAAAGTACTACTGAATCAGGTAACACCTAATTCAGAGCTTTTATAATATCAAAGTAGTACTAAACGTCGAGCGTTAAAAATATCGGCAAGTTCACTGGGGACTTTAAACAAACATGTGGTACGCATTCATCAAACACTTGCTTCTCGCCCATAAAAAAAATCTCTAAAAACATTTTATGTTAAAAGAACTCCAACCATCATTACATTCAATTCAACAAAAATTAATAAAATGATAAATTAACCTATGAAATGAGCAGGTGTTTTCAAATAAATGAACAAAACAGCTGTGTAAATCAATATATACACTCCAAGACACACAAAATGAAGATAGAGGATGATTACCTGTGAGTGCTCTGGGCATAGAGCAACTAACAAAAAAAGTGTAATTCACGCGCCTCCGTCACCAAAATTTGAGCTTTACAGGGGTATTAGAACTTGAAAGGGCTTGAGCTTTTAAATACATCAAATGAATTTGCCAAAAAAAATATACATGTACTATAGATTACATGATAATTTGGATAAAATTTGTCATCCCCGTATTAAATTTAATTGTATACTTGTTGTTATTAATATAATTTGTTCAAAAAATACATATATAATTTATATATATGACGGTGCTGGAAAATTGTAAATCGAAAATAATCATCTGAATTATTGATTAAAAATTAATCAAAACTTCAGAATTTGAAACAATATTATATTTATATTTAAATATTATAAAGATATTGGTATGCTAGTTTATTGTAGTAATCTATTCTATATCTAATACTGGAACATCAACTATTCGGGGAAACATTTTATTCGTTTGTAAAATACTTTTATGCCCTTCCTATTTCACAGTTTACACCCCTTCTGACCGCTCCTTACTCTTCTGCCTCCCGTAACCGTGGTTTCGGTGCTTGTAAATTGTGATGGCGCTCTATTTCTATATCAATTTCGTCGGACACATATCCCATTTTTCGTTGATCCAACTTCAGCCTCCTCCTTTGATACACAATCAAACGCTGGTCACATACCATGGATATGTATATCAACCAATGCGATTAACATAGAGTTCTGATGAATCTTCGGCCCTTTGTATATGTACATAGTACATGTATACAATATTTTTTAAACTATCTTGTGAGTTAGCAATGCAGTTTGTCATTATTCCGTGTCTTTCCTAATCGCGCTCCAGTTGTTCGATGAAATGTCATCGAAGATTCATTGTGACCTTTTCATTCCCTGTTCAGTTTTTGTGTTTTTTGTGTTGATATTTACTTGAGCTGTATGTGAAAGTTTCGGGTCTTTTTATCTTGATTGCGATGTCATTAGAATTGCAAGGTCTGTTAGAGGTTACTGAGGGTTCATGTTAGTGATAGAGGCATAATATTTACTTTGAATTTGTAGATACTTGCAGTTTTGTGCCCCTTGATTTGGTAAATATTGCGCACAACAAAAGTAACATATCAGCTGTTACATGGTTCCTTCCATACTATTACCATTGCATGATAGGATAGTTATATATGGTAGTTATCACCAACATAAAAATGAGGATTATGAGCTCTTCAGACACGTTGGTTTCTAATGATAAAGAAAAAGTCAAAACTCCTAATTAGCAGTCAGAAGTTCTCGCTTGAACTCCTTATAACTACATTCATGTATTCTTAACTTTCTTTGACTAAGTATTTGTTCTCAAATTGTGTAGAATAAGAAAGCTTTCGTGGAGCAAAAAAGCGCTGAAGAAAGTACGGTGAAGCTGGCAAGAGTCCAGAGAGTGAGTTAAATTTTAGAAGTGTAATTATATATGAATGTAGTTTTTTCAAAGGCATGTTATTGATTTAAATGACAGAAAGAGAAGCACCAACTTTCCCAACAAATCATAGAGCTATCGAAAAAACTCGATGACAAGCAGTGTCTAGGATTGGAGGTAATATAGATCAGGTACTGACTGTTTGTGTGTATTTCGCAGAATCTCATGTAACTTTCTAACTTGTATTCTGTTTTTTTTCAAAAACATATTAATCTGTTTTGTGTCCTTTAAATTCAATCAAAAATCACTGGCCCTCTAATGAAAATAAACATCAGTGGACAGTGCTTGGACAAAGTGCAATGGATACTGGTGTAATTTTGGTTGAGCCGGGAATATGTTTGTGGGTGGGCGGGGAATACATGCAGTTGTGGGAAAAAATTAGTACTTTTTTTCGGCGTTTAGTTACTTGCCAAAATTAAATTATGAACATGTTGTTTGCCATGTTGTCTGCCATGTTAGCTTAGAAATAAGGTATACCTAGATACATGTCTGTGCAATTGTTTTACATCGAACATTTATGCCCGTGGTAACATTGTTTTGGGTTTTAAATGGCTGGTCCTTACAGATTTGTTTCGCTAGCCAAAAAATAAGTGAACAAGTCCCGAAGAAAAGGTTAGGTTAGGGATTGTCGTGGCCAAGTTTGTGGTACAGCAACGAGGCTGGCTAGACAGCGCGGTGACATTACCGGTAAAACTTAAGCTTTATTAATGTATCATTTAGTTTTCATTCCCTTCACCAACCTTTATTATCGTGTTATGTTCTGCTTGAACTTGCTATTTTTAAACTTTGTAAAAGAAAAATGTGCCAATAAAAATGTTGTTGTAGACCTTGATCGTATTAGAGCTGCAGCTCTTATCGAGTTCAACACCGAAGCATCCAAAATAACAATAAATGTTAAACAAAATACATTAATGACAAAAGACTATTGTGATGCTTGAATTTCAGAGCTACAGATGTAGATTCGTTATAGGGAGTTGCAAGGAAACACAATACTATTAGTACGTGAGAATTAAGAATTTGGAGGTTTCAGTAAATAACTGCCTTTTTTAACGTTGTAAATTACATGGGGTATTCTACAAGACTTATTAAGTGTGTTGTTTTTTCTCATGCAACATTTTCAAGACTTATTTCTGGTCATTTTCGTGTCCAGATCGTGTTACCATAATTACTTTTATACCTCAAATGGAGGGACCTAATGTAGGTTCAGATTCCAAAGCTCGAAATGAGGATTCAGGCATGGTGAAGTGAGACGGCGGCAAGAATTCAAGAGAGGCATGACGGAAATATTTAATAGGCTGGTAAAAACCTTTATTGACAATGGATTAGCAGATTGTGAGGAGTTCTGTCTTGCAGACCGAGGAGCTAGATTCAGTTGTAACACGACAAAGTAGAGTTAGTACTTTAACTCATTTCCTTTGCGGAACTTGTCATAGAAAATTTGCTCACATTTTCCGTCTTCCCTATAACCTCATTTGTTTCACCTTTATTTTTGTTGACAATTTATAATACATTTCTTCTGTCAAATTAGGAGTTTTAGTGGTACCTTCAAAAAGTACACCTTCCATCCTGTACAGAGGGACAAGTCTCAAATTAGGAGTTCTAGTGGTATTTTAAAACTGCTCGTTTCACTTATAGTACCATATTGTAGAAAGTTAGTGGTTGCAGAGTTCAAGTCTCAAGAGGATGCCTATAGTAACTTTCCTTGTTACAGAATCATAATATCTCATGATAAATCGACTCGTGAAATTTGCAAAAACTATAAGTTGATCTAGATAACATTTACTTTTCTATAAGCGAATCCCACACACCCACATCTAATGATGTCCTATTCCGATAATTCACTATTCAAATATATATATATATATATATATATATGAGTTTTAAACATGATTTTTTACTTCAGGCAAGTGTTGTAATGACGAGGTATTGATCTATTGGTATATCCAAAATTTATTTGAACCCGACATAGGTCATGGTAAACTGTTTGATTTTTCTTAGTAACCAAAATTTCAGTGTGAAGTTTTAGTTTTCTCTGTTTGCATTTCGATTCCTTTACTTCAATTTTCGTAAAAATTGTTCGGCTGAAACTCTATCTTCGTGCTCATTTTCTCATCTCATTCATCTAATGTAAGCTAATTCGTATTTTGGCGTCATTGTTATAGTTCAAGGCATCAAATTCATTTTTTACGTGGAAGAGGCATGAATGAGGTAGGTTAAGTGTGATTAGAAAGTTGGAAAAAAAAGTCACTTAATCTCGTCAAAATACTATAAAGGCATTCATGTTACTCTCTTCACATTCTGTCAACTACAAACTTAAATACAGTCCAAACAGATCAATTACAATAATCAACAAATTAACTCTAACAGGTAAGAATGTCCTGATTTACAATTATAGTCACTGATTACTGTAAATTATAACCTTTATCATGTAAGAATGTTGCTTTCAGTAGTAAAAAATAGTCATCTAATTACAAGATGTTTGTTCTTTCACTTATTTGAACTAATGGTGACACTTAATTCTGAGGCTCATATTGTTATTATTAGCAGGAAAGAAAAAGGTCTGGAGCAATCTCGCTTGAGCCGCTATCTGGGAGCTAAGTGAAGCAGTCTCAGGCACTATCATGGGGAGAATGATATTGATGAGTATGCAAGACAACAACAGCCATTGAAAAATGTTTGGACCTTATTGATTTATTCATCTTAGAGGCGATCCTTCTCAACTATTTATTTATATCCTTCCGTTATTAGCTACTCTTACTTTTACAGTCTGGCTTCAGGCTATTTAGTACATTAAAGTTTTCACTTTAATGTGCTTAGTACAATGACTGAACAAGCTGTGGCTCATAATTTAAATTTTTACTTCCTGCAGGCCCAGCTGATTGTAGAGTCTTCAGTTAGCTACTGTGATGTTCCAACTAGACATTGTTCACTTCTGCTTTACTTTTTCAGGTTGAAGTTGTGGCACTGCTTAGACAACTATAAGTACAGACTCCTTCACAAGACCATGCCCATGCCCCTCTTCATGAAAAATATAATCTCGCTCCCTCTGCTGGTTCAGTCTACTAATCTCCCTCATCTTTGTACATATATGTGTGTAATTTTTTAAGTCTCTAAAGATCCTTACGTAGTCATTATATGTTTTAATGAGCAGTGATTAATATAGGTTTCTATCTTACCGTCGTATATAGTCTCATCTTCCAGTATGTATGGTGTATAATTGTGCTCTCCATACTATTTAACGTTACGTGATATGGTAATAGAAGGTGACATTTCTTCATGCAGAATACAGAGGAATTGTGTACAAAATTTAGGTTTAAAGATAATAGACTAGCTCTCAAAAAATAACATATAACTTCCTCTTGACAACCTTAGTAATTTTGATGACTATATGCTAAAGTGAACAGTATAAAGCAGTGATATTCATGTTTTTCTATTTATTGGTAGCTTAAAATGGTTTTTAGACTTTTCGTATATTTGTCAGATTTGTGGGTATAACCCTGTTGAACTACCTTTGTAGGCCAACAAAATGCATACGACATAGTCTCAACACTCTAAGGTAATGTTTCCCTAGGAAGAAGTATTGGATGGGAAAAAAAGGCAAAAGGAAGATATTGTTCAAGAGGAACAACAAGGCTAGGTAAAAACATGATTTGACTTACTACATGGTAGGACATTTTTTCGTGTATACACATATCAATATTTACTGTATTGGTTTCACTACTTGTATGAGTATCTGCATACAATACATTAAAGGTCTTCACATTTCGACATTGCATTTGGCAAAGGAGGCGTGAGAACTTGAGCAAGACTGGCTAATCATGTTAGTCCAGCACCATTAGTTATCTCTAACCCTACTACCAGTTTTGAGTGCTTTGTGCAAGAGAAGAGAGTATTGACAGACATACTGAGGCTGAACCACAATGGTGCTGTTCCAGTGGTGTATCTGCCAATCATTGAGGTAACTACTGTTATCCCTGTTAGTATAGCTGTTACCTCCATTGTCTCATCCAACCCAGTTGCTATGGAGTCTGTAGTTGTGACCCAATAGGCTCCTGCCCCAGCAACAAAACCAAAATCTAAGAAATCCTCCAAGCCAACCTCAGGTGCTTCTCAAAAGGCACCTGTTGTAAAAACTACCACACAACCTAAGGGGAGTGAGTCTGGAGTTGTGAGAGGTGAGGGAAGGGGTGAAAGTCAAAGAAACCCCAAGAATAAGGAAGGTGAGGTAAGTGTTTCCCAGCCTAGCCCCATTGTGTCTTCCCAACAAGGCACAATGAGTAAAATGGATTTAAGCACAAGTCTAATTGCATCCTCCCAAAAGGATGTGATTATTGAAACAAGCTCTCAACCTAGAGCACAGTCCAAAAGGGTAAGGGACACTTCAAGCCCACAGTCTACATTTTCCCAATACCAAAGGAGAGTGAAGCAAAAGTCCAAGGTTTCACAGGGTGCACACACACTGGAAGCAACACTTCCAGTTTCTCAAATTCAGTTTGATGTAACCCCTATTATCACTCTGGGGTTACAGTCCCATTCTCTAAACATCAACCTTGAACTATCTCCTTCAAATTCACCAACTTTATCTCTAGATGTGGACATGATCCATACATCTATTCCTGATTCTCCAACTCTAATCTTGGAGAAGCCCCACTCTGAAGCTGGTGGCCATCACTTGTTAAGTGATTTGTTGGGCCATCAACCAATTTTTTCTGAAATTGCAAGGGGATCTGTGGACCAATCTCTCAAATCAATCACCACAGACTCTACTGTAATTTCTCATTCTCAAAGTGCTTTCTTGACTTCATCAACAGAACAGTCTATTTCGTTGACAAGTGTTTCTCCATCAACGGTATCCATACCGTTGACAGTTCAAACTACCATTCCGTTGATAGGTCATTCTACACCCCTTATTGAAAATCTAGTTGTTTCCACAACTAGTGTAGATGACCTGGTGGTAGTTGAGACACTTTTAGGATTGAGAGGGAGTGAAACTGAGAGGCTGGCTTGCAGCCAGGCAAAAGGAGAGAATGAGAGTGAGAGGCTGTCTATTTCTTCCAGCCAGGCAAAAGGAGAGATTGAGAGTTCCACCTTAGTAGGTGAAGGTGAGGGTGTGAGAGGTGTGAGCCATGGGGAGCCTATGATGCAAGAAAATAGAGGAGAGAGAGAAGGGACTACAGGAGTCATAAGGGAGGAAGCAGCCATTGCTAGTGAGTCAATGGAGGTCAATGAGGGAGAAAGGGAACTTACCTTCCAAGAGCATTATCAACAAACTCTGGATAGTATTTCCCTGGATCCTGAGACCTTTACTCATCCTGTATCAGCCTATCAAGTTTTGGCTCAACAGGGCAATGTGGAGGCAGAGAGGTCACTACAACTAATTCATACAACTGCATCAATGCAAAGAGCAAAGGATGCCTTGACCAATCTATCTCCAGGAGCTGCAGCAAGTGGTGAGTTTGATTTCTCTGATGATGAGGACAGCTTTGGTGACAATCAGGTGGCCACTACTTCACAGACTGGGACTTCTGTGGTGCCTCCTACACCAAACTGTCTTTCTCAAGATTTATAAGGAAGGATCTCCCTGGATGCCGCAATCACAAGGCAGTACAATGAGGCCTATCTGGCTCATGAGTCTGCAAATGCCAATGACAAGAAATTCTACAAGGCTATTATGGATTCACTGGAAATCCAAAGGCTACAGATGATGCAGACAAGGATTGAGGCTAGAGAAATCAAGGACTCAATTAGCAATCTCAAGGATGCTAATGACAGGAGGCTAGATGAAAAGCTTCCTCTTCTCACTGTGTCCAAGATGAACAGGTTTTTCTCTAAGGAACCTGAGGTGGCTACCTCCTTGAAGACTCTCTCTTCTAGAGTGGACAAGGTGGAAGCTACTTTATCTCAGATGCAAAAGGAACAGGAGAAGCAGACACAACTGTTGGCCCAGCTAGTGGCAGCTCAAGGACTCCCAGTCATCTCTCTTGATGATAACAAAAAGGGGGAGAAATCTAAGGAGCCAGACATTCAAATCACAAAGGTTATGGTCCCAACCATTTCCCTACCACAGGAGCCACTAGCTATGGGGGAGTCAGGCAAAGCTAAACTGGACAGCATTGACCTGATTCAGCAAGCATCTATGAAGCTACAGCTTGCTGAACAAATTAAAGACCACTGGTCCAGGATAGATGAAAGAGTCAAGAAGTTAGCTGATTCTGCAAAGACTTCAGATCCATCAACGAATCAAGCTTCTTCTACAGAGCCATCAACGGATGCCATGGTTTTAGCATCAACGGAATGGGAGTCACATACCAATTCTTCATATAAGGTAGAGCCCCTTCTACATGGAGTCACTCAAGGATCAAGGAAGGAGAAATGACAAACTTCATGCATTAGGGATGTGGAACAAGCTACATTGCAAAGAAGCCTATCTCCCAAGTCTCCTGCTAAACCAAAGGGCAAAAATACAGAAAGGACTTTTTATCCTGCACCTTACCCAGATGAGCTCAAGCTTCTTGGTCTACTCATCACAAAAAGCAAGGAAATCAATGATTATGAGGTAAGGAAGCAAAGGGCAATTGTCTACAGGAATGGACAACAAATCTGTGTTTGGGCTGGTCACCCAAACTTTGCTGAAGCTAAGGCTGAAGAGTCAGAAAGAGCAGCAATGCAAGCACTTGCAGTTGCTCAATCTCTTGATGAAGAAGAAAGACAGCAAGAAGAAAAAGCCAGAGAGGAAAGGAGTGCAAAGAAGAGCACAAGGCAACCAAAGGCAAGAGCTAGGAGAAATATAGCCTTTGAGAATGATGACTCTCAGAGTATTGCATCAGACTCTTCTGTACCAACTGCACCTCCAACAATTCCTGATCCAGCTCTAGGGGAAAAGTTAGCCTTTGATCCTAAATATCCTGTTAATTTCCATGATCAGCCAATTGAGCCAAAGGAAGAGCCAATTGAGTTTGATGAGGCCAACTTTCCAAAATTCCTCTTTGAGATGGAGCCAAAGAAGAAATCTAAGCAAAGGGCTACCAAGGCTAAGCCAATTCTAGTAAGGAGACCACAAGTTGAAAAACCTCCTACCAACCCAGAAGACTTCATCTACATTGCTGATATCAGGGAGGAGTCTGACTTATACATCAATCTTGATGACCTAGTTGAAGTGAGAGGAATATCAGCTTCTTACAAACTACCAGAGAGATTGGTGTTTGTCTACAAGGGTGGGAGAGAACAGGTTTGGCCTCTACATAGAATTATGGGAGAAGACTATCAGACACTGCTATCTGTGTTTAAAAGCCTGAAGAAAGATTTTGGTTTTACCAAAACAGCTAAGTCTGAAGTTGTTTCCAAGATTTGCCAAATCAAAGCTAGCTGGAACAAGCCTGGTGCACTTCCCAGAGTATTGAAGGTCCCTCAAACAGGAAAGAAAATTCATCTCCAACCTTTTTGGATGATGGAATTCAGAGACAAGGACAACTGTAGAAGATTCTTCAGAATAGAAGACCAACTGGAGAAGGCATCCAATGAAACTCTAAGATTAATGCAATCCAAGTTGGGGAATCAAGATGAAGAAGAGAAGATTTTCTACAGAAGACTTCAAGCTCAGATTGAGGAGAACAATGCAAGAAAAGGGAAGAAAACAAGACCACAGAGGCAAAGATGAAAAATCTGCTCAGTCTAGAGGAGCAACTCTGTGCACTTGTTTTGTAAGATTTTCTACTTTGTATTTTAATTAAATTCAATGAAGCTCAATGCAATTTCTACTTTTATCATGTGTAATTTAACTGAGTGTTTTTGTTATCATCAAGGCTCTTGATTTATGGCTGTTATTCTATCAGTCATAAATTGGGGGAGATTGTTAGGAATATGTTATTCTTGATGATAATTATAAAAACACTTAGTAGATTTTGTATTAAGTCATTTTGTAACTGTCAACGGAATGGCATGCTTTGCAGTGCTTCGTTGACAGGAAGCTCATCAACGGAATGAGTGTTGTAGCAATTGCACTGTACAATACTTCACAGTTTGATATGCATTTGATGTATGTATTAGATAGGTTTCCTAAGTCATGTTGACTAAGTACTAGATAGGCAAAATAGGTTGGTTAATTGTAAGTATATCATGCCTTGTAATTTTGCCTAAGTGAAGACATGTCAACGGTATGAAGATTACTATATCAACGGAACAAGGATACACCATCAACGGAATGAAGTTTACTCATCAACGAAATGAAGTTTACTCATCAACGAAATGAAGAATAAAGCTATCAACGAAACACATCTCCCTGCTATCAACGAATCATTATTGCTTTTCTGAATAGTTGACAAAATGATAGTGACAGTTTACTGAACAGATCTAAAGGTGATGTGGAAGTGTACTTTGCATTGGAAACCATTAAAATGGACATGGGGAATAAGGAAACATCCCAGTTTCCAATTGGGCTCTTGGGAGTGATCATAATAAGCATGAAGACAAAAGCAAGGATCTCCAAGGACCACTGGACAAAGGGATGAAAAGCAAACTATTGGCGGTTACCTTTAGTGTACTTTAGTGTAGCCAAAAATAGCTTTGTAAACTTGGGAATATATAACCAAGTGTAGCAGTTAAAATAAGGGTAAGAGAAGAAAAACAAATAGTTTGTATTAGCTATCTTTGAGAGCATTCTTCTCTACACCCTTGTAACTGAGCAGCTGTGTACTTTTGTATCACAGATTATTTCCGCAATAAAAACACTTCAGTTGGATCATCAAACAATCCAACTGAATTATTTATATCTTGTGTTTTTAATTATTCAGTTCAGTTTTATTTATAAGTGTTTTAAGTTTAAGAAAATATCAAGAATTGTATTCAACCCCCCCCCCCCTCTACAATTCTGTTAGGTCATTTGGGATTAACAAAGTATTAACGTTTTATTTTTAATACTCTTTTTTAAAAAGTTAGCATTTTCAGAACTACTAAAATCTCAAAACTTTTAAAAATAAATTTCAAAATTAATGTTAAAGTCCCTCGTGCTTTGCACGGGTTATTGACTAGTATTATTTAAGACGAAACATTAAAAGTTTGGTAGTCGGACGGACGAACGTTCAGTACTTAGTGATTTTACTTAATTACCCTGACTTATTTTTAAAAAAAAAACTATCACTAAATAATAACATTATTTATAAACAATTACTTTTTCAGCTAAAATACATTACTTTTTTTTTATATTTTTCTAACAAAATCCTCTCATTTTCTTAAAAAAACACGGGGCGATTATCCTTTTTAACAAAAAACATGTTACTCTTTCTATTTTTCCTTACCAAAACCCCTAATTTTTTCAAAAATATTACGGGCAAATCATTACTTATTTATTTTAAAATATATTTTAATACTTTTAATTATGATCACTTTTTCAGCTGAAATGTGTTACTTTTTCTATATTTTTTTCATTTTCTAAAGAAATTATTATTAAATAATAACATTTTATAACCAACTACCTTTTCAGCTAAAATACATTAACCTTTTCTATTTTTTCTAACAAAATCCTCTATTTTTCTAAATAAATCAGGGGCAATTATCTTTTTCAACTAAAACATGTTACTCATTCTATTTTTCCTTACTAAAACCCCTAATTTTCCAAAAATATATGGGGCAAATCCTTACTTATTTATTTTGAAACCTATTTAAATATTTTTAATTACGAGCACTTGCCTTTTCAGCTAAAACATGTTACTTTTTCTATTTTTCGTTATTAAGACCCCTCCTTTTCCAGAAATAACACGAACAAACAGTTATTAATTTATTTTAAAATCTATTTTAATACTTTTAATTAATTAAAAAAATTTAACACGACTACTTATTTTTTTAGCAAAGGCAAATTAATAAAATATTAAAACATAAATAATAAAAATAATAATTATTAATAACAATCCGTACATGACACGAGTTTTAAGCTAGTATTATAAATTTGTTTTTTAACTTTATTTTGTCCCATGAATTATCCAATTTTACTTTTTGTGCTCGTTTTAGGTTTGTAGAAAATTCAAATTTGTTATTTGAGTCAAATCATAAAAGAAACGCATTGCAAAACCAACCCAAACTAAAAATTTAAAAGAAAATCATGCCAGAAGTTTTGGTATGAGAAGGAGGATATGTAATCAAACAAATTTTGATTAAAATATTTTCAGACCTCTAGTTCTAAGCTCAACTATGATACAGGAAACTAATGAAGCAAATTAGGTAAATAACAGCTTTCACACTCCATCAGTTCTGCACAAAGGAACCAGCAAACAGGGATTAGAAATGTATAGTCTATCTGGCTTAAGCTACTTCATATTGCTCTCCTCATCTCTCCACCAGCATTTTTGAATAGTCAAATAATATTATGTTTTTCATTGTTTAAGCCTCTCACAGTACGCTTTAAACATGACATAATAAGTGCATATCAGCTCAGCGTGACCTTAGATCCGGTGAAGCAGTAGTTTAGGAGCTGATGCTCAAGAGAGGTCATGAATACCTGAACAGGTAATGTAAGAACAGTCAGCCTCACCCATTATTGACCGTGATGCGTAATCTAGAGATTTGAAAGCAACATCTGATCACCAATAAACACACAATAAGGATGAGAACATGCACTATCATACATATAGAAATAACTGGTACTATAATGGGATAAAGAGTTATTCTGTGAACAGCAAAATAGATACTTACAAAATGCAAAAGTTGATATTAGAAATTGCATCGCTTAAAGTTAACATGCAGCCATAATTTTTTGACAAAAAATGGAAAGGTAAAAAAGGGTCATTAATATTCTCAGTTCTAGTTCAAGAACATACATTGCAAAGTTCTCCAACTTGTAATTTTTTCAACAGTAATTAACGTGTGAATAACAGTGGCACAGTAACACAACCCTACAATTTATATTACATTAATTTATGAACCAGCTAGACTTAGATAATGGGTAGAAGTATAACAGAACCAATCCAGCTGTATGCTCTACATTCTACAATAACCTTTATTCCATCTAATAATTGCCTCATAACAACGTTTTAAGGTGATACTATTTGAATGGAACAATTTAGCTGCACCTATGGGTTTTCAATGTGGTCGGTATTCAGATCTGCAACAAGTTTCTTTAAATTTTCTTGTGCACAGAGGAGACATTTATGAGGTGTACTGTTGATTGGGATTAACTAACGTTTTTAAAAAAATCAGCCTTGCCATCTTGCTAAAAGATTATACAGCAATCTATCGGTAGTATTACCTATAAAAATTGAAGAGCTCCTACAAAATGATACTTTTGGAGCATTCCGGTGCCTTGCACGGGTTTAGGAGCTAGTTAATACTAATATATGTATGTTATAAAGTTAGTACTTTGAGAACTTGGTTGCATGATAATGATTAGTAATCTGTCCTGAATTTTGAATTCATGATTTAATCATAGATAAGAATTATGATTATTAGATTGCCGAGGAGCATAATTCTTTTAATTAACATACATTGATTTATTAATTATCTATATACTTAACTCATTCATATTGAACCAGATACAATTGAAAGGGAAAGAATAATTAATTCTTTGATAGAATGGCTAAAGTGAAAAACAGAAGATCTATCTACTAATACTACTATGCATTTTGCTTTTTTGACGTCTAGTATATATGCAATGTCAAGTTGACCAAAATAGGAAATTCAAGCACCATAGGGCTTGATCAGTATAGATAGATTCTACGTATGACACTGTCTTTTGTCTAGATTTACACTGCACATAATAAAGTACAATTTCGAATATTATCTCCAAAATTTACCTTTATTTCATTTCCTTTAAATAATAACCAATTGAGCACAGTTGCAGGAATCTAAGAAAAAGTCAATTCTTCTTTTCTTGTTGAGACAGATGTATAAATAGATCTAGAATTACCAAAAACACAAACCAAACCAAACCCTATGAAGGATGATGGTGTTGCTGTTGCACAAGTGAAAAGTTGCTTGGGATGGCAGTGCCAGCAACTGAAATTCTAGCAATTGCACTATAACCTAACTGAGCAAAATTAGATTTGAAAACATATCTTTTTATCTATTTTTTTTTTAACTTTAACTATAAGTTTCTTATAAGCTAATATTAGTAATCAACATTGAATCTTAGACCCGCTGCTTACATTTGATAAGCGACTAACATTTTTATGCATTATGGTAACCTAGAACTAACGTAACTGCTTCTCTGCAGATTGTTTAATTTTCTTGATAGGAAAATTTAAAAAAATAAAAATTTGAGTACTATACCTTCACAAGAGGTATTACCATCACCCTTAAACTGCACGCCGTCAACTACAGGGCACTCACATACTCTCCCACGAAATGTATCCTGGGTCCATGAATATGTTACACAATAAAAACATCAATAAGCTTTCACAATTCTAAATAGGTACCTTGCAGGCAGTAATATTGCTGGATTTATCTTGCCGGCAGCCACCATTTCTGTCCATGCACTCATTTGCCTCAACATCTGAGTAAAGAGTTACGAACTCAAAATCATTGAAGGTCATATATCCAAGAATGTTTAATGCTAAAATCTAGTTACAAAACCAAAGCAAAAAATAGAACCCACCATCACTCAAACACACAGCTGGTTCAGTTGTTTCCTCAAAACCAGAACATAAGGCCTTAAGAACAGCCCCTTTGGCCAACTTTCCCGCAATAACACAATCATATCAGAGAGTATAATTGCAGAAATAATTGAAAGGAAACACGGAATCACACAACTGATCTCTGTACTGTCGATTATTGACAACAAGGGTTGGTAATATGGTTACATCACCTCTTGTCCCTTTCCCAACCTACATGGCATATCCATTGTCTGTGAGCTATATATTTTAGTTATAGTTTACTGGTCCAAGTTATTATTACCACAATTTATTCAATACAACAGATAAGTCAGAGATATACTTGAGCATCTTGCTCTTCTTTCAGAACAGGGTTGTCAGAATCAGCATTCGGATCCCCCATACACTTCTCAATTTTTTTGGAATCAAGCCCTGTGAAGGAAAAATATTTAATACGCCATCAAAAGATCCTGGTAACGTTACCATTAAGCAGAAAATGCATCACCTAATGATTTGATAACACTGTCAGCACATTCCTTATTGTACTTTTTCTCCTTCATGGGGCATCTAATTTGGAAATCTGTAACATAGTCCCACCAGACCCAAGGTTTTTTGGGTTAAAGAGCGCATTCGCATAAATACATTGCACAACGACCAGAGTAATATAGGTAAATGTGCTTATGACCACACCTTAATTAAATAGCTAATTGGCAATTTGACCAGAAATTTTAGAATTATTTTAGCAGGTCGCAATTTATTTTTGCTTTTTTGTTTCATCACTAATAACGATGTTGACCAGAATTATTTTATAAGATATTTTCCTAAATTTTTAGCAGATGAGAAAACTTGTAGATTTCAACTATACGGACCACAGTGGAGGAAAGATGAGTTGCTCAAATCTTGAGGACCTCAATTGTCAGGCCATGATTCATGACAGAGAAAAGAGCAAGAATTCTGCAAGTTATTTCACATAGTACAGGTAAAGCAACAGGATACCCTCTACGTCCAGACATCTTTATTACATCTTCCACCGCAAAACTAATTATTTACATCACAATTGCATTATTATATGGAATCACATAATTATTGATATCTAATGGTCTTATCTGAGATACAAAAAAACAAGAGAATGGAAATTTAAGAACCAACCTCAAGTACTCCCCGTCATTCCTTTCCTGATAGCTGCATTAAAATATGGTAAAGATTACAACATTAGGCGTAACTATAAGTGAAAAGTACAAGTATCCATTGCAAGCAGAAGCTAGGATAAATAGGACAATATATAGTGGAAGTGGATGCACGAAAAAACACAACAGTGAAAGCACCCAGTATAAACCAACCATATGCATAACAATATCGAAAGGACCCTGTTCAGACAAAGGCCTACTTTGGTCGATAGCAAGAAATACTATATACTTCTGCCTGAAAACAAAAGACAGATACTTCTGTAGCATCTAAACTCTAAGCAAACCTGAAGTGAAAATTTTAATAGTTCAAAACAATTTACAAACAACCTAAGCTTAAAGGTAATTTATCATTGGCAAAACAAGCAGCTCATGTTTAACAATAAAAAAATCACACTTTACTCATATGATCAAATTGCGTAAAATAATGACTGAATTATTGAAAGTCAAAAGTGCATATCAATATATGCATACATACACGCGAATAACATTTTTTGCACATCACCCTTTACGAGTTGTGAAGGTATCATCTCTGCTCTCCAACTGTCCAGCAACTAAAGCAAAAAGATAGCATGGCTCCTTGAAAGGGTCCTCCCAAAGAGCATAATGTCTGCCTCCCTGTGTTGTAACCAAAGTTTAAAGGTAGCATTAACACAACACACCAAGCATCTTCAGATAAATAACAAGTAAAGCTCACCTCTAAGTCTCCTTGTTCGATGAGATTCCCATTAGACAGCAAAACTGGATACAGTAGCTTATCAGCTTCAATACGACAAGTGTATTTAGCCATAACATCGGGGCGATCCTGATAGATACAATGAAACACATTAGATAGTGGAGAAACAAATTAAAAATACGAGAAATCGTCTTTTCCAACTAAAGAACCTGATAGAATGTAATTTTGCGAAAACCCTCTGCTTCACATTGTGTGCAGAAATTCCCGGATGACTGGTAAAGCCCCTATAGCAAATAATCAAATCTCATAATGTCAAAAGATAAAGAACATGGTAAAAAAATTACATTCATAATAAGAAAGCATATGTGAAAACTTGAGAAGAGGGAATAAAGAATCAAACATCTAATGACGTGTTCTTCTGCGGGAATTAAAATTGGCCAAATCTAACTTTTATAACTCAATATAAACAAATATTAAATTGAGCGTGTAAAATGTAATAGAGTATCATGTTCCTGAGGTTACCTCAGGGAGTTACCTGAGGCAATTAAAAATTTTCCATACAAATACAAGCCGGTATTATTGTAATTTCAGAAAGATTAACATATTTACAAAATTGCCATCAGTTTTTTGTACTTGAAAATAAGTTTATCTCAGGTAATCTTCCTGAGGTTAATCTTTTTTCTCAATGTAATAAATATCAAATTTTTAACTATAATTTTTTTTGGCTAAATCTTTTTAACAATAATTTAATCATGTAAACTAATAACTTTTAAATATTAAAATATTCATAAATAAATATGATTATAAATATTAAAAAAACATTCGTGTGTTGCATCGTAATAAAAATATAATTATAAACAGAATAATTATAAATAAAATTTAAGTAACTGTGCATCGCACGGGCTATAAGCTAGTTTATATATAAGAAGTATACATTTATATATATAAGTTATATTTATATTTTTTTGTAAAATTGTATGTAATACATATTTAATACACATTTCATAAAAATTTACATAATTAAAATAGTTTTGTAATATATAAATTTTAATTAAATTAAATTTATATTTTTGTTTAATATACACGAATACGACACGTAAAGTACACGACACGTTTTAAATTGGATATGTGTTTCAAATTTAATAAACGAATCCAAAACGGTTCGGATATGAGTTTTACATTCAAGTACACAAAAACACAAAAATACACTACACGGTCCAGTGACAAGTCTACTTGTACCCACCGCACCAATCAAATTAATAGCATGATAAATGAGGGGAAGACTCTTGTTTTAACCTTTTCTAGAAGCTTAATTATCAGCTCCCTCCCATTTGTTGCGAATCACTTTCTTCCTTGACAATTACTCGATTTTTAACATTACAGTGTATCATTGTTCGAATTTAAGGATAAACTAGCTCCCTAACCCGTGCAAGGCACGGTTTGCTTTAAATAATAGGTTTCATTGATATATTATTTGTGATATTTTGCTTCCTTGATTGTATTCTATGTATATAATAATTTTCGAACAATTTTAAAGGGGTAAGAAGGTAATTTCACTTTCAAAAATAATTTTAAAAATAGCCACGTCAGCATTGTTATAAATTTAATCATTAATGTTATTAATTAAATATGGTTATCACAATCAATCATGCATTTTATTGTTTTTTTCACTAATTATGCTAAGTTTTGAAATCAAATTTTAGATTACTACAAATAAATTAAGTTATGCACATTAACATCTTTACATTTGGTATATCCAAAAATTAGATCTTCAAAAAATTTCTATTCCTTTCTTTGATCCTCTCAATTTATTTTCTCTTCCTTGAACACTATCAAATCAATATTCAATTTTGATTTTAATATAATTCAAAATTAATTAACTTAATTTAATTTTTTTAATCTCAATATATGTTTTTTTTTCTATAAATCAATGATATATGCATGTGTAAGATTCTACTATACGATGAAAATTTCTTAGTTTTAATTTCTTAATGCTTAATCATATAGTATTTTTATTATTTAATTGGTACATCAATCAGACGACATGATATAAATATTTATTACTTAAGTTATCTAATCATCACAAAATTATGTTAAAAAAGAAAATAAATCATCTTGGATCTTTTTTTGGTAAAAAAATTTAAATTTAAATTTAAATTTTGAATAATTTATCAGATTGACCAAGATTTTTTGAAACTTAAATGGTGAGTTTTGAAAATAATTATATTTACTTATAAGTATAACTTCTTTTCTCTAAAATAAAAATAAAATGTACATAGTTTATGAAATCAAATTTTATATTAACGGTCCTATAAATCTACTAATAAATCACTTTTGTTTTCTCTAAAATAAAGATAATCATTGACCTAATTGAGTCAAACAATTTGAATCAAAATTTACAAAGTTAAAAATTTCTCAAATATCTTTCAAACACGTCTTGTATCTTCATAGTTGAAGCTCCTTATGAGCTACCACCATATCTCGAAAGACACCTTCAAATTCAAATTCAAAATCTTAAAAAATACATATGGGGCTGATGAAGATAAATGAGGTATTATTAATATTATTTTATAATAAAATAATATTAATAATAAGGACATATAGAAAATCTAACATGTTTTAATTAAAAAAAAGTAATTGCCCGTGATATTTTTAGAAGTGTTTTAATTATATTAATTGTATTTATTAAAAAAATACGTTGACATGTTAAAATAAGTAAGTTTTTTTAATAAGGACAAATAGGAAAGCTAACATGTTTTAATTAAAAAAAAGTAACTACCTATAATATTTTAATTATATTAATTGTATTTGTTAAAAAGATACGTTCACCTGTTAAAATAGGTAAGTTTTTTTAAATAACTAAAAGTATTAAAATAAGTTTTAAAATTTATAAGTAAGAGTTGCACTTGATATTTTTGGAAAAGAGAGATTTTAGTGATAACAAATATAAAAGGTAATTTATTTTAATTTAAAGGTAATTTCCCGTGATATTTTTGGAAAAGAAGTAGATTTTGTTAGAAAAAAAATGTTTTAATTATAAAAAGCAATCAGCTAGTTAATATTTTTATATTATTTTATTATTTATTAAATAGAGTATTAAAATAAATTTTAAAATAAATAAGTAAGGATTCCACCTCATATTTTTGGAAAATATAGATTTTAGTGATAACAAATATAAAATATATTATGTTTTAATTTAAAGGTAATTGTCGTAATATTTTTGGAAAATGAGTAGATTTTGTTAGATTTTTTTTAATTATAAAAGGCAATCAGTTAGTTACTATTTTTATATTATTTTATTATTTATTAAATAGAGTATTAAAATAGGTTTTAAAATAAATAAGTAAGGATTGCACCTCATATTTTTTGAAAACATAGATTTTAGTAATAACAAATATAAAAGGTAATATGTTTTAATTTAAAGATGAATTAATAAACATTTATTATATCTATATTATGATTATTTATTTTTTAATAAAGATATGATTTAATATCTAACTAGCGTAACAGCTCGTGCACGTGTTTGTGTAAATAAGCTACCAATTATTATTATTAGAAATACGCTTGAACTTGATTTATTTGCGATAGGTTAGCGATGTGCAAAAATAATTGTTTTAGTTTATCATTATTGACGAATCTTGTTGAAAGAGAGTAATAATCACATCAGGTAACAATGTAATGTACATTTTGTGAATCACAAATATACCAGATCGAGATTTTGTGAGTTCAAAAGAATTAACACGACTTTAAGTTACCCAATGAAATTTTTATAGAAGATATTTTTTGTTTTTCGGCAAAACAAACATAGATGTTTACGATTATGTGTTTATGTATTACCTTTTTTTATGATAGTGAAAGTCATGCTGATATAGTTGAACAAAATAATTGTCAGTAGTCACGATCATTACAATATGAATGAATCATAAACTATTAAAGCATAACTTATTTGAATGCAACTAAAATTTTCAAAAATGTTAAAGTAGAATAGAACTAAATTTGTCAAAATGAGAGGGCATGCTATATCAAGAAAAACCTTCTCTATTATCAATATCCAAGCAAAATAATAATAACATAATTTGATTTCAAAACAGATAGACTTGTTACGTTATTTGAAAATTCTTACAGACTCTTCCCCTTACAAAATAACACGTTGGAGGATAATATCATGATTTTCATCATTCAAAAATTAGCACGTGGGTAAAAAAAATCATTTACTTCAACATTATGCAATGAATCAATAATATACATGAACATGTTTCTTATTATATTCAACCCATAGAGGTATAGAACTAATATATAGTAAAGTTCAATGTGTATATGCAATCTAATGTAGTCGGGTTTTTCTTTGTTGGGTTGTTGTATAATATTATATGATTAAACTATATTAATAACTTGTAAATCTGAATAATATCTAAAAAAACTCAATCAATTATATATTATTGTAAGAATAAATTTAAAAAACTCATTTTAACTCAAATTCATTTATTTTAAATTCTCTTTTGAAAAATTCATGTGTTTCACTTAATATTGTTTAATAGTTTTATTGTATACATTAATAATCTCTAAATTAACTATAATATATATTAAGAAATATACTATTTTTAATATTAAAAAATCATTGAAAATTGTATATGTGATAACTTTTGAAATGTTCAGTGATTGTACATATATTTAGAATTTCATTTATCAAACTAACATAATACATCAGTTTTACATAAAATCCGTATTATTGTAATAACCCGAATTTTTGGTAAAATTAAAACTTTTCTTATTATGATTAAGTGCATCAGAATAGTGAATTTGGTGGATGAATAGTGATTTTGAGGATTAAGAAAAAATTTCATGTCACCTATGTACGAGACGTAGTGTGGATATTCCGAAGTCATATTAGTGATCTGCGGAGTAAATAAGTGTATGTAAAGACGATCAGAATTCAGAAATTCCAAATTTTATTTTGGTGTAGTATTTGACCGGGCAGTGAATTATATATTATTATATTCAAGAAATGAGATATTAAATTTGAGGATTTAATATTTTGGAATTTTATTATATTTGATTTGAGAATATTCGAAGAAACGCGAGAACATTTTCTAAGAACAAGGAATAAAGAGGGAATAGATAAGGGATGTTGGAGTTAATATTGATTTAAGGGATTGTGCCACAGTGGAGTAATAAAATGCAACATATAAGCTGTAACATATTGATTTTATTAAAAGGACACAAAGACGATCCAATTGGTGGAAGAAGAAAAACCAAGGTGTCATGCATGAAAGTCAACCAGAAAGCTAATGGTGTATTTGCAACATTGGCAAAAATGGAGTTGTTTGATGAGAGGCCAACACTTGGACTAATGAGAGAGCAACAAGTGGACCAATGGGTGGTTAACAACACAAAAGAAAAGATGCATCCAAGTTGAAAAGCAAAACAAAAGTAAGATGAGCAAAAGCTCTCCAATCTGCCAAACAAGAGCACAACTCAAAGAAAAATTCATATCTCCACTTCAATCCATCCATAAATCACCAAATTTTTACCGTATCTTCTCCACTCCATGGTTAAGGTTCGTTCAAAATTTCATGGCAATCTAAGGGGTGTAACCTAGTCAAATCCCTTCCTCAAGTTGAAGATTCCAATCTGCCCTGTTCCTGGCAGTTTCTGCCATCGATCTTAAAACGCCCATAAGTAGAGTTTCAAGCATTCCCTAGTGATGATCTAGGACTCAAAAGAAAGCCCTTGAAGATCAGAAGGTGTGGTAAAATATTTGAGAACAAAACTCTTATTTTTCGATTTTATATGATTTTTACAAGATGGTGTGTTCTAGGATGATTAGTTACTAATTTAGTTTTCATATTTTGTTTCTTGATGGTTTGGCTTCCAAAGGATGTTCTAAGCAAGGTTTAAGAGTTGTAAAGTCTTTAGAGCACTTCTAAGCTTCAAGCCAAGTTATAAATATTTGGAAACCCCTTTGATGAATATTGTGTTTTAATGGAGTTTTGATGTGGTATGCATGTTTAGAGACATGAATCTTGTGTGGTTGTTATGAAAATGGAAAAATAAGTATTATAGCTCCAAGACCTGTTGAGGCAGTGAGGAAGATGATGAATGGTGTATATGAGTCTTGGGTGTTGGTTTAATGCTTATTTGGGTTGGTTAAAAATTGGATTATTCGATTTTAAGTCGTCGTAATGCCCGATTTTCGATAACTCTAAAAAACTCCCTAGAATCCGAAAACCTAACTGCCTCTTTTGGTTCAGTAATGAACATGAGTGTGTAGATCTTTGTTTCTAGTTTACGTGAGCGCAAGAATCATGTCATTACGATTAACGGTTTAGGAGAAACATGTGTTTTAGTGTAAGGCGTTCGTAAAACCAAACCGCACCACTTAGTCAACTTTGAGGCTATGATCGAACCACTTAGAGGTCATAATAAAATGTGAAACTTTGTGATAACATGCTAGGTACGTTCAGGAAGACCCTCGAAAAGATTTCGTGCTAAAAAGATTAAATTTCAATTTTATAAAAATGCGTGAGCGAGCATGCTCGAGTAAAGGATCTTAAGGAGTTAACTTGAAAGTGAACTTTGTACTTGAGTTAATATATACTTAGTATGGTGAAAGCGTTAAGTTATTAATCTTGAACCTTGTATTGATTCTAGATTACTGGGCCAACCTGAGACTTACTGCTACTTCGGGATTTCCAGGCAAGTTTACTAAACCTTACTCTATTGTTCAGAGTAGGTATATTTTCAAATGTTCAATACTTGCGTATTCCAAATTATATATCAACTCTTTTGTTGCGAGTATTGTGGAAAGTTTTCTAATACTATATTCCACTTAGCAAAATGTTTGATTTCCTGATGATGCAAGTTTTCGAAACCTATGCTTACTGTTGTTGTGATAATAAAATGATTTCATATATGATATGCAAATGAGAAGTATACATGTTTTATTCCCAAGTACATTGCGATATATAAATTGCATGATGGTCTTCGAATTGCTATATATAGTGATACTCGAGGTTATGATTTAATTATGGGCTTCTAAGCTAAATATGGGATATTAGTTAAAAGTCAGGTTTTTATAAATGCCCTAAGTAAAGGGTGTATGATTTTATTATTTAGACCGGAAGTAGTTATATTTTCTGTATATGTTAAAGATTATTTTTCCGATAAAGATATCGGGTAACTGTTATTCGATGATTATTTATTTAATGAATATTATTTTGAATATTCATTTAATGATTATTTATTTAATGAATATTATTTTGAATATTCATTTAATGATTATTTATTTAATGAATATTATTTTGAATATTCATTTAATCCTTATTTATTTAATGAATATTATTTTGAATATTCATTTAATCCTTATTTATTTAATGAATATTATTTTGAATATTCATTCAATCATTATTTATATAATGAATATTGTTGGGATTTATGGGTGATAGCATAGAAACAACTTAACCTTGTATGTACTTAATTTTTAATTAAGTAGAACATACTGTCACAGCCAAAGTATGTTCTTGTAATCCGTAGGAAATGTTATTTTAGTTGTGTAATTTGGAAGAAGTTCACTTGTTGTGTTCAAGCCTCAAAGAATGCATATTAGATGACAACAATGAATAAAGGTTACTGTCATAAGCATTGACAGTAAGATTACAAGAAGACAGAATGTTGCAAGTCACGACAGCATATTCACTCTGACAGCAACATTGGCGGAAGACTACGCGACAGCAACTTTAGCCCTCGACAACAAGTTTGGAAACCTCAACAGCACTCTATGCGGGGAACTCATACTGTCACCAAAAGAACATTCCTGTGACAGCAAGCTTTGCGGCAAAAGTAACTGTCTCGAGAAAGATCCTTGTTCTAGGTATCTTCTCAGTCAAATCCCATGACAGTCTCAATGTTCAAGAAACAGGCGTGTTGCAGTATCCCTAAGCTGCACCAAGTCTGCAAGACTACGACAGAAGCTTCAAGCACTACAAAACAAAAGCGAATCAATTCAAGAGCAAGGTCAAGTCTCTATTTGCTGAATTGTTTTAGCTGGAAATAGAATGAATCTAGGTTGCTTTCTTTGTATTGTATATCTGACATGTTAGCAATTTAGGAAAGTCACATGGGTAGACAATCTGTAAGAAGCTGCCACTTGATAATGACAGCAGCTTCACAAACCCGTGTTGACAGTGATAGGATTAGTTTATACTTAGACTATCAATTCATTCTAGGAATGTAACAAAGGCAAGTAAGTGTCTTGAAGAAAACCGAAGCTCAAGAATTCTCTCTTGAGGTTGTAGCAACACTTTGCAAAATAAATAAAAACATTTATTTTGTGAAACTTGTCTTTAGATCATACTGTTTGTGAATGCATACATAAATACTGATAACGTTAAATCTTAGTTTTGGTTGTTGAAATTAAGATTGAATTTTATCAGTATTGCATTCATCCCCCCCCCCCCCCCTTCTGCAATACACGAGGACCAACAAATATTATTTTGAATATTCGTTTAAAGTTTATTTACTTAATAAATATTATTCGATTATTTATTAAATACTTATAACACGTTTTAAAATGAGTTATATTATTTAAAGTTTATCCTCGACCTTCAATAATTACGAAGGATATTCTAAGCGGTATTATTAATTATTTTAAATCAAGGGGAGGTTCCCAAACACTGTTTTTCCATTTAAATCTATCTTTTAAGAGGATTTAAATACTCGTTCAACTACCAAAAATATGGGAAACCTGATTTAAGTGACTGCTACTCATTTTAAACTCTCAACTCAAAACTGTCAGGGGACAGATATTTTCTCGGAGCAATTTAATTGCTGCAAGTCAAATGTTGTGTTACCACCTCAACGATCGAGGGGTAAATTGATGGAACAAGTCGATATCCATTAACAAGCAACAGCTTGGGAAATATTGGAGAATCTTCCTTTCCAACCTAGATATAACTACTTAGTGGAGTCGTATCAACAAGTATTACACTTGGGGAAAGGAGGACGATCTTTACGTTTCAGAGTCATGGATTTCATCCGAACTAGGAGCGGTATAAGAGGTCGAGTTGCGCCGACCCATCCATTTTTATTGCCCCAAATGGGCCAGGAGATCCAGAAAGGCGGTAGACAATGTCAAGCTGTCGTGTTCTTCCATCTACATGTAGAAAACATTTTTAGTTGTACGAGCTGCCACTGATCATAGTGAGGTTGGGACAACTGGCGCGGTGATTACTCCAGTATTGGTTCATCATCCAATTTTGGATATTCCTGCAACATGTATTGGGGTGACGAACCGATCATGTTGGCAGGGGGTTAAAAAGTGTTTAAAAATGAAGTTACAATAAATCCTTGCAACTTCATCTTTTATTTTATGAGTTATGACTCTGAGGAAACCTTACTCAGATTATATATGCATAAGTGGATTTTGGGTTACGGAACATTATATGAAATTTTCCTCGTAACTTCATCTTTTATATCATATGACTCTGTGGATACCTTACATAACATGAGTTATGGTAAGGGAGTTGTTTATACTGAATCACCTTATAACTTCATCTTTTAAGTTATATGTTGATATTCTACTTACATAGCAGATATCTTTCGGAAAGGTTATATTGGTTTACTTTGAAACCTCATCTTTTATATTATACTAGAACTTTGTTCATAATATAGTAAAAGTTTGCAGAAATATTATGAAATGATATTTGAAATACAACAATGGTACTGTTTTTGGAATACATTCCGATAAGGAAATAATTTCAGTATCGAGATATTTTGACAAATTATTGTCTTATACCCGCTTTATTCTGGGTTGAGTTAAAGGCAGGATTATGCCATACTTTTATTACCTTGCTGAGCTATCGCTCACTCTTGCTATTTTTTTATAAATATTATATAGCAGCGAAGTAGGATACCAAGGATTCAGCGCACATCCCTCAGGCGAGTGGTAAGCGCAAGGCATTCTCATGAGCAGTTTCTAGCAGTGATCCTGGAAGTAGTGTGACCCAGTCAGATCAAGCTGGAGCTTTTGGTATTCATCTTATGTATAGATATGAATGGTATGAGAGGGTGGTGAGTATTACAAGGCTAAGTTTGTAATGTACCATTACTTAGGTGTTGTATCAGTAGCAAATTCAAAAGACATTTGGGTATTGTAATAAAGATTATTTATTCCGCAATGGTTGTAATTGTGTCGTTTCTGAGACTCTAACATGTGTGTGTGTGTGTGAGAGAGTTATATACATTGTGGGGTCATAAGCAGATGAATTGTGTCTATTGCGAGTAAAGCAGGCAAGGCAAGAAGTAAGTGGATCGTGACTACTCTAAATCCCTGACCCCAGATTTGGGGCTGTTACAATTATCATACTTTATAGTCAAGTTATAATTTGATTGGTTATTAATAATAATTAGTGTTCATAATAAAAAAATTACGTTATTTTTTATATACAACATAGATCCTATTATTAATTTTTTAAAATAAACTCATGTATTTTTTTGTAAATTTTAAATATTTATCTTTTTTAGAACAATTATATATTTTATATCGCTGAAAGTGTAAATTGTAGGTTGATACAAAATATCTAGTTTAACTCACATGTTTAAAAAAAAATTATATCTACAATTGTGTGATGTAATTATACATTATGTTGATTTTATAAATAGAACATATGTCTTTCTTAGAACTTATGGCCTTTCTTAGAACCTATTTATATTTCCTTATTTCAATAATCTAATTTTTACATAAAGATGTACGTTAATAAATTCTTATTATTTTATCTGAATTCAATTACATAAATGTATAATTTAGGAGTTTATTTTTATAAATAATATTAACAAACAATTTAAAATAAAATTTTATCAAATAAATTTTTTTATTAAACTCAACAAAGCATTCTAGCCTAATGGTTATGACATTTATTTCCTAATAGATGGTCAGGGGTTCGATTCTTAGATGTCAACCTAAATGCAACTTTTTTTTACATAAATAATAGAGGGCCAACAATTTTGAAATATGTTTATAACTAAGGTTAAAACTGTAATTTCACCAGTATTAAAATGGCTAAATTTGCCCCTAGACATTATTTAATATATAAAATATTTTTTAATATATATTACATACTTGGGGAATTCCTCTGTACACGTAAGTTTTCATTCTTATTTCTAGAAATACGTGCCTTATTTTCCTGATTCTTTTATACAAATTTTAGTTTTTATATTTCTAAAAATACGATCTCTCTCTTTGTCTCGACTCTCTTGTATATTCTACTTGTCATAATGTATTATCACGATCCACCATCAAAACCGATCATTATCATTTGATTTATATTCTCTATATGCATATACATATAAATACACACACATACATACATAATTTAGATGAATTTAGATCTTCAAAATCGCAGGTCCATTGAGATTTTGGTTGATGGATAAACTTTTATCTTGTTGCTTTTAATCGATTTAGGAAAGATTTTGGTGTATTATCGTTGATTTTTGTACTCATTCCAACAAGTGTTTGATGGTCCGTTACTGAGATATTAGGAATGAATACCACTAGAAACTAGACAGAGGGGGGGTGAATGGATAGTTTTGATATTTTTCGATTCTTGAAAACTAAATAAGCTGTATATGATTGTGCTAAATGATATGCAGAAAATAAACAACACACACAATCACTTTAATCTACTTTGTATTAAGTAAATTAAATACTACAGCCTTCCAGAAATTCACAACAAAATTTCTAGCTTATAAACAAGAACAGTTTGTATCTTGTTTGCTTACAGAGAAAAGAGTGCTTAAGATAAAACTTTGTGTATTTCTCTTGCAGCTAACAATAGGGTGTGCATGATATATATGAGTCCTATACAAACTAGTGCACACACCTATTTTTACACAGTTGCCCCTAGCTGAAAGTCCAACTTGTCCTGCCATAAGAGGTTAACTGTGTCAGGAAGGACCACCTGCTTTTCGGAGTCTTTCCCGTTTCTGTAGTTGTTTGTCTCTTATCTTTCTCTCCAAGTTTAGCTGTAGATTTGCCATCTGTTCTTTGGACCACCTTGCTAGAACAAATGCTTCAGTATTTGTCTCCTTTGATTCTTGGTTCTGTACCTTGATTTGTCTTGTTATAAACGGCTAAGTGTTGATATCGTGATCTCCATTCCATTCCTGACTTCGCGATGTCCCTTGTGAAGACTACGCGATATGGCCTTGAGGACTTTGCGACATAGGCCATTTGAGGACTTCGCGATCTAGCCTTTTTGAGGACTATGCGACATAGGTCATTTTGAGGACTATGCGACATATGTCATTTTGAGGACTATGCGACATAGGTCATTTTGAGGACTATGCGACATAGGTCATTTTGAGGACTTCACGATCTAGTACATCTTGACTTTGCTATCTTCAACACTTCACGACATGAGTCTTGAGGACTTCACGACATAGTACAAAATGGACTATGCGATCCAGTACTTCTCGACATGGATATTGGTGACTTCACGACATAGCTTTATTCTGACTTTGCTATATAATGCCTTAGACAAATTTCTGCAACTTATTTCTTCAGGGCCTTATTCATCTCTATCCTGCTGCATGAACAATTCTGAACTTCTACCAGGACAATTATTCAATGGCCTATATACATTCTGGATTGCAAGAAACCTACTAAGCTCATTATAATTCTGAGCATACATGATCAAACTAATGTTCATGAGAACAAGACAAGTACATAGAGAGACCTATACTATATCCCAGTGATAGAATTCACTAGGTCATGTAATGTGACATAGTCACATAGTGTAGGCTTGTTAATGGTGGTATTCAGACAAGTCTTGAGCCCAACATGAGATATTATAATTTGTTTGTTCATTTTGAATTTTGGTTGCTTGCAAAGTTGTACATGAATGAATTTGATTGCTTGAAACGTTGTTTCTTCTTGCATCTGGGTGCTCATAAAATTGTATTAATGCAACCCAAGTGAATTTTTGTATTCCACAACATAAGGATTTTGTTTTACCCTGCAAAGCCCTTTCTTCCTTAGCTCCTTTGCTCTTTCCTCCATTTCAGCCATTTCTTTCTCTTTCTGAATTATCTTCTCTTCATTTTCCTTCCTCAGATTCTCCTCATAATCAGAATGCATCTTCATGAACCTGTCTATCTCTATTTTCCACATCCTTTCTTCCTTTTCATCAAAGTTTAAGAGAGCATTTATCCTTTCAAGTTCATATTTGGGAAAATACTGCCAGCTTCCTTGATTCATCATTCTTTCTCTTCCATCGGTGTATTTGATCTCTAGATGATCTAGCTTCACCTTGACTTCAAAGATTCTTTGAGCTCTCAAAAATGTTAGGGCATCTTCATCATAGTCTTCATCCAGAGGAAGAACTTTGATCCCTACTACATTAGTGATTACCCCATTCTTCTTTGTAATCCTTGTCCTTTTAGCTGCCCTCTTAATCTTCATATGCTTCACTTGAGGTAGCTTTCTAGAGCAGGGAGATTTAGTCTTCAGTGCCACATCATTTGGAAGTAGCTTCACACCCTTCCCTTTCATCCACTGTAACACTCCACTAGCTGTAACTTTGTGGAAGTGTCTTCTTGATATTTCTTTTGTGGTTTCTCCTTTCTTCTGTGGCAAATCAGATTTAGAAGTCTTAGATAATGATTTTGGAGGATCATTACTGACAGTACCCACCCTAGACTTTGAGTCTTGTGTTGTGGTTAAGGCACTGCTAGCAATGTCCTTGACTTGCTGATTTCCACTCCTTGTCTTCTTGACAGTTTCTTTATCTCCCTTAGGGTCCTTGTCTTCACCAGCATCTTTTGATCTCTTTGTTGATTTACTCTTGCTGTTGTCACTTGCTCCACCCTTATTGCTCCTTGTTTGAGATCTCCTTCTATAGGTTTTCTCTTCATCATCCTCCTCATCATCTTTCTTCTTGCTTCTTTCCTTGAGTGACTCAGGAATGGTTCCATGAATCAAGAAAGATTGTATAATTTGAATCATTTCAAGCTCTTCTGCTGTTCTTACTCCTCTCTTGGATCTCAGCATCTGCAACACTTGATTGATTTTGACATTGTTCTTCATGGTCAGGTCTGCAGGAATCACCAGTTGGTCAATACTGTTGGCTTGAGATAGACTTTGGAAAATTATTGTCCTTGGGTTAGAGATAACTTCAGGCAATCTTTGATATTGATTAATCTTCAAGTCATCATATAGCCTCCTATTGTTCTCCCTATGTTTTTCAATCAGTTCCAGAATTGTGGACAGTTCAGTAAACCTCAGTTTCTCTAGAGTTTGAAATGATAGATGCCACAAGCAATTGTCCTTGCACACCATGATAACTTCTCTTAGATGAACATCCTTGATTTTTCTGACTGCTACAGTGAAGTACTTGATGCTCTCCTTGGTCTTTTCTCTGTAGATTCGTGTATCTCCTTGAGCATTGCTGTTGATGGCTTTCAGAAACTCCAGGAAGGCCTCATCATGATAGATGTGAGAGTTGGCAACTTCCTGTAGCTTGGCCTCAGTGATGATAACAACTTTGAGAGGTTTGGAACTTGTGGTGACTTGAGGAGCTGAAATGTCCTTTGGCATTGTGGATGGGTAGAAGGTGGTTGTGACTGTGCTTCTTTGACCTTGTGCACTGATGACATCCACAGAGGGAAGAATGATTGGCTTTATAGTTTCTTCAATGAGTTTGCCCTTAAGCTTTTGCTGTTTGGCAGGTACTCCCCCTCTCTTTTTCAGAATGACCTCCTTTTCTTTCTCCCCCTTAGGCTTGGAATCAGACAAGATGTATTGAGCTTCTCCAGGGATAGGCAGGTTCATGTGTCTCATCATAGATGTCATCATTTGTTGTTGTACCAACAAGATATTAGAAGTTGAGTTGGTTTGATCATCCATTTTGGCATTTAGCTGCTCAAAGGAGTGAGATAGGCCTTTGTTTTCTGCTTTCAGATCAGCTACTTCTCTTTCCAAGCTTTCCACCTTTGAGAAAAGGTGCTGAGATTTGAAGGAATTGAGGGATTGATCCTTGATCTTGGAGAATTCAAACTTTGAGATGTCAGAAATGGGAACTTCATCTACAAGCTTGTTCCCATACTGATTCTTCCACAGAACTGTCAGCATGGAGTTGGAATTGATGTTGGCTTGCACCTGGTTGTCTAGCTTGGCAGAAAGCTTCTTCATGTTATCTGATACCAAGGCTAGGGTGCAGTCCATCTTTGTGACATTGACAGCTGTTTTCTGAACCTCTTTAAGGATGCCATCTACCTTGGGAAAATCAGAGAGATAGGAGTTTCTGAGTTGAATCAGGGATCTTTCTGTTTCCTCCTTGATGGTGCAAATCTCTGATTGAAGACCATTCCCAAGATAATGCAGAGCCTTCAGCTGATTCTTGTGCATTTCATTCACAGCTTCAAAAACTTCTGTAGGAGCAAGATGTTTGGCATTGGACCCCAAGGATGTGAGATATTCTTCCCTGAGAAAGGCTAGGGCATCCTTGAGCTGCACAGATCTTTTGCCATCCAACCAGGCATCAACATTTCCATCCTGTTGGGCTTCATCCACTATCTTGTCCTGTTGAGCTTCAACATCCTCCTTGTGACACAGAAGAATGGCTTCATAGTCTGAATTGGGAAGGTTGGTTGTGAGGAGATGTTGAGCTATCTTTGAGATCTCATCAATCTGTGCCACATGAAGATTTTGAAGTTCTTCATCCGTCAATTGTGAGGGCACAGATGATGATCCTGAAGGCCTGTCATGTTGCACAAGCTTCAGCCATTCTGACATTGTGGCCTGAGCCAAGTTAGAGATGATGCTAGGCACCTCAGGGGGGATTGATTGATGAGTTTCCTCCAGTCTTGGAATGACTGTGGAGTCTGATGTTGTCCCCATTGAAATGGGATGAGTGACAACATCATCTCCATGTGCCTGTGAAGGCATGTCCATGTCCATAAGGAATGGAGAGTTTGGCATAGAGTCTCCAGTGAGAACTGGTGAATCCTCTATGTTTGTGTTAGTGTCATTAGGATATGCCCCAGCATGCATTCCCTGACCAACTAGATGTGGTTCCTGGGTGGTGAGCACAGTGTCATGCACCATGTCACTTGAGGTTGGCTCAATCACAGATTTGGATTGTGATTGATCAAGTGCAGAAATGTCATGAGAATGACTATTCTGTTGAGAAGAAATATTTGATGTAGATTCTGGAAGAGAAGTGTGGTGTAGATTGGATTTTGGCAACTCCCCCTGAGAAATAGGAGGAGTTTCAAGTGTGATGTGCTCTCCACTCAGTGTGTCATCACCCTTATTTCTCCTAGGGTCAAGAGTGAGTTCTTGACCCTGTGCAGACTCTTTACAAGTTGTAGTGGGGAGGCTACTCTTTTCAATATCAATGCCCTGTTGAGAGGACATTGACAGTAACAGGTGTACCCCTTTTTGCACATCTGAATCATGTTGGGAGGATTCAGTGGTGGCTATGTTTTTAGACTTCTTCTTTGGTCTAATGAGTTGTGACTCAGGTTCCTCACTACCTAACTCTACAGTTTCATTTACAATTGCAAGGGCTCTCTTCTTGGTCTTCTTTTTAGTAACACCAACCTTTTGAGAGATTGATGCACTTGGCACCCTAACTTCTAGAGTGGTGTTTGCAGTAGGGTTACTGGATGGGATAGGAAGGCTGGGGTTAGACTGTGTAGCTTCTTCAGTCTTAGCCTCCCCTGTCCAGGAAAGTTCATGGTATATTGGCTTAGCAAGTTGATATGATTCAAATGTGTCCTGCATATGCTTGGTCACACTTAGAATCACATCCACTTGATTCCTTGTGTCCAATGACCCAAATAGAATTTTGGACATGGACTTGGAATAAGCCATTTTATTTTTATCTATACCCTCAAGTTCATGTATATTAGCATCAAGATAATTTAAAATACATTGAAGGAAACGAGGATAAAAGATTTCATTACCTCTACCACGAACTGTCCTCCCTAGCCTTTGAGCCAATTCCTTGAGGATTATTGCTCCAACGTTTATCTCCTGATTGTGGGCTAGGGAATAGGCCAGCTTCACATCAATGTGACTGATTTGGTCCCATCCTGTCTTCCTGCATAAGAACACCTTTTGGAGTGTATCAAAAAGAAACGACCACTCCCTCCTGACATGCTTCTTGTTCAACTTTGCCATGTCAATTTCATCTGCATACTTGATGAAATCCAAGAAAGCGACCATCTCATCATCATTAGCTTCAGTATCATGACCCTCAACCTTGAATCCCAGGGCCTCGTTAATCTCCTTCTCTCCAAACTGGAAAGACTTGCCCCCAATTGTGCAACTCACTTCCTGAAACGAAGTCCCATCCTCCTTTGCCATTGTTGCAACCAACGCTGTTCTCCAGAACCCTTCCAATACATCGACATACAGAGTGGGGTTAAGGGTCAAGGCTTGGCGGAGGTAGGAGGTGTTTAAGAACCGTACAAAGCACTTGTACCTTGGGTTTGCCTCCGCCTCTGAGGGAATTGAGAGTAGGTTTGTTTCTTTGGGAATGGTTAAAGGAATTGAGGATGATACTGCTTGAGATTTGGGTGCCATTTCAAGATTGAGAGTGAAGAAGAGAGTAGAAAATTTGAGTTTAGGTTTGAGAATTGAGAGTAGTAGACAAGATGAAAAGTTGTGAACGGTTAGAAAAGAGTATTTATATGATAGAGACACTGCGATATGGAGTTATGAATATGTACAGACTAATTGTATGTCGCGAAGTCTCAAAATGGCCTGTACCGCAAAGTCTTGCAAAGTATATCGCAGAGTCCTGAATTGAACTATGTCGCAAAGTCTTGAGGATAGAAGAATTTGGATGACTTTGCGATATAGTGAAAATACCCTGTCTAAAACTCTCTTTTTGAAATTTTAAGCATTTTGTCAGACTTAAATCAAAAATTGAAATAAAATAAATTTAAATCAAAATTCTGTCAAATATGGAGACTTGTCGATATAGTTATTCTAAGTCGCGAAGTCATAAAATGAACTATGTCGCAAACTCATGAAATGAACTATATCGCAAAGTCTCACAATTTTAACAGTTTGCGATATAAGTCTGTTTGATTTGAACTAAGTCGTGAACTCTCAAGATCACCTATGTAGAGATGTCTTAAAAACTCATAACTTCTCAGAAAAGTATGATTTGAAAAATATGCAGTAAAATACTAAAATATTTATAAATCATATCTCAGCTAATTTTCACTCCATATGAATAGAGCATTTAAATACAGTGAAAATTTACTGCTTCAACAATTAACTAGCATATTTACTTAGAACAGCTAAATGAAGGATTGAGCATTCTAATTTCACTCACAAGTCTGTTGAAAACAGCTTCATTTAGAGGTTTAGTGAATATGTCAGCTAATTGTTTCTCAGTTGGAACATAAGAGACTTCTATGGTACCATTTGCAGCATGTTCCCTAATGAAATGGTACCTGATCTCAATGTGCTTTGTAGTAGAATGATTAACAGGATTGGCAACTATGGATATTGCACTAGTATTGTCACACATCAGAGGAATGTGTTCTAACACTAGTCCATAATCCATGAGTTGATTTCTAATCCAAAGCAATTGAGCACAACAACTTCCAGCAGTAATATATTCAGCCTCAGCTGTGGATGTTGTTGTGGATTGTTGTTTCTTACTGAACCAGGACACTAACCTTTGACCTAAGAATTGGCAGCTTCCAGAGGTGCTCTTCCTGCCAATTCTGCATCCAGCATAATCAGAGTCTGTGTAACCAACCAAGTTGAACCTAGTGCCCTTTGGATACCATAGCCTAAGATTAGGAGTCCCTTTCAGATACCTGAAGATTCTTTTGATAGCCATCATGTGAGATTCCTTAGGATCAGACTGAAACCTTGCACAAAGACATGTGGCAAACATGATGTCTGGCCTGCTAGCTGTGAGATAGAGTAGTGATCCAACCATTCCTCTATAGACCTTGATGTCAACTCTCTTGCCTTTCTTATCTTCATCTAGCTTGATTGCAGTAGACATAGGAGTTTTTGCTGGAGATGACTCTTCTAAACCATATTTCTTTAGGAGATCTTTAACATACTTGGATTGATTTATGAAGATGCCATCCTCCCTTTGATGTACTTGCAGGCCTAGGAAGAAGGTTAATTCTCCCATCATACTCATCTCATATTTGCTTTGCATCAACTTAGAGAACCTTTCACAGAGTTTTTCATTTGAAGAGCCAAAGATGATATCATCCACATAGATTTGAACAAGAATGATATCATTTCCATGCTTCTTGAAGAATAAGGTTTTATCAATTGTACCTCTGGTAAATTGATGCTCAAGAAGAAATTGAGATAGAGTCTCATACCAGGCTCTTGGTGCCTGTTTGAGTCCATAGAGTGCCTTGAGCAGTCTATACACAAAGTCTGGGAAGTTTTCATTTTCAAAGCCAGGTGGTTGAGATACATAAACTTCTTCAGAAAGATCACCATTGAGAAATGCACTTTTCACATCCATTTGATACACCTTGAAATCTGAGTGAGCTGCAAAAGCCAAGAAGATTCTGATGGCTTCCAGTCTAGCTACAGGTGCAAATGTCTCATCATAGTCAATGCCCTCTTGTTGACAGTATCCTTTGGCAACCAACCTTGCTTTGTTTCTAATCACCACTCCTTCTTCATCCATCTTGTTTCTGAACACCCATTTGGTGTCAATAACATTCTTTCCTACTGGAGGTGGCACTAGCTCCCATACTTTGTTTTTCTCAAATTGATTTAATTCTTCTTGCATAGCAACAATCCAATCAGAATTCTTCAAAGCTTCTTCAATTACTTTTGGTTCTTCTTGTGACAGAAAGAAGCTATACAGACATGTATTCATTGTTGTCCTTCTTGTTCTTACTCCCTCACCAGGATCTCCAATGATTTGATCCCTGGGCTCTGTCCCATTTCCTTGTGTGACCTTGTTCATTTCCTTGACTTGTTCCAGAATCATTTTGATTGACAGTTGCATTCTCTTCTTCTCCCCCTGTGTTTGTGAACCCTTGCACAGGTGTTTGAAGAAGATCATCAACTTCAAGAGTTTCATTTTCTGGAACAGTTTGAGCAGGAGGTTCATCCTCACTTTCAGAATCCTCTAGATATCCTTGATTTTCAAATCTTAATGGCACACTGTCTTGTTCACTTGTTTCAAGTCCAGGAGTTTTCTTGTCATCAAAGGTAACATCCATGCTTTCCATAACTTTGTGTTGCTCAGGTACAAACACTCTGTATGCTCTCCTTTCCAGAGAGTATCCAATGAAGATACCTTCAAATGCCTTAGCATCAAATTTTCCAACATGTTCTGAAGTATCTTTCATCACAAAACACTTGCTTCCAAACACATGCAGATGCTTGAAGGATGCTCTTTTTCCAGTCATTAATGAGTAAGGAGTTTTGCCAGACTTCTTATTTATCAATGTTCTATTTTGCACATAGCATGTTGTGTTAACAGCATCAGCCCAAAAGCTAGTAGGTAGCTTTGCATCCAACAGCATTGTCCTTGTAGCTTCAATAAGAGTTCTATTCTTTCTCTCAACTACTCCATTTTGTTGAGGAGTTCTAGGAGCTAAAAATTGTTGAGAAATTCCTTTATCTTTGCAAAACTCATACAATGTGGAATTTCTAAACTCAGTTCCATTATCACTTCTCAATGCAACTATAGATGAACCAGTGTTTTGTGCTTCTCTATCAACTCTCTTAATATGCTCTATAATTACTTGTGGTGCTTCATCCTTGGAAAACAGAAATTACACCCAAGTGTATCTTGAATAATCATCAACCATGACTAGAGCATATTTTTTCTTGGAAAGTGACATTACATTCACAGGGCCAAATAGATCCATGTGAATTAGTTGCAGAGGTTTTGAGTTTGTATTGAGCAACTTGTTTTTATGACTTGATCTTTTGATCTTCCCTTTCTGACAAGCTTCACATGCTCCATCTTGCACAAATTCCAGTGCAGGCATATCCCTGATGAGTTCTCTCTTTGTTAGAGAGTTCATTGCCTGAACATTCAAGTGAGACAGTTTCTTGTGCCATAGCCAGAATTCCTCATTTGTGGCCTTAGTGTAGAAACAACAAATTTCTCCCTTGTCTACAGCCTTGAGATCAGCTACAAACAAGCTTCCTTTCTTCACACCAGTTAAAACAACTTCACCACTTCCTCTTTTTGAGATTAGACAATGATCTTCATCAAATTCCACTTTGAAACCCCTGTTTGTGAATTGTCCAATGCTCAAGAGGTTATGCTTCAATCCTTCAACAAATGCTACATCTTCAATAATGACATTCCCAGATTTGACACTGCCATATCCCATGGTATAACCAATGTTGTCATTTCCAAAGGATACTGATGGGCCAGCCTTTTCCTCAAATTGTGATAGCAGGGCTATATCACCAGTCATGTGACTTGAGCATCCACTGTCCAAGATCCATATGACTCTTTTATTTCTGTTGCCCTGCATTCACAAAGTAACTAAGTTGTTTTTGGTACCCACACTTGGTAGGGTCCAGTTGATTTAGAAACAGTTTTGTTAACAATTCTTCTGTCATAAATTGCATTCTTCACAGTAGGAGACTTCACTTTGTTTGTGGCTTTGGAGTTTACACTCTTAGGCTCACATGAAGTTTTCACCCTCTCAACCTTGATTGGGGATCCTGTCCTGTGAGTGTGCATATGTGTGTGTGATTCACAAGATTGTGCAGAATCAAGTTTATGCTTAAGAGATAAACAATTAGCAATCACAGTCACATAGCATGTCATGCAGTTTGAATTACCACAGAAAGAATCATGAATAGAATTTAAACCTACAGAATGGTTACTCAGGTTATCAACTTCAACATTCACTTGTTTATTACACTTATGAGTCAAATGATTAACAGATAGGCATTTCTGACACTGTTTCCTAGGAGCATTTGGCACATAAGCATAGTTGTTACTCTTGTTGACACCTATTTTGCCATTTCTGTTTTGTTTCTTTTTCTTAACAACTTCCTTTTTGACCTTAGGACTCTTGACAAGGTTGTCTTTGGTTTCTTTCTGAACAACAGACTTAGGAGAAGAGGAAGTGTCTTTAGCAGCCTCATCTTCTTCAAGTAGTTGTTGCTTGATGATCAGTAGTTCTTCATTAAACTCAACAACACTCTTTTTGAAAATGGGCTTTTCAACACTTGACAGTATGGTTGGGGCATTTTTGTTTGTAAAAGATTCTTTTCCTTTGCCCTTGGACTTCTTCCTTCCCTTATCATTTTCATAATCAAAACCAACTCCAACCTTGCAGTCTTCAGTGTGTTCCTTGTGATAGGTTTGAATAAGCTCATAGGAGTTCTTGAAACTTCTTAATTTTAGTTCATTTTCAGCAATTTGTTCTCTAAGAGCTTTTTCTATTTGTTCAGCACAAATCACTTTGTTTTTAAGATACTCAATCTCCTTTTTCAAACCATCAAGGCTCACAACCATTAACTCAAGTTCCTCATTCTTTTCTGTAAGCTCAAGATTTCTAGCAATTAGTCTATTAATTTCTTCATTAGCTACTAACATGCTAGTATGAATATTGAAATCTCAGTACTCATATCTTCAACAGTTTGCTTATATTGAAAGGGAGTCATATCAAGAGAAGTAAGAATAGGTACCTGACTTGAGGAATCACCATCATCAGAAAATGCCATCAAGGCATAGTTTGAGTACTCTTGTTCTTCTTCTTCATCAGAATCATCCCAGCACTTTCCCTCAGCAATAAAAGCTTTACCCTGTTGTTTCTTGAGTAGAGCCTCATACTTAGCTTCAAGCTCTAAGTATGCTTTGTCCTTCTTGACCTGTTTAGGCTTTTTGCACTCAGTGGCAAAATGCCCAAGTTCATTGTAGTTATAGCACCTTATCTTGGTTCTATCTACACTTCCAGACTTGTATCCTCCTTTAGCAGCACCAGCAATCCCTTTCCCTTTATTGAAAGTGTTTGAGCCACTAGATCCACCAGCATTTCCAGAATTGAACTTGGACCTAAATGGCTGCTTCCTCTTAAACCTTATGTTTGGATATCTCCTAGCCATATAGGCAAAAGATTTGTTTTCCATCTTGTCCAGTTCTTCTATGCTGTAAAATTCATCATCCTCAGGCAAATCATAGACAACTTGGGTCTCATCACCAGTGTCTTCAACTTCCAGTTCCTCAATCTTGACTTGACTGACTTTAAGAGATTCCATTCTTTTACTTAGGTTGTCAACAATAAGGGCACATGAAGTATTTGCCATTAGTCCTTGTTTAGCTTGAATAGATCTCTTTTGAAACAACTCTAGCTCATAAGTTTTCAAAACACCATACAGCACATCAAAACCAATCTTTGTTAAATCTCTTTTTTTGAGGGAAGAGATTCTTGGTTCCAAATGATCTGGCAGAATTAGCAAGAACTTCATGTTAAGCTCTTCTGTCTCATAGTGTTTGTCATAGAGTTTGAGCTCATTTACCAGCTTGTTGAACCTCTCAAACACTTCTGTGATTCCCTCCTTTGGCTGAGCCATGAAAGCTTCATACTGTGAAACAAGAATCTGTTTCTTATTCTTTCTTACTTCAGGAGTTCCTTCACACAGCACTTCTATGAGATCCCACATCTTCTTAGCACTTATACAATGAGCCACAGTGCCATACATGTTGAAATCCATGGATTCACAAATAATAAGTTGAAGATGTCCATCCAGTGCTATTTTCTCCTTTTCAGGATCAGTGTATTTTGAGGGGTCTTTGGGCACATGCCTGGCTGGTATTATCTCAGTGCCAACAGTTGTTTCACCAATCTCGATCATTGGAATAAAGGGACCATGCTTTAGAATGTCTAAATAGATGGGGTTAAAAGCTTTGATGAAAAGCAACATCTTCTTTTTCCATAAACTGTAGTGCTCCTTGTTAAAGGGAGGAATCTTGATACTGCTTAGTTTATGTGAACTCATTCTTGATCTTTTCCTGTTTGTACGTTAACAGCCTACGCTCTGATACCACTTGTTAGGAATGAATACCACTAGAAACTAGACAGAGGGGGGGGGGGGTGAATGGATAGTTTTGATATTTTTCGATTCTTGAAAACTAAATAAGCTGTATATGATTGTGCTAAATGATATGCAGAAAATAAACAACACACACAATCACTTTAATCTACTTTGTATTAAGTAAATTAAATACTACAGCTTTCCAGAAATTCACAACAGAATTTCTAGCTTCTAAACAAGAACATTTTGTATCTTGTTTGCTTACAGAGAAAAGAGTGCTTAAGATAAAACTTTGTGTATTTCTCTTGCAGCTAACAATAGGGTGTGCATGATATATATGAGTCCTATACAAACTAGTACACACACCTATTTTTACACAGTTGCCCCTAGTTGAAAGTCCAACTTGTCCTGCCATAAGAGGTTAACTGTGTCAGGAAGGACCACCTGCTTTTCGGAGTCTTTCCCGTTTCTGTAGCTGTTTGTCTCTTATCTTTCTCTCCAAGTTTAGCTATAGATTTGCCATCTGTTCTTTGGACCACCTTACCAGAACAAATGCTTCAGTATTTGTCTCCTTTGATTCTTGGTTCTGTACCTTGATTTGTCTTGTTATAAATGGCTAAGTGTTGATAACGTGAACTCCATTCCATTCCTGACTTCGCGATGTCCCTTGTGAAGACTACGCGATATGGCCTTGAGGACTTTGCGACATAGGCCATTTGAGGACTTCGCGATCTAGCCTTTTTGAGGACTATGCGACATAGGTCATTTTGAGGACTATGCGACATAGGTCATTTTGAGGACTATGTGACATAGGTCATTTTGAGGATTATGCGACATAGGTCATTTTGAGGACTTCACGATCTAGTACATCTTGACTTTGCTATCTTCAACACTTCACGACATGAGTCTTGAGGACTTCACGACATAGTACAAAATGGACTATGCGATCCAGTACTTCTCGACATGGATATTGGTGACTTCACGACATAGCTTTATTCTGACTTTGCTATATAATGCCTTAGACAAATTCTGCAACTTATTTCTTCAGGGCCTTATTCATCTCTATCCTGCTGCATGAACAATTCTGAACTTCTACCAGGACAATTATTCAATGGCCTATATACATTCTGGATTGCAAGAAACCTACTAAGCTCATTATAATTCTGAGCATACATGATCAAGCTAATGTTCATGAGAACAAGACAAGTACATAGAGAGACCTATACTATATCCCAGTGATAGAATTCACTAGGTCATGTAATGTGACATAGTCACATAGTGTAGGCTTGTTAATGGTGGTATTTAGACAAGTCTTGAGCCCAACATGAGATATTATAATTTGTTTGTTCATTTTGAATTTTGGTTGCTTGTAAAGTTGTACATGAATGAATTTGATTGCTTGAAATGTTGTTTCTGCTTGCATCTGGGTGCTCATAAAATTGTATTAATGCAACCCAAATTTACTTTAAAGATGTCACATATACAACTTAAATCAACTTTAACCATAAACGAAACCGAAGTTGCATTTTAAGTTGCGAAGTTGCAGATCGTTAAACTCGGATTTACTTTATAGAACAGATGCAACTTAAATTAACCTTTGATTTAAAATAAAAAACTTAAATTAAAACTTCAAAGCAACTTTAACCAAAAACAAAACGTAGTTGCATTTTATGTTGCAAAGTTGCAGATCGTATTTTTTGAAAAAAATAGTATTTTTATAATCAGGAAAGCTGAGACCGTATCGTATTTTTAAAAATACTTTGCTCTATTTCTAATAACTAAACTTTAAATTCAATTTTTTTTTGAAAAAAACCATTCTATTGAGTAAAGTGCAATTTATTCACTCACACTTTGGTATCAGATCACTTGTTATTAACTTCTAAAAATATTGTGTTGATGATGGATTTCGCAACTATTGTTCCCTAATTATGGTATCTTTCACAAAGTTTGAATTTTTCCTCACTACTGTGATCAACGACCAGGAAGTTCTTTTGAATTTTTCCAAACGTTTTACTTTCAATAGTGACCTACATATTAAATTTATCAAAAATTTTAGTCAAAATTTCACTGGTTCTCTGCTTCATATTAGTTATGGTATTAGTCAGGGGTGCAAAAGCCGCAGATGCTCTAATCTTAATAAAACTTTCATCTATTTTTCGAAGAATTTATAAATTCTGCTAATAACCTCTGAAATCACCTATAGGCTCCACCATGCAAGATAACCAATAATCTACACCTAGGGGGTGTGCATTCGGTTCGGTTAACCGATAACCGAACCGAATAACCGAAATAATTTTGGTTCGGTTAACCAATTATGTAATTTCGGTTCGGTTTTCGGTAGCACTTTTTCTACAATTCGGTTATTCGGTTATTAACCGCGGTTAATCGAATAACCGAAAAAAAATAACCGAAGTTATATAATAATAATAATTATTACACATATATATATAATTGTATATGTTCTTGTAGCTTACATTAAACCAATTATTTTTATATATTGTTAGATGTATATGACTCTTAGTCTTTTATGTATTAGATACATAAAACCTTCTGTTAACTAACATTACTTGGTTCATATGGTTATTTTATAAACGAAATTCTGGTTCCTGGTTAGCCCTTTCTTTTTCTAAGCCTCGGATGCTTGGAGTTTAAACCATGATATCAATTGCAGAATATTTTATTGTAGGAGAAAATAATAACATTTACTTGAACTTTAAACATAAGTTGGATATGAATTGGTGTGAGTGGCTAGATCAAGTACTTGTAATCTACTGGTCTATATCCAGTTAGCACTTATCATCATGCAGAAACAAGTATTAAATCTCTGTTTTGTTTTGCATCCTTCTTAGTTTAACTTGCTTAAATAACTTTTAGTTTTTAAATATTGGTTATGAAAATTCTTTTTGTCCTTTGCATTTTCTACTTTCAGTAAATTTCGGTTTTTAATTTCGGTTTTCGGTTATTACCGAAAAAATTAAATCGGTTCGGTTTTATACCGAATTAAAATCGGTTCGGTTTTCGGTAGCCATTTTAGGTGAACTTCGGTTTCGGTTAACCGAATTAAAATTCGGTTTCGGTTTCGGTTAACCGAATGCACAACCCTATCTACACCTTATAGACCTCTATATTGAAATGTATTGAAATGACCGAAGTACTCGACATAATTTACAGTGTTATCAAAACTCATTTCGTTCCACATTTGATAAATTTTGAATTTATCACATTGCAGTTTTTTAAAATTCGCTTTTTTTCGTTTCGCATCTTTGCTAATCAGAAATTTGGTTTTGATTGCTTCTTATTAGAAAATAGGTTTTATTGCATTTTAATTAACTCAGAACCAAATTTGAGTACTTGGAGTTCGTAATTGAAAAATCAAAATCATGAATTTTTTTCCTTTTACAAGTGCAACACACGAACACACTTGATAATATTCAAATTGTTGATATTATAAAAAAAATTGAGAAAAATACTGTTACACTTAGAGATGTTAGAGCATCCACAATGCACAAGTCTCATTTTCACTCAGGATCCCCTCTGATGCCACCTCAGTCACAGGTGGGATTTCGAAAAAATTGGGCAAACTCCTCCGATGCAAGCCCACTTCCCCGTTTGTAGAATTCATCATATTTCTATTATATAATATTTGTAGTAATTTAATTTAGTACCGAGAGCAACCACAATGTTGCAATCCACATGCTCTTTTGCCATTCTCTTGCAAAAAGAAGCGAAATGGGAACGGTCCCGAGATAGTGGGACTGCCCACTTCTCCCTCTGCCTATACAATGCAAAATGAGTCCCTCTTTTCACTATAATCCCACTTCACGTGGCCTAAATGGGACTGCATTGTGGATGCTCTTAGGTCATAAATCTAAAATTTTATTAATAAGAAATTCAAACCTTTATTACGGTTTAAGATGATGATTTTAGAAAAATGATCATTTCTGTCTATAAAATAAAATTAAGAAAAACGTATTTCTTTTAGAAAAATATAAACACAAAGGTGTATTTTCTAATTTTCAAATTTCGTGAGGTTATGTAAGGCCTTTACACAGTTGAAAACTAAACAGCTATACATACAGATACAGTACAGATCTACTATATAAATAAAATCAAACTTGTGTGTGACCTTGAGCTCAATCAATCTGTAATGGCAGCGAAGCAAATGGAGGAGATACAGAAGAAATTGGGGACGAAATTGAATTATCCGAGAGCTAATAAAGCTTCTGCTCAGTCTCTTCTTTTCGCCGGCATGGAGCGTTACGCTCTTCTCGAGTGGCTTTTCTTCAAGTATCTCACTTTCTCTCTCTAGAATTCTTTATATATGTTTTCTTTTTAATTCGATCTCATTTTTGTTTATTTGATTTAAATTGCAGGCTTTTAGGTGATAAGTCTCCATTTTCTCAACAGAATTTACAAGGCGATGTAATGGATCGTGAGGAGGAAACCTCTCATATTCAGTGTATTACTCTCCTCTCTCTCTCTCTCTCTCTCTCTCTCTCTCTCTCTCTCTCTCTCTCTCTCTCTCTCTCTCTCTCTCTCTCTCTCCGTATATGTATATATGTTAACATGAACCCTAGAATTTCGTTGCAAATGTTCATTTTCGAAATTTAAGTTAATGTTATTGTTTAGATGATTATATTTTTGTGATGCAGTCTGATTTAGCTTGTGATGTGGGATCTTTTTATTTTTGATTTGATGGCTGTGTACTAGGTCTGGGTTAGTGTTTGCAATTTAAGAGATTGTATGGGTTTTGAAAACAGTGAAATCCTGTCGGAACTATAAGAGGGGAAAGTTACGCCAAGCTAATAGCTACTCAGCTTGATATTTGTTACTTAAGTAGTGAATATTGGGTTCCATAGAAGTTAATCTACTTAGTTTCTAGGCAGGTGTCTGTGTTTCCAGCAGGACGCTTATTAACTAACAGAAAGAAGGAACAAGACTATCCGCGGACCCCAAGACTCTAGAATATTTAGCCAAATGGCTAAAATCTTCCTAGACGAGGGTCTTGGTCAAGAGAAGTTTTTTCTATAAGTCATATTGTCTATTCAACTATTTATAATTGGTTATGAATTAGGACTTGGTCGAGTCGCTTGCCTTAACATATACTTGCCCTATATTTAAACATGATAAATAGTTTTTCAAAAATGTGATTGTACAGACCTTAGCATATGCAATAATATTGTGGCCTTTTTAACCTTTTAAATGTATACACGAGTCATATGCAATGTAGAAATTCACGGTGAGACAGTTATATATGAATGTTAGAAATTTTGTAGTGGTGATTAAAAATTGTCAGTTTGGTATATAATTACATAATCATATTAAAAGAAAAAAACTGACAGACGAAACGAGTCTGTGATTCATGAATGACACATTTAGTACTCTGTTATGTACCTAGATATATTGTTTCTTCCAGCGTACAATGTATGTTTCTCTACTAGTCTAAAAATATATGATACCAAATGTACACCTTGACTTTCCAGATTTGGCCGAAATCGCAAAATTTCTTGGTATCACCTCTACAGTGGATACAGAAGCAATTCAAGTGAGTTTATTTGTCCAATCTTTAGAATGCTCCTTGAAATGATGCATCAAGTTCCAATATTTGTTAATTTTGTGATGTGTGAATGGTTAATTGTCCAAGTTTTAGTCAAGCTTCATGAAACTGTCCCCATGTCCTTTCCATTCTGAGTTGTTTTTTATTGCATTAGTTCAGTGTCATATTGTGTTCTAGACAATGCCCTCAAATCTTATCAACTCCTATTATGCATTCTAACTGGGGCCTACATGTCATAGGCTTCTCGTTTCATTTGTGCTCACTATGGATACACATGTATTTAGGTTCAAAAATATTTCATCTTTATGACTTGGCATGTGTGCCTCTAGGTCAGAAATTGAGATAAAATGTATACAGTACAAGGATTCAAGTCACCTTTAAACTTACCGTCAATCTGTTACTAAGTGTTTTTTTAAATATTGGTTAATTGTGTGAAAACCGTGCTTCTTATAGGACATGGACCATACTTTTTTTTGGTACGCATGTTTCCTATTTATTGTTCGTATGGTACCGTGTAGTTCTGTAGTTTTTTGTTATGCTTTTTCTTGCTCAGTTTCTTTCATATGGGAGCACTTGCAGCACAAAACCCTCCCTCTAGAAATGAGTACTGTATTGGTCAAGAAACTTGTGCTCACAGTATGTTAAATAACATACTTAACAGTGTCACTATACATCGTTCCATTGTTGTTGGCCTGATATTGAAATTTATTCTTAGTGTATTTCCCAAATCCTGAAAAAGAAATTAGGTGCTTAGAGCATAAGAGTTCATAAATGTTTTGTAGAAGCAAAAGTATTGGGATGTCTCTTTATTCTTAGAGTAAGGAGTAATGGTATATTGTGAGTGCCTGAACACCATATACATGTAGTTCCATCTAGGTGAGACTTGGTGCCCTATAGCTATATGTATGATGCGCCGCAGCTGCAACTTGAAATTTCCGTAGCCATTATGATAATGAGGTCATGTTAGTACCCATAAGTTTGTTGATTGTTACAGATATTGTAGACATTAATTGTTCATACTGTTTGAGTGTGTAATTACTCGTCGATAGTACATAATATAACTTTTTTTTCTTGACGGGAATTTAAAAGAAAATTTGATGTTCATCATGATGACGATTACATAACTGAGAATAACTTCTGTTTAAAACTTATTCTACAGGGGAGGGGGAGCTATGAAGATCGTACAGAAATGCTGCGGCTTATAGTGGATCTTGTGGAGGCAAGCATATATGCTGATAATCCTGAATGGAGGTTTATAAATTTATATATGTTCAATGAGTTTGCACTGTTAGGATCGAATAGATTGTTAGCTTTCGGAAATATAAAGTTACTGTACATCTCATCAGTTTTTTATTGTTGTAGTGTTGATGAACAGGTAGCAAAGGACATACAGTTAATAGATTCTATTGCTGAAAAACAAGCTCAAATTTTCTCAGAAGAGTGCAAGTTGTTTCCTGCAGATGTGCAAATCCAGTCAATATATCCATTGTAAGAACTCTAGTTGGCTTGCAGTCTATTCATGCAATGATTATATACATCACTTAAATAGCTGTATATCATATCAGTTGTGTTCCTCAAGGAAATAAGGGGTCAAACTGATCCTCTATCTTTGATCTGAGATAGCTATCTGTCCAAAACCTGTCTGAGTGTTGTTCCTTGATTGTGGCTGGTAACAGCACAAGTTGTATCTACATTAATTGATCTAATAATATGAAGTATGTATCTTCTAATTTTTAAGAATATTATCTTTGACCTATAGAAACTTCAGAACAAAACATCGTCAACGTCATTTGGGAAGTTCTGGTGTATATGTATATGAAGATCCCCCCCCCCCCCCCCCCCCCTTTCTATTTGAGACCAACTGCGTCTCGTGCCAGTCTTTTGTTTCGTTGACATATAAATGGAACTTTAGTTGTACAGATTAAATTTTTTTCTGTAGTATAACTTTTTTAATTGTTCTCCAGTAGGAGTCGAGTGACTGGTCTATATTCTGAAACTACACTCTTGTATATTTTTAAAACTTGCGCAAAGATTGCTATATGTTTTACCAGATACAGTAACTTTCTTTCCTTTGCCGAAGTTTATTTGCAGGCCAGATATATCTGATCTGGAGAAACAACTATCAGATCAATCAAATAGACTGTCAAGCCTTCAAGAGATGGTTGATGATTTGGCATCAAAGGTAGATCTGCTTACTGCAGTTGTCCTTCAACATCAACTTGTGTTTATCTTAGTTTTTTTGCTAAAGCTGATATTTGAAATTATTTTTCTGCTTATATGTTTTGCATCTAGCACGAATACAACCCTGATGAGGATTATGTGGAGGTGGAATTGCAATTGCGGAAGCATTTGGAATCTTTTCTAGAAACTGCAAAATCCTTCAACGTAATATACACCAAGGTACTATTGTTTTCCTTGCTCAACTTTACCATGTAATTAATTGACATATTCTTAATGTGGTTTCAAATATTAGTTGAAAAGGTGAAGCTTGTGTTAACATGTACCTTACAGCTTGATGTAATCACCTTCTGCGAGAGCCTAACTCATTTAAACCCATGTATTACTTTGTATTTTATGCTATATGGTCTGTAACAAGTTTGGATGTGTGTTATTCATAGGAAATTCGTCCATGGACACACATGATGGAGGTTCCACAACTGCATGGCTTTGGACCAGCTGCCAATCGACTCTTGGAAGCATACAAGATGCTTCTGAAGGTATAAAAACTATCTTGTAGATATATGCTTTCTTCCGTGACTAGCCACATACAGATAGTTGTTTACAGTGGTTTTCGATCTTAAATTGCAAAACAGGAGTTCGTTTGCGACTATAATGTCATATTCAAATTCAACCTATCATCTTATACTCTTAAATTTATCGTTTTTGTAGAGATTTCTAGGGCACAAATTCTAAGCTTCATACTCTTAATTAGGTTGCCTGAACCATTTCCCGTAACTATTACTTCCACCAACATATATGTGCTTTTTCACAGTACTAGACATCGTGGAATCAAGTGACTCTCCTGTTTGATTCTACTTTTCAGATTCATTCATATTCCATGTTTACATTTATAATTATTTTCTCAAATAAGCCATACGGTAAGTCATTATATGATTATTATGTTGTGCTTATATCTAAAAAACATGCTATGTGTAGTCTCAACCTAGTTCTCTTATGTTTTTTTCTCCTGTTAATACTACATATGAATTTGGAAATGCTTTATATTTAGATTTTGACTATCATCAGTTATCTTTCTCACTGTACCTCCAAGATCAACATTATGCAACAACACTTTTCAGCTACAAGCATCCCTAATACATCCCTTTGATTTATTTATAAAATTTTGCACAACTCATGTTGTAACTAATAAATATTTGCACACCTTGTAGGTTGCTTGCAATTTATTCTTATGGCCCTTAACTGAAATTCCGTCGGATTAAAATGAACGATATTGTTCTATTTGATATATAAACATTCATATGTTTATCATCAATACTATATTTTTTTAAAATAGGGACCAGTGTGCAATTCCTAAACTATTACCATCTTGGGTGTTGTTATTTGCATCTGGCAGTTCCTAGGTAACTTGAGGAACCTTAGAGACTCTCATGCAGCTGTAGCAGTGGGAGCATCCGAGACAGTTGCTGGGGAGCCAACATCAGTTACAAGGATTATCTCAGAGTGTGAAGCTGCCTTGACATACTTGAATCGCGATCTCAGCATCCTCTCGGCTTCTATTGCCCGCGAACAAGGAGAAGAAGCAACATATTGATCAAATTGAGCCATAGCTCAGTAGAGTAACTGTTATCAAGTCCTGCTATTCAGGGACATTCAAGATTTCAAATTGAAGTAGCTTTGCTTTCTTTTTGAGTTTTTCCCAAACTTTTGGTTGATTGTATGATTAACATTTAACTTATCTGAAATGATTCCCCCTGTGTTTACTCTTTGATTTAATAATTATCTTATAAACTTGGGTGGATTAATCAAAACAAGCAAAGAGGGGAAAAACATGTTTTCCACTATTTCATAACATTGCTTACAATTTCATTTACAACTTCAAATTGATACATTCAGGAACAATGATCTTCTCCTAAAAACTGAAATGAATTTGTATTGTATCTATACAATATGAAGCCACGTGGCAGTACATTTAGGTCAGGTGTAAAAGAAGAGATCATCAGCCATGAACTGATCTTCCCTCTTGGACTCTTTTTTCTCCTCATCGTTGCCCTTGGATTCTGAAAGTACCTCTAATGTGATCAACGGATCAGATTGAATCTCTTTGGGACTCCTCTCCAAATCAGACGGCACAGAAGGCGCCACGTCATCAGAATTACTTGCTTCCAGCTTTCTCCGTACATGGACCGGACAAAAGAGATCTTCTCCTTCAACGGCGAGAAAGACAGCTGAATCACCGCCGTCGGCAATTTCCGACAAGCACCGTGCAGTAAATTCATCAGGGGAAGCAGCCGGTAACGAACTCCCCGGATCTAAAGCAGATTCATCAGTCGATGAAAACGGCACTGAATTCACGGGAGCTGAATCTACAACGGCCACATTTTCTTCTTCAGTATAATAAATCGGCGCCGGCGAAGGAACAGAATCCGAAGATTGATCCGGCGAAAACGACTGAACTTCGTCGCTAGAACTTATCTCCGGCGCAGGCGATGGAGCTTGATCAACTATCGCATCTGATGATCCAACGACGTCGTCTAAGCTTCCCAAAGCAGAAATGACAACAATCCAGCGATTGTGATAAACCTCCGTTACATTGATCTGGACTCCATTAATCGTTACACGACCGTCACTTTCTCCGAACACAATCGTCTTATTCGGATTCATCGTCTCCATCACAGTCCCAAGCGGAACCCTAGAAATCTCCGTTAATCTCATCCGCTTCTTAACCACATGATGACTAAAATCGTAACGGAATCCGTCACTAACAGAAAACAAACTCGCATCCGAAACAGCAAAAACCGTAATGCCGTTCAACTCCATCAAATCACGACGGTTAATCGCCATGGCTGTACCTACAACAGTGAAGCCTCTTCGTTTCAAAGCTCTAATTGAATGATCAAGAAAGATCCGATCCACGTGTGCTTTAACTCTGACCTTCGGATGATGAATTCCAGAACAGGTAGAAGCAGAGTTAGGATCGAGAACACCGTCGATCCCGTGGACGGTGAGATGATCATCCACGTAGAGATCCGGTTGTCGAATCTTAACGGAAAGGCTCCGTTTCTTGTTAACGGCGATCGTTACATCTCCGTTACTTTTCTTGTAAAGAAACAAACAGTTATCGCCAGAGAGTGTATGGAGCTCAGAGTTATCAGCAATCGACAAGACTTGTTGATACGTAAGAGGCACGTTGAGAGTGTGGTAGAGAAGTAGCGACAGGGAGGCGCGTGGTGGCGCGTGGAGATAAGTTTTGGCAGCGAGGAGGATAGCGAAGTCAGGTGGAGCGAGAACAGTGCCGGTGGCGTTGAAGGAAGGAGAGAGGAGAGCGGAAGCGAAGAGCGAGTAGCCTCGGGGAGAGAGGAAGTTGGAGGCGGCAGTAGCGGAGGAGGAAGAAGGAGATGAGGGGAGGGAGGAGGAAGAAGCAGCCCAGGTGAGGAAGATGGAGATGAGGAGAATTGGGAAGGAGAAAGTGAAGAGGTTGAAGACTGTGTGTGTGTTGTGATCGAGAAAATGGAGAAAGCTTCTTGCCATTTTTGTTCAATGTCTCTCCTTTCTTCTTGCTTTTTCAAGAAGTTATATGTGAATGATGGAGCTGATGGGGGTTGAAGAAGAAAAAGGGGGTTTGTTTATAACAGATTTTGGGCGGGAAAGAGAGAGAGAGAGAGAGAGAGAGAGAGAGAGAGAGAGAGAGAGAGAGAGAGAATTTTTGTTGTTACTGCAAATTGGTTCTAAATTCAAAATGTGACCCGAATATTTGTGAGTTTGGGCTTTGCACTAACAGGAAGGCATTTGTTCTATTGCCTGATTGGATAGCCCACTGATATTGGACTATTTTGAGAAAATTGTTAAAAAAGTAATACGATTTTAACTTTATCAATATCCCCTTCATTTTTTCATCAATATTCTTGTACTTATAAACTATATATTTTAATATTAATATTATTGGTTAGATTCTAACTATAACTCCACAACATAGCATATTTGGAGTTGTAAATATTTTATTTAGATATGCTGATAAGTAATATTAAATATTTTAATTTTGATAATATATCTATTACACTTATTATTAGATGTTAAAATATTATTTATGAATTATATATAAGAACAAGTATCCTAAGGTAAATCTAAGAATGTTTTAGAGTGTTTTACATTAATGATCTAAAATTTTATTTTCTTAGTTTATGAATAAATAATGATAAGTAAATATTAAATAATAAAGGATTTTAAAGGATTTAATCCTTCACTATATTTCCTTATAAAACAAACAAATGATATAATTTTAAAGAATTTAATCTTTCATTTAATTCCCATGTAAAACAAATATGAGATTATACAATTTAAAGGATTGATTTTTTCAAACAATTTATACTTTATTCTAATCTTGATACTCCAAAACATACCTAAAATGATAATTCAAAATTTTATATAATTCATATGATTATAATGATGATTCAAAATATATAAGTTATGTTTTATTTAAGAAAGTATATCATATAAAAACTTTTAGACAATAAAATTTAATATCCAAATAGAAAACTCAGCTCTTCTATATGTATTCCAATTAGACTTGGCAATGTACCGTGTCGTGTACTTTCGTGTTTTCGTGTACTTCAACGTAGAATCCATATCCGACCCGTTTTGAATTCATGTACTAAATTCGAAACACATATCTGATTCAAAACGTGTCGTATATTTTTCGTGTCGTATTCGTGTACATTAAACAAAAATATAAATTTGATTTAATTAAAATTTATATATTATAAAACTATTTTTATTATGCAAATTTTTGTGAAAATAAATATTAGATATGTAAATTTACATAAAATTCTACAAAAATTTGTAAATATGTATAACTTATATAATTCTTATAGATAAATGTATAACTTAGTACAAATTAGTCGTAAAACTTTAATTTTATTATTTATATGTAATTGCTTATGTATTTTCTAAATATACAATATTATAAATAATATATAAATTCTAAATTATTTATTTATTTAATTAATTCGTGTACTTTCGTTCCGTGTCGTGTACCTATTTTGAAATCCCACACCCGACACTAATTACATCCGTGTTTTTCCGTGTTCATATACCAAATTTTTGCACCCAAACACTAAGGCTCCGTTTGGCATTGTTGTTTCAGATAACAACAACAGCTTTTTTCTGAAAAGCAGTTAAAAAAGTGTTTGGTAAAATTTAAAAACTGCTTTTGTGAAAAACACTTTTGGCTGAAAAGCTGTTTTTAGAGAAAGCAGGTCCTCCATGCTTTTGAAAAAAAACTGTTTTTCAGCTTTTGCGGGAAGCAGCTACTGGTTTCAACATCAAAACTCACCAAAAACATTATTTTTTATATTATACACCAAAACATGCACATATCAAAAATATTATCAAACAGTTATCTGATTTTCACAACAACACTTATTTTAACAGCACAACAATTTTTAACAGCAATCCCAAACAGAGCCTAAGTCATGTTTACATGTCGTATACCAAATTGCCGGCTCTAATTCCAATCAAAGTACTCCTATGTCCAAATGTACGAAAAATCACCAATTTAATACCATTAATTTGAGATATCTGATCAGCAGATCTTCCAAAAAGTTATGAAATAAATAATTTTAAACTAAATATTGTTTAAATATTAAATAAAAAATAATAAACAACTTGAGGATGATTATATGTACACTGTACCGGGTCTATTCTCACAACAAACAAAGAATTTACAAAATCTAAAAATTTAGTATGTATGAATATACGTTTCAACCTCCACCTATTCTTATCTCCTTCTATTACGTTTGTTATTTAAATTCCCATATATACCATATATAAGCTATACATGTTGTATAAGTTGTGTTATAAAATTGTTAAATTTTATTCATTCGTAGCTAACAAAGTAAACGAGATTTCATGAATTCTAACAAGTTTCTACCTCTGTTTATGCTTCTGGTCTTTGTTTCGCAATTTCCGACTCATGAAAGTAAGTTTATATACCAAAAAAATTTCTTCGTATAAAAAAAAATTTCTTCTTACCCTATTCGCATTCTAATTTATTAAATTCTACAGCTTTGTTTTCGAGTTAAATTTGGAGACGAGAAAATGAAATTGTTTATTTTAGTGTAATAATTTTAAAATTGTGTTCATCTATTTATGAGCAGGTAAGATATACTTATTTTGCTACCCGGTGGTATGCATCAGACATTTCGAAATATGTTGGTGTTGTCTACACAGTGCAAAACCACAGAATGAAGGACAGGGGGAACTACTTAGCCCATCTGTAGATGAAGGACAGGGAGAACTACATAGCCCATCTGTAAATGGGGATAGTTTACGAACATGTTACAAGTACAAATCTGCTTGTAAAGCATATTGTCATAATTAATTTGCTCTGTTAGAGTGCGTTTGATATATATAGTTCAATAATTTTCACTTCAAACCCTTACCATCTATATGTATTTATTTATTAATTTTACGTAGTGTTCTGAAAATTGACCGATTAATAGATTAATCGGTAGACGGACAAGTTTCATCTCGATTAAGCAAAAATCGAGTCAAACAATTGTTTTAAAAAATGATCAAAAATCGGGAGGGGGTGAAATAATCTATTGAGACGATAAAAATTCGATAATAATTGATCAAAGTTGAAATATATATATATATATATATAATTTAATTTTTTTTAAAAAGTTGATAAATAATAAATGGACTATTATATGGATATGAACTATCAATTTATTGACAAAATTTTTAATATACCGATTATTCTCTCAAATTAAATTACTCAACCAATTATTCTCTCAAATTGAAAAACTATTTTTTGTTCATAAAAAATATAGACTAATGATACATAAAATCAACAGTTTTTTCAATGAGTAATGTTTGAGGTACCGAATTGAGTACCGAAATTTGATATCGAATGATGTGGCGTTGACGACGTGACAATTTGAAATAATTTTATTAGTGGAAATAATGTGAATGTAGAGGATTCATTATTATTAATTGAATTATAATCAATCAGATCATGACATATGACATTTGAGATACATTTAAGTAAATAATTCGATACCTCTAATATTATTCTTTTTGTATTAAGGCATAATACAACATTACGATAACAATGCTCATTTATACCGTCTAAAACTTTTAAAATTGGAGCAGAGTCGGTAACCTATATTTTGCAATTGCATCAGCTTGTAAACATTTTTTGAAAGAAAAATATTAATTTTTTTGATCAAGTTGATTAAATTTCAAAATAGAAACTAATTACTTTTTTTTTAAAATAAACACCATATTCTCCAAGCAAATACACTAAAATTGATAGTCAATGAAATAATACATTTTCGATAGAGATTTTTTTTTTTTGAGTAATGCTAGAAATATCGAATTAAATACAAAATTTCTATACAAAATAATGTGGAGTTAATGATATATCAACTTGCAATATTTTAATTGGTGAGATATATATGAATGCAGGAGGTCAGTTTGAACGGAATAAGTAATATTTAGGAAGAATTTTAAATTATTTATACAATCCTGAGGTATCTAATCAATTTTTTTTATAAAAATCATGAATATGTGATATTACTCTGGCACTGATTCATTTTTTATAAAATTTGGATTGCAGATTACAATCCAGGATCTATCATCCAAGTAAATGCACTTATGATACATTCAGAAATTTAATATCTATATTAACAGAAAAAGGAAGAAGAAGATCAACCAGCTTTATTTTTTATATTAACAAAATTAACTTATTGATAGTCTACACAATGATTATATATCTATACATTACATTCTAATTGAATCAACACTCTGTAACAAACACTAACTGAAATGTCCAGCTGGATATTGAACTAATATCTTGATTTTGATCTAAATGCCAGCTGGATATTATACATTGACATCCCCCCTCAAGAGTGAGGGTGAAAGAGATTGCAAACACCAATCTTGGACAAAAGATACTGTAAAGAAGATGAAAACAAAGACTTGGTAAAAAGATCAGCAGGTTGATGAGCAGAACTAAGATGATCAGTTTGAATGATGCCATGAACCAGTTTTGAACGAACAATATGATAACCAATATGTTTTGTCCGTGTTCATGAAACACAGGATTAACAACAATGCAAATAGCAGACTTATTGTCACAAAAAAGTCTAACAAGAGTAAGAGAAGGACAACCAAGTTCCTTGTATAAATTCGGTAACCACTGAATTTCACAGCAAATGTCAGCCATAACCCGGTATTCAGCCTCAGCCGAGGAACGAGAGACAATAGGTTACTTTTTTGAGCGCCAAAAAAACAGAGATGAGCCAAAGGTAACACAGTACCCATTTAAAGACTGTCTAGTAGAGGGACATGCACCCCAATCTGCGTCAGAGTAAGCAGTAAGTTTGAAGGGACTGGTGGGCGAAAGTAAAATGCCCTGGCCAACTGTGCCTTTCAGATAACGAACTACCTTGTAAGCAGCATCCATATGACAGTTTCTAGGAGTATAAAGAAACTAAGAGAGAACATGTACCGGGTAAGAAATATCAGATCGAGTTATAGTTAAGTATACAAGTCGACCAACTAGGTGACGATAAGGAGAAACATTGGCAATAAATGACGAATCTTCATTTGAAAGAAGAGTATGATGTTGCTCCATAGGAATAAGAGCAGTCTTGGCATCAGTAAAACCAACATCAACAATAATATCCAATGTATATTTACGTTGGTTAAGATAAATTCCCTGAGAAGAATGAGCAGCCTCAATACCAAGAAAAAAATTCAAGTCACCCAGATCTTTAATCTTAAAATGAGCTGCTAAATGTTGCTTAACAGAAGTAATATGGACATTGTCATTTCCAGTTATAAGTATATCGTCAACATAAACAAGAATAGCAACAATAGATATTGACTAATGTAACACAAACAGGTTGTGATCAGTATGAGCTTGCTGAAAACCAAACTGAATAAGAACTTCACAGAATTTGAGAAACCATTCCCGGGGGGCTTGTTTTAAGCCATACAAAGACTAAATCAGCTTGCAAACAAGAGGGACGTCAGTAACAAAGACATAAGAAGGAATAACATACCCAAGTGGTAATGATATATAAACTTCCTCATGAAGAGTGCCATGAAGAAAAGCGTTAGTGACATCCATTTGAGTTACAAACCTACCATTCAGATACATTCAGAAATTGTATATCTATATTAACAGAAAAAGGAAGAAGAATATCAACAAGCTTTATTATTTACATTCACAAAATTACCTTACTAATAGTTTACACAATGATTATATATCTATACATTCTAACTGAATTAACACTCTATAACAAACACTAACTGAAATGTCCAGCTGGATATTGAACTAATATCTTGATTTTGATCGAAATGCCAGCTGGATATTATACATTGACAACTTATTCAAAATTGCACAAAGTGCAGTGAACATTATACACCTGAATCGGAAATACACAAGTTTCCTCACCCTGAAGAAACAAACACACATGAATTCATGGCCGTCAACAAGATTTTACCTCTTTTTCTACTCTTGGTTTTTGTCTCCCAGCTTCCGACTCATGAAAGTAAGCTACTCATCTGTTTTAATCTGTTAATTTATGACTCTGTTCTGTGTATTCTGAACAAACATGTAAATCATATTGATAATGATACCCAATGATACACAGCTACCCTTCTACGTTTTGGTGGTGTTGTTTACCCTATTCTACGCGGCAACAACAGCTGCCGGAAAGATGCTTAGCACAACAGCCACTGCTCTGTGTGTTATCTTACGAAAGCTTAATATTTATCAAAATGTCAATAAACCATATTTATTTGATTTTTTTTTACAAATTTGGATTATTTTCTCGTTTATTTAATCTTATTTAGCGTTATAATTAATTGATAGAAGTTTTTATCTCAATTAGCTGCACAAATAAATTGATTAGATATTTCCAGTGGATAATTTTTTCTATTATAATTGCAAGAACCTAAATGATTGAAGTACAAAATTAAATTATTATTTTTACATAATATATCCAAATGTAATCTCAATTATACATCAAATTCAGTAGAGATGCGACTTAAGTTAATTTTCATTCATTTTGTGTAATAAATCTTTTGTCTATTTAATAAAAGAAAGAGTAAAGTGCACTTTGTGTACTTGTACTTTGACCGAGACACCATTTGAAATACTACACTTTTAAATAATTTCACTTTGCAGTACTGTACGTACAAAATCGTCACAATTTGTGTATCGTCGTCTATTTTAGTCTATTTTAGTTAACTCTGTTAGGGCATTTTTGTCAAATTCTTAAATGAACAATAAAAACCGACCAATTAACCATTAAACCACCCATTTGTTTCATCTTCTTCCCGAATTTGATTTAATCTTTGTTATATATATATATATATATATATATATATATATATATACACACACACACACACACAAAACATACATACACATGTTTCATATTCTTCCCTAAATTGAATTAATTTATATTTTTTATTTAAATTCAATGACACTTCATCTTTTTTTTCATGTTCTTCATGTTAATTTCGAATTTGTGTTGATAGCAAAGTGAGAGATCGAGATAAAAGAGAAATGAAACAAAAAAAATTAAATTGGGTTTGATAAAACCCTCAATTTACATATAAAATATTTAACACAATTCATATAAATGCAATATTATGCATGTTTAGTGAAAAAACACGGTTACCCTTTTAAAATCTTTTGCTTTTTAACGGAGTTAACCATAATTTCACGGTGATACACATAATGTGACGAGTTTTAAAATTCAATATTGCAAGTGGAATAATTTGAAAAGTAATATTGCAAATGATGTCCGGATCAAAGTACATGTACACAAAATACACTTTACTCTAAAAGAAATCAAGGGTCCGTAGTCCTTACTCACACCAAGTTTTAATGTGAATAAAAAAAATTAAAAGTTCCAAAAAAAAGATGACCTGACTATTCATATTTGCAACATGAATGTTTCTCTCATACACAAAAATGCAATTTATTTCCAAAATTAATAACGGCATCAACCAAATTTAATAAAATATAATAAAATACAAACATGTATATTTTAAGTGCACGATTTTTAAAAAAAAATATATTATGAGTAATGAATTGATTAAAGCGTGGGTACATCAGCGCACTTTTTTCTTAAAATTAATATTACAAAATTTCCCGCTCACTAGTTTTCCTGCTAAACAACGGGTCTAAAGTTGCATGTTACATTTGCGGTTTCCTGTCGAGCAAGCCAATGTAAGTAGACACTAAAATCTCGATAAATTAATACTAGATAAATTAATAAAAAATTTTGTTCTCAATATAATAGAGTTAGTCTATAGTTACTTTGATAAATTAATAATTTCGATAAATTAATAAAATTTACCAGTTGTGAAACTATTAATTTATTAAGATTTTACAGTAGGTATGTACTATATAATTCAATGATAAAACAGGTCTAATTTTAAGTTACTTAAATCAGTTCGACTTTGTTCATGATAATTATGCATGTAAAATACAAATTAAATCTGTTCACTAAATTTACTAGAAACTGCTCTAGTTTTAATTCTAATTCATTGTATTATTCCAATACAAAGATTACTACCTATTTCAAATGTGGTGATATTGATTCTGCAGTCCAACTGTTTGATAAAATATCCCACAAGAATCTTGTCACTTGGAATTGTATGATTTCTGGGTATGTTAAGAATGGGAAAGTTCTTGATGCTCGTAAGGTGTTTGATACAATGCCTGTAAGAAATGTTGTTTCGTGGACTGCTATGTTAACTGGGTATGTGAGGTGTGGGGATTTAGATGAGGCGCGTCGTTTTTTTGATGCCATTAGTAGCAAGAATATTGTGTGTTGGAATGCGATGTTGTCGGGGTATGTAAGTAGTGGGAGAATGAGAGAAGCTAGGGAGTTGTTTGATGTAATGCCGGTGAAGAATTGTGTAACGTGGGCTACTATGATTGAAGGGTGGTTTTGCAAAGGGGTTGTGAGTGAGGCTGAGGATTTGTTTGGTCGTGCTCCGGATAAAAGTGTTTTGGTGTTTAATGCTATGTTGTCTGGTTATGCTGAAAGAGGGGATGTTGGTGCTGCGTACAAGTTATTTACTGGGATGTGTAAACGCGATGTAGCGTCTTGGACGAGTGTGATAAAATGTTGCCTGAAAAATGGGGAGTTGGGGAGAGCGCGGGGATTGTTTAATGAGATGCCTAAAAAGGATGTCGTGGTTTGGACAGTTATGATAAGGGGTTATTTGGATAATAATCTCATTGAAGAGGCTCGTAAGTTATTTGACGACATGCCTCATCGAGATGTTGTTACGTGGAACTGTATGATCAGTGGTTATGTACAGAATGGCATGTTGAGAGATGCTCTTGAGTTGTTCAGGGACATGCCAGAGCGAAATATAGTTTCATGGAATTCTATACTGCAAGGTTATGTTCAAGAAAAAGATATGGTTCAGGCCCGCAGTTTTTTTGAGGAGATGCCACAAAAAGATAGAACTTCGTGGAATACGATGATTTCTGGAGATCAAAATGAGGGAGCTTTGGTTCTGTATGTCCTGATGTTGCAAACTGGACTTCAACCTGATCAAGGGACACTATCCAGTATAATGTCAGCCTGTGGTACACTTGCTGTACATGGTTTTGGAAGAGCAGTGCACGCTTCTGTGGTTAAGATTGGATATGAAACCGATGCTATGGTAACAAGTACAATAATATCGATGTATTCGAAATGCGGTCTTCTCAATGACAGTGTTTCAATGTTTGAGAGAATGGTAAATAGGGATACAGTAACCTGGAATGCAATTATTGTGGCACACGCATATGCTGGCTCAGCTATTGAAGCCCTAAATCTCTTTCGTCGTATGATTCAGTATGGATTTAGACCAGATAATGTGACATTTCTTGGTCTTCTGGTTGCTTGTTCTCATTCAGGTATGGTTGATGAGGGCTTGAATTACTTTATGTCAATGGAGAGAGACTGGAATCTGATCCCAAGGGCAGAACATTTTGCTTGCATGATTGATCTTCTTGGAAGATCAGGATATCTGTTTGAAGCCTATGAACTAGTAAAACAATTACCTGTAGATCTCCCAACACACACCTGGGAAATATTACTAAGTTCCTGTAGAGTTCACAACAATTATGAACTAGCTGAACGTGTAATGCAGAATCTTTCTTGTATCAAACGTCCAAATACAGGAACAGGTGTACTTTTGTCCAATATATATGCTGCAAGAGGGATGTGGAATGATACAGAAATTATCAGAACATCATTGGAACATAATGGATTTAAGAAAGAATTAGCCTGTAGTTGGATCGAAATGAAAGGTCAGATTTATTGTTTTGTGTACAGGGACAAGTCTCATCCGCAAGCGGAGTACATAAAGAAGGAGTTGGAATCTCTCTCTGTAGTCATGAAGGAGCCTGGCCTAAGAATTCACTGAGGAATGCTGAAATTATGTGTGTTTTATTTTCATAAAATACCTATAATCTAAGATTACGTGGAAGTTAACAAGTAGCACTTAAGCCAGTAGACAATCGGGACTCAATTTAATTTGAACATTTGAAGTGAAATTCCGTGGAATTTTTTAAAATTAACTCTGCAAGTAGCAAGACTTGGCATTCTTGGAGAACTTGTTTTTCACTAATTGATTCTTGGAGAAAGTTGAACTATGATACGTGCAACAGTGCAGCATAAGAAGTAGCCTGAAAGCTTCTAAAGGAACACAAGATTGTGTTGATTTTTTGGGATTTCGACATCTGAAAGTAAAATGGCTTTGATGACTAACTTCTTTCAAATTTCTGAAAGCGGCATGAAGATTGTTCTTGCGGCTTGCTGCATGACTTAAGTTCAAAAAGTTTTGCATAAGCAGGTTGGTCTGTTGGTGAAGTTATGTATGGCCACACTGCCGCATAATGAAGTTCCCAATGCCTATGGAGAGCAAAGGTATGCAAGGAGCAATTTACATACTTTTCAACTTGCATATTTGAATGTTCATTAAGTTACATTATCAGATGCCAGTTTAAGAGTTTCTTGACATCTGTACTGTACATGGACTACTCCAGTCTCCAGTCAAATAGTCAATATGTTGGTTTGGTTGTCTGCAAGGCTTGGCCTGGATGGTATCCCTTGTCCTTAGTTACCAAAGGTCGAGGGTTTGAGCCTCAATGGAGGCACATGTGTGTGTGAGTATTTAAATATATTTTTATTATCCTTACCCAGAAAAAACAGTAGGTCTAGTTGGATGCTTGTAGCATATGAAGTGTTAAGTAACCCGCTCATCTAAAAGAAGGCCACAACTGGATCTGATATTATATTCTAACACTCCTCACTCGAAAGCCAATTTTTGGGTCGAAGAGTGGATCACGAGGGCCTTTCTTTGGGGAATTCATTTGCCTTGGTGTCCATAATAAATTATGAGAATATTGGGGTGGCAGGGTGTCGAATCGAGAATATTGGTTGTGTGTGTGTGTGTGTGAGAGAGAGAGAGAGAGAGAGAGAGAGAGAGAGAGATTTAGTTGGGTATAATTGACTCTTGCACTCAAAATGGATAATGTATTTGGAATATAATTACTGTTTTGTTACCCTTAAGAAGCCCTTCTTATTGTTAATTAGCCTTTTGTTACCCTTAAGAAGCCCTTCTTATTGGCTAATTACCCTTTATTAATCAAAGAAACATATATTACCTACACACGGAGTGATATCTGAGGTAGAGTACAAAGTGAAGTGAGGCCTTGTATTGATATAAGAGGTGTACCCATTTTTGTTTTGAACATGTATCAGGTGATTCAGGTCATATTAAGTACTTTATAGCTTTAATTTAATTCTAATAAATTTACTAAACACTGTTTTTATACAAAGGTTTATTCTATTGAAAATATAAAGATTGTCCCGATCTGTGTTACACAATTCGGGTCGAGCCATGGAATCATGAATTGGATCGCTCATCTTGGATTAAGAGTCAATCTCTTTCTAATTCGCTGCAGAACATGATCTATGTTGACCAACTCCACCGACCCAATTTTTTTTAAGGAAATGGAAGAGAAGAAGAAGACTAAGAAAGAAGGACAAAGCCTTAAAGTCAGAGATCTAATGCTAGCATATCAAGAGCAAATATCTAATTTATTACTATGTGTTATATCGAGATTCAATTGACAGAATCAAAGATGAGGGTTCAAGTGCCAAACAAAGTCAAATGTAAGCTTAAATATGCAAAAATAAGGCTTCGATAGCTAATTTTTTATAGTTTAATAGAATATTGTGTCGTTAAGAAATCAAAGATAGTAGGAAGAAATTATTGATAAGGGACTGCAAAGTCAGCTTACAGTCCTACAAGTTTAGAACGTGTGAATGTCTGTCATTCCTTTTCGTGATATCTTTTGTTTCAGCCATATTGTCTTACATGTAATTTGCTCTTTCCTTCATTGACTGTATTGACGTTTAATATTCCTTTAGGAAAAGTTTTTAAGTGGCTTGTGCCTGAATTTACAAGCCATGCACCTGATATATTGCAAGTCACAAGTTGGTGCACGTCGCAATAAAGATGCTTCACCTCAAGTCATGCGCGACGGCTTGGCCTAGTGCAGTCGGTGCAACTGCACAACGCCCAGTAAATCTTACTACATCCAGGGCCCAGCTTTTATTTGATAGTATGTATTAAATACTGTTAAAAGTATTCTTTTTTTACTAAAAGTCTGTAGGCATTAGCAGTCAACCCACGACCAAAGTGCCTAATTATTTTTTCTTACTCGAGCTAATCCTTTATTTTTTGGATAAATAATACTTCTACCTTTTATTTTCTCTTGTAAAGAAGGCTCGATTCTTTTCTCGCACCGGGCCTACAAATCCTCGGGATGACGCCTCAAATGAGTCAAGATGCTGAAGTCAGTAACATGGGCCTAGCAGCTGGGAACATGTCTCCTTCACAACTAAGGTTAGACCTACAAATTTTAATGTCCTTTGAGTTTCCAGTGTACATTATTTACGTTACAATATTGTCATTGTAGCATCTACATGGTGTATTCTTCTGAAGCGTCGAAGTATTAAGTAATTTATATATCATTCGATTTGCTGCTTCTTAAGTAATGACAAATACTAAAAAGCCCGACTTCCTTGCCTCCTGTACATTGTCAGGTGTGTGATTGCAAGATGAAGTAGGTTGACATTTTGAACAAATTATCCAACAATGGAATATTTCAAGGAACATGTTAGGCAATCCAGGACCTTGGGGACTAATAATATACTGGATAATTCTGAGCAGACTCCAGTTTAGATAGAGGACATTCTTACATTAACAAATTTCTGTTAAAGCAACTAACACGTTAAGTAAGTCCTTGTGAGCTGTTCTAAACAAACTAGGCCTCTATATGAGATACTGATAGGGGACAAGTTTGTACAACCAAGTTATATATATATCCAGCTCCTCACTCAACTAACTGTTTGTATACTTGCAGCTGTATGCATACTCTATTCTTAAATCTGATGTTTTAATGTGTTATATTGAAATAAAATGGTTCTTAGGAAATGCTTGTTTGCAAATTGCAAGTAAAGATTACCTTATTATATGTTCACATTAAATCTAAGCTACAGTTTACAACATCCTCAATTCTTTGACTTGTTATCATAACAGAAGAAAATTCATTGTACATTAGCTATTTCATGCATTTCTCTACAGAATGATCTGATATCTGTTTTGTCTGAGATCAATTATTCTTAGTATATGGAGATAGATGCATAACAGAACTACATGTATTCTCAATGTTTTACTTCATAAAATCTATACAAATTATCTCAGTGATAAAGCGTTGGTCTTTTTCACAGTTTGGTTCTTTTGATTAATTTCAGGGCAATTATGGTTGTGGACTGTGGAGTATGAACTAATCATACATTCATATTTAATCAAGAAAGCCATTTTTTTCATTAAGGTGTTTCCTACACGGTGAACCTTATATCTACAAAGTAGTTGCTTTGGGTTCAACTTTTTATATCTTTTCCTTGCACACATTAGTAGTAAGTAGTGGTTGCAGGTTTATCTCTCTCATTGGCATGTTTTTACACATGCGGACTCACCTACGCTCTGAATCTGATTTATATTCTAAATGTTTCTGTTGAAGTCCAACTATTCGGTTTTGGAAGTCCTTTGCCCAAGTTGCCGCAGTTTGTTGAGGCCAAATTGAGGCTTAACCTGATTAAACTCTTCAAGCGTCTGTCCTATAAGTATTATGTACTAGTACAATTCCCTTTGGTTGCTTCCGTCAATAAAAATTATGCAACAGAATGTCCCTCAATCGCCTTTATACCTTGTTTGTTTTACCAACTTCATAATTTTTTAGCGAACTTGCATTATTAAGTTGAGTTAAATGCATTTTGTGTACCTCAAGTATGCACAATCTGCAATTTGTGTATCTATAGTATCAATTGTGCATTTTGTGTACCTGAACTATATAAAAATCATCAATTCGTGTAGCTAAACTTTATATGTGCACTTTGTGTATCTCAACTTTGCATGTATATACAAAAAATTATTTTTGTGAATAATTTTTTAGAAAGTTATTATTCAAAAAATAAATATATTATATTAACATATAAAGTATGATTAAAAAAATTAAGGATAAATACTATAAAATTCTTTATTTAATTTAATTGTAACTAAATTTAAAACATTATTTAATATAATTACACAATATAATAATAAAATTTCGTAAAAATTGTGTATATAAATTTTTTGAATGTATTTAAAAAGTCAAAATAGTAATATTATTAGTTAATATTATTTACTTCTATTATATCAAGTTATGTTATATTTTTACCTCATATTATTTTTTAGTATTTATTTTTTGATATTCCATTAATATACATATAATTAAATATATAGAAAAAATGTGTTATCAATTATATTAACAAACTTCAAGTACACAAATTGCTCAATTTTAATAGTTAAGATACACAAAATGCATCATTTGAATAAATAAACAACGAAATTACACGCATTGTTTGTTTTTGCATACTTCAAGTACACAAATTGCACAATTGATAATTTAGGTACACAAAATACAGAAGTTGTATAATTTAGGTACACAAAATGCTATTTAATCTATTAAGTTATATCTATGTTTGTTCACCATCATGTAATTACAAGTTACATTGTTAATTTCGGTAAGTTGGATTATTTAAGGTTAATGTAGAGTATCTAGCTTGTGGTGATCATGATGGGGTTTGTTAAATAAGTTCGGGTGTTTTACCTATAACTACACAAATTTGGAAACTTGAATTTTAAATTTTCCGTTCAACTTGAAACTTATGAAACCATACAGTGACTTGTTTGGGTTCTAAACAAGTTGTAGTATATAAGTTACGTCGAAATAAACGAGGTCTTAATGTTTTTTTAGACGTGTTAATTAACCTAATCAGTTGGTGTGCGTGAGAGATTAAGCAACCAAATTGGTTGTTTTATAGAACCTTGGGTTGTTGGTTGTTTTATAGAACCTTGGGTTGTTGGCTGTTGGGAAACATGTCTTGCATTGCCCAACCTCCAGAAGTGAAACCAACACAAAGAATACCTGAGAATGAGAGAGAGAGATGGAAGTTGAACAAACAAGAATCCTTTACTTGACGTTTTTTAAGTTGTTATTTTCCTATATCTATCTAGTTGTCACATTAATTTCTAATATAATATTAAAAAATGTATTTTCCTAAGGTTTGAATGATATTTAGTGAAGTTTGTAATATTATTTTATATTCTAATTTTTACTTTTGATGGAATTAATGGTATCATTCGTTTTTCTAGATTTTATTTAAAAATTTATTTTATCATATCGTAAGCTGATCCGATGACCTTGTTATCATACCTACAAATAATTTCTGTTTGAAATGAAGGAAAGGAAATATTTCTGTTGTTGTGACATAACATACGTAGACAAACCGAGGCACCAATTTGTCATGATTTAATAGTTTCTGTTCCTCTCAAAAATATAATTTTATTTTTATACATTAAAGTTGGTGCCTCAAATCTCACGGACATCAGCAGCTGTACATACATTTTTACCTTATTCTTTTGGTTACTACTGTGGATGTACAGCTTGTACTCTAGACAAACACAGAATTTGGACCATATAAACTCTTACAATTAATTTAACTAAACCACTCAACACTTTAATATGTTGTAAAATTTCCAGATGTATGAATAAGTGGCTAGCTGCTTCTGTTCCTACTTCCTAATACCAGAACCTTCATTTATAGAATATCCATAAATTTGTCCAAAAAACTTTCTCATACAAATCGGAAGCCTAAAATCCGGTAGGAAAGAAGTAGCCAAGTTTTGTGCACCATGTACGACTTTAAGCAGACAAGATCATCGTAGAGAGATATGAGATATATATATATATGAGTTCATGGCAACTTGGCAAGGACAATCCCATCCCATAAGACACTGTCAAAGTATTAGAAGTGGTCACCATTCTATAACCAAAAACATATCTGCTAGGTACTTTATAGCCACACTTTAATACAGAAAATCCCTATTGGTGAAAAAGGAAAGAATCACGAAAGAGAAGGGGGGCTACATCTTTTCTTTTGTTTTTGAGGTACATAAATATAAACAAACAAAAAGGTAGTGCTCAGAACTTCAGAAAATTGGGTTAAAAACATGTGAGACTAGAGTAACATATGTACTTAAATATAGGTTTTAGCCAGAAATCGTTTTAGAAAAAAAATAAATAAATTGCAGAGTAGTACTGTACTACAGCTTTGAAGTGTTTGCAAGTGAAACATCTGCCATTCACTTTTTCAAATGGCAGTTTTGCCTACACAAATGATGTTCTAGTCTGTGACCTCTGTCCTCTTGGCCTGATGTTGATTGCAATTTACACTCACTTGTCCACTGGGTTTCAAAATCATTGTATTAATATAACTCAACAATATATATCCTACTTAGGCATTTTTTGTGATATATGTGTGCTCCGGTGCAAACTATTTTAGCCTCTAAGCGAGCTACAAGTTGTCCGTTGCTATAAATTACTACTTAGATTACACTACAAATTGTCGTCGTCTCCGTACCTACAAATCATCTGTTCCAATAATACAATCACCGGTTTGTTAGCCAACTTGACATTCAAATCATAACTCTCTCTGAAGTCTGTATGTAGATTGTTTATTTCTTTTAAGAGGATATGGACTATTTAGGAAACAGAACAGATTGGGGAGCAAGAAACAATGGAATGATGAGGGTCCAAAATAGTGGGACAATGAAATCAAGCTGCAGCAAATTACCTGCACAAAAAATACTCAAGATTTTTAGTTGTGGTCCCCTCAGATAGGAATCTCAGTAACAAACTTCCCCTTTGTGCCACAAAAATAAAATCACACCCTGCTATAATATCCTCAGACCTCAGCTTTCAGACCCCCCCCCCACTTACCCTACCCCCCCCCCCCCCCCTCCCCCCCCCCCTCCCTCCCTTTATATCCATTCTTTCTCACTTGTTTTTGAAAGGGAAGTTGTTCAATCTTTTTCAAGACTTTCAACATAAAAACCAGCAGATATATCCTATAAAATACCAGGAGGTCAGTTTTCAATCATTCTGCTTTAAATGCTGAAACCCCATTATATGTATTACATTTTTTGTCTCTATACTCATCTATCATATACTGTTTCTTGATCATCTTACAAAGTACTAACTCCTTTTTACCATTTTTGTTTCTTGTTTTTTAACTGCTGCAGATACAAAAAACAAACATGATTTTGAACTCAGACCACAATAATGAATGCTTTGATGCAACTTCTATTCAAGATCAAACACTTGGTCAACAAATTGTTGTCCCAAATTTTAGTCCTTCTATAACATACACCCAACAAGATGCCTTAGGATTTGAGTACCAAAACCAAATGGGCTTGGAGATTGATAACCAAATGATTCAAGAAAATGGTCTTGCTAACTGGGATATTAATCAAGATTTGAACTTTACGCAACAACCTCAAATGGTTAATACTTTTAGTACTCAAAACCAAAGTTTTGTTAACTCTGATTCTTACTTTTTCACACAAACTCCATGCACTCAGACAAATGACATGCTTAACTTTTCGTCGATTTCCTTCACAAATCCTAACCAGAAGTTTGTTTTTTCCGGGGATGTTGGTAATGTGTCTGGATCCAACATTTTGTTTGACCCAATGAGTCATTTGAATCTTCCTCCTCAGACTCCTTTGTTTAGGGAACTGTTTCATCAGTCTTTTCCGGGAGCCAAGAGTGATGGAAATGGAGAGTTTGATAATGGGGTTTTCGACTTTGGTGGCGAAATGAAATTTTCAGCTAAAGGAAGGGAAGCTAAGACTACCAAACATTTGGGGACTGAGAGGCAAAGAAGGGTTGATTTGGGTGGCAAGTACACTATTTTGAAGGAGTTGATTCCCAGTCCCACCAAGGTATGGCTCTGTGTGTGTAATGATATTTTACCAGCTTTACTTATCCTTCGCATTTGATAAACATTATGGTCTTTTAATAATCTGAAAATTATAATATAAATACTTTGTTTGCGATTATGTGTTTATGGACTTTTCGGATTGAATGTTCTTAGTTTCTTACACTTCATATTTGTTAATACTATAGTTCTATGTTTCTGAATATCTGTACATTATATTTCTATTCTTGTGATTTTCATGTCTATGGTTCATTATTGGTTTGTGTTTGTGTGTAAGAAAGATGACTAGCTATACTTATAAGTTGCATTTGTTAAACATTATGGTTCTTTGTTTCTGATTCATGTTTAGGCCTTTCTGATTAAACGTAGGTAAAATTTTCATTCTGTTAATTAGTGCAGTAGTTATGTGTTTCCGAAATTCTGCACATTAATTTGTTTTGTCTATGGATTTTTTTAATTGGTGGTAAATATAATGTGCAACACAAGGGTGATAGAGCTTCAATTGTGGCTGATGGAATTAATTACATAAAAGAACTTCAAAGAACAGTGAATGAGCTAAAGGTTATGGTGGAGAAAAAGAGGTACCATAGGGACAGATTGAGAAGGCTTAAGATTGAAGACGAATCTGGGCTGGAAGTGGAGAGTGGCAAGCCTAATGGTGAAATGGGCCAGGCTTATAATGGGCCATCACTTAGGAGTTCATGGCTTCAGAGGAAATCCAAGAACATTGAAGTTGATGTTAGGATCATTGATGATGAAGTTACTATCAAACTGGTTCAACAAAAGAGGATTAACAGTTTGTTGGTTGTGTCGAAAGTTCTTGATGAGCTTCAGTTGGATCTTCAACATGTTGCTGGTGGCCTAATTGGTGATTTTTACAGTTTTCTGCTCAATTCGAAGGTAGTCAATAACGTCTTATGTATCTAATTACTTTTCTTAATTTTCTTTTTACATGGATGATCATGGGTTTTCTGCTCCACCCCACAATTTATTTTCAGATATGTGAAGGTTCCTCGGCATATGCAAGTGCAATAGCTAACAAGCTCATTGATGTTGTGGATAGGCAGTATGCAGCCTCTCAAACAAGTAGCAGTTACTAGATAGGTAAGAGTTTGTAACTTTGTATCATTACATGATCCTTAGTGTGCTCCCTTGATTACTTGCCAAATGCTAATTACTTACTGATTATGCCATGTTATGCTATATAACTGTTTTTCTTATAAAGTAATGCCTAAATTTAAATTTAAATTTGGCCTTGGTAGCACTTCTTCATATCAAATATGTTATTGCAGACTAAATGATCCTGATTGTATATGAATGTAACTGATGACTTCATAATTTATGTTATGATAGTTACCTTGAGTTTATCGCTTCGACCTTAAAGTATATACTGTATTTGTTATTACTATCAATCTGGAAGGAAGATTATTGTTTAGCTAATCTTTTGTTGATTTAATGCAGGATACAAATGAAGGCTCTGTTATGGTGATTAATGCTCATTTAGCTGCTGACAGGGAGTTAACAAAGTGAATTGAAGTGTTAACCATTTTCTTTCTTAGGCATGATGATGAGATTAGATTGTTATGTTGTTTTAATCTGGATAACCATTTAGATTGTTATGTTGTTTCTTTCTTGGTCTAGTTACTTGAAATTGTAATCTTCAACTACATTTTAAACCCTATACTCATGAACCAATGTTTACAACAATTGCTTTGATCATAAATGTTTAGGTTGCCCAGTTACATAATAAATTTTATGACTCCCAATTTTTAGGAATTTTTTTAATCTTGCATGATATATGTGCTGACATATAATTATACACAGACAAATTACTCATACAACAAACATACCCTGTAACAACAAGTTTTGCTACTCACAAACACGTAGTGTTTCAAGATTATAAATTTTAATCTCTTGTTACCTTACCAAAATAAGACTATTTTTATATGGAATAAAATCAGTAATGACTAGTACTAATCTCAAATGAGTTTTCGATGCCCCGTTTGTCTATAGCCGATGCACGGTTACTTAAATTTTATTTATAATTATATTTTTATTACCATGCAACACACAATTGTTTTTTTAATATTTATAATTATATTTATTTATGAATATTTTAATATTTAAAAGTTATTAGTTTACATGATTCAATTATTGTTAAAAAAGATTTAGCCAACAAAATTATAGTTAAAAATTTGATATTTATTATATTTTACACGCTCAATTTAATATTTGTTTATATTGAGTTATAAAAGTTAAATTTGACCAATTTTATAGTCCACATGAAATTCACAAAATAATCTTTAATTTAGTTATGGTTTAATAGTTCTTTTTCAATTAAAAACTATTCTAAAACTAAAAAGAGAATAAAGTGACGAAATTTAATGTTGAGAATTTTATTCGATTTAGGAAATCTACTTATATGTAGTTTAGATGATTAGAATACCCTTTATTAATCAAATACAATTTTTAATGTTAAATCTGATGGTTTTCACCTATCTATTTAACATTAAACGATTTTTATTATTTTGGTATTACATGAGTTTCCTTATTTAATTACAACTATTTTTATGTTTTGACTTTTTAGAAAATTCAATCCTGATATAATATCTTTTAACTTATATCATTTTTTGATAATAACTTATTTTTGTATGATATAATCTTGATCATATATTTTTAAAAGTATTGGATCTAACGGTTGAGAATGTTTTGACGGTCTTTAGGACCAAACTACCATGATAACATCATTAATTTTTCTTAATATTTATAATATTTATAATATTTATAATTTTTAATTTTTTTAAATATTTATTGCTAAAATATAATATACTCTTTTTTTAATATGTTAAAGATGTGGGAACTTTAAACTTTTGAGAAAATAAATTATCAATTAAAATATATTTTTTTGTAATAGTTTTTCTTTTAAAGTAGTACACCGTGATGATCAAAATTCTGTATAAAATTCATTTTTTATAGTATATCCTGTAAATATTTATGTTATTATATTAAAGACTAAATAATGAAAGCTTGAGTTTGGTGGCTTTGTTTGATCACTCAATCCATAATCGCCGGATATTTCAAATTAAATTGTTAAAAAACGTTAGATATAACAATAAAATTATCATGTAGAATGATCTAAGGTTTGAATCTACCAACAACAAATTAAAATTTATAGATTTTTTTGCAAAATATAAATTTTTTCATTTTTTTTCTTGCAGACATAGGTTATTTGATACTCTCTCCATCTCACTCATTTCTATACAGTTTTTTCTCACTGCTTGGCACACATTTTAAGATGTATATAAAGTATACTTGTATAACTTATATTTAAATTATTTTTCTCTGAATAAAAATTTAAACGTTAAATTTTAATTCAGAAGAAAAAAATTTGAAAATGATTTATGAAAGTATACTTAATAAGAGCCTTAAAATGCGTGTCGAGCCCCCATCTCCCAATGTATACAATTGGGTGGTATGGAGGGAGTAATATTTTTTGTAAAGTACGATTTTTCAGAAAAGTACTATACTAATTGATTAACAAACTTTTAAAGTTTCGAATTTAATAATTTATAATGTATATAGGTTAAAAAAGTTTGGTCTCTTCTATAGCTGAGTCTAAAATTTCAAAATACAGTTTTTTTTTAATATGAATATAGTCCTTGAAAGGCATATGTCCAGGCCTATTTGTAAACACCGAGGATTCTACTCAACTTTAATTAAGATGTAATAAGTAAATAATAAAAATCAATTGTCACAGGAATCTCAGAAGGTTATATCTGTCAAAGAATGAAGATTAAAGTCATCTACAGACTTGAAGTGATGCTACATTGAAAGAAGCTCAATTTATTGATCAAGCCTCAATGAAGTATTCAAGCTCAGTGGATTTATTAAAGTGACAGAGATTTCAAGTGGTGACAGAAAAAGATACTGATTACGGAGTTCTTGAATGAGAAGGTAGTGAATCACTGCTTAAAGTCAAACAGATAAAGAACAGACATTGTCGTTAGTCACTCATGAACCAGACAGTGCATCGAGTGTCAACGTACTATTTCGTTTGTTATTTATCTAAGTTTTAAGTGATTCTGGAATTAATTGAGAAGTCAACTAATTCTATTTATTCTCTTATAAATAATTAATATTATTAAGTATATTATTTATTAAATTAATTCTGCAAAGAATTAATTTAATACATAATTTATTTAGTTAATTATTTAAATTAGAATATAAATGAACTAGGAAGACTTAGGTTTGAACTAGGAAGACTTAGAAAAATGAACTAGGAAGACTCACAAGTGAGTCTTCCCGAAAGTCTTCCTAGGCCATTCCCTTGTCTTCCCGAATGTCTTCTTAATACAATAGCTTGTCTTCCCGATTGTCTTCCAAGGCAAAAAGAATTGTTTTCTAGCAAGTCTTCCAAATGTAATCTGCTAGTGGTTTGGCGCGTGAAGACAAGAACAAGTGGATTGTATAAAAGAATAGAAGCAGTTGACATTACTCGGGTGTATCATTCAATACAGAAGAAAAAGACAGAGACAAAACATTACATTCTTGCTCTTTACTTCTTCAACTGTCAAGCTCAAAATTTCTGCAGGATATTAATTCTTGATTGTTCTTAACATTTAATCCATAAGAATGGTATCTCTTGTACTGCTTTAGCTTTCTAGCGGATCATAATCCCTAGATTTTATATCGAACTACTTTTTAGTATTCGATCCTTTTTATTACAAAAATAAATAAATTCATGTCGAATTTATTCTAGATTTGTTTTATTAAGTTCTTTGTAATCAGTGATCAAAATTGTAACACCTCTCAAGTTTAATAGAGTTTCTATTTAACTTGAATATTGTTTCAGTTTTTATTCCGCATTAATTTGTTCTAAATTGTTTAATCTTAAACGAACAAATTTCGATAAAACGGTATAGTTTGTATTCAACCCCCCTTCTACAAACTTATCAGGACCTAACAATTGGCATCAGAGCCTTTTGATTTATATACAAATCAAAGATCCAATTGTTTTGAGATTTTTCTTTTAAACTCTGATTTTTTATTTTATTCTTAAAAATCTCAAAAGATGTCTACTACACAGAAAGTTGGTACTGTCAAAATCCCAATATTCAGCAAGGAGCATTATCCAATGTGGAAGAAGAAAATGCTCCTATTTCTTAAGGTTGCAAATCCTAAATACTTGGATGTGCTGAAGAGTGGTCCCAAACTCCCTATGATTATTGATCCTGAAGTTGTTGAGAATAATGTTGTGACTAGGGCTGCTAGAATGTACCCTAAAGATCCCAAGGAATACACTCCTGATGAGAAAGAGGATGTTACCTTGGATTCCTGTCTTCAGTTGATCCTTATTGAGAGTCTTGATCCTATCATGCATAATCATGTCCTAAATTGTGAAACTGCCAAACATATTTGGGGAACCATAGAGATAATCAATGAGGGGACAGAAGAAGTTAGGGAGAATATGCTGGAAATTCTCACTTCACAATATGAGCATTTCAGATCAAACCCTGGTGAAGGTATCTCTCAGGTTTTTGAAAGATACAACAAATTAATCAATGATCTGAATCTCAATGGGAAGCACTACACCAACAAGGAGATTAACAAGAAGTTCCTTCTTACCCTACCACCTCATTTGGAGCACAAAATATCTGCCATTAGAGAAGCAAGAGATATGAATGAGATTGCTTTGGAGAGATTGTATGGTGTGCTGAAGACCTATGAGCTGGAGCAGATTCAACAAAGGGAGCTGTATGGAACTGGGAAAATTGTTGGTACCTCTACTGCATTGGCTGCTGAAGTCCCACAGAGACTGGAAGTGAAGGCTGTTCAACCTTCTAGTTCTCACATGAATGTTATTGATGCTGAATATGGATTAACATCCATTGATCAATCTGGTGGTGACTTCTATTCTTTAGAAGAACTTGATCAGCTGGAGGATGGTGACTTGGCTTTGATAGTCAGGAAATTTGGGAAGTTTAGATTCAAGAGGAATCCCAATCTTAAGTTCAGACCCAGATTTCAGAGAGGTGGATCTTCATCTTCAAGTGGCACAAGGGGTGGCTACAAAACTGGAACTGTGGACAGGAGCATAATCAGATGCTACAATTGCAATGAGTTGGGTCACTTTGCTACTGAGTGCAGAAAGCCAAAGCAAGTGACTAGAAACACATTTGATTCTAGCAAGAAGAACAAGATTGGGAAGGCCTATGTTGCTGAGGGAAAGAGTTGGGATGACACTGACAGTGATGAAGAAGCAGGTGAGATTGGGAACCTTGCTTTAATGGCTAAAGAGGAAAGCACTTCATCCAGATACATGTCAGAGGTAACCTTTACTGACGCTGAAATGATTTATCATCTTGGTGGCACCATAAGTTGTGCACGCACTGAAAATGATAGAATAAATCTTTTAAACACAAATCTTGAAAAGGAATTAAAAGATTTGAAACTTGTGCATGTTAATCAGGATGAACTTACTGAGAAAATTGCTTTTCTTGAGAATAGGGTTAAATGTTATATTCAACTGGAAACCATTCTCAAAGATCAGATTAGTGAGCTTAAGACCAAAGCTAATGCTTATTTCAGTTCTTGTAAGACTGCTAAAGAAATTCTGAATAAGCAAGCTGTTGGTAATCATGTCAGTATAGGGTATGATTATAATGAGGCTATTGGACTTCTTGGAATTAATTCCCCTTGTAACTTCAAATCTGAAGGGAAGGCTGTTCCATATATACTTAAGGGTATTAAAACACCCTTCTGTAAGGAGTCTGAGGCAGAGCCTATGAATGAATACTCTATCATTATTGCTGAGGAGATTCATGAAGAAGATGTTGCTTTAGAAGCTGAGCAATCCAAAAAGTGCATATCTGATATTCCAGTCAAAGTTGCTACAACTAAAAAGACTAAATCAGATATCCATAAGTTGGATATCCATAAGTTGGATCAAAACAATTGTTCTAACATGCCTATTATTAATTCTTCTCATAAAGCATGTGGTGTGAGTAATTGCATGTCTTGTGCTTTTAATGTTATGTATGCTTTCTTTAATAAAAAGCATGTATCTAGTGATAAGACTGCTCCACGTCAACATGTTAATAATAAGAAGCATGTTAAAGCAAAGACTACTAGTCCTCCTCAGACTAGAGTGGATTCATTTATCCCTAAGCCTACTCAGAAATGTGTTAAGGCTGGCTATAAATGGAAACGCTCTTATGTGAAAGAGGTTGAAGTAGTTTTAGTTAGAAATGTTGTTTTGCCTGACAAAGGCCAGTTTTTTAAGTATGCCGGACCCAATCAATTTTGGGCTCCGAAGAAGGACTAATCAATCTGATATTGCAGGGAGTTAAACAGGTAAACCGAGTTATGTGGATTCTGGACAGTGGCTGTTCAAGGCATATGACCGGAGATAGAGCCCTGCTATCAGATGTGGTTGTGAAAGCTGGCCCAGTAGTTACCTTTGGAGATAACAGCAAGGGTGTTACGAAAGGATATGGCTGTTTGAAGTACGGAAATGTTATCATTGAAGATGTTTCATTTGTGGAAGGTCTGACGTTCAATCTTCTCAGCATCAGTCAGTTCTGTGACAGAGGATATGCTGTTTCCTTTGAAAGAGAGAAGTGTCAGATCACTCACAAGAAGAATGGAAAGCCTGCTCTTCAAGGAGTAAGGAAAGGTGACTTGTTCATAGCTGATCTGAACTCGGGATTCAAAGATGAAGTTAATTGTTTTTATGCTAAAGCTTCATCAGATGATAGTTGGCTATGGCACAAGAAGATGTCTCACCTTAACTTCAAAACTATGAACTCTTTAGTCAAGAGGGAATTAGTTAGAGGTTTGCCTCAGATGGAATTTACACAGGAAGGACTGTGTGAGGCATGTCAGAAGGGAAAGTCAAAGAAAGCTTCTCACAAGGGCACTGACACATCATCAATAACTGAACCTCTTCAGCTACTGCACATGGATTTGTTTGGTCCAGTTAATGTGATGTCCATGTCAAAGAAACAATATGCACTTGTGATTGTTGATGACTATTCAAAATATACATGGGTTTTATTCCTACATTCCAAGGATGAGACCCCATTCCTGGTGATTGGCCATGTAAAGTTGATTGAGCTGGATTCTAGATTCCCTGTTAGAGCCATAAGGTCAGATAATGGTACGGAATTCAAGAATGCCATTCTAACTGATTTTTGTGCTGATAAAGGAATAACAAGACAGTATTCTGCCCCTAGAACTCCTCAACAAAATGGAGTAGTGGAAAGAAAGAATCGTACATTGATTGAAGCAGCTAGGACTATGCTAAGTGAGTCCAAACTTCCAACGTACTTTTGGGCTGAAGCAGCGAATACAGCTTGTTATACTCAGAATCGAACTTTAATCAACAAGGACTTAATGAAGACTCCGTATGAGATCATGAACAACAAGAAACCAACTGTCAAGTACTTTCATGTATTTGGAGCAAAATGCTTTGTGCTTATAGATGACAATGTTAAACGTGGAAAGTTTGATGCAAAGGCACAAGAAGCTATTTTTGTTGGTTATTCCAGAAGATCTTACAGGGTCTACTTGGTTGGCAGTCACACAGTAAAGGAAAGTGTCAATGTTACTTTTGATGACACTAAGTTCCCCAGTATCCAAAAAGAAGACTCATCCGAAAAACTGAAGTTTGATAACTTGCCAGACTCAGAATCAGATGATGAAGACCCACCTGAAGTTATTGCTGGTGATGATAATAATAATGATGATAATGATCATGGTGATGGTGGTGGAAACACTGGTAACAATGGAGATACCACCAACACTGGAGAAGAATCATCAAGGCAAACAGGCAACAACTCAGGGGGAGCAAATGAAGGATCAACTAGTCACTCACAACATCAAAGTGAATTTCAAGGCGAATCATCAAGATCAAATCTTCCAAGACAGACTGTTTGGAATAGAGCTCATCCTTTTGAGCTGATCATTGGTGATCCAGATGTTGGAGTTAAAACTAGAAGAGCTTCTCAGAATGAATGTCTTTTCTCAGCATTTCTATCTAAAATGGAGCCAAAGAAAACTGAGGAAGCACTGACTGATCCAGATTGGGTGATTGCTATGCAAGATGAACTCAATCAATTTGAACAACAGCAAGTCTGGAAGCTGGTACCCAGGCCCAAGAACAAGAAAGTAGTTGGTACAAGATGGGTATACAGGAACAAGCTAGATGAGGATGGCATTGTTACTAGGAACAAGGCAAGACTGGTTGCACAAGGGTATTCTCAAGCTGAAGGCATTGATTATGATGAAACCTATGCACCAGTGGCTAGACTTGAGGCCATCAGGATGTTCTTAGCATTTGCTGCTTATTCCAATTTTAAAGTCTATCAAATGGATGTTAAGAGTGCATTCCTGAATGGTGAACTTGATGAAGAAGTGTATGTGGAACAGCCCCCTGGCTTTGAAAATCAGGAGCTGCTGGACTTTGTGTACTTTCTCTTCAAGGCTATCTATGGTCTCAAACAAGCCCCAAGAAAATGGTATGACACTCTCTCTGGTTTTCTTTTAGAAAATGGTTTTGTTAGAGGTATCATAGACAAAACTCTTTTTTCAAAGAAACACAAAAATGATATGATATTAGTCCAAGTCTATGTGGATGACATCATATTTGGGTCTACTAATGATAATCTCTGTAAGAGATTTGCTGAGCTAATGCAGAGTAAGTTTGAAATGAGTATGATGGGTGAGCTGAAGTTCTTTCTTGGATTGCAATTAAGTCAAAGGTCAAATGGTATATTTATTTGTCAATCCAAGTATCTCAAAGAACTCCTCAAGAAGTATCACATGGAGGATTCAGCATCAGCAAGGACTCCATCTTCAACAGCCATCAAACTTGGAGCTTCTGACAAATCTATCAAGGTAGATGTTACAAGCTACAGAGGTATGATTGGCTCTTTACTCTATCTTACTGCTAGTAGACCAGATATTATGTATGCTACATGCTTGTGTGCAAGGTTCCAAGCGGACCCTAGAGATGTTCATCTCGTTGCTGTGAAAAGAATCTTGAGATATCTTAAGGGTACACCTAATCTAGGTATCTGGTACCCTAAAGATTCTGGTTTTAATCTTGTTGGATATACAGATTCTGATTATGCAGGTAGTGTTGTGGATAGAAAGAGTACCTCTGGGAGTTGTCAATTCCTAGGAGGTAGGTTGATTTCCTGGTATAGCAAGAAACATCAAACAGTTTCCAATTCAACAGCAGAAGCTGAATATATTGTTGCTGGAAGCTGTTGTGCTCAGATCTTATGGATACGGAATCAATTAAAGGACTATGGTTTTGCCTTAGACAAAATTCCCATATTTTGTGATAATACCAGTGCCATAGCAATCTCCAACAACCCTGTACAGCACTCGAGAACGAAGCACATTGATATCAGGTATCATTTTATCAGAGAGCATGTCATGAATGGAACTGTGGAGTTACACTTTGTACCCACAGAAGAACAGACTGCAGATATATTCACTAAATCTGTTGATGAATCCACATTTATCAAGTTAGTTGGTAAATTGGGTATGTTAAACAGTCTTAGTGATTAACAATATCTCTGTCATGTTTGTTCTTTAAAATTCATTTTCTCTTGTCATTTAAATGATATTTTCTGTCAATTCTCATTTAATAGTACATGCTTGTGTATTTAAATAGCTCTACATATTTTATTTTCTTTAAAAATATTTTTCTCATATTTTTTTTAAGTAGAGAAATGTATTTTTATTGAAAATATATTTATTTAGAATTATTTAGGTATTTTTCAGATTGTAAATATTGTTGTTTGAATTTTTCTGCAAGTTTATATTAATTTTATGCATTTCTATAATTTTTTGCATATTTTTCTAGGATTTATGGAATTTTCTGTGAATTTTTCTAGAATTTTATATATTTTTCATGCATTTTACTTAGTTTTTCAGAATTTTCTGTAATTATTCGGATTTTATTCTGAATTTTTTGGTAAGTCTTCCCAGTTTTACACTAGGAAGACTACCGGGAAAACAATGTAAATTGTCATTTTGTTTTTTGTTTTTTCCTTTTTTATTTTAAGTCTTTTTCGAAGTCTTCCCAGTTTTTGAACTAGGAAGACTATCGGGAAGACTTAATTTAATTAGTTTTATTTTTTAGCATTTTCTTTTATTATTTTCCGGAAGACTTTCTAATTTGTATTAGGAAGACTACCGGGAAGACTATCCTAAGTCTTCCCGATTGTCTTCCCAATACAAATTTAAAAAAAAAAACCGTTCAATATCTTTTCTTTTACAGTTATTGTTATTAATATATATATATAGATACACATTACATACGTATTTCATTCCTGCCTTATCAGTTTTCTTTGTTTTTCACTTTCCCCTGCTTCGAATTCTCTCTCTTTTGCTTTGCAGTCACCTGTGTTCATAATCAATATTGCTCAAGTATTTACTTAGCATAACCATTTCTGTTCTTTCAAATCAAGATTTAGAGTCGAATTGCTGTCCAAATTTCATTTTTTTTCCCGACTTAACTGTTCTTGAATGTGCTGAGTTTGTATTTGAGTGATCTTTGCATTTCTGTGAAAGTGGAATTGTAGTGTGTTTAACTGAGTTGTGTGTGTTCTTGAAATCTTTTGCCCAATTCATTTCTGTTCTTCAAGTGTAATTCGAATTTTTAGGATCTAAAATTTGCAAATTAATTAATTTTGGTAAAATTTAATTTTGTGGATTTTTGTAATTTTAATTAATTCTAAAAAATCCCTAAAATTTTATTTTTATTTTTAATTAATTAAATTTTTAAGTGTCTTATTTAAAATGGATCCTAATAATTTTGAATTAGTTTTAAATAATTTTGTTGGGTATTTTGATCCGTTAAAGTGTAAAGTGGAACGTTTCAGACCGTGGATTCAATTTTTAAATAGCAATACTTGTGTTAGTTATGCTATTTGTGCCAATGCACTACTGAAAATTGATCCATTAAGGATGTTGTGTTCAAGTGCTGTTATTGCTGACAATTCAAAATCTTTTTCTTTCAATATTCTCAATCAGCAATATACAGTTACTTTTGAGTTATTTTGTGATGTATTGCATTTTCCAAAGGACAGGTTTGATCCCTTACCCACTGATGATGAGTTAATACAGTTCTTTGTGAATATTCATTATCAAGGTCCCTTTCAAATGGTGAAATTGTCAAAAACTTTTGTTGTAAGGGAATGGGATCTGTTCTTTGATACTATAGCTAGGGTATTTGGTAACTGCACAAAAACAAACTTTCATTGCATTACCAGTCTTAATCAATATATTGCCTATGCTATAGTATTTGGTCGTAGATTGAACTTTGCTGAGATTCTGTGGAACCTTTTGCTCAACAGGCTTGCTCACTCTAGGAGAGATTCTGATAATGGTGTGAAAGTAAGGTGTTGGTACCCTCGCTTTCTAACTCTTATCATTAATCATCTTCTCACTGCTGAGCAGGTAGAACTGTTTCGAGAAGCTAGATTTGAAACCTCTCCAACCACAGACACCAAATTCTACACCAGACTTGACGTCTCGTCCAAATTCCTCAATATACCTGTTCTTGTTTCACCATTCATGAGACAATTCATTAATCTTCCTATCTTTGGTGAACAAGTTCCCGAACCACATCCAGTACCACTGCAGGTAGTTATTCCTAACCTTGGTTCTTCTTCTGGTACTTCAATTGAAACCCAAGTGGTTGTTAGGGCTGACCCAGAGATTGTAGATCCACAGTCTCTGACCCAGGTCATAGAGCCAAACAGAGAGTCAAACACTCCTGAAACACCACCTGAGCCTAATGTACAAACCAGTTCAAGAAATGTTAGTGATATAGCTGAAATGAGTGTTCCCACAGCTCTGTCTCCACCCTTAAAGAAAAGAAAAACCTATAGGGAGACAACTGTAAGCCCATCTGTATCCTCTCAAAAGGATATGGACATTGATATGGCCACTACACAGTCTCTGGAGACATCCTCTCAACAGGGTGGATCTATTGAAATTCGCCATCGGGCCATGGCATCTTGTACTGAGTCAAGCACACTCCCATTACTCACAATGGGAGAAGATATCCATCTAGATGACACTCAGGACACCATGTCAGGAGAGCACTTTACTTTTGACTTTGAAACAGTGCCTACCATAGTCACGGTAGAAGTGCCTTCACAGGCATCAGAGGGAAAATCTGATTCTTTGCCACCTATAATAGAATCATTTTCTCCCCTCCCAGAGGGAACATCTCTGGCTCCCCTTAGGGATTTTTCACTCGTAGTTTATACTGGAGAAAGTGAAAGGCAACTTGATGAGTCTGTCCCTGAAGAAATTCAGTATACAATGTCAAATATTTTGACAGACTCAATCAGGGATCGGGAATTGCGAACTCCCATTGCACCACCACTGACCTCTCTTGAAGGGGCTAGGGTGATTTTTCCTGCAGGTACATCTACTGAGAATCTTGACAGACAGTTAGTGGTGAGAGATATGAATCAAACACCGAGTGAAACACAAGCACGTGAGTTGAGTGAAACACCACTGAGAGCAATTGAGGTGAGTGCACACACTGACACAAACACTGCTTTGTTGAACCAGCTAGCTGATCTACAAAGGAAGTTACAAGAAACCCAGGCTGAGAACAATCTTCTAAAAGCACAAGTGGTTGCTCAATCTACCACCTCTGTATCAAATCAGCTGGGTACTGTGAAAGATGACCTGGAAGGATTGAAGAATAATTTACTCCCAAAGCTGAATTCAATCCAACAATCTCAAGTACTGGTGGCTTCAGACATCTCTGATCTTACAACGTCAAATGCTCAGATATCGGAGAGTGTCAAGGAGATTGCTGCTATTTCTACCAAGGTGGACTTTATTCTGCAAACAACTGATGAAAACCAGAGGTTTAATGAAGAAAGGATGTCTAAGTTAGAAGGAGGAATGGAGCATCTCAATGAAGGAATGAAGCACCTATACAATATGATCAAGAATTCACATCAACCTACTGAAGAGCAAAGAACATTCTTTGAGGGAGATGATGATGAGGATGATGATGCTGAAGAAAGAGGAGATGGGAGAGAAAGAGGAGAGATAAGGAGAACATCTGAGGTGAATCCTAGGGCTTCCACAACTCAAACTGTAGAGGATTCCTCAACTAAGGGGGAGAAGGAGAAAGAAGGAGGAAACAGAGAAGCTGGAGGAGCTTCTGGAAAGGATAAGGGAAAAGGTAAACTATCACTGGAGGATACTGCCTTTGATGATGCCCACTACTACCATGGTGAACAGGATGACTTCCATTATGACACATCTGGTGATCTGGAGAAGACCATACCTGCAGAAGCTTTTGGTGAGGAGGAGGTTGAGGAGGCAGCAAACTTTGAGGATTGGGAGGATGAAGCTGATCTATATACACCTGACCCTTTGTTTCAGAAGGAGTTGAAGAAACAGCAGGCGGAGCTAAGGAGAAAGGAGGATGAGAATGCCAAGGTCTCCGACATCATATCTCAGAAGCTGAAAATTCAAAAGGCTGAACATGAAGACAAACAACGTCTTCATAGTATTCATGTCAAAGAAAGGAGATTGGATGTGAGGATGAAGCAAGGAAGCAAGTGGGATAAGGCAATGGAGATGTTTGATATCCCTCAGAGAGGCACAAACAATGATGCTACTTTTCTGAAGCTGCTTGAGAAGATCAGAACGGTTAATCCAGACAACTCATTATATATGAAGGCATTGAAGGAAGATATCCTAAGGATTACGTCTGCATTTGATCAAGTGAGGCAAGAACTGTTCATTTATGTCTCAAGTGCTCTTGAAGGGTCATTCACCATTTCTCTTGACCTCCTACAAAGAAGATCTCTATCTGAATTGTGGATTCTGATGAGTAAAGTAAAGAGATCTTCTTGCTTGAATGAGCTTCTATATGACCGGCTTAGAGATTCTGCTATGAAGGCCAGTCCTCAAGTTGCACATTTTCCTTATGAAGTCAAAATCTACAGAGGTACAACTTTAGAGACAGTGAGGCTGGATCCTGATTCCATGAAGCTACAGACTGCTATGCAACTGGTGAAGTTGGAGAATCTTCTTAGAACTTCTGGGTTTGCTTCTGTAGAGAAGTCTGAAGTTGCTGATATGATTTCAGACTACTGCACGGAGAAGATTCCAAGATATGCTCAGATGAAGAATAGATTGAAGAAGATCACCACTCAACCAGTAATGCCAAGTGGTGTGGTTTCTGAAAGTGATCGTGTCCTTGACAAAGATCTTCTAGTCACCTTGCAAGAAGCTGAAGAAGGTGAAATTAGAGACTAAAGGCATGATGTAGTTAGCTCATTTGTAAATGTTATATGTTTAGAGCTAGGTAAATCAAGATAGGTAAATGTATTCATATGTTCAGTCTAGAGGAACATCTATCTTGTATTTATCTTTACTCTTTGAATCTGGAAATTGTTATATTTAATCCAGAACTTTTTATTATTTGCTTGGCTCTTAAAAGTCTTATCTTTTCTTGTTTTAGTTGAGTTATCCTCTAGAGGTATTTGGTTGTTATTGTCTAACAAACAAATAGGGGGAGATTGAAAGGCATATGTCCAGGCCTATTTGTAAACACCGAGGATTCTACTCAACTTTAATTAAGATGTAATAAGTAAATAATAAAAATCAATTGTCACAGGAATCTCAGAAGGTTATATCTGTCAAAGAATGAAGATTAAAGTCATCTACAGACTTGAAGTGATGCTACATTGAAAGAAGCTCAATTTATTGATCAAGCCTCAATGAAGTATTCAAGCTCAGTGGATTTATTAAAGTGACAGAGATTTCAAGTGGTGACAGAAAAAGATACTGATTACGGAGTTCTTGAATGAGAAGGTAGTGAATCACTGCTTAAAGTCAAACAGATAAAGAACAGACATTGTCGTTAGTCACTCATGAACCAGACAGTGCATCGAGTGTCAACGTACTATTTCGTTTGTTATTTATCTAAGTTTTAAGTGATTCTGGAATTAATTGAGAAGTCAACTAATTCTATTTATTCTCTTATAAATAATTAATATTATTAAGTATATTATTTATTAAATTAATTCTGCAAAGAATTAATTTAATACATAATTTATTTAGTTAATTATTTAAATTAGAATATAAATGAACTAGGAAGACTTAGGTTTGAACTAGGAAGACTTAGAAAAATGAACTAGGAAGACTCACAAGTGAGTCTTCCCGAAAGTCTTCCTAGGCCATTCCCTTGTCTTCCCGAATGTCTTCTTAATACAATAGCTTGTCTTCCCGATTGTCTTCCAAGGCAAAAAGAATTGTTTTCTAGCAAGTCTTCCAAATGTAATCTGCTAGTGGTTTGGCGCGTGAAGACAAGAACAAGTGGATTGTATAAAAGAATAGAAGCAATTGACATTACTCGGGTGTATCATTCAATACAGAAGAAAAAGACAGAGACAAAACATTACATTCTTGCTCTTTACTTCTTCAACTGTCAAGCTCAAAATTTCTGCAGGATATTAATTCTTGATTGTTCTTAACATTTAATCCATAAGAATTGTATCTCTTGTACTGCTTTAGCTTTCTAGCGGATCATAATCCCTAGATTTTATATCGAACTACTTTTTAGTATTCGATCCTTTTTATTACAAAAATAGATAAATTCATGTCGAATTTATTCTAGATTTGTTTTATTAAGTTCTTTGTAATCAGTGATCAAAATTGTAACACCTCTCAAGTTTAATAGAGTTTCTATTTAACTTGAATATTGTTTCAGTTTTTATTCCGCATTAATTTGTTCTAAATTGTTTAATCTTAAACGAACAAATTTCGATAAAACGGTATAGTTTGTATTCAACCCCCCTTCTACAAACTTATCAGGACCTAACAGTCCTGCTAATAATGAAATTAGGTCTCTATGAGTTCTTATAAAACAAAATCACCATTTACGTATAATTTATTATTTAATACTAAATAATATTTGATTAGTTATGATCTAAAACTTAATAAAACAGGATTAAAAATTTGCACAATTTTATAAAATTTTAACCTCGTATTATTATATTCTTTGTTGATTTGAATTTTTTTTAGATTGATTTTAATTTTTGAACATAGATTTCTAAATTTAAAATATTTAGAAAAAAGTAATTAAATTGATGTTAAAATAATGATGACATAATAATTATTATTAGAATTTAAATATTCACTTTACTAATTTGGGCTTTATCTTGTGTTTTAAAAATCATATTTTGACGATTTTACACACCACATGAAGATAACTAAATTATCTTTAATTAAAAGATGGTTTAACAATTTTTATCTAACTGGAATTGTCCATGGAAGAGAAAAGAAAGTCACGAATTCTTTGCATGTAGAATTCTATTCAATATAGAAAACTTATTTATATTTGGTATATTTGATTTAAATTATCAAAATACACCTTTTAGAATTTAAATATAATCCTATTATTAATAAAATACACTTTTTTAATATTTGATCTAACGATTTTCATTTATCTAGTTAAGATATAATGGTCCTTATTAATTTGGTTGTCTACTACCAAAATTTTGGATAATATCCCTATTATGATTATTATATATAAGGATTTAATATAATAAGAATATCAAGTATATACTGTTAGTAATGAATACCACTTAGAAACTAGACAGAGGGGGGTGAATGGATAGTTTGATAGATTTTCACTTTCTCGAAACTAAATTGCTGTAACATATTGTGTAGTAAGAAAATGCGGAAATGAAATAAACAGTACACACACAATCACTTTAATCTACTTTGTATTAAGCAAATTAAATACTACAGCTTCCAAAATCTCACAAGAGAAATTCTGGCTTCTAAACAAGAACAATGTTTTCTTGCTTTTCTTACAGAGAAAGAAGTGCTTTAATATAATTCTATGATATTCTCACTTACTACTAACAGTAGGGTGTGCACAATATATATATTGTCCTATACAAAACTAGTGCACACACCTAATTACACAGCTACCCTTCCTGCAACTCCATTTTGTCGTTCTATAAACGGTCGGCTGTGTCAGGGAGAGCCACTTGCTTTCTGTGGTCTTCTCCCTTATCTGTAGCTGCTTGTCTTCATTCTTCCTCTCCAAGTTTAGCTGTAGATTTACCATCTGTATTTTGGACCACCTGACCAATACAGATGCTTCAGTATTTGTCTCCATTGACTTTGATCTTGTACCTTCATTTGTCTTGTTGTAGATGGCTAAGTGTTGATATCGTGAACTCCACTTCATTCCTGACTTCGCGATGTATCCTTTGGAGACTTCGCGACATAGGCTTTTGAGGACTTCGCGATCTAAGCCTTTTGAGGACTTCGCGATCTAGGCCTTTTGAGGACTTCACGATCTAGGCCTTTTGAGGACTTCGCGATCTAGACCATTTTGGGACTTTGCGATCCAGGCCTTTTGGGGACTTCACGATCCAGTAAATTTTGACTTTGCGGTATCAACACTTCACGATATGAGTAATGAAGACTTCACGACATAGTTCAATTAGGACTATGCGATCTTAGTACTTCACGACATAGATATTGGTGACTTCACGACATAGCTTTATTCTGACTTTGCTATATAATGCCTTAGATAAATTTCTGCAACTTATTTCTTCAGGGCCTTATTCATCTTCATCCTGCTGCATGAACAACTCTGAACTTCTACCAGGACAATTATTCAATGGCCTATGTACATTCTAGATGCAAGAAACTTACTAAGCTCATTATAATTCTGAGCATACATGATCAAGCTAATGTTCATGAGAACAAGACAAGTATAAAGAGACCTATACTATATCCCAGTGATAGAATTCACTAGGTCATGTAGTGTGACATAGTCAGAAAGTGTAGTCTTGTTAATGGTGGTATTCAGACATGTCTTGAGCCTAACATATACTGATATAAGTATCTTACTAACTGGTTTTACTTTTAATATTTCGGTTTTATTTACAGTGTATAAAAAATTTTAAAATACATTATTACTTAAAAATTATTAAACAGAATAAAAATTATGTTATGATTATATAAAATTTTATTCTCATATTATTATATTCTTTATCGATTTGAATTTGTTCTTAATTAATTTTGATACTTTATTGAAAGAAACATAAAATTTCTATATTTAAAAGAATTAGTGAAAAAATAAATAAATTGGTGCAACAATAAAAAAAAAATATTTATTAAAATTTAGATACTCACTTTACTATTTGGGTTCTATCATTAGTTTTAGAAATTGAATTTTGACGATTTTACAACCCATGCGAAACTAACGAAATTATCTTAATGATGGTTTAATAATTATTATCTAACTTGACCAGTTGACCTACCCATAAAATAAACTGAAAAGAAAAGATTGTTACGAAGTTTTACATAAAGAATTCAATTCAATATAGAAAATCAATTTATAATTGGTTTAAATTATCAAAACACACTTCTTAGTGTTTAAATATAATCCTACCTTTAATCAAATACACATTTTATTATAAATATTATATTCAAAATTATCGTTTATGAATATGAAACCCTCAATATTTTAATAATATTTTGATATTATCATTTTATGTTTGTTATATGTAAAATAATATATTTATAATTTGGATTAATCAAATTGTTATATTCCTTGAGAAAAAAAAGTGTTTAAATTTAGTCATGTACTTCTCCTAAGTCTCTTGTGTAGGGTCCACGTGTATCATTGTAATCGATATGAATTATTATCTTGATATTTGGTTTAACAATTATTATCTAACCAAAACTATACATAAATTCAAGAGAAAAGATATTTAAGAATTTTTACATATAAAAATTATCAAAATACACTTTTTAGTATTTAAATATAATTATATTATTAATCAGATACACTTTTTAATATTAGATCTAACAATTCTCATCGATCTATTTAAGATCTAACTATAATTATTAATTTGGTCGTATAGTGATCGTACACGAACCAGATCAATTTTAATTTTTTCTTAAATTGGTTTTAATATTTTATTGAAATAAACATAGAATTTATAAATTTAAAAGAATTAGGGAAAAAATTTAAATTGGTGCTACAATAATAAAAACAATATTTATTAAAATCAATACTATTATATAAAGGAGAAGACGGGGGCGGTGAGGTGGCGCTCTTAGATCGCTTCGTTCTATTTTTCTAATTTTCTCAATTCTTTGAATTAATAATATTAAAAATTTGAAAAAATCTCAATTACCTTTTAAATACTTACTAATAGCGGAAATATATAATATTTTTGCATTTAAAATCCTTACTAATGGAGAAAGTAAATATACAATAGATCTTTACTAATGGAGGAAACTAAATATTATTAATGAAAGAAACTAAATATTCAATTATAATAATTTTGCCTTCAAAATATCTAAATTAGAAAAGAAGTGTATTACCTTACATTATTTTGAACTTTCCTATATTATTATCTAAATATTCTCATAATATTTGTTTAATGAAATTACTGAGAAAGTAAATTTACAATAGATCTTTACTAATGGAGGAAACTAAATATTATTAATGGAAGAAACTAAATATTCAATTATAATAATCTTGCCTTCAAAATATCTAAATTATAAAAAAAAGTGTATTACCTTACATTATTTTAAAATTTCCTCTATTATTATCTAAATATTCTTATAATATTTCTTTTCAAATGAAATTAACATCTTAACATTCTCTTCTCCTAAACTTTTTTTTTTATGTGATATAATATAAAATACAGGAACGTTTTTGGTAAATAAGAAGTTAAGAAATTAGATCGGTCTTGCATAAGAAATTAAGTAATTAATATCAAAGATTAGAAAAAAAAATCTCAATTGCCTTTTGAATATTTACTGATGGAGGAAATTAAATATACAATTTCAATATTCTTGTATTTAAAATCTCTACTAATGGAGGAAAGTAAATATAATATTATTGCATTTAAAATCTCTACTAATGAAGAAAGTAAATATACAATAAATCTTTACTAAGGGAGGAAACTAAATATTACAAATGGAGGAAAATAAATATTCAATTATAATATTTTTGCCTTCAAATATCTAAATTAAAAAAAAAAGTGTATTACTTTACATTATTTTGAACTTTCCTTTATTTATGTGGATATTCTCATAATATTTCTTTTCAAATGAAATTACCATCTTAACATTCTGCTCTCCTAAACTTTCTTTTTTAATATAATATAATAGAAAATACAAGAACATATTGGTAAATAAGAAGTTAAGAAATTAGATCGGTCTTGCATAAGAAATTAAGTAATTACTTGGTAAATAATTAATTACCTTTAATACTTTCATACAAACAACTAATTAATAGTATAAATATACACTTAAACTCTTGTCTACTGCAATTTTCGTTGTCAACATTGTTCTTCTTTACTTTTTTTGTTTGTTCGTGTTAAAAGTGTGTATATGAGTACATGATTATGAAACTTTTTTCTTTATGTTATTTATTTTATTACGTTTGTTTGGATCCTATTGCAGGATCATATTAAAATCTTTGACAAGGCAAGTTATTTGCTATTAGTATTGATTGAGTTAAGACATGGATTAATAAGGAGGGGGATTCATCAGGTAATCATTAAAATAATAGGCCGAATAAGGTGATTTTCATGTACATTCAGTTGTGAATTGATTTATATGTTTATGTGTACGTTAGTTTTGAATTTATAGTTAAAAGTTGATACACCTGTATATAAGATAACTCGAAAGTGGAGAATTCATCATGTCTTCAAAAACAAAATTTATCATTGTTTTTTAACGTTTGGATATTTATTGCTCTAATTTTTATGAGAAAAATTATATATCTTTTAGTAAAATATTTTCTGTAATTCATACACGAAAATTCAAAGATAAAAATTGTCTATTAAGAAATTTATAGTGTATGTATTTCAAAAATATCATGTTAAGATTTATTCGACTGAAGAATTTATTTAGTATGTGCAATTTTACCAAAATTCAATAAGTCGGTGCATCTATAGCAAAAGTCATACAAGAATAAGAAACATTGAGAATAGGTCATTAATTATTTTTTTAAAGGAAGAAGTTGTTGTTGTTTTTGTTGTTATTTGTTTTGACAAAAAGAGATCATTATTAATAAAAAATACTCCCAGCAACAAAAAGGATGATTGTTCATATTTTTTGATTTTTTTTTTTACCGAGAGTAGATTTGGAGGTAGTGAAGATTTTAATAGCTGTGAATGTATAATTATAGTTTTTGATTGAACGATCTAGAACTTTATATATATATATATATATATATATATATATATATATATATATATATATATATATATACTAGCTTAAAACCCGTGCGATGCACAGATTGTTAATTGTTATTTTATTATTATATATTTAATATTTTATTAATTGTATTTGTTAAAAAAAAATAGGCATGTTAAAATATCTAAATACTTTTAATTAATTAAAAACATTAAAACAGATTTTAAAATAAATAGGTAAAGGTTTGCCCGTTATATTTTTGAAAAATGAGGGGTTTTAGTAAGAAAAAATAAAAAATGTAACATATTGTTATGGATTAAAAAACATACTTGTGTATTTAATGCTAAGGTTTAATGAGTTTCGAGCTTTAATGGTTGCACTTGTGTTTCGAGACTAAATCGGTCCTCACAAGATGCCTACGTATCTCAATTCGTTATTGAGAATCAAGCCAAAGACGTAGTTCTTGGTGTTGCCCTCGGGGCTATGGCGGCAGGGGCACACCAAGGACGTAGTGACTTGTATGTCCTTATCCGATGATGAAGTCTAAAACGTCGTAGATGACGTATGGAGCTTTGTCCAAAACGTAGTTCTAATTGAAGGATCAGGGTCCTTAGATAGGCGTCTGGAGCCTCGTATTTATGGTATGTTTAGGAGACTTAGCGAATAAGTCTCCTTATTGATAATGGATAAACATCGTATTTCTTGTTGGATAATTCGTTTCCTTGTTGATAAAGGCTATGACTCATTAATTGGGATTCCAGATCCTTCTTTGACGAATTTACCATATTTTGGACTCTTTTTATGAGCTGTATATTTTCCCTATTTATTAATTATGAAATTAATAAATAATCAGGGTTTTGAGCCTTAAATATAGGGCCTTTCCAATGAATAACCAATTATATTTCTATAATTAATTTTCTGTCCATATCATTTGCCCCCCAACTTCTGGGAAAATCTTCCTGGGGTTTTCGTAGAAGTTATAGCGTACTTTTCCTCAAAATTTTCTATTTTTCAGGGTATTTTCGACCTCAAAATAGGTCATTTTTGACCAGGATTTAGGTCAATTTCGACCTCGTTTTCGACCTCAACTGGTGTGAGGTCGAAGGTTTCGACCTCGATTTCCCAGTCTTTTTCGACCTCGATCGTTCGACCTCGATCCCATGTACTTTCGACCTCGATTTGGTGTGAGGTCGAAGGGTTCGACCTCGATTCTTAGTATGTTTTCGACCTCAGGTCTTCGACCTCGAACCTATATACTTTCGACCTCGATTTGGTGTGAGGTCGAAGGGTTCGAGTTCATTTCTCAGTATATTTTCGACCTCGGGTCTTCGACCTCGAACCTATATACGTTCGACCTCGATTTGGTGTGAGGTCGAAGGGTTCGAGTTCATTTCATAGGTCTTTTTCGACCTTGAGCCTTCGAACTCGATTTAAGGTCTTTTCGACCTCAACTTTTTAATTTGTTGGCCTTATTTTGGTGCGAAGTCGATGGGTACGACCTCGATTTCTCGTGTTTTTTCGACTTCGAGTCTTCGATGTCGATCTAAGGTTTTTTCGACCTTTATATCTTTACTTTTCAATTTCATTTGGGAGTGAGGTCGATTGATTCGACCTGGATTTCCCATATTTTTTCGATTTCGTTCATACGACTTTGTTTTAGGATCTTTTCGACCTTAAAATCTATTGTTTTTGATTTTGCCTTGGCTTTATTTCAAATTTCATTCTTTCTTGAGCCTTTTCTAGCCTGAATTTTTTATTCAATTTTTCCAATCTTGGGCCTTATTGGGCTTTAGATTGTTTGGGCTTTATACTTTCCTGAGCCTTAAGTCATTTGGGCTTTGATTTTTGTAGTCCAGTAAAGGATTTATGGGCCTTGACTGGCTATAGTCGGTTGCCCTTCCCTTAACCGGTTGGGTGACCGACTATCTTCATTATAAAAGAGTGGGATTTCCATTTCACTCTTCACTTCATACTTTCAACTTTCTAAAAACTTCTCTCTAGCCTTCTTAGTTTTTCTCTCCTTATTCCGTAGTAAGGCGATTTCCGGCGAAGTTTCCGGGATCGTATTCTTTGATTTTCTGGGTTTAATCTTCATCTATTGAAGATTTTCTGGGATTAATCTTCATCCCTTGAAGATTTACTGGGTTCAATCTTCATCCCTTGAAGATTTGATGGATTTTCGCTTGAAGATTTGAAGATTCTGGGATTTTCCTTGAAGATTTGAAGATGTCTGATCGCGCTGCTCAACGTCTCCAGAAAGTCAATCAAGCTTCTAAGAGAGGTATCACCATTCGTTCTTCTCATATGTCTCTTCAAGATATGATTTTAGAACGTAGTGATGAATACCCCTCTATTTCCCATTTAGATTCCTTTGATTGTAGCAATAAATTTCATGAAATTGATAAAATTAGGGACTATAACAAGATGTATAGAGTTAAGTCCCCTTTTAGGTTAGTCCCAGCTGGCCCAGGGGACCGCTCCTGCCATTGGCGTCCTGATGCTTTATGCATTTACAGGGATGCCATTGTTGCGGGGCTAGGTTCCCTTTTCATGAGTTTATTCCCAGGCTTTTGGCTGATGTTGGGGTTAACCCATGCCAACTTCCTCCAAACGTCTGGAGAATAATTATGAGTTTTATAGTTCTCTGTTTAAAGAATAAATTTCCCCTCTCTGTAGCTTTATTTAGGAAATTTTTTCAATTTAAGAATAGTTCGGCCCTTTCTTTGGGTTGGGTTTATATCAACCACCGTCCTTCCACTCCTCCCATTTTCCATCCAAAATTCATCCCCGATAATAATCCAAAATGAAAGAATGAATTTATGTATTTAGTCTGGGAAGGAGGGGATTGGGGCACCCTATTCCGTAGATCTTTCGGTAGGGTCTTGGATGGTAGCCCCAATGATATCATTTTGACTGAGGAGGAGGCCGTCGACAAGGCAACTTAGATTATGTAGTCTTTCTTTTGTAGTTTTATTTATGGCCATTCATGGCTTGTACTGGTTTTTCTGTACTTTTAGCCTTCGGGCTTAACTTAACTTTTTATTTAAGTCTTTAGCTTTTGTTCAGCTTTTTACATTCTTGATTTTGCATGCTTAGTTAACATGTCTATCAGAATGCATTGCATATATAATGAAAACATAAGAATATGAAATTCATAACTTTGAAAATGGGTTCAACCCTTACAAAATACTCAAGTTTAAAAACTTGGATTTGGTTTTATCAAACCTTATTTCTAGTAGTGAGTCCATTCAGGAAATACTTTAAACATAGTAAACTTTCAAGTTTGCAGCATGCCAAGTCCTTGGCACCTCATGACCTTCGAGGCCTCGACCAAATACGTTTTTAACGCGATATGGTCCTTCCCAATTTGGGGCCAGCTTGCCTTTTTGTCCAACTCCGGATGCCTCAATTTTTCAAAGAACCAAGTCTCCTTGTCGGAAGAACCTTTCTTTAACCCTTAGGTTGTAGTAGAAAGATGCCTTCTTTTGATGTTCAACTATCTTGGCGTTTGCCTCATCTCTAACTTCGTCAATTAGATCTAAAGCCAGCCTCAAGCCTTCCTCATTTGTTTCCGGTTCATAAGCCTCAACTCTTGGAGACATGTGAGTAATCTCCACCGGAACCACTGCTTCTGCTCCATAAGCCAATAGAAATGGAGTTGCTCCGGTGGTGACTTTGCAGGTAGTACGATATGCCCAAAGTATGGGGAGTAATTCGTCTACCCAAGTGTTTCTGGAGCGTTCAACTCTTTTCTTCAGTCCATCTAGGATAATCCGATTTACAACTTCAGCTTGTCCATTTGCTTGAGGATGAGCAACAGAAGTGAAACACAATTGGATATCGTTCTCTTCACAATACTTTTTGAACTCAACATTGTTAAACTGAGTTCCATTGTCTGTGACCAAGATTCGTGGAATCCCATATCGACATATCACATTTTCCCAGAAGAAGTGCATCACTTGTTTGGTGGTTATCTTGGCTAAGGGTTTAGCCTCAATCCACTTAGTGAAGTAGTCAATTGCCACTATCAAAAATTTTCTCTGCGCACTTGCCATTGGAAATGGTCCAAGTATATCCATTCCCCACATGGCAAATGGAATTGGTGAATTAATGGATGTCAACATCTCTGGTGGTTGCCTAACCACTGGTGCATGTTTCTGGCACCGTTCACATTTATTCACATCTTTTAGCATCAACAAGTATGATTGGCCAATAGAAACCTAGACGGGTGATTTTATGAGCAAGGGCTCTGCCCCCCAAGTGTTGCCCACAAATTCCTTCATGTACTTCTTTTAGGGCCAATTCTGCCTCTTGAGGTCTCAAGCATTTCAAATAAGGAATGATGAAAGACTTCTTGTATAGAATTCCCTCAATCAAGGCATACCTTAATGCTCTCACGTATAGCTTTCGTGCTTCTGAAGTATCGTTGGGTAGCCACCCAGTTTCCAGATGAGCTTTGATGGGATCCATCCAACAACTAGCAACATCAATGGGGGCTACCAACTTTCCGTTGATGCTTTGGGTCTTCAAGACTTGGAAGTATACACTCCCTGCATAGTTTTCAATTTCTGAAGAAGCAAACTTAGATAAGGCGTCAGCCTTCATTTTTTCTTCCCTTGGAATGTGTTCTACATAACATTCATCAAATTGAGTCATAATGGCCTTGACAAGTTTTAAGTACTTGGCCATGACTTCATCTTTGGCTTCAAACTCCCCATTTACTTGGGAAGCCACTAGCCTCGAGTCCCCACATACTTTCAGAGTTTTGACTCTCAAGGCTCCAGCCAGCCCTAAGCCAGCTATCAGAGCTTCATATTCAGCTTCGTTGTTTGTCATTGGGAAGTCCAGTTTTAGTGCATACTCTATGAGGAATCCATCAGGATTTTGTAGCACCAAACCGGCTCCACTTGATTTTGTTTTTGATGCTCCATCAAAATAGAGCACCCAACATTCTTTGAAGATCATGTCTTCAGCTTCCTTATCTTCCACTGTTACTTCCTGCCCCCCGACTTCTTGGTTGTCAATGGTGCATTCAACCATGAAGTCCGCGAGTGCTTGAGCTTTTATGGCCGTTCGAGGCTTATAATTGATGTCAAATTCCCCTAGTTCAATGGCCCATTTGATCAACCTCCCACTAACTTGAGGGCTGTGCAAGATGTTTTTTAGAGGCTGATTTGTCAAGACCTCTATCTTGTGTGCCTGGAACTTTGGGCGTAGCTTTCTTGAGGCCATTATCAAGGCTAAGGCAAACTTCTCAATCATAGAGTAGTTTATTTCTGTTCCATGTAGAATCTTGCTCATGTAGTAGATGGGTTTCTGAACCTTCAATTCTTATTTTACCAAAACAGCTCCGAGGGCAATATTGGATACTGCCAAGTATAGATAAAGAACCTCTCCTGGTTTTGGTTTGGCCAATAGTGGTGGCTCAGCCATGTATTTCTTAAGGGCCTCAAAAGCCTCCTGGCTTTCACTCGTCCACTCAAAGTTTTTCACATTCTTTAGTGCTTTGAAGAAAGGTAAGCACTTTTCTCCTGATTTGGAGATGAATCTTCCCAATGCTGCCACTCTTCCCGTCAGTTTTTGAACATCCTTGACAGACCGTGGTGGTTCCATGTCTAGTATTGCTTTGATTTTGTCAGGATTAGCCTCGATTCCTCTCTTGGAAACCATCAGGCCTAAGAACTTTCTTGAGCCAACGCCGAAGGTGCACTTTGCTAGATTTAACATCATCGTGTGGTGCCTCAGCACTTCAAATGCCTCTCGGAGGTGCTCTATGTGATCGGCCTTATCGAGGCTTTTGACTAACATGTCATCCACGTAAACCTCCATGGTCTTGCCAATGAGATGTTTGAAAATTTTATTCACCAACCTTTGGTAGGTTGCTCCTGCATTCTTAAGTCCAAATGCCATTACCAAATAAAAGTAAACACCAAAGTCAGTGATAAACGATACCTTGGGGATGTCATCTTTGTGCATTTTAATTTGGTTGTATCCACTGAAGCCATCCATGAAGCTTAGAATCTCGTGCCCAACCATTGCATCAATCAGAGTATCGATTCTTGGTAAGGGAAAACAATCCTTAGGACATGCGTCATTCAAGTCGGTGAAGTCGACACACATCCTCCATTTTTCATTGGCCTTTTTGACCATCACTAGGTTGGCCAACCATTCTGGGAATTGAATTTCCTCAATGAACCCGGCTTCCAGAAGCTTATCAACTTCTTGTTTGATGGCCTCTTGTTTCTCTGGTGCAAAGTTTCTCTTTTTCGGTTTCACAGTCTTCCTTTCAGGATCCACATTTAATTTGTGGGTTATCAATTGGGGATCAATCCCTGGCATGTCGGCCGCTGTCCAAGCAAAGACATCATTATTTTCTTGAAGAAATGATATGATCTTACTCTTCAATGGTTCGGGCAACAACACTCCAACGTAAGTCACTTTCTCCGGTTCACCAGGAACTAAGGGAATTGGGATTAAATCCTCAACTGGTTTCCCTCTTCTGTCCTCATTATCTCTAGTATCCATGTATTCAATGGGGCGGCTATGTAACAGCTTCTAGCCATCTTTTGGTCTCCCCGTTCTTCACCAATCCCATTCCTTGTTGGGAACTTAATTTTCAGATGGTGAGACGAGGCTACAGCCTTGAATGCATGAAGGCCCGTCCTTCCAAGGATCGCGTTGTAGGTCGAAGTTGAAGGAATTTACGGACGAGCGGAAGCGTGATATAACAATTATTCCGTAAAAACCATGTATCGCACATATAGAAAAAAATATAAAATGAAAGAGCGGAGGAATCGTAACCATACCTTGAAAATCGAAACTTTATAAAATGGATTCTAGCAGTTGCTCCTCATAGTGTGAAGCACTCTACCGGTATCCACCAAGAATAATCCTTCGATGAAGCTTTTTATAAAACTAAGCTTGTATAAAAATGGAGTTTTTCTTCTTTTGAGAGAGAGAGAGAGAGATGAAGAAGAAGAGGGTGGCAACTAGGTTTTCACAAAAACTCAAGTCATTTAGAATGAACTATGTCATTCTATTTATAGGGCTCTCCTAGGGTTTTTTAATATATCTTTATATATATATATATATTAACCCCACATTTTATCTTATAAAATGCTTTAATAATAATTAAAACTATTTTAATCATTATTTCCTTTTCTAAACTATTTAGAAAGTAACTTGCTCTCTCAAAATACCTTCATCAATAAATTAATCTTTTATGGTGTGACCCTGTAGGTTCAATATTAAGCCGGTAGTAGAAATAAATAATAATAAACTTTTTATTTATTATTTATACGAATTCTAATAATTCATTAAATATAATTAACTGATTAATTATATTTATTCTACATCGTGAGTGATGTTTCTCAACATATCGCGACTATCCGGATAATATGAATTCACTGCTTAGAATACCAAGAACCTGTTTAGTGACTAGTTACCGTACAATCAATTCCTTCTTCCCTACAATGTCCCGATTAAATACAAGGCATGGATCTCGTGTCAAGCCTATTTAATTTAATCATATGTTTTCCTATTCACTATGCCTAGTTCCGATTAATGCAAATTAGAAACTTCTTTCTAATTTCATTCACTCTGGCCAGAGATTCCTGAACTAGTATAAATGGAATAACATAGGACATTCTCTTCCTTCACTGGAAGGGGCAGATCCTTTATTGATCATTCACTATCTTCGTGCACAAATTCCTATACCCAGAAGAGCACTAATTATTGTCCCTCGAGACTAAGAGCAAAACCAAAGTATAGTTCAGTGTACACAAGATGACTATGATGATCTCAAGTCAAAGGACACTTGTACAACCATCACTATATGAACAACTACTGACACATGAGTGAACTCCATTAGTTGTTCAACTGATCGAGTCATGTTCAGTGAACTTATTCCTAATAAGCACCTACATACTAGCTATAATGTCACCACACAAATGCCTATGAGAACAGACATCCTTCATAGTGAAGCAAGCATAGTATGTACCGATCTTTGCGGATTAATTAACTACCAATTAATTATCCTACGACCAGGAACTATTTAAGTTTAGAGTTATCATCTTTAAGGTCTCATTATAATGATCTCATCATAATCCATTGAAGCTTTACTCTAAACTATGGATCATCTAATTTAAACACTTTAAATAGATAAAGCCCGTTATAAAATATATTACCATTTTATTAAATTAAAAAAACTTGAATAAGATTGAACAAAGTATCTCCTAACTCATCATCCATGATTGGATTTAGGACACACGTCTTTCAATCTCCCACTTGTACTAAAACCAATCACCTTGGTATCTCATATACCACTTCTCCTAATAGAGAACAAAGCGATTTTCAAATAACGGTTTAGTAAATGGTCTTTATTATGTTGTTATGGGTGTCAAGTCAATATTGACTTAAACATCTCTACTTTCAACGATCTCATATATCATATGAAAGTGCCGAAACTTGGATCTTGAATCCCGGATTAAACCTAGGTTCCATTGCCTGCGCTACTACCATATGTTGTACCGATACAACAATATAAATCCTATTCTAGGAACCATGTCTAACCAGAGAAAACATGTTTCGCTATCCAAAGAACCTCCTTTGCAGCTTCACTTATAGCTATATACATATAGTGCTTCCACTACGGAATCAGTTATCTTAAGCTGCTTGGAATTCTTCCAACAAACCGCTCATCCATTCAGAATTAACACTTATTTTGACATGGATTTTCTATCACATTTGTCCTAAGAAAATCATAGTGTTTATAACACTCGATTTTCATTTTGGACCTACCATAGTCAAGAAAGATGTCCTCAATTCTTCGAACGTATTTAAGGACGTTCTTCCAGCTTACTATCGTGCTTCTCAAGGACTAGACTAGTGCTCGCCTATCGAGTTAACGATCATCAAGTCTTGTATAGTACATCCGGTATTTTGATAGATACATTTGCCGAAGCATAATAAATCTTACTCATACGTCATTTCTCCTCAGATGTCGTAGAAAGACACTATCTTGGAGAAAGTAACTCCGTGACTTGACAATTCAAGTAACTTCTTGGAGTTATTTATGCTAAACATCTTAGCATATAAATGATGTACACACTTTGGGTTTAGCCCAACACTTGTTTTATCCTATAAATTCTCATTCATATATCATAGGAAGCCATTCCCAAGTCCTTTATAGAGAATATGTTAGATAACCACACTTTGACTAATTTTAGCATCGATACATCATTCCTTATCATAAGTATGTCACATACATTATTAGGAATGTCATCACACTCCCACTAACCTTCTTGTAGATCCATGATCCATCATTGTCTTTGATAAAATCAAACTATTTGATTGTCTCATCAAAACATATGTTCGATCATTGAGAAGCTCACTTCAATTCATAAATGGATTGTCGTGGCTATTAGACCATAGATTTGCTACTCATAACAATAAATCCCTCTAATTGTGTCAACTACACATCTCTTCAATTTTCCTATCGAGGAGGGTCGACCGTTCGACCATTATTAGATATTATAGTCATTACTAGCCGCAAACGCAAACAAAATCCGAATAGACTTGAGCAATACTTCATGTGAAATTTTTTCATCAAAGTCAATCTCTTTGCTTTGATTGAATCCTTTCACAATAAGCAAGGACTTATAGGTCTTTACCCAGCCAATCACTCCAATCCCCCTTTTATAGACTCACTTGTACCCTTCCGGTTATGACACCTTTAGGTCCTCAACCATAGTCCGTACTTGGTTTATGTACATGGAATCTATATCGGATTTCATGGTACTATGCCATTTCTCCGAGTCATAACTCATAGCTTTAGTATAGGTCATAAGGTTATTATCATATAATTGACACCTCATTGTCATTCTTAATGACAAGGCAGTCAACCTCTCAGGTTGGTGATAAAATATCAAGACCTATACTTAAGCTAACCTACAAAAAGTTATCATGTCTGAAATTGTTCTTCCTATAGAACCTTTGTAATTTGTGGTGTTTGAACTTAGTTAAGTTCAAACTTCCTCCCACTGAACCCTTCTAGAATGAACAATTCCTCTAAGTAGGCAGTATGTCATACACACTATATTCAGTAGAATATTCAACCAACATCCTTGACTATCATTAGGATATCTCACAAACTTACATTTTGGATCTACCATCTAGCTTATCAAATCAAACATTTTAACATAAGCTAGACATCCCAAATCTTAACAAGTTTAAGACTTGTGTTCCTTGCACTACATATCTCATATGACAACTTAGGAACAGATTAAGAAGATACTATATTCAACAGATATACTGATATTTATAAAATTCAACTCTAAACATATATTAGAAGATCAATTCAGCTTAACATGAACCGAACGATGTCTAACAAAGTTCGTTCGCTCCTTCGTACATTCCATCTACCTGTAGAATCTCAGGATCTGTCCAACGTGAAGCTTTAAACTTAAGATTTGAGATAACCTCAAAACACTCACTCAAGTGTATATCTTTTTGATCTTATCAAAGAGTCCCAACACTTGTTGTTTTGTTTTGTATTTCATTATTATTCATTTTAAAACACTCCAAAAGATTCGAATTTGTATTGTACCAAATACATATATCTGAATCTGGATCATATCCGTGAATTCTAATGAAGCGTGTGAATCCTTTTCTGGCATGTGTTGTCACTGGTGCACATGCAATTATGTGTACTAATTTTAACACTTTTGTTGCTCATTATCTCTCTATTTCAAGAAAATAGAGATATAGTGGTCTTTCTAGTGAGACGAGTTTCGCATGCATAATGTGATTCAATAATCATATGGTTCTTGTAACCCATCACCATGCAACAAGCGAATACTCTTCTCACTCGTGCAAACAAGCCTATAGTTCTTTGGATTTCCATTACCTCTATTCCATAGTCCCTATTTCAAAATAAGAATTTTCAGTCCCACTAAACTTCTCTAATTCTTCAACTCTACAAGACAACTCTTGTAGTTGATCTTCCAATAACCCACCTTTGATAGGTGGCAACAAACTCTTTTGCTTTTGGAGTCAAACTTATCCTTTGACTAATTATGTTATCACTCACTAACAAACTTCTTCTTGATGGTATGGTTCATCACTACTTGATTCAAGAACCGTTACCAGTCTGAAGAACAAAGCTCTCTAAGAAGGAAATACGTCTCAACAATCTTTAACATGAAGTAGATTTCAGACAATCTGATATCCAACCTTTTCATGTAAGAGTTCACAACAAATTTGCGAGTTCGTATTCGGAAGATAATTCAAGATCATATCTCGACTTAGCTTCCATCTATGACAAAATCAACCTACCCTAGACGATCAATCAAATTGATTGTCTTGAGTCTATGATTATTCATAGATCAACCCTCAGCATAACTATTATGGAATAGCTCATTCGATATCCTATATTGAATCGTCTTATTTATCACATTCTACAACTCTTATAGAAGCAACAAGGTAGCCCTGAATGTCCTTGTGCTCATACTGTTTGCACAGGCTCAAGCTCATAGACATCAGTTTGGTTTACTTTACAACATTTGCATTATTAGACCTCTTGCACTTGGTCTCATACACATCTCCATGTGCATCATAAATAAGACACTTTGTATTAACGAGTTAAACATTTCGTCTAACTTTTCATTCTTGAGAACATTTCTCAAGTTTCAAAGTTCATCAGCATATTCGGGATAAGTCAACGTGTTATTCTACTACGATGTGTGATAGTGCAGAAATTATAGTATATATATAATTCTATTAGTGAATACACATAACTACTAAGTAAATATTCAATTTTATTCTTAAAACACCATATGAATCGGGTCTTTATTCATTGGTGGCTCCCACTATTTTATTTAAGTTATACAACCCTCTATATGTATAACTAAACATTCATAATGTTAGTGAGAATAATGATCCTATTTTCCATCACATCACCTCGGCTGTGGCACGAAACGCAATGTGATGTTCTATAGGAAGACAACTCTTGTCAACTACATCTCATGTTATTCCTTATTATCTTTTAGCCTCTTGAATCATTGAGTCTCGGCTGTGGCACGACTCACTCAATATTCTAAGTCAAGTCAAACCCAACATCTTGCATAATTAAATTAGAATTCCAAAAGCCCACGGCTGTAGCACGTAACGATAATTGAAACCTAATTTATCATACACATCTCATGTGATAGACAAGCATATCTTAATCTCAAAACAAAGCCCTCGGCTGTAGCACGAAACGACAATGTCTCAATATAAGAACTCTACTTGCTATTATATTGGAAAGCTATGACCGACACAAGCCCGTTGTGCCATTGGCCATTTACTACTTGATATAAATTTTAATTAAGAGGGATTATATTATGTTGCAACCATAATCATATTACTAGGAGATTCTCTTTTTCTTGAACAAAATACAATTATGATATTTAAATGAAAAATTCCCAGTGTGTTGGAGGGGTCACAACGGTCCCGCTTAAAACCCAACGGCCTAGACAGAAATTTTCATTTTCAACATCAAAAGAGTATTTCACTCTATGTTTCATAAACATAAGAATCTCATGGTTGTACTCATAATATTATTGTTAAGGCAAGAAACGATTCCTATTCTAGATTTTCTAGAGCACGCCTTATTTTGATTTAAGTTCACCTAAATCTATCATCGCATGGTAAATATAGGCATATATCTCATATATAAAAATAAATAAACAATTAAGCATGCAAGTAATATCATGTCATACAATGATATAATGATGTATGGATTTATTATAGTATTTAAAAGCAATTAAAACAATTAATACATGCTTTAAAACACATCCGGGAATATAAACAGTTCCAAACTTTTATATAAAAAATATTTGACCACTCCATTAGATCCGTCTCGGAAAAACGAATCCAACGGTATATTGCACGCTCAAAACGGAGTTACCAAACTCCCAAAAAATCAAATTTAATGTGGACAGAGGGGCTGTAACGCATGACGCTCATGCGTTACAACAATTAAAAGCTATTAAATGTGTAACGCATGACGCTCACGCGTTACAGGACCTGTAACGCATTCCCGGCATGCGTTACAGGCCCTTCCCAGCAGTTTTTTTTTTATTTAATGCTAAGTAAGTTACAACAATTTTATGCTATTTTATTTAATGCTTGTAACTCCTTTAGCATTAAAACACTAACTTAGCATTTATAACACTTAAAAAAAAAACTCCTCTAGCCATTAATGCCCTTTATTGTTATTATTATTTTATTTTAATATTAATAAATTAATTAACAATTAATTAATAAATTAATAAATTAATAAAAAAATCAAAATAATATGATTTCTGAAATCAAACAAAAACAAAAATAACCAAGTATCTATGGGGTCCTTGTGCAAATTTTAATTCATATACTTCAACATGCATAATTATTTTATGAATTTTAATTAAAACAATTTTAAAAAAATTCAAAACAAATAATCTTACTCTTCAATGGTTCGGGCAACAACACTCCAACGTAAGTCACTTTCTCCGGTTCACCAGGAACTAAGGGAATTGGGATTAAATCCTCAACTGGTTTCCCTCTTCTGTCCTCATTATCTCTAGTATCCATGTATTCAATGGGGCGGCTATGTAACAGCTTCTAGCCATCTTTTGGTCTCCCCGTTCTTCACCAATCCCATTCCTTGTTGGGAACTTAATTTTCAGATGGTGAGACGAGGCTACAGCCTTGAATGCATGAAGGCCCGTCCTTCCAAGGATCGCGTTGTAGGTCGAAGTTGAAGGAATTTACAGACGAGCGGAAGCGTGATATAACAATTATTCCGTAAAAACCATGTATCGCACATATAGAAAAAAATATAAAATGAAAGAGCGGAGGAATCGTAACCATACCTTGAAAATCGAAACTTTATAAAATGGATTCTAGCAGTTGCTCCTCATAGTGTGAAGCACTCTACCGGTATCCACCAAGAATAATCCTTCGATGAAGCTTTTTATAAAACTAAGCTTGTATAAAAATGGAGTTTTTCTTCTTTTGAGAGAGAGAGAGATGAAGAAGAAGAGGGTGGCAACTAGGTTTTCACAAAAACTCAAGTCATTTAGAATGAACTATGTCATTCTATTTATAGGGCTCTCCTAGGGTTTTTTAATATATCTTTATATATATATTAACCCCACATTTTATCTTATAAAATGCTTTAATAATAATTAAAACTATTTTAATCATTATTTCCTTTTCTAAACTATTTAGAAAATAACTTGCTCTCTCAAAATACCTTCATCAATAAATTAATCTTTTATGGTGTGACCCTGTAGGTTCAATATTAAGCCGGTAGTAGAAATAAATAATAATAAACTTTTTATTTATTATTTATACGAATTCTAATAATTCATTAAATATAATTAACTGATTAATTATATTTATTCTACATCGTGAGTGATGCTTCTCAACATATCGCGACTATCCGGATAATATGAATTCACTGCTTAGAATACCAAGAACCTGTTTAGTGACTAGTTACCGTACAATCAATTCCTTCTTCCCTACAATGTCCCGATTAAATACAAGGCATGGATATCGTGTCAAGCCTATTTAATTTAATCATATGTTTTCCTATTCACTATGCCTAGTTCCGATTAATGCAAATTAGAAACTTCTTTCTAATGTCATTCACTCTGGCCAGAGATTCCTGAACTAGTATAAATGGAATAACATAGGACATTCTCTTCCTTCACTGGAAGGGGCAGATCCTTTATTGATCATTCACTATCTTCGTGCACAAATTCCTATACCCAGAAGAGCACTAATTATTGTCCCTCGAGACTAAGAGCAAAACCAAAGTATAGTTCAGTGTACACAAGATGACTATGATGATCTCAAGTCAAAGGACACTTGTACAACCATCACTATATGAACAACTACTGACACATGAGTGAACTCCATTAGTTGTTCAACTGATCGAGTCATGTTCAGTGTACTTATTCCTAATAAGCACCTACATACTAGCTATAGTGTCACCACACAAATGCCTATGAGAACAGACATCCTTCATAGTGAAGCAAGCATAGTATGTACCGATCTTTGCGGATTAATTAACTACCAATTAATTATCCTACGACCAGGAACTATTTAAGTTTAGAGTTATCATCTTTAAGGTCTCATTATAATGATCTCATCATAATCCATTAAAGCTTTACTCTAAACTATGGATCATCTAATTTAAACACTTTAAATAGATAAAGCCCATTATAAAATATATTACCATTTTATTAAATTAAACAAACTTGAATAAGATTGAACAAAGTATCTCCTAACTCATCATCCATGATTGGATTTAGGACACACGTCTTTCAGAAGTTGCCTTTATAACTATGAAATTCAACATCTGAGTAGACGTATTCGACCTTTGCCCCATGGTCATAGGGAGTTGGATTGTGCCTCCTGTTAGGTCCAAAGTATCGTAGAAGGGGGGGGGGGGTTGAATACGATACTCACAAATAATTTAATTTCGTTCGCGGATTAATCTTTCAGTTCTATAACGAAATCAAACACACCAAACCAAATCAAGTTTCGGGGAATATATCTTTTTATAAATATAAACCTCGAGGGGTGCTACAATTTCTAATCCGTAGATTAGCGTCAATGAGTTTAAGGTTACACAAATACAAAACAATGATCAAGTTCTGAGCACTATTAATTTCTCTGATAATTTTCTCCGGCTCTTCTCTCTCCCAGTAATGTTTATGTGTTGAAATCCTTAACTGAAGAAGACACATTCTTCACTCTGTATTAACTGCAGACTTAAATTGAAAACCATCAAACCATTTAGAATAGAATATTCTTGGCCGTTGGATCTTCATCAACCTGTCAGACAAGCACAACTTTTCACCTGCTCCATGAATTGAAAAACCATCGAATGGATTAAAAAACCATCGAATGGAATAAATCAATTTGCCATTTGATAGTTTTTAAATCAAAACTATCGAATGCCAAATTAATTCACTTGGTTATTCAATGAATCACTTCAACCACCATTCGATAGTTTTTTCAAAAGAAAAACTATCGAATACTTTTTCTTGTCTTTTGTCCTTTAGTAATTACTCCTGAGCTCCTGGGTGTTTAAGTTTTGGACTGTATCAATTTCTTCTGAGACGATAAAACAACTTGATCTTTTCAGTGCCGTCACCTAGTGCAACTGGTCTGGTTCACAGATGAATAACACTTGATCAATTCTTATTTTATGACTTCAATTATAATGCTGCTGATACGTCCCTTGTCGTTCTGGTTGCTTCATCACTGGAATCCCGTGGTACTGAACCCTAAATCATTCACATACTTCTGTCGTCTTCAAAGTCTTGTTTCTATTGCTGTCACTGAGGCTTGAACATTTTCATGAACTTCTTTCCGTGACCTGTTTACGGACTTCAAGAATACATAACGTATTTTGATTTTTTGAGTTTACCTTTTCTTCTCTGATTCTAGATTCCTGTGCTTCTATTAATACTATTGTCTGTCTTGTCCTTTGTTGAGTTGTAGTTATCTCTTTTACATCTTATGTTACATTATGCTTTACACCTCCCACCTTTGATTCCACTCCATTGAATCCATATATGGGCATATTCGAGGGTGTCAACTGAGAATCAGTGTAGCCCATTTTGATAAAAGCATCATGGAACAAGATGTCCACTGAAGCTCCATTGTCAACCAAAACTCTCTTTGTTTCAGAATTGCCTATCATAGGTACGATGACTAAGGGATCATCGTGGGGAAACTTCACTCCCTCCAAGTCGGAATCATCAAAACCAATTGACACTTCTGTTCGGGCACGCTTCGGTGCTTCTCCAACCACAGTCATTACCTCTCGGGCATAAGCTTTCTTTGAGTTTCGGGAGGACCCAGCAACAGTTGGTCCTCCAAATATCATATTGATGACTGGCCATAGGGGCTTAGGGTTACGATCTTGGTCGTTGTCTCTTCTGTCATAATCCTTTCTTTCATAATTTCCTCTATGACTTCCTTGACTTCCATCCTTGGTGAATTTGCTGAGTTTTCCTCTCCGTATCAGAAACTCAATTTCGTCTTTCAGCTGTCTACAATCGTCGGTGTCGTGACCAACTTCTTTGTGGAATCGACAAAATTGGTTTTGGTTCCGTTTGGACAAGTCAGCCCTCATTGGCTTTGGCCATTTGAGATCCTTTTCCTTTGCTATCTCCATCAAAATTTGACTCCTGGGAGTATTCAATCTTGCATATTCTGTAAACTTTGGCCCAAAATTGCTTCTCTTAGGTGGAGAATCAGAACTTTTTGAAGTTCTAGGAAACTTTTCCTTAACATCATATTCTTGAGTTTCCTTCATTTTCTTTGAGTTCCCATTACCACCAGTAATGGGTTCATGCTTTCTCATGCTCTCTTCTGCCTTGATGTATTTGCCGGCTCCGTCTTGGAGCTTTGACATGCTCTCAGGCGGGTGCTTTGACAATGATCTCTTGAAGTGATCATCAGTAGTTCCTTGCTGTAGGGCTATCATGGCCACTTTGTCCTCCAAGTCTGGGACTTTTAGAGCCTCTGTAGTGAATCGATTAATGTAATCTCTCAAGGCTTCATTCTTTCCTTGCTGAATTCCCATGAGGGATGCAGAGCTTTTCTCGTGCACCCTCCCACTAACGAATTGATTTATGAAAGCTTTGCTTAGTTCTTTGAAAGATCCAATAGAGTTGGGAGGAAGACGACTATACCAGCGTTGTGCCATGCCTGCCAAGGTTTGTGGAAACGCCCTACACTTGGCCGTATCGTTGGTTGGCTGCAACAGCAGTGCATTGGAGAATGTTCTCACATGATTGGAGGGATCTCCCGTTCCATCATAAGCCTTGATCGTTGGCATCTTGAATTTTCTGGATATGTTGGCTTTCATGATGTCTTGAGTGAAGGGTGGTGTTGGATCATCAGGATCTCCTAAGGGCAACAGAACAGTGGGATGACTTTTGAGCCAATAACTTTTTGAGCCTCGCAGCCTCGGCTTCAAGGGACGCAAGCTTTTCCTTAGTAGTTTCTCGATTGGTTTGGGAGGAACGTCTCCTTCTTGGGGCAACATCCCTCTCATCTCCTGTTGAGTAATTCTCATCCTCGGTATAGGGACCTGAGTAGTCTAGGAAAGGGGTTCGCCTAGCTTGGGGTCCCAGACCTTGGATGTAAGGGGGCACGTATGCCTCATGGTAGATGGGATTAGTCCCACTGCTACCCGCCGGGGGTCGAGGTGGCATACCATAGGTTGGCATGCCGAGAGTTTGGGTAGCATACTGGGGGAGATCCGTGGTGTGAAGTTGGAGACCACGTTGTGCGTTTGCTAGCAACGGAGTGGTTATGATTGGTTGCTGGAGAGTGGTCTCTGGTGGATCTCGTCCATGAACAACCATTTGTAGGGGATTCGTCCTTTCAGCAGTAATTGAGACTTCCGGTCCTTGAGTGGTGGTGATGGGGGCGTCTGCCCCTTCAGCGCCAGTGATTGGTGGGGGTTGGCTCCCCTGAGTCTCTGTTGCAGAGGTAAGAGGAAGTCCATCAGAAGTTTGAGGACATCGAGTTATTCTTCGTGTGTTTGCCATGGTTGATGTTGTCTTCCCACAGACGGCGCCAAATGTTATGGATTAAAAAACGTACTTGTGTATTTAATGCTAAGGTTTAATGAGCTTCGAGCTTAAATGGCTGCACTTGTGTTTCGAGACTAAATCGGTCCTCACAAGATGCCTACGTATCTCAATTCGTTATTGAGAATCAAGCCAAAGACGTAGTTCTTGGTGTTGCCCTCGGGGCTATGGCGGCAGGGGCACACCAAGGACGTAGTGACTTGTATGTCCTTATCCGAGGATGAAGTCTAAAACGTCGTAGATGACGTATGGAGCTTTGTCCAAAATGTAGTTCTAATTGAAGGATCAGGGTCCTTATATAGGCGTCTGGAGCCTCGTATTTATGGTATGTTTAGGAGACTTAGCGAATAAGTCTCCTTATTGATAATGGATAAACATCGTATTTCTTGCTGGAGAATTCGTTTCCTTGTTGATAAATGCTATGACTCATTAATTGGGATTCCGGATCCTTTGACGAATTTACCATATTTTGGACTCTTTTTATGAGATGTATATTTTCCCTATTTATTAATTACGAAATTAATAAATAATCATGGTTTTGAGCCTTAAATATAGGGCCTTTCCAATGAATAACCAATTATATTTCTATAATTACTTTTCTGTCCATATCACATATATTTGGTTTTAAAAGGTAAATGCCCGTGATATTTTTGGAAAATGAGGTTTTAAAATTTAATAATTAAAAGTATTTAAATTCGTTTTAAAATAAATTAAAAAAGGGTTTCCTATGATATTTTTGAAAAAAAAATGAATTTTAGTGAGAAAAATAGAAAAAGTAAATTGAGAAAGACAATTTCTCGTGATATATTTAGAAAAGAAGGGACTTTGTTAGAAAAAATCTATAATGTGTTTTAGAGTAATTGGTTATAAATAGGTATTTGATTATTTATATTTTAATATTCTTAGTGATTGCATTTGTTGGAAAATGAGGGCTTTTAGTAAGGAAAAATAGAAAAACTAACATGTTTTAGTTAAAAAAGGTAATTGTCATGTTTGAAAAAGTAGGGAAATTTGTTAGAAAAAATAATGTATTTTAGGGAAAAAAGGTAATTGGTTATAAATATGTAATATTATTATTTAATAATATATTTTTATAAATAAGTAAGGTTAATTAAGTAAAAACACGAAATACAGTTAAGGGCAATTAAGTAAAATCACAACGTACCATACCGACCAACCAAACTTTTAATGTTTCGTCTATTATATAATAGTATTGATATATATATATATATATATATATATATATATATATATATATAAATCAAAACAAAACTTAATTTTTTATTAGAAATATTATTTTATTTAAAAACGTATTTTGTAGAATATTTTTTGAGAAAATTTAGAGATATTATTATAATGCCGAACACGAACTGTTCGCATACATATTGAATCGAGCCGAACTCGAACGGACACGAACAGTTCGTTAACATTTTATGTTCTTTTAAAAAATAATTATTATTAACTTTTTTTAATGTGAAAATTAGTCCAAATGTTAATGAAATATTTCCTACCTATAAAATATTTACTCAAAATTACTGTAAAATAAAATTAAAATATAAATTATGAATGATATATATTATATATATATGTATTTAATATTATAAATATATTTTTTTTACGAACTAAACTCGAGCTTAACGAACGAGTCGAACTCGTAAGGTTATCGAACGAAAAATGTTGTTCGAACTCTTGTTCGATAATGATATCGAACAAACTTATCGGATTCCAATGAAAATGATTCTTAAAATTAAAGTAATGAGAATATTCAAAACAACTAATAACATCACTGTCATTTTATGGTCACTTTCAGAATACTTTGGTAAATATGTCGAGACAATACAGATTTACAGTGCAACGCCAATGAAAATACTCAAATATACTAGATTCATTTCACGTTCTTCTGCTCCAAGTTGCATTGCAGCCATAAGGAATGTTTAACCTGTAGAGTTGCAGACAAAATATTGAATCTTCACAAAGAGCAAGGGGGCATTACATTTAGGGATATTCCTAATGATACCATTGTAGTTTTGACTTTTCATATTGGTACCATTTTCCCATAATATTGGTTTCTCCAAATGGTGCCAGTGGTATCATCGAGAATCCTCTAATTGCAATTAACATAAGAAAAAAATTGTAAATAAAAAGATGGTTAAATAGAAGATAGTAATGATTAGACCATTGACGAATTATATACTAAATTGCTTGTTGTTCGAGGAGCGGAAGAAAATCAAACTGAATTTATCTTGATCTTTAATTTAAAATATTTAATGATGGTTAAGGAATTTCTTACTTTGACAAACAATAAGAGTATAAAACTAACAAGTCAAAAGTTTAGGTGTACCATGTGTAAGTCAAATATACAAGATGGTACCATCAGGAAAAGTCAATACCATGATGGTATCATTGAGAATTTCCCTTACATTTATAACATTATCTTTGTTGCCCTATGTAGCTGCTTGGTTTCGTCGTCCAAATTGATGCTTTCTGCTCCTTTTACATGAGAGTTAAAATAAAAAATCTTGTTCATCGCCATTTTGGTCGATAAGTCCCAAGCCACCACCCTCTATAAGTTTCCTCTTCCTCATAAGCCACCACCCTCTATAAGTTTCCTCTATAAGCCACCACCCTCTATAAGTTTACTTTTTTTCGCTCTTCAATGCCAATACCATGTCCCGTATCTACTCCCGAAAGATCCAGAAAATGTCTCTCCCTCTCTAACCCTGAAACTATCTTGCTTGACCTGTCACCTCAGTCTAGCATAACCTCAGCTAAAGGAAGAAAGTCATCAGAATTGACTGAAGCAAGTCTGGTCGAGATTAACAAAAGGAATGCAGTAGTTGATAAGCATTCTGCTAGTTGCAGCCCTTATTACAAAGGGCTCGCAGATTTTATTCTAGACATCAAAAAAGAAAAAGTTCCAGAAATCGGAATCCATCATGCAGGTTCTCCATTTAGCACATCAGCAGAAAACACAAACTGGTCCAAGAAATGCAAAATCTTGGTACGAAAAAAAAAGTCAGAATCAGTTGAAGAAAGCCTCGAGGAATGTATCAGAAGGAACGTAGTTTCAGAGGAAAGAAGATATTCTACTTCTAGTAGTCCTTACTACAAAGGGCTTACAGACTTCACTCTAGATATTGATGATTTCGTAAACAACAGCAAAGAAAAGAGATAGATTGATGAACACTATTGTTGCTTAACTGAACTAAATCATATTGTTGTGATTACAATACTGAAAACTTACTACTACAATTATTACAAACTATTAGCTATATATATACAGATTAGGAGAGTAACTAACTAACTTGTAACAAACTACTTGCTTAGCTGGACCTAGCTGTCGACCTAGCTGTCATAACAGATTTGTAACAGAATTTGATCCTAGCTGGCAGCTGAGCTGGCAGCTTCAGTATCTCCAACACCCCCCCTCAAGTTAGGAGAGCCATGAAATCCTAACTTGGAAAGAAGGTTACGAAACTGAGGAGAAGGTAAGATCTTTGTAAACAGATCAGCAAGCTGAGAATGTGTTGGAAGGTATGTAAGCTGAATTAACCCTTCAAGAACTTTGTCACGTGTAAAATGACAATCAATCTCAATGTGTTTTGTTCTCTCATGAAATACTGGATTCTTCGCAATGTGAATAGCAGATTGATTGTCACAGTATAAAGTAACTGGCCTGAGATTGGAAACACCAAGTTCTTCCAGAAGTCGAACTAGCCAAGTAACCTCAGATGCTGCAGAAGCCATTGCACGATACTCAGCTTCAGATGAAGACCTGGAAATGGTGCTTTGTTTCTTCGATTTCCATGTGACTGGAGACTGACCAAGTAGTAGAACATATCCTGTAATAGACTTTCGAGAATCAGGGCAAGCTGCCCAATCAGAATCTGTAAAAGCCTGCAACTTAATTTCTGTATTTGCTTGAAGTAAAATCCCTTGACCAATAGTATGAGCTACATATCTAAGTGTATGATGAAGAGCAGCAAGATGAGATGTTCTGGGAGAATGCATAAACTGGCTTAAAGACTGAACAGTATAAGCAAGATCAGGTCTAGTAGTAGAAAGAAAATTTAATTTTCCAACTATAGATCTGTAGACATCAGGATGAGCAATAGAATCACCCTCATCAGCAGACAACTTGATATTAAGAGGAAGTGGAGTAGTAGCAGGTTTTGTTAAATCCATTTGACAAAAATCCAGAAGTTCATGAGTAAATTTTTTCTGGCTCAGAAATATCCCTGTGGGCAAATGACTAACTTCAATCCCCAGAAAGTAATTCAACAGTCCAAGATCCTTTATACCAAATTCTTGATCCAGGAACATTTTGAGATTAGTAATAGTATTATGATCAGTACCAGTCAAAATGACATCATCCACATATACTGCAGCAATGCAGATCAAACCATTGTGATGCCTGATATAAAGACTATAATCATTTTTTGACTGACTAAAACCTTGACTTTTTAGAGAAGCAGTTAATTTGGCATGCCATTCTCTTGAAGCCTGTTTTAGCCCATAGATTGATTTTCTTAACCTGCAAACCTTATTATCAGGATTAAGCATACCTTCAGGAACTTTCATATATACCTCCTCAGAAAGCTCACCATGAAGAAAAGCATTATTAACATCTAATTGAAAAACAGACCAATTCTTGCTGGCAGCCACAGCTAAAATACACCTAATAGTAGCCATCTTAACCACAGGTGAAAAAGTTTCTTCATAATCTATTCCATATTTCTGGTTAAACCCCTTAGCCACCAACCTTGCTTTACACCTCTCTAAAGAGCCATCAGATTTTAGTTTAACCTTGTACACCCATTTTGAACCTATTGCCTTCTTGCCAAGTGGTAAATCCACTAAATCCCAAGTTTTATTAAGAGAAAGAGCTGATATTTCCTTATCCATTGCTTCTATCCACATAGGGTTTGTAGATGCCTCAGCATAAGAAGTAGGCTCTACTAATGTGTAGACTTTAGAAATAAAACACTTCTTGTCAAAAGGTAAAGTTGAATAATGCACCAGGTTACACCAATGTGAATCAGTAATAGCAGTCTGACAGTAAAAATCTTGAAGATAAGCAGGTTTAGCATGATTTCTAGTAGACTGTCTTCTGGAAGGCAATGGTAAATTTTGTAAAGTAGAACTTAAATCTACCACAGAAGATGACTCAGGTAGAGAAGTATTAGAACTATCTGATTGGGAATGAGATGAATTAGGTTGATCAGAACCAGTAGAAGGACTAGAAAAGGAATTAGAGGAAAATAGATTCTCAATATTTGCTACAGTATCATTTTGTGTATGATGTTCCAGATCAAAATCAAATGAGGAAGAATCAATAGGAGTAACAGATGGAAGATAGATTTCTGTAGGAAAACTATCAGAATGTAATGACTGTTGAAAATGAAATGGGAAGTGTTTCTCATAAAAAACTACATCCCTGGAAATAATGACAGTGTTTGAGACCATGTCTAGCACTTTATAACCTTTGGTATGGTTTGAATACCCTAAGAAAACTCCAGGTTTTGCTCTAGGATCAAATTTAGTTCTAGAAACAGATTTAGAAGACACAAAACATAAACATCCAAAATTTCTTAAATGTTGAAACTCAGGATCCTTTTGATAGAGCAAAACATAAGGGGTCTGATTGTTAATACTAGCTAAAGGCATCCTATTAATCAAATAAACTGCACAAAGTATACAATCTCCCCAGTATTTAAGAGGTACCTTTGACTGAAAGGCAAGTGCCCTAGCTGTTTCCAACAAATGTCTGTGTTTCCTCTCAACTACCCCATTCTGTTGAGGGGTATATGCACAACTCTTCTGTTGTAAAATTCCTTGTTGACTACAAAAGACTTGAAAAACTCCTTCACAGAATTCTTTGGCATTATCTGACCTTATACACTTGATTTTAGACTTGAACTGAGTTTCAACATGTGCAGCAAAGTTGATCAACACATTTGCAACCTCTGACTTGAACTTTAAAAGATGCACCCATGTAAATCTGCTAAAATCATCCACAATTGTTAAAAACAAATTACAACCAGTAGGGGTTTTAGTCTTGTATGGTCCCCAGACATCAACATGCATCAACTCAAATATTGAAGTAGTTTTAATGCTACTATGACTAAAAGACTGTCTTGTCTGTCTAGCTGCAGGACAAATCTGACATATCATATCAGGAGAACACTTTGTAGTACTCAATTTAGGTTGAATCAACTTTAATTGAGAAAAAGGTAAATGTCCCATCCTGAGATGCCATAATTGAATTTCCTCTTGAACATTGCAACATATTGGAGCCTCAGTTTTGACTTCTTCTGTAGTATGATAAAGACCAGCTTGTAGACTACCAAGAAGCATTGGAGAGCTCTTCTGTGAAAGGTCCTGAATGAAACACTTGGAATGAGTAAAAAATAGCTGACAATCTAAATCTTGACATATCCTCTTTACAGAAATCAGATTAAACTGAAAGTCTGGGACAAAAAAAACATTATGCAAAGTGATATCATTATGTATGATCACAGTGCCAACATGTGTAATCTGAATTTTTCTGCCATCTGGAATAGTGATAAACCTATCAGATGTACCATCAAAAACTGAGTAAGTGTCAAATAAATCTTTGTTTGAACAGATATGATCTGTGGCACCACTGTCTACTATCCAGTCAGTATTATACTTGGATATTAGACAAATGTTACCTGCCAGTAAAGCATGAGAATCCTTGTTTCTGTCATCCTGTCTTTGTTCTGAATTGTGCTTGTTGTACATCTCAAGAAACTGATTATATTGAGCTTTTGAGAAATGACTTGGTTCTTCTTCACTACCATGCTCAGTATCCAAGCTTACAGCATTAGCCACTTTTCTGTCCTTAAACTTAAATCCTGGAGGATAACCATGGACTTTGAAGCATCTTTCCAAACTATGACCACTCATTTTGCAATGAGTACAATAATACTGTCTTCTACCAGAGTTTCCCAAAATTCCTGTAGACATACCATTGTTCTTATTAGAAAAAGAATTACCATTGGTATTAGAAACCTGTGTGGACCTGCTGTATGAAGGATTTGAGTTTGAAGTCCTATTAAATTGCTTATAATTCCTTCTCTCTGAAAAACAAGCCATAGCTTCAGTCTGATTTGTCACTTGTGACAACTCCTTATGCCTCTCTTCTTGAGCAAACAGCCTATACGCATTAGATATACTTGGCAAGGGATACTGCATCAGCAAATTGCCTCGGATTGTAGAAAATTCATCACCTAGCTTCATCATAAACTGAATCATACGTTGATCTTGCTGCATTTGATATACTCTTTGTTCAAGATTACAAGTACACTTTTGACAAATACACTGAGGCAACGGATTAGCATCAGTAATGGAATCCCAAATTGTCTTAATTTTGGTAAAAAACTCAGAGACATTATCAGCACCTTGATTTAGCTCATTTAACTGTTGTTCTAGAGAATAGACTTGTGTCATTGATGTGTAACCAAATCTCTCTTCTAAGTCAATCCAAATTTCTCTAGCAGTTCTAAGAAACAATACACTTTTAGCAATCACATCATCGAGATTAAACAATAACCAGGAACAAACCAAATCGTTACACCTTTCCCAGGCTTTGAACTCATTAGACGTAGACTCAGGTTTTGATATACTTCCATCAACAAAACCAATTTTGTTCTTAGCAGACAAAGTCAAAATCATCGATCTCTTCCAGTTATTGAATCCAGTTCCAGAAAATTTAGTAGAAACTAATTGCGATGTATTAGAATCAGAAGGATGAATGAAATACACACTTGAAGGATCTTGATTAGGAGATTTAGCAGCCATGTTTAATCCAAGAAGACGAGAGAAAAGAAACAAACAGATCTAATCTTCACAGAACGAGTTCACAGAGAACAATCTTTCACAGATAGAAAGAAAAAAAAAACACAGATTTGGAGCTTAAGAATCAGAACAAGTTCACCTGATGAATGACGATTGTGATTTGTTCTGGAACAGTGATTTGATCGGAGAAAGACGAACTGATTGCAGATTGCGTTGAGATCGCTTGCTCTGATACCATGATGATTTCGTAAACAGCAGCAAAGAAAAGAGATAGATTGATGAACACTATTGTTGCTTAACTGAACTAAATCATATTGTTGTGATTACAATACTGAAAACTTACTACTACAATTATTACAAACTATTAGCTATATATATACAGATTAGGAGAGTAACTAACTAACTTGTAACAAACTACTTGCTTAGCTGGACCTAGCTGTCGACCTAGCTGTCATAACAGATTTGTAACAGAATTTGATCCTAGCTGGCAGCTGAGCTGGCAGCTTCAGTATCTCCAACAGATATTAATAAAGAAAAAGTTCAGGTGCTCGAGACTCATGAGGAAGCTATTCCGGTTTCTAAGACAGACCTTTTACTGGCAGCAGAAACTACCAGCAGGTGCAAGAAAAACGAAAATGCAACAATGAAGATCACCGACTTGTCCGGAGAAAGCTTCAAGGAAATTAATCGAGAAGATGTTGCTACAGAGGAGAAGAGGTACAATGATAATAAAGAGAAAATGCCAGCGACCGAGTTTTATGAGGCAAACAGCATAAACTCCGAGAAAGACATTTTCCCAACAGACCAACCATCGCAATCTAGCACCATAAAGGAAAGCAATACTGGTTCAAAGAAAGTTGTCGCACCTTTTCCAGAAAATAATAACTTGGAACAAAACAAAGAAAGAGTTGATGAATACATCCAGGCAAATGCACTTTTACAGGAAAAGGATTATACTTCCAGCAGTCCTTACCATAAAGGGCTCACCGACTTCACTCTAGATATCAGTAAAGAAAAAATTACAACGATTGAGATCGACGAGGCAATCCTCGGAGCTCAGTGCCACAAGCAAAGTATCTATCTGGACAAAGAAGGCCACCAGATTCTTTACAAGAAAGAAGGGCCCATCAGATTTGACAGAAGCAGGCCTCGAGGAATTTAACAGAAGGATTGCAGTTCTAGAAGAGAAGAGGTATTATAGTAGTCCGTATTATAGAGGGCTAACCGACTTCACCAATAAAGAAAAAGTTCCAGTTATCGAGATCCATGAGAGAGCTTCTGTTACCTCGAGCAACCGATCGAGTTTCATTGTCAAGATGCAACAGTTAGGTAAGTTTTGCTTCTTCTTCAAAAACAAGGAAAAGCGAGATGTTTTCTCTTCTTCCTCATCATCACAATCAAGAATTTGGACGGATACAGATTTGGGGAAAGAAGTTAAAAGTAGCTCAACCAAAAGAAACACTACCCATTATTTATCTAATGAGGGGAAGCCAGTGAGGGAGAGAGAGTTACAAACAGACCATGCACCATCACGGTTAGCAACATCATGCCTGCAACCGCCACGACCACTACAAGTATCAGAGCCAGCACAAACCTCAGAATCAAATATGCAGTTGCCATGAAGTTATATTTGTAGAAGTGATACACTTCCATAGTTCTCAATTCAGTGAACTAAACAATGTCTTTGTACAAATTGTAAAAGCAAGTGTTTCTATGACTGTACGTGAATAATATCTTTGCCCCTGCAAAAATTCAATGTCCACATATTGAAGCACATACCCATCGACCCATCAAAACAGTTCTAACAAGTTCGCGAGCCCACAATCTCTCCTTACAATTCATATTCGATTTACATGCAATAAAGTCAGTACAAGATGGCATTCAACTATTAAAATTGGTCATGCTATATGCAGTAACCTAAATCCTCGACATGAAAATATAGAAATGTCATTATAGTTTCTAGTTTGTTTTGATGACGTCTGATTTTAGTTTTACCCAATAAGACAGTAGGACAGAAGAAAGATGTAGTTACTTAAATCAGACAAATCGAAATCTAACAGAACAAAGTAAAGGAGCCTGAAAGAAGTATTACATATAAAGGTTGCGTGCTTCATTTCTGAGACTATAAGCAGACTGAAATTGTAATGTCGGCCATGTCCTCTGTACAGGCACTCTATGCAGCCTGTACATGTTCAGAGCTTTTACAAATTTACACAATAAGAGAGACCGGCATCAAGAAAAGAGGAATGGTAGATGGAGATGGAGAAAAATGAAGGGCTGATAGAAACTCATTAAGATATATTGTGAGAGAAAATTGAACTCCAAACAAAGTAATTTATCACTTAAGCAACCAACTGTATTATTAAGCTTTTAATACAAGTGTTACATGATTATGTGAAAAACTAAATAACATTAACTGGAGTTATATGCATCAAATTACTGTACACAAATTTTTAAAGATTACATACTACAAAATTGGAGGTCTTGTTGTATTCTATTTTACTGCTAAAGTCTAACAATTGTCCAGGACAAAACCTATTGAACTGCCAACCGCTGCAGATGATCCAAAAATACCTCAAAGCTGACATCATCAGTGAAGATGACATCCCCTCCGTGAACAGGAGGGCCATGAAAGGATTCAATTTCTGGGGGCAGAAAATCAACGGAAAATTTCTTCTAAGTTACTCAGGAACGTCCCGTCTACGAACGGACCTTGGACTGGAGAAGCGGAAAGACCCTAACCCCTAAAAGTTTGCATCCGGCTACGTCCGAACCAATTTCCAGGGGGCAGAAAATCAACGGAAAATTTCTTCTAAGTTACCGAGGAACGTCGCGTCTAAGAACGGACCCTGGACTATAGAAGCGGAAAGACCCTAACCTCTAAAATTGGCATCCGGCTACGTCCGAAGCCAATTCTAGGGGGCAGGAAAACAACGAAAAAATTCTTCTAAGTTACTCAGGAATGTCCCGTCTACGAACGGACCCTGGACTGGAGAAGCGGAAAGACCCTAACCTCCAAAAGTTGGCATCCGGCTACGTCCGAAGCCAATTCTGGAGGGTAGAAAATCAACGGAAAATTTCTTCTAAGTTACTCGGGAATGTCCCGTCTACGAACGGACCCTGGACTGGAAAAGCGGAAAGAGCCAACCCAGAAAATAAAGGCGGAATGATCACAAAAAATCGCAACTCCGATCCTGACAATAATACTCCCCCATCCGGCAAAGCCACATAAAGGAGTGGGGGCAAATGATAGGCTAAGTAATACTAAAGCTTGAAAAACAGAAGAACGATCCAGACCCAGGAAGGATCACATGGAAATAGTCCTAAGGATATAGACATGATGATTGATAGACTAAGTAATGTTAAAGCCTGAAAGACAGAAGAATGATCCAGACCCAGGAAGGATCAGAGAGAAATATGAGTCTGGATAATATGACGAATGTCGAAGAAGGAACCAGTTATAGACCAAACAATCAAACATATAGAAATGACAGGTGGCTAGATGCCTACAAAAGCGTGACATGGCAGCACGAATATTCCTCCACATGTCTTTAATGATGACAGAAATGATTACCTGTCACTATCAACACATTCCATATGCAGCTTTCCATACGCCAAAATGATTCCTACACGTGTTCGCCATCCCGCTCCCCGTACACATGTTCATCATCTGTGCGCTCCACGCGTCCCGTCGCCCTACCAAGGAACGGTCCAAATTTCGAGGTAACACCCCTAAACCCTAATCATTGGCCTATAAATAGACCAAGGATTAGAGTAAAGGGGTAACTTCATTTTTACACACAAACTCATATATACACTGATACACTCTTTCTGCCTTATCTTTCTTCTCTGAGAACCCATAATCATTCTCACATCGGAGGTGCCGCGAGGCCTCCACCCCTCGCCGACATTGTTTTGCAGGAACCCTCTCCGGCAGCTTCACCATTTTCCGAGATCTCAACCACCAAAAGAAAGAGAAGAAGGACGTATGGCGGACTTGAGCGTTATCATTTGGCGCTAGAAGGAGGTTGTAGCTCCGGTCACCTTGTGGCCTTACCACCATATAAAGAATCCATTACCAACAATAGTAAGCTATAGCTCAAACCACCATCTTTCAGAATGTATGCCTCAAGATCTGTTATTGTTGTTTGCTTTACTTGAACGTTGAGTTGTCGTGTTTTCTTATCTTTGCCTTCAGTTGCATTCATATAGATGCACACCTTGCCTGATATAAACAATTTTATTTTCTTCTCAAATCTGAACCCAAAACACTAAACAAACCTCGAAAACCAAAAAACACAAAAATACCATACCATGGGCCGAACCAAGGGTGCAATCCGAAGAAATTCAGATGTGTCGAACCCTCAAAAGCAAATAACGAACCTTCATATCACCAGGACAAGAAGTTGAAATCCAACAAGCAGAGTAACTACATCCAAAACTCACAACTCTCTTTTCCGGATTGGGTTCAACCCAAAGAACAAAAAGATGATCACATACCTCCAAATTTGAACCTTATCCTGAGCACGAATGGACACCACAAAACATGCCAACAATAAAAAGACATACAACAATTACATGATCGGAGGCAAAAATGAAGAAGAAAAAAATATATAATTATTTCAAGTCCTTGAAGAAAAACGCACCGGATACAAAAGATTCGCAGAGGCAAAAAATGAAGAAAAAACAAAATATTACTTGAAGTCATTAAATAAGAATACATCGGATGCGAAAGACTCTCGGAGACAAAAAAAAATCACTTGAAGTGTTTCAAGAAGAATGCACCGGATGCGAAAGAATCTCGGAGGCAAAAACCAAAAATTTCTTAAAGTCGTGAAAGAAATGCAACGGATGCGAAAGACAATCAAAGGCAAAAAATGAAGAAGAAACAAAAATTACTTGAAGTCCTTAAAGAAGAAATGCACTGGATGCGAAAGACTATCGGAGACAAAATTTGAAGAAAAAATAGAAAATCACTTGAAGTGCTTGAAAAAGAATGAACCGGATGCGAAAGACTTGCGGAGGAAGAAAATGAAGAAAAAACAAAAAAAACCTTGAAGTCATAAAAGAACAAATGCACCGGATGCGAAAGACTCCCGAAGCAAAAAAATGAAAAAACAAAACAATCACTTGAAGTACTTAAAAAGAATGCACTGAATGCGAAAGACTCGTGAAGGCAGAAAAAATGAAAAAAAAATTATTACTTGAAGTCATTAAAGAAGACTGCACCGGATGCGAAAGAATCAAGGAGGCAAAAAAAATGGGAAATTTCTTGAAGTCATCAAAGAAGAAATGCACTGGATGTGAAAGACTATCGGAGGTAAAAAAATGAAGAAAAATAAAAAATCACTTAAAGAAGAATGCACCGGATGCGAAAGACTCGCGAAGGCAAAAATTGAAAAAAAAAACAATCACTTGAAGTGCTTAAAAAGAATGCACTGAATGCGAAAGACTCGTGAAGGCAGAAAAAATGATGAAAAAAAATATTATTACTTGAAGTCATTAAAGAAGACTGCACCGGATGCGAAAGAATCAAAGAGACAAAAAAAACGGGAAATTTCTTGAAGTCATTAAAGAAGAAATGCACCAGATGTGAAAGACTATCGGAGGCAAAACGTGAAGAAAAATAAAAAATCACTTGAAGAAGAATGCACCGGATGCGAAAGACTCGCAAAGGCAAAAATTGAAAAAAAATAAAAATTACTTGAAGTCCTTAAAGAAGAAATGCACCGGATGCGGAAGACTATCGGAAACAAAATTTGAAGAAAAAAACACTTGCAGTGCTCAAATAAGAATGCACCGGATGCGAAAGACTCGCGAAGGCAAAAAATGAAGAAAAAACAAACACTAATTCTTGAAGTCATTAAAGAAGAATACACCAGATGAGAAAGTCTCTCGGAGACAAAAATGAAGAAAAATAAAAAAATCACTTGAAGTGCTTAAAGAAGAATGCACCGGATGCGAAAGACTCGCGGAGGCAAACATTGAAGGAAAAAAATAAAATCTTGACGTCATTAAAGAAGAATGGATCGGATGCGAAAGACTCTCGAAGACAAAAAAAGAAGAAAGATAAAAAAATTATTTGAAATGCTTGAAGAAGAATGTACCGGATGTGAAAGACTCGCAGAGGCAAAAAATGAAGAAAAAACAAAAAAAATCTTGAAGTCAGTAAGAAGAATGCACCAGATGCTCAAGACTCTCAACGACAAAAGATGGAAAAGAATCAAAAATCACTTGCAGTCCTTAAAGAAGAATGAATCGGATGCAAAAGACTAAGAACCTTCAGTATTCGAACAGAAAAAAGGAAAAAGTGATGGGATGATCTTTCAAATCTCAGGAACTCAGAAAAATAAAAAGCAAAAGGAAAACTTGAGCGTTCGGACAAAGAAAGGAAAACTAATCTGTCATGCAAAGTTGGCAAAAGAACAAGACAGTAGGTCGTTCAGGTATTCACCGTTCGGACAAAGAAAATATAAAAGAAGATGTTGGTCCTTGACTATTGCAGAGGGGGGGGGGGTTGAATGCAATACTGATAAATCTCAATCTAAGTTTCAACAACAAAAACTAAGATTAACGTTTATCGGTTTATGGAATGCAAACACAAGTAAACACACGAGTATTTCTCACAAAATAAATGTTTTATTTATTTTGCAATGGGTTGCTACAACCTCAAGAAAATGTTTGTTTTCTTGAGCTTCAGTTTCTCGAGTGATTACAAAGAATGGATTGAGAGATAGTCTAAGTAGACTAATCCTATCACTATCAACACGGGTCTTGTGAAGCTGTTGTCATTTTCATGTGACAGCTTCTTACAAATTGCCTACCCGTGAATCTTTCCTAAATTGCTATACAAACAGCTTATCAATACAGAACAAAGCAATCTAGAAATATTCTATATTAAGCTAACACAATTCAGTAGATGTAGATTTGTCATACTCTGGAATTGGTGAGCTTTGTCATGTGATCTCTCAAGCTTCGGTCGTAGTCTTGCAGACCTGTTGCAGTGTTGGGATGCTGCAACACGCCTGTTTCTTGAACATCCAAACTGTCACAAGTTTGACTGGGTTGTTCCCCAATACAAATGTTATCCCTTCATGACAGTATCCTGATGGCTAAGCTTGCTGTCACAGTTATGCGCTTTTGGTGACAGTAAGAAATCTCCGTAGAAGGTGCTGTCAGGATTTCCAAGCTTGCTGTTAGGCTAAAGTAAAGTTGCTGTCCGAGGGCTTCCGCCAATGTTGTTGTCAGAGTGAATGTACTGTCGTGACTTGCAACATGTTGTCTTCTTGTAACCTTACTGTCAATGCTGTGATAGTAATCTTTATTCTTGCTGTCCATCTTGAATACTTCTTGAGGCTTGAACAAATAAATGAACTTCTACCAATATGTACTAGAATCTTATTTGCAATAAACAAAAACAGTTACAAAGTGTTAGGTCCAAAGTATCGTAGAAGGGGGGTTGAATACGATACTCACAAATAATTTAATTTCGTTCGCGGATAATTCATTCAGTTCTATAACGAAATCAAACACACCAAACCAAGTTTTGGGGAATATATCTTTTTATAAATATAAACCTCGAGGGGTGCTACAATTTCTAATCCTTAGATTAGCTTCAATGAGTTTAAGGTTACACAGATTCAATACAATAATCAAGTTCTGAGCACTATTAATTTCTCTGATAATTTCTCCAGCTCAATTCTCTCTCTCAGTAATGTCTCTATGTGTTTTTCCTTAACTGAAGAAGACACTTCTTCATCTCTGTATTAACTACAGTCTTGAATTGAAAACCATCGAACCTTAATTGATTAATCAATCTTGGCCGTCCAATTTCCATCAACCATTCAAACAAAACAAAACTTTTCACCTGCTCCCTATTTAAAAAACCATCGAATGAATAAATTAATTTATCATTCGATAGTTTTTAAATAAAAACTATCGAAAACAAAATAACTTTTCATTTGGTTTTCTTTTAACTTCTTGTATCATGTTCAATGGTTTTCTTAAAAGAAAAACCATCGAACTCTTTTCTTGCCTTTGACTTTTAAGAAAAGATTCTGAGCTCCTGGGTGTTTCAGTTTTGGACTGTATCAATTTCTTCTGAGACGATAAAACAACTTGATCTTTTAAGTGCCGTCAACTAGTGCAACTAGTCTGGTTCACAGATGAATAACACTTGATCAATTCTTCTTTTATGTCTTCAATTCAATGTTACTGATAAGTCCTTTGTCGTTCTGGTTGCTCCGATTAAATCACCGGAATCCCGTGGTACTTAACCCTAAATCATTCACATACTTCTGTCGTCTTGAAAGTCTTGTTTCTTTTGCTGTCACTGAGGCTTGAACATTTTCATGAACTTCTTTCCATGACCTGTTTACGGACTTCAAGAATACATAACGTATTTTGATTTTCTGAGTTTACCTTTTCTTCTTTGATTCTGGATTCCTGTGCTTCTGTTAATATTATTGTCTGTCTTGTCCTTTGTTGAGTTGAAGTTATCTCTTTTATATCTTATGTTACATTATGCTTTACAATCTCCCCCTATTTGATTGGATAGAGTTCGACAAGCAAATACTTCGAGGATAACTCAACTAACTAAGGAAACATGAAACTACTTAAAGTAAGACAGCGTAATAATATTAAATGCATTCTGGATCAGATATATATACATTTCCAGATTTCATAAATAAAAAAACAATAAAACTTTATACATTGAAGTTGCTCCTCTAGTCTGAGCTGATAGTTCTTTTGTTCTTTGCTTCAATCTTCAGTCCATTCAGATCTCACCTTCCTCAATCATTGGATCGGAGTTAGCAGCTTGATAATCAATCACTGATAGATAGTGCAGTGATTCTCCAGGTTTAAAGATTGCTCCTTGGATGTGTCTTCCAATATATTCAACCTTTTGACCCACTCCAGCCCATAACCATGCAATGTTAACATCTTCCTTGTTTAGCTTTGGCATGTTTGGTAATCTGGTATGCACTTCCAATCCTCTTTCCACTCTTTTCCTATAGTAAGGAACATTCTCCATTAGAAATCTTCTAAGAGTGTCTGCTGCTTTGTCCTTCTCCGTTGATGTGAATCCAGTGGATCTAAGATACTTCTCAACTGATATTAGATAGTTGCTTGGATAGTCTCTCAGTTTGTCCTCAGCCAAATAGCAGATTCTGAACAAGTCATTCGTCATGAATCTAACCATTGGAGGATCTTCAGTAATCTCTGGACCGACTTTCATCAAGATCTCCTTAACATGCTCACGGAGTAGTTCATTTAGTCTTGTAGTTCTTTGAATCTTGATGAGTATCACCTGCAGTTCTGTGTATGTTCTCTGTTCTAAAAACTTAGTGGAAATCACAAATGTACCTTTCTTAAGAAAATTGATCAGGATGTTCCAGGCTCCATTTGCTTTAACCCCAGCTTTCAGAAAGATCACAGTATTCCTCAGTGCAGTGAAGTAAACATGATCATCAGGATTTGCACTTCTTATGTTCTGAATTATGACTTTCACCTCTGCATTGTCGTTGACCTCTAATCCGTCTTCAACTCCACAAAAGGTTTTATAAGCCATCTCCCATTCACTTCCATGCTTGCTTGCCAAATCCATCATCTTTTTCTTTCTTACTTCAGCTTGCACCTTGGATCTTTTTAGCTTTTCAATCCTTAGAACTGCTTGGTGTCTTTCTTTCTCAACATGCCTGGCATCTATTGTAGCTCTTTGAGCTCTTATCGCTTCCAAGGCAGCTTCTTCTTCTTGTGACAGAGGATTTGCTTCTTCTTCCATATTATCCTCCCAGGTTGGATATTCAACAGGCTCTGGATAATATGGCTCATGCTCCTCCTGAATTGGTTGCTCTTGTATGACCTCAAATACCTCTTCACTATTCTCCTCTTCTTGTACAAGTTCTTCTATCAAGTACTGTCTTATCGGAATAGCTTCAACTGTTTCCCAAACTCCCCATCCATCCTTCTTCCCATCTCCAACTTTCTCCCTCTTAGTTGAGGAATCCTCGACAAAAGCATCCTCAGCATAAAAGGCAGTAGAAGGATCAGGTTGTTGATTTGAAGGTCCAGGTTGTCCACTTTGTTGGTTCTTTAGCATAGTCCAAATAGACTGTACCCCGTTACTTTGATTTTCCATGAAATACAATAGCTCCTTATTCATCTCTTGCATAGAAGCCAGCTTCATGTCAATGTCAGCCAATCTGGAGTTGGTAGTCTTCTCAATCTTGTCCAGTCTCTGGTTCAGCTTAGACTCCACCCGAGAAAGGGTGTTCATTGCATCTTTTACCCTAGCTTGACCATCCCGGATAACCAGAACGTCTTCTTTCAAAGCTTCTTGTCCTTGTTGCAGAGCATCAACTTCATTCATGAATCCATCTTTAAGCTCTTTGACGTTACTCCTTAGTTCGACCAGTTCTTCCATAGCTTCCTTCTTCAAGGAGTCCACTGCCAGTTTAGTACCTGTTATAGTGCCAGATGCACTGCCTAAGACCCGATAAGTTCTTCTGGAATCAGCTGCAGCCAAGTCAACCTTCTCTTAAATAGTCTTTAAAGAAGCATTGGCTTGACCAGAGGAGATCCCTTGGTCAAAGGAAGGTCGCAGTGGAACCTTGAATAGCGGATTTCCTTGTTTGTCGTGAACTGTCATCTCCTTGAGAGTGGATTGAACATGTAACTCTCGTTCTGTCGGTAATAGCATATCATCAATATTTGGAAGGGTTAGGGTGTCACTCCTCACGTTTGGCTCTGGGTGTACACTCAACGTTTCTGTCGGTGTTTCACTCATTTTTCCTTTCCCACTCAGGCCAGGTGTAAGTGTTTTTGTTTCACTCATTCCCTTTGTGCTCAATGTACCTGCAGAAGAAAACACCGTAGCCTTCCTTAAGGAGGTCACCAGTGGTGCAATGGGGCTTCGCAAGTCCCCGTCCTTGGATAAACCAAGTTGCTGATCATCCGTAGATGATATATCCTTTGAAGGATCTAGAGTTTGAATCTCTAGGGGGTTAGAAACAGGCTCTATGAACAGTAGAGATCCTGAATCTTCCCCAATAGTCCGTGAAGAATTTACCTCAGTTGACTCCTCAATAGTAATTGATTCATTGTCACCGAGTTGCCGATCTGCACCTACGTCAGACCCTTTACCCGCAGGATCCAGATATGTTCCATCTGGGGAGGTAGACAATGACCCTTTAGATTTTGCATTTAGGTCAGAGCCTTCTCTCGACGTCTGTGAAGACCCTTGGTTCTTAGAACCTTCAACCAGTGAACCTGACCGTAATATGGTCGGAACACCAGTTGCTTCCGTCAATTCTTCCTTACTTGATTGAGCTATTGGTTCAGATATAGCTTTCGTTATCATTACCCAATCAAAATCAGAAAAATCTGTGAAGGGTTCTTTGGATGAAAGAAATGAAGTATCAACATTTGCCTCGGTTTCTGTTCTTCTCCTTTTTGAGGAAGGCAGAGCTGTTGTTGAAGGGTGTATCTCCTTATGTGGTGCTGCTTTGGCACTATCTCCCTCTACACTCAAGGATGTTTGTTTACTGGGTATAGGAGGGGAAGGAGGTGCGTTTATTGTTTCATTTAGCTCTTCCAAAGGCTCTTCGACCGTGGTTAGAGGTTGTAGGTTTGCAACCTCCTGGTCAGTAATGGCCACTGAGGGCTCTGGATCGACATCCATTGGTTCAGTTGCCATTTCAGGTTGAGGTGGAGGAATATTACCTTCAATTACCTGTTCCCCTGGGGGCAGAAGTAGTAGGGGCACCGTTCTTAGATAATCTGTGAGAACAGTGGGTACCCCTAAAAGATAGTTGTTCTTCCTTATGAGAGCAGTTATTGCATTGCTCTTCATTCTCATGCACTCCTGGTTGGCTTCACCTTCAAATATCTCTCGTTCATCATCTGTTAAGATATCATTGAGAATTAGCTGTAGGAACCTAGGATAGAAACAAAGCACATCATCAGTTATGCCTGTTCTTTCATCCAGTGGTCCCATGCACAGAATGATTTGATCGATCAGTAGCCTTCCTATGTTAATATGCCTATTGTTCGCAATGGCAAACCCTATCTTTTGAAGGAATAAGGGAATACCATGCAGATTTGTTAGCTTGGCAGTAATATGTTAATATGCCTATCAATCATGCCAGTCTTGTAGCCTCCCTTAAAGCCTGTACTATGTGTATAATTGCTCTTCTGGAATCTGTTGGTTGAGCCCTTGAACTTGTACTTAGGGTTTCTCTTGAAACGAATATGACTAAACTTTGCAGCTAAGTACGCCATGGTTTTGTCTTCCATTTTCTCAAGCTCTTCTAGGGTGTAGTAATCACTTTCATCAACACCCAGATTCACAGAATCCATTTCTGCTTCTAATATCACCTCTTTTCCAGCTCTAGGGGTTTGAACCTGAATCTCAGAAGTTATTGGTTCATCCACTACAAGTGCTGCTGATCTCACAAGTGCATTGTGCTTGCTGTCCACTGTCCCTGATCTGTAGATTATCACTCTTTGTTCCTGTTCCATCTCATAGGTCTTCAACTTGCCATAGATCATCTCTAATGACATCTTTGTGAAGTCAATTCTTTCCCTTATGGATGATGACTTGTGTTCTACATGATGGGGCAGCGTCATCATGAACTTCCTGTTTGATTCTCTCAGTGGATAGGTCTTTCCTTTCATTGCCAATTCATTGAGGAGTTTAGTATATTTCTCAAAGACCTGAGTTGTACTTTCTCCTGGCAGAGACCGAAACGCTTCGTATTGAGAAGTCAGGATGTCCAATCTGTTTTCCTGCACGTCTTCAGTTCCTTCCATTATCAAGTTAATGGTATCCCTCATATGTTTCCCGCTTGTACAGTTCATCAACTGATAGCTCATTTCCTTGTCCGCGGAGTCCGCCAATATCAACATTAAACCGATGTCCAATCGAATCAGTTCTTTGTCAGAATCTGTCAATAATATCCTTAGGTTGGGTGCCTTGATGAATCCTGCTACCATCAGGAGCTGTAGATTCACTAACTGGTTTCATTGGTACAAACGGTCCGTTCTCTAATATGCCATTATACAACGGATTAGATGCCTTGATAAATAACAGCATCTTCATCTTCCACAAACCGAAATCATCTCTCGTAAACGGGGGAACTTTAATACCGGCGGTTGTCTTTGGAGCACTCATGGTTTCTGAAAATTTCAAATTGTTTAAAATTCAAGAAATTCCAATTAAATGAAAAATATTGAAAGTTAAAAAATTTGCTTCGAATTTTCACGCTACGTTTGATTTTGGTCTCATTCACCGGATCTGATTTGTATATCAATCAAGTAGCTCTAATACCAATTGTTAGGTACAAAGTATCGTAGAAGGGGGGTTGAACACGATACTCACAAATAATTTAATTTCGTTCGCGGATTAATCATTCAGTTCTATAACGAAATCAAACACACCAAACCAAACCAAGTTTCGGGGAATATATCTTTTTATAAATATAAACCTCGAGGGGTGCTATAATTTCTAATCCGTTGATTAGCTTCAATGAGTTTAAGGTTACACAAATTCAATACAATGATCAAGTTCTGAGCACTATTAATTTCTCTGATAATTTCTCCGGCTCAATTCTCTCTCTCAGTAATGTCTCTGTGTAGAATGCCTTAACTGAAGAAGACACTATCTTCTCTCGTATTAATTGTAGACTTCATTTGAAAACTATCGAACCACAAATTGAAGAATCAATCCTGGCCGTCCAATTCTCATCAACCTGTCCAACAAAACAAACTTTTCACCTGCTCCCATATTTTAAAACTATCGAATGAATAAATGAATTTACCATTCGATAGTTTTTAAATAAAAACTATCGAAAAGTGAATTCCTTTACTTTAGTTTTCAAATGGTTTTCTTAAATCCCATTCGATAGTTTTCTAAATAGAAAAACTATCGAATCCTTTTCTTGTCCTTGATCTTTTAGAAAAGCTTCTGAGCTTTAGGGTGTTTCAGTTTTAGACTGTATCAATTTCTTCTGAGACGATAAAACACCTTGATCTTTTAAGTGTCGTCACTTAGTGCAACTGGTCTGGTTCACAGATGAATAATCACTTGATCAATTCTTCTTTTATGTCTTCAATTCAATGCTTCTGATAAGTCATTTGTCATTCTGGTTGCTTCGTTTAAATCACTGGAATCCCGTGGTACTTAACCCTAAATCATTCACATACTTCTGTCATCTTGAATGTCTTGTTTCTTTTGCTGTCACTGAGGCTTGAACATTTTCATGAACTTCTTTCCGTGACCTGTTTACGGACTTCAAGAATAGATAACGTATTTTGATTTTTTGAGTTTACCTTTACTTCTTTGACTCTGGATTCCTGTGCTTCTGTTAATACTATTATTTGTCTTGTCCTTTGTTGAGTTGTAGTTATCTCTTTTACATCTTATGTTACATTATGTTTTACACTTTTCCACCACTCTTTCATGAAGATGACCTTTTCATAAGAAAAGAATTGCTTGAGGAGGATTTGTTGAAGGAAAAAGAGGTAAAGACTAAGTTACCTAGGAAATCATTAAAAACTGAATTACCTAAACCTGATTTACCTAAAACTGAAGTAGGTAACTTAGTTAGTAATGCTAAAAAGAACAGGAATAGGAAGAAGAATATTGTTAATCAGGAAATGGTTCCATATTCTCCCATTGCATCTAGGAAGTTGTGCACTATTTGTAATTCTGCTGGACACCTTACACATGCATGTAAAAAGGTTAAAGTAGAAACTGCTAATACTTCTGAAATGCATAACATGTCTGACATGCCTGATCTTCATGAACCCTGTGGAAAGAAAGAGTGTTTGCTATGTAAGTACAACATCATGCATGCTTATTTTAAGTTGATGAATGATAGTAGCAAAAGCACTGTTAATGTTAAATCCACAGATACTATGAATATCAAACAGGGTAAGACTAAATTGAATGTTACTCCTGTTAAATTATCTAAACCTTCAGGACCCAAACAATTTTGGGTACCAAAGTCCGCTTAATCAATCTGTGATTGCAGGGTAAGGTTAAAAGCTCAAAGGTTGTGTGGATTCTAGATAGTGGATGTTCTAGACACATGATAGGTGAAGAGTCCCTGCTTACAGAGGTGGTTAAGAAGACCGACCCGATTTTAACCTTTGGAGATGACAACAAAGGATTCACTACGGGATATGGTAAATTGAAAGCTGGAAATGTCATCATAGAAAACATCTCTCTTGTTGAAGGATTAAAACACAATCTTCTAAGTATTAGTCAGTTCTATGATAAAGGCTACAATGTAGATTTCAGAAAGGACAAGTGCTTGATCACCAACAGGAAGGATGAGAAGCTTACTCTACTGGGAGTGAGAAAAGGAAATTTGTTTATAGCTGACTTAAATTCTACCGGTGAAGGAGAAGTTACATGTTTCTACAGTAAGGCTTCTTCAGAACAAAGTTGGCTATGGCACAAGAAGCTCTCACACTTGAACTTCAAAACTATGAACTCTTTGGTAAAGAGATAGTTAGTGAGAGGGTTGCCCCTGATGGAATTCAATCAGGAGGGACTATGTGAAGCATGTGAAAAAGGGAAGTCGAAGAAAGCATCACATGGAAGCAAAGGAATGACAAGCATTACTGAACCATTACAACTGATTCATATGGATTTATTTGGTCCAGTCAATGTTATGTCACTTTCAAGAAAAAGATATGCATTGGTGATGGTGGATGACTACTCCAAGTACACGTGGGTGTTGTTCATAAAATCAAAGGATGAAGCAACACAACTAATCATTGATCACATCAAGAAGATAGAAGTGGAAGCTAAGCTACCTGTGCGGACAATCAGATCAGACAATGGAACTGAATTCAAGAATGCAGTTCTTAATGATTTCTGCTCAGAGAAAGGAATATAAAGACAGTTTTCAGCACCAAGAACTCCTCAACAGAATGGAGTAGTGGAAAGGAAGAACATGACCTTGGTTGAAGCAGCAAGGACCATGTTGAGTGAATCAAAACTTCCCATTTACTTTTGGGCTGAAGTAGTGAACACAGCTTACTACACTCAGAATCGAACCCTGATCAACAAAGATCATGAAAAGACTCCGTATGAGTTAATGGCCAACAAGAAACCAACAATGAAGTACTTTCATGTGTTTGGTGCAAAGTGCTTTGTACTTAAAGATGGAGAACATCTTGGCAAGTTTGATGCCAAAGCAGATGAAGGCATTTTTCTGGGCTATTCTCTGGAATCTAAGGCTTTCAGGGTATATGTGATTGAAGATAAGAAGGTGTTGGAAAGCTTTAATGTAACATTTGACGACACCAAAAGACCAGGCCTGCAAACTGGAGAGAACTCTGAATCCTTGATATTTGAAAATCTATCAGGAGATCTCTCTGACAATGAAGAAGTACCTGAAGTTGTTACAGTTATTAATAATAATCATAATGATAATGATTCTGGACAAAGTGGTGACCAAAGTGGAGATCCTCAAAATTCTACAGGATCCACTAGTCAGTCTATAGAATCATCAGATCAAACCGTCAACAACTTAGGGGGAGCAGGAGAAGGATCAACTAGTCACACTCCACAACATCTAAAACAAGGAGAATCATCAAGATCGCATCTGCCAAGACAAAGGGTATGGAATAGAGATCATCCCTTTCACTTGATCATTGGTGATCCGGACACATGAGTGAGAACTAGGAGAACATCACAAAATGAATGTCACTATTCTGGGTTTCTTTCAGAAACAGAACCTAAGAAAGTTGAAGATGCTCTAGATGATCCAGATTTGGTGATTGCTATGCAAGAGGAACTCAATCAGTTTGAAAGGCAAAAAGTTTGGAAGCTGGTACCCAGGCCTAAGGGAAAATCTGTTATTGGAACAAGATGGGTATTCAGAAATAAGTTGGACGAAGATGGCATTGTAACGAGAAACAAAGCCAGACTGGTTGCTAAAGGTTACTCTCAAGAAGAGGGAATTGATTATGATGAAACCTATGCACCAGTAGCAAGACTTGAGGCCATCAGAATGTTTCTGGCATTTGCTGCACATTCCAATTACAAGGTATATCAGATGGATGTGAAGAGTGCTTTTCTGAACGGGGAGTTAGAAGAAGAAGTGTATGTGGAACAACCTTCAGGTTTTGAGGATTCAAAACTGGCAGACTTTGTGTACTTTCTATTCAAAGCTCTCTACGGACTCAAACAAGCTCCAAGGACATGGTATGACACTCTCTCTGAATTCTTACTTGAAAATGATTTTACAAGAGGTGTCGTAGACAAAACTCTCTTTGTCAAAAAGCATAAAAATGATTTGATATTGGTGCAAGTATATGTTGATGACATAATATTTGGTTCTACTAATGATGATCTATGCAAGAGATTTGCTAAGTTAATGTAGAGTCGTTATGAAATGAGCATGATGGGTGAATTGTCATTCTTTCTTGGACTGCAAGTATACCAGAAACAAGATGGTATAACCATTTGTCAGTCCAAGTACATTAAAGATCTTCTGAAGAAGTATCAAATGGAAGACTCATCTATAGCAAAGACTCCTATGCCAACTGCCACTAAGCTTGATAAGGATGAAACTGGTAAGAAGGTTGACATCACAGGCTACAGAGGTATGATAGGCTCATTACTTTATCTCACTGCAAGTAGACCAGATATAATGTTTGCAACATGCTTATGTGCTAGGTTTTAGTCTGATCCTAAAGAATCTCATCTAATAGCTGTTAAGCGAATATTTAGATATCTTAAGGGGACTCCAAATCTTGGAATTTGGTACCCTAAAGATACAGGATTTGATCTTATTGGATACACAGACTCTGATTTTGCAGGTTGTAAGATTGATCGGAAGACTACTTCAGGAAGCTGTCAGTTTCTTGGAAGAAGGTTAGTTTCCTGGTACATAAAGAAGCAGCATTCAGTGTCCACATCAACAGCTGAGGCTGAATACATTGTTGCTGGTAGCTGCTGTGCTCAGATCTTGTGGATGAGAAACCAACTCCGTGACTATGGGCTTTTGTTGACAAAGATTCCAATATTTTGCGACAACACAAGTGCCATAGCAATCTCAAACAACCCAGTTCAACACTCGAGGACGAAGCACATCGACATCAGGTATCATTTTATCCGAGAGCATGTCGTGAATGGAACTGTGGAGTTACATTTTGTACCCACAGAGGATTAAATTGCAGACATCTTTACTAAACCGCTTGATGAATCCACTTTCAATAAGCTGGTTGGTGAACTTGGGATGTTAAATCTTTCTAATTGATTTTGATTAGAAGTCAGTAACTGCAGATAGTCCTAGTGAATACATGAGTTTAAGAATTTCCATATCCTTAGGACTCGTGAATTTATTTTCTGGAGCAATTCTCGTAGTTAGGATTATTGTACTAATTTTATGTCATAATTATGGATGATATATCTTCTGGCATTTAGTTGGTTATTAATTCTAAAAATTAGTTAGGTGCTAATATTTGTTCTAAATATTAAAGCATCTATTTAATTTGAATTAATTTACTTTGTTTTTAACATTGTAGATTAATGCAGCATAATTTATTGGATTTAATTGATTAATATCATTTAATGATATTTAGTTGATTTTATTCTAAGAAAATTGTGAATTTTCTGTTAACAATTGATTTTGGTGAATTTTAAAAGATTAATTCAAAATGAAACTTGACAGGAAATAAAAAGTCTGAATTCTAAAACAAGAACAGGTTTTAAAATTTGGACAGAAGCAAAAAATATCGAATTTAGGAAATTCGATAGTTTTTCAAGTACATAGATAATTCTATCGAAATTAATTTTCGATTGTTTTTGAAAAGGAAAAGAAAAACTATCGAAAACAATTCTCGATAGTTTTTGAGAATATCTTTAAAATATATCGAAGGAATTTATCTCATTCCATATTTAAATTCTCGATAGATCTTGAAGATCAAGTGAAAAATATATCGAAAAGGATTTAATTCTTTTTAAAATTCAAATCTACGATAGTTTTTCATAAAATGGTTCGATAGTTTTTGTTCTTTACAGCAAAAACCCTCGATGGTTTTACAAAAAGTCTGTTTGCATTCTATTCTTCAAACTATTCGATAGTTTTTCAAAAACTATCGAATGAAAATAGACCTTTTTGCCCCTGTTAAAACCATCGACAGTAGTTTATAAAAATCTATCGAACATGGAATGACCAAAATACCCTTGACATGTCTGTGAGTATATAACTAATACTTAGACGTTCTCTTTTGTTTTCATTTTCTGTGATCTAAGTCATTTTCGTATACTTACAGATAGAGACAGCCAAGAAAATCACCATCGATATTTTTTTTTAACCGATCTAAACTTGAAAAAGTCACCTTCCATCACTGTTAATCAATTTTAACCGTGAAAGAGAGTTTCTTTTCAGTTTGTGAATCAAAACAGAAAAGAGAATCTATCGAAGTGTGTTTGTGAACAATAAAGAACTGTTAAGTAATCTAGTGTGAAAATACTTAGTTGAAATCTGATTCATTCTTGGATTTAATTTCAATTTAGTTAAAAGTGTACGGATTACATTGATTCTGTTCTTGTAGTTGGGAACTATTCTTGGTTAAGGTTTTCAATTAGTTCGAAAGGGGTATTTTTGAAGAAATTTATTAATTAGCAATAATTAATTAATTTAAGTAAAGTTTAATTTTGGTTTAAAATTAAATTTTCTGGAAATTTGAGAAACAATGGCTGGAGAATTTATTGTTACCAAAACTAATCATGTCTCGTTTCAAAACCTGCAAGCCATTACGAACTTACAGTTTCGTGCATGGGCAGAGTTTTTGAACACACGTTCATTAGTGGCATATTCTTTGAGTACTCCAGTGGTCCTTTGCATCGATCAATTGACTGCGTTGTACACATCCGCCACGGATACAAGTGAGAATAATGTGAGATCCTTCAGTTTTGTTGTGCCAGGAGGCAGAACAATAAGGGTGATGGAACATGACTTTAATAGAATACTTCAGTTTCCTACAGAAAACCTTGTTCCGGATCCCACAATTGAGGAGATACATGCTTTCTTCACTCTCATAAGAAGTCAACAACCTAACTTCTTTGTGGGAGAGTTCCTTAAGCATTACTTGCCAAAGGCATGGAACTTTTTCTTTCATACCCTAATCCATGTTTTTACTGCCAAGCTAACAAATCTGCATGGTATTCCCTTATTCCTTCAAAAGATAGGGTTTGCCATTGCGAACAATAGGCATATTAACATTGGAAGGCTACTGATCGATCAAGTCATTCTGTGCATGGGACCACTGGATGAAAGAACAGGCATAACTGATGATGTGCTTTGTTTCTATCCTAGGTTCCTACAGCTAATTCTCAATGATATCTTAACAGATGATGAGCGCGAGACATTCACCGAAGAGGAGACCATGGAGTGCATGAAGATGAAGAGCAATGCAATAACCACTCTCATTAGGAAGAACAACTATCTTCCAGGGGTACCCACTGTTCTCACAGACTATCTAAGAACGGTGCCCCTACCACTTCTACCCCCAGGGGAACAGGTAAATGAAGGTAACATTCCTGAACTGGCTCCTGTGCCACAACCAATGGATGTTGATCTCAGTGGCCATTCCAGACCAGGAGGTTGCAAACCCACAACCTCTAACCACGGTCGAAGAGCCTTTGGAAGAGCCAAATGAAACAATAAACGAACCTCATTCCCCTCCTATACCCAATATTCAGACATCCGTGAGTGTAGAGGGAGATAGTGCCTTAGCAGCACCACATAAAGAGATACACCCTTCAACAGCAGCTCTGCCTACCTCTAAAAGGAGAAGAACAGAAACTGAGGCAACTATTGATACTTTATTTCAAACTTCCAAAGCGCCCTTTATTGATTTTTCTGATGTTGATTGGGCTACGCTAACGAAAGCTATATCTGAACCAATAGCTCAATCAAGTAAGGAAGAATTGACGGAAGCAACTGGTGTTCCGACCATATTACGGTCAGGTTCACTGGTTGAAGGTTCTAAGAACCAAGGGTCTTCAAAGACGTCGAGAGAAGGCTTTGACCTGAATGCACAATCTAAAGGGTCATTGTCTACCTCCCCAGATGGAACATATCTGGATCCTACGGGTAAAGGGTCTGACGTAGGTGCAGATCGGCAACTTGGTGACAATGAATCAATTACTATTGAGGAGTCAACTGAGGTAAAGTCTTCACAGACTATTGGGGAAGATTCGGGATCTCTTCTGTTAATAGAGCCTGTTTCTAACCCCCTAGAGATTCAAACTCTAGATCCTTCAAAGGATATATCATCTACGGATGATCAGCAACTTGGTTTATCCAAGGACGGGGACTTGCGAAGCCCCATTGCACCACCGGTGACCTCCTTAAGGACGACTACGGTGTTTTCTTCTACAGGTACAACTATCACAAAGGGATTGAGTGAAACACAAACACTTACACCTGGCCTGAGTGGGAAAGGAAAAATGAGTGAAACACCGACAGAAACGTTGAGTGTACACCCAGAGCCAAACGTGAGGAGTGACACCCTAACCCTTCCAAATATTAATGATTTGCTATTACAAACAGAAAGAGAGTTAAAAGTTCAATCTACCCTCAAGGAGATGACAGTTCGTGACAAAGAAGGAAATCCACTATTTATGGTTCCACTGCGACCTTCCTTTGACCAAGGGATCTCCTCTAGTCAAGCCAATGCTTCTTTAAAGACTATTCAAGAGAAGGTTGACTTGGCTGCAGCTGATTCCATAAGAACATTCAGGGTCATTGGCAGTGTATCTGGCACTATAACAGGTACGAAGCAGACAGTGGACTCCTTAAAGAAGGAAGCATTGGAGGAACTGATCGAGTTGAGGACAGACGTCAAGGAACTTAAAGATGGATTCATGAATGAAGTAGATGCTTTGTCACACGGACAAGAAGCTTTGAAAGAAGACGTTCTGGTTATCCGGGATGGTCAAGCTAGGGTAAAAGATGCAATGAACACCCTTTCTAGAGTTGAGTCTAAGTTGAACCAGAGACTGGACAAGATTGAGAAGACTACCAACTCCAGATTGGATGCCATTGACCTGAAGCTAGCTTCTATGCAAGAGATGAATAAGGATCTATTGGATTTCATGGAAAATCAAATTGACGGAGTACAGTCAATCTGGACTATGCTGAAGAACCAACAAACTGGACAACCCGGACCTTCACAACAACAACCTGATCCTTCTACTACCTTTTATGCTGAGGATGCTTTTTTCGAGGATTCCTCAACTAAGGGGGAGAAAGTTGGAGATGGGGAGAAAAGTAAGGATGGATGGGGAGTTTGGGAAACGGTTGAAGCTATTCCGATAAGACAGTACTGGATAGAAGAACTTGTACAAGAAGAAGAGAATAGTGAAGAGGTATTTGAGGTCATGCAAGAGCAACCATTTCAGGAGGAGCATGAGCCATATTATCCAGAGCCCGTTGAACATCCAATCTGGGAGGATATTATGGAAGAAGAAGCAAATCCTCTGTCATAAGAAGAAGAAGCTGCCTTGGAAGCAATGAGAGCTCAAAGAGCTGCAACAGATGCCAGGCATGCTGAGAAAGAAAGACACCAAGCAGTTCTAAGGATTGAGAAGCTAAAAAGATCCAAGGTGCAAGCTGAAGTAAGGAAGAAAAAGATGATGGATTTGGCAAGAAAGCATGGAAATGAATGGGAGATGGCTTATAAAACCTTTTGTGGAGTTGAAGACGGATTAGAAGTCAACGACAATGCAGAGGTGGAAGTCATAATTCAGAACATAAGAAGTGCAAATCCTGATGATCATGTTTACTCCACTGCACTGAGGAATACTGTGATCTTTCTGAAAGCTGGGGTTAAAGCAAATGGAGCCTGGAACATCCTGATCAATTTTCTTGAGAAAGGTACATTTGTGATTTCCACTAAGTTTTTGGAACAGAGAACATACGCAGAACTGCAGGTGATACTCATCAAGATCCAAAGAACTACAAGACTAAATGAACTGCTCCGTGAGCATGTTAAGGAGATCTTGATGAAAGTCGGTCCAGAGATTACTGAAGATCCTCCAATGGTTAGATTCATGACGAATGACTTGTTCAGAATCTGCTATTTGGCTGAGGACAAACTGAGAGACTACCCAAGAAATTATCTAATCTCAGTTGAGAAGTATCTTAGATCCACTGGATTCACATCAACGGAGAAGGACAAAGCAGCAGACACTCTTAGAAGATTTATAATGGAGAATGTTCCTTACTATAGGAAAAGAGTGGAAAGAGGATTGGAAGTGCATACCAGATTACCAAACATGCCAAAGCTAAACAAGGAAGATGTTAACATTGCATGGTTATGGGCTGGAGTGGGTCAAGAGGTTGAATATATTGGAAGACACATCCAAGGAGCAATCCTTAAACCTGGAGAACCACTGCACTATCTATCAGTGATTGATTATCAAGCTGCTAACTCCGATACAATGATTGAGGAAGGTGAGATCGGAATGGACTGAAGATTGAAGCAAAGAACAAAAGAACTATCAGCTCAGACTAGAGGAGCAACTTCATTGTATAAAGTTTTATTATTTTTTGATTTATGAAATCTGGAAATGTATATATATATCTGATCCAGAATGCATTTAATATTATTACGATGTCTTACTTTAAGTAGTTTCATGTTTCCTTAGTTAGTTGAGTTATCCTCGAAGTATTTGTATTTGCTTGTCGAACTCTATCCAATCAAATAGGGGGAGATTGTAAAGCATAATGTAACATAAGATGTAAAAGAGATAACTACAACTCAACAAAGGACAAGACAGACAATAGTATTAACAGAAGCACAGGAATCCAGAGTCAAAGAAGAAAAGGTAAACTCAAAAAATCAAAATACGTTATGTATTCTTGAAGTCCGTAAACAGGTCACGGAAAGAAGTTCATGAAAATGTTCAAGCCTCAGTGACAGCAAAAGAAACAAGACATTCAAGACGACAGAAGTATGTGAATGATTTAGGGTTAAGTACCACGGGATTCCAGTGATTTAAACGAAGCAACCAGAACGACAAAGGACTTATCAGAAGAATTGAATTGAAGACATAAAAGAAGAATTGATCAAGTGATTATTCATCTGTGAACCAGACCAGTTGCACTAGGTGACGGCACTTAAAAGATCAAGGTGTTTTATCGTCTCAGAAGAAATTGATACAATCTAAAACTGAAACACCCTAAAGCTCAGAAGCTTTTCTAAAAGATCAAGGACAAGAAAAGGATTCGATAGTTTTTCTATTTAGAAAACTATCGAATGGGATTTAAGAAAACCATTTAAAAACTAAAGTAAAGGAATTTACTTTTCGATAGTTTTTATTTAAAAACTATCGAATGGTAAATTCATTTATTCATTCGATAGTTTTCAAATATGGGAGCAGGTGAAAAGTTTGCTTTGTTGGACAGGTTGATGAGAATTGGACGGCCAGGATCGATTCTTCAATTTGTGGTTCGATAGTTTTCAAATGAAGTCTACAATTAATACGAGAGAAGATAGTGTCTTCTTCAGTTAAGGCATTCTACACAGAGACATTACTGAGAGAGAGAATTGAGTCGGAGAAATTATCAGAGAAATTAATAGTGCTCAGAACTTGATCATTGTATTGAATTTGTGTAACCTTAAACTCATTGAAGCTAATCAACGGATTAGAAATTGTAGCACCCCTCGAGGTTTATATTTATAAAAAGATATATTCCCCGAAACTTGGTTTGGTTTGGTATGTTTGATTTCGTTATAGAACTGAATGATTAATCCGCGAACGAAATTAAATTATTTGTGAGTATCGTATTCAACCCCCCTTCTACGATACTTTGGACCTAACAAAAAGGATTAACAAAAACTGGACAATCAACATTCTTAAGAACATGTGGAGTATTCCTTTTGACAACTGAAGGTGTCACAGGGAATTCCACTATCTTCTTACCAGCTTTCTTGTCATAGTCAAATCATATAGCAGTTTTATTCCCTATGGACTGTGTTAGATCAGAATTCAATGATCGTCAGAAGCTAGACTCAACTGATCAGGATTGCTGACGTCATCAGTATTGCATGGTCATCAGTATTTGATCAAGCGTCAGTATCTTATTGATCATCAGGATTCCTACTCAGACTATGATCAGGATTGATCATCAGAACTTGAAGCTGATCAGGATTCCTACTTCGAGTTATATTTGGAGTCTAGATAAACATGGAAGTTTGTTCCTGGTTTGTAGAATGCAGCTATCGATTAAAGATATGTTTCTATCTTTATTATGATTAGGACTTATCTTGTTATTGATAGAGAAGCTGTGTGCACTATATAAACACAGTTTTGGTTTCGATTTATGTATTCATTCGAGAGAGAACATAATCGGAGAGAAGCTCTTAAGAACAGAATTTCTTGAGAGAGTTTTTGTAAGCTAGCAGCTCTTAAGAACATCAGAATTTCTTAAGAGAGTTTGTAACAGTTTTATATCAAAGTTAATAAAGCTGTTATTGTTATTGTTATTGATCTTTCATATTTGTGTTATATAAAGTCGAGAATCTTATACAATTGTATTCAACCCCCTTCTACAATTGTTATTTACTGGGCAACAATTGGTATCAGAGCAAACTGATTTGATTCTGAATCAGATACGATCTAAAGATGTCGACAACCAAGTATGAAAGCATGAAGATTCCCATCTTGAAGATATCAGAATATCCCACATGGAGGGTAAAGATGCTGATGTACCTGGAGGCTATGGATCCTGACAATCTGGACAGGATTCGTGATGGACCATATATACCAACAAAGTTCGTAGAACGAACAGATACAGTACCAGAACATTATGTGGTCAAAGCTAAATCTGAATGGACTCCAGAAGAAAAAGCTCATGTACTCAGAGAACCAAAGATAAAGAATATCTTGCACAATGGTCTTGATGCTGTTATGTCAAACAGAGTGATGGCATGCAAGTCTTCAAAAGAAATCTGGGATACTTTGGAAACTCAGTGCCAGGGATCTGCATCTGTTAAGAAAAACAGAAGGGCTCTATTGATTCAAGAATATGAGCAATTCGATGCAAGACCTGAAGAGAGCCTGACTGATCTATATGATAGATTTCTGACACTATTGAACAGCTTATCCTTAGTTGACAAAGTATATGAAACTGAAGATTCAAACACCAAATTTCTTAGAGCTTTACCTGAAGAATGGGATACTCAGACCTCAATCATTAGACACCAGTATGATCTGAACATTGTGTCTCTTGATGAGATCTATGGGATGCTAAGAACTCATGATCTTGAAGTTCAACAGAGAAAGAACAAGAAAAGCAGCAAGGCAAAGTCAATTGCTTTGAATGTAGAAGCAAAATCAAAAGGGAAAGCTATGGAGGTCTCTAGAAGGAAAGCAAGAGTAGCTGAGTCAGATCCTGACGACTCTTCATCAGATACTGATGGCAATCCTGATGCCAATACTGGTGATGACTCTTCTGACTCAGACATGGAAGAGATGGTTGCTATGATTGTCAGAAACTTCAGAAGGATGAAGTTCAGGAAGAATAGAAGACAAGGCAACTTTCAGAAAAAGACCTTCAAAGCAGACAAAGACAAGTATATCAAAAAGGACAGCAAGGGTAGCAAATTTGACAAGTCAAAGGTTAGATGCTACAAGTGTAATGGTATGGGTCACTTTGCTTCTGAATGCAACAAGACAAAGGCACTCATCACATCAAGCAAGGATTGGATGGACTCTTCCTCAGAATCTGATACTGAGGTAGTCAACTATGCGTTAATGGCCAATGCTGATGTAACTGCTGCTCCTGATGATAAGGTACTAAATACTATCTTTGATTTTGATACTGATAATGCTTCTGAGTTAAGACGTTTTCTAAAGTCATTACATATTAGCTTTAGAAGTCAAACTGCTGAGAATACTAGAATCTTATCTGAGATGTCTGACCTTAGAAAGAGGAATGAGATATTAGAAGCTGAATTTTCTCGTATGCAAGAAGTACAAAAAGAATGTGATAATGTTAAGCACATGCACTTAGAGATAACATCTAAATGTACTTCCCTTGAAAAAGAACTTGAATATGCTAATGAGAAAATCAGAACCTGGACAGACTCTGGTAGGAAATTTCATGAGATTAATACCTCTAAGAATTGGAAAGAGTGTCTAGGATATAAGTCAGATGAGGATAAGAAATTGAAAGAGAAAATTGTCATTGATGAGACAGTTAGTCCAAAGACCTATAGACATGTTATAGACTCAACCAAATCTAAGATTACTCCTGTTAATTTTGTTTTTGGTAAGGATTCCAATTCTACTTTTGAAAAGGGATCTTCTTCTACTCAAGGAATTAAAATCGTTAAGCCTAAACCTGTCTTGAACAAAGTTACTAAGAATGTAGGTCTATTGTCTCAGAAACAGCTTAAAGATAAAATCTGTGAGGTTACAGATAAGAAAAAGGAAGCTACTGTTAAGAGAAACAGGAATGGTAAAGTTGGGATCAATAAAGAGAATGGTTATAAATATATCCCAAATGCACCTAGAAAGTGTTGTTTTAACTGTGGTAACTCTAATCATCTTGCTATTGATTGTAAAAAGAGTAAGAAGAAAATTGCTGAAATTCCTAAATCTGATGTGAGGAATAGATCAGTACTCTATAAACCGCAGAAGTCCTGTTTTCATTGTGGTAGTCTATGGCATTCTATTTATACATGTAAAGAGTATCATGATTTGTACTATAACTTTTATGATCCATTGCCTAAGTTTGAAAGTAGTACAAAGTCTGATAGAACTGAAAATGTCATAGTGAAGCATGCTTTTGTTAATACTGATACTGACAAAGCAAATCCCGATGGAGTAAATCCTGTCAGGACTGCTAAAGTCAAAAAGTCTTCTGCTGTTAAAATTAATAAATTGCATGAGAAAGGAACCCAACATGTATGGGTTCCTATGTGTTCTAACTAGTGTGTTACTATTCTGATGCAGGGTAAAAAGAAAAATGTGTTAGTCATGGATAGTGGATGTTCTGTGCACATGACTGGAAACAAAGCCCTGTTATCAGAATATGAGGAAAAAGGTGGCCCAACTGTGTCTTATGGAGATGGCAACATTGGACAAACCTTGGGATATGGCAGTATAATCATTGGAAATGTCATCATTGAAAAAGTAGCTCTAGTGAAGGGACTAAAACACAACTTGTTGAGTATTAGTCAAATCACTGACAGAGGTTATCATGTCAATTTCTATTCCACACATTGTGAAGTAGTCAGTAAAGCAACAGGGAAGATAGCACTAACTGGCTACAGGCATGGTAACATATATGAAGCCAACATTCTCTCAGATACTGATGGCTCCCCTACATGTTTCATCAGTAAAGCTTCAGTAGATGAAAGTTGGAATTGGCACAAGAAGCTTTCTCATCTCAACTTCAGCAACATCAATGAGTTGGTTAAGAAAGAGTTAGTAAGAGGATTACCTAATGTCTTATATACACCTGATGGACTCTGTGATGCATGCCAAAAAGCAAAACAAAGAAGGACATCATTCCAGAGTAAATCAGAATCCTCTATTGAAGAACCATATCACATGCTACATCTTGATCTGTTTGGTCCAGTCAACATCATGTCCATCAGTAAGAAAAGGTACACTCTTGTAATTGTTGATGAATATTCTAGATTCACCTGGGTGTATTTTCTGCATAGAAAAGATGAAACTCCTGAAGTTCTGTTGGATCATGTGAGGATGATTGAGACAACCACAAAGTACAAAGTCAAGATTCTGAGAAGTGATAATGGTACTGAATTTAAGAATTCAAAGATGGAAGAGTTCTGCAAATACAAAGGAATCATTCAACAATTCTCTGCTCCTGGCACACCTCAGCAAAATGGAGTAGTAGAAAGGAAGAATAGAACTCTTATTGAAGCTGGCAGAACTATGTTGGAAGAAGCTAAATTACCTACATATTTCTGGGCAGAAGCAGTCAACACAGCATGCTATACACAAAATCTCACATTGATAAACATGCATGGTGTCACTCCTTATCAGTCACTAAAGGAGAAGAAACCAAGTCTGAAGCATTTGCATGTGTTTGGCTGTAAATGTTTTGTTCTCAGAACTCATCCTGAACAGCTAGGGAAATTTGAAACAAAGGCTGATGAAGGAATATTCATAGGTTATCCTACATCAAGAGCCTTCAGAGTTTTTAATTTGAGAACAAGAACTGTCATGGAGTCAATACATGTATCTTTTGATGATAAGAAGATAACTGGAATCATTGAAGACTCGCATGATAGATTGTTATTTGAAAATGAAGCTTCCAAGGAACCTGAAGAAATTGAATCAGATCCTGTCAATTCATCAGATACTGATGGGTCACCAAATCCTGATGACTCACCAGGTACTGATGAGGCTAATACTGATGATGCAAACAACAGTCATACAACTAGTAGTGCTAATGTTGAGGGGGAGCAACGGCATTCAACTACAAGTTCAGAGTCAACTCAATCATCAGGACAGAATTCTTCAGATACTGATTCAAGTGAAGATCCTGATAACACATCAGGAGGGCATAGCAATAATTCAGGGAGAGCTTCAAATCAATCAAATTCTTTCAATCAAGATAACACCAATCCAGGGGGAGCATCTACTTCAAGAAACAATTTGACACTAGCAAGGAAATGGACAAAAGATCATACTCCTGATTTGATAATTGGAGATCCTGATGCAGGTGTTCAAACAAGAAGTGCAACTCAGAATGAATGTTTATATAATAACTTTCTATCCAAGGAGGAGCCTAAGAAAGTTGAAGATGCACTTAAAGATGCTGATTGGGTTACTGCAATGCAAGAAGAACTGAATGAATTTGAAAGGAATGAAGTCTGGAAACTGGTACCAAGACCAAAGAATAGATCAATTGTTGGTACAAAGTGGATTTTCAAGAACAAGACTGATTCTGATGGTGTCATAATCAGAAACAAAGCAAGACTAGTTGCAAAGGGGTATTCCCAACAAGAGGGAATTGACTATGATGAAACTTTTGCTCCTGTTGCAAGACTAGAAGCCATCAGGATATTTCTTGCTTATGCAGCACATAAGAAATTCAAGGTTTTCCAGATGGATGTTAAAAGTGCTTTCTTAAATGGTGAACTGGAGGAAGAAGTTTATGTTGAACAACCTCCTGGTTTCATTGATCCTAAATATCCAGATCATGTCTACAGACTGGATAAGGCACTTTATGGACTAAAGCAAGCTCCAAGAGCATGGTATGAAACCTTAGCTCAATTCTTACTGGAAAGTGGATTCAAAAGAGGTGCAATTGATAAAACTCTATTTTATTTGAATCATGGTAAGGAGTTGCTGTTAGTTCAGATTTATGTTGATGATATCATTTTTGGGTCAACAAACAATAAGCTGTGTGAAAAGTTTTCCAAGCTTATGCAGTCAAGATATCAAATGAGCATGATGGGAGAAATGAGTTACTTTCTGGGTCTTCAAGTTAAACAGACTGATGAAGGGATTTTTATTAATCAGTCTAAATACACAAGGAATTTACTGACAAGGTTTAACATGCAAGACAGTACTCCTGCTTCAACTCCCATAGCTACAGCTACCAAACTTGATCCTGATCAAGGTGAAGAGGTAGATGTAACTCACTACAGAGGAATGATTGGCTCTTTATTGTATCTCACTGCCAGTAGACCAGATATCATGTTTGCAACCTGTCTATGTGCAAGATTTCAAGCAAAACCTAGAGAACCACATCTGATTGCAGTCAAAAGAATTTTCAGATATCTCAAAGGCACTCCTTCACTTGGCCTTTGGTATGCAAGGGAATCAGATTTTGGGTTGTGTGGTTATTCAGATGCTGATTTTGCAGGATGCAAAATAGACAGGAAAAGTACTTCAGGAAGTTGTCAGTTTTTGGGTGGAAGACTAGTTTCATGGTTCAGTAAAAAAGCAGAAATCTATTTCCACTTCAACTGCAGAAGCTGAGTACATTGCTGCAGGAAGTTGTTGTGCTCAGATAATGTGGATGAGAAATCAGTTGTTAGATTATGGCCTGTCATACTCAAAAATCCCTATTTATTGTGATAACCAAAGTGCTATTGCAATGACAGGAAATCCAGTTCAGCATTCTCTTACTAAACACATAAGTATCAGATATCACTTTATAAGAGAACAGGTTCTGGAAGGAACAATTGAACTTCATTTTGTTCCTACTGATCAACAACTAGCTGATATATTCACCAAGCCACTACCTGAAGCTACTTTCAATAAGTTGGTGAATGAACTTGGAATGATGTTTTTTGAGAATTTCTGAGGAAAAGCTACAGAGAGGAAATCCTGATAACTGTCAAATCCTGATGGTTATTCAGAAAGGTATGTATCTTTGATCAAATCCTGATAGGACTCAATCCTGACAGGAAATCAATTGGTCAAATCCTGATGCTCAGATGTTTGAAGCTGGTATGAAAACCAGAGGTTCTATGCTAATTTGTCATCAACACTCCTGGTAAACTTTGGACAATTAGATTATAACTTAGTCTTTGATTAAGTTTTCAGTCTTAATTATCAATTTCAATTTCATTATTAACAGAGTTTATTATTTATCATCTCTATATCACTTTGAGTGTTACTAACAAATTTTGCAGGCAAGTACAGGAAGCAAACAATTGAGAAAATAGACAAATTTCATTAATACTTGAAGATACATTACACATGAAATATGGAAATTACATAATTGTTTTCCTAGTCTATTTTCTACTCAGGAACTCGTGCTTTACAGATAAGCATGAACACGTGCCCTGCAAATTAGCATGAATGCTCCTGAGCAGCTTCACAGTCCTTTAGAACTGGAAGGTCTCTTGTTCCATCCTTAAGAGACAAGAAGAGGAGCTGATTTACTTGAAGGCGGATCGTCACCGTGACCACCGGGACGCCTCCGTGCCTCCAACTTGCATGACATACAAGCATCACGGATTCTCTTCTTACGTTTCTCAAGCTCTCGGACGAGCTCTTCATCATCTTCATCCTCATCCTCTTCATCGTCTTCATCCTCTTCATAGATGAGATTCTCAAGAGGATTCCAACCAGGATTGGCTTGCACAAAGTCGTGCCACACCACATCAACCATAGCGTTTATAAACGCTTCATATTCCTGAGGGTCAGGAACTGGTTGTGGCTCCATCTCTGCTAGAGCCTCATCCATTTGTTGCCAAATTCTATCAAGTTCTTCATCGGGTATGTTGTTTTGATTGTTGGCAGCCATTGAAAAACAAAGAAGGTGAAAGGTTTTCGTAAGTTTTTCTCTGGAGAGGGTTTGTGTTTTAATAGATATATGATGATTATGCTTAACAGTTCTCTTTTATAGAGAATGTGTATTAAGGGTGCAGGTCATTTCTACAATCTCAAGGAGACGGTTCGGTTTTCCATAAATATTTTTGCCTCGTTTGCTGGTAAGTGTGTTTTAATTCTATGACCATTAATTTGGTTATTTTTCTTAAACCAAAACGCTATTCAGGATTGTTAAAATAAATTTTGTTTTCTTAAATAAAATTTTATTTTAATCTTATTGAATATTTTTTAATCCTGATATGGCAAAATATTTTGTGCGGACATGCTTTTATTCCTGATGAGGTTAGGTTTTTCTTACACCAGAAAATGCCTACTCGTTATGGACTACTTTCTAATGCTATGGTGCAAGGCCCAACCCACCTTGTTCCTGACACAAGCATGCAACCTAAACAGTCTAAACAGTTAACAACCACCTCTACTGTCTCTCAAAAGACTTTAGTTGTAAAATCAAAGAAATCAGCTAGAACTGATGTGTCTGGAAGGCAATCAGGTTCAAAGGATTTTTCCTCTACACCACTCACTAAAAAGAAGATACAAGGGGGTGTACAAGGGGTCCTGGTCAAGAAAGCTGATAAGGTTGTTACGAATGTTCCTGTAAAAAGGAAGTTAAGGTTGATTGATGAAAGTGATTCAGAGGATGACTTACCTATATCCTCTGTGATGAATGTGAACAAGGAAGTTGCTGATACTGCTACTAAAGCTGTGGTACCTTCATCAAAACCACAAAAGACAAGGAAATTATCAAAGAGCAGGTATCATATTCCTTTGACAGTGCAAATGAAGGATACTGATATTCAGACATCAAATCCTGATGTTAGTATTCCTGATGCAGCAACAAAAGTTGTCTCTATATCAGACTCTCCAGCCTCTCCATCTCAGATTCGAGGACATTCTTGGGAGAAGGTTTCTACAACTGCTTCCTTGGTTGGTCTTACACCTACATCAAAGAAAAAGAGGAATGCAGAAGAGTTAGTCTATCAGAGACAGAAGAAGCTGAAAGGATCAAGCCCACAAGAACCTGAATTTCAGAGTAATTCAGCAGCTACTGTTGATCCTGCCACACAAGAACCACTCAATCAAAGTTTGGGTGAAGGCTTAGCTAGTGGAATGGTCACACAAGAACCATTTTCTCAAAGGGAGAATGAAGACATCAACATTCCAGCTACACAAGAACCATCTTCTCAATGAGGGAAGCACACAAGAACCTTTAGCTCAAAGTGTTGAAGAAGCTTCTGAACCTCAAGCTCCACAAGAACCATTGGTAGCAAATACTGATGCAAGCATATCAAATCCTGACGATGTTCATCCTGACGCTAGTGGTGCTCCTGATAATGAACCTATTTTGATACAGCCACTTCGTTCAAGACCAATAGATCATCCTATCTCAGAACCACAGGATAAACTGAAAGGTATTGCTATTCCTGATCCTGATATTACTCCTGATACTGATGATGATAGTTCTGATGATGATAGTGATGATGATAATGAGAATAGAAAAGAGAAGGAACAGCTTGCTACAGCACTCAAGATTAGTCTTGGAACTAATTTTGGTTCATCAAGTACGTATATGGCTGGCAAAGCTTTCACTGGGAAAGATCAGAGACAAGATTTTTCTACTCCTTCCCTTGATCCTGCAGAGGCATTTAGACAGAATGAATGGAACAATTCATGGCACAATTCTGATGAATCTATCAGTTTTTCTTCTGCTATTGAACATGCCTATAATGCAGTGAAGTCTATAGAGAATCAAGACTTGAAGAATCATCTGAAGGCTACTACTCTGTTATCCAAAAGCCTAAAAAGTGAGATTGATTCTATCAAGGGTTCAACTGAAAAAGTGAGGACTGATATCTTTAATAATTTTACAAAGGTGCCTACTACTTTTCAACTAAGGGTAGTGGAATCCCAAGTGAAATCTGTTGTTTCAGAACAAACCTCAATCAATCAAAGAATTGATTCTCTGGATACTAAGGTAACTGAAATTCAAGCCTCTCTTTCCTTAATTTTGCAATTATTGTCAAATCCTGATGTCAAAAAGGGGGAGAAGGTTATTCAGACAAAATGTACACCTGATCTAGTATTAAGAAATAATGATGATGATACTGGAGATGATGGTGGTGACAAAGCGATACAAGGAGAAACCTCTGATGCTGTTGTTATGAAGACAATCCAAACTTCTCAAAGTCAAACAACGCAGTCAACTCATGTTTCTGATTCTGGAGTTAAGACAGTAAGAACATTGGTGCAATCTCAGATCCTGACGGAAGATCAAATCCTGACACCTGGTCATGGACAAATTCTTGCTACAATTCCTGAAGGTGATGAAGATGTGATTATTGATAATCCTGAAGATGCATCAAATTTATTCCAGAAGTTTTCTACAAAAGATGGCAGAATTGTTACTCTATATCACACTGATAAAAGAGTTCAACAATTATTTGCAAGAAAAGCACTCTCTACAGCAAGTGAAGAATATCCAGATCTCTCACATGAAGAATTCTTGAGATTACAGAGAGAGACAATGGAAAGCTATACTGCTCCTGCTAGAGGTAGAGGAAGCAGAGGTAGGAGAGGTGCTAGAAGAAGTAGAAGAGGTTCTTCAACTCAAACAGTACCTAGACAGACAAGGTCTAGAGGATTAAGAATTGAAGAAATTCCTGAACCTATTCAAACTCTAGTAGTTCCTGACAGATCTACTTTTGGTGATGATGGAATTGTTGAAGAAGAACCTGAATTGAGAAGAAAATCAAGAAAATCAACTCTCAGCAATACAAATCAAATTGAAGATTCTAATCCTGACAATATTCAAGATCCTGACGAATCTGAAATTCTGCAAGAGGTTGATTTGATAATCTTATCTACTGTTGTTGATTGTCACAACAAAGAAGTAGATGAAGAAGAAGAAGCCATAAGAAGAGATATTACAAAGAGAACATATGAAGATTTTAATCTCTATCTACAAAGGCTTAAAGTTTCAAATGAAAGAAAATGGAGAAATTCAAGCAGACAAGAATCTTTACTTGAAAGAAGCTACGCTCATGAAAAGGAGAAATACAAGAAGTGGAAACATATTAGCACATTAAGTTGTGATACACCTATCAATTTTCAGTCTGGTGGAATTATTACAAGCGCTTCAAGTGTTGTTGATTTGTCTGATATGGCTAGATCAAAAACACTCTGGTTAAAGATGTTTTCAAATCTGAAGCAATTGTCAAGTAATTCAAGAGGAGGTATTGGACACAGAGATGGTGAATATCTGAATATGTCATATGTTGATCCTTACTCCTTGACAGAAATTGGAGGTACTTTAACTTCTGAAAACCTGAACAATTTATTAGCTGTTGATATAGTTATAGATTGTCATGATGGTTTTGAAAAGAAAGAAAAGCTTATGTACTTCATGAAAGATGGTAGTGTGAAGATTCTATCTATTCAAGATCTGCTGATGAAAACTACACAGGAACTGAAATATGTTCACTATCTGTTAAGATGGAAGAACCAAGTGTACAAAGAATGGAGTGACATGATTTTGTCAAATATAAGAAGAAGACTGGATGGAAACAGTAATTTCAATGGTAATTATACTCCCATGTACTTAAATCAAAGAGGTCAGGATGTGAAAATGCAAAGGGGTATTGCTGTTAAAGAAGTAAATTTTGGCATGACTCATCTTTCTCTCAATCCTGATGGGAAGGAAATTGCTTATCTTTTGCTTGAAGAGCACAGTCTACAGAGAAACTCCATACAGAATCTCAGAGCAGCTATCTACCAGATTAATGAGGAAGATGAAGAACTCAGAAATCTTAAGGAAAGACTGATTCAAATTCTTGAAGAAAAAGAAGAAAGTTTATTATCCAACTTCTTGAAGATGAATCTGTTCTATCACAAAGCTTGAACAGATAAGTTGTTTCTGAAGATACTCGTACATTTTGATACATGTTTTTGACATCATTGAATATTTGGAATCTATACTTTATTTCACAAAGTATGAGATTGGGGGAGATTGTTAGATCAGAATTCAATGATCGTCAGAAGCTAGACTCAACTGATCAGGATTGCTGACGTCATCAGTATTGCATGGTCATCAGTATTTGATCAAGCGTCAGTATCTTATTGATCATCAGGATTCCTACTCAGACTATGATCAGGATTGATCATCAGAACTTGAAGCTGATCAGGATTCCTACTTCGAGTTATATTTGGAGTCTAGATAAACATAGAAGTTTGTTCCTGGTTTGTAGAATGCAGCTATCGATTAAAGATATGTTTCTATCTTTATTATGATTAGGACTTATCTTGTTATTGATAGAGAAGCTGTGTGCACTATATAAACACAGTTTTGGTTTCGATTTATGTATTCATTCGAGAGAGAACATAATCGGAGAGAAGCTCTTAAGAACAGAATTTCTTGAGAGAGTTTTTGTAAGCTAGCAGCTCTTAAGAACATCAGAATTTCTTAAGAGAGTTTGTAACAGTTTTATATCAAAGTTAATAAAGCTGTTATTGTTATTGTTATTGATCTTTCATATTTGTGTTATATAAAGTCGAGAATCTTATACAATTGTATTCAACCCCCTTCTACAATTGTTATTTACTGGGCAACAGACTGAGTATCAATGATCTCCTTAGCAATTAGGGCGGAATTCTTAAAAGCATTCAGCTTCAAATCTAAATCTGAAATCTGCTTCCTGAGGATAGTCTCTATCTCATCATTACACTTGACCTTGTTCTCTAAGTACGCGTTCTTTTGCTTAAGATCTTCTAATGTGACAGCTACAAGCTCTAGTTCTTCATTTTTAGATTCTAAATTTTTAATCTTAAGAACTAGTTTAGCATTTTCCATTTCAGATGCTAGCATGCTTGTGTGTACATTAAACAATTCTACACTAAGATCTTGCATAGTTTTCTTGTACTCAGAATTAGACATATCAATTGTAGTTAAGATAGGTACCTGAGATGATTGTGGTGATTCCTCTGAAGAGTCAGCCATTAGGGCAACATTTACATATTCCTCCTCTTCATCCGAATCAGTATCATCCCAGTGTTTTCCCTCTGCTATATAAGCTTTCCCTTTCTGCTTTCCAGAGAATGCCTCCAATTGTTGTTTAAGATTGGCATTCTCTTTCTTCAACTCATCATAAGAATCCTTCATTCCATAGACATCTTTCATGTCTCTCGCTTGACGAGGCTTTCGGCATTCAGTGGCGAAATGCCCTAACTCATTGCAATTGTAGCATCTTGATTTGCTTATATCAATCATGCCAGTCTTGTAGCCTCCCTTAAAGCCTGTACTAGGTGCATAATTACTCTTCTGGAATCTGTTGGTTGAGCCCTTGAACTTGTACTTAGGGTTTCTCTTGAAACGAATATGACTAAACTTTGCAGCTAAGTACGCCATGGTTTTGTCTTCCATTTGCTCAAGCTCTTCTAGGGTGTAGTAATCACTTTCATCAACACCCAGATTCACAGAATCCATTTCAGCTTCTATTATCACCTCCTTTCTAGCTCTAGGGGTTTGAACCTGAATCTCAGAAGTTATTGGTTCATCCACTACAAGTGCTGCTGATCTCACAAGTGCATTGTGCTTGCTGTCCACTGTCCCTGATCCGTAGATTATCACTCTCTGTTCCTGTTCCATCTCATAGGTCTTCAACTTGCCATAGATCATCTCTAATGACATCTTTGTGAAGTCAATTCTTTCCCTTATGGATGATGACTTGTGTTCTACATGATGGGGCAGCGTCATCATGAACTTCCTGTTGGTTTCTCTCAGAGGATAGGTCTTCCCTTTCATTGCCAATTCATTTAGGAGCTTGGTATATTTCTCAAAGACCTGAGTTATACTTTCTCCTGGAAGAGACGTAAAAGCTTCGTACTGAGAAGTCAGGATGTCCAATCTGTTTTCCTACACGTCTTCAGTTCCTTCCATTATCAAGTTAATGGTATCCCACATGTGTTTCCCGCTTGTACAGTTCATCAACTAATAGCTCATTTCTTTGTCTGCGGAGTCTGCCAATATCAACATCAAACTTGTATCCAATCGAATCAGTTCTTTGTCAGAATCTGTATACTCAGTAATATCCTTAGGTTGGGTACCTTGAGGAATCCTGCTACCATCAGGAGCTGTAGATTCACTAACTGGTTTCATTGGTACAAACGGTCCGTTTTCTAATATGCCAATATACAACGGATTAGATGCCTTGATAAATAATAGCATCTTCATCTTCCACAAACCGAAATCATCTCTAGTAAACGGGGGAACTTTAATACCAGCGGTTGTCTTTGGAGCACTCATGGTTTCTGAAAATTTTAAATTGTTTAAAATTCAAGAAATTCCAATTAAATGAAAAAAATTGAAAGTTAAAAAATTTGCTTCGAATTTTCACGCTACGTTTGATTTTGGTCTCATTCACCGGATCTGATTTGTACGTCAATCAAGTAGCTCTGATACCAATTGTTAGGTCCAAAGTATCGTAGAAGGGGGGGTTGAATACGATACTCACAAATAATTTAATTTCGTTCGCGGATAATTCATTGAGTTCTATAACGAAATCAAACACACCAAACCAAACCAAGTTTCGGGGAATATATCTTTTTATAAATATAAACCTCGAGGGGTGCTACAATTTCTAATCCTTAGATTAGCTTCAATGAGTTTAAGGTTACACATATTCAATACAATAATCAAGTTCTGAGCACTATTAATTTCTTTGATAATTTCTCCGGCTCAATTCTCTCTCTCAGTAATGTCTCTATGTGTTTTTCCTTAACTGAAGAAGACACTTCTTCATCTCTGTATTAACTACAGTCTTGAATTGAAAACCATCGAACCTTAATTGATTAATCAATCTTGGCCGTCCAATTTCCATCAACCATTCAAACAAAACAAAACTTTTCACCTGCTCCCTATTTAAAAAACCATCGAATGAATAAAGTAATTTATCATTCGATAGTTTTAAATAAAAACTATCAAAAACAAAATTACTTTTCATTTGGTTTTCTTTTAACTTCTTGTATCATGTTCGGTGGTTTTCTTAAAAGAAAAACCATCGAACTCTTTTCTTGCCTTTGACTTTTAAGAAAAGATTCTGAGCTCCTGGGTGTTTCAGTTTTGGACTGTATCAATTTCTTCTGAGACGATAAAACAACTTGATCTTTTAAGTGCCGTCAACTAGTGCAACTAGTCTGGTTCACAGATGAATAACACTTGATCAATTCTTCTTTTATGTCTTCAATTCAATGCTGCTGATAAGTCCTTTGTCGTTCTGGTTGCTCCGATTAAATCACTGGAATCCCGTGGTACTTAACCCTAAATCATTCACATACTTCTGTCGTCTTGAAAGTCTTGTTTCTTTTGTTGTCATTGAGGCTTGAGCATTTTCATGAACTTCTTTTCGTGACCTGTTTACGGACTTCAAGAATACATAACGTATTTTGATTTTTTGAGTTTACCTTTTCTTCTTTGATTCTGGATTCCCGTGCTTCTGTTAATATTATTGTCTGTCTTGTCCTTTGTTGAGTTGAAGTTATCTCTTTTACATCTTATGTTACATTATCCTTTACACAAAGACATACTCTGGTTGTGACAATATGTTCATACTTAATAAAATTAAGTATTTAAAATATCTAGTTAAGTTGTCTCATAGCTATCACCTATAAATCCTAACAATCTCCCCCAATTTGTTTTTATAGAGAATAACAACAAATTTACAATTAATACATGCTGACAACTTAACTAACAAGATCAGAATTGATAAAGGATTTTTACTTAGCTTCAGATTTCCTTTTCTGTCTTGCTACATCCTCTCTGTTGAGAGCTTCCTTAAGAACTTCTCTGAGTTCTTCCACCAGTGCTTTTTCATCAGGAGTGATAGCCTCATCTTCAATCTCATCAAGGTGCTTTTAGACTGTCTTGGAGAGGCATACTCTAGCATCCTGAAGATCCATCCATAAGTCTTTACCAAATGCATGAGTTCTGAACTTCAGTGTGCCTTCAAAAACTTTGAATCTACTTCCAGGGTATGCATTCAGGGTTTTTCTCCTTGACTTATCCAGGTTTGAGTCTTCACCCTTTCTCCTTTGAAGAATGCCCTCAATCTCAGAAGAGCATAGCTGTTCCAATGGATGAATTGATCCAATCACCAGGTAGAGTAAGTCTTTCAGGGCACTGGTTCTGAGTTTATGAAAGCTTCTCACTGGAATCTCTTCCCATATGAACTTGATTCTCAGAGGATTCTCAAGTATACAAGATTGGTAATTGGGTCCTTCACTCTCCACTGTATTGGCTTCTCTGCTTTTATTCAAGAATGCATCTTCCATATCTTTAGTGGTTTCTCTTCTTGTAGGCTTTGAGGATTCTTCTTGACTTGGTTGGGTTTGCACCTCTTCTTCAGGAAGATCATCTTCATACTCAGCTATTTCTTCATTAGAATATTCAAGTAAATGAGCAATGTCAGCATCATCAAACAGTGACCATTCCCCAAATTTCTGATAGAATTCTTCATCTCTCACAGCTTTGTATGCCAAAACATGGTTCATGACTTTTTCAGGAACATTGTCATAACCTTGCATTAGATTGACCATCCTTACCAAGTAGAAGTATTCAATTCTCCTTGTTTCTGTTCTCCTACTGTATTCAAGAGTTTCTGATACATCATGTGATAACATCTCCATGGCAAAATCCTTTTTAACTATCACATATCTTGATGCATCAAACCAAAGAATATATTCAGTTGCTTCTTTGTTGTTATCCAACTTCACCTCAACATTCCTGATTTGTTCAGCTTCTTTTTCCAAAAGATCCAGAGAGCTGTAAAGTTTTGATTGGATGGGCTTCTTCAGTTTCCTTCCAAGCCCAGTGGCTTTTTCCTTTCCTGAGTACTTGTGTTTTCCTTTCATTGCTTTTGTAGTCTCCTCAGGATCAGGTTCCTGTCTAGAGAACCAAGCCTTGGCTAGGGATTTTGTCATCTTTGGCTTGACAGTAGGCTTGATTCCATCCTTGACAGCATCTTTGTTGACAATGTTCTCTATGACAGTATCTTCCTTGACAGTGTCTTCTGTGACAGCTTCCTTGAGGACAGTGTCTTCTCTGACATCTTCTTTGGTGACAGTATCTTTTTCAGCATTTATACTGTCTATAGCACATCTTAAGATATTTGCCTCCAAAGCTTCAATCAATACAGACTCCTCTTCTTCTGTAACTCCAGCATCTTTCTTTTCTTGCACATGAGCTTCTTCTTTATTTTCCTCCTGGGATTTAGATCCAACATACCCAGAAGTACTTCCACTAGCATTTCCTGCTTCTCCAGTTCCTCCACTACCATCCAACTCATCATCATCACCATGAGGAACATCATAGGAACAACTTTCTCCTTGTTCAGCTCTGTTGGAGTTTGCTTTGGAGATCATCTTCTTTATAGTGGAGCTCAGTTCCTTGTCTCTTTTCACCAGAAAGTCATAGATTGCATTGACAGCAAGAACTCTTTCCTTGTTGGCTTTAGAGTTGAGAATCATGTTTAACACCTTCAATATTGCCTTTGATTCCATTGTTGAAGTGCCTCCTAGACTCATGTATGCACATATCCTGCTACCACTTTTAGTGGTACTTTCATAGTAGACACAAAATGGATTGGTGTAGACTTCTGGAAGTTTTTTTGAAATTAAATTCAGCATTTGCAGATGTAAGATCTCATTGAAGGATGTATGGTTTGCCTTGATTTTGTTCTTCATCACTGTTAGCACCTTTGATGGAAGGCTCTGCAACAGCTGCATGGTGATGAATGAAGATATCACAGTGTTTAAGTACACATCATAGCCCACCTTCTTTCTTCATTGATCTTTACACATACACTGGTGATTTTCTCTTTAAGCAAGGTTGAGCAGTTATTCAACCTTCTGCTAGGCTCCTTTATAGCTTCCTCAACTATCTTGTAGAAGTCCTCATCATGATTCTTCAAAGTGATTTCCCTGTACTCAACCATCAAAGCATTGGCATCTTCCTAGCTGAACTCTGTTCCTTCACTCCATGTGTTACCTGACAAGATGTATTCAGGCATTTTGTCTTTCCTTTTTCCCATCCTATTCTGCTCCTCCTTTTCTCTCCATTGCTTTTCAAGAGCACTCTCCTTTGGCATTGGAGTTGGCTCTCTTATTGACACAGGAGGTAGTACTGGTTTCTTGGAAGGAACATTCCCTTGCATTGCTTCCAGGGCTTCTTTAGACATAAGAACTGTTTCTCCAGTCATCTCATATTGAAAGAGATTTTCTGCTTCTTGCTCTTGCTCCCCCTTACTTCCTGAACCTCCTTTTGCTCCCATTTTTCTCTTTGCTTACACTGTTTTCTTTTTAGCTGCAGGCTCCCCCTCACTCCTTGAAACCTCCTTTGAGATAGGCTCCCCCTGAGCAACATCCTTGCACAACCTCACTCATCCTAGATGCATGGGTATGAGCAGTACTTACATGCAATAAAATAGATGGTTTAGAATGTACCTTTAAGAACTGAGATAGTGGCACATCATCATCAGAGACATCCTCAACAATTACATCATCAAAAGCAGGCTGAGCAGAGGTGACAGGAACTTTGTCAGGAATGTTACTGTCAGTTGGAATATTGACAGTAGGTTCCACTGCATCTTGGACAGCATGTTTGGTTGTGACAACAATGTCAACTGAGTCCTTGATAGCAGGGTCACCTGTGACAGCAACATTCTCAGAGTCTTTGACAGCAACTGAGGTTGTGATAACATCTTCCCTGAGGTAAGATGCTCCTTGGAGATTGAACAAGGTACTGGCTGTTTCACTTTCTAGCAGAGATGTACATTGCTCTTTCTCAGTGTTTGAAGGAGTGGTGTCCATTTCACTTTGAGAGATGGGTTTTTGTGGACCACTTGATGGGGGCTCATCCATGATTGGAGATGGATGATCAAAACCTGAAGGGTTGGGACTGTCCCCCTCTCTAGGTTGTGGAGAAGAAACAAATGAATGAGTAGGGAAGGAAGAAGGTGAAAGTGGAGAAGAGAGTGATGGCTTCTCCACAGATGGAACTTGTGAAGCATCAATGGGGGAAGTGAAATCCTCACTGTGTCCTGACTCCATGTGTGGTTCTACAAGTGGAGGTTCCTCATGAGTTGGAACATGAGGTTGTGCAGACTCTTTACAGGATGCCTTGGGAGACAGGCCAATTTCAATAGATGTCCCTTGTTGAGAAGGAACATCTATGGAGGAGTTTATTTCCCTGGTTTCCTCTACAGTCTTTTGGGAGACTGCAGGGTGGCTGATAGTGGTTTTGGTCCTCTTAGCTCTCTTCTTCTTAGGCTCAGGAGGAACCACTGTGGGTTCTGTTTGACTACCTTCCTTATTTGCTGCACTAAGTGCATGAACTCCCTCTTGACTCTCAACACTACCACCAACACCAGTCTCTAGGGGTCTTTTTCTGGTTTCTTGTAAGGCTTGTCTCTATACTTTGGGAAGTCTAGAGAACCTAGGCTGAGTGTTTGGGGTAGAATGAGGGTTAGCTGAATTGGGGTCTAATCCAGCTTCATTCTCAACAGTGAAGGTGTCAAAACAATAAGGCAATGGAAAATCAAGGTTAGTCACTTGATCAACCATGTGTTTGGTGAAACATAGTGGAATATGTGCATTTAAGTTCTGTGAAGTGAGAGTTGTGTGAGTATTTCTTTTCAGTACAGGGCATACCTCTAAACGAGGGGCATTCTCATCAAAATCACATAAAGAATTAATGCACAACATTAAAAAGCGAGGATAAATGTTTACCTTCTTACCTATGGCAGCCTTGAGGTAAGCCATGAGTAGCTTTCCAACATCCACTTTGTACCCATGAACAAGAGAGTGAGTGAGCTTCTTGATATAGGTGGGAATTCCATTCCATCCTGTGGTCTTGGTAGAGAACACTTTCACCATTACATCAAACACCATGTTCCACTCCTTGCGAAGATACTTCCTGTCCATTTCACCAGAAGGGTACCATTTTGTTGTTCCCTCTTCAAGAATGGGTCAAGAATACCCAATTTTCAGGAAGAGCTTCTTGAGGGTCTCATCACTAGCAAGCTCGGTATAAGTCTTTCCTGGTTCTAGCACAATTCCCAAAGCTGCATTGATGCCCTGAACATTGAGAGTGTAACTGTGCTCCTTGATTTTGAACTGAATGGAGGAGATGTCACCATCTTCTTGAGCAATAGCTGTCTCCCAAAAATTTTCAATCCTGTCTAGATCAAGAACAGGAGTTGAGGTAATTGCATACCCAAGATAGGACTTATTCATAAAATAAACAAGCCCTTTGAAACCTTCACCAGCATCACCAGGGGAGTAGATTCCAGCAAAGTTGGTTTGTGAAATTGATTGTTTGGGGGCCATTTTTTCTTGTTGAGAGAAGAAAGAAGATAGAAATATTGCTTGGAGAGAAGAGAAAGGAGAGTGTTGTGTTTGCTTTTTGAGAACAATTGTATGTTTGATGAATTTAGAGGGAAGTTCAAGCGTTTTTAACTGACAAAGTGAAATCGTGTCTTAACCCAATTAACAGTCACGTGGGTTACTGGCGGATTTCTCTCTCCTCGTGGAGGATGAGTGTCCAAAATTAACGGTCCACTACTTTGACAGTAACCTGTGCGCTCAAAACAACCGTGTCAGTAACTTTGGTGTGATGACAGCATGTTTTGCGTGACATAAACATTTCGCGCAAAACTTGTTGTCATCGTTAAGTTCTCAAATGACAGTATCTTTTACAAATCGTGACAGAAAGTTGTTTACTGCTGTCGAGAAGCTTATTGTCAATTAACTGTGACAGCTACTTTTCTTGATGACAACAACCTTTGCAGGAAAACAACAACTGTCGAGACTTTGTATTGAAACTGTTATGATAAATAACTTAACTGAAGAGACACCAGTTAAACATATGCAATATTTATTACTGATTCATTATTCATTCATAACAAATTCAACCATTTAAGCAATTAACAACACATACAGCAAGCAATAAGAAACTACAGAAGGAAAAGGATAAATTTTATTAATTAAAGAGGGTGAAATTACTACACTTGGTAAGATTAACTATTCATTACAGTTTTTCTTAACCAATTCTAGAAATTTTGCCCTAACTTCCTCTTCTGTGGTTCCTTCTTCCTTGAGGAGTGCTTGAAACTTCTTCTCCTCTTCTTACAACTTAGCCTCCTCGGTGGCTTTAGCAGCAAGTTCTTTTTCTTCCTCCTCATCGAGGGCATCTAACAATTCATCAAATAACGCTTCAACTTCTTCTCTCTAGGGAGAATCACAGCTTGCCTTTGGCCTGTATTCGATTCCTACCTTGTTTTCCATTTTACTTTTTTTTTGAATGATTTACTAATATGGCCTAAGGTTCATTTTATAGGCATACTAGGTAAAGGGAAGGTAAATGGTCAACAGTTTAGAATACCCATACAACTATCAAAGATTGTAATTAAGTGATGTCTACCACTAATCCAACAATCAAAGCAAAACTGACCAATCAAGGAAATTTCTTGACCAATTTCAACATTAAAAACCATGCAAGTTAATGTTATACAGAATCTAACTCTCAAGTAAAAGACTAGCACAAACTTCAATTTAACATAGTCAAAGTAAACGTGCTGTCGAAAACAGATAGAGACTTAAGTAGACAGTAACTTTCTCATGACAACAACTTGTTAGGGTTACTGTCACAAGCTTCATTTTAGAAACTAGAATGGAAAAACTAGTAAATTAACATACCAGATTCAGCATTCCCAATTCACTTACCAACCTGTTAAAGGCTGCTTCATCCAGTGGTTTTGTAAAGATGTCTGCAAGTTGCTTTTCTGTAGGCACATAGATCAACTTCACAGTTCCTCTTTCAACATGCTCTCTTATGAAATGATGTCTGATATCAATGTGCTTTGTTCTAGAGTGTTGAACAGGATTGTCTGAGATGGCTATGGCACTAGTGTTGTCACATTAGATAGGGATATTATTTAACACTAGGCCATAATCCAACAGTTGATTCTTCATCCACAGAATTTGTGCACAGCAACTTCCAGCAGCAATGTATTCAGCTTCTGCAGTAGATGTGGAAACTCAATGTTGCTTCTTACTAAACCAGGACACCAATCTTCCACCAAGAAACTGACAGCTTCCTGTAGTACTCTTTCTATCAATTCTACACCCAGCATAGTCAGAATCAGAATACCCCACTAGCTCAAATCCAGTATTTTTAGGATACCAAATGCCTAGATTATGGGTGCCCTTTAGATATCTAAAAATTCTCTTGATAGCTACCAAGGGACTCGAACTCGAATGAGATTAACGAACTGAACTGTTTGTTTAGAGCCCTATACCTATGTATAAAAGTTTCTCTAAAAAGTAGTTTATATTATTATCAAATCACTGATGCATAGAGTATATCTATTTATATTAAAAATACTATACAGTGTATTATTCATTTATTCCAGTATATCTTGCAAATGATTCTTAAAATTAAAGTAATGAGAATATTCAAAACAAGTAATAACATCACTATCATTTTATGGTCACTTTCAGAATACTTTGGTAAATATGTCAAGACAATACAGATTTACAGTGCAACGCCAATGAAATACTCAAATATATGAGTCTTCCGTGTGCAATCCGCGGTACTGTACTAGATTCATTTCACATTCTTCTGCTCCAAGTTGCATTGCAGCCATAGGGAATGTTTAACCTGTAGAGTTGCAGACAAAATATTGAATCTTCACAAAGAGTAAGGGGGGCATTACACTTATAACATTATCTTCGTTGCCCTATGTAGCTGCTTGGTTTCGTCGTCCAAAGTGATGCTTTCTGCTCCTTTTACATGAGAGTTAAAAAACAAAATCTTGTTCATCGCCATTTTGGTCGATAAGTCCCAAGCCACCACCCTCTATAAGTTTCCTCTTCCTCATTATCCTAGAAAAACTTTTTTCACTTCTTTTCACTCTTCAATGCCTAGCCCACCAATACCATGTCCCGTATCTACTCCCGAAAGATCCAGAAAATGTCTCTCCCTCTCTAACCCTGAAATTATCTTTCTTGACCTGTCACCTCAGTCTATCATAACCTCAGCTAAAGGAACCACTTGGTCCAACAAAGCTACCGAATTCTTAAAAGGAAGGAAGTCATCAGAATTGACTGAAGCAAGTCTGGTCGAGATTAACAAAAGGAATGTAGTAGTTGATAAGCATTCTGCTAGTAGCAGCCCTTATTACAAAGGGCTCACAGATTTTACTCTAGACATCAAAAAAGAAAAAGTTCCAGGAATCGGAATCCATCATGCAGGTTCTCCATTTAGCACATCAGCAGAAAACACAAACTGGTCCAAGAAAGGCAAAATCTTGGTACGAAAAAAAGAGTCAGAATCAGTTGAAGAAAGCCTCGAGGAATGTATCAGAAGGAACGTAGTTTCAGAGGAAAGAAGATATTCTACTTCTAGTAGTCCTTACTACAAAGGGCTTACAGACTTCACTCTAGATATTAATAAAGAAAAAGTTCAGGTGCTCGAGACTCATGAGGAAGCTATTCCGTTTTCTAAGACAGGCCTTTTACTGGAAGCAGAAACTACCACCAGGTGCAAGAAAAACGAAAATGCAACAATGAAGATCACCGACTTATCCGGAGAAAGCTTCAAGGAAATTAATCGAGAAGATGTTGCTACGGAGGAGAAGAGGTACAATGATAATAAAGAGAAAATGCCAGCGACCGAGTTTTGTGAGGCAAACAGCATAAACTCCGAGAAAGACATTTTCCCAACAGACCAACCATCGCAATCTAGCACCATTAAGGAAAGCAGTACCGGTTCAAAGAAAGTTGTCGCACCTCTTCCAGAAAAGAATAACTTGGAACAAAACAAAGAAAGTGTTTATGAATATATCCAGGCAAATACAGTTTTAAAGGAAAAGGTTTATACTGCCAGCAGTCCTTACTATAAAGGGCTCACCGACTTCACTCTAGATATCAGTAAAGAAAAAATTACAACGATTGAGATCGACGAGGCAACTTCTGCTCTTACTAAGCTTGATCTTCCCCCATCTGACCAATCCTCGGAGCTCAGTGCCACAAGCAAAGTATCTATCTGGACAAAGAAGGCCACAAGATTCTTTACAAGAAAGAAGGGCCCATCAGATTTGACAGAAGCAGGCCTGGAGGAATTTAACAGAAGAAATGCAATTCTAGAGGAAAAGAGGTATTCTAGTAGTAGTCCGTATTATAGAGGGCTAACCGATTTCACCCTAGATATCAATAAAGAAAAAGTTCCAGTTATCGAGATCCATGAGAGAGGTTCTGTTACCTCGAGCAACCGATCGAGTTTCGTTGTCAAGATGCAACAGTTAGGTACGTTTTGCTTCTTCTTCAAAAACAAGGAAAAGAGAGATGTTTTCTCTTCTTCCTCATCATCATTACAATCAAGAATTTGGAAGGATACAGATTTGGGGAAAGAAGTTAAAAGTAGCTCAACCAAAAGAAACACTACCCATTATTTATCTAATGAGAGGAAGCCAGTGAGGGAGAGAGAGTTACAAACAGACCATGCACCACCACGGTTACCAACATCATGCCTGCAAGCACTACAAGTATCAGAGCCAGCACAAACCTCAGAATCAAAAAAGACAAATGCTGCAGAACAAAGTGACACTGAGGAGAAAAGAAAGTCGTTCACCTGGGCAGACGACTATCGGCCCTATACTCTAACAGAATTCCTATGCAACCGAGATACAGCTAGGGAGCTGAAACATGCAGTAAGAGAACCCCTCTGTTGTAAGTTTTGATGTTTCTCCTGATTTTTAACAAGACCTGCAGATAACATAGCTATTCTAATCTTGCAGGCGAATTCAGAAGAATGTTCTCATTACATATTTGAAGGAAAACCAGGGGTGGGAAAGAGAACCATGATATGGGCTTTGCTCCGTGAAGCCTTTGGAGCTGACAAAGTACAGGTAAAAGGATACCTAAGTTACCTATATTAAGTTGGACCCCAAATATTGATAGTGCATACATTTACTTGGCAGGAGATTTAGTCTGTAACTAATGCTGTTTTCTTGCAAAATGTTAAACAGTCAAGAGCAGAGTGCAAGGTTTTCGGCCTCAAGGTAATCTCACAGCAACTTCATGCTCTCATTTATAATTAAGTTTACCAGAAACCTTGACATGGTACTGAACTTGATTTTATTACGAACGTTCCTAAATGCGCTACTGTTTCATTGTGGAGAGAGTTACTGATGATATTGTATTTCTCAATAGAACATCTCGTGGAGTAGGCCTGAAGCAATTCAACTATTTAAAATAAATTCGATAACTATTGGTGGTAGATTTCTAGTAACCTTAACCCCCATAAACTAACTAGCCCTGTTGTTTACCATTCCCATTCTTGTTTACTCTAGGCATCTAACTGTAAGCGAGGTAACATATTTAGTGTTGAACAAAACAGAGAGGAAATACTTTTAAGTTTTAACTCAAAAGTCTAAAGTACAGGTATGAAACAGAACTATAGACATTACGTTATAATCCTATATCTTCTTCAGCGCTGACAAAGATACATTTGATGCAGGGGGAAGCGGTTAAAAGTATCCAGGTAAATGTGAAGCAGTCTTCACAACATGTAGAAGTGAATCTTTCTGAGCTTGGAGGGTATGAAAAGCACGTCATAGTTGAACTTATGCAGGAGAAAAGTACCAAATTACCCACCAATATCTTGCCATGCACTATTGCAAACTGCAGGGGTAATTTTTCCCTACTGCAAATAAATTTGTCAGTTTTATTCAAAATTACATGATTTTATGTGTGTGTTTTCGGCAGCTATAATTCTCTATGAAGCAGACAAACTATCGGCAGATGCCCTATTATATATTAGATGGCTATTAGAAAGGTATAGAGGATGTAACAAGGTCTTCTTTTGCTGCAATGATGTCTCAAAACTCCATGCAATTAAACCTCTTTGCAGAGTAGTGAAGCTCCTCCCCCCTTCTAACAAAGAGGTGAAACTGCTTAACTTTGAGTTGTAGTAAGCTACATAACAACTTCTAATAATACATACTAAGAGTTCCTCCCTTTTCCAGATTGTGGAAGTTCTAAAGTTCGTAGCAAAGCGAGAAGGTATTGAGCTTTCCAATAAGCTGGCTGACAAATTTGCCGACAACTCCAAGAATAATCTAAGACAAGCCATACGTTCATTTGAAGCAACCTGGAAATCTAAGTAATACATATTCAGTAATATGTTGCTTAACGTAATACTATATATGTGCTTCGTAGATATATTCCAGAAGTTACTTCAACCTTCACTCCTATCGAAATTTATGGTTTTCTGCAACAATAAATGCAGTCCTGAGTTAATGGAGGATCAAGAAATAATGACAGGATGGGAAGATGCTATAGCTCAGGTCGCCAGTGACATACTAAAAGAGCAAAGTCCCCAGCAGTAAGTGACTCTAAACAAAAATAGTTAAAGATATAAATGTAAAGACTTGGAGCAATTTGGGCGAATTGCTGACCGGAGGCTTGTGCAACACCACCAGCCATCTATTTTAGGACATGAAATCTAACATGTTTCTATTTACTACAGGTTATATGCTATCCGTGGAGAACTGCAGAGGCTCGTAGATCACAATGTCTCACCTACGTTCATTTTTGAAGTAAGAGTTATCTAGTCCTAGCTCCTACGTGTAGAGTAGAAAATATCATTAATTTTTTAATCATCGATGAAACCTGTGGTGCAGACTTTGATTGCAGAACTAAAAAAACACTTGGACGAGTCATTACATATGCAAATTGACAACATCTACAAGGATTACAATGTACAAAACAACAGTATCAGTTACCCTATCCCCTGTTTTTATGGTATTTTATCAATTTCAGGCAGCTCTAACATCAACTCTTTGTCGGTTGTGCTGATCAGGGGGGGTGATTATGGTATTTATCGTTATGGTTTCCCTCAGAATGAAACCAGGCGACTGGCTGATAAGCATAATGATCAAATTAGAAGGACTGTTCAGCACTTTATGAAAATTGAAGGTACGCACACAGCATGAGCTCATTTTAAATAATGTGTCCTAAGAGGCAGATAGAACAGTGTTAATGACATAAAACCTGAATCACACCATATGGCACCACGACACCCCCTGGCTTAAAATGGATAATTTTGACATGCAACGGCTTTCTCTATGGTAACCTCTGCTCATGAATTTCGTAAAATTGCATGTAACCGAAGAAAGTTCTATGATGACAACCTTGTCATGTTTGGAATATAAGGTCTCTGGCACTAATGCACATTCATCCATCTAAATATGTTACGTTTTTTTTTCTGTTCACCTTTTGCTTCTCCGTACTTGATGTGCCTGCATTTGTGCTTTTCTTTATGCCTGAAAGTTCACCTTGAATATATATACAATAATTTATGTAACTCGAATTCACTCCCCAGAGTTCATAGCGAAATTTATGAGTTGGTACAAGAATTTGGATGTGGAATTGAAGCTCGGGAAGTGAAGCAATCAGTCAGGATCAAAGATAAAGAGAACCAGTTGGCTGCTGGAGAAAATAAATTTAGAATAAATTGGCAAATATGCAAGTTGCCAAGAAGTTATATTTGTAGAAGTGATACACTTCCATGGTTTTCAATTCAGTGAACTATGCATTGTCTTTGTACAAACTGTAAAAGCAAGTGGTCTATGACTACGTGAATAATATCTTTTCCCCTGCAAATATTCAATGTCCACATACTGAAGCACATCGCCATCGACCCATCAAAACAGTTCTAACAAGTTCGCGAGCACACAATCTCTTCGAATTTAATTTCGATATACATGTAATAAAGGTCTGTATGAGATGGCATTCAACTATTAAAATTGGTCATGCTATATGTGGTAACCTAAATCCTTGACATGACAAAATAGAAATGTCTCCATAGTTTCTAAATTGTCTTAAATCTTAATGACGTCTAATTTTAGTTTTACCCAACAAAACAGTTAACAGCAGAAAGATGTAGTTACTTAAATCAGACAAATCCTAATCTATAATAACAAAGTAGGGTGAAGGAAATATTATGTATCAAGGTTGTGTGCTGCATTTCTGAGACTAAGCAGATTGAAATTGTAAGTCCCTGTACATGCACTCTATGCAGCCTGTAAATGTTCAGAGCTTTTACAAATCTATCTATCTACTTATCTACTTATCTACTTGTATATATATTAAATGGCGTCTAGGGGCAATTTGAGGGTGTTGGCCCTATATGACACAATTTTGAACAATAATGCCCTAAATGACACAATTGGAAAAGATGGCCCTAAATGGCACGCTAAAACGCCAAGGCGTGTAGCGTTAGTACATGTTCATTTTTTTCACGTTGAAAACGCTAGATGAAGTTGTGTTCTAGACAGAAAACGCTAGATTAAGTTGTGTTAACAACAAAAACGCAACTTAATGTTGTGTTACAGGTGAAAAACGCAACGTAATGTTGTGTTACATGTGAAAAACACAACTTAATGTTGTGTTAGGCATCAAAAACACAACTTAATGTTGTGTTAGTGGATTTTTAATGTTTTTGCAAAAATATCAAAATATTTACAAAAAATGCAACTTATTAATAATGATGTTTTTCCGGCGTCCTGATTTTAGGGTTGTCCCTAAACCCTAAACCCTAAGTCTGTATACGAATTATTTGTCATTCTTAATATTTCTAAAACCTAAAATATAAACATTGAACCCCAAAGGTTAACTATTGAACCCCATAATAAATCAACTTTAAGTATTGTTTGTTCTGAGATTGGAAAATGCTGATTTAAGTTGTGTTTTATACTGAAAACGCTAGATGAAGTGGTGTTTTGACACTGAAAACGCTACTTCAAGTGGTGTTTTCGGGTAAAAACGCTACTTTAAGTTGTGTTTTTGGATGAAAACGCTACTTTAAGTTGTGTTTTGACGCTATTTTCAAAACGTTAGACGATGTAGCGTTTTAACGTGCTATTTTGGGCCATTTTTTTCAATAGTGCCATTTTGGGCCATTTGTCTTATAATTGTGCCATATGGGGCCTTTTCTCGCAATTTGAGCCATTTTAATACCTGTAAAAATACGATTTTACCCTTATTTGTTAAAAAATTTCAAAATTGTCATCACTCTATTATTTATGTAAAAACTGTTAAATTTGGGTTGGCTTTAGGAATCGAACCCATGACGACCTCCTCTTAGTAAATTAATGTCATAATCATTGCACTACAATGCTTTGTTGAGTTAAGTTTAAAAATCTTATGGGATAAACCGTATGTTCTCTTATTATCATATTGTTTCTTTTTAGTTTTAACTTTTGATTAGATAAATTGTTTGTTAATATAATTTACAAAAATAAACTTCTAAATTATACATATATGTAATTGAATCCGGATAAAAAAACAAGAATTTATTAACGTGCATATTTATTGAGAAATTAGATTATTGAAATAATAAAATAGAAATTGTATCTAAGAAAGGCTTATGTTGTATTTATAAAATCAACATAATGTATAATTGCATCACACAATTTTTAGATATAAATTGATTATGAAGTATGAAAATGGTTTTATGTAAAACTAATGTATTATGTCATATAATTTAATTTGATGAATGAAATTCTAAATATATGAACAATCAATGAATATTTCGAAAGTTATCGCACATACAATAATTTTTAGTGATTTTTTAGTATTAAAAGAGTATATATATATATATATATATATATATATTATAATTAATTTAGATATTTTTAATGTGTACAATGAAACTATTAAACGATATTAAGTAAAATACATGAATTTTTCAAAGGAGCATTTAAAATAAATAAATTTGAGTTAAAATGAGTTTTTAAAATTTATGCTAACAATAATATATAATAATTGAATTATACCATATACTAAAACTAATGTAAGATAAAGCGAAAAATTATAATTTAAGGTATTATCTCGATTTACAAGTTATTAATATGGTCTAATCATATGCTAGTAGACAACAACCCAAAATAAAAAACCCCACTAAATTAGATTGTATATACACATCGAACTTTATGCTACTCAAAATGAGACACATGTTAGTTCTATGAATATAATAGAAAACATGTTCATGAATGTCATTAGTTCACTACATTGTATAGTGTTCAAGCAAATAAAAATTTTATCCACATGCTAATTTTTAAACGGAAGAGTATGTAGGAAGCTTCAAACAACGTAACAAGTCTAGCTCTTTTGAAATGGCATTATATTTATTTATTTTTATCTTGAATATTAATAGTTCATGTACTATAATTATTTCAATATATGAGACATATAAATACGTTAATAACTTGAAATTTTGGGTCATATTACATTAGCGCTTATTCATCTTTAATAATGAAGTGATACTTGCAGTTGAGCAAACAAAGGGTTGTATAACCACTGAAACAACAATTTTACGAAAATAACAAAGCAAACACAAGAATGCGGATACCATGAGAGAAGGTGTTACATGATATAACATGCTCTTACATTTTGAAAAAATTATCTATGTTCTACTTTAACATTTTGAAAAATTTAGTCGCATTGAGAATACGTTTTGCCTTAATAGTTTTTGTTTCATTCATATTGTAATAACTGGGACTGCTAACAATTATTGTGTTCAGCCATATCAGCATGATTCTCTTTATCATAAAAAGGGGACAACATAAGCACAGAGGGATCATAAACATTTATATTTCCCTTGTTGAGAAAAAAACAACTTCTATAAAAGTTGTTTTGTGTAACTTGAACACGTGTTAATTCTTGTGAACTCGCAAAATTTTGATCAGGTGTATTTTTTATTCACAAAATGTACACTATATCGTTTTTTGATGTGATTATTACCCTTTTTCAACAAGATTCGTCAAAAATGATAAACTCAAACAAATATTTTTACGCATCACTCACCTATCACAAATAGATCAAATTCAAACGTATTTCTGACAACAAATAATTTGTAGCTTATTTACACAGGTCCGTGTCTTGCACGGGCTGTTACGCTAGTTATATATACTAGCTTATAGCCCGTGCGATGCACGGTTACTTAAATTTTATTTATAATTATTCTGTTTATAATTATATTTTTATTACGATGCAACACACGATTATTTTTTTAATATTTATAATTATATTTATTTATGAATATTTTAATATTTAAAAGTTATTAGTTTACATGATTAAATTATTGTTAAAAAGATTTAGCCAAAAAAAATTATAGTTAAAAATTTGATATTTATTACATTTTACACACTCAATTTAATATTTGTTTATATTGAGTTATAAAAGTTAGATTTGGCCAATTTTACGGTTCACATGAAATTCACAAAATAATCTTTAATTTAGTTGTGGTTAAATAGTTTTTTTTTCAATTAAAAACTATTCTAAAACTAAAAAGAGAATAAAGTGACGAAATTTAATGTTGAGAATTCTATTCGATTTAGGAAATCTACTTAACTTATATGTAGTTTAGATTATTAGAATAACCTTTATTAACCAAATACAGGTTTTAATGTTAAATCTAACGGTTTTCACCTATCTATTTAAGATTAAACGATTTTTATTATTTTGGTTAGAAATGGGTTTCCTTATTTAATTACAACTATTTTTATGTTTTAACTTTTTGGAAAATCCAATCCTAATATAATATCTTTTAACTTATTTCATTTTTAGATAATAATTTCTTTTTATATGATATAATCTTGATAATCTATTTTTAAAAGTATTGGATCTAACGGTTGAGAATGTTTTGGCGGTATTTAGGACCAAACTACCAGGATAACATCATTAATTTTTCTTAATATTTATAATTTTTTTAATTTTTAATTTTTTTAAATATTTATTGCTAAAATATAATATACTCTTTTTTGTAATATGTTAATGATGCCGGAACTTTGAACTTTTGAGAAAATAAATTATCAATTAAAATATATATATATATATATATTGTAATAGTTCTTCTTTTAAAGTAGTACACCGTGACAATCAAAATTCTGTATAAAATTCATTTTTTTTATAGTATATCCAGTAAATATCAATGTTATTATATTAAAGACTAAATAATGAAAACTTTCTTATAAGTGTGGTCACTTTGTTTGATCACTCAATCCATAATCGTTGGATCTTTCAAATTAAATTGTTGAGAAACGTTACATATAACAGTAAAATTATCATGTAGAATGATCTAAGATTTTTTTTCATTTTTTTTCTTTCAGACATAGGTTATTTGATAATATTTTTTGTAAAGTACGATTTTTCAGAAAAGTACTATACTAATTGATTAACAAACTTTTAAAGTTTCGAATTTAATAATTTACAATGTATATATGTTAAAAAAGTTAGGTCTGTTCTGTAGCTGAGTCTGCAATTTCAAAATACGGTTTTTTTTTAATATGAATATAGTTCTGCTAACAATGAAATTAGGTCTCTATGAGTGCTTATAAAACAAAATCACCATTTGTGTATAATTTATTATTTAATAATAAATTATATTTGATTAGTTATGATCTATAACTTAATAAAATATGATAAAAAATATGCACAATTTTATAAAATTTTATCCTCTTATTATTATATTCTTTGTTGATTTGAATTTTTCTTAGATTGATTTTAAATTTTGAACATAGATTTCTAAATTTAAAATAGTTAGAAAAAAGTAATTAAATTGGCGTTAAAATAAGGGTGAGCTCCCAAAATACCCACCAAATCAGTTTTTTTGCCCAAAATAAACACCGGCGAGATGCTCCGCCCTAAATACCCCCGGAATACGCATTACATACATGCGTATACTGTTTTTACAAAGAATGCGCATCTCAGACATGCGTATTCTTTGTAAATGTTTTACGGAATACGCATGTCAGACATGCGTATACACTTTTTGAAAAAACAAAGAATACGCATCTCAGTCATGCATATCCTTTGTAAAAATTGAATACGCATGTCTGACGTGCGTATTCAGCGGGTATTTTGGGCGGAACATTCCGCTGGTGGGTATTTTGGGAAGTCCACCCTGTTTTGGTAGGTATTTTGGGCATTTTCTCTTAAAATAATGATGACATAATAATCATTATTAGAATTTAAATACTCACTTTACTGATTTAGGCTTTATATTGTGTTTTAAAAATCAGATTTTGACGATTTTACACCCCACGTGAAAATAATTAAATTATTTTTAATTAAAAGATGGTTTAACAATTTTTATCTAACTGGAATTGTCCATAGAAGAGAAAAGAAAGTCACGAATTTTTTACATGGAGAATTCTATTCAATATAGAAAACTTATTTATATTTGGTATATTTAGTTTAAATTATCAAAATACACTTTTTAGAATTTAAATATAATCCTATTATAAATAAAATACACTTTTTAAATATTTGATCAAACGATTTTCATTTATCTAGTTAAGATCTAATAGTCCTTTTAAATTTGGTTGTCACGATCAAAATTTTGGATAAATCCCTATTATGCTTATTATATAAAAGAGTTTAATATAATAAGGATATCAAGTACATACTGATATAAGTATCTTACTAACTGCTTTTACTTTTAATGTTCGGTTTTATTTAGAGTGTATATAAAATTTTAAAATACATTATTACTTTAAAATTATTAAATAGAATAAAAATTATATTATGATTATATAAAATTTTGTTCTCATATTATTATAGTTTTTATCGATTTGAATTTGTTCTTAATTTATTTTAATACTTTATTGAAATAAAGATCAAATTTCTATATTTAAAAGAATTAGTGGAAAAATAAATAAATTGGTACTACAATTATAAAAAAATATTTATTAAAATTTAGATACTCACTTTACTATTTGGGTTCTATCTTGAGTTTTAGAAATTGAATTTTGACGATTTTATAACCCATATGAAACTAACGAAATTATCTTTAATTTAATGATGATTTAATAATTATTATCTAACTTGACCAGTTGACCTACCCATAAACCGAAAAGAAAAGATGGTTAAGTATTATATTCAAAATTATTGTTTATGAATATGAAACCCTCAATATTTTAATAATATTTTGATATTATCCTTTTATGTTTGTTATATGTAAAAATAATATAATTATAATTTGGATTAATCAAATTGTTATGTGCCTTCAGAAAAAAAATGTTTAAATTTATTCATGTACATGGGTTCTCCTAAGTCTCTTATAACGCAAGGTCCACATGTATCATTGTTATATGATATACATGAGCATTATATTGATAATTTTTAATATTGTAATCGATATGAATTGTTATCTGCTATTTGGTTTAACAATTATTATCTAACTCGAACTATACATAAATTAAAGAAAAAAGATATTTAAGAATTTTTACATAGAAAAATTTTAAATTATCAAAATACACTTTTTAGTATTTAAATATAATTCTATTATTAATCAGATACACTTTTTAATATTAGATCTAACAATTCTCATCGATCTATTTAAGATCTAACTGTAATAATTAATTTGGTCGTATAGTGGTCGTACACGGACCAGATCGATTTTAATTTTTTTCTTAAATTGATTTTAATATTTTATTGAAATAAACATAGAATTTATAAATTTAAAAGAATTAGGAAAAAAATTAAATTGGTGCTACAATAATAAAAAAATTTATTAAAATTTAGATAATCACTTTACTGTTTGGGCTCTATCTTGAGTTTTAGACAACAGATTTTAACAATTTTACAGCCCACACGAAGCTAACAAAATTATCTTTAATTTAATGATGGTTTAATAATTATTATCTAACCGGGACTATCCATAAACTAAAGAGAAAAGATAATTACGATTTTTTACATAAAGATTTCTATTCAATATAGAAAACCTATTTATAATTGGTTTAAATTAAAAAAAAATTATTAAAATTTAGATAATCACTTTATTGTTTGGGCTCTATCTTGAGTTTTATACAACAGATTTTAACAATTTTACAGCCCACGCGAAACTAACAAAATTATCTTTAATTTAATGATGGTTTAATAATTATTATCTAATTGGAACTATCCATAAACTAAAGAGAAAAGATAATTACGATTTTTTACATAAAGATTTCTATTCAATATAGAAAACCTATTTATAATTGGTTTAAATTATCAAAATACACCTTTTAGTATTTAAATACTATCCTATTATTAATAAATACAATTTTTAATATTATATCTAACGGTCCTCATCTATTTGAATATTTATAGTTTTATAATCCAACGGATCATATACTTTTGGTAGTACGACCAAAGTTTTGGATAAGATCTCCCTTACGCTTATTATATATAAGGAGTTAATAATAGAGCAACTAGGGGGTTGTGTGAGACAAAAAAATCAGAGTGAAATTACGATTATGCCCCCAGTTATTCGGTTTGAATTTACTAAACTACCCCTACTTATTATATATTAATAATTCTGTAATTAATGCATATATTAATTACATCTAATTCATTAATCGTCATTAATACCTATATATTTATTATCCATTAATATTAAATACAATAATTTATAATTATATTTCTACAAATACTTAAATGATTATTTAATTAATATCGTCTATTAAACTTTTAACGTTACATTTATAACGAAAAGGGGTTTAAATTTGCACATAAACAGATAAAAACGAATATTTACTTAAATTATAACACTAAAACAAATTAACTAATGACAGCACATACTTTTGTCTACATTCGAATAACTCATTTATCACACTAAAAACATTCATAAAATTTAATAAAATTTGCGAATTCAGAATATATCAGTGCTTTTGGTTACTAAAATTAACATATTTTTCAATTATTTAAATGAAACTAAGGACCGTAGTGCAACTTTGATCAATTGATGCTGAAAGGAGTAATATGTTATTGTGTGAAAAGAAAGAGACATTTCAGATATCTTAATGCATGACGGATGGCCTAGATAAATTTGGTATTCAAAAATTTACTTAATAATATTTTAAAATTAATATGTCAATACATACATGTGTGTATATATTAAACTGTATCGTTAAACCCAAAATATTAAAAAATTATCGATCATGTCGGACTTTTAGTTTTCGTTACACCTTATATATACCAAAACCAATAAGCATACACATACCCTCTGAACAGTGCAAGTGACTGACTCTCACGCATTTAATGGAATTAATGAGAGACAGTTGCTAACGTGTATATTACAGACACAACATATAAAATTAAGACAACTGATGCAAATCAACTCACTTTCTTCTTAATCCATTAATTATCTCTCTTCCAAACTAATGAACATTAACTATCTCTTCCAAACTAATGAACGTCCATATTATAATCAATCACGACTACTGCAAAATTCAAAACTTCAAAATTCTTACATTTTTTTGTGAACAAGGATAGGTCATATTAAAAATTGGAAAAAAATTATTTTAAAATGACAAGTAGTTCATTTCTTAAACATGTAAGCAGTTCATCAAAATGTGAATTTAGATCATACCCGTGCCTCGCACCGGTTATAAAGCTAGTTTACATAATAACACAGATCAGCATCAAGAATAGAGGAATGGTAGATGGGGACGGACGAAAATGAAGGGCTGATAGAAATTTATAAAAGATATACTGTGAGAGCAAATTGAACTCCAGACAAAGTAATTTATCACTTAAGCAACCAACTGTATTATTAAGCTTTTAATACAAGTAATACATGATTATGTGAAAAACTAAATAACAATAAATGGAGTCGTATGCATCAAATGACTGTACACGAATTTTCTTAAAGAGTAGATATTACAAAATTGGAGGTCTTGTTGTATTCTATTTTACTGCTAACCTCTAAAAACTTGTTCAGGACAAAACCTATTGAACTGCCAACCGCTGCAGATGATCCAAAAATACCTCAAAGCTGACATCATCAGTGAAGATGACATCCCCTCCATGAACAGGAGGGCCATCAGAATTGTATGTCGCAGAAGGATTTAATTTTGCTAATAGAAAACGAGCCTGCACGATTTTACATAAACAATGTATTAGTCCTCGGATCAGTAGCTTGTGTATATTAGCATTGTTAATCTGATTTCTGATAGCCAAAAAGTGACAGATAAAAATGGATGAACAAGTTACACCTTACAAAGGCAATAAAAAAGCGACCAGTCTACTATTTGGTACCATTTTGAAAGAGATACTGCTCATGTGGAACTCTTTCCAGTTCAATCTTATGTGGGATAATTTAAGGACTGAATAGAGTATAAATTTAAAGTTAACGTGTCAATAGTGTCTTATTCCAATGAATCATGACCTTAGGGATTGGCCCACTCATCTAGACAAATTTGAGCTTTAGGTTATAAACATGTAGTCCATGGAAATTACAGGATTTGGAAAGCAGCAGAGCATTAGGCTCCATAGGAATTTCTAAAATTTCCAACAGATGAACCACAAAATTGAAAAGTTATTTTTCCACTCCATGCAAATTTTAAACTACTCCCATGATATAATAAAAGGCATCAAAAAACCAGAGAAAATGCAGCTTTCCATGTGACCATGTCAACATTATTTTCATGTAGTGAACTCTTTCTTGCCAGAAGTAAATATAATACTCACCTGAGAGCCATGCTGATCACAAATAACTAAACGTGGTACTGGAAATCTTTCTTTTACTATCGCATCAGCATCATCTTTAGGCGCTCGCAGCAACTGGGCAAATGCCTGCAAGGAGAGTAGATTTACGAGTGATTCCTGAGTCAATCAAACTGGATAAACTTTGGTATTGCAGAAACCTTTAAACCTAAATATTAAGGGTTGAAATTATACATTCCAGATTTAGTAGGCACAACTGCAACTTGAATGTGTAGTTGCAATTGTAATAGTGGATAGTCGGATGAACAAAAAAGAAATCAAACTAAAATAGACATCAGGATGCCTGTCTAGATTCCGGAGGCAAGTAGCCTTTGCAATATCAACAAAAGACCAACAATGGAGTTATATGATGTAGAGAGAACGAATAACTTGTGGCCCAGAATCTGGAATTAAACACTAGTACTATCTAATATTTAATCAGAACACGTAACAAATTCACATTAAGCTAGTAGCATGCACAGCCATGTTTTGTGTGGCATTATTTGCCCTAACCTGTAGCAAACATGTTGGATATTCACATATTTAATGATTTCCTCTACACTAAACTCAGATTATAGAGAAATCAGCAGAGTAAGCAATAGTATAACATACAAATATTGTATACAAATTGAAGCATTTGTACATTACAAAGGGAACAAATACATAACAGTATAACACAGAGTACAAAATGGGCAAGCATAAACATTAAGCAAGTCAAATAAGGAAAACTCGTGAATTATATAAATTACTTGCTCAGAGTCTTTAGTGATGGGGCCTATTCTTTCAAACATTGAAAGATTATTGTATTAAAGAGGGTAAACCACCAAGGGCATGAGGACAACCACCTAATAAAAGTTTGGGGAAGCTCAAGGAACTCTTGGCAAGCAAATAAACTACACAGCAGATATTGGACTGTGAATAGGGTAGAAACATTTTGATTTTTCCAGCATTAGAGTCATGTCTTTACTGACTGGTGGACATCTCTATGGTTACGTAATTAAAAAAATGTGGACGAGCTTATCTACAAGTATATGTACACTCTACAGTTCTGATTCAGCTTGATTTGAGATGAAGATATAAGATCACTCATTTAGTAATTCTCTTTCATACTTTTTTTTCCTCACCCTAACTATATTAGCGTCCCATCTAATCCACAGTTTCCAGCCCTTTTCAGATTAGGTCTATACTCTTCTCTTCATCCTTGTCACACTCTTTTCTATCCTTGTCTATATTTGCTCTCAATAATTCTATTGATCATATAAAATACAGTATTTAAACTGGGAAAAAAAAGATTTATTCATTTACATTTGTTTTTTATATTTTCCTGTAATCCACTCTGTGACCTGTCATCTACAGCCAACTTCATAGACCCACACTGGTCAAAGTGTGAAGGCAAGCCAAGGCTCCAACGAACCGCCTGGATGCCTAGGTGTCCATCAGGCGTATCAATAAATTACATATATAGAAATCAATGAGTTTGCTCCTAATATACAAATACATAATACTATTATATAATTATATCACTGTATAGGAAGGTGGCATATATCTAGGAAGAAATATTTGTGAGCTTGAAAGAATATAAAAGCACCAAGATAAGAAAGCAAAAGAAGTTCAAAAAAATTAAAAATTAAAATTGTAACAATCAAACAAAATATCAGAAACATTTGTGAGAAGATTATTATTTGTGAAACCAGAATCATTTTTTTATAACTGAAATGTATTCATATATGAGAGATATTTGTGAGCCCAAAAGAAGTTATAAGCGGCCAGAAAAGAATTAAAAATATTAGAAAGACATTTTCTTAAAGACCAAAGGACACCCAACTCCCAAGGACACTCAGAACCTAAAATGCATCGCCTAGCCTACAAATCCAGTGTGTAGTGGACGCCTTCAAAAAATTGATTGCCCTATTAGCTAGGTGATGCATTAATTATGCACAGACCAACTATGCTGAGAGCAAATAGTATTTAAGTGCATATATTTATGAACATTACCTCATGTTCCAGCTGGGTATGATAGCCAGCTTTTCGCCACTGAGCAATAGTAGAACCATGAAATACTACAATTGTAAAATAAGAATCTAATAGAAGAATCCTCTCGGCAGAAATTGAAGCCACGTCTAGAAGAGCTGCTTCTGGAGCACTTTGAAAAGAGTAGGAGATTAGCGAAGGTTGAATCATAACAACTGAGTTAGCGACATTTTCCCTGTTCAAGATCATTCTAAAATATGCCGTCTCATCTGGACTGTTGTTGAAAACCTGGATGCAGAATAACATGCAAGTATTTCTTACTTTTGGCCAGGCTTGATACTATAGGAAAATAAAAGATAGTACATGTAGATTAAATTATACCTGAACAAACTGGGACCGACGTAAATGGAATATGAACTGCGGGACTATTGAAAATCTTGTTGATAAGCTAAAAGAAGAAGGACTATCCTTTTGGTAGTCCCCAAATCTAGAACACATGTGGATTAATGATTTATCCAGCCATCTTATAGGATCAAACTCAGCCTGCATATCAAGAGAAACACCTGATTAATACTAAGGTGTACATGTTCATACAGAATAAAAGACAATGACATGCGAAAAATGTTATGATGTTATTTCACAAGCCTGCTCCTTGTAAAAAAACAGGTTATATACAACACACAAGAGAAAATCATTATTTATCTTACGGAAAATACAGAGAGGTTTAAGCATGGGGTAAATTCCGATTTCAGATGGTGGGTAAAGATTTCAAATTTTAATCTCAAATGCTGAAAACATATTTAACAATTAAGTACTCGTGTCGAGTGTCTCGATACATCATCAATAATACTAAAACATGTACAAGATATCTAGTATTTGTAATTTTCTCCGTCTAAAGATATGCTATCATTTTTACTTCAAAGAGTCAACTTCAAGTCACAAAATTTGAATTAATGTAACTTTTTGAACATTCACGTTGGTAAACTCTGTAACTAGTAATACTTAATACATTAAGATATGCATTATTGTATTGACTAAATTCATATGAAGATACATCAACTTTAATTCTGGATATGGAATAGGTTAACTAGCAAAAAAATAAAAATCTGCTTTCGGATAGGAGCATCATATAGCATATTAGACCTATTACAAAAAAAAAAAGTTATTTTGCACACAATTTTGAGGCAAAAGCAACTATTTGTATGCATAGAACAGAGCCAGTGAGTAATCATAGTACAAAAAAACAAAGTAAACAAAACTATGTGTATACATATATACTCAACGTTCCTTTCATAAAGCTAAGCAAACTAAGATTGTAAAAATCTCAATTCACAACTAACATAAGAAATATTTGAACTAAGACGTGAATATGCCATCCGTTCAAAGTCCTGCTTATACTAGATTATTTTTGTTTGTCCAATTATATTACTTCCTTGAGTCATGTCTAACAGCAATAGAACTCCATCAACATAGTACTCAAGTCAGTACTGGAAAAGATACCATTAACAGGAATCAGAATTATGATCGATAAAAATAAAGACATAGAGAAAATTACTAGATAACAAAAGCAAAGTTGGTGACCTGAGGTTGAATGCATCACGTGATTAAGCAAAGTAGAACAAGGAATTGCCTCTACTTTGACTGTTTTTAATTTTTTTACAAAACAGACAACTTTGTGAAAGGGAGCGAAAAATTGTGCACCAATTTTTTGCAAGCTTTACGTCTTTATGACTCATTTGGTCTAAAACATACAAAATTGTTTAACCGTGGTTTCAAAATAGGTAAAGACCACTAAGTCTCAAATATTGCTTGAACAGAATTCCACAATCTACGAGGCTGGAGTTAGTCCCCGTTTATCTTATCATATGGTCAGTAGTAGGATGGAGGTAAGATATTTATCTTGGTATTTCCAATCTTCATTTTCTTATGTACATCACAGCATTTATCATCTGGTGAGCCTAACGAAACATCAGGACTTATGATAAAGAATGAATGAAATTGGAAAACTTTAGCCATAATATTGAGGAAAATAGAACAAAGGACTGATTCAGCAAAGTATCAAACAGCATCAGTTTAAGGAAATATTTTTTGCGAAAATCTAGACATGATAAGCTTCCACGTACAGATTCACGTATCATGAAGAAATGTTTAATAAAAAGGCTCTCGTACCTCAGTTTCCATTTTGAAAGATACTTGGCGTGCAGTAACTACAGCAGCTGCTTCTTGGTCAAATCCAGCAATCAGATCCTACATTATACCGAACAATCTAAATTTTGTCATTAAAGACGATCAAATTCTAATTAGTAACTTGATACAGCAAGGATCACAAATAAAACTATAAAAGACTAAGATGTAAAGAGGGAAAGCTCTAGGTTGAACTAAATATAAACATTGGCTAGATTTTAGACACAATGAAATCAAAATACATAAACCAAGCAGATCCATGAACAATTAATTACACAGGCCAGGTAATAACAATTTATATTTGGAACAATACCAGTCACATTGAGCATTACTCATTTCTGATTCCATATTAAGAAAAGTGGAAGCAAAAAATCATATTCATGTTTTTTAATGTTTTTTTATTGACAGTGTGTTGCAAGCAGCCTGAATATGAATTTTGAGGATATAATTGAAAAAAAAAGGGAGGTATCACTTGAAACGCTATCATGGGGAAGGTAGGGAATGGCTTCAAAGGATATAAAACTGTTAAGTTTCATTATATTGATAACAAATATATACACATATATGTGATGCATATATGTGTGTGCGACAAATTGAAAATAACACTAATTCAGAAAAGCAATAACAGAGTACATGTCAAAGACACTAATTCCAGTGTCTCATCAGCGCAAATCGGAAAAAAAAAGAGACATACTGTATTTAATTATTTGTTATAACACAACTATGTATGGATCGATGTTATAAACTTAGCACAGTGTAGACAAGCATGCCTGTATACTTCCAGGTCCAGCAACCCATCTTCTGGAGAGAGTGGTAGCACGAAGTCTCATTTGTCCATTACTATGTTGATAACTGAGAAATGTATTTCATATAATGTATGAGATCTGCAAGTCAGAAGAGCTAAACAAATTCTCTTTACAACATAAACTTATGAATACGTACTAAGTCAAGAATTGGAAGTAAAATTGGTTGTTCGCTGATTGAGTAATAACATCTGGGCTTTCCTTCTTCACAATCTCAAACATTAAACACAAAGAAGTGGACTTGTCAAGGCCACACATCTTCCATGCTGTAGTGTTCCCCTGACCGATAACCGTTTCAGAACATAAAGGACCTTTCTGCATAAGAAAGTAATAAACATCAGACTGAATCTAACCAAAAGCATGGCTCTTAAAAATGCATTGGACTGATGATAGGGAAATTAAAAGACAATAGAATGAGAAGTTTAATAATTTTTCCCAATTTCCATATAAAATGTTCTTACCACATTCAAATGGTAGATTTGATGTAAAATATTACAAGGTAATATCAGAAATTAAACGTGCATTGACCAACATATATGTCTAATCTAATTAGGAAAAATCTAGGATTTTTGCATGATCTGCTTTTGCTTTTAAATGATCTCCAGATAAGGCTGTGCTAACTTATCTTTAGTTACTGATGAAGTATATCTTTATATTGTTTTCCTTGAAATTCCTAAATGATTCTCGCTTTTCAATTTTGTTATGAATCAGTTTAACTTGTACATACAAAATATCAGGCAGTACATAAAGAAACCAAAGACAACGGGAAATATCTGAAACTTTATCCCAGATGTTCTTCTGCAATTAAATGAGCAGATATGGAATATCTACAATAGTTTGCATGGACTAGGGGTGGAAATTTCGGGTAATGGGTCGGGTTCGTGTCGGGTTTGCTGTACCCGATCCTGATTTTGAGTCAACCCGAACCCGACCCGAACCCGAAACAGGTTGAATTTTCTCAACCCGAACCCGACCTGTTAGTACCCGATCAACCCGAAAATGACCCGTTTAACCCGAAAATAATTAAAAATAATTATTTATATATATAAATTAAATTTTATTTATAAAATATTAAAAAAATTATAATAAAATTTTATTATATGATATATGAATTAAAATTATTTATATAATATCAAGATATATCACATATGTATATAATTATGTAATATAAATTTATATATTTATATATTTTAAATAATTTATTATATATATTAAATTTTCGGGTCGGGTTCGGGTATTTTGGGTCAACCCGAAACTGACCCGAATATTTCGGGTAAATTTTTACCCAACCCGAACCCGACCCGAAACTCAAAATACTCAACCCAAATTCGTACTTTTCCGTGTCGGGTTTCGGGTCGTGTCAAATTTTGCCACCCCTAGCATGGACTTGAAATAAATAAACCAATTTCGAAGCAGTAAAAGCCCTAGAAATAAACAAGTAGGAGCCTGGACTATAATTATAAAAAGAACTGCAAGGAATTGTGAAAGTTGAGGGAGTACAACCTGATGTGATGGGGATAGCAGGGGCAACAATAAATTTATTCTCAGGATACAACTCTAAATGTTATTATCAACAATATTAGATAGCTAAACCTATTCTAGAGTAATTTAATTGATTGGGGCTTCCAAAGCCTAGAAAACTTTTACCATGTTGATCCTCTAGGATTTACCACTGCTTGTCCTGCGTCATGATGTCTTGAACGTATGCAAATTATAGGATAAAATAAGGTAAAGATGTACACAAATGGACATTGCTGAAGTTAAACACAAAGATAAAGGAGACAGGTACACAAAATCAAGATATTGTTCACGAAACTGTATTAGTTCAAATAGATCACATTGAGCTTATCAGTTGGATAATCTACTTGTATTGCGTTTAAAAGCATATACATTTCCCAAATTATTTGAGGTTTATTCATTGGAGGTGCTCTCCGTGATTTCTAAAAAGTGTATTAACTCTTTTGATATTGAACGTTGTTCTCACCTTTCACAAAACTTAATGTCAAGAATCTTTAACAGGAAAATGAAGAGGAACGCTAGCAATTGAGAAATATATATTTTAATGAAGAGACTCTCTTACTATGTTCATTAAGAAAAGTTCTGATGTAATCAGTTACTTGAGTAATGAAGATGTGAAAATTAAGCACCGATTAAGGGGAGTTCTAAGATTTGATATAATCATTAGATTAATCTTATCCTTAAATACTCCATAGTTCCTATATCTGAGAAATAGAATTTGATTACTTCTTTGAGAATTTCTCTTCTTAAAGGTTGAGAAAGTCTTCGGAACCATTTATATCTTCGAGTAGTGGTAGTAGATTTTCAGAGGTAACTCAACCATTATGCATCTTTCAATAATTCCAATTTTTATAAATTTTGCTTTGCATCAACTAACCTTCTCAAGTGATGCACAGGGACCAATAATGCCTTGAACTTTGATATCCTTGGAGCAGTTCACCTCGAAAATTCCGCTGCAATGTTTTAAAAAAACCGTGAAAATTGCATAGAGCACTAAGGTCAGGTAGATATTTCAGTTTAAGATGCCAAAGAGCTGTGCGCCATTATAATCGAATACAATTAATACTAGCCTAAACGTTTCATTGCATGGTACTGCTCTCTTTAGAGTTAAAGTGTATGCAAATTTATGTTAGCATCCGACGAGGCTTGCTATTAATCATGATAGATTTTGAATAAAAGTTGCCTAGTGCACATCTGAGCATGACATACCCAAAGTTTTATATAGAGCATTACCAGCATAAAAATTAAAGGTAATGAGCATGGGAAACTATGATCAGCATTTGAAATGAAGCCAAAGACTATCATAGTGTTCGAGGATAATGAAGATGCTTCATTTGTGCATGATAATTTGTGTATATTGTTAATAAAAAGGAAGAAATAAGTATTATAACACCTATTCCTCAGACTCTTCGCCGTGCCACAGAGGTACTATTATAGATTTATAGTACATCTACAGAAATAATAATTATAACTATAATCATGAGGTAAACTAGAAGGAAATGTTAAAAATAGGCTTTTTCAATTGGTCATTACAGAAAGAACCTATTACTGGACCAACAATTTTACGTAACATTGCAGGCAAACCAAAAGGTAATCCAAAACAAAGAGTCAAGAAAAACTGTATAATTCTTAATCATCACCTAAAAGGACAAGGATTCAAGAAGCATTCAGTAATGAATAATGATAACTTTAAGTAAATTTACTCCCCATCTGCCAAAATAAGTGATGGACTTTTAACTCTTGATAGTTCAATTAATTCATTTTCAAAGTCAAAGTACCTGACATTTCGTATAATACCTCTAAATAACTTTCCTTTTGCTTGGCTGGGGTCATATATCAAACTTAGGCATAGAAGAAAGCCTACCATACGCATAGTCAGTGACAAAGCAATAAACTAGAAAGAATATCACCCACAAATCAACATCCAATGACAATGATCTAGCCATTTACTAAGCCAAAAAGACAAACTTTTTCATCTGATTGCTTACTTTGATGCTAGACCTAGATCCCCGTCTCCATATTGGAAAACATGTTTTAGAGAGTCCTTGAATACGGCATGGCCAAAGCTTTCTGCAAGCACCACTAACCCACCAGACCTTTCAACAGCTACTTTAAGTTCAGCAACCCCAACCTAGCAAGTAGTGAACAGATGAAAAAGTTTCTTAACAAATTTTTCTTTCGCAAAACTCAATTTTACAACTTTACCTACTGTGACATATTACCTGGTCAAGAGCGCAAGCAAAAACATCAAGAACATGCCCTTGATGAATGAGCTGCTTTGAAAGTCCTTCATAGAATTTCACCGCTTTATGAAAAAAAGCGGCAGAATCTTTATCAAGGTCCTTGTGAGAACGTATAGGTTCAGATAAACTCCTTGAAACTATCTGCAGATACAATAAACAAGAACTCAGTGATAACATTGACACTTGACCATTCACTAACCAGGCAATATGTAACTCAACGACATCAGCCCTGCACAAATAAGTTCATTTTTTTCTTACCTACCCATTACATCATGTCTTGCTCTCTAGCCCCCCCCCCCCCCCCACCCCCACCATCACCACACCGAATTTACAATACAATCGCATATCTTATTTATTATGATCAAAATCTATACTTTTCTCAAGGTTACTTTGTCCTCTCGCGTTTTGTATTTTTCGTGTTTCCTTTACATAGTTATGGCAAATCAAGCCTTCACAAATTATCATATATAGGCATTTGTTGTTATTGTCGGCATTTCTTATGTATGACTTTCGTAATTGTTTGTTTTATATATATATATATATATATATATATATATATATATATATATATTCTCTCTTAAAAGCTATAAGTTGAAAAGACAAGATGCAGACTTATCTTAGGGTTCGACATGAAGCAAAATACTGTTCATTGGTTATCTAGTGGTTGCCCATTGTCATAAAAGCCATTTCGGTATCTCCAATCAATTAATCCCACGAAGAGGGGAAGACCAACTGGTAATCAGAAGTTTGTCAAGTGGAAAGACAAACAAAAGAAAAAAGGTCCAGTTTTGACTTTAGTAAAATGAAAATCAAAACTTAATTGGCACCAAGAAATTATCATACAGGCATAGCTCATTCGGCACCAGCCGCCAAGCTGTGACTTCATTTTTTGTACCTAGCAAACTGGTTGCAGACTAACATAGGCTTAGAGTTGAGAAAAATTGTTATATAGGTACAAAATACTTATAATTGAGAGCTGACTAGCTAATAATATTTTTTACAATTTTTGTTATGGTGAAACAAAGTTAATCCCAACATCCTATATATTATAGGTGTAACATTTTTTTTTTAGCTGAAAATGTAAATGTGAACCCAAGTCTTTCAAATGTCCATATATTGAGTTTCTATCAAGTATCAAAGTTTGAAAAAGGTTCATACGAGCTGATTGGAAGAGCATCCTAGATGGATTAGTGTGGGCATACAACAAACTAAACAGATTTAACAATCCCATAAGTTCAACATCAAAAGAGCTTCATAGTAGACTTAAGCAGATTATCTATAGCACCTGAGACGTATCAATGTTTTTCTTTCAACTTTTCTCACGTGTTAGCTTCATTTCTATTTCTATTTCCTGAGATATAGAAGTAGCACAAAACAGTTTTTTCTTATTGAATCAAAAGATTATTCCAAGATGAAGGGTTATGTAACCATATTACTGAAAAGCGATAGGTCAGGTTATTACGTAAATAGCATAAGCTGGTCTAGTAAATAAGGTTTGGCAACAATCTCACTCAACATAGAGAATCATCATACGTTGCACAGAGAGATAAATTAAAATACAGTATTATAAGTATAATTGCACATAAGTATGAAACCCTATTATAATCCGGATTATCACATAGTTCATGTTAAAATATACTTTATCAAATAATGTCTTCAGTTCTAACTTCTAACGAAAGAATTACATATTCTTCATTTATGTTACAGAAGATTTGACTAGGATATATAAGTGATGAGCTGACTTTTTCGACAGTTGACTATTGTTATACTTAAATGGTGTATGGATATTAGACTTACAGTGCCTGGTCCTTCTGTTGTTGGTCCACCCAAAAATGCCATGATTCTAGCCCCAGTACCTGGAACACACACTCCCAATAGATGAGCAGCAATACTCAATGCAGTCCCAGTGCACCTAGCTGCACGTTGATCTGCTGGCACGGGCCAAGGATCTTTTTGAAGCTCCTCTAACACCTTAGACACAAATATAAGTATATAGTGAACAAGGTGAAAGAAAAATCTTATTAAAAGCCTGAAAAATTCATTGAATGTGCAAGTTAATCTCATTCACATCATATTACAAACCCTGCATATTTTTAACATTGCAAATCACATTTAAAACAATACCAGACAACTGAATAACGAATTTCCAGCATAAGTTCAATTAATACACAAAATTCTCCCACTCCCGCCATAATAGTACAAACCGAACCAAGTTTAACATTGCAAATCATTTGTTTAAGATTACCTACAACCTACCATACTTTAGATATGGCTATGAAACAAATGACCATGTTAAATTAACAGTAATGAAAGATTACTTATCACAAAACATTATATACCAAATTCAGCTTAGCTTGACACTCGGATGCAAGTCCTCTAGTTCCCGTCTAAAAACGGAGCTGTATGTTATCACTGATCATGTTCAACACCATACTACAATCATATTTGAAGCTAAACAACAACAACAACAACAATAATAATGATAATAATAACAATTTTACTTTTAAACAGACAGTAAATATACCGAATTAAGAGAAAATTCACACTCGGACGCAGGCAACAAGAACCTATCAATACTCTCCTGCGAAAGCCCATCTCTAACACCGGCAATAACCCCGGTAGCCGGTTTAGGTTTCTTAGCAAAAAACCCCATTTGCTCCAAAACCTGATCTTTACTAATCTCCTTCCCCCCTTTAAAACAATAAACTTTAGGAATCATACTAAACCCCAATTCATGAACACTAACATAACTCCCAAACGTAATCAACCCGACAAGCGAATTCTCGGGAATCATTCCAACGGCCCTGGTCAAGGCACTTTTCAAAAACCCAATTTCCTCCTCAATAACACAAGTATCAATAACAAACAGAAACACATTCCGCGACACGGGCGAACTTCCCGGATCATTAGACTCGTACTCCACAGTAGTGTACTGAGGGAAAAGCTCAGCAGGGAGATTATCATCAGTGATGGAATGATAATGAGGGGGGAAATGATTGCGATGGAGACAAAAAGAACAGATCCAGATCTTGGTGGAATAATCGACGATTGAAAAGGGATTGAGTACAGATCGACAGTTGCGACAACGCAGAGGAGCGTAAGGGAGAGGAGGGGGAGATGAAGGCAAGGGTTTGAGAGGAGTGTAGATTGCTGAAACGGGGATTATGCATTGAGCTGATTCTTGTTTTGTGCCTGGAATTACATTCCAGGGCATGCGTACTCCGTCTTGCGATTCTAGTTCCAGGAATTCTGTCATGGTGATCACTGTGTGTTTTTGGGGTAGTGTGTGTGTTGAGCGGAGAGCTTGATGATGATGATGATCAATTTACAATTGTTTTCTTCGGTTTCTTGTTTTTAATACAAACTGGATATGAGTCGCAACAAAATTAAAGTATTACTTTTTTGGGTTAAATATCAAATAAGTCATTCATCGTGTACAAATGTATCAAATTAATTATTTATTGCAAAAATGTCTCAATTTAGTCACTAATTTAGGATTTTGTATCAAGAACATCACATGGGAATGACTAAATTGATACAAAATTTCAATATTTTAATGACTAAGTCGATACAGAATTTTAAATTAGTGACTAAATTGAATCATTTTTGCAATGAGTGATTAATTTGATACATTTGAATATAATCAGTGATATATTTGATATTTAACCCTTACTTTTTTTGGGAAAGTTCGAACTCATACTAAAACATATCTTTTCCAAAAATATCACGAGCAATATTTACTTATTTTCTAATTTTCATAACAAAATACCCTCTTTTTTCAATAATATCACGCACAATTATCTTTTTCAAGATTGTAGAAGGTGGGTTGAATACAATCTTTAAAATTTCTTCAGTTCTTTAAACAAAGATAAGGACTAAAATAAAATCAAGAACATAATGTAAAACAGTAACACAACAATTAAAAAATCAGGTGGATTGATTGTTCCACCTGAGAGATTTTATTGAAGAAATCTATGTGATGTTTATGAATAAACACACAGCTGCATACACTGTTTTAGCTTCAGCAAATTACAGAGAATTTTGCTTTGGCTCTTGAATAACCTAACTGATTTCTTAACATCTAAAAAAATGTTACACTTGGTTGTATATCCCAAGTTTACAAGACAATTTGGACAACTAATAATACAAAATTGGTAGAGTCCAAAAAGACTTGTTTCTCCATTCTGAGTAGTGGTCATTTTGTTGGTGGTTGACTTCTTTTGGCTGAATATCCTTTGTAGTAATGCCACTTCTGACCAAAGAAAATAGAATGTTTCTTGTTCTTCTGAGTTTACCAGAAATACTGGTTTCCATGCTCTCGTTAATTCTGTCAACCCATGTGCTCTGTCTGAAATGTCCTTTTCACAGTGTCAGGTACAAATAATGAAGATGGCATCCGTTGAGGTTGTTTAAGTAGCATCCGTTGAAGTATTGTGACTCCATCCGTTGAAGCTCAATTTCACTTATGTAAAATTACAAGGCATGGACTATTTATAATTAACCTCCCTATTCTACATATCCGTTGATAGTCAATATGACTTAGAAAACTAATACTTCAACTGCTAATACAAAATTCTACAAGCATGTTACAAAGAGTCTTATCCGTAGATAAGTTACTCGTCAACAGATACTGTATACACATGTTATCCGTTGAAAACTACATTTTAACTTATACAATTTTCACTAAGATAGTTTGGTTATCATCAAGAATCAACATAATTCCTAACAATCTCCCCCAATTTATGGTTGGTTGAGAATCAGACATAAATTAAGGGTCTTGATGATAACAAAACAACTTCTAAAAATATTGACAGTAAGTAGTAAAAATTGTATTGAGCTACAAAGTAATATAATTGAAAATTAGAAGTTTCAGAAATTTTCTGAGAGAGTGCTCCTCTAGACTGAGCAAAATTAATTCCTTTTCTTCTCTCTTGGAGGTTGAACTTTCATCTTTCCTTGTTTGGCATAGTTGAGTTTGATCTGCTCCTGGAGTTTCCTATAGAAGTTGTCTTCTTTAACAATCTTTGGATCTAGCTTGGATTGCAACCACTTAAGGCATTGAGTGCTAGCCTTAGGTAGTTGGTCCTCTAGTCTGAAGAATCTTCTACATCCTTCATCATCTCTGAATTCCATCATCCAATAAGGCTAAAGATGGATTCTTTGACCATTGTATGGGATCTTCATTATTCTAGGCAAACTCTCATGTTGATTCCAACTGTCTCTTATCCCCTCAATTCTTCTCATTGCCAATGACCTTGCAGTTTCAGAGAATCCCTTAAGATTTTTAAAGCTTGAGAACACCCTAACCAAGGTAGGGTATCCTTCTCCTAGAATTCTTTGCAAGGGCCATTGCCTTTCCACTCCACCCCTGTAGACAAACACTATCCTCTCTGGTAGATTTTTGTATTTGTCAATCCCTCTGACTTCAATTAGCTCATTCAGAAAGAGGTCCAAATCTGAGTACTCTTGTATGTCAGTAATGTAGAGGTAATCAGCTTTGTCTTCTACTAGCTTGACAATTTGAGGTATAGATTGAAGTTTGATTGGCCCCTTAAGAATTTTCTTCTTTGGCTCCATTTTTCTCTTCTTCTTTTCAGCTTCCAAGACAATCTTTGGGAATTCCAAATCATTAAACTCTATAGGTTCTTCTTTAAGTTCTATTAGGGTTTCATGGAAGGTTTTGTCAGATTGATGTAAGGGCTTGATAATATCATCAACAGTGAAAGTGTTTCCTCCTGTTTTCTTCACTTCTTCTTGTTTTTCTAGAGAGGCGGACCTTTTGGATTTGAACTTTAGCCTCCTACTAATAGGATTTTTCTTAGGCATTGTCTTTCCTTTGTTTTTCTTCTGCTTTGGAGGAGAGGTCACTTCTTCTTCAGCCTCTTCTTCTCCTTCTTCCTCCAATTCCTTTTCAAGCTCTTCAACTAGCCTGGCCTGTTTATCAGGCGTGGACTCATATCCCTCAGGATTGGCTTCCCTCATCTTCTTAAAGAGCTCATCTTTCTTGGCTTCAGCAAACCTATGATGGCTTATTGTGAAGTGAATTGTCTTTCCATTTCTAAATATCACAGTCATCCCCTCTCTAGCTACCACATCTTTAGTGTCTTTGAACTCTGAGATGTTTTTGCCCAAAAGCTTCTCTTCATCAGGCTTTGGAACTGGAAAATCAGTTTGAAGTTTGTTCTTGCCATGATGTAATTTGGTTGGAGACCCATGCTTGCCACTCCATAGACCTTCAAACTCCTTAATGAAGGAGGGCTCAACATCAAATAAGCTTTTTAGGACCACAACTTCAGGAGTAAGAACTTGTAGAGTTGTAGTGTAAGTGGTAGTTGGTTTTGAGGGTTCTGAAGTCATAGCCTTGAAGGTAGATTCCTTGAGCATGCTTTTGACATGCTTTCTGTTGTAGTTGCTGGTTCAGAGACCACTAGTGCATTCTCCCCCTTTTTGTTATCATCAAGGGTGTGAGATACACCAGTAGCCTGCAACAATTGCTGGAGGAGTTGAGTTTGAAGCCTCTGATTCTCTAGAAAGGAGTCCATTTTCTGCTCCATTTTGTCCACTCTCTTAGAGATGGTCTCCACAGTCTCAGATAGAGTGTTCTCTTTCATAACTCTTCTTTATAAGGTGTTGATGGTGGAGATTGGAAATGCAGTGTCTATCCTCCTGCCAATAGCATCCTTGAGGTTATCAATCCTTTCTTTGACCTCATCTACCTCAGTCCTATGATGTAGAAGTTGCATCTTTTGAAGTTGTAGATTGGTCATGAACTTAGACAGGAGGAGTTGCTCTGCTGGATTGGCTGTCTGGAACTCAATGGAAGCTTTCTGAGATTCTTTTAGAATCACCATGTTGATTGCATCAAATTTAGCCTCATTATTGAACAACCGACTAGGTGTGCTTCTTGAGGTGGAAGGGCCTTCACCACCTCCTTCACCACCATCTGAGTCCTCTACTACTTCTTCAGAATCTTCATCATACTCAAAGTCCTCACCATCTCCAGGAGGCAAATTACTGGCAGCTTCTTTAGATCTTAACATTGATTTAGTAGTATATACCAAATTCAAAATTCTTCCTGCCTCCACATTGCCCTGTACAGCCAAGACTTGATAGGTTGTTACAGGGTGAGTAAATGTCTCAGCATCCAGATTGATTTGATCCAGTGCACTTTGGTAGTCTAACTGGATCAATCTTTCCCTTTCAGCATCACTGACATCTATTAACTCACTTGCAATGGTTGTTGTTTCTTCCACCCTTATTTCTCCAGTGCCTGCTTTTCTCTCATCCCTCTTTTCTGGCATCAGGGGCTCCCCTGGCTCACACCACTCACACCTTCACATTCACCTACTAAGGTGGAACTCTCAGGCTCTCCTTTTGCCAAGCTGGAAGAATTAGCTTGCCTCTCACTCTCATCCTCTCCTTTTACCTGACTGCAATCCAGCCTCTCACTCTCACTCCCTTCCCTCAATCCTAGGAGTGTTTGAATAACTACCATGTCATCTACACTTGTTGATAGAGTTTGTGAATTTGAAGGCGCAAGTGTAGAAGATAATTTCAACGGATGACTGCTGTTAGGCGTATCCGTTGAAAGACAAGCACTCATCAACGGATGAAAGGTATCCGTTGAAGAAGGAACTGAAATAGTTTTAGAAATAGAGACTAATGTAGAATCTGTGGAGATTGATTTGAATTTAGGTGCCACAGATTCAACCACAGTTTCAGAAATGAAGGATTGGTGGTCCAACAAATCATCTAAAATATGATGACCACCAATTTTAGAGTGGGACTTCTCCATGAATGTGAGAGATGGAGAATCTAGAATTGATGTGTTTATCATATCCACATCCAGAGAGTTGGTTGGTGAGTTTGGAGCTTCTGTTTCAATTTGGATATTGAGAGAATGGGGTTGTGACTCCACATTTATTGGAGCCACATCAACCTGAATTTGAGAAGGTACAGACACAAAATCAAGGATTTTGGTATGTACTGTGTGTGTGCCCTGTGCATCCCTAGAGGTTTTAGTTCTCTTTCTCCGTTCATAGGCCTTGGACATGTCTTTTAGGCTTGTAGTGTCCCTATCCCTTTTGTGTTGTGTTCCTGTTTGGGAACTCTTTTCAATAGTGACATCCTTTTGAGATGATGCAACTAGGGATGTGTTCAAATCCGTTTCAACCACTGTTTCCCTTTGAGAGGAAACATGGTGGCTTGGCTGGGACTCACTAACCTCTCCCACCTTGTCCTTGGGAGAGAACGGATTCTGCTATCTGGATGAGCAAAAACTAAAGGATTACCCAAATACCTATCTGGTATCAGTTGAGAAATACTTGAGATCCACTGGATTCAACACTACAGAGAAGACAAAAGCTGCAGACACTCTAAAGAGCTATCTCATGGAGAATATGCTTTACAACAGGAAGATAGTGGAAAAAGGATTGGAAGTGCATCTCAGACTACCAACCATGCCAAAGCATAATCAGAAAGATGTCAGCATTGCATAGGTTGTTGGGAACCACGGACTTGGGGTTCTACTACAATTTATGATACACAATTAAGGAGTGCGAAAAGAAAATCACCTTGTTAACGGTTGATTCCACGCTCTTCTATTGTATTCCCAAATTCCCTTGAGCGAAGTGTGGCCTCCGTCTTCTCAAGTTAACCTCTCTTCTTGCTCCTAGGTGGCTACAATATTTTTCTTAACCCACCCTAGCAAGAAGAGAATAAGAATATATATAGGGCTACAATAGAGATCATGGATAATTAGGTTGGGCCTTTTAATTACATCCTGGGCCTAGCCCAATGTAATTAAATATTAATTCAATCCACTAAAGAATTAATATTTGCACTACCTTTCCTAATACCGCAACTTAATTAATTAATTCGGTTCCAATATTATTTGCTTATTAAATTCCCCATGTTTAAAATAGCGCATGCCCATTAATTAAATAAATTACTGATAATTCATTTAATTAACATCTTATATCCTTGATCATCCACTCTACCTTTATTTAATTATGCCGGAATAAATCCACCTGCAGGGTTTCACATAATTAAATCCTTTTGAGCTTTCAAGGGGACATCATTAACCCGAATATTATCAGGACACGGATTCCTTCAATAAATAATATTCACCATATATATTATTCCATCACCCAAAATATAATGATATAATTCAAAAGAATTATTTCATATATAAATCAAAGCATGTAAATAATATACACGTGTCAATTACTATATCCGGATTAAGAACCTAAGCATTAATAATAACATAGAATCTTAGTTCACCTTCTTAATCAGTTTAAGGGAACAATTCTAAATTTGATCCTGTTCAATATACACAAAGTATACAAGTATTATTTAATAGTCAAGATAAACTATTCCCAAATAATACTTCAGTTATTCCAGTGGTTTGTCTAATTCCACTTAAACTGTGAACCCTTTATATTATATATAGACACTGATAATTTAATCTTCTGTTATCCCATTTGATACTAAATTATCCACAATATATAATAAATAGACAATGTAAAAATATGCAATCAAGATTCTCAATAAAATGGACAATGTTTATATACTACTAATGAATAGTTTAGTATAAAACCCAACATAGGTGTGGGCTGGAGTGGGTCAAGAGGTTGAATATATTGGAAGACACATCAAAGGAACAATCCTAAAACCTGGAGAACCACTGCACTATCCAACTGTGATTGATCATCAAGCAGCAGTCTCTGATCATGTGGCTGAAGAAGGTGAGATCATAGTGGATTGAAGATGAAGCAAAGAACAATCTGCTCAGGCTAGCGGAACAACTTCATTGTTAAACTTTTTATTGTTCTTTGTAAATTTAGATATCTGGAAATGTAAATATTTAATCCAGAATGCAATTAATATTATTAATCTGTCGTACTTTAATTAGTTTCGTGTTTTCACCTAAGTCTTTCATTTCAAATTGTTTGAACAACCATGCCTTAATAGATGACAACATCTCTACATTGTTTCCAATGAGCAAAATGTCATCTACATATAGTACTAGAAAAACCACTGCATTTCCTTCACTTTTCCTATACACACATGCTTCGCTTGGACTCTGATCATAACCATTTGTCTGGACGGCCTGATCAAAACGAATGTTCCACTCCCTGGAAGCTTGTTTCAGTCCATAAATGGACTTCTTAAGCTTACACACTAGATGCTCTTGGCCCTCTTTGATGAATCCCTCTGGTTGCTGCATATGGATGTTTTCATCAAGACTTCCATTTAGGAAAGCTGTCTTGACATCCATTTGCCAAATCTCATAATCGAGATGAGCTGCTATAGATAAAAGAATCCGGATTGACTTAAGCATGACTACCGGAGAAAAGGTTTCCTCATAATCAATTCCTTGTTTCTGAGTATACCCTTTCGCAACAAGTCTTGCTTTCCAGGCTTTCACCTTTTTGTCAAATCCTCTTTTTCTTTTGTAGATCCACTTGCATCCAATGGGTTTTACACCATTGGGTGGTTCCACGAGATCCCATACTTCATTGGAATACATAGATTCCATCTCAGATTGCATAGCCTTTTGCCAAAGATCTGCATCCTTATCTTGCATTGCTTCTTCGTATGTCCTGGGATCCTCATCATGTTCACCAGAGACTAAGTCCGAAGACTCTCCCAAAAACATGAACCTCTCAGGTTGTTTAACAACCCTCCCACTATGACGAAGCATTGGTGTGGTATTAGTGATGGGTTGTTCATTTATTTGTGGTTGTTCTACTTGTACCGGTGGCATATTAGAATTATCTTGTCCTCCCACTATTTCCTCTAAAACAACAGTACTCATGGGTTTGTGATTCATTATATAGTCTTCTTCTAAGAATCTAGCATTGGTGCTTACAATGATATCCCGATCCTTAGGACTATAAAACAAATACCCTTTTGTTCCCTTGGGATAACCCACAAACAGCCTCACTTCTGTACGAGAATCTAACTTAGTCACGTTCTTGTTCAGCACATGTGCTGGACAACCCCAAATCCGAATGTGTTTCAAACTAGGTTTGGTACTAGTCCACAATTCTTTTGGAGTTTTTGGAACTGACTTAGAAGATAAGCCGATGTTTCTAGAGCATGTCCCCAAAACGACTTGGGTAAATTCGAATAACTCATCATCGATCTAACACTCTCTAAAAGAGTCTGGTTCCTTCTTTCTGCTACACCATTCTGCTGAGGTGTGCCAGGTGCAGTCAACTGGGATGAAATCCCATGTTCTGATAAATATTCTCTAAATTCTCCAAGCAGGTATTCGCCCCCACGATCTGATCGTAGTGACTTGATACATTTTCCTGAATGTCGCTTCTCCGCACTTGCTTTGTACTCTTTGAATTTTTCAAAGCACTCAGACTTGCGGTGCAACAGATAAATGTATCCATATCTCGAATAATCATCAATGAAAGTGACAAAATATTCATACCCACCTCTCGCTTGGATATTCATAGGTCCACATAAATCAGTATGAATCAATTCTAACACATCTTTGGCTCTATTTCCTTTTGCCTTAAAAGGTCTACTGGTCATTTTTCCTTCCAAGCAAGATTCACAGACTGGAAATGGCTCCACTGCCAACGAGCCTAAAGGCCCATCTACTACCAATATTTGAATCCTCCTCAAGTTAATATGACCTAATCTCAAGTGCCAAAGATATGTTTGGTACAATCCAGAAGGTTCCTTTCTTTTACTAGAGGTAGAAAGTGTATTATTAATTTCACTTGGTTGCAGCATTGGTTCTATAGGATTAATAATATATAAATTGTCTTGCTATGTACCAGAACATATAACTCGTTTATTCATCATAATGGAAACATTACGATCCAAACAAACATTATAACCATCCATAGCAAGTTTAGAAACCAAAATTAAATTCCTTCTAAATGAAGGTACATAAAGACAATTATTCAAAACCAAAATCCTATCATAACCAAAAGATAAAGAAATAACTCCAACTGCAACCACTGCTACTTTCGTAGCATCTCCCATGAACACATATATCTCGCCATCTCTAAGCAGCCTGGTTTTCTGGAACCCCTGCATGGAATTACAAACATGATCAGTGGCTCCTGTGTCTACACACCAAGTGCTCGTAGACATAGCCGCTATATATGTTTCCGTAACAAGAGAAAGAGACATACCATCATTGTTCTTCTTAGAAAGAGGACAATCCTTTTTCCAGTGACCCGACTGCTTGCACTTGAAGCACTTGCCCTTAGGCTTCTTCACTGAATTCTGAACTCCCAATGGTTTCACAACTTTCTGTGCCTGAACCTTCTTCTTCTTCTTTCCTTTCGGCTTTGAAGAAGAAACTTTCTCAGCCACATTTACCTGAACATGCTGCTGAAATAATGATTCCGCTGCCTGAAGCTCTGTCAGAAGTTCTGCAAGACTATACAACTTCTTGTTCATGTTGTAATTCAAGCGAAACGGCTCAAAGCTTTTTGGCAAACTCATAAGTATGATATCGACCTGCGTTTCCGCATCAATATCAGCACCAAGGACCTCTAGTTCATTTATATGAGACATCATCAGAAGAACATGGTCCCTTACAGGTGTTTTTTCAGCCATCTGAGTGTTCATTAGAGACTTCATTGCTACTTGCCTAGCAGCCCTATTCTGATCTCCGAAAAGCTCCTTGAGATTATAGAGCATATCTGCAGCAGTGGTCATGGCCTGATGCTGATGTTGCAAAACACCCGACATTGCTGCCAGAATGTAACATCGCGACATCTCATCTGCCTTAGTCCACTTCTTAAAATACTCTTTATCCTCATCCGGAGCATCGGCAGCAGGCTGGTCCGGTTTGGGTTCAACAGTACAAAATTTAAACTCTTCAGCAGTCAACACTATGTCCAAATTGCGTTTCCATTCAATATAGTTAGGTCCGGTAAGTTTGTTATCCTTAAGTATGGTAAAAAGTGGATTAAAGCCCATTCTATCCTGAGAATCATGCATATAACACTTAATCAGAAAATTGCATATATCTTAAAACCTATTTGTTTCCTCTAACAATTAATTAAAATTAATGCACTAATATTTAAATTCCATAAATATCTGGTACGCCATGATGGATGACATATATACCATTTAAATTTAAATATTACTTCGGTCCTACTACTAAATAATACGCCACGTTAGGGTGGACTATATATTATCTTTCATAGCTAAGTGTATACCATTATTTAGATCTTAAGTTGCCTTTAGTCAGACCCATCCGTTCGATGTATCAATGGATAAATCCCAGGTGTTTTCGGTGAAGTCACAGACGGACTCGCTTAAAAACACAACCCCTAAGACAGAAATATCCATTATCAACATCAATCAAGGAATGTCCAACTTTTTTCTCGAATTCTATGAAACTTGGTATGTCACGATGGGGTGAGCTTACCTTTCATTATTCGTGATTAACTTAAGAAGATTGTCCCAGTAATATCCTTAACACTACCCAGACGTCATAAATCATACGCCACGATGGGTGACATATATCCAATTCATAATCGTTCTAGTGTTAAATTACATACAACCAATAATGGATGACCATGGGATCTAATATCAAATTAATTCCCTCTCCCACTTAGTATTTTAACATGAGTAATTTTATCTAGATGCATCGCCCTATGTTATTTCTTCGAGGTCCACATGTTATCAAAATAACAATACAAAGAACATATAACATAGCATAGCATGCATCTCTACATAATTAAATGGGGCCTATGTCATTATAATTATGTCTAACATGCATTCCAAATACACACATAATTTAATAACATAAAACATTTAATTAAAGCAATAAATGAAAATTTATGTCCATGTCGTCCTATTTATGTTAACCATGCAATTAAAATTACACACATAATTAACAACACACATAATAATTATTTAATGCAATAATTAAAATTAAATAGCAGAAAAATTAAAATTAAAAAAAAATCCACTATTATGGCCAAAAAAAAATTTCATCCGAAAATCCTGCGAAAACTTCAACTCACTGTTTGAGGGTCTAAACGAGCTCAGACGCACATGAAACTTTGACAAAGTCACTTTTCAATCGTGTAGAACATCGAAATCCCTTTCCGAAAAGGTATTACTCATCAAAAGCCGACACCGTATGCAAAAGTTACAACAGTTCGAAGTTGCATAGGCGAAATCTTGTAGCATCAGCGGAAGAACTTTGTTTTCTTGCAACTCCGTCGATCAAATAGTTACATACAACATAACATACCTATTCTATTACATCAGATCATAATCTAACATGAATACAAATCATGATTACAAGATTACAAAATCATAATAGAAAACAAAACTAGCACGATCAACCCTCGTGATTTACAACCACGATAAACCACGTGGAAACCAAAACAAAAAATAAGCACGATTAAACCACGTGGGATCCAAACACATAATTAAAATAAAATGAGGCCATAATAGTGGATACTAAACAACCTGTAAAAGATTATTATCCAAGCATACCACTATACATACATAACCAATTTTAATTACGACATGGACATCATATCATAAAACATAGAACCCATAACCAGGCTCTCTGATACCAATTGTTGGGAACCACGGACTTGGGGTTCTACTACAATTTATGATACACAATTAAGGAGTGCGAAAAGAAAATCACCTTGTTAACGGTTGATTCCACGCTCTTCTATTGTATTCCCAAATTCCCTTGAGCGAAGTGTGGCCTCCGTCTTCTCAAGTTAACCTCTCTTCTTGCTCCTAGGTGGCTACAATATTTTTCTTAACCCACCCTAGAAAGAAGAGAATAAGAATATATATAGGGCTACAATAGGGATCATGGATAATTAGGTTGGGCCTTTTAATTACATCCTGGGCCTAGCCCAATGTAATTAAATATTAATTCAATCCACTAAAGAATTAATATTTGCACTACCTTTCCTAATACCGCAACTTAATTAATTAATTCAGTTCCAATATTATTTGCTTATTAAATTCCCCATGTTTAAAATAGCGCATGCCCATTAATTAAATAAATTACTGATAATTCATTTAATTAACATCTTATATCCTTGATCATCCACTCTACCTTTATTTAATTATGCCGGAATAAATCCACCTGCAGGGTTTCACATAATTAAATCCTTTTGAGCTTTCAAGGGGACATCATTAACCCGAATATTATCAGGACACGGATTCCTTCAATAAATAATATTCACCATATATATTATTCCATCACCCAAAATATAATGATATAATTCAAAAGAATTATTTCATATATAAATCAAAGCATGTAAATAATATACACGTGTCAATTACTATATCCGGATTAAGAACCTAAGCATTAATAATAACATAGAATCTTAGTTCACCTTCTTAATCAGTTTAAGGGAACAATTCTAAATTTGATCCTGTTCAATATACACAAAGTATACAAGTATTATTTAATAGTCAAGATAAACTATTCCCAAATAATACTTCAGTTATTCCAGTGGTTTGTCTAATTCCACTTAAACTGTGAACCCTTTATATTATATATAGACACTGATAATTTAATCTTCTGTTATCCCATTTGATACTAAATTATCCACAATATATAATAAATAGACAATGTAAAAATATGCAATCAAGATTCTCAATAAAATGGACAATGTTTATATACTACTAATGAATAGTTTAGTATAAAACCCAACATAGGTGTGGGCTGGAGTGGGTCAAGAGGTTGAATATATTGGAAGACACATCAAAGGAACAATCCTAAAACCTGGAGAACCACTGCACTATCCAACTGTGATTGATCATCAAGCAGCAGTCTCTGATCATGTGGCTGAAGAAGGTGAGATCATAGTGGATTGAAGATGAAGCAAAGAACAATCTGCTCAGGCTAGCGGAACAACTTCATTGTTAAACTTTTTATTGTTCTTTGTAAATTTAGATATCTGGAAATGTAAATATTTAATCCAGAATGCAATTAATATTATTAATATGTCGTACTTTAATTAGTTTCGTGTTTTCATTAGTTAGTTGAGTTATCCTCTAGGTATTTGCTTGTCGAACTCTAACAATCAAATAGGGGGAGATTGTAAAACATAATGTAACATAATATGTAACAGAGATAATTACAACTCAACACATGAACAAGACAGACTATAATATTAACTGAAGCACATGAATCCAAAAGAACGGAAGAAATGGTAAACTCAAAAAATCAAAATACGGTATGTATTCTTGAAGTCCGTAAACAGGTCACGGAAAGAAGTTCATTAATATGTTCAAGCCTCAGTGACAAATAAAGAATCAAGACTTTCCAGACTACAGAAGTATTTGAATGATGTAGAGTCAGTACCAAAGGATTCAGTGATTTTATAATGAAGCAACCAAGACGGAAAATGAATTGTCAATTGTATTGAATTGAAGACATAGAGGTTTTGATCAGTGTTAGTCATCTGTGAACCAAACCAGTTGCACTAGTTGTGAGCACTAAGAAGATCAACTTGTTTATCGTCTCAGAAGAAATTGATTTAAGTCAGACCTGAAACATCCTGAAAGTTAAAAGAATTTGATAAGGTATGTTTAGGTTAAATTGAAGTGCAATATGCTTACTGCAAAAGGATAGAATCTTCGAGGATCAAAATGCAAGAATAGACATTCGATAGTTTTCCTTATTGAAAAACTATCGAAAGAGAAAGGAAGGTTTGATAAAAACTATCGAAGTAGTGAAAAACCAATTCGACAATTTCTTTAATAGAAACCATCGAAGTGGATAAAATGGTTAAGTTTGACAGTTTTATTTATAAAACTGTCGAACTAGTTTCAAAGAAACACGATTTTATTTTCGATAGATTTTATTTAAATCTATCGAAAGAAAAGAAAAACTTGTCTTCGATAGATTTTTATTCAAGGAGTAGGTGAATTGTATTCATGTTTTGTCAGAGGTTGGTGAGGAAATGAACGACCAAGATTTCTTCTAGGCCTTCGATGGTTTTTCCTAAAGTCTACAATGTATGAATTGAAGACACTATCTTCATTAGTTCATCAGTTGTTGAAGTTGCAGAAGATTGATACAGAGAGAATTTCAGAGCTTGAGAATTTTACAAGAGTAATTACTAGTGCCTTAAATTCTATCAATTGTATTGATTATTGTAACCTGAACTCATTGAAGCTAATCCCGTGGATTAGAATTGTAGCACCCTTCGTGGTTTATATTTATAAAACGATATATTCCCCGACTCGTGTTTTTTATTTGGTTAATTTGATTTCGGACAAGAACACAAATAATTATCCGCAAACAAAATCGAATAATTTGTGAGTATCGTACTCAACCCCCCCCCCCCCTTCTACGATACTTTGGACCATACTTTGGACCTAACAATTATTCATTACAGGTCATCCGTTGCATCTGCCGTGCTAAAATTGTTGCAGTACTTGACGGGAATGGTTAATATTAATGCACATAAACTAACTAAATTATCTCATTATTCTTGATGCGGGATTGGAATGTTGGATATTTATAATTAAAATTATATATCCAAATATTTGATGTACATATACATTAATTGTGATCTTAATTTCAAAATAACATTAATTAATCTAGGTTGAACTAATATTGTCACTATAACGTGGGGATACAAATATTTATTAAAATGTTATTTTATCATATTTTATTAATTTATCAAGATTTTGTTGTAGATATATTTCATTCCATTTCAACCTAATTAATTTTTTTTATCGGTACTTGACAAATATATCATATTAATATTAATTAAAAAAATAATATGCACTTCGTTTATCTTTTTCATACAAATTTATACCTCATATTAATATAAATTAACCATTTTACAAATTAACATGAATTTAAAGTTATTGAAAATTTATAAATATGTAATAAACATATTACAATTATTAATATATTGTACACACTAATATTTAATATTTTTTAACAAAATTAAATAATTTAGAAATGTATGAGTTAACAACATGTCATACATCACTAGTTAATATTATGAAATAACATAATGTAAATTAGTAAATATAAAAAGAAATAGATGATTAATTTTTTTTAATGTCTTGGTTATCAAAATACCAAGTATTCTATCATTTATAATTCACTTACACACACGTACACATATTATGTGTATGATTTATAATACATGGGTTAGGTTCAAGAGAGAACCAATCACTAAAAAAGAACTTTAGAACTGTTATAAGCCGTTGGATTATTACTAGATCAACGGTTCAGATTCAACTCATTTTTATATACAAAATCTTATAAGGGTATTGTTGGAATAAAAGGATTCTACTGCCGAACTTATTTTGTTTCATAGTATAAATACAGTGTTCTGCAACTGAATTTTAAAAGTTATGCATATGGATTTCAAAGTTCTACAACTGAACTTACTTTTTTCCACGAAGTTCTACAGGTGAACTTTATTATTTTTATAATGTTCAGCTGTTGAACAATGTTATTCACATTATATTCATACCATAACTTTCGTGTTCTACCGCTGAACATAAAAGTCATGCAATCGAATTTGAAATCAAACACATAAATTTTAAAGTTCTGCAACTGAACTTACTTGTATTTAAATGTTCAGCTGCTGAACACTATTATCTGATATTGTGTTTATACAATAACTTGAATATTTTCACAAAATTTGATAAAAATAATTGGGGAAATTTTATTATGATGATGGAGAATTTTGTGATCGATATCGATGTATGATTATTATCGTTAATCAAATATTAATTAGCTCTAAATTATGTATTTTTTTGTTTTTGGACAACTTTACCCATGACCTTCATATCATAGATATATATTATTTTAGAAAATAAGATAGAGTTCTAAGAGTTCTTAGGTTAAGGGTTCTACAAGGAACATGACCCTATAATACATAAGATTTACTGGCTCATTCATAATTCACTTACACACACGTACACATATTATGTGTATGATTTATAATACATAAGATTTAGTGGCTAAGTGGAATTATTGTTTGTCGATATTTGAAGTGCATTAAAATGTTTCACCAGTTTAGGTGAAATAAAATATCTCATGAATTATTGCCCCTTGTTGGGCTATTATATATGTAATGTAATAGATAGATAGATAAATAAATAGATGGAATAAAATATCTCATGAATTTCATCTCTTGTTGGTGTGTTATATTAACTCCTTATATATAATAATAAGTGTAATAGAGATCTTATCCAAAACTTTGGTCGGTCACTGTACTACCAAAAGTATATGATCCGTTGGATTATAAAACTATAAATATTCAAATAGATGAGAACCATTAAATATAATATTAAAAATTGTATTTGATTAATAATATCATAGTATTTAAATACTAAAAGATGTATTTTGATAATTTAAACCAATTATAAATGGGTTTTCTATATTGAATAGAAATCTTTATGTAAAAATTCGTAATTATCTTTTCTCTTTAGTTTATGGATAGTTCCAGTTAGATAAAAACTATTAAACCATCATTAAATTAAAGATAATTTTGTTAGCTTCGCATGGGTTGTAAAATCGTTAAAATCTGTTGTCTAAAACTCAAGATAGAGCCCAAACAGTAAAGTGATTATCTAAATTTTAATAAATATTTTTTTTATTGTAGCACCAATTTAATTTTTTTCCTAATTCTTTTAAATTTATAAATTCTATTTTTATTTCAATAAAATATTAAAATCAATTTAAGAAAAAATTAAAATCGATCTGGTCCGTGTACGATCACCGTACGACCAAATTAATAATTACAGTTAGATCTTAAATAGATCGATGAGAATTGTTAGATCTAATATTAAAAAGTGTATCTGATTAATAATAGAATTATATTTAAATACTAAAAAGTGTATTTTGATAATTTAAAAGTTTTCTATGTAAAAATTCTTAAATATCTTTTCTTTCCAATTAGATAATAATTGTTAAACCAAATATCAAGATAACAATTCATATTGATTACAATATTAAAAATTATCAATATAATGTTGATGTATATCATACTAACAATGATACACGTGAACCTACAGAGACTTATGAGAACTCCTGTACATAAATAAATTTTAACACTTTTTTTTCTGAAGGAACATAACAATTTGATTAATCCAAATTATAATTATATTATTTTACATATAACAAACATAAAAGGATAATATCAAAATATTATTAAAATATTGAGGGTTTCATATTCATAAACGATAATTTTGAATATAATACTTATATTAAAATGTGTATTTGATTAAAGGTATGATTATATTTAAATACTAAGAAGTGTGTTTTGATAATTTAAACCAATTATAAATTGGTTTTCCATATTGAATTGAATTTTTTATGTAAAAATTCTTAACCATGTTTTCTTTTCGGTTTATGGGTAGGTCAGCAGGTCAAGTTAGATAATAATTATTAAACCATCATTAAATTAAAGATAATTTCGTTAGTTTCGCATGGGTTGTAAAATCGTCAAAATTCAATTTCTAAAACTAAGGATAGAACCCCAATAGTAAAGTGGGTATCTAAATTTTAATAAATATTTTTTTTAATTTTTGTAGCACCAATTTATTTATTTTTCCACTAATTGTTTTAAATATAGAAATTTTATGTTTCTTTCAATAAAGTATTAAAATTAATTAAGAACAAATTCAAATCGATAAAGAATATATAATAATATGAGAACAAATTTTTATATAATCACAACATAATTTTTATTCTATTTAATAATTTTTAAGTAATAATGTATTTTAAATTTTATATACACTATAAATAAAACTGAACATTAAAAGTAAAAGCAGTTAGTAAGATACTTATATCAGTATATACTTGATATCCTTATTATATTAAATCCTTATATATAATAAGCATAATATGGATCTTATCCAAAATTTTGATCGTAAGGTCTTGGACAACCAAACTAATAAGGACCATTAGATCTTAACTAGATAAATGAAAATCGTTAGATCAAATATTAAAAAAAGTGTATTTTATTAATAATAAGACTATATTTAAATTCTAAAAAGTGTATTTTGATAATTTAAACCAAATATACCAAATATAAATTAGTTTTCTATATTGAATAGAATTCTCCATGTAAAACATTCGTGACTTTCTTTTCTCTTTCATGGACAATTCCAGTTAGATAAAAATTGTTAAGCCATCTTTTAATTAAATATAATTTAGTTATCTTCATGTGGGGTGTAAAATCGTTAAAATCTAATTTTTAAAACACAAGATAAAACCCAAATTCGTAAAGTGGGTATTTAAATTCTAATAATAATTATTACGTCATCATTATTTTAATGTCAATTTAATTACTTTTTTCTAACTATTTTAAATTTAGAAATTTATGTTCAAAAATTCAAACCAATCTAAGAAAAATTCAAATCAACAAAGAATATAATAATACGAGGATAAAATTTTATAAAATTGTGCATATTTTTTATCTTATTTTATTAAATTTTATATCATAACTAATTAAATATTATTTATTATTAAATAATAAATTATACGCAAATGGTGATTTTGTTTTATAAGAACTCATAGAGACCTAATTTCATTGTTAGCAAGACTATATTCATATTTAAAAAAAAAATCGTATTTTGAAATTTTAGACTCAGCTACAGAAGAGGCCTAACTTTTTTAATCTATATACATTGTAAATTATTAAATTCGAAACTTTAAACTTTTGTTAATCAATTAGTATAGTACTTTTTTGAAAAATCGTACTTTATAAAAAATATTATCAAATAACTCATGTCTACAAGAAAAAAAAAATGAAAAAATTCTTATTTTTCAAAAAAACCCTGTAAATTTTAATATGTTGTTGGTAGATTCAAACTTTAGATCATTCTACGTGATAATTTTACTGTTATATCTAACGTTTCTCAACAATTTAATTTGAAAGAACCAACGATTATGAATTGAGTGATCAAGCAACCAGACTTATAAGACAGATTTCATTATTTAGTCTTTAATATAATAACATAGATATTTACGGGATATATTATAAAAAAATGAATTTTATACATAATTTTGATCATCACGGTGTACTACTTTAAAAGAAGAACTATTACAAAAAAAATTATATTCGTATCATTAACATATTACAAAAAAGAGTATATTATATTTTAGCAATAAATATTTAAAAAAAATAAATATTAAAAAAATTAATGATGTTATCCTGGTAGTTTGGTCCTAAATACCGCCAAAACATTCTCAACCGTTAGATCCAATACTTTTAAAAATAAACGATCAAGATTATATCATATAAAAAGAAGTTATTATCTAAAAATGATATAAGTTAAAAGATATTATATTAGGATTGGATTTTCCAAAAAGTTAAAACAAAAAAATAGTTGTAATTAAATAAGGAAACCCATTTAATATCAAAATAATAAAAATCGTTTAATCTTAAATAAATAGGTGAAAACCGTTAGATTTAACATTAAAAAATGTATTTGGTTAATAAAGGGTATTCTAATAATCTAAACTACATGTTAGGCCAATTACACAATATATAATCAAGTATGTATAAGAATAACAATCAAGAACACAAGTATATAAATCAACAAACTGAATTATATTAAAATAATTCTCTCTTAGTGATGTTAATGAATCACAAAGAGCTACTAGGTTACAAGTATAATATTTCAATAATCGCATCCCTTCTAGGGATAACCTATCTGTGTTTATATAGTACACAGTTACACAATCCTTATCTAATTGATACTCCTATAAATTAGCTATATAATTCATATCAATTAAGGATTGCTTCAGTCTTCTATTCCGTTTCCTTAGCTGTATCAATATATTCTGCTTCTTTCCATCTTCAGAATATATTTGCTTCTAGAATCTTTATCTTTGCACCGACAGCTAAGTCAACTATCACCACGTCAGACTTTATCAAACTCTGACTGGCTTCAATGTAAACTCTTCACCCAGTCAGACTTTATCAAACTCTGACTGGCTTCTAGATAAACTCTGATATGTACCTGGTACTTAAACACTGATGAACAAACGTCAGCAATTATATCTAACAATCTCCCCCAACTTGTGCATAATAAAGATGTACAAGTTAAACAGATAATTGATGATGTCAAAACATATAACAAATGTAGTGTTTAAAATATAGCAGAGTTTAATTTTAAAACAGAGTTTAAATTTAACTTAGAATAGAAAACATAAAAACTTACAGTGAGACTTTACTGAATTTCTTGGATATCAGGTACAGTCCTGATATAATCTGACAGTAACTTTCTCTCAGCTCGATCTAGTTCAGCAATCATATCCTTCTTCAGCTCCTTCAATTCTGGTTCATCTTCACCAATTTGATAAATGGCAGCCCTTAAAGAATAGATGATGTTCTTGTTCATTTCATTGCCAAGTCTGATATAAAAAGCCTTATCAGACTCTAGATTGAACTCTAGAACTTTCTTATCTAGTGTAGTCCTGAATCTAGCACTATTTTTCTTCATTTCCACCAACTTTCCATGTGCATCTCTGTACTTAGGAATATATACACTGGAAACACTTCCTCCAAAAAGAACTTTTGATTTCACCATTCTGTCTTTTAAAACCAGAACAGCATTATGAGTATTTCTATTTTTGATCTTCAGGAGATATAGAACATACTCTAGCTCTTCCCAGAATTTCAGACGAATATCATCTTCTCCAATTCTGTAAACTCTGCCATCAGCCATAAGTATAATAAAAATTCCTTCTTCAAGCCTCTATGGTAAATCATCTGAACAGATTCTAGTTTATCAAGGTTTTCTTGAGTAACCCCAACACCAGGTTCTGCCAGTGATGTATGATCTAAAGGACTATTATTAACTCTTTTCTCTGTGTGGGAACCCAAACCAGATTTATCATAAGATTGTTTTCCAAGTACTGTTCTGGTTTGTAGAAAGTTCACCTGGCTAGGCTTCAGAGTTTCAGATAATGAGGATCTTTTGAAACCTTGGAGTGGTGAAGATAGCTGAGTTTGCACAACTTGAGCATTGTCAGAGGTTGGCATATCCTTAACAATAACATCAACTTGAGCTTTGTCAGAGGTTGAATAATTCTTCTTTTCCAGGTTAGGCTCTTCAATCATCATGCCTTTACCTTTATCAGAGTTTGAACCAATAGGCCTCCTTGAGTACTGTAAACTCTGATCAGAGTTTACATTCTCTTTGATAACAATTCCTCTTTCTTTTCTCCTCGGAGCCTTGATAACCTTCTGTTTGTAGATTCCAGCTTCAACATCTTTCCTGTGTTCTTCAGCAAGCAATTGCTCTTCTGCCTGGATATCTTCAATAGTAACATCTTTACCATGTTCTGCTAAGAATAACTGTGTAGCAACTTCTTCATCAGTAACTGGAGATTTAGAGGAAAGAAGTAAACTTCTAACCCTTGAAGAAGACTGCCCTTCAGTAAGTAAACTTCTAACCCTTGAAGAAGACTGCCCTTCAGTGTATAATCTTTTTCCATCAGCATTTGTCTGAGCATCAGAGTTTGATCTCCTCCCTTGCCTTTGAACATTCCTTGTCCTTGGATGTTTACCTTTTGCACCACCATCAGTAGTGTCATCTTTCCGAGTCAGAGTTTGAGAGCTCTTGCATTTGTCTTGAGGCACTCTCTCCCCCTTTTTGACATCATCAGACAGCAAAACTAATGTGAGCAATTCAATGGAATTTGCAATTTCATCCAACTTAGTTGACATTTTTACTTGATTTTCTTCAACCTTGGACAACCTGGAATCAAAAATCTTCTGATCTTGACACAAAGAAATATACAATGATTTATCCTTTTGTTGTGTAAGTTCCCTTGCAGCTATATCATTCCTTAGACCGTCAATAACCTTGTCAGAAGCATCAAAACGATTGTTTAATGATTTGACTTGGATAATTGTGGCTTTGAGATGTGTGAGAAGCTCTGGATTTGTAATCTCTTTAGATGACTTTGTGACAAAGTCTGCAGCTCTCTCATCAGAAAAGATAGTATCCTTGTTCGACCAATTTGAAAAGTACATCTCTTGAAAATGAGCATCTGTAGCTCTTTGAGCAGCAACTCGTGCAGAATGATCAACAAAGTTTGCAAAAGAATCAACATTAGAAGAATCAGGAACATCTTCTTCAGCATCATCTTGAGCTCCCTCACTATTATCAGAGTTTGCAGTATTCTTTGCAACATTCTCATCATTTTTAGCTACAGCCTCTTGTACTGGAATCTCTGCAATAATCTCTGGAACATTTTCTGTAGTATGTGTAGCAACATTCTCAGTAGCATCAGTATTTAAAGTCTGATCAACTTCCTCACCCTTTTCAAGTACCTGGTGAGTAACAGAGAGAATCTCTGTGTTAGTAGCCATAGATTCTTCAAGAACAACCGTGGCTTGATCATCTTCCACACCCTCTGTTTCATCAAAATCTTCAATATGTTCAGAGTTTACAGAGTTGTGTGCTTCAACTTCCATATCAAATCCTTGTGGCTCAAAAATCTCAGCCTCTGCTTCAGCATTTGCCAAGTCAGGCATAGAGGCTGCTTCAACATTTTCTGTAGCCTCCTGAACAATAATTTCAGGAGCTTCAACTGCAATCTCCTGATTTCCAGCTTCAGGAGCTTCAAATGTCTCTTCAATATTTGCTCTATCCTCTGTGGACATAGTAGCTTCATTTGCAGCTTCCTGAATCACAACATTTGAGTCTTCTTGTAATTCAGCTTCATCCAAATCATCAAAAAGATAATTTGCTACGAACTTCCTCCTCTTGACAAGCACAGCTGCTTCTACATTGTCAGCTCTTGATCGATTTGCTCGCCTCTTTTTAGATGTACCAACAGAGTTTGGCACAGAAGATTTTGAGATACCAACTTCAGTAGCTGGCTTAGCAATCCTTGCAGGTTTTGTACCAACATGCTTAGTCCTACCACCAGTCCGTGGTTGAACTGTAGAGGCTTCAGCATTTACTGGTTCTGATGGCTATTGTGGTTGAGGTTGAGGGTTTAAGAACTGAAGCACTGTCTCAGGCAACAGCAATTCACCAACACTAACCTTCTTTAAATCCTTATTAGTAAGGTCAGAGAATACCCTTTTGTGCAATTTGAAAGAGGGAATTACGTCCTCCTCATCATTCTCAACATTTGGAACACAAGCAGAGAATAAAATTTGACAAAATCTAGAAAAATAGACTACATGCCTATTCTCTGTTAACTTCTCACCTATGTTCATCAAAACAAGTCTAGCAAAATCATAATTACTGTCAAAGAGAAGTGAATACCCGATTTGCAGACTGTCGATTGGAATCGCATCCCAATTTGTACATTTCTTCCCGAATGCCCTTGTTATGCAATCGAAAAAGAAACTCCATTCTTTTCGTAAAAGCGGTCGCTTCAGTTGGCCTATCTTTGCCAAAGATCCAGTATACCCAATAGCTTGCATCATTCTCTGAAGATCAGTATCACCAACACTTATGGTGTACGCGTCAGACTCTGCAAAACCCATTGCTTCACGAACAGTTCCCGGAGTTATGACAAACTTTGTCTCCTGGAACTCAAAAACTATGGATGGGGTACCAGAATCACCACCATCATCATAGACACCAGTCTCCCAGAAAGCTTTGATCTGAGATCCATAAAGCTTTTCAGGCTCCACCAAAGCACGCCCAATTGCTGACTGAGCAAGAAAGTCTTGTATTATATGAAACGCCTCTGGTGCATTGACAGTGTTTAATGGGGCTGCATAATTATTAGGAACGAACTCTAACCCAGAAGAAACAAAAGCTGTAGTAGCCATTAGTACGAATTGAGAAGAAAAATCAAAGAAACTGATTCAAAAACTTCAAAAGAGTTTGTGTGTAGAAAAGTGTTTGTGAATATGCTTGTGTGACAATAGATGTGTGTTGGAGTAAGATGTGAAAAGTTTAGACGAAAGTGTGTGTATTGTATAAATGTAAAATTCAAAATTAAAAACTGAACAGTTTTTAATCATTAATACACAACTGTCTTACTCCGTTAACTGTGTTAGTGGGACACGTGGCACACATGCAATGACTATGACAGCAAGAATTGACAGTTTTCAATGCGCATGCGCAGTAAAAACATCAATAATTACTACCTGTTACACTTTTCTAGGAAATTAACCTCTTTCCTCTGTTTAAAACATTCTTGAACAATTGTCCAATCATACTCTTTTTGTATTTTCAAAACAAATGTCTTTTCTCAAAAATCATAATTTATCTGAAACAAGCAAAATTTATTTTAATCAACAGAGATTAAAATGAAATTACCTCGGCGTAGAGTACACAAATCATCAGTGTTTACTAATCCTCCTCCTTTATAAATAAACTCTTTTCACAAACTGTACAGGTGTGAGTATTTGTGTGTGAATTAGCAGAGTTTACTGAATATGAATATTTAGACCATCTCAAAGTGCATAAAATCCACAGACTAAAGCAGTAAAAACTGATTGCCTAAACTCTCATGTATAACATAAAATCTGATTTTATATCTAAACTCTGTATACTGATATCCTTTCATTTGGATCTATCTTTTATTTTTCACCCCCTTTCTATATATGTTTTCATATATATTTTTTTTAATTTTTGTTTTTGTTTTTGTTTTTGTTTTTTTTTAATTTTTCCAGTAATCAGTGGTTGGCACTAGTCACCAAAAATCAAAGATTTTAGCCCTTATTTCATACAATAAGTTCCTGGATCTTCCTAGGCACAACATGATCTCAAAGGAATTTGTGCTCTGTTTGGCATCTTTTGATTTGAGGGTGAATTATTTGCAATTTATAATCAGAGTTTAGACTTTTCATCAGTTAATACAATTAATTTATGAGAGAAAATGCAAACAGCTAATACAACTTCAGTGCATAGAATCAATAAACTAAGAGATGCTATAAATATAGAGACAGTATCATGCTGTGTAAAATTTCTGTACATTTTGTAATCAGAATTTATAATACTTAGAAGAATTCATGATTACTTACTGAAAATCATGCTTCATACATTTTTCTTCATTGGTCCATGTGTTTCAGAAAAAAAATCATAATAAGAGTTTAACATCAGACTTTAACCGACAGAGTATGACTAACAGAGTTTAGCATCAGAGTTTACTTTCAGAGTTTATGACACTGGTACTCATAACAGTTAATACATGCAAGGAATCATGAGCATAAAAATCAAACATGTATAGTTTTTGAGTCTAACCCTTATCTCTAGTCGAAACCAGAGATCATTCCAAGTTCATTTACCAATCTTGTAAAAGTAGCTTCACTCAAAGGTTTGGTGAAGATATCTGCAAGTTGTTGGTCTGTAGACACAAAATGAAGCTCAATGTTTCCTTCTTCCACATGTTCTCTGATAAAATGATACCTTATGCTGATGTGCTTGGTCATGGAGTGCTGTACTGGATTTCCTGTCATAGCAATAGCACTTTGGTTATCACAGAAAATAGGTATTTTAGAGTACCTCAAACCATAATCCAGCAACTGATTCTTCATCCACAGAATCTGTGCACAACAGCTACCAGCTGCTATATACTCTGCTTCTGCAGTGGATGTAGAAATTGATTTCTGTTTCTTGCTATACCAAGAAACCAATCTGTCACCTAAGAATTGACAGCTTCCACTTGTACTTTTTCTGTCTATCTTACAGCCTGCAAAATCTGCATCAGAGTAACCAATTAACTTAAACTCTGATTCTCTAGGATACCACAAACCCATGGTTATGGTTCCTTTGAGATATTTGAAAATCCTTTTTACAGCTGTTAGATGAGGCTCTCTGGGATCTGCTTGAAATCTTGCACAAAGACATGTTGCATACATGATATCAGGTCTACTTGCAGTAAGATACAGTAAAGACCCTATCATTCCTCTGTAGTTTGTCATATCTATTGAGGCTCCTGTGTCTTTTTCTAGCTTTGTTGCAGTAGCCATGGGAGTTGTAGCAGATGAACTATCAAGCATACCAAATTTCTTGAGAAGATTTCTGGTATATTTTGCTTGATTTATAAAAATACCATCATCTGTTTGCTTGACCTGTAAGCCTAGAAAGTAACTAAGCTCTCCCATCATGCTCATTTGGTACCTGGATTGCATAAGCTTTGCAAACTTCTTACAAAGTTTGTCATTAGTAGATCCAAAGATAATATCATCTACATAAATTTGAACTAAAAGCAAATCATCACCAGAATTGAAATAAAACAGGGTTTTATCAATTGTACCTCTTGTGAACCCACTTTCTAAAAGAAATTGAGCAAGAGTTTCATACCATGCTCTTGGTGCTTGCTTTAGTCCATATAATGCCTTGTCAAGCCTGTAGACATAATCTGGATGCTTGGGATCTATAAATCCTGGTGGTTGTTCAACAAACACTTCTTCTTCAAGCTTCCCATTGAGAAAAGCACTTTTCACATCCATCTGAAAGACTTTAAACTTCTTGTGTGCAGCATAGGCCAGAAAAATTCTTATGGCCTCCAATCTTGCAACTGGAGCAAAGGTTTCATCATAGTCAATCCCTTCCTGTTGTGAATAACCTTTAGCCACAAGTCTAGCCTTGTTTCTTGTAATCACACCTTCACTGTCAGTCTTGTTTCTGAAAACCCACTTTTTACCTACAATTGATCTATTCTTTGGTCTAGGTACAAGTGTCCAGACTTCATTTCTTTCAAATTCATTTAACTCTTCTTGCATTGCTGTAATCCAATTAGCATCTTGAAGAGCTTCCTCCACCTTCTTTGGTTCTGTTTGAGACAAGAAAGCATGATACAGACACTCATTATTTGTTGCACTTCTAGTTCTCACACTAGCATCAGGATCTCCAATTATGAGATCAGGTGTGTGTGCCTGTGTCCACTTTCTTGCTGTTGGTAAGTGGTTTCTTGCATCATTATTGGATCCTCCCCCTTGATCCATGCTCTCCTGATTCATAAGTTGACTTTCTGCAGCATCTGAGGCTCCCCCTGAATTGGATGGCTCAAAGTTTGAACTGTCAGAGTTTGAATCAGTTTCCTCAACTGACTCATTTTCTGTGTCTTGTTGAGCTTCTTCACGCTCCCCCTCAACTGGTTCTCTATGTTGTTCAATTTGAGAATTTTCAGTTTCTCCAGTATTTACCAGTAGAGGTTCAGAGTATGTTTCGTCAGATTTTATCAGATGCGCTTCATCAGAGTTTGTCGGTACTGCTTCATCAGAGTTTACATCATCAGAAAATAAACCTTCATTTTCAAAGCGCAGTTGATCATATTCAATTTCATCTTCAAGTCCAGTTATTTTCTTGTCATCAAATGACACATGTATGGATTCCATGATCACTTTAGTTCTCAGATTGTAAACTCTGAATGCTTTTGTTGATAATGGATAACCAACAAAGATTCCTTCATCAGCTTTTAACTCGAACTTGGTCAACTGTTCAGGATGAGTCTTCAACACAAAGCATTTGCATCCAAATATATGAAAATATTTCAAATTTGGCTTCTTATTTTTCACCATCTCATATGGTGTTTTCCCATGCTTGTTGATCAGTGTAGCATTTTGAGTAAAACAAGCAGTTTGAACAGCTTTTGCCCAGAAATATGTTGGCAACTTTGCTTCATCAAGCATTGTTCTGGCAGCTTCAATTAGAGTTCTGTTCTTTCTTTCAACTACACCATTTTGCTGTGGAGTTCCAGGTGCAGAAAATTCTTGTTTCACTCCTCTTTCTTTGCAGAAAGCTTCCATTATTGAATTTCTGAATTCAGTTCCATTATCACTCCTTATAATTTTGACTTTGTGCTGTGATCCTTTGTCCAGTAGATTTACATGATCCATCAGAGTTTGAGCAGTTTCATCCTTCTTTGATAAGAAATACACCCATGTATATCTAGTATATTCATCAACAATTACTAGAGCATATTTCTTTCTGCCCATAGACATCACATTCACTGGTCCAAAGAGATCAACATGTAGAAGATGATAAGGTTCCACTACTGAAGATTCAGATTTGCTCTTGAAAGATGACTTCCTTTGCTTGGCTTTTTGACAAGAATCACATAGGCCATCTAAGCTAAGTATTGACTTCGGAAGTCCCCTTACAAGATCCTTTCTTATTAGCTCATTAATGTTGTTCAAATTGAGATGAGAGAGCTTCTTATGCCAGTTCCAACTCTCTTCATTTGACATTCTTGCAGTCATACACACTGTTTTTCCATCAAAGTTTGTTACCAAACTTGCTTCATAAATGTTGTTGTGCCTGTGTCCAACTAGAACAACTCTTCCAGTAGATTTACTGATAACTTCACAGTATTCAGTATGAAAATCTACATGGTTTCCTCTGTCACAGATTTGACTCACAGATAGCAGATTATGCTTGAGTCCTGAGACTAGAGCTACATTTGTGATGATGACACTTCCAAGATTAATATTGCCATATCCCAGAGTGTGTCCTATGTTGCCATCTCCATAGGAAACCTTTGGGCCATCCTTCTCCTCAAAGTCTGATAGCAGGGCTTTATTTCCAGTCATATGTCCTGAGCATCCACTGTCCAAGATAAGTGTGCTCTCATTTATACCCTGCAATCACAAACAAACACTAAGTGTTAGTTTTAAGGACCCAGACTTGCTTGGATCCTTTGTCTTTCTTAACAGTGTTAGCTTTTGCAGCGGAATCACTATCAACAGAGTTTAAACTAACATTGTCAGACTTTATACTTGCAGAGTTTGTCCTAACCCACTTCAATTTGGGCTTTGGCTCATAATAGTTATGATAAATAGCATGATAACTCTTACAAGTATAAATAGAATGCCAAGTGCTCCCACAGTGTGTGCATAATGTCTGTGGTTTAACCCTTACATAATCATTCTTTACTCCTGATTTAGAAGGTAAAGAATTAATATCTTTGTTCTTATTACAAAATCTAGCAAGATGGTTAGAACTACCACAATTATAACATGTTTTCCTTGGAGCAGCAGCAGTAGGCAAATGATTATTTCTTTTATTTATGCCTATCTTTCCATTCCTATTCTTCTTGGACCCTTTTGATTTCATGGCAGATTTTACCTCTTTGAGCTTATGATTGAACTGTTTTCCTGTCATCAAACCAACATTAACCTGTTTCTCACAAGTTTTTACTGGTCTTCTAACAGCTTCTAATTCCATAAGATTTTCTGTTATAATATTTTCCTGTCTTTCACAGGTTTCATCTGATTCCATATCAGCTTCTCTTACTACAACAGATTTTAACTTATTGGTTTCTTGAACAAATTTCACAGGTTTAAGTTGTGGTTTAACCTTAACTTTGTCTTTAAACCTAAGTTCATCATTTTCACAATAGCCTAAACCTACAGAATCTGTCTGAAACACTTGATGAGTGTCTCTTCCAGAGTTTGTCCAAGTCTTGATTATTTTTCTTTCTTTTTCTAGATCAGATTCTAGTTGCTTATATCTTTTGAGCAACTCCTGTTCAACATAAACAGCATCATCTCTTTCTTTTTGAATCTACTTCATATTCTCAAGTTCTCCTTCAAGAAACTTGTTTCTTTCTTTAAGACTAAGATTCTCAGATTTAATTCTCTCATTCTCTAAAGTCTGATCCCTATAACTAACATGTACACTTTTCAGATACACTCTTAACTCAGATATATTATCAGTATCATAAGCATAAGTAGTTAGGGGTACCTTATTTTCAGATGATTCAGTCTCATCTCTGACAGTTGCCATAAGAGCATAATTTACTCCATCATCAGAGTCTGAAGTATCTGCCCAGTCTTTGCCTTTAGAGATGAGTGCTTTCTCAGATTTGCCTTTCTTGCACTCTGGGGCATAGTGACCCATCTCCTTACACCTGTAGCACTGGATTTCAGATTTATCTTTCTTGCCAGACTTGGTCTCCCTTCCATCAGACTTTCTAAAACTTTTCCTTTCAGAGTTTGAATCTTTCCTTGAGAATCTCTTTCCTTTCTTGAAGTTCTTGAATCCCATCTTCTTGAAGGTCTTCACCATCAATGCAGCCATTTGCATCATCTGTTCTTCATCATCCTCAGAGTCAGAAGCTTCATCAGAGTTTGAGTCATCATCAGAGTTTGATGACTCACTTTCAGATTTAATGACTAAAGCATTTCCCTTGGCTTTCTTCCTTGATGATTCCTTCTTGATGGGCTTCTCCTCAACTTTGAGAGCAACAGATTTTGTCTTTTTACTCATTCTTCTATTTCTTTGTTCTATCTCCAGTTCATGAGTTTTCAACAACCCATAGATTTCATCAAGATCTGTATCAGCAAGTTCATAATTATCTCTTATTGTTGTTGTCTTTAGATCCCACTTTTCAGGTAGAGATAACAGAAACTTGAGATTAGACTCTTCAAGATCATATTCTTTATCAACTAGAGATAAATCATTCAGTAGTTTACAGAATCTGTCATATGTCTCAGTCAAGGTTTCATTGGCTCTTGAATCAAAGTGCTCATACTCCTGAGTTAGTATGGTCCTCATATTCTTCTTAATAGCACCTGTTCCTTGGCATCTGACTTCTAGAGCATCCCATATTTCTTTGGCAGTCTTGCAGCCAATTACTCTGTTAGACATCACATTATCTAAGGCACTGTGTAGAAGATGTCTAACTTTTGCATCTTTTGCAATTGATGAGATGTCCTCAGGAGTCATATCTTTCTTTTCCTTTGGAACAGTCTTTTGTTCTTGACCATCAACAACAGGAGACAATTTAGTCGGCATATGAGGACCATCATATATTCTGTCAAGGTATTCTGGATCTGTAGCCTCCAGAAACATGGTCATCTTCACCTTCCAAATTGGATACTCCACTGGCCTGAGTATTGGAACCCTGATTGTTTCATACCGACTCACAGAATTAGGTTTAACCTGTTCAACCTTGGGAGAAGTTTGATTTTCTTCAGACATGATTATTACTGTGTTTGAATCGAAAAACTGTATATATTAAACAGCCTTGGCTCTGATACCAATTGTTAGGCCAATTACACAATATATAATCAAGTATGTATAAGAATAACAATCAAGAACACAAGTATATAAATCAACAAACTGAATTATATTAAAATAATTCTCTCTTAGTGATGTTAATGAATCACAAAGAGCTACTAGGTTACAAGTATAATATTTCAATAATCGCATCCCTTCTAGGGATAACCTATCTGTGTTTATATAGTACACAGTTACACAATCCTTATCTAATTGATACTCCTATAAATTAGCTATATAATTCATATCAATTAAGGATTGCTTCAGTCTTCTATTCCGTTTCCTTAGCTGTATCAATATATTCTGCTTCTTTCCATCTTCAGAATATATTGCTTCTAGAATCTTTATCTTTGCACCGACAGCTAAGTCAACTATCACCACGTCAGACTTTATCAAACTCTGACTGGCTTCAATATAAACTCTTCACCCAGTCAGACTTTATCAAACTCTGACTGGCTTCTAGATAAACTCTGATATGTACCTGGTACTTAAACACTGATGAACAAACGTCAGCAATTATATCTAACACTACATATAAGTAGATTTCCTAAATCGAATAGAATTCTCAATATTAAATTTCGTCACTTTATTCTCTTTTTAGTTTTAGAATAGTTTTTAATTGAAAAAGAACTATTAAACCACAACTAAATTAAAGATTATTTTGTGAATTTCATGTGGACCGTAAAATTCGCCAAATCTAACTTTTATAACTCAATATAAACAAATATTAAATTGAGCGTGTAAAATATAATAAATATTGAATTTTTAACTACAATTTTTTTGGCTAAATCTTTTTTAACAATAATTTAATCATGTAAACTAATAACTTTTAAATATTAAAATATTCATAAATAAATATAAATATAAATATTAAAAAAATAATCGTGTGTTCCATGGGTAATTAAAATATAATTATGAACAAAATAATTACAAATAAAATTTAAGTAACCGTGTATCGCACGGGCTATAAGCTAGTATATATAGGGCTGAGTATTCGGTCGGTTCGGTCCAGAACCGGACCGAGCCGAAAGAACCGAGAACCGAATATAATATTTTTTTGGAACCAAACCGGACCAAAATTATGTGTTAGACCGAATCGGAACTGAACCGAAATATTCCGGTTAATTCGGTTCGGTTTTGAGAACCGAAATTCATAAAAAAAAATCTTATGTTTTTTGTTGTAAACTTGTAATTTAAATCCTCACTGATCACGTGTGCAAGTGCAACATAAAATTACAAAATAAATTTGAAACTCAGACATTCATTTTCAACAATTTGGATAAAGTGCTTTTTCAAGTAACCAGGTCTTTCCTGACAGTAGTCATTCCTAGAGTCTGTCAATTTGTTTAACTGAAACAAAGTGAATAAATTAAAAAGAATCCGTAAAGTGAAGTTACTGGGCATCAAGAATAAATTGAAAACCTAAGAATAATAAAAGCTAGCTTAATTAGGATGAACAATAAAAGAACAAAATCTAGAATGAAATTAGTAAATAAGAGAATTAAACTATACATACATTATACTATACATATAAAATTAATATATATAAAATATATAATAAAATATTCGGTCTATTCGGTTCTCACCGATTTTTTTTAAAAAAAGAACCGGACCGAACCAAAATTTATTTCGGTCTATTCGGTCCGAACCGAAAAAACCGAAATTTCAAAAAATGGGAACCGAACCGAAATTACACGGTTCGGTTCGGTTTTTCGGTTCTGATTCGGTTCTGCTCAGCCCTATATATATAAAAGATTATATAAATTGAAGATTATTAAATTTTATCTACAATTATTGTTGTTTTCAGTATTATGATATTATCTATTGGACATTATTATATTTAAGTGTACATGCCAGTCTCTTTATGTATATCCCTCTTGAACATTGTCATATCCTCTTCTACAAGGAGTCTAGGACTAGACTAATGCACATGTCTTCAATTTAAAACCTTAAAATTGAAAGCTTCTTTTTTAATCCCGTAAATAGTTCATATTCTCTAAAGAATTGAGTCATCTTCTAAATTCTAAGATATGTTCAATACATACATCTGATTTAGTTATTCCTTATAGTTAAGTCTTCATACTGATTGTATCATCGAAGAACTATTGAATACTAGAAACTGGAGGGACATTTTAAATATAATAAATTGAAGATTAAAAAGTATTGTAGTTGTAGGAAGATGGTTTGGAAGTCAAAAATATCAAAGTTTATATAATAGACTAAAGTACACCTAATTGAGGCGCAATGTCCCCCTGCTATAACAACACTCTAGTAAAAAATTTGTCATTGCATTGCATAATTGGCATACATATAATTAATAACACAATTTTTATCATCTAGTTACAAATACATATAATTCATAACAAAACTTAAAAATTAAAATATTAGTCATAACAAAATCAGCTTTATCAAGATAAAAATACACATATGAAGGATAACATGCTATAATAAAATCAATTCACAGTTCATAATTACAAGCAAAACTTAAATCTTGAATGCAACAATAGATACTTCTTTCTCTTGTTCTTTTATTGATTGGATTTTCTCCTAGTTTTAATTTTAGTTCAGAAACAATTGTATTATGGTTTTGTTTGAGTTTGATATTTGATTTGTTTCGTAATTGCTTCATAGTTGATGTTTTAGATTCATTCGGATACATGATTCCGGTTTATGTTTGACAAACACTAGAATAAAAATCGTGAGTTTGAGAGAGAATGTTAACATCTATAATATTATTATTTAAAAATAATTATTAACTAATTTTATTATTAATACTGCTTTCTTGTTTTAATAATTTTTCTTTATTACTAATTAGTTGGCGACAATACAATTTTATCTCTATTATAATCGAAATAACGTCGATAATCATAAAATTCCATATATTTTCTTTTTATATCTGTTTTATCGTCGTAATGGTAATTCTTCAAAAATTTAATAAAATTACACAATATTTTTATTTTCAAATACAATAAAAAACAAAATTTGGAATATCTTAGCAAGTACTACAATATTTTAGAAAAATAAACAAAGCAATTTAATGACCAAAAAACGCTTTTTTTTATTATTAATTTAATAATTTATCTAGTATCTACCAAGAAATAAGAAAGTAAAGTGTTTAACAATTAAAGATCGTGGATTTGTGTGCATATATAGACTGTGGAGAGAGAAAGTACGCGCCGATTGTAGACTGCGTGCATATATAGAGAGAGAAAGTGAGGAGAAAGAAATGAGAAACAACAACAATATGAGTGTTCCAGTGAGCGAAACATACTGGTCACTTGTGGCTAAAGCCGATAAAAAATTCTCTAAAATTAGGGATTTGCCTTATTATGAACGCAACAGGTCCATTTCTACCACTATTTATACACATATGTGTAGTGATTGTGTTGTATGTGTTATTGAAGTTGTTTTGTGGATCTGTAGTTATGAACTGAGTTTTAATTTTGTTATTTACTGAATGTAGCTGATTAATTGTGTTTATAATTGATTAGATACTGTAAGCAAGTGATTAGTGGCTAATTCATTTGATTATGGAGTTGTTAAGATGGATTAGTGTGTTTGTAACTATATTATTAGTATAAGGTTTACGGATAGTGAATTAGAGGGAGTGAATTTTATTTTTATTGTAGTGAATCTTATGATTGTGAATTTTGACCTATATCTGTTTGTTTGGATTGTATTGTAAATCTTATTTTTGTGTATATTTAGGGGATTTAGGATGTTTGTAAGCTAAGGTAGTTTGAAGGGGAGCTTATTCCCTCTCTAATTGTGTTTAGTGAATTTTGTACATATTTAATGGATTTCGGAATGTTTGAAGGGGAACTTATTCCCTCTCTATAAATACATGGAGAGAGAGAGAGAGAGAGAGAGAGAGAGAGAGAGAGAGAATTGTAGTTGTTGGTCCAATTTTATTTCTGACCTTGATATTTAGGAGGAATTAAGTTTAAATACTTTGAATTCTGTACGTGCTTTATTAATAAAATGGAGAGAAAGGAAGGAATTTAACTCTAGTGAATTTTACTTTGCTTCACTTTATGTGTGTGGATAAAACTATAAATGAGGTGATGGTTATATCTGTATTAAGCTTTGAACTCATGGTCATGGGGATGTTTCAGGTACGATACGTACTTTTCTAAGGTGTTTAAGGCATATACACAGCTGTGGAAGTTCCAGCAAGAGAATCGGCAGAAGCTGGTGGAAGCAGGGCTTAAGAGGTGGGAGATTGGGGATATTGCATCAAGGATTGGACAGTTATACTTTGGACAGTATATGAGGACAAGTGATCGTAGTTATTTGTCGGAGTCATACATATTCTATGAAGCGGTGTTGACTAGGGAGTATTTTAGGGATGGATTTTCTCAGGATCTGAATCTTGCTATCAAACAACTGAGATTTCTTGCTAGGTTTTTGACAGTCTGTTTGGTGATGAGCAGACGAGAAATGGTTTTCCAGTTGGTCAATCAGCTGAAAATGTTGCTTGATGAGTGCAAAAGGACCTTTCAGGTCATTTCAGTGAAAACCCTTTTGCCAAAGAATATTTTGTGTTGTTATCTTTTCTGGCTATATGTAGTCCTCATGTTACTGTGTCTGTCCCTTATTGCCACGATGTCGTGTCCCTCATAATCAGATTACTTCTTGGTCTCAAGTTGGCGATTAGATGATAGGAATTTGATTATAAGCATAAGTTCAGCAGTAAATTAAAGATGTGAAGGCATCTTGCATGTTATGGGTTTTTTTGTTATTTGAAATTGCTCCATTCTTTTTAAAGTGGCCCAGGAAGACTACATGTCTGTTGCCGTATTACAATGAGTCTGTTTTCCATTACCTCTGGTGAGGACCAAATACATTAATGGAGTGGTGATGGTTTCTGTAATTTTGCAAGCATATTCACCATCCAACTTCAGTGATATCCTAACTCTGGAACAACAAGTTACCTAAGAATAACATAAAGATCACCTTGAAGTATAGTATTAAAATTGGAAATACTTAGTTGCACAACTAATTACTCATTTGGAGCGACCCATTGTTTTTCTTTTCTCGCTCACTGTGGAGGTTGAAAATATTAGAGTATATTAGAAGTAAAGCACTCAATGATGTGACATAAACATGACATGAGACTATAAATCTGAATGAACAGATCCTCTGTGGTCTGATGGTTTACACTCTGGTCTGATGCTTTACATACGAAAATGGTTCCATTCCCATATAAGTTGTATGCCAATTAGCCTGTATGTATTGAAATTATATCTGAGATGAGATGTTATTTGATATGAATTCCATTTTGTCGATTATAGAATAACCTTTAGATGATATCGTTTCCAGGAAACTGACTTTAGAGAATGGAAGCTGGTTGTTCAGGAGATAGGTAAATTTCTGAAAGCTGACACCGGTTTTATGAATTCCAGACCTTTGAGATACAGTCTCGTACTAGATCTTCACCCCGATTATATACCACATGTTGCTGATGCCAAGAGAAAACTCAAACTAGGAGAAGCAATACTATGTAGCTACCATCCTAATGAGGTTGATACATCCTTTCATATTATTTTCTGAGTTTTAATAACAAGTATGTACTGCATCTATTGCTTAAAAGAGTCTTGCAAAATAATTTTCAAAATGAACTTGATTTTCAAATTTCAGAAGAAGTTTCTATGGTTGGTAGTACTTTTCCTTTGGTTGTATATGTCATGAAAAGTAAAGAAGGACAATCCTATCCCATATTTAGATGTTTGTATATAGCAAATTCTCTCAATAATATTAAGATACCAGTAGATCTAATTGCCCTTGCAGCATTTTGTGGAAAATCACAATATATTTCCCTATCTTCTGCTCATGTTATTTTTTTATTGGCAAAGAAAATGTAGATATTAATTATGATATTCATTTCAATTTTCTTTCAGTATATTACTTGTATGGGGTTTAGATATAGATTTACGGATTAAAATTTCAATTAATGTCTAGGCAGTGTGCATGCACAACCAAAAACTGTGCATTTAATTTTATTAATGAAAATTTTACTGCAAAAGTTACTGACATTTTTTAGTTAGCATATAAATATGCAAAAAATATTACATTTATTATCGTTTCCTCCCATCCAAACTTGACTTAAGAAACCATGGAGTTACATTACTTGCATCCAGTAAGCTTAATTGAAATTTGCATTGGCCTTGAAGTTTTATAAATAAGAAGCCAGTTACTTTTAAAATTTTGATAAGCAGCCATTTAATTCTAAAACTCATAACGGGTCTCGTTTTTAGAATTAAGGGTTTAGAACAAAGGGTATCTCTTTATTATTCTCTTTTGTTTTATTGATGCAAATTTTTTGAAACTTGATATTCATATAGCAGGATTGGCGCATGAATTTATGGATTTTAAATTGCTTCTTTATTGTTATATCTATTGATTCACTCAGTTTCTTGATCAGATCAAATTTTCAGAGCTCACGCTTGATACTTTCAGAATGCTTCAATGTCTGGAGTGGGAACCCAGTGGCTCGTTTTACCAGTCAACTGGAGCTGCATCCGGCATTGTTCACAAGGGAGCCTCTGGCCCTAGTCGCATAAACTACACACAGGATATAGCGGATCCTACTTTGCCGGTTAACCCACGTAAAGCCATGCTGTATCGTCCATCTGCTACACATTTTATAGCAGTGAGTATATTTTGTTGAACCAAACTTTTCAGAACAAAGGCTTGTTGAAATTGGGGTTTAGTCATAGTTCATGATTTATCTTTGTATTCCATTATTTCTCGAATTTCAGCTTATGAAGGCTGTAGACATTAAATTTGCCTGATGGGCCCCTTAGACCACAGTCATTAATACTTAATAGAATGTTATGAACAACTTGTCTCTGTTTTTCATTACAGGTGCTGGCAACTTTATGTGAGGAGCTTCCTCCTGATGGCGTGCTTTTAGTTTATATATCTGCTTCAGGTGATGCAGCTTTTTTTCATGTCTTCTTTAAAGTTCCGACTACTTGCCTTATTGTGTATATATTTAGCTAACTTGGATTGATTTAAATTGCTCTAGGAAGTATTGGACATAATGCTGAAAACAATATGTTGAACTTGGAGTGTAGTTCGATGCAGCCTGAAGCTACCAGTACTCCCACTGGCGGCTTGCACATTGGTGCTCGAGGGGATGTAGGTACATATTTGTAACTCATAACTTAATATTATCAGTTATGTTGCAGTTGAGTTTGAGTGTGGGAGATGTTTTATATATGTTTTTCTGACCAGGTTTAAATTGCATATATCCTTGTGACTTCATTCCATTTACAAGAAGGCCGCTATTTTTGATTATTGATAGTAGCATGAGCGAATCATTCAAGGCAAGCCTTCTCTACTGATTCTTTGCCTAATAAATAGGAGTATTAGAAATATATACAGTAGAACCTCGATAAATGAATACCTGATAAGTAAATAACCTCAATATAATAATATATATTCTCAGTCCAAACATAATAGAGACAATGTAGTTTTAGCTTCTATAAAAGAATTATCTCGACAAATGAATAAGATTCTAGGGTCCCAAGGGTAGTCAATATCAATTATTGAGGTTTAACTATGTATATATAATTTCAACGTCGTCATTTTTTTCGGTGATGCGTTTATTTATATCATGGCCATAGTTTGTTAATGTAAGAAGTATTATGCAATCAGGTGATTTGTAAATTATTTTGAGGTTAGGAAGTAAAAATTCTTAAATTAATTAGTAAGCAATATATCATGATATGCAAATGTCTAATCTATCCTAAAAGTTTAAATATTTATTAACCTATTTGCTCAAGGGGTTCTCTGAGAATATGGGACTTAACTTATGGAAATTGAATTTCCGTACATGGGCTCTAGATGTTATTAAGCAAATGATAACACACTATCTAGACAAACTTAATAAAAAGTAAATGTGAGTGCGTGACAGGTTCTCATTTAAGAATGGTGTAGGATGGGATAAGAAAAGTATGGATTAAGAGCAAATATGTAATGATCATATAATCAAATTAATAACTAATTAAAATTAATTTAGATCTTAATAATACAATTAATAATAATAAATTTGTTACTCCTTGATCCTCATCAGTGGTATGCCAAAATTTTGCTAAATTGAATTTCCAATATCTATAATTATGCAACAGGCTATAACTGGAAAAGAAAAAGGAGAGCGTATTGCGATGCTTCTGTCTCCATCCTCTCCGTCTCCTACCCCTGGATTAGATTCTATTTCTCAGCCAAGTGGGAGCATATTTACCAGTTTCCTCACGGCTCCTTTGCAGGCTTTCCTTCTGCTAATTGGATTTTCAGGCTCTGACGTTGAGATGGTATGTAAATGTTAAACCACTTCCTTCTTTCTTGTAGTTGTTATAGATGCACACGCGCACGCGCAGACACACACACATTCTTAACACTGAACAGGGAACACTTTTTCAGGATTTGTATAACAAAGCTGACAAGCTGTTGTCCTCCTTATTGGATCATTGGGGGTCAGTGTTGATAAGTTCAGATGGTCTTGATCTTGTTTGGGTGCAAGTATTAGGTGATCCATTCCTAAGACGCCTGCTATTACGGTATATTATTATTTCTACCATCTTTATCCTATATAAGGTTCAATATATAGAATCATTTCATGCCAACTTCATAATGGATTGGAATCTAAATGTGGAAAGCTATTAAAAGAAAATTCGTCATGTAAGGCGACGCAAGTTAAAAAAGCACTGCCCACTTATTTTGCATCATGTACTTGGGTTATGTGATAACAAAATTAAGCAGTACACCGCTAAGCTCCAGGCCTGGTTAGGGGCAGAACCAGGAGTTTAGTCTGGAGGTGTGAAATCTATGACAACAATTCTGAAGACGGAAGGAATTAAAGGTTTTAGTGGACCAAACTAATAAAATTGGAAGGTAGGAATTAAAGGAATTTAGTTCCTACCTTATTCAATTCCTCCCAACCAAAGGAAGCATAAATTTTTAAGGGACAGATTGGAGTGATACTGTATACTATTTCATTGGAAATATCTCATTACAAAGGACTTTAGCTTAATGGTTACTCGCCTCTTCATGGATGGAATTGGCTTAAAGGCCACCAAAAAAAAGGGGACAAAGAAGAGAAGAGAATTCCAGTTTCAGACGAGTATAAGTTTGTGTTCCCTACTTTTGTACCATAAAGGATAGGCATTGAGATAGTACTCTATCCTTGCCACAAAAGACTCCCTCTTGTATAATCCATAGATATCAAAGGTTTATTTTTAATAAATTTGAGGTATGCTCTCTCAATAAAAAATCTCATTTGTACAATTGGCATACTATGAGAAGAGATTGAGCCTTTTTTAAAGAGAGTATACCTTATGTAATTAGGATTGAGCTTTTTATTTAAGAAAAATGCTAGGGAACCAAACAAAAGTTCCAAAAAAATGTACAAAATGACATGTGTCTGCTTTCAATTGGTTGACATAATAACTAAGGAGATGGACCCCGCGTGCATTCATATGAATCCCCCAATTAAAACTCCCGATTTTGCCAAGTCAAGATTGCCACATCATTTTGTACATTTTTTGGTTCCCTAGCATGATTCTTTTTTTAAAGAGAGTACACCTTATGTAATTAGGAAAGTCAACACTTAACACCTCAGATAGAATACTGAAGTACAACAAAAAGATTCTCTGCAGATTTTATATTCCCAAATTGGGGTGTGGGGTTCTCTCTTTCTTAGTTGTGGTGCTAACTTAACTAATAGTAAGGCGAGGAAACCGCATGTCTTGAGTCCTTTCTTTTTGAATTGCTGACTCAGGTAATAACAAGAGGGAACAAAAATCTGGGGCTTGTATGTTTCAACTATTGAAGAATAAGAATATGTAATGCAACTCTAATACAACAAGTTTGTTATTTCTTTTATCTGTTAGCTAACTGTTCTTCAGTTCTTATCTCGATGATGGATGATAAAGTCAGAAGTTGATATGTTCGTAATTAATCTTACAATTTTGCAGGTTTATCTTTTGTGAGACAGTCTTGACATTGCATGGCACTACTTCTAACAAGAAAGAATATCTTCCTCAATGTCTGCCTTGCCTCCCGAAGGCTGTTTCCCCAGCGACTGCAGCATCTCAAACAGCACTGCTCCAAATAGCCAGCATCTTTGGCGCTTCCAATAGATTTATCTTCTCGGAAGCAATCTCGATTTATGGAGATGCACAAACAACGCTTGATAAGCCAATATCAACTTAATGAAAGATGCTAGGAAAATCTCGGAAAATGTAAATTGTGCGAAAGTCTATCTTCCCCGTCTTTGTTTTTAGTGTTATGCTTCAGCTTCCTAGGCTTTTTAGCTCTCAAGTTACTTCTGCATGTGATGCCACTCCTGGGTTTGTCTTGTGACATGTCTTGTAATTACTAGTGGTCTTTGAAGATCATATGTTTGATCTGTTTGATTCAAACATAGAAGAACAACTTGATCTGTTCAAATTTATAGCTTGTTGCTTGGTTGGCAATTTGTGACCATAAAAGAAACTCTGCAGCTGCTCGTCTTCTCATATTTATTTTAGCATTTCTTACTTGATTCCATGTAGAATTAGATCTTTTACTGCAAAATGAGTAACTGCTTAGCTCTAAATTGTAACCGCAAATGTGAGCTGGACTACCCTAAGAGAAAAGGTTATAAAAAATGAATAGAGGACAAATTTTCTATGAGGAAGTTTGTTTAGAAAATGGATAGAAAGGACCAAGGAGAGTGAACCTTCGGACCAAGGCGTGAATAGGATCTTTCAAATTGGTATGAACAGAGTGGAAGAAAATCTATGTAGTTTTATATACCGTTTAAAATGTAAATTATGGCCACTCAATTACGAAACTGTAAGATTTTTTATGTGCCGTTTAAAATGTAAAGTGCGTTTAAAGATTTGTTGTAGATTAGCTAAACTTAGATTTAGTTGGGGTCGATTAAATGGCAAATTTTATGTATAGATCAGTTTCTTGCCAATTTTAATTTCCTAGTTTTGCTGGCTCACTAATGATATATTTGCCATTAATCCAGAGCTGAAGCACAATCTTAGAATAACATATAGTCAAACAGTTCCTTAGTTTCTCTAACAGATTCACACTTATACTTTCTGTTATATTACAGTTACTATATATACTGAATTGGACTGATGTAACAAACAAGTTGAATAAAACATTTCTTTATCTCTCTCTTATCAATCTCTCTCATAGATTAGTAACAATGAGGAAGTTCTTATGGTATCAGAGCATAGATCTGGGATGAATCTTCATTCCGCGTTGATTCAAGATGTTCTTGTCATGAAATTCATAAGTTTTTTTTTTCAATTTTCGATCGTTTTTGGATAAATTCGTATGATTCATCACTTTTACTTACGAGTTAGAGTTGAGAATAAATGATTTATGGATAATTTGTCATCGTAATTGTGATTGTGATTGTGAGATTTGAGTTTTGTTCATCAAGGAGTTTGTTAAGATTTACTCGAGATTATTAAGAATCAGTACATAATCGAGTTTTTGATTGGATCGTATTGTTTGATAAATTGTTTATTCGTATGGCAAAACCTACGTATGCTCATATGGTTCAGAGTAGTCACATCTGGTAACATTTTGAAGAAATGACAATTGATGGAACTAATGCTGTAATAACTCAATGTCTTCTAATCTTCATCCACTATATTTGCAAAATAGTGATCATCCTATATTGATTCTTATCACTAAGAAATTAACCGGATATGAGAATTTTGGACCTTGGAAAAGGTCATTAACCATTGTTTTATCTGCCAAAAACAAACTAGGTATTGTTGATGGTACTGTACCTCGACTTGAGGAATCTTCCTTACTTAGGGGTCATTTGGCAAATCTGAATAAAATTTTCTTAATCATTAAAATATCTGAATGATTTATTAATCTGAATACTTAATGAATAATATTATTTGGTATATAATTTAATAAATTGTCTGAATAGTGCAAATTTTCTAAGTTTTTTCTTATGAATAGATAAAACATTACAAATTATCTTAATAAAACAATAATACATTATTACACCATTTTACAAGTTTAATTAATTTTTAAAATATTTTTATTTAAGCTGAAAATGTAATTTTTATAAATCCTTTAATTTTTTTAATAAACTTCAAAAAACTTATATAACAAATAATATACATGATGCATAACAAAGTATCAAAATAAAGTTGGTGACAAATTTTATTTAAAAAACACGTACTGAATTTTGTATATTGAAGTGCTGGAAGTCTCTCTTAATGGTTAGACTGAGGTTTTGTTTCTTATCCACTAAGAAGAATCTTAACGCTTAAGAAGAATTTTAAATTAAAACAAACAATCTTAATCTCTTAATTATTAAGTTAAGTTGTATTAAGAGATGTTAAGAATTAAACAAATGACCCCTTAGACCTTAATGGGATAAGGTAAATGACATGGTTATAAGTTGGATATTGAATACTGTTTCTGATGAAATAAGCAATTGAATGGATTTTGTGAATTCGGCTAAAGAAGTTTGGGATGAACTTACAGATCAGTTCTCTAGTATTAATGGACATAGAGTTTATCAAGTTTTAAAAAGACATTCATGCTTTGGAACAAGGAGAATTGTCAATTGAGCTTTATTATCACAGATTAAAAAATTTGTGGGATGAATACAATGCTTTAGAGCCAATCATTGTTTGTAAGTGTGTTAGTACTTGTGAAGCACACAAACAACAAGATGAAAGAGATCAAAGAAGAAAGTTGTTACAATTTCTTACGGGACTTAATGATACTTTTGATTCAGCAAGAAGTCAGATACTAATGATGAATCCTCTACCTCTCATGTCTCAAGCTTATTCCCTTGTTAAGCAAGAAGAGAGGCAAAGGCATGTAGCCAATGCTACTTCTGGTTCTTTTTTAGCTTCAGCAAAATTTGCAAATAGTAAGTTCAATAATGTGGCATCTGATAGTCAATCCAGTGGCAGAAAATCAAATATGAAGTGTTCATACTGTCATAAAGAAGGTCATCTCAAGGAAACCTGTTTTAAACTTGTTGGATATCCACCCAAAGGTCGAGGTAGAGGAAAATTCAGTGATGGTACTGGTTTTAATACTGGTTTTAAGTCACAGGCTATGCAGGTTCATGCTACTCAAAAGGATACAGGAATATCAATCACTGCTTCCTCTAATGGTCCTGGTAATTCAGTTCATCAGATTGGTCAGAATTCAATGGAGCAGTTACAACAACAAGTCAATTTACTCATGCAGTTAATGTCCAAAGACACAACATCTCATAACACTCCAGAGGAGCATATTACTATAGCAGGTTTGGCTTATACCATGCTCTATTATATACCATCAAGTCTTCAACATATGTGGATTATAGACACTGGGGCCTCTAATCACATGTGCTGTGATAAAAACCTAATGTCACATATTTATACAATCACCAAACCTTATCATGTTGCTTTACTAAATGGTCACATCATCCTAGTAAATCAGCTTGGTACAGTCATATTGTCTCCTGAGGTTATCTTAAATAATGTTCTTTTAGTACCTCAATTCAATTGCAATATTCTTTCAGTTAGTAAACTATCTCAAGAATCTAAGTGTGTTGTCACTTTCTTTGTTGACAAATGTTTGTTTCAGGACCAGAACCAGGTGAAAATTCTGGCAACTGGTACTGAACAAGGAGGCCTCTACTATCTTTCTCATCCATCATCCTCAGTCTCAATTACTTCAGCTACTGTTCCTTCAAATTCTGCAGTTTTTGCACTTTCAGCTTCAGTTGATCTTAATAATGCAAAACTTTGGCACTTAAGGTTAGGACATGCTCCATTTCATGTTTTGGAGCATATTTCTTGTATTGGAAAATTGCCTGTTTGTAGTACTGGTACTTGTCCTATCTGTCCTTATGCCAAACAATGTATGTTGCCTTTCCCTAAACACAGTGATTCTTATGCTTCTGAAAATTTTGATCTTATTCATTTGGATGTTTGGGGTCCATATCATATTGCTACCACATCTGGTTGCAAATATTTTCTTACTTTGGTTAATGATCATAGTAGAGCTACCTGGACAATGCTTATGTGTAGTAAACAAAGTGTTTTCAGCTTTTTAAAGAATTTGTGGCTTATGTGTCTAATCAATTTCACAAAACTATCAAAGCTATCAGATCTGATAATGGTAGTGAGTTTATAAATCACAATTTTAAAACCTTTCTTTCACAATCTGGTATACTTCATCACACTTCTTGTCCCTATACTCCTCAGCAAAATGCTAGAGTAGAGAGAAAACATAGACACTTGTTGGAGATATCAAGGTCTTTAAGGTTTCAGTCTGGACTTCCTTTTAAATATTGGGGTGATTGTCTTTTAACAGCAACCCACATTATCAACAAACTGCCTACACCAGCTTTAAAGTACAAAACACCACATGAAATCCTCTTTGCTTCTAAACCAAATTTTTCTATGCTTAAACCTTTTGGTTGTTTAGCTTAAGCTTCACTTCATTCTAGTGACAAGTTTGATCCAAGGGCTGTTAAATGTGTTTTTTTGGGGTATCCTCATTTAACAAAAGGATATAAACTTTTTAGATTAGACAGTCATGCTATTATTATTAGTAGACATGTCAAATTTGTTGAGACTATTTTTCCTTATCATCATCTTACCAATCCTTCTGTTTAGTTTACAGCCACTACTTCTGCCAACTCTTATTATTTTCTTAATTGGTTACATTCTAGTTCAGTACCTAACCAAGATATTGTTCTAGATACACCACAATCAACATTTTTTGATTCTTTTGACAATCAGTCTTCTTCATCTTGTTTTCCTGACATTCTTCAGTTTCAAGAGCCTCATATTTCTTCACCTGAATTAGCTATATCACCTATCTTACCATAACCTACTTTGTCAGAACCTGTTATTAGAAAATCTCAAACAGATAAAGGCAGAATCTTGTGGTGGTCAGATTATCATGTCACACAGCCTTCAAATCCTGCTAATCTAGCTCCTACTACTTGTCCAGATTCAATCATGGATTCATATAATATGGTCCTTTCACATTATGGTTTCAATTCAGATCATCAGACTTTCCAGGCTTATACTTCTTCAGTCTTTGAGCCAAATTTTTATCATCAAGCAGTTAGGGATCCCTTGTGGGTTGAAGCTATGAATAAAGAGTTAATTGCTTTGGAGTCAAACAACACTTGGTCTTTAGTCAAATTACCACCAGGGAAGAAAACACTTGGGTGCAAATGGGTATATAAGGTTAAAACTTTGGCCAATGGAAAAATTGATAGATATAAGGCTAGGTTAGTGGCCAAGGGATATACACAATTAGAAGGTCTTGATTTTCATGATACTTATGCACCAGTGGTTAAAACGATTACAGTAAGAAGTCTTCTAGCTATAGTTGCAGCTAAAAACTGGTTTGTTGAGCAACTGACATCAAAAATGCTTTCTTACATGGAGATTTAGAAGAAGAGGTTTACATGGATTGTTAGGCTCAAGACATGTCTGAATACCACTATTAACAAGCCTATACTATGTGACTATGTCACACTACATGACCTAGTGATTTCTATCACTGGGATATAGTATAGGTCTCTAAATGTACTTGTCTTGTTCTCATGAACAATAACTTTATCATGTATGCTCAGATCTATAATGAGCTTAGTAAAGTTTCTTGCATCTAGATTGTATATAGGCCATTGAATAATTGTCCTGGTAGAAGTTCAGTAATGTTCATGCAGCAGGATAGAAATGAATAAGGCCATGAAGAAATAAGTTGCAGAAATTTGTCTAAGGCATTATATAGCAAAGTCAGAAGAAAGCTATGTCGTGAAGTCACCAATATCTATGTCGTGAAGTGCTACATCGCATAGTCCATTTTGGTCTATGTCGAGAAGTCCTCAAGACACATGTCGTGAAGTGTTGAAGTCAGCAAAGTCAAAGAAGCCTAGATCGTGAAGTCCTCAGAAGCCTTATGTCGCATAGTCATCAAAATGACCTATGTCGCATAGTCATCAAATGACCTATGTCGCATAGTCATCAAATGACCTATGTCGCATAGTCATCAAATGACCTATGTCGCATAGTCGTCAAATGACTTATGTCGCATAGTCATCAAATGACCTATGTCGCAAAGTCTTCAAAGGCTATATCGCGTAGTCCTCACAAGGGAGATCGCGAAGTCAGGAATGAAGTGGAGTTCACGATATCAACACTTAGCCGTTTATAACAAGACAAATCAAGGTACAGAATCAAGAATCAAAAGAGACAAATACTGAAGCATTTGTTCTGGCAAGGTGGTCCAAAGAACAGATGACAAATCTACAGCTAAACTTGGAGAGAAAGATAAGAGACAAGCAGCTACAGAAACGGGAAAGACTCCGAAAAGCAGGTGGTCCTTCCTGACACAGTTAACGTCTTATGGCAGGACAAGTTGGACTTTCAGCAAGGGGTAACTGTGTAAAAATAGGTGTGTGCACTAGTTTGTATAGGGCTTATATATATCATGTACATCCTATTGTTAGCTGTAAGAGAGATACCCATAGTTATTTGCTAAGCTCTTTTCTCTGTAAGCAAACAAGTACAAACTGTTCTTGTTTAGAAGCCAGAAATTCGATTGTGAATTTCTTGGAAAGCTGTAGTATTTAATTTGCTTATACAAAGTAGATTAAAGTGATTGTGCGTGTTGTTTACTTTCTGCATATTACATAGCATAATCATATACAGTTTACATTTAGTTTCAAGAAAGCAAAAATCCATCAAACTATCCATTCACCCCCCCCCCTCTGTCTAGTTTCTAGGTGATATTCATTCCTAACATGGATCTACCTCTAGGTTATAAAGTAGTAGATCCTACACTAGTTTGTAAACTCATCAAGTTGATATATGGTTTGAGGCAAGCATCTAGGAAATGGTTCACCAAGCTTACTTACTGTCTTCTGGAAGCAGGTTATCAACAATCTTGGCATGATTATTCTTTGTTTACCTATACCTCAGGGCATGTTTTCATTGCAGTGGTCATCTATGTTGATGATATATTGATTTCTGGTAATGATTTGAATGTTATCCATTTATGTTGATGATATATTGATTTCTGGTAATGATTTGAATGTTATCCATTCACTTAAGAAATTATCAGACGACAAGTTCAACATCAAGGATTTGGGTAAAATCAAGTACTACTTAGGGTTGGAAATAAAAATAAACAAATCAGGGATTTTTCTTAGTCAACCAAAGTTTGTTAATGATTTGTTGAAGTCTACTGATATGCTTGATTGTAAACCTCTTTCAGTTCCTATTGATCCTCACATCAAGTTGTTTGATAATGATTTGTCTGGGGATTTTTATTCCTAATCCTAGTGTTTACAGAGCTAGGGTTGGAAAATTACTTTATTTGACTTCTTCCAGACCAGATATATCCTTTGCAGTACACTTGCTTAGTCAATTTCTTCATGCACCTAGAGTTAAGCATCTAGAGGCAGCAAAACGAGTACTCAGGTATTTGAAGTGCACTGTAAAACATGGTTTGTTTTTTCCAGCAAATAATTCTTTACAACTACAAGGGTATAGTGACAGTGATTGGGGAGCAGACCCAAATGATAGACGTTCTGTTGAAGGATATAGTTTTTTACTTGGTTCAGTTGTAGTTTCTTGGAGAGCAAAGAAACAATCTGTAACATCTAGGAGTACAACAGAGACAGAATACAGAGCATTAGCAGATGCTTCTTATGAGGTTCTATGGATAAAAGGGTTGTTAAAAGATCTGGGTGTACATGTTGAATGTTTTGTTCCTTTATATTGTGATAATAAGTCTACAATTGATCTTACTACAAACCCTGTTTATCATGCTAGAACGAAACATATAGAAATGGATTGTCATTTTATACGTGAGAAAATTCAATCTGGCATTATCAGTGTATCTCAAATAGCATCCAAAGATAATTTTGCAGATATCTTGACTAAAGGTCTCAGTAAGAGTTTGCACTGGTCATGTGCGAACAACTTGGGTCTCAGATTTGCACCTCGATCATTTTCTACTGATGGAATAGTTAAAGGTGATATGGACAATGGCATTGAAGACATCATAGAAGCTGGTAACATAAGTCAGACTAAAGCATCAGTTCATACAACAACAGTTGGGAGTATTTCAGTCAAAAGGGGGGCTAATGATATATTTGCTATTAATCCAGAGTTGAAGCACAATCTTAGAATAGCATATAGCCAAACAGTCCCTTAGTTTCTCTAACAGATTCAGTTATACTTTCTGTTATATTATAGTTACTATATATATTGAATTGGACTAATGTAACAAACAAGTTGAATACAACATTTCTCAATCTCTCTCAATCTCTCTCTCTCTCTCTTATCGATCTCTCTCATAGATTAGTAACAAGAGTGAAAAGCACTTTGTGTACCCAAGGTTTGAGCTTTGAGCACTTTGTGTACCTGTAGTTTCGAATCTAGCAAAAAGCATGCTGCAGTTTCAGTTTTCTTGCCAAATGCATACTTCCGTTAAATTCTTCTAACACCGTGAGGGCATACATGTAAATGGTATTTACAAACGGCTATATACATATTATATATACATATTCTATCAGAGCTGCGTTCTTCCCCAAATTGAAAACCTAAATTATTAATTGAGTCTTTTGTGTTGAATAAATGGATGAATATTGTGTATGTCGAATGTTGGTAGTAGAACGTACTGCTTGGACCGAGAACAATGCCGGTCGGAGATTTGTGAGCTGTGTTAATGGTAGACGGGGTTGTAAGTATTTCCGATGGGTCGATCCTCCAGTTTGTGAGCGTGGACGTGTTGTCATACTAGGATTGCTGAGAAGAATACAGAGGAATGAAGAGGAGCTGGAAAAAGTGATGTTATTGCAGCAAGAAAAAAAGACAGAGAAAGAGAAAGAAAGTTGTTGTGGAGTAGGAATTAGCCCATGGATTTGTGTTAATTTCTTTGTCATAATTGTTCTTGTTCTTCTTTGCTTTGGTCGTTATGGAACTGAAGATTAGTTGTAAATCTTTTCCTTGGCAATGAATAAGATTGTTGTTTTTGTTTTATTGATCGTATTTGCAATTCTTGTTTGCAATTCTGGTTTGATTTGTATTTTGGTAAAGATAAAGCAAAACAGAGTAATGAACACTAGCAAACTTTAATTGTAATGCATTAGAAATGATGACAATGAAGTTGTAGAAACTGAAATGACAAACACACAATGGAAAGAAGAAAAACAGAAACATAGATAAACATCACTCTAGTGCAACTTGAGTGATCACATGAGATCTGCAGCAAGGACTGATTGGAGAAAACCAGGGGCCTCATCAAACTCCACAAGACCACCATGAGCATTGAGTTGACTCATTGCAAAAGTTGTGGCTGCTTCATTGCAAGACTTGTCCACATGCACCACAACACATGAGTCCCAATCCTCATTCTGTAGGTTGTTGATCAAGACCACTAGATCAACCAACCAAAAGTTTGGGTCTGGATGATTGACCTCGTTCACAGCCTCCTCACAATCCGATTCAATAAAAACAGACTTCACATCTCCCTTCTCCCAAGCCATTTTTAGTCCATAAAAGATGGACCATAGTTCAGCAGCTAATGGCACCATCAACCCCATCATACCAGCATTCCCCTTCACCCATTGCCCTCTGTTGTTCCTCATGATACAACCCACAGCACACCTTCTTTGGACCCTGTCAAACACTCCCTTGCAGTTAACCTTAAGAACCCTATCAGATGATGGCTTGCTCCACGCGGCCATGACTAAATACAAGATGAAAATGTAATTTGATTATTTTGTGTAGAATATAGTGATCTAAGTGTATGTTTATAAAGTGGAGTAAACATTAAATTGAGTCTGAACCCCCTTGACATGCATTGGTTGTAACAGTCAAATAACATAGTTTCAAGGCATTCAAAGATGTGAAAACCAAAACAATGGTCATAGTTGAATAACTGGTGGAGTAATTCCATTAATATTAAAATTATGCAGTAGAAACTGTTACATTAATAACCATCTTGCCTTAAAGTTTTGTACAAAATATTGTACCCAAAAATATTGTACCCAAAAATATTGTACTAGGCCAAAGTAATTACCACCAAAAACTAATTTCCCCCAAAAACTAATATCTCAGTTTCTACTGCATCATTTGCATCTTTAACATGAACTTCACAACCTCCATGGAGGCCTTGAACTCATTTGTGCCTTTCTTGCATTAGCTTCTGCCTCAATCTGCTTTAAAGTTGTAACATATTGTCCCCTAACCATGAACCTTTGAGGTTGGATACCTAAGGTTGTGTTTTCCATTCTAGCAGGCTGAGAATAAGATGTAAATATTCCTCCTTGGCTATACCCTTGTACCTTCTGAATATTGATCTCCTCTCCATTGGGATTTGACCTTGCTTCCTCTGAATTAGAATTAGGCATTGTGTTGTTTTCCTTACTAGCAACTTTTGCTTTTTTCTTCTTGTGGCTCTCTGGTGGAGCTGCATTACTGGCTTGATCATTTTTCTGCATAAAAACATATTCTGTCATTAGTGAGTTTATATTGAAGAAAAACAGGACAAACATTAATTAATATACCTTAGAATCACATGTTCTGGCATTGTGACCTTTTCCCTTGCAATAACTGCAATAAACATTAGTATTTGTCCTTCTAAGTTTGGTTGGATCAAGAGGAACATCATTCTTTTTGTTCCTAACTTTTTTGGGCCTTCCAGGTTGTACCTTGATCACTGGTGGCAGTGGACTAGGGATCCCTGTTTTCTCCCAATATTGTTCACTAGTTATGGGCTCAAGTGTGTGCTCATAACATGCCAAGTACATATCTTTGCTATATGTATTGTGTATGTAATCTGCCAGGTTCAAATTTTTCCAATGGATGCAAGCACAAGCATGGTAACATGGGAGGCCTGTTAGATCATATTTTCTACATGCACATGTTTTGGCATCAAGATCAACAACTATTTCATGCCCCCCTTCAGTCATTGTGACCAAGTACTTGCTTTTACCAGACCATTGAACAACACAACCAGTGGTGAAACCCATTGCCCTACAAATGTAAAGTATAATTTAATAAAGTGGCATGGAATGTACTGAATTAAAAAACACAAGAGAGCACTTACTTGTTGATTTTCCTCATTGCATTTGGACAAATAGGGTTTAAAGCATAACTTTTTGCCATCTTATCTCTCCTAGTTTGAATTCTTTTCATGGCACTCTTATGCAACCCCTGCAGTAGACTAATAATAGGAAGATCCCTATATTCTCTTATGGCATTGTTGAACACCTCACAGTGGTTGTTCACAAACATATCAGAGAGACATGTTGTCCTAAATGCTGATCTAGATCACTGGGATGTTGGTTTTTCCATTAACCATTCATGACATTTTTTGGACAACTAGTACAAAAAAACTTAAGTCATGTGTTTTTACAAATGAAATAATTGTCATATAAATGCATAATATAGTAAAAAGTATTTTTTACCTTTTTAAGGTCAGTCATGTGTTTGTTGAACATGTAATCAGTGGTTGCTCTTGCTGCAAGCCATAGTAATGATCTACAACCAACTCCTTTGTGATCCTTGTACATGTTCCTGTACAAATGCATTACACAAAACCTATGCTCTGCATTTGGTACATTTGTTGTAAGAGCATTGATTAATCCCTGCCACAAAATTTCATAAGTCACTACTTTTACATATCTATGAATATTGAGAATTAGATACTTTAAAAGAGTACTTACTTTCTGTCTATCTGATATAAATGTCCAACCACCAGAATTGATTATATTCACATCATTAGCCAGCAACTGAATGAACCAATTCCAACTTTCAGTGTTTTCTACTTCAACAACAGCCCAAGCTATAGGGTACATTCCATCATTGGAATCACAGCCAACTGCAGTTAAAAGTTGGCCACCATAGGGACCTTTCAAGTGGCATCCATCTAACCCTATAAGAGGCCTACATCCCACTGTAAAACCCTTCTTTAAGGGTCCTAAACAGACATATATTCTTTTGAATCTCCTGCCTTGAAGACCAATTTCTTCATTCTCTAGCATTAGCTCAACTGTGCTATCTGGCATTGCCTTTTTAACTGCAGCCATATAATCCCATAATTGACCATATTGTGCTTCATGGTTGCCCCTTATCACTTTTAAAGCCTTTTTTTTTGCTCTCCCTACTGCAAACCTGCTAACCTCACAACCCCAATCATTTACAATTTTCTTGTGAAATGCAGCAAGTGGCCAAGTAGGATTCATTCTAATTTCATTTTCATAATACTCTGCAATCCATTTAGAATTCATAAATTTCTGCTTAAACGTTGGTGGACAACTGTGAGTGCGTAGATAGGTCTTCACCTGATATGTCTTAGTGTCTTTCAAGGGAGTTGCATATATCTTCCACTCACATCCCTCTCCCTTACAAACATACCTGATCCTTTTGCCATAATTTCTACATTGAACAATCGATTTCCTATGCATTATAGCATGTTTCTTCACTGCTGCTCTAAGTGATTCACCATTACGGAACAACAGTCCTATCTCAAATTTAGGATCACTCATCTCTGTTTTCTCATCAAACACAGGAAAAGAAATAGTATCTTCATCAGTACTATTGTCAGCCATCCTTTCTTCCTCACTATTATAATCATCATCACTAATATCAGAATAACATCCCTCAATAAAATCACCTCCTCCAAGATTAGCAGCACCAGATTCCTTCATTTCTTTACATATCTTTCTTTTCTCCCTAACAGCACACACCTCATCATCTGTACTATCGACATTAGAAGAATCATCATGAAAACTTCCTTCTTCAACATCACTAATCACCTCTGCTTGATCATTAACCACTGCATCATTCTCCACTTCCTCTACCCTGTCATATTGTTGTGCTAAATTCTCAAGTAACATTACATCTATCTCTTCATCATCCAACCCATCCACATTAGGGATATCCAAATATTCTAAACTGGCTTGTGGAGAGGGTTGGAACTCTTGAGTGTATTCTACATTCACAGTCACAGCATACACATATACCAATCTAGACAAATCAAGCTTTGTACACATGACAAGTACATCATTATCAGTTCTTATTGAGTTGAAACCATCAACATTTGGCAATTTATATGAGAATTCACAATAACCTAGATGACCAAAAGCCTCTTCTAACATGGTAGCAACCTCTAAGAAAGACATCTCATCAACATCACAGTTGTCAACATACCTATAAGTCCCACCAACATAGGCTCCGGATGATGCATTAAACTCACCACCACCGTGTATCTTTATTGTAAATAAATCCCAATCTGCACAATTTATTATAAATTAAAGAACAAACTCGCAAAAACAGTTCAAGAATGACATACCCATGAACATACAAGCCAGAAAATGCAGAGGTAAATACCTAGAACATGCAAACCCTAAAAAAAACTGAAAACAAATCAATGAAATCGTTACTTACTAGTGTAATTGGGACATTCAGCTGGCAAATATGCATTATTAAACGATGATTCTCTCAAAGACCAAGGCATTAAGACAAAAGGCAGAGCAGAATTAAAGAGGGGAATTAATATGAGAGCTATAGTAATGATCGAGCAATTTTGCCGCCAGACACACACTTTGGTACAGATCATGTAAGTACTATATTACCCTCCTTCTTTTCTATAAAAGCTTATACATGTAACGGTGGTTAGGAAGAATTTAACGGAAGTATGCATTTGGCAAGAAAACTGAAACTGCAGCATGCTTTTTGCTAGATTCGAAACTACAGGTACACAAAGTGCTCAAAGCTCAAACCTTGGGTACACAAAGTGCTTTTCACTCTTAGTAACAATGAGGAAGTTCTTACTCACATCTTTGTAGTTGTTGTGCCCGAGAAAATAATACAGTATTTGTTACTGTGTTGCCTGTAACAATTGCAGTTGCGATTTGATTGATCCATGCAATCCAAATTTCAGCAGGCTTAGCTTTGCTTTATACAATCAGTTTTAATCCATTATTACAACACGCGCGCACACACATAAGTACATAACATATATTTCATGCAAACTCGCCATGCAATTTCATGGCTTTCTTTATACAATCACGTACAACATGATAAATAAGTGCGACATTAACTTTCTGATTTGGACATATTTGTAGGAGTTGAAGCAACAATTTGAGGATGGGAATAGAGCTTCTTTAGTCGAAGTTCGGTTATCTTCATTTGCTCCTGGGCAGCAATCTCAAACTCAACGATTGGCCTGTTAGCATAACGTCTCTGCATCAGAAGCAACATCAAGTTTTTAAACTGGACACGAGTTGAGATTGAGTTTCTAATAAATCAAGAAATTAGTGGAGGAAAACACGAAAGATAGGACAAGTTCATTACTCATTAGCACTACCTTGAGCTCAGCAAGTATTTCTGGTGTACTCCTTCCAGTTGCGCATATCATAAAAATGAATCCGAACTTCTGCTTATAAAGATTATTCCATTCATGTAGTTCCTGTATAAACGAAGTTTTATGCAGAGTACAAACAATCAACAAGCAAATTCAGACATTTACGATCGAATACTTGCGATTGAGTGCGCCAAGGACGGATACTAATTCTAGAGGTAACAAATTAGCTTTAGATTCTGCAGTCTGTAGGATACCTGTGAGATGGTATCTGTAGTGGTGGCTAGAGCAGTTGACTGCTCCCCCTTGCTCCACCTACAAACGCAAACACATGAATAAATCTCTCAACTTCTATGTTTTAAATATGCACTCATCAGTAAGCTTTATACAAGTAGAAAATACCTAATCTACGTGACAGTTAAAGTAACTATATCTTACTGTGTCAAAGTAAGACTTGCGATGAAGGATTGTTTTGAAATCAAACAACCAATATAAACAACTTCAGTTGATTTATCCACTTGCTTACATACTATAAACTTTATATAGTTTATACGTAGTAAGATTCTAAAATTAACACAGCGCTCGTCCATGAATATGCTACATACCTCAAAACATATCCCAAAATTGTTCCGAATAACACAATGGCGCATTTTTATTCATAATACTTATATGAATGCACGAGGGGTCTGTTTCATTTATGAAAAAAGAGCCAATAATATCGTGACAACTCATCATTTGGGAACGGTTTGGAAACGATTTTAGGAACTCTAGCATTTCTTCGTCATTTTCTTACCAGAGAAAAGGATAACAACTTGCTAGCTTACAATATTAGGGGAACTTGAAATATATTATTAAAAATATATAGAAGGCAAATCTTAACTGAGCGCAGGTAGGGTGAGTTTTCTGATAAGTGGAAGATGGGGATTCGCCAATCCGCAGATTAGAGCCAAAAGCTTCAAGCCATCCAGTTACATCAACCTACAATTAACTGGAAACCTTCAAATGAATGTTAAATGCATGAATCAAATCGTGATCATTCAGTGTATTATATAGCCATTGACCATGCATATGCTGGAAAAAACCTTATTTAACCAAATGGCTTGAGCTGCTTCGACAGCTTCTTCACAATTAAGCGGTGGCAGTGCGGCCATTTCTTTGGCAAATTTACGACTTCCACAGCATGCTAAAAACTCCTCCTCCCCAAACGAAATCGCCATATTTTTTTGCTAATATTTATAAACACAATGTAGCAAATATATAACAATTTGAGGATTATATAACATGATCATTTATGGAATAATTGTGTTGGGATAAGGTGCCGGTATCGTTTATCCACAATCTATTTTCGAAAACACTGATTCCTCAGCAAAGTGGCCGTTGAGATTATTGCATTCTCCGCTGGCTGTCCTTTCAGATGCTTGAGAGGATAATACATGTGAGTTTGAGAAGCGTAGGATGTTGATGTATTTTTACAGTGTGAAACGGATTTATTGTTTTCTTGTTCTTGAAAATCTTCGAGATTCATTTTGTTTGTCTTCAATAGAGAAACAACTTACTTTAGTCATTTTGGATTCAAATCCAAAAATAAACTTATTTTTATAATATATATGTTGTTTTGGATATTCTCAAAGTTGAATTACCAGCAGAATCGTGTTGTCCAACTTTATTTATAACGTATATCGGCAATCCGGTCCTGAAATTAACTAGGCAAAATATATGAATGAGTCTGTCTCAATTGACAAAGAGTATGTCTCTTTGTTAAATGGAATTGTCTCAATATGTTATATATAAAACAATAACTAAATAGAAATATTCTGCAGAATTATAAATAACACCAAGACTTTTCACTTGGTTCGGCCCCTATCAATATCTATGACCTACGTCCAAGTCCCTATGTCAACTAGCACAGAGAATATATTATTAACAATAATAATACACTTACAGTTTATCCAGATTACAAAATAAGAACCTCTTTGAAGAACCCTTCCCTTTGACACAACTGTCCACTAGCAGCAGAAACCCTAGCTCGCTAGCAACCTAGGTTGAATTTTGTAATCCTATCTATTTGCCACAACCCGGCACAAGTATAGATAAAGAAATTAATACAACTTAAGAATAATGTATCTTCTAAAACAGAACTGATTTGATCTTGAATGCTTTTTAGAAGACTAGAATCTGATTGCTCGAAAATGTTGTTATCATCAAAATGAATGTATATATATTCTTCCTGAAAATATAGCTGTTATGAATTTGAACTGAAACGGCTATAAACAGAAGATAAGTATTATAAACTATTAGAAAGATTGAGCATTTAAGATAAACAGATTTGACAAAGACTTTAACCGAATTAATAGAAATTAGGATAATCATCAATAACAATATCTGGTATTGAAGAAGTCAAATCTCCTGAAATCAAGTAAGATCAAATCAATTAGTTAAAGACATCCATTTTTATGATTAAGTTATATCAATAACTTAAATAAACTTTCAGACAATCATCATCCGACAATCATCATCATTAAAATCTGAGTATTAACAATCTCCCCCTTTTTTATGATGATGAACCATATCCGAAAAACAATATAGCTCCCCCTATCAAAATGAACTCATAATAAATATGTCAAGAAAAGAGCAAGAGTTCAATAGTAAAGCATCAAACAATATCATACTTAACCAACCACCATTAAATCAAAAACATCAAATATCACATGTTCACATAGTTCGCAATAAACCAATAATAAGATAACGGAAACATAAACCAAGTTATAACAGAAACATAAACCAACATCCAACATCACATTTTCTCCCCCTTTCAACATCATAAAATGAATTAATCATCAACATCAACTGGAGACTGCTTGGCCTTCCCTTTGCGAGTGGAAGGAGCTGGATCAACAGATGGCTGTCCATATTCTATAAACATTGTGGAGTAGAAATTTGATAGTGGAGATTTCCCATCACGAGCAGATAGCCACTGAAAAATCTTTTCCCGATATTCATCCGGTGTGAAACCTAGAGCCTGTGGTGGAGGAATGGCTGGTAAAGGAAGTGGAGTTGTAATCGCAGCAAGAGTGTTGTCATCCATCCATTTGCGAGAGTGCCATTAGAGATCTTTCTTTTGAACCATTGAAGAAACTTGTTTAGAGACAAACTTTGTTTCTGAACTGAGAATGTAAAACAGCTTAACAAATTCTTTTTCCCAGGCCTTGGCAGCATGAACTAATCCATCTTGCACATTTTCGAATTCGAAGTTCATAGAAGAAAAAAGCTTGGAGTAAAGAGATTTCAAAAATAACAGTTGAGTATCCACAGATTCAATGCGAGAAGTAGAGGACTGAAGTAATGACAAAACAGAATCAAGTTTTGAATTAACAGATTGTAGAAGGTTAGAATTGTCCTCAACTTTCTTGGTCAAAGCAATAAAATGAGAACTGGTCTCAAATGAAACAGAAGAAGGACCAACAGGAGTAGAGTGAACAGACTTAACAACTTGACTAAAAACCAAATTGTTTTCAACTATTTTTAACTTGTTGGCAGTCAAAACTTTTAAATCAAACGAATCAACAATAGGTTCGGAGACATCAGAATTAGAGAGAATATCAAAATATCGAAATAATTTCGTCAACAAAGTAGGATATGGCAAATTCATGGAATCATGACTAACACAGTGAACCATCTGTTTGATAATAAAAGAGGAGACATCAAAAGAAACACCAGAAACAAAAAGTGCCAACAGAATTGAATCTTGATGAGTGAGTCGATCATGACCGCTATTACGAGGACACACATTTGTATGAATTAAGCGAAATAAGCATAAAGCATTAGGAGTAAGAAGGGATACCGATGGTTTAGAATCACACACTTCAGTAAGAATTAAAGCAAGTTGGTTGGTGTGAAGCAGTAAAAGGACAAGGTCCTTTGTCAGGGACAACAACAATAGAAGACATTAATTGAGGCTTGAACACAATTGGAATATTTTTAATAGAAGAATGAACCCATTCACCTCGAATTGAGAGATTTGCATAGAATTCCCGCACCAAGTCTGGGTAAACAAGAGATTCTGGTGAAAGTAGAGAAGCGCAACCAACATAGACGAACAAATCCACAATACCAGTATCCTTGAGTAACGAGAGATCGACTAATCTTTCCTTGAGTATTGGGCGATTCACGGACTTCAGCATAGTGTGACTGGGGCTTTCAGAAGCGTCATGGAAGTCGTCAGAAGAAACAGTAGTCTGAGCAATCCTTTGTCGTTTGGAAGGAGTTGGGGAGGTAATTGGACGTTTAGAGGATTTCTTAATTTTAGCCATGGTATATAAATATAATATGAGTGTGAAACAAGACCAAGAAAGAAAAAAGAAAAAAAATAGAAAAAGGGGAAAAAAGGGTTTAAGAGAAAAGAAGATGAAGAGGTTTACATCCAAAAGACAATGCATGGGGATATGTGAATACAAGCGTGTAGCAGTAGGTAATGTTGAACAGACATGACTAGTTATCAAATCAAGAGGAAGCAATTAATGTAAATCACCAAAACACAAGGCACATAATATATAAAAAAAATTATAAAGCACACATGCCTAACTCACATCGTAACATGCAAAAACGAATTTCAGATAAAGGTTTAGTAAAAATATCAGCACGTTGATTTTTAGACGGAATGAAAATCAAATGAATATTACCTTTAGCTACATGATCACGAATAAAATGACGACGAACATCAATGTGTTTTGTGTGTGAATGTTTAACATGATTTTTAGAAATATTAATAGCAGCAGTATTATCACAGTAAATAGGGATATTCAAAAATTTTATACCATAATCGGTGAGAGTTTGTTGCATCCATAAAATTTGAGTGCAACAACTACCAGCGGCTATATATTCTCCTTCAGCTGTGGATAAAGCTATAGAGGTCTGTTTCTTGCTATGTCATGCTACTAAACAATCACCTAAAAATTCACATGCGCCACTAGTGCTCTTTCTATCAACTAAAGATCCTGCATAATCAGCATCTGAAAAACCAGTTAAATCAAAAGATGAGGCAGTAGGGTAAAATAATCCTAAATCACTAGTACCCTTTAAATATTTGAAAATACGTTTAACTGCATTCAAATGAGATTCTTTGGGGTTAGCTTGAAAACGGGCACACATGCAAACACTAAACATAATATCAGGACGAGAGGCAGTAAGATATAACAAAGAACCAATCATACCTCGATATTTAGTTATATCAACAGACTTACCTTCCTTGTCCGCGGTGAGTTTGACAGAAACACTCATAAGAGTAGATTTGGAAGAAATACTTTCTAAGTCAAAACGTTTAAGCAGATCTTGAATGTACTTACTTTGATGAATAAAAATACCTGCATCAGTTTGATTAATTTGCAAAGCAAGGAAAAATTGAAGCTCACCCATGAGACTCATATCAAACTCTTTATGCATACAGTCAGAAAACCACTTGCATAAAGATTCATTAGTAGAGCCAAAAACTATATCATCGACATATACTTGAACAAGTAAGATAACATTGTTTTTATGAAAAATAAAGAGAGTGGGATCGAGTGTACCACGGGTAAATCCAGTGTTGACGAGAAAATCACTGAGACGATCATACCAACATCGAGGGGACTGTCGAAGACCGTAGACAGATTTCTTGAGCTTATACACAAAATGAGGATATTTTTCATGAACAAAACCTGGAGGCTGCTTGACATATACTTCTTCTTTCAAGTAACCGTTTAAGAAAGCGCTTTTGACGTCCATTTGATAAAGCTTGAATTGTTTGTGAGCGGCATAAGCCATGAGAATGCGAATAGATTCAAGACGTGCCACTAGAGCATATGTTTCATCGTAGTCAATACCCTCCTGTTGATTGTAGCCTTGTGCGACTAATCGAGCTTTGTTCCGAATAATATTTCCTGCTTCATCCTTCTTGTTTTTGAAAACCCATCGAGTGCCAATGATAGAAGCATCCTGTGGTGGAGACACTAATTCCCAGACATCACAGCGTTCGAACTGATTTAATTCTTCTTGCATTGACATAGACCATTGTTCATTATGAATTGCGTCTTGAACATTTGAGGGCTCAAAATCAGCAACAAAAGCAGAGAAAGCACATAAATTATGTAATCTACTGCGAGTTATGATTCCTTGATCAAGATCAGAAAGTAAGTTGTCGTGCGGATGATTCTTCACAGTCCTGGATGACTTTGGCAAACGTATAGAATGCATTTCTTCTGTATTAGAGTTATCCATTTGAAATTGATCTGCCTGCATTGGTTCTGGAGAAGCAAATCGATTGGGAGAATCTTGAAAGAAAGTAGGTGACCCAGAAGTAGAATTAGTAGCAGAGGTAGAAGTATTTTGTTGAGGAGAATGAGACTGTCCTTTTGGAGATTGAGGCTGTCTCATTTGAGTCTGAGAAGGAATATCTGCAAAATCATCCTCATCTCTGACTAGATCATTGTGAGTCTCATTAAAAGTTATATTAATAGACTCTTCTACATTATCTTTAACAGTATTAAATACTCGATAAGCTTTACTATTAGCAGCATATCCAAGAAAAATACCTTCAGCAGCTCTAGCATCGAATTTGCCTTTATTAGGCTGAGTATCTAAAATAAAACATTTATATCCAAAAACTCTAAAGTAACTAATGTTAGGAGTTTTCTGTTTCAATAATTCATATGGAGTTTTCAATAATATAGGACGAATTAAAACTCTATTAAGAACATAACAAGAAGAATTTACCGCTTCAGCCCAGAATTTTCGAGGTAGCTTACTCTCATGCAGTAATGTTCGAGCAGTTTCTTGAAGAGTTCTATTCTTGCGTTCGACTACTCCATTTTGTTGTGGGGTGCGAGGAGCAGAAAATTCATGTGTAATTTCCTCTGGATTTGCAGTATGTGAAAAAATCCTTTTCAAATTCACCTCCATGATCACTCCTGATAGTTCGAAGCTTAACAGAAAACTTGGTCTCAAGATTAGAAATTAGATCTCGAAATTCTACAAAGGCTTCATCTTTAGTTTTCAAAAATAATACCCATGTAAAACGAGAGAAGTCATCAACAATTACAAAAGCATATCTCTTACCACTTAAACTGACATACCTTTCTGGTCCAAATAAGTCAAGATGTAACATCTGCAATGGAACAGTTGTTGATATCTGTTTCTTAACTTTAAAAGAAGTACGAACCTGTTTTCCCATCTGACATGCTGTACAGGGTTTTGTCTTTTTATATTTGAGACTGGGTAAACCTCTTACCAAGGAATGAGAAGAAATTTTGTTGATGAGATCCATATGAACGTGACCTAAGCGTCTATGCCACAAGGTCTGTTGATCTTGAATTGAAGCTAAGGAGATTTCTTCCTTCTGTTCATCAAAATCTAATACAAAGATATTGCCTTGCCGTTTGGCTATTAAAGGAGTGTAATTAGAAGTAGTACTAATTAGACACATATTCTTACCAAACTTGACATCATGACCTGCATCTGTTAGTTGACTAACACTGATAATATTATATTTTAAACCATCAACTAACCTTACATTATTAATGGAAAACTTGTCGTTACCTATGGTACCTTTACCTATGATCCGAACAATAGTCGAATCTCCAAGAGTAACTAGACCTCCATCTCTAGCATCTATGGAAAGAAACTTTGATTTGTCTCTTGTCATGTGGCGAGAGCAACCGTTGTCTATGATCCATTTGTTTCTGGGTATATGAGCCTTCAAACAGATCTCTTCATCATAAGAGATATTGCTTTCAATGCCATCCAGACATAGTTGAGCAACTTCATCATCAGAATCTATTTCAGCTTCAGATTCATCATCGCTCCAGGTAAGAAAAGCTTTATTCTTTCTTTTGTCTTGAAATCCAGAAGCTTTCTGTTTTGCCTTAAGATTGAAGCAATCCTTCTTGAAATGACCCTTCTTTCCACATTCAAAACATGCGTCGTCTTTAGAACTGTTTTTGACGTCCTTCTTTGGAGTGTTAAATTTAGTGAATCGACTTGCAGATTTCTTCTTGGCCAAAAATTTCTGAAATTTCTTGGTGAGAAGTGCAATGTCTTCATCAGAATCTTCATTAGAATCGTCAGCATGAAGGGCCAGTGTCTTCTTTCTAGGAATTTCATCTTCTTCGTCGTACCTGCGTAATTGATTTTCAAATTCTTCCAATTCACTAAGAGAGTAAGTTTCTCCATAGCAGAGATTAAAGTAGAGTCTTGAAGAGTGGTAACTTTAGATGCAAATTTCATAGGCAGTGATCAGAGAATCTTTCTATTGATTTCAGCCTGTGGAATATGTCTTTCGAGTAGCGCAATAGAATTCATCAATGTAAGAAAACGTCCCTGAGCTTCTTTAATACTTTCATCATTTTCAAGTCTGAAGCTTTCATAGTCACTTAGTAATAGATCCAACTTCACTTCACGAACTTTGGATGTTCCTTCATGACTGACTTTGATAGTATCCTAGACTTGCTTAGCAGACGTGCATGCCGAAACTTTCCTTAGTTCAGTTGAGCTTAGACCATTTAGAAGAGAATTCATTGCTCGAGCAATGTAGTTTAGAGAATTGACTTCATCAGTAGTGAGTTCCTTGACTGGTTTGGGCTTTCCATCTTTCATAGGAATAATAATTCCATTTTCAACAACATCACATTCATAGACATCCTTCTGGAGAAAAAATTTCATACGAAAATTCCAATCATTGTAGTTTTCAGCTCCAAGAAGAAGAGGAGGGATGTTGTTTGAGTGACGTTCTTGCCAATTTGATTGTGCCATTGATCGTTAGCAAAATAAACACTTAAAACAAATGTCAAATGCACCTGCTCTGATACCAATTGAAATTAACTAGGCACAATATATGAATGAGTCTGTCTCAATTGACAAAAAGTCTGTCTCTTTGTTAAATGGAACTGTCTCAATATGTTATATATAAAACAATAACTGAATAGAAATATTCTGCAGAATTATAAATAACACCAACACTTTTCACTTGGTTCGCCCCCTATCAATATCTATGGCCTACGTCCAAGTCCTTATGCCAACTAGCACAGAGAATATATTATTAACAATAATAATACACTTACAATTTATCCAGATTACAAAATAAGAACCTCTTGGAAGAACCCTTCCCTTTGACACAACTGTCCACTAGCAGCAGAAACCCTAGCTCGCTAGCAACCTAGGTTGAATTTTGTAATCCTATCTATTTGCCACAACCCGACACAAGTATAGATAAAGAAATTAATACAACTTAAGAATAATGTATCTTCTAAAACAGAACTGATTTGATCTTGAATGCTTTTTAGAAGACTAGAATCTGATTGCTCGAAAATGTTGTTATCATCAAAATGAATGTATATATATTCTTCCTGAAAATATAGTTGTTATGAATTTGAACTGAAATGGCTATAAACAGAAGATAAGTATTAGAAACTGTTAGAAAGATTGAGCATTTAAGATAAACAGATTTGACAAAGACTTTAACCGAATTAATAGAAATTAGGATAATCATCGATAACATTATCTGGTATTGAAGAAGTCAAATATCCTGAAATCAAGTAAGATCAAATCAATTAGTTAAAGACATCCATTTTTCTGATTAAGTTATATCAATAACTTAAATAAACTTTCAGACAATCATCATCATTAAAATCTGAGTATTAACACTAACATGCTCCCTCCGACCTCTTTCAAATGTTCCAAGGGCTTGGACGTTTTCAGTACTCTGTCTTTTTAAACATAGACCGGTTGATATTTTGCAACATCTTAAAGTTATGGGATATTCCATTTGGCACCATTGTACAATTGGCTTTTTCATTTGGTACCACTCGAAGTTTTTGGCTTCCAAGTGGAGTCATCATACTTTTGGCTTCATCCACATGATACCACTCCGTTAACCAAACGTTAGTCAGCCGTTACAAAATTATGAGATTGTCCATTTGGTACCACTCAAAGTTTTCGACTTCCAAGTAGTACCCTTCTGCTTTGTGTTTCAACTCCAAAATACCACTATGTTAATAAATTCGATGAAGTGGTATTTTGGAATTGAAGCCGAAAATAGAATGGTGCAATTTGGAAGTCGAAAACTTTGAGTGGTACCAAATGAACAATCTCATAATTTTGTAACGGCCGACTAACGTTTGGTTAACAGAGTGGTATCATGTGGACGAAGCCAAAAGTATGATGTCGCCACTTGGAAGTCAAAAACTTTGTGTGATACCAAATGAAAAAGTCAATTGTACAATGATAACAAATGGAATATCCCTAAAGTTTTTAATTGTATAGAAGCGTTGGTCCAAATGCGAGTCCTAATTTCACAATAGTATAATATTATTTGTTTGTTTTGAAACAAGTTTATATGATTTCGTTTTCGAGACCTTCTAAAAGAATTGAAGTTATTGCTCGTACATGTGGAAAACAATATGTTTTAATCTCCTCGCTGTGATACTAGGATTAATATCAACCAACAATTTTGTCCCAAATTTCGTGATTTTTTTTTTGATTTATAATAAATCTGTAAACATTTTAGACTATCGCTATTTACGCAAACTTGACACCCGAACATTTTCCGGAAGTCCACCATATTTTACATCTTACATTTCCGCTATTTTCGCAGAATTCTCATCTAAACACTTTTAAAAATACATTCGATATAGAACATTCCAACATGTCTCCAATCGTGTTCACCGATCTTCCACAAGATATAAATCCCTATCAATCCAGGATACTTCTCCGAATCTTTTGCTCTAAAATCACTTATTGATCCACTTCATAATTGTATATTATCAGTGTTGAATCGAATTTGTAAGGATTTATTTTTGGATATATTTCAAAAGTTCCTAATTTATTGGGCTACTTATAAATAATAGCTTTAGATGTAGTATTTGAACAGACCGTCACACCTCCTAACAAATTTGAACTTTTTCTGTAGATTACTATATCAATTATATTTTTATATTAAATATGACATTAATAATTGTAACTATAAATAAAATAAAATGATATAATAACTCGGATGATAAGAGTTTATCTATTATAGTTCCAGAATTTTAAGTTTGATTCTATCTTATTTCAAGATTTGTTAAACAAATATTGCATAAAAACCTAATTATTTTATATGCTATCAATATATTTTGAAATGTGAAAATGTTAAATAACTTATACTAGCTGATAACCCGTATCAAGCACGGGCTGATCATGAGTCGATATTAAAATATTAATATTGATAAATTAATAATAAATATTATTAAAAAAATGTATTTGTTGAGAATTGAATGATATACATATATAATAAATAAACCACTATTTTATTATGTGGTTATAGACGATCAAACCGTGAATAAAGCTAAAGAAATTAAAGTAAATAAATAATTCTTGTATGATTACGTAATTGTAAGGAATCGAACCCTCGATGAAGCTAATGAATTTAAAGTAAATAAATTTTGTATAATTACGTTGTTGCAAAGAATCGAACCCTAGATGAAGCTAAAAAATTTAAAGTAAATAAAGGTTGTATAATTACGTAATTGCAAGGAATCGAACCCGGATTTAGTGATAACTAGATTTTGTACTTTGGTACCACGCGTCATTTTCACGTTTTTTTACTTATTAATAAAGAGTATAGAAGAGTATAGATTTTAGAATAAATTTAGTAATATTTTAAAATTTCACATGTATAAGGTTTAATATTATGTGTATGGTTGACTTGTACAATCAAGAATTTGAAAATGTTGGTTGGTGGCGAAATAGTATATCGATGATACACGTGACAAGAGGCATTTTGGGTGATTCCAAAAAATAAATTTGTGCGTGGCACAAAACTAGAAATATCATATTATTGTTAAGTTACGGGTTGTCCGCAACCCTACAAGTGATACAAAGCCAAAGGTTTGGACTTTGATCTTGGAAAGGAATATGTTGGGGTTGTTGAATGTGGGAGGCCCCTTGGTGATAATTGTAGATTTGTAAGGAGTCTTGTTGATAATCTTTTTGATGGAGTTCAAGCGACAGCTTTTGTGAGATGAATCATAGCAATGCAAAATGCAGACAGATTAATCGCAAGTGTAAGATCATTAAATTTTTTATTCTTATTTTGAAGAAAAAATTAGTGGGTGGTATTAAGTCAAGTATTACATCGATGAGATAAGAGGAAATTCTCTTATGTATCTTATGTATAGAGAGCAGACAGTTATTTTATTAGAATGAGAATTTTTGAATGATGTTCAGAATAAATCCGTGCAGGTTTATCATACTATTGTGGAGTTACAAATTATTCGCGGTTTAACAGAAAATCATAAGGTCTCCGATTTTACTTAATGATGATTAGCATATACAAAAGTGGTATCATTATGATCTTAATTGTATCCGAAAAAAATCAGATCGATCTATACATTTTAGGGGTAAAAAATTGCCAAGGGAACCTAGAAATCGTAGATGTTTTAAGCACCCCCTAACCGGAAAAACTTGAAGATAATCTCCTTGCAATGTGTGTATTTTTAGTCTACATGCAAGTATAGGGGGCAACAGTTACAACTCCTGTGACCTGTCAGCCTGTATGTAGCAAAACTGATAAGCTAAGTAGTACGATCCAAATTATAACACCAATACAAATGCAAACAAAAGTGATAAGAAAAAGAAAAAGAAAAAGAAAAAAGAAAGCAGTACAATCCAATACAAATACAAATGCAGACAAAAATGATAAATCAAAGAAGAACGATAAATTACAATCGACATCCCTACCAAAGAACCTGATCATCCTTGAATGTAATTTTAGGGTTTTCCTTTGCTCACCCCCTGTTTTCTCATGATTCATGAGAACCATCCCCCACGGGCATGCCACTCCTCAAAAGTCACATGTTATGACAAACTGTTGCGCTCGCACGACTTCTTCTATTATTCTCATTTGACTTTTGTAAAGTTTACATAATTTACTTATAATTGCATTGGAAGAATTTCAAACCGCTGGTACTGTCTCCAAATTGTAGTGCAAATTTGTTATAACCAAATATTATATCTTGCAGCGCGAAATCAGGAATACAAAACAGCTGAATTAATTAAAATTAATTATCGCTAATTTTTAGAGGCTAATCGGTGCTGAATCTAAATTTCAACTGATTTTTAACTAAAAATTGTTTTTAGTTAAGTTGAGTCTGGATTTCAGCCTATGTTAGTCCCCTTTAATTCCGTCCGTGATATGCAATTCAGAAGTTTGATATATGGGAAATAAGATATGCGTGAATCTTATCCATCCGAACTCTTAACTATGAGTAGAGATGCGGAAAAAAGACCTCATAAATTTGGACTAAAATGAAAAAGAAACTAATAATTCGTAATGAAAATGGCAGTGATGATGAGAATTTTATTGATAGTCTCACCATAATAATAAGAATAAGAATCCACAAAATAAGACTTAATGACATGTAAGGGGAAAGGAAAATAAAAAGAAAGAGACACAGTACGTAGAGGGGTGTCATAAGGGCAGAGCTAGCTAGGTGAATCCTCATCTGAAATGTGTTTAGCACGCGTGAAAACAATGGAAAGATCGGTTTGGTTGAGGTGGAAGCTGTGGTTTAATATAGAAAACGCTGAGCATTGTAACTAGAAGCAGCACCTAAGATTCAAGAACGGTGGAACTAAATGAGTTTATTACTACTGACACAAACTGATAAAACATATTCAGTTCATGCTTCCTTGTTACCAATCCATGTTTTTGCTGTTTATTTGTAATCTATATGTGGACGTATTTTTATGTAGTAATTTTGTTGTTAGTTTCTCGAATACTCAAACTCAACATTGAGAAATGTGGAATTTTTTCAAGGTTTCTAGACCATGAGAATATAGCATGAAACATGTGTTGAGACATAACATCATGTCTCCCCACATTTTTTTGGTTTCCATAAACATCATTAACCTATATTATTTTGTACTTGGTTAGGCCATGGATGATGTCATTTTATCCTCTTTCAAACTGGAACAAGATAGATTAAATATTACAGTAGATTTTAGATACATCCATGAATCAAAAAGTAGATATTTGACATTTGACACTTCACACATTTTTATATAAGGGGTCGTGTTGTATGAAAAAACCATATTTTAGAAATTGTTATGCGTTTTTTTAACGTTGTAGAACGACAATCTAAACCGAAAATGAGCAATTGTTCAGCACTTTTTTAAAAAAAAATTCACTGTTTGGGACATTGAGAGCCGTCTCTAATTGAATCATTCTCCGCGATCTAATATCAATATTATAATTCTTCATTCCATATATAATAATAAGTTACAATGAAAAGGGGAAGAAGAAAAAGTACAATACACTATCCATAAGCAAACTTATTTGCTCCAAAGATGTTACAACGAACTGGAAGCACACCCAGTTTCAGTGTGAAAAAAGAGGACATCAAAATGAAGTGTGAAAAAAACAGACCTTTCATCAATGTCAAACAATCTGTTAAGATTCATTAAACGAACAAACGTCACAGATATTATGTTATCATCAATCCCTGATAATGTAATGACAACAGATATCATGTCGTGGAATCAATCTCTGTTATTGCAATCATCTCAAAATATATTTCGTAACTTCAACTTCTTATAGTAGTTAAGTGCTGTTCTGGCCTTGTGTAACTTAGATGTTCTGTTAATTAATCCCAAAGGGAATCATCCGGTATCTCTTCCCATGCATTTATCTCCATGTCATTGCAAAAGTACGTGCCCTGATGATCATCTAACATTAGCCCATCATTGAACCTGTTCCACATTTTCGGAGAATCCAGGGGAGACTCATTGATTGCTTGGATTTGGCTAGGCGAAAGTCCAACAGTGACAGGAAGATGATAATTGGAAGTTGAGCTACCTCCACATTCAGGCTCCTCAGTGGACCTCTTGAACCGCATTGCAGACTCTTGAGCAGCCAAACGAATATCATCTGCGCTTGAACTAGCTGGCCTTGGTAGAAAATCCATCAACTCTGGGAAATTAAGTCGCGCTTCGCGTCCTCTGAAGTGCAATGCAGCTGCATCATAGGCCGCAGCGGCCATCTCAGGAGTCTCGAAACTGCCTAGCCATATTCGTGTCTTGGTGCCAGGCTCACGGATTTCAGACACCCATTTTCCCCATTTCCTCTTACGAACACCACGATAAGCAGAGCTCGTACCACCATTGTGGTTGTTGTGATCTCCCATGGTGTTTGAAAATAAAATAAATAAATAAAAGCTAGTAGTAAACAAAATGCATGTAAAAGATTCTGCGAAATAGAGTGATATCCAGCTAGCTATATATAGAAGTTTTGAACATCTGATACCATAAACTATTCAAGAAAAGTATGAAAGCCAAGTGTTTGCATTATAAGAAGAAAGGCAGCTTCCAAGTAGTTTCAAAACTAGATTTTTCGAGAAATAGAAGAAAGCAAACAAAGGTTTTAATAATAAGAAATTGTGCGGTGGCAATCTAGGACATTACACGACTGGGTTTGGGGGGTTCTTTTTGTCTCAGTTGCTTTCTGTAAGATTATGTCACTGAGAACATACATAAATTTTTAAAAAAATATATGGAGAAGCCAAGGAGTTGGTAAGTAAGAGTATGTTTTCTGTTTAGGACGCGCTTTGGACCATGTTTGCACACTTTGATCCAAATGGGACATCCTATGTTCTTAAATTGACCCCTTTTGACTTCTTTGGTTTTCAATTTTCTGGTTGGTTGCTTTTTATTTAGTCCACTTCTCTGTTTCTTAAGTTGTTTTATATATTATATTTCTCTCCAACTTACTGTGCATTAATCCAAAGTCTTGTACGCATTTGAAATTAGGTTCATCATGTAATTATAGATGAAAAATATTACTATTTCTCATTCACAAAAATCTTGACCATATTTATAGTATTATTGTAAACATCAAATACTTGCTCGCTTTTTTTTTATTTTTTATGCATATAAAATTTGGTTGTTCTTCCAACAGCATTGTACGTATTTTTAGACACCAAACTTGTATCAGCTTTTCTGAATTTTGGTTTAGAAATTTTAAATCATATTTATTATCCATTGTACTATGAAAATTTTCCTTTCGAGTTTCAACCCCTGCGGTCTAATATTTCTAGGATAAAGAAGTACATACATGGAACACGAAAACAATGAAAAATGAAACATATTATTAACAAAACACATCAAATCATGAACATGTATCGTTATTCCCAAACAATATAAGCACGTAGAATGGGTTTAATACAATCTTTAAAATTTATCAATTCTTTTTGCAGACATATGACACTTAGAACAGAATTTAATAATTGCAGAAAATAAACAACACAACAATTAAAAATTCAGGTAGATTGATTGTTTCACCCGACAAATTTTTATTTGACGAAATTTCTGTGATGTTTTTGAACAAAACACACAGTTGCAATACAGTGTTTTTGCTTCAGCAATTACAAGTGTGAATATTGCTTAAGCTCTAGAAAACTATATGATTTCTTAACTTCAAAAAAACTGTTACACTTGGTTATATATCCCAAGTTTAAAAATCTAATTGAACTACTTAAAATACACAGTATATAAAGTCCAAAAGCTTGTTTTTCCACTCTAAGTCCAATGGTCCTTGAAATGATTTGCTTTTTAGCTGAATGTCCTTCTTCAATCATCTCTATTGACCAGATGAAAATAGAATGCTTCCTTTTCTTCAGGGTTTCCCAAATTGTTGGTTTCTATGCTCTTTCTGTTCCATCAATCCATGTGATTTGTCAAGTCTGTCACTTTCATAATTTCAACTGCTAATTATTGGTCGTGCATCCGTTGAGCTTATCTCCTGAAACATCTGTTGTCTGTTGAAGGTATTGGAATTGCATCCGTTGAAGGAGTTCATGATGCATCCGTTGAAGGCTGAATTGTATCCGTTGAAATACAATTTCACTTATGTAAAATTACAAGACATGAAATATTTATAATTAGCCTTCCGATTCCACATATCAATTGAAAGTCAATATGACTTATTCAACCCTAGCAACTATACTTCAACTGCTATTATAAAACAAAAAGAGTATGTTACACAGAGTCTTATCAATTGATAAGCTAACTTTCAACGGATATTGTGAACACGTGCCATCCTTAGAAAGCTACATTTTACCTATACAATAATTTGCTGAGTAATTTTGTTTATCATCAAGAAACAACATAATTCCTAACAATCTACCCCAATTTTTGCCTGATTGAAAATCAGACATAAATCCAAGGCTTGATGATAACAAAACATTGCTTAAGAATTTACATAAATTAAAGAAGTTCAAATTTTGCATTAAGCTACAATAATATACAAATATGATAAGAAGAGAGTTGAAGTACTTTACAGAGAGTTGTGCTCCTCTAGCCTGAGCAGATCTATTTCTGTTTCTTTCCTCTGGTAGGCAATACCCTTTTCTTTCCTTGCTTTGCATAGTGGGCGTTTGGGGTATCAAGTAAAAGTTGACTTATAGCTTAAAATGAGTAAGTGCTTTATAAGTGATAAGTAGAGCTGAGCTTATAAGTCCTAGAGTGTTTGGTAAATCAGAACTTATAAGCAGTAGAGTGTTTGGGTAAATCAGAACTTATAAGTTAACTTTTTTTTATTATTTTTAAAATATTTATTTTTTTTAATATATATAAATGGATATCAATGGATAGATCTCGATGAGTAGAGAAATTTGATATATACATATCAATTTTTTAATGAACGGATCAAAAGATATATGGTTTTGAAGATTTGAAGGATATTATATATTGCGTGTATCGAGAATAAGTTATAAGTTATAAGTTGAATGTTAAGGATTCTTAACATTCAACTTATCCATTTTAAGTAGTCATAAGTTGGTTTCACTTATTTTGGCAAACACCCTCAATAAGCATTTTTGGGTTTATAAGCCATAAGCTGCAACTTTAAGTTGCAGCCAAACAGGCCCATAGTTGGATTCAACCTACTGCTCAAGTTGTCTGTAGAAGTTGTCTTCTTCACCTATTTTATGATTCAGCTTGGATTGCAACCATCTAAGGTATTTAGTGGTAGCCTTAGATAATTGGTCCTCCAATCTGAAAAATCTTCTACATCCATCTTCATCCCTGAATTCCATCATCCAGAAGGGTTGGAGATGAATCTTCTGCCAATTGTATGAGATCTTTAGCTTCTTTGGCAGACTCTCAAGTGAGTTCCAACTAGCCCTGATTTCCTCAATCCTTCTCAATCCCTCACCATTTGCAGTTTTGGAGAATCTTGAAGATATTTTAATGCTTGAGAATACCTTTATTTTAGGGTTTGGTATCCTTCTCCTAGAATTCTTTGTAAGGGCCAAGTTCTTTCCACACCACCTTTGTAGCAAAATAGAAGCCCTTTGGCAGATGTTTATAACTATCAATGCCCCTGACTTCATTTAGCTCATCCAAAAATAGCTCCATGTCTAAATACTCTTGAATGTCAGCTTGATATAGATAGTCATCTTTGTTCTCAACTACTGCTTATTTGATAATCTGAGGTACAAAGGGAATCTTTACTGGTCCTTTGAGAATTTTCCTCCTTGGTGCTCTTTTCTTCTTTTCAGCCTCTACAATGATTTTTGGGAACACCAAGTTATCAAACTCAATAGGCTCATCTTTTGGTTCCACTGGAGTCCCACGAAATGTGATGTTAGGAAAGATTGTGGTTAGGATTGGTTGTTCAGTGATAGATGTAGGTATGCCTTGTGTTTTCTTCTCTTCTTCTTTTTCAGGGTTCTCAGGGGAGACGGGCCTTTTGGCTTTCATTTTCAGTTGCCTCACTAGTTTCTTTTTGTTAGGAACTGTCTTGACCCCTCCATTTCTTTTCTTTGAGACATGGGCCTCTTATTTTTCAACCTCCTTTGTTTCATCCTATAACTCATCCCATAGCTCTTGAGCCAATCTTGCTTGCCTCTCAGGTGAAGTCTCATAAGGATTTTCAATGGTGTTTGGATGAGCTTCTCTAAGCAGTCTTGAAGTTTCTTCCCTTTTAGCCTCTGTAAATCTTGGATGGCTATTTGTAATATGAAGAGTTTTACCATTCATGTAGATAACAACCATTCCTTCCCTTCTTTTCACATCATTATCCTCTTTAAACTTCTTAATGATTTTTCCCATCACCTTGTTCTCATTAGGCTTAGAAAGTGGATAGTCCAATTGTAGTTTATTCTTGCCATGATGCTTTACTGGAGAATAGGATCTACCATCTAGATAAGGTTCAAATTCTTGCCATGATGCTTTACTGGAGAATATGATCTACCATCTAGATAAGGTTCAAATTCCTTGTGAAATGAAGCTTCACCATCTAGAAGTCTTTGAGGACAAATGATCTCAGGAGTCAGTATTCTTAGAATAGTGGTATGGATTGGCATTGGCTCTGTTGATGTTGGAGTTGAATGAGTTGAGCTTGAAACCATTGTTGTAGAGCTTAAAGACCTAGAGATTGATTACAAAATTAATCTTTTAGAATTTAAGTTCCTTCCTTTTATAGCTTCAAGAGATTGAGCTATGGCTGCTTCCTTGGCCTTCATTTCTTCTTCACTTAGGCCAGAAAAATCAAACTCACTGGGATTGACCTTGGGAGGTGGTGGAGGCTTCTTGAATTCATTCTCACTTGGATTTTCTATAATTTGAAGAGTTAGCAGTGGTTGCTCCCTCATAGTAGATGATACAACAATGATGATTGCAGACTCCTCCTCAACCTTTGACATCTTTTGAATTGAAGTTGTTGTTGTTTCAGAGACCACTAGTAGATTCTCCCCCTTTTTGTTATCATCAAGGGTTGGAATACTACCAGTGGCCTGCATCAATTGTTAAAGAAGCTGAGTCTGTAGTTTCTGATTTTCCAAGAATGAGTCCATCTACTGTTCAACTTTGTCCATCCTTTTGGTGAGTTTCTCTATAGATTGAGAGAGTTTATCCTCCTTTTGAAGTTTGAGCTTGATGTAGTTGATGGTGTTGGGAGGAAACACAGAATCAATCTTTCTCTCCACAGCATCCTTGATATCATCAATCTTTATTTTGACCTCCTCGGTATGAACCTTGTGTTGAAGGAATTACATCATTTGAAGGTGGAGAGAGGCCATAAACTTGGAAAGAATGGTTTTCTTTGTGGGAGTTGCTGTTTGGAATTCAGTGAAGGCCTATTGATATTGTCTGATTAACTCCATATTAGCATCCCTCTGAGTGAAGTTGGAGGCAAACAACCAATTAGGAGTGTCTTCTAAGGTGGAAGGGTCTGCACCTCCTCCTTCACCACCATCTGAACCCAAATCTTCACAATTGGCTTCACCTTCACTGTCTTCATCTTCATAGTGAAAATCTTCATCAGCTCCTGGAGGCAAATTAGTGATTGCATCTTTAGCCCTGGACATTGATTCAGTGGTGTGTACCAAATTTAACATCCTTTCTGCCTCCACGTTGACCTGTCCAGCCAAGACTTGATAGGCTGGCTCAGGATAAGTAAATGTCCCAGCATACAGGTTGATTTGACTTAATTCAAATTGGTAGTCTAATTGAATTAGTCTCTCCCTATCAGCTTCATTGACATCCATTAAATCATTTACAATGGTTGTTTCTTCCATCCTTATTTCACTTTTACCTGCTTTTCTATCATTATCTCTCTTTTATTGCATCATGGGCTCCCCCTGGCTCACACATCTCACACCATTGAAAGGAATTTTATGAAAACTCCTTGAAGCATACTCAGATTTTATCCTTTAATTTTTCCCAAAAGAGTTTAATATTTCTGAAATTAATTCTATCAGGTCCAGGGGCTTTGTCATCTATTAAATCCTTAAGAGCATCTTATGTTTATTCATAATTAAAATCTTCTTTAAGACAAGCCTTATCATTTTTCGTTGAACATATGTTTCACTGAATTCCCTAATGTGAGACATCTTCCTTCCTTGCTTTTATTAAAAAAAATTAAGAAGTGTGTGAAGAAAGCTTCTTTGACCTCCTTTTGCTCAGTAATCCTCCTTCCTTCCAAAATATTGTTTCTCTTTCTTCTTTTTTTGAATGCACTGGTTAAAGAACTTGGAGTTTCTTTCTCCTTGTTGTAGCAAAAGAATACTAGTCTTTTGCCTAAGCATTGACTATTTTTTGAGATAAAGACATTCTAACTCTCTTCTACTCTCCGGGACTTATACCCCCATCTATTGTTCTGGTAAAAGTGCTCAATTCTATTTTATAAATGAGAGATACCCTTACCTAGATCATCCATGGCCTTAGAACTCCAAGACTTCATGATAACTTTAAAGATTACTCTTTAAGCCACTAGTTGAAGACTTTAAACCCCAATTAATGCTCTTTTGACTAAGAAATATAGGCTTGTGATCTGATAATTTTCTGCAACAAGTTCTTGCCACCCACTAACATGTTCCAAATCAATCTCAGCTGAGAAGAAATCTGTCCAGTTTTTCCCATCTGAGCCATACCATGTTAAAGTTGATATAAAGCCCTATTAATCTATATTCATGTACTCACAATTTAGTCTTTCTTGTCTACTCATAACAAAATTGAAGTCCTCTGCTAAATAAATTGGCTCACTAGACATTGTGCTAAGAATTACTTTCAAATCCTGCCACATTGCCTTCTTCTTTTGAAGACTGAGATGACCATATATATTAATCACATGAAAGAGCTTATATATCTCTAGATCCTTAATTTGTACTCAAATCTAATTATGGTTTTTAGTAAATGAATTACATAAAAAATCCTCAGATGACCAAGAGATAGTTAAACCTACTGAGGGGCCTAAAGAGCTTTGAGTAATCCAGCCATGACTTTCTAAGTCCCAAACTGATTTTTTTCATTTTCCTGTCCTAATCTTCACACTTTGTTTCTTGAAGACATAATATATTCGCCTGACTATTTACCTGGAAATCTCTAATATTTTTCCTAACTATTCCCCTACCTGCTCCCCTGCAATTCCATAAGAGAATTCTTTCTTTAATCATTAAATAATTAACTAAATAACTTTCTATATGTACTAATTACCACTAAATAGTACCCTCTTGGAGATTACCAACAATGTGCTGCAAAGCCAAATATTTATTTACCTGAACATTCCAACCCTAAGTTTTTAGCACACTGCAACATAAGCTTTGCTTCAGCAAGATTATCCTCGCCATCGTCATCTTTTATGGTCACTAAATTGCACACTCTCTCCTGATTCCCGTATCTTTTTTCTTTTTTTAGCCTTGTTAATCTTCTTAACCAAATGAGATTTACAAAGCCCCAAATTAAAAGGGTTTTTAAGGATCCTCGATTTCTTTCTTGGTCTCCCTACTGTTGGCTTCATCCTTAATTCAGTAAGATTTTTACATAGAGAACCTTAGGAGCTTATCAACACCTTAGCTTCTGAGATTTAGGATTTGTTAGGCTCAAGACATGTCTGTATACCACCATTAACAAGCCTACACTATGTGACTATGTCACACTACATGACCTAGTGAATTCTATCACTGGGATATAGTATAGGTCTCTCTGTACTTGTCTTGTTCTCATGAACATTAGCTTGATCATGTATGCTCAGACTTATAATGAACTTAGTAAGTTTCTTGCATCTAGAATGTACATAGGCCATTGAATAATTATCCTGGTAGAAGTTCAGAATTGTTCATGCAGCAGGGTGAAGATGAATAAGACCCTGAAGAAATAAGTTGCAGAAATTTGTCTAAGGCATTATATAGCAAAGTCAGAATAAAGTTATGTCGTGAAGTCACCAAAATCCATGTCGAGAAGTGCTAGATCGCATAGTCCAATTTGTACTATGTCGTGAAGTCTTCAAGACTCATATCGTGAAGTGTTGAAATCAGAAAAGTCAAAATGTACTAGATCGTGAAGTCCTCAAATAGCCTATGTTGCATAGTCCTCAAATAGCCTATGTCGCATAGTCCTCAAAAAGGCTATATCACGAAGTCCTCAAAAAGGCTAGATCGCGAATTCCTCAAAAAGGCTAGATCGCGAAGTCCTCAAATGGCTTATGTCACGAAGTCCTCAAAAAGGCTAGATCGCGAAGTCCTCAAATGACTTATGTCGCAAAGTCCTCAAAGGCCATGTCGCGTAGTCTTCACAAGGGACATCGCGAAGTCAGGAATGAAGTGGAGTTCACGATATCAACACTTAGCCATTTACAACAAGACAAATGAAGGTACAAGATCAAAGTCAACGGAGACAAATATTGAAGCATCTGTATTGGTCAGGTGGTCCAAAATACAGATGGCAAATCTACAGCTAAACTTGGAGAGGAAGAAGGAAGACAAGCAACTACAGATAAGGGAGAGGACCACAGAAAGCAAGTGGTTGTCCCTGACACAGCCAACCGTTTATAGAACGACAAAATGAAGTTGCAGGAATGGTAGCTGTGTAATTAGGTGTGTGCAATAGTTTTGTATAGGACAATATATATATATATATATTGTGCACACCCAACTGTTAGCTGCAAGTGAGTATATCATATAATAATATTGAAGCACTTCTTTCTCTGTAAGAAAAGTAAGAAAACCTGCTCTTGTTAAGAAGCCAGAATTTCTCTTGTGAGATTTTGGAAGCTATAGTATTTAATTTGCTTAATACAAAGTAGATTAAAGTGATTGTGTGTGTACTGTTTATTTCATTCCGCATTTTCTTACTACACAATCTGTTACAAAAATTTAGTTTCGAGAAAACAAAAATCTATCAAACTATCCATTCACCCCCCCCCCATCTGTCTAGTTTCAGTATTTTACTGCATATTTTTAAAATCATACTTTTCTAAGAAGTTATGAGTTTTTGAGACATCTCTACATAGGTGATCTTGAGAGTTCGCGACTTAGTTCAAATAAAACAGACTTATATCGCAAACTGTTGAAATTGTGAGACTTCACGATATAGTTCATTCCTTGAGTTTGCGACATAGTTCATTTTATGACTTCGCGACTTAGAATAACCATATCGTCAAGTCTCCATATTTGACAGAATTTTGATTTAAATTAATTTTATCTCAATTCTTGATTTAAGTATGACAAAATGCTTGAAATTCCGAAAAAAGAGTTTTAGACAGGGTATTTATACTATATCGCAAAGTCCCCCCAATCTTTCTATCCTCAAGACTTTTCGACATAGTTCATTTCTGGACTCTGCGATATACTTTACAAGACTTTGCGATACAGGCTATTTTAAGACTTCTCGACATACAAATAGCTTGTACATATTCATAACTCCATATCGCAGTGTCTCTATCATATAAATACTCTTTTCTAATCGTTCACAACTTGTCTACTACTCTCAATTCTCAAACCTGAACTCAAATTCTCTTCTCTCTTCTTCATTCTTAACTTCAAATGGCACCCAAATCTCAAACAGTGTCATCCTCAAACCCTTTAACCATACCCAAAGAGACAAATCTTCTCACAATTCCCTCCGAGGCTGAGGCTAACCCAAGGTACAAGTGCTTTGTACGGTTCTTAAACACCTCCTACCTCCGCCAAGCCTTAACCCTAAACCCCACTCTGTATGTCGATGTTTTGGAAGGGTTCTGGAGAACAACCTTGGTTTCAACAATGACTAAGGAAGATGGAACCTCGTTTCAGGAGGTGAATTGCACAATTGGGGGCAAGCATTTCCAGTTTGGAGAAAAGGAAATTAATGAAGCTTTGGGGTTCAAGGTTGAGGGTCATGACCAAGAAGCCACTGATGCTCAAATGGTGGACTTCATGACCTTCATTCAGTATACTGCTGAGGAGATAGATACTGCAAAGCTAAACAAGAAGTATGTAAGGAGGGAGTGGTCATTTCTGTTTGTCGCACTCCAGAAGGTGTTTCTATGCAGGAAGACAGGATGGGACCAAATCAGTCACATTGCTGTGAAGTTAACCTACTCCCTAGCCTATAATCAGGAGATAAATGTAGGAGCAATAATCTTCAAAGAATTGGCTCAAAGGCTAGGAAGGACAGTTCGTTGTAGAGGTAATGAAATCTTTTACCCTCGTTTTCTTCAGTGTATTTTAAATTATCTTGATGCTAATATACATGAACTAGAGGGTATAGATCAAACTAAAATGGATTATTCCATGTCCATGTCCAAAGTTCTATTTGGGTCATTGGACACAAGGAATCAAGTGGATGTGATACTAAGTGTGACCAAGCATATGCAGGACACATTTGCATCTTATCCACTTAATAAGCCAATATACCGTGAACTTTCCTGGATAGGGAAGGCTAAGACAGAAGGAGCCTCCAAGTCTAACCCAAGCCTTCCTAACCCATCCAATGAAACCCTTGCAAACAGTATAATAGTAATTAGGGAGCCAAGTGCACCAACTTCCCAAAAGGTTGGTGTTACTAAAAATAAGACCAAGAAGAGAGCCCTGGCAATAGTCAATGAGACTCTAGATTTAGGGAGTGAGAATCCTGAGTCACCTCTCACCAAACAAAGTAAGAAATCCAAATCTAGGCCTACCACTGAAACCTCCCAACAGGATTCAGATGTGGAAAAAGGGGAACACCTGTTACTGTCAATGGCCTCTCAATAGGGCATTGGCATTGAAAAGAGTAGTCTCCCCACTACATCCTGTATAGAGTCAGCACAGGGTCAAGAACTCACTCTTGACCCAAGTGGAAATAAGGGTGGTCTTACACAGAGTGAAGAGCACATCACAATTGAAACTCCTCCTATTTCTCAGGGGGAGTTGCCAAAATCTAATCTAAACCCCACTTATCTCTTAGATTCTCCATCAAAAATTTCTTCTAAACAAGAGAGTCATTCTCATGACAATCTTGCATTTGATCAATCACAAAATACTTCTGTGATTGAACCAATCTCAAGTGACATGGTGCATGACACTGTGCTCACCACCCAGGAACCACATTTAGTTGGTCAGGGAATGCATGCTGGGGCATATCCTAATGACACCAACAAAAACATAGAGGATTCACCAGTTTTCACTGGAGACTCTGTGCCAAACTCTCCTATACTTAGGGATGTGGAATTGCCTTCACAGGCATATGGAGATGATGTTGTAATTCATCCCATTTCAATGGAGATAGCATCATACTTCACAGCTATTCCAAGGCTGGAGGAAACTCTTCAAACATCCATACCTGTTACAGAACCCTCATCTGTAACAGGAGTGCCTAGCACTAGCCCTAACTTGGCTCAGGCCACAATGTCTCAATGGCTGGGGTCTGTACACCATGACAGACCTTCAGGATCATCTTCTGTGCCCACACTATTGACGGATGAAGCACTTCAAAATCTTCATGTGGAACAGATAGATGAGTTCTCAAAGATTGCCCAACACCTCCTCACAGCTGGACTCCCAAACAAAGATTATGAAGCTATCTTCCTTTGTCACAAGGAGGATGTTGAGGCACAGACAAATAAGATTGTGGATGAAGCCCAGCAAGATGGAAATGTGGATGCTTGGTTGGATGGCAAGAGGACTGTAAAGCTGAAGGAGGCTCTAGCTTTTCTCAGGGAGGACTATCTTACAGCTCTGGGGTCGAATGCTAAAGGTCTCTCTCCTGCAGAAATCTATTATGCAGTCAATGAAATTTACAAAAGTCGGTTGAAGGCTCTGCACTTCCTTGGGAAAGGTCTTCAATCAGAAATCTCTACTATCAAGGAAGAAACTGAACATTCTCTGGTTCAGCTAAGAAATACATATCTCTCTGATTTTCCCAAGGTGGATGGCATCCTCAAAGAGCTCAGAAAGACTACTCAGACTGTCTCCTCTATGGATCTTTCTCTAGCTTAAGTAACTGATAATTTGAAAAGAATGTCCACCAAATTGGAGAACCAACTGCAGTCCAACATTAACATCAATTCAATGCTCTCAGTACTATGGAAAAACCAGTATGGTGACAAGCTGGTGGATGAGGTTCCTGTCTCCAACATATCTAAATTTGAATTCTCCAAGCTCAAGGACCAGGCCCCCAATCCTTTCAAGTCTGATCAGCTATTTTCCAAGGTTGAAAGATTGGAGAAAGAAGTGACATCCTTAAAATTTGAAAACCAAGGGATCTCTCATTCCTTGGAGCTCCTAAACGCCAAGCTGGATGACCAAAGCAACTCAACTTCAAACATTCTGCTAGTCCAACAACAGATGATGACCTCTATGATGAGAAGCATGAATCTTCCTATTCCTGGAGAAGCACAAGACATCTTGTCTGATCCCAAGCCTAAGGGGGAGAAAGAAAGGAAAGGAAATGAAGTGACTCTGAAAGGGGGAGTCTCTGCAAAGCTCAAGGGCAAAATATCTGAGAAAGACACAAGGCCAATAACTCTTCCTACTATTTCTGTCACCAGTTTAGCTGGACAGAAAAGTAGTGTGACTACAACCTATTATCCTGGAACTATACCCATGGATGGTCCTGCTCCCCTCATCTCAACAAGTGCTCAGCCTGTCAAAGCTAACATAATCACTGAGGCCAAGCTACATGAAGTTGCCAACACAAACATCTATCATGATGTGGCCTTTCTGGAGTTTCTGAAAGCCATCTTAATCAGTGTACAAGGTGACACCAAGGATTACAGGAGAATGATCAAGGAAAACATCAAGTACCTAACTATGGTAGTAAGGAATATCAAGAATGCTTATCTAAGAGAAATTATCATGGTATCCAAAGAAAATGACCTATGGCATTTGTCTTTTGAAACTCTGGAGAAGCTGAGATATACTGAACTAGATGTCATTCTAGAGCTAATAGAGAAGAAAGGTGACAACAACAGAATACTCTATGAGGATTTGAAGAAGGACCAACTTTCAAGATTGCCTGAGGTCATCTCAAAGCCAAGAACAGTAATTTTCCAAAGCACCACCAAAGCAAACTCTATTGATCAACTTATAGTTCCTGCACAGTTGGTGATGAAGAATAAGGACAGGATAAATGAGGTGCTTCAGATGCTAAGGGCAAAAAGAGGTTTCAGAACAGCAGAAGAGCTAGAAATGATCCAAACTCTACAATCATTTCTCATTCATGGCAGAATTCCTGAGTCTTTAAAAGAAAGAAAAGACAGGAAGGATGACAAGGATGATGATGAAGATAAAAGCTACAGAAGAAGAAGTCAATCCAGGAGTGATAAGGATGGGGCAAGTGAGAGCAGCAAGGGCAAAACTCCTAAGAAGTCTAAAGGTGCTAATGAAGACAAGAAGGACTCTCAGACAAAGAAGGAGACTGTAAAGAAAAAAATGGAAATCAGCAAGTCAAGGACATTGCTAGCAGTATCTTAACCACAACACAAGACTCTAAGTCTAGGGTGGGTACTGTTAGTAATTATCCTCCAAAATCATTATCCAAGACCTCTGAACCTGATTTGCCACAGAAGAAAATTGAAGCCACAAAAGAAAAATCAAGAAGACACTTCCACAAAGTCACAGCTAGTGGAGTGTTACAGTGGATGAAAGGGAAAGGGTTGAAGCTACTTCCAAATGATGTGGCACTGAAGACTAAATCTCCCTGTTCCAGAAAGCTACCTCAAGTGAAGCATTTGAAGATCAAGAGTGTAGCCAAAAGGACAAGGATAACAAAGAAGACTGGAATAATCACAAATGTAGTAGGGATCAATGTTCTTCCTCTTGATCAAGACTATGATGAAGATGCCCTAGCATTTTTGAGAGCTCAAAGGATCTTTGAAGTCAAAGTGAAAAACAATCATCTTGAAATCAAATACACTGATGGAAGGGAGAAAGAAATGAAGCAAGGCAGCTGGCAATATTTCCCTACATATGAACTTGAAAGAATAAATGCTCTTTTGAACTTTGAAGAAAAGGAAGAAAGAATTTGGAAAATAGAGATAGCCAGATTCATGAAGATGCACTCTGAATACAAAGAAAATCTAAGGAAGCTAAATGAAGAAAAGAGGTGTCTGAAAGAAAAGGAGATGGCTGAAATGGAGGAAAGAGCAAAGGAGCTGAGGGAGAAAGGGATGTGCAGGGTAAAACAAAATCCTTATATTGTGGAGTACACAAATCATTATGGAGGAAAAAGCAAGATAAGGATGGAGTTTATTGATTCATATGTGGAAACTGCCCTCAGAACAGTAGCTGAAGATTTAGAAGGCTCTCCTCTCATAGAGGGTTTGATTGCAAGAGATGAAATTCTAATGGCCATTTCTGAAATAAAGAAGAATGAAGAAATAAGGAAGAAGAAGGTTTATGATGATTTCTTAGAGAAACAATTGCAAACTGAAGCAATGTAGCTCAAGGAGAAATTCTGTAATCCTAAATTTCCAAGATGTTATCAAATTATGTTCATCCTTTTATCTTCTTTATATCTGTTCCTTTTATGTTAGTTAGGCTTGTTATCAGACATGAAATTGTGCCTAAGGGTCTTACTCACAATTTGTGGGAGATTGTTAGGCTCAAGACATGTCTGTATATCACCATTAACAAGCCTACACTATGTGACTATGTCACACTACATGACCTAGTAAATTCTATCACTGGGATATAGTATAGGTCTCTCTGTACTTGTCTTGTTCTCATGAACATTAGCTTGATTATGTATGCTCAGACTTATAATGAACTTAGTAAGTTTCTTGCATCTAGAATGTACATAGGCCATTGAATAATTATCCTGGTAGAAGTTCAGAATTGTTCATGCAGCAGGGTGAAGATGAATAAGGCCCTGAAGAAATAAGTTGCAGAAATTTGTCTAAGGCATTATATAGCAAAGTCAGAATAAAGCTATGTCGTGAAGTCACCAAAATCCATGTCGAGAAGTGCTAGATCGCATAGTCCAATTTGTACTATGTCTTGAAGTCTTCAAGACTCATATCGTGAAGTGTTGAAATCAGCAAAGTCAAAATGTACTAGATCATGAAGTCCTCAAATAGCCTATGTCGCATAGTCCTCAAATAGCCTATGTCGCATAGTCCTCAAAAAGGCTATATCGCGAAGTCCTCAAAAAGGCTAGATCGCGAAGTCCTCAAAAAGGCTAGATCGCGAATTCCTCAAATGGCTTATGTCGCGAAGTCCTCAAAAAGGCTAGATCGCGAAGTCCTCAAATGGCTTATGTCGCAAAGTCCTCAAAGGCCATGTCGTGTAGTCTTCACAAGGGACATCGCGAAGTCAGGAATGAAGTGGAGTTCACGATATCAACACTTAGCCATTTACAACAAGACAAATGAAGGTACAAGATCAAAGTCAATGGAGACAAATACTGAAGCATCTGTATTGGTCAAGTGGTCCCAAATACAGATGGCAAATCTACAGCTAAACTTGGAGAGGAAGAAGGAAGACAAGCAGCTACAGATAAGGGAGAGGACCACAGAAAGCAATTGGTTCTCCCTGACACAGCCAACCGTTTATAGAACGACAAAATGAAGTTGCAGGAAGGGTAGCTGTGTAATTAGGTGTGTGCACTAGTTTTGTATAGGACAATATATATATTGTGCACACCCAACTGTTAGCTGCAAGTGAGTATATCATAGAATAATATTGAAGCACTTCTTTCTCTGTAAGAAAAGCAAGAAAACCTGTTCTTGTTAAGAAGCCAGAATTTCTCTTGTGAGATTTTGGAAGTTGTAGTATTTAATTTGCTTAATACAAAGTAGATTAAAGTGATTGTGTGTGTACTGTTTATTTCATTCCGTATTTTCTTACTACACAATCTGTTACAGAAATTTAGTTTCGAGAAAACGAAAATCTATCAAACTATCCATTCACCCCCCCCCCCCCTCTGTCTAGTTTCTAAGTGGTATTCATTACTAACAGGATTCACTGGTTGAGCCTACTTGATCCCTAAAGACTTCCTAAGTTAAACTATCTAAATCATTTTCAATCACTTCTTGATCCAAACATGAAGCATTCTCGTCTGTAAAAATCCTCACTAGCAACGTACTACTATCTCATGTCTTTTTGTTCCCTTCATTGTATGCTAAGATGGATTTAGGAACCATTATTGTCAAGGTCAACAGAACTAAGCATTATCAGTATAGTGAGATCAAACCTCCTGCATGGTATCAGGAGCCTTTAGGTGAATGAGATTTTGGAAGCTTTCCTGATAATCCATGGACTAAAAGTTCCAATAACCTAGAAAAAGTCAGTTGGGTGTCACTCATCTAAATCCTTAAATGGGACTAATTCACAGCCTAGGCAATCCAGGGATGTGAAGTCTAATGATAAGAAAGAATCGTGAGAGTCTAGGCTAGTGACGGTTCCAAAGAATGATCCACCATTGAAGACTAAGAAGGTAGATGATACTCAACCGAATCCCGAGGGTCACAAGAAAGGGGGAAATAGTGGAAGGATACCCTGAAACTGTCGGATCTTCCAGAAGAAGTAATATATCTCCATATTCTCTCAAACTTTAATGGCGAGGAAGTTCTTCCCATGATCATGGCGTCTAGGAGTTGGGATTCCTTTATTCTTCGTGATGGACCAAGTTTGATGCTCTATAATCAACTTGGAAATCTCATTCCCAATTTCATTTGGTTTGATATGCGGCCCATTCCCGACTATTTTTGTTGGGTTATCCCCAAAATCTCGCAAGATTTGCGCATAATCTAGGTTTCATATTGTTCCAATCACGAATTCTGATTAAAACCTAGGTTTACCTTTTTCACAGTCCGTCCAAAGTTTTTAGAGAAAGGGGAAATCACATATGTAGTGGGATCTTGTGGTGGTATTATATGCTTCCACATCATCTCTACCTCTAGGTTTGTCCAAGTTAATCCACTAACAAAAAACTATAAGGAGGTTTCTGCCCCTAAGATTCCTCTGCCACACCTTCAGGCTTCTATTAGAGCCAACAATGCTGGGTTTTTCTATGAATAATCGAGCGGGGACATGAAAATCGTTCAATTCCTCATATGGGACTCGCAAACGTATATTTTGAATTTATCCGGGAACAAGTTTTAGGTCCTGATAAGTTCGTAGAAGGGGGGGGTTGAATACAAACGGTACTGTTTTCTCGAATTTGTTCGGTTCGTGATATAACAATTCAAGAACAAATTAGTGCGGAATTAAATGAAACAAGATTCAAGTTAAATATAACTTATATTAAACTTGAAGGGTGTTGCAAATACAGTACATATTACAAGGTTTGAATCTCAAACTAATTAAAACAAATCTAGAATAAATCCGACATGAATTTATCTTTTTTTGTAATAAAAAGATCGAATACTAAAAAGTAGTTCGAGATAAATTCTAGGGATAATGATTCGTTAGATAGTCAAACAAGTACAAGTAAATAACTTCTAGTGGTTTAGATTTAGCAATACAATCTAGAAATTAATTGCTTGAATTTAATAAGCTCGGCAGTTTTGTATATTGAAGAGCAGAGAGAATGAAATGGGATGTTGAATGCTTCTGTCTCTTTTTTTGTGTACAACTCTTCAAATGTCTTTTAAAAGATGTGGCCGCCATTCTATTTATAGAAAGTCTTGTATGAATTGAGGAAATTATACTTGCATGACTGTTAAAAGGCCTTGCATGACTGTCGGTATGACAGCCATACAAGCCTTGTATGAATGTCGGTATGACAGTCATATAAGCTTGTATGACTGTCTTTCCAACAGTCATGCAAGGTTAATTAGTAAATCATATATATAAATAAATATATATTAATTCTATAATAATTAATTAATCTCATAATTAATTTAAAGAATAAATTAATTCTTGAAGAATTAATTTACTAGATAAATTAATTAACTGATATAATTAATTAAGAGAAATATTATTTCTTTATATCAGAATCAATCCTTGAACCACTGAAATTAATGAAGAACCTCCACTGAATGATGTTGATACTTGATGTACTGTCTGGTTCATATGTGACTAACTACAATGACTGTTCTTCATCTTTTGACTTTAAGTTGTGTCATTTTTCTTATCCCTCTATCAAACTCTATAACCTGTACACTTTCTGTCAAACTTCTGAAATCTCTGTCACTTTAAATAGATCAATTTTCTTGAATACTTCACCGAGGCTTGATCAAATAAATTAACTTCTTCCAGTGTAGAATTACTCCAAGTCAGTAGATGACTTTAAATCTTTATTCACTTGACTGATAATACCCTCTGAGATTCCTGTGACATCTAATCTAATATTTACCTATTACATTCTTGTTTAAGTTGAGTAGAATCCTCGATGATTACAAATAGGCTAGTGCATATGCCTTTCAATCTCTCCATATTTGTTTGTTAGAGAATAACAACCAAATACCTAGAGGATCACTCAACTAAAACCAAGAAAAAGATAAGACTCTTAAGATTAAGTAAATACTAGGAAGTTCTGGATCAAATATGACATTTCCAGATTTCACCAATAAAGATAAATACAAGACAGATGTTCCTTTAGACTGAACATATGATAACATTGAACCTGTCTTGATTTACCTATTCTTTTACTACCCTGAAACTCCTCCTTTTCCTTTTATATCTTTTTCAGCTCCATCTTCCTAGCTTCTCCAAACTTCTTCCCCTTAGTTGAGGAATTCTCTACAGATTTAACCTTTTGAGTCTCTGAAGCCAATAGGAGGTGAGATTGTTGATGGAGTTGATCTTGGAAAGTAAATTTGTCTTCAAGATTTCCTTGAGCAGTCCCAGCTGATTGTTGACAGAGGTGGAAGAAGAAGACCGTTCAACCACTTGTGCTTGCAAAAGTTCTTTATCAGTCTGGGTTTTGAATAGATGTTCCTATAGATCATCTATGTAATCTAACCATATTGAAGTGTATGTGTTTGCGTGTGCACTCACTTGAATTTCTCTTGTAAGTGTATCACTCATCTCACGTGCATGTGTTTCACTTAGTTTTTGACTCGCAACACTCAACATTAGCTGTCTGTTTGCTCCTTTTTGATCAGTACATGCATTGAAAAACACCCTAGCCTCTTCAAGAGAGGTCAGTGGTGGTGCAATGAGAGTTCTCAAATCCCGATAAATCATTTTCTCCAGATAAATCTGCGAGTGGAAAATCCCTTAGGGAGCCAGAGATGTTCCCTCTAGGAGAGGAGAAAATGATTCTATTAAATGTGGCAAAGAATCAGATTTTCCCTCTGATGCCTGTGAAGACACTTCTACCGTAACAATGGTAAGCACTGTAACCAGTTGTAGGTGCTCTGCTTTCACCGTGTCCTGAGTTTCATCTAATGGTATTGTCTTCTCCCATTGTGAGTAATGAAAGTGTGCTTGACTCAGTACAAAGTGTCATGACCCTATGGCGAATTTCAATAGATTCATCTTGTTGAGAGAATGTCTCTAGAAACGGTTCATTGGTCATTTCAAAGTCCATATCCTGTTGGGAGGATACAGATGGGCTGACAGATGCCTCAGTATATGTTCAATTCTTCTTTAGAGGAGGCAGAGTTGTGGGATCACTCACTATTTCAATCATACCACTTCTTTGTCTAAAAGTTAATTTCTGTTCAGGCTGAGAGGTCAAGAAGGTTTTAGACTCATTGTTTGGCTCTATGACCTGGGATAGAGATTGTCAGCCCTAACAACCACTTGAGTTCAGCAACAATAAAAGAAGTAGATTGAGAGATAGAAAGTAATACCTGAATTGGATTTGATACTGAAGTTCCAGCTAAGCAAGAGCTAGAGCAGAAATAATATATACAATATATTTACAAAAGTAACTAAGACAAATAGAAAATAAAAGATAATAATAAAAAAAAATACAAATACTATCAGTAGAAAACTAAAGAAAGAAAATAAAATAAAATAAAATGCAGAAAATATTTACATGAACTATACAAGAATATTCGAATATATTAAAATAAAAAAAATTCAATAAAAATAGATTTATCTACAATTTTAACTTATAAAATTTGAGAAAAATATTTTTAGAAAAAATAATTCATCTTAACTTACTCAAACTAAGAAGCTCAACAATTAGACAAGACATGACAATAATCTACAATCAACATGCAAAAGAGAAAATAAGATGATAAAATATATTTACAAGTGATTTAAAAATATATACAACAATTGAACACTTGTAAATTTAATTAAGAACAAACATAAATAAACAGAGTTAATCACTAAAACTATTTAACATACCCAATTTACCAACCAATATGGTAAATGTGGATTCATCAAGAGATTTAGTGAAAACATCTGTTGTTTGTTCCTCTGTGGGTACAAAGTGCAACTTCATGGTACCATTCATGACATGTTCTCGGATAAAATGATACATGATGTCGATGTACAGGGTTGTTGGAGATTGATATGGCACTTGTATTGTCACATAGAATTCGAATTTTATTCAATACAAAGCCATAGTCTTGCAATTGATTCCTTATCCATAAGATCTGAGCACAACAGCTTCCATCAGCAATATATTCAGCTTCTTCTATAGAATTGGAAATTGTTTGGTGTTTCTTACTGTACCAGGAAATCAATCTTCTACCTAGGAATTGACAACTCCCGGAGATGATTTTCCTATCAACAACACTACCTGCATAATCTGAATCTGTATATCCAAAAAGGTTAAAACCAGATTCTTTAGGGTACCAGATACCTAGATTAGATGTACCCTTAAGATATCTCAAGATTCTTTTTACAACAACGAGATGTAAATCTCTAGGATCCGCTTGGAACCTTGCACAAAAGCATGTAGCAAACATAATATCAGGTCTACTTGCAGTAAGATAAAGTAATGAGCCAATCATACCTCTGTAGCTTGTAACATCTACCTTGATAGAATTTTCACAAGCTCCAAGTTTGACAGATGTAGATGATGGAGTTCTTGCTGATGTTGAATCCTCCATGTGATATTTCTTGAGGAGTTCTTTAAGATACATGGATAGACAAATAAATAAACCATCTACTCGTTGATTTATTTGCAATCCAAGAAAGAATTTCAGCTCACCCATCAAACTCATTTCAAACTTTCTCTGCATTAGCTTAGCAAATCTCTTATAGAGATTATCATTAGTAGACCCAAATATTATATCATCCACATAGACTTGGACTAATATCATATCATTCTTACGCTTTTTAGAAAATAGAGTTTTGTCTATGACACCTCTAGTAAAACCATTTTCAAGTAGAAAAGTAGAAAGAGTGTCATACCATTTTCTCGGGGCTTGTCTGAGACCATAGATAGCCTTGAAAAGAAAGTAGACAAAGTCCAGCAACTCCTGATTTTCAAATCCAGGGGATGTTCTACATACACTTCTTCATCCAGCTCATCATTCAGGAATGCACTCTTAACATCCATTTGATATACTTTAAAATTGGAGTGTGCTGAAAATGGTAAGAACATCCTGATGGTCTCAAGCCTTGCCACTGGTGCATAGGTTTCATCAAAATCAATGCCTTCAGCTTGTGAATACCCTTGAGCAACCAGTCTTGCTTTGTTTCTTGTTATTATGCCATCTTCATCTAACTTGTTTCTGAATACCCACCGAGTACCAACTACTTTCTTCTTCTTTGGTCTGGGTACCAGCTCCCAAACTTGTTGTTGTTCAAATTGATTGAGTTCATATTGCATAGCAATCACCCAATCAGGATCAGTCAGTGCTTCCTCAATTTTCTTTGGTTCCATTTCAGAAAGAAACCCTGAATAATGACATTCATTTTGAGTAGCACTTCTAGTTCTGACTCCAACACCTGGATCACCAATAATCAGCTCGAAAGGATGAGCTCTATTCCAAACTTTTTCTCTTGGAAGATTTGATCTTGATGATTCGCCTTGTTCTTCATTATGGTGTTGTGAATGACTAGTTGACCCTTCATTTCCTCCCCCTGAGTTGTTGGCAGATTGTCTTGGTAATTCTTCTCCAGTGTTAGTTGGTATCTCCATTGTTACCAATGTTTCCACCATCATTATCATCATTGTCATTGTTATCACCAGCAACAACCTCGGGTGGATTCTCATCATCTGATTCTGAATCTGACATGTCATCAAACTTCAATTTCTCAGATGGATCTTTTGTTTGGATAGTAGGGAGTTTAGTGTCATCAAAAGTAACATTGACACTTTATTTCACTTTATGTAGATCATTTATATACACCCTATAAGATCTTCTGGAGTAACCAACAAAGATTGTTTCATATGCTTTGGCCTCGAACTTGCCACATCGAACATCTCCATCTTTAAGCACGAAGCACTTGGCACAAAAAACATGAAAATATTTAAGTATTGGTTTCTTGTCATTCATAATCTCATAAGGTGTCTTCATTAAGTCCTTGTTGATTAAAGTTCGATTTTGGGTATAACATGCAGTATTAACAGCTTCAGCCCAGAAGTACATTGGAAGTCTTGAATCACTTAACATTGTTCTTACAGCTTCAATCAATGAACGATTCTTCATTTCTACCACTCCATTCTGTTGAGGAGTTCTAGGGGCTGAGTATTGTCTTGTTATCCCTTTGTCTGCACAAAAGTCATTTAGGACTGCATTCTTGAATTCAGTTTCATTATCTGACCTTATTGCTCTGACTGGAAACTTAGAATCCAGCTCAATCAACTTCACATGATCAATCACCATCTGTGGAGTTTCATTATTGGAATGTAGGAATAAAACCCGTGTGTATTTGGAATAGTCATCGACGATCACAAGAGCATATTGTTTCTTTGACATAGACATTACATTAACTGGACCGAACAAATCCGTGTGCAGTAACTGATGAGGTTCAGTTATTGTAGATGTGTCAGTGCCCTTGTGAGATGATTTCTTTGACTTCCCTTTCTGACATGCCTCACACAGTCCTTCCTGTGTAAATTCCAATTGAGGAAACCCTCTCACCAACTCCCTCTTGACTAGAGAGTTCATTGTTTTGAAGTTAAGGTGAGACAGCTTCTTGTGCCATAGCCAACTCTCATTTGATGAAGCTTTAGCATTAAAACAATTGACTTCAACCTTGCATCCAGAGTACAGGTTAGCTATGAACAAGTTTCCTTACCCCTTGAAGAGCAGGCTTTAGATTCTTCTTGTGTAAGATCTGGCACTTCTCTTTGTCAAAGTGAACAACATATCCCCTGTCACAAAATTGACTGGTACTAAGAAGATTGTGCTTAAGACCTTCCACAATAGATACATCTTCAATGATAACATTTCCAGTTTTAAAACAACCATATCCTTCAGTTATACCATTGATGTTATCTCCAAAGGTAACCACTGGGCCAGCTTTCTCAACCACATTTGATAGCAAGGCCCTATCTCCGGCCATATGCCTTGAACATCCACTGTCCAGAATCCACGCAACCTGGTTCACCTATTTCACACTCTGCAATATCAAATTGATTAGGCCTTCTTCGGAACCCAAGCTTGGTTGGGTCCGACATACTTATAGAATTGAGTTTTGTCAAGCAAAACAACATTCTTGATTTTAACTACTTCAACCTCCTTAATGAAAGAGCATTTCCACTTATAACCAACCTTAACAAATTTCTGATTAGGCTTGGATATAAATGTGTCCACTCTAACTTTAGGAGGACTAGCAGTTTTGGATCTAGCATGCTTCTTATGATTTAAATGTTGACGGAGAGCAGTCTTATCATTTGATGCATGCTTACTATTAAAATAAACATACATGACATTAAAAGCACAAGACATGTAATTCGCAACACCACATGCTTTATGAGATAAATCTACACTAGGCATGTTATGCATGTTAGATGTGTTGTTGTTTTGCTCAAACTTATGAGTGGCTAATTTGGTCTCCGTTGTGGGAACAACTTTGACAGAACCCTTAGGCACACATTTGTTGGAGTGGACAATCCCATTGGTAATGTCCTCGGTACGAATCTTTTCTTTAATGATTATGGAATATTCATTCAGGGGCTCTGCTATAGATTCTTTAAAGAAAGGTTTTTCAATACCCTTAGGCACATGTGGTACACCCCTTTCTTCAGCACTGACTCTATTTGGGGTATTAATGCTTAATTCTCCAATAGCCTCGTTATAGTCATAACCTATTCTAACAGTTTGACTAATAGCTTGCTTATTAAAGATTTCTTTAGCAGTTTTGCAAGAATTATAGTAGGCTCTAACCTTAGTCTCAAGTTCTGTAATCTTTCATTTAAGTTCATTGATTAATATGCACTAATCTTAATTCTTTAACCTCTTTTTCAAGAGCAGTGTTCTGAAGAATTATTCTATCATTTTATCTACGTGCACAATTTAAGGTACTACCAAGATGACGAATCATTCCAGCATCAGTAAATTTTACCTCAGACATGTAGGATGATGATTTAGTAGAAGTAGAGAATTTGTCTCCTATTGCCATGCAAGATTTCCAACTTCTTCATCTTCACTGTCTGTGTCATCCCAACTTTTACCTTCAGCAAGATAAGCTTTACTAGACTTGTTCTTCTTATTTGTATCATGAGAGGTTTTCTTTGCTTGCCTTTGATTTCTACATTCAGTTGTAAAGTGTCTGAACTCATTACAATTAAAGCACCGAATCGTGCTTCTATCAACCATCCCTGTTTTATATCCACCCATTGTGTTATTTGAGGATGAAGAACCACCTATCTGGTATCTGTCAGCATATGTCTTGAACTTGAAATTAGGATTTCTCCTAAACCTGAAGTTTCCAAACCTCTTCACTATCAAGGCCATAGACTCATCTTCCAACTGTTCAAGCTCCTCCAAAGAATAGAAATCACCACCAGATTGACTTGTAGATGTAACACCATATTCAACTACAATACATCCTTGTTAGGACTGGAAGGTAGAACAACCTTCACTTCCTGTTTCTGTGGGAATCCAGCTACCAGTGCAGTAGATGTACTGACCACTCTTCCTTCCCCGTAGATTTCCTTCTGCTGAATTTGTTCTAGCTCATAGGTTTTCAGAACACCATAGAGTCTTTCGAGTGAAACCTCACTTAAATCTCTTGCCTCTCTTATGGCTGAAATCATGTGCTCTAGATGGGTTGGAAGTGTCAAAAGAAATATCTTGTTTATTTCTTTGACAGTGTAGTACTTTCCATGAAGGTTCAGATCATTGATTAATTTGTTGTATCTCTCAAAAACTTTAGAGATACCTTATCCTGGATTTGATCTGAAATGCTCATATGCAGAAGTAAGAATTTGCATTTTTTTCTCTCTTACTTCTTTTGTCCCTTCATTATTTATCCCTATTGTTTCCCAGATATGCTTGGCATCTTTAGAATTCAACACATGATTATGCATAACTGGATCCAGACAATCAACTAGAATTAACTATAGGTTTGCATCCAAAATAGAATCTTCTTTTTCATCGACTGTATATTCTTTTGGATCTTTAGGATAAGACCTTGCAGCAGCAACAACTAAGTTATTCTCAATAATCTCAGTTTCATAGGAACCTTTGGACCAGTTTTCAGCACATTAAGATATTTTGGATTTGCCACTTGTAAAAATAGGAGCATCTTCTTTTTCCATATTGCATAGTGCTCTCTATCAAACATAGGAATTTTAACAGCTCCAGTCTTTTGGGTAGACATCTTGAATTTTTAAGAAAAATAAAAAATTCACTTGTTCTTGAAAAATCACAAAAATATGGATCTTGATTTGTGCGTCAATCAATAAGCTCTGATACCAATTGTTAGGTCCTGATAAGTTTGTAGAAGAGGGGAGGGGTTGAATACAAACAATACTGTTTTCTCGAATTTGTTTGGTTTGTGATATAACAATTCAAGAATAAATTAGTGCGGAATTAAATGAAACAAAATTCAAGTTAAATATAACTTATATTAAACTTGAAGGGTGTTGCAGATTACAAGGTTTGAATCTCAAACTAATTAAAACAAATCTAGAATAAATTCGACATGAATTTATCTATTTTTGTAATAAAAAGATCGAATACTAAAAAGTAGTTCGAGATAAATTCTAGGGATAATAATCTGCTAGATAGTCAAACAAGTACAAGTAAATAACTTCTATTAGTTTAGATTTAACAACACCATCTAGAAATTAACTGCTTGAATTTAAGAAGCTCGGTAGTTGTGTATATTGAAGAGCAGAGAGAATGAAATGTGATGTTGAATGCTTCTGTTTTTTTTTGTGTATAACTCTTCAACTGTCTTTTAAAAGATCTGGCCGCCTTTCTATATATAGAAAGTCTTGTATGACTTGAGGAAATTATACTTGCATGACTATCGGTATGACATCCATACAAGCCTTGCATGACTGTTGTTTGTTGGAACGTACGATATATAGGACTGCGTTTTATGATATAAATTAAAGAGTTCGAAAAGAAGATTAACCTTAATCGCTACAGCGTAAGCGATTCAATTCCACGTCTTCTACTGAATTCCTTGATTACCTTTGAGCGAAGTGTTGTCTTCGATCTCCCAAAGTTTCCTCTCCTCAAAGCCTCGAAATTCCAAATGTTGGAACGTACGATATATAGGACTGCGTTTTATGATATAGATTAAAGAGTTCGAAAAGAAGATTAACCTTAATCGCTACGACGCAAGCGATTCAATTCCACGTCTTCTACTGAATTCCTTGATTCCCTTTGAGCGAAGGGTGACCTTCAATCTTCCAAAGTTTCATCTCCTCAAAGTCTCGAAATTCTAAAACCCTAGCTTCGTGCGGCTGCTCTAGGTCTCAATTTCAATTTCTGTTGTGTATCCAGCTTTAAGGAGAACGAGAATATATATAGGCTTTAGTAGGGGACATGGACATTTATGTCGGGCCTTCCAATGACATTCCGAGTAAAGCCCAATGTCATTAAATATTAATTTAATCCACTAAAGAATTAATATTTACACTACCGTTCCTAATACCACAATTCTTTTATTATTTAATTCGGCTCCTATATTATTTGCTTATTAAATTCCCCACATTTAAGATATCGCATATCCATTAATTAAATTAATCATTGACAATTAATTTAATTAATATCTTATTTATCCTTGATCATCCACTCAACTTTATAATTATGTCAGAAATTAATCTGTCTGCATGGGTTCACATAATTATCTTAATGAGCTTTCAAGAGGACATCATTAACCCGAATATTATCAGGACATGATTCCTTCTGTAATTAATATCCCATTCTACATGCAATGTCATTGCTCAATACATATTATTGTAATTAATAATTAATTACATCACATATGAATCAAAGCATGTGCATTGCATACAAGTGTCAATCACTACATCCGGAATAAGAACCTAAGCAATAATAATATCATAAAATCTTAGTTTTTCTTTATTGTCAGAATAGAAGAGCAATTCTAATATTTTGATCATGTTCAATATACACAAAGTATACAAGTATTATTCAATAGTCAAGATAAACTATTCCCAAATAATACTTCAGTCATTCCAGTGGTTTGTCTAGTACCACTTAGACTGTGAACCTTTATTATATTATATACATACATTGATAATCTAATCTTCCGTTATCCCATTTGATACTAGATTATTCATAATATATAATAAACAAATAATGTAATAATATGCAATCAAGATTCTCAATAAAATGGTCAATGTTTATATACTTCAAATGAATAGTTCAGTATAAAACCCAACAATCTCCCACTTATACTCAAGCTATTCTTTGAGTATATCAGTGTTTATTATATGCAATCCACTACCAGTTTAAATAACTACTATGTGACCAGACATCTGACTCCTATCGCCTCCACGCGTTCCTCAAAAGCCTTAGCTGGTAAGCACTTCGTGAAAGGATCTGTCCGGTTGTCCTTTGATGCTATATCGGTCATAACGATATCTCCTCGCTTAACGAACTGTTGTATGAGGTGATACTTACGCTCGATGTGTTTTGTTGCCTTATGTTCTCGTGGTTCCTTCGTATTTGCAACAGCACCAGTGTTATCACAATAAATTGTGATATGCCGTGGCAAATCAGGAACTACATCTAAATCCAACAGGAAATTTCCGGAACCATACTGCCTTTTTGGCTGCCTCAGAAGCTGCCACATATTCGGCTTTCATGGTTGAGTCTGCGATGCATTTCTGCTTCACACTCCTCCATATTACGGCTCCACCTCCTAAAGTAAAAACACATCCCGAGGTTGACTTCCTCTTATCCCTATCTGTCTGGAAATCTGAATTGGTATATCCCACAGGCAACAAGTTCGAGGCCTTGTAAATTAACGTATACTTCTTAGTCCTTCGCAGGTACTTAAGTATTGTTTTTACTGCATTCCAATGTTCTTGACCTGGATTACACTGATATCTACTGACCATGCCCACGACAAAGCAAATATCATGCCTCGTACATAACATCGCATACATTAAGCTTCCACATGCTGAAGCATAATGAACTGCTTTCATGTTCTCTATCTCTTTAGGTGTCGTGGGACACTACTCCTTCCATAGAGATACTCCATGTCTGAAAGGTAAATTACCCTTCTTAGAGTCATGCATGTTAAAACGAGGTCGATACACACACGCTTCGCTTGGACTCTGATCATATCCATATGACTGGATTGCCTGATCAAAATGAATGTTCCAATACCTGGAAGCTTGTTTCAGTCCATAAATAGACTTATTAAGCTTACACACTAGATGCTCTTGGCCTTCCTTAATGAATCCCTCTGGTTGCTGCATATAAATGGTTTTCGACTTCCACATACAACTTGACCCGATCAAACTCCAATTACGACTGCCAAAACCTCGAGACCTTGTTTTGCATCCACCATCTCTGCATTCACATTAGCATCGGCTACTAAGGATCAACCCCCCAATCCACATCAGACATTAGTTTAAATGATATTGAACCAAAATTATACTCCCTCTGTCTCACTTAAATTGGCTTGTTTGACTTTTTTTGGTCAAACTGACCAAACTTCGACTAACTTTTAAAAATTATGGACTTATATTTCTTCGAATCTAAAAAAAGTAAGTTATAATAATTTATTCATATTTTGTTATAATATTTTTTTTCATTTATTATATTCAATATATAATATATGTAATTTACATTTTAAAATTAGTCAATTTGATCAAGAAAAGTCATACAAAGCAGTTTAAGTGGGACGGAGGGAGTATATGTGTTGAAAAAAAAAATCTGTAAATTATAATTTTTTTTTTATCATAACTCACCTCTCTCTCTCTAACTATATATTTTATAAAATGTTCTTACGAAAAAAGTTAAGTGTCTTTATAGTATTGGTGATAATATCATAATTTGAGTTGTTTATTATTTTATTTTTAATTTTGTGATTATAAGTTGGAGTACTAAATTTTTTAGCATTCAAATGTCAAAAATATACACTAAAAATGACTGAAAATGTTAAAATTATAATTACTGATTTTATGGCTTATAAGTTACTCTCTTCATCCCATCAAATTGTTAACATTGGAGTTGGACACGGAGGTTAAGAAATATAGATAAAGTTGGAAATAAAATAAGAAAAATGAGTAAAATGATGAGAACCGTCAATATTTAAAGTATAAAGTAAGTAAAGTGGTATGTAATTAATTTTTATATTAATAAAATTTTATTAGTTCGAGAGAGTTTTAGAATATAAAGAATTAGGAGAGAATTTTTTATTTGTTTTTTTAATGTGGAAAAAGCGTTAAGAAATGGATGAAAAACTTTTAGCCGAGTAAACACTTTTCCGAATTGACGCGGGAAACAGGATGACCATATAATAATCTTGATCAGCCTGACCTCACCATCATTTATATATTCAAAATACAATTCCAATCAGTGTTTTATCCCAAGTAAAATAGTTCAACTCAATAGGCCTTGCAAATTAACCAGCAGCGAGCTAAGCTTTTCCCAATGTTTTGGCAATGTTAAGACCAAGCCACCAGGTCCATTCCATGAAAATAATATAAATATTACATAATGCTTAAACGCAATATGCGCAGTAGCAGCATTAACAATGAAATACTTGCAGTTAGCTAGCAATTGCCTTACTTTGTTTACTCCACTAAGAAAATAAAAATGTCCATTTTCCACTTAAATTATGAAATACTATTACATTAACATCAATGGTGATCAGAAGCACATATTTAACAAATGATATGATGATGAATTAGATGGTAACTAACGAGTTCTGGACACAGCTGTATCATGTCAATTTATTTAGTCAGCTCTTAGCTGTATATCAATTCTTCCACCATTTTTTTATCACGCTCTAACAAGGAATGTACCTTAGTAACATCATTTGCTTACTGTAAGCATTTTTAATTTTCTTAGTAGAATGAGAAGATATTTATGTGCACCTATTTCTTTAGGTTTACTCAGCTGCCCTGATCAAGGTTCTGTTTGACCGATAAATCAAACTGCGGCATAATTAAGATTTTCAAAGTCGGAGATATCAGATGTATACTCCGGATCTATCCATCTATACCATCTATACTATTATATAATATAGACGAAACATTAAAAAAAATTGGTGTTCGGTAGTGATTTTACTTAATTACTCTTACTTATTTTTAAATAATAACATTATTTATAGTTAATTACTTTTTAGCTAAAATATATTACTTTTTCAATTTTTTTATAACAAAATCCCCTCTTTTTCTAAAAAAAATCACGGAAAATTACTTTTCTCAACTAAAACATGTTATTTTTTCTATTTTTTCTTAATAAAATCTCTTCTCTTTTTTTTCCAAAATATCACGAGCAAACCCTTACTTATTTATTTTAAAACATATTTTAATACTTTTGATCATGGGAAATTACTTTTTTCAACTAAAACATATTATTTTTCTTTCATTTTTTCCCACTAAATATTAAAGACGAAACATTAAAAGTTTGGTCGGTCGTTGGTCGGTACAGTTTTTTGGTACGTTGTGATTTTACTTAATTGTCTTTACTTAACTTTACTTCGTGTTTTTACTTAATTACCCTTACTTATTTATAAAAAATATAATATTAAATATTTATAACCAATTACATTTTTCACCTAAAGTACATTAATTTTTCTATTTTTTCTAACAAAATAACCTCTTTTTCCAAAAATATCACAGTCAATTACCTTTCCTTAACGAAAACATGTTACCTTTTTAAATTTTTCAAAAATATCACTAGCAAACCTTTAGTTATAATTTTAAATTTTAGCATGTCTACTTATTTTTTTAACAAATGCATAAAAATATTAAAATCAATACTATCTATCTATCTATACTATCTTCTTATTATAATAGACGAAACTTTAAAAGTTTGGTCCATCGGTTAATACTAAGTGATTTTACTTAATAACCCTTACTTATTTTTAAAAAATATTATTAAATAATAACATTATTTATAATAAATTACTTTTTCAATTAAAATACATTACTTTTTTTATTATTCCTAACAAAATTCATCAGCAAAAATAACAATTAGGGTGAAAGCCCTGAATGACACTTTTACAATTTACGGTGCCCAAAATAATATTAGGCGGGATTAATGCCCAAAATAACCATCTAAAAATGAATCCGATGTGCGGGTTTAATCCAATATCAAGAGAAAGGAACAGAGACTGTAGTTAATATTAACGGTTACAAATACCCGTCCACGACAAGAAACCCACTTTTATGTGTTTGCTCACCGTGTCGTGTATGATGTATACAAACTGTAATAGATAATAGTATTAAATTAAATAAAAATAAATTACATTATTAGTATATGGTACTCCCTCTGTCCCAATCAATTATATACATTGGGGGACGGGGGCTCGGCACGCATTTTAAGGCTTCCTATAAAGTATATTTTCATAATTTTTTTTTAAATTTTTTTTCTTCTGAATTAAAATTTTACGTTGAAATTTTTATTCAGAGAAAAAATAATTTAAAAATAAGTTGTTGAAGTATACTTTATAGGAGTCTTAAAATGGGTGTCAAGCATTGAAAAAAAAATGTACAGAAATGAGTGGGACGGAGGGAGTATTCCCTTTGTCCCTCTCATTTTTTTTAATTTTTTTTGATACGTCTTTTCATTTCTTTACATATCAAAAATAGTAATATTTTATAATATAAAATTCAATCGCATTCACTATTTTCTTCCATTATACCTAATTTATACTCACTTTGTACATTAAATATTTATTGATCTCATCACTTTACTCATTTTTCTTAATTTTCCTTATTAATTTATATTTTTTCTTAATTTCAATACGGTCTCCTCGTAAAAAATTGAGGGGATGGAGGGAGTAATAGATTATTCGATGAATCTTGTTAGATTCTGGTAGGTTTGACCTGGCCCCAGCTGCTCCTGTTGATGCTCCTGCTCCTGTGTCCGAAACATTTAGTTATCCTAAATGTGCTTTTTCTGGTAACCAGTTAGCCTATAACCTATGCGAGATCAAAGTGGATTAAAAAATTAATTGGAACAAAAAATATTAAATAAAAAATATAAATTAATGTGATAAATTATAAAATGAGAAACTTAAATATTAATTGAAACATATAAAAAATAAATAAAGAATAACGACAAATAGAAAAGATAACATGTTTTAATTAAATAAAGTAATGGTCCGTGATATTTTTAGAAGTGTTTTAATTATACTAATTATATTTGTTAAAAAAATACGTTGACATGTTAAAATGGATAAACTTTTTTAAATAATAAAAAGCATTAAAATAGATTTTAAAATAAATAAGTAAGGGTTGCACCCGATATTTTTGAAAAAGATAGAATTTAGTGAGAACAAATATAAAAAGTAATATATGTTTTTATTTAAAAGTAATTGTCCGTGATATTTTTGGAATAATATTAATAGTAAGAACAAATAAAAAAACTAACATGTTTTAGTTAAAAAAAAGTAACTGCCACAAACAGAAAAGCTAACATGTAATTAAAAAAAGTAACTGTGATATTTTTGGAAATATTTTAATTATATTAATTGTATTTGTTAAAAAAAACATTGGTATGTTAAAATATGTAAGCTTTTTTAAATAATTAAAATAGGTTTTAAAATAAATAAGTAAGAGTTGCACATTATATTTTTGGAAAATAGAGATTTTAGTGAGAACAAATATAAAAGGTAATATATTTTAATTTAAAGGTAATTGCCCATGATATTTTTGGAAAATGTGTAGATTTTGTAGTGAGAATAAATATAAAATGTAATATGTTTTTATTTAAAGTTAATTGACCGTGATATTTTTTTGAAAAGTAGTAGATTTTGTTAGAAAAAGTGTTTTAATTATAAAAGACGATCAGCTAGTTAATACTTTTATATTATTTTAATATTTATACTCTTCTAAATTTAATTTTTTTAATACTAAAACAATTTACTGATAAAAATTTATCCGACATATACAAAAGTAATTGAACTATAACGAACACATTGTAAAATAAATTTGATCAACATTTTCTTTGTCAAAACTACGATTTTTGAGTAGATAAAATAAAGAGAAAACATTTTATAATTTATCAATAAAGAGAAAACATTTTCTTTAAAAAACTCTCAATAAAGAGAAAACATTTATCAAATAAGAAAAAAATAGAAAAAAAATGAATTTATTAAAATATTTTATAATTGCAAAATTTAGTTATATAGTTATATATCAAAGATATTTTTCTCTTATTTTATGTCAGTAAGATTTATTTTTCTTATTTCAAAGAGGGTTAGTTAAACTTAAAACAAGTCAATGGTACAAAATTTAATAATCATATGACAAAAATGGAGTATGACACTGTTCTCGCACTCGACTCTTTTCCCTGATTCATCTGATACTAACCTATAATCCTATAATTCCGCGAGTTTAGCATTAATTTTGAAATTATTATTTAAGATTTTAGTGCTTTCAAAAATTCTACTTTTTTGGGGAAAATTGAAAATTAGTATTTTAATATTTTAAATCTATAAAAATTTATAAATTTTATAAAGCTTTATTAGCTTAGTTGCATGTAAGAAGTTGGATTTTTGGATTCTTGGATTTTAATTAAAGTATAATTGAAAAAATTTGTAATTATGTAATATATGTGAATTGTGATTTAATATAATTTTTTATTAAATTATATGAATTTTAATTTATTTTTTATTTTGGCTTTTTTAAAAAATATTATCAAACATTTTAGAATGATGTTAACAAACCAACCAAATATAATAAATCACGTTTAGCTTATAATACTGAGAATGCTATCATTTTGATTTTTTTTTAAATTTCTACTTCAATACTTTAAATTTTGAAAGAACTTATAAATTTTATAAAATTTTAGTAGTTTGGTAAGCATGTCGATGATTAAGGTAACATTCCAATTTATTAATATATTTTGTGATAATAATATAAATATAAGTAAAAGTATTTCTAAAAAGAATTGGAATTTTTAAATTCTATTAAAGTATAACTAAAAGAGTTTGTATTTATATAATATATATGATTTAATCTAATTTTTTAATTTAATTATACGAATTTAAATTTAATTTTTGCTTTTTGCCTTTTTGAAAAATGTTAACAAACATTTGAGTAAGGTGTTAACTACCCAATCAAATTATTCTATATCACTCTTATAATTGTACTAGTCTATAATCCGTACAAGGCACGAAGCTTAAAAAATAATAAACTAAAAAATTTAATGTGAACGTAAAATATTAAAATAAAATTAAAAATTAATATGATAAATTATAAGATAAGAAACTTAAATATTAATTGAAACATAAAAAAATATAAAAAAATACAGATGAGGCTGATGAAGATAAATGAGGTATTATTAATATTATTTTATAATAAAATAATATTAATAATAAAGACAGATAGAAAATCTAACATGTTTTAATTAAACATAATAATTGTCCCAGATATTTTTAGTTATTATAAAAGGTAATATGTTTTAATTTAAATATAATTACCCGTGATATTTTTGGAAAATGACTTAGGGATGACACATACGGTGTATCCAGATTTGTATAAATTTTACTATTTATTGTGGTAGAAAAGCTAATTGTATATGTATATAAGAGTAAGTAAATGGTTAAAAAACTAATATAAGAATTAAATCAATAATATTAATGAAACAAATATTTGTATAATATCTAATGATATTCGTTCAATCGAGATAAGATAGATTTATATATGTGCAATTTCTAAAACTATATATTATAAAAAACATTAATAAAGATAATTATTTTTAAATTTTTTAATCTGAGTAGATGTGACAATTATTATATAGAGTTCACCATCCTTCTTGTATAAATTTGTATCAACCATCTCGAGCAACTTTTCCCACAAAGTTATGGTCCTGATGGAGTTGTTTAAGAAAAAAATTAGAACAAATTAAATAGGTAAAACAAATAAATCGGGAAAATCCGAGAAGTAATATAAAATTACAAGAGCAATAAAAAACAATTAACATTTATATTAAAATTAATATAATGCATAACTTACTAATTTGTGACAATTTTGAGATCTCTTTTTTTCCAACCGCATTTGACAACTTCAATGCCACCCAAATAGGTCAAACAGTCCACAACATCTAAATCAACATAGAAAAAATAATATTAGAACATGATAGTTTGAATTATAACTTATATAATAGTATTACTTATATATTACTCTAATATATTACTGCATCAAAAACCTGAGAGTATGTTGGTGTCATTAATACGTGCATCAATCATATCCGGACATATGAACTGAAATCCATGCAGTGATATGTTGACGATGCCTTCTTCCAATCTCTTAGGCAACGTTATGCGTATGAAGAGCAATTTAGACCCATGTGATAGTGGTCTATATTTCCCTGTACTTGAAACAACTTTCAGATTTTTGATGATGTACACGGAGCCTTCCTCTAAAAGATTTTTGAACCGAGAGACCAGAATCTTCGGGATCGTAGCATGGATCAAATTTTACTGTCATATAACATATCTTAGAAAAGTTAATAACATCATACAATTTGACAAACTAATAAGTTATAAGTATATTGATTTATTAACCTTTTCATCGATCAAAATCATGTCATGATCAGTTCTTCAGTATTTGGATTGACAGATTGTTAGGAATATGTTGTTCTTGATGATAATTATAAAAACACTTGGTAGATTTTGTGTTAAGTCACTTTTGTAACTGTCAACGGAATGGTATGCTTTGCAGCTTTCGTGACAGGTAGCTCATCAACGAAATAAGTGATGTAGCAATTACACTGTACAATACTTCACTGGTTGATATACATTTGTTGTAGGTATTAGATAGGTTTTCTAAGTCATGTTGACTATGTACTAGATAGACAAAATAGGTTGGTTAAGTGTAAATATATTGTGCCTTGTAATTTTGCCTAAGTGAAGACATGTCAACGGAATGAAGATTAGTCTATCAACGGAATGAAGATTAGTCTATCAACGGAATGAAGAATAGTCTATCAACGGAATGAAGAATATACCATCAACGGAATGAAGAATAAAGCTATCAATGAAACACATCTTCCTGCTATCAACGAATCATTATCACTTTTCTGAATAGTTGACAAAGTGATAGTGATAGTTTTCTGACAGATCAAAAGGTGATGTAGAAGTGTACTTTGCATTGGAAGCCATCAAAACGGACACTGAGAATAAGGAAACATTCCAATTTTCAATTAGGTTCTTGAGTGAGATCATAATAAGCATGAAGACAAAAGACAAGATCTCCAAAGACCATTGGACAAAAGGGATGAAAAGCAAGCTACTGGCGGTTACCTTTAGTGTATTTTAGAGTAGCCAAAAATAACATTGTAAACTTGGGTTTTATAACCAAGTGTAGCAGTTCATTTTTAAGATAAGTGAGTGAGATAAAAATAGTTTGTATTAGCTTCTCTCAAGAGCACTCTCACTCCAAATCAGGAACTGAGCAGCTGTGATACTTTTGTAACACAGATTATTTCCGTAATAAAAACATCTCAGTTGGATCCTCAAAACATCCAACTGAAATTTTATATTTGCTTGTGTTTTTATTTTCAGTGTTGTTTTATTTGAAAGTTGTTTTAAGTTTAAAAATATCTAGAATTGTATTCAACCCCCCCCCCCCCCCTCTTCTACAATTCTGTTAGGTCATTTGGGATTAACACAGATTCCCACATTCTACACACTCGTACTCTTATCATCCAGGTATAGCTACTTTTGTTCAAAACATCCAACATGGTGTAGGTCATAGTTGTATTGATCGTAAATATGGTTGTAAAAATTTGAAGTTATGTAAAAAAGTTTCGGTGTAGATTTTTTGTTATGAATGACCTTTAATTTATAGGTGTTTGTAAGGTGAATAACACGAAAATTCATTATGTTTAAAAGTCAAGAAGTATTATAAAAGAAAAGTTCTATAAAGTTTAAAAATAATAAAAGAAAGTTCTACCAAGTTTGAAAATAATAAAAGAAAGGCGTTAATTATCTTGTTGGTCATTAAAGTGGGCCTAAACTATCAAGTTGGTCACCAAACTGAAAATGGTCTCAAACAGGTCACTAAAGCCAGCTACATGTACATTCTATTAGATAACTTACTTTTTTCTGGACGGAAAACACTAATATTAATACTAATTTCTTCGATTTTATGGTCTGAAATGAATATGTTACCCTACCATGTAGATATCACATTAAATATTTTTTAATACATAATCATTTTTCATCTAAAAAAATTATTTATTTAGCGGAGTGTACCTGTAGCCGACTTTAGTGACCTGATTGAGATCATTTTCAGTTTGGTGACTAACTTTATACTTTAGGCCCACTTTAGTGACCAACAAGATAATTAACCCTAAAAGAAAGTTTTATCAAGTTTGAAAATAATAAAAGAAAGTTTTATCAAGATTGAAAAATAATAAAAGAGAAAAGTGCAATTATTAACATAAGAGCCTACAAATTCGAAAATAATAAGGAAGTTGTAATTTTCTAAATCAAAGAAAGTTCTATCAAGTCCTACAAATTCGAAAATAATAAGGAAGTTGTAATTTTCTAAATCAAAGAAAGTTCTATCAAGTTTGAAAATAATAAAAGAAAGTTCTATCAAGCCTACAAATTCGAAAATAATAAGAAAGTTGTAATTTTCTAAATCAAGGAAAGTTCTATCAAATTTGAAAATAATAAAAGAAAGTTCTATCAAGCCTACAAATTTGAAAATAATAAGGAAGTTGTAATTTTCAAAATCAAAGAAAGTTCTATAAAGTCCTACAAATTCGAAAATAATAAGGAAATTGTAATTTTTTAAATCAAAGAAATGTTCTAAATCAAAGAAAGTTATATCAAGTCCTACAAATTCGAAAATAATAAGGAAGTTGTAATTTTCTAAATCAAATAAAGTTCTATCAAGTTTGAAAATAATAAAAGAAAGTTCTATCAAGCCTACAAATTCGAAAATAATAAGGAATTTATAATTTTCTAAATTAAAGAAAGTTCTATCAACTTTGAAAATAACAAAAGAAAGTTCTATCAAGTTTGAAAATAATAAAAGTGTAATTTTCAATTTCCTTCCTACAAAATCAAAAATAATAAAGGAAGTAGTAATTATTAAAATTAAAAATTGTGAAAAATTGAGAAAATTAGAAAAATAGAACGGAGCGATTCTAGAGACGCCACCTCATCGCCCCTGTCTTCTCCTTTATATAAGTATATTGATGATTGTATTTGTTAAAAAAATACGTTCACTTGTTAAAATAGGTAAGTTTTTTTATATAATTAAAAGTTTTAAAATATATAAGTAAGGGTTGCATTTGATATTTTTGGAAAAGAGAGATTTTAGTGATAACAAATATAAAAGGTAATATATTTTAATTTAAAGGTAATTGTCCGTGATATTTTTGGAAAAAAAGTAGATTTTGTTAGAAAAAAATGTTTTAACCATAAAAGGCAAGAAGCTAATTATTATTTTTTTATTATTTTTTTATTTATTAAATAAAGTATTAAAATAAATTTTAAAATCAATAAGTAAGGATTGCACCTCATATTTTTGAAAAATAGAGATTTTAGTGATAACAAATATAAAAGATAATATGTTTTAATTTAAAGGTAATTGTCGTGATATTTTTGGAAAAGGAGTAGATTTTGTTAGAATTTTTTTTAATAATAAAAGGCAATCAGCTAGTTACTATTTTTATATTATTTTATTATTTATTAAATAGAGTATTAAAATAGGTTTTAAAATAAATAATTAATGATTGCATCTCATATTTTTGAAAAACAGAAATTTTAGGGATAACAAATATAAAAGGTAATATGTTTTAATTTAAAGATAATTGCCATGATATTTTTGGAAAAAGAGTAAATTTTGTTAGGAAACAAATATTTTAATTATAAAAGACAATCATCTAGTTACTATTTTTATATATATATTTTTTTATTAAATAGAATAAAAGACCGAAAATGACCGAAAACCAAAAACCAAAATTTTCAATGTTTCGGCTTTAATAATACTAGCCTATAACCCGTGCAAGGCACGGGTCTTAAAAAATAATAAACTAAAAAATTTAATGTGAACATAAAATATTAAAATAAAATTAAAAATTAATATGATGAATTATAAAATGAAAAACTTAAATATTAATTGGAACATAAAAAAATATAAAAAAATACAGATGGGGCTAAAGAAGATAAATGAGGTATTATTAATATTATTTTATAATAAAATATTAATAATAATATTGACAGATAAAAAATCTAAAATGTTTTAATAAAAAATAGTAATTGTCCGTGATATTTTTAGAAGTGTTTTAATTATATTAATTGTATTTATTAAAAAAATACGTTGACATGTTAAAATAAGTAAGTTTTTTTTAATAAGGACAAATAGAAAAGATAACATGTTTTAATTAAAAAAAAGTAACTGCCCGCAATATTTTTAGATTTGTTTTAATTATATTAATTGTATTTGTTAAAAAAATACGCTCACTTTTTTTTTCTTTTTTTTATAATTATAAAAGGCAATCAGCTATTTACTATTTTTATATTATATTATTAATTATTAAAAAGAGTATTAAAATTGGTTTTAAAATAAATAAGTAAGGATTGCACCTCATATTTTTGGAAAACAGAGATTTTTGTGATAACAAATATAAAAGGTAATATGTTTTAATTTAAAGATAATTATCATGATATTTTTGGAAAAGGAGTAGATTTTGTTAGAAAAAAAATATTTTAATTATAAAAGGCAATCATCTAGTTACTATTTTTATAATTTTTTATTATTTATTAAATATAATAAAAGACCGAAAACCGATCGAAAACTTATATTAATAGCATTTGTTAAAAAAAACGTTCATTTGTTAAAAATAGGTAAGTTTTTTTAAATAATTAAAAGTATTAAAATAGGTTTTAAAATATATAAGTATGAGTTGCACTTGATGTTTTTGGAAAAAAGAGATTTTAGTGATAACAAATATAAAAGGTAATATATTTTAATTTAAAGGTAATTGTCCGTGATATTTTTGGAAAAGAAGTAGATTTTGTTAGAAAAAATGTTTTAACATCAGCTAGTTACTATTTTTATATTTATTAAATGGAGTATTAAAACAAGAGTATATTTTTTTAGAAAAAAATATATTTTAATTATAAAAGGCAATCATCTAGTTATTATATTTATATATTTTTATTATTTATTAAATAGAATAAAAGACCGAAAACCAAAACTTTCGATGTTTCAGTTTTAATAATATAGTATAGATTAATTTTCAATATTAATAATATTAATTAATAATATTAATATATTAATATTAAATATATTAATTAATAATATGTTAAATTATAAAATGAGAAACTTAAATATTAACTGGAACATAGGAAAAATAAATAAATAATACAAATGTGACTGAGGAAAATAAATAGGGCATTATTAAAATAATTTTATTCTTTATAATAATAATAATAATAATAATAATAATAATAATGACAAATTGAAAAACTAACATGTTTTAATTGAAAAAAGTAATTGCCCGTGATATTTTTGGAAAAGAGAGATTTTTGTGAGAACAAATATAAAAGTAATAAGGACAAATAGAAAAGTTAATATGTTTTAATTAAAAAAAGTAATTGCTCGTAATATTTTTGGAAAATAGAGATTTTAGTGAGAACAAAAAGTGATTGTCCGTGATATTTTTGGAAAAAAGATATTATAGTGAGAACAAATATAAAATTAATAAGGATAAATATAAAAGTTAACATGTTTTAATTAAAAAAATTAATTGTCCATGATATTTTTGGAAAAGAGACATTTTAGTGAGAACAAATATGAAAGATAATATGTTTTAATTTAAAGGTAATTACCGTGATATTTTTGGAAAATGAGTAGATTTTGTTAGTAAAAAAGTGTTTTAATTATAAAAGGCAATCAACTAGTTAGTATTTTTATATTATTTATTAAATTGAATAAATGACTGAAAACCGAAAACCGAAAACCAAAATTTTCAATGTTTCGGCTTTAATAATATAACTAGCCTACCTTAAAAAATTATAAACTAAAAAATTTAATGTGAACAAAAAATATTAAAATAAGAGAAAAAATTAATATGATAAATTATAAAATAAGAAACTTAAATATTAATTGGAACGTAAAAAAATATTAAAAAATACAGATGAGGCTGATGAAGATAAATGAGGTATTATTAATATTAATTTATAATAAAATAATATTAATAATAAGGAAATATAGAAATCTAACATGTTTTAATTAAAAAAAGTAATTGCCGTGATATTTTTAGAAATATTTTAATTAAAAGTTTTTTTAAATAATTAAAAGTTTTAAAATATATAAGTATGGGTTGCACTTGATATTTTTGAAAAAGAGAGATTTTAGTGATAACAAATATAAAAGGTAATATATTTTTATTTAAAAGTAATTGCCCGTGATATTTTTTGAAAAGAAGTAGATTTTGTTAGAAAAAAAATGTTTTAATTATAAAAGACAATCAGCTAGTCAATATTTTTATATTATTTTATTATTTATTAAATAGTGTATTAAAATAGATTTTAAAATAAATAAGTAAGGATTGCACCTCATATTTTTGGAAAATAGAAATTTTAGTGATAACAAATATAAAAGATATTATGTTTTAATTTAAAGGTAATTGTCGTGATATTTTTGGAAAAGGAATAGATTTTGTTAGATTTTTTTTTTAATTATAAAAGGCAATCAGTTAGTTACTATTTTTATATTATTTTATTATTTATTAAATAGAGTATTAAAATAGGTTTTAAAATAAATAAGTAAGGATTACAACTTATATTTTTGGAAAACATAGATTTTAGTAATAACAAATATAAAAGGTAATATGTTTTAATTTAAAGATAATTATAATGATATTTTTGGAAAAGTAGTAGATTTTGTTTGAAAAAATATATTTTAATTATAAAAACCAATTATCTAGTTACTATTTTGGTAACTTGAAAATAATAAAATTCCATAAAAGATTTTATTTGTAGTAGCTTTCGTTATCAAGTATATTTATAGCTGTGTAGCCTAAATTTAAACAAATTAGATCCCACATTTCCATTTTTTTGATTAGGTTTCAATATTATTTGATTTTGATGTAGTAAAATATAGTGAAATATTAATATAGAATAAAACTTTCCAGAATTTTGATTATATTATTAATTTATTAATTAGAAAAAGTACCGAAAACCAAAAACTAACCGAAAACCGAAAACCAAAACTTTCAATATTTCGGATTTAATAATATAATATAGATACAGATAATATAGATAGATAGATATTGATGTATAGATAATATTTCCTCCGTCAATATATGTGTTGGTTTGGTTCCTTTTACGTATTTTAAAATATAAAGATATTGTTGCTAAGTTTGGTTTTGTTAATTCGTTTGAAGTTGATCGAGTAGGTAGAGGTGGGGGTCTTGCTTTGATGTGGAAACATTCGATAGCTTGCCAAATTTTGGACTCATCGAGCAACCATATCAATGTCAACATTATGGATGGGTCAAGTATTGCATGGAAGTTAACTTGTTTCTATGGTTTTCCGGAGAGGTCTCGAAGACAAGCATCTTGGGACTTTCTTAGGTCCATTGCTAGTAACATTAACATTCCCTGGTGTATATTTGGGGATTTTAACGACTTGTTATACGCTGAAGATAAGAAAGGTGCTCATCCGCACCCTCAGCATCTCTTAGAGGGTTTTAGGAGTGCTATTGAAGATTGTGGACTTTCTGAGATTCCGTTAACAGGTGGAAATTTCACGTGGGAGAAGAGTAAGGGTAAGTCTAACTGGACTCAAGAAAGACTGGATAGAGCTTTCGCTAATGATCAATGGTGGAGAAAATTTCCGCTCTGTAATCTATCTGTGACCCATACGATAAAGTCAGATCATGATCCTATATGTCTTGAGCCGATTCAGGTAACATGGTCCAGGAAGCAGTTTCGTTTTAAGTTTGAGAATACGTGGCTGAATGAACCTAGTTTTAAGAAGGAAGTTGCAGATTATTGGAAAACTATTCCTCCTATCCATATGCTTCCTAAATTACTCTCGGTTTCATCGTTTATGGCAAAGTGGGGTCGAAATTTCTTTCACAAGTTTAGAGATAAAGTAAAGAAGTTGAAAGAAAGCATTTGTATGCTTAAGGACAGAACAGATGAACAGGGTGTGAAACTATATTTCGATGAGAAGAACAAGTTGGATGATTTACTTTATCACGAAGAGCTCTACTGGAAGCAGCGAGCGAAGGCGTTCTGGTTGACAGAGGTGGATACCAATTCAAAATTTTTTCATGCTGTAGCGTCTAAAAGAAGGAAGCAAAATCACATTTCTCAGTTAATGGATGATGATGGTGTTGTTTGTAGCGAGCATGATGACTTATGTAAAGTGGCTGTCCAGTATTATAAGAAGATTTTTGCAGATGAAAATGTCGATAATGGTGGAGGGGAGGAAACCGGAACTGGATTTATTTCAGAGGTTCAAAATGCCAAACTCACTTCGGAATTAAGATTTGAGGAATTTACGACTGCAGTTGGGCAAATGCATCCAGACAAGTCTGCAGGGCCTGATGGTTTCAGCCCTGCCTTCTTTCAGAATTTCTGGGATCTTTTGGGTCGTGATATCTTCAAATGCTGTAGTGATTGGTTAGCCCAGCTTTCGTTCCCTGAGAGTTTGAATGATACGACGCTTGTGTTGATTCCAAAGAAGGATAATGTGGAGAAAATGTCTGATCTCCGTCCGATTGCGCTATGCAACGTTCTATACAAGATTTTAGCCAAAGTCCTTGCCAACAGACTGAAATTGATTCTGCCAAATCTCATCTCAGAGAACCAGTCAGCCTTTATTCCAGGAAGGAACATCTCTGATAATGTATTAGTTGCTTTTGAGCTTTTGCATTACATGAAAAAGAAAAACAGGGGACATGAAGGGGAGGTAGCTTTAAAGTTGGACATATCGAAGGCTTATGATCGTGTTAAATGGTCATATCTTAAGGACAGAATGAGAGTAATGGGGTTTAATGAGAAGTGGATTCGCTGGATGATGCTTTGTGTGACCACAGTTAATTATATGGTTCTTATCAATGGCAGTAGAGTTGGCCCAGTTATTTCAAGTCGAGGATTACGGCAAGGAGATCCGCTATCTCCTTACCTATTTCTGTTCTGTGTTGAAGGCATGTCACATAAACTCTCTGAGGCTGCAAACGCTGGTACTATAAACGGTTGTCAAATCACAGCAAGTGCTCCGAAGGTCACGCACCTTTTATTTGCCGATGACAGTTTCTTATTTTTTAAAGCATCGGGTGATGAAGCTCACGCAGTCAAAGGCCTTTTGAATGTCTATGGGAGTAGCTCAGGGCAAGCTATTAACTACCAGAAATCAGGTATATTTTTCTCTGCAAATGTGAGAAGGGATAAGCAGGTGGAGATTAAGAATATATTAGAGGTGCACAACGATCTAAAAGATAGTAAATATTTGGGACTTCCTTCACTTATAGGTCGTTCTAAAAAATCTGTCTTTAACTTCATAAAAGAGAGAGTGTGGCATAAGGTTCAAGATTGGAATAATAAGTTATTGTCCAAAGCAGGTAAAACGATCATGGTGAAAAATGTGGGACAATCTATACCGACCTATACAATGTCCTGCTTCCTCATCCCTAAATCGTTAAGTGGTGAGTTAGAAAGAATGCTCAATGGGTACTGGTGGAAATCAGGTGGGGGCAACAACAAGGGAGTCAACTGGATGGGTTGGGACAAGATGTCACTGGCTAAGAATAAAGGAGGGCTGGGCTTTCGTAACCTTCACGGTTTTAACATAGCTTTAATGGGTAAGCATATCTGGAATTTTTGTTGCAAACCTCAATCTCTTGTAGCTAGACTGTATAAGGCAAGGTATTTTCCAAATGGTCATATTCTTCAAGCAGCCAAGGGAACGGAATCCAGTTTTATATGGACGGGCATTTGGGAGGCAAAAGAACAGCTTAAGGCAGGCTTTAGGTGGATTTTAGGTGATGGAAATGATATAAGGATTTTTAAAGATCCTTGGTTGAGAGGTAAAGGAGATTTTTGTGTTGAAGACAATCACTTGAACGTTATCAGGGATGACAAAGTTTGCAGCTATTTCCGTCCTAATAGCAAAGACTGGGACGTGACTAGAGTGTTGCAAGATTTTCATCAAGACGACGCTCATTTAATCTGTCAAGTAGGAATTCCACAGGAGAATGTGAGAGATAGAGTAGCTTGGGCCAACACTACTACGGGTGGATATACGGTTAAATCTGGGTATCAGTTTTGGGCTAACAGGAATGTGGGCTTTTACGACATTGCAGAGTCTGATGGCTGGAAGAAACTGTGGAAGTTGAAGGTGCCTCATAAAGTAAGAACTTTTTTATGGAGATTCTGTCAAAACAATGTACCGGTTAGAAAACTCTTAAGAAGTAGAGGGGTGGCGATTCCAATCACTTGCTCGATGTGTGAGGTAGACATAGAGCACTTATTACACATTTTCTTTGATTGTGATTTTGCTGTAGAATGCTGGAGAAGTATGGGATTAAACTTTGATATGCAACATGTTGAGTTTGCTCCTAGCTGGCTACTGGAGAGACTAATCAGTGAGAGTGCAGAAACGATGGTGAAGATAGCAACGGTGTTGTGGGCTGTTTGGTTTGCTAGGAATCAAAAGGTATGGGATAACAAAATTATTTCTGTCTCGATGGCTCTAGAGATTTGTGGAAAGCAGATTAAAGACTGGCAAAATGCTATGAGCAGAAAGGAAACCCAAAGATTGACCTCAATGAAAAAACCAGCAACAGTGAGATGTATCAAGTGGAAACCTCCAGAGCAAGGTCGTTTAAAACTGAATGTAGATGCTTCTCTTTTTACTGGCAACTCGTACTACTCGGTGGGACTGATTATTAGGAATGAGAATGGAGATTTTGTGAGAGGCAAATGTATGAAAATCCAAGGGGTTGTGTCAGTTCTGGAAGCAGAAATGCGGGGTATTAAGGAGGCTTTAGTATGGGTGGAAGAGTTGGGATTGCATGATGTTAATATTGAGAATGATTCGGAGTTGGCAGTCAAGGCTATAAACAATGAGGTGAGCTACTACTTGGAATTAGGGCATGTGGTGGAATTCTGCAGAAGGAAGTTTAAACATAGGGTAGATCTATCCCTGTGTCATATTAAAAAACAAGCAAATATGGGTGCTCATTTGATGGCTAGAGTCCCTGTTTCGCTTAATTGCTTTAGTGAGTTTGTGTCTCCTCCAGTTTTGTTGTTGGAGATGTTATCATCTGATTTTGCTGTTTAATGAAATCTTTTCTTTCAAAAAAAAAAAAAAAAAAAAAAAAAAAAATATATAGTAATTTACTTTTGGAATTTCCTTCTTTGAATAAAAATACGGGTCTTATTCATTTTTTCTAAATAAAAATTTAAAAATATGTTACAAAGATAAGATTTTATTACATCTCAAAACACGCGCACAAAATAAAAACGATGTTTGTCTTGATCTTTACACATAGAGATAAATATGAAGTTGTAAATGCAAAATCCAATTCTTGTACTTGACCACTATTTCATAAAATGTTTTTTTTGCTAACCATTTATGCTAATTATAGATGATAATAACTTTTAACCGCTCGTATTAAATCCTAATTAATGTAATTAGCATACTAACTAAATACGAAGTGACAAATAGCACCTAGAAATTAGAATGGTAGAACATGCTTTCAAACATGTTTACCATGGTCCATGTATGAGTAAGGTCTTTGTGAAACAGACAAACACTCGTAATAATACTTTAACCTTTAAAACTTAAAACAAATATTTCTAAACATATTTAACAAATTAAGAACAACTGTAGTATCCTATATCTTGCCGACATGAATTCTCCAACTTGAAGACTTAAAGTTTAATTAAAGTTTAATTATGTATTTAATTGCTATATATGGCGCATGTATGCGAACAATATTTTAATTCTAGAAAGGGTCCATCCAACATCATCGGAGTTTTACAATATACAAAATGATATGAGATTGAATATACTAGAAAAAGAAAAAGACAGCATTTCACTGGAGAAAAATGTATATAAAAATTCGTATTAAACAGAAAACACATTTGTATTAAAAAAAACCAGTCAAAATACGAACAATTTTGAGAATGTCAAGTCATTGTACAAATGAATTAACTACAAACAAATTATTGTTAAAGATGATAGCAACAAAATAAGTGAGGAAAACAGCTGCCATGCATATGACTGACCGATAATTACAAGTTAAATGGATTTACATTGACGGAAAGCAAAAGAATAGAGTTTGATTAAGGATTTAAATTAAGTAATTAAGAAGTCTAATAAATCTAAGTTCACATTATTAATGAATTATCAAACTCCAAGTGTGAAGTTTAAGTATCTATATACTGATTCGGTAGGGTCAAATCTTGCAAATGCCGGTGCTGGAACTGTAGTTGAGTTCATTGAACTCAATCTGGTTCCTGTTTGGCAACAAAGTTTCAACCAAAGACTTAAAGAACACGGCCAAGCACAGTCTTTTTAGTATGCCCAACTTAACCAAATCCTTTTAGATATTATTATTTAATCTCAAGATTAGTTTGCCAATCACTTTTTATCCTTAATTTTAGACTTTATGACCGATGACTTCATTTTCTGCTAGGTATTTTTCCTGAAAATAGAGACGCAAGGCGAAACGAGTTGGACTCGGATTTTAAATTGATTAGGGCTTTCAAGAAGTGGGCTGGACACAATTTTCTGGACCAGCGAAAATATCAAATGACAAAGTCTTTTAAAACATTCTCTGAATGGATGGATACCCATAGTTCAGCTCTGGAGAGGGTCAGTTAACATCAGAAGGAAGCTGGTCTAAAGTGTAATGACCAAGCCTTCCAGTTCTATACAGATTAAGTAGCTTTTTACCAACTATATAATCAGCATCTTCTCCTATTCCTGGTACCACCTGGAAAGCTCTATGAAGTCCCATCAGGTGTAGCTTGCAGAGTTCTGCAAAATTTGCCTCATTTTCCAGATCTTCACTAAAGGATGATACTGTCTCAAAGAGCATTCGACGCACATTATTCACTATGGAGTCCTAACCAAAAAAAAAAAAAACAAGAATGTCATTTTTAAATCATCTAAAACATATAGTAGCAGATTTATAAAAAGAAAAAACTGTTAACATTTTTTCGAGTTTAATAAGATATGAGAGTCCAAAAAATTAGTTCAGACACAATCAAGATTCAAGAGTTGTGTAATTACATAATAAATTAACTGCTCGACTGTTACCATAATTACTAAAATAAAATACTTATAATTCTTTTTTGGGTCCACAATTCTTCCTTTTTCAAATAATGTTATTAGAGCAATCAAGATGTAGTAAGATTAAGCAAGGATTAACATACACCAATACAAGTAAGTGACAACAATTTATAGACTCTAAACAATAATGAATTAATGACAAACAAGGCATAATGGCATGCATACAATAATGAATGCTAAATTAGTTCGCAAACTTAAACTCTTAATCATTTGTTCTTCTGGTCTATTATATAAGGACTATCACCACCAGTCAGCTATAACTGGATTGCACTTATACAAGGAGGTTGGAGCGGTTTCTCCAGGCTTAAAAATTAACTAACTAATCCTGGGGTGGAGGGGAGGTAGAAAATCCAGTTGCCAGTAAATACAACCATTTTCATGCGTAAACTCTAATCCACACTAGAAGTATGTAACAACACTGTCAACAGACTCGACACAGATAAATATTATACCAAATTTTAATCATCTTATACAAATAAAACTCAAGCAATATAGGAAGTAGGAACCCATCGGAACCATTATTACGTTTTTGAGCTACATATGTTTCCAGAATATGTATGAGATTGTATTTTTGACCCCCTTTTGTGATGTAAAGAACATTGATATAATTAAAGACATGGATGTCCTAAAATAACCGAACATTTTTCTGTCATAGGCATTAGGTGTGCATTTGGTTCGGCTATTTGAACCTAACAATTTCGGTTTGGTAATATAACCGAAATAATTTGGTTTCTGGTGGTAGAAACTTAGTAATTTGGATATTCAGTAGCCTAGATAAATCCCAGTTCGGTTTCCGAAATACCAAATCCGCAGCCGTGTTAGCTAATAGGCATAGCCAATGTGTGTTTGCCACAATCATAATTCTATAGATAATGAGCAATCGCAGATTTCTTAATAAAAGAACATTAAGTTTAGCATACCCAACCACTACAAAAAAGCTCGAGTATCCATAATTAGAGCACATACCTGTGTGTGATCTGGTACTTGCTTTTTAGGTCCCATTTTAACCTCAGATACAGTAGAACATTTTCCTGGCTGATCACCCGTTAAGATTTTTGTCTTAATGCTGGGAAATTTTATCCACTTCTTGTACTCGTCGCTTGTACTGAGAATAGCTAAAAAATATTGAGCAAGTTTTAACTCCCCAACTAGACAATCAGCTATAGCTCCTGCATCAGGAACTGTCAAATATCAGTAGTGAAATAGCTACTGTAGTAATAAATTAGTTACTACAGTAAGTTTCATCAATAAAGAGCTTGTGTTCAGCTTGTAAAGTGCTTGTAGTTGTATGCACCTTGTAGGCAGTGTGTAGACAAGTTGTCACTAGTTTTTAATCTAGCAATAAGTTATCTAGCAGTAGGTTTCTAGGCAGTAATTTCTATATTTGTTCTATAAAAGAGACCTTACCTCATTATAATATTATTAGGAGAAGTATGAATATATTTTTACCTTCTACCCCAACTGATTCTCTCTTCTCTCTCTATAATCTAGCATTGAAAGTAGAGCAGTATGACAAGTTATATTTTTATCTATAGAAAAATGCTAGGAACCAAACAAAACTTCCAAAAAAAATATTCCAAAATGACACGTGTCAGCTTGCAATTGGTTAATATAATAATTAATGAGATAGACCCTGCGTGCATTCATATGAATCCCCCAATTAAAACTCTCTATCTTGCCAAGTCAACACTGCCACATCATTTTGTACATTTTTTTGGGAACTTTTTTTAGTTCCCTAGCATTACTCTTATTATCTATAATATCACTTTGGTTTTTTCCAATTTGTGATACTTTGAAAATTATTGTTTACTTAGCTAATCAAACATTCACATATAGTTCGTCATGGACATGCTTTGCTAGATATATCATATATCAGTTCAGATTGTTATTTTCAGATGTGTAATGAGACATGCTTAATACAGCGATTCCATTATCATGCTAAATTTTCACATTAAAATTAAAACACAGTACCAGCATTCTGTATTCAAAATTCGATCACTTATACCCTGTTCCGGTGTCAGGACATGGGTACTTTCGGTCAAACTCAAAAGCGCATGTAGCCTTTCTTGATTTATTGAGTTAACGAGAGTTCATAACTTCCAATTCACAACGATAGAACAAGTACGACATATCATTTTTTAAGATCAGTTTTCTGCTACAGAAATTAACATTTTGGGGGAAGTGATGCCAATACTGTGTAGTAACCAGACTGTAGTAGAAATACGCACCTGTTAAAGCTAATTTGGAGCACACTTCATCATCAATTATATCAGGAGGTAAAACACCAGGTGTGTCTAAGACAAAGATGTTAGGATGGCTAGCAATCTGAAATCGGAAGGGAAATATCCAAGTAAACTTGATGACATTAAAAGTTGTTTTTCAAGTGGAATATATTACAATGAATATCGCGCAAATTTTCCTTTGCTTGTTACTGTGAAGCCTGAAAAATGTAAAATTTCCAGAAAACAAAAGAAAAAACAGTCTCATACTAGGAATCACGCATTTCAAATTCCAGTCTTTCTCATTCCAAGAAATAGGGTAGCATATATATATATATATATATGTACACACACACACACACATGAGTTATGACTTATATTTAACATAGGTACCTACTTCAGAGTTCACATTCCACTTGGAGGACAAAAAACAATTACATGCACAAATACTGGGAGTTTTAATTTCTAGTGACCACAGAAAAAAAACAATTTGCTTTTATATAATATGGATCAGTGTTTTAGGAGTTATCTATTTAAGTTCAATTGTATTTAATGGCTGAATCATAACGATTTGAACCTTTAAGCTGCTAATCTCTTTAGTTTCCCCTGGATTTGGACTCACAGCTGTGTGCTTCAACCTTCCTTTTTCTTCAAAAGATATAAGAAATAAACGACGACATTATGTTAGAAGAAAATCACATCTACTATGAAATGCAAGATAAACATATTACATTAAAACTACAAGGACTAAGAAATGCAAAAAAATAATCATTTATAGTTTTCCTCTATTTTCATTGCAAAAAGTAAGGATTTCATACCTTCAGCACTAATCCTTCCGATTTGATGCAGTGAGTTTGCCAGCGCAGACTTGCCACTATTGGGAATTCCAACTAGCATAACCGTTGTGGTGTGGCTAGACTGACCATTCTTTTTCAGTTCTCTTACTTCAGATTGTAGTAAGTTCAGGAACTGCAACATTGCACAACCAGTTATTATGTATGAAATCAGAAAATTGATAATTTCATACATACAGAAGACTGTACAAATCAATAAACAGTTGTAAATTCCTTTAGCTAAAGAAAAGGCGAAGACTATTGGTCCTACTACAACATATATATTTATTAAAAAAAAGGCATAGACTGTTGTCCACTAAAATATTTTTGATCTTCAAATTGATGCTGGGAATGAGAAGATCCTAAAGAAATTAAGGATGATATGTGAAAGCGGATAAATGTTTACTTTAACCATGAATCAAAGCCATTGTCTACCATTCTTGTATTTCAAAAGGACGTTATAATTACATACAAAGGCATTTAAAAAAGGGCATCCAGTGACTAAGCAAACAGTCGCAGTAAAGTATTACATTGAGCATTTATTGTTGAGCATAACAAAATAAAACAGGTAAAAGAACAGACAACTGCAAATGGTCTCATCATGAAATCATACACCGTTGCTACATTGGCTTGCCAGAGATTCCTACTGGCGAATGCTTTGATATACATGTAGATATAGTATTACCCCCTTGATGCTATCCTTATTATGGGAATTGACTTCACAACATACGTGGCTTTGTTCCTCTAGGTACCTCGTCCACTTCTGAAATAAAAGATATAAAAGAAAAAACATAGAAAGAATAAGCAGATAATAAGATCAATATGTAGCATCATCACCATTGTTAAAAAAAAGATTTTTAGATATACTTAAACATAATACACAAGAGTTGATATATGCAAGTTTTTATGCAAGAATAGATATAAAAAAATTTAAAATGTAAATTCATGCAACTAGAAAAGAAGAAAAAGCTACGAGCTGGTAAACATTTCATATAACATAAATGCTTTAGCAATTAGCATGGATTCTGAATAATTGTGTAAACTGTGAGTTTTGGCAGTCCATTTCAGAAAAACATTAACTGATCACAATACCGTAAATAAGTATATGCAGTCATTTATAATTTCATGAACTCGTATAAAAAAAAATAAAGTTTTTAAATCTTTTCTTCCATTTCTTATCCCTTGTTTTTCAATCATTTCTCATGCCTCCAAAGTCCCAAACTATGCAGAAAAAGATAAAATGATTAGTATATAATCATATAAGGCTTTGTGTGTGCTTGATCAAGAAAATACCACAAGTCAAACAATAGAGTACTCAAACAAGAAGCAATTACCTTTGTCTGTGAGCGATTTGCAAGATCCATCTTGTTAAGAACTATTATATGCTTAGAAGAGTTTGATACACTTAGTTCTTTAAGTGCTGATGAAAATGGAATCTACAAGTAAGACATACTCTTCAGTTCCCCAAATTTTGATAACCATAAAATCAGAATTATGAATGGAGAAAGTGCCACTAAAAATATTAAAGAAGAATGCGACAGGAAAGCTGAAATCAATTTTGAGAATTGGTCTAAAGCGAGCTGAAGGACAGCGCGTCCTTGACCATCAGAAACGACGGAAGTAATTAATAAAAATTAAAAACTTCTCACTTAAAAGCTACCACGATTAATATTTCAGCAATCATAGACCCCGTGACCAGTTTTATGAGTTGGAATATATTAAAAATGTTCAAAAGGTGAACTACAAATATGAAGCTAACACGGCTTCTACATGCTTGCAGAGGCGACTTAGGTAAGGCCTAGTGGTGGCTACAACTCTAACAGAAAAGTCACAATTGTACTAAATATTATTAACTTTATATCTAATTGATTTTCATGGTATTTCCTACATTGATTGGTGAAAAACACTAATAACATATAACTGATCAAGTTCAAATCTTGCTAGAGTTATAAAAATATTTTTGTCAAATTTCTACAATTTAGTATTAATAAACTGATACCTCATGCTCTACATGTCAAGAAAAACTTCTGGTCTAGAGTTATACTTCTAGTACAAGTTTTTCTTTCACTGAAAATTTGCTTAACTATATTATTCTCGAAATTTACAATTGAGCTATATTTATTTTCCCCAATTAGCCCCACTCAATGTAAATGCACATCCTAGTCCCCTGGTAACCATTATATTTATATACAGTCAGCTTCAAATGAGAACCATAGTGAGAACCTAATGTTCTACACAGTGCCACCAAAATTCGGTTCTCCGGGTTTCTATTAAGCGCATTTCTTATTTAAGCCAGACCATGTTAACAAAAATGCACAGCCATTCAATGGACAAATCAACACCACATTTAATCTTGGTCACCCTTTTTACTTCAAAATATAACCGTCACCATTCTATTATTACAAATTAAAATCATTCAGACATTTTATCAAGCATGTCATCTACAAACATTAAAATTACGCAAGAAAAATGATTTATGGGGGGCAGGGGAAGTACCCTTGCATCTCTAACTTGAACAACAATATCAACTAATGGAATTCGATTAGCAATGGCACGAGAAGCAGCAGCCATATGAGGAGTGTACCACCAGCTTGACCCTTTATTTTCCACTACTTTCTTTATTGTTTTGCCTATGTTTTCAACTAGTCTGCCACTTGCTGATGCCATTTCACTTCTATGTGTTAAGTTTTCATTAAAACCCAGGTTCAGAGGTTCTTTTTACTTTTTAGGGTTTTGAGAGGGTTTATCAACATAATTTAGAAAGGTCCCTTAACTCATTTCTTAGTAGTTCTTACACAAATATAACAATTTGACAATTTACTAATTTAGGACATAAATAAATTAATTTTTTCCAATAAATATTTTTTATATTCATTTTTTTTTGCTAAATTATTCATTTTTCCTTTAATATCGTGTTATTAAAAATATAATGTTTTAAATGAAATAGGAGAGAAATAGATAATGTTTTTCACATTTCATTATTAAATATTAAGGTAAGGTAGATCAACTTACCTATGAGTTTTTGATAGACTTCAGGCTGTGGGAGTGGTTCTCCGGCAGTAGCAATAAGCTTCACATCTGTGTCCATTGGCAATTCCAGTGGTTTACACTTAGACATTCTGAACTCATTAAGAATGTCATTAATGTACTTTCTTTGAGATAGGAAGATGCCTTGGGGACTCCTGTCAACTTCAATTCCTAAGAAATACCTGAGCTCCCCCATGTCTTTCATCTTGAATTGTGAGCTCAAGAATTTTTTTGTATCTTCAATAAACAACATACTATTACCAGTGACCAACAAATCATCCACATATGCTAAAACAGCTGTAAAATTCCCATTTTCTTGTTTAGTGAAGAGTGTACTATCTGCCTTGGACTATGAGAATCCATTTTGAATCAAAGCTGAGCTTAACTTATCAAACCATAACCTGGATGATTGCTTAAGACCATAGAGTGTCTTAAGTAATCTGCACACTTTTGACTGTAGAACAGACTTACCACTGTATTTTCCTGGTGTTGTAGTATCAAACCTGAAGCCAACTCCTTCATACCCTGGTGGGAATTTCATGTACACCACTTCTTCCAATGTGCCATGTAAAAAGGCATTTTTTTACATCCATTTGATGTGTGAACCAACCTTGGATAGCAGCTACAACCAATAATGATCTTACTGTTGTTAACTTTGCTACAGGAGCAAAAGTCTGGTCATAATCAATTCCATATTTTTGTTTATTTCCAGTAGGTAAATCAGTAATCTCCCATGTATAATTACTCTCCAATGCATCCAATTCTTCATTCATGGCTTGTAACCAATGACTATGTGCTGCTGCTTTTTTGAAATATTTTGGATATGGTATCTTCAAAATTGAGTTCATAAAGCAAGAGAAGTGATATGTGACTTGAGTCTTAGTAACTCTTCTTACACAATTTGCACTCATTTGATAATCATTGTGCCAGGAGGGGGCTCTATGTTCTCTCTCAAACCTCCAACTGATTGGTTGTTGTAATATCCTAAAATTTTGTAATAATTGAAAACCCTGATGAATAGTAAATTTGCTGAAGGAAATATTTTTCAGACCACCCTATGAGGATGAAATGGAATTAATATTTCGAAGTTATACTATTGATGTATAAGGAGAATAAGTGAATGCAAACGCAATCAGAATCAGAAGATTTCCATTCGAGTTTTAAATCACTATTCACTGGACAATCAAAGATGTATTGATTTGATCGTTTTGAGAAAGTATGTAGAATGAGAAATCCATAATCACATATTAAACCAAGGTTATGAAAAGATCAAGGAAGTATCTCCTATCATTGGTACAGAGAAACGTTTTTAAAATCACTTGAACCTATCGCGAAACTTAGCGACAAAACAAAAGCGTAACGAATTATGGATTAAACCCTAACCAAAGGAGAAATATCATATAAGATCATCAAGTGTAACATATAAGAGGATTGAGGACACAAATTATGACAGAAGCATGATGCAGGAGGGTGACAAGGTGATGAATCACCACCTTGTCACCACTTTCACCACAAAACCACAAAATAAATGCCATGTGTCTTGGATGACAAAATCAATTATAGACCACACAATTATATGACATGTATTTACTGATTAATTAGACAAAAGCAAAAATAAAAGAAAATCAAAGAAGAAGCATCAAGAAAAGGCTACAAACTTTCGACCCTTTTTCTTCAACCAAAGCTTAAGAAAATTTTCTATAACTTCCACTCCACCAAAAATCATGATCTTGGACTCTAAATCACCCTCATCCCTAGACTAAGGTAAATCCTTGATCTTAGCTTCATCCATGGTTGTTAGCATGCTCAAAAGTTGAATCAAAGTTGATGATGAATAGTAGAAATGAATAGTAATGTTCGAATTTCTTGTTTGATCTTGAAGTTTTAAGCTTGTAAAGGATAATCAAGGATCAAGGAAGGGCATACTAACCATTGCTAGGCTATATTAAGTACCAAGGAAGGTATAAAACCTCTCACCCTTGTGTTTATACTTTGTTATTAGTGATTATATTGAGAATGCTTATGGATAATGTGATATAGAAGTGCTATGCATGATATGTATGATGTTTAGTGGATTAAATGATGGTTGAACTAGTGATTAGTGTTATGAGCTTGTTTAGACAGAAATGAGTTTGTTTGGATGAGATCCTTGAGATTGTTTAGTGAAAGCGGTTTCGGATAACTAAGTAGTTCATTGCATGAACTTTGAGATTGTGATCAAGCCCTTTAAAATTGGAATTGGGTCGAGATATTAAAATGAATATTAGCATGGATTGTTAGGAAAGAAACCTATAAGGTTTCGTGTTAAAAAGATAAGTTTGTGATTTTATAAAAATGCGGGAACAAAGGTTGTGCGAGTGAAATACCTTAAGGGGATGGTTAAAAACAAGGAGTTAGTAATGGAAAAGTACTTGGGTTTTGAGGATAGATTCCCACCCAAACTTTTGACTTCAGAGTTTACGGAATGTCATGAGGTTATAAGTGACCAAGAGCGAGACATTTGATTTTGATTAATAGAACTTTAGTGCTTAAGTTATAACACATTAATTGGTTCTAGGGGACTGACTGTGAATTGTGTATCTTGTTATAGATCGACGAGCACACTCTTAAGCCCCCTCTACCACATCACCGAGACACCAAGGCAAATTTTCAAACCCTACCTCATATAAGTGATGTTGTTGTGATTTAACGTTGTGTTTGTGATATATTCTGCTTTAAAGCTGTGAAACGTTTTATAAACTGTTTATGCTTTTGATAAAAAGCTCTATAAGATATAAGGTTTATATGCTATGTAAATACTAGATATAAACCGAGGTTCTTAAAGGCTCTAAGTATAGAGCAGTCGTACGATGATTTTAAAATATTAGACCGGGAGTTAAAGTACTATTTTGACTTGATTATACTGTCAGAAGCTGGAGGGTTCCAGAGACAGCTGTATTTTTTTTAAGTTTTGATTAAATATTCCAATAGATATATATTATTGGATATTTAATATGAGATATTTAAATAATATTATTATAAATATTATTTGAATATTTATTTAATTAAGTGAATATTATTTTGAATATTCACTTAAGTGGAATATATTGAATAATAATTCAATATTTATTATTTGAATATTTATTAAATATTCCAAAAATGATTTAAAAATCATAGAACCATATTTAAATATTACGTAACGTTCCAATAGTTATTTAAAATATTTTCTGATCTTAAAATATTATGTAGCCATGTGCAACTCCCCATGTTTTTCCAAGGATTGGAATTTCGGAAATGTTTGGTAACTTGGGTTAAATATCGGTTACGGATACTTGCTAATAATATTTTAACAAAGTACTATACGTCATACAGTATTTGTACTGTATGGCATGTTTTGACGAAAAGAAAAGTAAATATATCATTCTGTGTATGAATGAAGTTTTAAAGGTTTTCCTTTACGATATAAGCTTATATATATGCTTATGCTGCTTTATGTTATTGATGGGCTTAGTACTCACACTTGTTTTCTTTTATATATATCACAACACAACAACTAGGGTAGATGTACAGGATTCGTCATACCGCTCGGAAGCGCGTTTGGGCCGCGTAGACCGCCCATAGGATGGCAGTTGCTGCACCTCAGGTAGAAGTACTGAGTTGGTTCGAAGTGTAACTCTTGTTGCTCCGGTTTATTTATAAGTATCACGTATGTATATTAATGAACAAGAACAAACTTTTGCGCTGCCTTTCTGGTTTCACATAGAGATCATACTGGCAGTAGGTTGCAAGCATTTTACTTTTGGGTTGTAATAACTTTAATTTATGGATCATATGACTATTGTTTTTGCAAATTAGTTTCTGAGACATAACTGGCGTGAGTATATTGATGGTGGGGTCACCATGTGTGTTGATTTATTATATTATGATTCAAGTATCAAGTGATTGTACGGAATAAAGGAACGTGACAACCTGGATCTCCGACCCCGGATCTGGGGGTGTTACAGCTGTTCTGCAGTGTTTTCAATTTCTTACTGTACTTCTGTATCTTTAACAATGGTGGATTGAAAGACATGATAAGGGTAGCTTGCTTCATAAAATCTTACATATCTAGAAACAAATGTTATACCAGTGAGTAAATTTTGCAATCTATATCCCTTATGTGATGGAGAGTAGCCCAGAAACACACAAGGGACACCTCTAGCTTGGAACTTATCCTTGACTCTATTAGGATTATAGGCAAATGCAAGACATCCAAAGCATTTGAGATGTCCATACCCTGGTTGCTTCCCATACATTAGGTCATATGGAGTTTTACCTTTCAAAATTACACTAGGTAACCTATTAGTGATGTGTGTTGCAGCAAACACACAGTCTCCCCAGAACTTGAGTGGCAAAACAGCTTAAAATCTTAAAGCTCTGGCCATCTCAAGAATGTTTATGTGCTTTCTTTCGGCTCTGCCATTCTGTTGTGGCCTGTCAGCACATGAGGTCTGGTGCATAATCCCCAATTTATCAAATAAATTTCTGCACTGATAGTCATCAAACTCAAGAGCATTGTCAGATCTAAAAAATTTCACCCTCTTTCTAAATTGAGTTATTGTCATTCTAACAAAGCTCTTAATAGCACCAAAAGCATCAGATTTGAGTTTGATTAAATGCACCCAAGTCACTCTTGAACAATCATTAACAAATGTGATAAAGTACTTGAATTTCCCCTATAGTGCACCTTATAGGGCCCTCATGTGTCAATGTAAACTAGATCAAATATTTTACTTGCCCTGGCCTCACTTTTAGTGAAAGGTAGTATAGTAAACTTTGCTTGAGGACATGTTAATAATAAATCGTGACTCTCCCTTTTAACATTTATTTTATCAATCATCATTATTCTGTTCATAGGGGTATGCCCCAATCTCTAATGCTATAACATCTCCTTACTCAGTTTTGGTACATCTTTGACAATGCTAGGAAGGTTCTCAGCACAATTAACAGACATAGCCGCCTTAGTGTCATTTTTCTTAGATTTAAACCTATTTGTCATACTCAGGGTCTGGGACTTAATATTCTTCAAAGTTTCCAGAATAGGTTCATTAATCAAATAATAAAGACCATTTTCACGTTTCCCAATTCCTCTTACCTCACTTGACTTACTATCCTGAATAATACAGTAGTTATCATAAAACACTACACTGTATTTCTCATTCTGGCATAATTTATTGACAGATAGAAAGTTGTGCTTAAAAGTAGGGATGTAAAGCACATTCTTCAGCTCTAAAGCATTGTTTAAACTCACATTTCCAGTATGTGTAATCTGGGATGTCTCACCAGTAGACAAGTTAATTTGTGAGTTAGTTTTACACACAACAGTATCCTTTAACACTCTAAACATGCTAGTCATATGATCAGCAAAATCTATAATCCATTCAGAATTTTTACTAGAATCATCAAAATAGCATGAAGCCATACCTGCATAACTGCAATCAATTTCATCATTTGTGTCTCCTCCCCCTTTTGAAGAAGTTGGTAACATCCTCCAGAGTTGTTCAAGCTGCTGAGATGTAATAGTGGGAGTATTGCTAGACACAGACCTTGAATCATTTTGTATTTGCCCCTGTACATTTGCTGCAATTCTGGAAACAGTGCTAGACCTCCCTTTGTTCCACCCGTGTTGTTGATTGTTTCCAGGGCCTCTACCTCTACCACCATTGCCTCGACCATGGAAAATAGGTGAGTTCTGTGGCTTAGCTCTGGCATGCCAGCTAAGGTGACCCACAACAATCCAACATTTGTCTAAAGAGTGACCAAGTTTTCCACAAGCACCACATGTCATGGATGGAATGGCTTGTACATTTACAGATACTCCCAATAGACCTTTACTAAACATCATCAAGCCTTCAGAATCATCTTTAGTTTGTCCAAGGACCTCCCTTTGTGCTTCTTCTTGTTCTAGATACCCACATGATGTTTCAACAGAGAGAAATGTTTGAATTATGAGGAGTTGACTCCTTTGAGCTCCATATTTTTCATCCAATCCATTCAAGAACTGGAACAACTTTTGTTCTTCTCTCTGTGTAGTAAGAGCAGTGAGCAGATTTGTAATTTCTGGGGTTGTTTTAGTAATTGTTGAGAGAGTCGTTAAGGATTCTAGTTCCTCCCAAAGTACTATCATGTTAGTGTAGTACTCACTGATATGTTTGCCTTGTTGCTTAGTTTCATACAACTCCTTATTGAGCTTGTATTTTCTGGACCCATTTGTGAGAGCAAATCTTTGCTCAAGATGATTCCAGATCTGGTTAGCATTACTCACAAACATAATGGAATGCTTTATAGATTCAGAGACTGACCCTAGTATCCAAGAGATGATCACGTGAGATCACATGTATCCCAAGTTTCACCTTTTACATCATCAGTTGGATATCTAGTGATAGTACCAGTGATAAATCCCAATTTTCTTTTCGAAAAAAAGGCAATTTCCATAGACCTCTTCCAAGATCTATAATTGGATGAGCCTTGAGGCTTATCAATAGCCATAAAATTGTTGCCATCAGAAGGATACAGATATATAGGGCTTAACACATCTATAGTGGTTATTGGAGTAGGTGTTGTTGCTGCCATTTTTACTCTATCTTAGAGGAATAAAGAAACACGAAAACACTAATATGATTATAGTAAATATAGTGAGACACTAAGCCAGGATCGGAAAACTAGATGATCCATAACTCTGATACCATGAAAACAATAATAAGTTTAATACTAAGAAGATATAGCTCTCACTTTCATTTCATTCAACCTAGTTCTTTTACAAAGCTTAGATGCACTTATAATAGAGGCACGTCATTTTCATTCACTCTGGACCACATACTATGTCCTAGAACAAACAAAATAGGCTAACTACAGACATGAGACAACTGCTAACAAAGGACAAGACAACAACAATTGTTCATAACGACTCCCATATCAAACTGGGATCATGCGAAACAAACTAATAAAAAGATGGGCCTGTGCCACTATTTAACTAGACTAAGAGAGCTATAACTAGACTTTAGATAAAGGGCTTCAACACTTTGAAATTAATCTTCTTTCTATTCTATATTTAATACGCTAATATGGTGAAAAATGTGAGATTTTTTTAATGCCGTGAAAAGTTAAATTTGCCCATTTGAACCTTTACCCAACCCAACTATAAGCACATGCCCCCTCTTTTTTCCTGTCCGCCGTGAGAACTGAGAACGGTCTAAGGGTCTCAAATTATTCTTCAGCTTCCTTCGGCATTCTGTGTATCGTTCATCAGTCTAGTCCTCCACAATCCACATGTTCTAGGTAATTGCGTCATCTACTAATCTACCAATTTAGTAGTAGAGATGAAATTACTCTATGATTAGGTATATATTTTTAGCTTGGAGATATTTTTTGGGATAATATTCGTTCGTAAACAGTACAAGGTAGGATTTTGGAGAACATTTTCTGTTAACATTGGTCATCCCCTGGTCGTAATAATTTTCCACAATATATGTTAATAGAGAGGCCATAAAAGGTAACGTACTATTGTGTCAGATTAAAAATTAGGAGTGGCTTATGTGTTTCACGTTTGCTTGGGTGAGTGGCAGGTGTTGATGGTCAGCGTGCTCCGCGGAAGCGAAGGCGCTCTCCAATCATCGTCACTGATGAAGTTTTGGAGTGTCGGCAATTGTCAAGGCAGATGGTAAATGACCAGCGCCAACAGGTTATATAAATCATGTTCTTATTGTACCAACAATAGGCATATATGTAATTGGGGTTGTATGAATTTATAGTAATTTCTAATTTTTTTTGACTTGTATTGCTTAAAAATTAGCACTTCTTCTTGAATATATCCTATACAAAGGCTGCGTAAGTAGTATATCATCATTCACTATATTTCAGTCTATTGGTTTTTTCTTTGTTATGGAATAAATACGGAGCTTGGCAACAAAAAAGGAAATATCATCTTCTTCTGCACGTATACTCTGAACCATACTATTATATAATCAAAAACATATATTAGTTCAATACAAGTTCACTTAATTTCAGCAATAGCAGAGTTCTAATATTACTTTATTATCGAGTACTAATATGTATTAAGTCAAATTAAAAATCTATTATCTATTATATTATTAATAGCCCAACATGGGTTAGTAATTCTTGAGACTTTTTATGACCTCTAAATTCGTGATAATTTTTTATGCACATGAAAAGACATACTTGCCCCCATCTATTGTAGATTGGTTTGTCTGACAACTTATTTTCATCATTGGACTGTTCAGGATTGAAATTGGCGGATGCATTGAGTTACACATTGTACTGAGTTGATGCTTATCACTATCATTGTATCAGACTACCAAATCAAGCAGAATTGTGTGTGTGTGTTTTCGTGTGATCTTTACGGGCGTTGTCTCGCGTCATAGTGCTTTTGGGATCAGGAAATTGGCACTCGGCCTTGATGTGGGTCATTGGCCAATAGTGCTGATATGGTTGACCATCTCAATTCTGCCCGACTCTCAGGTAATTATGTGATCTGCCCCATTTCTTCTTCTTTCCCCTCTGTTTTTGCCATAATTTTTTCTTAGCTGTTTTGTAGATTGAAGAACACTTTGATTAACAGAGTACTACTTTTGTACAGTTATTACTCAGTTCAGTTTCCATAAATTATAGAAATAGAACTAAATCTTCATTGTGAATGTCATGAGAAGATACATAGAGAGCTAAAAGTGTTCTAAACTAAGATATATGAATGATTCAATTCGTTTCTCCTAAATCCTACAAATTTTCTCTCTACGAGTTTGTCTTATAAAAAAAAAGATGTACATGCAAATTTAAGACAAAGGTTGAGTGCCATATAACAAAAGCAATTTATGTCAACAAATAAATTGCGTGGGGTTTTGTACAATGCAACTTACATAAGTGCCAACTGAGTGGGTTAGTACTTAGCAGAAAATTGTGCCCTTATTGAGCTCAAAATGGTTGGAATTACTTGTTTATTAGCCGCAAGAGCCATCAAAATTTTGACTGCTCAATTCGTTCTTGCTCTCGGCAAGGGCTTAGGGATATTTAGCCACAAAATGAAGTTATGTTATTAAGTTGATTTTTTTTTTTTTGTATATTTGGACATTCATCTTTTATCATGTCCAAACCATTGATATTACGAGAAAAGGGAGATACGTATGAACCACCTCATAGGTTCGAACCGTTCATATCCTTTTACAAGTTATGGGAGATACGCCAAAACAACCTAGAGGGAAGGTATGGGACCAACATGTCATCGATTTTATTTAGCTGGTTCTCATTTGATTTTTAATATAAATAGGTATACTTAAAGCACCATAATATCTGCATATCTATATTGAAAATGGTATACTGAAGATACAATCCTTTAATGGTTTGTCTAACAATTTAATATTTGAACATTACAGGAGAAACGAGGCAGGGGCGGTGGAAGAAGCACAAAAGGCGGTTGATCAAGTGCATGGTCAGGCATTCAACAATGTTGGTAAGATGAGAGATGAGGAGGTTACAGTTATGGAGTGCAAAGAGACACACCATGGTAAGATTTAGTAAGCCTTTAGTTTCAACAACACATTTACTTTAAAAATTCTTATATAAAAGGACATAATGAATTACCTTTTAAAGTAATACCAACTCCCAAACTTGCTCTTGGTATCCCGACTTGAATATATGAAATTTTTTGGTACTGGACTTGCTTTTTATTGTGCTGAATTAATTTTAAATGCACATCCTGGTATATAATTAAAAAATTATCACTTAGCTAGTTGTTTGTAATCACACAAATCTCTATATTTAAGAAGTTAGTATTGTATCTGCTATTGTGTAATGGGCTACTAGGTAAATTAACTTTATCTTTAGCTGTTTGTGCCTATCAGTTTTGAGGTTCATATTTGCATGTCTTGGTAATTACTCCTTGTGTTAACTAATATGTTAGATTACAGAAACTAGCAAGAGGCTCACCCTAGCCTTACATAATTAATGTTAGAGAACTGCATATCAAAATTAAATAATTTTTGTTGATGGTGCTTATTTGGACAGGTTGTCAACTTTTAGTCAAATATTGGTGTCACCTTTTCCGAGTCAATATAGTTGGTTGTTTGTCACAATATCTTTTGACCTTCACACATGTCTTATGATTTTACATGCATGTTAGATAGACATCTTGGGGGTCTATATATGGTGATTTGATATAGGTGTATATATATACCTTATATGAAGCCATGTTTGTTTAGCATGAATATACCATTTAATATGAATATCATTTTATACGAGTAGCACACAAAGTTCACTATCAGATGGTAATCTACCTACACAGTCACACAGATAGATGTCAATAATCACATTGTAATATACATATTTGCTTGAATTCATATGGACTTCTAGAGTCAAAAATATATTGCAGTATATCAAACATATCTTGAAGTTGTCAAGGTAAAAATGAGTGCGAATAAAATCTAACAGAAATTGCATACAACGATAACCAGATTACAAAGTTGTAATTCGTTTCCGCAGAGCATATTTCTACTTCATAACATATAATTTCTCTCATCAAATAATATTATCATAGAGGACCACCTCTCGGGTAGTAAGAAAAAAAGAGGGTGTTGAGGTAGTAAATACCAGAGAAGCATAAAATGCAAAATAAAATTTCAGATTTGAGGGATACTCACTTCCAAGTAAAACGTAGTAGATACCCTCAATTAACAAACTACAATTTATGTATGTATGTATCAATGTAAAGCAAGAGTGTGTGGAAATTACTTAGATATCATGTTATTTCTCCAAAGCGATGTGGATAGTTCCAAATCTTTGTCCGACAATTTGTATGCCTCGGTGTATCCGACTATAATTGGTGAGATGAATTTAGAAATCTGGATGCACATTTCTTCTTATCTGGCATGCTTTGGTGCATCCTTGCACACTCTAAAATTAGGAGTATTCACCTGAAATTTTGATTCAGAGATACTCAAAGAGGTGTATTTAATGGTTTATAATTTAAAATTAGATGCACCGATTGTTCCGACCTTTACGTGTGCCCATGATAGTTAATGACGTCTACCTCACTTTTTCACTTTAAAAGGTGTGGAATTTTAATGGCTACTTTCTAACAATATTTTTTTTTCCAAAGGCTAATATTCATATACAACTTAGCCAAGAAGCCAGTGACTGTGGGTATTCAGTAGCATGCTTAGATAGTGGCGGTGAAGAAGAAAATATATGATTTGAAGGTAACTTCCTTTACTTCTTACTCTTAGTGTGTGAATGTGCGAAGAAGAAGGTAATATGAACTATTCTGCACCATTTTTAGCTATACATAATTAAAAAAATTAATAGAGAGACGATACATGTGACATTGAATTATACCTTAGGGATTATAGATAATCATATATTTTGACTTTGTGTGGTTCCTATTGTGTTGTAGTCGTACTTACATCACAGATTGTGTGTTTACATAAATTCCATCAACGTACATGGTGTCACTTTTATGTCCCTGTTGTAGCAATTACTTTTATTTGCTATCATTGAAAGGCAACTATGAGAATATCACGGTTCCTAGAGGGAATATTAATTTTTTTTATCAGATTTACAATAAAGGATAGATAGTTTAAACAATAATTTAAGACAAGTACATCAGCTTTTATTTAACTCTTACAAACAATGACAAGCCTTTATCTAATCCTTAGCAAATTCTGAAGCTGCACATTCTCATATAAACCAGCCATCTGCAACCTAGAATCTCGGATGCCTAAACTTTTGTTGGTAAACAATAGTGCTTCAGCTGAATGTCAGATTTTACGAAGCTTAAATGGACAGAGACTTATAAAACATAAAAACCAATTTATAGAATTGGAAGACTTCAGTAGCATTGTGAGTAAGCATATCAAGTAGCCATAATTACATTTTAGCTTGTTTTTAGGTGGGCTGATGCAGAAAGTTATAATACATGCAAACTGTAGGCTTTAAAAACTATATCTAAGTACTTTTGGTTCGAATTGGTCATCAACATGTTTCAATGTTTGATGAAGTTCTTTAATTTTGTATCTTTTTATGGTATTCTTGGCTGATCTTCAAATACCATGTTAGTTAGAAGTCTGAAAAGGCTATGTAAAAAAGTATGGTGTATGTTAAAATGTGTCATAAGCCAACAATATTGAAGTATAGTATTTCCCGTATATGATGTAGGTCGTCTCTGCACGACAAAAAAATATGCAGTGCACAACTCCATTTTCTTTTCTTGACCACATACATTGTGGGTACATCGGGAATTTATAAACCAGTTTAAATCTAAAACAGTTTAAAAGTGAAAATGTATTATGTATGCCGTCAGATTGTTGTCACCTGACCCTGCATGTCTTGGGAAGTTACTTGACCCTGTTTGACCTAATAAAAGAGTCTATATACTTTATTTTATTGTATATGCGATCTCTGAAGTTAGTGCACGTTGCTTGCCCTATTATGTGAGGTCATAGCGGGTTTAAATAAAATATTTGGACCTGCAAAATGGTTTCAAATTAAGGGGTTTATTCATTTTTGAGATAAGAGTCTCCTTTCATTATATATATAGATTGTGGTCTACACTGAATATTTGTTTGCATTTATTTGTATTTTAGTTTTAGTGTCCTAACAATCTATGTGCCATGTTGACTCTGAGAGCGCAAGTTATTATGTACAATTTTCTTTCAGTTTTTTTTTTGTAGAAAAGGCGATTCACTCTTTTAACCTGAATGTCATGGTCAGCCTTATAGAAGTTTGTTTTTAAGGCGCCTAAATTGACTGTGGTAACCAATATGCAAATTGCAAGATATACAAATTCAATGAAACTTTAGAAATATTCAATAAATTGTTAGAAGCATAGTGTAGGTAATAGTTAAGGACACTTTTATTACCATCTTATTTGTTTAGGTGTATACCATAATGTACATTGTTTTTGATATTCCTTATACCTATAATCTATAAGATGGTTGAATCAGTTGGTATGGCTTAGCTAGGCTAAGGGTGTCCTAGAGGTTTAAGCAAAAGGCTTAGATGTTAGTAGGCAAGCAATTAATGGATGGTATAGACATCCATAAAATTTTACAACTTTAGCCAACTCTCATCAAAAGGCTTACTCTCAATCATATGTCTTTGTCTTATTAAACCACCTACTCTTGATGAATTATATTGATTTCATTACAGGCTACAAATGAGGAAGGAATCCAAAAAAGTGTCCTACAAAAATTGTAAGCTATTTCTAAATTCATTATATTTCTTTTTGTTAACAAGATGTTGTGAGCTATCTCTAAATTCTTTATTTTTCATTTTGTTAACAAGGAAATCTGAAGAGAGTTTTTTTTCTAAATGTTCAAATGCATCTCTTGGGCTTCTAGCATTAGCATTGCAACAAGGACTCAAATTTTCGTATGATAAAGCAGTTGACGGAATGCAAACTACCGAGTGAAGTGGAGTGTTATAACTTATTTGACGGAATGCAATCCGGTGAGTAAAGCGGATATCAAAATATCGTAGTAAAGCTAGGTCCGTATTTCTAGCAAATGTACATCGACTTTGGTTAAGATATTACCAGTTTTTCAAGTACACACCCACCACCATTTGGATTTGGCCAGAAAATAATAGCATTTCTTTGGAAAAAAAATAATGTTCAACAATTATGCTACAACAAGAACTATATTTAGAAATTCTAGCGTTATTTGGAATAACAGTTGTTTGACTATTTATAGCTGCATCAGATGCAGAAAAAGATTCAAAATCTTTATAATACATTTCTTGCGACGACATTTTTATTTTGTTCATGTATGTTAATAGAGTGAGTCGATTATTATTTATAACAAAATTATATATGTTTGTAATGAGACTCGTGCCTTGCACGGTTTTCATGCTAGTTAATGTATATATATAGATAGACAAGATGCATTTTTTAAGGTGAGATTTGTAATAAATATAAATATCACCACCTTCTATCGTGACCGGTGAGACTCAATATCTATGATTACTAAAATTTTAAATTTTATCATTGCTTGTCTAGTGCCCTAGTAGTTACTCTCTGTTCCTCTCATTTCTTTACACTTTTCTTTTTGGTATGTCGCTCTCATTTCTTTACATACAAAAAATAGTAACATTTTATAATATTAAATCCAATGACATTCACTAATTTCCTCCACTATACCTACTTTATACCCACTTTATACATTAAATATTGATTGTTTCCACCACTTTACTCATTTTTCTTAATTTTTCCTATTAATTTATATTTTTTCTTAACCTCCGTGACGTCCCCTCAATGTAAAGAATTGAGGGGGACGGAGGGAGTACAACTTACAACGCATGATACACATATTTTTGGGATTTTGGATAGAATGAATTAAACACAAGTTCTCTCGTGGAACCAATATCATAAAATAATCCTAAAATAAATTTTCGTTAATTTTCAAAAGTTGAATGGGATTTAAAATGAAATTTTTACAATTTTTAAGCCGGGACTAAAATAAATTTTCGCAAACTTTCAAAAGTTGAATGGGGCTTAGATTAAATTTTAACAATTTTTTAACTAAAAACTGTGATTTTATAAAATATTTCCTACTGAAATTTTCAGTTAGCCTGGACTTTTGTTCCCCCTTTGATTCCGCCGGTCGCTGAGGTCCTGCAGAGATCACATGTATGATTTCAAATCTTTCTCATTTCCGTTGTAGTTTCATAATCCCTTGTCAGCATCATTTCCATATTTCTCATTGCCTGATATTCCCATTTATGGATAAAATTGAGTGTCCAAAATGCTCTTTTATTCATACAAAGGGATAAATCGATTCAAGAGCAACCAAGACATTCGATAATTACTACTGGAGCACCAAAAGCAACAAGGTAAGCTCAACTAAATTCAAATTCTCTAACCAATATCTCAAGAACAGTCCCGTTAAAAAAGAAAACAGGGACAATGATAAAATCATAGTTAAAAGAAATTAGCTAACAACGACTAATTAAAAGAATTTAACGAATAGTAAAATCAAGAACAGTCACTTAATACAAGAGAACAGCCGAACAGGGACAATGTTAAAACCTCAGACATAAATAATAATCCAGTTACTCTCTGTCTGATTGACACACGTCTGCAAAGGGATATGGGTCTTTATGACTAACCTAGAAATCACTGCTACCCATACTCTAATACCCCTGGCAACAATTATCAGGAACAAATTTGATTACTGCAAGAATAGTTTGTTTACGAGGTTAGGCCGTAACAGCAGTATAATTGAATACAGGTAGACAGACCCCAACTAAGTAAGACTATTCACAAGCTAAAAGATTAAACTGTCTTCTAATGTACTAATTCCAGGAGCAGCACACTGGGCATTATCCACATACAGAACATAAATCTATGTCAGCATAATCCTTTATCGTTAAGAAGAAAAAACAACATCATAAACTTGTGTTTACTGTGTATACATATAGCAACAGTAACTTGAATAACTGATGTCCAGGCCAAGCGCTTAAGCTTTGGGTTCTCCTGGACAAACTGGTGGGGTGTTAATTTCGGGAAATTCTGCATATGATATCGAGATCAGCTCAGACCTAATATTTTCAGCTTTTTCATCATTAATATCTGCAACCTCGTTGTCACTGCCTTTGTTTGGGAAAGGTAGATCCTGAAGATTATCCTTATCTGGTACAGTATTAGAGATAGCAATTAGTGACTCCCGAGTCAATTCCTCAGCAGCCTCCTTTCCAGATTGTTTCTTATCCATATAACAACGGGATGCTCCTGCAAATACTAAATCGGTACCACGTCAAAGGAAAAATCATACAATTACACGCACAAATAAACTCGTATATTGTTCATTAAATGAAGGAGCACTGGACCATTTAAGCAATAATGCTGCCCAAGCAGAACTTTTGAGTTCTTGTTTTGTGCATAAAAGGAGGGTTAGAATTGGAACAGACTCATTTGACGGTACTCATGTTTGATGTTGTAGTCTGGCCAGCTATCAATATCGTAAAAAGATTATGTAAACATAGTGGTTTCAATGGCCTATTCCAATCTTTCGAAGTCCTAATTCCGACAAGACCAATCTCCTCTATCCGGCATGAATCAGATAATACCCCCAAAAGTAGCTGCTCTTGAAAGCATTCTTCGCTCTAGTATGTATCAATGAAATTACAACCACAGCATAGAACGTACGCATGATTAGAAGACATACATCACAAGGGATACTGGTGAAAGGATGTTCAGGTGTTCACAGGATTTGATTTGGTATAAGAGGAGGAACCTAGCGACAGTAGAATCTAACAGAAAGATAAGGAATTGTAGCTCCAACATGAAATAAGTGTCTAGAAGGTACCACGATTAGGGAAAAAAATAATCAGACGCCCCTTGACACTCCACAACACTGAGTCGAAACCAGATAACAATAATAATCACTTGACAATCAAGTTCTGAAGTCTGCCAAGCGATATTCAGTTTGTTATGTAAATAGTGCAAGCTAAGATAATATTTTAACGTTTTTCAAATTTGGGAATATAACAAACACTTCTTGTGCTCAGCTAAAGACACCAAATCCTTCTAACATATTAGTTACAGCAGTTCCGAAGTGAAATTTAGCTTATAAAAGTAGAATGGATCTAGACACAGGAACATGGAGTCATTGCCTCGTAGGAGAACACATTATGGAAATGTGATCGAACCCTCAATTATTAATCTTAAACACAGCGTTTACAAGATAAAAACATGAGCTCCTACGTTGCTCCAATCAGTGATCAACACTCAAGACTCTATGATAGTGACCTCAAAGAGGACAGGAGCACTCACTAGTCACTGAGATGATTATATTGCGTCATATGAAATAATTTTACCACCAATAATACATGTTATTACACACCATAGCACCACATATAAAAGCCTTCCCCCCCTGCTAACCATACTTCAAACAGAGTAGACAGATATATTCACTCTTGCTTTGCCATCTCTTTTCCTCTACCATAGATCACCACTTGTAAATCCAATTAAATGCTTAAATTTTCCAATCATATTATTTTGAGCAAGTCCATATACTATAGTACAACAGGTGAGCCTCTAAAACTATCCCACAATGATCATGTATTACATGGAAATATCCATCCAAATAAAACAATCAACGGCTCAAAGACCTGCAGTATGTTTCATTTCACGTCCTTCACCATAAAGATGAAAAGCCACAATGAAAGTAAAGAAGAAACAAGAAACAGTTCTTTTTCTCATATTCTCAGATCCAAACTAAATTACAGTCAGATAGGAATTGATGTTGCTCATTTTTATTATGGAAAGAAAAACATAATAATAAGTGAATCCGAGCCAAAAGTGGTAAAATAAGTTCTTTAGTCTGTAGGGCAGGAAACCTACAATCACATCATAAGAGTAAGAAATAAGAAGGACCTCCTTAACAAGAATTACCTAAAGATCAGAGCATTCTGCACAAAATCTTATAAGTTATGGTCTTTATAGAATACCAAACTGAAAGGCCCAACTCTTGTTAAAGAATTTAACTCAAGATTAATAAGCAATCAAGCCTTGGCATAGCTAGGTCTGAGTCATTTATTTGTAAAGGGAAATTTGAGGAATACAGAATGCTCACTGAAAATGCAATCCCAGTCCTTCTACATGTTTAGTGATACCAGGGACGAAGCCAGGACTTGAATAGGAGGGGAGCCAGTTTCAAACTTAAACGAAAACATTATAGTACATTATCGAAAAAATAATATAATATTAATAATATAATATAAAAAGTGTGTCATAATCGATTATTAGTTGAGTTTTTAGGTCAAGATAAAGATATACATTTTCTTTTTGATCAAATTAAAATAGTAAAAATCTAAATTTTTAATAATTTATTGTTACTAAAAAATTATCTAGTGATCTGTTTAATTATAATCTTTCAAATAGATACATAAATATTACAAATGAAGCTATTTCTATGAGCCTAATAAACCAATTTTATATTCAATAGGGGCCAAAAATATAAAATCATGGCATTATGTAGTAAAAATAAAAAAAAATTATTAAAAATATACTACATATAAGTTATATTAGGACAACCCTGGGGGCCATGGCCACCTTTGGCCCCTATGTAGCCTCATCCCTGAGTGATACTATCTATAGCAATATCAGTTAACGAGGTCCAAGTGAAGCAAAGGCTCAGTCATTAATATCAGCTAGCAAAGGCTTCTTGAAACGATTAGCGCGTGAATTGTTTTTTAACGCAAAGATTATATCGACATGACAGGATTTTTTATTTTTTTTTAACGAGAGTACCAAAAAGCATATTTGGAGAGTAATATAGTATGTTAAAAATTGCAGACAGCTTGGCCCAATAGATAAAGTTATAAATGTAGATGCAATTCAGATCCTTACAACCTGGGAAATACAACTATTAAGCTTGCATTGAATAGAGATAATGTTGAATTGCTTGAAGGGTGGAAGTAAAAAGAGGATGTATCAGATCACTAATTAATATAATAACAGCCAGTAGCTTATAGCAGTACTCCATTTACTCATAGCACACAACTAAACATTATTTAGGGATAAGCCTTTCCTTATCTATAAGGTCTCCAAAGCAACCAAACAATTACAAGGGTTTGAAAAGGCAGGAGTTACAAGTTTTTTCATGTTTCAACATAGGTCAATACAAAGTACTTGTACATGGGAATGCAAGGGTACTCTGGTAAGGAGACATTTGGAATTGTATAAGATGGATTACAGTAAGCAAACAATATGCTGAAACAATTTAAAGCAGAACGATAACACTCATAACTCTATAGTCAACAATTAACAGGCACCTGATCCATAACAACTACCAAGTTAATCCAATAGCGACTCATATTTTTCCATTACCAAAAAAGGTCTCAAACAAATAACTGAAAAATTCATGAGTATAGTTCGAATTCAGAGACCAAGACAACTTCCATTAATTAGCTTAATCTCGTAGCTGTAAGCTTCTACCATAACGCTTCAAAAACCATTACAATAACAGGAACACAATAAAAGGAATCAAATTACATATACCAACAACCTACTTCAAGTCAAGGGCAAATTTCTCTCTTTGCAACTATAAATCTTTACAACAAATCTAAAAAACCGAAAAGCCCCTAAACAATCCAGCAAAAAACAAGTCACAAATCAAAATCACAACTTGTAAAAACCCAAACACAACAACAACCAAATCAAATCAAATCAAATCAAGCACCCCTTCAATTAAACTCCAACACATAACTGATCAAGCACAAATATTCAATCAAAATCAAAACTTGCAGACAAATCAAGAACCCCTTAATCAAACAAACCCCATCAAAAGTTCTAACATTTACAGTTCCTGAATCAAACACAACTAAAATCAGTCAACCCATGAATCTATACTTACAAAAAAACATATTACAGAAGCTATATACATGCATAACTGATAAAAGAGAAATCTTTAAAGAGGATTACCTGTTCTTGAAAGTTGTTAAAATTTTGTTTGTTGTTTAGCTTAGAGGTCTACAAGATTCCAGTACCAATACAATGCTTATTTTTACTTTTTACGGTTTTAAAGACAGAGTTAAAGATGATTGGACAATATGGTTCTTACCTTTACATTTTTAAATTGTAATGGCGGTTGGTGACACGCGTCGCGTGTGCTCACTGCTCAGTATCCTTTGTTAATGTTACAGAATTTCATTTCATCGAATTATTAAATTGTTCGAAATTACATGCATTAATTCCGAGTGAATGCCATCCACTCGACAAATATGATCAATATAAGGTGTGTTTGGGTAATCATTAAAAAATTAATTTATAACTTAAAATGAGTAAGTGTAATATAAGTAATAAGTTAAGTGATAAGTTGATGAATTTTTATAAGTTATACGGGTGTTTGGATAAATTTATTTATAAGTTAGTTAATAGTTTGCTAAATTAAATTTGAAAAAATAATTATTAAATACAATGATTTCAACATTTGCATTTTAAATTAAAAAATATATTTAAAAACATAAATATAAAAATATAAAGTATTAAAAAAAATAAAGAAATCAAGTAATAAGTCAATAAGTCACATTATTAACATTCAACTTATGAATTATAAGTTGAGTTCATAAGTTAGGACAAACACCCTCATAAGCTCTTATTGTTTTATAAGTCATAAGTCCGCTTTACCAAACATGCCCATAATTAGATCTCGTTAAATAATAAGTTAATTTATTTACGGATCGTTTAATAAAATTTAAAGACATATTTCGGTCTTATAATTTTGAGATCAAGTGGTTGCACTCGTTTATATAATTCTGCTAAAACATGATAACTTCACAGTTGAGCTTCGTTTTGCTTGAATGGCAAGAAGACAATTGCTTCTACCTCAACACTTAGCTAGTCTTGTACTTTCATCGGGCAAGTCCAACGATGTGCAATATTTTATTCTCTATTTATACGAGAAAGGCTAGAGTTTCTAAAAATATTTCAAAAATAATTTCCGAACACTAAGTTGACATGAACTAATTGATTGTGTATCTCAAATTTAAAAGAAACCCATGTGTATTCATATGTGCTCGACAAATTAAATAACAACATTTGATATTCCGGAACAAATTCGAGAACTATTTCAACATCTCTAGTATTGCTCTATCTATATTATAGTGTTAAACATTGTGCAAAAATAACACAATACTATAATTTACTAGTATTAGTGCCCACTTCGCAGGGCTAAATGAGGTGTTTAAGTTGAACAAATTATATTTGATATATGTTATAAGAAGTGGATACGCGGTTGGATTCAAGTAAACATAAAATATGTACATATGCGTGAAATCTGAATAAGTTAAAGTTAAGTATTAGATGTCAAAGTGTGGCATTGACATTTCCTAATTCCGTCAACTTAAACATACATGTCAAAAACATCCTTGCAACATAAAAGTTTCTCTACACAGATTAGTTTTGATGTTTGTTGGTAACTTCTGGGGTTTGGAAGTTCGGTTGCGTGAGTCCATCCAGATGGTTTAAAAAGGTTAGTTTGTAATTTGATGGTTTACCTTTTTCGCAGCTCGAAGACACAATTACTATATATTGCACTAATATAGTTTCAAATTTTGGTTTTGATATGTTTGTGAAACACTAAACCATTCATATTTGTTAAATGTACCATGCCACCATCCTAATCGGGCGCTCGCTTGACACCTTTAGAACCATTCACATAGTTTATAAAAATACTTCAACCTGAGTTTTCTACTTGAAAGGATTCCGCAGCATTAGAACCGGACTGACAAGTCAAACCTGATCCAATAAGGAAGAAACAATGGTTAGCTAGCAAACGAAAAGTAATGGCTACCTGCAGTTGAAATAGTAGACAGAGGGGGTAAAATCTCGAAGCGAAGTTGGTGCGGTAATGTTCATTACTCTTTTCTTGTTGGGTAATCTTCGTTGTTTGGGACCTGTAGAGTTATTAGCACAAAAACGTTAGAGGGGGGAGAATGATTTCATGGTATGATGACTATGATTGTTCGTAAGAGTAGAGCCAACCTCCAAAAAACAAATCCTCTCAAGTGAAATGGCGGAAGCTGGCATTACTATAATCGACCTAAATGAGGGGCAAAAAGTGACATGACACAGAGATTAAAAGTAAGATGATAAACATGATAATGATGAAGATAACACTTACATATTTCATGTTGCTTAACAATTAGGTAGATGATGACTCAATCTCAACGCAATATTAGTTTGCACCTATAACATTTATTATACGATTATATTTATCTTGGTTTGTTTTAATTTGAGATTACCTTTCGGGTAAGTGCCTATTAAAACTTGCAGAAGATAACCTCGTATCTGCAAAAGCAAATAAAAGAAAATGTTTACAAATAACATATATGAACAGAATCAAAGTTGAAACAAAAAAGAAAACAATTATCAGAAGGCAACCTGATTTAGTCCAACATTAAGTCATTAAACATAGAAACATATGGATTTTAGAATTGCAGCCTGCAAGTAGTGTATGATAAGATATCTATATCAATTTTGTTAGCTCGTAATAGTGCATCACAATGCAAACTCATTGGTTTATTTCATGCTAAGTGTTAGGATTTATGGGTGATAGCTATGAGACAACTTAACTGGTTATTTTCTTAATACTTAATTTAGTTAAGTATGAACATACTGTCACAGCCAGAGTATGTTCTTATAACCATTTTGTTTGTTGTTAAATAAGATTTTAGGACATCTTGGTAGAATTTCATTTATTTGTTCAAACCTCAAGAAGTACTCAAGGAGGACAACAAGAATAAATGTTACTGTCATGACACTGACAGTAAGGTTACAAGAAGACAGCATGTTGCAAGTCACGACAGCATATCCACTCTGACAACAACATTGGCGGAAGCCCTCAGACAACAACTTTATCTTAGCCTGACAGCAAGCTTGGAACTCCTGACAGCATCTATTGCGGGGATTTCTTACTGTCACCAAAAGCACATTCTTGTGACAGCAAGCTTAAGGTTCGAGATATTGTCATGAAGGGATGATCTTTGTATTGGGGATCTACCCAGTCAAACATGTGACATTTTGGATGTTCAAGAAACTGACGTGCTGCAGTATCCCAATATTGCATCAGGTCTGCAAGACTACGACAGAAGCTTGAGAGATCACATGACAAAGCTCACCAATTCAAGAGTATGACAAATCAACATCCACTGAATTGTGTTAGCTAAAAATAGAATGTATCTAGATTGCTTTATCTAGTAATGATAAACTTGTTTGTATAGCAATTTAGGTAAGACTCACGGGTAGACAATTTGTAAGAAGCTGCCACATGAAAATGACAGCAGCTTCACAAACCCATGATGATTGAGATAGGTTGAGTTGTTACTTAGACTATCTCTCGATTCATTCTTTGTATCACTCGAGAAACCGAAGCTCAAGAAAACTGATATTTTCTTGAGGTTGTAGCAACACATTGCAAAATAAATAAAACATTTATTTTGTGAGAAACTCTCTTGTGTCTACTTGTATTTACAATTCATAAACTGATAAACTTTAATCTTGGTTTTAGTTGTTGGAACGTAGATTGAAATTTATCAGTATTGCATTCAACCCCCCCCCCCTTCTGTAATAGTCAAGGACCAACAACTGGTATCAGAGCAGACATATTGTTCTACAAATCTGAGATCATGACAAGTATGCAGAAGTCAAGTAGCATAAAGATTCCAACGTTTGATAAAGAAAACTACAATGTGTGGAAAAGAAAAATCTTGTTGTTTATCAAAGTTGCGAATACATTGTATTTGGGTATCCTCCAAAATGGTCCCTTTGTTCCACAGAAGGAGATTGAAGCCTCGACTGTGGACGGTGTTCTTATTTCAGCACACTGGGTTGCTAAAGCACCTTCTGAATGTTAGATCAGGATTCAATGATCGTCAGGATCTATACTCAACTGATCAGGATTGCTGACGTCATCAGGATTGCATGGTCGTCAGGATCAAGATGAATATCAGGACTGGGATCAGGATTGATCATCAGGACTGGAAGCTGATCAGGATTCCTACTTCGAGTTATATTTGGAGTCCAGTTAAATAAGGAAGATTATTCTGTCGGTTCCTGGTCTGTAGGAATGTAGCTATCAATTTAGGATAGGTTTCAATCTTTGTAATTGATTAGGACTTATCATTGATAGAGAAGCTGTGTAGTATATAAACACAGTTTAGGTTTTGGTTTTGATATCGATCACGATCAAACTGATCATACACGAGTATCTTTGTAACCTAGCAGCTCTCAAGAACATCAGAATTTCTTGAGAGAGTTTGTAACAGTTTTATATCAGATTTAATAAAGCTGTTATTATTCTTTCATATTTGTGATTCATATCTTATTAAGTCGAGAATCTTATACAATTGTATTCAACCCCCCCCCCCTTCTATAATTGTTTATTACTGGGCAACACTGAATTTCTGGAGCCAGAAAAAGAGAAGGTGGCCTTGGATGACTACCTGCAACTCATCCTACTGGATGCTTTCACTTTGGACAAATCCATGTGTGGGAATGTCATTGGATGCTCATCAGCTAAGGATATGTGGAATAAGATTGAGCTGTTATGTGAAGGAAGTGAAGAAGTGAAAGACAATCAAAGACAAATTCTTATCTCACAGTATGAAGCTTTCATGGCAAAGTCAGGAGAAGATCTAACAACAATGTTTGAAAGGTTCAGTAAACTGTTGACTGAGCTACAGATTCATGGCAAGTACTATGATAGGAAAGAGTTAAATGTTAAGTTCTTACTCACACTTCCTGAGCATCTAGAGCGCAGAATCACAGCCTTAAGAGAAGGAAGAAATCTAAACAATGTTTCCCTTGAAACATTATATGGTGTGCTTAAGTCATATGAGCTTGAACTTTTCCAGAAAAGAGCTATCCAATCTGGATCAAGAGGAAAGATGACAAATATGTTTGGTGCTCTTGTGGCTCATGTGCCAAGAATCACTCAACCTATTGAAGGAATTCAAATCACCCAACCTGCTCAAGTACCTACTCTAAAGATTGAGGAGGTTGTGGATGATGATGAGAAAGTGGTGCTGCAAATAACTGATGTTGAAGATGAAGACTCCTATTCCTTGGAAGAAATGGAAAAGATGGACAATCCAACTATGGCTTACATGGCTAAGAAGTTCAAAAACATAAGGTTCAAGAGAAACAAGCCATATAAGTCTCAGGGTCAGACATCAAGGTTCAGTAAAAGGAATTCCTCCAAGGTTGAAAGTGGTGCCACAAGAGGTGGTTACAAAACAGGGATGGTGGACAGATCCAAGTTTAGGTGTTACAACTACAATGAGCTTGGTCACTTTGCAACTGAATGCAGAAGGCCAAAGCAGAATCAAAGGATGGATAAAGGGTCAAGTGGACACTTCAAGAAAGGACAGGGAAAAGCCTATGTGGCTGAAGGAAAATGCTGGGATGATACTGATGATGAAGAGGAAGAGGAATATGTGAATCTAGCCCCATGGCTAAGTCTGATGAGGTCTCCTCTAGCTCTCCAAGTCAGGTACCCTCACTTGTCTTACTTGAAATGTCTAAAGAAGAATACAAACAAACTGCCGAGGAGTTGAGTGCATAAATGTTTAATGTTCATACTAGTTTAACTGCTGCTACTGAAGAAATTGCTAGGTTAACTAAACTAAATGAAACACTTACTTCTGAGAATGACATGCTTTTGTTAAAGACCAGTCGATTAGAGTCTCTAGAACAGGAGAATGCTAAACTTAAAAATGAATTAGTCTGTGCTAAAGAAATAGAAAAGTTTCTAAGGAATGAAATTGGTGAAAATGAATTCAAGATTAAGGCCTATAGAAACTCTTCTAAACAACTTCAGGATTATCATGAGAAACACACAGAAGATCAAAAAGTAGGGATAGGTTTTGAGTATGGTAAAAGACCTGGCAAGGAGATTGTGAATCGGGATTGTTCAATTGATGTTTTTGTCAAACCTCATGTTCTCAAAAAGATCAACAAACCAATTTTTAAACTTTCTGAACTTGAGTTTGATGAGGAAGCCATGCTCATCAAGCAACAACTTGATGATGAGGATGAAGGTATTGACAGTACAACAGTTGATGGAAAAGATACTGTCACAGTCCCTAAGACAGTAACTTTCCCAGACAATCACACAGAATGTTCTAAAGATTTTGTCAGTAATGGCAAGACAGTAACTCCCAAAGATAATATCAAGAGAACTTTGAAGACAGTAACCTCCAAACCTGCTATCATGACAGAAGGTGTAAAAGGTACTGTCAAGAAGAGTTCGACAGCAACTTCAGAACATCCTGTTGACACAGTTACCTACAAGTCTAAGAACATGAATGGTAAGTTAGGAAATGGCAATGCTAATGTTGTTAGTGCTCCCAGAAAACTATGCAATAATTGTGGCTCTTCACATCACTTAACTCATGTTTGTAAGAAACCAAAAGAGGTCAATAACAATGTGACCAAGATAGATGGTAACTTACATAGAACCCCCATTATGCATAGATCTATGGTAGTCTGCAATAACACTGACTGCATGCCTTGTAAAATAACTGCCATGAGTACTTGCTTCAACCTGCCTATCTCATCTACTGAACAATGTCTTTATATGCAAACTGCTGAGACTTCTGAGCCTACTGGAAACAGTAAGAAGGCTACATCCACTAAGAAGAAGACTAAGTCTAATTCTAAAGCTAAGTGGGTCAAGAAAGGAGTCCAACAGAAGATTCCTGGTGTGACTGTTAAAATTGAAAATGATGAATACTCTTGTGATACTGAATTAGCATGACCCAACAAGGATTGGGGTACCATATGCCTCTTAAATACAACTTGTTTTACAGGGAAAGAATAAGAAGCAGGTCATGTGGATCATTGATAGTGACTGTTCAAGGTACATGACTGGTGATAAAGCCCTGTTATCACAATTTGTGGAGAAAGCTGGCCCAATCATAACTTTTGGAGACAACAGCAAATGTTACACAGTGGGATATAGCTGTTTGGAAATTGGAAATGTTGTTATTAATGATATTGCACTTGTTGATGGATTGATGCACAACTTGTTCAGTGTCAGCCAATTCAGTGACAGAGGATTCAAGGTTGATTTTGACATGATGGTGTGCAATATCTATCACAAGAAAGATGAAAGCCTCTCTCTGAAAGGGGTAAGGAAAGGAAACCTATTTGTTGCTAATTTGAGTTCAACAAAGAAGGACAAGATTTATTGTTTCTATAGTAAAGCTACTGTTGGTGACAACATGCTTTGGCACAGGAAACTCTCTCACCTAAACTTCAAAACAATGAATATGCTGATGAAGAAGGAACTAGTAAGAGCACTACCTCAACAGGAATTCTGTCAAGAATGACTGTGTGAGGACTGTCAAATGGGAAAATTGAGAAGAGCTGTGCATAGGTCAAAGCAAGTCAACACCAACACAGAACCACTCAAGCTAATTCATATGGATCTCTTTGGACCAGTAAATGTTCCATCCTTAGCCGAGAAGAGATATGCATTAGTTATGGTGGATGATTATTCTAGGTATACTTGGGTGAAGTATCTAGAATCAAAAGATGAAGCTGCTCAAGTCATCATTGATCACTTAAGAGTTCTTGACAGAACTCCAAATACCAAGGTTCAAATTCTGAGGAGTGACAATGGTACTGAGTTCAGAAATGCCACACTTGGTAATTTCTGAAAGGATGAAGGAATTGTGCAACAATTCTCTGCTGCAAGGACACCACAGCAGAATAGAGTTGTAGAGAGGAAGAACAGAACTCCCATTGAAGCTGCCATGACTATGCTACATGATGCAAAGTTACCTACATACTTCTGGGCAGAAGCTATCAACACAGCTTGTTATACACAGAACAGAACCTTGATTAACAAGACTCATGGGAACACTCCTTACTATTTGCTAAATGAGAAGAAACCTACTGTCAAGTATTTTCATGTGTTTGGTAGCAAGTGCTTCATGATGAAAGACAACCATGAAAAGAAAGGGAAATTTGACACCAAAGCTTATGAAGGTATCTTCATGGGTTATGCTTTAGAAAGGACTGCTTACAAAGTCTATCTCTTGGAACACAGGATCATAGATGAAAGTGTAAATGTCACATTTGATGAAACCAAGTTTCCAGGACTGCATGAGGATGGTCAAATGCAGATTCTTAGATTTGAGAATCAAGGATACTTGGAGGAAGAAGAAATTGTTGATGGAGAACCCACATTTACTCAAACTGTTGATCTTGAAAAAGATGCTGTCATTGAAAATGATGCTAATCAAACTCCAGCTCAATCACAGACTATTTCAGGGAACCCTCAAAATGATGGTGACTCTGGAGATATTGAAGAAAATGGTGGAGACAATTGCCCTGGTAAAGACTCAGTTCCCCAAAATGAAGCTACTATTTCAGACCAAACAAGAAGCTTGCCTAGAACAACAAGGTGGAACAAGGATCACACAAATGACCTAATTATTGGAGATCCTTCTTCTGGGGTAAGAACCAGGAACAATGTTTCTGCTGACAACATGTTTTCCTGCTTCCTGTCTCAAGTGGAGCCAAAAGCAATTGATGAAGCATTGTTGGATTCTGATTGGGTGATTGCTATGCAAGAGGAACTCAACCAGTTTGAAAGAAACAATGTATGGAAATTGGTTCCAAGACCAAAGGGAAAATCAGTTATTGAGACAAAGTGGGTATTCAGAAACAAATTGGATGAAAATGGAAATGTGACAAAGAACAAGGCAAGGCTAGTAGCTAAAGGTTACTGTCAACAGGAAGAAATAGATTATGATGAGACATTTGCACCTGTTGCCAGACTTGAAGCTATAAGGATTTTTCTAGCTTTTGATGCACACTTCAATTTCAAGGTGTTCCAAATGGATGTCAAAAGTGCTTTTCTAAATGGAGAGTTGGAGGAAGAAGTGTATGTTGAACAGCCACCAGGTTTTGAAGATGCTGAAATGTATGATTTTGTGTACAAGCTGTTCAAAGCACTTTATGGATTGAAACAAGCTCCATGAGCCTGGTATGATACCCTCTCTGCCTTTCTATTGGAAAACCAGTTCACAAGAGGTGTAGTAGATAAAACTCTATTCTACAAGCATCATGGCAAAGACATCATTCTGGTTCAAATTTATGTTGATGATATTATCTTTGGATCATCAAATGAGAAGTTGTGTGAGAAGTTTTCATCTCTAATGAGAAATAAGTATGAGATGAGCATGATGGGAGAACTGTCATTCTTCCTTGGTTTACAAGTTCTTCAGAAAGATAATGAAATCTTTATTTGTCAAGCAAAGTATGTCAAGGAACTTCTCAAGAAGTTTAACCTAGAAGATTCATCACCTGCCAAGACTCCCATCTCTACATCAACTAGTTTGGATCTAGACTCCAAAGGGAAGTAAGTGGACTCTAGTGCTTACAGAGGCATGGTTGGATCTCTACTCTACCTAACTGCTAGCAGACCTGACATAATGTTTGCTACATGTCTCTGTGCAAGATTTCAAGCTGATCCAAAAGAGTCACACTTGGTAGCTATCAAGAGAATTTTTAGGTATCTCAAGGGCACTCCTAATCTAGGCCTTTGGTATCCTAAAAATACTGGATTTGAGCTAGTAGGGTACTCTGATTCAGACTATGCTGGGTGTAGGATTGACAGAAAGAGTACAACAGGAAGCTGTCAATTTCTTGGTGGAAGATTGGTGTCATGGTTTAGTAAGAAACAGCATTCAGTGTCTACATCTACTGCAGAAGCTGAATATATTGCAGCTGGAAGTTGCTGTGCACAAATTTTGTGGATGAAGAATCAACTTTTGGATTATGGTCTAGTGTTAAACAATATCCCTATCTACTGTGATAACACTAGTGCCATAGCCATCTTAGACATTCCTGTTCAACACTCAAGGACAAAGCACATTGACATTAGACATCATTTCATAAGAGAGCATGTTGAAAGAGGAACTGTGAAGTTGATTTATGTCCCAACAGAAAAGCAACTTGCAGACATCTTCACAAAACCACTGGATGAAGCAACCTTTAACAGGTTGGTAAGTGAATTGGGAATGTTAAATCTGGTATGTTAACTTACTAGCTTTTACATTTTTGTATTCAAATGAAGCTTGTGACAGTAACCCTCACAAGTTGCTGTCATGAGAAGTTACTATCTACTTAAGTCTCTATCTGTTTTTGACAGCATGTTTGCTTTGACTGTGGTAAACTGAACTTCGTGCCAGTCTTAAACTTGATAGTTAGACGTTGTATGCCATTAACTTGCATGGTTTTTATTGTTGAAATTGGTCAAAGAATTTATTTGATTGGTCATTTTTTGCTTTGACTGTTGGATTAGTGGTAGACATCACTCTTAATTGCAATCTGTAGTAGTTTTATGGGTACTATGAACTGTTGACCATTTACCTCCCTTTAATTAGTATGCCTATAAAATGAACCTTATGTCATATTAGTGATTCATTCAGAAAAGGTAAAATGGAAAACAAAGTAGGTATCGAATACATGCCTAAGGTTAGCATTGAGTCTCCATATAAGGAAGCAGTCGAAGCTCTGTTTGATGAGATGGAGGATCTCCTTGATGAGGAAAAGGAGAAAGAACTTGCTGCCAAAGCCGTTGAAGAGGCTAAGTGGCAAGAACAAGAGAAGGAATATCAAGCACTCCTTAAGGAGGAAGGAACTACAGAAGAAGAAGCTAGGGCAAACTTTCTAGAATTGATTAAGAAAACATTTGATGAATAATTGTATCTTTCAATTGTAGAAGTTTAACCTTCTTTTTTTTAATAAAATTTGTCAATTACCTTTTGAAAGTTCCTTATTGGTTGCTATGTGTCTATGTTGGTTAATTGCTTGAATTAATGTGCATGAATAATGAATCTGTAATCAATATTGTATGCGTTCATTTTGGTGACTCTTCAGTTAAGTGGTTTAATAAAACAGTTCCAATGCAAAGTCTCGACAGTTATTGTTTTCCCGCAAGGGTTGCTGTCATCAAATAAAAGTGTCTGTCACGGGTATGCCCTGGCAGTTAGTCTCTCGAAAGCAGTAAACAACTTATTGTCAAGAATTGTAAAAGATGCTGTCATTAAAACACTTAACGATGACAGTAAGTTTTGCGCAAAATGTTTCTGTCAAGCAAAACCTACTGTCATCACACCAAAGTTACTAACACGGTTGTTTCAAGTGCACAGGTTACTATCAAGAGTAGTGGACCGTTAAAAGTGTACAATCATCCTCCACGAGGAGAGAGAATTAAGCCAGTAACCCACGTGATTGATTACTGGGTTAAGACACGATTTTAATTTTCCACTCTTTTAGTTGAACGCTTGAACTTCCCTCTTTATTCTTCAGTTATTCAACTGCTCCAAAAAGCAAACACAACACTCTTTTCTCTTCTTTCCAAGCAATTCATCTTCTTACTTCTCTCAACCAGCAAAAATGGCCCCCAAACAATCAATTTCGCAAACTAACTTTGCTGGAATCCTCTCTCCTAATGATGCTGGTGAAGGTTTCAAAGGGCTTGTTTCTTTCATGAATAAGTCCTATCTTGGGTATGCAATTACCTCAACTCCTGTTCTTGACCTAGACAGGATTGAAAATTTTTGGGAGACAGCTGTTGCTCAAGGAGATGGTGACAACACAACCATTCAGTTCAAAATCAAATAGCACAGTTACACTCTCACTATCAAGGGCATCAATGCAGCTTTGGGAATTGTTCTAGAACCAGGAAAGACCTACACCGAGCTTGCTAGTGATGAGACCCTAAAGAAGCTCTTCTTGAAGATTGGGTATTCTGGACCCATTCTTGAAGAGGGAACATCAAAGTGGTACCCTTCTGGTGAAATGGACAGGAAGTATCTCAGAAAGGAGTGGAGCATGGTGTTTGATGCAATGGTGAAGGTGTTCTCTACCAAGACCATCGGCTGGAATGGGATTCCCATCTACATCAAGAAGCTCACTCACTCTCTTGTTCATGGGTACAAAGTGGATGTTGGAAAGCTACTCATGGCACATCTCAAGGCTGCCATAGGTAAGGTAAACATCTATCCTCGCTTTCTAATGTTGTGTATTAATTCCCTGTGTGATTTTGATGAGAATGCCCCTCGTTTAGAGGTGTGCACTGTTTTGAAAAGAAATACACACACCACTCTCACCTCACAGAATCTAAATGCACATATTCCACTCTGCTTCACCAAACACATGGTTGATCAAGTGCCTAACCTTGATTTTACATTGCCTTCTGTTTATGACACCTTCACTCTTGAGAATGAAGCTGGATTAGACCCAAATTCAGTTAACCCCCATTCTACCCCATACATTCAGCCTAGGTTCTCTAGACTTCCCAAAGTACAGAGACAAGCCTTGCAAGAATCCAGAAAAAGACCCCTAGAAACTGATGTTGGTGGTAGTACTGAGAGTCAAGAGGGAGTTCCTACACCTAGTGCAGTAAATAAGGAAGGTAGTCAAACAGAACCCACAGTGGTTCCTCCTGAGCCTAAGAAGAAGAGAGCTAAGAGGACCAAAACCACTGTCAGCCACCCTGCAGTCTCCCAAAAGACTGTAGAGGAACAAAGGGTAGTAAACACCTCCCTAGATGTTCCTTCTCAACAAGGAACATCTATTAAAATTGGCCTGTCTCCCAAGGCACCTTGTACAGAGTCTGCACAACCTCATGTTCCAACTCATGAGGGGCCTCCACTTGCAGAAACACACATGGAGTCAAGACACAGTGAAGATGTCACTTCCCCTATTGATGCTTCACAAGTTCCATCTGTGAAGCAGCCATTATTCTTTTCTCCAATTTCACCTTCTTCCTTCCCTACTCATTCATTTGTTTCTTCTCCACAACCTAGAGAGGGGGACAGTCCCAACCCTTCAGGTTTTGATCATCCATCTCCAATCATGGATGAGCCCCCATCTAGTGGTCCACAAGAACCCATTTCTCAAAGTGAGATGGACACCACTCCTTCAAACACTGAGAACGAGCAAGGTGCAACTCTGCTAGAAAAGGAAACAACCAGTACCTTGTTCAATCTCCAAGGAGCATCTTACCTTAGGGAAGATGCTGTCACAGCCTCAGTTGTTGTCAACGACTTTGAGAATGTTGTTGTCACAAGTGACCCTGATGTCAAGGATTCAGTAGAAGTTGCTGTCTCAACCAAACCTGCTGTCCAAGCTGCAGTGGAACCTACTGTCACTTTTCCAACTAACAGTAACATTTCTGGCAAAACTACTGTCATCTCTGCACAACCTAATTTTGATGTTGTAACTGTTGAGGATGTCTCTGATGATGATGTGCCACTGTCTCAGTTCTTAAAGGTACATTCTAAACCATCTTTTTCATTGCATGTAAGTACTGCTCATACCCATGCATCTAGGATGAATGAGGGTGTGCAAAAGAAAAGAGAGATAAAAGAAAAGAGAGGTGAGCATAAAAATGAGAGGCAACCAAATTAGCTGGCAAAAGGTGAGGGACTTGAGCATGTCCAGAGTGAATTTGAGGGAGCCCCACATTTTCAGGCACCAGGCCTTGAGAGTTCTTCTGTGAGGAGTGATGAGATCACTCAGAAAAACACTGAGAGTGTGAGAACCCCCAAAGCCTCTAAGCCCCATTCTTTTCCTTCCCCTCCAAGAAGGTTAAGAACTGGTGGCCCCTTTACTGCTCACAGACTGGAAGCCCTAGAGCACAGGTGTCACTCCATGGAAACTAAGCTTGACAGCCTGTCTACCATGGTGGCCTCTGGTTTCTCTAGCATTCAGGAAACTATTCAGCTTCTCTCTGCAACTATTGATGCTGCCAACTTACCTAAGGGGGAGAAAAGGGCAAGATCAGAATCTGTCCCCAATCAAGATGGTGCATCTCAGGGGGAGCCTGTTTCTAAGGAGGAATCAAGGAATAAGGGGGAGCCTGCAGCTAAAGGGAAGTCAGTATCTGCCAAGAAGAAAAGGGGAGCAAAAGGAGATTCAGGGAGTAAGGGGGAGCAAGAGGAAGAAGCTGGAAATCTCTTTGAGTATGAAATGGCTGGAGAAACAGTTCTAATGTCTAAAGAAACACTGGAAGCAATGCAAGGGAAAGCTCCATCCAAAAGACCAGTACTACCTCCTGTGATAATCAGAGAGCCAACTTAAAATCCTAAGGAGAGTGCTCTTGAGAAAAAGTGGAGAGAGCGGGAGGAACAAAATAGGTTGGGAAAAAGGAAAGACAAGTTGTCTGAATACATCTTGTCAGGAAACACATGGAGTGAAGGAACAGAGTTTAGTCAGGAAGAGGCTAATGCTTTGATGGTTGACTACAGGGAAATCACATTGAAAAATCATGATGAGGACTTCAGTAGGATAGTTGAGGAAGCTATGTTGGAACCTAGCAGAAGACTTAAATGCTCAACTTTGCTAAGGGAGAAGATCATAAGTGTATGTGTGAAGATCAATGAAGAAAAGAGGTGGGCTATTGATGTGTACCTGAACAATGGAATATCTATGTTCATCACTATGCAACTGTTGCAGAGTCTTCTAGCAAAGGTGTTAACTGTGATGAAGAACAAAATCAAGGCAAACCATACATCCTTCAATGAGGTTCTGCAATTGCTGAGCTTAATCTCAGAGAAACTTCCATAAGTCTACACCAATCCATTATGTGTCTACTATGAAACTACCACAAGGGATGGTAAAAGGAGATGTTCATACATGAGCCTAGGAGGCACTTCTACAATGGAGTCAAAGGCAATACTGAAGGTGCTAGACATGATTCTCAACTCTAAAGCCAACAAGGAAAGAGTTCTAACTGTCAATGCAATCTATGATTTGCTGGTGAAGAGAGACAAGGAACTGAGCTCTACAGTGAAGAGGATGATCACCAAAGCAAACTCCAAAAGAGCTGATCAAGGTGAAAGCTGTTCCTTTGAGGTTCCTTCTGATGGTGATGATGAGTTGGATGGAAGTGGAGGAACTGGAGTAGCAGGAAATGCTAGTGGAATTACTTCTGAGAATGTTGGAACTAAATCTCAGGAGGAAAACAAAGAAGAAGCTCTTGTGCAAGAAAAGAAAAATGCTGGAGTTACAGAAGAGGAGGAGTCTGAAATAATTGAAGCTTTGGAGGCAAATATCTTGAGATGTGCTGTAGATAGTATAAATGCTGAAAAAGATATTGTTAGACACTGTCCTCAAAGAAGTTGTCATGGAAGAAGATACTGTCTTGAAAGACACTATCGAAGAAGATGTTGTCAAGGATGGAATCAAGCCTACTGTCAAACCAAAAAGGACAAAATCCTTATCCAAGGCTTGGTTTTCTAGACAGGAACCTGAATCTGAGGAGACTACTAAAGCAAGGAAATGAAAGACCAAGTACTTAGGAATTAAGAAAGCTACAGGGCTATGCAGGAATTTGAAGAAGCCACTTCAAATCAAATATCCAAACTCTTTTGAAGTTCAACATGCCAAATACAAAGAAATCAGAAGTGTTAAAGTGGAGTTAGATGCCAATCATGAGGCAAGCATGTACACTCTCTGGTGGGATTCATCAAGGTTAATAAAGGTGGATAAAGACTTCATCATGGAAATTGAGTCAATTTCTGTGAATAACATCCCTGTGATTGTAAGAACAAAAGTCAGAAGAAGGATTGACTACTTCTTCTTGGACAGAATGGTGGAGCTACTACAAAGCTATGACAATGTACCCAACAAAGTCATGGAACATGTTCTGAAATACAAGGATGAAAGAGATATGGAATTCTATCAGAAGTTTGGTATGTTTGAAGATCATGATGATGCTGACATTGCTCACTTGTTGGAGTATTCTGATGAAGAGATATCTGATTATGAAGAGGACTTTCCTGAAGAAGAGGTGAAAACCCAACCAAGTCAAGAAGGACCTTCAAATCCTGCAGGAAGAAATGCCCCTGAAGACATGGAAGCTCCATTCTTGAACAAATGCAAAGAAGCCAATAAGGTGGAGAGTGAAGGACCCAATTACCAAGCTTGTATTCTAGAAAATCCTTTGAGGATCAAGTTCATATGGGAAGAGATCCCTGTTGGAAGCTTCCATAAGCTCAAAACAAGTGCCTTGAAAGACTTACTCTACATGGTAATTGGATCAATTCATCCATTAGAACAACTGTGTTCTTTTGAGATTGAGGACATTCTTCTAAGAAGAAAGGGTGAAGACTCAAAGCTGGACAAGTCAAGAAGAAAGACCCTAAATGCATATCCTGGAAGAAGATTTAAACTTGTTGAAGGAAAATTGAAGTTCAAAACTTATGCCTTTGGTCAAGAATTGTGGATGGATCTCCAGGATGCAAGAGTATGTCTCTCCAAAGCAGTCCAAAAGTACATTGATGAGATATAAGATGATGCCATCTCTCCTGATGAGAAGGCATTGGTGGAAGGACTCAAGGAGATTCTGAAAGAAGCTCTCAACAGAGAGGATGAAGCAAGACAGAAAAGAAAATCTGAAGCTAAGTGAAAACTTTTATCAACATCTACTGAATTGTGTTAGCTAAAAATAGAATGTATCTAGATTGCTTTATCCAGTAATGATAAACTTGTTTGTATAGCAATTTAGGTAAGACTCGCGGGTAGACAATTTGTAAGAAGCTGCCACATGAAAATGACAGCAGCTTCACAAACCCGTGATGATTGAGATTGGTTGGGTTGTTACTTAGACTATCTCTCGATTCATTCTTTGTATCACTCGAGAAACCAAAGCTCAAGAAAACTGATATTTTCTTGAGGTTGTAGCAACACATTGCAAAATAAATAAAACATTTATTTTGTGAGAAACTCTCTTGTGTCTACTTGTATTTGCAATTCGTAAACTGATAAACTTTAATCTTGGTTTTAGTTGTTGGAACGTAGATTGAGATTTATCAGTATTGCATTCAACCCCCCATTCTGCAATAGTCAAGGACCAACACTAAGTTTGTTTACATTATACTAATACATATAGCAAATAAACATTAATCACCTCATTGCTGCATTAGATAAAACATTTGGCGAACCAAACATACAACACCAATTCAAAAATTTTAAGACATACAAAAACATTATCATAAGATCCTAATAAAATCATTGCTTACCCCCTAGTAGCTCATATTAATCTCCTCGGGAAGGTGGTTATCACAGTGAGCTCTTTTGCGAATTTATAGCTGCAAGTAGAGTATGATATGATATTTTAGTACCGATTTCGTTATACATAATAGTACATAGTCGTACGAAATGATTGGTTCATTACATTCCAAGTTTGTTTACATCTATATTAAAAAACATACTAAAAAACATTAAGCACCTCATTGCAACATTATATCAAACACATGGTGAACTAAATACCAAAACTACACATGGCAGAATCGGTGATAATATTTAGTAATTAGAATAACCAAAAAGCAATGAAACTAACAAAATGAAATAACTAAATTGATACATAAAAAAGTGATCGTACCATGATGATAAATTTTCAGAAGAAAAATGAGAAACCACGGAGGCAAGAAGCTTCTGACATGAGAAGGAAAATTACATAAACATAATCACAATAACTAAGAGCAGAGAATTAAAGAAGATACATTTTTCCTGTATAATCAATATTTCACGGTAGCAACAAGAGCCATCTCCAAAGTCATGAAGTATATATTGACACCATTTGATTTGATTTTGAATTCAAATTTCAAATTAAGATATTAAAACATTCAAATTTGAATAATGTAAGAGAGATAAGCAAGAGAGAGAGAGAGATAATCAGCGGCGTGGATTCAAGTATGAGAGGACATGAATAGGCAGCCCACATGAGTTTTGAGGCTTATGTCGGATGGAAGGGAAAATGGGTGAACAGTTAAGCAATTTTTTTAGACAAATTTCATCCTTACTTTTTAATTATGTTTAATCATAAAAAGCAAGTATGTGCAGTAATTAGTTGGAACATGAGGGATAGTAGATGGAAAGTGTAATATCCGTGAACTTTATTAATAATATAAATTATATTTTATGTGTAGAATAATTATTGTGGAGTATTTGGAGTCTTAATGGTTAAGGTTATTGAGTAATAATATGTTAATTGATGTGTCGAAAGCCCCTTTCGAATATCTTTTCATTTAGAAATATCTTCAGTTGCGAGCCCCGTTTTGAAAATTCAAGGGCCCCGTTAAAATTTTGTACATCATGATTATTCCTTCGTCTTTCGTATCCGAATCATTATTGGAAGATTTCTTCGTATTATTATATCCCTTGTTATCTGATACAATCAATAGTATTTGTTTTATTCAAAAAAGAGAAAAATTATTTCGTACCCTAATTGTTTAGGGTGATTGATATATCGTTCATATCAATAATACATATGTTATAGCCCCAGTATTCTTGAGCATTCGTTATATAAATGATATGTATTGATATGGATAGTTATCAGTCCTTGTGGATAACTATCACCTCGTAAAACGTGAACTTTACTTTATTAAAGGTTTAAAGGGATCCAATGGATCGATATCGATCCAAAAATGTCGTTTGGGGTATTATTTTCCACTAAGTATAAAAAGACGAATCATACATTATCCTTCGTATAATCCGTATTACATATATACAAAAATATAAAAATTCCCGAACCGTGTTCTTCGTGTTCTCGAAGATTAAACTTAATCTTGAAAGTGTTATTGGAATCCAAATCTCAAGTTCAAGTACTCAAATAAAAGCTCTTGATCTCTAGTTTCAGAATTTTCAAACCATATCATCATCTGGTAATTTTCAATTTATTATGAATTTTTCAATATTCGAATTAAATTAGGGTTCTTGTTCGAATTGGGGATTTCTTTTCTGTTGATTCTCCGTTCAATTGATTGCTTCTAACATGTTCCTAGGGTTCTAATTAGTAGGAATCCATGCTTTAATTTCATGTTTGTGTTCGTTTTTGAAGAATTTAATTTTCGGGTTTTTACCCGAATTTTCTTTTTAATAGTCTGTTCTTGTTATTGATCTGACATGATTTTGGATAGAGGGCTTTGATTGTGTGTGTTCACATCTTTGATTTAACACCAAGAACGTAGAGTTTCATGTAAGATTTAGTGAGATTGTGTTTTGGCCGGAAAAACCAAACCCGGTTGGGTTGACCAGATTTTTGGAACGATTCTGTGATGTTTGTGGTATGATATGATGTGGGTTGTGTTTGTTTTGTTGTCCTGAGCAAAAGCCCTCAAAGAAACGTAAGTTTTGGTACGTTTTTGGCCGAGAACGGAATCCGGTGGCCGGACGACCGGCCGGATTCTGGAAAACCCAGTTTCCGGCGGGTTGTTCTTGGCGACCCGGAAATGTTCTTGGTGACCCGTTTTGAAACCCTAACCCGACCCGGTTTCAATCTTCAAAACCCTAAATTATTTTCAGGAAACTGTTTTTGGATTTTATTTTTAAAAATAATTCGAAAATAGTTTAAATATTTATAAAAATCATATTTTTATTTTAAAATTACATTTTTAAATTCTGAAAATTCTGAAAAATTATAATTATTTATTTAAATTCGAAAACTGATTAAATTTAATTATTTTAATTATTTTTGATTAATAATTAATTTATTTGATTAATTGATTTATTTTATTAATTAGTTCATTCTTATTAATTAATTATTAATTAGATTTAATTAATTTAAATTAAGTTTAATTATTTTCTAGCTTGATTTAATTATTTAAAAATAGTTTGAGTGTTTGGAAATTGTCAATTAATTTTATATTAATTGATTTAATTGTTTTTAAATACTTATATTGGGATTAAAAATCTGATTTTTGATTTAAAAATTATTTGTGACTTATTTAAATTCAAATAAGCATAGAATATTGTTTTAAAAATGTTTATAAGTGCTATATGGTTTATATGAGTTGAGTAATGTGTTTTACTATCCGTAAATGCTTCGTATAAGGGCTAGTGTATGAGTTTTTATTTTCGTAAAATAGAACGAGCGTCCGATAAATGCTATTAAATACCTGATTACTTGTTTAGACTTAAAAATGGTTATGAGTATATGTCGAAGGTAGAACGAGGATAGTAAGACTTATAATTATGAGTTGTTTATTATAGAATCGAGTTTCCGAAGCAAGGGAAAGGAGAAGGTAGAGTAAGCGAGATAGACCGAAGTCAGCTACGTAGACCAGACAAGTATATGTGCCTTTACTTGTTGATTCAATTGATATTGTTTCCAATGATTATGCATGTTACCATCAGAACAATTCAGATTATTCAATCTTTACTCCGTACTTGAGCAACTGATACTATTTCCTTGAATATTCCTAACTCTTTGATTAATCCACAATCATGTTGAATATCAGAAACCTTCACCTTCAATTCAGTTTATATTGATGATAACCATTGTTGACCTTCTTAAATGAGTACGTTGTACCATTGAAACCATTCCGAATCTATTTCTCGGACTTCATTTGATATTGAGTAGTTGAAGCTCTTTTGTAACTATTATACCTTTTCATTGTGTACTTATCTATCATTGAAACCATTCCGAATCTATTTCTCGGACTTCATTTGATATTGAGTAGTTGAAGCTCTTTTGCAACTATTATACTTTTTCATTGTGTACGTTCTACCATTGAAACCATTCTGAATCTATTTCTCAGACTTCATTTGATATTGAGCAGTTGAAGCTCTTTTGCAACTATTATACCTTATCATTGTGTACTTATCTTGTGATGCATATTATTGTTTATACTCTGTGATAGAATTGACATGTTTTTAAAATGAGACCAATAATGGTCGGAATAATTTAAGGCCAAGATGGACATGGATCCTAGTGGAGGACTTTGCTATAAGCAAGTCCGGGGTTGATGCGTGACTGATCAGCAGCTCAACCTTTTGATTTGAAAAATGTAGAAGTCCAATTCTAATACCTTTTACTCTTATTGAGATTGTTAATGTGAAAAATATAATTATTTATTTAATTATATTTTTTGGTACCTGTTTTTCGGTACGGTACTTGCCTTATTATAAAAATATTACAATCAGTTACTCATTCAGTTAAAATACATTAATTTTCCTATTTTTTCTAACAAAATCCTCTTTTTTTCTAAATAGTCACGGGCAATTATCATTTTCAGCTAAAACATGTTACTTTTTCTATTTTCCTTACTAAAATCCCTCCTTTTTTCCAAATATATCACGGGCAAACTTTTACTTATTTATTTTGAAAACCTATTTTAATACTTTTAATTTGCAATTACCTTTTTCAACTAAAACATGTCACTTTTTTTATTTTTTTTTACTAAACCCCCCTTTTTCCAAAAATATCACGGGCGAACCGTTAAATTTATATTTTAAAATTCAACGAAAACATGTTATTTTTTCTATTTTTCCTTACTAAAACCTCTCATTTTTCAAAATATCACGGGCAAACCGTTACTTATTTATTTTAAAATATATTTTAATAATTTTAATCATTTAAAAAAGTTTAACACACCTACTTATTTGTTTTAACAAACTCAATTAATAAAATATAAAATTTAAATAATAAAATTAACAATTAGTAAAATGAATTTGTGTATCACATGGATTTTAAGCTAATAACGATTAATATATACGTGAACATAACATGATTTATGAACAAACTATAACCAAGTCCTTACAAATTAAACTGAAAACAAACTCTATAGCTCGATCTGAACTTCTTTTTTTTTTTGTTAACAAAGATCTAAACTCAATTTAATTTCTAATTTTCTGACTTTAATTGAAGCGGTAAGCGACAAATCTAGAGTTCGAAACTTTGAATGGTTTACGAGTCCTAATGAAAATGGACTTCTCGAGGATAAAGTGGTCCAAACCTAATAGATTTTGTCGAGGCCCAAGAGTAATCTATCGGCCTGGTAGAATGATATACAAGCCCACATTTCTAAGGATAGCAAAACGCCAAGATACCGTTACAAATATACTCCAAAAGTTAGAAAATATTCATTCTCATTTCTCTCCGATTGATCACACTTTCTAATTTGTGTCTGTTCTACTATATATTAAATCAAATCATTTTAATGACTGTGAATTTACAATTTTATCCTTAAATTTTCTAAAATTACAAAAATGTCATTTTTTTAATAATTATATAAAAAATAATAAAATTATTTTGATGTTGAGAATTGAACCACTAACCCTCGTGTCAAACTCATGTCATTACCAACTATGCTACACTTTATTTTGAGATTACATTCAAATTTTTATTAAATAAGCCACCTCTTATCCCATTTTTTTTAGTTTTGAGTTTATAAACTTTGGTTTATATTACTTCTAGAATATTGCGTAATATATATAGTTACAATAAATATTTCTAGCGATCGAGCATAATTTATAATTCTCTTTTGTCAATTTAAATTAGTAATATATGTCAGTTTAATATCTGTGAATTTATAATTTTGCTCTTACATGATAAAAAATTACAAAAAGCCACTTCTTTTATATTTATGTAAAGAGTAGATGAAATTATGTTAGTGTAGAAATCGAATCACTAACCTTTTCTAATCAAGCTCGTACATAAGAAGTGTACTACATTTTGTTTTTTGAGTTTTCTCTAAAATTTTATTAGATAAACCACATTTTCTCCGTTTCTTCCATCTTTATTTTTTTAAGTAAATAAAATGCTGACAAAAACTATTATAATGTATTGAGCATTCTCTACCATTCTCTTTTGCCATTTTAAATGAATGATATAATAAATAAAAATTTAAAATAATATAAATTATAGATAAATGTAATTGAGTCCGAAAAGAGATACGGATTTATTAAATACATAATATATGATTGCATCACATCATTTTTAGGTATATAAAATTTTAAATATGCGAGTCATATTAGAGATATTTGATCAATCAACAATTTAGACTTTCAGCGATTTAGAGGTATAATTGGTCTAAAAACATAAAATATATAAAAAAATTGAATTTATGATAAAAATATGACAACTCTAAAAATATGATTTATGTTATATATATAGAAAATAATGTAATTAATATTGAATATAAAATGGAAAATGATAGAATTTTTTGAATTATAAATATTACAAAACTGCAATAGTCATTAATAATGACCAGTTAGACTATAACTCGAATAAAGTAAGGTAATATGAATTTTTATATAATATAGTAAATTGATTAATACAATATGTAATGGTTGAGTTATAACATATGCTTAAATAAATTTATAATAAAATCAAAAAATTTGATCTTGGATATCAGGAAGATGCACATGTCATTAAAGTCGTCTAATCATAATTTACATTGATCAAAATATTTGTAAGCATTTAAAGTCGAGTTAAAAGGTAATTCAAAATTATAAGATAAAAAATGTTTCAATTTATCAAAATTTTAAAATAGAACTTCAATATTGTGTCATAAACATTAGACTAAAATTAAATATTTGAGTTTAAAAGTGTAAGAATATGTACAAAAATATATGAAAAAATGAGTGAGGCACCGCATGGATGACTTTTACATAATATTAAAACATTTCATAATATGTCTTAGTCTTACATATATATCGATTTTTTATAAAAATACTCTAACATTAGAATTACATCGTCTATGTTATTTACTCACAATTTTGCTAAAAAAATTATTTATTTTATACTCAAATAATTAATTTGATAAAGTTTATATAAAGTCATTGAAAACCATATTATTAATCATGTGATTGTTATTGTATGGATATATATTCAAATTTTATGAAATCTAATCAAGTTATTAAATATTAGGTTACTTAATTGGCATGCCATATTACAAAATTACTATAAAATATGAGATAAAATTAAAATTTTATCATTTTTCAAATTTCTAATTACAAAATTATCTCAATATATAAACAATTTCGAACAATAAATTATTTTAATGTTTGTGTATTGCACGAGCTTTTACGCTAGTTATTTTATTATATTAGGACATTATTAATTGATCAATTAATTGACTTGAACGATGAGCCGGCCTGATAAGCACTCTCACATGCAGTGATATCAACTATTACAAGTTGTGATAAGCATAATCTAATAAAAAATTACTAAAACAGTAATAATTTATATTGCAACTCAACTGAAAAAGACCAAGTATTTAGGAAGAGCCGTAAACTTCAATATGGAGCCTATTTTCTAACTTATCATATTTGCCTAATCTTGTTGAAAATTTGTTTATTTCCCTTTGCCTTCTAAAATGACTGCTAATAGCGACATAATTAATATCATATATAAGCCTGTCTTTTATTTATGCGTTACTATCATTTGTCGACATGCAATTCATATATTTTTTTTACAAAATCAAATCTCAACATTATGTAAAAAAGAGTATAAATACTAATAGATCAAGAGATTTGGCATTTGAAATAGGAATAAAATAATGTTGTAACCACATTAAATTATATTTATAATAAATTTAGTTATCGTCTATTAACTTACTTTTGCGTTTTAATGGCAAAAAGATCTATCTATCTGAGCGGTTCTTCCTTTATTTCCTTCTCAAATTGGCACCGATCTGTTATCCGATTCCGAACGGTAAAATAAGAGAATTCATGGACCTATATTATATATCAATACTATTATATAATAGACGAAACATTAAAAGTTTGGTCGGTCGGTATGGTACGTTATGATTTTACTTAATTGTCCTTTCTTAAATTCGTGATTTTACTTAATTAACCTTAATTATTTATAAAAATATATTATTAAATAATAATATTACCTATTTATAACCAATTATCTTTTTCACCTAAAATACATTATTTTTTTTATTTTTTCTAACAAATTCCCATACTTTTTCAAATATATCACCAGCAATTACCTTTTTTAACTAAAACATGTTAGTTTCTCTATTATTCCTTATTAAAAAACCCCTCATTTTTCAAAAATATCACCGACAAACCTTTAGTTATTTATTTTAAAACCTAATATTGTAATTATTTTTTAAAAAATTTACCTATTTTAACATGTCTGCTTATTTTTCTTAAGAAATGCAATTACTAAAAATATTAAAATATAAATAATCAAATACCTATTTATAACTAATTGCCTTTTCAGCTAAAACACATTATAGATTTTTTTCTAACAAAGTCCCTCATTTTCTAAATATATCACGCGAAATTGTCTTTTTCAATTTACTTTTTCTATTTTTCTCACTAAAATCCATTCTTTTTCTAAAAATATCACGGACAAACCCTTTACTTATTTATTTTAAAACGTATTTAAATAATTTAAATTATTAAATTTTAAAACCTCATTTTCCAAAAATATCACGGGCATTAACTTTTTAAACTAAATATATGTTACATTTTTTTATTTTTCCATACTAAAACTCATCCTTTTCCAAAAATAAAACGAGCAAACCCTTAATTATTTATTTTAAAATTTGTTTTAATGTTTTAAATTCATTAAAATTGTTTAGCTATTTTAACATGCCTACTTTTTTTTTTTAACAAATACAATTAAAAAATAATAATAAAATAATTATTAACCATCCGTGCATCGCACGGGTTTTAAGCTAGTATATAATAAACTTCCTCCGCTGAAATTTGAACCTAAAAATTAAATTATACTGTAAAAAACAACCTCGTAGCTGGCTAGTTTATTATGTTTTTTTTGATAGGTAGCTTATTATGTTAGCCAACTTTAATTGACATTATATGTTAGTTTCTTCATTTTCCTCCCAAAATGACTGCCAATGTCACTAGAAAAATCAACTACATGTCACACCTTTCTGCATCACTTACAGCCTGTTTAAAAAATGAAAAATTTACAAAAATATCTAATTTTTAAAAATTATTTACAAAAATACATTGTAGTTGCAAGTGGGATTGAAATTGTTGTAAATGAGATTGCAAACCTGGTTGCAACGGTTGCAAGGGTTACAAAATAACTTATTTTTGTAAATAATTTCTGTAACTTGGGTACTTTTGAAAAAGTCTTTAAAAAATTTCATGCAACACTATGTTGTTAAATGGTTAAATAGATATAAATAATAAATAAAATTATACGTATAATTTAATATTTTCAAGTTACTGAAATATTCTACAGTATTGTTAGAAATTAAGTGCTTCAGAAGTATGTTTCAAAAAAAAAAAAAAAAGGTGCTTCAGAAGTAGCGTTGGGAGATTGCCAAGAAACTGCTTACATACCACTTTAATTTGGAACGAGTGAATTTATGTGATAAAGATGTACATCACTTCTAAAAATTGGATTACGAAAAAAGGTCCAATTAAACTTTATGTCAATTTCATATCAACACCATATATATTGTGTCGGCCATTTTAACTACTTTTGTACATAAGCTTTATTTGATTTTCCAACTACAGATTTGTTTTCTGCCTGTCTGCCTGCCTCTGTTAATATGTCATTTCGGTCTCTTCTTATTATTAATTCTTTGGTATTCAAGAAAAAATGATGAAAAAAGTGTAAACACAACACTTGATTTAAACTTAGGCGCGTTTCGACGGAGATGAAGATTGAAAATGAGAATGAAGCATTTCTGTTCTTTTAGATTGTTTTGTTTATTTAATTAAATTTTATCTTGGTTTTTGTTACCAATGTATTTAAGTTTTTTTTGAAAGCTTTATTTGTTTTGGTGTAATTTAATGTTCGGATGTTATATCTACGGAATTTTTAAGATTTTGATTTAGTGATGAAGATTTTTATGAAATTGTAATTACGATCGATAACTCAAATTAGTTGTGATGAAGCGTATACATGTACATAAATCAACAAATCGCTTGATTGTATCTCCATGGAGATTTGATTAATCAGCGATATGATCTGTTTTATTTTTGTTCGACTCGATTATTTTTGTACATGCTATATGATTTTTTATTATTGAATTAATTTTCCTTCAAAAAAAAGATTGAGAGTGACGGATATATAAGATTTCAAACTAAAATTTAGAAAATATTGTATAAATGATAACTTTAACAGTATTTTACGGTTTTTTAAAAAATTACCCTCTTACTCTCTTACCTTATTTTATAAGGTGCCATAAGTAATTTATTATCTTGTTTTCAATAATAAAATATTTATTTTTCTTTTTTTTACCCATTTCATATATATGACTAGAATTTTAATATAATAATACAAAAAAACTAGAATAAAAATATAAGAAATGTGTAAGATTTTCGTTGGAGTTGCTCTAAGAATGTGTTAATTAAAAATGTGTTGGAGTTGCTCCAAGAATGAGCTTAGCAAGAATGTGAACAGAAAAAAAAAAAAAAAAAAAAACTAAAATATGATTTGAACACCTAAAAAGTATTGAGTTGTCCGCGATTGAAATCCGATTTATATTAACGAACCCATTAATCATAGCGCAGACCAACCCTTAACATAATTAAAAGATTCAAGCACTTTACTCCGCTATCGTAAAGTTTATATAATCGTTGGTGGGCAAGGTGATAACCAGCTTGCCATATAAATTTTGATAATGCAACTTGCAAGATGACAAGATGTGATAAGCTCCGTATATGAATTGAACACCTTAACCTATCTGATCTAATTAAATATTATTTTATATTTACAAGCAGTGTTCTAAAAATCATCCGATTTTTCAAAAATCGTCGATAAATCATTTAAAAATATTTGACTGATTCGATTTTTGAAATCCGATATATAGCTATGAATTATTTTTAAATGGTTTATTATATTATATATAAGGCTAATATATTAAATATATTTAAAATATTAAAATTTATCCGATTTTTGTTCCGATTTATCATTCCGGTAAATCCCCGATTTGTCGATAAATCGTTATATGATACCTTAACCGATTTGTTCCGATTTCCGAAATCTACGACCATGTTTACAAGTAAGTAATTAGTTTGGACTAGAAAATGTCTATTTTCTACCAACTTTACTTGACTTTGTTGCATTTTTTAGTCATAACTTTCTTGTTAAAGCCATTTGTGCAAGTGTAATAAGAGACGTTCTTAAAAAATTGAAGTCCCGCATGACAAGTTAAATTTACTTGCACAAGGACTCTCATTTACAGAATAAATCTAATATTTTGTCATTTTCGGGTCATAGATCACTCTAACCTGTCTTAATTAATTTATGTATAAATTTTTGTTGGTTGTGTTGGCTACTTTACTACTTTGTTCTCTTCTTTAAAATATCCCGACTTTTTTTAACCGGATATTAAAATATCCCGAATATAATAAGTAATCTTTAAGACTTGATATACAACTAGCATAATATCCCGTCCACCATTTAAATTCATAAAATTCTATTATTTTGATTTTCTTGAATAAATGATTCAAAATTTTTGAAATATTGCATGTCATTAGTGTGGTACATTTGACAAAAAAAAAAATATGAACACGGACAATAACATTTAAAATAATATAATCTTGAAAGATTGAACAATACATAATTTCAAAAATCTTATCATGAGTTAGTAGACTCACGGTTTATTTATAGGCAAGTGTTAAATAAGAACATTTACTGAAATGAGAACCGGAAATTATTTTAGGGCTTTTTTTGTGCCTCTATTTAATCATATCAACGCATTCAAATCTACTTTACATCTCAACATTCACCCGCATCCACTCTTATGCCTCCTCCATTTTCGTCGACCTTTTGCACCATGCTTCCTTTACATCGCCGTTATCACCACCTCATTCCATTTGTCACCATCGTTCATGATATACACATACATATGTATAGTGCGTGTGAGTGGGAGAGAGATAGAGATGGAGTGTGGGTATAAACCATCATCTCTCCATGATCTTTTCTTGTTACCAAATCGACCACCACTCTGAAAGTGACTTATGAACATGTTTATCACTGAATTCCATTAACATTCCCGACCACACCTCCTCTAACTTGTTCATTAATCACTCTCTCAATAGATCTGAGTTTGTAACGCACATCGATGCCATTTTCACTCACTCTACTATCGTCAACACCATCACCAACATCAGCACCTTCAAACATTTACAAAAATTCAACTCTGGAATATTTTTGTAATTTGCGTTTAAATTTTTTTAACAATTTTACGTGTGCGTGATCGTGGTAGTGATGATGTGACTGATGGTGGTAGTGGTGTTAATGATGTACTGTATTCATAAAAAAAAAATTGAAACTTTATTAGTCAACTTATATATAGTTTTTACCCCAAAAGGATTGAATTGTACCAAAATATTAAATATTTACGTTGAAAATATATTTATAATATATAAAAAAAAATAAAAATTCAATTAGGCTCGCGAATCTCACGAATCGAGTAATTTAAAACACGAACTTGACTCGGTAAAGTATTTAAATAGCTCAAGCTTGATTTTGACTCGAATACTATCAAGCCGAATTCAAAAATTTTATCAGCCGAGATCGAGTAACTCGAAAGCTCGAATTGATTTAACCTATTTTGAAAAAAAAATTAATATGCATGTTTCGGCTCGAGTTTGACTCGATAAAGTTTATGAATTAAAGAAAATATTGAACAATTACATTGAAATATCTATGTTGTTAGGAGAATTTCGTACAACAGTGTGTTGGAGGTTTTATGGAAAGTTGTAGCTGAACTTGTTTGATGACTCCTCAGAAATTGAATAGAGAATGGGTTTTTTCTCTTGCTCTTGCCGAGTGTCAATTGTGTATCATACAAGGTGCCTACGTACCCCTTATATAGGGATCAAGCCTCACATAGTTCTTGGAAAACAAGTTATTGAATAAGCCCATTCAGTCCAAGCCCATAAAATAGTCAAGATTTATGTTCCCATAAATAACTCAAGGATTATCAATCCACCTCATGTTCCCATAAATAGTCCAAGGATCATCAATCCTCCTCAAGTTCCCATAAATAGTCCAAGGATCATCAATCCTCCTCAAGTTCCCATAAATAGTCTGGTCGTCACACGTTTTTCTACAATCTCGCGGCATCTCCGCATTTCTTCCCGTGATTGCAGGTTTGTCCCGTGTCAACCAAGCTTTACTCACTTTGTGAACATGAATTTCCATATTTTGGGCTTCACCCACGATGCGAGCTGGCCAGGCTCGCATCGCACAAAACATATGAAAATGACCCTTTCGTAGTTCAAGTGGTGCGAGCTCACCTATGTTCAATTATTCTTATTTCTGATAAGTAACACGAGCCCATTACTTCATAATGGTGAGAGTTCATAAGCTTATAGTGAGAGTCTATTAATGGAGATGCGAGCTCATCATGGTGAACTTATAAGAAAGAGAGCCCAATATTAATTTTAGCGAAGCGAGCCCAATTATGATGAGATCCTTGTGAGACCCCTTGCTTAAGATGAGAACTCATAAGGATAGGTGCTCACCACAAGTTAATGATGCGAGCCCACCATACTTGGAAGGATTTTGGGCTCAACATAGTTCATGGTGCGAGCCCGACCCCAGTTCACACCAATATTTCCCAAAACATAATTCATTTCTAAGCCCAAATCACTTAGGGACCTGTCTAGGGTCCATTACCGAAAATCCAGTATAACAATCTATACTATTATTGATAGCTGAAACATTAAAAAATTTGATTTTCGATTATTTATTCTATTTAATAAATAATATGTTTATAAAATTAGGATCGCGAAACTCAGAATTCGGGTAATTTAAAAGTCAAAGTTCAAGCCGAATTCGAATATTTTGTGGACCAAGACCGAGTAACTTACGAACAGTTCGACTGTTCAAACTCCTAAATGAATTTATACATTATAGGTAGATTTTTAATTATTAGCAAGTGGTGAAATTTGATTTTTCATTATTAGCAAGTGGTGAAATTTGAAGTCTAATCTTGATTAAATCTTAGAATAAATTGATAAATAGAATATAATAAATGAGTTCTTGAAATATGTAGTTAATGATTTATAAAAATGTTCTAAAAATGTCTTTGGTATAGTGGTTGGGGATGTGAATTTAATTCATAATTACATAGTAGTCATCAGGGGTTCAATTCCCATTGCAAACATATTTTTTAATATTAATATGATTGAAGGGTAAATTAGTAACTTACTAAATAGGCTTGAAAGACTTTGTTGGCCTATAATATATATAATGGATTGATTTAACGGGATATTAAAATTTTAACTTAGTTTATTTAAATATTTTTTTGATACAGCACCATAGTCTATCTCGCACAAAATTTGCAAATCAAAAAATGAAAATTTTGCGTATTCTTAATGTATTGATATATCTAGTAGTACAATCCAGCTCAGCACTTGAACAATCCAGCTGTGCAAATTCTGTTATTCTATTACAACAAACTCTAGCCTTAGTTAGTCTTAGTTAGTGTGTATATATAGCTCCCTTACTTACTTTGTAATGCTGTAAGTTTGTATATACATTTTTTCTATCAATATACAGTTAGTTCACAAAAGTTTACATGGTATCAGAGCTTGTTTAAGCTACTTCAATGGCAGATTCAACTTGATTCTCGTGTCTTTCTTCCATTGCTGCTCATAGTTGTGCTGCTTACAGTTATCTTCACTTCCGTTACTGATTCACAGTCGTTTTCTCCTTTCTTGCAGTCGTCTTCTTCACTGCACATCAGGTGTTTCTGTTCCTTTGTTCATACAACATTGTATAAGCAAGTTCTCAATCTATTAAACTGTTATATGTGCGTTATATTGTTGCTTTAAATGGCGAATACGAGTCAAGAAAATCAAGATACATCTAATGTCTATTATATTCATCCATCTGATGCGTCTAGTACTCAATTAGTCTCTATTAAGTTCAATGGATCTGGATTTCATAACTGGAAACGTTCTATGATGTTAACTCTATCTGCTAAGAACAAATTAGGATTTGTTAATGGAACGATTGTTGCTCCTGAGAAAACTTCACCAAGTTATAAAAATTGGGAAAGGTGTAATGATCTTGTGATTTCTTGGTTGATTTTCAATTTGGATGAGAGTATTGCAAAAAGTGTGTTGTTTATGCATACGGCTCATGAGATTTGGACATAATTAGAAGAAAGGTTTGGATTTGCTTCAGTTGCACAAATTTACTCACTAGAGCAACAACTAACAGAGTTAAAGCAAGAACATGACTCAGTTTCAGAGTTTTTTTACTAAACTAAAGACTCTATGTGATGGATTGAATGATGCTAGTCCGTTGCCTCATTGCACTTGCAATAAGTGTACTTGTGATCTTACTCAGAGGTTACAGAAGAAACAACAAGACGAAAGAGTTCTCCAGTTTATGATGAAGCTATCTGAGAGCTTTGCTACTGTAAGAGGAAATGTGCTTATGATGCAACCTTTGCCTAATATTGCTCAGACTTATAGGTTATTTGCTCAGGAAGAAAGGCATAAAGAAATGTCATCTTCCAGTACTGAGGCAATGGCTTTTTATCCAGCTGACAACAAGAGAAAGTTCTTTCCTAACACAGGGCAAAGGAATTTTGACAGGAATACTGATGGTTTCAGGAATGCAAACTCTAAACCTAATTTTTCTGGTAATTCAAACACACACTCTGGTTCTAGTGTGGCTAACATCAACTCTAAGAAGTTCACAAAACCAAACTACTTCTGTAGTCATTGCAACATTCCTGGTCACAGTCTTGAAAGGTGCTTCAAACTAAATGGTTATCCACCTGGTTTTCAGCCTAGAAATGACAAGAAGTTTGCTGCAATGTCACAACATGGTAGTGATGCTGTTCATACTGGGACATCTACAGCAACTCAGAGTTCTGAGACTCAACAGACAGTTTCTATTGAACAATACAATCACCTCTTGAATATGTTACAGCTAAATCCACAACAAACATCTATTATATATTCTACTGATAACTCAAAGCATGCCCTACTTGCAGGTATATTCTGTATGCTTTCCACTAATACTAATCAATGGTTAATTGATAGTGGGGCAACACATCATATTTGTCCATATATTGAAAAGTTCTTATCATATGAACAATTTAAGGATTCAGATTCCTTCATAACTATTCCTGATGGAAGACAAGTCAAGGTTGGTCATGTAGGCACTGTTAAACTTAACAATGAGATTACACTACAAGGTGTTCTACATGTTCCAGAGTTTCAATTCTAGTTGATATCTGTCAACAAGTTATGTTCAGATCTTAATTGTAAAGTCAATTTTACTAATGCAAATTGCTACATTTAGGACCTATGTCAGAACAGGTCTCAGATGCTACTTGGTAAATTGTGCAATGGTCTCTACAGTGTTGAGGATACATGTTTTCAGAAATCTGGTATTCAAGCTAATGTTGTTTCATTCAGTTCTATGGAAGATACTCAAATGTGGCATCTCAGGCTCGGACATCTCCCTTTCTCACAAATGTAGTTAGTGTTGCCTGATTTACCTATCAAAGATTGTCAAGACAAAGTATTATGCCAAATTTGTCATAAGGCTAAGCAAACTAGGAAGTCTTTTGTCTCTAGCTCAATTAAGACTGTAAGTGATTTTCAGTTGATACATGTTGATCTCTGGGGTCCCTATAGGACAAAATCTACTACTAGTTGTTCTTAATTCATCACCATTGTTGATGATTTCACAAGATTTACTTGGGTACATCTATTAAAATTCAAATCAGAGGTTCCTTCTATTTTGGAAAAAATTTATCAGTATATCCAGAATCAGTTTCATACATCTATTCTTTGCATAAGGAGTGATAATGCATTAGAATTATCTGAGGGACTTGCTAAGTCTTTTTACTTGTCAAAAGGTATAATTCATCAGACCAGCCGTGCTTATACTCCACAAAAAAATGGTGTTGTGGAGAGGAAACACAGACATTTACTAGAAACAACAAGAGCATTAATTTTTCATTCTAAATTGCCTGATAAATTCTGGGGAGACTCTATTCTATGTGTTGCACACCTAATCAATAGCAGGCCATTAAAATCTATTGATTTCCAAACACATCACTACAAATTATATTTTTCTCACCCTGATCTCACCAATCTGAAAATATTTGGTTGCTTATGTTTTGTATCAACTTGCAAGGTCAATAGGACTAAATTTGATCCTAGGGCAACTGCTCATGTTTTTTTAGGATACTCCAATTCTCAGAAAGGTTACAGAGTATATGACCTCAAATCTAATACTATATCTGTTTCAATGGATGTATTATTCTATGAATACTTCTTTCCTTTTCACCTGATTCACTCAGATTCTGATTCTTCTTCTAATAAGATTTTAAATGAAATCTTTCTTCCTGTTATTTCACATTCTCAAAGAGTTGATGATGAAGAGCCTATATCTTCATCTGTTCCTATTTTTTCACCTACCAATTCTACTTCTTTGATCAATAATGATGATAATTCTTCTTTAATAAATACTGATACTATTTTAGATTCTACTCTTGATAATTCACATTCTCTTAGAATATCTGCTAGACACAAACAACCACCTTTTTACTTGGCTGACTATCAATGCCATTTCTCTCCTTTAAATTCCAATTGGTGCAATATTGTTCCTTCTGCTTCTTTCCAATCATGCTACAGTCTCCTAGCATCTAAATCTACAATTACTGAACCTTCTTGTTATCAAGAAGTTGCTAAGTATCCTGTATGGCAAGAAGCCATGCAGAAAGAAATTTTAGCTCTAGAAACTAATAAGACCTGGGATTTGGTTGATTTACCTCTAGGCAAGAAACCTATTGGATGTAAATGGGTATACAAATTAAAATTGCATGCTAATGGTTCTTTAGAAAGGTGCAAAGCTAGGTTAGTAGCTAAAGGGTTTAATCAGAAATTTGGTATAGGCTATTTGGAAACTTTCTCTCCTGTTGTTAAAATGGTAACTGTCAGATGTATCATTGCTTTAGCGGCCAGTAAGAAATGGTTTCTGCATCAACTGGATGTAAATAATGCATTCTTGCATGGTGATTTATATGAGGAAGTTTACATGGTACCACCTGAAGGTTATCCCAATCCATTTCACAAAGTTTGCAGACTCAGAAAATCCTTGTATGGGCTAAAGCAAGCATCTAGACAGTGGTCTGCTAAACTAGCTACTGAGTTAGTTGAACAAGGTTTCACTCAATCTAAGCATGACTACAATCTGTTTATACATAAACATGAAGGTGATATTACCATCATGGGTGTTTATGTAGATGATATCATCATCACTGGTAGCAATCCTGTTCACATTCAGCAGATTAAAGATCATCTACATAAGGTGTTCAGTATTAAGGATCTTGGTAAGTTGCATTATTTTCTGGGAATAGAAATTTCTTATGTTTCTGAAGGAATTATTCTTAGTCAGAAGAAGTTTACTAAAGACTTGTTAAGTTGCTGTCCTGACATCCTCAAGGACAAGGCTGTTACACCTTTGCCTCAAAATATCAAGCTGTCAAAAAATGAAGGTACCTTGCTTCATAATCCTGAGTTATACAGATCCTTAGTAGGAAAATTGAATTTCCTTACTAATACAAGACCTGATTTTAGTTATTCTGTCCAAGTGTTAAGTCAATATATGCATGTTCCAACTACTTCACATTATGATGCTTTATTGCATACACTGAGCTATATTAATCATACACCTGGTAAAGGAATTTTGTTACAAGATTCTAATCAACTCAAATTACAAGCATACTCAGACTCTGATTGGGCCTCATGCCCTTATTCTAGACGATCAGTTACTGGATATGTTTTGTTATTTGGCAATTCTCCTATTGCTTGGAAATCAAAAAAACAGGCTACTGTTTCTAGGTCAAGCTCAGAAGCCGAGTATAGAGCTATGGCTTCTGCAGCCTCAGAAGTTACTTGGACTGTTAATCTACTGCAGGAACTTGGTGTTCATGATCTGTCTCCAGTAACTCTCCACTGTGATAATCAGTCTGCAATTTACATTGCTCGAAATTCTGTATTTCATGAACGTACTAAGCACATTGAAGTTGATTGTCACTTCACAAGGGATAAAGTTCTTGAAGGGTTGATCCAGCTTTCCTATCTTCCTACTCGGCATCAATTAGCAGACATTCTCACCAAGACTGTGTCTTCTTCTCAGCTTCAGTATCTTTCTCACAAGCTCGGACTGGTTGATTCTACCACTCCTACCTTGAGGAGGGGGGATATTGATATATCTAGTAGTACAATCCAGCTCAGCACTTGAGCAATTCAGCTGTGCAAATTCTGTTATTCTGTTACAACAAACTCTAGCCTTAGTTAGTCGTAGTTAGTGTGTATATATAGCTCCCTTACTTACTTTGTAATGCTGTAAGTTTGTGTTATAGCCAAAATTCGTTATTGGATTTTTAGGGTAGATTCGGGTCAAGTAATAATCAATTGAGGATATCCAAGATGCAATTAGGGATTGAACTAGTACAACGGAGGCTCGGGGCTTGTCCTCATAGGGGTGCGGGCGCGCCCTCTGGTCGTCCAACCCTTGAGGACGCGTCCTCTTGGTATGGACTGACAACTTGACATGAATGAATGACTTGACAGAGAATAACAACTAGACTGACATGGGATTATCATATGGAAGACTTAGGGCTTGCCCTCATAGGGGTAAGGGCGCGCCCCTTTAGGCCATCCACCCCTTGAGGGCGCGTCCTCTTGGTTTGAAATAGCTACTTGATGGTGAAGGGTGGCTCTATTGGCTTGATACTGGCAAGATATTGAAGACTTCTCCCTTAGGATGAGCCCTAAGGGAGGGATGTCCGTTGTTGAAGGCCTCCAGGGGTTTGCCTGGTGATGATTTCTGTGTTGAAGGCCTCCAGGGGTATGCCTGGTGATTGAAGACCTCCTTCTGTATTCAATAGGCGCGTCCTCATTGGGGATGTGGGGTGAATCTTGGTGTGTGCTTTGGGAGCTCTGTTCCTGTACTCAATGGGCGCGTCCTCATTGGGGAACTTTGGAGTAATCCTGCACTTTGCACCCAAACGCTTGGGATCACTTGTCCTGCAATCTGGTGGGTGCTTCTCATTCGGGGGACAAGGATGCGTCTGGCATTTGGGGTAAGTCATGGCTATACCTGCAACTACTTTGGTCAGGGAGACAGCTGGTAGCGGTTAGTGTCGGCTCCTAAGTTGGGTCGATGCCGTATCCGTGAAGTCCCTAGACTGTAGTTGAGCCTTGGGCCTTTGTGACTAGGCCTCATCGTTGGACATTCCTAAAGCGAGTCGAAGACCAATTCCAGAAGATGGATCAGGTATCCTAGTGAGCCTCGGAAATCAGAAACCAGCCCATATAGGTTACTTGCTCCCCAAGAACTACGTTGGGCTTGATCCCCTATAAATACGGGGTACGTAGGCACATTGGAAGGGGTTGGAAGCGAAGAGCTCAGCGAGCCACCACCAAGAAACCCTTACAATCTCAGCCCCCAATTCATCACAACCACCACACTCTGGCGATTTTCCGGTGAAGAACCACCGTCATAGATCTTGATTCCGGCGATAAACCTCAAACTTTGTTAATACCAAATTCCTCCGTTAACAAATTGGTGCTAGAAGGAGGGGTGCTGATCAAGATCATAATCTTAGGAGGAAGAGATATCTCATCATGATGAAAGTTCTTAGAAGAAGGTCTGCCAAGATTTGGAGGATGGCCATGGGTACTACTTCATGCTGGCGGCAAGGAGGAAGATCCAAAGATGGTGAAGGATATTTCCATGTATACTTGAAGGTGACAGTTTTCATGTATACTGGGGGGTGATTCCGAGCAAGATCCTAAAAAGAAGGCGCAACTATCGGGAGCACGTCATCATCTTCTGGACGCGCCCTCAAGGTAACACCTAACTAGTTTTGGTTTTGCTCTTTGTTCCTTGAGTTGTTGCAGGAAGAAGATGAAGGAAAATCCCCAATAACTCTTAGGGCGTGCCCTAAGGGTGATGCTCGAGGATCAGATGGTTCCAACAACTTCTATGATGATTCGGCGGTTGCTCACGTCCATGCCTCTAGGACGCGTCCTCCAGGTACTTTGTGAAATTTTCGATTATTGAGTTTTTTGATAGGTGGAAAATTCCTACTTGGAAGAATATCTCAAGAATTATCAAGCTATACGTCCCAACCTGAAAGGACGCGTCCTCTACTTCAAAGATGCCTTCTCAGCATGTCTAAGGTCCCAAGGATCGTTTCTCCCCGAGGACGCGTCCAATGGAGAAATGTCTACAAACAATTCTAATGAAGAAATGACCAGACAAGCTCCAATACTTGATCCCCTTTGTCGTCTCTCAAGTGTGTCCTTCCTTCATGGCGCGCACTCCGAAACTACTCCTATGTTCAGACAAATTCCAACGAGTACATGGAGAGCTGATTGACTTGTACGGCTTCCTGGTCTTTCAGGACACGTCCTTCCTCCGTGGCGTGCCCTCAGGAAAAAGAGTTACTGCTCAACATGAACTCTAGCGATTTTTAGAGGAAGGTAATAGGGAGGCAAGGCCCCGTGATCCAAAGAGAGTGCCCCCTGGTTACAGGTTGAGGCCCCATGGTCATGAGTGAGTCCCCTCATGTGACAACTCAATTGATAATATCAGAGAGCGGCCCCATGATTCACATAGTGCGCCCCCTGATTCTTGAAAGAATTATATTTTGAGGCCCCGTGGACATGAGCGAGCCCCTCCGTGTGAAGAATTCATTACTTGAATTTTAGAGGAAAGGAAGCTATTGGAAGCAGAGGCCCCGTATTCTATAGTGAGAGCCCCCTAATTACAAGTCGAGGCCCCATGGATATGAGTGAGCCCCTTCACGTGATAATTCAATGGATGACATAGGAGAGCGGCCCCCTGGTCCACAGTGAGTGCCCCTTACCTACAGGTCGAGGCCCCATGGACATGAGTGAGCCCCTCCGAAAAGACAAGACTTTTATCTTCAGAGAACGCGTCGTCACATCCTCAATAATAGAAGACATGCCCTTTAAGGCGCGCCACAAGTGTATCAACCTCATATGCCAAGGCTTCGACTTTAAGCATGATTGTACAATCCCACAGGTTGCAGCAAGAAGAAGAATATTTGAGTAGAGGCCCCATGGATCTTAGGATGCGCCCCCTGATCAGCAGGATGCGGCCCCAAGGTCATGAGTGAGCCCCTCCACAGAAAAATGCTATTTTCAAATGGATTAGAAGATTAGAAGGGACTTCGACATTGCCCTCGTCCATATAGGCCGCCCTACGCAAGAGGGCGCGCTCTCACGACACTGGGGGGTAGTACTAATGCATCTCCCGACCCTTCCTATGAATAACAGAGTATCCTTACGGGGATGCTTCTTCATGAAACGATGTTTGAAGATACAATTGACGCCTTTTGTGTGCCCCTTCGCCGGATAAAGGCGCTGAGGTGCGGCCCTAGGCTAGTCTAGTGAAGGCCTTCTACACGATAAATTATATAAAAGATAGTAGTGATTAATATTCCCCTCCAACGGATGCCTCCTTGGGAGATGCCTCTTAGTGAGATGCCCTTCATAGGATGCCTCTTCCAGAGATGCCTCATATTGAGATGCCCCTTTCGTGGGTCAAGATTCGAAGTATTTTGTGACCGGAGAGTGCCCCCTAAAGTTTTAATGAAACTTTTGAGGGTGAGGCCCCCGAATAGTCATGTAAGCGCTTGATGGAGTAGTTTCAACAAAGTGATGCTTTGGTTCACCATTCTACTAATAGTTGATTGAAGACGGGAAATGACTGAATAATAGCCTACAAGGTAAATTAATTACCTCCTAGTCTAGGGGTGTAGTTCATATACACTTTCCCTAGTTCTAGTTGAGGTGATGAAATTTTGAAAACTTTCGAGATGGTTTGTTTATATAGGGCGTGCCCTCTAGGGTGACGCGTCCTATAGGACGACGCGCCCTCAGTTAGATGATAAAATACGAAACTCTTCCTAGTTGACATGCAAGTATGACAAGCAAGATAATGCAACAAGAGAATATAATTCCGGGAAACATATCCCATGGAGTTACCGAAAGCACAGACAAATCAAATACAACTTACAAGGCTTAGAAGTGAGGACCTGCACCTCAATAATGTTCAGAAGACTTAGCAAAATGAATAAAGGTCATATCAAGCCTCAGAACGCGTCCTGAGTGTCATTAGCAAGAGAAGTGGAGATGTTTTCATCCGTAGTATCACTTGTTTTAGCAACATCGTCCAAAGGCTTTTCAGGAACAACATCGGTCCCAGAAGATTAATTTCCCTGATACTTGGGAAGAGAAGTGATATCTTGTTCATCATCAGGAGGCACGTTTTTAGAGGACACGTCCTCATTATCTTCAAGGGGTCAAGAAGACAGAAGCATAGATTCTCCTTGAAATGGAAGAAGTGCACTCAGTGGCATGGAAGACATACTCCCAAAGCCTTAAAGAAAAAGTTGAAGCTTGTGGATGCGCCTTATCATCAGGGCGCACCCTCATACATACAAGGTTGAAAAGTGTTTTCTGCAACTGTTCCTTGAAAGACAGATGTCCTGTCAAATTGCTTTTCTATTGGTTAAATTAAAGAAGAAAACATATTAGCCCGTTTAGGGCGCGCCCTCCGAAGAATGAGATCCCATCAGCACCGTTTGATGTGTTTTTTCCATGTATGCCTTGACATGGGACAATATGAAGAATATACAAGTATAACAAGATTGGTAGGAAGGGAAATAGAGAATTCCTAAACTTGGAAGGAATTAGAGTTATTTGGACATAAAATACAAGGAAATTCGGATTTATTGATCTACACGCGCATACATTGCTGTTTAGGCCATAATTAGAGTTCTAGACATCAGAATCATACGGTCTTACAGCCCCTATGAAGATAACAGGATTTTCTACAATCCAAAAGTAGTCCAAAATCAAGATTCCAATTGGAGAAGTTCAGAAACAGGCCTAGAAGTCAGATTACGAATTTTACAAACAGAATCCAGTTTATTTTGGGAAAGTGAAGATAAACAAGCAATATGAGTAGAGTTACACGGTGATTGCTGAAAGAATTGTCTTTGTTTTAGAAATTGTGTTGCTGGTGGAAAGATTACCTTCATCGTCATGACACGTCATCCCTGCCTCCAAGGGTTTTTTATTACTTGAAGGCCAGTGATCTTACTTGGGCTATAGACGCGCCTCCCTCTCAAGGCGCACCCTACAATGTTGATGGTCTAAGGTGAATCTCTAATGTGCATATTATTGTGTTAGTCTATTAATGGAATTCTTGAAGGAGGACGCGCCTACAGTCTAGCGCACGCCCAAAGGAGAGCAATTTTGGGATGAAAGACTTAAATTTTTGTGTTATGGGAGAAGTGGAAGACTTGGGTTGATCTCCAAATCATTATTAGGAGATTATACTTCGTCATAAGCTGTGGTGTATAAGAGAGGTTTATACTTGTGCATAAGGCCTCTTGTTTCCTATGCCGGGTTCGCTCATATAGGCTTAGAGGTCGGATGTGGAAAGAACATGAAGGCGCGCCCTGAAGGAGACAAGGTTACAAAGATTTTTGGCACTTTGAAGATTAGAAATTCCATACTTCATCTCCGATTTCACATGGAATTGGGGGGTAGTTGTTATAGCCAAAATTCGTTATTGGATTTTTAGGGTAGATTCGGGTCAAGTAATAATCAATTGAGGATATCCAAGATGCAATTAGGGATTGAACTAGTACAACGGAGGCTCGGGGCTTGTCCTCATAGGGGTGCGGGCGCGCCCTCTGATCGTCCAACCCTTGAGGACGCGTCCTCTTGGTGTGGACTGACAACTTGACATGAATGAATGACTTGACAGAGAATAACAACTAGACTGACATGGGATTATCATATGGAAGACTTAGGGCTTGCCCTCATAGGGGTAAGGGCGCGCCCCTTTAGGCCATCCACCCCTTGAGGGCGCGTCCTCTTGGTTTGAAATAGCTACTTGATGGTGAAGGGTGGCTCTATTGGCTTGATACTGGCAAGATATTGAAGACTTCTCCCTTAGGATGAGCCCTAAGGGAGGGATGTCCGTTGTTGAAGGCCTCCAGGGGTTTGCCTGGTGATGATTTCTGTGTTGAAGGCCTCCAGGGGTATGCCTGGTGATTGAAGACCTCCTCCTGTATTCAATGGGCGCGTCCTCATTGGGGATGTGGGGTGAATCTTGGTGTGTGCTTTGGGAGCTCTGTTCCTGTACTCAATGGGCGCGTCCTCATTGGGGAACTTTGGAGTAATCCTGCACTTTGCACCCAAACGCTTGGGATCACTTGTCCTGCAATCTGGTGGGTGCTTCTCATTCGGGGGACAAGGATGCGTCTGGCATTTGGGGTAAGTCATGGCTATACCTGCAACTACTTTGGTCAGGGAGACAGCTGGTAGCGGTTAGTGTCGGCTCCTAAGTTGGGTCGATGCCGTATCCGTGAAGTCCCTAGACTGTAGTTGAGCCTTGGGCCTTTGTGACTAGGCCTCATCGTTGGACATTCCTAAAGCGAGTCGAATACCAATTCCAGAAGATGGATCAGGTATCCTAGTGGGCCTCGGAAATCAGAAACCAGCCCATATAGGTTACTTGCTCCCCAAGAACTACGTTGGGCTTGATCCCCTATAAATACGGGGTACGTAGGCACATTGGAAGGGGTTGGAAGTGAAGAGCTCAGCGAGCCACCACCAAGAAACCCTTACAATCTCAGCCCCCAATTCATCACAACCACCACACTCTGGCGATTTTCCGGTGAAGAACCACCGTCATAGATCTTGATTCCGACGATAAACCTCAAACTTTGTTAATACCAAATTCCTCCGTTAACAGTTTGTATATACATTTTTTCTATCAATATACAGTTAGTTTACAGAAGTTTACAGTCTGACACACAATTTTCTGTTCAGTAGTATTGAATATCGTATGTCAAATCCTGCAAAAAACAGAAGAAAAGCCTCAACATAAATGGGAGGACTTTCATGAAGTAACCCTTCTGTGTTATTGACAAAGTTTCTATCAATTGATGTACTGATCTGCTTCAAGATGATTTGCATAATGGTTGCTTCAAGATTTGCATGATGGTGGAGAAATTGATCAACTGAAATTGAAAATATATGGAGCCAAATTACGACCGTAAAACGTGAAAACTGGATTTACACTAATGATAAATTTGAGAAATAGACCTACGTTATACTAAGAAAAAGTAAGAGTGATCGACCTACAATTTCTGGAAAGTGCAAAAGAAGATCACGTTATTTAGGGCTTAAATATCTAAAACGACGTTGTCTTAAAAAACAAATTAAAAACACAACATGGATATTGTGACACGGCTGAAAACAGGTACCTAGCTAATTTGCATTGTTGCTACTTGAATTCTAAAACCACTTTTCTTCCGGAGCATTAGAATTTAGACCAAAGTTAGGAATTTTAAAATGAATTTGAGAAATATTTTTTAATATTAACGATCGCATTTTATGAAACACATGACATGGTCTCCTTTGATTTTAGTATATACTCCCAAGTCTCAACTAGACCATATCAACTCAAAATTATCACATAATTTTTTGTTGGATTCGCCGCCGAAATGGGGATTCATCTTGCATTTTAGTGTCTTTCTTAACAAGACAGAAACTTTTATCACATGAACTCATTTCACATCGTGTTTAATGTGATAAATCGGTGTTAGATTCTGAAATGGGTGCAGCTGAAATGAGGGAATTGATGTGTTGCATATACTACACAAGTTAGGAGATGATATCTTTCATTCTTTAATTTTCAGAACCGTGATTTTCAGAACAATATAGTGCGCAATATCTGTAAGCATGCTTTATGGCAACTCCATTATTAGCCTTTATTAAGCAACAAATAAGAACGAATTACGTGTGTTGCTCCTTATTTGTCAAAAAAAGAAAAGAAAAGAAAAAAGTGCTCTTTTTAAGTCACTTGCATCAAGATTGCCAACCAAAAAAGACTTTTAGGTTTCATGTTTCTTCTCATTCGGAAATTCTTATCATCATTAATTAATTTCATTTTGATTTGCAGTCGTTCACTGTTATGCATTCACGCACGCATGAGTATATAAAAGTCAACATTACATTTTCGAAACAATAAATCGCAGGTTCAAATAATTATTCACTATATATAGCTCAAAACATTTTATTGATAATGTTTAACATGTTTTAAGTGAACATATATAATTAGCAAATTAATTAATAAATATCTAACATTTAAGCAACAAGATCCATATGAACTACAGTTAGCCGTCACCTTGGTCCTACTCTCCTACCTAAGAAAGAAACGAAATGACAGCATTAACAGATTTTTTTAAAAAAAACGCATGATTCAAAGTATTTAAATGTCAATATCAACACAGCTTAATCCCAACTATATAATTATAATAATGTGTAATATGTAATTAATTTTGAAATGACAAAAATAATGAACTGTATCCAACCATATCACGTTTCTGAATTTGATCAAACTCATACACTCAATGCTTAGTCATTCAGAACTTTCTTGTTTGTTTCTCACCCCTCAAGTGGACTTGAATGCTGCACTGGGTGCTGTCTTCACTAACACGACTTGTCTCTTTCCCTTAGCTTTTCCAAACCTCTATATATACCATCCACATTCCACATACACATGCATATATCCTCAAACTCCCTTCTCAAATCTTCCAAATACCCTTCTCGGTCTCTAAATTAAGCTACGATTTAATTAGGCTAATCTTCTTCTAATCAAGAAGTTGGCATCATCAATGGCTTGCTTGAATGTTGTTAAAATGGTTAGTCGTTTATCATAAGTTGCATGCATGGAGATACCGATCATTTTTAGTCTGTAATCTATATTTGATTTATTTACTATAATTACAATTGCATGGATTAACGTAAATTTATAGAAACGGGTACATATTTGAAATTGAAACAAGTGGAGTTAAGTAAATTATCTGTCTTCCAATGTTATCGGGCAGTTTGTTAACGTGTGTTTGAAATATACGCATATAAATGGGAGTATTTGTGGTGAGTTAGTTAAGAGTAAATTTAAGCTAACGAATTAGGGGTTGGTGCAGAGAAATATGGGGAAGGAGACAGTGAAGAAGAAGAAAGAAGAATGTACACTTGACGGATCAGTTGATCGACATGGCAGACCTGCTGTCCGCAACACTTCTGGGAATTGGTTTGCTGCCATTCTTATTCTCGGTACGCAACCAAATTTTATTTAGTATTTTTGTCATTTCTGTCAAGTACTCATTGTAACTCTTTTGCTCACGAATTAATTAGTGTTCAAATTTTGTTTGAATAACCTCATTTCCGTATACGATCGTTGAATATCTATACAATTTAACATGTTAATTTTTTGCATCCAGTTTTAATACTGCATGTTTATTTATAAGTTGAGTAGAGTACTGATTCTTTGTTAAAAATATCAGTGAACCAAGGGTTTGCCACATTGGCATTCTTTGGCGTTGGAGTGAACTTGGTCTTATTCTTGACTAGAGTCATGGGACAAGACAACGCAGAAGCAGCTAATAGTGTAAGCAAATGGACTGGCACTGTGTACATCTTCTCTCTGCTTGGTGCTTTTCTCAGTGATTCCTACTGGGGTCGATACAAAACTTGTGCCATTTTTCAGTCCATCTTCGTCGTTGTAAGTAGCTAGATATCTTGATTGTCTTTTCCAGAAATGTGACACTGATTTTTAGACCAATGTTTTCTTGGCTAGCTCTAACAGAAATTGTTAATTTGATGTGTGTGACAGGGTTTGGTATCGTTGTCAGTGTCATCATACATCTTCTTAGTTAAGCCTAATGGATGTGGCGACGAACACGTGGCATGTGGGCCTCACTCTAAGTTCGCGATCTCATTATTCTACGTATCTATTTACATGATTGCACTTGGAAACGGAGGGTACCAGCCCAACATTGCCACATTTGGAGCTGATCAATTTGATGAGGATCATCCAAAGGAAGGAAACTCCAAGGTGGCTTTCTTTAGCTACTTTTACTTGGCCTTGAACCTTGGCTCTCTGTTTTCAAATACAATATTAGGCTATTTTCAAGACAAGGGAATGTGGGGTTTAGGATTTTGGGCATCTGCTGGTTCTGCAGTTGTGGCATTGGCCTTGTTTCTTGTTGGTACACCAAAATATAGACATTTTGCTCCTCAAGGTAATCCACTTTCAAGATTTTCTCAAGTACTAGTCGCAGCTACTAGAAATTGGACCGTCAAGACTCCACCAAATGGAGAGGAACTTTATGAAGTGAATGGAAAGGAGTCATCAACCAATGGGGAAAGAAAAATACTCCATACAAATGGATTCAAGTAAGAAAAACACACTTCTATAAGAATATAATTGATTCCATTTGTTTTTTAACCCATTGCATATCTAATGTTTATTGTGATTGCAGATTCTTGGATAAAGCAGCAGTTATCACATCGAAGGAAGAAAGTTTAGATAATGTGAATAATGTTCAAGATACTGACCCATGGCGCCTTTGCACTGTGACACAAGTGGAAGAAGTAAAATGCATTCTAAGACTTCTTCCAATCTGGCTATGCACCATTCTATACTCTGTCATTTTTACTCAGATGGCCTCACTTTTTGTTGAACAAGGCGCTGTCATGAAAACCACTGTCTCAACATTTCATATTCCTCCAGCAAGCATGTCAAGCTTTGATATCCTAAGTGTTGCAACCTTCATTTTTATCTATAGGCGTGTTTTGGATCCCCTTGTAGCACGCTTCAAGAAGTCCTCGAGCCCGAAAGGGTTAACCGAGCTACAAAGAATGGGAATCGGGCTTATTATAGCAATAATGGCAATGATTGCAGCTGGGACAGTTGAGCTTGTTAGGCTACAATACATTAAGGACTCAAAATCTTTAAGCATTTTTTGGCAAATTCCTCAATATGTACTCATCGGAGCATCTGAAGTATTTATGTATGTGGGACAACTGGAGTTTTTCAATGATCAAACACCGGATGGTTTGAAGAGTTTCGGGAGTGCACTTTGTATGACATCTATTTCCCTAGGGAACTACGTGAGTTCTTTGCTAGTGACAATTGTCATGAAATTTTCTAAGAATGAGAAAATGCCTGGATGGATCCCGGGGAATCTGAACAAAGGGCATTTGGATCGTTTCTTTTTTCTCTTAGCTGCATTGACAGCTGCTGATTTCGTTGTATATCTAATTTGTGCTAAATGGTACAAATACATCAAGGTTCAAGGAAGGAATGGAGGAAATAATAGTGGCGAAGACAATGATTTACGGGTATAATTGATCCAAAATCCACTCATTGTATGATATGAAATAAGATGGCACTTCGAAAGGTTGCTGTGAAGCTAGAGAAATCCAATCTGTACTTCTCAAGTTGAGCAATTTAAAGAAGACAACAAGATGCCTACACAAGGGGGAGAAGAACTTACTCTCAAGTACATAATTGCAAGACATTGTTTTAGTTATTGAACATATCTCACATTTTTCATTGCTCTGTAATTGTAATATTATCATTAAAGACAGTGGCGTCGCACTCTCCCACTTTACGGGAGAGTGAAGATTCCAAACATGTAAAAAACGAGCTAGTGAGCCTTAATTTATAAAACAAGTCTGGTTTCTTGTTCGTTGTTGAGATATTAAGTTAATGAGCCCTCTGTTCCTCTCCCTCTCTAGTAAGTTGTAAATGTTTTCTCCGAGTGTGTCTCGAAGTGCCGGTTATATATAGGATTTAGAGGGGTGAGTGAATCTTACAAAAGATGAAATTTAATTACTGCTTTTGAGCCCACTACCAATTACCAACTAGCATCTACAATAATGCTAATCAATAGCTGCTTACACCAGAGGCGGAGGCACATGGGGCTTTGGGTACACATGCCCCCATTGATTTTTTACAGAAAAAATATTTTATATATGAACCTCACGTATTTCACGGTACCAACATATATAAATGGTATTTTGTGTCCCCAAACATCTGTTATTTTCTTACTCCCTCTTTGTTTCAACTTTCATATATCATACCATCCATACATATGTGCTAATTATATATCACAATCTTCAGCTTTAAATATTTTAATATAATTTCAATGTAAACAATTACGATAAAAATTTATATACTATATATGCTGTGATGTAAGTTATTTTTTTTGCCCTCACACATAGGGGAGGCTGGCTCCGCTTACACAATCTCTCTCTAAAATAGTGCTTTCTTCATGCAATGTACCAGTTCCATGATTTCCGAGTATATTACTACTGTGAAGATATTATTTAAATATTGGGGCAAATTGCAGCAAAAATCATATATATGGCACATTAAACGTAGGATCTTGAAAGCCGAACTACGTACATAGCAAATTTTTTCTAACTAAGATCAAAAGGCTATGGCTGCTGTTATCAATTGCATCATACTACTATTTAAGTTAACATTCTTTCTCAACTGCAACCTATGTAAATTACTAGCATCATCGAAAAAGGATGCCAGAGTATATTGGAGTGAGGGAGTAAAGTTTATAACATGCAAATGCAAATGTTCCCCAAAATTTAGATAATAAAACGAACTCCCTGTTCTAATTTGATACCGAAGGTTTAATCCCATTTATAGTTATTTTCTAATTTAATATGGAAGGCTTAGAGCATCTTCAACCGTCTCCTAGTATACTCTTAAATATATTATAAAAAAATAAGCTCTTAATAAGTTATTAAGTTATTATGAGGAATGAATATTTTATTGATAAAAAGAAGTTTAGCTCTTTAAAGTGAAGAGAGAGGAGAGGCTCTTAAAGTTTTAACGAGTTTCTAATAGTCTCTTGGAGCTCTAATTTTTACAATACTCTTTATTTTTTTACTTAAAAAGCCTTTTGGAGATGCTATTAATCCTGTTTATATAGGTTTTTGGTTTTTAAATTTAGAATATGATTAGATTTTTAATTTTGGAGAGATATTTCCTTACCTAAAAATTAGAATATTAAAATAGGAAGTATAATTTTTTTTTAATATTAGGCTTATACTTTACATTTAATTCAACTGTCCAAGCCTTCAATTTCATCATAGATTTAATTCTTGATTGTTCTTAAAACATTTAATCCATAAGAATTGTATCTCTTGTACTGCTTTAACTTTCTAGCGGATCATAATCCCTAGATTTTATATCGAACTACTTTTTAGTATTCGATCCTTTTTATTACAAAAATAGATAAATTCATGTCGAATTTATTCTAGGTTTGTTTTATCAAGTTCATTGTAATCAGTGATCAGAATTGTAACACCCTTCAAGTTTAATAGAGTTTTATTTAACTTGAATATTGTTTCAGTTTTATTCCGCAATAATTTGTTCTATATTGTTTAATCTTAAAAGGACAAATTCGATTAAACGATATTGTTTGTATTCAACCCCCCTTCTACAAACATATCAGGACCTAACAAGTGCCTTAAAATAATATTTCTAACCATATTTGAGAAAGACTCGCGCAAAATGTTATAAAATTGTATTTTTAAAAAATGTTATAAAATTGGAATTGATCCATAAAAAAAGATTATATTAATATTTTTATATTATAAATCATGTTTATTTGCATTAAGTACATAATGGCTCATATTATATATGCTATTAGATTACAAATTCTATATACTATCAGATTATATATATATTAGATTACTAAATTACCCTTTCAATATTATATTGATGATATTAGATTAATAAATTATCCCTCCAATTGTATATTGATGATAAAAAAATTTCTTTTTAATGTGAATTGAATCATGACCTAGGTGATAGTGTGACAAATGTTGACATATATATCCAATATCACTTATTATATTTTTTTTAATATTGTTTTTTAAATTTAAAACTATCAACATATTTACTTCTTTTCAATTATATCCTTATATGTAATAAGTGTAAAAATGGATTTTATCATTATTTTACATTTATTATTGTTTCATTATAAGATATTAACAACTTATAATTATATATGCATTTTTGAAATTTTAGCTACTAATAAGATTAAAACTGTAGTTTTATTATGATCCAATATATTATAAATCTCGTCTTCAATAGATAAATTTTATACGTTGATCATTTTCGAAAAATGCACTATAGTATATAAAGTATTGAACCCGAAAAATGCAAAAGAGTTTTATATTTGTATATTAATAAAAAAGTTTGTGTTGGAGATTTTTACAAGAAAGTTGAAGTTGTCATCGTACGACTAAATCAAATCTAAACTAAATCGGTTTACTTTTTTTGAATATCTATGATAAAATATTAAAAGTACTAAATGTTAAATTATTTGTGTCAAGTGGCAATTGTAAGGTGAAACGAGTAACTTATCACGAATCAGTTTAGCATTATCTTGAAAGGTATAAGTAATAGTTTTCTAAAATAAATTATATCCACAACTGTACAATTATTGTATTCAACGTGTCTGCAAGGAGACCCTTCTTAAAACGGGCAAAGTGGTATGCATTCGTTTAAATATTGTATCCACACATACTAATACAACTTGTACTTCTACACGCCTTACCTTCAACTAACCTATCCTCCATAGTAACTCATTTTTACTCTATTATGCACACCGATCAAATTTTACAACACCCACTTAACGACTACCCCATGAACTACAAATAGGTAAATGGAGTGCCAACGTTCCCCCATGCAATGAAAATGATAAAAGGCATCCAATTCTCTTTCAAAGTGACACTAAACCATCTTCTCATTCAAATACAATTGGAAAAATTATAATCGACGAAATCTTGCAGTACACAAGGTCACGACTACCCCATGAACTACAAACAGGTAAATGGAGTGCCAACGTTCTCCCAGGCAATGAAAATGGTAAAAGACGCCCGATACTCTTTCAAAGTGACACTAAAACCATCTTCTCATTCAAATACGATTGGCAAAATTATAATCGAGGAAATCTTGCAGTACAGAAGGGTCGTGCGTGCCAACAAAACATGTTAATTAGTCAAAATATTTGCGTCTACTCAGGTCATAATAACAACCTTATAGACTGGGATTTTGTAAAACATGTATCATTAAACCTTCGACATATTTCCTACTGATATACCGTTACATGCTTATGTCTTTTCTTCTACATGCATTCCACCAAACGATTAGACCAACATAACCGAAAATAACTAGAGCATGCCCGTGCCTCGCACGGTTTATAAAGCTTGTTGTACATAACTTATTAAGAGAGTGTTTGGCTCCAATTTTAAGCTCGGATTTAAAATAATTTATGATTTTAAATTAAAAAATTAAAAAATGTTTGTAATAATTTATAGTTGAAAAAACAGTCTCATAATTTTTCCTGTGTGTATCGCCTGGCCTGTAAGTAATTTGATTCAATCCTCCATCGATTTCTTCTTCAATGTTTGTGATCCCGTCATTTATATATTTTATTTATACGATTTGCTCGCTTTCCCCTAATTTAATTATGCTATGTTGATTTTGATTTTACTGGATGTTGTTAGAATGATCAGTATGTATGTATGTTGTTAATTAATATTTTTGTTTTGAGTTTACAGTGTTTGGCAGATGGATAACCAAAAGATTCACTTTTGTTTGGAAGCAAAAGATGATGAGGGCAAGGCTGTATACGTGATATATACATCAACGCTCGGTGATTTTAAGTCAGATTTTCCACCACACTTGACCCAACAAGTTGTCATCTCTTGTGGTGTTCCATCTATGGGTTGTGGTCTTTTTGGTTCCAAACTCGTCCTCGCTGGTGGATGGGTTCAATTACGTGATGCCGGATTCTTTGACAAACATAAAGGGCTCATAACTTACGATTTAACCACTCAACAATTGTCTCATTCTCACTTTCCTAACATGTGTGAAGGCAAGCTCAGACCCTTGTTGTTTCAACTTAATAACAAGCTCCATGCTTTAGATACCGGTACAAACAAAGATGAATATCTTACTTCATTTGAAGTCTATTATCCCAATCAACAGCGTTGGCACCCACTTAAACTCGTCTTGTATTTAGGTGACGAGTATTCTTCTGGTAAATTTGCTGATCCTCGATCCAGAGGAATTAGCTTTTTCTCTTGGTTTGCTTTTGGATCCACTTTTTGTCTTTCTTTGCCAAAGAATTTATCTTATATTTATCATTCAAGATTACGGGGCAGACGTGTCCATGCCATCGACACTGAACCACTTCCATTTCACGGCATGGGAATCACTTACTGTCAACATGATTTCAAAGATGTTGTAGTGATCTCTCTCTCTCAAGGAGGACTTGTTGAAGGACGTCGATTGCTTCCCACCTTCTGTTTCTCTGGCGAGCCGCCTGTAAAAATTCTTGATACTAAAACCTACTCCCACCATGTTGGTGACTTGAATGGCTGCTTTGCTCATTTTGGAGACGGCAACTTCTGCCTTACTGCCTTTGACAATGTTAACATATATGTCCACATGTTTAAGATTTCTAGACTCAAAAACAAAATTGGTGAGAACTTGAAAATACAACTGATAGATTATCGCATGAAGAGATTTAAGTACACTGATTTCTCTGGGGATGGCTACACAAGTTTCAGTTTTGCTGGATGCTTTGCACCGTGAGTTCTATCTTATTTTTTATTTTATTTTTTTGAGTTGAATGGTCTTTCTTGGCTGTGACAATTACGGTTACATTACTGTCATATTGGTAATGCATCTATATTATCCTCCAGATCACCATCTGGTGGGAGCAAGGAAACTACTGAAGCAAACATATACAATTCCTGGTTTGAGTGGTAAGGAACGCTATCTCGTCAAACTACGTTTTGTAGTTTACTGATATTTGTTGAGTTCTAGATGGGACAAAATATCCTTATATGTTGCTTAAAATAGAGGCACGGCACGGGGTACTTGGGGCGGTGGAGAGAGATGCAACATTATTTATTTAATTACAAATTACATGGAATAAATACGGCAACAAAACTTAAAAACAATCTTGTTTTTCGAATTAAAAATGGTATTATTTTAGACCCTATTATTTTGGATATATGTTACTAGTACACGTCTTTTACATATAAAACAGAAGCCACACCTGTTTCTCTTTTCCTTCTCCTATTCTTTTTACATTCCAAGTTCAACCCATATGTTGCCTTTCCTGTTGGCCAAAGTGTCCAAAAATGTAATCAAACAATCTGACGAGGAATAAGTGTAGTTCTGTCCAAGGGGCCACACGTTGCTAGCAACTTAGTAGAACCTGGTATTTTAGTAAATTCTTGTATCGTAATGATGCTGAGTATACCAAGACTTTTGTCCCAAGGAGGTGACAATAATTTGATTGTTTTGGTTTTTTCCATGCAGTGACAAGTTTTTTGACGAGGAAGATGACGTTCCTGGTACCGAGGTTTTGATACTTAGCCACGACCTTTAGTTTAGAGCATTTCTTTTTTGTTTTGGGTAATGTTTGTTATAGGGTACTAATAGAACTTTTTCTTTGCCTCTTTTGTAACCTTTGCAGTGTTCAAACGTTTCAGACAGGGGTGATATGGACGACGAGTTGGTGGAATATGGTTATTATACATTCTGATGACTGATGGAACTTGTTGGTCCAATAGGGTTTGCATCCTAATTAATGATGCATTTGTTTGTAATGCTTAGATTTTCTTCCTAATTATAACTGTGGGGTATGGCTAATAAGTGCAACTCCTGTAAACTTATAATTTTTAGTTTCTGTTTGGGATGAGCCAGAACTATATTCTAGTATTCGTATGAACTTGCAGCTTTTACTTTAGTTTGCATTTGAAAAGTCAGAAAATTGGAGTTGGCATCTCTTCTATATATTAATCACATTTGACTGAAGAGCTGCAGGTGCATCTTAAAATTGCATTTGGATGAATCGGTGAATTTCACCAAGGAGTCCTAGTAACCTAGTATAAAACCTGGTATTTTAGTAAATTCTAGTATTGTAATGATGTGAGTATACCAAGACTTTTGTCCCAAGCTGGTGACAATAATTTGATTGTTTTAGTTTTTTCTATGCAGTGCCAATTTCTTTGATGAGGAAGATGACGTTCCTGGTACCGAGGTTTTGACCTTTACTTGGCAACGACCTTTAGTTTAGAGCACGTATCTTGTTTTGGGTAACGTTTGTTATAAGATACTAATAAAACTTTTTTGTTGTCTCTTTTGTAATCTTTGCAGTCTTCACACGTTTCAGACAGGGGTGATATGGACTATGAAATGGACTCTGGTTTTGTAGACTCTGATGGCTGATGGAACTTGTTGGTCCAACAGGGTTTGCATCTAATTAATGATGCTTTTGTTTATAATGCTTAGGTTTTCTTCCTAATTATAAGTTTATAACTGTGGGGTATGGCTACTAAGTGCAACTCGTGTAAACTTTTAATTTTAGTTTCTGTTTGGGATGGGAACTATATGCTAAGTATTCGTATGAACTTGCAGCTTTTACTTTTAGTTTGCATTTGAAAAGTCAGAAAATTCGAGTTGGCATCTCTTCTATATAATTTAGCAGACCATCAATAAGTGATTACATTTGGCTAAAGAGCTGAGGTGCATCTTAAAAGTGCATGTGGATGAATCGGTGAATTTCACCTAGGTTTTTGATATTTCTTTTAATTGTGTAAAATGGAGCCAGGGCAGTTTTGGTTGGACCAGAACTTGGATGAATCAGTGAATTTCACTTGGAGAAGTCTTCTAGTATCCACAAGCTGTCAACTAGTGCAACATTGCACTGGCCGAGGTACCACTGTGAGTTTTAAAGTCTTTCAGCAAGGATCAGCTCGAGTGATACGTCCTTTCTTTCTTTCTCCCTTATCTGTTACTAAGGTATCTTAAGTTCACAGATTTAATCACTAGTTAGTACGATTGCAGTTTTTCAAATTTCATAGCAAACCTGTACAAATTCTTGATACTAAAACCTACTCCCACCATGTTGGTGACTTGAATGGCTGGTGTGCTCATTCTGGATACGGAACCTTCTGCCTTACTGCCTTTCATAATGTTGACATATATGTCCACGTGTTCAAGATTCCAGACGCAAATGCAAAAAAGGCGAGGACTTGAATATATGACTGTTAGCATGCACAGGTTCAAGTACACTGATTTCTCTGAGGCTAGCCACACAAGTTTCAGCTTTGCTGGCTGCTTTGCACCTTGGGTTTTATCTTTTTTGTTTGAGTTGAATGGTTTTTCTTTGCTGTGACAGTTACGATTACATTACTATCATATTGGTAATGCATCTATCTTCCCCTCTAGATCACCACCATCTGGTGGGAGCAAGGAAAGTACTGAAGCAAAAGTATTCAGTTCCTGGATTTGGCGGTAAGGAACGCTATCTCTTCAAATCTGTTGAATATGTTTTGAGTTTACTGATATGTGTTAAGTGCTGGACGGGACAAAATATCCTTATATTAATATTTCTTAAAATAAAGACACGGGGTACTTGGGGAAAGAAGGGGGGGGGGGGGGGATTTACGACATTATATATTCAATAGATAGTTACATCGAATAAATACGGTAGCAAAACTAGCAAGTGATCTTGTTTTGCAAAATATGAATGGTATTATTCTAAACCTAGAATTTTGGATATATGTTACTGGTACACGTCTTTTTACACAGAAAACAGAAGAGATCTCTTTTCGTTCTCCTATTTTTTCTACATCCCGAGTTCAACCCATATGTGGCCTTTCCTGTTGGCTAAATTGTCCAAAATTTAATCAAACAATCTGACTAGGAATAAGTGTAGTTCTGTCCTAGGGGCCACACTGGTGCAAGCTCCGCGACAACCAAAATACAAGGAGTCCTGGTAACCTAGTATTACCTGGTAGTTTAGTATTCAAATTCTAGTTTCGTAATGATGCGAGTATACCAAGGCTTTTTTCCCAGGCGGTGACAATGATTTGATTGTTTTAGTTTTTCGCATGCAGTTCCAGTTTTGTTTAAGAGGAAGATGATGTTCCGGGTACCGAGGTATGCTGACCTTAATTTGAACATGACTTTCAATTAGAGCATATTTTTTTGGTAACATTTCTTATAAAGAAATAATCGAACTTTATTCTTGCTTCTTTTGTAATCTTTGCAGTGTTCACACTTCCCACACACTAATGATATGGACTAAGAAATGGGCTCGGGTTTTGTAGACTCTGATGGCTGATGGAACTTGTTGGTCCAATAGGGTTCGCATTTAATAATGATGCTTTTGTTTGTAATGCTTACGTATTGTTCTTAGCTATAACTATGGGGTATGACTACTATGTGAAACTCGTAGGAACTTTTAATTCTAGTTTCTGTTTGGAATGGGCCATAACTATATGCTAGTATTCGTATGAACTTGCAGCTTTTACTTCTAGTTTGCATTTAAAAATCAGAAATTTGGATTCTGCTAAACTGTGGCATCTCTTCTATACACTACAAGAAAATCTAGTTCTAACAACGAAAAATTCTGGTGAAGGAGTATGAGGATACTCTGGTGAAGTAAGGAGTATGAGGATACTCATGACTTTTATGCCTTTGTTTGGAATGTTATTAGACATGCCAACGAACTCAAAATTAGTTTCTAACACTCATTTTTGAAAGATCAAAAAATCTTTTACCCGTTTCTAATAACTAGCTTTATAGCCCCGGCCGGTATGTTCTAGAATATTATGTAATTTTCATTAATTTCAACGTATTTTATGAGTTATAGATATACTGATATGAGATAATTATAATATAGATTAAAATGTCATTTCGAAATTTGAGAGTATAATTATCATTTCGCATTGAATAAATTGACTTATTGAAATTCTTAGTTCATTGAAAAATTATTGCATTCTCCACCCCACCCCACCCCGAAACCTCCCCCTCCCCCTCTCTCTCATGCGGTGGTCTCTCTCTCTCATTCCCCCTCCTACGGTGGTGGTTGCCTTCTATTTTCGATGTCATTCTTTGGAGACCCCTCTCTTATCCTTCTTTTTCCTCTTTTACTGTCTCTTTGACTTTTATTTTCTTTCTCTCCGTCTCTTCCACTTTTTCTTCTCAACTTTTGTTTAGGATCTGTATTTTGATCTATCTCTCTCTCTCTCTCTCCTTTCATGCCCCCTCCAATGGTGGTTGTCTTCTATTTTCGGTGTCACTCTCTAGAGACGTCTCTCTTATGTAATGATCCTCGGGAAGACATAATATATTCCAACACATTTACTGAAATGCATGGTATGCTTTGTTTATTTAGGGTGCGTCATAATTGTTTACTCAAATGCATTCTTTGACTGTTAAGTTTATGTTTGTTTAGAGTGTGTATTATGTGTTTGATGGAATGCTTGAACCAAATGTGTAGGCTTTGTGCATGTAAATGCACTTGGGATTGGTATGCTCATTAAAGTAAATATTTGTCATGGGTTGTTTGAGCTGACAGTGACAAATTATTCTTTATCGATATTGTCGAGTTTGTGCTTTTTTGGGGTTAATTTATTTATGTTATTTGCCTCTTTCTCTCATGCCTCCTCCTACGGTGGTGGTTGCTTTCTATTTTCGGCAGTGGCGGAACCAGAAATTAAGGAAAGGAGGGGCGAAATTTTTTTATTAAAATATTTTTTAAATAAATTAATTAAAAAATATATATTAAAATATTATAAAGCAACAATTTTGATTTCTATCACAAATTGATAATTAAATTTTAAGTATCAATAAGATTATCTAATAGAATTATTTTGTCGTATCCCGACTAATACCAAATCCAACTCATTTCATGAATAAAATGTGACCAATTAACCAACCAACAAAACTGCTTATGCATTGTTATATTTAATTAGGACATTATTTTAAATAAGATTATGAAACTTTTTAAAAATTAAAATTTGACATCGTTTTAATAAAAGTAAAAAATAATGAAAAGAGCCTAAAATATCAGTATAAGGCAAAAAAGAATTTACTATAAAAAATTCTAAAAGGCACAAGGCCCAATGACCTTTCATTTGTATTATCACTTTATCAGCCATGGTATTGCACATTTTATATATATACATACATGTATCTATTTACGGGTACATCACAAAATTTCACCATAATTCTTTGGGTAATTAAACACCAGTTCTTTTATCATAATCACATATATATGTACATTTAATTAATTATTCAAGGATGGGTAGAAAGAGACATTCAAGACAAAGTTTTAAATTTTAAACTTCAGTTAAAAACGTCATCGGCGGCAAGGAAGGACGGATGAACCCCCTGCCCCTATGCTGGTTCCGCCTCTGATTTTCGGCGTCACTTTTTGGAGACCCCTCTCTTATCTTTCTTATCCCTCTTTTACTGTCTTTTTGGCTTTTCTTTCCTTTTCCCCCATCTCCTCCACTTTTTCTTCTTAACTTTTGTTTTGGATCTGTATTTTGATCGGTATTTTGATCGCTCTCTCTCTCTCATGCCCCCTTCTACGATGGCTGCCTTATATTTTCGGCGTCACTCTCTACAGACCCCTCTCTTATCCTTCTTATCCATCTTTTACTGTCTTTTTGACTGTACATTGAGCCAATTTGTTCACCGTTAAAAGACAATTATACCCTTCAAAGTGTAAAATGATTTTTCAACCCTTTACTCTATTTACTTCATATTAATATCTTCGTTATTAATACATTGTAATGTCTCTAATCATTAATAACTAATCTTCATTAACTATACTAATTAGTTTGTACTCAATACTTGCATAATAATGAGTTAGATATAATTATATATATTAATTATCTAATCATTTAAGTATTTGTAGATAGATAAATATAATTATAAATTATTATATTTAATAATGATGGATTAATAAATATAGACGTGTTAATGATGATTAATGAATTAGATGTAATTAATATATGCATTCATTACAAAATTATTATTATATAATAAGTAGGGGTATTTTAGTAATTTCAGACTGAATAAATTGTCTCAAACAACCCCCTAGTTGCTCTATTATCTATACTATATTATTAAAACCGAAACATTGAAAGTTTTGGTTTTCGGTTAACGGTCGGTTTTTGGTTTTCGGTACTTTTTCTAATTAATAAATTAATAATATAATCATAATTCGGGAAAGTTTTATTCTACATTAATATTTCACTATATTTTACTACATAAAAATCAAATAATATTGAAATCTAATCAAAAAAATGGAAATGTGGGATCTAATTTGTTTAAATTTAGGATACACTGCTACAAATAAACTTCTTTCTTTTTAGGATAACGAAAGCTACTACAAATCAAATCTTTAATGGAATTATATTATTGTCAAGTTACCAAAATAGTAACTAGATGATTGGCTTTTATAATTAAAATATTTTTTTCTAACAAAATCTACTCCTTTTTCAAAAATATCATTACAATTATCTTTAAATTAAAACATATTACCTTTTATATTTGTTATTACTAAAATCTATGTTTTCCAAAAATATGAGGTGCAATCCTTACTTATTTATTTTAAAACCTATTTTAATACTCTATTTAATATATAATATAATAATATCAAAATAGTAACTAACTGATTGCCTTTTATAATTAAAAAAAATCTGACAAAAACTACTTCTTTTCCAAAAATATCACGACAATTACCTTTAAATTAAAACATAATATCTTTTATATTTGTTATCACTAAAATCTCTATTTTCCAAAAATATGAGGTGCAATCCTTACTTATTTATTTTAAAATCTATTTTAATACTCTATTTAATAAATAATAAAATAATATAAAATATTAACTAGCTGATTGCCTTTTATAATTAAAACATTTTTTTCTAACAAAATCTACTTCTTTTTCCAAAAATATCACGGGCAATTACCTTTAAATTAAAATATATTACTTTTTATATTTGTTATCACTAAAATCTCTATTTTCCAAAAATATCAAGTGCAACTCTTACTTATATATTTTAAAACTTATTTTAATACTTTTAATTATTTAAAGAAACTTACCTATTTTAACAAGTGAACGTATTTTTTTTAACAAATACAATTAATCTATACTATATTATTAAAGCCGAAACATTGAAAGTTTTGGTTTTCGGTTAACGGTTGGTTTTTGGTTTTCGGTACTTTTTCTAATTAATAAATTAATAATATAATCATAATTCGGGAAAGTTTTATTCTACATTAATATTTCACTATATTTTATTACATAAAAATCAAATAATATTGAAATCTAATCAAAAAAATGGAACTAGATGGTTGGCTTTTATAATTAAAATATTTTTTTCTAACAAAATCCAGTCCTTTTCAAAAAATATCATTACAATTATTTTTAAATTAAAACATATTACCTTTTATTTTAAAACCTATTTTAATACTTTATTTAATAAATAATAAAATAATATAAAAATAGTAATTAAATTATTGCCTTTTATAGTTAAAAAAATATCTAACAAAATCTACTCATTTTCCAAAAATATCACGACAATTACCTTTAAATTAAAACATAATATCTTTTATATTTGTTATCACTAAACTCTCTATTTTCCAAAAATATGAGGTGCAATCCTTACTTATTTATTTTAAAATCTATTTTAATAACTATTTAATAAATAATAAAATAATATAAAAATATAAAAATATAAAAATATTAACTAGCTGATTGCCTTTTATAATTAAAACATTTTTTTTCTAACAAAATCTACCTCTTTTCCAAAAATATCACGGGCAATTACCTTTAAATTAAAATATATTACCTTTTATATTTGTTATCATTAAAATCTCTCTTTTCCAAAAATATCAAGTGCAACTTATATATTTTAAAACATATTTTAATACTTTTAATTATTTAAAAAAACTTACCTATTTTAACAAGTGAACGTATTTTTTTTAACAAATACAATTAATATAATTAAAACACATCATCACTAAAATCCCTATTTTCCAAAAATATGAGGTGCAAACCTTACTTATTTATTTTAAAACCTATTTTAATACTCTATTTAATAAATAATAAAATAATATAAAAATAGTAACTAGATTATTGCCTTTTATAGTTAAAACATTTTTTTCTAACAAAATTTACTTCTTTTCCAAAAATATCACGGGCAATTACCTTTAAATTAAAATATATTACCTTTTATATTTGTTATCATTAAAATCTCTCTTTTCAAAAAATATCAAGTGCAACTTATATATTTTAAAATTTTTAATTATTTAAAAAAATTTACCTATATTTTAACAAGTGAACGTATTTTTTTAACACATAAAATTAATATAATTAAAACACATCTAAAAATATTACGTGCAGTTACTTTTTTTTAATTAAAACATGTTAATTTTTCTATTTGTCCTTATTAAAAAAACTTACTTATTTTAACATGTCAACATATTTTTTTAATAAATACAATTAATATAATTAAAACACTTCTGAAAATATCACGGTCAATTACTTTTTTTAATTAAAACATGTTAGATTTTTCTATCTGTCCTTATTATTAATATTATTTTATTATAAAATAATATTAATAATACCTCATTTATCTTTCTCAGCCTCATTTGTATTTTTTTTATATTTTTTTATGTTCCAATAAATATTTAAGTTTCTCATTTTATAATTTATCATATTAAATTTTACTTTTATTTTAATATTTTCCTTTCACATTAAATTTTTTAGTTTATTATTTTTAAGGCCCGTGCCTTGCACGGGTTATAGGCTAGTATATATAATAGATAGATGATCAAGAAATTATGATTAATTTTAATTAAATGTGTAATTTATTTTATTTTTGGTGGTTAGAAGCTGTAACATTTTGAATAGGCGTATATATATATATATAAAAGTTTGTATTTTAGACAAAGATGGACAAAAATAATATGATGTTTTTAGTGTTTCGAAAATATATCGAACAAGCTTCTCTTTCTAAGAGTACCTCTTCTCTTGGACATTCATCCACAATATGTAGACAATACTATATATTTTCTCCACCTCAAAATTATAATTTTCCAACAATAATCGTATACAATAATGACAATCAATATATTGATATGTAACTTACAAACAATTAAATTATTCCATAATCAAGGTTATTCTTGTAACTTGCAAATACATTATTCATGTATTTAATTTTATATTTTATTTGCAAAGTAAGTCAAATACTATATCTCCCACTTGACGTCTTTGTCAAATGTTTCTCATGTCTCCCATTTTTCGTGGAATCTATAATTATTTGCATAAACATACCTTCAATATTCACTCTCACTATTTGTCAAAAATATTGATTTATATAGGATTTTAAAATATTAAAGTCATGAGATACATGATATTTTTTGACAAATATATTGGTTTAAATACCTTTCTTTGAAAAATCTACCAACATATTACAAGAACACATAATGACGAGTAGTCGAAATTACCTAGTATCTCCGACCAAGAAAAAACAATTTTATCCCATTTGAAAGTATTTGTAAAGTTCAAATAGTAGATTGTAGTGCTAGTCTAAAACCATGACCCAATCATGTATAAAGAGTTTACAAAAAAAAAAAAAATTGATGCAGACTTTACTCACAATTATTAGAAAGAATTTATTACCATTTAAAACAAGGACCTTTCAATATTACATTAAAAAATACCAATATTAGAGAAAGAAAGTGGTACAAAACAAATTAAAGTTTTTAAAAAAAATAGAAATCAAAGTTACATAAATCATTATTTCTAACTTAAATAAATTATGGGGTGTTACAATATATTTCGTTTATGCATAGACACAAATTTCATTCTTACTTCGGGTGAGTTTTTAAATGTCTATTAATATAAATTATATAGAGAGTATGAGTTATTTTCATAGTAGTGCATATATAAAACCATTAATAAATAGTATGCGATAACGCTCAGTCCGTCATATGTCCTTCTTCTTCTCCTTCTTTTGGTGGTTGAGATCTCGGAAAATGGTGAAGCTGCCGGCGAGGGTTCCTGTAAAACAATATCGGCGGGGGTGGAGGTCTCGCGGCACCTCCGACATGAGAATGATTATGGGTTCTCAGAGAAGAAAGATAAGGCAGAAAGAGTGTATCAGTGTATATATGAGTTTGTGTGTAAAAATGAAGTTACCCCTACACTCTAATCCTTGGGTTATTTATAGGCCAATGATTAGGGTTTGGGGGTGTTACCTCAAAATCTGGACCGTTTCTTGGTAGGGCGACGGGACGCGTGGAGCGCACAGATGACGAACACATGTACGGGGAGCGGGATGGCGAACACGTGTAGGAATCATTTTGGCGTGTGGAAAGCTGCAGATGGAATGTGTTGATAGTGACAGGTAATCATTTCTGTCATCATTAAAGACATGTGGAGGAATATTTGTGTTGTCATGTCACGCTTTTGTAGGCATCTAGCCACATGTCATTTCTATATGTTTGATTGTTTGGTCTATAACTGGTTCCGTCTTCGACATTCGTCATATTGTCCAGACTCTTATTTCTCTTTGATCCTTCCTGGGTCTGGATCGTTCTGTTGTCTTTTAGACTTTAGCATTACTTAGCCTATCAATCATCATGTCTGTATCCTTAGGACTATTTTCATGTGATCCTTCCTGGGTCTGGATCGTTCTGTTGTCTTTTAGGCTTTAGCATTACTTAGCCTATCAATCATCATGTATGTATCCTTAGGACTATTTCCATGTGATCCTTCCTGGGTCTGGATCGTTAATCTGTCTTTCAGGCTTTAGTATTAATTAGCCTATCAGTATGTATATTTGAAGCCCTACCGGTGGTAATCGGTTATGCCAATTGTATTATTACAAAGAATGGTGCCATCTTCATCCTTGATGTCTTCGCAACCTGCAAGTATGTACTAGATGTTGAGTGAGTTCATTTGATTACAACTTAATTTTACATGTTATATAGTATACATGTAGGTACTTTGAATATTATTATTTTCTTAGGAAAATTTGAATTATGGTGTACGATTAAATGGTAGTGCTGTTAATAATGATCCACGGAAGTTGATTCACAAATGCCATCAAAAGTGACGAGATACTTTCCCGCCAAGACCTAGGTTGCAGAGGTTGTTTATATGCAAGGATTATTCGAAACTAACGACATGACATATAGTGGAAAGACACAAAAATGGGAAACTAAGACATTTAGATGATGGTGAGTCTTGGAAGACAATGGAAACTAATTATCCTTATTTTTCATCTAAAAATCGGAATGTTAGTTTGCGCCGCGGATGGATTCAATCATTATCATTCAATGAATTTAGGTCACGGTACATGGCCAATTTTTTATATTACAACCTATGACCTTGGTTATGCATTAAATAAGAAAATTTAATTCTTTCAACTTTAATATCCGTTCCAGATTCACCCAAGAATAGTATAGACGTGTTCATGCAACTTTTAATTACGAAGTTCAGAAAATTATGGGAGGTGCGTCGAAACATATGATGCCTTGGCTGATCAAATTTTCAATTTACGTGCTAGATTGTTTTGGACTATTAGCGATTTTTCGGGATATTCTATGTTGTTGGGTTGGAGATCTACAATTATGAGACTTAATCAAATTACTTGAAACATAACAAAAAAATATGTGCTATATGAACCATAGGAAGTTTCTTGAATCATACGCATAAGTGAGGCTCGATAAAATTATATTTGATGGCCAAATTGAAATGGGGCACTGTCCTGAAATTTTAATAAGAACGGATATTGAAGAGTCATTGTTTGGGTATGTAAACTAATTTGGGTTGAAGAAGAATAAAAAAAGGTTAAATTGATTCCCCTTTTAAAAAAAAAGACACTATATTGGAGATATAATCCACTTCGATATAATCTTGATGTCGTGCATTTAGAGAAAAATATCTGCGATAATTTTATGAATGAAAAACCAGGTTTTGAATTATGGACTAGAGTTGAACTATATTTTTATCTTTTGTAAGTTGAGCAATCTCTAAATAATCTAGTTTAACACTCTGAACGGAGCATATTGATATCAAACATCATTTTATAGGAGAGCATGTTGAAAAACGAACTATCAAGTTGCACTACAGTCCAACGGAAAAACAAAGCTTTTGGATAAAGCAACCTTCAATAAGTTGGTAAAATGTATGTACCTTGTTAAGCTGTAATATGTGCTAAACGTGAGTGAGCAAAACTCATTTGCAGAAAAAATTGAATGATATCATGGCCTCAAGTGTTTTGATGAAATACTTAAAATCATATGATGAACTTACTCCGAATATTCTGCATTTGAAATTTTTAAAGAAGCATTGAAGTTAAATTTTTTAAGTGCTAGAAAAGTTTTCTGTGACAGTAACTTCTATGCTCAATCCATTGTCATAAAAGTTACAATTATTCTATGAGTGGTTACTTTCAACACTATAAATAATGTTACTGTTATGGAACAGCACAGTTCCGCGCAAAAAAAAATCATGTGAAAGACTCTACTGTCAAACAATATGATACCGTCAAGGACATGCTTTCATAGTGACTGAAAGCTAATGTCCTAACAGCTGAGCACATTTTGCTATCACAAAAATATAACTTACTGTCATGATGATTTTTGAACTCATCGGCAAACTTACATTCATTAGAGCATCTCCAATGGAGTTAGCGGTTGGCTAAAATAATATAAAATAATAATTGGTTAAAATCTGTTGAATTTACTCCAACGGAATTAGCTATAATGATTGACTATATTTTGAAATTTGTGTTGTATTATTTTGAATAATATTCTTTCAGTAAACATTAAATTTTAATAATTAATATAAACACTAATTGATCTAAAAATGTTATGGTACATTTAAAATTTGAAATTAAAATTTTAATGAAATTTTATATATAAATATATCTACATTCTGAAAAATTATTTATAATTAACATAATATTTTATAAATTATTAAAAAGAAATATATTGGAATCAACTTTTACACAACTAATTTAATTAAAAATAATTAAAGTAAAATTGGAATATAACATACATGACTTTGCAATTTACACTCGATTCCTTACAGGTCTGCGGTGCTTGGCCATATATAGCCAACAATGTTGCTCTTATAAAAAGAATGTACATTGTTTTGCAAGCACTTCACAAAGAATACATGGCTTCTTGAGAGGAACACACGGGTCAAGTTTTTTCTATATGCACAAAAAGGATGCATTCTGAAAGTAGTGATGGTTAATTTTGATAGCCGTACTAGAAAATCCGATATATGTTCCAAACTGAATTTCCAAGAAAATCTTGGGTAAATTGCAATCAGTTTGCTATAAAATGATAACGTTTTTGCCTAGGCAGAGTATATCTAAATTCAGGCAAAAAATCATTTACAAAGTACATTAGGCATTAAACATCAGAATCTTGAAAACATAAGTACATAGCAATAGTTTTCTATAATGACTAAAATTAAAAGGCTATGACTGATGTTTATCCATTGTAACATGCTATTGCTGGTAAGATTTTTTCTCAATGCAATCTATCAAGATGTAAGTCCAAGTCTCATCCAGTACCCACAATGTGACAGCAAGAAGTAAACCCAAAATAGCAACTATGGCATTCAATTCCACCAAACTATCTCATAGTGAAAACTGGTTCAGAGTCTGGAGTTGGCTGAGTTCTTCGAGTGTATTTGAGAAGCAAAGCATCTGAAGAAAGTCCAGGAACATTCAAGTCCCTATACAAAATATGCATGAATTTTTACTTCTTTGTATTAAAAAAACATTCAAAGGAGAACACAGTATTATTGAAATAAGATGAAGTCTAACAGCCTCTACAGTTGAAGGCTACACTAAATATGTATGACAATGTCACGGCTGTTAAAAAAAAAAAAGTAAACTTCAGCAGAAAACGTCCAGGCTACCAAAGGACAGGGAAACTGTACCTGATGTAAGGGTTTAGATCCCTCCAGTCCCACTTTTTGCGCTCGTGGAAAAGTGCAGAGAAGCGCGCAGCAGGGTCACATGGTAGAGATGATATACCGAAAGCATATACCCATGTCTGAATTCCAAGTGTTTCTGTTAGAACTTCACCTTCCAACATGTCAAAGTTCACACTCATTCGTTCAGGAACCTTTCGTCCCCACTCCTCCATAAAACTTTCCATCTTCATTTTTCCTCCTCTCAAGATCCCTCTTGCGAAATGAACACACACCTTTCGTTCGTCCAACCTCCACAAACTGTCTCCATCCACTTTGAAACCATAAACTTGCAAACAATGGCGTGCAATTTTACGAGTAAACCCATCTGATTCCAGCACATCCAGAACCTCATCTTCATTAAGAGCGTTCAAGGACCAGTCGTTCAATATTGAATTCTGCAAAAGGATATTAAGAATAGCATCCATATAATTCTCGTCCACAATTCTCCAGTATCCGTTTATCTCAACTGCTGAAAAAGCATTTAATGCTGTCATCAATTCCTCATCACTAGCTTGTATCATGTCAGTAAGATCATACCATCTATACAAGCTTTTGTCATTGTCAATCATCTCATCCAGATCATCTGTTTCAGTCAACTCACCCAATTTGAGTGGATTCCTGGACAACAACAATTTTAGCTTATCTACTTTAGGAGCGATCTCAACCAGCTCCATATTGCCTAGTGCCACTTTGATTACCGACGCAACAACTTCTTCATCAGTATTTTTTTTAATGTGGCTTTCATGGGAAAACTGATTTGAGGGGGGTATTAGTAAAACCGAGTTGGAGTTTCCAACAAACTTTACAGCATAAGTTTTTGACCGAGTACAGAGAACTGCATCTTCATCCAGGTGGCCTCTTAAGCTTATTCTGAATTTTAGAATAAGGGTCAAGGATAGTATGAATTATGAAGAAAGATGTATAAGAAAAACTGACAAAGAACAAGGAATTATAGTTATTACAAACCTTTGGTCGAGAACATCTGGAAGGAGCTTCTCATCCAACTCAAGAAGAACCATATCATCATGTGGTCCAAAAAGAGGGTGATAAGCAATAGAGATTGTTGAATTGGGTTGTAAGTTTATTACTGCTTCTGCTCCTCCATCACAACCTGGGCGGGATTGCTCCATCTCTAGAGTGCTCAAATAAGCAAACCGCAGACCTGAAACAAATTACTTTTAATTTTAAAAGCGAGGAATTTTTTTTTACTACAAATGCAGAGTAAGAAGCAGAGAAAATGAAAACATAATAACCCCAAACTCAACCGTAAGAAACTTAATTAAAAAAAAAATTAGGCTCCTATCCTTCAACAAACTTTCTCAGCAAGCATCATTTTGCTACAAAAATTATGCTATCAGCTGTGAAAACTTCTATCTTTTAGTATTTTCTATAGCAGTTTATTAATATTTCTGTTTATCAGAAAAGAACATTTTCCAATGGTCAAAGTCAATTTAAAATCAAAGGACTTCATTTTAAACTTTTGGGAGATACTGATTCAAGCAAATAATTTTTTTTACGTCCTACTGCCTAATCTTTGAAATCGAGAAGAAATAGGTATTAGAAGACTTTCAAATTCCAAAAACATAAATTCTTTGAGTAAACCTTGGACGGTCGGAACCCCCACCCCCCTTCTTTCAACTCTTTCTTGTAAGTTTTACCTTGCTTGCTTAGCATAGCCAAGATACGCAATTAGAATTTGTTAATTCCTCTTCCATTTAACAGGCATAAGTTCCTCAAGGCAAATATTTCGAAACAAACAATCTAAATTACAACATGATACACCTACCCTGCTATACACTCGAAACAAAAATACAAGAAATACCAAATTGGGTTGGTGTCATTTTTAGTTAATCCAAAAGTTAAGCACTTTATACTACTTAAAAGTTAAAACATAAGAAATTGGGATTTCAATAAATTACAAAAAAGAGGAAGAGATATACTTACAATTGCTACCTAATTACAGAGCAGTGAATTAATATACATACATACATACATACATACATACATACATACATATGTACCGAAAAAAGTACTACTAATCTTGGAAAAAACCCTAGAAATTTCACAATTAAATAACAATTAAAAAGACCCAAATTGAGATAATGTTATCAAAGAACAAGTGAAGTGAGCAACTGGGAAACGTTAAAACGCGGATTCTTAAGAAACCAAATAGAAATTACCTTGAGTTGCAGCTTCGATTTGGGTGTTTGAATCGCTCTGATTCACCAAAACTAGAAATGGCGGGAAGTGAGAGAGAAATGGCGGGAAATGAGATCAAGGCAAAGAGGATAGTGCGTGTGCTGAGATATTTATTCTCTATTTTATAATTAAAAATATAAAAAATATATATTATTTAAAAATATATCTCATTTATTTTAAAATTTAACTTTTAGTTTTCGAAGATTTGGCCGCTGAAAGTCAAAAATAAGATAATTAATTAGGAATGGAAGTAGTAATAAATAATCAAAGATTAATTTCTTTTTTGACTTAGTAATTATTATTTTATTGATAATAATAAATGATAAACCAGACACATAAATAATCATAGGTTCATTACTTTTTTTCCTCAATATTTATTATTATATTGATAATAATAAATGATTAAATTACACTAGGGTCTAACAACATATTTAGATAGAGTTAAGAGCAGTGTTCTAAAAATCGGTGATTAATCGCCGATTAATCGCTAGACGGCGGGTCACCAAACTGATTAAGCGAAAATCGGTCAATTAATCGTTTTTTCATAAAAACGGTCAAAAATCGGCTGAATTAGTCAAAAATCGGATTAATCGGTCAAAAATCGGGCTAATTATTAAAAAATAGTAAAAAGTAGTTAAAATTAAAAAATAATAATAAATTTAAAAGGTAGAAACTTAATTAAACAATAGGAAAAAACATTATTTTTGTACATATAATTATAATTTTAGATACCTAAATCGTAAATTCTCTTAAGTTTTTCTCTTAAATTGATCTCTAATTGAAAAGTTAACCTTCAAAATTTTATTTATTACAATTATATAACATTTTTAACATATTTGCATAAATATATGATAATAACATATGTTTAGTTGAAATAACGAAATAATTTTATAATTGTATATAAAAAATATTATTAAATTTATTCCGATTACCCGATTAATCCATGGACGGTGCATTCACCGATTAACTCTGATTCCCGTTTTTTACAACATTGGTTAAGAGTAATGCAATATCAAATATTGTTATAAAATAATATTGTAATTATGATGTGATAAAGTGGAACCATAATCTATTATATATCTTATACTGCAACAAGGACTTTGTGAAACATTTTATTCAACAACTTGAAATTACATAACTGCCCCTCCAAAGTCAAATGTTATAAAAATGTAAGAAAATTTTCATCTTTATGGGAATCGAACCTAAGACGCTTCAATACTAATTACTAAGAATTTCAAGTCACCAATTTAACCATTGAGCTACTTGGGCTTTTTTGTTGTGGTACAAAACCCATTAGTATGGTAATGTCTTTCACAAATATTATTTTACACTTTAGTTTTTATTCAAGATTCTTTCATGATAATTTCATTTATCTGATTATTAATAAAAGTGATTATTGGTATAAAGTATATCCAATAGACACGTATCTCTTTAATTAAATTTAATTATGTTTCTTCCTTTGTATTCACAATTTTAAGACAAAGTACAAATACATTTTTAGTCACATAATATCACTTTTTAGTTCGAGCATCCAATAATACAAAATAATACAAAATAGTAATCATTTTGTCTCAACTATGTTCATACATATCAGATAATATAAGTAATAATATAAGCACCTTTATAGTTGTTACCCTAAATAGAGATGAACGTAATCCGGATTCAGGTCGGATTTTTCGAGATCCGATAGAACCGGGCTTTTTTAAATCGAGACAAATTTCCTCTAAAATATTTATACATGTAGATAGGGTCGGGTCAGGAGGGGCCAAATCGGATTTTTACAAATTATTTTAGATATTGATAACTTTAACTTTAACTTTAACTTTTTTTTTATTTTTTCGAATTTAATTAAAAAATTTAAGCTTTTATCCGAGATTTAATTGAAAATTGTAACTTTTTGGATTGGACTTTTATCCTGATCAAGACTACGTCCAAATCGAGATTAAATTTGGGTTTATTCGGCTCGAACCGGATCGGGGTTTTGTGAAAAATATGTGATTCGTTTAAGCCTGCGGGCTCGATCCAATTGAGGTGGACTTTTTTTTAATCAGATTTTTTCCGATTTTTTTAACCAGTTCGAACAGTTTTTTTCGAATACGAATTTGTGTGCATCTCAATCCTGCCACTTCATGCATTAAGGACAAGTATACTACTCCGACCGCTTATAGAGAATTATGGAGCCCGGAGGGTATTGGTACTTTCGAAATGGGGCCTTCGAAAGATTTCAGTTAATAAATGGAGCCTTTATTTGAAATCTTCGAATTTCAGTTAATAAATGGAGCCTTTATTTCAAAGATCGGTTTGGTATTAGTCCGATCTTCCTTGCAAATCTTCTCAATCATGTCACATAGTGTCACCAACAAGTTCAAACTGGTGGCAGGATCACCACAACAAACTGAAAAATACTTATCATCGCAAAATTAAACTGACGTGAACTAGAAAATATCATCACAAAATAACATAAAGTTCTCTCGGTTAGAGCGATCACGTGCCTTGCACGGGGGGTTCGTAAGACAATTTATTCATCATAAAATTACTAAATTACCCCTATATAATAGCACAACAAAAAATTGTTTCTGATGGGAATTAAACCCTTGACCTCTAAATTAGAAGTAACATACCTTACCACTATTTTAGACATCTATTTTAATTGTATTTTGAAACTTTTTATTAATATGCGCAAATACTCAATATGTTATACTCTATTTTAGTACAAAAAAATTGTTTCTGATGGGAATTGAACCCTTAATCTCTAAATTAAAAGTAACATTCCTTACCACTATGATAGACATCTATTTAGATTGTATTATGAAGCTTTTTATTAATATGCGCAAACACTCAATATGTTATACTCTATTTTGGTCTCTTTTTGTAATCTACTTGGTAAGGTAGATAATTTATTTTCACAAGTGCCTTAAAATAATATTTCTAACCATATTTGAGAAAAACTCGCGCAAAATGTTATAAAATTGTATTTTAAAAAAATGTTATAAAATTGGAATTGATCCATAAAAAAAGATTATATTAATATTTTTATATTATAAATCATGTTTATTTGCATTAAGTACATAATGGCTCATATTAAATATACTATTAGATTACAAATTCTATATACTATCAGATTATATATATATTAGATTACTAAATTACCCTTTCAATATTATATTGGTGATATTAGATTAATAAATTATCCCTCTAATTGTATATTGATGATAAAAAAATTTCTTTTTAATGTGAATTGAACCATGACCTAGGTGATAGTGTGACAAATGTTGACATCTATATCCAATATCACTTGTTATATTTTTTTTTAATATTTTTTTTAAATTTAAAACTATCAACATATTTACTTCTTTTCAATTATATCCTTATATATAATAAGCGTAAAAATGGATTTTATCATTATTTTACATTTATTATTGTTTCATTATAAGATATTAACAACTTATAATTATATATGCATTTTTGAAATTTTAGCTACTAATAAGATTAAAACTGTAGTTTTATTATGATCCAATATATTATAAATGTCGTCTTCAATAGATAAATTTTATACGTTGATCATTTTCGAAAAATGCACTATAGTATATAAAGTATTGAACCCGAAAAATGCAAAAGAGTTTTATATTTGTATATTAATAAAAAAAGTTTGTGTTGGAGATTTTTACAAGAAAGTTGAAGTTGTCATCGTACGACTAAATCAAATCTAAACTAAATATGTTTAATTTTTTTGAATATCTATGATAAAATATTAAAAGTACTAAATGTTAAATTATTTGTGTCAAGTGGCAATTGTAAGGTGAAACGAGTAACTTATCACGAATCAGTTTAGCATTATCTTGAAAGGTATAAGTAATAGTTTTCTAAAATAAATTATATCCACAACTGTACAATTATTGTATTCAACGTGTCTGCAAGGAGACCCTTCTTAAAACGGGCAAAGTGGTATGCATTCGTTTAAATAGTGTATCCACACATACTAATACAACTTGTACTTCTACATGCCTTACCTTCAACTAACCTATCCTCTATAGTAACTCATTTTTACTCTATTATGCACACCGATCAAATTTTACAACACCCACTTAACGACTACCCCATGAACTACAAACATGTAAATGGAGTGCCAACGTGTTAGAAAATTGATAGTTTAAGGATATAATTAAGTATATTCTTGATGTTAATTCAAATTTCTAATGATTGGAAGTTGTTCCTTGCTATGGGAACTTAAACTTTCATGTATGGGTTTAATAATTTTCTTGTTTAAATCCATAAGAGAAATTGAGATGAAGGTAGTAGCTTGAAAAAGCTTGTTATAATGATGTTTCATTTATCCCACATAGAAAAGAATAAGGGGACTTGGTGGCTTTATATAGCATTACACACATGAGTAGTATACAACTACTAAGGTGTGTGATGGTGCATGGTGTTGGTGTGTGCTTCACGCGCACACACACACACGCGCGCCGCCGCCCGCCTCGCCACGCACCGCACCGGACCGGGTCGGGTCGGGTCGGGTCGGGTCGAAGGGCGATTTGGGCGGATGTCTCGGCGTCTCGCGTACGCGAGACGACCTGGGCGAGAGTTTTTTTTATTTATGTGATTTAATATTTATATTAGAATTATTTATCAAATTGGGCTGGGTTATCAGTTGTCAAATCTGGTTGGGTTATCAGTATTTAACTAGTAAACTCTGATGAAGTTGGTTTATCAGTATTTAACTAGTAAACTCTGATGGAGTTGGTTTATCAGTATTTAACTAGTAAACTCTGATGGAGTTGGTTTGTCAGTAAACTCTGATGGACAACAGAAACTAAACTCTGATGGACAACTAGTTAAACTCTGATGGACAACAGAAACTAAACTCTGATGGGCAACAGAAACTGATATGAACCTGGACATGATTTGATGGATATGTTTAAAATAAATATTAAATCTGTATATGTGGATAAACATGAAAAAGATGTAACAGCTCAGGTTATTAAATTTAAAACAAAAACGTTTATTCATTAAATGGTCAGTTTTGATTTTTTATTTAATATGATCAGCTGTTACTGAAAAATTAATGTGTGTGCTGCAGTTACAGAAAGGAACCACTATAAATAGTGGCCCTTGTAGCTCAGTTTAGAACACACAGAAGTTTGAAAAACACACTTCTCTCAAAACTCTCTCTGCCCTCCCTCTCTATATAGTATTCTCTGTAGTTTTCTGGTTCTCCGGCGACTGAGGTGTTGGTCGTAGTTGAGCGCTGCTGTTGCTGTGAACACCTTGCTCGGAGCTGTTTTATCCTGGAAGTAGTATCTCGCCGACAACCTGACACAGTAAGTGGGGGCGAATAACTCTTCAAGAACAGTCAGGGTTTCTCGAAGTCCTGACGACTCAACTGTTGTTATCTTATTACTGTTCTTATATACACTGTTAAGCTATGGCTACAGGTACTGTTTCTGTCTCCCTGGTTATTTATCAGTTTCTGATATGCATGCTTTCAACCTTCATGCTTTGTTTTGTTAACTTTGGTCTTGGCCTGTCAATGCTATATCTATTATATAACTGCCTCCATGTTGCTGTAGTACTTGTTATTTCCAACATTCTTGAAGAGTTATTCTGTTATATAATATTTAGCATTATGGTTAATGAAACTGGAGTTACTGTAGATGGTAGTACGTCTAATGTGTCTGCTGGGGTCATTGATTGGACCACTTACCGTTTTCCACAACTCGTTGAACTAACGGGCTTACCGGAGAAATTCAACGGTGGTGTCGGCTTTTCTCGTTGGCAGAAAAGGATGAAATTGTGGTTGACTGTAAAGGGTCTGTGGCCTGTTGTGGAGTATGAGAAACCGGTGGTGATTCAAGAAAAGGCTGAAACAGTTAAGGCTTATGCAATATGGGCTGAGAAGGATGGGGTCGCTAGGGCAGCCATTCTGGCAGCCTTAACGAACACTCTGTTTGATGTTTATTCATCTGATGCCTATAGTGCTAAGCTCTTATGGGAGAAGCTGGACCTCACTCACAATACTGACTCTCAAGGTCTGGAAAAGTATTCTGTAGCGAGGTTCCTTGAATTTAAGCTGGTAGACAACAAATCCATGACTGAGCAGGTGCATGAGTTCGAGATGATAGTGCATGCTTTGAAGGAATCCGGCATGGATCTCCCTGATAAGTTCAAGGTTATGAGCGTGATTGAAAAGCTTCCGAAGTCTTGGGAAGAGTTCGCTCTCTCCCTGAAAAGACAGAAAGGAGAGATCACCTGGACCAACCTTATGCTGGACATCTCGGTGCAAGAACAACACAAGTCCAAACAGGGACATGTGATGCCATCTGAACACGGTAGCTCGAAGGTGAATGTAGTAACCGTAGGACAGAAAAGGAAGGCTGTTGCTAGGAAGGGTAATGTTAATAAACCTAAGATAGACAAGGATAAGGCCAAGAAACCAAAGGCAAACAAACCATGTTGGTCTTGTGGGCAGGTTGGGCACTGGAGTAAGGACTGTCCTACAAAGAAAGCGAAGAAAACTGAGGTGGTAACGCAAGCGAATGCTGTACTTGGAACCACAAGTGGGCCTGTAGTGAACATGGTTGTTGGTGAGGCTTCGGCTTCTGAAACCAACGAAAACCGGTATGTGACCTACAACCCTGTACTATTTTCCACTTATCTGTCAAATGAATGGTTGATTGATACTGGAGCTAATGTGCATATTTGTGCTGATATTAGTTTGTTTGTATCTTATCGACAGAGTCATAGCATGACAGTGACGATGGGGAATGCGAGTGCCGCTCAAGTTCATGGAGTGGTAGACGTGGACCTGAAGTTTCCTTCGGGGCGTATTCTATCCCTGACAAGAGTGCATCATGTTCCCGACATGCGTAGAAATATAATAAGTGGAAGCCGTTTAGTTACAAATGGTTTTGAAATTTCCTTAAGGTGTAATAAAGTAGTTCTTATTCACACTGGTACTTTCTTTGGCAAGGGTTACTTGTCAAATGGTTTATTTGTTATAAATGCTGAGCCTGTTTTGGGCACTTCCTTTAATGAATTTACTCCTTCTGTTAACTGTGTAGAATCATCCAACTTATGGCATGCTAGACTTGGTCACTTAAATTTTGGTGCTCTTAAAAATATGATGAACTTAGAGTTGATTCCAAAACATACTATAGAAAAGAATTCTAAATGTCAAGTATGTGTGTCTGCTAAACAAATAAGGAAACCTTTTCATAATGTTGTTAGGGATTCAGACTTGTTAGATTTAGTACACACTGATATTTGTGAATTTGGTGGTATGTTAACTAAAGACCATTTTAGATACTTCATTACTTTTATAGATGATAGTAGTAGATACTGTTATGTTTATTTACTTAGACATAAGGATGAAGCACTTAGCAAATTCATGATTTATAAAACTGAAGTTGAGAAACAAACTGGTAAGATACTTAAAAGGTTGAGATCAGATAGAGGTGGTGAGTATACGAGTAACTCCTTTAATGAATTTTGCGCAAGCAATGGAATAGTTCATGAAGTTACTCCACCATACACACCTGAGTCTAATGGGGTCGCTGAGCGAAAGAACAGAACGTTCAAAGATATGATTAACAGTATGCTTATTAACTCTGGGTTGCCTAAATACATGTGGGGAGGGGCTCTGAATACGGCTTGCCATATTCTGAACAGAGTCCCTCTGAAACACATGGATAAGACACCTTATGAGTTATTGAAAGGCAAGATGACTAGTCTCAAGTATCTTCGAGTGTGGGGGTGCCTTGCAAAGGTACTTGTCCCTGAACACAAGAGGAAGAAACTAGGTCCAAAGACGGTTGATTGTATCTTTCTGGGCTATCTTGAAACCACTACAGCTATGAGATTTTTGGTAATAAAATCTGACATAGATGGTATAGTGGCTAACACGATAGTTGAATTTCGTGATGCTACATTCTTTGAGGATGTCTACCCTATGAAGACTGGTATACCTCAAGGTACTTCTGAGGAAGATCTCACTCACACATCAAGTTCTATTCCTAATCATGTGGAAAAGATGACAAATGTGGGGGCGGAACCTGGTAGTAGCTCTACTCCTATGGAGGAAGAGGAACCTAGGAGGAGTAAGCGTGCAAAGGTAGTCAAGGACTTTGGAAGTGATTTCATCACTTACAATGTCGAGGATGAACCTTTAACTTTCCGACAGGCTATGGACTCCTCGGAGTCTAGGCACTGGAAGGGCGCTGTAAAGAGTGAAATTGACTCTATTGTTTCTAACGGAACATGGGAGTTAGTTGATCTCCCTCCTGGGTGTTCTACTATTGGGTGCACGTGGATCTTTAAAAGGAAGTTGAACCCTGATGGCTCAATAGAGAAGTACAAGGCTAGACTGGTGGCTAAGGGTTTTAAGCAAATGGAAGGAATTGATTTCTTTGATACATACTCTCCTGTTGCCAAAATGATAACAATCTGAATGCTTGTAGCATTGGCTTCCGTACATGGTCTGATCATCCATCAAATGGATGTAAAGACAGCTTTTCTTCATGGTGAACTTGAAGAAGAGATTTATATGGATCAGCCTGAGGGGTTTGTTGCATCTGGCAACGAAAGGAAAGTATGTAAGTTAATCAAATCTATTTATGGCTTAAGACAAGGTCCTAGGGACTGGCACAAGAAGTTCGATGAAACGATTGTGACATTCAGTTTTGTTAGTAATGATAGCGATAAGTGTGTCTACTCAAAAGTTAAAGGTAGTGAATGTGTCATATTATGCTTATATATGGATGACATACTACTGTTTGGAACCAATATTGAGATTATTAACGAGACAAAGGATTTCTTGAAAAGGCACTTTGAGATGAAGGATATGGGTGAAGCTAGCGTGATTCTTGGAATCAAGCTGACTCAGTCAGCTGATGGAATAACCCTATCGCAATCTCATTATATAGAGAAATCTATACTTGAGAAATATGGTTATTCACAATGTAGAATCGCTAGTACACCCTATGATCCTAAAGTTGCCCTTGTCAAGAATAGTTCAGGAGTCCCTGTGTCTCAGTTAAGGTATTCTCAGATTATTGGGAGCTTGCAGTATCTTGCTAACTGTACTAGACCAGATATATCATATTCTGTGTCTAAGCTAGCTAGATATACAAGCTGTCCGAACAGAACTCATTGGGATGCTCTTGATAGAGTGCTTAGATATCTGAAAGGCACAATGTACCTTGGATTACACTATAGGAGATTTCCTGGTGTACTTGAAGGGTACAGTGATGCAAGTTGGATAGCTAAGAAGTCTGGTTCCAATGGAGTGACTGGATACGTGTTCACCCTAGGGGGTGGAGCAATATCCTGGAAGTCGACAAAACAGACTATAGTAACTCGGTCTACTTTTGAGGCTGAGTTGTGTGCACTTGATGCCACTGGGACGGAGGCTGAATGGTTACACGGACTGATGTCCGTGATACCTGTAGTAAGCAGACCGCTTCCTGCTATTGCTATTCATTGTGATAGTCGAACAACTATCGACAAGATTAGCAGTAAAAAGTACAATGCTAAAACAAAGAGACACGTCCAAGTTAGACTTAAGTCTATAAGGGGATTAGTGTCTGATAGGATTATAGCTGTAGAGTTCATTGGAACTCAGGAAAATATAGCTGATCCTTTGACTAAAGGACTGGAACCTGCAGTGGTCCTTAAGTCGAGGTTGGGGATGGGACTGACAACCCATCACAACTCATCAACAGTGGGAACCCAATACACATGAGAGGAGATCCCTCGAAGTGTATTCAATGTGGTAATAACAAGCTGTAAGGATGAGTTGGGAGTACCTTGATACATAGATGATACTTAGTATCTGGGTCTATCCCCTGTAAACCTATAAGGTACTGAAACTGCTGAATAGTAAGAGTTTAAGAACTATGAATGGGGTCAAGTCATTTGACGAGATGGTTGCAGTACATCTCCGGAGATGCCCAGCTAAGCGAATGTGATTGTGAGGTCGCAATTAGAGGAAAGGGTTATTCCTTGAAGCATTCGACGAACAGGATCGAGACAAGACCATTAATGTCTCAAAGCCGTAGATTGGCACCATAGCCTTTGACTTGTCGTCGTCTATGGAGAATGGTTACACTTAACGGATTAAGATTCAAGGTGAAATAATTCCATCTGAATCCGGTAGCCATCGAAGTAGGGGACTTAGGAGGGTTCAAACCCGGAAGGGTACCGACTCTGAAAAACCAAGTCATGTTAAGAACCTGTCTACAATTCTATATGGATTTGTGGGGGATTGTTAGAAAATTGATAGTTTAAGGATATAATTAAGTATATTCTTGATGTTAATTCAAATTTCTAATGATTGGAAGTTGTTCCTTGCTATGGGAACTTAAACTTTCATGTATGGGTTTAATAATTTTCTTGTTTAAATCCATAAGAGAAATTGAGATGAAGGTAGTAGCTTGAAAAAGCTTGTTATAATGATGTTTCATTTATCCCACATAGAAAAGAATAAGGGGACTTGGTGGCTTTATATAGCATTACACACATGAGTAGTATACAACTACTAAGGTGTGTGATGGTGCATGGTGTTGGTGTGTGCTTCACGCGCACACACACACACGCGCGCCGCCGCCCGCCTCGCCACGCACCGCACCGGACCGGACCGGGTCGGGTCGGGTCGGGTCGAAGGGCGATTTGGGCGGATGTCTCGGCGTCTCGCGTACGCGAGGCGACCTGGGCGAGAGTTTTTTTTATTTATGTGATTTAATATTTATATTAGAATTATTTATCAAATTGGGCTGGGTTATCAGTTGTCAAATCTGGTTGGGTTATCAGTATTTAACTAGTAAACTCTGATGAAGTTGGTTTATCAGTATTTAACTAGTAAACTCTGATGGAGTTGGTTTATCAGTATTTAACTAGTAAACTCTGATGGAGTTGGTTTGTCAGTAAACTCTGATGGACAACAGAAACTAAACTCTGATGGACAACTAGTTAAACTCTGATGGACAACAGAAACTAAACTCTGATGGGCAACAGAAACTGATATGAACCTGGACATGATTTGATGGATATGTTTAAAATAAATATTAAATCTGTATATGTGGATAAACATGAAAAAGATGTAACAGCTCAGGTTATTAAATTTAAAACAAAAACGTTTATTCATTAAATGGTCAGTTTTGATTTTTTATTTAATATGATCAGCTGTTACTGAAAAATTAATGTGTGTGCTGCAGTTACAGAAAGGAACCACTATAAATAGTGGCCCTTGTAGCTCAGTTTAGAACACACAGAAGTTTGAAAAACACACTTCTCTCAAAACTCTCTCTGCCCTCCCTCTCTATATAGTATTCTCTGTAGTTTTCTGGTTCTCCGGCGACTGAGGTGTTGGTCGTAGTTGAGCGCTGCTGTTGCTGTGAACACCTTGCTCGGAGCTGTTTTATCCTGGAAGTAGTATCTCGCCGACAACCTGACACAGTAAGTGGGGGCGAATAACTCTTCAAGAACAGTCAGGGTTTCTCGAAGTCCTGACGACTCAGCTGTTGTTATCTTATTACTGTTCTTATATACACTGTTAAGCTATGGCTACAGGTACTGTTTCTGTCTCCCTGGTTATTTATCAGTTTCTGATATGCATGCTTTCAACCTTCATGCTTTGTTTTGTTAACTTTGGTCTTGGCCTGTCAATGCTATATCTATTATATAACTGCCTCCATGTTGCTGTAGTACTTGTTATTTCCAACACAACGTTCCCCATGCAATGAAAATGATAAAAGGCGCCCAATTCTCTTTCAAAGTGACACTAAAACCATCTTCTCATTCAAATACAATTGGAAAAATTATAATCGGCGAAATCTTGCAGTACACACGGTCACGACTACCCCATGAACTACAAACAGGTAAATGGAGTGCCAACGTTCCCCCAGGCAATGGAAATGGTAAAAGACGCCCGATACTCTTTCAAAGTCACACTAAAACCATCTTCTCATTCAAATACGATTGGCAAAATTATAACCGATGAAATCTTGCAGTACAGAAGGGTCGTGCGTGCCAACAAAACATGTTAATTAGTCAAAATATTTGCGCCTACTCAGGTCATAACAACAAACTTATAGACTGAGATTTTGTAAAACATGTATCATCAAACCTTTGACATATTTCCTACTGATATACCGTTACATGCTTATGTCTTTTCTTCTACATGCATTCCACCAAAAGATGAGAACAACATAACCGAAAATAACTAGAGCATGCACGTGCCTCGCACGGGCTATAAAGCTAGTTTAATTGATAATACCATAATGCATGCCAGCCTTTGGTTTCTTTAGGGTTAGATGTTGATCAACTAAAACCGGTATCTGTTTATTTGTAGTGTCCACTCTAGTGTGCGTAAATAGCTCTATCCCTCTCATTTTTTTGTAATTTTCTTTTTGGTATGTATCTCTCGTTTTTTTTACATATCAAAAATAGTAACATTTTATAATATAAAATCTAATCACATTCACTATTTTTCTCCACTATACTTACTTTATACCCACTTTATACATTAAATATTGATTGATCCCACCACTTTACTTATTTTTCTTACTTTTCTCTATTAATTTACACTTTTTCTTAACTTCTGTCATCTGTGTCGTCCCTAAAGAATCTGGTCTTGATTTTTTGTTTATAGTACTGCTAGTTTGGTTTGTTTTTTTTAAATGTAAGTTTGTAGTAAGAAATTAAAATTTATTTTAAATAAATAAAAATTTTATATACTTGATAATATTATTTAAGAAAAACTAAGATACTAACACAATATTTTTACAATGTAATATGTTTGTTAAAACTTTCATTTTAAATTTATTTATAAAATTGCTTAGGTGATTATTTTATTGTATGGAAAATATAAATTTAAAAATATTAAAAACTGCTTTTAGGATAGCTAATTGTGGGTAAACAATTAAAAAAAATTAAAATGTTTTTTAGGGAAAGAACAATTAAAATAATTAAAAGTGAGAGAAAAATAATTAAAATAATTAAAAGTAATGATATAAGTATAGTTGTTTAAGGTGTTAACAGCTAGGTTTACTTTAGTTCTCAGTATCAGCCCATCCGCGGAAAAGAAGCGCGGAGATTAATAGGGCTAAAACACCCCTCCGCGGAAATTTATAGCGGACAACTAGGGCTCCGCGGAAATTTATAGCGGAGTGACTAAATTTTTTGTTTTAATCTTGATCGTTAAAATCTCAATCCAACGGTTGAGGAACTGATTGTTAAATAAATCGTCCCTGACAATCAACCCTATACACATTTAATTGGACAGACCATGAGTACGTCATACTGGGCTCTTGGCCCATTTGATTTGATTTTATTTTATTTATAAGATTTAAGTTGCAGGCCCAATGTGCATGAGTTACACTAAAACCTCCATAAATTAATACTCATTTAATTAATAATCTCTCTAATTTAATAATTTTCTTTGGTTCAACTTGGACTAGTATAAAAAATTACCAAATTCGATAATATAATAAGATAATGATTTTTTTTGAAAACTCTATATAAATATATTGTCCCAATAGTATTATAAATAAATAATTGTTCATAATCATAAAATTATATATATTAGATTTGCGTAAGGTATAGTTGTAGTCTTGTGTTTTTGTTCTTAAAATTTAAATTTACATGAATTTCATCTTGTTATAACGGAGGCAAAAAAATTATAATAAACGTAAAGAACGAACACAGATAGGTAGAAGAGAAATTTTTTATTAATCTCGAGAATACAGATTACAACATTCAGATACAGAGTTAGGTTATGAACTAGAGAGTCAGATACATATACGTTATGCCCTAAAGAGTTATATAGCACTCTCTAGGCATATAAGTATTATCAGTTCCTTGGAGGATAAGTCTTATCCTGAAGATAAGTCTTATTCTTAACGGTGGATAAAGATTAATTCTAGATCCTTCCTTGTAGGAATTATTTCCATATCATAACGGAAAATTACTGATTCAAGGCATATTCTAACAAATCTCCACCTTAACTTGAATCCTCTCATAACAAATAGATGTACCAGATGCACCATGATAATGCCAGATGTACTAGAAAAAAACTCTTCTGCCTCAGATTTTTGCCCAAAAGGGCAATCAGCAACTCCGAACATTTAACAAGTCCAAATAATGTTGAAAATTGCTATGTTGAACCGGTTTGGTGAGCATATCAGCTGGTTTATCAGCAGTACCCACTTTGCTCAACTTGATTTTCTTCTCACTTCTTTGTTAGATATAATTGTTGATGTTTGTTTATCAATGTTTCAAGTATCAGGATACCATCAGAGTTTAGTTGGAAGACTGGTCAGAGTTTGTTAAACTCTGACAGTCAGAATTTGCTTAGCAGTCGGTGTAAAAGTCAATGAAGATTCTAGAAGCGATATTCTTTGAAGATGGAAAGAAGCAAAGAGATATCGAGATGGCTAAGGAAACGGAACAGAAGACAAAAGCAATTCTAGATTGATATTAATTGTATAGCTGATTTAAAGGAATGTCAATTAGAAGATTGTATGTAGTTGTGTACTATATAAACACAGTTAGGTTAACCCTAAAAGGGATGCGAATACGTGAATTATCTTTCTTGTAACCTAGCAGCTCTCTGTGATATTTTACATCACTGAGAGAGGAGTTTTTAATTCCATACAGTTTATTGATTATAAACAGTGTTCTTATTGTTATTTTTATACGTATACTTGATTATATATTGTGTATTCGGCCTAACAATTGGTATCAGAGCCGAGGCTGTTTAATATATACAGTTTTTGATCCAAACACAAGTTATAATCATGGCTGAAAATAGTCAAGCAGGTTTTAAATCTGAGAAGGTTCAACCAACTTCTGTGAGTCGATATGAGACAATTAGAGTTCCAATTCTCAGACCAGTGGAATATCCAATATGGAAGGTAAAGATGACCATGTTTCTGGAAGCCACAGATCCAGAATACCTTGATAGAATCAATGATGGTCCTCATATGCCAACAAAACTGTCTCCAGTTGTTGCTGGTCAAGAACAAAAGAGCGTTTCAAAAGAAAAGAAGGATCTGACTCCTGAAGATATCTCATCAATTGCAAAGGATGCAAAAGTTAGACATCTTCTCCATAGTGCTTTAGATAATGTCATGTCTAACAGAGTTATTGGTTGCAAAACTGCCAAAGAAATTTGGGATGCTTTAGAAGTCAGGTGTCAAGGAACAAGTGCTATAAAGAAGAACAGAAAGACTATTCTTACACAGGAGTATGAACACTTTGACTCGAGACCTGATGAAACTTTGACTGAGACATATGACAGATTCTGTAAACTGTTGAATGATTTATCTCTTGTTGATAAAGAATATGAACTTGAAGAGTCAAATCTCAAGTTTCTTCTATCTCTACCTGAAAGATGGGATTTAAAGGCGACAACAATAAGAGATAATTATGATCTTGCAGAGACAGATCTTGATGAAATTTATGGGTTTCTCAAAACTCATGAACTTGAGATAGAACAAAGAAACAAAAGATCTGGAAAGAAGACAAAATATGTTGCTCTCAAAGTTGAAGAAAAACCTCTTAAGAAAGAAACATCAAAGAAGAAAGCTAAGGGAAAGGCTTTAGTCATAAACTCTGAAAGTGAGTCATCAAACTGTGATGATGACTCAAACACTGATGAATCATCTGAATCCGAGGATGATGAAGAACAAATGATGCAAATGGCTGCTTTGATGGTGAAGACTTTCAAGAAGATGGGTTTCAAGAACTTCAAGAAAGGAAAAAGATTCTCTAGGAAAGATTCAAACTCTGAAAGGAAGAGTTTCAGAAATTCTGAAGGAAGGGATATCAAATCTAGGAAGAAAGACAAGTCTGAGATCCAGTGCTACAAGTGTAAAGAGATGGGTCACTATGCTCCAGAATGCAAGAAAGGAAAATCTGAAAAAGCACTCATCACAAAAGGAAGAGACTGGGCAGACACTTCAGATTCAGATGAAGGAGTCAACTATGCTCTTATGGCAACTGTTGAAGATGAATCTGAAAACAAGGTACCCCTAACAACCTATGCTTATGATATTGATAATATATCTGAATTGAGAATTTATCTTAAAAGCATACATGTTAGTTATAGAGATCAGACTTTAGAAAATGAGAGAATTAAATCTGAGAATCTAAAGCTTAAAGAAAGAAATAAATTTCTTGAAGAAGAACTTGTTCACATGCAACAAGTTCATAAGGAAAGAGATGATGTTGTTTATGTTGAACATGAGTTGCTTAAGAGTTTTAGGCAACTAGAATCTGATTTGGAAAAAGAGAGAAAAATAATTAAAACCTGGACAAACTCTGGAAAAGACACACATCAAGTGTTTCAAACAGACTCAGTAGGGTTAGGTTACTGTGAGGAAGATGAACTTAGGTTCAAAGATAAAGTTAAAGTTAAAACACATCTTCCGCCTATGAAATTTATTCCTGAATCCAGTAAGCTAAGCTCTGTACTTGAAAAAGAAACGGTTAAGAGAAAACCAGTAAAAACTTGTGTTAAACAGGTTAATGTTGGTTTAATGACAACGAAACAATTCAAGTATAAGCTCAAAGAGGTAAAGTCTGTTGAGAAACAGAAAGTGTCCAGGAAGAATAGAAATGGAAAGGTAGGCATTAATAAAAGCAATAATCATTTGCCTATCACTGATGCTCCTAGAAAAACATGTCATAATTGTGGTAGTACTAACCATCTTGCAAGTTTCTGCAGGAAAAACAAAGACATTAATTCTTTACCCTCCAAGTCTGGAGTTAAGAATGATTATGTTAGGGTTAGACCACAGACTTTATGCACTCACTGTGGGAGTACTTGGCACTCTATTTATACTTGCAAGAATTATCATGCCATTTATCACAACTATTATGAGTTGAAACCAAATTTGAAATGGGTTAAAGTTGATTCTGCAAGTGTAAACTCTGATACTGTTTGCTTAAACTCTATTGATAAGAATTCCGCTGCAAAAGCTAACAATATTAAGAAGGCCAAAGGATCCAAGCAAGTCTGGATCCTTAAATCTAACTCTTTGTAATTGTTTATGATTGCAGGGCATAAGGGAAAGCACCCTAGTCTTGGACAGTGGATGTTCAGGGCACATGACTGGAAATAAAGCCCTGCTATCAGATTATGAGGAGAAAGCTGACCCAAAAGTTTCCTATGGAGATGGCAACATAGGACGTACTTTGGGATATGGCAATATCAATCTTGGAAGTGTCATCATCACAAATGTAGCTCTAGTTCCAGGACTCAAGCATGACTTGCTATATGTGAGTCAAATATGTGACAGAGGTTTTTATGTAGATTTTCAACCTGAATACTGTGAGGTTATTAGCAAATCTACAGGGAAAGTTGTTCTAGTTGGACACAGACGGAATAATATTTATGAAGCAAGTTTGGTAACAAACTCTGAAGGAAAAGCTGTGAGTCTGTCTGCAAAAATGTCTAATGAAGAGAGCTGGAAATGGCATAAAAAGCTCTCTCATCTAAATCTGAACAACATCAATGAGCTAATTCGAAAAGATCTTGTAAGGGGACTTACAAAATCAATACTCAGCTTAGATGGTCTGTGTGATTCCTGTCAAAAGGCCAAGCAAAGGAAGTCATATTTCAAGAGTAAGTCTGAATCTTCAGTTGTGGATCCTTATCATCTTCTTCATGTTGATCTATTTGGTCCAGTGAATGTAATGTCTCTTGGCAGAAAGAAATATGCTTTAGTCATTGTTGATGAGTACACTAGATACACTTGGGTGTACTTTCTAGCAAAGAAGGATGAAACTGCCTTAATTCTGATGGAACATGTAAAGCTTCTGGACAAAGGATCACAGTATTAAGTGAAAATTATCAGGAGTGATAATGGTACTGAATTCAGAAATACAACAATGGAAGAATTTTGCACCAGGGACTCCACAACAGAATGGTGTAGTGGAAAGAAAGAACAGAACTTTAATCGAAGCTGCCAGAACAATGCTTAATGAAGCAAAATTGCCAACTTATTTCTGGGCAGAAGCTGTTCAAACTGCTTGTTTTACTCAAAATGTTACACTGATCAACAGGCATGGGAAAACACCATATGAGATGGTGAAGAAAAAGAAACCAAACCTGAAATATTTTCATATTTTTGGGTGCAAATGCTTTGTGTTGAAAACTCATCCTGAACAGTTGACCAAGTTTGATTTAAAAGCTGATGAAGGAATTTTTGTTGGATATCCACTATCAACTAAAGCATTCAGAGTTTATAATCTGAGAACTAAAATGATCATGGAATCGATACATGTGTCATTTGATGACAAGAAAATAACTGGACTTGAAGATGGAGAAAATCATGATCAACTACGCTTTGAAAATGAAGTTCTAAACTCTGTTGATGTAAACTCTGACGAAGCAAATCCAACAAACTCTGATGAAGCATACTCTGAACCTCTACTGGTAAATACTGAGGAAGTTTCTCAGACAGAACAAAATAGAGAACCAGTTGAGGGGGAGCATGAAGATACTTCAGCAACATCTCAAAATGATGACTCACATTCTGAAAGTGAGTCAGCTGAAGAATCTAACACAAACTCTGAAAGTTCAAACACTGAGCAGTCCAATTCAGGGGGAGCCTTAGCGAATGCAGATGGTCAATAAGAAAATCAGGAAAGCATGGATCAAGGGGGAGAATCCAATAATGGTGAAAGAAGCCACTTACCTACAACAAGAAAGTGGACTCAGGCTCATACACCTGATCTGATAATTGGAAATCCAGATGCAAGTGTGAAAACAAGAAGTGCTACAGCAAATGAATGTCTGTTTCATGCATTCATATCTCAAACAGAGCCTAAGAAAGTGGATGAAGCTCTTCAAGATGCTAACTGGATAACAGCAATGCAGGAGGAATTGAATGAGTTTGAAAGAAATGAAGTATGGACACTTGTACCAAGACCAAAGAACAGGTCTGTTGTTGGTACAAAGTGGGTTTTCAGAAACAAGATTGACAGTGAGGGCGTAATTACAAGGAACAAAGCTAGACTTGTGGCAAAAGGATATTCACAACATGAAGGAATTGATTATGATGAAACCTTTGCTCCAGTTGCAAGGTTGGAAGCCATAAGAATTTTTCTAGCATATGCTGCTCACAAGAAGTTTAGAGTCTTTCAGATGGATGTGAAGAGTGATTTTCTCAATGGGAAACTTGAAGATGAAGTGTTTGTTGAACAACCACCAGGGTTCGTGGACCCCAAGTATCCAGATTATGTCTACAGGCTTGACAAAGCACTTTATGGACTAAAGCAGGCACCTAGAGCATGGTATGAAACTCTGGCTCAATTTCTTTTAGAAAGTGGGTTCACTAGAGGTACAATTGATAAAACCTTGTTCTATTTCAATTCTGGTAATGATTTGCTTTTAGTTCAAATCTATGTGGATGACATAATTTTTGGGTCTACTAATGATAAACTCTGTAAGAAATTTGCCAAGCTTATGCAGTCCAGGTACCAAATGAGCATGATGGGAGAGCTTAGTTATTTTCTAGTCTTGCAGGTAAAGCAAACAGATGATGGAATTATTATCAATCAAGAAAAATATACCAGAAATCTTCTCAAGAAATTTGGTATGCTTGATAGTTCATCTGCAACAACTCCTATGACAACTGCAACAAAGCTAGACAAAGACACATGAGCTTCAGTAGATATGACAAACTACAGAGGCATGATAGGGTCTCTTCTTTATCTTACTGCAAGTAGACCAGATATTATGTTTGCAACCTGTCTTTGTGCAAGATTTCATGTAGATCCCAGAGAGCCTCATCTAACAGCTATGAAGAGGATTTTCAAATATCTCAAAGGAACCATAACCTTGGGTTTGTGGTATCCTAGAGAATCAGAGTTTAAGTTAATTGGTTACTCTGATGCAGATTTTGCAGGCTGTAAGATTGACAAAAAGAGCACTAGTGGAAGCTGTCAATTTCTAGGTGACAGACTGGTTTCTTGGTACAGCAAGAAACAGAAATCAATTTCCACATCCACAGCAGAAGCAGAGTATATTGCTGCTGGTAGCTGTTGTGCACAGATTCTGTGGATGAAGAATCAATTGCTGGATTATGGGTTAAGGGACTCTAAATTACCTATTTTCTGTGATAATCAAAGTGCTATTGCTATGACAGGTAATCCAGTACAGCATTCCATGACCAAGCACATCAGCATAAGGTATCACTTTATCAGGGAACATGTGGAGGAAGGAGATATTGAGCTTCATTTTGTGTCTACAGAACAACAGCTTGCAGATATCTTCACTAAGCCTTTGAGTGAAGCTACATTTACAAGACTGGTGAATGAACTAGGAATGATCTCTAGTTTCGACTAGAGATACTGGTTAGACTCAAAATTAACTCTTATGTGATATGTTGCTCATGTTTCTATGCATATGTTAACTGTCATGCAAATCTTGTTGTTAAACTCAGGTAGCATACTCTGTTGGTTAAACTCTGATTATGGTATTGTCTGAAACATAAACACAGATGAAGAAAATAGTATGAAGCATGATTCTCAGTAAGTAATCATGAATCCTTCTGAGTTATATATGATCTGATCCCAAATGTGTGTAGAAAATTAACACAGCATGATACTGTCTCTATATTTATAGCATCTCTTAGTTTATTGATCCTATACACTGAGTCTGTATTAGCTGTTTACACTTTCTCTCATAAAGTATATATGTTAAATGATGTCAGTCTAAACTCTTATAACTAGCTACTGCTACTTCACCCCTAATCAGCAAAGCATTCTAGGAAACGGACGTTTATGATGATGGAGGAGAGGCTGGAACTCCTTCGAGTTTGGTGAACAAGAGTATGTGGTCACTCCAACCACTGTTCGTGATGCTCTTGGTTTTGAAGACTTCAATGCATACACTATTTCTGTTGGTGATGCTGAGCTTCAAAGGATGATGAGAGAGATTGGTTACTCTGGGTCTTTGGCAAGGACAGGTAATTTGAAGCAACCGTTCTTGAGGAAGGAATGGAGTTTCTTCTTTGACTACATCACAAGGGCGTTCGGGAAGAAGTGTACCAATTGAGATGCTATTCCAATCGATAGTCTGCAAATCGGGTATTCTCTTCTTTATGGAAACAATTTTGATTTTGCTAGACTTGTTTTAAATAACATAGGAGAAAAGATGACGGAGAATAGGAGCGTAGTTTATTTTGCTCGTTTTTGTCAGTTAATCTTTTCTACTTGTGTTGATGGGGCTGAGATTGGTGAGGATGATGTAATTCCCTCATTTAGATTGCATAAAAGAATATTCTCTGATTTGACGAATAAGGATATCAAGAAAGGAAATGTTGGTGACTTGTTGCTTCCTGCTTCAGTCCAACAATTTTTACAACCCCAACCACAACCTCAACCAGAGTCTGAACCTTTAAACACTGAACCTCTTCAGTCTACATCTCAAAGACCAAAAGCTGGGGGTAGGACTAAGCATAGAGCTGTTAAGGCTGTACAGGTTGCTAAGCCTTCAGATGCTAATGATTTACCAAACTCTGTTGGTACTTCAAGGAAAAAGAGGGGGCAAATCGACCTATTTCTGATGAGAATAGGGCTTCTAATGAAAATGAGTCTATCCACGCCAAGAAAAGGAAGCTGGTTGTTGCTTACCTATTTGATGGATTGATTCCAGATTCTACAACTGTTGCAGCTCCAGATATTGTAATTGAAGATATTTCTGAAAATGCTACTGTGCCTGAAGAAGCCAGAGCAAATACTGATGATAATGCTGCTTTCAATGATGATTTTCTTGAGCCTATCTTGGAGATGGATATTGAAGAGAATTTTGAAGCACATCCTACTGCAACTTTTGAAGAGTTTGGCAGTGTTGGTGAAACTGAGGATGTGGCAGTTGATCAGGCAACAGTAATTCTTGATGAATCTATGGCTTCTCATACAGAGATTTTCTTTGTTACTCACCAGGGTATTGACAAGGGTGAGGAGGTTGAACAAATGTCCAAGGCGGCTGAAAATGTTATTTTCACTGCTGAAGAGCCTATTGCTGAAGCTATTGAAGAGAATATTGTTGAAGTTGCTGCAGAAAATGAAGTTGAAGTTGTTAAAGAGCCTGTTGTTGCTACTGCTGAGACAGTTGATGAGAACTTACACTCAGCAAATGAAGAATTTGTTCAAGAAAATGTTCCAGTACACTCTTCTCTTAATGATGCACAAGACAATGTTTCTGAGAATGAATCTAATTCTTCAAGTGCAAACTCTGATGATGGTGCAGCTGATTCATTTTCTCCAAGGGTTAATGCTCAATCAAATCCTAAAGTGCATGATGTTGGAGGTACATCTCAACGTGATACTGAAGCTCATTTTCAAGATATGTACTTTTCCAATTGGTCAAGTCATGACTGTATCTTTCCTGAGCAAAGAGCAGCTGAATTTGTTTCAAAGTCTGCTGCTACTATCAAGAATCCAGAGCTACTTGCACATCTCAAAGCTACAATTGTCCAAGTAAAGTCTCTTAGCAATCGTTTTGATGTCACTCAAAAAGATGTTATTGGACTGAGAAATGATGTTGCTACAAGGGAGCTAACTCTGAAGCATGAAAAACTTTCCTTATTTAGAGAACAAGAAGCTTTAAAGAACAGATTAATCAAGGTTGAAGCAAATCAGAATATAATGTCTGAGAAGATTGATTCAATTGCTGCTTCACTTGAGTTGCTCACCTCAGTATTAATTCATGATGATGTCAAAAAGGGGGGAGAGATTATCTAAAGACAAATGCAAGAAATCTCAAACTCTGAGTAGACAGGATGATACTACTTATGGTGGTGCAAAAGGAAGAGAGTCACGGTCTAAATCAAGTCAAGATCAAGGGAGACTGAGGTCAAACTCTGCTACTGCTAAGACAAACTCTGAAAGAGTAAACACTGGTGCTCAATCTTCTTCAAAAGCCAAAAGCTTATTGCTCACTTCTCAACCAAAAACTGATGAAGAGATTGCAGTTCAATTATTTCTGGAAGAACATGGTGCAGAGGCAACTATTGAAGATATTGAAGTTGAAGAGAAAATGCTGGCTGAGGAGCATAAGAAGAACCTGAAATCTGGAAATGTCAAAAAGGTTGTTAAAGTTTCAAGGCCAAAGGAGAAAGGAATTGTGATTAAAGAAAATGTAAATTCTCAACAGAGTTTACAATATTCAAGAAGGCCGGTTGAAACTAATCTTGATAAAGGTAAAGGGAAGCTTATAGAAGATCAAGTATTTGTTAATCCCAAATGACCTAACAGAATTGTAGAAGGGGGGGGGGGGAGGTTGAATACAATTCTTGATATTTCTTAAACTTAAAACAACTTACAAATAAAAACTGAACTTAAAGTAAAAATCACAAGCACATAAATAATTTCAGTTGGATTGTTTGATGATCCAACTGAAGTGATTTTTATTGCGGAAATAATCTGTGATACAAAATGTACACAACTGCTCAATTACAAGATTGTAGAGAAGTATGCTCTCAAAGATAGCTAATACAAACTATTTGTTTTTCTTCTCTCTTTTAAAGTAACTGCTACACTTGGTTATATATACCCAAGTTTACAATTCTACGTTTGGCTAAACTAAAGAACAATAGTAGTAACCATCAGTAGCTTGCTTTTCATTCCTTTTGTCCAATGGTCCTTGGAGATCTTTGCTTTTGTCTTCATGCTTATTTTAATCATTCCCAATAGCCTTATTGGAAATTGGAATGTTTCCTTATTTCCAGTAACCATTTTGATGGCTTCCAATGCAAAGTACACTTCCATATCTCCTTTAGATCTGTTCAGTAAACTGTCACTATCACTTTGTCAACTGTTCAAAAAGCAATAGTGATTCGTTGATAGCAGGGAGATGTGTTTCGTTGATAGCTTTATTCTTCATTCCGTTGATGGTGTTTCCTTCGTTTCGTTGATGGTGTTTCCCTCGTTTCGTTGATGGGTAAACTCCATACCATTGACAGAGTGATCTTCATACCGTTGACATGTCTTCACTTAGACAAAATTACAAGGCATAATATATTTACAATTAACCAACCTATTTTGCCTATCTAGTACTTAGTCAACATGACTTAGAAAACCTATCTAATACATACAACAAAATGCATATCAAACTGTGAAGTATTGTACAGTGCAATTGCTACATTACTCATTTCGTTGATAAGCTTCCTGTCAACGGAATGCTGCAAAGCATGCCCATTTCGTTGACAGTTACAAAATGACTTAATACAAAATCTACTAAGTGTTTTTATAATTATCATCAAGAACAACATATTCCTAACAATCTCCCCCGATTTATGACTGATAGAATAACAGCCATAAATCAAGAGCCTTGATGATAACAAAAACACTCAGACATATTTACACATGATAAAAGTAGAAATTGCATTGAGCTTCATTGAATTTAATTGAAATGCAAAGTAGAAAATCTTACAAAACAAGTGCACAGAGTTGCTCCTCTAGACTGAGCAGATTTTTCATCTTTGCCTCTATGGTCTTGTTTTCTTCCCTTTTCTTGCATTGTTCTCCTCAATTTGAGCTTGAAGTCTTCTGTAGAAAATCTTCTCTTCTTCATCTTGATTCCCCAACTTGGATTGCATTAATCTTAGAGTTTCATTGGATGCCTTCTCCAGTTGGTCTTCTATTCTGAAGAATCTTCTACAGTTGTCCTTATCTCTGAATTCCATCATCCAAAAAGGTTGGAGATGAATTATCTTTCCTGTTTGAGGGACCTTCAATACTCTGGGAAGTGCACCAGGCTTGTTCCAGCTAGCTTTGATTTGGCAAATCTTGGAGACAACCTCAGACTTGGCTGTTTTGGTAAAACCAAAATCTTTCTTCAAACATTTAAACACAGATAGCAGTGTCTGATAGTCTTCTCCCAGAATTCTGTGTAGAGGCCAAACCTGTTCTCTCCCACCCTTGTAGACAAATACCAATCTCTCTGGTAGTTTGTAAGAAGCTGCTATTCCTCTCACTTCAACCAGGTCATCAAGATTGATATGAATGTCAGACTCCTCCCTGATATCAGCAATGTAGATGAAGTCTTCTGGGTTGGTAGGGGGTTTCTCAGCTTGTGGTCTCCTTACCAGAATTGGCTTAGCCTTGTTAGCCCTTTGCTTAGATTTCTTCTTTGGATCCATTTCAAAGAGGAATTTTGGAAAGTTGGCCTTATCAAACTCAATTGGCTCTCCCTTTGGCTCAATTGGCTGATCATGGAAATTTACATGATGATTAGGATCACAGGCTAACTTTACCTCTGAAACTGGATCAGGAATTGTTGGAGGTGCAATTGGTACAGAAGAGTCTGATGCAATGCTCTGAGAGTCATCATTCTCAAAGGCTATGTTTCTCCTAGCTCTTGCCTTTGGTTGCCTTGTGCTCTTCTTTGCACTCCTTTCCTCTCTTGCTTTTTCTTCTAGCTGTATTTCTTCTTCATCAAGAGACTGAGCAATAGCAAGGGCTTGCATTGCTGCTCTTTCTGACTCTTCAGCTTTAGCTTCAGCAAAGTTTGGGTGACCAGCCCAAACACAGATTTCTTGTCCATTCCTGTAGACAATTGCCCTTTGCTTCCTTATCTCATAATCATTGCTTTCCTTGCTTTTTGTGATAAGTAGACCAAGAAGCTTGAGCTCATCTGGATAAGGTGCAGGATAGAAAGTCCTTGCTATATTTTTGCCCTTTGGTTTAGCAGGGGACTTGGGAGATAAGCTTCTTTGGAGTGTAGCTTGTTCCACATCCCTAATGCATGAAGTTTGTCCTTTTTCCTTCCTTGGACCTTGAGTGACTCCATGTAGAAGGGGCTCTACCTTATAAAAAGAATTGGTATGTGGCTCCCATTCCGTTGACACTAGAACCATGGCATTCGTTGATGGTTGATCCGTTGATGGATTTGAGTCCTTTGTAGTTCCAGCAATTTTCTTGACCCTTGCTTCTATGTTGGACCAATGGTCTTTGATTTGTTCTGCAAGTCTCATCCTCATAGAAGCTTCCTGGATCAGGTCAATACCATCCTTTTTCTTCTTTCCAAACTCCCCCATTGCTAATGGCTCTTCTGGCAAGGAGATGGCTGGGACCAAAACCTTTGTGATTTGTATCTCTAGCTCCTTAGTTTTCTCCCCCTTTTTGTTATCATCAAGTGAGATGATAGGGATTCCTTGAGCTGCCAGAAGCTGGGTGAGTAGGCTAGTTTGCTTCTCCTGTTCCTTCTGCATGTGAGAAAGTGTAGCCTCAACTTTGTCCACTCTAGAGGAGAGAGTTTTCAAAGATTAGGACACTTCAGGTTCCTTGGTGAAAAACCTTGACATCTTGGAGACAGTGTGAAGAGGAAGCTTTTCATCTAGCCTCCTGTCAGTAGCATCCCTAAGGTTGCTAATTGAATCCTTGATTTCTGTAGCCTCAATCCTTGTCTGCAACATTTGTAGCCTTTGAATTTCCAGAGAATCCATTATGGCCTTGTAGAATTTATTTTCCCTTGCTTCAGCAGACTCATGAGCTAGATATGCCTCATTGTACTGCCTTGTGATAGCAGCATCCAAGTTGCATCTACCATGCATATCCTGAGAAAGCCAGTTTGGTGTAGGAGGCACCACAGAAGTCCCAGTTTGTGTAGTGGTGGCCACCTGTAGATTGTCACCAAAGCTGTCTTCATCATCAGAAAACTCAAAGTCTCCACTTGCTGCAGCTCCTGGAGGTAGATTGGTCAAGGCATCCTTTGCTCTTTGCATTGATGCAGTAGTATGAATTAAGTTGAGTGACCTTTCTGCCTCCACATTGCCCTGTTGAGCCATAACTTGATAGGCTGACACAGGATGAGTAAAGGTCTCAGGATCCAGGGAAATACTATCCAGAGTTTGTTGATAATGCTCTTGGAAAGTAAGTTCCCTTTCTCCCTCACTGACCTCCATTAACTCACTAGCAATGGCTGCTTCCATCCTTATTGCTCCTGTAGTCCCTTCTCTCTCTCCACTCTTTTCTTGCATCATGGGCTCCCCATGGCTCACACCTCTCACACCCTCACCTTCACCTACTAAGGTGGTACTCTCAATCTCTCCTTTTGCCTGGCTGGAAGAAATAGCCAGCCTCTCACTCTCAGACTCTCCTTTTGCCTGGCTGCAAGCCAGCCTCTCAATTTCACTCCCTCTCAAACCTAAAAGTGTCTCAACTACCACCAGGTCATCTACACTAGTTGTGGAAACAACTTGATTTTCAATAAGGGGTGTAGATTGACCTATCAACGGAATGGTAGTTTGAACTATCAACGGTATGGATACCATTGATGGAGAAACACTTGTCAACGAAAGAAGCTGTTTCGTTGATGAAGTCAATAAAGCACTTTGAGAAAGTGAAATTACAGTAGAATCTGTGGTGATTGATTTTAGAGATTGGTCCACAGATCCTCTTGCAACTTCAGAAAAAATTGGTTGATGGCCCAACAAATCACTTAACAAGTGATGGCCACCAGCTTCAGAGTGGGGCTTCTCCAAGATTAGAGTTGGAGAATCAGGAATAGATGAATGGATCATGTCCACATCTAGAGATAGAGTTGGTGAATTTGATGGAGATAGTTCAAGGTTGATGTTTAGAGAATGGGACTGTAACCCTAGAGTAATAATAGGGGTTACATCAAACTGAATTTGAGAAACTGGAAGTGTTGCTTCCAGTGTGTGTGCACCCTGTGTACCCTTGGACTTTTGCTTCACTCTCATTTGGTATTGGGAAAATGTAGACTGTGGACTTGAAGTGTCCCTTACCCTTTTGGAGTGTGCTCTTGGAGGAGAGCTTGTTTCAATAACCACATCCTTTTGGGAGGATGCAACTAGACTTGTGTTTAAATCCATTTTACTCATTGTGCCTTGTTGGGAAGACACAATGGGGCTTGGCTGGATTTCACTCATCTGTCCTTCCTTATCCTTAGGGTTTCTTTTATGTTCACCCCTTCCCTCACCTCTCTCAGCACCTACAACACTCCCCTTAGGTTGTGTACTGGATTTTACAACAGGTGCCTTTTGGGAAGCACCTGAGGTTGGCTTGGAGGATTTCTTTGATTTTGGTTTTGTTGCAGGGGCAGGAGCCTGTTGGGTCACAGCTACAGACTCCACAGCAACAGGACTGGGTGATACAGTTGAAGTAACAACTATACTAGAAGGGATAACAGTAGTTACCTCAATTATTGGCAGATACACCACTGGAACATCACCATTGTGGTTCAGCCTCAGTATGTCTGTCAATACTCTCTTTTCTTGCACAAAACACTCAAACTTGGAAACAGGGTTAGAGATTACTAATGGTGTTGGACTAACATGATTAGCCAACATCATCAGAAACCTAGCATAGTAGATATTCTTTTTCCTATTAGCCTTGTCACCCAACTTAGCACCAATTTCATACATAAGTTGGGTGCTAAAGTTGTAATATCTATCAGTTAGGAGCATGGTAAAAAGAATCAACATGGAATTAGTTAATGCATCAAAATTACTAATCTTTCCAGAAAAGACCTTGATAAATGCATAAGCTAAATAACTATATTCCCTAACCAAACCTCTCCTAATTATTCTACCCAGATTATCAGTAGGCAAAGAGTAGTTTATTGAATTTAGCATGTTAACCATTTCAGTGATTGTAGGCAAAGCATCACAGTTATTTTCAGGAATATGTAGACATGCTTGCAATACATCAGAATTAACTATGTACTCATTACCTTGGAGAGTGAATTGCAGTGTGCAGTTTGTTCCACTATACTCACACGAGGTCCAGATCTCCTCGATTATCTCATTATAGAGAGGAGTTGAGTGAAACATTGCATAGCTCAACTTGGAGTTCTTCATGAAGTCCATCATCTTGAAAAAGATACTGTTCGGGTTTTCCTTGACAACAAAAGGGATGGAGTTGTTCTTCTCATAGATGAACCCTCCAGCAGACATAAGCTTGACTATGGGTGCCATTGTTGTGTGAAGAAAAGCTTCGAACTGAATTGCTTGTTAGAGAGAAGAAGAGAGAAAAGCCTTTGGAATTTTTGAGAACAGGTAAAAAGAAATTAAAGAAAATAGAATTTCTTAAATACTCCCCCAAAAATTCTCAGAAAAAGAGTCCAATAATAAATGTAAATTACTGGATTGGCTTAAAAATATAACCGTTACTTTTAAAGAAATACCATGATTTATACTTACAGGGGTGTATGCATAGATCGTGGTAAAAGACGTGTCAAAATTTCAACGGTTCAGATTAAAAGCGCTATATCAACGAATCAGATTTGGGCGTTTAAGGTCCCGTATATTTCGTTGATAAAGCTGCGTTTCGTTGATATAAAAGAGCTATCAACGAAACACCCAGAAAAATGCTAAGACTGTCAACGAAATGGTGCGTTTCGTTGACATAGTAATTTTGACTTAGACAAAATTTCACTTTTTCCTGAGAAAATTAATTCACAGAAAAACATAGCAAATTTCTGGCTACATTGTAACTTGCAAATATCTCAAAAATAATTAAGAGAGATTTAGCATACCTAGCTCACTTACTAATCTTGAGAATGATGATTCATCAAGTGGCTTGGTAAAGATGTCTGCAAGTTGTTGTTCACTTGGAACAAAATGTAACTCCACAGTACCATTCATAACATGTTCTCTAATGAAATGGTACTTGATGTCAATGTGCTTGGTCCTTGAATGCTGCACTGGATTCTCAGTAATGGCAATGGCACTAGTGTTGTCACATAAAATAGGAATTTTCTCAACTCTTATTCCATAATCAAGTAGTTGATTTTTCATCCATAAAATCTGTGCACAACAACTTCCAGCTGCAATATACTCAGCCTCAGCCGTGGAGGTAGAAACTGAGTTTTGTTTCTTGCTGAACCATGAGACAAGCTTGTTTCCTAAGAATTGACAGGTGACTGTTGTGCTTTTCCTGTCAATTTTACATCCTGCAAAATCTGCATCTGAATAACCAATTAGTTCAAAGCCAGATTCTCTAGGATACCAAATGCCAAGGTTTGGTGTTCCTTTGAGATATCTGAAAATCCTTTTAATAGCAACTAAATGGGATTCCCTAGGATCAGCTTGAAATCTAGCACATAGACATGTAGCAAACATAATATCAGGTCTACTAGCTGTTAAATACAAAAGTGAGCCTACCATGCCTCTGTAACTTGAAATGTCCACAGATTTTTCCTTAGTATTCAATTCAAGTTTGGTGGCAGTAGGCATGGGAGTTTTGGCAGGAGAGCATTCCATTAAGTTAAACTTCTTTAATAAATCATGAATATATTTTGTTTGACTAATGAAAATGCCTTCATTAACTTGCTTCACTTGAAGACCAAGAAAGTAAGTTAATTCTCCCATCATGCTCATTTCATATTTACTTTGCATAAGCTTGGCAAACTTTTGACAAAGTTTCACATCTGTAGACCCAAAGATTATGTCATCTACATAAATTTGAACAAGTATAGTAGAGCCATTCACAACCCTGTGAAAAAGAGTTTTATCTACAGTACCTCTAGTGAAGTGATTCTCAAGGAGGAACTGTGAAAGTGTGTCATACCAGGCTCTAGGTGCTTGTTTCAAACCATAGAGTGCTTTGAGGAGGAAGTATACATATTCTGGAAAATCATCATCTTCAAAACCAGGAGGTTGACTTACATACACCTCCTCTTCCAATTCCCCATTCAGAAAAGCACTCTTCACATCCATTTGATAGACTTTGAAATTGGCATGGGCTGCATAGGCTAGAAAAATCCTTATTGCTTCTAGTCTAGCAACAGGAGCAAAGGTTTCATCAAAATCAATTCCTTCTTCCTGTGAATAGCCTTTTGCAACCAATCTAGCTTTGTTCCTTGTGACTATGCCATTTTCATCCATCTTGTTTCTGAACACCCATTTTGTGCCTATGACACTCCTGTCCTTAGGCTTGGGCACCAGCTTCCATACATTGTTCCTTTCAAATTGGTTTAGCTCCTCTTGCATAGCCAAAACCCAATCTGGATCTAGAAGTGCATCCTCAACTTTCTTTGGCTCATCTTGAGACAGAAAGCTACTATATAGACATTCTTCTTGAGTTGCTCTTCTAGTTTGGACTTTTGAAAACACATCACCTATAATAAGTTCAAAGGGATGATCTTTAGTCCATTTCCGTGAGGGAGGTAGATTTGCTCTTGAAGAGGTAGCTTCATGATCATGATTGCCTTGATTGGATATTTGTCCTTGAGAAACTCCCCCTGAATTTGTTGTTCCTAACTGATCACTTCTAGAAGCATTTCTATGACTGTCAACGGTATGACCATTTTGGCTGTCAACGAAACGCTCATTTTGACTATCAACGAATCCACCATCATGACTGTCAACGAAATGACCATTTGGTCTGGTAGCAGCTATTCTTTTCAATCTTAATGCAGCAATTTCATCTTCACTGCTGCTTTCATCTGTGCTAGATACAACAACTTTAGGCTGTTTCTCAGTAGCCTTAACATGATTCACTTGATCTCCTTCCTCATTTTCAAAAGAAAGACTTTCATGGAAACCTTCATCACAGAGACCTTGAATTTTGAGATCATCAAAAACAACATGTACAGATTCCATAACAATGTTGGTTCTGAGATTATAGACTCTGTAGGCTTTCCCTGCTGCATATCCCACAAATATTGCTTCATCTGCCTTTGCTTCAAATTTCCCCAAATGCTCAGCTTGATTTCTCAGAACAAAGCACTTGCATCCAAAGACATGAAGAAAATCCAATAGTGGCTTCTTTCTTTTGAGTAGCTGATAAGGGGTCATTCCTTTGGCCTGATTAATCAAAAAAATATTTTGAGTGAAGCAAGCTGTATTAACTGCCTCAGCCCAAAAATAAGTTGGTAACTTTGATTCATCTAGCATTGTCCTTGCAGCTTCAATGAGTGTTCTGTTTTTCCTTTCAACCACACCATTTTGCTGTGGTGTCCTTGCTGCTGAAAACTCATGCAAAATACCATTTTCTTCACAGAACACCTTCATGCTTGAATTCTTGAATCCTGTCCCATTGTCACTCCTAATCCTTCTTACTTTCAAGTTAGGATGATTGTTTACCATCTTGATGTGATTGATAATGATTTCACTTGCCTAATCTTTGGAGTGCAAAAAGAAAGTCCATGTAAATCTAGAAAAATCATCAACAATCACAAGACAATATTTCTTCTTTGAAATAGACATGATATTTACAGGGCCAAACAAATCCATATGAAGCAACTCAAGCTGATGGACAATTGATGACTCTGTCTTGCTTTTGAATGATGCCTTCTTTTGTTTCCCTTTTTGACAGGCATCACACAAACCATCCTTGGAAAACTCCACCTGTGGAATTCCTCTAGCAAGATCTTTCCTCACCAAATCATTCATAACTTTAAAATTTAGATGAGATAATTTCTTGTGCCATAGCCAACTTTCATCCTTGCTTGCCTTGCTGAAAAGACAAGTGATGGTTTCTGGACTTGTGCTACTAAAGTCAGCAATGTACACATTCCCTCTTCTGAATCCATTCATTACCACATTGTTGTTTCCTCCTTTAGAAACAACACAGGCTTCTTTAGAAAAAGTAACTAAAAATCCTTTGTCACAAAGTTGGCTGATACTAAGCAAATTGTGCTTAAGACCATCCACCAATGCAACCTCATCTATGATGACATTCTCTTTTGAAATCAAGCCATATCCCTTAGTGTAGTCTTTGCTGTCATCTCCAAAAGCAATACAAGGGCCAACTCTTTCCTGAAACTCTGTGAGCAGGGTAGAATCACCAGTCATGTGTCTTGAACAACCACTATCCAAGTACCAAAGATTCCTTTTGTCTCCCTGCACACAATAAAACCAAATCAAGTTGATTTTGGTACCCAAGTTTCCTTGGGTCCTGTTTTGTTAGCCTTTGCTTTTCCTTTTATATCATTTTTCACCTTGGGCTCAGATTGATTTAAATCAATCTTTACCCTTGGTGTTGATTTCTGAGGGTTGCTCACATTTTCATTCACAGCATGCATAGTTGGAGGAACAATCAGGTTATTCATATTCCATGGCATTTGTGGCATATTAAACATATTCATGTATGGATTAGGCACAAATGACATGTTAGCATATGGATTCTGAAATTGTGCATATGGAGCAAACATGTTAGGCATAACAGCCATTGTAGGCATGGAACTATTCATTGCAGGCTTAGGCATTTTCACATTAGCAGTTTTCTTAACAGATTTGCAGTTAGTAGATAAATGACTAACACTTCCACAATTGACACATGTCTTTCTAGGAGCATATTTATCAGGTGTGTAATTGTTGTGTTTGTTAATCCGTACTTTACCATTCCTGTTATTCTTTTTATTTCCCTTAGCCTCAACTTGAACTTTCTCTAACTTGTCTTTCAATTGCTTGTTAGACAAGTGACCTACATTAGCTCTCTCAACAGGCTTCTCAACTTTCTTTGATTTACTAGACTCACCTTGAACAAAGTTCTTGGTGACAGGACCATACTTATTATTAAGTCTAGTGAGTTCATCTTTTCTTTTCTCTGTCAACGAAACAGCCTGATCGGTTGATGGTTCATCTGTCAACGAAACATTGCATTCCGTTGACATATCAACCTTCAACAAATGATCATTGTTGTTTGTTGACTCTGTTTCTGATTCTAAGGTTTCACCAACATACCCTAGCTTCTCTTTGTTCTTTTTCCATGATTGCTCACAGAAAGATTCCATACCTTGAACATTAATGATGTTGGTGGCAACATTCCTGGCATCTTTCCATTTTGCAATCACACTTTGTTCTATCTCAAGTTGTGTTTTAAGAATTTCTTCCCTTTGTAACACGTTCTCAAGTTCCTTCTTAGCATCCCTACTAACACATCTCAATTTTTCAAATTCAATGAGCTGTGCTTCTAACATTGCATTCCTATCACTTAAGAGCAAATTAGTCTCTTTTATTCTTGAATTCTCTTTGGTAAGTGATTTAAGAGTAACACGCAAATTATATAGTACAGTAGACATTTCATTTACTGCACTATCGCATTCCTCTTTAGAAAGCTCAGAAAGATTAGTAATTGTTACCTGGTTGCTTGAGGAGCTTGCTTCCTGCTCATGATTGTTAGCCATAAGAGCCAAGTTGACATACTCAACATCATCATCAGAATCTTCACCATTACCAGCCCAATCATACTCCTGAGACATGAAAGCCTTTTCTTTTTGCTTGAGAAGTTCAAAGTATTTCTTTTTATAATCAACAGGCTCAAGTTTCCTGTTGCCCTTCTCAATCTTGGGCTTTCTGCAGTCTCCAGCAAAGTGACCAAGCATTCCACAATTGAAACATTTAGATTTAGACTTTTCAATCCAGTTACTTTTGTTAGGTTGAAAGTCTCTCCTTGGTGGCCTTGCTTCTGAGTTTCTCTTGAACTTGAACTTAGAGAATTTTCTTGACAGAAAAGCAATGTGTTCATCAATCTCATCTAAGTCATCCAAGTTGGCTGGTTCTGATTCTTCTTCTTCTGTCATCTTGCCTTTACCCTTGCTAACATCACTCCTACAACTAGCTCGACTAGTTGTGGCCTTTGCAGCTTCTTCATTGTCATCTTCCAGTTGGTTCACAGATGCAATCAATGCAACAGATCCACCCTTCTTTTGTACCTTTTCAATTTCTTCATCTTGCTCCATTTCCAACTCATATGTCTTCAAGGTTCCATAAAGCCTCTCAAGAGTGTAGTCTTTGTACTCTTGAGTGTTTCTGAGAGAAACAGTCATAGGCTTCCATTCTTTTGGAAGAGCTCTAAGAAATTTAAGGTTTGAATCCTTGGTTTGATAGATCCTCCCATACAACTTTAATCCATTCAAAAGCTTCTGAAACCTACTAAACGTGTCATTTAGGGTTTCACCAGCTTTAAAATGAAAATGCTCATATTGTTGTATAAGGAGCTGCATTTTGTTTTCCCTAACTTGCTCAGTTCCTTCACAGAGAGTTCTAACAGTGTCCCATACTTCTTTGGAGGTTGTACAGTTTATGACATTGTCAAACATCTCTTGCTCCAAACCATTAAACAGAATGTTCATGGTTCTTTTATCTTTATGGACTTCTGCAACATCTTCAATAGTCCATTCTGAGACAAGTTTTGGAATTTCCACATCAGGAGCATCATCTGGCAGTCCAACTCTAGATGCAAACTTCATGGGAACGTGTGGACCTTTCTCAATGCAGTCTACATATCTCTCATCCATAGACATGAGATGTAAATGCATCTTTACTTTCCAGTGAAAGTAATTGTCCTTATCAAGAACTGGTATCTTTACTCATGCATCCTTCTTCACCATGGTTACTGTTTTGGTCTTGATCTTTAAACTTCTTGTATGTTAGAAGCTCGCTCTGATACCAATTGTTAATCCCAAATGACCTAACAGAATTGTAGAAGGGGGGGTTGAATACAATTCTTGATATTTCTTAAACTTAAAACAACTTACAAATAAAAACTGAACTTAAAGTAAAAATCACAAGCACATAAATAATTTCAGTTGGATTGTTTGATGATCCAACTGAAGTGATTTTTATTACGGAAATAATCTGTGATACAAAATGTACACAGCTGCTCAGTTACAAGATTGTAGAGAAGTATGCTTTCAAAGATAGCTAATACAAACTATTTGTTTTTCTTCTCTCTTTTAAAGTAACTGCTACACTTGGTTATATATACCCAAGTTTACAATTCTACGTTTGGCTAAACTAAAGAACAATAGTAGTAACCATCAGTAGCTTGCTTTTCATTCCTTTTGTCCAATGGTCCTTGGAGATCTTTGTTTTTGTCTTCATGCTTATTTTAATCATTCCCAAGAGCCTTATTGGAAATTGGAATGTTTCCTTATTTCCAGTAACCATTTTGATGGCTTCCAATGCAAAGTACACTTCCATATCTCCTTTAGATCTGTTCAGTAAACTGTCACTATCACTTTGTCAACTGTTCAAAAAGCAATAGTGATTCGTTGATAGCAGGGAGATGTGTTTCGTTGATAGCTTTATTCTTCATTCCGTTGATGGTGTTTCCTTCGTTTCGTTGATGGTGTTTCCCTCGTTTCGTTGATGGGTAAACTCCATACCGTTGACAGAGTGATCTTCATACCGTTGACATGTCTTCACTTAGACAAAATTACAAGGCATAATATATTTACAATTAACCAACCTATTTTGCCTATCTAGTACTTAGTCAACATGACTTAGAAAACCTATCTAATACATACAACAAAATGCATATCAAACTGTGAAGTATTGTACAGTGCAATTGCTACATTACTCATTTCGTTGATGAGCTTCCTGTCAACGGAATGCTGCAAAGCATGCCATTTCGTTGACAGTTACAAAATGACTTAATACAAAATCTACTAAGTGTTTTTATAATTATCATCAAGAACAACTATTCCTAACAGTATTGAAGAAAGTCCAATCAACCTCTGACATTGCTCAAGTTGATAAATCAATGGAAGCTGTGACAACCACTGATACTACTCAAGTTGTACAGACTCAACTATCTTCACAACTCCAAAGGACTTTTGCTAAACCAATCATGGTTCAACACACTCTGATTCCTGGAAATGTTAATGTTCTCCAAAGCAAAACCATCATGGGTAAAGAATCAAGAGATAGATCTGGTTTAGGATCTCATAGAGAGAAGAGAGTGAACAATAGTCCTATGGATCAAACTTCATTATCTGAACCAGGTGTTGGTGTGACTCAAGAAAATCTTGATACTTTAGAGTCGGTTCAGTTAATTCATCATAAAGGACTTAAAAAGGATTTTCTGTTATACTTCAAGGCTGATGGCAGAGTATACAGAGTTGGTGAAGCAGACATTGGGTTAAAAATGAAGGAAGAGCTGGAGTATGTACTATATCTATTGAAAGTCAAAAATCAAAGAACTCATCAAGCAGCTGAGGTATTAAGAAGCAGAATGGTGAAAGCTAGAGCTCTTTGTGGCTTAAAGACTGCTGGTTCTTACATACCAAAGTACAGAGACTACAATGGAAAGCTTGTTGAGATGCAAAGGAACAGTGCAAGACTCAGAACTGATCTTGGTATAAAAGTGTTGGAATTTAATCTGGAATCAGATAAATCCTTCATAATAAAGCTAGGAAATGAGATAAGGAAGAACAGTATTTATGCTCTCAGGGCTGCTATCTACCAAACTGGAGAGAGTGATCCAGAGTTAAAAGAGCTGAAAAAGATAATGATAGCTGAGCTAGAGAGAGCTGAAAGAAGATTGCTTATGGACTACATCAGAACTGTACCTGATATTGAAGAAATTAAGTAAATGGAGTCTGTAAGTTTTTAAGTTTTCTGTTCTAAGTTAAAATATAAACTCTGTGATTTTATAAACACTGCATTTGTTATATGTTTTGACATCATCAATTATCTGTTAACTTGTACATTTTTGTATGCACAAGTTGGGGGAGATTGTTAGATATAATTGCTGATGTTTGTTTATCAATGTTTAAAGTATCAGGATACCATCAGAGTTTAGTTGGAAGAATGGTCAGAGTTTGTTAAACTCTGACAGTCAGAGTTTGCTTAGCAGTCGGTGTAAAAGTCAATGAAGATTCTAGAAGCGATATTCTTTGAAGATGGAAAGAAGCAAAGAGATATCGAGATGGCTAAGGAAACAGAACAGAAGACAGAAACAATTCTAGATTGATATTAATTGTATAGCTGATTTAAAGGAATATCAATTAGAAGATTGTATGTAGTTGTGTACTATATAAACACAGATAGGTTAACCCTAAAAGGGATGCGAATACGTGAATTATCTTTCTTGTAACCTAGCAGCTCTCTGTGATATTTTACATCACTGAGAGAGGAGTTTTTAATTCCATACAGTTTATTGATTATAAAAAGTGTTCTTATTGTTATTTTTATACGTATACTTGATTATATATTATGTATTCGGCCTAACATTCTTAGAAAATGATATCTTACATCTATGTGCTTAGTCCTCTCATGATGGACTTGATCCTTAGCTAAACAAATTGCTCTGAGACTGTTACAATACACTGTACCCTGATCATGATGTAGACCCAAATCACTGACCAATCCTTTCAACCAGATTCCTTCTTTTGTTGCTTTTGTCAATGCCATGTACTCTGCTTCTGTAGTAGACAAAGTCACTGTAGGTTGCAGAGTAGCTTTCCAACTGATAATTGAACCACCCAGAGTGAAAGCATAACAAGTCATAGATCTTCTACTGTCAACATCTCCAGCATAATCAGAGTCTGAAAACCCTGTTACCAAACACTCTGTATCACCTCCATAATGAGACCAACATCAGAAGTACCTTTTAAGTACCGAAAAACCCTCTTCACAGCTTGTCAATGATCCTTGCCTTTGTGAGGTCCACGATTTATCAGATAACATGTTGTAGTAACCACTTCATTCTTGTAGAACTCATCAAACTCAAACGAGCAAAATTCCAGACCATTATCAGTTCGCAGCCTCTTAATCTTCTTCCCTGTTTGATTCTCCAATAATGTCTTCCACTGCCTTAAAATCTTAAAGACTTCACTTTTATGCTTCATGATGAACAACCAAGTCATTCTTGAGAAATCATCAATCATTGACACAAAATATCTGTGACCCCCTAAAGACTCCACCCGGGAAGGACCCCAACAATCAGAATGGATGTAATCAAGTATGCCTTTTGTTCTGTGTGTTGCTTTAGGAAACTTGTTATGATGTAACTTTCCAAAAACACAATGTTCACAAAACTCAAGACCTGTGACCTTATGACCACAAAGAAGATCAGCTTTTGACAGAATTTGCATCCCTCTTGCACTCATGTGACCAAGCCTCATGTGCCACAACCTGGTCATGTTTTCCTTATCAATCTCCGAGGACGCGACAGCAACAGAACCTGATAACGTAGAACCTTGAAGAAGATAAAAGGTACCATGTTCAACACCTTTCAGAACCACATCGGAACCCTTGCAAACATGTAGAATTCCACCTTCACCTTGAAAACTGAAACCCTTGTTGTTTAACATACTCAGAGATATCAGATTCTTCGTCATAAGTGGAACATGTCTAACATCATTCAATGTGCAGAATTTACCATCATGTGTCCGAATTTCAATCGAGCATATTCCAACCATCTCACAAGCAAAATTGTTAGCCAAAGAAATTTTGCCACCGTCTACTTGCTCGTAGGTTGTAAACCACTCCCCGCGCGGACATACATGGTAAGACGCTCCAGAGTCAAGGATCCACACATCAGAGTGATGTGTGTGCTCAACAGCAACTAGAGCAATATCTTTTTCAGAATTGGTATCAACTACAACAGTAGTACCTGTCAATTTATTATGTTGCTTCTTTTTCTTGGGACAGTCAGATTTCCAGTGTCCCTTCTCTTTACAGTAATTACAGACATCATTAGATTTCAGACCCTTAGAAACTGGTTTCTTGAATTTATTCTTCCCCGGATTTCCATGTCCATTACTCCCGCTGGCTACTAACCCAACAGCCTGATTATCTGCACATGTACCAGCCGTCTTATGGCGCAGCTCTCTAGAATGAAGAGCAGGTCTAACCTCCTCTAGAGAAATAGTATCTTTACCAACAATAAACGATTGCACAAAATTCTCATACGATAATGGTAAAGAAACTAACAGAATTAAAGCAGCATCCTCATATTCAACTTTAACTTCAATATTACGCAATTCTAATAAGATTTTATTTAACTGATCTAAGTGATCTCGAAGAGGCATACCTTTCTGCATTCACAGACTAAACAGACGTTGCTTCAAAAGCAACTTATTTGTTAAAGACTTTGTCATGTAGAGACCTTCAAGCTTCAACCACAAACCAGACGCGGTATCCTCCTCCGCGATTTCAGTAATAATATCATCTACAAGGCACAATAAAATTGTTGAGTGTGCCTTTTCTTCTAGACTGGCCATCTCAACGCTTTGCGGATCCGTCGATTTCTTTTTCAACGGCGCCCAGAGCCCCTGTTTCTTTAATAAGGCACACATCTTGATTTGCCATAGATTGAAACTATTCATCCCAGTAAATTTGTCAACCTTCACGTTAATACCACCAAACTGCATCTTTCTCACCGAAACTCAAACCCTAGAAATAAAACCAGGCTCTAATACCAGTTTGTTATAACGGAGGCAAGAAAGATTATAATAAATGTAAAGAACGAACACAGATATGTAGAAGAGAAAAGTTTTATTGATCTCGAGGATACAAATTACAACATTTAGATATAGATTTAGGTTATGACCTAGAGAGTCAGATACAAATACGTTATGCCCTAAAGAGTTTATATAGCACTCTATAGGCGGATAAGTATTATCAGTTCCTTGGAGGATAAGTCTTATCCTGAAGACAAGTCTTATCCTTGACGGTGGATAAAGATTAATTCTAGATCCTTCCTTGTAGGAATTATTTTCATATCATAACGGGCAATTACTGATTCAAGGCATATTCTAACACATCTCTAATCTTCTTTATTGCATCTTTAAGTGTTTTTTATGCATTGAGTACTTCTAGGGGTTTGCATTCGGTTAACCGAAACCGAAATTTAATTCGGTTAATCGAAACCGAAATGCACCTAAAATGGCTACCGAAAACCGAATCTATATTTTTTCGGTTATAAAACCGAACCGAAATATACTTTTCGGTTATTACAAAAAACCGAAGTTAATAACCGAATTATTTTGAAAGAATAAAAAATTCGAAAAAGTAAAACAAAAATTTCTTAACCAATGTTTAGAAACATGAAAAAATTTGATTATGATAAATAAGGAAGGATATGAAAATAACAGAGATTTAAAACTTGCACATGTACATGAGTGGATGATATTTGATGATACAAGTAGCTTACAAAATAACCAGTTCTTTTGAAGTTTAAACAAGTTAGTGTTGGTAGTTCTTTACATCAAGCACATTATAGTTGATATCCTGGTTTAAACTTGGGAGCAACCGGACTTAACCAAGAGAAAGGTCAGTGACCAGCAGCCATAATTCATTTATAAAATAAAAAAGTTGAAATTAAGTAATATCAAATTTATGGGTTATTAATTAACATGAGTTTCGGTGCCTAGTAAATAAGAATCATATGCATACAGTACAAAAGAGTCTGCAACTATACATGTACAATTATAAATGTAAATATATGTATGCTAATATTAATATCAATATTTATTACAATTATTATTATATTTCGGTTATTTATTTTGGTTTTTTCGATTAACCGCGGTTAATAACCAAATAGTAGAAAAAATGCTACCGAAAATCGAACCGAAATTAATAATTTGGTTAACCTAACCTAAATTATTTCGGTTATTCGGTTCGGTTAAAACCGAACTGAATGCACACCCCTAAGTACTTCTTCTCGTCTTCAACATCACCTTCGGCGTTCACAATCTCTTCTAAACTCTATATGTCTAAACCGTTATTTTCACCGAAGTAATCTAATGACGTCTATTTTATTGTAATAACCTATATCATTATTCATGACCTCGACTTCATGAATATGTTTTTTAGGAGTTGTATATTCATGAATTAAGTGTAATACATAAACTAGCACCATCCATTTTATTAATAATTTATACATAAACTCTCTATAAACTAATAATTATTAATTTATCGATTAATTAATACCTCTCTAAATTAAATAATTTTCTGGTCTCAACTATATTAATTTATCGAGGTTTTACTGTACTTTGTTAGTTATTACAGTAAGCGGGATTATAAATGATAATAAATTGTGGTGCATTTAGAAGAAAGAAAGAAAAATTTATGTGTTGGTTAGGTAATTAATTGTTTAGTGTTTTATTAATTGAAATTATAGGATTTGATTGTATATTTAGTGTTTGTTAATTTTCGAGTTAAGTGATTTTTTGTTGTTCACTAATATTATTAAATTTGTTTTTATTTGATTAATTTTATTGTATTTGAAATATTTGATTGATTAAATTTTAGAAAATTATAATATCAGAAATAGAATTTAGAAAAGATCATATAGAATTTTCAAGTTTTAATTGCATATTGAATTATATAATCCGATCACTAAATATTGTGATATATATACTAGTTTACCCACGTTTTGAAACACATAGATACTATATATAGTAAAATTTATGAAAGACATAAACTAACTGCCATCAAATTATGAAGTCGTGTAATGGTATCAAATTATGAAGTCGTGTAATGGACGAGTTGCTCCCTATACTTTGGGCATATCATACCACTTGCAAGGTTACTACTGAAGTAACTCCATTCATGTTAGCCTATGGGGTAGAAGCCGTGGTTCCAGTGAAGATTACTCATACCTCCCCAAGAGTAGGGGACTTTGAGCCTGAATCGAATGAAGAAGGTATGAGGTTGGCTCTTGATCTAATTGATGAAGTCAAAGATGAGGCAAATGCCAAGATCGTGGAACATCAGAAGCGAGCATCTTTCTACTACAACCTGAGAGTTAAAGAAAGGTTCTTTCGTCAAGGAGACTTGGTTCTCAGAAAGATTGAAGCATCCGGGGTTGGACAGAAAGGAAAATTAGTCCCTAATTAGGAAGGGCCCTACAAAGTCAATAATGTGTTTGGACGAGGCTCGTATAAGCTAGAAACCCTCGAAGGGCATGAGGTGCCAAGGACTTGGCATGCCTCAAACTTAAAAGTTTATTATGTTTAGTGCATCCTAAAAGGATCCGCTAGTAGGACAAGTAGAAATAAGGTTCGATGAAATCATGAGATTCCTAGAAAGCATATGAAGGGTTGAACCCATTTTGATTGGTAGAAACATCCTCAAAGCTTTGTCAAGACAAACTACAAATGAATGCAAAGGAAAGCATACAAAATATACATGTCAACTTGTGACAACCCGGGTCAAATCCCGAGCCTTTTTCGAAAATCGGGTCAAGTCCCGATTCCGAGTCCGAATAAGCCGAAGCCTACTGACCCAAACGCAGCCAACTTGGGTAACGACAAGCCCACCACAGGCCCCCAAAATATCATGATTTTGTTGGTGCTAATTAGTAGTAGTGCTTTGCCTTATAAACTGAACAGAAGTCCCAAATCTCCTCGATGTGGGACAGGGGTGTTACACAACTGCACAAATAGAGTTGAATACAACGAACCCCGAAGGGTGAATGTTGCTAATAAACATATAAAAGAAAGCCAAAGATGCCTATTGTTAATTAGCGAAAATTTCAAGCTTAGGAGAAGTTTGATATAATAGACTTGAGAATGAATCACTACGAGTGCAGGCATCAATAAGAACTCGTAAGGGTGAAGGGTTGAAACCCCCAAAACCTAAGACACTCAGTCCAAACCCCATCATTCGATATGCTCAATGAAAGTCTTGAAGCCAAAACAAGACGGTATAAGACATAAAAGGCTTATGCAAATGTCAAGCTAGCCTCGAATAAGCCAAAATCGTCGTAAATGTGTATGTCGCTCCACAGTTTACACCAAGACGATACTCGTGAAACACTAGTGTATATTAAAATCCCCAAAAAAGGGTACTAAGTCCCAGGTAAGGGATAAAAAGACCCCAAGTCTCGAAAAAGACCGGTATAACTTCTATGAAATCCTAGTGCATTATCATAGAAGTTGGGGGGCAAATGATATGGGTTAAAAATAACCACAAATACATAATTAATATTGCATTAATTAAACCTAGATGGTCCATAAATAAGGCCCATTAATAAGGCCCGAAACTCTAATTAAATATTAATTTCATAATTAATATTTGGGCTAGAAGTACAACCTGTATTAGGGTACGTCCAATACAGGCTTGTTCTAATACAAGTGGGCTTGTTTCAATACAAGTCCGTTATGATATGGAAACAACTCCTATAAGGAAGGATTTAGAATTAATCGTTATCCACCGTCAAAGATAAGACTTATCTGTCAAGGAAGTGATGATACTTATCCACCGTCAAGGATAAGGTTTATCATTCAAGAAAGTGATAATACTTATCCACCGTCAAGGATAAGATTTATCCTTCAAGAAAATCAGTACTTATCCACTAGGCTTCTAAACGCCTATATAAAGGGTCTGGCCCCTCATCTCAGAACTACGTTTTAGACTTCATCCTCGAATAAGGACATACAAGTCACTACGTCCTTGGTGTGCCCCTGCCGCCATAGCCCCGAGGGCAACACCAAGAACTACGTTTTTGGCTTGATTCTCAATTATGAATTGAGATACGTATGCATCTTGTGAGAACCGATTCAGTCACGAAACACGAGAACATGCATTAAAGCTCGAAAGCTCATAAACCCTAGCAGTAAATTTACAAGTACGTTTTTTATTCACAACAAAGTTATTTACTTAAATTTTAACGTTTAATTAACATTTGATTAATGAATTGTATGACATGAAAACTAAAATATAAGGGTACAATTTATAAATCTAAAATAAAGAATGCACTATTAGAAAAAGTCAAGAATAAAAGGATATTATCCAGAATTTCTCTAAATTATTTAATTTATATGTCGAGATTTCGCGATAAATCAGTTAATTAGAGTGTTCTTTTATGACTTGTCTACATGAATTTGTGTAGTTAAATTTAAATATAATAAAGTTGATAAATTCGAATGTGAAATCTATTAAAAGGAGATTAAAATATTATTTTCTTTTAATTTGAGTTTTTCGAGCATATTAGTGTTTGTTCTTGTGATTTGGGTTACTGTATCAACGTGAATTAACGTGAATTTTATGTTTAATACACCTGTAAATACTAGCTTATAGCCCGCGATGCACAGTTACTTAAATTTTATTTATAATTATTTTGTTTATAATTTGGTTGTCCTTATTAATTTGGTTGTCAGAATCAAAATTTTGGATAAATCCATATTATGCTTATTATATAAAAGAGTTTAATATAATAAGGATATCAAATATATACTGATATAAGTATCTTCCTAACTGCTTTTACTTTTAATGTTTCGGTTTTATTTACAGTGTATATAAAATTTTAAAATACATTATTATTTAAAAATTATTAAACAGAATAAAAATGATGTTATGATTATATAAAATTTTATTCTCATATTATTATATTCTTTATCGATTTGAATTTGTTCTTAATTAATTTTAATATTTTAATGAAAGAAACATAAAAAATTTATATTTAAAAGAATTAGTGGAAAACTAAATAAATTGATGCTACAATAATAAAAAAAAATATTTATTAAAATTTAGATACTCACTTTACTATTTGGGTTCTATCCTGAGTTTTAGAAATTGAATTTTGACGATTTTACAATCCATGCGAAACTAACGAAATTATCTTTAATTTAATGATGATTTAATAATTATTATCTAACTTGACCAGTTGACCTACCCATAAACCGAAAAGAAAAGACGGTTAAGAATTTTTACATAAAGAATTCAATTCAATATAGAAAACCAATTTATAATTGGTTTAAATTATCAAAGCACATTTCTTAGTATTTAAATATAATCATACCTTTAATCAAATACACAATTTAATATCCTTTTATGTTTGTTATATGTAAAATAATATAATTATAATTTGGATTAATCAAATTGTTACGTTACTTCAGAGAAAAAAAAGTGTTTAAATTTATTCATGTACAGGAAAACGTAGGGTCCACGTGTATCATTGTTATCATATGAGCATTATATTGATAATTTTTAATATTGTAATCGATATGAATTGTTATCTTGATATTTGGTTTAACAATTATTATCTAACTGGAACTATACATAAATTCAAGAGAAAATATATTTAAGAATTTTTACATAGAAAAAATTTTAATTATCAAAATACACTTTTTAGTATTTAAATATAATTCTATTATTAATCAGATACACTTTTTAATATTAGATCTAACAATTCTCATCGATCTATTTAAGATCTAACTATAATTATTAATTTGGTCGTATAGTGATCGTACACGGACCATATCGATTTTAATTTTTTCTTAAATTGGTTTTAATATTTTATTGAAATAAACATAGAATTTATAAATTTAAAAGAATTAGGAAAATAAATTGGTGCTACAATAATAAAAAAAATTATTTATTAAAATTTAGATAATCACTTTACTGTTTGTGCTATATCTTGAGTTTTAGACAACAGATTTTAACTATTTTACAGCCCACGCGAAGCCAACAAAATTATATTTAATTTAATGATGGTTTAATAATTATTATCTAACTGGAACTATCCACAAACTAAAGAGAAAAGATAATTACGAATATTTACATAAAGATTCCTATTCAATATAGAAAACTCATTTATAATTGGTTTAAATTATCAAAATACATCTTTAGTATTTAAATATTATCCTATTATTAATCAAATACAATTTTTAATATTATATCTAACGGTCCTCATCTATTTGAATATTTATAGTTTTATAATCCAACGGATCGTATACTTTTGGTAGTACAGTGACCGACCAAAGTTTTGGATAAGATCTCCCTTACGCTTATTATATATAAGGAGTTAATTAGTTATACTAGCTTAAAACCCGTGCACGGATTGTTAATTGTTATTTTTTATTATTTTATTAATTGTATTTGTTAAAAAAATAAGTAGGCATGTAAAAATAGCTAAACACTTTTAATTAATTAAAAACATTAAAACAGATTTTAAAATAAATAAGTAAGGGTTTGCTCGTTGTATTTTTGGAAAAAGAGGGGTTTTGGTATGAAAAAATAAAAAATGTAACATATATTTAGTTTAAAAAGTTAAATGCCCGTGTGATATTTCTTGAAAATGAGGTTTTAAAATTTAATAATTTAAATGATTTAAATACGTTTTAAAATAAATAAGTAAAGAGATTGTCCGTGATATTTTTAGAAAAAAATGGATTTTAATGAGAAAAATAGAAAAAGTAAATTGAAAAAAACAATTTCCCGTGATATATTTAGAAAATGAGGGATTTTGTTAGAAAAAATCTATAATGTGCTTTAGCTGAAAAGGTAATTGGTTTTAAAATAGGTATTTGATTATTTATATTTTAATATTTTTAGTAATTGCATTTGTTAAGAAAAATAAGTATGCATTTTAAAATAGGTAAACTTTTAAAAAAATAATTATAATATTAGGTTTAAACATAAATAACTAATGGTTTGTCCGTGATATTTTTGGAAAATGAGAGGTTTTAGTAAGGAAAAATAGAAAAACTATCATGTTTTAGTTAAAAAAGGTAATTGCCCGTGATATATTTGAAAAAGTAGGGAAATTTGTTAGAAAAAAAAATGTATTTTAGGTTAAAAAAGTAATTGATTATAAATAGGTAATATTATTATTTTATAATATATTTCTATAAATAAGTAAGGTTAATTAAGTAAAAACACGAATTTAAGAAAGGTCAATTAAGTAAAATCACAACGTACATACCGACCGACCAAACTTTTAATGTTTCATCTATTATATAATAGTATTGATTAAGGGATGATTTAAAAATAACATTTATGAGTTTGTTTATATTATATTAATTTTTTTTATTAATTTTCTTTTAGAAAAAATTACAAAATAATATTTTCAAATGATGATTTATAAACATTATTTATAATCTTTTTATTATTAATTTTGTTTTTAATTACTTTTTGAAAAATTTACAAAACAATATCTACAAATCTCCTTAAATTGATGATACTTATTTTTATTTACATTAAGATTTATTATTTTAGTTGTTATTGTATTTTTTCATAAGATTTCATGTTTTTCTAATTTTAAAATTATTAAATTTTGTATTATTTAACTCAATAACGTAGACATACTATATATTATTAATTTCTACATTTTTCAAGATAAATTGTAATATAATATCCATAAATTAAATTCATAATCATGTTTTTCTAATTTTAAAATTATTGAATTTTGTATTATTTAATTCAATAACGTAGTCATATTATATATTATTAATTTCTACATTTTTCAAAATAAATTGTAATATAATATCCATAAATCTTATTCATAAATTTTGCAATTTGGAGTAATTTAACAATTTCTTTAATTTTCATTGAATATTATTTGAAGTATAATTATTAATGTTATTTGGAAATGACTAATTTCCCGAACAAATCATCTTAACCCTTTTATGCTAATTATATATTCATAATTTTTGCAATTTGAAGTAATTTAACAATTTTTTTAGTTTCTATTGAATATTATTTGAAGTATAATTATTAATATTATTTTTAAATGATAGATTTGCCCTGACAACTAAACCATCTTAACACTCTTATGCTAATTATATATAGAATATAATGTTCTTACTTTGGTTGAATTTTAACTAAACTATCAGTAAATGGCTCTATTGTTTTTTACTTAGAAATTTTAAAAAGTCCAAGATACACTTTAGTTTTATAATCTATTTTAGAGATTTAATTATCAGCATATGGTCTTCTGGTAATTGAAGTATGCAATTAGTGTTAGGTTGTGTTTTAGAAAAATGAAAAAAAAATAGTTAATTTTTTTCTATTTTTGTCTTCAAATCTTTTCAAAAATAGGGAAAAGATTTTGAAGAGAAATATACAAAGATCTTCTTTCTAAATTATTTGATTTTTTTTCTTTTCTTTTCAAAATAATATTTTTGAGAACCGGTTCAAAAATTTAAATCTTCAATTTTTTTCCTATTCTTTCAAAAAACAGTTTTTGGAACTCAATGTTAATGTTTAATGTTGTAGTATGATTTATGACGCTCAAACAGAAGTTAAGGACAGTAGATCTTAAACTCTAGTTTGGTTGACTTGATTTAATATTAAAATTAGAAAACGTCAGGTATGTTTCTGCACTTATACACATTTAATTGGACAGACCATGAGAATGTTATACTGGGCTCTTGGCCCATATGCTTTTATTTTATTTTATTTATAAGATTTAAGTTGCTGGCCCAATGTGCATGAGTTATACTAAAATTTCCATAAATTAATACTTGATTAATTAATAACTTCTCTAATTTAATAATTTTCTAAAGTCCGACTTGGGTCAGTATAAAAAATTATCAATTTCGATAAGATAATAAGATAATATTTTTTTTTGAAAACTCTATATAAATATATTATCCCAATAGTATTATAAATAAATAATTGTTCATAATCATAAAATTATATATATTACATTTGCGTAAGGTATATTTATCGTCTTGTGTTTTTGTTCTTAAAATTTTAATTTACATGAAGTTCATCTCTAATCTTCTTTATTGTATCTTTAAGTATTTTTGATGTATTGAGTACTTCTCCTAGTCTTCAACATCATTTTCGGCGTTTATAATCTCTTCTAAACTCTATATGTCTAAACGGTTGTTTTCACCCGAGTAATTTATTGACGTCTGTTTTATTGTAATAACCTATATCCAGGCCCGGCTCATATCATGGAGAGGCCCTGTTCAAATACTATAAAACGAGGCCCCTGAACATGCACATGATTTTAATAAATATTTTTAACTAAATTTTTGTAATATTTTTTTTGCATTATTTTGTTAACATACATATATACTTTCCTATACAATTCTAAACAAATAGAATTAGTTTGAATAAATTGAGACCAAAATTTTTCTTCTTTTCTTTGTTAGATTTTGTTATATGTCATTATTATTCAATTTTAGTAATTTTATATAAGTGATTATCGATATTATACTAATAAAGTATAGAATTAATTGATTATGTTTAAAGTTTTAAATAGAGAATCACGTTGATGGAAAATAAAGCAAAATTATAATAAACTTTTTGAAATTAATGAAAACTTGAAATGCAATAACTTGAGGCAAAAGCATATAAAATAGACATTATTTTAATTACAAGTACAATTGAGTGTATAGAAATTATATATGTGTAGTGTGAATTTTGGGGGCCCTCCTGTAAGTGAGGCCCTGTTCAGTTGGTCTGTTTGCACCGGCTAAAAGCCGGGCCTGCCTATATCATTATTCATGACCTCGACTTCATGGATATGTTTTTTAGGAGTTGTATATTCATGAATTAAGTGTAATACATAAGGGTTAATTATCAAAATCATGACTAATTACGATCAAATATATCACTTTGATGATCGTTTCTAAAATTGACTCATTTTTCATACTTATTTTAATCTTATTATCAAACCAGCTAGGGTCAACCCTCAAAACATATAAATTGAGTATAGCATCCAGGAGAGGAATTTTGGGAATTTAGTGATGCTGCTACAATGTTACCTCCAGGAATTTTGGGAATTTAGTGATGCTGCTACAATATTTGATTGATTAAATTTTAGAAAATTATAATATCGAAAATAGAATTAAGAAAATAATCATATAGAATTTTCAAGTTTTAATTGCATATCGAATTATATAATCCGATCACTAGATATTGTGACATATATACTAGTTTACCCACGTTTTGAAACACATAAATATTATACATAGTGAAATTTATGAAAGACATAAACTAACTGCCATCAAATTATGAAGTCGTGTAGTGGTATCATAATTTAGAATTGAAGAAATAAAATATAAATGCATTCTTTAAATTTCTTTATCAATTTAAAGTTTCAGAAATTTTATTTTTTCTAAAAATATTATTATGAGCAGTTAAATGATAGTTATTTGCTGAGTTTTGAAACTCATTATTTTTAATGTATTTTAAGTTGTGTCAGGATTTTCGTGTTACGTGATTTACATGAAAATTTTGAAAAGACTTATCGTGTTATTTGAATAATTTCAGAGTTTTATTATACATTGATTATTGAATGTGTGGAGGTGCGTTTTTTATTTTATTTTTTAAATTATTATAAAGACTTTTGGTTTGACTTTTATGATTTTGAATTTATTAAATAAATAATTTAAAAATATGAATTTAGAGTTAATAGTCGGACAGTAACATGAGTAGTAACATGAGTACAGTACAATGCAAGTACCAGTATTTATGTAAAATAAATGGCAAAACTGTAGTACCAAAAATGATACAGTAGTAATTTCATACGTATTAAATTCACTATACAATTTAACATGACAAACCCGTCCCGTCGGAAGACCGTATTAAATTCACTACTTTTGGTCTGATCACAAAAAAATTGACAAAAAATAATCATCGGAATTTAATATGACTAAAGATTGGTAAATATGCATAGGTGGATTCTACTGCAGCTCCGAATGCATGAAGGAATTTAATGCGACTAAATATTGGTAAATATGCATCGGTGGATTCTACTCCAGCTCCGAATGCATGAAGTATTATAGTTAAGACGTTGCAATATTATTCCTAAAATGCGATAATCATGACTCAATAAATTAGCTGAAAAAGGGTAACACAGGAAAGGAGATGAACTAAATATAGATTTTTAGCCCCACAAGAGAAAGAGAAACTTCATTTCATTACGACTCAACTGCTACTTCCTACTTCCTACGGGGTTGGAAGTACATTTGTGTTCATGCAATTAAAACGTATTTTTTAAATTTATTATGGGACCACACACTTGGCAGTTGGCAGGCAGATGTTATGTCTTGATGCCGTATAATTATCAAGGTTGTTTGGTTGTATAATTAAATATATTTGAGACGAATTTAAATTTCGCAATTTCAACTTTTCTTATTTAAACCCAACCAACCGCTAAGTTATAAATATAAATTAGAAAACGTGTTGCACTGTCATTTAAGGAATACTGTAAATGTAGAACCAGGAAAAAAATCTAAATGGATTTACTTAATTTAGACAGGTTGGAACGAATGAATATGGTGGCCATAGGATAGGAGTGCGCCACGACGTTGAGCTTCCAATTTGACAAATAAATGGTTTTCCATTAATTAAATTCATAAAAAAACATTCAAATATGCAAATCTAATTATACAAGTTCTATCTATACTATTATATTAAAGACGAAACATTGAAAGTTTTGTAGTCTGTCATCAAAGTTTTTGTAGTCTGGTCAGTCCATTCATAGCCGTTAGATATTTTTGATTAAATCGATTAGAACCGTTAGATAAAATATTAAAATTATTATATAGAATTTCTTTTCTATTTTTACTAACTAAAACATCTCATTTTCCAAAAATATGGCGGACGGTTTCATTTAATAAAATAACATAATAAGATTATAATTACTAATAACTAACTCATTACCATTTTTAGCCAAAGTGTATATTATTTTTATATTTTCTAACTAAAATTTCTACTTTTCTATTTTTTATAAATAAACCTCTCATTTTCCAAAAATATCACGAACAATTATATTTAATAAAATAAAATAATAATATTTAAATTATTAATGACTAATCTATTAGCTTTTTTTTCCATTTTTTTTTTAATATTTTCTAACTAATATTTCTCCTAGCTAAAATCTCAAAACTATCACGGGCTATTCCATTTAGTAGCATAAAATACTAATATTATAAATCTATTTATCTATCTATACTATATTATTAAAGACGAAACATTAAAAGTTTTGGTACTGTACTTGCCTTATTTAATTATTATAAAAATTATTATAATTAGTTACCGTTTTAGTTAAAATACATTACCATTTTTTTTAAACAAATCACGGACAATTTCCTTTTCAGCTAAAAATGTTACTTTTTCTATTTCCCTTAATAAAATCCCTCATTTACAAAATATATCACAAGCAAACCCTTACTTATTTAAATTTAAACCTATTTTAAGCAATTACCTTTCCTCTCTTTTTCTAAAAAAATCACAGGTAATTACCTTTTTCAGCTAAAACATGTTCTATTTTCTATTTTCCTTAATAAAATCTCTCATTTTCCAAATATATCATGGGCAAACCCTTACTTATTTACTTGAAAATCTATTTTAATAATTTTAATTGACAATTACCATTTTCAACTAAAACATGTCACCTTTTCTATTTTTCTTACTAAAACCCCTCTTTTTTTTCAAAAATATCACGGGTAAATCGTTACTTTTATATTTTAAAATTCAACGAAAACATGTTACTTTCTATTTTTCTTACTAAAACCCCTCTTTTTCCATAATATCACGGGCAAACCGTTACTTATTTATTTTAAAATCTATTTTAATACTTTTAATTATTTAAAAATGTTTAACATGCCTACTTATTTTTTTAATAAATGCAATTAATAAAATATAAAATATAAATAATAAAATTAACAATTATTAAAAATAATATGTGCATCGTACGGATTTTAAGCTATATTATTAAAGACGAAACATTAAAAGTTTGGTATTCGGACTTAGGACGGTCGATACTTAGTGATTTTACTTAATTACCCTTACTTATTTTTTTTTTAAAAACTATCATTAAATAATAACATTATTTATAACCAATTAATTTTTCAGCTAAAATACATTACCTTTTTTTTATTTTTTTCTAACAGAATCCTCTATTTTCCTAAAAAAAACACGGGCGATTATCTTTATTAACAAAAACATGTTACTCTTTCTATTTTTCATTACTAAAAGCCCTCATTTTCCAAAAATATCACGGGCAAACCCTTGAGATTAAATAATACCTTTTTCAACCAAGTATTTTGTATAAATTAATTGGATTTTGACTAACATTTATATATTATTTTTTTATAATTTACAAAATCTGAAAAATTCATATGTTTATATTGACAGTAAATTAAATGTATTTTTCAATAATATAATTATTGTCAAATTTTTATTTATATTAAATATGTTGGTCCACAAAAGATTTGTGAGCCATGGACAAACACGAACTCTCTTTTTGTATTGAATGACTCGAACCATATCTGGCAATTAGTCCCAGAACCCCGCGAAAGTTGCAGCTGCAGAGGACTGTGCTGTACCAAGCTTGTGTTCAATGCTTTAGTCCATAGAGTGTTAGGAGGTAGTTGTGTTGAGTTGGTAAGTAAATTTAATTTTTGTTCAGCTGTATTTTTATTTGGGGAAATTATCAAAGTCATCACTCATTTGGTTCAAATGTATCAAATTAGTAACCCATTTCAAAAATGACTCAATTTAGTCACTAATTTGAAATTTCGTATCAAAGAGACCATCTGTCAGTGACTAAATTGATATAAAATTTTAATCTTTTAATGACTAAATTGATACAAATTTTCAAATTAGTTACCAAAATGAGTCATTTTTGAAATGAGTGACTAATTTGATACATTTGAACCAAATGAGTGATGACTTTGATATTTATCCCATTTTTATTTCAAGTCATGTGATCAATGAATATAAAGCTTCCCTTGCTATATAATTGAAGTATCCACAAGTCACAGTGTTGAACAAAAAATAAAGAAAGAAAAAAGATAGAATTAAAGACATGGCTACTAATCCAGGCATTCTCACAGACTGGCCATGGACACCTCTCGGAAGCTACAAGGTTATTTTCTTTTGTGCATGTGTGTGTATGCATGCAACATTATAACTAAGTGTAAATAATGTGATCATGCATATATATAATTTTACCAAGTGTTTGATATGAGATAAAATTTGCAGTATGTGGTTTTGGCACCATTTGTGGTTCACAGCACATACTCGTTCATAACCAAGGATGAGAATGAAAGAGACTTGGGCAACTTTCTGATTCTCCCCTTTCTCCTGTGGAGGATGCTACACAACCAGATTTGGATTTCACTTTCTCGCTACAGAACTGCCAAAGGCAACAACCGAATTGTTGATAAAACTATTGAATTCGAGCAGGTTGATCGAGAGAGAAACTGGTAATTATGTTATAGAATCAATTCTTTTTTATTTAAATATATAATCCAGAGTATCTTTAGATGTATGAATTATTTTGTCACACAGTACTCTTGTTTACACTTGCTAGAACTGACTGGGCTTCATAAGGGCCCTTGTCTATGTGTCACGTGGTTACGAACAGTTTGTTCCCATCTTTATTAAGTAACATTTCATATTTGGAACAGGGATGACCAGATCTTGTTTAATGGGATACTCTATTATTTGGTAAACTTGACATCCGAAGGAGCGTCAAATCAGCCTCTATGGAGAACTGATGGTTTTGTTATCACAACTTTGCTTCATGTTGGACCTGTTGAATTCATCTACTACTGGCTTCACAGAGCTTTACACCACCACTACCTCTATTCTCGCTATCATTCTCATCATCATTCCTCTATTGTTACTGAGCCTATCACATGTAAGTCTCTCTCTCTCTCTCTCTCTCTCTCTCTCTCTCTCTCTCTCTCTCTCTCTCTCTCTCTCTCTCTCTCTCTCTCTCTCTCTCTCTCTCTCTCTCTCTCTCTCTCTCTCTCTCTCTCTCTCTCTCTCTCTCTCTCTCTCTCTCTCTCTCACACACACACACACACACACACACTCTCTCTCTCCCTCTCCTCCCCCCTCTACCTCTATCAATTTATCTACTCTATACTCTAAATCTTGTTGTTGCTCCTATATATGTTGTGAACAAAATATTTCTCAGGAATCTTAATCTCTATCTAATAGTAGTATGCATACTGAAATTCAGCTCATCATGCATATTTGTATACTTGTATCAACTATATTTTACTAGAGTACTACGTATACTCTATATCTATCTATACTATTATATATTATATTATGCATTTTTAGATATTTTTGATTTGAGAACGGTTAGATAAAATATTAAAATTAGTATATAGAATATTTTTTCTATTTTTCCTAACAAAAACATCTCATTTTTTAAAAATATCACATGCAGTTTCATTTAATAAAATAACATAATAAGGTTATAATTACTAATAAATAACTCATTAACATTTTTAAAAACTATCACTAAATAAAAACATTATTTATAACCAATTACTTTTTTCAGCTAAAATACATTACCTTTTTTTAATTTTTTTCATACAAAATCCTCTCTTTTTCTAAAAAAAAACAATTATCTTTTTTAACAAAAACATGTTACTCTTTATATTTTTCCTTACTAAAACCCCTCATTTTCCAAAAATATCACGGGCAAACCCTTACTTATTTATTTTAAAATCTATTTTAATATTTTTAATTATGTTACTTTTTCTAATTTTTTCATTTTCTTAAAAAATTATTATTAAATAATAACATTTTTATAACCAACTACCTTTTAGCTAAAATACATTATATTTTTTAACAAAATCTTCTCTTTTTCTAAAAAAATCACGGGCAATTACCTTTTTCAACTAAAACATGTTACTCTTTCTGATTTTTTTTTACTAAACCCCTCATTTTCCAAAAATATTTCGGACAAATCCTTACTTATTTATTGTGAATTCTATTTAAATACTTTTAATTACGGGCACTTACCTTTTCAGCTAAAACATGTTACTTTTTCTATTTTTCCTTACTAAGACCCCCTTTTTTCCCAAAAATATCACGGGAAAACAGTTATTAATTTATTTTAAAATCTATTTTAATACTTTTAATTATTTAAAAAAGTTTAACACGCCTACTAATATTTTTTAGCAAATGCAGATTAATAGAATATTAAAACATAAATAATAAAAATAATAATGATTAATAATAATCCGCACTGTTTTAAGCCAGTGTATACACATGAAAGTTAAATCCGCTAAAAATGATCTGACATGAAAAAAATATGCATGCAGCTGTTATTCATCCATTTGCAGAACATATATCGTACTTTTTGCTGTTTGCAATACCATTGATGACCGTGGTCATGACGGGGACTGGCTCTATTGCATTATTCTTTACTTACATAACCTTTGTCGACTTCATGAACAATTTGGGACACTGCAACTTTGAGCTTATCCCTGCGAAGCTGTTCTCCATCTTTCCTCCTCTCAAGTACATCATGTATACGCCCTCGTACGTCTCTCTTTCTCTCTCTGTTGCTAAACATATTGAGTATTCCTCCTAACAAATCATAAATTTCCATCTACCCATGGTAATTGTTGATATATTTGGAAGCAACAACTAATATACTTATTTTCAATTGAATATTAAAGCGACCAAAATGGTTCTAGCTATATTCCACCTGCTGTAAACAACAACATAGTCAGACAATATTGCATGAGTCATATACTGATCTTCTGTAAACTAAATCCCAATATGCTCTGAATCATAGTAAGATGTGTTCGCAATAGTGTAAAATCAAGATTTGAGTGGCAACAATTGGCTTTCCACACAAGCTGGGTACATTCACGCACAAAGATATGTGTGTGTATGTGATACCTAAGTAGTATTGAACACTTCAAATCTGAAGAAACAATTTCTTTTAATCAACTAAATTTAAGGTCATTATCTTGGAATTTTTTTTCAAAAAATTGTAGTATTCCAAACAGAAACTGATCCTGTAGTCCATGAATATGTTACACATGTCATACAGTTCTCTGGACACCATTTCTGATATAGTTATTACCTGCGATGCTATTTCCAAGTTCACAAAATCATCAGGGTAGTTTACAGAACCCTCGGGACGATTGATCAAGCACAATTGAATAAATTGTCATTACCTACTTGAGCATGTATGTTTATTTTTCTTGAACAGGTATCATTCTCTGCATCACACACAATTCCGAACAAACTACTCGCTTTTTATGCCTTTCTACGACTATATGTATGGAACCATGGACAAATCTACAGACACATTATATGAAACTTCACTTAAAAGAGAGGAGGAGTCCGCAAATGTGGTTCATTTGACACATCTAACCACACCAGAATCTATATATCATCTTCGCCTTGGATTTGCCTATTTAGCATCAAAACCCCAGAGTTCTTCACAGTGGTACATGTGGTTGATGTGGCCTGTGACATTGTGGTCTATGATTGTTACATGGTTTTATGGTCAAACATTTGTTGTACAGAGAAATATATTCAAAACTCTGAACTTACAAACATGGGTGATTCCAAGATACACCGTACAAGTATGTTAAAATCCTGTATTTATTTCTTTGACAGAGAAACATTATAAACATATTGAAAGTTAATTTGTAATGCTTTAATATGCTTATTGCAGTACACTACACCCAAGCAAAGAGAGAGTATCAATTGTTTGATTGAAGAAGCTATAGTTAAAGCTGAGAGAAAAGGAACCATGGTGTTAACTTTAGGTCTTCTTAATCAGGTGAGTTCTATTCAGTATTCACTGTGGATCTCTAAGAATTAAACTACTATTTTTCTCTTCAAAAACGATACTTCGGTCAGTTAATTTTTATAATGTATATGTTAGGGTTCACAAAGATGAGTTAGTTATTATTATATGTTTTCTCAAACTATGTAAACATTAAGATAATAATTTAATGCAAATATATTGTAGGGAGAGGAGATGAACAACAATGGTGAGCTGTTTATACGAAGGCATCCTCAGCTAAAAGTGAAGTTGGTTGATGGGAGTAGCCTAGCAGTTGCTATTGTTCTGAATAGCATTCCAAAGGGAGCAACCCAAGTCGCCATTAAAGGCAACTTATCCAAAGTCTCCAATTCCATTGCCATTGCTTTGTGTCGAAGAGGTGTTCAGGTAAGTGATAATTACTATAGAAAGAAGGCACATAGTAATACTAGGCTACTATTTTTTTAATTATTCAAATTCTTTGTTATAGTTAGGGAGGCAATAGATTTAGTTTCTTTATAATCTAACACTAACTGGAAGTGCACTGCACCAGGTATCCATTTCGTGCGAATATGAATATAGAAGGCTTAAAGAAACATGCGATTCTGAGACTCGAAACAATTTAGTCCTTTCGGATAGTTGTTCACAACAGGTAATTGTGTACTGTACATAATTAGAAATTTAAATGAAGTTGTTAACTAGCAAAAATAAAGAGTTGTTTTTATCACGATGATCAGCAAGTAATGGAGCTGTTCTCCTTTTGCGGTTTAAAATTTGTAGGTATGGTTAGTGGGAGATGAATTGGGAAAAACAGAACAGATGAAGGCATCAAAGGGAACGTTGATCATCCCTTTCTCTCAGTTTCCTCCAAAGAAATTGCGCAAAGATTGCTTTTACTGCAATACTCCTGCAATGTCTGCTCCAAGGCATCTCCAGAATCTGGACTCTTGTGAGGTGAAAAGTTGTTATTTCAAACATATCATCTTCTCATATCTGCGTTAGGAAGTAATGTATAGGAAGTAATGCATAATTTTATAACTATACCCTCAAAAACCAAATCTGATTTGGTTATCTTAAAATTTAAAAATTATCATAAAGTAAGGTTATGTGATCAATTTAACTCTAAATTTTGGCATTGGGTAGACACATGAACCCTTAAAGTTCATTAAAGAACATACTGAAGTTTGCATTTCACAAATTAGATACCAAACCCTACTAACCGAAGTTTTAAAAAGCAAACTTGTTGATGGTAGATTAAAGGCAATTTCTTCTTGAACCTATGAAGCAAAGTGTCCATCCAGATGGAAACTTGATTAGATCAGCACTAGTTCTTGCTATAATTTTTTTTTAAAATTAGATGATAACTTTTCTCATTTTGTCAACTAAGATATCCACTGTGTCTATAATTTGACTTGTAAACGTCTGATGTCTACCTTGTGTGTGGAACTTTAAGCTCAGTATTCTTATGTGTCTTTTATACAAAACGAGAATTCTCTAAAATTTTGTGCAACTTTGTGTGACAGAATTGGTTGCCAAGAAGGGTGATGAGTGCATGGCGTATTGCTGGAATAGTGCATGCATTAGAAGGGTGGAATGTGCATGAATGTGGCAACATGATGTTTAGCATCGATAAAATTTGGAAAGCTGCCCTTGAGCAGGGGTTTCGTCCACTCCCAGTGTCCACATAATTGATGAAGAAGTATCTGCGAGTCTGCAAGTGCTCGAGTATGAGCTTATGTTCTTAGAATAAAATTTCATCTTTCAGAGCAAGTAATTCGATATTTGATTGTACTATAAATACTTGAGACATAGTATAATTCTGCTGAATCGCTTCTATTTATGTTAAACATATATGTATCTTACTTGAAGCCGTGCAAACAATTCTACAATAGGTAGAAATTAAATAAAATTTGGTTAGGCCACTAATGTATTACTAAAAATTTATATAGGATTAAAGCAATGAGCATCTCTCGCTCTTGGTTTACTCTTAAATTCCATCTTTTTGCAGGACCTACACTGCAATTCTGCGAAGAAAAGAAAACCCAAATGCGTCAAATCTGTTAAGACAATTTTGACACATTTTTTTCCACGCCCAACTTTCAAGTCTTCTATACATATAACAATTTTATCCCTACTTGACATGAACTAACAATGCAGGTTAAGAACATAACAGTGGATCAACCAGATAGTCCATCACTCTCTTCTTGACCAGCAGTACAACTCCTGGTCCTGGATCCTCCCCGACAAACCATTGTTAGGCGAAAGCAATAAGGTATGTTAGAGCAAGTCCAAGATGCAAAATGGTTATAGTCATTGTTATGATATGGCATCAAAAAACTATTTTTGATGCTAAAAATGAGTAATGATACATACCGCGAATTGGATCCCAAAAATGTTCTCTATGTCGTATTATTATTCGCGGAATTCATATGTATGCACGATGCGTCCATACACTACAAGAATAAGCTAATATACCAACGGAATTTAGTAACGAAAATCCATCCGTTGGTAGTTATCGACAGATTGCTAACGGATCTCATAAGTTTGAAAAGTCAAAATTTTGTCAACCGAAACCTAGCGGATCACTAACAGATATTTAATAACGGAATATTTTTGTTGGTAATATAATTTATGAGAGAAACCAATCATATATTGACAATTCACCATTCGGGAACAGTTTCGGAAACCAATTTGTGAACTATAGCATTTTCCGTTAAAAATTAACAAGCACTCTAACGCTAGTTGTATTTTGCAACTAATTATTTCCATATTTTACTCATCTTTGGTTCAATTCGCCTAAATTTCTATTAAATTAGACCAACTTGCATTACATTTATGATTGATTAATGACGTGACTAGATGCATATATGAATCCTTTATTTATATCTCAATGACGTGACTAGATGCATATATGAATCTTTTATTCATATCTGCATCAAGTATACATTTATGCATATTTACATTCAATGCAACTTCTTTGAAGTTAATATTTTTTTGCATTTAATATGAAATTGGGTTTGATGGTCCTAAAGTTATCTTTAGATAATTATCTAAAGTTAAGTCATATTTCAATAGAAAAGTAAGGCTATATTTGTAAATACAGGGGTGAATTCTATTATTACAAAAATGTCATCTAATTTTTATAAACAAAATGCAAATGACTTTAGGTAATTTGCGTAAAGTTAACTTTAGGAACCTTTTTCTCTACGAAATTATTATAATGACATCAAGTTTGGCATTAAATTGGACTTGCTCTCGCTAAACCAAAAATCTATTTCTCTGTTTTCATATCAAAACATCTACTAGCCCATTTGTTTTACCCAATTTTAATTCTACATGTACGAACTTTACTACTCCATCCATTTCTTTTTAACTGTCATTTTTTGACCATTCACACTTATTAAGAAATTCAATTATGAGGTCATTTTATCATTAATATTATTTTATTTTTCAACTTTATCCTTCATCTACCCTAATTAACTAGCTTTATAGCCCGTGCGAGGCACGGGCATGCTCTAGTTATTTTCGGTTATGTTGGTCTCATCGTTTGGTGGAATGCATGCAGAAGAAAAGACATAAGCATGTAACGGTATATCAGTAGGAAATATGTCGAAGGTTTGATGATACATGTTTCACAAAATCCCAGTCTATAAGATTGTTATTATGACCTGAGTAGGCGCAAATATTTTGATTAATTAACATGTTTTGTTGGCACGCACGACCCTTCTGTACTGCAAGATTTCGTCGGTTATAATTTTACCAATCGTATTTGAATGAGAAGATGGTTTTAGTGTCACTTTGAAAGAGTATCGAGCATCTTTTACCATTTCCATTTCCTGGGGGAACGTTGGCACTCCATTTACCTGTTTGTAGTTCATGGGGTAGTCGTGACCTTGTGTACTGCAAGATTTCGCTGATTATAATTTTTCCAATTGTATTTGAATGAGAAGATGGTTTTAGTGTCACTTTGAAAGAGAATTGGGCGCCTTTTATCATTTTTATTGCATTGGGGAACGTTGGCACTCCATTTACCTGTTTGTAGTTCATGGGGTAGTCGTTAAGTGGGTGTTGTAAAATTTAATCGGTGTGCATAATAGAGTAAAAATGTAGAAGTACAAGTTGTATTAGTATGTGTGGATACACTATTTAAACGAATGCATACCATTTTGCCCGTTTTAAGAAGGGTCTCCTTGCAGACACGTTGAATACAATAATTGTACAGTTGTGGATATAATTTATTTTAGAAAACTATTACTTATACCTTTCAAGATAATGCTAAACTGATTCGTGATAAGTCACTCGTTTCACCTTACAATTGCCACTTGACACAAATAATTTAACATTTAGTACTTTTAATATTTTATCATAGATATTCAAAAAAATTAAACCGATTTAGTTTAGATTTGATTTAGTCGTACGATGACAAATTCAACTTTCTTGTAAAAATCTCCAACACAAACTTTTTTATTAATATACAAATATAAAACTCTTTTGCATTTTTCGAAAATGATCAATGTATAAAATTTATCTATTGAAGACAAGATTTATAATATATTGGATCATAATAAAACTACAGTTTTAATCTTATTAGTAGCTAAAATTTCAAAAAATCATATATAATTATAATTTGTTAATATCTTATAATGAAACAATAATAAATGTAAAATAATGATAAAATCTAATATATATATAATCTGATAGTATATAGAATTTGTAATCTAATAGTATATATAATATGAGCCATTATGTACTTAATGCAAATAAACATGATTTATAATATAAAAATATTAATATAATATTTTTTTATGGATCAATTCCAATTTTATAACATTTTTTTAAAATACAATTTTAGAACATTTTGCGCGAGTTTTTCTCAAATATGGTTAGAAATATTATTTTAAGGCACTTGTGAAAATAAATTATCTACCTTACCAAGTAGATTACAAAAAGAGACCAAAATAGAGTATAACATATTGAGTGTTTGCGCATATTAATAAAAAGCTTCATAATACAATCTAAATAGATGTCTATCATAGTGGTAAAGAATGTTACTTTTAATTTAGAGATTAAGGGTTCAATTCCCATCAGAAACAATTTTTTTGTACTAAAATAGAGTATAACATATTGAGTATTTGCGCATATTAATAAAAAGTTTCAAAATACAATTAAAATAAATGTCTAAAATAGTGGTAAGGTATGTTACTTCTAATTTAGAGGTCAAGGGTTTAATTCCCATCAGAAACAATTTTTTTGTTGTGCTATTATATAAGGGTAATTTAGTAATTTTATGATGAATAAATTGTCTCACGAACCCCCCGTGCAAGGCACGGGATCGCTCTAACCGACAGAAATTGATGTTATTTTGTGACGATATTTTCTAGTTCACGTCAGTTTAATTTTGCGATGATAAGTATTCTTCAGTTTGTTGTGGTGATCCTGCCACCAGTTTGAACTTGTTGGTGACACTATGTAACATGATTGAGAAGATTTGCAAGGAAGATCGGTTTGGTATTAGTCCGAAGAAGATTTTGTTCTTAGTTGAATGCATTTGATAATTAGTTTTATAAGCTAATTAATAATCAGATAGGAATTAGTTAAAGGTGTCAAATAAAGGCTCCATTTCGAAAGTACCAATACTCTCCGGGCTCCATAATTCTCTATAAGCGGCCGGAGTAGTATACTTGTCCTTAATGCATGAGGTGGCGGGATTGAGATGCACACAAATTCGTATTCGAAAAAAACTGTTCGAACGGGTTAAAAAAATCAGAAAAAATCTGATTAAAATAAAGTCCACCTCAATTGGATCCAGCCCGCAGGCTTAAACGAATCGCATATTTTTCACAAAACCCCGATCCGGTTCGAGCCGAATAAACCCAAATTTAATCTCGATTTGGATGTAGTCTTGATCAGGATAAAAGTCCAATCCAAAAAGTTAGAATTTTCAATTAAATCTCGGATAAAAGCTTAATTTTTTTAATTAAATCTGAAAAAATAAAAAAAAGTTAAAGTTAAAGTTATCAATATCTAAAATAATTTGTAAAAATCCGATTTGGCCCCTCCTGACCCGACCCTATCCACATGTATAAATATTTTAGAGGAAATTTGTCTCGATTTAAAAAAGCTCGGCCCTATCGGATATCGAAAAATCCGACCTGAATCCGGATTACGTTCATCTCTATTAGGGTAACAACTATAGAGGTGCTTATATTATTACTTATATTATCTGATATGTATGAACATAATTGAGACAAAATGATTACTATTTTGTATTATTTTGTATTATTTGATGCTCGGACTAAAAAGTGATATTATGTGACTAAAAATGCATTTGTACTTTGTCTTAAAATTGTGAATACAAAGGAAGAAACATAATTAAATTTAATTAAAGAGATATGTGTCTATTGGATATACTTTATACCAATAACCACTTTTATTAATAATCAGACAAATGAAATTATCATGAAAGAATCTTGAATAAAAACTAAAGTGTAAAATAATATTTGTGAAAGACATTACCATACTAAAGGGTTTTATACCACAACAAAAAAGACCAAGTAGCTCAATGGTTAAATTGGTGACTTGAAATTCTTAGTAATTAGTATTGAAGTGTCTTAGGTTCGATTCCCATCAAGATGAAAATTTTCTTACATTTTTATAACATTTGACTTTGAAGGGGCAGTTATGTAATTTCAAGTTGTTGAATAAAATGTTTCACAAAGTCCTTGTTGCAGTATAAGATATATAATAGATAGATGACATACATTGAGAATGAGTAAATTTAATATTATAAAGGTAAATAAGGGTATTCAAGTGAAAAGTAAATGTACTTTTCTTGAAAAGGTAAAAACGATACTTAAATTGAAATTCAAACCCAAGTCAAAAAATATCACTTAAAATAAAATGGAGGGAGTACTATTTTCCTAAACTACGGTTCCTCTTACTCTCATTCATTCTTGTTCCTTTACTTGTAATTTTCTTTCATTTTTTATTTAGTATTTTCTCCATATATACTTATAGTGATATTCATAGATTTGTATATGTATATGTGTAAATATCTGTGCATATTTGGGATAAATACTTCATCACTACAACGGTGTGTTGTTGTAGAAATTGAATTTTATATTTTGATTTCGAGCATCTTGATAACTACAAACTTGTATCTGTGTTACTTGTATTTAAGTTAATTCGATGAGTTGTTTGTGAAGTTTGGTTGATATTTGTTTATGAACTTAATGTTTGTGATCTCACATAGAATCAAGTAGTTGTATTTGTTTGATTCTGGCTGCTATTAAATTTAATGTAGTTGTTAGTTTTAAAGTTGCATAAAAATAATATGAATTCATTTCTGTTGTGAGGGAAATTTGGTAACAACACCAAGAGAGAATATCGCTGGAATAATCAGGTTTTGCCCTTGATTATCGGACATTGCAGCAGCTTCACACGTCCACAGCTCTGCTAGAGCTTTAAGTTTCCACTGCCGGAGCAGATGGTAATATGTGGTGTTTTTGGGGGCTGAGTTGACAAAACCACCGGATGAAAAGGGCAGAATAATTCCTATTCGGCCGACCAATTCACCGGAATATGTATCACAGAGGTACACGAGCCTTATACGTGTAGAGAGTGAAAATCCGAATCCTTTAGTCAAGTGCCTACATATCCTATTTATAGGAATCAAGCCCCATGTAGTTCTATTAGGTTTATACTTCTCCATCCTTGCGAATTCCACCATTCTAAGATAATCCATCTCAGAATTATAGTCGAATTAGGTAGCTCCAGCCGAGCTTTCCAGTGTCCTAGTCCATGTCCATCACTAAGTCCTACAAAACCTCATACATGCGATGTATATCCGGAACAACCAATATAAGTCCTATATCGACTGTTATTGCTCCAGCCAATGTGTTTTAGTAAGCTTAGAAGTCCTTTCCCAGCAATACTTCCGTGCTCCTACAACGTAGATAAGCGAGTCCTTGTTCAACTAGTATTCTACCTCCCTGTGGTCCTGGTTACCCGTCAGCTGATAACAGCCCTGAGATTCGAAGTACCTGAACCTCAGTACCCTTCTCCTGAACCCAGATACCTTTCACATGTACCTAGATACCTCGAACCTACACCATGATGTCCTGAACCTACATCTCAGCGTCCATAATCTTAGCACAATACATCGCCACTGGTCTCACAACCGGTATGGGCCTCAAATTGAACCCATATGAGATTTTGGGCACAACTACCCCCCGGTTCCTTGTAGTGTTAAGCACAAAAGGAACCAAAACCTATCTCATACTCGAATGTCTGACTCTTAACCTCATAACCAGCTGTAGTTCCTTAGCCGAACACCCAATACCTCAATAAAATCCTCAGCATATATATCTCCGTGTTTTAGCAAATTAATCCCACGCTTTAATTAGCTTCCAAAGGAATATTTATTTATCCACAGTTTATCTTCTTTGAAAAGAATTCAAATTTCAAATTATGTAACAAACTTTTCATACTCCCCCTAGAAAATTGAACCATGCATTAACCTTTCACATTTTCCGTTTTTTTTACCTATCCAAAAACACCACCTGGCTCGGCTGCTCCTATTCCGTGTGTACTTAAACACACATTCACCCCCCTTTCTTTCTTTTTATCTCACTTTTCCACACAAACTGTTCATTCTCCCCTCTCTCTCTCTCCGGCGGAAAGCTTCTAGACGGCTCAGGGTTCTGGCGATACTCTATTTTTCGATCATCCTCAATCTGCATCCCTCTATAAGGTATGAATCTATCTTTATCTTCCGTTTTTACTCCCTATTTTACCATTGCATGCTGTTCTTGAATGTGCCCCTTTTATATATGTAGACATATACATACACCACCATGTATGCACACATACATACTTACACTATCAGGTCGATCTAACCGGAAACCGAGATGCCATGCATACTCACCCTTTGTGAACCATAATAGTTCGGTATTACTTGTTTCTCAACCATGTAAAATAGAGACCCTAAAACCCTTTAAACTCATGTCTCCCTTGGTGTTACGAATTACATACAACACCGTGTCTCTTCGTCTTCCTGTTTGTTCTTACTCGCATGTATAATCAGTAATATATATCGCGCATGTCCCGGAATATTAACATTGATATGCCCTCTCATAAGAGGATTTAAGTTAATAATTGAAAACCTTTCCTGTAGTTTTAGGTTTAGATTTCCACGTACTACGACCTCTCCCGAGGTGAAGACCTCTATGGACCTTCATCTGCCCTTTAGGTGTAAAAGCAACCTTGTAATTTGTAATTCCCAAACCTTTGGAACTACTCCGACCACCATCTGTTCGACCTAGGTCCTCAACAACAACTCGCAGAAAAAACCCCAATCGAAAACCTTCGTAAACTTTTCGGTTTACTTGTCCCTTTTTTGTTTTGTGTTTTGCCTGATGGCGGAGAACCTTGTTGGCTGTTATCTTACCATGCATCATCTTTTTCAGATGTCAGGGAATTCAACCCCTGCGAGCTCCCAACAGTCAACAGCCCACGAGGTGCAGACTCCCATTGACTCTGATCCTCTATCTGCCAGAACCCTTCCATCAAATCCTCTTGCTGTCAAACCAGTCAGTACTAGAACTCGCTCCAAAGTTAAGGTACTGGTTCCTGAACAAGCCATTGTATCCATTCGAACAAATCTCTTTTCCCACACAATCAGAGATTCTCAACCCATAGCCATTCGTCCGACATCTTCCGACAACTATCCACTCCCTGATTCAGAAGTCGAGGTCGAGGTTTCCTCAGAAGATGAAAATCCCAATGAATCCCAAGGCATAATCCCTGCTTGTGAGGAGCTAGACACCTCGATGAACGCCAACAGAGTAAAACTTCTTCTTCAAAAGCATCGTCCCAAGTGTCGCTTGGTGGTAACTTCCCCTGGGGAAAGGTGTCATCGTTTCGACAACTTTGAACCTGATCAACAGATACCCTATGTTGTGTTTTCCGCCACGTTTTTTAGAATGGGTTTGTCCATCCCTTTACATCCTTTCATCAACGATATCATTATCTACTATTTTTAGAATGGCCATGTGTGTGTATGTTCTTTACGACCAAAAGTTTGAAAAAAAGATGTCTGCTCGTGAGCTGGGTTTCTTTTACCAACTTAAACAAACGGGAAAGAATTCTGGCTTCTTTTACTTGTCCGCCTGGAATGTCCATGATGGACAATGCATCAAGGGAAACAAGAAGGGAATGACCGATTGGTTACCCCAATTCCTCTATTGTTATGATTGTCCAACATACAGAACTGAATTTAACAGGAACCCTAGTAAGTAATGCCTCCATATTTCCCTTACTCCTTCCTAAATAATTTTAGATATTACACTTTAACCCACACCTAATCCTTATATAGAGATTCCAAGTAAGACAGCACTCAAAGGCCATTCCCTGGAAAGGGCTCTTGAGGCCTTGAAGCTGTCAGCAGAGCTAGGAGATGGTGCTAGTCTGTTGACAGATCAAAACCTTAAAAGATGTGGTTTTTTACCAAATGAGAAATCCTTGGACCTGGTTTCAACGGAGGGCTCTGAAGCCGAAACCTCGAGTAAAATAGGTTCCCTACCATGTCTTTACGCTTTACTTTATTATTTGTGTATTCTCAACATGCTATTACCTTGGGTACATACTTTATTGCTCATGTATTGACCTTTGATTTTATTTGTAGATATGGCTTCTGGTGTGCCATCTTTTGTCAACAAATCTGCAAGCTACGATGATCTCTTTGGAGATGAAAGGAAAGACCTTGTTCCTATTGATGTTACCCTGATATCCAGAATGAAATTGATTCCTGTCTCCCAGGATAAATCTACCACTTCTTCTAAAAGGAAACTACCGCCGTCTGCCGCCTCTGATTCTGCTAAAGGCCCGGGATCCCGCTTCAGCAAAAAGTCCAAGCCATCACCCCCTAGCACCCCAGGTGAAGGTTCCAGCCCCCTAATCCGTAAGTTTTTTACTATGGCAGGGAATCAGATTCCAGAAGAGGCTATTGTTGAGTGGGACAAGATGAGCTTGTCTGAAGCTGCGAAGGCCACCGCCTGGTGTGAAGCCCAAAGTCTCTTTCACACCTTAAAACGGAATGAAGAGATGGTAGTAGCGGCCCGTGGTGATTAGAAGTTACTTGAAGAGGTCAGGCAGTTGAAATCCCTTTTGAAAACAAGCGAAGATGAGAAGAAGAAGTTAGCTGATGCCAGCAAGAAGCTTAAGGCTTCCGAGGCTAAGCTGTTGAAAGAGCGTGAACAGTTGAACACCTCCATAGTTAACCTGGACGCTGAAAAGGACGCCCTACAAGCTTTTTATACCAGGAAAGTCGGAGATTTCAAGAAGAAGTTAGACTCTCTTAATACCACCATTGCTTTGGAAAGATCCACCCGTGAGGCGGCTAAACGCGAAAAGTTTGAAGCCGGGTACAGCCACGGGGTGAATGACTATATTGAGTCCACGTATGATCATTTTCCAACTTTAGACTGGACCCTGCTTGGGGATGATGCCGTGAAGCTGGTGGAAGAGATTAAGAAGAAGAAGGCTGCTGCAGCTGCAGAGCAGGAAAACGTTGTTCCCTCCGAACCTGAGGCTGAGGCACAGGTCGTGGTCGAGAGCTCCAACCCAGATGCTCAAATGGAAGATGCGGAGACGGACGACCCTGTTCCCGACCAGGATGCTCCTGTGGCGTCTCCCGACAACCTTGCTTCATGAGTTCGTTTTTCCTTTTGAAACATTCGCACCCTTGAACGGGTTAACTGTTATGGTTTTGTTTTGATAACATTTCTGGCGTTCGCGCCATGGGTTTCAAACATTGGATGAGGGTGCGGGTACCTCGGAATACCTCGCAAGATGTAACCTCTAACTTTGGTTTTCATCTTTTTAAGTTTACCGTACTCTTTCTTTCATATGATTCCATGCAATCTCTTCCATATTTAGACTTGCCATGCTTATGTTTTCCATGTACATGCCTTAGATTGTTGTGACAAGTGTACCATCGGCTGACTGCAGCCTCATTCCAAGTTCTGAACTCGTAAACTAAATCCGGTTTCAAAGCGTTAGGTAACCAGTATCCTTGGGCCAGGAAATAGATACGTGCCCATCAAGAATACTCATGATTTATACCATGTAGTTAGCCAATATAATCCAAACCATAAGATCATCTTTTACCAAAAATTGATCCATACGCATACTTACGTTATTGTAGCCTCAAAACCCGAAGCTCACCTGAGCTATTATCTACTCCTTAGCCAGGGGTACATATCACATATGATAAAAATTATTCATGAGATAATTATTCCAATAATATAGTGTGTACGTAAACCATCCTTGCACCTGATATCCTTAGGTACATAATCCATATTCCATAGATTAAAACATCCATAAACCATTTTATTCAATGCCTTAGAAGAAACCAATTATCCATGCATATCCCTGCCTAGGGTAATGCGTCGTTAAATTCCACGTGTTTCATAAAAATCCCTATGAAGCTTAATCCATATTACAGCTTAAGGGGTCAATAGCCTTGAACCTCCCTAGCGTAGTTTTGACCTTTTTAATGCTTCATCCTGCAATTGTGCAAGGAATTTTAAACCCGAGTGTGGCCTGTGTTTGGCTCCCACACTTTACCATAGTGTTTATGCCTAGTATCCCTAGGGCTTATATGAGCTGTAATGAGCTTTATTTGTTTTACAACAATATCAAACAGATGCTTCGTTAAACCAGTCCTCTGGTGGAAGCATGAGCCTGTGACTTACAATCCGTAAGTCTTAACCTTCACCTCATAATCCATGAGTGTGAACTTCCAACCCAACTAAATCTATTCCAATAGTATTAAATCCAATCAAATAATATCAAATCCAATCCAATAATATTAAATCCAATCCAATAATATCAAATTTTCGAAATTTAGTAATTTAAACTTGTACATTTAAACCTATACATAGTATATCCACTACCCCCCAGTTCTTTATCATATAATCGTTTATGGTGAAGAACTTAAACAGAGATAATCATGCATCACATCTTTATCCACATGTAATTCCTACAGTAAGCATATAAAGAATAACGAAACATTCAAGTAACAACTGCCATATGAACCATGAATAAAGGTTTCATTAAAATTGTAAAATCTGTCAAAAGACATCCAATAGGTAGGGTGTGCATACACTACCCCCCGAGTGCTCAGAGAACAAGTGAAAATGTCTTACTATGAATCTAAAACAGAGTGCTTTGAAGCTGAGCCACACAGTTACAAAACCGAGACCAACAACTATGAAGCTATACCTAAGCATGGAAGTTACAACTAATAAACCGCTTTTATTATTCATATGCCTAAAAGAGGCCTACAGAAATAGTACCTGATGATTTACTGGTAGTATTTCTTAAGATGTTCATCATTCCATGCCCTTGGAATGAGATTTCCATCCAGATCCGTGAGATGGTAGGTACCTTCCCAAAGGACAGCTTTTATGAGGTAAGGACCCTCCCAATTTGCACCGAATACACCATGACCATGAACCTTCATGTTGGGCATCATCCTTCTCAGAACCAAATCGCCAACCTTTAATGGACGAGCGCGAACCTTGCTGTCAAAGTACTTCCGAGTACGTTGCTGGTATGTAGCTAGCTTCAACTGCGCAGTAGCTCGAACCTCCTCCACGAGATCTAAGTACAATCGATGATTTACCTCGTTGTTTCCAGGGTCGTAGTTATCCCTTCTGAATGATCCAACCCCAATTTCCACAGGCACCATTGCTTCACAACCATAGGTTAAGGTGAAGGGTGACTCTCCAGTAGTGGTTCGTGGCGTTGTGTTGTATGACCACAAAACCATAGGGAGTTCTTCAGGCCAACACCCCTTGTTTTCTTCCAACTTGGTCTTCAAGGTATGTTTGATAATCTTATTGACAGCCTCAGTTTGACCATTACTTTAAGGGTGATAAACCGCCGTGAACCCCTTTTGAATCCCAAGATCATCACATAGCTTCCGCAACTCCTTCCCTGGGGTAGGCCTAGGTTACAGCTGCTTGGTTTGGAGAAGCTTCCAACATGAGAACCTCTTTCACTGAAGCTTCAACTTGACCTAGGTGCAGCTTCATGGCCAACAAAGTACTCCTTCTTTTCCTTGACCTTTTTCCTCAAACACATCCTTTTATGCTCTCTTTTACATGAGGTATGAAGCAAACTAGAGCTTCGCTTTCAACCTCCTTCATCAGATGTAAAAACTAGACATCTTGGAGAATCCTCCTGATCAAAGCACCTTCCATCATTGAACCTCTCCTAGCCAAACCTCGTTCCTGGAAAGAGCTTCGCAGTTTATCAAACATGCTGGTGCCTTTGGTAGGTGAAGCCGAAGAGCTAGTCAACCAAAGTGAAGCTGGACCAATAAAGCTGCATCTCACAACTAATCACAATGAACCTATAACCAGCATATGAGTTCCAATAAAGCGCAGGTGAAGCTAATGATCCGTATAACACAACTTCTTGCCAATGAGACTGACTCATTCCTTGCTGAAAACTCCATTTGGCTTGAAAATTTAGCAATTTCAAGATACCATTCTTGGGCAGCATACCATCCACTACCCCCCGGTTCCTTGTAGTATAAAATACAATAGGAACCTTATATAATCCACTACTACATTCAGCCAACCTTCCATTTCCAGTAGAAAGAATAGACAGCTTCAGCTACAAACCTCACAGTTCAACTTCAGCTACGGACCTCTCGGCTCAGCTTCAGCTACGGGCCTCTTGGCTCAGCTTCAGCTACGGACCTCTCGTCTCAGCTTCAGCTACGGACCTCTTAAGCCTTAACCTCCAACTGGTTGAATCTTTCCAGATGGAATTTATCTCCATTAGCAGGTGGAGGTTCAACTTCTCACCTATCTACACCTCGACAGAGCTTCTGAGTAGTATACACCTGAACCATTATTCCAGTTCCTCTTCATCACACTAGATATCCACATCCTCATATTTTTCCAAGTTCGATCATACCTCCTCGTTAAAGAGGTTTTTATCTAACTCCACATGTACCTCCTTAATTAGGAGGTTCGCATCCAGTTCTATATGTACCTCCTCAGTTAAGAGGTTTCCCTTGCCTTTGCTGCTTGAACATCTCGACTGAGCCTCTCCGGGTGGCCCGTACCTCCATTGATAGTTGGACGTTAAGCTTCACATGCCCTACCAATCATATCAGCGCTCCTGATGCGAGAAGCTCTGGGATCATTCGAAGCTGTTCACACCTGAACCCGCACCTGATTCATAGGTATAAACCTGAAGCTCATGCGTACCTACTTTCCAGCTATTTCAGACCATAATCTCTATTAGAAATCCATCGTTGGCCATTCTTTTCTTGGCTCCTTCCGTCAAAATCAAATTTCAGGCATCTTGGAGTCGCATCTCCTTGGTTTATGCCTTTTACCACCAAATAACTAGAATAAAGGTGGCTGGGGAACCTCCTTTGGCGGTTTTCAGAATCTGAAGCTCTCTTGTTCGCACCTCCCGGTGAGCCATGATTTCTCCTTCGTTTCTTCATCTTTTATATCTTTTTTCCAGAAAACCTCCATTGTTCTTCGTCGTACGATCATCACCGGAGCTTTTAGTCATCTTTTCCCTCAAAAGATCAATAAAACCCCCTCCTTCTAGCGCCAAAATGTTGTGAGGGAAATTTGGTAACAACACCAAGAGAGAATATCGCTGGAATAATCAGGTTTTGCCCTTAATTATCGGACATAGCAGCAGCTTCACACGTCCACAGCTCTTCTAGAGCTTTAATTTTCCACTGCCGGAGCAGATGGTGATATGTGGTGTTTTTGGGGGCTGAGTTGACAAAATCACCGGATGAAAAGGGCAGAATAATTCCTATTCGGCCGACCAATTCACCGGAATATGTATCACAGAGGTACACGAGCCTTATACGTGTAGAGAGTGAAAATCCGAATCTTTTAGCCAAGTGTCTACATATCCTATTTATAGGAATCAAGCCCCATGTAGTTCTATTAGGTTTATACTTCTCCATCCTTGCGAATTCCACCATTCTAAGATAATCCATCTCAGAATTATAGTCGAATTAGGTAGCTCCAGCCGAGCTTTCCAGTGTCCTAGTCCATGTCCATCACTAAGTCCTACAAAACCTCATACATGCGATGTATATCCGGAACAACCAATATAAGTCCTATATCGACTGTTATTGCTCCAGCCAATGTGTTTTAGTAAGCTTAGAAGTCATTTCCCAGCAATACTTCTGTGCTCCTACAACGTAGATAAGCGAGTCCTTGTTCAACTAGTATTCTGCCTCCCTGTGGTCCTGGTTACCCGTCAGCTGATAACAGCCCTGAGGTTCAAAGTACCTGAACCTCAGTACCCTTCTCCTGAACCCAGATACCTTTCACCTGTACCTAGATACCTTGAACCTACACCATGATGTCCTGAACCTACATCTCAGCGTCCATAATCTTAGCCCAATACATCGCCACTGGTCTCACAACCGGTATGGGCCTCAAATTGAACCCATATGAGATTTTGGGCACAACAATTTCAAATGTGCGAAGCATTTGATTGATTATACGGTTGTATAGTGTGACTCATAATTATTTTAAAAAGTGTAAATGATGCAATCTAAATTAATTTTAAAGGGTGAGGTTCAAAACTTCAAATTAGAACTTTGTTCTATTGCAGTACACAAATTTTTTTCTTATATATTATAAGATATAATGTTCTTATGCAGAACATCGAGTTTTCTTAATAAATTATATGTTATATTTATAAAATAAATTAATTTTTAGTATGATACCATACTACTCTAACATATTCCTCTCATTTTCATAAAAATATAAATAAAAATAATAAAAAAATATATAATTAATAATGAAATAGAGTGGTATGTTAACATAGATAAGTTTTAAGAGTTCTTATTATTATAAGAAGTTCTACGTGAACTTTTAGATGAAATGAATTTGAAGTTGTAATTTAGGTTGCAAAGTTCCAAATCATACTTTTAAAAATAAAAGTTAACAAATTGCATTTTTATAATTTTTATTAAAAATTGTACTTTTTGGAGGAAAAAAAAAGCCTTACCAAAGGTATTTTTGGAAAAACCTTTATAAACATTACTTATGAGTTTTCTTAGTAAATTTTATTATTATTTTAATTTATTCTGAAAAATTTACAAATAATGTTTGTGAATCCAATTAAGTTGGTGATACTTATTTTATTAACATTGACTTTTATTATTTAGTTGCTATTGTATTTTTTGCAAGAAATTTCATGTTTTTCTAATTTTAAAATTATTAAATTTTATGTTTTCTATATTTTTTGACTCAGTAACTTTATTTTACTATTAATATCCATTTTACTTTGAAAGACTTACAAAATAATATTTACAAACCTCGTATATAAATGATGTAATAATGTGTGCTATGTAAGAATAATTTGAATTCCTTTTTATATTATTTGGGGAAAAAAATTACTAATAACATTTCTGAAATGACAAATTTGTCCACCAAACCACATTTAGCTTCCTTAAACTAATTATGTTAGGCACAGAGGCATGCCTATATACATCTTATAACAAGCATATTCTATTATAATATTATACATTACTTACATGACCTCTTGGGAACGTTTTTGTCTTTAAAATATCTTTTAATTGCACTTAGATGTTTTAATCAAGAGTTTGTAGTTCCAGATATAAAAATAGTCATAAAATAATACTTGGAAGAAGATCACCTGATCATGTCACATGAATGAAGGATAAGGATTTGAAATAATGGAGTTGCAAATTGGAGATAAAAATACTCCTTAGACAAAATTCTAGAAGTCCAGAAATGCCTTGCAGAGAAGTCCAAATTCGAGAAGTCAAGAATAAGTTGATTCGAGATGTCAAATATGCTAATTAGAGAAGTCAACACAACTAACTAGAGAAGTCTCAGTTAGAGAAGTCAGAAAGCTTATTCGATAAGTCTACATGTCGACAAGTCTATAGAGCTAATTCGAGAAGTTTACATGTCGACAAGTCTCTAAAGCCAATTCGAGAAGTTCACACTCGATAAAGCATATCTTAGAGTTCTAAAGCCCGAACTTCAGGCAAGTAATGAATTTCTCTAGTATGGTGTTTGAGAAAGGTAGCCTTCACTCCAAATTTTAGTCCATCTGATTCTTCAGCACTTTAAACGAACGAACATACGTTACCAACAGTATATCACTTACTTTCAATGACTCCCATTAGATTATGTATGCCTGGTGGAGATGCAAAATTCATGTCCTGATCAAGACAATTCTAAATATGTCTTTTCCCCCAAAGTCTTTATATATTATATCTATAACGTATGCAATAAATAATTACATATCATATATAATTTATAATATTTGTATGTAAATTTACGTTGTATATAAAATGTACTTACTTACATTGAGATATTACCATCATTTTCAATAGAAGTAGAGTAATTGTGTAATTGAGTTTCGCATTTATAAACCATTTAGTACTAGCTGATAACTCGTGCCAAGCACGGGCCAAGCATGAGTTGACATCAACATAATAATATTAATAAATATTTTTAAAAAATATATTTGTCGAGAATTGAATGATAAAAATATAATAAATAAACCACTATTTAATTATATAGTTATAGACAATCGAACTGTTTGTAAAACTAAAGAAATTAAAGTAAATAAATAAATCTTGTATGATTACGTAGCTGCAAATAATCGAACCCTCGATGTAGCTAATAAATTTAAAGTAAATAAATAAATCTTGTATAATTACGTAGTTGCAAGGAATCAAACCCCGGATGAAGTTAAAGAATTTAAAGTAAATAAATCTTGTATAATTACGTAGTTGCAAGGAATCGAACCCGAATTTCGTGATAATTAAATTTGGTACTTTGGTACCACGCGCCATTTTCACATTGTTTTACTTATTAATATTAATTTTAATTATTAAAAAAATTATTTAAAAAATGTACTTAAAGATATTTGAATGATAGAAATATATAATAAATAAATACTATTTAATTATGTGGTTAAAGGCAATTAATCTTGAATTTGGTACCGCGCGATATTTTAACATTAGTTTCTTTATTAATAAAGAGTATAGAAGTTATAGACAATTGAACTTTGAATGAAATTAAAGTAAATAAATAAATCTTGTATAATAACGTAGTTGTAAGGAATCGAACCCTGAATTAAGCTAAAGAATTAAAATTAATAAATCTTGTACGTAGTTACGAGGAATCGAACTCAGGTCTCGTGATAACCAAATTTGATACTTTTGGTACCGCGCGCCATTTTCACATTGTTTTCTTTATTAATAAATAGTATAGATTAATAGTTTTATGTATATATATAAAGTAAAATTATAGACCATCTCTTATATAGTTCATAGCAAGATATAATTAAAAGAACATTGAAATATATTTAAGCTCACCCAAAGTGAGAATGAAATTCATATATGTGCATTAATGGAACATATCCGTTTTAATTTAGGAAACAAACTCCTAAATTCACCCAGAATTTGTTATATAGTTCAACAGTTCCAATTTAAGTAAGGTTAATCATAAGTACTTAATCGTTTCAAAAAGGTTATAAATTTTTTAATCATTAAGTGTTGGAAACGTACGTTTACCTCGTTGGCATGTCGAATGACATTCCATATGAAGAGATGCAAGGTATGAACAACATCTTCGTACTTCTTTACCTCAATCAAATTCTTTTTCAATCTTGTTTTCAACATCTTACTAATTAGTACGTTGAGCAGTACATTTCTTAACACTCAATCTTAACTTAAAATTATGAAATTTGTTAGACTATAATAAGATTTTAAAGAGAGTTTAAATAATTTTGAATTATTCTTAACACTCAATCTTAACTTAAAATTATGAAATTTGTTGGACTATTGATGTACTTCATATCATCACCATGTTTGTTGGTGCTTTTCTCTCTAAATTTGAAAATAATTATTCTTCGTTAGTTACTTGTGTCTTATTCAAACTTTCCTCCATATTGTTTTTTACAATCTTTTGCACATTTTAAACCTCTTACATTTAAAGTATTGAGGTTTTTTCCCTTATACGAACAATTCTTTTATTCATGCTCAATCTTCTTGTAATGACCATACTGAGCAAATCTTATTTTCTCTTTTGAAAGTTTGGCTTAAAAAGCTCATTCGACCGCATCTATAGTTTCCTTATTTCTCAATAGTATTCTCTCTCCAAGGGCTTGCAAAGTATTTACTAGCTTAAATGAAGCTAATTCACTTATATCTTTTGAATCTTGAAGAAATGAAAGTTTTGCCTCAAATCTTTGAGGCAAGGCAAACTCACAAACAAGTTCTCGACAACTTTGCTATCGGCTAGATTTTCTCCCATCAGTTCACCACAACCATTAATTATCATAATAATCTTGTATGGTCTCTTTTTCCTTCATGGATAGAGTCCCAAAATCTCTCTTTAGATTCAAGACTTTAATCCTTTTTGTTCTTTTGTTGACTGCGTACAATTCTTTTAAATTATCACAAGCCTCATTTCATATTTCACAAGTCATGAATCTTGTGAAAATTGATTCTGACACGGCAATATGAAATATGAATTATTGATAAAGTTCTTGAAGCCTTGCTTAATTCATCTTCATTAGTCCTGATTTGATTTAGTGTTGGATTGTTTAGAAGAGATTATATCTCCCTTTCAGTTTCAACCCACTTCAGGAGAAAGAATTGATGCATGATTTAAGATCATGGCTAAGTTTTTTCTCAAACCCTTAAGATTAATACAACTCTCGTTGTTGGTGTTTAAGACTGGTAGAAGAAGTTGATACCATTTGTTGGTGTTTAAGACTATTGAGAGAAGAAAAAAACATAGAGAACATGAGAAATGATATTAGTACAGAAAACTCCTAAAAACTAGCAGTTATCTTATCTTCTAATTTTTTTTTTTTAAACACCTATCAAACTAATCAACAAAAATTCGAATTACAAAAGTTTTAAAGTATTTTCATCACAAGAGATGGCTATTGAAGATTTTTATGTTGAACTATAGAAACTTTGGGAATCATTAGTACAAGTTGATCATAATCTTGCATGTAAATGTGGTAAATGCGCATATAACCTTGTTGCCGACATTGAAAAATGAGTTAAAAATGCCAAAGTTCATCGATTATTAATGGGATTTGATGATACTTTAACAATTCTTTCAACTTTGCTGGCTCTGATATCCTGATGTTTTAGGCAACATGAGTATTCTTACTCTTCTTTTGATTCGAGAAGTCAGAAGAGTGCCTCCATGTGATGATCATCCTAAAATTATGAACTTGGTTGAGTAATTTAGTTTAAATTATAAACATCAAAATGAACCATGCTTTTCAATGAGGTTTCTCGTTCTTGCACGCATTACAAGCGCACTGGTTGTGAGATTGACTCGTGCATTTAACTTTTCGGGTATCCAGAATAGTGGTCTGACCGCTCTAAGGCACCTGGACGCAGGTCTGGACGTGATTGTAGCAACCAATTTTTTTATATCGTTTGCTCGACAAAGGCGTGGAAGTCTGGTACCACAATGAGTTCTAAACCAGGGAATGGTTTAACAGAAGACCATGTCAAGTTCTAATAATGTGTTTCATGGTAAATCAACACCTCCCAACACCCAGAGCATTACAAGTAATCATTTCTGTTGTTGGAGGAATTTCGTAACAACCCAAATCGGAGGTTGCTGGAATAACGACTTATGAAAATATGAGGATTTGGAATTTTTAGATGTTTGGGGGCTAAGCTCGTATGATGACTCCTCAGAAATTGAATAGAGAATGGGTTCTTTCTCTTCCTCTTTCCCGAGTGTCAATTGTCGTATCATACAAGGTGCCTACGTACCCATTTATATAGGAATCAAGCCTCACGTAGTTCTTGGAAAACAAGTCATTGGATAAGCTCATTCAGTCCAAGCTCATAAATAGTCAAAGTTTATCCATCCAATGTTCACATAAATAGTTCAAGGATTATCAATCCCCCTCACGTTCCCATAAATAGTTCAAGGATTATCAATCCACCTCACGTTCCCATAAATAGTCCGGTCTTCACATGTTTTCCTACAATCTCGCGGCATCTCCACATTTCTTTCCATGATTTGAATAATATCGTTTGGAGATATTTTCCGTTATTCATAGATTGAGATTGATTTTTTCCTCGTTTCAGAGAGAGGATATTACTTAGTGGTCAAGTAATTAATTATTAATCTGAATTAATAATTATTAAACGGAGAAATTTGGAATATGCCAAAACGTGACATAACAATTTCAATATTCAATAATTATTGACACGGGGGCCTCTAATCATATGACAGGCAACTTGTCATTGTTAAATGACATTTGTGAGATCCAAAGTCGTGTTGATCTTTTGAATGAGGATCAAGCTACAATCTGAAGGCTGGCATAGTAGTTTTGGCTCATCCAATTTACAAATGCTTTATACGGATCGCATTTCGAGGTAGCTGCCTGGAACAGCACGAGGGGCTCTACTATTAGTCTTGCTCAGTCAAGGCATCTGCATTTAAAACTAATGGTATGAACTCAATAAAGATTGTCGAGAAGGTTCATCATGTCAATTCTAGTAGCATTAAGTCTCATATAATTAAAATATGCGACATATAATTAATCGCACTCCTACCCAATTAAATAAAAGAGCGTGAAAACGAGAAATAATAAATAAGTGTAGGTTGGTGAAATAGTATAGCTGGTGTCTTGAAAATACAAAAACGACTAATAAAAAGGAATTCAAACTTGGTCATCAAACGTCTAACATAAAGGAACGGAGGGAGTATTAAACTGGAGACTACTTTTTTTGTGATGATGTTATTTTTTCTGACCATGAATTCCCTTATTTAACCGAGGACCCGACACCTTCAAGTACTACCATTCATTTGTTACAGATGGTAGTGATCTCATAATTAATGAGAATCGAGCATCACCTAATCCTTCAACTATGCAAATGAGGTTACAGGTGTTTCTAGCTCAGTTCTGAATGAAAGAGGGAATTCAACTGGGACGTGGCTATCGTCATAAACAATCCCCTGTCCTTCTTCACGGTTTTGTTACTCACACGCTACATAGTATAAGCCCTTCCCCTGCTGTCACATCCTCTTCATCACATTCCTCAGGTACTCCTTATCCCATTGCATGTTTCGTAAATTATAATAGATTTTTTGTGCAACATATCCTTCTTGGCGTAGGCTATGCAAGAAGAAATGCATGCTTTTAAAACAAATGGCACATGGTCTTTAGAGCCTTTACCACCGAATAAAAGGGCTCTTGGTAGTCAATGGGTTTATCGCATCAAAATCGTTCAGATGGTTCTATTGAACGTTACAAGGCTCATTTGGTAATTCTTGGGAATCATCAGGTAAAAGATGTTGATTACAAGGAAACTTTTGCTCCAGTTGCTAAGATTGTGATGGTGTGCACTGTTCTTGCTATTGCTGCTGCTCATAATTTGTAACTCCATCAAATGAACATTAGTAATGCATCATTTCCTTCATGGAATCATAGTGATTTAGAGGAAACTGTGTATATGCGTCCCCCTCCCGGGTTCCGTACTAATTTTCCTGGTCAAGTCTGTCGTCTCCGTAAATCAATTTATGGTCTACATCAGGCCTCTCGTTGTTAGCTTTCCCAAAATTTCCATGGCTATTAAAAAGCATGGCTTTCTTTATCTTACCCACATTATTGCTTATTTCCTCTTTGTCGCAGAACTACTTTATAACATGTACGGGTATATGTTGATGATCTCGTGATAGCTGGCAATAACTCTTCTGCTATCAAGAACTTAAGAATTACTTGAGCTCATGCTTTCACTTGAAAGATCTTGGTTTTCTTAAATACTTCCTTGGCTCAGAAGTAGCTCGTAGTACAGCTGGTATCTTCTTATGTCAACGCAAATATGTGTTAGACACAATTGCTGAAGCTGGTATATTAGGCGCCAAACCAGCTGATTTTCCCATTGACCAAAATCATTGTCTTGCCCTAACCACAGTCCATTACTTGATGATCATTTACCTTATCCGCGGATTGTTGGTCGTCTTATCTACTTGGTCGTTACATGCCCGGATCTCTCGTTTGTAGTACATAATTTGGCTCAGTTTATGCAGTCTCCTCGAGTTGATCATCATTGGGAGGCTGCTTTACATGTTGTCAGATATTTAAACGGTCATCCTGGTCAAGGATTTATGCTGCGTACCGACTGATTTAGGCTTTTATTCTTGGTGTGATTCTGATTCTGTCCCATGACTAGATGTTCTCTTACTGATTGGTTCATCACTCTTGGTCATTCTCCTACATCTTGTACTTGGGTTTTTAGATTATATATAGTTTCTCATTGTGCTTGTTGTCTACCATGCGAGCTTTCTATTGGCAATCTTCTCTCAGAAGATAGTCCCTAGATACACTACTCTGTTGCATTGCTCGGGGGCCTGAGAGCTTAGGCTAGGCCATTTTCAGTTCTTTGTATCTACTTATACTAGCTAAAAACAAGTACTTCAATTACACCGTGATTTATTGTATGCTTATACACATCAGCTTCATGATTTTAGTACAACATATAGACTGGAAAAATCCAGATATTAACCATATCATGCATGCTCCCATACGAAACATGTTCAAATTGACCATCATTTTGTTGGTGAACATGTCAAGTGTTGAAAAATTAACAACCATAAAAATCAAGTATGGGAAAGATGATATAGTAACTGGATAGACGACAAGAGATGGATACAAAAAAGATAAAGGAGCAATAGTTTGTGTGAATGAAAATGAGTAAACCTGTCACAGCTTAAGAAAAGAAGATAGTGCCAAGAAATAGCAGTTAAGAAGGAAATAAATAAAGAAAGCGTGAAAAATTTCGTAAAAGCTATGTGCTCATTTTGCTGCAATATGCATAGTTAAGTACATCGTTTTTGACTTCATTTGCTTTTAATGACTATTATAATCTTTGTTACTACAACATTGTTTGTTTTATATCCAACAACATAGAGCAAAAACTAAGACCAAGAACATATGGCTTCGAGACCAGGATTGCTTACCGACTGGCCATGGAAGTCACTGGGAAACTTTAAGGTTTGTGTGTGTGCCATGTGCCTGTAATTATATGAATTAGTGTATTTGTGTCTGTGCATATCCTTTTGCGTTTTACTTGATTACTCATGGTATAATTGTTGGTTTGTTGGTGAAGTATGGACTGTTGGCACCATTTGTTGCTCATAGCATCTACTCATTTGCTACTAAACAAGTTGGGGAAAGAAACTACTTCAACTTTCTCATTTTCCCATTTATATTGTTGAGAATGCTTCAAAGCCAGCTTTGGATTTCTTACTCTCGATATAGAACTGCCAAGAATCGTATCGTTGACAAGAGCATTGAGTTCGAACAAGTTGATAGAGAGCGGGATTGGTAAGTTATTCACAAACATGCCAAGTGTCGATTCGTTGGTTTTGTATTCAATTATAATTGTGGCAATATAACTAAGGTAGGATTCGAATGATATAGGGATGATCAAATGTTGATGGTGGGACTTCTATACTATATGATTAGTCTGGTGGATCCTGAAGTTGCTAAAGTTCCGGTCTGGAGAACAGATGGTCTCATCATCACAATTTTACTTCACGTTGGTCCGATCGAGTTCATCTACTATTGGCTCCACCGGGCACTTCACCATCACTATTTGTACACTCGCTACCACTCTCACCACCACTCTTCCATTGTCACTGAACCCATTACAGGTAGATTTACATTCTATCTCTTTGTCTTTGTTAGATTATGTACTATCTTATCATCGTAACCTCCCCAATATGTTTTGTTTTATATCAAAACTTTGATATTTGATATTTACGAGGTCAAAATAGCCTTTTAGCCTGCAACTCGGAACATTAATCCTGATAATGATTTTTTATTTTTTAAATTTGACAGCTATTGTTCATCCATTTGCGGAACACATCGCATACCTTGTGCTATTTGGAGTACCAATGGTGACAACAAATTTGACAGGCACTTCGTCGCTAGTTTCTCTTTTTGGTTACATCATGGTCTTTGATGTGTTGAACAACATGGGACACTGCAATTTTGAGTTCATACCTTCATGGCTCTTCAGTGCATTTCCACCCCTTAAATACATATTATATACACCATCTTTCCATTCTCTTCACCACACCCAATTCAGGACAAATCTATCACTCTTTATGCCTATTTATGACTACATTTATGGGACATTTGACAAGTCTAGTGACGTTTTGCATGAAACATCTCTACAAAAGGAAGAGGACACTGCAGATGTTGTTCATCTAGTACATTTTACAACAGTGGACTCAATTTATCATCTCCGTTTAGGCTTTGCTTCTGTTGCTTCCAAACCTCAGAATTCGACATGGTACTTGTGGTTATTGTCTCCGTTAACATGGTGGTCCATGATCATGACTTCTTATTTCGGGGGAACAGTCGTTTCAGAGAGGAACAAATTTAAAGATCTTAAACTACAATCATGGGCAATTCCAAGATTTAATTTCCAGGTAAAGTTTGTATCCTTTGCTCAGTTTCTGATATGAGGGTTGATAAACCAACTCTAGATTGAATTTATTGTTCAATTCTTATATAGAGAATTCAAATAATGTGTGTGCAGTACTTTTGGAAGTGGCAAAGAAGCACTATAAGAGGCCTGATAGAAAATGCTATACTAGAAGCTGATGCAAGGGGAATAAAAGTGCTCAGTCTAGGCCTGTTAAACCAGGTAATAGTTACTTACAATTATTTTACTTGTAAGCCACAAAATGTACCTACACTTACAGACGAGTTGTAAATAAATTTGTAGTAATTTGTTTTCTTCACAGAATAGAGAACTTAACCGAAATGGAGATTTTTATGTGGAGAAATACCCTGAGCTTAATGTCAAGATTGTGGACGGAAGTAGTTTGGCCATTGCTATTGTCCTAAATAACATACCAGAAGGAACTGAAGAAGTGCTCCTTAGGGGTAAAATAACAAAAATTATTTATCCAATAGTTTCAGTTATTTGTCAGAAGGGAATTAAGGTGGCCACGTTATACGAAGATGAGTACTCGATGCTCAAGGATAATACGAAGTATCATCATAATCTTGTGCTTTCAAGAAGTTATGATCAGAAGGTATGGCTAGTTGGAGAAGAATTGACGGATGAAGATCAATCGAAGGCATCAAAAGGAACCGTGTTTATTCCTTTTTCAGCACTTCCTCCAAAGAAAACTCGTGATGACTGTTTTTACCATCACATACCAGCAATGGTAATCCCTGCCTCTGTTGAAAATGTGGACTCCTGTGAGGTTAGTAATTTTCGACAATAATATCCAAATGCACCACCGACAACTTCTGATGCACTACGTACAACCAGCTGATCTACGAGCACTTCTGAAATTCATCTTTTCATCCATATATATGCTTTAAATGAACGAAATTTTTTACTCGCGTATCTCTCATTTCATATAACAGAATTGGTTGCCAAGAAGAGTAATGAGTGCTCCCCGTGTTGCTGGAATGGTGCATGCTTTGGAAGGAAGGACTGAACATGAATGCGGCAACAAATTTTTGGACATTGGAACAGTTTGGGAAGCTGCCCTTAAACATGGATTTAGACCTATGTCTACTCCTTATTAATCCATGTAATATATGTGTTTATGTGTATACAACTACACGAAAATGACCAATTACTACGGATCTATTAGGACAGTTTCGACATAACTTGAAGATAATTTTAAAACGTATTGAAATTATTGTAATAAATGAACCACCTTTTGTCGAACGTCTGATGATCGAAGAGGCATAAATTCTGATGAATAAATACTAGTTATGTGTTCGAACTTCTGATGGATTCTAATCATATGTCCACTTGCATAAGCATGCATCAGTGTAGCACTAGCTTTCTCTCTAGCTTTCTTCTCTTCTTTTTAATTACTTTTCCCTGGTAGAGCAAACTGTAAACATACTCATCTCGGCACTAAATTGACATGTTTAATCGTTCTAGTCTGTTTCTTCCATCAATTTGAGTACTTACATTCAATTGAGTCATGCCAGGTCGTATAGGTTTTACTGAAGAATTAGTGTGGTTGATAATTATATTAGGAATTCGTGTTTAAAATTTACACGAAGCTGAATAAGATGACTTGATATCCATGTCATTTATGTAAAGAATTTCCATGGCTAAATTGCTAGGGCCGGAAAATGTAACAGTAATAGCGCAGATATGTTCGGCTGGTTCTTAATGTTAGCCTAGTTATTTGAACAACTACAATGTAGAGTGGACAGGGAGGAACCAAATCATCTCAGTTCTACAACATTGTGAACGATATCAATGTCCCAATATATCACAACCATACGCTAAAAAATTTGATGAAATGTACTTAGGTAAGCATATGCTGAACTATGCATTCTGTTTTACTGAACTGCATTCTGTTTTACTCAAGTGAGCATGAGAATTTAACAACATAGAGTAGTTGCTGCAATATTAAGATTCAGTCTGTAACATTAACATAGAAGAGGCAAAGTAACCTCTTTGTATAAGTGATCATATCAAAGTAAGGGCAAAAAAGGATTATACTAGTTTAAACACATCACATGTATCGATGTATCGTGTACATCAACAATTTTAATTCACATCGTGCACCTTTTACAGTCTCTTCACAGTTGGTTTACCTTAATGTTACCTCGAGGAAAACAACCCCTTACTGCTTCAAAAACTTCTAAAATAGGCCTTGCGGCATCAATCTGTGAGCAAGTAACATATCAATGGCTGCAAATGGAAGGACCTCAATATTTTTAGATGTAAAAAAGAGGATAATATTACCTTCCGAACTTTTCCCTTAGCTTTGTAATACTCGATTACTGGAAGACTAGATTCCATGTATACCTTAAACCGTTTTTTAATAGTTTCGATATTGTCATCTTCCCTTCCCTTAAAAAATATATATATGAACTTAAGAAGCGGGTTGTAAGAGAAACCATATGATGCGGTAATAATAAACAAAGACAGGCATAACTAATATTAACAGAATAAAAATTTTGTCTATTCTACATAACTTAAGCAATAAGAATCACATATATGCAAATGACATAGGAAAAGTAAATAAAGATGATATGCAAATCTCATTAAATTTGTTATGTATTAACGTAGTGTTGTCAGATTCACCAAGTTACAAACAACCGGAAGAGTGATTTTACAGCGTCCCTTGCAAAGCAAGAATATGCACACGCTTTTCACAAAAAAATAAAGAGTGATCCTGTGTGTGAGTGTGTTTAAATGAACCATTTCTAGATTACAACTACAAATTCATTACAACCATCTATTATATGTAATCAGGTACAGTAATATAGAGTGCCTAGTTAATAATCTTATATAATATGTAGAGTGTGTAGTTGGCGATGCGTGCACTGGTGATATGTGATATTGTTACCATGACTGATGATTTGCAGCTACTTTGTAGAGTTTGTAGTAGAACATGACTCGATATATGCATTTGGTTTAACACAGTTTTGTACTTCTATTGTTGGTCCAAATAGTTGACATCATAATAACATGTGGCATAGTCACAAATGTAACAAAAGTAGCTCAAAACATCAGTCAGCCATGTTTAACAAGTCACAACACTGATTTAGAGATGGTATACTATAATAAATTTTATATAAGAGTGAGTGATAGCCATAAAGGCGTTTGGTTTTTCGTTTTATCATAATTGTGGATTATTAGGATTTATATATAAATTATCAATGGATCTGTAACCTATATCTCAGAGGAATATACTTGTTCATTATGTTGCAGTTCTCTAGTTATGCAGTTGTATCTTCACCTAAATACATTTCTGCAGATTCCTTTATCTCCATGCAATGAAAATATTGGCTTACACTAAAATAATTTTATGCATACGCAAGTCATTTTATTAACCTGGTTTCGGCTCAACAGTCGCCTCTGCATCTCTTCTTCCGAACATTCAAAAAAGAGGATGAATTTTGGTTCAATTCCAGTCTGTAAAATTAACGATTGTTGAAATAAATCTATTCATGTAATTATACACACACAAAAGTAGAAGAAAAGTAACTTTTTAACCTTAATAGAGAAAAGGGTAAACACAGCAGTGGATGCCTAAAAAACTTACAACAGCTTCAAATGCTGCTCGATTTTCCTCATTGCGAGGAAATCCATCAATTAGAAACTTGTCATTGCCACTTTCCAGCATTGCACGTTCTAGGAGCTTGATAGTTACCTCAGAGGGAACAATCTTTCCCTCCTTGATCATGTCCTGAATCATGAACCTGATATTAAATAACAGAGAAATCAGAATCCACACAAAGAGTAGTTTTTGTTTTCACGAGGAAATCCTGGCACAATCCTCAAAAAGAACTCTAACGGAATTATGCAGTGAAATTCTGGTTTTCAGTGCCTACACAGAATTATCAAGTATCCCTAAACAATATATCATACAGCACACGGTTATTAGATTTCAATACTTTTTCAAGATACTATAGAACATGCATGAGGTCTAGACTACATCCAATAGGAATCTTTAACTAATATAGTCATAATATGTATCTAATACGACAACCCTCTAAGAAGCAATAGAAACCCGTACACGAAAGCAAGGATCATTCACAGCATTAGATGAAATTTTTTGCCTTGTAATCCGTCTATTCTTCTCTTTCACGATTTCCGGTCTAAAATTTAAGAAAAATAAATTACCCATTTTCTGAGCCAGACTTCATTTCTGCTCTGAGAAGATCACCAGCACTAAGATGAGAGTAACCAAAGTGTTGAACAATATTCGCACACTGGGTACCCTTCCCACTTCCTGGGCCACCTGCTCGATTGAAAAAGAAATACATCAGAACTCAAACAACATTAAACAGCACAGAGGAGAAAACAAATAAATTGAGATGTTAAGAATGAGCCTTTAGAATCCAAAGAAAGTTGGTAAGCAACCATCTTAACTAGGATAAAATTCAAAATCTAGTGAATGCTACTTATGGTGACGGTTTAATTTGGGACAAACACACTGAAATGTTACAAATGTCTCCTCAGAAACCAAAAATATTGACAAGCAGCTATAAGAAATAAGATATAGCTCAACTGCCAGCCAAAGCTTGAATTAATAATTTCATTTTGAGATAATCACTAAGATCAATTAACTTCAGAAGTTGATGGCTTCGGCGGATTGACTCAGAAGTTTATTAAGAACCATACTTCACAAATAGAATGAGATTTCAAGTCAAAACTCTAGTAGGCTGAAAGCAGAACTAAATAGGGCCACAGTAAAATGGGCTAGGAGCAAAAAACATGTGATTTGTGTAGGAAACTTCCTTCAACAAATTCAAAATAATAAAATACACATAAATTTGGACAACTGTAACAAAAAACTGGAAATTGTGGAAAAGATCATCAGACAATTTGAGCACACTAAGATGATGACTGGTTCCTCCTCCGTTCAATTATGAAAACATATACAGGGACTTTTATCAGAAATGTGAATCTTTTTTTCACTGAAAGAGTTGCGCGCTAATAGGAACAGAATAATAACACATATATACTCGATCTGTGAATTAAGAAGTAGAAATGTTTTATTTTTTATTTTACCATACAATCAACACATTGTGCGTGCAGCTATTATTAGATGATAGGAATTAAAGTTGCTTACCCAGAACAAAAACAACAGTGAAATTCTTATTAGCTAGTGTCCTTTCATTTGCCTCCTGCAATCAGCAATAACACCACTGCATCAGACCCAAACAGGGTGTATATAATCAAATAACCAGTTATAGGTTATATGTGATTCTTATATGCCTGAGGTAACCGCCTTAAGGATCATGGTGTGTATTAAGAGTAATTATCAAGGCCTACTGGCTTATTCTGGATGATTTGAGAAGAGAACATTGAACTCTAATTTTCAACTTCTCGAATAAGTCTGTATCTCTAACTTGAATTTATAATCTGTTTGAACAGTTTCAGGGAACTAAAGAGATAAAAGGGAATAATCTAGTAGGATGCAGCAACTTTCTCGAAATTTGTTACACAGATGTGTATTTTGTTATTGTAACTAATCAAAAAAATAAAGTTCCAAACTTTTCTTCCTATAATTCGAAATTTTATTTCCGACGTGAAAGCCACTGATTTAATGCCAAATCTATAGGAAGAACTTATTGATTTCTTAATAAAAGCAAACCAGATATCAGACACTCAAGTATATCAGATCCATGTTTCATTTGATAACACATACACTAGAGTATAGAGTGAACCATTTTGAATACTAGAGCGAAAACCAACTTATTTAAAACCATAATAATTACCTTGTTCGCAGAATCAACCACGGTCGCCATATGCAAAAAATTTATGTCTTTATAGTAAATCTGCAAAAACCCATTAACCAGCTTACTAAACACAACAATGGCCTTCAAATTAAATGGTTCTCCTTTTTTCGATGGTCCCTCCTATTCAATTTGTATTATAAACATGTGCCTAAGATAGATCAATCACTTAACAAACAGGTAAATGCACAAATTCACCTAGAAAATGCATATCGTACTTGATCGTTGTCATCATAAACAGGTATGACAAATAATCTGAAAAAGATATTTATACACTGAAACGATTATAGGCTGTTTTTTAATCTATGATCAAGCCCTTGTAATAAACAAGAAAGTAGATTGTAGATCAATACATCATTTCATTTTATGCTTTGCCATTTACCAATAAATTCAATTGAGTGCTTTAATTTTATTATTTACATAAAGAAATAGTATACAAAATGTAACTAGGTGATGCAAAACATAAACAACTACATCAAATAATGTATTGCAATCACAATCATATAAGATATGGAATAGGGATCATTTCAAGAGGAACAAGACCACTACCCTGATTACACACCTACATTAATCGATAAAATGTATCTGAAGTAATCAATTAAAAAGATAAACAAAAAATCAAGAAATTAGAAGAGCATATATTAATTGCATAAATGAAATTAAACAAAAAAGAATATGAAAATGTAAGAAAAGATGACAAACTCACATTGGGAACTTGGAAGAGGAATATACGAATATGAGATCTGGAGAAAGATGTATGTGTGTCTGTACGGTTCATTATAGTATTTGACTAGAGAGAAAAAAGGATATTTTATTAAAAAGTAGCAAAAAAAGTGTAATAATTTGGGAAAAAATAAGCAACAAAAAGGCAGATGACAGAATGAACAGGAGCCAACACTTTGAAACAGAACTCATCTCCAAGTTTATAGGAGGGGGGTGAGAGTGAGACACCCAAAAATAATTTAAAGAAAATAATGCACTCATTAATTTCTTCTCCCCCATTTTCTAACTTTGTTTTGTCCAAAACACCCATTTGCACAAAGAATGTTTCTAACTTCTTGTCTCCTAGATTCTCTGTTTCCTCTGGTTCATTTTCCTTGCAGAGGTAATTTCGATACCCATGTTATATCATTTGTTTTTATGATACTTTTGTTTGTGTAATGACATAGCATCGATGTGTTTCTGTTTATTTTTAATTATTATAGATACTCTTTTGAATCTTTAAATTCTGCTAATTCGTCAACGAAATGTGTATATCAGTGTTTGTTAGTGTCAGAGTAATGATCCTGTTAAACTTGGTCAATTAACTATAGCTACAATTGCTGCACTCTGCGCCAAAAATCAAACTTGGTCAATGAATACATTTACAGAAATTTGACCCCAAAAAAATAAAACTACGATATGATTAACTGGTTGTATTTGATAGTAAATGCTTGCTGATTAATTCCTGGTATCTAAAATTGGTGTTTAGGCTTTGAGTACTGTGAAGAAGTCTGAGGGGGACAGGGGGTAAGGACTGTCATGTTTTAGCGCTTAAGAGGATGATTAATCAGTCTGTGTTAGTGGGATTCTGAAATAGTGAAGCACATAGACACAGGTTTATAAGAGTTTCTTCATTATGAACAATATGCCTCATTTCTTTTTGATGTGAAGGACTGACAAATGATGTTTGCCACATGAAGTTAGAGCAACTTCGGTGTTGTTTGTCAGCTTATTTTACTACTTGCTTCAATTCTCCGCCTTCTATTCTTTAAGATCAACAATTTTTTGCATGTCAACAACAAGTAAATTTACTGGTAATCCAAATTGTAAGTACTCGCTGAAACAAGATGCTTATAAAATTGTGGGTCTGAGTTCTAATTTATGATCATATCTACTGTTCTAAGCCTCAAGCTTATTTATGATTTACAGCCATATCTGTATGCAGAATATAGGGTTGTCCAAGTACAACTTTCTGGTCCAATAAAGTGCAACTACATATTAAACTCTCTTTTTTCTGCTTTATAAACTATCCTTACTTAAACCTTGCAGCGGAAATAATGAATTTGGGTTAGATCTAAAAGTATGCTGAATGCTGTTTCACACGTAGCTGTGTTAAAGTACTCTGTGAGATGCTAAACTGGAGCCTTTTCTCAAATTTAATGTTTACATAGCTACACAGACCTTTTTTATCTTGCAAATTCATTACAAACAGATTACATGTGACCAAATTGCCAAGGGTATGCGGGATGGTAGAAGCTTTATGGATTAATATTAAGCTGTATGTATCATAAAGTATCTTGCAATAGAAAAGTGAACAGCATTGATATTGTCCTCTTAATAGCACTTCGGTGAAATTTCTCTTCAAAGTCATTGTTTCAGTATGACCCAAACAACGCCATTTGCGGCGAGTGAGATTTAATTTATTAGTATTTTTAGTTGAAAAGGCAAACTGAGATGCTGCAAGAGAACTTTATAACTTTTCCGAAATTTTATAAGTCGTGTTTATCTCTGTTAGTCATGTCCCTGTTTCTGTCGTTCTCCTTCTATCACCCCATTCTTCTTTATGACATGTATATATATTGATTCTACACTGAGTTCCATATTTGCTAAAAGAAGGTTTGTTTCTATGATGGCAATTTACCATTTTCAGTTACAAGATCAAGCAGTAAGCTAGCATACTGTTGTGTATTCACATGATTCTACACTAGTAACAACTTTCGTTTTTCAATACAGTACATCTTCACAATTAATTCATGCTCCTCTGGAAGCAATACTATTTGATATTGATGGAACACTTTGTGACTCAGATCCTATCCACTACCATGCCTTTGTGGAGATGCTTCAAGAGGTTACTTTCCAGTCTTGATAACATGCCACATTTTTCTACCGAACTATCTGCACAATATGAACAAGTAACATATGAGCGCACAACAGGTAGGTTTCAATGGAGGAGTACCCATAAGTGAGGAATTCTTTGTAGAGCATATCAGTGGAAAGCATAATGAGGAACTTTCCCGTGTCCTGTTACCTGATTGGGAATTTGGAAAAGCTATGCAATTTATGGATGATAAAGAAGCATTGTTTCGAAAGTATGTCATACCAAACAAGTTTAAGTTTCTTTAGATTAATTTATGTTCCCTGTGTATTACCTACACTTGAAAAATGAAGCCAATTCTCATAGACCTCATTTTACTAAGTTGAGCACGTCTAAGAAATATATTGCAAAAGTAAGTTTAGGTAGATATTTCTCTAATGTATATGGCCGATAATATCTAAGCTTACATCAAATATTAATGTTCCTCTTTGTTTCCAGTATGAAACAAGCTTGAAAGCCATCATTTATTTTGACTAGATAAGTAAGTCTCATATTTTTGAAGTAGCTAAAGTTGAGGTTATAATCTGGTGGAATTTATTCTATCTAGAATAGAGTTTTCCATCTAATATTCTTTTACTGCATTTGCATCAATTTTTAAATAAAACATTGTTTTCCTTATATGTAACAATCGGACAAACAGTCATAGTAATTGTTTGTTGATGACTTATTCAGATTGGCAGGCACAGAACTAAAACGTTTAGATGGCTTGGACAAGTTGCTCAAATGGATTGAGGATCGTGGCTTGAAACGAGCTGCAGTTACTAATGCTCCAAAACCAAATGCTGAGATGATGATCACAATGCTGGGCCTATCAGACTTCTTTGAGACAGTAGTCCTTGCTGAGAACTGCGAACGCGCAAAACCTTACCCTGACCCCTACTTAAAGGGTCTAGATGCGCTTAATGTGTCCCCTAAGAACACAATCGTATTTGAGGTATAATTCAAACAAAAAACTTGACTTAAAAATTGCTCATGTTTGTTGTAATTATGTATATTAGCTGTTCTGTATTTATTTAGGATTCCATTTCTGGAACTAAAGCTGGGGTTGCAGCTGGAATGGCAGTCGTGGCTGTTGGTATAAGAAACCCTGAAAAGTTGCTGATAGAAGCTGGAGCAACTTATGTTATTCAGGATTATAATGATCAAAAATTGTGGAAGAGCTTGGAAGAGATAGAGACAAAGGCACAATAGAAGGTAATGCTTGAAATACATAATCTTATAAAAAAATGTTAATTTTATTGAACCAAGATCCAAGGTCTGGCTTTATAGAGGATTTCCATTATGTGGCCATTGTCACATTACATGTCATGTTTAAACATCCACCTGTTTGGTTAAACAGAATTTATTATATACACACTATAATATTATATTTTAGCCTATTGTGAAGTTCAATTTCAATTCATAGGCTAATTAGGAACATCTCTACTGGTACATTTTCTTCAAAACTAGCATTTTTGTTTGTAAATGCTAGTGAAACCAATAACTCCCAAATGCCAACCTCTTATTCTGAGGACTGAACAAGAATAGGATCTGATAGCTCTGCAGTATCTATCTCTACTGGATTTTAGGAGCAAATTGGATTCATTTTCAATTTAATGAAAGAGGTAGAAGAATGCAATAAGATTTAATGGTCAAGGCATAAGTAGGACCCCAAAAGTCTCCTTGATAAAAGGGTAAAAAAGAAAAGAAGTTTCAGCCATCTTTTTAAGGTTTCGATGCAAGTGAGGCATTCTGCACTCTCAACAAGTATATCTGTTGTTTTCTTGTGTTTCTATTTCAATATAAACAAATACACTTACAGGTTTGGTATATTTTCTTCAATAGGGAATCCCTCAAACTGCAAACACTCAATCGCTTGCGTCAATTTACAACAAACTACAGCCTTTGGAAATGTACTCCTAAGAGCCTCGTCTACCGGACTAACATAAGATGATACATCTGACCCTATCAGCCTGAAGTATCCCTTCGCATAGCGATGCACAATCTTGTATTTTGCTTCTTACTTTCTTCTCGGAACTTTTCCAATGCTGTAGTGGCAGCACCAGCTATAGTAACTTGCAGAACTGAAACTGCTTTAACTCCATTCCCATGAGTAAATGGCATTTTCTAGTTCTCAATAACAAGAATAACAGTGTTTGACCACCCTGAGAGGAGGGGATAAAACTGGGAAGGACATCCTAAATCTCAACTAAGTTTCTCCAACTGACTTCCGTACTAGGTTTTTAAAGACAAAGTGAACATTTCATGATTTCATTCATAGGTCAGTAAGAATGTACCTTCAAAACTTATATCTGAAATTCAATATCAAAACATTGCTGCCTACAGTATCCACGCAAACTGTGGCTGGGCCCCTAAATAAGGTAATGATCCTTGGTTTGTTATGGGCAATCAAGTGAAGTTGGTAATCGTCAGTCTCTGAAACAATTTTGCGCACATTCTGCACAGTACACAGAACGATGTACATGAGGCAGTTTCCTCAATGCAACTGACCTTAAACTGTACAACTAACCCTACATACATATCTGCTGTCTGCATTATGGCATCTATGTCAGCTGTTCAAATATAATACCAAGAAAGACTTGGCATGAGTTTAATCAGCCTAGTCAACCCCGTCATCAACATCAAATACCAATAGGTCTACCAAGGTGTTTTTATCTCTGATTAAGTTCATCAATACTTTTGTTATCAAGGAAGCAATATTTGAAATTATAGCTTCAAGGACGGTCTTCGAGTGCTGAAATAAGTACCAATAGTAACCCAGGAGAGTTCTTTCCCTGGAAAATCAGGATCACATTACTCCTGGATTTTGTGCTTGTAATGGCGTCGGTGCATGCGATGTATATAATGGCTTTGTGTTGCGAAGAGACACCTCAGGCAGTCAGGCGTAAGAGTTTTGTGGAAGGTAGCAAAAGTAGAGCAATAGCTCTAGACTCTAGAGAAGGAAGAGCTGTCATGAGAAGTGTTTTTGTGCTTACCTTGCGTCTAATGTTTTGTGGTCCATTCAGTTTAGGCCTGTCTAAAGTTTGACCCATTAGAACAAGCCCAATCCTAATGGACTCTATATACAAACTTTCAACCGTGACAAGAACATTTGGTTAAACTTAAAACTTAAAATCTACGTGCGTGCATGTTTTGAGGAATGAACGTCAAAATCATCCCTAATCTAAACTATTAAAAAAATTATGTAAAATTTCTCATCATGAATTAACATTCACTGCATGTTGTACGTAAAAATGTCATCCTAATGACGTGAATTAGTCTTATAAAAATTAAAAGGTGCGGATTAGGTTTTAATTATCCCTTTCAAAATGTTTGTTTACCAAAGCATCTACACAACATATAAGTTAAAATTCAATCATTTTTAACTCCACGACCAAAGTTTATCCAAGTAATTAGTAGACCAGGTACAGAATAGCGCAACTTTTCTTTGTCTAAAATATTTAAAATATTTGGTGGTTGGCTACTCAAAGTAATTTCTTTTTTATTGTTAGCCTTTTTTGAATTTCGAAAGAGCTATCTAACTTCTTCATTTTAATAATAGTTTTTTTAAAAGTTATTTTTATTTTGGTGTAATCAATAGAATGGGGAAACAAGTATAATTACATTTCTCGGTCTGACTCATTGTATCGTAATCATGAACTCTTAGCTAAAAATTCATTAGGATTTATTAAATAGAAACTACAGATAATCAGGCCCGGCTTTTAACCCGTGCAAACAGACCAACTGAACAGGGGCTTACTTACGGGAGGCCCCCAAAAACTCACACTACACATATATAATTTATGTATACTCAATTGTACTTGTAATTAAAATAATGTCTATTTTATATTCTTTTGTCTCAAGTTATTGCATTTCAAGTTTTCATTAATTTCAAAAAGTTTATTATAATTTTGCTTTATTTTCCATCAACGTGATTCTCTATTTAACTTAAAACATAATCAATTAATTCTATACTTTATTAGTATAATATCGATAATCACTTATATAAAATTACTAAAATTGAATAATAATGACATATAACAAAATCTAACAAAGAAAAGAAGAAAAAATTTGGTCTCAATTTATTCAAATTAATTCTATTTGTTTAGAATTGTATAGGAATATATATATATATATATATATATATATGTATGTATGTTACCAAAATACTGCAAAAAAAATATTACAAAAATTTAATTAAAAAATATTAATTAAAATCATATGCATGTTCAGGGGTCTCGTTTTATAGTATTTGAACGGGGCCTCTCCATGATATGAGTCGGCCTGCAGAGAATGTGTAAAAATTTTGTGGTTGATATCTCCAGAATCCGATCAGGTCATTCCTAACCGTTTCCACGCCTGGAAGAGGTGTTATTGCTGGTGGGTGTCTGCAAAACAACACCAGAGGGGGGGTTTGGATACTGGCGGCGCCTCCGGCGTGAGAGTAAGTGTTGGCTTTAGAATGTAAGATAAGACTATAGAAAAATCTAAATATGAAGGGTGTGTGTATAGATTGTGTAGAGAGAGAGAGTGTCCCCCAAACCTCTTCTATTTATAGGCCCAGAATTATGGTTTAGGGGGTGTACCTGCAATCATGAGTGTTGGATCCTAGGTAGGAAGGACACTTGGGTGATGTTGATGGGTCACATGTGTCCAGGTGAGAAATTGTGGTGTCGTGTGCCAGGCTCCTACTGACATGTGGCTCAAACAGGGCATAATTGTGTCAATCATTAGGTATCCTTACGTGTCGTCATTAGGTGTGGTCATCAGTGATGACCTAAGCACGTCACGTAACAAGATATAGTTTTTCTCACGCAAGCCATCGCCTTTGTCGCCAGGAGTGGGTTAAACTTTGAGCTTGAGTCATAGCTTAACTATGAGTTCGGGTTTGGAGATGAGCCATGACTCAACTATGAGTTCAGACTTGTATGTAAACCATGACTCCAATATAAGTTCGGATTTGTAGGTGAGCCATGACTCAAATATGTGTTCGGACTTATAAGTGAGTCATGGCTGAAATATGAGTTTGGATCTGTAGGTGAGCCATGGCTGAAATATGAGTTCAGACTAAGATGTGAGCCATAGCCCAACTATGAATTCGGGTTCGGGAGTGAACCAGAGCCCAAGATGGGTCCGGGCTATACATAGCCTATCAGTGGTACATCACTATTGGCTAAAAATTTAGATAACGTCATCATATTAGCTATATATGCTGAACCTAGGGACCTGTAACAAAATTACACGTCAATTGTTACTATATTAAAATAATATATTATATTTCAAATAACTTGAAATAATAATAATATATCATTTTCATAATATAACCAACTCCATTGAAATAAAATATGTTACAAATTGAGTCAATTTTATATAATCAATATTTAGCCAATAATTTATTGAATACCATCAAGATGCTCTAACATACTACTCAATCTGATATAGAGTACACTGTATTCTCTGTATGATTGATTTGAGCATGCCTTTTGCAAATATATTTATTTATTTTACATATATTTTATTATCAAGCATGCCTTGTGCAGATTAAAAACGATATTATAATACTGCATTTTTACTACGTTCCTATCTTCTAGCTCGATGTAGGATTAATTTACATAAAATATTAAACTTTGACTTTCAAGTTTTACTCATTCGAATACTACTAATACACAGTATTTATTTATTAAATTATATAGTACAGTACAATCAGTATATAATTATTCCAACTATCGACATAACGACCAAAAGTAAAACATAGCCTGCTAATGTTTTGTGCAACATGTATAATAATAAAATCTAAATTCGGATAATAATAGGGAGGAAGAAGAGTGTCAGTAAAAAGTGAGTGTAAAAAGGCGAATCACCGATTTATCAAATCCTGCTCAGATAAAGAGGAAAAATAACAACCCAAACGGACAAAATTAACTAAAAGTTGATTATGACATAACATATATGTCAGCAGCACATATTGCGGGGACAAATGTAATCTTCATCTGCACATAATCTAATTACCCCCTGCTCATTTTTAAGGCTTTAAGCATGTTTATGTAGGTCCCTTTGTACTTGTCTTTTCTTAAACTTCAATATTAATCAATCCGCAACTTAGAACAGTAGGTAATTTAAAGAAGAAATTAAGCCCTTACTAAATTCTGCAGCTGATAATTAATTTAGGCTTCAAATATTACGAATTTTATGATCACTTTTACAAGCCAATGTAAGACTTTTCTGTGTACATTTATATTATAAGTTGAATTTCAACCGACTTTTATTTTCATTTTTAAAAATATATATATATAATAGCCGTATTTTGCTGTGAACGAATTTCTTAAGTTAACATCTAGTATGAATTTCACTTTCACACTCATCACTTTGTCATAAATTTATAATTTGATTACGTACACACAAAGACAAATTACATTATAAAAACTTGTGTATATCGTTACCTACAGAATTTAATTAATTATACAATATTCCCTCCCAGCCTATACTAAGAACAATATTCCCTCCTGTTTATACTAGATTATACAACTAATTCGCGTTTTGCGCCATTCTGACATTTTAATATATATCTTTTTTATAATTTAAAAAAATTTGTAAACATGAAAAATAACAACTATAGTATGAGCTTAATCTTTATCATCGAAAATTATGGTGACATCTCTCAAATCGCTTTGATCTATTTTTTTTTAAATTTTTTGAATTATTAATATTTAATATTCGAATATATCTCATTTTTTCTTTAAAATCATTACTAATGGAGCAAACTAAATATACAATTTTAATATTCTTACCTTTAAAATTTATGCTAATTGATGAAACAAAATATACAATTAGTATTCTCCTAAAATGTTTTTTAGAAAATATTTCAATTGTCTTTTAAATCTTTACTAATGAAGGAAACTAAATATACAATTTTAATGTTCTTGCTTTTAGAATCTTTACTAATGAAGAAAACTAAATATACAACTTTAAAGATCTCCTAAATTTTTTATTTATGAATATATTTACCAATATTGAAAACTAAATTTATTATCTTAATATTTCATGAACGAAATGTACTGAGTGATCGGAATATTGCACAAAAATATGCAATATGGGTGTCTAGCCTAAAGCATGATACGATTATCTTAATATTCTCCCGATCTATTTAAGTCAAAACTTAAAATTTTGAAAAATATTATGAAGAATACGAGGATGGTGAGGTGACGTCTCTAAAATCGCTTCGATCTATTTTGCTATTTTTTCTCAAAATTTTGAATTATTAATAATAAAAAATTCGAAAATATCTCAATTGCCGTTTAAATCGTCACTAATGTAGGAAACTAAATACAATTTTAATATTATAGATTTGGTAACAACGAAAAAGCGAGTTATTGGGAGAAAACATGTGTTAACGAGTGAGCGATTCATCAGAAGAAGCGTATAATATGGTAGAATTTAATATTAATATTATATTATGTATTTTAAAAATAGAAGTTGGAATATGAATTTTGAGAAAAATAAAAATGATGAAAAATATACTAATATTTGATATAATATTAAAAGTATGAAAAACAATAAATAATTGTCATTTTCTATATTTATTCAAAATTTTGGTAATTGACCAAGGCAAAACGGAGAATTCAAAAGAAACCTTAATTTTATGTTAGAAATATTATTTTATCTAAAAATATATTTTGTAGAATATTTTTTAGAAAAATTTAGAGAAATTATTATAAAGCCGTTACGAATCGTAGCTTAGTAAACTAGTTATGAATATACTTGTAACAAAATAATGTTTTTAAAAGTTGACACCCCTCTCATTACATAAATACTCAATAATAATGTAATATATTATTTAATGAAAATATTAATTTACTCTGTCACAATAAAATAGAACGAGGGTAATTTTTTTGTATCGATTAAATTGCTGGTCGGATTAATTTGATTTAATAGGATCGGTCATACCTCATGTATATGTGTAAAAGTAAAAACCTGCCGATATTATTTTTGACCAATAATTCTATATACTTCCCAAACTTATCACGGTTCACCCGGTAAGTAATAAAGAAATTTCGCTCCCTCCACCCCACACCCCACACCCCAATTCTTATTTTGAATGTTAGAAATTTAAAGAATCTATTTATGACTCTCAATTAATTTTTTTGAAAATTATACATAAATATTTTTTTAATATTCAATTAATGATTTAAAAATTAATATTATTATGATTAAAATGTTAATATATAAAACGTGATCCAAATCCTCGAAAGACAGGGGAACAAAAATCTGTTAAGAATAGCCAAATCGCGAGAAGAAAATTATTTTTGCTGGGTTTTATGGATAGCACTCCCATTTTTAATAGAAAAAGTAATTGTAGTCGAGACGAACACAGGCTCTCAAACCCAATCTTGGGTCAATAAATAGAATGTTAAGCAAGTCCAACAATGTCCTAGTTGGTTACTTATAAATACTATATAATAATGTGTCTTAGTGATTTAGGGACTTGATTTCTTGTAAGAACTCCCTATTATTATATCCATTCTCTATTATTATTATAATAATATATTTGAAAATAGAGAGAAAAAGAGTGGAAGAAAGAGAGAGAAAATGAGGGAAGTGAATTTTTTATTGTTAGAAATTAAATAGGTAATGACTAGTGGTTACTTATTAATAGGTAATGAGATGGATGTCCTAATTATTTAAGTAATCACTAGGACATTGTTGGAGCACCAATTTTTGCTAGATTACTTATATTTGAGCTTAGGACATGATATAAGTAAGCTGTTGGACTTGCTCTAACACTGCCAACACTCGCACTAACAACACTTATCATTACTTATAAAAACGTTTAACGATTTGGTATCAGAGGGAGGCTAGGTTTAGGGAGAGTGAAAGGTTTAGGGAGAGTGAAGAAGAGGAAATGAAAGAAAACGGTATTTTGAAAATAGACTCTTTTCGGTCACATTATTATCGTTTCTATATTTATATTTTTATAAAATTGAGAAATTCACGTATATAATTGTCTATTATAATATAATATAAGATCCTGAAAAGTGTTTTAATAAAAAAAAATATGTATATTATATATAATATATATTATATATCAATTAATATATTATAATATAACATATTAATTAATATATTGTTTATTATAATTGTTTATTTTTATTAATTGTTTAATATAGTTGTCTTACCAACTACTCCCTCCGTCCATCCATTTGTTAACGTTTGGGATGGAGGGTTCGACACGCATTTTAAGGCTCTTATAAAATATAGTTTCATTACTAATTTTTAAATTTTTTCTTTTTTGAATAAGAATCCAAATATTAAATTTTTATTCAGAAGAAATAATAATAATTAATAGAACTATATTTTATAGGAGCCTTAAAATGCGTGTCGAGTCTTCCATTCTAAATGTTAACAAATGAATGAGACAGAGGGAGTATATTATATTATAATATAATTGTCTTTTCCTCTAACACCTTGATATTTAAGATGAATTGAATACTAAACATGGTATCATAACTCTTGTTGGTGGGGGTCATAAATTCGACTTCTGTCACCCCAATATTCTCACAATTTATTATGGACACGAAAGACAAAAATTATGATATCAACCTGAGGTCTTATTTTAACAACTTAAGATTTTAGAGCGACTGATTAATCAATATGGTATCAACCATAAGTATTTTGTAAGAAGAGGGACAATGTCATAGATCAAAAAATCACCGATATATTTTTTTACTTTCAATTCTCAATTAAGTAAACAAGTTTTTTTTTCCAGTCGAAAAAAAAAAGTAAACAAATTTTTGATCGTTACAAGTCAAATGGGCAATATAAATTTAAACATTGCGTATAAGTTACAAAATATTTAAGTTTATGAATTGACCTGAATAAATCGTACAAATTATAAATAAAGGACGGAAAAAATCTAAACTTAAATAAATTGAAATATAAACCTCCATCAAATATGAGTCGTAACATATACTTGTAAAAGTTGTAGCAAAAATAAAACTTCTTTATACAAAATATACAAAATGATGAGATATTGTAACTTACAGAAAATAAGAGAGAGAAGAAAAAGGAGATGTTTATTTATTACTGGATTTTCACAACCAACTCTAACGTTTGGCCGTTTGACCAAAATCACAGAATAAATACAGATACATTTCCATAACTAAAATCTTACTTGAATACTCTCTTCAGCTCTCTTGCTTGGTATATAAAGGAGCACAAACAGTCTTTGTGGATAGGTAAACGAGACATGAGAGGATTGGAATAACAAGAAAGCACCCCAACTTTTTATAAACAAATCTCTCCTTTCTTTTTTCCTGCAAAATCAATCTCTTTTAACTTCATTGTACTCTCCATTCCTTTCTCTCTCTGCCTCTCTCACCTGAGATTTATCGAATACGTAAATGAGGTGCAGAATACACTTCTTTGATTTTAGCAGCGACTTAGGCGTATGTGCGACGTGTCTACGAGAACGTTTACACGTACTAATTCAAACTCAATCAAATGATCAGACTGTTTTGTTAGTTAGACCACAGCTTGACGAAGATGAGCACCGCAAGTCCGATGCAATTCAACCGCAGATTGTGCTCCCGCGCTCGGTGTCGCCGTATGTCAGTCGCCGGAAATCTGATAACTCGGAGGCGCAGCTTCAACGATTCTACAGCACTCCGCAAATCGGACCTAACGGCGTTATAACGGAGAATCGATGTGATTTGTACACCAGACGGCGCGGAAAGTTCGGAATTCTATCCAAATTGTTCAGATCTAAGACGCAGAAGCTTGATGCGGATTCGAATTACGATGTGAGACCGAGATACTCAACTTCTGGTGTGGAAACGATTTCTGAAGCGGTGAATGAAACGACGTCGTCGTGGTTTTCGAGTTTGTTTGCCAGTAAAAGTAAGAAGAAAATGTTGTCCAAGAGCTTTCCGGCGTTCGGTGATCGGAAAAACTGCCGCGGAATGTCGCCGACGGCGGAGTCCGACGAGGAATGCGGCGATAAGTTCAGTGATTTCTCATCGGAAGCGTCGCCGCGATGGAAGGAGACGCCGATACGAGCAACACCGCAAGCGAAGAGGCGACAAAATCATCGAAACGTGGCGGGAATGGCGTTTTGTTTGAGTCCGTTAGTGAGACCGAGTCCGAATCGGAGCTGGACTCAGAAAGGAGTGACGCCGGAAAGTGTGATTCCAAGTGGTGATGTGAGAGTTCCGGTGAAGCCTCATTTAGGTGATGCGGCGTCGTTTAGGGGGAATAGATCAAGGAAGCTTGCTAATTTTGGAAGGTTGAATCCTAAATATTGACCGCAGTGAATATGCCGTGTCTGTCATATCATTTTTATCCGGATTTCTCAATGTTGTTTTGATTTTATTACTTTTTTATATTTTCCAAGATTTTTTGTAAATATATGAAAATAAAGAAGATATTCAATACAGATATTCCTATAATTCTATGTGCAGACTGCTATTGGCTATACAACTTGATACATTCTCCTTTGGTAATTGGTGTTAGTGCAAATAAGGGGACAATTACGATGTTTTTCTGCAATTTGGTTTTAAATTTGATGCGCAACTTTTTGAAAAACATTTTGATGAAATTTTAAAATTATTTAATGGTTCAATTTTTAAAATTTGAGTAATCATCGAATTATTTGTAAATGATGGATTTTAATTTAAACAAGGATAATACATTAAGTATTACTAATATACTAAAATATTCTCAATCATTTTATTAATCATCATGATTAACTTTCGATTTGTCGATTAATCCCTTATCAATACTCAATCAATCAATTTTGATTTAAGATTTTTACAATCAGTGTACACACAATTATCAAAGAATATTTTGTTTGTAATTTTTGTATAAATATAAGATATGTTGAATTTTTTATTTCATAACGAAGATATGTTGCATAACAAAAATATATTACACAACAAAATTATTATATTGAATTTTTTATTTCATAACGAAGATATGTTGCATACGCGTGTTGTCATTACGCGTGTTGTACATGACGTGATTGTACATCGAAATCAAAGATTCGATAACGTATGTTTCATTTTGTATTTATTATATATTGATTAACAAGAATTCGACCACTTTCTTGTCATATGTTTGCGTATTTTATTTTTCTGTATTATTTCATTTGTCGTTATATATTAAATTATGAAAATCCAACATGTTGACGCATTTTATTTGCTTGTGTTATTTCATTCGTCGTTCATTTAAAAAATAATAAGAATATGACTGTACTTATCATATTTTGTCGTATTCAATTTGTTATGTATCATTTCATTCATCATTTTTATATTTAAATTAATGAGAATCCATCCACGTACTTGTCATATATTGACGTTTTGAATTTTTCATATTTTTTTATTCGTTATTTCTGTTACTGTTATAGAAGATAAAAGAGTAAAGTGCATTATGTGTACTTACACTTTATGTGTCGGATCACTTTGGATATCACAGTTCTGAAAGTATCATGGGCTATACTGAACTTCACTTTTCGTTACACTTTGCACTTTTCCGTTAAATCTCATTAACACTGTCTGTCAACTTGGGACAAAAAAGACATTGGCTCTGCTCGTAAAAGCTTGAACAATGAACAACCATCAGATGCAAACCAAACCAAACCATCATGATACCTAATATATACTATTATTATTTCTATAATAAACTATAAAGATATTTGATTCTATTTAGCTGACAATTTATCGAAACAAGTTCCCCTATAATGCAGTAGGTTAGTAGGAGTTATATAGTTTTATATAAATATATATACGAATCTTAGAAAAGATTTTTTGACAAAAGGTATTTAAATTAACAATAGACTATGTGTCTCATACTACCAGATTCTGTTTGAGATTAGACTTCAGATGTGTACCCTAATTAGTATTTATGTTTCTGGATTGAATCATGAACCAAAATGTCTAATTTTTCTTTTTATATATAAGCTCGGTAAAGTATTGATTCTCTTTTTTATCAAGCCAAAATCCTATATAAAGACATTCCTTTTGGGGAGGACGAACGTGAAAATATCAAATTATTGATTCAAACTAATGTCTATGGGTATCTCTGCATAATCCTTGAAGGTCGTGAGCGTTTTGAAGATGAGAGTTTGAATGCCATGAGCGAAGATAAACTTTGTGAGAGTTGTGAGAATGCAGGTAAAACTTTATCCTGTTTTTTTTTTGTTGCTGCTATTACTGATTTGCCTGAATATGACAACCAATTTCGTTAAATAAATTGAAGATGTACATATGTGGTGATTGCAGTCTTCTTGCATCATCAAGAAGTATTTTAAAATTGGTGTATGGTTCATTGTTCAAGCTTTGTTTCCAGGAATGCAATTTCTTTTTTGCATCAGAGCAGAGCCAATGTTTTTGTTCGTCTTTGCCTTTACTTGTTTCAAGAAATGCAATTTGGAGTTGTAATGTTATGAAAAGGGTAAAATGTCGATACATACACTGCACAAGTGACACATTACATATTAAAAGTCTTTTTTGCCCCCAAGCTGACAGACGGTGTTAAGGGATTTGACGGAAAAGTGCGAAGTGTAACGAAAAGTGAAGTTCAGTATAGCCCGTGGTACTTTTAGAACTGTGGTATCCAAAGTGGTCCGACACATAAAATGCAAGTACACATAATGCACTTTATTCAAGATAAAATTATGTATTATATGCCTGATTTTTATCTTTCTCTTTTATTATAAAGTTAATGTATAATTACATGTTTGATGTATAGTAAAGTAATTTCAACCCTATTCTATTGTTCATGACTTAATTTATATTTAATATTTTTATTTGAGTTATACTTCAAATAATACATATTTCCTCATCATTATCTGTTTTTTCAAAAATAAAAAATAAAAAATCGCCATAACAAATTCAGTCATATGTGTATCTCTATGAGTAGTAGTATAGTAGTAGTACTGCTCACTTTTTCCCTACAAAGAACCGTATACTGCGGACGCAAAAAGACGCATACATCTAGGGCTGAGCATTCGGTCGGTTCGGTCCAGAACCGGACCGAACCAAAAGAACCGAGAACCGAAATTTGTAATTTTTATGGACCGAACCAGACCGAATTTATATCTTGGACCGAACCAGAACCGAACCAAAATAATTTGGTTAGTTCGGTTCGATTTTGAGAACCGAAATTAATTTAAAAAACATTTTTGTTTATAATTTAAATTCTCACATAAATACAAAATAAAGGCCAAACTTAAGTTATAACTTAAAAGTTAAATTGAATATTCAACTCGAAGCAGTCAAGCACCGAAGCAAGTAGCGTCTAGCAAGCAAAAATTTAAAAGTCCAAAATAAATCAACTACAAACAGTGAAACAAGGCAACACATGCCAACAACAGAAGTTTTAAGTTAAACATGAAAATGTGAAAATAGTCACTGCCTCACTGGCAATCTGGCCATGCAGAGTAGTCTAGAATAGCAGTAGCTGGCATTCTGGAAACTGGCAAATAGCATTCTGACAAATGGCTAGGGTTTGATAGTTGATACTCGTGTTCGTGTAGTCAGTACAGTACTCAGTCCGTCAGTTGTGTAATTTAACTGAGTTTGACTGTGAATTTGTGAATGATCTACAGTAATGGTATACGTATACTATACATATAAAATTATAAAATATATATAATAAAAATAGTTCGGTTTTTTCGGTTCTAACCGAATTGTCTTTGAAAGAACCGGACCGAACCAAAATTACTTTCGGTCTATTCGGTTCGGACCGGAAAAACCAAAATTTCATAAAATGAGAACTGAATCGAACCGAAATTACACGGTTCGGTTCGGTTTTTCGGTTCTGGTTCGGTTCTGCTCAACCCTACATACATCCATGATAAAAAGCTAGACTGTGTGTCTGTGATTACTAATTAGTCCAACCTTTTACAAATATTTGACCCACACATTAGTACATTACACATAGACATAGGGGCTAAACTTATGTGATCATTTGCTCCTATCTATAACAAAGTTTCTACTAAAATTCTTATGTTGATATTGAACCAGAAATTAATCAGGAAATGGAATTCAATATTTTTTTTCTAACCTTTACTAATTTATATAGATAAATAATAAAAAAGAGAAATCATTACAGATGCCTCACTCTCTAAGAAGGAGCTAGTTCACGCGATCTGAAAAGGTGCAAGTAGTACATCAAATCAAAACATAACAAAGTAGTAACAAAAATTAGCAAAAGAAATCATGAATGCGAGACTAACAAGAATCATGCGAGCATTGAGCATCACCAGCATGTTACCATCCGTATCACCAGAATATTCACCAGAAAAATCAGCAACATTTATGTCCCCGAATAGTAGCAGATAGAATTCGATATTTTAATATTCATATAAAGTGTGATTTCTAAATTTTGTTAAATTGACTAGTTAAGATTGGAAATTTCGATAATTTGGCACACTTTCTAATCTGGTAGGAAATTATACCGTTCAAGAACTTAATAAGACTTCTAATGATTACGAAAACCCCACAAAATGTAAGTCAAAGGAACAAACAATGGTGGATAGTTACATACATACACTTGTGGGAGTGGCCTATTGGATACAAATATATGATGCTCCCCATTTGAATTCCTAAGTTTATACATGCTTCTCTCCGGGCCAGGCCACGATACTCGTGGGTTGTTTAGTTCTTTTTGTATTACGGTTTTTAAATTAATTTACACCATTAAAAAGTATTTTTCAACTACCAAATCTACGAGTCAAAATAAAAATCAACCAAACGAGTTTTTAGTTAGTACATGAATTTTATTTTAATTAGCTTAGCTGTTTTTAATAAACATATATGTGTGGATAACGCTATTATATAAATATAATATAATTTTTTCAAAGCATGCTTAATTGAAAAACAATGTATATATAATCATCATTAATCAGTACTTTGTTAAAATACATAATGAATCAGTCAAACCACTTTTTTATATTGTATATGTAGATAGTAGTACTTTACAAACGTTGAATAATAGTAGACTTTAAAACAGTTTCTTATGAGTCACGGACATCATTTAATGTATTATATAATTATTATTATTTTTTTAAAAAGTTTGAAACAAGCCACGAGTGCTGAAAAATGTTCAGTCAAGTAGTATTTTCGTACATGAGAAATTTGGTAGTATTTCCTACAAAGTATATGTATTCTACACTCTGTATTTATCAAGTATAAAGATAAACTAAAAAAAAATATTTGTAGAAAAACTTGTCTAGAAAAGGGAGTATTGAAGGTTTAAATCTAAAAATAGAAATTTTGGGGTTGTAGTTAGAGTTACCTATGAAAACTTAACTAATAAAATTTTACTTTATTAATTAGTAAACTTACAATTCAAAGTCTCTAGTATGTTTTATACTAGTATTAATCTGCATCGTTTCCTTTATGTATTATCTACTACTACTTAATTAATAGTCTTCATGATACATATTATATAGTTCCCTTGCATTGTTATCATGGTTGATCTAGCCCGGTAATGCTAGACATGTAATTGGTCTAATTTAACTAATAAAAAAATGTTGCAACAATGTGACTATCAATTTGAAAATAATTTGTTTTATAATTTTTTATATAGCAGATAATATATATTTTCAATATACAACATGATCATCAAATAATTTAGAATAGAAAATATATAATAAATTTATATTGCAACAAATTGTTACCTGCCTATTTTTTAATAGGTAAAGCTTCTATTTCTTAATGTAACATAGTTGAAAATGAGCAACAAAGTCAAGTATCTGATATCAGCCAAGACCATTCCATTCTATGCGAGGTTGGGAAGCTAGTCAAATGTATCTATTAACGTTGGTTGTATCATCAATATTTATGATTGTGTAGTATGCGTATTGAATTCTAATAGTGATTGTGAAAACCACTTGCAACTACCACATTTCACTGGGTTGGATCTAAAATACCCGAGTTCAAATTGGGACTTGCATTCGGGTCGAATAGTTTGATGCAGAAGACTGATGAGAGCATTTACAGTTTATGGGTGGGGGGTCAGATGGTCTTAAATTTGGAACTTATCAAATTGTTCTTTCCTTTATGTATGTAGTCATGCATGCAGTGTACTATATTACAATTGAAATTGAACAATAAGTGGCACTACAACAGTACTGACCGGTGGTGGAATAGAACAGCTAAATCTTAATTTAGAATGCGACTCCTCTGGTGTATTTTAAAATCATAAAACTTGAAAGAATACATCAAGAACTTATATTAGTAGTAGTGTTGAACTCCATTTTCTTACAAATATATACTTCAAGCTTGTTAGAATGGTGCATCATAGCTAGCTTATAATCTTGTTATATATATATTTGTTTTCTAGTTTTAAAAATAAAATATACCAATGATGAAGGAGAAATATTGTTTAGTCTTTGATCAACTGCTGCTAGGTATTGTCTGGATCAGTCAATTAAAGATAGATTTATTTTTTAAGTGTACAAGTTTGTCTAGTTCCAACTTCCGACTATTAAGGTGACAGCACTGTTGTCTCTGATTCAATAACAAATCCATGTAATGTGGATCGAATCCGTACCATCACATATAAAAACGAGATAGTCAGAGAGGAATATATTCTGATCACGTCCTTGGTTCTCTAAAGACGGCCAGACTAATTAAATAAATGGAAGGAGTTTAGTGTATATTACTGTAAGAGGGACAGACCACAAACAATTTAGCAAGAAACTCATGTAAATGGATATAGATATTAAATAAATTTTGAAGGGTCTAGAAAATTAAGAAATCCCATCCCATCTTTAACTTTTAATAACATTAACTTCATTAAATCAAATCAAACATTGAGAAACTTGGTTGAGATATTCACCAGCTTCTTGTATCCTGGACAATGACCTGCGCATTTGGCTTCCTTCCCTTTCAATCAATTCTGGCAATAGTCATACGTTGTTTTTTTTTACAAATTCAAGGTTGTGAATACATTTGAACCCAAGGACTAAAATCATGGACAGGAGATTGTAGAAAATTGATATAGTGCATCTTCCTAAAATCTTTACTTTTCATCTACAATGCGAAATTTTATTTGGCTCAAAACTGTTTTTCCGATTTTCAAATCCGAAACCTCTAGAACGTTATACATTTCTCCGAGATTGTGTGAGAACAGTGGACTTGTTAAAATTAATCATTCTGAAAAAGGTGGGTTTGTTTTTTTATTTGCTACTAGCTACTTGATCTCTCTATGCAGTGAACTGCAAAAGTCTCAAGTGGAGCCACAGGAAACACAAAAACAATTAAACTGTGTAAAATGAGGGTTTGCATTTGCTGTAAATTGTCACGACAAGTCTTTGTGTCTGAAATTTGAATCTTTGCTAAAATGTAATAATTAGTAAACTATATTAACATTCACTGGGAAATTTTACATTTACTAAGTGTGTAAGCAGCAACTAAGAACAGCACCTTAAGATCAAGTTTTAGTTTGAAATCATAAATTATCGACAGGGTTCTAGCCAGAGGTAAGAGCACTGAACGGTTCGCGAATAAATACTAGTTCGATTAAAAATTGAATACGTATAAAAACTACAGTAGTAAAGGTGTTGAAATATAGCATAAGATCCATTTGGGACCTTTCTCTAACACCTTAAGGTTTTAGATGAGCTGGTTTCTCAACAAAAAGAAAATAGGCAAAGCAGCAAATGGTTTGTGAAGATGGGTGGCGAATTAAGAAAGGGAAATTAGTAGAATTTTAGAATTTTCCAGACCAGGGAATGTTACATAGCCACTGAACCAGCTTCCAATCATATGTAAGTTTCTTCTTGTGTGGAGAATATATGAGGGGCCAAAAGATCCATTACTGGGAAGGATAAAAATCATTTGAATAACATTTCAATCAAATCTTTCAAATAATTCATGGTTTAGAATTGTGTGTCTTTGTTTGTTTGAGCATGTTACCTATGTAGACAAATGAGGCATCATGAGATCCACCACCAAAAGTTTTAGTAATTATAGAGAGTTAGTTTCAAAGTGGAAAGAATGATATGATACAACTTGACTCTCCACTTCAGTAGTGCTTCTGACCGACTTATAAACTACTTTGTTCAAATTTTATGTGTTTCATTCAACCTATTTGATTATTGTTGAAATCACAACACGTTGTTTGGTTGGGAATATATATTGGAATCGTAATGTTTGTTTGATTTTATGCAGATTTAATTCTTCTCTTAAATATATTTGACTTCTTTTTCTGGATGGAAGCACTTCTCCTCGGTTCCTAGTTTTTTCTGTTGAAAATTTCAGGAACATCAACACTACAACAAAATAAACCTTTCAACCAAAAAGTAAAACAGAAACCTGTTTCGGCAACAAGAATCCTGAGTTGTCTGGACTTTTTCAAGGTCACCTTCACAAGCACTCGATTCCCTTGCTATTGGACCGAGGGTGATTCCCACCTGGGCTATACTTGTAAGGTTCCCACTAGAAATTAAAAAGTAAGTAATCACAGTATAACAGGCCAAATAGGCCCGTGCCGGTTTTCTGACAAGCCGTGATTTTAAACACTTCGCGAAAAATTATAGAGGAGTCTCCACCTATCCGTGAAAATTTATAACGGAGCGTGTAAAATTTTTGTTTTAATCTTAATCGTTGAATAATTGATCCAACGATCCAGAGACTGATTATTGTATAATTGATCCGGACACAAAATATACTAATATCTGCAAGCCTTAAACTACCAGATACACCTCGCCTACACAGATCGATGAGGGTTCTCTGTGAAGGCACATGGGTACATAAGTATTTAAATTTATTGCATTTGACCTTGCCCAGAAAAAAAATCACTTTAAGTCGAGAAAATTATCCTTAGATACTGTGCAGGTGTATATATGCAGAATTATCCACGAAGGTTAAGAAAAAATATAAATTAATAGAGAAAAGTAAGAAAAATGAGTAAAATGATGAAAACAATCAATATTTAATGTGATTGAATTTTATATTATAAAATGTTACTATTTTTAGTATGTAAAGAAATGAGAGGAACGTACCAAAAAGTAAAATGTAAATAAATGAGAGAGACATAGAGAGTATTATTTTACCACTTAATTGATTTATAAAAGAAAAAATTTAAACTATATATGCCGATCACAAATTCTCACTGAGTTCTTGAAGTGCCAAAAAAATCATACAGATAATATAGAATAGATTCGGACCTATCATTACCAACAAAATAATGTTTCATACTTCAAAAACCCTCAACTCTGATGATTACACAAACATGCACAAGAATAGCAAAACTGTAAGAGACCAGCATGGAGGGGAAGCTGCTGTTCATAGCTATTAGCAAAAACATCCTCCGGATTCTGATGACTGAGATGTGCTTACAGATGACTTAAGATTGACGTCTACCAGATCTTCTTGCTTGGTAGAAGATAAAGTTTCCATACCCGGTAAGGCTGCAGCAATCTTCCGAAATAGTGCCTGGAAATATCGAACAATTGGAAAAAAAAAAGAGTAAGTGATGTAAAATGAAGAAATTATCAATAGATTACAATTGCAACCACTACGGTGTTGTGAAGTTGTGAATAAGAGACAAGTACATTGGACCACCCCCGATTTTCATTATCCACTAAGGCAGAGGACAAATAAGACTATAGTCTTAGGATAATTGTGCATGACATTCCCTATCCAATCTATACTTTACTAATCATCTTAAGAAAAGTTGCCTGATAAAAAAGTCGATTGTTCACCTTTATATTGAATCCAGCTTTGGCACTGGTTTCAATAAACATAACATTTTGGTCTCCAGCTTTGGCTTCTGCTTCCTCTATAGAGACTTGCCTGTAGACAGCCATAACATACCGATCATCGAGTTTAGAAAGTAAGTAAACAAAATACTAAATGTTCCAGATCATGAATGCAATACAGATAACATATATTTTCTTAGTTCCGGATTTCATTTTATAAAGTACATGTATATCGATTATCAAACCATAAACAGATTACATAGCATGATCTACAAAATTACCATTATGTAAAAAATTTCTAGTCCATCGTCTACAAACACTTAGTAGCTTTTATATACTTTCTACTCCAAATATCTTTAAACTGAAGAAAAACGAGTAAACAACCAAAGAATAACAAGTAAAAGACCAGTTTGTAAATTCAGAGTCAGATTGGGCAAATCATTGTAGAATATTAGACTCCAATTAAGTCAGTCGTACGATAGGGATCAATTTTTGTTTTTTGCCTTTGTATATCGAACCATGTATGGTTTAGTTAATAGGGCGGATTCTATTTTCAGTCTTAGTCATTAGGTTTATATTTTCTGTACTTATTTTGAATGATTATGTTTTAACATTTGATTGTTATACATTTGGTTTTTTCTAAATATTGGTGTTGATATCAATTATTCAGCTGCAGTTGGAAACCTCTTGGCATAGTGATTGTTCCGCGGTTCAATCACCCAAAATCGTCCTACATCAAATCGGTTCTGGAACTTCGGTTTCTCTATCAATTCCTTAAATAGGAAGATCTAGGGATTGAGGAATAAAATGTTCATTGTCACTGATTGCAATTATTTTTTTTGGTTCATCAACACTATTCATTGGCCATGTTCACCAAAATACATTGCTGTCTGCACCGTTATCATACATCACACCCGTACACTGCACCCACTGTTCTCTTCTATGCTCTCTCAAGAAAATATTTTAGGTATTGTGTTGCAAAATCAAGAGATTTATGCAGGCATTCACTATAATAAACACAGACACCATATCAAATTACTAGACCCACGACCCACCTTTCAAATTGTCTATGCCTCAATTGCTTTGAACTAGCCAAAACTTATTCACAACAGCCTCTAGCACAGATACCAAACTTTATAGTTTTACTGTTACAGTCGAAGCCTTGGAGGCCAAATGTGGTGGCGCAAATACAGAGAGTACTTGTTAGACACTGCGAGGACAGTAAGTCATATGTTGAGTATTTTCCGTTTCCCGAGAAAACCAGACCACATTCTAAAGGTTCAGTGTATCAACAGGGAACAGCAACTGTAAACACAGTGTCTCGAATATAGGTTGATGTAAAGAACAAAGGGAGTAAGCAACATTATATTGGTGTTCTTGTCCGAGAGAACATAAAGAACTAAAGAAAACTGCTACTGCATCAATATCTTTTGTTCTTTTAATGTTGTTTCCACAAAGTGTTCATGGGGTTGGAATTTGATGTCTTCAATTTCTGCCACAAACCGTTACTTTGTCTATTGATTCTTATGTTTATAACACTCAAGGACAAGTTTTCTTCCAAGAAGAAGAGAATGATACGAAAAAAGAATTAGAAGACTAATTTACATTTATTATATGTTACTATTAAAAATAAAGTAATTATAATTTACTATGAAGTTATCAAATGGGATGAGTAGATTATTAGAAAAATATTTTAGGTTATGGTAATAGAGTGATAAAAGGAGATGCTTTTACTTTATGATGGTAGTAGAGTGCGCTATCTAGAAGCAGCTTATGATTATAATGAAATCAACCACCAAAAAGCAATAACACTGCACGGTAATGGGTTACTCCTACAGCACATCCTTGTGCAATGCTCAAATCCGAAATGGCTGGGGAGAGGAAAGGGTCCTTTTTTTAGGGTACTCCAGGTTGTTCCCTTATTTTATAATTACTTTTACAGTTCTTCAGTATTATCAATTGTAATTATCTGAACTTATTCAATTAAATTTTTATGGTCAGAATTTATCTCTCCTTTTGATAGGTTTTGATCCATATATTCCTCTATGCTGCAATTGACAAATCCTTTGCATGATAAATTTTCTGCGACTAGTGCATCCGAGCCTTTATTTTATTATTATTCTATTTGTTTTCTCTCAAGTTAGTGGCATGCATCATGCATAGTTCTTGAATGAGAATACTCCTCGGTCTACACATAAATTGTGCTCCGCAATCAGCTCATGATACCATGATGCACCGGGAAAAAAAAAATTATTTCATACACTAAGAGATCAATCTATCCTAGGGCTAGGGAGAGACCTTCTAAGAATTTAGATGTAAATTATCCAGAAAATTGACTCCCAAATTATGAATATTGAATCCCACGAAAAAATAGAACAGAGTACTATCTTATCAAAGAACAATACCTCAAACAGATAAAACATAGGATCATCAATGGTACCATGATAATGTTTACGAAACTATTTCAGTAATTGAAAGATTCAAGTAAATACGTAAATAATAAACTGAAGTGCAGAACAGAATTTCTACAAGATGCAAGTTTTACTTTCTTGAAACTATACATAAAAGTGAAGTTGCTTACAATTATTATACAATTCCTAAATTTTGGTAAGTTGCTTGCTTGTGCTTATTAACAACTAATTATCTACGAAATTATTTTACATAGACAAATATTAAAGGAGAACAAAAGTCTTTGTGACATAAAAAGTACAGACAGAAATTCGACAAACAAAGGAACCCTCCATTGGCAATCAATACATATAAAGCCAGGCCTTTTTTAAACATCAAAACCCTAACCAAATCTATCTGATACAAGTTATACTATACAAATTCATAACTGGATTCATTTGCAAAGTTTGGTCTATCAAATTGATTCTGTCATCTGTAGCCGATAATCAAGAAAACCATACACAAAATAGCAATATATAAGTATCCATTATCCAAGTATCTAAATACCTAAATATCAATATTAATGGAATGCAGTTATTAAGGTAGCAAGTTCATTTAAGAAGGGAAAATTTATAAGCTACAAATTTCCCCTGCATAAAGTAGAAAGAGATAAATTAAGTCCAGCATCGACAAACGATAAATGTCTAAAACACAATAGTTACGACTACTATCAATAAAACGACTAATGGTACCTTGTGAAATTAAGAGAAGAGTGAGTGATGAATGAAATTTCTGTTTCTACAGATTAACATTTTATACAGTTGTATTGTAGTTCAAAGTCTATAAACTATAAACACCAATCTCGGACATATACTACACCAAAATTCAGCTTGAACATCAGAAGTACTATTGCTGCTTCATTCATAGGGTTTTAAAACTTTGAGTTAAATCCTTTTAAATTAGAGTACCATGGTCAACTTATTACTTGCATTAAGATACTAGCTTGATCCTTATTCATCTAATACTAGAATGACAATCACACTGGAAAAAGTATAAACGATAAACTCTGAAATTAAATACACCAAAGTTCTCTTGAACATTAAAAAACGAAAAGAACACTCCAGTAGCCACCCATATCCAAAATTCTTCTTGCCAATAATGTCTGATTGAAATACCCCAAATGCAAGATTGTGACAGCCCTCTCTTATTAGTTAGTCTTACTTCCAATTAACGGCCAACATACTTATATATAGCTGTTTGAGATCACCATCAACAAAAAAGAAGCATCATGTGCCTAACCCATTAATCCAGACAAAACTGAAGTTGCCTCGACTACAAAGACCAAGCACTGAAGAAGAGACCTATACTGTTTGATATTTTGTCGAAGAGCTGACCCCGTCCAACTTAATTTAAAGTCACTAGCAGGGTCACTTGACACTCACGTTTGGCCTTTGTAAAGTGACCTACCTTGTCTCTGTGTAAACTGTGTGTTCGTGCCAAACATAATACACAAGTAACTAAGTGCATATGTGCATGCTTGTCTGTGTGTGCACATATATAACTACCAATTCAGCAACCTATTTCATCTACGGATCTGCAACACTCACTAGATGACATGTAATTTCACAACGATTTAGATAACCAGATGTAGTCTTAAATAAGTTGAAGTATTATATAGTATAAAACTTAAATCAACTTCAATTCACAATAGAGTTTATTATATTGGGATACAGTACAACAGAGTACATCATTTACTTATCCAATTTTAAACGCTGTTTATTAATGGAATAACTGAGATTTGTTAATAATGATAATATATAGCCTTGTTTTAGATCCAATACTACATATATGAGTTGGCAAAAAATGCATAGACAAATTGACGATAATGCAAATACTAGCAGGTTAGCTTGAATTGAACGATGTCATATGTACCTCTTATCCACAAGATCGGTTTTGTTCCCAACAACTACAATAATGACATCACTGCCTCGCTCACTGCGAACCTCCTCAATCCATTTTGCAGTGTTAAGGAATGAATTTCTGCCTGAGACAATGGTGGAACTTTAGTAAGCAAAATTACTGCAATGGTATACCCAACTCAAATAAATTCATGTAGAAGAATCCATCGGCAAATATTAGGTTTGAGAGCAAATGAAATGTATATGTTTATAATTACTCTTCACGGTTGGTCAATGGAAATTCTTAGATGGTAATTTTCAAATGTGAAATGGTAACCCACCACATATTAAAGAAAATGTTGTTTCTTACTCATATCTATGTACATTATGGGTGACTTGCAGTATTATAACACAATGGAGGAAAATTGGTAGCTAAAAAAGATATTCCAGGGCAAGCACACATGATAGTTGACAATCCCGTAAAAAGTATCTAATTTACAAATTATGTTCCAAACATTAGTGATTCAATTAAATTAAGTAGGTAAAGAGAAGACGATTTGTAGAGTATAAGATACAACACATGGAAATGACAGACATTTAGTTTAAAAAACTGCATCCTTGCCAAATTTCAAAAGAAAAAGAAAAAAAAAACCATACTTGCAACATCGTATACAATGACAGCAACAGAGGAATCCCTAATGTAGCTTGGAATAAGGCTCCTGAACCTTTCCTGTCCAGCTGTGTCCCTGAATAAAACAACAAATTAACCATTTTAATATCATTTGATCCATAGTTACAGTCAACACAAAAACCTTCCGGTTATAAGACCTTCACTACCAGCATATATACAGCAAAATATTGTATTACTTTAGTATTAGAGTAACATCGTCAAACATCATGTTTTCGCGGAGCTTCAAACATGCTGGTGGCACATTTATATATTACAACTAACATATTTTTTATAACAATAGCTTTCGAATTATATTACAGAATAGTATTTTCACACATACATATTATTGAAAAAAAATCCATGCCACATTATGATTTTGAATCATGGTCAAACAGGAAAAAGAGTTAGACCGTATCTTTGCTATAGGCAGACTACAAAAATGCAAGTGGGGATAGCTCCCTAGATATACTAGTGTTCTTATTTACCCATTTGCTTGTTTGCATTTTAAGTTCAGAGTTGCCAGATTATATAAGTGTCGCATGTACATCTTCTCTACAAACAAAACATTCCCCGTGCGTCCCACTCGAAAGTAGGGTATGTGAAAGGTGAGATGATGCAGACCTTACCCCGCCCTATAATCAACAAAAATATACTACATGCATTCTGCAATCAAACTAGTCCAACACATAACTAACATTACTTTATTAACAACATAATCTAGCCTAATGAGCAATGGCATCTTAGTGATAATTAAATCAGCAGAACAATAAAAAATATAAAAGAGAAGAATGAAAAAGTAGAACTTGACTTAACAATCCGAGTCTTTAAATTATAGGCATAACCAGATTCAGGTTACCTATAAGTTATGTGCTGCTACTTTGTTTATTAAATTTACTTCTAACTTCGAAAATTTGATGAATTTTTCTAACAAAGCAGGAACATACATATTGACAACTGACAAGCAGCTTATCAGATTTCAAGTGGTGCTAAAAAATCTGGAGATTAAGTACAGTTTTTGACTACCAAAAATCCTAAAACTGAGAAAAAAATCATTAGGCCCATTATTTCCCTCTCAACTAGACTGCTAGGCGAAAACTGGAAACCTTGATATGATAAAATTGATTAGAAGTGAACTATTCCTCTGCAAGGGCATTTACATATAAAATAATTTTCAACAGCATTAAACACATCATGACACTTAATCTATAACACTGACTGCATAGTCTTACCAGAGTTGCAATCTAACAGTTCGATCCTCGAGGTACATAGTTTTGGACAAAAAGTCAATGCCAATTGTAGCCTGAAAAGCATATTGATCACACTTTATGAAGAAGAAACAGCACAGGCATATCAAATTCCACAGTAAACAGTAATTGGAAAATTGTTACCAAAATACAAGTGAAATTACGAGGAAAAAAATCATGGAAACAGAAATTGAATCAAGGTTATCACGACGCCAAGTCGACCCTCGACGCCCGAGTACCTTCGGGAAGACTAGTCGTTAAAAGTCGACAATATATTCATTATGCATATACTTACTAGATTTTATCTATAACATAATTAAACACATCCGTTCCATTATTTATATCAAAAGTACTATAATAATAAGTTCAAAATAAGCATAGTTACTACATATTAACATCCATATACAAATATCAAACATATCCAAGCAAATTAAAACATGTATGATGAATATAAAGCAAAGGCATCCATCTTAAATCTTTATATCATTTTAATCTCCATCTCTTTCTAGTCTAATGTCATTTGGTTGGATCCGGTTATTGGTTTGATCAAGTAACGGTACACCACAATCATGGTTTTCACGGCCCCAAATCGGGTTTCGAGACTCTTGGGAGAACCTTCGCGTCAACTAGTCGACAACAAGTCGGGCTTCGAGACTTTCGGCGCCCGAGTACCTTCGTGTCGACTAGTCGTCTTCGTGATAACAATGAATTGAATACCATCAAATTTTAAGTTTTTAGACCATTTTCCAGAATGCTGGATTTATTATGTAAACTCATATCCAGTTTGCTTACAATAAATAAAGCAAGTACTTGTAATCGAACCAAAGTGATGAATAACAGACTTGGGTAACTATACTTATAATTTATTACATAAAAAATATATAGTCGTACAGACCAACTCAGACACTTAAAATTGTCTAATCAGTAATCTTCATACCATGTTGCCGCAAATATAGTAAATCTCTTAGCACCAAACAAAAAAAAAGTGAAAGTGCATAATGCCACTGTTCTAATACCCCCCCCCCCCCCCCCTAAAAAAAATCCTCTATTAAGTGCTAGAAGGTTCCGTACTGCGTCAAGTTTTTTGACTGGTTATTCCACTTAAACCATCTATTTAGAAAAATTTGAACTATTTCATAGTGACATGCTTAAGATAACACTAGTCACCTTGAAAGACGTCAGGGTTTTGTATACCTATTGGGTTGCCCAAAGAAAAAAAGTTCTACCTCGAGGGATCAAATTAGGAACTGGTAACCGAAACTAAAACACTAATCCTTGAAATTTTAACTAATTATCTTAAATGAGCAACAAAAGTGAGTATTGGCACTATATAATTAAAAAAGGGGCAAGAACTGCATATTATAGGCAAACAATCAAACATCCTGTGTTCCTTGTTTTTGCTTAATTCACAACTGAATAAGCCTTTGACATTTCGCACTAAACCAATAGACACAAAAATTGATACATCACCTTTCACCTATTCCATAAATCCATAATCAACACACATGACAACCTACAAAAACAATAATTAACGAAGACATGCAACTATATATAGCTAAATATACAAACAAGCAACATAGACAAACACATTCGAAGATGATAATTCTACATCACAATGTCCCCAATAACACAAAGTGTCACTAACTAATCGCGTAATTGAGTACCTCAACACATATTTTCCTAAAAAACATCGGCGTAAAATTAGCAAAAAACCTCATTGATCAGCTACTCTAAGCACTAATACAAGCGAAACAAGACATCGAAAACAATAAAAAAAATCAATCAATGAAAAAGATACCTGATAAGTGTTATCAAACTTATCGTACATGAATCTGGTGATGATACTTGTTTTACCCACAGATTGATCCCCAAGAAACACCAGTTTGTACTTGGCTAGTGCCGATACAGGCGCCATTGAGTTGGAATCAGAACGGAGTAATGGTGATTTCAAGATCTGGCCGGAATTTGATCGGAGATTTGTAATAGATTCAGAACGAGTAATATTGGTTCGACTATACGTACATTAACGCTTCATTAAAGAGGCAGGAGCCAGAAGCCAGGAGGAGACTGTATTTTATTTTTCGAGTAATGGGTCAAGCTCCTGCGCCCTGCGGGTTCATATAAGTTTATTATTAAATTCAAATTAAACTAGTCGACTGAGCCGCACTTCGCAGCGGTCCTATAATATTTTTGTGAATTTTAAATATTAACTATTTTTTATTTAATATTTATTTTAAAACCTATTTTAATACTTTTAATTATTTAAAAAAATTTAACACACCTCATATATTTTTTAACAAATATAATTAATAAAATATTAAAATATAGAAAATAAAATAATAATTATTAAAATCAATATGTGCATCGCACGAATTTTAAGCTTAGTATATATAAATAGTGAACACAATATTTTACAAAGTAACATACATAAACAATGAAATAAACTGTTGACATATTTTTATGTCAATTTTGTATCATAATTTCTTGAGCCGAAACATGTTACACTAAATACATATAAATAAGAAATACAAAAAATATGCAATAATTAACCACAACTTCAAACTTCAACCATTCGTATTGTAAAACAAAATACAAATTTCTTAAATATCCCTAGACCTTATATGACGATTTTGTTTCATGTTTTTTGAGTCGACGCCTGTTGCATAAATACATATAAATAAAAAATACTAAAAATATGCAATAATAAAATTTAAGTATTAATCATCGCTTCAAACTTCAACTATTAGTATAATAACAAAAATTACAAATTTCTTAAATATCCCTAGATTTTATATGCCGATTTTGTGTCATATTTTCTTGAGCCGGCGCCCACCTCACTAAATGCATATAAATTAAAAATACTAAAATTAAGCAATATCAAAATTTAAATATTAATCACCGCTTCAAATTTTAACTATTTGTATTATCACAAAAATTACAAATTTCTTAAATATCCTTAGACGTTATAATAAAAAAATTTAGTGTTGCATCAATGTAAAATAAAAGTCTAAATATGGAAATGTAATTGATTTCTATATAATCATTGTCTTGTTTATAAATTTGAATGGAAATAAGGAATTTCAATTTTAGTTAATTAAGAAAAAAATTAATGTCTGTTTAAATGAATTCTAAAAAGGATTGAGTATTATATATTTATTGTTTTTACTATGAATTTGAATGTAAATAAAGAAATTTAATTCTCTAATCATGATTAATTTAAAATTTTATGAGATAATTATATTGAATAACTCTAATTAATTCCCAAAATCATAAAAAGAATCTATCAAAAACTATATACAAAGATAACATTTAATATAATTATTATTAGATATAAAAATCAACTAAAAAAATATATACATATATGTAATGTTAATCGTCACCTTATTTGAATCTATACACTATTTTTTTATGTTGCATATTACAATATTACAATAGGTCTAGTCGTCTTCTAAATCGTGTCAAACTCAAACACGATATATATATGGTCGTATGCACATATATATACTAGCTTATATCCCGTGCGATGCACAGTCTTCTTTAATATTTTCTTATTTTTTATTTAGATTTTAGTTATTATATATAATTTGATAAAATTTTAATATATATATATATATATTGTATTTATAAATCTAACAATATAATATTTAAATTTAATATATTATTGACGTAATCTATAGTATTATTTTTGATATTAAAATATAAAATATTTTAAAATAGCATATCTAATGATTTGTATTTTTTTATTCTTAAAAATCTAAAAAGGGACTGAGTTGCAAATATCAAAATATGTTATCGTACAATATACCGAGTTTATTTGAATATACTATTACTTTTATTTTCATTAATTATCTCGTTTGAATTGAATGTAAAATTTTTTATAATAAACATGAATTTCATAAGTTTAATATAATAATATTACCAATATATCTATCTTTTACACGTGTTATTTTTAATTTGAACATGAGTTGTTTCAGTTAAAAAATATAAAACAGGTAATATCCTTAAAAAGACAATTAGTTAATATCCTTAAAACACATAATGTGTTTTAGTTGTCGGTAATAAATATATAATAATATTACTATTTTATAAATATGTTGCACGTTTTATTTTTAGAAAATTATTTATTTTAGTTAAATAGATATATGAAATAAGTAATATGTTTTAGCTGAAATAGGTGATTGGTTATTAATAAATTGGTTTCCATATATGTGTCATATTTATAAGATGAGTTGTTTTAGTTAAAAAAATATAAAAATAATGTGTTTTATCTGAAAAGGGTAATCAGTTATGAATATATAATAATATTACCGTATTATATATATGTTGCCCGTTTTATTTTTAGAAGATTAGTTGATTTAGTTTAAAAATATATATAAATAGGCAATGTATTGAAAAAGGTAATTGGTTATTAATAAATTGGTTATAGATAGACCCGTGAATCGGCCCAAATACCGACCGACCGACGACCGACCAAAACTTTTAATGTTTCGTCTTTAATAATATAGTATTGATATATATATATATATATAACCTATAAAATCTCAAGTTAAGTATGCACATATATATAACCTACAAATCTCAGAAAGAAGAAAATAAATTAAAATATAACAGTTATCATGAATATCTCATAACCTCAAATCTATCTATCTATCTAGTATATATATAATAGAGCAACTAGGGGGTTGCTTGAGACAATTTAATCGGTGTGAAATTACCAAATTACCCATACTTATTATATTAATGATAAAAAAGTTGTTCTTAATGGGAGTCGAACCCTTGACCTCTAAATTATAAAGATGACACTTCTAACCACTATGCTACACATCAACTTTGGTTATATCATAAAACTCTTTATTAATATGTGCAAATACTAAATATGTTATATTCTATTTTGGTCTATTCTTGTAATCTATTTGATAAGGTAGATAATCTATTTTCACAAGTGCCTTAAAATCATATATTTGACCATATTAGACAAAATGTTATAAATTGAAATTGGTCCATTGAAAAAAAGAATTATATTAATATTTTTATATTGTAAATCATGTTTATTTGCAATAAGTATATATTTGCTCAAATTATATATACTATTAGATTACAAATTCTATATACAATCAATATATATTAAATTACTAAATTACCTTTTTAATATTATATTTATGAAATCAAATTACTAAATTACCCCACCAATTGTATATTGATGATAAAAAAAACTATTTTCATAATTGCCTTAAAATCATATATTTGACCATATTAGAGAAAAACTCATGCAAAATAGATATACAAAATGTTATAAATTGAAATTGGTCCATAGAAAAAGAATTATATTAATATTTTTATATAGTAAATCATGTTTATTTGCAATAAGTATATATTTTCTCAGATTATATAGACTATTAGATTACAAATTCTATATACTATCAATATATATTAAATTATTAAATTACACTTTCAATATTATATTGATGAAATCAAATTACTAAATTACCCCACCAATTGTATATTAATGATAAAAAAAATTGTTTTTAATGTGAACTAAACCATGACCGGTGATAGTGTGACAAATGTTGATATTTATAGTCACCACCACTTATTATTTTCTCTTTTAATATTTATTTTAAAATTTAAAACTATCGACATATTTACACCTTTTCAATTATATCCTTATATGTAATAAGCGTAAAATGAATTTTATTGATGATATCAAATTACTAAATTACCCGACCAATTGTATATTGATGATAAAAAAATTGTTCTTAATGAGAACTGAACCATGACCGGTGATAGTGTGACAAATGTTGACATATATAGTCACTATCACTTATTATTTTCTTTTTTAATATTTATTTAAAAATTTAAAACTATCAACATATTTATACCTTTCCAATTATATCCTTATATGTAATAAGCGTAAAACGAATTTTATTCATTATTTAACTTTTATTACTGCTTCATTATAAGATATTAACAACTTATAATTATATACACATTTTTGATATTTTAGTTACTAATATAAATTGAAACTGTAGTTTTATTATGATACTATATATCATAAATCTCGTCTTCAATAAATGAATTTTATACATTGATCATTTTCAGAAAAATACACTATTAGTATATAAAGTGTTGAAACGGAAAAATGCAAAAGAGTTTTCTCTTTGTATACTAATAAAATAATATGAAGTAAATAGAGTAAATTGTTGAAAAGTCATTTTAAACTTTGAGGGTATAATCGTCTTTTAACGGTGAACAAATTGGCTCAATGTACAACCAAAGAGATAATAAAAGAGGGATAAGAGAGGGGTCTTCAGAGAGTGACGTCGAAAATAGAAGGCAACCATCGTATGAGGGGCATGAAAGGGGGGGAGAGAGAGATATCAAAAAACAGATCCAAAACAAAAGTTGAGAAGAAAAAAGTGGATGAGACGGGAAAAAGGAGAGAAAAAGCCAAAGAGATAGTAAAAGAAGGATAAGAAGGATAAGAGATGGGTCTCCAAAGAGTGGCGCCGAAAATAGAAGGGTCTCCAAAGAGTGACGCCGAAAATAGAAGGCAACCACCACCATAGGAGAAGGCATGAGAGAGAGGGGCAAATAACATAAATAAATTAACCCAAAAAAAAGTACAAACTCGACAATATCGACAAAGAACAATTTGTCACTGCCAGCTCAAACAACAACCCATGACAAATATTTACTTTAATGAGCAGACCAACTCCAAGTGCATTTACATGCACAAAGCCTACAAATTTGGTTCAAGCATTTCATCAAACACATAATACACACTTTAAATAAACATAAACTAAACAGTCAAATAATGCATTTAAGTAAACAATTATGACGCACCCTAAATAAACGAAACATAACATGCATTTCAGTAAATGTGTTACAATATATTACGTCTTCCCGATGATCATCACATGAGATAGGGGTCTCTAGAGAGTGACACCGAAAATAGAAGGCAACCACCATTGGAGGGGCATGAAAGGGGAGAGAGGGAGCGATCAAAATACAGATCTTAAACAAAAGTTGAGAAGAAAAGGTGGAAGAGGCGGAGAGAAAGAAAATAAAATTCAAAGAGACAGTAAAAGAGGGATAAGAAGGATAAGTGAGGGGTCTCCAAAGAGTGATGTCGAAAATAGAAAGCAGCCACCACCGTAGGAGGGGGCATGAAAGGGGGGGGGGGAGATTTCAGGATGGGGTGGAGAATGCAATAATTTTTCAATGAACTAAAAATTTCAATGAGTCAATTTATTCAATGCGAAATGATAATTATATTCTCAAATTTCAAAATGACATTTTAATCTATATTATAATTATCTCATATCAATATATCGGCAACTCATAAAATACGTTGAAATTAAAGAAATTTACGCAATATTCAAGAACATGCCCGTGCCTCGCACGGGCTATAAAGCTAGTTTGTGATTAGTATGCCACAAGCAATTTAACATATGATATAAAGACTTTAAAAAGATCAAATTCTGAATTAGATTATAATATAAAGATTAAATCCTAAATAGGATTGTAATATAAAGTTATAATAAAGATTAAATTCTAAAAAATATTGATTTTTATATATTTGTTGTCTTCCCCTATAAAATTGAATCTATTTAAGGAAATTTAATTTTATTGAATTCAAATAGAGAATCTCTAAAAAAAATAGATTTAAACTTAAATAGGATTTAATTTAGTTGAGAAAATAAGTTAATTTTGTTTAATTAAATTTTAAATATGATTGACTTTTTATAAATTTATTTTCTTCCCTAAAAATTCGAATAGAATTAAAATAATGAAACTCTAGAAAAATAGATTAAAACTTAAATATGATTTAGGTTAGTTGAGAAAAAAGGTAATATTTGTTTAATTAAGTTTTAAATATGATTGTTTTTTATATATTTATTATTTGAGTGTAGATCAGGAATATCTTCCCTAAAAATTCGTGTTGCCTAAAAATTAGAGTGTAAATAAGGAATGTCTTCCCGAAAAATTCGAATGTAAATAAAGAAATTTAATTTTATTGAATTAAAATTGAGGAATTGTAGAAAATAGATAAATATTTTTTGACCAATGTGAAAATAAATTAGGAATGGCAAAATAATGTGAGGGGTACAGGTTTGTTCGCATCAAGTTATATTTTACTGAATCCAAAATTTTATTGCCTTAATAAAAAGGAAGAATGTCCATCTTTATATAAGTTGAGAAAAAAGTTTCAGAGTTTCTTTATTTTTATTTAATCTGAACTTAAATTATAAATAGGATTTAAGTAAATTAATTAAGAAAGAAGGCAATATTTATTTAGAAAAATTCCAAACAAAGATTAAATATCAAAATATAGAAGTTTTAAAAAAAATAGATAACTAAAAAGAATTTTATTTAAAAAATCTCTTATCCAATTTCAAAAGAGCTTCAATTTTCTTTTCTAGAAAAATCTCCTAAAGAATGAAGTTTTGACAATTATACAAATTTTATCCAATTTTAAAAAGGGATTTGTTTTTTGAAAAATAGGACCCGGACAATGAGGATTTGATTTTAGTATTTAAAATAGAGAAATTCTATAAATATAGATAAATATGAATGCAACAATTTAAGAGGGTTTGGAAATTTTACTTTATATTATAACACAATATTTTTATAAATAAATTGTCTACATTTTTTATTTCAATTTTTTGTCACATTTTCATGGGTTGACACCATATTTTCTTGGATTGACACCGTGTGTAGTAATAGTTTAAGTACGCCTTGAATGTCTTATATTATCACAAAAAAATATTTATTTCTTGAATATACTCAACACAATAATATAAATTTGAAGTACTCTAAGAAGTTTCCACGTAACCTTGTTAAGTGGTGGTCCGGAATATTAAGTTTTATACAGAAGCAGAGAATATAAGTTAACTATTAAAATTTAGTAATTATCCTAAATCGTTTACAAATTATTGGAACTATTTAACTTACAAAGCACGAATTTACAAATTATTATATTTTTGTGTTTTAAACTCCAAAAATTTCATTTTGCATGTTCTTTCTAGTTTTGTGTGCGTCCAGTCCATATGTATATAATGCTTTTGTTTTGATAAACCATCAATCACCCTGGCCAACTTCTTTTGTTATTTTGCACTGGGAAGTTGGAAGTTCAACATTTTCGGCTCAAAAGTCAGGGTGTTCTCTAAGCCCGTGGCTTGGAATATCCTCTATAACCGTGGCATATGACTTACCCCCGTACTGGTTCTCTCGTAATTACAGCGGTCACTTTTCTATCGGTCTGGACACCGACATATGAAGCTCAGTTCACGGCTTCAACTACAAATTTGAATCACAAACTCCCAAAAAGGTAATATTTGTTTAATTAAATTTTAAATACGATTGATTTTTATATATTTATTGTCTTTCCTGAAAATTCGAGTGTAAATAAGGAATGTATTCCCTAAAAATTTGAATGTAAATAAGGAAATTTAATTTTAATTATAGGTTAGATTGTTCGAGTTGTTATTGTAATAATTTTTAGATTAAAGAATTGGATATTCTATGTGTTAAGTGATCTGAAAACAAAACGGCTATTTGTTTAGCTCAGTTTTTGCTTCACAGTCAGGTTGTAGCTGACAATTCGGGAATATGTCCCGGCTGGGGTTCAATATTTTAATAAATTCTTCCCTTTACGTCAAAAAAATAATCTTGTGACACATTCATGAGATTAAAAAATTTACTTTGTTATCTTAGGAATGGAAACAATTTTTTACCTCACATCTCAGGCTTCAACGGAACTCAATCACATCTATACTTTTACCATGCAAAATAACATAAATTGTTGAATATTTGAATGATCATAGGAGATTTAAGCATCAAAACAACAAAAATTACTCCAACAAAACAAATAATTAAAAATAAAAAAAAAACTTGTAAACTTTTAAAAAATAAAATAAAAAATAGGAGAACTAAATCGGAGACCTGCTTCCTTTTTCACATTGCCTGTAAAAAATATACTCAACCAAATATTGTAGCAAATTGGAAAACAAATTTTAATCAATATTTTGGTAGATTAAAAAAAGTAAAGACATAGCTTAACAAAAAATCGAAGGAATACAAATTTATAGAGAATGGAGACAAACTCACGTCTCCGATGTTGTGATCCAGCAGCTTTCTTCCTTTTTCATACTGCCAAGAAGAACAATACTCAATTAGTTACGTAGCAATCGAAAAACAAATTTTAATTAATATTGTTAGCAATCAAAAGGTTAGATAGATTGCTTGACAAAAGCATAACGAAAAGATACAGATAACATAAAGTATGAACATGAAACTAAAAAGTAATCAACAGACCAATGGAGAGCTCGAAAACGGATTATGAATTTCAGGTTGGATAGAAAACCCGTCAACACATATAAGAATTAACATGAATTAGACGTGTATATATATATATGATAAAATTAATTTATTTGATTGTCTTCCCTATTATTTCGAAGGTAAAAAATGCAATTTATTTTCATTGAATTAAAATTGAGGAACTCTAGAAAAATAGATAAATATTTTTGTGACGATCTGATAGTACCTTTCCTTTATAAAATTTGATTAGATATATAAATTTTCGATGACTTATCTGTTATAAGTATTATTACTTTTTCTATATATTTGGAGTTATAAAAGGAAAAATTCAAATTTCTAGTATAATTTATCGATGACTTATCTTTTATAAGTATTACTTTTTCTAAATATTATGAGTTATAAAAGGAAATTTAAATTTGTAGATGTTATAAAACAAAATTCAAAAACGATTCTAGAGCTCCTGCGGGTTTTCCTTTATATATATAAAAGATAAAGATATAAATATAAAATAAAGATAAAGATATAAATATAAAATAAAGATAAAGATATAAATAAGAAGATAAATAAAAGGAGAAATAAGATAAAGATTGATAAGATAAAAAGATAAAGATGTTGAATATTAAAATAGTATATATACTTTCTTCCATTATTAAATATTTTAAAGGAAAGAATATTAAAATTGTACATTTAGTTTCCTCCATTAGTAAAGATTTAAAAGACAATTGAGATTTTTAAGATAATTAAGATATTTTCTAATAAAATAATTTATGAGACTATTAAAATTGTAAATTTAGTTTCATCCATTAGTATTGATTTTAAAGGCAGTAATATTAGAATTGTATATTTTGTTTGATTTTAAAGGCAGGAATATTAGAATTGTATATTTTGTTTCCTCCATTAATAAAGATCTTGAAAGCAAGAATATTATAATTGTATATTTAGTTTCCTCCATTAGTAAAGATTTTAAAGTCAATTGAGATATTTTCGAATTTTTAACATTAATAATTCAAAATTTTGAGAAAATTAGAAAAATAGAACGGAGCGATTTGAGAGCGCCACATCACCGCCACCGTCTTCTCCTTTATATAAGTATATTGATTACAAACAAAACAAAACTCATTTATAAATTTTTTTGATTTCATTTTTGTCCATACCAAACTTTTTTCTCATACGCAAATTTTATTATTTACTAGCCTATAACCCGTGCAAGGCACGGGCCTTAAAAAATAATAAACTAAAAAATTTAATGTAAACGAAAAATATTAAAATAAAAGTAAAAATTAATATGATAAATTATAAAATGAGAAATTTAAATATTAATTGCAACATAAAAATATAAAAAAATACATATGGGGCTGAAGAAGATAAATGAGGTATTATTAATATTATTTTATAATAAAATAATATTAATAATAAGGACAGATAGAAAAGCTAACATGTTTTAATTAAAAAAAAAGTAATTGCCCGTAATATTTTTAGATGTGTTTTAATTATATTAATTGTATTTGTTAAAAAAATACGCTGACTTTTTAAAATAGATAAGTTTTTTAAAATAATTTAAAGTATTAAAAATAGGTTTTAAAATATATAAGTAAGGGTTGTACTTTATATTTTTAGAAAAGAGAAATTTTAATGATAACAAATAAAAAAAACTAATATATTTTAATTTAAAGGTAATTTCCCGTGATATTTTCGGAAAAAAAAATAGTTTTTGTTAGAAAAAAATGTTGTAACTATAAAAGCCAATCATCTAGTTACTATTTTATATTATTTTATTATTTATTAAATAGAGTATTAAAATATATTTTAAAATAAATAAATAAGGATTGCACCTCATATTTTTAGAAAATAGAGATTTTAGTGATAACAAATATAAAAGATAATATATTTTAATTTAAAGGTAATTAACGTGATATTTTTGAAAAATGAGTAGATTTTGTTAGATTTTTTTTAATTATAAAAGGCAATGAGCTGGTTACTATTTTATATTATTTTATTATTTATTAAATAGAGTATTAAAATATGTTTTAAAATAAATAAATAAGGATTGCACCTCATATTTTTAGAAAATGGAGATTTTAGTGATAACAAATATAAAAGGTAATATGTTTTAATTTAAAGATAATTGTCGTGATATTTTTGGAAAAGCAGTAGATTTTGTTTGAAAAAAATATTTTAATTATAAAAGGCAATCATCTAGTTTCTATTTTTATATTTTTATATTATTTATTAAATAGAATAAAGTACCGAAAACCAAAATCGACCAAAAACCGAAAACCAAAACTTTCAATGTTTCGGCTTTAATAATATAGTATAGATTTGTTGCTACTTGAATCCATAATAGAATATAAATAAACCTTCGGTGCTTATTCATTTTTAGTTTATCAGAAAATTTCTTATTTAAGTACGTACTATAACCGGTCTAACTAATTTACTAAAAAAAATCATTTAGTTAAACACATATTTAATTACCTAATAATTTTAAAAAAAAAATTAACATATTTATATAAATAAATATTAAAAAAAATTCTATGGAGATCACCAATTCATTAGAGATGGGAGATCACATATGTTCTGCAATTAAAATATGGCAAAACAGTTCATATTTTGTAATCAAAAAATTATAAAACGTGATATTTTGTAAAATATGTTCTATGAAAATTACTATAAAAATCTTGAAAATTATGTAAGTTCTACAAATTTAAGTATTTAACATGTATGTTGTGCAAACAAAATATGTTTTGCTGAACAATATGTTTTGCTATATTTCACTTGCAAAATATGTATAATTTTAAGAATTTTTTAAGAAATGGTGATTTTTAATTAACATAATTTATAAAATATTACATTTTACAATATTTTGCTTGCAAAACATACATGGTCTCCAAATCATCAATCATCAATATATATATATATATATATATATATATATATATATATATATATATATATATATATATATATATATATATATATATATGGCCGCGCTTCTTTGAGAACCACTATTGTGAGATATGAGATATAATCATAGTCATTCATTAATACACCTTATATTAATCTCCCACCACCCATTAAATTTATTAATATTTTAATATTCCACCACCACCCCCACCCATCCACCACCTCCGGCCACCGGGAACCTCCATTTCCGGCCACCACTAACTCCGGTGACCAATTCCGGCCAACTCAAAAAATCATCACTGAAAAACAAAAAATCACCATATTGCCGTCACCTTCTACCACCACCGGAAAATAAAAAATCACCACCGGAATACATAAATCACCACCTGTTGTCATCACAAATCACCATTTGTTATCAAAAATCACCATCCCGCCGCACGAATATTCCTCCACCCACTCCATCTCTCTCCACTCTCCACCTCCCTCCATCACCGCCTATCCACCACCGTAGCCACCTCCGACCACCACCGAAAAACAAAAAATCACCACCGAAAATATAAATCACCACATGTTATAACAAATCACCATCTGTTATAAAAAAATCACCACCCGCCACACAAATATTCATCCATCCAATCCATCTCTCTCAGCTCTCCACCTCCCTCCATCACTAAAATTTATATGTAAATCAATAATATTTGAAGATTAACCACAAAAAAAATTGAAGAATCATCAAGAAATTTAGATCTGAGTAAATTTAGTAATGGTTCCATTACAAAAGCAGTATTAGGGGCATCAACATCTATTTTCACCAACTATATATACATATACAGAGGCTTTGTCTTCTCCGATGAATTCATAACTTCTCCAACTAGCTCGAGATGATCTCTCTATATATTGCACTTCCTCTTTTCAGACCTGTTGCTATTTCAAGAATAAAGAGATTACTATTTATGAAGGTGAGCTATCAATGGCGTGTTATTTATGACTATAATATATCGGTAGCAGCTGCAAGAGGTGGTTCCAAGGCGGAGGTATATGAGAATGATGACCTGAACTATAATTGGGTGGAGAGAGAAATTTTAGATCTGATTTAAATTTGTATGGCTGAGATTTAAAATTAGTATAAAAAATTGTAGGGCTGAGATTATATCTCAATTTCATCATAATATAAGGTTCTCACTTAAGCAAGAGTATATATATATATATATATATATATATATATGTTCTTACTCAAATGAGAACCTATATTAAAATGAGAACTGAGATCTAATCTCAGCCCTTCAATTATAACATAACTTTTAATCTCCACCACATATAATTCTTCTCTTCTTCCCGTTCTTTTTCCTCTCTGCCTGACATTTTTTCTGGCCACCAACCATGACTCCGATGACTTATTCTCAACCCACACCTTCATTTATACATATAAATATACATCTCTCTTCTCTCTCCCACTCTTTTCTCCTCTTTCTCTCTCTCGCTAATGTTCACCATCACCAATCCACTACCAGATCGTAAAATGACTTGTTATTTGAGGACCCCTCCGTTATTGTTGCGCTACACATCATCATTTAATACAAGCACAATTATGATTTAGATCGTGAATATGAGAACTTAGTGGAAGTAGGTTAGTTTTTCGATCGATGTGTTTCAATTGTTCTTAGATCTGGAATTTTTAGTGATTATCGTTCAAAATTTTGTTGATTTGGTTGGAATTTGATGATTTTATTGGTACTGTTATGGTGATGGTAATATAACATCTTAAATATTGGTGATTTTCATTTGATTCAGTGATTATATAGGTGGAGGTACTAGTGGTGTGATGGTGGCAGTGTGGTGGTAGTTGTGGTGATTAATGATGTTAGTGTCGTGATGATGACAGGAGTGCATTAGAATCATCTAAATATTGGTGATTTATGAGTTGTTTTTCTGATTTATTGTTAGAAATGAATACTACTAGAAACTAGACAGAGGGGGGGTGAATGGATAGTTTGATATATTTTTCGATTCTTGAAACTAAGTATAAGCTGTATATGATTATGATATGTAATATGCGGAAAGTAAATAACACACACAATCACTTTAATCTACTTTGTATAAGCAAATTAAATACTACAGCTTTCCAAGAAATTCACAATCGAATTTCTGGCTTCTAAACAAGAACAGTTTGAACTTGCTTGCTTACAGAGAAAAGAGCTTAGCAAATAACGATGTGTATCTCTCTTACAGCTTACAGTTGTGTGTGCACGATATATATATTCACCTATACAAACTAGGCACACACAATATTACACAGCTACCCCTTCTGAAAGTCCAACTTGTCCTGCCATAAGAAGTTCACTGTGTCAGGAAGGACCACCTGCTTTTCGGAGTCTTTCCCGTTTCTGTAGCTGCTTGTCTCTTATCTTTCTCTCCAAGTTTAGCTGTAGATTTGCCATCTGTTCTTTGGACCACCTTGCCAGAACAAATGCTCCAGTATTTGTCTCCTTTGATTCTTGGTTCTGTACCTTGATTTGTCTTGTTATAAACGGCTAAGTGTTGATATCGTGAACTCCACTTTATCCCTGACTTCGCGATCTCCCTTGTGAGGACTACGCGATATAGCCTTTGAAGACTTTGCGACATAGGTCATTTGATGACTATGCGACATAGGTCATTTGATGACTATGCGACATAGGTCATTTGATGACTATGCGACATAGGTCATTTGATGACTATGCGACATAGGGCTTCTGAGGACTTCACGATCTAGGCTCTTTTGACTTTGCTGACTTCAACACTTCACGACATGTGTCTTGAAGACTTCTCGACATAGTACAAAGTGGACTATGCGATATAGTACTTCACGACATGGATATTGGTGACTTCACGACATAGCTTTCTTTTGACTTTGCTATATAATGCCTTAGACAAATTCCTGCAACTTATTTCTTCATAGCCTTATTCAACTCTATCCTGCTGCATGAACACTTCTGAACTTCTACCAGGATAATTATTCAATGGCCTATATACAATCTAGATGCAAGAAACTTTACTAAGCTCATTATAAATTTGAGCATACATGATCAAGCTAATGTTCATGAGAACAAGACAAGTACATTTAGAGACCTATACTATATCCCAGTGATAGAAATCACTAGGTCATGTAATGTGACATAGTCACATAGTGTAGGCTTGTTAATAGTGGTATTCAGACATGTCTTGAGCCTAACAATCTCCCCCAAATTGTGAGTAAGACCCTTAGGCACAATTTCATGTCTGATAACAAGCCTAACTAACATAAAAAGAACAGATATAAGGAAGATACAGTTAAGCACAGAATTTGATAACAACTTGGAAATTTAAGCTTACAGAATTCTTCCTTGAGCTACATAGCTTCTGTTTCCAATTGTTTCTCTAAGAAGTCATCATAGATCTTCTTCTTCCTCATTTCTTCATTCTTCTTTATCTCAGAGATGGCCATTAGAATATCATCTCTAGCAGTCATTTCTTCAAGGAGAGGAGAGTCCTTTAGATCTTCAGCTGCTGTTCTGAGGGCACTCTCCACATATGAGTGTATAAACTCCATCCTTATCTTGCTTTTTCCTCCATAATGATTTTTGTACTCCACAGTATAAGGATTTTGTTTTACCCTGCACAGCCCTTTCTTTCTTAGCTCCCTTGCTCTTTCTTCTATCTCGGCCAACTCTTTCTCTTTCTTACATCTCCTTTCTTCATTCTCTCTCCTCAGGTCTTCTTCATGATCAGCATGCATTTTCAAGAACCTGGCAATATCTATCTTCCATGTCCTTTCTTCCTTTTCTTCAAAGTTCAGCAAGGCATTTATCCTTTCAAGCTCATATTTATAGAAATGTTGCCAGCCTCCTTGCTTCATTATCTTCTCTTTTCCATCAGTGTACTTAATCTCTAGATGATCTAGCTTCAGTTTGACTTCAAAGATCCTTTGAGCTCTCAAAAATGCTAGGGCATCTTCATCATAGTCTTCATCAAGTGGAAACACATGGATGCCAACAACATTTGTGAGTTTTCCAGTTTTCTTTGTTATCCTTATTCTTTTGGGTACACTCTTGATCTTCATATGCCTCACAAGAGGTACCTTTCTGGAACAAGGTGACTTTGTCTTTACTGCCACATCATTTGGAAGTAGCTTCATTCCTTTGCCCTTAATCCACTGCAACACTCCACTGGCTGTGACCTTGTGGAGGTGTTTTCTTGATTTTTCTTTTGTGGCTTCACCCTTCTTCTGTGGCAACTCAGGTTCAGAAGTCTTGGATACTGATTTTGGAGGATCATTACTAACAGTACTCACCCTATACTCAGAGTCTTGTGTTTTGGTTAAAGTACTGCCAGCAATGTCCTTGACTTGCTGAGTTCCACTCTTAGTTCTCTTCACTGTCTCCTTTGCCCCCTTTGTGTCATGAGATCTCCTCCTGTGGGTTTTCTCCTCATCATCATCCTCCCCATCCTTCTTCTTGTTCTTTTCTTTGACAGATTCTGGCAAAACACCATGAATCAGAAAAGATTGTAGAATGTTAATCATCTCTAATTCCTCTGCTGTCTTGACTCCTTTCTTTGCTCTCAGCATTTGCAGCACCTGATTGATCTTTGTATTATTCTTCATTTGCAGATCTTTGGGAATGACTAGTTGGTCAATACTTCTGACTTTGGATAGACTTTGAAAAATTACTGTCCTTGGCTTGGGTATGACCTCAGGCAGTCTTTGATTTTGATCCATCTCCAAGTCATTATAAAGACTTTCATTGTTAGCCCCACTCTTTTCAATCAACTCCAGAATTATTGACACTTCAGTAAACCTCAGTTTCTCTAGAGTTTGAAATGCTAAGTGCCACAAGCAGTTGTCCTTGCACACCATGATTATTTCTCTCAGATAAACATCCCTGATTTTCTTTACTGCAACTGTGAAGTACTTGATACTTTCCCTGAGCTTCTTTCTGTACACTTGTGCATCTCCTTGAGCATTCTTGTAGGTGGCTTTCAGAAACTCCAGGAATGCCTCATCATGATAGATGTTAGAGTTGGCAACTTCCTGTAGCTTGGCCTCAGTGATAAGTGTAGTTTGGGTAGGTTTAGCAATTGGAGTAGGTATAGCAGGTAGAGGGGTTGAGATGTCTTTAGGCATTGTGGATGGATAGAATGTTGTGGTGACTGTGCTTTTCTGACCTTGTGCATTGATGACCTCTACAGGGGGAAGATTGATTGGCTTTATTGTCTCTTCAATGAGCTTGCCCTTAAGTTTTGACTGCTTGGCAGGTGCTCCCCCTTTCTTTTGCACATTGACCTCCTTTCCTTTCTCCCCCTTAGGCTTGGGATCAGACAAAATGTCTTGAGATTCCCCAGGAATAGGCAGGTTCATGGATCTCATCATTGAAGTCATCATTTGTTGCTGCACCAGCAAAATGTTTGTTGTGTTGGTGCCTTGATCATCTAGTTTGGCATTGAGTTGGCTTAGAGATGTAGATAGCATTCTGTTTTCATCCTTGAGAGAGGCCACTTCTCTTTCTAAGCCATCCACCTTGGAGAATAATTGGTGAGACTTGAAGGAGTTTAGAGATTGATCTTTGACCCTGGCAAAGTCATATTTGGAGATGTCTGACAGAGGGACTTCATCCACCAGCTTATCACCATACTGATTTTTCCACATGACATTCAACATAGCATTGGTGGTGATGGTAGTTTTTGCTTGATTTTCCAGTGTAGAAGCCAGTTTCTTGATGTTGTCTGTGACCATGGCAAGAGTCACATCCATCATGGACACATTTGTGGAGGTTTTCTGGACTTCTTTGAGGATACCATCCACCTTGGGAAAATCAGATAGATAAGAGTTTCTGAGCTTTGTGAGGGATCTGTCTGTCTCCTCCTGAATTGAAGAAATCTCGGATTGAAGCCCTTTCCCAAGATAATGCAGAGCCTTCAACTGGTTCTTGAACACATCATTTACAGCCTCATAGATGGCAACAGGAGAAAGATCCTTAGCATTGGAGCCCAGAGAAGTGAGGTATTCTTCTCTCACAAAAGCTAGGGCATCCTTGAGATTTACAGTCCTCTTAGAATCCAACCAGGCATCCACATTTCCCTCTGGTTCAGCTTCATTTACAATCTTCTCCTGTTGAGCTTCAACGTCCTCCTTATGGCATAGCAGGATAGCTTCATAATCAGCATTTGGAAGGTTGGAGGTGAGGAGATGTTGAGCTATCTTTGAGAACTCATCAATCTGTGCCATATTAAGATTTTGAATGGCTTCCTCTGTCAAGTGTGAGGGCACAGATGATGATCCTGAAGGCCTGTCATGGTGCACAGGCTTCAGCCATTCTGACATTGTGGCCTGAGCCAAGTGAGAGCTAGTGCTAGGCACTTCATGAGATGTGTGAGTTTGAGTCTCCTCCAGCCTTGGAATGGCTGTAGGGTCTGATGTTGTCTCCATTGAAATGGGATGTGTTACAACATCAGCCCTATATGTCTGTGAAGACATTTCCACATCCCTAAGGATGGGAGAATTTGGCACAGAGTCTCCAGTGAAAACTGGTGAATCCTCCATGTTGGTGTTGGTGTCATTAGGATATGCCTCAGCATGCATTCCCTGACCAACTGAATGTGGGTCCTGAGTGGTGAGCACAGTGTCAAGCACCATGTCACTTGAAGTTGGCTCAATCACAGGGCTGGATTGTGATTGATCAAGGGCAAGATTGTCATGAGAATGACTCTCTTGTTCAGAAGAAATTTTAGTGGAAGAATCTGAGAGAGAAGTGGGGTTCAGATTAGATTTTGGCAACTCCCCCTGAGAAATAGGAGGAGTTTCAACATTGATGTGCTCTCCACTTAGTGTTTGATCACCCTTATCACTCCTAGGGTCAAGAGTGAGGTCTTGACCCTGTGCAGACTCGTTACAACTTGCAGTGGGGAGGCTGCTCTTTTCAATGCCCATGACCTGTTGAGAGGCCATAGATAGTAGCAGGTGTACCCCTTTTTCCACATCTGAATCCTGTTGAGAGGATGCAGTGGTGGCTACAGATTTTGATTTCTTCTTTGGTCTGGTGAGAGGTGACTCAGGAATCTCACTTGCTAACTCTACAGATTCATGGATAATAGCTAGGGTTCTCTTCTTCTTCTTTTTAGTGACATCAACCTTTTGAGAGATTGATGCACTTGGCTGACTAACCTCTACAGTGGTGTTTATAGTGGGGTTGCTGGATGGGATAGGGAGGCTTGGGTTAGACTGTGATGCTCCTTCAGTCTCAGCCTCCCCTGTCCAGGAAAGAGCATGGTATATGGGCTTATCAAGTGGATAAGATGCGAATGTGTCTTGCATATGCGGGGTCACACTCAAGATCACATCCACTTGATTCCTTGTGTCCAATGAACCAAACAGAATCTTGGACATGGACTTGGAATAAGCCATCTTTGATTTATCAATACCCTCCAAGTCATGGACATTAGCATCAAGATAATTTAAAATAACTTGAAGAAAGCGAGGGTAAAAGATGTCATTACCTCTTCCACGGACTGTCCTCCCTAGCCTTTGAGCCAATTCCTTGAGGATTATTGCTCCAACATTGATTTCCTGATTGTAGGCTAGGGAATAGGCCAGCTTCACAGCAATGTGACTGATATGGTCCCATCCTGTCTTTCTGCAAAGGAACACCTTCTGGAGTGCATCAAATAGGAATGACCACTCCCTTCTTACAAATTTCTTGTTCAGCTTTCCGGTATCTATCTCATCTGCATACCGAATGAGGGTCATGAAGTCTACTATTTGAGCATCAGTAGCTTCTGGGTCATGACCCTCCACCTTGAACCCCAATGCTTCATTGATTTCCTTTTCACCAAACTGGAAGTGTTTGCCTCCAATTGAACAAGCAACCTCCTGGAATGAAGTTCCATCTTCTCTAGCCATTGTTGATACCAACGCCGTTCGCCAAAATCCTTCCAACACATCGACATACAGTGTAGGGTTCAAGGTTAGGGATTGGCTGAGGTAGGAGGTGTTTAAGAACCGTACAAAACACTTGTACCTTGGTTTTGCCTCAGCCTCAGAGGGAATGGTGAGAAGATTGGTTTCTTTGGGTAGGGTTAAAGGAATAGAGGATGGTACTGTTTGAGATTTGGGTGCCATTTCAAAAGAGAGAGAGTAAGAAAGAGAGTAGAGAATTTGTGCTTAGGTTAGAAAGTTTGAGAGCAATAGACAAGATGAAAAGTTGCAAACGGTTAGAAAAAGGTATTTATATGATAGAGACACTGCGATATGGAGTTATGAATGTGTACAGTCTATCTGTATGTCGTGAAGTCAAACGTGGCCTGTACCGCAAAGTCTTGCAAAGTATATCGCATAGTCTCAACAATGAACTATGTCGCAAAGTCTTCAAAATGAAAGGATCGGGGAGACTTTGCGATATAGTAGAAATACCCTGGCTAAAGCTCTCTTTTAGGAATTTTAAGCAATTTGTCAGACTTTTATCAAATTTTGAAATAAAATTAATTTAAATCAAAATTCTGTCAACTATGGAGACTTGTCGATATAGTTATTCTAAGTCGCGAAGTCATAAAATTAACTATGTCGCAAACTCATGAAATGAACTATGTCGCGAAGTCTCTCAATCTCAACAGTTTGCGATATAAGTCTGTTTAATTTGAACTATGTCGTGAACTCTGAAAATCATCTATATCGAGATGTCTCAAAAGCTCACAACTCCACTAACAAATATGATTTTGAAAAATATGCAGTAAAATACTGAAATATTTATAAATCATATCTCAGCTAATTTTCACTCCAAACAAATAGATCATTTAAATACAGTGAAAATTTACTGCTGCAACTATTAACCAGCATATTTACTTAGAACAACTGAATGAAGGATTGAGCATTCCAATTTCACTCACAAGTCTGTTGAAGACTGCTTCATTCAGAGGTTTAGTAAATATGTCAGCTAATTGTTTCTCAGTTGGAACATAAGAGACTTCTATGGTACCATTTGCAGCATGTTCCCTAATGAAATGGTACCTGATCTCAATGTGCTTTGTAGTAGAATGATTGACAGGATTAGCTACAATGGATATTGCACTAGTATTATCACACATCAGAGGAATGTGTTCTAACACTAGTCCATAATCCATGAGTTGATTTCTAATCCAAAGCAATTGAGCACAGCAACTTCCAGCAGCAATATATTCAGCCTCAGCTGTGGATGTTGCTGTGGACTGTTGTTTCTTACTAAACCAGGACACTAACCTTTGACCTAGGAATTGACAGCTTCCAGAGGTGCTCTTCCTGTCAATCCTGCATCCAGCATAATCAGAATCTGTGTAACCAACCAGGTTGAACCCAGTGCCCTTTGGATACCATAGCCCAAGATTAGGAGTCCCCTTCAGATATTTGAAAATTCTTTTGATGGCCATCATGTGAGATTCCTTGGGATCAGACTGGAACCTTGCACAAAGGCATGTGGCAAACATGATGTCTGGCCTGCTGGCTGTGAGATAGAGTAGGGATCCAACCATTCCTCTATAGACCTTGATATCAACTCTCTTGCCTTTCTTGTCTTCATCCAGCTTGATTGCAGTAGACATAGGAGTTTTAGCTGGGGATGACTCTTCTAAACCATATTTCTTTAAAAGATCCTTGACATACTTAGATTGGTTTATAAAGATGCCATCCTCCCTTTGATGTACTTGCAGGCCTAGGAAGTAGGTTAACTCTCCCATCATACTCATCTCATATTTACTTTGCATCAACTTAGAGAACCTTTCACAGAGTTTTTCATTTGAAGAGCCAAAGATGATATCATCCACATAGATTTGAACAAGAATGATATCATTTCCATGCTTCTTGAAGAATAGGGTTTTGTCAATTGTACCCCTGGTAAATTGATGCTCAAGAAGGAATTGAGATAGAGTTTCATACCAGGCTCTTGGTGCCTGTTTGAGTCCATAGAGCGCCTTGAGCAGTCTATACACAAAGTTTGGGAAGTCTTCACTTTCAAAGCCAGGTGGTTGAGACACATAGACTTCTTCAGCAAGATCACCATTGAGAAATGCACTTTTCACATCCATTTGATACACCTTAAAATCTGAGTGAGCTGCAAAAGCCAAGAAGATTCTTATGGCTTCCAGTCTAGCTACAGGTGCAAATGTCTCATCATAGTCAATGCCTTCTTGCTGACTATATCCTTTGGCAACCAGCCTTGCTTTGTTTCTTACTACCACTCCTTCTTCATCCATCTTGTTTCTGAACACCCATTTGGTGTCAATAACATTCTTTCCTTTTGGAGGTGGCACTAGTTCCCATACCTTGTTTTTCTCAAATTGATTCAACTCTTCTTGCATGGCAACAATCCAATCAGAATTCTTCAAAGCTTCTTCAATAAGTTTAGGTTCCTCTTGTGACAGAAAGCAGCTATACATACATGTATTCATTGTTGCCCTTCTTGTTCTAACTCCCTCACTAGGATCTCCAATGATTTGATCCCTAGTGTGGGCTCTGTCCCATTTCCTTGTGTGCCCCTGTTCATTTCCTTGATCTGTTCCAATCTCATTTTGGTTGACAGTTGCATTCTCTTCTTCTCCCCCTGTGTTTGTGAATCCTTGCACAGGTGTTTGAAGAAGATTGTCAACTTCAAGACTTTCATTTTCTAGAACAGTTTGAATAGGTGGTTCATCTTCACTTTCAGAATCCTCAAGATAACCCTGATTTTCAAATCTTAATGGCACACTGTCTTGATCACTTGTTTTAAGTCCAGGAGTCTTCTTGTCATCAAAGGTAACATCCATGCTTTCCATGACTTTGTGTTGCTCAGGTACAAACACTCTGTATGCTGTCCTTTCCAGAGAGTATCCAATGAAGATACCTTCAAATGCTTTAGCATCAAACTTTCCAACATGCTCAGAGGTATCTTTCATCACAAAACACTTGCTTCCAAACACATGCAGATGCTTGAAGGATGCTCTTTTTCCAGTCATTAATGAGTAAGGAGTTTTGCCAGACTTCTTATTGATCAATGTTCTATTCTGCACATAGCATGCTGTGTTAACAGCATCAGCCCAAAAGCTAGTAGGTAGCTTTGCATCCAACAGCATTGTCCTTGCAGCTTCAATGAGAGTTCTATTCTTTCTCTCAACTACTCCATTTTGTTGAGGTGTCCTAGGAGCTGAGAATTGTTGAGAAATTCCTTTATGTTTGCAAAACTCATACAATGTTGAATTTCTGAACTCAGTCCCATTATCACTTCTCAAAGCAACTACAGAGGAACCAGTGCTTTGAGCTTCTCTATCAACTCTCTTGATATGCTCTATTATGACTTGAGGTGCTTCATCCTTGGAGAATAGGAATTCCACCCAAGTATATCTTGAATAATCATCAACCATCACTAGAGCATATTTCTTTTTGGAAAGAGACATTACATTCACAGGGCCAAATAGGTCCATGTGAATTAGTTGCAGAGGTTTTGAGTTTGTATTGAGCAACTTGTTCTTGTGACTTGATCTTTTAATCTTCCCTTTCTGACAAGCTTCACATGCTCCATCTTGCACAAACTCCAAGGCAGGCAAATCCCTGATGAGTTCTCTTTTGGTTAGAGAGTTCATTGCCTGAACATTCAAGTGAGACAGTTTCTTGTGCCACAACCAGAATTCCTCATTTGTGGCTTTTGTGTAGAAACAACAAATTTCTCCCTTATCTGCAGCCTTAAGATTAGCTACAAACAAGCTTCCTTTCTTCACACCAGTTAGAACAACTTCACCACTTTCCCTTTTTGAGATTGAACAAAGGTCTTCATCAAATTCCACTTTGAAGCCTCTGTTGGTAAACTGTCCAATACTCAAGAGATTATGCTTCAGTCCTTCAACAAATGCTACATCTTCAATAATGACATTTCCAGATTTAACACTGCCATATCCCATTGTATAACCAATGTTGTCATTTCCAAAGGTTACTAATGGGCCAGCCTTTTCCTCAAAATGTGATAGCAGGGCCATATCACCAGTCATGTGACTTGAGCATCCACTGTCCAAGATCCATATGACTCTTTTATTCCTGTTGCCCTGCATTCACAAAGTGACTAAGTTGTTTTTGGTACCCACACTTGGTAGGGTCCAGATGATTTAGGAACATTTTGATTAATAATTCTTCTGTCATAAATTGCATTTCTCATAGTAGGAGACTTCACTTTTTCTGTGGCTTTGGAGTTTACACTCTTAGGCTCACATGAAGTTTTCACCCTCTCAACCCTGATTGGGGACCCTGTCCTATGAGAATGTATGTGTGTGTGTGATTCACCAGATTGTGCAGAGTCAAGTTTATGTTTAAGAGATAAACAGTTAGCAATCACAGTCACATAGCATGTCATGCAGTTTGGCTTACCACAGAAAGAATCATGACTAGAATTTATGCTTGCAGAAAGGTTACTTAGGTTGTCAACTTCAACAATTTCAGGCTTACTACACTTATGAGTCAAATGATTAACAGATAGGCATTTTTGACATTGTTTCCTGGGAGCATTTGGCACATAAGCATAGTTGTTTCCTTTGTTAACACCAACTTTACCATTTCTGTTTTGTTTCCTTTTCTTAACAACTTCTTTCTTTGCTTTAGGACTCTTGACAAGATTGTTTTTGGTCTCTTTCTGATTGACAAGTTCAGGAGAGGAAGAAGTGTTCTTAGCAGCCTCATCTTCTTCAAGTAGTTGTTGCTTGATGATCAGTAGTTCCTCATCAAACTCAACAACACTCTTTCTGAAGATGGGCTGTTCAACACTTGACAGTATGGTTGGGGCATTTTTGTTTGTAAAAGTTTCCTTTCCTTTGCCCTTGACTTTCTTCCTTCCCTTGTCATTATCATAGTCAAAACCAACTCCAACCTTGCAGTCTTCAGTGTGTTCCTTGTGGTAGGTTTGAATAAGTTCAGAGGAGTTTTTGAAGCTTCTTAGTTTCAGTTCAGTTTCAGCAATTTGTTCTCTAAGGGCATTCTCTATCTGCTCAGCACAAATCACTTTGTTTTTAAGATACTCAACCTCCTTTTTCAAACCATCCAGGTTCACAACCATTAACTCAAGTTGCTCATTCTTTTCTGTAAGCTCAACATTCTTAGCAGTTAGTCTGTCAATTTCTTCATTAGCTACTAACATGCTAGTATGAATATTAAACATCTCAGTGCTCATATCTTCAACAGCTTGCTTATATTGAAGGGGAGTCATATCAAGAGAAGTAAGAATAGGTACCTGACTTGAATCACCTTCATCAGAGAATGCCATCAAGGCATAGTTTGAGTACTCTTGTTCTTCTTCTTCATCAGAGTCATCCCAGCATTTTCCCTCAGCAATAAAAGCTTTGCCCTGTTGTTTCTTGAGTAGAGCCTCATACTTAGCTTCAAGCTCTAAGTATGCTTTGTCCTTCTTGACTTGTTTAGGCTTTTTGCACTCAGTGGCAAAATGCCCAAGTTCATTGCAGTTATAGCACCTTATTTTGGTCCTATCCACACTTCCTGTCTTGTATCCACCTTTAGCAGCACCAGCAATCCCTTTTCCTTTATTGAAGGTGTTTGAGCCACTAGATCCACCAGTGTTTCCATTATTGAACTTGGACCTAAATGGCTGCTTTCTTTTAAACCTTATGTTAGGATATCTCCTAGCCATATAAGCAAAAGATTTGTTTTCCATTTTGTCCAGCTCATCTATACTGTAGAACTCATCCTCTTCAGGTAAATCATACACAACCTGAGTTTCATCACCAGTGTCTTCAACTTCCAGTTCCTCAATCTTGACCTGACTGATTTTGAGAGAGTCCATTCTTTGACTTAGGTTGTCTGCAATAAGTGCACAGGAGGTATTAGCCACTAATCCTTGCTTTGCTTGAATAGATCTCTTTTGAAACAGCTCTAACTCATATGTCTTTAAAACACCATACAACACATCAAAACCAATCTTTGTCAGATCTCTTTCTTTAAGGGAAGAGATTCTTGGTTCCAAGTGATCTGGCAGAGTTAGTAGAAACTTCATATTGAGCTCTTCTGTTTCATAGTGTTTGTCATAGAGTTTGAGCTCGTTTATCAGCTTGTTGAATCTTTCAAACACTTCTGTGATTCCCTCTTTTGGCTGAGCCATGAAGGCTTCATATTGTGAAACAAGAATCTGCTTCTTGTTCTTTCTTACTTCAGTAGTTCCTTCACAGAGCACCTCTATAAGATCCCACATCTTCTTGGCACTAGTACAATGAGCAACAGTGCCATACATGTTGAAGTCCATAGATTCACAAATGATAAGTTGAAGATGTCCATCCAATGCTACTTTTTCCTTTTCAGGATCAGTGTATTTTAAGGGATCTTTGGGCACATGTTTTGCTAGTACTATCTCAGTGCCAATGGTTGTTTCACCAATCTCGATCATTGGAACGAAGGGACCATGCTTTAGAATATCTAAATACATGGGGTTAGAAGCTTTGATGAAAAGCAACATCTTCTTCTTCCATAAACTGTAGTGCTCCTTGTTAAAGGGAGGAATCTTGATACTGCTTAGTTTCTGTGAACTCATTCTTGATCTTTTCCTGTTTGTACGTTAACAGCCTACGCTCTGATACCACTTGTTAGAAATGAATACTACTAGAAACTAGACAGAGGGGGGGTGAATGGATAGTTTGATATATTTTTCGATTCTTGAAACTAAGTATAAGCTGTATATGATTATGATATGTAATATGCGGAAAGTAAATAACACACACAATCACTTTAATCTACTTTGTATAAGCAAATTAAATACTACAGCTTTCCAAGAAATTCACAATCGAATTTCTGGCTTCTAAACAAGAACAGTTTGAACTTGCTTGCTTACAGAGAAAAGAGCTTAGCAAATAACGATGTGTATCTCTCTTACAGCTTACAGTTGTGTGTGCACGATATATATATTCACCTATACAAACTAGGCACACACAATATTACACAGCTACCCCTTCTGAAAGTCCAACTTGTCCTGCCATAAGAAGTTCACTGTGTCAGGAAGGACCACCTGCTTTTCAGAGTCTTTCCCGTTTCTGTAGCTGCTTGTCTCTTATCTTTCTCTCCAAGTTTAGCTGTAGATTTGCCATCTGTTCTTTGGACCACCTTGCCAGAACAAATGCTCCAGTATTTGTCTCCTTTGATTCTTGGTTCTGTACCTTGATTTGTCTTGTTATAAACGGTTAAGTGTTGATATCGTGAACTCCACTTTATCCCTGACTTCGCGATCTCCCTTGTGAGGACTACGCGATATAGCCTTTGAAGACTTTGCGACATAGGTCATTTGATGACTATGCGACATAGGTCATTTGATGACTATGCGACATAGGTCATTTGATGACTATGCGACATAGGTCATTTGATGACTATGCGACATAGGGCTTCTGAGGACTTCACGATCTAGGCTCTTTTGACTTTGCTGACTTCAACACTTCACGACATGTGTCTTGAAGACTTCTCGACATAGTACAAAGTGGACTATGCGATATAGTACTTCACGACATGGATATTGGTGACTTCACGACATAGCTTTCTTTTGACTTTGCTATATAATGCCTTAGACAAATTCCTGCAACTTATTTCTTCATAGCCTTATTCAACTCTATCCTGCTGCATGAACACTTCTGAACTTCTACCAGGATAATTATTCAATGGCCTATATACAATCTAGATGCAAGAAACTTTACTAAGCTCATTATAAATTTGAGCATACATGATCAAGCTAATGTTCATGAGAACAAGACAAGTACATTTAGAGACCTATACTATATCCCAGTGATAGAAATCACTAGGTCATGTAATGTGACATAGTCACATAGTGTAGGCTTGTTAATAGTGGTATTCAGACATGTCTTGAGCCTAACATTTATTATGGTGATTTTCTGGTAGTGATCGAAGATGGTGCCGGAAGTGGTGACCGAATATGGTGACTGGTGATTTTTTGGTTGATTACGGTGATTTTTTGATGGTGGAGTAGTGATCGAAATAAGTGACCGGAGTGATCACTAACAATGGCCACAAATTGTGGTGTTGTATAAAATTTATGGGTGATATAAAATTAAAATAAAAATAATTAACTTAAATAAGTGGTCAAGATTTAATTGAAACCTAGAAAATAGATGGTTAGAATTGGATCTCATATCTCATTATAATTGTGGTTCTCATTGGAGCATGACCCAAAATATAAAATTATATTACTTTTTTTATATATATGTTGCTCATTTTACTTTTAGAAAATTAGTTGTTTAAGTTAGAAAAAAAATAAAAAAAGGTTATGTGTTTAGCTGAAAAGGGTAAGTGGTTATTTATTAATAATTATATATAACAATATTATCATTACATATTTAGTTTTCATGTGTTATGTTTAGAAGATTAGTTGTTTTAGTTAGAAAATGTAGAACATATAATGTGTTTTTGCTGAAAAAGGTAATTAGTTATAAATATGTAATAATATTACCATTATATATATAAAATAGGTAATGTGTTTTTGCTGAAAAAATATATAATTATATATTTAATATAATATATAAAATATTATTATATCAAAATTATAAAATTCATGTTTAATATAATTTTTTATAATATTCAATTTAAATAAGATAATTAATAAAAAATAAAAGTAATAACATATGTTAAAAGAAACTCGGCACATTACATGACACATATTTTGTTATTTTCACTTTAGTCACTCTTAGATTGTTTAAGAGCAAATAAATACGAACCGTTAGATCTATTATTTAAAAATATTTTTCTATTTTAATATCTAAAATACTACTAAAGATTACGTCAACAATTTATTAAATTAAAATACTTATATTGTTAGATATATATAAATCCAATTTATTATATACACATATAAATATATATCAAAATTTCATCAAAAAAGATATAATTAAAAAATTTAAATAAAAATAATAAAATATTAAAGAAAACCGTGCATCGCACGGGATATAAGCTAACATATATAACTCCAGTATTTAATAAATTTATATATTAATAAATTTAATACTAGCTTAAAACCCGTGCGATGCACGAATTGTTTTAATAATTGTTATTTTATAATTTATGCTTTAATTTTTATTAACTGCATTATTTTAAAAAAAAAGTATGCATATAAAAATATGTAAACTTTTTTAAATAATTTAAAAGCATTAAAATAGGTTTTAAAATAAATAAGTAAGGGATTGGCCGTGATATTTTTGGAAAAGCAGAGGTTTTAGTAAGAAAAAAAATAGAAAAGTTAACATATATTAGTTGAAAAGGATAATTTTTCGTGATATTTATGGTAATTGCATGCTTTGTTTTTAATAATTTTTAATTTATTATTAATGATTTGATATTTTATTAATTGTATTTGTCAAAAAAAATAAGTTGGCAGGTTGAAATAAGTAAACTTTTTTAAATAATTAAAAACATTAAAATATATTTTAAAATAAATAAGTAAGACTTTGACCGTGATATTTTTGGAAAAAGAGGGGTTTCATTATAGAAAAGGTAACATATTTCGATTGAAAATGGTAAGGCTTTGACAGTGATATTTTTTGGAAAAAAGAGGGGTTTTAGTAAGAAAAAAATAGAAAAGGTAACATGTTTTCAATTAAAAAGATAATTCTCTGTGATATTTTGGAAAATGAAAGGATTTTATTAGAGAAAATAGGAAAAAAAATTAATTTGTTTTAGTTGAAAAAGATAATTAGTTATAAATAGATTATAATATTATTTAATAATCTTTTTATAGATAAGTAATGGTAATTAAGTAAAATCACGAAGTACCAAAAAACGTGTACCAAAAAACAGGTACCGACCAAACTTTTAATGTTTCGTCTATTATATAATAGTATTGATATGTTGCCCGTGTTACTTTTAGAAAATTATTTGTTTATATTAGAAAATAGAAAATTATATTACATTTCTATATATATGTTGCTCGTGTTAATTTTAAAAAAATTAGTTGTTTAAGTTAGAAAAAATAAAAAAAAATTATGTGTTTAGCTAAAAACGGTAAGTGGTTATTTATTAATAATTATATATAACAATATTACCATTACATATTTATTTTGCATGTGTTATGTTTAGAAGATTAGTTATTTTAGTTAGAAAATGTAAAACATATAATGTTATTAACAATTATAACTTTATTATGTTATTTTATTAAATGAAACTGTCTGCGATATTTTTGAAAAATGAGATGTTTTAGTTAGGAAAAATAGAAAAGATATTTTATGTAATAATTTTAATATTTTATCTAACGGTTCTCATCAATTTGATCAAAAATATCTAACGGCTATGAATTGAGTGACCAGACTACAAAAACTTTCAGGACCAGACTACAAAACTTTCAATGTTTCGTCTTTAAAATAAAACTAGCTTATATCCCATGCGATGCACGATTTTCTTTAATATTTTATTAATAATCTAAATAATTTAATTTAATAAATTGTTGACGTAATCTTTAGTAGTATTTTAGATATTAAAATATAAAATATTTTTAAATAATAGATCTAATGGTTTGTATTTATTTGCTTTTAAAAATTTTAAATGTGACTAAAGTGCAAATAACAAAATATGTGCTCTGTAATGTACCGAGTTTCATCTAACATATGTTATTACTTTTATTTTTTTCATTAATTATCTTATTTAAATTGTATGTTATAAAAAATTATATTGAACTCGAATTTTATAAGTTTGATATAATAATATTGTCATTATATCTATATTTTGCCCGTGTTATTTTTAATTCGAATATGAGTTATTTTACATAAAAAATATATATAACAGACAATGTTCTTAAAAAGATAGTTAGTTACTTATTAATAATTATATAAAATTATATTACATTTATATATATATGTTGCTCATGTTACTTTTAGAGAATTAGTTGTTTAAATTAGAAAATATTAAATTATATTACCTTTTTATAATATGTTGCTCGTGTTACTTTTAGAAAATTAGTTGTTTAATTTAGAAAGAAATAAAAAAGGTTATGTGTTTAGATGAAAAGGGTAAGTGGTTATTTATTAATAATTATATATAAAAATATTACAATTACATATTTAATTTCGATGTTTTATGTTTAGAAGATGAGTGATTTTAGTTAAAAAATGTAGAACAAATAATGTGTTTTTGCTGAAAAAGTTAATCATATATAAATATGTAATAATATTATCATTTTATATATATGTTACATATTTTATTTTTAGAAGATGAGTTGTTTTGGTTAAAAATATATATATAATAGATAACGTGTTTTAGCTGAAAAAAATAATTGGTTATAAATAAATTGATTATAGATAGGTCCGACCCAAATTATAGATATGCCCGACCCAAATACCGATCGACCGACTAACCAAAACTTTTAATGTTTCGTCTTTAATAATACTAGCTAAAAACCCGTACGATGCACGAATTGTTAATTGTTATATTATTATTATTTTTTTAATTGTATTTGTTAAAAAAATAAGTAGGCATGTAAAAATAGCTAAACACTTTTAATTAATTAAAAACATTAAAACAGATTTTAAAATAAATAAGTAAGGGTTTGCTCGTTATATTTTTGGAAAAATAGGGGGTTTAGTATGGAAAAATAAAAAATGTAACATATATTTAGTTTAAAAAGGTAAATACCCGTGATATTTTTGGAAAATATGGTTTTAAAATTTAATAATTTAAGTTATTTAAATACTTTTTAAAATAAATAAGTAAAGTGTTTGTCTATGATATATTTAGAAAAGGAATGGATTTTAGTGAGAAAAATAGAAAAAGTAAATTGAAAAATGCAATTTCTCGTGATATATTTAGAAAATGAGGGACTTTGTTAGAAAAAATCTATAATGTGTTTTAGCTGAAAAGGTAATTGGTTATAAATAGGTATTTGATTATTTATATTTTAATATTTTTATTAATTGCATTTGTTAAGAAAAATAAGTAGACATGTTAAAATAAGTAAACTTTTAAAAAAATATTTATAATATTATGTTTAAAAATAAATAACCAAAGGTTTGTCCGTGATATTTTTGGAAAATGAGGGGTTTTAGTAAAGGAAAAATAGAAAAACTAACATGTTTTAGTTAAAAAAAGGTAATTGCACGTGATATATTTGAAAAAGTAAGGGAATTTGTTAGAAAAATAAAAAAAATAATATATTTTAGGTGGAAAAGGTAATTGTTTATAAATATGTAATATTATTATTTAATAATATATTTCTATAAATAAGTAAGGTTAATTAAGTAAAACACGAATTTAAGAAAGATCAATTAAGTAAAATCACAACGTACCATACCGACCAAACAAACTTTTAATGTTTCGTCTATTATATAATAGTATAGTATTGATAGTGTGTGTGTATAGATTCACGCTCCATTGAGAACCCACATTATTGTGAGATATGAGATCTAATCCTAGCCATTCAATGATATACCTTTTATTTATATCCACCACTCATTAATTTTATTAACATTTTATTATTTCACCACTTTCACCCACTCAACACCTCCTGGCACCACTGACCACCATTTCCGGCGACCACCAACGTCATAACTAAAATCACCACAGTTCAGAATAAAATCACCACTGTCAAACAGAAAATCACTATCATCTCCTTTAAATTTCAACCATCTCCCACCATCACTTCCGGCCACCACTAACTCTAACCACCACTTTCGGCTACTGCCTACAAATAATCCCTTCACCACTATCTCCAAACACCAATATTTAACACAAAATAATCACATTTTTTAAACAGCAACTACTGTTAGGCTCAAGACATGTCTGAATACCACTATTAACAAGCCTACACTATGTGACTATGTCACATTACATGACCTAGTGAGTTCTATCACTGGGATATAGTATAGATCTCTATATGTACTTGTCTTGTTCTCATGAACATTAGCTTGATCATGTATGCTCAAAGTTATAATGAGCTTAGCAAAGTTTCTTGCATCTAGATTGTATATAGGCCAATGAATAATTGTCCTGGTAGAAGTTCAGAAGTGTTCATGCAGTAGGATAGAAATGAATAAGGCCATGAAGAAATGAAATTTGTCTAAGGCATTATATAGCAAAGTCAGAAGAAAGCTATGTCGTGAAGTCACCAATATCTATGTCGTGAAGTGCTACATCGCATAGTCCATTTTGTACTATGTCGAGAAGTCCTCAAGACTCATGTCGTGAAGTGTTGAAGTCAGCAAAGTTAAAGAAGCTTAGATCGTGAAGTCCTCAGAAGCCCTATGTCGCATAGTCGTCAAATGACTTATGTCGCATAGTCGTCAAATGACTTATGTCGCATAGTCGTCAAATGACTTATGTCGCATAGTCGTCAAATAACCCATGTCGCATAGTCATCTTATGGCCTATGTCGCAAAGTCTTCAAAGGCTATATCGCGTAGTCCTCACAAGGGAGATCGCGAAGTCAGGAATGAAGTGGAGTTCACGATATCAACACTTAGCCGTTTATAACAAGACAAATCAAGGTACATGTTAGGAATATGTTGTTCTTGATGATAATTATAAAAACACTTAGTAGATTTTGTATTAAGTTATTTTGTAACTGTCAACGAAATAGCATGCTTTGCAGTGTTTCGTTGACAGGAAGCTCATCAACGAAATGAGTGATGTAGCAATTGCACTGTACATTACTTCATAGTTTGATATGCAGTTTGTTGAGTACTAGATAGGTTTTCTAAGTCATGTTGACTAAATGGTTAGATAGGCAAAATAGGTTGGTTAATTGTAAATATTTAGTGCCTTGTAATTTTGCCTAAGTGAAGACATGTCAACGGAATGAAGATTACTCTATCAACGAAACAAGGAAGCTCATCAACGAAACAAAGAATAAAGCTATCAACGAAACACATCTCTATGCCATCAACGAATCATTATTGCTTTTCTATACAATTGACAAAGTGATAGTGACAGGTTCCTGACAGATCAAAAAGGAGATGTGGAAGTGTACTTTGCATTGGAAACCATTAAAATGGACATGGGGAATAAGGAAACATCCCAGTTTCCAATTGGGCTCTTGGGAGTGATCATAATAAGCATGAAGTCAAAAGCAAGGATCTCCAAGGACCACTGGACAAAGGGATGAAAAGCAAACTATTGGCGGTTACTCATTGTACTATTAGTGTAGCCAAAAATAGGGTTGTAAACTTGGGTTTATATAACCAAGTGTAGCAGTTACTTTATTGTGTGTGAAGAAAAACAAAGAGTTTGTATTAGCTATCTTTGAGAGCATTTTTCTTCTCAACAACCTTGTAACTGAGCAGCTGTGTACATTTGTATCACAGATTATTTCCGCAATAAAAACACTTCAGTTGGATCATCAAACAATCCAACTGAATTATTTATATCTTGTGTTTTTATTTATTCAGTTCAGTTTAATTTTATAAAGTATTTTCAAGTTAAAGAAATATCAAAATTGTATTCAACCCCCCCCTTCTACAATTCTGTTAGGTCATTTGGGATTAACAATTGGTATCAGAGCAAGCTTCTAACATACAAGAAGTTTAAAGATCAAGACCAAAAACAGAAACCATGGTGAAGAAGGATGCAGGTGTGAAGATACCAGTTCTTGATAAGGACAATTACTTTCACTGGAAAGTAAAGATGCATTTACATCTCATGTCTATGGATGAGAGGTATGTAGACTGCATTGAGAAAGGTCCACACGTTCCCATGAAGCTTGATTCTAGAGTTGGATTGCCAGATAATGCTCCTGATGTAGAGATTCCAAAACTTGTCTCAGAATGGACTGTTGAAGATGTTGCAGAAGTCCATAAAGACAAAAGAACCATGAACATTCTGTTTAATGGTTTGGAGCAAGAGATGTTTGACAATGTTATCAACTGTACAACCTCTAAGGAAGTATGGGATACTGTTAGAACTCTCTGTGAAGGAACTGAGCAAGTCAGGGAAAATAAAATGCAACTCCTTATACAACAATATGAGCATTTTCATTTTAAAGCTGGTGAAACCCTAAATGACACGTTTAGTAGGTTTCAGAAGCTTTTGAATGGATTAAAGCTGTATGGGAGGATCTATCAAACTAAGGATTCAAACCTTAAATTTCTCAGAGCTCTTCCAAAAGAATGGAAGCCTATGACTGTTTCTCTTAGAAACACTCAAGAGTACAAAGACTACACTCTTGAAAGGCTTTATGGAACCTTGAAGACTTATGAGCTGGAAATGGAGCAAGATGAGGAAATTGAAAAGGTACAGAAGAAGGGTGGATCTATTGCATTAATTGCATCTGTGAACCAACTGGAAGATGACAACAAAGAAACTGCAAAGGCCACAACTAGTCGACCTAGTTGTAGGAGTGATGTTAGCAAGGGTAAAGACAAGATGACAGAAGAAGAAGAAGAATCAGAACCAGCCAACTTGAATGACTTAGATGAGATTGATGAGCATATTGCTTTTCTGTCTAGGAAATTCTCTAAGTTCAAGTTCAAAAGAAACTCAGAAGCAAGGCCACCAAGAAGAGACTTTCAACCTAGCAAAACAAACTGGATTGAAAAGTCTAAGTCAAAATGTTTCAATTGTGGAATGCTTGGTCACTTTGCTGGAGACTGCAGAAAGCCCAAGGTTGAGAAGGGCAACAGGAAATTTGAGCCTGTTGATTATAAAAAGAAATACTTTGAACTTCTCAAGGAAAAAGAAAAGGCTTTCATGTCTCAGGAGTATGACTGGGCTGGTAATGGTGAAGACTCTGATGATGATGTTGAATATGTCAACTTGGCTCTTATGGCTGACAATCATGAGCAGGAAGCAAGTTCCTCAAGCAACCAGGTAACAATTACTAATCTTTCTGAGCTTTCTAAAGAGGAATGCGATAGTGCAGTAAATGAAATGTCTACTGTACTATATAATTTGCGTGTTACTCTTAAATCACTTACCAAGGAGAATTCTAGAATAAAAGAGACTAATTTGCTCTTAAGTGATAGGAATGCAATGTTAGAAGCACAGCTCATTGAATTTGAGAAAATGAGATGTGTTAGTAGGGATGCTAAGAAGGAACTTGAGAACGTGTTACAAAGGGAAGAAATTCTTAAAACACAACTTGAAATAGAACAAGGTGTGATTGCAAAATGGAAAGATTCCAGGAATGTTGCTACCAACATCATTAATGTTCAAGGTATGGAATCTTTCTGTGAGGAATCATGGAAAAAGAACAAAGAGAAGCTAGGGTGTGTTGGTGAAACCTTAGAATCAGAAACAGAGTCAACAAACAACAATGATCATTTGTTGGAGGTTGATATGTCAACGAAATGCAATGTTTCGTTGACACATGAACCATCAACCGATCAGGCTGTTTCGTTGACAGACAAAAGAAAAGAGAAACTCACTAGACTTAATGACAAGTATGGTCCTGTCACCAAGAACTTTGTTCAAGGTGAGTCTAGTAATTCAAAGAAAGTTGAGAAGCCTGTTGAGAGAGCTAATGTAGGTCACTTGTCTAACAAGCAATTGAAAGACAAGGTAGAGAAAGTTCATAATGAGGCTAAGGGAAATAAAAAGAATAACAGGAATGGCAAAGTAGGAATTAACAAACACAACAATTACACACCTGATAAATATGCTCCTAGAAAGACATGTGTTAATTGTGGAAGTGTTAGTCATTTGTCTACTAACTGCAAATCTGTTAAGAAATCTGCTAATGTGAAAATGCCCAAGCCTGCAATGAACAGTTCCATGCCTACAATGCCTGTTATGCCTAACATGTTTGCTCCATATGCACAATTTCAGAATCCATATGCTAGCATGCCATTTGTGTCTAATCCTTACATGAATATGTTTAACATGCCACAAATGCCATGGAACATGAATAACATGATTGTTCCTCCAACTATGCATGCTATGAATGAAAATATGAGCAACCCTCAGAAATCAACACCAAGGGTAAAGATTGATTTGAATCAATCTGAGTCCAAAGTGAAAAATGGTACAAAAGGGAATGCAAAGGCTAACAAGACAGGACCCAAGGAAACTTGGGTACCAAAATCAACTTGATTTGGTTTTATTGTGTGCAGGGAGACAAAAGGAATCTTTGGTACTTGGATAGTGGTTGTTCAAGACACATGACTGGTGATTCTACCCTGCTCACAGAGTTTCAGGAAAGAGCTGGCCCTTGTATTGCTTTTGGAGATGACAGCAAAGGCTACACAAAGGGATATGGCTTGATTTCAAAAGAGAATGTCATCATAGATGAGGTTGCATTGGTGGATGGTCTTAAGCACAATTTGCTTAGTATCAGTCAACTCTGTGACAAAGGATTTTTAGTTACTTTTTCAAAAGAAGCCTGTGTTGTTTCTAAAGGAGGAAACAACAATGTGGTAATGACTGGATTCAGAAGAGGGAATGTGTACATTGCTGACTTTAGTAGCACAAGTTCAGACACCATCACTTGTCTTTTCAGCAAAGCAAGCAAGGATGAAAGTTGGCTATGGCACAAGAAATTATCTCATCTGAATTTCAAGGTTATGAATGATTTGGTGAGGAAAGATCTTGCTAGAGGAATTCCACAGGTGGAGTTTTCCAAGGATGGTTTGTGTGATGCCTGTCAAAAAGGGAAACAAAAGAAGGCATCATTCAAAAGCAAGACAGAGTCATCAATTGTTCATCAGCTTGAGTTACTTCATATGGATTTGTTTGGCCCTGTAAATGTCATGTCTATTTCAAAGAAGAAATACTGTCTTGTGATTGTTGATGATTTTTCTAGATTTACATGGACTTTCTTTTTGCCCTCTAAAGATGAGGCAAGTGAAATCATTATCAATCACATCAAGATGGTAAGCAATCATCCTGATTTCAAAGTAAGAAGGATTAGGAGTGACAATGGGACAGAATTCAAGAATTCAAGCATGAAGGTGTTCTGTGAAGAAAATGGTATTTTGCATGAGTTTTCAGCAGCAAGAACACCACAGCAAAATGGTGTAGTTGAAAGGAAAAACAGAACACTTATTGAAGCTGCAAGGACAATGCTAGATGAATCAAAGTTACCAACTTATTTTTGGGCTGAGGCAGTTAACACAGCTTGCTTCACTCAGAATATTTCTTTGATTAATCAGGCCAAAGGAATGACCCCTTATCAGTTACTCAAAAGAAAGAAGCCACTATTAGATTTTCTTCATGTCTTTGGATGCAAGTGCTTTGTTCTGAGAAATCAAGCTGAGCATTTGGGGAAATTTGAAGCAAAGGCAGATGAAGCAATATTTGTGGGATATGCAGCAGGGAAAGCTTACAGAGTCTTTAATCTCAGAATCAACATTGTTATGGAATCTGTACATGTTGTTTTTGATGATCTCAAAATACAAGGTCTCTGTGATGAAGGTTTCCATGAAAGTCTCTCTTTTGAGAATGAGGAAGGAGAACAAGTGAATCATGATAAGGCTACTGAGAAACAGCCTAAAGTTGTTGTATCTAGCACAGATGAAAGCAGCAGTGAAGATGAAGTTGCTGCATTAAGATTGAAAAGAATAGCTGCTAGTAGACCAAATGATCATTTCGTTGACAGTCAAAATGAGCGTTTCGTTGACAACCAAAATGGTCATACCGTTGACAGTCATAGAAATGGTTCTAGAAGTGATCATTTAGGGACAACAAACTCAGGGGGAGTTTCTCAAGGACAAATGTCCAATCAAGGCAATCATGATCATGAAGCTACCTCGTCTAGAGCAAATCTACCTCCCTCAAGAAAATGGACTAAAGATCATCCCTTTGAACTCATTATAGGTGATGTTTCTTCAAAAGTCCAAACTAGAAGAGCAACTCAAGAAGAATGTCTATATAGCAGCTTTCTGTCTCAAGATGAGCCAAAGAAAGTTGAGGATGCACTTCTAGATCCAGATTGGGTTTTGGCTATGCAAGAAGAGCTAAACCAATTTGAAAGGAACAATGTATGGAAGCTGGTGCCCAAGCCTAAGGACAGGAGTGTCATAGGCACAAAATGGGTGTTCAGAAACAAGATGGATGAAAATGGCATAGTCACAAGGAATAAAGCTAGATTGGTTGCAAAAGGTTATTCACAGGAAGAAGGAATCGATTATGATGAAACCTTTGCTCCTGTTGCAAGACTAGAAGCAATAAGGATTTTCCTAGCCTATGCAGCCCATGCCAATTTCAAGGTCTATCAAATGGATGTTAAGAGTGCTTTTCTAAATGGGGAACTGGAAGAGGAGGTGTATGTGAGTCAACCTCCTGGTTTTGAAGATGATGATTTTCCAGAGTATGTGTACTTTCTCCTCAAAGCACTCTATGGTTTGAAACAAGCACCTAGAGCCTGGTATGACACACTTTCACAGTTCCTTCTTGAGAATCACTTCACTAGAGGTACTGTAGATAATACCCTTTTTCATAGGATTGTGAATGGCTCTACAATACTTGTTCAAATTTATGTAGATGACATAATTTTTGGGTCTACAGATGAGAAACTTTGTCAAAAGTTTGCCAAGCTTATGCAAAGTAAGTATGAAATGAGCATGATGGGAGAATTAACTTACTTTCTTGGTCTTCAAGTAAAGCAAGTTAATGAAGGCATTTTCATTAGTCAAACAAAATATATTTTTGATTTATTGAAGAAGTTTAACTTAATGGAATGCTCTCCTGCCAAAACACCCATGCCTACTGCCACCAAACTTGAATTGAATACTAAGGAAAAATCTGTGGACATTTCAAGTTACAGAGGCATGGTTGGCTCACTTTTATATTTAACAGCTAGTAGACCTGATATTATGTTTGCTACATGTTTATGTGCTAGATTTCAGGCTGATCCTAGGGAATCCCATTTAGTTGCTATTAAAAGGATTTTCAGATATCTCAAAGGAACATCAAACCTTGGCATTTGGTATCCTAGAGAATCTGGTTTTGAACTAATTGGTTATTCAGATGCAGATTATGCAGGATGTAAAATTGACAGGAAAAGCACAACAGGCACCTGTCAATTCTTAGGAAACAAGCTTGTGTCATGGTTCAGCAAGAAACAAAACTCAGTTTCCACCTCCACAACTGAGGCTGAGTATATTGCAGCTGGAAGTTGTTGTGCACAGATTTTATGGATGAAAAATCAACTACTTGATTATGGATTAAGAGTTGAGAAAATTCCTATTTTCTGTGACAACACTAGTGCCATTGCCATTACTGAGAATCCAGTGCAGCATTCAAGAACCAAGCACATTGACATCAAGTACCATTTCATTAGAGAACATGTTATGAATGGTACTGTGGAGTTACATTTTGTTCCAAGTGAACAACAACTTGCAGACATCTTTACCAAGCCACTTGATGAATCAACATTCTCAAGATTAGTAAGTGAGCTAGGTATGCTAAATTTCTCTTAATTATTTTTGAGATATTTGCAAGTCATTATGCAGCCAGAAATTTGCTATGTTTTTTCTGTGAATAAATTTTCTCAGGAAAAGGTAAAATTTTGTCTAAGTCAAAATTACTATGCCAACGGAATGCACCATTTCGTTGACAGTCTTAGCAGTTTTCTGGGTGTTTCGTTGATAGCTCTTTTATATCAACGAAACGCAGCTTTATCAACGAAATAAGACGGGACTTTAACCGCCCAATCCTGATTCGTTGATTTAGCGCTTTTTATCTGAACCGTTGAAATGTGACACGTCTTTTACCACGATCTATGCATACACCCCTGTAAGTATAAATCATGGTAATACTTTAAGAGTAACGGTTATATTTTTTTTTTAAGCCAATCCAGTAATTTACATTTATTATTGGATTCATTTTCTGAGAATTTTTGGGGGAGTATTTAAGAAATTTTAGTTTTATTATTTCTTTTTACCTGTTCTCAAAAATTTCAAAGGCTTTTTTTTCTCTCTTCTTTTCTCTATCAATCAATTCAGTTCGAAGCTTTCCTTTAATCAACAATGGCACCCATAGTCAAGCTAATGTCTGCTGGAGGGTTCATCTATGAGAAGAACAACTCCATCCCTTTTGTTGTCAAGGAAAACCCGAACAGTCTGTTCTTCAAAATGATGGATTTCATGAAGAATTGCAAGTTGAGCTATGCAATGTTTCACTCTACACCACTCTACAATGAGATAATCGAGGAGATTTGGACCTCATGTGAGTATAGTGGAACAAACTGCACACTACAATTCACTCTTCAAGGTAATGAGTACATAGTTAATTCTGATGTTTTGCAAGCATGTTTACATATTCCTGATAATAACTGTGATGCTTTGCCTACTAACACTGAAATAACTACCATGTTAAATTCTATAAACTACTCTTTGCCTACTGATAATCTGGGTAGAATAATTAGGAGAGGTTTGGTTAGAGAATACAGTTATTTAGCTGATGCATTCATTAAGGTCTTTTCTGGAAAGATTAGTAATTTTGATGCATTAACTAACTCTATGTTAATTCTCCTAACCATGCTTCTAAATGATAGATATCACAACTTTAGCACCCAACTTATGTATGAAATTGGTGCTAAGTTGGGTGACAAAGCGAATAGGAAGAAAAATATCTATTATGCTAGGTTTCTGATGATGTTGGCTAACCATGTTAGTCCAGCACCATTAGTTATCTCTAACCCTAATGCCAGGTTCGAGTGCTTTGTGCAAGAAAAGAGAGTATTGACAGACATACTCAGGCTGAACCACAATGGTGATGTTCCAGTGGTGTATCTGCCAATCATTGAGGTAACTACTACTATCCCTGTTAGTGTAGCTAACTCCTCTACTGTTTTACCTTCCAATGTTGCTATGGAGTCTGTAGCTGTGACCCAACAGGCTCCTACCCTAGCAACAAAACCTAAATCAAAGAAATCCTCCAAGCCAACCTCAGGTGCTTCTCAAAAGGCACCTGTTGTAAAAACTACCACACAACCTAAGGGGAGTGAGTCTGGAGTTGTAAGAGGTGAGGGAAGGGGTGAACATCAAAGAAACCCCAAGGATAAGGAAGGACAGGTTAGTGTGTACCAGCCAAGCCCCATTGTGTCTTCCCAACAAGGCACAATGAGTAAAATGGATTTAAACACAAGTCTAATTGCATCCTCCCAAAAGGATGTGATTATTGAAACAAGCTCTCCACCAAGAGCACAGTCCAAGAGGGTAAGGGACACTTCAAGCCCAAAGTCTACATTTTCCCAATACCAAAGGAGAGTGAAGCAAAAGTCCAAGGGTACACAGGGTGCACACACACTGGAAGCAACACTTCCAGTTTCTCAAATTCAGTTTGATGTAACCCCTATCATTACTCTGGGGTTACAGTCCCATTCTCTAAACATCAATCTTGAATTATCTCCATCCAATTCACCAACTCAATCTTTAGATGTGGACATGATCCATACATCTATTCCTGATTCTCCAACTCTAATCTTGGAGAAGCCCCACTCTGAAGCTGGTGGCCATCACTTGTTAAGTGATTTGTTGGGCCATCAACCAATTTTTCCTGAAGTTACAAGGGGATCTGTGGACCATTCTTTAAAATCAATCACCACAGACTCTACTGTAATTTCTCATTCTCAAAGTGCTTTCTTGACTTCATCAACGAAACAGTCTATTTCGTTGACAAGTGTTTCTCCATCAACGGTATCCATACCGTTGACAGTTCAAACTACCATTCCGTTGATAGTTCACTCTGCACCTTTAATTGAAAATCAAGTTGTTCCCACAACTAGTGCAGATGATCTAGTGGTAGTTGAGACACTTCTAGGACTGAGAGGGAGTGAAACTGAGAGGCTGGCTTGCAGTCAGGCAAAAGGAGAGAATGTGAGTGAGAGGCTGGCTATTTCTTCCAGCCAGGCAAAAGGAGAGATTGAGAGTTCCACCTTAGAAGGTGAAGGTGAGGGTGTGAGAGGTGTGAGCCATGGGGAGCCCATGATGCAAGAACAGAGTGGAGAGAGAGAAGGGACTACAGGAGAAATAAGGATGGAAGCAGCCATTGCTAATGAGTTAATGGAGGTCAGTGAGGGAGAAAGGGAACCTACTTTCCAAGAGGTTTATCAACAAACTCTGGATAGTATTTCCCTGGATCCTGAGACCTTTACTCATCCTGTGCCAGCCTATCAAATTATGGCTCAGCAGGGCAATGTGGAGGCAGAAAGGTCACTAAATCTAATTCATACAACTGCATCAATGCAAAGAGCAAAGGATGCCCTGACCAATCTACCTTCAGGAGCTGCAGCAAGTGGAGAATTTGAGTTTTCTGATGCTGAGGACAGCTATGGTGATAATCTACAGGTGGCCACCACTTCACAGACTGGGACTTCTGTGGTGCCTCCTACACCAGGCTGGCTTTCTCAAGGTATGCATGGTAGAGCCACTCTAGATGCTGCTATATCCAGGCAGTACAATGAAGCCTACTTAGCTCATGAGTCTGCAAATGCAAGAGACAAGAAATTCTACAAGGCCATCATGGATTCTCTGGAAATTCAAAGGCTACAAATGATGCAGACAAGGATTGAGGCTACAGAAATCAAGGACTCTATTAGCAATTTCAGGGATGCTAACTACAGGATGATGGATGAAAAGCTCCCTCTTCTCACTATGTCCAAAATGAACAGGTTTTTCTCTAAGGAACCTGAAGTGGCTACCTCCTTGAAGACTCTCTCTTCTAGAGTGGACAAGGTGGAAGCTACTTTATCTCAAATGCAAAAGGAACAGGAGAAGCAGACTCAACTTTTGGCCCAGCTAGTGGCAGCTCAAGGACTCCCAGTTGTCTCTCTTGATGATAACAAAAAGGGGGAGAAATCTCAGGAGCTAACCATTCAAATCACAAAGGTGCTGGTCCCAACCATCACATTGCCACAGGAGCCACTAGCAATGGGGGAGTTTGGAAAGAAGAATAAGGATGGCATTGACTTGATCCAGGAAGCTTCTATGAGGATACAACTTGCAGCACAGATCAAAGATCATTGGTCCAACATAGAAGCAAGGTTCAAGAAAATAACTGAATCTTCAAAGACAGATCAGCCATCAACAAATGCAATGGTGACTGCACAAGTGGAGCCACAGTTCAAGAGCTCTTATGCTATAGAGCCCCTTCTACATGGAGTCATTCAAGGACCAAGAAAGGAGAAAGGACAAACTTCATGCATTAGGGATGTGGAAGAAGCTACATTACAAAGAAGCTTATCTCCCAAGTCTCCTGCTAAACCAAAAGGCAAAAACATAGCAAGGACTTTCTATCCTGCACCTTATCCAGATGAGCTCAAACTACTTGGACTTCTCATCACAAAAAGCAAGGAAAGTAATAATCATGAGATAAGGAAGCAAAGGGCAATTGTCTACAGGAATGGACAACAAATCTGTGTTTGGGCTGGTCATCCAAACTTTGCTGAAGCCAAGGCTGAGGAATCAGAAAGAGCAGCTATGCAAGCTCTTGCAGTAGCTCAAGCTCTAGATGAAGAAGAAAGACAGCAAGAAGAAAAAGCCCAAAAGGAAAGGAGTGAAAAGAAGAGTACAAGGCAACCAAAGGCAAGGGCTAGAAGAAACATAACCTTTGAAAATGATGACTCTCAGAGTATTGCATCAGACTCTTCTGTACCTCCAACAATTCCTGATCCATCTTTAAAGTTAGCCTGTGATCCCAAACATCTTGTTAATTATCATGATCAGCCAATTGAGCCAAAGGACGAGCCAATTGAGTTTGATGAGGCTAACTTTCCTAAATTCCTTTTTGAGATGGATCCAAAGAAGAAATTGAAGCAAAGGGCTGTCAAGACAAAGCCAGTATTTGTGAGAAAGCCACAACCTCAAAAACCCCCTTCAAATCCAGAGGACTGCATGTACATTGCTGACATCAGGGAAGAATCCAGCTTGCATCTTGATTTAGACAACCTGGTGGAAGTAAGGGGCATTGCAGCTTCTCAGAAGCTACCTGAAAGATTGGTTTTCACATACAAGGGTGGTAGAGAACAAATTTGGCCTCTCTACAGAATTCTAGGAGAAGACTACCAAACACTACTCACAGTGTTTAGATGCTTGAAGAAAGACTTTGGCTTCACCAAAACAGCCAAGTCTGAGGTGGTCTCCAGAATATGTCAAATAAAGGCTAGCTGGAACAAGCCTGAGGCTCTTCCCAGGATGCTAAGAGTGCCCTCAACAGGAAAGAAGATCCATCTTCAACCTTTCTGGATGATGGAATTCAAGGACAAGGACAACTGCAGAAGGTTCTTCAGGATGGAAGACCAGCTGGACAAGGCATCTAATCAAACTCTAAGGTTTATGCAATCCAAGCTTGGTGATCAAGATGAAGAAGAGAAGATCTTTTACAGAAGGCTACAGGTCCAGATTGAGGAGAACAACTCTAGGAGAGGGAAGAAGACTATGCCCCAAAGAAGACAAAGATGAATTATTTGCTCAGTCTGGAGGAGCACATTTGGGCATTAGTTTTGTAAGTCTTGCATTATTTCTAAAAACTTTATGAAGCTCAATACAACTTTTACTTTTATCATGTGTAATATGCCTGAGTGTTTTTGTTATCATCAAGGCTCTTGATTTATGGCTGTTATTCTATCAGTCATAAATTGGGGGAGATTGTTAGGAATATGTTGTTCTTGATGATAATTATAAAAACACTTAGTAGATTTTGTATTAAGTTATTTTGTAACTGTCAACGAAATAGCATGCTTTGCAGTGTTTCGTTGACAGGAAGCTCATCAACGAAATGAGTGATGTAGCAATTGCACTGTACATTACTTCATAGTTTGATATGCAGTTTGTTGAGTACTAGATAGGTTTTCTAAGTCATGTTGACTAAATGGTTAGATAGGCAAAATAGGTTGGTTAATTGTAAATATTTAGTGCCTTGTAATTTTGCCTAAGTGAAGACATGTCAACGGAATGAAGATTACTCTATCAACGAAACAAGGAAGCTCATCAACGAAACAAAGAATAAAGCTATCAACGAAACACATCTCTATGCCATCAACGAATCATTATTGCTTTTCTATACAATTGACAAAGTGATAGTGACAGGTTCCTGACAGATCAAAAAGGAGATGTGGAAGTGTACTTTGCATTGGAAACCATTAAAATGGACATGGGGAATAAGGAAACATCCCAGTTTCCAATTGGGCTCTTGGGAGTGATCATAATAAGCATGAAGTCAAAAGCAAGGATCTCCAAGGACCACTGGACAAAGGGATGAAAAGCAAACTATTGGCGGTTACTCATTGTACTATTAGTGTAGCCAAAAATAGGGTTGTAAACTTGGGTTTATATAACCAAGTGTAGCAGTTACTTTATTGTGTGTGAAGAAAAACAAAGAGTTTGTATTAGCTATCTTTGAGAGCATTTTTCTTCTCAACAACCTTGTAACTGAGCAGCTGTGTACATTTGTATCACAGATTATTTCCGCAATAAAAACACTTCAGTTGGATCATCAAACAATCCAACTGAATTATTTATATCTTGTGTTTTTATTTATTCAGTTCAGTTTAATTTTATAAAGTATTTTCAAGTTAAAGAAATATCAAAATTGTATTCAACCCCCCCCTTCTACAATTCTGTTAGGTCATTTGGGATTAACAGTACAGAACCAAGAATCAAAAGAGACAAATACTGAAGCATTTGTTCTGGCAAGGTGGTCCAAAGAACAGATGGCAAATCTACAGCAAAACTTGGAGAGAAAGATAAGAGACAAGCAGCTACAGAAATGGGAAAGACTCCGAAAAGCAGGTGGTCCTTCCTGACACAGTGAACTTCTTATGGCAGGACAAGTTGGACTTTCAGAAGGGGTAGCTGTGTAATATTGTGTGTGCCTAGTTTGTATAGGTTAATATATATATATATATATATTGTGCACACACAATTGTAAGAAGTAAGAGAGACACACATAGTTTTTATCTTAAGCTCTTTTCTCTGTAAGCAAGCAAGGAAAAACTGTTCTTGTTTAGAAGCCAGAAATTCGATTGTGAATTTCTTGGAAAGCTGTAGTATTTAATTTGCTTATACAAAGTAGATTAAAGTAATTGTGCGTGTTGTTTACTTTCTGCATATTACATAGCATAATCATATACAGTTTATATTTAGTTTCAAGAAAGCAAAAATTCATCAAACTATCCATTCACCCCCCCCCCCTCTGTCTAGTTTCTAGGTGATATTCATTCCTAACAAGTGGTATCAGAGAGAAGGCTGTTAACGTACAAACAGGAAAAGATCAAGAATGAGTTCACAGAAACTGAACAGTATCAAGATTCCTCCCTTTAACAAGGAGCACTACAGTTTATGGAAAAAGAAGATGTTGCTTTTAATCAAAGCTTCTAACCCCATGTATTTAGATATTCTAAAGCATGGTCCCTTTATTCCAATGATCGAGATTGGTGAAACAACCAATGGCACTGAGATAGTACTAGCAAAACATGTGCCCAAAGACCCCTCAATTTACACTGATCCTGAAAAGGAGAAAGTAGCACTGGATGGACATCTTCAACTTATCATTTGTGAATCTATGGACTTCAACATGTATGGCATTGTTGCTCACTGTACTAGTGCCAAGAAGATGTGGGATCTTATAGAAGTGCTCTGTGAAGGAACTACTGAAGTAAGAAAGAACAAGAAGCAGATTCTTGTCTCACAATATGAAGCCTTCATGGCTCAGCCAAAAGAGGGAATCACAGAAGTGTTTGAGAGATTCAATAAGCTGATAAACGAGCTCAAACTCTATGACAAACACTATGAGACAGAAGAGCTCAATATGAAGTTCTTACTAATTCTTCCAGATCACTTGGAACCAAGAATCTCTTCCCTTAAAGAAAGAGATCTAACAAAGATTGGTTTTGATGTGTTGTATGGTGTTTTGAAGACATACAAGTTAGAGCTGTTTCAAAAGAGATCTATTCAAGCAAAACAAGGATTAGTGGCCAATACCTCTTGTGCCCTTATTGCTGACATTCTAGGTCAAAGAATGGATTCTCTAAAAATCAGTCAAGTCAAGATTGAGGAACTGGAAAGTGATGACACTGGTGATGAAACTCAGGTTGTGTATGATTTACCTGAAGAGGATGAGTTCTACAGCATAGATGAACTGGACAAGATGGAAAACAAATCTTTTGCTTATATGGCTAGGAGATACCCTAACATCAGGTTTAAGAGGAAGCAGCCATTCAAGTCTAGATTCAATAGTGGAAATGCTGGTGGTTCAGGTAGCTCAAACTCTTTCAACAAAGGAAAATGGATTGCTGGTGCAGTTAAAGGAGGATACAAATCTGGGAGTGTGGATATGTCCAAAATAAGATGCTATAACTGCAATGAACTTGGGCATTTTGCCACTGAGTGCAAAAAGCCTAAACAGGTCAAGAAGGACAAAGCATACTTAGAGCTTGAAGCTAAGTATGAGGCTCTACTCAAGAAACAACAGGGTAAAGCTTTTATTGCTGAGGGAAAATGCTGGGATGACTCTGATGAAGAAGAAGAACAAGAGTACTCAAATTATGCCTTGATGGCATTTTCTGATGATGGTGATTCTAGTCAGGTACCTATTCTTACTTCTCTTGATATGACTCCCCTTCAATATAAGCAAACTGTTGAAGATATGAGTACTGAGATGTTTAATATTCATACTAGCATGTTAGCAGCAAATGAAGAAATTGATAGACTAACTGCTAGAAATCTTGAGCTTACAGAAAAGAATGAGGAACTTGAGTTAATGGTTGTGAACCTCTTGATGGTTTGAAAAAGGAGGCTGAGTATCTTAAAAACAAAGTGATTTGTGCTGAACAAATAGAGAAAGCTCTTAGGGAACAAATTGCTGAGACTGAATTGAAACTAAGAAGCTTTAAGAACTCCTCTGAACTTATTCAAACCTATCACAAGGAACACACCGAAGATAGCAAGGTTGGAGTTGGTTTTGACTATGAGAATGATAAAGGAAGGAAGAAGGCAAAGGGCAAAGGAAAAGAATCTTTTACAAACAAAAATGCCCCAACCATTCTATCTAGTGTTGAACAGCCCATCTTCAAAAAGAGTGTTGTTGAGTTTGATGAAGAACTATTGATCATCAAACAACAACTTCTTGAAGAAGATGAGGCTACTAAAGACACTTCTTCCTCTCCTGAATCTGTCAGTCAGAAAGAGACCAAAGACAATCTTGTCAAGAGTCCTAAAGCAAAGAAAGAAGTTGTTAAGAAAAAGAAACAAAACAGAAATGGTAAGGTATGTGTCAACAAGGGTAACAACTATGCTTATGTGCCAAATGCTCCCAGGAAACAATGTCAGAAATGTCTATCTGTTAATCATTTGACTCATAAGTGTAACAAACAAGTGAATGTTGAAGTTGATAACCTAAGTAACCATTCTGCTAGCATAAACTCTAGTCATGATTCCTTCTGCGGTAAGCCTAATTGCATGACATGCTATGTGACTGTGATTGCTAACTGTTTATCTCTAAAGCATAAACTTGATTATGCACAATCTAGTGAATCACACACACACATGCACACTCACAGGACAGGATCCCCAATCAGGGTTGAGAGGGTGAACACTTCATGTGAGCCTAAGAGTGTGAACTCCAAAGCCACAAACAATATGAAGTATCCTACTGTGATGAATGCAACTTATGACGAAGAATTGTTAACAAAAATGTTTCTAAATCAACTGGACCCTACCATGTGTGGGTACCAAAAACAACTTAGTTACCTTGTGAATGCAGGGCAACAGGAATAAAAGAGTCATATGGATCTTGGACAGTGGATGCTCAAGTCACATGACTGGTGATATAGCCCTGCTATCACATTTTGAGGAAAAAGCTGGCCCATCAGTAACCTTTGGAAATGACAACATTGGTTATACAATGGGATATGGCAGTATAAAATCTGGAAATGTCATTATTGAAGATGTAGCATTTGTTGAAGGACTGAAGCATAATCTCTTGAGCATTGGACAATTTACAAACAGGGGTTTCAAAGTGGAATTTGATGAAGATCATTGTTCAATCTCAAAAAGAGAAAGTGGTGAAGTTGTTCTAACTGGTGTGAAGAAAGGAAGCCTGTTTGTAGCTGATCTCAAGGCTGCAGACAAGGGAGAAATTTGTTGTTTCTACACTAAAGCCACAAATGAGGAATTCTGGCTATGGCACAAGAAACTGTCTCACTTGAATGTTCAGGCAATGAACTCTCTAATCAAGAGAGAACTCATCAGGGATTTGCCTGCCTTGGAGTTTGTGCAAGATGGAGCATGTGAAGCTTGTCAGAAAGGAAAGATTAAAAGATCTAGTCACAAAAACAAGTTGCTCAATACAAACTCAAAACCTCTGCAGCTAATTCACATGGATTTATTTGGTCCTGTGAATGTAATGTCCCTTTCCAAAAAGAAATATGCTCTAGTGATGGTTGATGATTATTCAAGATATACTTGGGTGGAATTCCTATTCTCCAAAGATGAAGCACCTCAAGTCATAATAGAGCATATCAAGAGAGTTGATAGAGAAGCACAAAGCACTGGTTCCTCTGTAGTTGCTTTGAGAAGTGATAATGGAACTGAGTTCAGAAATTCAACATTGTATGAGTTTTGCAAAGATAAAGGAATTTCTCAACAATTCTCAGCTCCTAGAACACCTCAACAAAATGGAGTAGTTGAGAGAAAGAATAGAACTCTCATTGAAGCTGCAAGGACAATGTTGTTGGATGCAAAGCTACCTACTAGCTTTTGGGTTGATGCTGTTAACACAGCTTGCTATGTGCAAAATAGAACATTGATCAATAAGAAGTCTGGCAAAACTCCTTACTCATTAATGACTGGAAAAAGAGCATCCTTCAAGCATCTGCATGTTTTTGGAAGCAAGTGTTTTGTGATGAAATATACCTCTGAGCATGTTGGAAAATTTGATGCAAAGGCATTTGAAGGTATCTTTATTGGATACTCTCTGGAAAGGACAGCATACAGAGTGTTTGTACCTGAGTAACACAAAGTCATGGAAAGCATGGATGTTACCTTTGATGACAAGAAAACTCCTGGACTTAAAACAAGTGATCAAGACAGTGTGCCATTAAGATTTGAGAATCAAGGTTATCTTGAGGATTCTGAAAGTGAAGATGAACCACCTGTTCAAACTGTTCTAGAAAATGAAATTCTTGAAGTTGACAATCTTCTTCAAACACCTGTGCAAGGGTTCACAAACACTGGGGGAGAAGAAGAGAATGCAACTGTCAACCAAAATGAGCTTGGAACAGATCAAGGAAATGAACAGGGGCACACAAGGAAATGGGACAGAGCCCACACTAGGGATCAAATCATTGGAGATCCTGGTGAGGGAGTTAGAACAAGAAGGGCGACTATGTATACATGTCTGTACAGCTGCTTTCTGTCACAAGAGAAACCTAAAGTAGTTGAAGAAGCTTTGAAGATTTCTGATTGGATTGTTGCCATGCAAGAAGAATTGAATCAATTTGAGAAAAACAAAGTATGGGAGCTAGTGCCACCTCCTGAAGGAAAGAATGTTATTGACACCAAATGGGTGTTCAGAAACAAGATGGATGAAGAAGGAGTGGTAATAAGAAACAAAGCAAGGCTGGTTGCCAAAGGATACTGTCAGCAAGAAGGCATTGATTATGATGAGACATTTGCACCTGTAGCTAGACTGGAAGCCATCAGAATCTTCCTTGCTTTTGCAGCTCACTCAAATTTCAAGGTGTATCAAATGGATGTGAAAAGTGCACTTCTCAATGGTGACCTTGCTGAAGAAGTTTATGTATCTCAACCACCTGGCTTTGAAAATGAAAACTTCCCAGACTTTGTGTACAGACTGCTTAAGGCACTCTATGGACTCAAACAGGCACCAAGAGCCTGGTATGAGACTCTATCTCAATTCCTTCTTGAGAATCAATTTATCAGGGGTACAATTGACAAAACCCTATTCTTCAAGAAGCATGGAAATGATATCATTCTTGTTCAAATCTATGTGGATGATATCATCTTTGGCTCTTCAAATGAAAAACTCTGTGAAAGGTTCTCTAAGTTGATGCAAAGCAAATATGAGATGAGTATGATGGGAGAATTAACCTACTTTCTAGGTTTGCAAGTACATCAAAGGGAGGATGGCATCTTCATAAACCAATCAAAGTATGTCAAAGATCTTTTGAAGAAATATGGTTTAGAAGACTCATCCCCTGCAAAAACTCCCATGTCCACTGCAATCAAGCTTGATGAAGACAAGAAAGGCAAAAGAGTAGACATCAAGGTTTACAAGGCATGGTTGGATCACTACTCTATCTCACTGCTAGCAGGCCTGATATCATGTTTGCCACATGCCTTTGTGCAAGGTTCCAGTCTGATCCCAAGGAATCTCACATGATGGCTATAAAAAGGATTTTCAAATATCTAAAAGGGACTCCTAATCTTGGGCTATGGTATCCAAAGGGAACTGGGTTCAACCTGGTTGGTTACACAGACTCTGATTATGCTGGATGCAGAATTGACAGGAAGAACACCTCTGGAAGCTGCCAATTCTTAGGCCAAACGTTAGTGTCCTGGTTCAGTAAGAAACAACAGTCCACAGCAACATCCACAGTTGAGGCTGAATATATTGCTGCTGGAAGTTGCTGTGCTCAATTGCTTTGGATTAGAAATCAACTCATGGATTATGGACTAGTGTTGGAACACATTCCTCTGATGTGTGATAATACTAGTGCAATATCCATAGTTGCTTTTAGGATCAAGCGCTTTACCAGTTGATCTAAAAGCCCGAGCTTGTAGAAGAGGCGCAACTTTATTTCCATATACTAGCCAGAAGCCAAGCGCCTACGTGTCGACATTTAGAGGGACATGCTGGACAAACCCAACAATCCCCCCCCCAGCATGTGCCACCACTAATAAGTCCCTGTTAGGGGTACAATGGATGAACAAATGCCTTACGGTGGGTTTCGACCACGAGACCTCGTTAATCATTCTACTACAAAGCACATTGAGATCATGTACCATTTCATTAGGGAACATGCTGCAAATGGTACCATAGAAGTCTCTTATGTTCCAACTGAGAAACAATTAGCTGACATATTTACTAAACCTCTGAATGAAGCTGTCTTCAACAGACTGGTGAGTGAAATTGGAATGCTCAATCCTTCATTTAGTTGTTCTAAGTAAGTATGCTAGTTAATTGCTGCAACAGTAAATTTTCACTGTGTTTAAATGCTCTATTTATTTGGAGTGAAAATTAGCTGAGATATGATTTATAAATATTTCAGTTTTTTACTGCATATTTTTTTAAAATCATATTTGGTGGTGAAGTTGTGAGCTTTTGAGACATCTCGATATAGATGATCTTCAGAGTTCACGACACAGTTCAAATCAAACAGATTTATATCGCAAACTGTTGAGATTGTGAGACTTCGTGATATAGTTCATTTCATGAGTTTGCGACATAGTTCATTTTTGACTTCGCGACTTAGAATAACCATATCGACAAGTCTCCACATTTGACAGAATTTTGATTTAAATTAATTTTATTTCAAAATTTGATAAAAGTCTGACAAATTGCTTGAAATTCCAAAAAGAGAGTTTTAGACTGTGTATTTATACTATATCGCAAAGTCTCCCCAAATCTTTTCACCTTTAAGACTTTGCGACATAGCTCATTTTTAGACTATGCGATATACTTTGCAAGACTTTGCGGTACAGACTATTTTTAACTTCGCGACATACAATTAGTCTGTACATATTCATAACTCCATATCGCAGTGTCTCTATCATATAAATACTCTTTTCTAACCGTTCACAACTTTTCATCTTGTCTATTGCTCTCAAACTCTCAAACCTAAGCACAAATTCTCTACTCTCTTCTTCACTCTCTCTTTTGAAATGGCACCCAAATCTCAAACAGTATCATCCTCAATTCCTTTATAAACCATTCCCAAAGAAACAAATCTACTCTCAATTCCCTCAGAGGCGGAGGCAAATCCCAGGTACAAGTGCTTTGTACGGTTCTTAAGCACCTCATACCTCCGCCAAGCCTTGACCCTGAACCCCACTCTGTATGTCGATGTGTTGGAAGGGTTCTGGAGAACAGCCTTGGTTGCAACAATGGCGAGGGACGATGGAACCTCATTTCAGGAAGTGAATTGCACAATTGGGGGCAAGCACTTCCAGTTTGGCGAAAAAGAGATTAATGAAGCCCTGGGATTCAAGGTTGAGGGTCATGCTGCTGAAGCTAATGATGATGAAATGGTTGCTTTCATGGACCTCATCAAGTATGCAGATAAGGTTGACATGGCTAAGTTGAACAAGAAGCATGTCAGGAGGGAGTGGTCGTTTGTTTTTGATACACTCCAAAAGGTGTTCTTATGCAGGAAGACAGGATGGGACCAAATAAGTCACATTGCTGTGAAGCTGGCCTACTCCCTAGCCTACAATCAGGAGATCAATGTTGGAGCAATCATCCTCAAGGAATTGGCTCAGAGGTTAGGGAGAACAGTTCGTGGTAGAGGTAATGAAATCTTTTACCCCCGTTTCCTTCAAGTTATCTTAAACTATCTTGATGCAAATATCCATGAATTGGAGGGTATAGATAAAACTAAAATGGCTTATTCCAAGTCCATGTCCAAGATTCTATTTGGGTCATTGGACACAAGGAATCAAGTTGATGTGATTCTAAGTGTGACCCAGCATATGCAGGACACATTTGAATCATATCAACTTGCTAAGCCAATATACCATGAGCTTTCCTGGACAGGGGAGGCTAAGACTGAAGGAGCTACACAGTCTAACCCTAGCCTTCCTATCCCATCCAGCAACCCCACTGCAAACACATCTGTAGAAATTAGGGAGCCAAGTGCATCAGTCTCCCAAAAGACTGATGTTACTAAAAAGAAGACTAAGAAGAGACCCCTAAAAGTGATTCAAGAAACTGTAGAGATAGAAAGTGAGAATCCTGAGCCACCTCTCACCAGACATAGTAAGAAATCCAAATCCAAACCTACCACTGGATCCTCCCAACAGGATTCAGATGTGGAAAAAGGGGTACACCTATTACTGTCAATGGCCTCCCAACAGGTTATTGGCATTTAAAAGAGTAGTCTCCCCACTACAACCTGTACTGAGTCTGCACAGGATCAAGAACTCACTCTTGATCCTAGGAGAAATAAGGATGCTGACACATTGAGTGGAGAGCACATCACACTTGAAACTCCTCCTATTTCTCAGGGGGAGTTGCCAAAATCTAATCTACACCACACTTCTCTTCCAGAATCTACATCTAACATTTCTTCTCAACAGATTAGTCATTCACATGACTTTTCTGACATTGATCAATCACAATCCAATACTGTGATTGAGCCAAACTCAAGTGACATGGTGCATGACACTGTGCTCACCACCCAGGAACCACATCTAGTTGGTCAGAGAATGCATGCTGGGGCATATCCTAATGACACCAACACAAACACGGATGATTCACCAGTTTTTACTGGAGACTCTATGCCAAATTCTCCCATCCTTAGGGATGTGGAACTGTCTTCACAGACAAATAGGGCTGATGTTGTAACACATCCCATTTCAATGGAGACAACATTAGACTCTACAGCCATTCCAAGGCTGGAGGAGACTCAAAAACTCACATCTCATGAAGTGCCTAGCACTAGCTCTCACTTGGCTCAGGCCACTCTGTCAGAATGGCTGAAGCCTGTGCAACATGACAGGCCTTTAGGATCATCAATTGTGCCTTCCCAAATGATAGAAGAAGCTATTCAAGATCTCCATGTGGCACATATTAATGAGTTCTCAAAAATAGCTCAACACCTCCTCACCTCAAACTTGCCAAATGCTGATTATGAGGCTATTCTTCTTTGCCACAAGGAGGATGTTGCAGCCCAGCAAGAGAAGATAGTGGATGCAGCTGAACCAGAGGGAAATGTGGATGCCTGGTTGGATGCTAAGAGGTCTATCAAACTCAAGGATGCCCTAGCCTTTCTGAGAGAAGACTACCTCACCTCTCTAGGCTCCAATGCAAAAGATCTCTCTCCTGCTGTAGTTTATGATGCTGTAAATGACATCTACAAGAATCAATTGAAGGCTCTGCACTATCTTGGGAAAGGGCTTCAATCAGAGATTTATTCAATCCAGGAGGAGACAGATAGATCCCTCACTCAGCTAAGAAACTCATATCTCTCTGATTTTCCCAAGGTGGATGGCATCCTCAAGGAAATCCAGAAAACCAACTCTAATGTCAACATGATGGATCTCTCTCTAGCCATGGTCACGGACAACATCAAGAAACTGGCTACAACATTGGAAAATCAAGTCAAGGCCAACATCAACTCTAATGCAATGCTGAATGTTATTTGGAAGAATCAATATAGTGACAAATTGGTGGATGAGGTTCCTATGTCAAACATCTCCAAATTTGACTTTGCCAAGATCAAGGATCAATCTCTCAATTCTTTCAAGTCTCAACAACTATTCTCCAAGGTGGATGGTCTAGAAAGAGAAGTGGCCTCTCTGAAAGATGAAAATAGGATACTTGCTACATCCTTAAACTAGCTCAATGACAAGCTGGATGACCAAGGCAACAACACCTCCAATATCCTGCTGGTGCAACAACAAATGTTGACTTCTATGATGAGACAAATGAACCTGCCTATCCCTGGGGAAGCTCAAGACATCTTGTCTGATTCCAAGCCTAAGGGGGAGAAACAAAAGGAGGTCATTCTGAAAAAGAAAGGGGGAGTACCTGCCAAGCAACAGAAGCTCAAGGGCAAAATTTCTGAAGAAGCAATCAAACCAATAATCCTTCCCCCTGTAGAGGTCATAAGTGCAGTAGGTCAGAAGAGCACAATCTCAACCACCTACTATCCATCCACAATGCCTAAAGACATCTCAACTCCTCAACCTGCTCAACCTACTCCCAATGCTAAACCTGTCAAAGCTACAGTTATCACAGAGGCCAAGCTACAGGAAGTTGCCAATTCAAACATCTATCATGATGAGGCCTTCCTGGAGTTTCTGAAAGCCATCTACAGAAATGCTCAAGAAGATGCAAGGGTTTACAAATAGAAGATCAAGGAAAACATCAAGTACTTCACAGTTGCAGTAAGGAAGATCAAGGATGTCCATCTAAGAGAGATAATCATGGTGTGCAAGGACAATTTCTTGTGGCACCTAGCATTTCAAACTCTAGAGAAACTGAGATTTTCTGAGCTGTCAATCATTCTGGATTTGATTGAAAAGCATGGGATGAACAATGAAAGTCTTTATACTGACTTGAAGATGAACCAAAATCAAAGATTGCCTGAGGTTATATCCAAGCCAAGGACAATAATTTACCAAAGACCAAAGTCTATCTCAAGACAGCAATATTGACCAACTAGTAATTCCCTCAGACCTAACAATGAAGAACAATGCAAAGATCAACCAGGTGCTGCAAATGCTGAGAGCCAAGAGAGGAGTTAAGACAGCTGAGGAACTAGAAATGATTCACACTCTACAATCTTTTCTGATTCATGGAGTCATTCCTGAATCTGTCAAAGAAAAGAGCAAGAAGAAGGATGGTGAGGATGATGATGAGGAGAAAACCTACAGAAGGAGATCTCATTCAAGGAGTGATAAGGATGGACCAAGTGACAGTAGCATGAGCAAATCTTCAAAGAAGACAAAAGGTGCTGATGATGACAAGAGGGATTCTAAGAGGACAAAGGAAACAACCAAGAGAACAAGAAGTGGAATTCAGCAAGTCAAGGACATTGCTAGAAGTACTTTAACCACAACACAAGACTCTAAGTCTAGGGTGGGTACTGTTAGTAATGATCCTCCAAAATCATTATCTAAGACTTCTGAACCTGAATTTCCACAGAAGAAAGAAGGAGCCACAAAAGAAACATCAAAAAGACACTTCCACAAAGTCACAGCTAGTGGAGTGTTACAGTGGATGAAGGGAAAAGGAATGAAGCTACTTCCAAGTGATGTGGCACTGAAGACTGATTCTCCTTGTTCCAGAAAGGTATCTCTTGTGAAGAATTTGAAGATCAAGAGTGTACCCAGAAGGATAAGGATAACAAAGAAGACTGGAAAACTCACAAATGTTATTGGCATCAATGTGCTTCCACTAGATGAGGACTATGATGAAGATGCCCTAGCATTTTTGAGGGCTCAAATGATCTTTGAAGTCAAAGTGAAGTTGGATCATCTAGAGATCAAGTACACTGATGGAAGAGAAAGGATTATAATGCAAGGAGGCTGGCAATATTTCTATAAGTATGAGCTTGAAAGGATAAATGCCTTACTGAATTTTGAAGAAAAAGAAGAAAGGACATGGAAGATAGATATTGCCAGGTTCTTGAAAATGCATGCTGATTATGAAGAAAACCTGAGAAAGGAAAATGAAGAGAAGATAATTCAGAAAGAGAAAGAAATGGCTGAAATTGAGGAAAGAGCAAAGGAGCTGAGAAAGAAAGGGCTTTACAGGGTAAAACAAAATCCTTATGTTGTGGAATACAAAAATTCTAATGGAGGCATGAACAAGATAAGGATGGAGTTTCTGGATTCATATGTGGAAAGTGCTCTTAAAGCTGCAATTGATGATCTAAAAGACTCCCCTCTCATTGAAGAACTGATTGCAAGAGAAGAACTTCAAGAAGCCATCATAGACATGAAAAGAAGAGAAGAGATAAGGAAAAAGAAGATTTATGATGATTTACAAGAGAAGCAATTGGAAGCTGAAGCTGCTGAGCAACAAAGATAATCTGTAAGCTTTCAATTTTTCTATGTAATCAAATTCCTGATCTCAATGTTCATAAATTGTCCTCTCTGTTACTTAATTTCCTTCTATGTAAGTTAGGCTTGTTATCAGACATGAAATTGTGCCTAAGGATCTTACTCACAATTTGGGGGAGATTGTTAGGCTCAAGACATGTCTGAATACCACTATTAACAAGCCTACACTATGTGACTATGTCACATTACATGACCTAGTGAGTTCTATCACTGGGATATAGTATAGATCTCTATATGTACTTGTCTTGTTCTCATGAACATTAGCTTGATCATGTATGCTCAAAGTTATAATGAGCTTAGCAAAGTTTCTTGCATCTAGATTGTATATAGGCCAATGAATAATTGTCCTGGTAGAAGTTCAGAAGTGTTCATGCAGCAGGATAGAAATGAATAAGGCCATGAAGAAATGAAATTTGTCTAAGGCATTATATAGCAAAGTCAGAAGAAAGCTATGTCGTGAAGTCACCAATATCTATGTCGTGAAGTGCTACATCGCATAGTCCATTTTGTACTATGTCGAGAAGTCCTCAAGACTCATGTCGTGAAGTGTTGAAGTCAGCAAAGTCAAAGAAGCTTAGATCGTGAAGTCCTCAGAAGCCCTATGTCGCATAGTCGTCAAATGACTTATGTCGCATAGTCGTCAAATGACTTATGTCGCATAGTCGTCAAATGACTTATGTCGCATAGTCGTCAAATAACCCATGTCGCATAGTCATCTTATGGCCTATGTCGTAAAGTCTTCAAAGGCTATATCGCGTAGTCCTCACAAGGGAGATCGCGAAGTCAGGAATGAAGTGGAGTTCACGATATCAACACTTAGCCGTTTATAACAAGACAAATCAAGGTACAGAACCAAGAATCAAAAGAGACAAATACTGAAGCATTTGTTCTGGCAAGGTGGTCCAAAGAACAGATGGCAAATCTACAGCAAAACTTGGAGAGAAAGATAAGAGACAAGCAGCTACAGAAACGGGAAAGACTCCGAAAAGCAGGTGGTCCTTCCTGACACAGTGAACTTCTTATGGCAGGACAAGTTGGACTTTCAGAAGGGGTAGCTGTGTAATATTGTGTGTGCCTAGTTTGTATAGGTTAATATATATATATATATATATTGTGCACACACAATTGTAAGAAGTAAGAGAGACACACATAGTTTTTATCTTAAGCTCTTTTCTCTGTAAGCAAGCAAGGAAAAACTGTTCTTGTTTAGAAGCCAGAAATTCGATTGTGAATTTCTTGGAAAGCTGTAGTATTTAATTTGCTTATACAAAGTAGATTAAAGTAATTGTGCGTGTTGTTTACTTTCTGCATATTACATAGCATAATCATATACAGTTTATATTTAGTTTCAAGAAAGCAAAAATTCATCAAACTATCCATTCACCCCCCCCCTCTGTCTAGTTTCTAGGTGATATTCATTCCTAACAACTACTAATCACCTTCGTTGTCATCAGTAATCACCACCGTTACCACCAGTAATCACTACCGTCGTTTCCAGTAATCACCACACAGACACCACAACGGAATTACCAAATTGCAAAAAATCACCAAAAATTGAACGAAAATTCAAGAAAAAATGAATTGAATTACTAGTTTCAGATCTGAAAAGGTTGGCGTTGGAGATGGTGGTGAAGATGGAAAGGGAGAAGAGAGAGAGATGGGGGCGGCGGCGGGTGGGTGATGGTGGTGGCGGCGCGGGTGGCGGCAGGGCGAGGGGGGGGGGTGGTGAGCGGAGGGTGATGGTGGTGGAGGCAGGTGGTGGTGGTGGAGGCAGGTGGTGGTGATAGAATGGGGTTAGATGATAGAGATGAAAGATTAAAAAGATAAAAATTAAAATATTAATTGTGTGGCTAGGATTTAGTTTAGATATAAAAAATGTGTGATTGAGATTAGATCTCAGTTCTCACAATTAATGAGGTTCTCATATGAGCACAAGCCTTTATATTTTATAATTTAAACAACTAATTTTCTAAAAGTAACATGGACAACATATATATAAATGTAATATAATTTTATATAATTATTAATAAGTAACTAACTAACTTTTTAAGGATATTGTCTATTTTATAGTTTTTAAGTGAAACAACTCATATTTGAATTAAAAATAACACGGGCAAAATATAGATATAATGTCAATATTATTATATTAAACTTATAAAATCCGGGTTTAATATAAATTTTTATAACATACAATTTAAATAAGATAATTAATAAAAAAAAATAAAAGTAATAACATATGTTAGAAGAAACTCGGTACATTACACAACACATATTTTGTTATTTGCACTTTAGTCACATTTAGATTTTTTAAGAGAAAATAAATACAGACCGTTACATCTATTATTTAAAAATATTTTATATTTTAATATCAAAAATACTACTAAAGATTACGTCAATAATTTATTAAATTAAATTATTTATATTATCAGATATATAAATCCAATTTATTATATACACATATAAATATATATTAAAATTTCATAAAATAATATTTAATTACAAAAATCTAAATAAAAATAATAAAATATTAAAGAAAACTGTGTATCGCACGAGATGTAATTATTATTTAGTATATGTATATTATATGTAATTATATGTATATTATTTTTAATTAGTATAATATATTATAATTAATTATCACAAATTACTCTAATTATTTTAAAAGTAGGCCTAATTATTTGAAAAACTTATTTAAATAGTTCTATTTTTTTTTTGAAAGGTTATTTATTATTTTTAACATGTCTTATTATTATAATTATAAATTGCAATAAAAATATATATTTTTTGAGACCTACTTAATTTTTTAACAAATTCATTTAATATCTAACTAATAAAAATATTATACACAAACACAAATAATAAATTAACAACTATTAAATAATTCGTGTATCGCACAGGTTATAGGCTAGTATATATATATATATATATATATATATATATATATATATATATATATATATGAGGATACGCGGGAGGTTAGGTGGCGCCTCTAAGATTGTCTTAGTCTATTTTTCTAATTTTCTAGAATTTTTGAATTTTAAATACTAATAAATCAAAAAATACCATTTAACTAATTAGAAGTAGAATAGGTGTTCGAATTTATTGAGGAGAAGAGTTCGAATTTATAGAGAAGATATATAAATAAAAGTTTGATTTGAAGTAGAATAGATGTTCGAATTTATAAAAGATAATAATTCGAATTTATAGGTAAGACATAGAATTACAAATTATATTTAAAGTAGAATATGTGTTCGAATTTATAAAGGAGAAAAATTCGAATACATAAGAAATACTTGTTAAAAGTTCTATCGGAAGTAGAATAGGTGTTTGTAAAACATAATTAAAAGTTCTATTGGACGTAGAATATGTGTTCGAATTTATAGAAGAGAGGAGTTCAAATTTATAGAGACTTTATAGGTTAGACATATAATTAAAAGTTCCATGGGAAGTATAATAGATTTTCGAATTTATAGAGTAGAAGAATTCAAATTTATAAGAAATACATATTAAAAAAAAGTTATATTGAAAGTAGAATAAGTGTTTGTAAGACATATATAATAAAAAATTCTATTGAAAATGAAATAGGAGTGCAAATTTATATTATTGTTTTTTCAACGAGAGAACGACTCATTAAAAAAGAGTATGTAAACAAGGAAATTAATGTATAAGACAAGTATTCATTGTATAAAATTTGCGATTTCGATATTAACAAGGAAAACGTGTTTAACGGGAGAACGACTTATTACGGAGAAATGAGTGATTGTTGTAATATATATAAAAGATCCAGAGAAAACCTATCTTTCTGAGAGAACCGAGAAAACTAATCAATCACCCTTGATTTCCCACATCATCCAACGACTGATATGTTTTAAAGATTTACTATAATAATTTTATTATTACTTTAAGATTCTTTTAAGTGTTTTAATAATTTTATAAGATTTTTTTAAGTGTTTTAATAATTATATTAAAATTAGGATTCTGTTAAGTATTCTATAAAGTGTTTTATAATATATTTCGATATAAAATTTATTTATAATAAATTTCAATTGATAATCAAGATTCTTTTAAGTGTTTTTATTAAGATTCATTAATTATATTATAGTATATCAATGGTCTTAGAAGGGTTCTCTCAGTTCTCTTGATAAACTAATTCTATCTAGAACCTTAATATATATATATATATATATATATATATATATATATATATATATATATATATATAGTTTAAAAAAAAAATTATAACGCCGCCACGAAGCGTGACTTTGTCAATTTGTAGGTTAGACATATAATAAAATGTTTTATCGATTGAATAAATTTTCGAATTTATAGAGTAAAAAGTTCGAATTTATAAGAAATACATATAAAACAAAGTTCTATCAAAGGTAGAATAAGTATTTGTAAAACATACATAATTAAAAGTTTTATCGGAAGTAAAATAGGAGTGCGAATTTATATAGGTGTTTTTTCAACGAGAAGACGACTCATTAGAAATGAGCATGTTAACATAAAAATTAATATGTAAGACAATTATTCAATGTATAAAATTTGGGAGTTCGATTTTAACAATGAAAACATGTTTAAGAGGAATACAATTATTAGGGAGAAATAAGTAATTGTTATAATTTTATAAATAAAGTTTTTTTAGAAAAATTATAACGTCGCCATGATGCAAAACACGACTTTGTCAACTAGTTTTTGAATAAAATAGTGATCTCCATAAAACTTAAAACTAGGAGAAACTAATTAACTGTTGATCTATTAATTACTCAATCCGTCCCTCTCATTTCTTTACACTTTCTTTTCTGGGATGTCCATCTCAATTCTTTACATTCCAAAAATTTTCTAAAATAGTAAAGTTTTATAATATAAAAATTAACTATATCCACTATTTTTCCCATTATCTCCACTTTATACATTAAATATTGATTGTTACCACCAGTTTACTCACTTTTCTTATTTTTATTAACTAAATTATATATTTTTTAATATCCGTACCCAATCTCAATATAAAAAATTAAGCAGGACGGAGGGAGTATTTATTAATCATTACTCAATTAATTAACTCCAATTTCCAATTTTTACAGCTTTTTTAACCGAAAGTTGGAGTCTCGATTATAAAATAAAAAATGAAAATAATATACATACAGAGCAGAGGCACAAGGGCCGAATTGGACGCGACGGCTCATATAAACAAGAGCAGTGAGCAGTGCCGAATTGAACTTACCCTTTACATTTTTAGCATTTGAACAAAACCAAATTCACAAATGGCTTCAGTACTAAGAGCAGCCATTACTAACCACATTCGACTCCCTGTTTCTCAAACCCTAGCCCTAAATGCCTCCAAGCTCTGGACCGTCCGATCTATGTCATCCCACGGCGACGATCATCTCGACAAGAGTCAAGTGATTGATAGAGTTCTCGAAGTCGTCAAAAGTCACCCCAAGATCGATCCCTCTAAGGTCCTTTTTAGTTTCTCCCCCTTTAATTAATAATTGAATCAACACTTTGTGACCTGTTAATTATTTATTTTCACCTTAATTGTTGTTTTTTTACTAGTTAAAACCCTAATTTCAGTAATTGTAGCTGCATTTCTGGTTATATTTAATTTCAGTAGATGGATCTGTGTAGCACAAATTTTATGTATGTATGTATGTATGTTTAAGTTAGACCCAAAAGAAAGTTGTTACAGATGGTGAATTTTTTAGAATAACATCTTGTTTTTTAACTTATGGTGGCGCGTTTTAGCGGAGGTCTTCTGTTTCATACCCTTGATAATACTGCACTGGACATTGTAGTGTGATGTTTAGCTTACGGGATAATATTAGAAAGTTGAGGTAGATTGGTTATTATAATGGGCCTGTTTGGGTACCTCGGAATAAGTCAGCTTATGACTTATAAATCCATAAGAGCTTATGAGGGGTGTTTGTGTACTCAGCTTATTTGATAACTTATAACTTATAAATTGATAAGTTGAATGTTAGAAATCACCAACATTTTACTTAACTTATCTACTTATTCTTTGATTTCTTTATTTTTTTAATACTTTATATTTTTACCTTTGTGTTTTTAAATATTTTTTTAATTTAAAATGCAAGTGTTGAAATCATTGTATTTAATAATTATTTTTTCAAATTTAATTTAGGAAACTTTTAACTAACTTATAAGTAAATTTATCCAAACATCCGTATAACTTATAAGAATCCATCAACTTATCACTTATAAAGCACTTACTCATTTTAAGCTATAAGTCAACTTTTTTGTGATACCCCAAACACGCACAATGTAGTTTGTGTAACTACTGGAGTACTGGTTGTAAGAATTTTGATCTTTTTATTGAATTTGGGTTTTCTGTAGGAGGTTGTGGTTTAGAGAAGAGTTGACTCGTTTTTAGTAAAGATGAGTGATTTCGGTTGGTTAGTTGCAATGTTGATTTTCTTTGTGGTTTTAGATAAGTTCAGGTAGGTTTTACGTAATTGTAAAAAGTGCTGTTGCCTGTTGGTATCTTTGACTACCATTTTGTCTAATTGGACATTTCGTCTAATACTTCACTTTTTGACTTCATTGGGAAGTGCGAGTAGACCTCGAATATACCCATACTCGGATATCTGTAGGACAAGAAGAGAACGGCATGAATGAATATAGCGTCATTTGGCATGGAGTGCTTATTCAATGATGCCATAGCTGTTTCAGATACCTGCCCCGCTACATATTAAGTACCGAAAGATGAAGTTAGAGATGTCTCTTCTTGGCATAAGGTGTAAGCTGCTACCCATAAACGAACTTGGTGAATTCTGCAAGACATTTAGGCTGATTGGATTTGACAAAGTCGTTATTTTGTCTAGGTTTAATGCTGAAATAGATGCATGATAATGAATCAATACTATTGTTCGACAGTAGTAGTCCGGTAGACACTTCTGTGCTGAATAAAGTGATGCAAAATAAAAGAGTAAAATTATTAATTTTATAGTAGCATTGTTGTGAAGCTGATGGTTGACCAGTTTGAGTTGTGCGCCAATTGCTGCTACTAGTACTACTAAATAGTTTAGGCTGTAAATGATGATTATAGTTTAAATGGGAAAAGTATTTATATGAAATTCGCTAAATCAGTTAAGATAGTTAAGATGAGAGAAATTGTTATTTATTAGCAGAGTCTTGACTTTGTTTGTGGTTTTAGATCAGTCCAAAATGGGTTTTACTATAGCACGAGCTACGTATTGCTTGTAATTTTAGCAGCTGAAGGAAGGATAGACGCAAAATCATCCTATATAGTGTATTGTGGTCCAAGTGTTCGACAACCATGATAATAATTGTAGAAAGAATGCTCAGGTTGATCAGTTTTGAAAAAGTCGATATTTTGTCAAGGTTTAAGGCTGAGATATATGCCTGATATGTATCAACATTTCAACACTAATGATTGACAGCAGTAGACATTTCTGTACTGAATAAAGTGATAAGATAAAAATGTGCTGAATTAAGCGATAAGATAAAAAAAACATTTAAGAGTAGAACAAAATCGTTAATTATAGTAAAATCGTTTCAAAGCTGATGGTTGACCAGTTTGAGTTGTTTGCTATTACTACTAGTACTACTATATATTTTAGGCTGTGAATGACGATTATAACTTAAATGGTGAAGGCATATACATGAAATTTGCTAAATTAGTTAATGACCTTTTGGTTGTGGATTAGCTTGCCAGTTAAAGAGACTGGCACGATTCACTTGATAGTGAAAAATCCTTTGGGTGGCCGTAAAAGTATATTCCTAATTACCAGAAATAAAAGAAAGAAGGTATTTTCTCTTATTTACAATTACATCATGACCAAGTAGTGCCTATTCCAGTTATTTATTTAATGTCGTCCAACATATCTAACATTCAACATGTGTATGACTATCTTTTCCTCTCTATTTTATTTCCTTTTCCTGAATAGTGTATGACTATCTTTTCCTCTCTGTTTGGTGGCACATCCTAGTTACGACAATGACAACTGATATAGTGCTCCCACGGGGCGAGACAAAGAATCGGTTTAAAAAAGTGATCCCATTTGTTTTATTAATTGTTGATCTTTGGAGGACATGTCTGGATGTTTTTGTGCTTTTTTTGCTATTTATTCTTTATTGACAAAAAATGCAGAGCTTTTAGTTGGTCTTTAATTATTGTACACGACTCTGTATCACATGTGATATATGTAAATTTAAGCTGAAGTGTATTTATCTTTTCCGTGCTGTTTGGTGACACTTATGACAATGTCAGCCAATATAGTGCACTCACTGGTTGAGACTAAGAATCGGTTTAGAAAAGTGATCCCATTTGTTTTATTATGTTGTGTCTTTGGAGGACATTGCTGGATGTTTTTGTGATTTTTTTTGCTATATATTCTCTATTGATGAAAAGTGCAGAGCTTGTAGTTGGTCGTAAGTTAATGTACACGACTCTGTATCACATGTGATATATGTAACTCAAAGGTGGAGCGGGAAAAAATTGATTTTCTTATATGAATGTTTTGTGTATATATTTATTTATTAATTATAATATTTTTAACTTGCATCATATTGTCCTTGGTTCCAACAAATATACCTATTGTCATCTTGAGTGCACTAAAAACTGTATGTTTTTAGAAAGTAGCTTTGCTAATACCTTTAGAACTTTTATTAAATTTATACTTTATATGACACTCATATACTTTCTTGAATAACATGAACTTTTGCTTGTGAAGTAGTGAGGTCATTGACAAGCGTGCACAATTGGCACTATACAAGGAATTAAGGATATGCTTTATGAGTAGTTACTACTAACACAACATCTGCAGTTATGAAGTTAACACTCATCTAAAGGCACTAAGTTACCTTAAACTCAATTATATATTAAAAAAAAAAGTTACCTTGAACTCAGAATAATTGCTTATAGGGCCAAGGCCCTCTTGTCTTCTTCCTGACTACTTTATTGCCTCTTGCTCACCTTTCAAATCAACCTTTAAATCAGAATACTTTATTTTTTAACAACAAAGGAATTGATGAGAGCGAGTAAAGTTGCAGGAGAGTCCAGAATAATGATGGTTAATTAAAATGTAGGTGTAAATTGTATTCTTTTAGAAAGTAAATGTATAAAACAAAAACTCAATAGTGTTACCCCATACAACTATGAATTTCTAATATCAGTACATAAAAGAGGTTTGAGCCTCGGTACGAAAACCTACTATTCTAGAACTTTGAAAGTCAAAGAAGCCCTGTACAATCAGATTGTAATGGATCCTGTCACTATAACTGTTTCTTCATAGTTTCTGTTGTATTATTATAAGATCAATTTCATTCAAGTAGTGGAAATAAAAATGACTGCTAATTTCCATAGTATTATCTTTGGAGCTGGGTTCATATATCAGTAAATGAAAATATCATCAAAATATCTTATTGTTGACCTCATAGATCTATTTGCAATCATGTGCAGGTGACTCCCGATGTCCATTTTCAGAAGGATCTTGGTCTGGATAGCTTAGACACTGTGGAGATTGTCATGGCTCTGGAGGAGGAATTCAAGCTGGAGATCCCAGACAAGGAAGCTGATAAGATAGACTCTTGTGGACTTGCAATTGAGTATATCTATAATCATCCAATGTCTAGTTAAATTCGCTAAGTTTTTCCGTTCCAAGAACTGTTCCATTCTCATTTTGTTATGGCACACTATGCACACATACAGTCCGTCTTGCTGCGTGTTTGTTCCAGCTAATTAATAGTGGTTAATATGAATGAATCCTGCAAAGGAATAACAATCCTCAGCTTTTGAAGTCTGATAAGGATGGACTTTTTTCCCGTCTTTAAGCAATAAATATTTAATCATATTTGTGGATTCTTCTCCTTTTACTTTTCACCTTCCTACTCCTCTAGAAGAAGCTCACAGTAAGTTTAGATCTCTAGTACAAGTGGAAGACAAAAATAAATTAGAAGTCACTCTTCCATCAAACTTGCTTCTAAACAAACTACTAAAGTTTGGATTAAGTTTCCACAAGTCTTGATAATGATTTTAAATGATGATGATTCACTAGGGCGGGCGTCTACCGTAGTACCATGCCAGTGAAATGTCCACATATATATAGCAGACAGTGTCACTGAAAACAAAGGGCATCATTAATTTTTTGTTTTATTTCATTCCTACACATGTCATAAATAAGCGGGCCAAACAGAAACCGACAGCCTTAATAGATCCAAGAACGTGTCATCATATACATCGTCAAACAATTCTTAAGTAGAGTAATGAAATTGAGATGAACATAATGTTATATGTTGAGTGTTTCCAAGTATGTATAGCAATCATAAGGAGAAACTTTTAAAGTAAATTTTGAGAACATTAACAATTAGGCTATTACAAAGAATTAACACAATTCTGTTGTTGAATTTGCTGAACCAGTTTGAACAGCATGCAGAACATATAGAACAATGGCAGATAACTTAAAAGTAGCATCGTTCCGGGCGGTTAACGGCGAAACAACTCCTTCTCTCTCAGTGAATGCATCTTCACAAGTTGTAGCAGAGTCCATAACTGCACTCATTTGTATATTAGCATCATCAAACTTCTTAGTTGCGTAAGATTTCATGGCTAGTTTGACGGTTGAGAGGGCATCATCATAGAGCTCGAAACATGTTTCCAAACACGATCTTACGTACTTATCAAGTTTCTTGCTCATCAACAACTGTTTGATATGGCATCTCGTGTCTGTCAAGTTGTACCTTGTTAGCCTTATGGAGATCATACCTAAGCCTTTAAGGCTTGCACACCGACTGGCTGGAGCCGCGAAAAGCGACGTTGTGCAGAAGCCGTAGGGGACGTTTGGATCTTTGTCGGAACATGTTTTACATGAGTCTTGAATCAGGGTTTGGGAGGTTGAGGAATGGAGAAGGGTGAAGATGAGTGTGGAGAAGAAGAAGAATGATGCGATGTTATTATTTGACAACATCATGGTTTGTGGAGAGGGGTAGTTTTGATTTGTTCTTTTTTTTGGTTTGTTGTGTTTCCGAAGTAGTAGATTATATACTTGGGGGAGGATGGGTCGGTGTATGCTAGAATAATGCAAGTGAGTCTAAAAAATGGAAAAGGTTAGAGGTCTCAAAAGTGTTTCCAAAAATTGTTCCCCAGTTATGGTAACTTTTTTAATAATAATATGAGACCTCGTGTGAACGTTATGTGTCGTCCATATCATTTTGTAAATATTTTGGAAATAATTTTTGGGATAACTAGCACTACTCCTAAAAAATATCATAATCTGAAACTTAAATATAATGGGACACCTTGAGATATTTAGAAAAACTTATCTTCGAATTTAATTGAACGTCCTCTTCGACATTTATTGGAGGTCCAATCAGCATGATATAAATAAGAAAAATGCTACCATATTCAAAATTTGTCCAAAAAATTGTACAAATTGCTTATATATTTGATAACTTTCCGATGAGACCCCGCGTAGTAAAAAATGGACACTTATTATGCTATATCATTAGGATCATATTTTGAAATAATATTTTTGGATATTCTAGCAAAAAATTCTATAAATAAACTCATCTTCAAATTAAGTTAATAACACGTTTAATAATGTAATCCTGTAATTGAATTTTCTTAACATAATAGTGAAGATCGAGATTCGATAGGTTCAATTTTTGTGTTTATAATTTGTGACTAATTTGGATAAAATAAAGTAATGAATTGTTTTAAAAGAAACAAAACGTGTGAGATGATTGGGTTTGGTAGTAATAGTGTAAAATACTAATACAGAGAACAGAATGAAGGATAACAAATCTTATGGCAGAAAAGACCCCTTAAAAGCGCAGAAAAACAAGGAAAATCCCAACGGAAAGGAGCTTAAAATTCTCTAGATTACATATATAACACAATGGTGAGTTGTGTATAAATCAATACATTCACTTCTTCAAGAAATTAGGCGTGGTTTGTGAGGATATCTATTTTGTTGCCTTGTTTTTTCTCTTTACACTTATCCAAAATGCGGGAAAGTTGCAATACTGAATTTATACTGCTTTTTGTTTGTTTGTATTGTTGTACCAATTATTACATGAAGAATTATTATATGTAGTTTGTTTGTATTGTTGGAAGGAATATTTTTGTTTAATAAAGATGTATTGGTGTCCACGTCAATACAAAAATAATACTATTACATTCTATTTTTTTCTTGAATAATTAAATTTATGATCAAACTTCCCATGCCAGATAATCATTAATATATCTTTATATATAAATAAAATTAATTTTTCTTATTTAAATTCGAATTTATAGGATAGAAAAATATCAACTGCCTTTTAAATCTTTACTAATGAGTAAACTGATATACAATTTTAAGATTCTTTCCTTTCTCAATTTTGATTCAATAAAATGAAAGTTCCTTATTTAAAGTTGAATTTATATGATAGAAAAAAATCTCAATTATCTTTTAAATCTTTACTAATAAAGGAAACTAAATATAAATATTTATTTATTTTTCTAGAGCTCTTGAATTTTAATTTAATATGATTAAATTTCCTTATTTAAATTAAAATTTATAGGATAGAGAAAATATCAATTGCCTTTTAAATTTTAGCTAATGAAGGAAATAGAATATACAATTTTAATATTATTTTCTTTCTCAATTTTAATTCAATAAATTAAAGTTACTTATTTAAATTTGAATTTATAGGATAGAAAAAATCTAAATTATCTTTTAAATTTTTGTTAATGGAGGAAACAAAATATATTTTAATTCAATAAAATTAAATTTCATTATTTAAATTAGAATTTATAGGATAAAAAAATATCAAATATCTTTTAAAACTTTACTAATGGAGGAAACTGATATACAATTTCAAGATTCTTCCCTTTCTCAATTTTTATTCAATAAAATGAAAGAAAAATATGAAATACCTTTTAAATCTTTACTAATGGAGGAAACTGATATACAATTTTAAGATTCTTTTCTTTCTCAATTTTTATTCAATAAAATTAAAGTTACTTATATAAATTTGAATTTACAGGATAATCTCAATTTCCTTTTAAATATTTACTAATAGAGTAAACAGAATATACAATTTTAATATTATTTCCTTTCTCAATTTTAATTCAATAAAATTAAAGTTTCTTATTTAAATTTGAATTTATAGGATAGAAAAAATCTTAATTGTCTTTTAAATCTTTGTTAATGAAGGAAACTAAATATACAATTTTAATATTTTTTCCATTAAAATCTTTAATAATGGAGAAAAGTAAATATACTATTTTAATATTCGATATCTTTATATTTTTATCTTATCAATCTTTATATTCTTTCTTCTTTTATTTATCTTCTTCTTTATATATATTAGCTTAAATTAGTGTTTTTAATAATTGTTATTTCAATATTCATATTTTCATATTTTATTAATTGTATTTATAAAAAAAAAACTAAGTGGACATGTTAAAATAGGTAAACGTTTTTAATAATTAAAAGAATTAAAATAGTTTTAATTAAGGTTTTAGTCGTGATATTTTTGGACATCTTTATCTTTTTATTAATATTCAACATTTTTATCTTTTTAGCTTATCAATCTTTATCTTATTTCTTCTTTTATTTATCTTCTTCTTTATATATATATAAGGAAATTGAATATACAATTTTAATATTTTCCTTGATTAAAAAATACCTCATTTATTTTTTCAAATCTTTCCTAATGAAGGAAACTGAATATAAAATTTTAGTTAAAAAAGGTAATTGCCCGTGATATATTTGAAAAAGTAGGTGAATTTGTTAGAAAAAATAAAAAAAATAATGTATTTTAGGTGAAAAAGGTAATTTGTTATAAATAGGTAATATTATTATTTAATAATATATTTCTAGAAATAAGTAAGGTTAATTAAGTAAAAACACGAATTTAAGAAAGGGCAATTAAGTAAAATCACCCGACCAAACTTTTATAATAATATAGTATAGTATTGATATACTCTATCACACGGAATTACTATGTTTACTCATGACACGTCAGTATTTTGGTAGAATTTTAGGTACAAAATTTGGGTCTTTAATATTTTTCATACTATAATATAATATAATCTAGTTTTTGAGAAGCTAACGCGTTAACCATCCATTTTAGCCGGCCAACTGCCCCTAAGTGACCCAACTCATTTAAGCTCCATGACATCAAATTTGATAGCTTAACCTCTCGTAGGTCGTGAGATTAATTCAGGAGGTTTTTTTGAAAATTACCTGAATTTAGAATATTTTTATAATAATATTGTGTGTTTTTAAATATTTTATAAAAATATTGTTTTATGAAAATATATTTTGTAATTTTACAATTATATATTTACTCAACCAAAATTAATCTTAAATATAACTTTTGTTAGTTTTTGGCTTGCTATGCCAAACACTTCCTAGAAAATAAATACATGAAAATAATGTATTTATGGATTACAATTAGTATTTGTAAGTTACATATGAAATATTAATGGCATTAATTAATATTTAATGAGGCTGTTACAATTTTTGGAGTGGAGATTATGAAAGAAAAGCCTACATATAGTGGAGAACATCCAAGTCACTCATCAAGATTAGCTTGTTCAATCCATTTCGGAACTCCGAAAATACATTTTATTTTTCCATTTCCCACTATGATATATTTATAAATATTTAGGTCTAATACTTCATTGGTATAGAGCTCAAAAATCTGATTGTTTACCATCCACGGCCTTTGTTCACCCGTGGGAATGCCTTGTTCATCCTTGGGTGATCTTGTTTCTGCCTCGTCTCAATCATAGTTTGGTTTGGTGTTTTGTTTTCTCTTGTTTCCCTTGTTTACTCTTCTCATTACTGCATATCTTTCTTTTTTTGGTGGCCTTGCTAGCTACTACCTGTGTAAGCCATTAGTAGTAAGTGTATGTTGTTTTTAGCGAGGTTAGTTTTTTTTTTTTTTTTTTTTTTCATTTATTCAAGTAATTTATTTGATTTAAATGGTTGCATGCTGACAATTATTTTTAATATGTTTTCCGTATTACAGTTTTTTAATATTTTTCATTCTATGTCAACGTGTGTTTGATTGTTTATTATCCTTGTTAATCTTTTTAAGCTTACTAGCTTATAGCCCGTGCGATACACGGTTTCTTAAATTTTATTTATAATTATTCTGTTTATAATTATATTTTTATTACTCATGCAAAACACGATGGTTTTTTTAATATTTATAATTATATTTATTTATGAATATTTTAATATTTAAAAATTATTAGTTTACATGATTAAATTATTGTTAAAAAAGATTTAGCCAAAAAATATTATAGTTAAAAATTTGATATTTATTATATTTTACACGCTCAATTTAATATTTATTTATATTGAGTTATAAAAGTTAGATTTGGCCAATTTTACGGTCCACATGAAATTCACAAAATAATCTTTAATTTAGTTGTGGTTTAATAGTTATTTTTTCAATTAAAAACTATTCTAAAACTAAAAAGAGAATAAAGTGACGAAATTTAATGTTGAGAATCCTATTCGATTTAGGAAATCTACATAAATATGTAGTTTAGATTATTAGAATACTCTTTATTAACCAAATACAGTTTTTAATGTTAAATCTAACGGTTTTCACCTATCTATTTTAAGATTAAACGATTTTTATTATTTTGGTATTAAATGGGTTTCCTTGTTTAATTACAACTATTTTTATGTTTTAACTTTTTGGAAAATCCAATACTAATATAATATCTTTTAACTTATATCATTTTTAGATAATAACTTCTTTTTATATAATATAATCTAGATCATCTATTTTTAAAAGTATTGGATCTAACGGTGGAGAATGTTTTGACGGTATTTATGACCAAACTACCATGATAACATCATTAATTTTTCTTAATATTTATAATTTTTTTAATTTATAATTTTTTTAAATATTTATTGCTAAAATATAATATACTCTTTTTTTTGTAATATGTTAATGATGCGAAAACTTTGAACTTTTGAGAAAATAAATTGTTAGGCCGAATACACAATATATAATCAATATATATATGAGAATAACAATCAAGAACACTGTTTATGATCAATAAACTGAATTATATTAAATAACTCTTCTATCAGTGACGTAAAATATCACAGAGAGCTGCTAGGTTACAAGAATAATGTAATCAAGTATTCGCATCCCTTTTAGGGTTAACCTATCTGTGTTTATATAGTACACAGCTACATACAATCTCTAATTGATATTCCTATAAATTAGCTATACAATTTATATCAATCTAGGATTGCTTCTGTCTTCTGTCCCGTTTATTTAGCCATCTCAATATATTCTGTTTCTTTCCATCTTCAGAATATATTGCTTATAGAATCTTCATATTAGCACCGACAGCTAAAGTAAACTCTCACCCCGTCAGACTTTAACAAACTCTGACTGGGTTCTAGTAAACTCTGATGAGTACCTGTTGCTTAAACACTGATAAACAATCATCAGCAATTATATCTAACAATCTCCCCCAACTTGTGCATAATAAAAATGTACAAGTTAATAGATAATTGATGATGTCAAAACATATAACAAATGCAGTGTTTATAACATATCAGAGTTTAACTTTTACTTAGAACAGAAAACTTTAAAAACTTACAGTCAGACTTTACTTAATTTCTTCAATATCAGGCACTGTCCTGAGATAATCAATGAGTAGCCTCCTTTCAGCTTTTTCTAGCTCATCCACCATGATTTCTTTCAACTCTTTGAGCTCTGGATCACTTTCTCCAGTCTGGTAGATAGCAGCTCTCAGAGAATAAATGCTGTTCTTTCTCATTTCATTCCCTAGCCGGATAAAGTAAGATTTGTCTGACTCTAGGTTGAATTCCAAAACCTTTATTCCCAGTGCAGTCCTGAATCTGGCACTGTTTCTCTTCATTTCAACTATCTTTCCATAAGCATTTCTGTACTTAGGAATGTAAGCACTTGAAACACCTCATCCAAGAAGAACTTTTGATTTCATCATTCTGTCTCTTAAAACTAGAGCAACATCATGAGTACTTCTATTTTTGATCTTAAGAAGATATAGAACATACTCTAGCTCTTCCCATAGCTTCAGATGAATATCAGCTTCTCCAATTCTGTAAACTCTTCCATCATCCATGAAGTATAACAAAAACTCCTTCTTTAATCCTCTGTGGTAAATCATCTGAACAGACTCTAGTTTGTCAAGGTTTTCTTGAGTAACCCCAACACCAGGTTCTGCCAGTGATGTAAGATCTGCATGACTGTTATTAATTCTTTTCTCCCTGTGTGAACCCAAACCAGACTTATCATAAGATTCTTTTCCAAGTACTGTTCTGGTTTGAAGAAAGTTCACAGGTTCTGGCTTCAGAGTTTCAGGAAGTACAGGTCTTTTGAAACCTTGGAGTTGTGGAGATAACTGAGTTTGCACAACTTGAGCATTGTCAGAGGTTGTCACAACTTTAACAGAACTATCAACTTGAGCAACGTCAGAGGTTGATTGATTTAGTCTTGATTCAACTTGAGCAACGTCAGAGGTTGAATAATTTTTCTTTGAAAACTGTCCTTCTTCTACCAGTTTTCCCTTTCCTTTTCCAGAAGCATCTACTGTAGGCCTCCTGGAATATTGTATACTATGTTGAGTATTTTCCTTAATGGAAAGTGCAATTTCCTTTTTCCTAGAAGCCTTAACAACCTTCTTCTTGTAAGTACCAGCTTCAACCTTCTTCTTATGCTCTTCAGCAAGAATCTGCATCTCAGCATCCATATCTTCCACTGTGGCTTCACCACCATGTTCTTCAATAAACAGCTTAGCAGCAATCTCTTCATCAGTAGTTGGATTTGCTGAAATCACTAGACTCTTAAGTCTTGAAGAAGATTGACCACCATAGTTTAACCTCTCAGAGTTTGTCAGTTTAGCAGAGTTTGACCTTAGTCTCCCTTGCTCTTGAACAGTTTTTGACCTTCTCTCTGCTTCCTTGCTTCCACCATCAGTTGCATCATCCCTCCGTCTCAGAGTTTGAGTCCTTTTGCATTTGTCTTTAGGAACTCTCTCCCCCTTTTTGACATCATCAGGAATAAGCACTGATGTCAGCAACTCCAAAGAAGTAGCAATTGAATCAATCTTTGCAGACATTTCACTTTGATTGCTCTCTACTTTGCTTAACCTTTGCTTTATGTCCACTTGATCCTTGATCATAGAAGATAATCTGGTTCTATCATTCTTCAAAGCTAACTCCTTAGCAACAATATCATTACTTAAGCCCATGACAGCATTATGAGTCTCATCAAATCTATTGTTAAGAGACTTCACTTGGACTATTGTAGCCTTCAAATGACTAAGAAGTTCTGGATTAGAAATCTCCTTTGCAGATTTATCTACAAAATCAGCAGTTCTTTGTTTGGAGAAAATACAATCTGCCCCTGACCAGTTTGAATAATACATTTCTCTATAGTGAGCTTCAGTGGCAGTTTGTTTTTCTTTGATAGATTCAACAGTTGGATCTCTGAGAAAAGGTTCATCAGAGTCTGAAAGTTCAACATTGATGTCAGAGTTTGCATGAAGAGAATGTTCAGAAATTTGATCATCATCTGCATCAACATTGTCTTGGATAGGCTCTGCAGCTTCATTAATAACATTCTCTGCAGTAGCTTCAGTATTTAACTGCGCAGCTTCTTCAAGAACTTGCTCTACAACAGCTTCAACATTATCAGAGTTTACATTTGCAAGAACCTCTACTTCTTCAGGAACAGTCTCAACAACAGTCTCAACCATATCCTCTGTTGTATCTTCATTTATCATCTCTACAGGAGCTTCAACAACCTGATCAACCTCTTCACCTATTTCAGGAACTTGATTAGTGACAGAGAGAATCTCTGTATGAGTTGCAAGTGACTCATCTATAACTAGGGTGGGTTGATCAGCTTCCACATCCTCAGTGTCACAAACACTGATAGAAGGATGTGCTTCAAACTCTTCTTCATTGTTCATTTCCATTATTGGTTCAATTAATACCCCAGGAGCTTCATCAGAATTTACTGTGTCCTCTATAGGCACAGTAGTTTCATCATTCACAACAACCTCCTCAATAACATCAGCCTCAGGAGCTTCACACTGTTCAGTGACGGGAACATCTTCAGGAACAGCTTCAACATCATCAAATAGATAATCAGCTACTAGCCTCCTTCTTCTATGATGTAAAGTTTCAGAATCTTCTACATCATCAGACCTTGGTCTTTTTGCCCTGCTCTTCTTAGATGTACCAACAGAGTTTGGCACAGAAGATTTTGATACACCAACTTCAGTAGCTGGTTTAATAATCCTTGCAGGTTTAAAAGCCCTGTGTTTAGTTCTACCACCAGTACGAATTGGTTTGGTTGGAGATGCTTCAGTATTTACTGGTTCTGGCTGGTGTTCTACTTGGATAGAATCATCCAAAAACTGTTGTACTAAAGTAGGTAATAACAAATCACCTACGTTTCCCTTCTTCACATCCTTGTTTATAAGATCAGAGAATATACGTTTGTGCAATTTAAAACATGGAATCACATCTACATCAGAAATATCTACCCCACCAACACAAGCAGTAAATAAAAGCTGACAAAATCTAGAAAAGTAAACTACTCTCCTATTTTCAGTCATCTTTTCACCCAAATTGTTAAGAACTAGTCTACCATAATCAAAATGAGTATCATAGATCAGAGAATACCCAATTTGTAGACTTTCAGTAGGTATGGCATCCCAGTTTGTGCACTTCTTGCCAAACGTTCTAGTTATGCAGTCGAAGAAAAAGCTCCACTCTTTCCTCAAGAACGGTCGCTTCAGTTGACCAATCTTTGCCAAAGATCCACCATAACCGATTTCCCTCATCATCCTCATCAATTCAGCCTCACCAACATCAATAGTGTAAGCATTATGTTCAGGAAATCCCATAGCTGCACGAACTGTACCAGGAGTAATAACATACTCTGCTTCTTCAAACTCAAAAACAATAGATGGAGTACCAGCATCTCCACCATCATCATAAATACTAGTCTCCCAGAAGCTTTTGATTTGAATCGCAGAAAGCTTCACTGGTTCAACAAGAGCACGCCCAAGTGAAGATTGAACAAGAAAGTTTTGCATCAAATGAAACGCCTCCGGTGCGTTCTCATTACTCAAAGGAGCAGAATAATTGTTAGGAACAAACTCAAGTCCAGAAGAAACAAAAGCAGTAGAAGCCATTAGTATGAATTAGAAATAATCAGAGAATGACTTAGAGAAATTTCGAGAGTGTTTGCAGGAAAAGTGTTTGTGAATATGTGTGTGTGACAGTAAAGTTTGAATCTGAGTAAGATGTGAAAAGTTTAAACGGTTTTGTGTATTGTATATTAATACAAAATTAAAAATTAAAAACTGAACAGTTTCTAATCAATACACACAACTATCTTACTCCGTAATTCGTGTGAGTGGGACATGTGTCACACATGCAATGACTGACAGCAGTAAATGGCAGTTTTCAATGCGCATGCGCAGTAAAAATAGCAATAATTACCGCCTTTTACACTTTCCTAGACACTCAACCTCTCTCCCCTGTTTAATACACTCTTGAACAACTGTCCAATCAGTCTCATTTGAATTTTCAAAAACAAAAGTCTTTTCTCAAAATCATAATATGTCTGAAACAAACAAAATTTATTTTAATCATCAGAGATTAAAATTAAATTACCTCGGCGTAGAGTACACAGTTCATCAGTGTTTACCAATCCTCCTTCTTTATTCATAAACTCTTTTCACAAACTGTACAGATGTGAATAATTGTGTGTGACTTAGCAGAGTTTACTGAATATAAATATTTAGATCATCTCAAAGTGCATAAAATCCACAAAATAAATTAGTAAAAACTGGTTGCCCAAACTCTCATGTATAATATAAAATCTGACCTCATCTAAACTCTGTACTTCTAAATTTATTATTTTCACCCCCTTCGATTTTTTTTTTAATTTTTCCAGTAATCAGTGGTTGGCACTAGTCACCAAAAATCAAAGATTTTAGCCCTTATTTCATACAATAAGTTCCTGGGTCTTCCTAGGCACAACATGATCTCAAAGGAATTTGTGCTTATTTTGCATCTTTTGATTTAAGGGTGAAATATTTGCAACTAATTATCAGAGTTTAGACTTTTCATCAGTGAATACAATTAATTTATGAGAGAAAGTGCAAACAGCTAATACAGACTCAGTGTATAGGATCAATAAACTAAGAGATGCTATAAATATAGAGACAGTATCATGCTGTGTAAAATTTCTGCACATTTTGAAATCAGAATTCATATCACTCAGAAAGATTCATGATTACTTACTGAAAATCATGCTTCATACAATTTTCTTTATCGGTTCATGTGTTTCAGACAAAATCACAATCAGAGTTTAACATCAGAGTATAACTGACAGAGTATGAGTTCAGAGTTTGACAAACTGGTATGAATGACAGTTAACATATGCAAAGAATCATGAGCAACAAATCACAGAAGTATTGATTTTGAGTCTAACCAGTATCTCTAATCAAAACCAGAGATCATTGCAAGTTCATTTACCAGTCTTGTAAAAGTAGCTTCACTCAAAGGCTTGGTGAAGATATCTGCAAGCTGTTGGTCTGTAGACACAAAATGAAGCTCAATATTTCCTTCTTCCACATGTTCCCTGATAAAATGATACCTTATGCTGATGTGCTTGGTCATGGAGTGCTGTACTGGATTACCTGTCATAGCAATAGCACTTTGATTATCACAGAAAATAGGTATTTTAGAGTACCTTAATCCATAATCCAGCAATTGATTCTTTATCCATAAAATCTGTGCACAACAGCTACCAGCAGCAATATACTCTGCTTCTGCTGTGGATGTTGAAATTGATTTCTGTTTCTTGCTGTACCAAGAAACTAATCTTTCACCTAGAAATTGACAGCTTCCACTTGTGCTCTTTCTGTCTATCTTACATCTTGAAAAATCTGCATCAGAGTAACCAATTAATTTAAACTCTGATTCTCTAGGATACCACAAACCAAGAGTTATAGTTCCTTTGAGATATTTGAAAATTCTCTTCACAGCTGTTAGATGAGGCTCTCTGGGGTCTGCTTGAAATCTTGCACAAAGGCAAGTTGCATACATGATGTCTGGTCTACTTGCAGTTAGATAAAGAAGAGACCCTATCATCCCTCTGTAGTTTGTCATATCTACTGAGGCTCCTGTGTCTTTGTCTAGCTTTGTTGCAGTTGCCATAGGAGTTGTTGCAGATGAGCTATCAATCATACCAAATTTCTTGAGAAGATTTCTGGTATATTTTGCTTGATTGATAAAAATCCCATCATCTGTTTGCTTTACTTGCAAGCCTAGAAAATAACTAAGCTCTCCCATCATGCTCATTTGGTATCTTGACTGCATTAGCTTTGCAAACTTCTTACAGAGTTTATCATTAGTAGACCCAAAGATTATGTCATCCACATAGATTTGAACTAACAGCAGATCATTACCAGTATTGAAATAGAACAAGGTTTTATCAATTGTACCTCTAGTGAACCCACTCTCTAAAAGAAATTGAGCCAGAGTTTCATACCATGCTCTAGGTGCCTGCTTTAATCCATATAATGCTTTGTCCAATCTGTAGACATAGTCTGGATGCTTAGGATCCACAAATCCAGGTGGTTGTTCAACAAAGACTTCTTCTTCAAGTTTCCCATTGAGAAAAGCACTTTTCACATCCATCTGAAAGACTTTAAACTTTTTGTGTGCATCATAGGCCAGAAAAATTCTTATTGCCTCCAATCTTGCAACTGGAGCAAAAGTTTCATCATAGTCAATTCCTTCCTGCTGTTAATAGCCTTTAGCCACAAGTTTAGCCTTATTCCTTGTAATCACTCCATCACTGTCTGTTTTGTTTCTGAAAACCCACTTTATACCAACAATAGATCTATTCTTTGGTCTTGGTACAAGTGTCCAGACTTCATTTCTTTCAAATTCATTTAACTCTTCCTGCATAGCTGTTATCCAGTTAGCATCTTGAAGAGCTTCTTCCACTTTCTTTGGCTCAGTTTGAGACAAGAATGCATGAAACAAACATTCATTAGTTGTAGCACTTCTAGTTCTTACACTAGCTTCTGGATCTCCAATTATCAAGTCAGGTGTATGGGCTTGTGTCCACCTTCTTGCTGTAGGTAATTGGCTTCTGTTATTATTAGATCCCCCCCTTGATCCATGCTTTCTTGATCTTCTTCTTGACCATTTGCATTCTCTCAGGCTCCCCTTGAATTGAACTGCTCAGAGTTTGGATTTTCAATGTTTAACTCAGAGTTTGGGATAGATTCTTCAGCTGACTCATTTTCAGAATTTGAGTCATCATTTTGAGATGTTGCTGAAGTATCTTCACGCTCCCCCTCAACTGGTTCTCTATTTTGTTCTTTCAGAGAAACTTCCTCAGTGTTTACCAGTAGAGGTTCAGAGTATGCTTCATCAGAGTTTGTTGGATTTGCTTCATCAGAGTTTACGTCATCAGAGTTTAGATCTTCATTTTCAAAGTGAAGTTGATCATGATATTCTTCATCTTCTATTCCAGTTATTCTCTTGTCATCAAATGACACATGTATAGATTCCATGATCACTTTAGTTCTCAGATTGTAGACTCTGAATGCTTTAGTTGACAGTGGGTATCCAACAAAAATTCCTTCATCAGCTTTTAAGTCAAACTTTGTCAACTGTTCAGGATGAGTTTTTAACACAAAGCATTTGCATCCAAAAATATGAAAATATTTCAAATTTGGCTTCTTATTTTTCACCATCTCATATGGTGTTTTCCCATGCCTGTTAATCAGTGTAGCATTTTGAGTAAAACAAGCTGTTTGAACAGCTTCTGCCCAGAAATAAGTTGGCAATTTTGCTTCCTCAAGCATTGTTCTGGCAGCTTCGATTAAGGTTCTGTTCTTTCTTTCAACTACACCATTTTGCTGTGGAGTACCAGGTGCAGAAAATTCTTGCTTCACTCCTCTTTCCTTGCAAAATTCTTCTATTTCAGCATTTCTGAACTCAGTACCATTATCACTTCGTATGATTTTCACTTTGAACTGTGATCCTTTGTCTAGTAACTTCAATTGATCCATTAGAATTAAGGCAGTTTCATCCTTCTTTCTAAAAAGTACACCCAGGTGTATCTAGTGTACTCATCAACAATAACTAGAGCATACTTCTTTCTGCCAAGAGACATTATATTGACTGGACCAAAAAGATCAACATGAAGAAGATGATAAGGTTCCACAACTGAAGATTCAGACTTACTCTTGAAGGAAGACTTCCTTTGCTTGGCCTTTTGACAAGAATCACACAGACCTTCTAAGCTGAGTATTGACTTTGGAAGTCCCCTTACAAGATCTTTTCTTATCAGCTCATTGATGTTGTTCAAGTTTAGGTGAGAGAGCTTCTTATGCCATTTCCAACTCTCTTCATTTGACATTTTTGCAGACAGACACACAGCTTTTCCTTCAGAGTTTGTTACCAAACTTGCTTCATAAATGTTGTTACGTCTATGTCCAACTAGAACAACTTTCCCTGTAGATTTGCTGATAACCTCACAGTATTCAGATTGAAAATCTACATGATAACCTCTGTCACAGATTTGACTCACAGAAAGCAAGTCATGCTTGAGTCCTGGGACTAGAGCTACATTTGTGATGATGACACTTCCAAGATTGATATTGTCATATCCCATAGTACGTCCTATGTTTCCATCTCCATAGGAAACTTTTGGGCCTTCCTTCTCCTCATAGTCTGATAGCAGGGCTTTATTACCAGTCATGTGTCCTGAACATCCACTGTCCAAAACTAGGGTGCTTTCCCTTATGCCCTGCAATCATAAACAATTACAAAGAGTTAGATTTAAGGATCCAGACTTGCTTGGATCCTCTGGCTTTCTTAACATTGTTAGCTTTTGCAGCGGAATTACTATCAACAGAGTTTAAGCTAACAGTATCAGACTTTACACTTGCAGAGTTTGCTCTAACCCATTTCAAGTTGGGTTTTAACTCATAACTGTTGTGATAAATAGCATGATAACTCTTGCAAGTATAAATGGAATGCCAAGTGCTCCCACAGTGTGTGCATAAAGTCTGTGGTCTAACCCTAACATAATTATTCTTTACTCCAGACTTGGAGAGTAAAGAATTAATATTTTTGTTCTTCCTGCAAAAACTAGCAAGATGGTTAGTACTACCACAACTATGACATGTCTTTCTAGGAGCATCAGAATTAGGCAGATAATCATTTCTTTTATTAATGCCTACTTTTCCATTCCTGTTTTTCTTGGACACCTTCTGTTTGTTGACAGACTTTACCTCTTTGAGCTTATGTTTGAATTGTTTTTCTGTCATCAAACCAACATTAACCTGTTTATCACAGATTTTTACTGGTTTTTTAACAGCTTCTGTCATAATCTGATTTTCTGTTCTTGAACCAACATTAACCTGTTTTTCACAAGTTTCAACTGGTTCCATAACAGCTTCTTTCACAACTACAGATTTTAGCTTACTGGATTCAGAAACAAATTTCACAGGTTTAAGTTGTGGTTTGACTTTAACTTTATCTTTAAACCTAAGTTCATCTTCCTCACAGTAACCTAAACCTACAGTATCTGTCTGAAAAACCTGATGTGTGTCTTTTCCAGAATTAGTCCAGGTTTTAATCACTTTCCTCTCTTTTTCTAAATCAGATTCTATTTGCTTATATCTTTTAAGCAATTCCTGTTCAACATAAACAGCATCATCTCTTTCCTTTTGAACTTGTTGCATATTAACAAGTCTTTCTTCAAGAAATTTATTCCTCTCTTTAAGACCTAGATTCTCAGATTTGATTCTTTCATTCTCTAAAGTTTGATCTCTATAGCTAACATGTATGCTTTTAAGATAAATTCTCAATTCAGATATATTATCAGTATCATAAGCATAAGTTGTTAGGGGTACCTTGTTTTCAGATGATTCAGATTCATCTTTGACAGTTGCCATGAGAGCATAGTTTACATCCTCATCTGAATCTGAAGTGTCTGCCCAGTCTCTTCCTTTAGTGATGAGTGCTTTTTCCGATTTTCCTTTCTTGCACTCTGGAGCATAGTGACCCATCTCTTTACACTTGTAGCACTGGATTTCAGACTTGTCTTTCTTCCCAGACTTGGTATCCCTTCCTTCAGACTTTCTGAAATTCTTTCTCTCAGAGTTTGAGTCTCTCCTAGAGAATCTCTTTCCTTTCTTGAAGTTCTTGAAACCCATCTTTTTGAAGGTCTTCACCATCAAAGCAGCCATCTGTTTCATTTGTTCTTCATCATCCTCAGATTCAGAAGAAGCATCAGTGTTTGAATCATCATCAGAGTTTGATGACTCACTATCAGATTTTATGACCAAAGCCTTTCCTTTTGCTTTCTTCTTTGATGTTTCTTTCTTCATGAGTTTTTCTTCAATTTTGAGAGCAACAGATTTTGTCTTCTTTCCAGATCTTTTGTTTCTTTGTTCTATTTCAAGTTCATGAGTTTTAAGCAACCCATAGATTTCATCAAGATCTGTTTCTGCAAGATCATAATTGTCTCGTATTGTTGTCGCCTTCAAATCCCATCTTTCAGGTAGGGATAGAAGAAACTTGAGATTTGACTCTTCAAGTTCATATTCTTTATCAACCAGAGACAAATCATTCAACATGTTGGGAAATGAAGATTTAATGAATGCATCAGGATCGGATAGCATCAGTACTTAGAGCATCAGGAGATGACGTCTGATGATGTCATCATTAGTGACAGGATAAAGTTAACTGTTGGTAATTGATACTATTCCGTGATTTCAGGAAAGGATTGATATGCTGAAGATATATCTCATAGAAGATGTTACAGAAGATAAGCGACAAGAAGATCAATTTAATTAAATGTAGATTATCTTGTGTAACAGAATGTGTAGCTGTGTGTATATATAAACACAGGATATGTTTTACGAAAGTAATATCTTTAACACGAGTATCTTTGTAAACCTAGCAGCTCTTAAGAACTCATAGTTTCTTGAGAGAGTTTGTATCAGTTTTTATAAAGTTTAATAAAAGCTGATATTGATTGTTTTTATCTTTGTCTGTTCGATTATTCCATACAATTACATTCAACCCCCCTTCTGTAATAGACATATACTGGGTAACAATTGGTATCAGAGCCGACTGATAATTTATCAAATCAGAAACGATCGAAATGTCGGGGAACAGATATGAAACCATGAAAATTCCGATGTTGAAGAAAACAGAGTTTTCAACATGGAAGGTGAAAATGCTTATGTATCTTGAAGCTTCAGATCCTGATTACATAGACGGGATAAGCAATGGACCATTTATCCCAACTGAACCAGTCGCAGCAACCGAGACAACTCCCGCGGGACTGGCACCAAAGAAAAAGAGTGAATGGACTCCTGAGGATAAAGCTCAAATAATCAAAGATGCAAAGGTTAGAAATATCTTACATAATGGTTTAGATACTGTTTTATCTAACAGAGTTATTGCATGTAAGACTGCTAAAGAAATATGGGATGCCTTGGAAGTTCAATGCCAAGGAACTGAAGAAATCAAGAAAAATAGAAGGGGCATTCTCATTCAAGAATATGAGCAATTCGAGGCAAAGCATGATGAGTACATTACATAAATTTATGATAGATTTCTTACCTTGCTAAATGAATTGTCATTGGTGGGAAAGGTATATGACGTTGAAGACTCAAACGTCAAGTTCTTAAGATCCTTACCCATGGAATGGATAACTCAACAGAATCTTATAAGGCACACTTATAGGATGAACTTGATGACTCTTGATGAAATCTATGGAATGTTGAAGACATATGATCTGGAGGTCAAGCAAAAGGAAGGTACAAGATCAAAGCCTAAATCTGTGGCTTTGAAAGTGGAATCAAAGGAAAGACGTGTGCACCAAGGAAAAATGAAGGCTAAAGCTCATGTAGTAATAAAGTCAGACACTGATGCTGATACTGATGAAAGTACGGATGATGAATCAGATGATGATTCTGACAAAGAACTAGTGTAGATGATGGCCATGATGGTGAAAGGTTTCAGAAGGATGAAGCAGGGAAAATTTAGAAAGGATGGAAGAAAGTCAAAAGGAGATCGATATTCTGACAGGAAAGGTAAACATAAGAAAGTTGATCTCTCTAAGATTAAATGTTTCAATTGTGACAAGATGGGTCACTATGCAACTGAATGCAAGAAACCCAAAGTTGGAAAATCAACTGGAAAGGCGCTTGTCATGTCAAACAAAGGATGGATGGATTCTTCTGATTCTGAAGAAGAAGAAGAAGAAGAAACAAACTATGCATTGATGGCTGAAATTGAAGAAGCATCTGATAAGGTACCTAAAACTGCCTATGCTTTTGATACTGATAACATGTGTGAATTAAAGTCTTTCCTTAGAAATCTACATATTAGCTATAATAATCAATCTAAGGAGAACATCAGAATTTTAAAGGAGTCAGCTGATTTAAAGGAAATAAATGAGTATTTAGAAACTGAGTTAGTCACTCTAAAAAATACTCAAAACTTGTGTGAGAAACTTAAAGGGATAGAAATAGAACAGATGTTAAAGATAGAATCTCTAGAAAAAGAGTTAAGGAAAGAACGAGAACAAATAAGAGTGTGGACTCATTCTGGTAAACAGACTCATTTACTTATAAATGATAGAAACTGGAAAGAGTGTCTTGGATATAAGAAGAATAAGGCAAAAGAAGATGAAAACATAAGTCTGTCCACTCACATAAAATTTGTTCCTGCTAGTGATATGAAAGTCAACTCTATCTTTGAGAAAGGATCAAGTTCCAATATTGAATTAATCTCTGAAGAAGAAATATAAATTGTTTCTGATACAGAAATTAACTCAAATACAGAAATTGAATCTACTGTTACTCCTTGTTCAAATGTCAATACTAAAACCTCTGGCAAGATTGATGTTAAAATATGTACTGAGACTGTTCAGAAAAGAATCACAAAAGAAAAGAACTTAGGACATCTCTCCTCTGGTAAGTTAAAGAAAAAAATCAATGCAGTGACTGGTAAGAAAAATGAGAAGATTCCTAAAAGGCATAGGAATGGAAAATTAGGTATAGACAAGTCGAACAACTATAAATATATTCCCAATGCTCCAAGAAAGACATGTCATACCTGTGGAAATACTAATCATCTTGCCATTGATTGCAGGAAGAATAAAAAGAGGAGAGTTGAAATTTCTATTTCTAATGTTAGGAGTAGAAATGTTAATTATAAACAACAGAATCCTTGTTTTCACTGTGGTAGCAAATGGCATTCAGTTTACACATGTACTAGTTATCACAATTTGTACCATGACAATTATGTTCCTTTGCCTAAATTTAATAAAGGTACAAATTTTTGTGATAAATTGAGTTTGTTAACTAGGAATGTGTATGTTAAGAAAGACTCTGTTAAATCAAGTTCAAGTGAAGTTAATTCAATTGAATATGATTTAAGAAAAAAATCCGCTGCAAATCTTAACAAGAAATTGAAAAACAGGACCCAACAAGTGTGGGTTCTTAAAAATTCTAACTGATTGAAATATTGATTGCAGGGCAACAGAAAAAATGTTTTGGTTCTGGATAGTGGATGTTCAGGACATATGGCCGGAAATAAGTCCCTGCTGTCAGATTTTGAAAAGAAAGCTGGCCCAAAGGTTTCCTATGGAGATGGCAACATAGGACACACCTTAGGATATGGCAATATTGTGATTGTAAATGTCATCATTCAGAACGTAGCTCTAGTAGAAGGACTGAAGCATAATCTCTTAAGCATCAGTCAAATTACAGATAGAGGTTACCATGTCAATTTTTATGAATCTCATTGTGAAATAACTAGTAAGAAAGATGGAAAAGTGATTCTTACGGGTTATAGACGTGGTAACATATATGAAGCCAACTTACATTCTGCTACTGATGGGAAAATGACGTGTCTTTTGTCAAAGGCATCAGTAGATGAAAGTTGGAACTGGCACAAGAAGCTTTCTCATTTGAATTTCAACAACATCAATGAGTTAGTAAGAAAAGACTTGGTGAGAGGTCTACCAAAAGCAATGTACTCTTCTGATGGACTCTGTGACTCCTGTCAAAAGTCAAAGCAAAAGAGAATCAACTTCAAAAGTATATCAGAACACTCAATAGACACGGCTTATCACCTGCTGCATCTGGATCTATTTGGTCCCGTGAATGTGATGTCTATCAACAAGAAAAGATACACTCTAGTAATTGTTGATGAATATACAAGGTTCACATGGGTATACTTTCTACATAAAAAGAGTGAAACACCAGAGATTCTGATAGAACATGTCAAGTTGCTGGAAAATGAATCAAGTAACAAAGTCAAAGTTCTTCGCAGTGATAATGGAACTGAGTTTAAAAATTCAACAATGGAAGATCTCTGCAAATCAAAAGGAATTGTACATCAATTCTCTGCTCCTGGTACTCCTCAACAAAACGGAGTAGTCGAAAGGAAAAACAAAACTCTAATTGAAGCAGGAAGAACATTGCTGGCAGAAGCAAAGCTCCCAACTTACTTTTGGGCAGAGGCTGTTAACACTGCATGCTATACTCAGAACTGTACTCTGATCACAAGACATGGCAAGACTCCATATCATATGATTAAGGGGAAGAAACCAAGCCTGAAACACTTGCATGTGTTTGGGTGCAAATGCTTCATTTTACGGCCTCACCCAGAAAAGCTTGGAAAATTTGAAGCAAAAGCAGATGAAGGAATTTTCATTGGATATCCTGACACAACAAAAGCATATCAGAGTGAAAAATTATTTCTGCGGCAGGATGACCAATTCCTCCATATGTTCCTGTTCGTCTGCATTCATTCTTCTTCATAAGATTTCTTGAACTTTCCAGATCCATCAGTGCAAGAAATTCCAGGGAGACTTTTGATATGTCCACTTGATTTAAATATCTCATTGAGCTGAAAATGAGATTTATCTTCCCTGATATCATAGCCTTTACTTTTGTATCCTCTAACCTTCTTGAATCCATAAGCATTTCTTGAACTCCTTACAACATCATCCTTCTTTCTCAGATACTCTTCCAGCACCATTCCTGACTTTGTGAAGCTTTGTTGTTGTAAAGACTTGAAATAGTCTTTTTCCGCTTGTTTAGCTGCTTCCATATTTAATGATGTTCTTACAAGAAATATCTGTCTGTCATTCCTTGAATCTTTCCTTCTTCTCCTTCTTTGAACTAATGGAAGATCATCACCCTCTTCTTCTTCTTGAAGTGAAGTTTCAACATCTTGTTCAGTAATCATCACTTGAGGTGGTCCTTCAAGAACTTTCTTTCCTTTTTCCTTAGCAGAAACAGCAGATAATCTAGATGACATATCTGCACCAATATTTGATCCTTCTTTGATCACAATACCTTTTTGAGAGTTTGAAGGTGATTTGATAGTACTTCCTCTTCCTCTACCATGACCTCTACCTCTAGTCCTGTTTCCCTTCCTTTCACTCCTGACAGTTCCTTTCTGTGAATTCAGCATTTCATATTCTATCCTCTGGGCTTCCACCATCTCTTCTACATCCTCATCAGGATACATTTCTTGAAGAATTTTTCTAGCTTGCTGTTCATTGAATGCTTCAAGTCTGGGATCTTTATAGTGCACAGTGTATTCTGTTCCATCAATATTCACAGTTTGATGAAACTTCTTTGCCTGCTCAGCTGTTGTCACTATAATATCATGAGATTGCTTTTGAGAACTAGATCCAGAGACTTGTGTTGACTGTCGACTTAGACTTGGATTAGACACAGTGTTTCGTGTCCTTGCAGCAACATCAGAAGATACTTGTTTCTGACTAGAACCTCCATCAGGAGCATCATCCTTTCTTAGAATCCCCAACTCTGGAGAGCATTTGGTTGACACTACTTTCTCCCCCTTTTTGGCATCAGTACCAGCATCAGGAACCAAAGCAGAAAGAAGTAAATCCAACTTAGCATCCATAGATTCAGCCTTTTTCTCCAAAGTCGCAATTCGATGTTCTAGAGAAACATGATCTCGATGAACACAGGAAAAGTCTCTTGAAGTGCGAGCAACAGATTGAGTATTTGCAGCCACAACATCAGCAATACTCTTTGCAGTCGTAGTCCTGACATCTTGAATCTCTTCAAAAATAGCCTTAAGCAGGAGAGAAGTACCTTTAAGATGAGCTTGAAGATCCGAACTTTGAATCTCTTTAAAGGCAGTGGCTAAATGAACATGAGCCCCAGTAATACCAACAAAAGATGAAGGATCAGTCCAAGAATGATCCCACTGAGCTTGTCTGTGACTAGTCAGAATGTCTGTGGACCAGACTTATCAGAGCTGGAATGAGAACTGTGAGACTGATCCTGAGAAGCTGCAGGAGTATTTGATGTACCTGCAACAAAATCAGTAACCCCTAGATCTCTCTTTTCTTTTTCAGTGATCTCATCACTGCTCACCATCACAGTATCTGATCTTTTGAGAGTCAGATTTTCCTTACACAAATGCATAACATTGTCACTCATTTCTACCTCTCCTTTTGCCAGTTCAGGAGACTGCCACTCAAAAATTCTGTTTTTCTCTAGATCTTTTCTCTCATTCTCACGAAAAAGGCTCAGAGCACTCAGAAACGAAGAAATAAGAGATGGCAAAGAGAAGTGGAGTGCAGTCATACTGACAGGGGTTCCCTCAGTCAAGGGTCTGTCAGTAGTCATCCTGACACCAGGAGAGTAAACAACCATAGCGGAGTCAGGGTTAGTGACAGTACCTGAGTCGTCAGTGTCCAAGGGACGAGAAGATAATGGTTGGACCAGGAAAGCCTGACTGTCAGTAAACTGGCATGCTTCCATACTTTGAATGAAAGGTTCTTGTGGAGCCTGGACAACCTGGACTGCTTCAGTAAAGTGTACTGAAGGTTCTTGTGTATCCTGTCCGTGATATTGGTCGTCAAAAACAGAAGATGGAATAACCCTTATAGAATTGTCCTGATCAGTTTCAGGCAGGAACTGCTCCTTGTCATCATCCACCCTTTGAGCAGATGGTTCTTGTGTGACTTGATCTATGTGGACTGCTGATTCACGTTGAGAACCAGGTTCTTGTGTATCCAGAGCAATAGTTAGAGCTCCTGATGGTTTTGCCTTAACATTCCTTTTCTTGGTTCGTGCAAAACAAATCTTCCGTTTTCGACCAGCTGACTCAGCTATTTCTTTTCTTGCTTCAGTTTCCAGTCTTTTGATACGATCATAAGACATATCAACCTTTGGTGCCTGTGGAGATACAGGAGGACTGGAATCAGATACAACCACACTATCAAGAAAGGGTTGCACATCAGAGGCAGTAGTGTCAGTAACAGGTTCTGCATTGTCATCAAGTCCGGTATCAGAAGAGAGGATACTGTCCGGAGCAACACTGACAGGAGCATCAGTAGCAGAACTGTTATGAAAAGAGTTGTGTAGAGCATCAACATCGTCAAAATGAGAGTATAGAGTGGACTTTCTTAATCTTCGTCTTTTGGAAGATGGTGATGAAACAGGTGCCACAGCCTCAGGAGATATTTTGAATATCGATGACAGTGGAACATCATCATCATCAGTATCAGTATCAGTTTCAACAACAGTTGTATGCTTTCTTCATGAGGCTAAAATTTTGGATGCTATACCAACTGGTTGACTTCCTTGTTTCTCCAGAGAATCAGTGGGGGGGTGTAACAAGGTCCTTGATCCATACGACTGAGAATGTCGCACTGATTTGGCTAACCTTGTGTGTTTTACAACTGATTGCTGTTGAGAGCCATCAGAGGTGGGATTTGAGTGTTTAGAAACCTGTTTGGGTTTTGTACTTGGGTTAGATCCAGAGGGGGTAGCAACAACAGGCCTCTGAATCAGAGTACGAGGATCGAAGCCATAAACAGTAGGCAATCTCTGTCGAAGAAGTTGCCTGACCTGTTCAGGATATACTACATCACCCTGAAACATTTGTTTTCCCTTTATCATGTACTCCTGAAAGGATCTAGGAGTATTCCGAAACACATGCAACAAGCCGTCATCTTGAAAAGCAACATTAGGGCATAGGTATGTAAAAATCAAATGCAGAAAACGACCAAAGTAGACAGTTTCCCGATTCTCAGTTATTCTACTACCTATGGAATCAATTAGCATACTAGCTATATTAAAATCAGATCCATAGATTAGAGAGTACCCAATGTTTTGAGTTGCTTGAGTGAGAGCATCAAAGTTGGAGCTCTTGTTCATGAAGCACTTACCTATGGAATCAAAGAAGAAATTCCATTCTTGGCGAAGCTTCGTTCTGACCAATCTACCCATTCTGGTCATATCACCATTATAGCCAATTTTGGTGAAAAACTCCCTAAGCACCGCCTCCGAAAAGAAAGAAGTAAAGGATGTAGGGCTACCCAGGTGCAAAGCTCTTTGAACTGTAGTGGGAGTAACCTCATAGAGATCATTCCTGTAGGAAAAGGTAAGACCAGGCTGGGCATTAGAGGTACCTGGAGTATATGTTGCAGTACTCCAAATCTGCATCACTACCTGTGCAGAAATTGCCTTGGGTTCCGTTAGAGCAAACCCAATTGAGCTAGAAGCCAAAAAATCCTGAATGAGATGAAATTCAGATGGGGCTTTTGACTTGTCCAGAATAGCAGAGTAATTGTTGGTAACAAAAAGAACTCTATTATGGGTCAGATTCTTGTTTGTAGGAGATGGGAAGTGAGTTGCTGCCATTGTTGGGAAAAAATACAGAGAGAATAGTATAGATATTCAACAATGATAATAAGGTGACAAAGAAACAAATCTTTTGAGAAAAATTAGCAACACAATATCTCCGTTTCCAAGGACGCGTGATAAGGGGGCTATACACAACGGTTGTATATACCAGCGCGTAAGTGACACGCGAGGAAACACCTGGCATCACATAAGGCACTCAAAATATCCGCTTATTGGCTATGTTAGATAAAAAATCAATAATAATAAAATTATCGATTTTAATATTTCAAAAACATAATTAACAAAGTACGAAAGAGCTCAACAGTCAGAAGAATAATGATTGTCTTGGAACTCCGCACTTTACTATCCCCATAGCTTCGAGCCAAGCAAAACCTTTCAGTTGCCCTGTTGGATGCTATAAAAGCTGGAGCATTGTAACAACAGGCAATTCATATATTAAAAAAATACCATACATCAAATGGCAGGAACCTTTGAATTCATGGATGTAGAAGCATTCTTGAATATGAACTGGCGTCAACAAGCAAACTATATTATTGATGAGTTTCTTGTTTTGTCATTTCTGAACGATGAAGGTCTCATTGCTGATGATGAGATAGCTGAAGGTCCTATCTCCAATCCCTATGTGCACATCATTCGTCCTAGGCCATATGATGTGCCCATCCTTGCAGATGATCAAGCTGTGGAGATTTGTATGATGCTCTTTCATCAGAGCTACTTGACGGGTTCGGAGGAGGAACTCTTCTTGGAATCCTGCAAGCTGCAAACAAGAAAGAGAATTCGAGAGGATGATGATGATGATTCAACATCAGGAGGTTGTCAAGCCTTGGAAATCCCAGATGGTATTATGACCAGATAAACGAACAAGTAGTTATCATCAGAGGCAATAGAACACAATAGCTTCTGGCTCTAGCTCTTCTACCTCTGATGTAGCATTAAGTACTTATCCTGGTTAAATAGGGCATCTCTTTTGTAAACATAGTGATTAGTGTTCAACAGAGAGATTAGCTAGACAAGAGTATGAGATTGTATGAATGTAAATAAAGTTTGAATCAATTAATGAAAAAGATCCATTGTTTTGCTTTACATATCAGTGAAAATGTTATGATGAATGCATAATCATGAATATCAGAACTCCAGTCATCAGTATCTCATAATAATTGCAAAGTGAAAGAAATGATATCACTTTAAACAATAAACCAACATACTCATCAGTGCCACTAGTAGCCATCAGTACTTAGCACAAATACTCCTTATCAGTAATGGGATCAGTATCAACCATCAGTAGCAACAATCAGTATCAACCATCAGTAGCAACAATCAGTATCAACCATCAGTAGCAATAATCAGTATCAAGTATCAGGATTTACTCGCTTGTAATCATTCCAAGTTTATTCACGAGTCTAGTAAAGACTGCCTCTGCCAGAGGCTTTGTGAATATATCAGCCAGTTGTTGATCTGTGGGAACGAAATGAAGTTCAATCGTTCCTTCCATTACATGTTCACGAATAAAGTGATACCTGATACTGATATGTTTTGTAAGCGAGTGTTGAACTGGATTTCCTGTCATTGCACGTTTGACAGACTTATCAGGACCAGACTTATCAGAGCTGGAATGAGAACTGTGAGACTGATCCTGAGAAGCTGCAGGAGTATTTGATGTACCTGCAACAAAATCAGTAACCCCTAGATCTCTCTTTTCTTTTTTAGTGATCTCATCACTGCTCACCATCACAGTATCTGAACTTTTGAGAGTCATATTTTCCTTACACAAATGCATAGCATTGTCACTCATTTCTACCTCTCCTTTTGCCAGTTCAGGAGACTGCCACTCAAAAATTCTGTTTTTCTCTAGATCTTTTCTCTCATTCTCACGAAAAAGGCTCAGAGCACTCAGAAACGAAGAAATAAGAGATGACAAAGAGAAGTGGAGTGCAGTCATACTGACAGGGGTTCCCTCAGTCAAGGGTCTGTCAGTAGTCATCCTGACACCAGGAGAGTAAACAACCATAGCGGAGTCAGGGTTAGTGTATTTTGTTCAGTATCTTCAAGGTATATAATCTGAGAACTAAGATCGTGAATGTCTCAGTAAATGTATCGTTTGATGACAGGAGAATCACTGGGATTAATGAAGATACTCATGAGGAATTGATTTTTGGAGATGAACTAGAAGCTGAAATCAGTAGTGATGACATTGAGGGGGAGCCTACTGATAATACTACAAATAATGAACCTCTTGAAAACAACTCTTCTACAGATACTGATGGAAGTACTGATAACAACACTGATGCCAGTACTGACAGTACATCAAGTGACAGCCATCAGAGTAATTCTGATTCAAATGGATCTTTTCCGGACACTGATGCAGGGGGAGCTTCGCATACAACTCAAGGGAGTTCTTTTGAGGAAGACATGGATGTAGGGGGAGCATCAAGTTCAAGAACTATGTTACCATCAGCAAGAAAATGGACACAAGCGCATCCTCCTGATCTCATTATTGGAGATCCTGATGTTGGTGTTCAAACAAGAAATGCAACTCAGAATGAATGTCTATTTCACAATTTTCTCTCACAGGAAGAACCAAAGAAAATTGAAGATGCAACTCAGAGGCTTTGTGAATATATCAGCCAGTTGTTGATCTGTGGGAACGAAATGAAGTTCAATCGTTCCTTCCATTACATGTTCACGAATAAAGTGATACCTGATACTGATATGTTTTGTAAGCGAGTGTTGAACTGGATTTCCTATTTCACAACTGCAGTATTGCAATGACTGTTGTTGATCTGGATTTCATTACTATTGCAATGACAGGAAATCCAGTTCAACACTCGCTTACAAAACATATCAGTATCAGGTATCACTTTATTCGTGAACATGTAATGGAAGGAACGATTGAACTTCATTTCGTTCCCACAGATCAACAACTGGCTGATATATTCACAAAGCCTCTGGCAGAGGCGGTCTTTACTAGACTCGTGAATGAACTTGGAATGATTACAAGCGAGTAAATCCTGATACTTGATACTGATTGTTGCTACTGATGGTTGATACTGATTGTTGCTACTGATGGTTGATACTGATTGTTGCTACTGATGGTTGATACTGATCCCATTACTGATAAGGAGTATTTGTGCTAAGTACTGATGGCTACTAGTGGCACTGATGAGTATGTTGGTTTATTGTTTAAAGTGATATCATTTCTTTCACTTTGCAATTATTATGAGATACTGATGACTGGAGTTCTGATAATTCATTCATGATTATGCATTCATCATAACATTTTCACTGATATGTAAAGCAAAACAATGGATCTTTTTCATTAATTGATTCAAACTTTATTTACATTCATACAATCTCATACTCTTGTCTAGCTAATCTCTCTATTGAACACTAATCACTATGTTTACAAAAGAGATGCCCTATTTAACCAGGATAAGTACTTAATGCTACATCAGAGGTAGAAGAGCTAGAGCCAGAAGCTATTGTGTTCTATTGCCTCTGATGATAACTACTTGTTCGTTTATCTGGTCATAATACCATCTGGGATTTCCAAGGCTTGACAACCTCCTGATGTTGAATCATCATCATCATCCTCTCGAATTCTCTTTCTTGTTTGCAGCTTGCAGGATTCCAAGAAGAGTTCCTCCTCCGAACCCGTCAAGTAGCTCTGATGAAAGAGCATCATACAAATCTCCACAGCTTGATCATCTGCAAGGATGGGCACATCATATGGCCCAGAACGAATGATGTGCACATAGGGATTGGAGATAGGACCTTCAGCTATCTCATCATCAGCAATGAGACCTTCATCGTTCAGAAATGACAAAACAAGAAACTCATCAATAATATAGTTTGCTTGTTGACGCCAGTTCATATTCAAGAATGCTTCTACATCCATGAATTCAAAGGTTCCTGCCATTTGATGTATGGTATTTTTTTAATATATGAATTGCCTGTTGTTACAATGCTCCAGCTTTTATAGCATCCAACAGGGCAACTGAAAGGTTTTGCTTGGCTCGAAGCTATGGGGATAGTAAAGTGCGGAGTTCCAAGACAGTTATTATTCTTCTGACTGTTGAGCTCTTTCGTACTTTGTTAATTATGTTTTTGAAATATTAAAATCGATAATTTTATTATTATTGATTTTTTATCTAACATAGCCAATAAGCGGATATTTTGAGTGCCTTATGTGATGCCAGGTGTTTCCTCGCGTGTCACTTACACGCTGGTATATACAACCGTTGTGTATAGCCCCCTTATCACGCGTCCTTGGAAACGGAGATATTGTGTTCCTAATTTTTCTCAAAAGATTTTTTTCTTTGTCACCTTATTATCATTGTTGAATATCTATACTATTCTCTCTGTATTTTTTCTCAACAATGGCAGCAACTCACTTCCCATCTCCTACAAACAAGAATCTGACCCATAATGGAGTTCTTTTTTTACCAACAATTACTCTGCTATTCTGGACAAGTCAAAAGCCCCATCTGAATTTCATCTCATTCAGGATTTTTTGGCTTCTAGCTCAATTGGGTTTGCTCTAACGGAACCCAAGGCAATTTCTGCACAGGTAGTGATGCAGATTTGGAGTACTGCAACATATACTCCAGGTACCTCTAATGCCCAGCCTGGTCTTACCTTTTCCTATAGGAATGATCTCTATGAGGTTACTCCCACTACTGTTCAAAGAGCTTTGCACCTGGGTAGCCCTACATCCTTTACTTCTTTCTTTTCGGAGGCGGTGCTTAGGGAGTTTTTCACCAAAATTGGCTATAATGGTGATATGACCAGAATGGGTAGATTGGTCAGAACGAAGCTTCGCCAAGAATGGAATTTCTTCTTTGATTCCATAGGTAAGTGCTTCATGAACAAGAGCTCCAACTTTGATGCTCTCACTCAAGCAACTCAAAACATTGGGTACTCTCTAATCTATGGATCTGATTTTAATATAGCTAGTATGCTAATTGATTCCATAGGTAGTAGAATAACTGAGAATCGGGAAACTGTCTACTTTGGTCGTTTTCTGCATTTGATTTTTACATACCTATGCCCTAATGTTGCTTTTCAAGATGACGGCTTGTTGCCTGTGTTTCAGAATACTCCTAGATCCTTTCAGGAGTACATGATAAAGGGAAAACAAATGTTTCAGGGTGATGTAGTATATCCTGAACAGGTCAGGCAACTTCTTCGACAGAGATTGCCTACTGTTTATGGCTTCGATCCTCGTACTCTGATTCAAAGGCCTGTTGTTGCTACCCCCTCTGGATCTAACCCAGGTACAAAACCCAAACAGGTTTCTAAACACTCAAATCCCACCTCTGATGGCTCTCAACAGCAATCAGTTGTAAAACACACAAGGTTAGCCAAATCAGTGCGACATTCTCAGTCGTCTGGATCAAGGACCTTGTTACACCCCCCACTGATTCTCTGGAGAAACAAGGAAGTCAACCAGTTGGTATAGCATCCAAAATTTTAGCCTCACGAAGAAAGCATACAACTGTTGTTGAAACTGATATTGATACTGATGATGATGATGTTCCACTGTCATCGATATTCAAAATATCTCCTGAGGCTGTGGCACCTGTTTCATCACCATCTTCCAAAAGACGAAGATTAAGAAAGTCCACTCTCTACTCTCATTTTGACGATGTTGATGCTCTACACAACTCTTTTCATAACAGTTCTGCTACTGATGCTCCTGTCAGTGTTGCTCCGGACAGTATCCTCTCTTCTGATACCGGACTTGATGACAATGCGGAACCTGTTACTGACACTACTGCCTCTGATGTGCAACCCTTTCTTGATAGTGTGGTTGTATCTGATTCCAGTCCTCCTGTATCTCCACAGGCACCAAAGGTTGATATGTCTTATGATCGCATCAAAAGACTGGAAACTGAAGCAAGAAAAGAAATAGCTGAGTCAGCTGGTCGAAAACGGAAGATTTGTTTTGCACGAACCAAGAAAAGGAATGTTAAGGCAAAACCATCAGGAGCTCCAACTATTGCTCTGGATACACAAGAACCTGGTTCTCAAAGTGAATCAGCAGTCCACATAGATCAAGTCACACAAGAACCATCTGCTCAAAGGGTGGATGACGACAAGGAGCAGTTCCTGCCTGAAACTGATCAAGACAATTCTATAAGGGTTATTCCATCTTCTGTTTTTGACGACCAATATCACGGACAGGATACACAAGAACCTTCAGTACACTTTACTGAAGCAGTCCAGGTTGTCCAGGCTCCACAAGAACCTTTCATTCAAAGTATGGAAGCATGCCAGTTTACTGACAGTCAGGCTTTCCTGGTCCAACCATTATCTTCTCGTCCCTTGGACACTGACTGTGACGCCCTCCAAACCCGGGGTACAGATTTGAGGAGTCATCCGACCAACGGAACACTATTTAACACATGCAGAATATATATAAAGATACAATTACCCCTTGACCAAGACCGCATCCAGATTATGGCAATGAACACAAGCTACTACAATCTTTTATTATTACAATACCAGTTTTATCAGAGTTATTACATCACAACTAAAGTTCAAATCTAGACATTAATCTAGAAAAGCAAAACAACAACTACCCTGCCAATAACAATGACTCGAGGGGCTCTCCTGGCTGCTGGTGAACTATCGGTCACGCTATGCCAACTCATACTCTCGCTTCACTGGAATAGGGTTAGAAAACAACAAGCAAGAGTGAGCCAAAATTGCTCAGCAAACATCAACGAATCATTTCTATCACAGTTGTAAGGATATGAATTTATGATATCAGAATCAACAATATTTAGCTAACACATGCTTTGTATCAATAATGATTGAAGTAAAGAATTAGAATTTGGCTTATACATTTTATTCAAATCAAAGGTTGTGCTGCTGGCCAGCCACGCATCAACCCCGGACTAGCTCATGTCATAGTCCTCTACTGGATCCCAGGCCAATCTGGGCCTTAAGTTATTCCGACCATAAATATGGCCCGACCAATTACTGGTCCATTTTTAAAAACACATGCCAAATCTATAATAGGGTATAAACAATAACATGCTCAATAAGATAAACTGAATGTATAGTAATGGCAAAAGAGCTTCAACTGTTCAGTATCAACGAAGATCGAGAAAGAATCATGGAGTAATTTCAATGGTACAGTGTACTCATTCAATAAGGAAATCAATATTGGTAATCGTTAATCAATGACCGTAATCGGTAGTCAAGATGGAAGTCAAATAATCAATGGTTGTCAATGATAATCAAAGGATGATAAATAACAACAATAGGTGGTAAACAATAATCAAGTGAATTGGAAATAAGGGTTTCCGATGCAGATCAAATCAAAGAATCAAGAATCTCTAAGGAAATGGAATCAGTTGTCCAAATGCGGTTAAAAGATTGATAATTTGAATTGTTCTGGGGATAACGGTATTCAAGTAATCAAGACAATAATAAATTTTATCACAAGTAAGGGCACAGATACTTGCCTGGTCTAAGCTGATGTCAGATCGACTCTGCTCACTCTACTTTCCCCTTTCCCTTGCTCCGGGAACTCGATTCTATAATTAAACAACTCATCACAATAAGTCTAACTATTCTCGTTCTACTCTCGACACTTATTCAACCAATAATCACATTTAAACAAGTAACCGGTTACGTATCGGACGTCCGGTATAGTTTACGATATTTAAAACTCAGATATTTGCCCTAGTACGGGCATATACAGACTATAAAACACAACACACAATTAATATGAACCATATAGCACTTATAAACATTTTTAAAACATCATACAGAACTTATTCGAATTTTAATAAGTCATTACTAATTTTTAAATCAAAAATCGGATTTTTAAATCCAATATAAACATTTAAATGAAAATAAATCAATTAATAAAATTAATTGACACTCTTTAAATACTCAAACTATTTTTAAATAATTAAATAGGCTTGAAAATAATTAAACTGAATTTTTGATTAATTAAATCTAATTAATAATTAATTTTTAAGAATTAATTGATTAAAAGAATTAACCAATTAATTAATAAATTAATTATTAATTAAAAATAATTAAAATAATTAAGTTTAATCAATTTTCGGATTTAAAATAATAAATATAATTTATCAGAATTTTTCTGATATTAAAATATATTTTTAAAATAAAAATATGAATTTTTAAAGTTTTTAAACTATTTTCGAATTAAATTTAAAAATAAAATTCAAAAACAGTTTTCTGAAAATGAATTAGGGTTTTGAAGATTGAAACCGGGTCGAAAAATCGGGTAAACGGGTCGGGAAGAACAATTCCGGGTCGCCAAGAACAACCCACCGGATTCTGGGTTTTCCAGAATCCGGCCGGTCTCCGGCCGCCGGAATTCTTCGATTCCGTCCAAACACAAATCAAACCAGAGGGCTTTTGTTCGCCTTTTCAAGCCAAACAAAACCCACACATCAAAATATCTGTCCCTAGCCGGAATCGTGCCCAGAATCCGTTCAAAGAATTCTCCGGCAACGACCTCGGCCGGAAACCCGATCTACCTATTCCGTACATGAAACTCAAAGATTAATATACCAAAATGAAGCTTATAACTCATACAATAAAAGCCCTTTATTAAAAACAATGTCAGATCAATATCAAGAACGTACGAATCGAAAGAAGAAATCGGGTCAAAACCCGAAATCAAAACCCGACTAAATTGAACATAAACATGAAATTAAAGCATGGATTCTTGCTAATTAGAACCCTAGGAACATGTTAGAAGCAACCAATTGAACGGAGAATCAACAGAATGAAAATCCCCAAATCGAATCAAGAACCCTAGTTATAATTCGAAACTTGTAAAATCAATATAAAATCGAATACTTACCAGATGATGATGAGGTTGGAAGATTCTGAAACTAGATTTTTGGAGCTTTGATTTGAGTATAAGAACTTCAAATTTGGACTTCAATAACACTTAGAACGAATTGATTGAAGATCAAGAACACAAAAATAATTTTTGGGAATTTCGGATTTTTTTGAGTAATTGCTGAAGATTTGCTATGAGTTATGAAGTCTGATTTGTCTTTTTATATTTCTGGAAAAATAATACCCCAAATAACATTTTTGGATCGATATTGATTCGTTAGATCGTTTAAAAACCCTAATTAGGTCAAAAACACGTTTTACGAAAAATAAGGGGTTAAAAAGGTTGATGATTATCCAATTTGATATATATCATTATATAACTAATGCTCAAGAATACTAGGGCTATAACAACTTCAATATTGATATAGAACGATAAATCCGTCCCCTTAAGCAATTAGGGTTCGGAACGATTTTTCCTTTTTCGGATCAAAAATTGAAATTGATTTGCAGAATCAAATAGGTAGGGTTAAATAGAATCCCATAACCCTTTCGATAACGATTCGAATACGAAAGACGAAGAATTAAAAATGAATGTACGAAATTTCAACGGGGCCTTGAATTATCAAAACGGCTCAAATTTGAAGAAAATTCCAAATGACGAAATTTTTGAAAGGGGCTTCTGACTCACCATTTAGCACATAATCACACACTAAATATCATATAATAATATTCCAATATTCCAAAATAAATATTTTAGATTAAATATATCATTTAATCAAATAATAAAATTCACGGATATTACACTGACGACTCAGGTACTGTCACTAACCCTGACTCTGCTATGGTTGTTTACTCTCCTGGTGTCAGGATGACTACTGACAGACCCTTGACTGAGGGAACCCCTATCAGTATGACTGCACTCCACTTCTCTTTGCCATCTCTTATTTCTTCGTTTCTGAGTGCTCTGAGCCTTTTTAGTGAGAATAAGAGAAAAGATCTAGAGAAAAACAGAATTTTTGAGTGGCAGTCTCCTGAACTGGCAAAAGGAGAGGTAGAAATGAGTGACAATGCTAAGCATTTGTGTAAGGAAAATCTGACTCTCAAAAGTTCAGATACTGTGATGGTGAGCAGTGATGAGATCACTGAAAAAGAAAAGAGAGATCTAGGGGTTACTGATTTTGTTGCAGGTACATCAAATACTCCTGCAGCTTCTCAGGATCAGTCTCACAGTTCTCATTCCAGCTCTGATAAGTCTGGTCCTGATGATTCGTCCACAGACATTCTGACTAGTCACAGACAAGCTCAGTGGGATCATTCTTGGACTGATCCTTCATCTTTTGTTGGTATTACTGGGGCTCATGTTCATTTAGCCACTGCCTTTAAAGAGATTCAAAGTTCGGATCTTCAAGCTCATCTTAAAGGTACTTCTCTCCTGCTTAAGGCTATTTTTGAAGAGATTCAAGATGTCAGGACTACGACTGCAAAGAGTATTGCTGATGTTGTGGCTGCAAATACTCAATCTGTTGCTCGCACTTCAAGAGACTTTTCCTGTGTTCATCGAGATCATGTTTCTCTAGAACATCGAATTGCGACTTTGGAGAAAAAGGCTGAATCTATGGATGCTAAGTTGGATTTACTTCTTTCTGCTTTGGTTCCTGATGCTGGTACTGATGCCAAAAAGGGGGAGAAAGTAGTGTTAACCAAATGCTCTCCGGAGTTGGGGATTCTAAGAAAGGATGATGCTCCTGATGGAGGTTCTAGTCAGAAACAAGTATCTTCTGATGCTGCTGCAAGGACACGAAACACTGTGTCTAATCCAAGTCTAAGTCGACAGTCAACACAAGTCTCTGGATCTAGTTCTCAAAAGCAATCTCATGATATTATAGTGACAACAGCTGAGCAGGCAAAGAAGTTTCATCAAACTGTGAATATTGATGGAACAGAATACACCGTGCACTATAAAGATCCCAGACTTGAAGCATTCAATGAACAGCAAGCTAGAAAAATTCTTCAAGAAATGTATCCTGATGAGGATGTAGAAGAGATGGTGGAAGCCCAGAGGATAGAATATGAAATGCTGAATTCACAGAAAGGAACTGTCAGGAGTGAAAGGAAGGGAAACAGGACTAGAGGTAGAGGTCATGGTAGAGGAAGAGGAAGTACTATAAAATCACCTTCAAACTCTCAAAAAGGTATTGTGATCAAAGAAGGATCAAATATTGGTGCATATATGTCATCTAGATTATCTGCTGTTTCTGCTAAGGAAAAAGGAAAGAAAGTTCTTGAAGGACCACCTCAAGTGATGATTACTGAACAAGATGTTGAAACTTCACTTCAAGAAGAAGAAGAGGGTGATGATCTTCCATTAGTTCAAAGAAGGAGAAGAAGGAAAGATTCAAGAAATGACAGACATATATTTCTTGTAAGAACATCATTAAATATGGAAGCAGCTAAACAAGCGGAAAAAGACTATTTCAAGTCTTTACAACAACAAAGCTTCACAAAGTCAGGAATGGTGCTGGAAGAGTATCTGAGAAAGAAGGATGATGTTGTAAGGAGTTCAAGAAATGCTTATGGATTCAAGAAGGTTAGAGGATACAAAAGTAAAGGCTATGATATCAGGGAAGATAAATCTCATTTTCAGCTCAATGAGATATTTAAATCAAGTGGACATATCAAAAGTCTCCCTGGAATTTCTTGCACTGATGGATCTGGAAAGTTCAAGAAATCTTATGAAGAAGTTGCGAAGAAGAAGAATGAATGCAGACGAACATGAACATATGGAGGAATTGGTCATCCTGCCGCAGAAATAATTTTTCAGGCAGCATCATTTGATCAAGCATGTCTAACTGAAAATCTGAATGATAAAGTTACTCAAAGGCATCTTGACAAACTTATATCTGTTCAAATGGTGTATGACATTCATGATGGAAATCTGCCTAAAGAAAAGCTGGTGTATTTTCTTAAGGATGGATCAACGTTTGTACTGACAGAACTGGATGTCTTAATGAAGAACTTAGAAGAATTGAGGTATGTACAGTATATGTTTGTTCTTAAAGATGATTTGTGTATAAAATGGAGAAGGAATATTCAATCCAGTATCAATTTGCATTTGATGGGGTTAAATCAGAAAGATACTGGATATGCTCCTAAATACATTGACATGGATGGACAAGAGGTGGAAATGAAGAAAGGAAGTGCTTTCATTGAAAAGACTCTGGGTGAAGAGTATTTGTCTTTCTGTCCTGATAGTGAGAAAGTTAAACTTATTTATCTGGATGACAGAATGTTGAGAAGTTCTGTTGAGGATCTGAGAGCAGCAATTTATCAGACAAACAAAGATGATAAAAATCTGAGGAAGCTGAGAAGAAGAATGATTGATCTGTTATTAGAGAAAGAAGATGAGTTAATGAAACAGTTTCTTCAGAAGAACATGGGGTTTATTAAAGTGTCTGATTATGAAGGATATCTTAAACGAAATCCTTATATTAATCCTACGAGTATTTGATTGAAGTTTTGGCATCATTAAATCTAGAGAATTTATGCTTTATTCCAGAAAGTATAAATTGGGGGAGATTGTTGGGAAATGAAGATTTAATGAATGCATCAGGATCGGATAGCATCAGTACTTAGAGCATCAGGAGATGATGTCTGATGATGTCATCATTAGTGACAGGATAAAGTTAACTGTTGGTAATTGATACTATTCCGTGATTTCAGGAAAGGATTGATATGCTGAAGATATATCTCATAGAAGCTGTTACAGAAGATAAGCGACAAGAAGATCAATTTAATTAAATGTAGATTATCTTGTGTAACAGAATGTGTAGCTGTGTGTATATATAAACACAGGATAGGTTTTACGAAAGTAATATCTTTAACACGAGTATCTTTGTAAACCTAGCAGCTCTTAAGAACTCATAGTTTCTTGAGAGAGTTTGTATCGTTTTTATAAAGTTTAATAAAAGCTGATATTGATTGTTTTTATCTTTGTCTGTTCGATTATTCCATACAATTACATTCAACCCCCCTTCTGTAATAGACATATACTGGGTAACACAACAGTTTACAAAATCTGTCATAAGTATCTGTCAAAGTTTCATCAGATCTAGAGTCAAAGTGTTCATACTCCTGTGTTAGAATAGTCTTCCTGTTCTTCTTTATAGCAGTAGTTCCTTGACACCTGACTTCTAAAGCATCCCAAATTTCTTTGGCAGTTTTGCAGCCAATAACTCTGTTAGACATGACATTATCTAAGGCACTGTGGAGTAGATGTCTAACCTTTGCATCCTTTGCAATTGATGAGATGTCTTCAGGAGTCAAATCTTTCTTCTCTTTTGGAACAGTCTTTTGTTCTTGACCATCAACAACAGGAGACAGTTTGGTTGGCATATGAGGACCATCATTGATTCTATCAAGGTATTCTGGATCTGTGGCTTCTAGAAACATGGTCATCTTTACCTTCCATATTGGACATTCCACAGTTCTTAGAATTGGAACCCTGATTGTCTCATATCGACTTACAGAAGTTGGTTGAACCTTTTGAGCATTAGAACCTGCCTGGATGTTTTCAGCCATGATTATACTTGTGTTTAGATCAAAAACTGTATATATTTAACAGCCTTGGCTCTGATACCAATTGTTAGGCCGAATACACAATATATAATCAATATCTAAATGAGAATAACAATTAAGAACACTGTTTATGATCAATAAACTGAATTATATTAAATAACTCTTCTCTCAGTGATGTAAAATATCACAGAGAGCTGCTAGGTTACAAGAATAATGTATTCAAGTATTCGCATCCCTTTTAGGGTTAACCTATCTGTGTTTATATAGTACACAGCTACATACAATCTCTAATTGATATTCCTATAAATTAGCTATACAATTTATATCAATCTAGGATTGCTTCTGTCTTCTGTCCCGTTTATTTAGCCATCTCAATATATTCTGCTTCTTTCCATCTTCAGAATATATTGCTTCTAGAATCTTCATATTAGCACCGACAGCTAAAGTAAACTCTCACCCCGTCAGACTTTAACAAACTCTGACTGGCTTCTAGTAAACTCTGATGAGTACCTGTTGCTTAAACACTGATAAACAATCATCAGCAATTATATCTAACATAAATTATCAATTAAAATATATTTTTTTTGTAATAGTTCTTCTTTTAAAATAGTACACCGTGACGATCAAAATTTTGTATAAAATTCATTTTTTATAGTATATCCCATAAATATCTATGTTATTATATTAAACACTAAATAATGAAAACTTCTTTATAAGTCTGGTCGCTTTGTTTGATCACTCAATCCATAATCGTTGGATCTTTCAAATTAAATTGTTGAGAAACGTTAAATATAACAGTAAAATTATCATGTAGAATGATCTAATGTTTGAATCTACCAACAAAATATTAAAATTTTCAGGTTTTTTTGAAAAATAAGATTTTTTATAATTTTTTTCTTGAAACATAGGTTATTTGATAATATTTTTTGTAAAGTACGATTTTTTAGAAAAGTACTATATTAATTGATTGACAAACTTTTAAAGTTTCGAATTTAATAATTTACGATGTATATAGGTTAAAAAAGTTAGGCATCTTCTGTAGTTGAGTTTAAAATTTCAAAATACGGTTTTTTTTAATATGAATATAGTCCTGCTAACAATGAAATTAGGTATTCATGAGTTCTTATAAAACAAATTCACCATTTGCGTATAATTTATTATTTAATAATAAATAATATTTGATTAGTTATGATCTAAAACTTATTAAAATAAGATAAACAATATGCACAATTTTTTAAAATTTTATCCTCGTATTATTATATTCTTTGTTGATTTGAATTTTTCTTAGATTGATTTGAATTTTTGAACATAGATTTCTAAATTTAAAATAGTTAGAAAAAATTAATTAAATTAGCGTTAAAATAATGATGACATAATAATTATTATTAGAATTTAAATACTCACTTTACTAATTTGGGCTTTATCTTGTGTTTTAAAAATCAGATTTTGACGATTTTACAACCCACATGAAGATAACTAAATTATCTTTAATTTAAAAAGATGATTTAATAATTTTTATCTAACTGGAATTGTCCATCGAAGAGAAAAGAAAGTCACGGATTTTTTACATGGAGAATTCTATTCAATATAGAAAACTTAATTATATTTGGTATATTTGGTTTAAATTATCAAAATACACTTTTTAGAATTTAAATATAATCTCATTATTAATAAAATACACTTTTTTAATATTTGATCTAATGATTTTCATATCTAATGGTCTTTATTAATTTGGTTGTCCATGGACCGTACGACCAAAAATTTGGATAAGATATGTATTATGCTTATTATATATAAGAATTTAATATAATAAGGATATCAAGTATATACTAATATGAGTATCTTACTGACTGCTTTTACATTTAATGTTTCGGTTTTATTTACAGTGTATATAAAATTTTAAAATACATTATTACTTAAAAATTATTAAACAGAATAAAAATTATTTTATGATTATATAAAATTTTATTCTCATATTATTACATACTTTATCGATTTGAATTTGTTCTTAATTAATTTTAATACTTTATTGAAAGGAACATAAAATTTCTATATTTAAAAGAATTAGTGGAAAAATAAATAAATTGGTCTACAATAATAATAAAAATATTTATTAAAATTTAGATACTCACTTTACTATTTGGGTTCTATCCCGAGTTTTAGAAATTGAATTTTGACGATTTTACAACCCATGCGAAACTAACGAAATTATCTTTAATTTAATGATGGCTTAATAATTATTATCTAAGTTGACCAGTTGACCTACCCATAAACCGAAAAGAAAAGATGGTTAAGAATTTTTACATAAAGAATTCAATTCAATATAGAAAACCAATTTATAATTGGTTTAAATTATCAAAGCACAATTCTTTGTATTTAAATATAATCATACATTTAATTAAATACACATTTTAATATAAGTATTATATTCAAAATTATTGTTTATGAATATGAAACCCTCAATATTTTAATAATATTTTGATATTATCCTTTTATCAAAGCACACTTCTTAGTATTTAAATATAAACATACATTTAATTAAATACACATTTTAATATAAGTATTATATTCAAAATTATCGTTTATGAATATGAAACCCTCAATATTTTAATAATATTTTGATATTATCCTTTTATTTTTGCTATATGTAAAATAATATAATTATAATTTGGATTAATCAAATTGTTATGTTCCTTTAAAAAAAAGTGTTTAAATTTATTCATGTGTTCTCTTAAGTCTCTTATAACGTAGGGTCCACGCGTATCATTGTTAGTATGATATACATGAGCATTATATTGATAATTTTTAATATTGTAATCGATATGAATTGTTATCTTGATATTTGGTTTAACAATCATTATCTAACTGGAATTATACATAAATTCAAGAGAAAATATATATAAGAATTTTTACATAGAAAAATTTTAAATAATCAAAATACACTTTTTAGTATTTAAATATAATTCTATTATTAATCAGACACGCTTTTTAATATTAGATTTAAAAATTCTCATCGATCTATTTAAGATCTAATTGTAATTATTAATTTGGTCGTATAGTGATCGTACACGGACCAAATCGATTTTAATTTTTCTTAAATTGATTTTAATATTTTATTGAAATAAACATAGAATTTATAAATTTAAAAGAGTTAGGAAAAAAATTAAATTGGTGCTACAATAATAATAATAAAAATTATTAAAATTTAGATAATCACTTTACTGTTTGGGCTATATCTTGAGTTTTAGACAACAGATTTTAACGATTTTATAGCCCACACGAAGCTAACAAAATTATCTTTAATTTAATGATGGTTTAATAATTATTATCTAACTGGAACTATCCATAAAATAAAGAGAAAAGATAATTCCGAATTTTTACATAAAGATTTCTATTCAATATAGAAAACTCATTTATAATCGGTTTAAATTATCAAAATACACATTTTAGTATTTAAATACTATCCTATTATTAATCAAATAAATTTTTTAATATTATATCTAACGGTCCTCATCTATTTGAATATTTATAGTTTTATAATCCAACGGATCGTATACTTTTGGTAGTACAGTGACCGACCAAAGTTGCTTATTATATATAAGGAGTTAATTGTGTTAATTATTCAGACGTGTGGCTGTTTTTGGGCAAGTATATACACCATTTTTGTTGATAATTTAGATGAGTCATCTGGTTTATTTATTTGAATAGTTGCCTATCATTATTTATTTTTTTGAGTTAATTGTCACTTGTTGTAAATCTTATATTGTTATGTGCAAGTTTGGTTTATTTGTTTTTGGTATCATCATGTTTGTTTCTACATGGTTGGTCTTTATTTATTTCAATTTCATGTCTCTCGTGGTTTTTTTTATTGTTTGTATATTGGTTTTGGCATTTTGGCTCTGTTCTGGTTTGTGGGCGTTTGGTTTTGAGAACAATTTTTTATTTATTGCATTACTAAGAGAATAGGACGGAAACGAGCAATTTCTTGTCTTGTTTTTGGAATAATTAAATATTGATCATATTATTGTTACTTTTATTATTTGTCTGATTTGTTTGTAGTTTTGTTGATCGTTTAACATGGAAATTAATTTTTGTTTGAATCTGAATTTAATCGTTAAAAGAAGCGATGTGAAATTAAAGAAAATTTCTAGTGAGCCTCAGAAAAGAGAGCAAAAGAAAAGGAAGAGTATAAAATTTGTAAATAATAATTGGACGTAAATTGAAGAATCTAGAAATTATCGTTAAAAAAACACGGTACTGCACTAAAGGAAATTTCTAGTGATTCTCGGAAATTGAGCATAATATATATTTTTGATTTGGTGAATATGAAAAATTGAATGGCCCGAATTATAATGTATGAGGCCAGAAATTAAGAAATAAATTTTCGAGGAATAAGAAATTGTATTTGATAAAATAATACATTTCGTTGTCATCTATGTGACTATGACAATGAATTTTTTTTAATATTGAGGCATAAAATATAATGGTGCATTATCAGTAGTAATGGATGTAAGATATCCTAATGATCCGATTACTTGTAAAGAAGCGATCAAATTGCAAGAATCTGAATTATCAAAAGAAATCATGAAAGATAATTTTGAGTCAATTTTGAAAGAATTAAGTGTGGGAGTTGTGTGATCAACCCCAAGTATAGAAAATCCATAGTTTGTATATGGATTTTTGAAAGGGAAAGATGAGAAAAAATGTGTCTATTTTGAATTGGAATTATGCCCGATTACGAAAGGTTTTACGCAGAAATTGGGAATATTTTACCAACGATTAATTTGACAACTGTGTCTGTATTTTGAAAAGTGAGAGTTTGTTTACAATATTATCATTGTGTTATTGATGTATTGTTAACGAAAAATAATAAAGGCATGCTCAACAAAACTAATATGGAGTTTAGTAAAAAAGTTGAGATTAAGATATGTGTGAAATTTTATTTGTTAGAAGAACTCAAATTAAATGGAAGTAATTTAAACAGTGAGTATGATTCAGAAAAGGTATTTGAATAGAAATGCTTAATCGTTTTAGGATACAAAAATTCCAGTCCGGCGCAAATCTCATGAAAAATGATGAGGAAAACGATTAATGCGGGAAAAAAACCAGTTATTGTATTATATGCACAAGTAGTCGGAAGTTCGATGTGCCGTTGTATCATCGATTGACTTGACTTGGCTTATTAATCAATTTTGTAAGTGAAAGGCTAATTAAGTTTTGATTTAGCCTAGTTAGAGGTTTTAAAGAGGATCGTGATCAAGTATAGGGAATGTAGTATCACAGATTGTTGTATCAGACAGGCGTATCTAAAGACTTTGATTGATGTGGTGCAAATTTTGAAGGTTATACAAATATTGAGAATTCAACTTCGAGACACAAATTTAATTTTAGTGGTGCTGAAGTTGGGAAATTTAGAATTTTGAATATGTTTCAAGAAATAGAAGCGACAATTTGATATACATTTTAACAAGTGATATGCCTACAGATTTTTCAATTAAATGAATTTCTACGGTTAAATCTAGTGACATAGTGAATGTACTAATGAAAAATGGGAGCACATGTAAGCTTGTTAAAAGTGAAAGTTATTTGGCAAAGAAGCCAAGTGGGAGATGTTAGTTTTTGGCTTGCTATGCCAAACACTTCCTAGAAAATAAATACATGAAAATAAAGTATTTATGGATTACAATTAGTATTTGTAAGTTACATATGAAATATTAATGGCATTAATTAATATTTAATGAGGTTGTTACAATTTTTGGAGTGGAGATTACGGAAGAAAAGCCTACATATAGTGGAGAACATCCAAGAAGCACTCATCAAGATTAGCTTGTTCAATCCATATCGGAACTCCGAAAATACATTTTATTTTTCCATTTCCCGCTATGATATATTTATAAATATTTAGGTCTAGAGTTAAGTTCTATGGAGACCACCTTTTTTGTGGAGACATGGAGACCACATACGTTCTGCAATTTAAATTTAGCAAAATATAATATTTTATAAATTATGTTCTATGAAAATAACTATTTTCATTTAAAATCTTTAAAATTATATATGTTTTGCAACTAAAACAGAGCAAAACATATTGTTCTGCAAAACATGTTCGGTTTGCGGAACATTCATGTTTAGTTTGCAGAAATTACATGATTTTCAAGATTTTCAATAAAATGATGATTTTCATAGAATATACTTTGCAAAACAGTACGTTTTGCAAATTTTTTATTATAAAATATGATCTATTTTATCAAATTTAGATTGCAGAACATATATGGTTTCCAGGTATGCACAAAAAATCTAATACTTCAACTTTAAAATTTAGTGGTTGAAATTAGTTAGTTGCATAATAGATTGATTAACAAATTTCACCAATTGAGTCAAATATAACCAGAATTAACCCAAAATGCAATTAAAAGCAATTATAGTTATTTTTTCATCAAAACATAAAAACAAGTTGCATTTGATTGCAAACTGTATTTTATTAATATTTTTAAAAATGATAAAATCGCAAAAAAAAAATTAAAAAAATTGTATTTTTGTTAGTTACTCTAAATTCAATCGTAATTTCATATAGAAACGGTAAAGTTTAGATACTTTGATCTGTTAGCTTCGCTGATTACCTACTGGGTAGAAAACCTGACAATCCCGCAAAATGTCGGTTTTCTTTCTTATGGTTTTCCTGTTTCACGGTAAAACAGTACAATGCAATTTATAAAAAATTAGCTTATAACCCGTGCTAAGCACGGGCCGAGCATGAGTTGACATTAAAATATTAGTATTAATAAATTATTAATAAATATTATTTAAAAATGTAGTTCTCGAGAATTGAATGATAAAAATATATAATAAATAAATAACTATTTAATTATGTAGTTATAGACAATCGAACTGTGCATAAAGTTAAAGAAATTAAAATAAATAAATAAATTTTGTATAATTACGTAGTTGCAAAGAATCTAACGTTCGATGAAACTATTGAATTTAAAGTAAATAAATAAATTTTGTATAATTACGTAGTTGTAAAGAATCGAAACCTGGATGAAGCTAAAGAAATTAAAGTAAATAAATAAGTTGCAAAGAATCTAACGCTCAATGAAACTATTGAATTTAAAGTAAATAAATAAATCCTGTATAATTACGTAGTTGTAAGGAATCGAATCTTGGATGAAGCTAAAGAATTTAAAGTAAATAAATCTTGTATAATTATGTAGTTGCGAGGAATCGAACCCGGATTAAGTGATAATCAAATTTGGCACTTTGGTACTTTAGTACCGCGCGTCATTTTCACATTGTTTTGCTTATTAATAAAGAGTATATTGAATTTAAAGTAAATAAATAAATCTTGTATAATTACGTAGTTGTAAAGAATCGAACCCTGGATGAAGCCAAAGAATTTAAAGTAAATAAATCTTGTATAATTATGTAGTTGCGAGGAATCGAACCCGGGTAAGTGATAACCAAATTTGGTACTTTGGTACTTTAGTACAGCGCACCATTTTTATATTGTTTTGCTTATTAATAAAGAGTATAGATTACTGACTTGCATTCTTCAGCCTTGAAATTCAGGGCGTTCTGGTCTAAATGATTATTTAAGGCACTCCGAAGTTCAGATATAAGATTAAAAATAGGGTTTTTAATTTTTAGTATATTAATTTTTTAATAGAGATTATATGGGCGTTGTAAACAATATATCTTACCGTGTGTTGTAAGTTAGCATACCATGTCTGAAGTTGTATTTTAGTAGTAACTTACTTGTATATAATGGAACACTGATTATGTGTAGGATGTGCTCAACGCAGTCGCAGTGTCAAGCTTTTCTGTGTCAGTATGCAGCCTGTGATGTCAGGCGTCAGCTTGTCAGGTACTCTTTTTATGACTAAAGTCATCATCATCATCATCATCATCATCATCATCTATCTATCTGTTTACATATATGATAAAGCGGCAGAGGTTGGAGTGATTCATTTTATTCGCGCGAGATGTCCTCCGTACCCCTCTTCCACTAAGAGTCCTTCGGATTGAAAGATTAGTAATACGTTTATATTATTGTTGTAAGTGACGGATTTAGATTGTTCTTATTTGGCTTCAACTTTTTTTCCCAATCGGTGTTTAATTGTTCACTTACTATGACAGTAATTGGATAAATTACCGTCATATATATACTCCATGTGTCATTAAATAGCTACAAGCTTCTAGTCTCTAGATGCCTAGATGGGGTGATTCACTGAGTGTAGATTCTGTTAACTACTACAGTACTACATAATTTTGAATATTTAAACAAACTGTCGTGCTCGGAACAAACTGCGCAGTTGCAACCATATATCAGTACTTTGAGACATTTGAGAAGGAGAAAACCAGTGAACTAGGTTTGTTTAGGGTCTAGGTTACTTTTCTGTTGAGCTGAGAGGTTGACTGTTTTGGTACACACCCGTTGTAACATTCCGCGGATCAACAGTGGAAAATGTGACATTGTCAAATCCTTGGACAGCACTCACATTTGTAGCTGTAATACTTTTGTTGAGATTTAAATGTTAGAGAAACAGACAGATTCAAAAAAAATAAAAATCTTCTAGCCCAATCGTAACTTGAAAAGGTTAATTATCAAACTCAAGATTCAAGTGGTCAAAAGGTATCAAGTAGAGATGTCAAACACCTCATAATAGTACTTCATGATTTCACTCTGTTAAATCGTTTAAAATATTGGATGGAAAACTTAACGGAGTGACATGTGGGATTACATGGTACCTACGTGGATACTAACACATTGTATTGGGTCGGTCATATATACAGGAATAGAACTTCGATATATTGTGAAGAGCTGGAAGTGTGATTCGGAGGAAAGAAAACCCCAAATTTAAGAATCCAATCGACTGACTTCTCAAAGCAACTAGTGTTACAGACAAATTGTTGCTCGAAAGTTGTTTTTAAAGCTATCAGTGCTTCTAGTGTCGGTGGATAGTCGCAGTCCAGAACTATTGGGGGAAGATGTAGATGGACAAGGGCTTGCTTCACTGGCGAGTGCAAGCCTTCCAACCAGGGAGTCCACACATTTATGTAGAAGACCTGATGAATCCACAGTAGGCAATAGGTTTTGACAGTGCTTTAAGACAACTAAAAGCTCAGACCATGTCCAATACTTGATCTCTTCGAGTGATTTCTCGAGTTGTTCAAACAAATTATGGACTGTTGAAGAAGATTCATTCATTTCCATGAAAATCGCATGACAAACTAGAAGAGACACATTCGAAGGATTTATATCAATCTTTTCCATTACTATAGCAGAACCTTGATATAAGCTCAAAACCCTCTCCGCCTCCTGGAAAATCATGAAATATCACCTTAAGGTTTCATGCCCCCCTCTCGCTTTACCAAGCAGCTTTTTGATTCTTGCGGAATAAGATGATATGATTTTGGTGGAAGACGCACATTGGTACAACTTTTTTTACTGTAATACGCGCATAGTCTTGTCCCTCTTGTATATTTCTTATTTCACTTATCATCGTTTGTGGAACAATATACAAGAAACCGGTAATATTAGTAAGCTGGGGAGATCTGATCAGAGAGACTTTGTTCAGCTTGGAATTTCAACCCTTAACTGCTCAAATGAAATCCTGACAAGGAAGGATAATTGGCTGGCTTACAAAGCTGGAAAATCTGCTGCATGTCATGGAACATGGTTTGTTGCCGCTTTTATATTCCGCAAACTAATAAAACTCGCTCAATCTCATTCTTGTGTTTCATGGTTAAACTTGTTGGCCGACTTTGCTCATTCTGAGATGTACATCCAGTTTCTTACTTTCCCAAAACAATGCTCTGACTTGTTAAATTGTTTGGAGAGTCGTGGGATTTCTACTTCCACTTTGGGGTCACCTAACCATATTGATAACCTTGTTAATGCATGTAATATCCTTCATTCATCAGTGGGAAGGCTAAATATAATTAGCAGATCTGATACTGCTTTTAGCTTCCAACATTGGCTCTTATCCCTGAGAGCACGTGTTCTGGGAAATGTCGTTGATATGTTTAGACTTTTGGACACCATCAGTGACGCGAAAGATGACAGTAACCAACATACAAATGAAGTTAATATGGTTGAAAACTCACAATGCTCTCAAACTCTGAACTCCTTGGTGGATCATCTCACTCAGATATCGATTAAGTTCAGGAGGCTCGCACAAGAACTTGACTTGATCCCCATATCCTTTATTGGTATGGATAACAAAAGTGTACTGATCATTTCAGCATTAGCATTGAGTTGTTCACTGTTGGCATTTAGTGTTGAATTTAAGATTATATGACAACAGTTGACTAATTTTGGTTGAAAAATTAATATGTTCAGGTAGGGGATGGAGATTTTGATCATTACTCTTGGGAGCGAGCTGAGGACATGACCACCCCGAGGACTGCTTATAAACTTGACACCAATAATCCATTCTCGGATCTTGCTGGTGAAACTGCAGCTTCTTTAGCATTCAAGCCTTATGACTCTTCCTACTCCAATCTTTTGTTGGTGCATGCTAAACAGGTAGACTCTACATTACACTTGAACATAACTTTTACGAAATAAGCTCTGTCGATGCCAGAAACTTAATTTTATCTATTTTTTTGACAGTTATTCTCATTTGCTGTTGGATTTAGGGGATTGTCTATCGACTCCATTCCGAATTCCAAGAAGTTCTATGCATCATCTGGGTATAGGGTCAGTCAATATCATTTATGTTTATTTATATAGCATTATACCAATGGAACTTGACCTTTGTGTTATCTCCTCTCGTACTAAGTTTCTTGTTTTCATCAATTAAAGGATGACTTGTTATGGGCCGCTGCATGGCTCCATCAAGCAATCAAGGAGTACTACTTGAAATATGTAGTTGATAATGCTGTCTCTATGGGTGGAACTGTGATAGAATATATATTTGTATATATTTTAGATGATTTTTATTCCCATATTAGTTATATTTTGTATTTAATTGGATCTTTATTAATTAGATTTTAATATTCTATTGTAGAAAGCAAGGAATTCTAATTTGGAAAGGATTGGAGTTGAATTAGAAGAAAATTCGGATTTAATGAGATATGTACGCAATACATCTTGTTTGGGCCGTATCTTGAGTTCTGCATATCAGATTTGGGCGATTAAACAGCCCACGCGAAGATAGCGAGATTTTCTTTTAGTATAGAGTGGCCCAGATATTAAAATCCAATTGGAGCAGCCCTGGAACAGCAGAGAAAGTCAACTACGAATTTTGACTTTAGAAATCTTTTCGGTTTGGGAAATCTTGTGTATTCCTTAAAAACAATATAAAAATACTTTGTATTAGGAGGTCATTATCATTAAACATATCATCTACGTATATCCATAGCCACCAAGGGAGAAGCCAAGAGGAGGAGAAGGAGGACTTTATGCTCGGAGATTTCAACATAGGGATAACTCTTCTTTCTCTATACTTTGTATCATATTTTAACCTCCTTATATATTTTATGACTTTTATTATGATTATGGTTGGCTAGATATTATTGTTGGATGGCTGTTTTGAAGCCCTAAATCTTATGACAATTGTGCAAGTTTGATATTCTGAGATGTGTTCTTGATTGTGCTTATATATACGTCAATGCTTGTAGAGATACATGAATTAACTATGGTATGTGGTCATCCAAATATGTTTTGTGATTGCTATCTCTATAAAGTCAATTAATCTTTCTATGTGGTCATGGGATTAATTGTATTAGTGTGTAATTCGTTTTAACCTTTCTATGTGGTTCATGGGGTTAAACGGATAGCAGAACTAGTTTCTATGTGGTCATGGCAAGTTCTCTGTAAGTATCTTTCAGACATATCATAAGAGTTTCAGAATTGTGTTATGGGTTTAGGGTGGATCTACATGCTTTCCAACATGTTTCAGGAATTGCTTACAAACAAACTTTCCCTTGTTTACTAGTTAATTTAGTTATTAGATAAAAACAACAAACCAAATCCATCTTTGATATTATTAGCAGAATAGAAGAAAAGTGATCCCTTGATCCTTGGCGTAGAACGATACCCTATTTACTCTAAATTACAAACGACACAAAAAGGGTTTAAGTTGAGTCACATCAATTTTTGGCGCCGCGCCGCCGGGGATTGAAATTTGCTTTTCTTTTCTTTTGTTTTTTTTTGTAAATATATTTTTCTTTTTCTTTTCCATCTTTTCTCCGCCTATTCTTGGTTGTGTTTCAGGTATAGGTGAAAGTTTTGAGTGATTGACATGGCTGCAATTCCTACACTTCGTGATGATGTTGCGGTGTCGATTGCTGGTATTGGGCGTACTTGCATGGTGTATCCTGATCCTGTTGTAGGGAAGAGTTGTACTTTTGAGCTCAAACAAAATCTTCTTATGAGACTACCGGTCTTCCACGATCTTTCTACCGAGGAACCGAATCAACATCTCTCTCGGTTTGTGACCATTGTTGAGTGTATGGGACCATCTACGGCAGATCCTCAAATTTTGAAGATGAAGGCTTTTCCGTTTTCTCTTGATGGAGTAGCTTTGGATTGGTTCGATGATTTGCCCACAGGATTCATTACTTCTTGGGAGAAGCTAGCACAAGAGTTCTTGCAGAAGTTTTATCCAGCAACTAGAGTGATGAGCATGAGAAGTCAAATTGCTGGACTTCAACAATATGCAACTGAGACATACACAGAGTACTATGCTAGATTTCAGAGGTTACAGAAGAGGTGCCCACAACATGGTTTCACTAAGGGGAGTCTACTACACTTCTTCTACCAAGGTTTAGATGTGACAGAGAAGAGACTACTAGATTCTGCTGCTAGAGGTGCGTTTATAGATTTGACGCATGATGTTGCTGAACAATTGATCTCCAAAAGAGCTGCTAATGAACTGCAATATTGGAGTCATCCGAGGTCAGAATCAATTCCTGGAGTTGAATTTAATCCAAGTTTGATAAAGATTGAACAAAATATTGAGAGGTTGAGTGCATTAATTCTAAAGGGAAGAACACCTCGACCTCAAGTATGTGGTGTTTGTGCAGCTCTTGGCCATTTTGATAATGCTTGTCCGCACTTAATTGCACCTTGTTATGAAAGCGTCAATGAAGTTGAGTATCAAGGAGAAAATCCGTTCCTGGATTCATATAATCCAACATGGAGAGGTCACCCCAACTTGAGGCATGGTGATCACAATCAAATTGGGTTTGAGCATCAAGACATTTCTATGCATTCTGATTTTCAACAAAGAGAACAAGTCCATCAAGATTCATCTAGTGGAAGCAACATTGAGCAATTGTTGGCAAGGTTAACTGAAGGACAGTCGAAGATACAAAATCAGTGTGCCAAAGATTCACAAGAAATCAAGGAGGTGCAAAAACAACTTTGTGATGTGGTTCAACAAATGAATCAAAAGCAAGAGTTTGCTGAAATTCCTGCAGCTATAGCACTACAACAAAAGTTTGAGTATGTGAATGTCATTACAACCAACAACTCCTTAGGTGAAGGAATTCTGAATTCACAAGATAATGACATACTTGATGTTCCAAATAAAGAATCTGGTTGTTTTCATGATGACATAGATGAAGCGCTTGCTACAACACACAAAGTGAAGTCTCCTAAAATTCCTTATCCATTTGGTACTAATAGTCGTTTTGATTACATTCCTTTTCCATCTAGATTGATGCAAATTAAAGTGGATGAGATGGAGAATAAGGGCCATATGGATACGAACGTATGTTTCTCGGAGAGTGGAAGAGAGAGTGTTGTGCAAGAAGACCTTACAGTTATGAAGGGAGAAGAGGTGGAAGACATAATTATTGAAGATCATGCTAAAGATTTTCTAGTGGAGGAGTATGTTGGAACTGATGAGAGTTTTGTGCCTCACGCAAGTATTGTTGAAAAACCAACTCCTCCATTTATTCTCGAATTTGAGCGTGAAGAAATTTCTACTTTTGAGGGTACACCAAATATTGTGAAAGAGTTATTGAGACATCTTGTCTTGTGTGATGAATCTAAGTTGGAGCGGAAACCTTCACCAACTCATTTGATGTATCATATACCGTTTTCTGATTGGATTGGTGATTTTTTAGCAAGTCACATGTGCCCAACAGGCACTACAATTCTATTCGAATTATGCAATTCTCATGCCGCCTTTCATATGCTGAAGATGGAGCTGATGTCGTGGATGTACCCGCCTTGAAAGTGAGAGGTACATTGTCTAGCCCAAGACAATAAAGAAGAGCGCTTATTGGGAGGCAACCCAAAATTATTGTAAGTTTTGTATTATTGTAATTATTATTATATGTGGATAAATTTTTTTTTTTTTTTTTTTAAACTCCCGTAAAGTGTCTTGATGAATTTTTGTGAAGTGTTTCAGAGTTAAGATTTATACAGAATTTATGAAGTGATTTTGGAATGAGCAAATTTCACTTCAAACATTAAATTTGGAGCCGCTAAAAAGAATCTGTTGGAAAAAAAAAAGGATTTGGGAACAGGGATTAATTGTTTGTCGTGTGAATGTTTTTTGGCGGGCGTGCAAATCTTTCTGTTTTCCAAACATGTTCAGCGCTTCGATCATACCGTGGGTATAAGTTTTTATCCCGTGGTTTTAGATTGCTGCTTGCTGAGCGCGTATCTTCTCCCACGGTGCAGGAGCACAACCTGCGGTGCAACTATTCCTGTAACAGGAGTGTATTTGTATTTGTTTACTGGTGCAAGTAGCTGAATAAGCTATACTGCTGGCCCATTTTTCCTGTCCAAGACGTTGTTGCTTCCAAACTGCCCAGCCCAATTGCAGGCCCATTTCACATTCACACTTCTGCTGTCCAGACTTTGCTGCTTCATGTCCAAGCCCAGCTGGTGAACTTGAATCTCTTAAAAAATTAATATGAAGCTACTGGGATTCGAACACCTGACCTGTATGACAGTCTGGACTTCTAAGTGGACTGCACAACCAGTTGATCTGGTTTTGTCTTGGTGTTATATTATGGACAGCACGTTTTATATACTTTAGTTCGTCCCTGGAGCTTATTAATTAAATGGAGAGGACATTCATAATCCTTTTCCAAGCGGCACTTCATGCGAAAGTATAGGGGAGTATTTCTAACTTTTCTTTGTATATAAATTTCTTAATTTTATTTTTGTATTTATTTGTTAGGATAATTTTTTATTTTTATTTTATTTGTATATATTATATATTTTATTCATTGAGGACAATGAATCATTCAAGTGTGGGGAGGTATTCTCAATATTATAAAAATCCAAAAAAAAATTAGAAAATTAAAATTTTTTGTAAATGATTGCCTTGTCAAGAGCATGTTAGCGAAGATAAGTACACATTTTGTAGACTAATTTTGCATGATTAATTCTGAGTGTGCTATCAACGAATAAAAATCGTTTGTTGCATGATTATTCCTTGTGTGTACTTGCGAAATTTCTAAAACTTGAGATGCGTCTTAGTCAAATTTAGTAAGTTGAGCATGCTTTCACCTTGTGAGATTTTGAGCCTAATTTATGATTGATACATTATTTATCAATCGAATTCTTTTGTTGTGTGGTGTTCGTCATTTAGCATGTGCTCTAGAACTTGTTTTGATACCGTTTTGAGACTACATGATATGTGTATGCATGAAAAGGATAAAGGCACTAGGATTAACCTCATCGACCTAAACACTACCTTTATGAGTTATATCCTTAGTGAACCCCTTGAGCTTATATCCGTTTCTTTCATATATCACCACTCTAAAAATTTTGAGCCTACTTGTTCATTCTTGTCTTGATTTACTGGTAGAGCATTGTGATTCAATTTAAGGGTGAGTGAATATTCAAGTGCGGGGATGTCTTGGTTAAAAGTCTGATATTTTGGTGGGAATTAATATGATGTGGTTACTTGATCTTCGTTCTTCCGGGAAAAAAAAGAAAAAAAAACAAATCTTGAAAAAAAAAAATAAGAGAAGAAGATTGAAGCTGAGTTATTGTTCATTGTTCATTGCAATGTGTAAATGGGAAAGTACATAATCATGTGCTTATGGGTTTAATGCTTGTGAAAGCCTGATCACCTTTTACATGATTTATATTTTCATGTTGAGTGCTAGAATTAAAAGTGAACATGATGCTCTATTAGTTTATCAAGTTTAGCCACTTGTGAGCCTTTTCTTTGAATTCCTACCCCGTCCCTAAGCCACGTTACAACCTTTAACAAAGACCTTTTGATTCGTGCATGCATATATACGAAGTAGTGGAGATTTGGTGGACAACCAAGCATATGGTAGCACATGTCTATTTTGATTGAACTTGAGTGATACACTGCACCTAAACACTTGTGTGAATTGAGAGTGATGTGAGAATTTGTATCCATAGCATGCTTGCTTATTAAAGGCGACTTTGATGTTTATTTCATGATATTTTTGTCTATCCAGACATGTGTGCATACTTGGATGATTCTGTACAAGTGGTGTACTTTCAGATATTCTCAGGTTGTTGTGTGATTGAGGTTTGCATATGTGGCGTACTATGAATTGTTGCATGTTTGAGACTTGGTGATTGAAAATATTTGATTTTGTGGGTATATCTTCTATAAACCCTCATGAGACAAAACTCGTCCTACTAGGGCTGCCTATGGGTTTAAAGGCTTGTTGCATATGCTCAATGCAATCGTGTCATCTACGAAAGTGGTGTTAGTTAGTTAGATTAGTTTTTATTCTTTTTATTTGCCCGAGGACGTGCAAAATGCTAAGTGTGGGGATATTTGATAGAATATATATTTGTATATATTTTAGATGATTTTTATTCCCATATTAGTTATATTTTGTATTTAATTGGATCTTTATTAATTAGATTTTAATATTCTATTGTAGGAAGCAAGGAATTCTAATTTGGAAAGGATTGAAGTTGAATTAGAAGAAAATTCGGATTTAATGAGATATGTACGCAATACATCTTGTTTGGGCCGTATCTTGAGTTCTGCATATCAGATTTGGGCGATTAAACAGCCCACGCGAAGATAGCGAGATTTTCTTTTAGTATAGAGTGGCCCAGATATTAAAATCCAATTGGAGCAGCCCTGGAACAGCAGAGAAAGTCAACTACGAATTTTGACTTTAGAAATCTTTTCGGTTTGGGAAATCTTGTGTATTCCTTAAAAACAATATAAAAATACTTTGTATTAGGAGGTCATTATCATTAAACATATCATCTACGTATATCCATAGCCACCAAGGGAGAAGCCAAGAGGAGGAGAAGGAGGACTTTATGCTTGGAGATTTCAACATAGGGATAACTCTTCTTTCTCTATACTTTGTATCATATTTTAACCTCCTTATATATTTTATGACTTTTATTATGATTATGGTTGGCTAGATATTATTGTTGGATGGCTGTTTTGAAGCCCTAAATCTTATGACAATTGTGCAAGTTTGATATTCTGAGATGTGTTCTTGATTGTGCTTATATATGTAGAGATACATGAATTAACTATGGTATGTGGTCATCCAAATATGTTTTGTGATTGCTATCTCTATAAAGTCAATTAATCTTTCTATGTGGTCATGAGATTAATTGTATTAGTGTGTAATTCGTTTTAACCTTTCTATGTGGTTCATGGGGTTAAACGGATAGCAGAACTAGTTTCTATGTGGTCATGGCAAGTTCTCTGTAAGTATCTTTCAGACATATCATAAGAGTTTCAGAATTGTGTTATGGGTTTAGGGTGGATCTACATGCTTTCCAACATGTTTCAGGAATTGCTTACAAACAAACTTTCCCTTGTTTACTAGTTAATTTAGTTATTAGATAAAAACAACAAACCAAATCCATCTTTGATATTATTAGCAGAATAGAAGAAAAGTGATCCCTTGATCCTTGGCGTAGAACGATACCCTATTTACTCTAAATTACAAACGACACAAAAAGGGTTTAAGTTGAGTCACATCAAACTGGCTGGGCAGTCAAACAGTTCTCGGGACAATAAATATGCTGGTGTACAGATTCTCCTATCCAAGGTATGCAATTTGAAATTCATTGCATATATGTCTCAGATTATCTGAAAACCCCATTAATATACATGGTCCGAATCAAATTCACCCTAGTCATCACTTATCATAGCTATGCTTATGCACATTACAAATATAATAGATTTCAAATTTGATCGAGCTTCTTGGGACATTGCACAATGTGTGTGTAGAGTGAGTGTCAACCCAAGTCCCATATCAATAAGATAAAGAAGAATTATGGCCCAACAGTGTGCAGGTATTTTTGGAGGGAAATGGAGGAGCATACACGTCATCCACACTAAAGCAATACCGGCCAAGGCAGATTATTTTGCATGTGCTTGTCAACAAAAGAATGATGGATACAAATACAATGCCCCTATGACCCCTGGTAATGTCTAAGTTTCCAACTTGTTAACTACTTTTGAAAGCTTGAGAAAGGTATTAACATTCTCTACTGATTTACGTAACTAGGTGGACTAGCTACTATACATCAATGAGTGGAACAATCTGCAGTACGCAGCGTCAGCATCATTTCTTCATGCTGTTTACTCTCAGTATCTCTCAGCTGCAAATGCAATGCTCGAGTGTCCAGATGCCCTACTTAAACCTCAAGATCTCCTTGATGTTGCTAAACCTCAAGATCTCCTTGATGTTGCTAAATCAATGCAATGTTGTGAAATACACATGTTTACATTTTACCCAACTTTCTGGATTTATTATATAGTTGGCTATGGACTTATTTGTTTTGTATTTTCAAATTTAAATATTATTAAATTTGAATTTTTTTTCTTATCTTTTAACTATAGTCTTGTTATTAATTCTAAAATATATTTTATCTTTAATTCTATTTTTTTCACTTAATTTAAACTTTTACAAAATCTTGATTTTTTTAATAAATCGTGAATTAAACTAATAGACAGTTAAATCTCGATAAAATAATATCCGATAAATTAATAACCTTGCTAAAATAAAATATTTCTCCGATCCGACTTGGGCCAATAGGATATATCTATACTATATTATTAAAGACGAAACATTGAAAGTTTTGTAGTCTGGTCATGAAAGTTTTTGTAGTCTGGTCACTCAATTCATAGTCGTTAGATATTTTTGATCAAATCGATGAGAGCCGTTAGATAAAATATTAAAATTATTATATAGAATATCTTTTCTATTTTTCCTAACTAAAACATCCCATTTTCCAAAAATATTGCAAACAATTTCATTTACTAAAATGACATAATAAAGTTATAATTGCTAATAACTAACTCATTACCTTTTTTAGCCAAATTGTATATTCTTTTTTATATTTTCTAACTAAAATTTCTACTTTTCTATTTTTCCTAACTAAAACCTCTCATTTTCCAAAAATATAACGAAAAGATCTATTTAATAAAATAAAATAATAATATTATAATTATTAATGACTAACTGATTAGCTTTTTTTTTTCAAAACGTATATTCATTTTTATATTTCATAACTAATATTTTTCTTAACTAAAACCTCAAAAATATCACGAACTACTCCATTTATTAGCATAAAATACTAATATTATAATTATTATAATACTTATAATACTTATATAATTATTATATAAATTATAATAATTATAATTATTATACTAATTTATTTTTATAAAAACATTGAAAGTTTTGGTACCTGTTTTTTTGGTACGGTACTTGCCTTATTTAATTGTTTATTTAATTATTATAAAAATTATTATAAAAATTATTATAATCAGTTACCCTTTCAGTTAAAATGCATTACCATTTTTTTCTAAAAAATCACGAGCAATTTCCTTATATCACGAGCAAACCCTTACTTACTTATTTATTTTAAAACATATTTTAATACTTTTAATTGGTAATTACATTTCCCCTATTTTTCTAGAAAAATCACGGGCAATTACCTTTTTCTGCTAAAACATGTTATATTTTCTATTTTCCTTACTAAAATCTCTACTTTTCCAATTATATCACGGGCAAACCCTTGCTTATTTACTTTAAAATCTATTTTAATATATAATTTTATTTGACAATTATCTTTTTCAACTAAAACATGTCACATTTTGTATTTTTCTTACTAAAATCCCTCTTTTTTTCAAAAATATCACGGGCAAATCGTTACTTTTATATTTTAAAATTCAACGAAAACATGTTACTTTCTATTTTTCTTACTAAAACCCATCTTTTTCCAAAATATCACGGGTAAACCGTTACAATTAATAAAATATAAATAATAAAATTAACAATTATTAAAAACAATTCGTGCATCGCACGGGTTGTAAGCTATATTATTAAAAACGAAACATTAAAAGTTTGGTAGTCGGACGGACGGACGGTCAGTACTTAGTGATTTTATTTAATTGCCCTTACTTATTTTTAAAAAAACTATCACTAAATAATAACATTATTTATAACTAAGTACCTTTTCAGCTAAAATACATTATCTTTTTTTTTATTTTATTTTTAACAAAATCTTCTCTTTTTCTAAAAAAAACACGGGCGGTTATCTTTTTTAACAAAAACATGTTACTTTTTCTATTTTTTCTTACTAAAACCCCTCATTTTCCAAAAATATCACGGACAAACCCTTACTTATTTATTTAAAAAAATCTATTTTTTTATTTTAATAATTAAAAGTATTAAAATCTATTTTAATACTTTTAATTATGAGCACTTTTTCAGCTGAAACATGTTACTTTTCAATTTTTTCATTTTCTAATAAATTATTATTAAATAATAACATTTTTATAACCAACTACCTTTTCAGTTAAAATACATTACTTTTTCTATCTTTTTTCTAACAAAATCCTCTATTTTTCTAAAAACAATCACCGACAATTATCATTTTCAACTAAAACATGTTACTCTTTCTATTTTTCCTTACTAAAAACCCTCATTTTCCAAAAATATCCCGGGCAAATCCCTACTTACTTATTTTGAAACCTATTTAAATAATTTTAATTACGGGCACTTACCTTTTCAGATAAAACATGTTACATTTTCTATTTTTCCTTACTAAGACCCCTACTTTTCCAAAAATATCACGGATAAACAGTTATTAATTTATTTTAAAATTTATTTTAATACTTTTAATTATTTAAAAAAGTTTAACACACCTACTTATTTTTTTAGCAAATGCAAATTAATAAAATATTAAAACATAGATAATAAAAATAATAATTATTAATAACAATCCGTACATCGCACGGGTTTTAAGCTAGTATATATATATATACATACATATACACATGTGAATTTATCTTCATATATTCTAGTTTCCACCAAATTCAAAATAAATTTTGTTCATAATTTTTGTGGAGTATATACAAATTATATCTCATTACGTACATTATTCATAATATAGAATAATCCTTATACAATATATCTTGAGACTTAATTACCTAACATGCGAATTAATAATTTTGATTAATTTTTACTTTATTAGTGATTTTATAAGCATTATTCCGAGTGTGATGGATTTGACATATGTTTATATATATTTTACCCTCGATTATAATTTGTTTATATAGGATAAATTTATTATTGAAATACAAATATACTTGAATTCACACTAAAAATCTCTACTAACTTTAAAATTTACAAAAAAACATGTCCATAATTTTCTTTAAAATAATAAAATTTTACTATATCGATAAAATAATATTTTATTATTATATCGATAAAGTAATAATCTCGATAAATTAATATTTTTCTCCGGTCCAAGGGTATTACTTTAAAGAGGTTTAACTGGATTTAATATTATGTAATTATAGTATTACAACTTAAAATGTAGTAGTTACTCGCAATATAAAAATTGAAAAAAAAGAGAATATTCTATTTTATATGTAAAAAGATTCTTTTTAGTGTCAAAAGGTTGGAATAGATTTTATAAATGATGCATTTTGACATCAAGAAAGTGTTATAGAGACATTGTTTTGATATTATGAATTATAGATGGTCTTACGTACTCTCTTTCATGAAATAAACACAACAAAGCGGTGTCGCCACCAACCTGCGTCTACACCACCTTGGCTTCAATCGAACTTCCTTTTTCTTCGTTTACCGTCATCTTTACTACACCACTGCAACATCGGTGATACACCATGTGCTAAACCACTGGTACACCTTTATTGTGATAATAATTAATAAAGGGTAGTGATATATGCCCACCCTATAATTATAGTTGCACACTTTACAATTATTTTGGTCTAAACTATCCCTGCTTTTACACTTAGTAGCAATCTTTTTCTTGCTCAGCTGTGATAATTGTACTGTATCATTATTCATTAATACGTAAGCCGCGCTTTACAGCGGCTTTATAATAATATCTCTAAATTTTCTCAAAATACGTTTTTAAATGAAATGATATTTCTAATATAAAATTAATTTTTGTTTTGAATTATATATATATAAAGTTCTAGATCGTTTAATCAAAAACTATAATTATACATTCAGAGCTATTAAAATTTTCGCTACCTCCAAATCTATTCTCAGTAAGAAAAAAATCAAAAAATATGAACAAACATCCTTTTTGTTGCCGGGAGAATTTTTTTATTAATAATGATATCTTTTTGTCAAAACAAAAACAACAAAAACAACAACCACCTCTTCCTTTTAAAAAAAAAATTAATGACATCTTCTCAATATTTTTTATTCTTGTATGACTTTTGTTATAGATGCACCGACTTATTGAATTTTGTTAAAAATGCACACAATAAATAAAATTTTCAGTCGAATAAATTTTAACATGATATTTTTGAAATACATACACTATAAATTTCTTAATATACAATTTTTATCTTTGAATTTCCGTGTATGAATTACATAAAATATTTTACTAAAAAATATATTTTTTTCTCATACAAATTAGAGCAATAACTATCTAAACGTTAAAAAACAATGATAAAATTTGTTTTTGAAGACATGATGAATTCTCCACTTTCGAGTTACCTTGTATAGGCCTATTATTTTAACCGATGAATCCCCCTTCCTTATTAATCCATGTCTTAACTCAATCAACACTAATAGCAAATAATTTGTCTTGTCAAAGATTTTAATATGATCCTGCATTAGAATACAAACAAACGTAATAAGATAAATAACATAAAGGAAAAAGTCTCATACTCATGTACTCATATACATAACATGAACAAACAAAAAAATAAAGAAGAACAATGTTGACAACAAAAATTGCAGTAGATAATTACCAGAGTTTATGTGTATATTTATACTATTAATTAGTTGTTTGTATGAAAGTATTAAAGGTAATTAATTATTTACCAAGTAATTACTTAATTTCTTATGCAAGACCGATCTAATTTCTTAACTTCTTATTTACCAATATGTGCAATGCACGGATTGTTAATTGTTATTTTATTTTTTATTTTCATATTTTATTAATTGTAATTGTGCAAAAAATAAGTAGACATGTTAAAATAGCTAAACACTTTTAATTAATTAAAAACATTAAAACATATTTTAAAATAAATAAGTAAGGGTTTTTCTCGTTATATTTTTGGAAAAAGGGGGTTTTGGTATGGAAAAATAAAAAATTTAACATATATTTAGTTTAAAAAGGTAAATACACGTGATATTTTTGAAAAATGAGGTTTTAAAATTTAATAATTTAAATTATTTAAATACGTTTTAAAATAAATAAGTAAAGGGTTTGTTCGTGATATTTTTAGAAAAAGAATAGATTTTAGTGAGAAACATAGAAAAAGTAAATTGAAAAAGGCAATTTCCCGTAATATATTTAGAAAATGAGGGACTCTGTTAGAAAAAATCTATAATGTGTTTTAGCTAAAAAGGTAATTGGTTATAAACATGTATTTGATTATTTATATTTTAATATTTTTAGTAATTGCATTTGTTAAGAAAAATAAGTAGACATGTTAAAATAGGTAAACTTTTAAAAAAATAATTATAATATTAGGTTTAAAAATAAATAACTAAAGGTTTGTCCGTGATATTTTTGGAAAATGAGGGGTTTTAGTAAGGAAAAATAGAAAAACTAACATGTTTTAGTTAAAAAGGAAATTGCCCGTGATATATTTGAAAAATTAAGGGAATTTGTTAGAAAAAATAAAAAAATAATGTATTTTAGGTGAAAAAGGTAATTGGTTATAAATAGGTAATATTATTATTTAATAATATATTTTTATAAATAATTAAGGTTAATTAAGTAAAAACACGAATTTAAGAAAGGGCAATTAAGTAAAATAACAACGTACCATACCGACCGACCAAACTTTTAATGTTTCCTCTATTATATAATAGTATTGATATTCATATACCACTTTTTATTTTAACATAATTTATTGTATCATTAATTAAAAAAAATCATTTTTAAAAGTTTTTTAATGATATTTTTATTTTTAAAAATATTTGCATTAATATATTTTGCAACTAAAATCAATTAAATGTAATGTCTTTTTTCAATTTTTCTGGAAAATAATTAAAATTGCTTTTTGTTAATCGATTCAATTTGTTAAGTAACCTCTTATCCAACTAAAGATGATTTCAATTCCTAAATTTTAAAGTTGCATTTGTGGTTTATTTTGATTAGACCTGGCAATTCGTTCGTGTCGTGTACTTTCGTGTTTCGTGTACATGAATGCTAAACACAAAACCGACCCGTTTAGGTTCGTGTATATTTCGCGTCGTGTACCTTTCGTATCGTGTACTTTTCGTGTCATGTTTCCTGTAATTTTAAATAAAAATAAAAATAAAAATAAATATATTAAAATATTAAAATTTTCAGTTAAAATTTTACAAATATATATTGAAAATATGTTTTTACATAATATTTACAAATGATATTGTAAAATTATGTATAAACATGTAATAAATATTAATTTATCTGATGTAAATATAAAAATATCTAATATAAATATATATGTATTTATTTCATGTACTTCGTGTCGTGTCGTGTACCCAAATGGTAAACACAAAATCGATACTAAATCTCGGTCGTGTACTTTCGTGTTCGTGTACTGAAAATGCAAACACAAACACTAAATTTTTGTGTCATTTCGTGTCGTGTAATTCCTGTCGTATCATAAATTGTCGGGTCTAATTTTGATTGATTTTGATCCTATTATTGAAAATAGGAATATACCTAAACGTACATTTATGCTAAAAATTATGTTTACATTTTTACTAGCATAACCAAATCTATTGACACAAATAATATGAATGCAAAATATAATAATAATAATAATAATAATAATAATAATAATAATAATAATAATAATAATAATATAGTTCAAATTTTGTTACTGTATAAATTGCGATAGAAGAGTATTGGTGTTAAACCACTGCTACATGTAACACCCCAGTCCTACATCGAGTAGATTTGGAACTTCTGTTCAGTTTATAAGGCAAAGTACTACTACTAATTAGCACCAACAAATCATGATCTTTAGGGGGCCTGTAGTGGGCTAGTTGTTACCCAAGTTGGCTGCGTTTGGGCCAGTAGGCTTCGACTTATTTGGACTAAGAATCGGGATTTGACCCGATTTTCGAAAAAGGCTCGGGATTTGACCCGGGATGTCACATATGGTATCAGAGCCGACTCTCGAAAGCTTGTCGAGGCAAGTTGCCGGAGGTGGGGACACGAAGGCTAGTGGTATTATCCCACAATGGACAGAGATCCGGAGGTGGGGACACGAAGCCAGCCGATATTATCCCACAATGGCTAGAGAGGAACGATCTTGGAACCTATGGGCTATCCGTTCAGGCTTGACGAGGACGTCAAGAGTTTAAGTGGGTGAGTTTGTAACACCCCAGTCCCACATCGAGTAGATTTGGGACTTCTGTTCAGTTTATAAGGCAAAGTACTACTACTAATTAGTACCAACAAATCATGATCTTTTGGGGGCCTGTGGTGGGCTAGTTGTTAACCAAGTTGGCTGCGTTTGGGCCAGTAGGTTTCGACTTATTTGGACTCGGAATCGGGATTTGACCCGATTTTCGAAAAAGGCTCGGGATTTGACCCGAGATGTCACACTACACCTTTATTCTGATACACCAGTACTGGTGCTAAACCACTGCTACACCTTTATTCTGACAATAATTAATAAAATAGAGAGAGTTTCCTTTATTATGATAGTTTCCTTTATTAATATTTCGATTTTATAAACAAATGTCATATTGTAATAGATTTGAGGCTTATGTCCCGATTATTAAATGAGAATAAATTCGAGATTATTTATCAGAACCGAGATACAAATTATACCCCATTTTACTTATTATAATTTATTATAAATTGTAGTCGGTTCAGAGTTCATTAATTTGTACTAAAAATTTATTAAATCATATAATTGAACAAAATAAATGAATTTTAATATATATATATATACATATATAAATTATATTTGTGTTAAATGAATTTTTAAAATTTAGGTTTTCAATTATATGTAATAATATTGAATTAAAACATATACTTTAATTATCATAAGATCAAAACAAAAATTAAGTGTTTAGAAATTATACAAATGCACATGTCATTAATGTTGTGTAATTATATTTTACATCAATAAAAATAGTTATGTGACTTTATTTTATAGATATTAGTTGAATTTTATGACATCTAATCAAATTTAAAAATATTTGATCATGAAAACGGTATGCAATATTACAGAAATACAATACAAATATAAGATTTACACTACTAGAGTAATAGAGTATAATACGAAGACAAAAAAAGTAAATAAACAAATGACTTTAATGCATTTCGGTGGATGTAGTTTGTACTATACAATAACTTGGTGGTTCAATTTAAAATATATAATATAATAGCTGTATTTTCACGCATTTTTCATTTTAGTGGCCGATGTCAAAGGGAATATCCATGTTATTCATGTAAGTTCTTATATGCTAGCGCTATTGTCAGCATGATATTTTTGATTATATTTGAGATTTTTAATTATATTCGATAAAAATAGTTAGATAAATTATTAAAAATACTACTTTTTCTAAGTGTTTTTGCGACTCTATTATTTTTTGAAAATATTAGCAAACATGCGGTTTGTAACTAGAGGCAATTAAATGTAACTTTTTTTTTACAATTTGCAATAAGAAGCAACCCGATGCAACTTAATTTTAAGTTTTTCTGAAAAATAATCGTAGTTGCTTTTTGTTGCACTTGAGGTTGTATCGAGTTGCAAACAGTTACATTAAGTAGCAAAGTCGTACTTTTGCAAAAAATTCTGAAAAAACATATTTTTGAAAAATAAAAAAATAAAAAAAATATATTTTTGCAAAAAAATTAAAAAAATTCGCGTTTTCTAAAAAAACGGGTTAATGATCTAATTCATCACTGTACTATACAGAAACTTTCAGTTAAATCACCAACCCAAAAAAGTTTACGATTGCATCATAAATCTACAATTAATTTGCAATCACATCACTAAAGTTTAAAAAACTTGCACGACCGTTAAAATTCGTCGACTATTAAAGGAGAACCGTTAACTTATGCCACATCAACAGTGACATGGGCGCCACATCAGCAGCTACGTAAGGACTTTAGGTTCTGAATCTAATTCATCACTAAACAATTTGCGAACTTTCAAATGGATCACCGAGTGTGAAAATAAAATAAAATTTTGAATTTATTTTATAAATTTCAATTTCTTAAAAATTGTTTATTGTTTTTGCAATTAAATTGTAATCATTCAAGCACATTTAATTAAAAAATATTCAACAATTAGACTATTTGCTCTTTTTCATCCATTTACAAGCATGTGAATTAAATGCAGTATGTTGCATTTTAACTTTTTATTAAATTACAATCACTAATAAAAATTCGTAGAATATTTATCATGAGACGTAATTCGTTTATTTAGGATTTTTCGGAAAGATCTTTTCATTCTTTACCAATTTCGTGCTTTGAGTTTATCCAGAAAATATCGTTTAGAGGGTCGAAATTTTTTAAAACAGATATAGGCTTTTTCTAAAAAAAGGATTGTACTAATTTATAAGCATATGAATTAAATGAGAATTTAAAATTTTAAATTTAATTAAAGAGTAGTGTAATTATTTGGCAAAAACAAATATTCTTAAATTTAATCGATGTCAAAAAAATACGATTGAAAAATGTGTTATTTAATAAATATTCATTTGCTCATATCGACTTAGGAATATGTTGTTCTTGATGATAATTATAAAACACTTAATAGATTTTGTATTAAGTCAATATTGTAACTGTCAACGGAATGGTATGCTTTGCAGCTTTCGTTGACAGGTAGCTCATCAACGAAATGAGTGATGTAACAATTGCACTGTACAATACTTCACAGTTTGATATGCATTTTGTTGTAAGTATTAGATAGGTTTTCTAAGTCATGTTGACTAAGTATTAGATAGGCAAAATAAGTTGGTTAATTGTAAATATATCGTGCCTTGTAATTTTGCCTAAGTGGAGATTACTCTATCAACGGAATGAAGATTACTCCATCAACGAAATGGAGAATATACCATCAACGGAATGAAGAATAAAGCTATCAACGAAACACATCTTACCACTATCAACGAATCATTATCACTTTTCTGAATAGTTGACAAAGTGATAGTGACAGTTTTCTGACAGATCAAAAGGTGATGTGGAAGTGTACTTTGCATTGGAAGCCATCAAAATGGTCACTGGAAATAAGGAAACATTCCAATTTCCAATTAGGTTCTTGAGTGTGATTATAATAAGCATGAAGACAAAAGCCAAGATCTCCAAGGACCATTGGAGAAAAGGGATGAAAAGCAAGCTACTGGAGGTTACCTTTAGATTAATTTAGAGTAGCCAAAATAGCATTGTAAACTTGGGTTATATAACCAAGTGTAGCAGTTCATTTTAAGATAAGTGAGTGAGATAAAAATAGTTTGTATTAGCTTCTTTAAAAGAGCACTCTCACTCTAAATCAGGAACTGAGCAGCTATGATACTTTTGTAACACAGATTATTTCCGCAATAAAATTATCTCAGTTGGATCCTCAAAACATCCAACTGAAATTTTATACTTGTTTGTGTTTTTATTTTCAGTACTATTTTATTTGAAAAATTGTTTTAAGTTTTGAGAAATATCTAGAATTGTATTCAACCCCCCCCCCTCTACAATTCTGTTAGGCTATTTGGGATTAACAATTGGTATCATAGCGAGCTTCTAACATACAAGAAGTTTAAAGATCAAGGCCAAAACAGTAACCATGGTGAAGAAGGATGCAGGTGTAAAGATACCAGTTCTAGATAATGACAATTACTTTCACTGGAAAGTTAAAATGCATCTACATCTCATGTCTATGGATGAGAGATATGTAGACTGCATTGAGAAAGGTCCACACGTTCCCATGAAGTTTGCATCTAGAGTTGGACTGCCAGATGATGCTGAAGATGTAGAAATTCCAAAACTTGTCTCAGAATGGACTGTTGAAGATGTTGCAGAAGTCCATAAAGATAAGAGAACCATGAACATTTTGTTTAATGGTTTGGAGCAAGAGATGTTTGACAATGTCATAAACTGTACAACTTCTAAAGAAGTATGGGACACTGTTAGAACACTCTGTGAAGGAACTGAGCAAGTTAGGGAGAACAAAATGCAACTCCTCATACAACAATATGAGCACTTTCATTTCAAAGCTGGTGAAACCCTAAATGACACGTTTAGTAGGTTTCAAAAGCTTTTGAATGGATTAAAGTTGTATGGGAGGATCTATCAAACCAAGGATTCAAACCTCAAATTTCTAAGAGCTCTTCCAAAAGAGTGGAAGCCTATGACTGTTTCTCTGAGAAACACTCAAGAGTACAAAGACTACACTCTTGAAAGGCTTTATGGAACCTTAAAGACATATGAGCTGAAAATGGAGCAAGATGAAGAAATTGAGAAGGTACAAAAGAAAGGTGGATCTATTGCATTGATTTCATCTGTGAACCAACTGGAAGATGACATTAAAGAAACTGCAAAAGCCATAACTAGTCGAGCTAGTTGTAGGAGTGATGTTAGCAAGGGTAAAGGCAAGATGACAGAAGAAGAACAAGAACCAGCCAACTTGGATGACTTAGATGAGATTGATGAACACGTTGCTTTTCTTTCAAGGAAATTCTCTAAGTTCAAATTCAAGAGGAACTCAGAAGCAAGGCCACCAAGGAGAGACTTTCAACCTAGAAAAAATAATTGGATTGAAAAGTCTAAGTCTAAATGTTTCAACTGTGGAATGATTGGTCACTTTGCTGGAGATTGCAGAAAGCCCAAAGTTGAGAAGGGCAACAGGAAATTTGAGCCTGTTGATTATAAAAAGAAATACTTTGAACTTCTCAAGCAGAAAGAAAAGGCTTTCATGTCTCAGGAGTATGATTGGGCCGGTAATGGTGAAGATTCAGATGATGATGTTGAGTATGTCAACTTGGCTCTAATGGCTAACAATCATGAGCAGGAAGCAAGTTCCTCTAGCAACCAGGTAACAATTACTAATCTTTCTGAGCTTTCTAAAGAGGAATGCGATAGTGCAGTTAATGAAATGTCTATTGTACTGTATAATTTACGTGTTACTCTTAAATCACTTACAAAAGAGAACTCAAGAATTAAAGAGACCAATTTGCTTTTAAGTGATAGAAATGCCATGTTAGAAGCACAGCTCATTGAGTTTGAGAAAATGAGGTGTGTTAGTAGGGATGCCAAGCAGGAACTTGAGAAAGTGTTAAAAAGGGAAGAAATTCTTAAAACACAACTAGAAATAGAACAGAAAGTGATTGCCAAATGGAAAGATTCTAGGAATGTTGCTAGCAACATCATTAATGTTCAAGGTATGGAATCTTTCTGTAAGCAGTCATGGAAAAAGAACAAAGAGAAGCTAGGGTATGCTGGTGAAACCTTAGAATCAGAAACAGAATCAACAAACAACAATGATCATATGTTGAAGGTTGATATGTCAACGGAATGCAAGGTTTCGTTGACAGATGAACCATCAACCAATCAGGCTGTTTCGTTGACACAGAAAAAGAAAGAAGAACTCACTAGACTTAATAACAAGTATGGTCATGTCACCAAGAACTTTGTTCAAGGTGAGTCTAGTAAATCAAAGAAAGTTGAGAAGCCTGTTGAAAGAGCGAATGTAGGTCACTTGTCCAACAAGCAATTGAAAGACAAGTTAGAGAAAATTCAAGTTGAGGTTAAAGGCAATAAAAAGAATAACAGAAATGGGAAAGTAGGGATTAAAAAACATAACAATTACACACCTAATAAATATGCTCCTAGAAAAACATGTGTTAATTGTGGTAGTGTTAGTCTTTTATCTGCTAACTGTAAATCTGTTAAGAAGTCTACTAATGTGAAAATGCCTAAGCCTATAATGAATGCCTCTATGCCTGCAATGCCTGTTATGCCTAATATGTTTGCTCCATATGTACAATTTCAAAATCCATATGCTAACATGCCATTTGTGCCTAATCCATACATGAATATGTTTAATGTGCCACAAATGCCATGGAATGTGAATAACATGTTTGTTCCTCCAAATCTTCATGCCATAAATGAAAATGTGAGCAACCCTCAGAAATCAACACCAAAGGTAAAGGTTGATTTAAATCAATCTGAGCCCAAGGTGAAAAATGATATAAAAGGAAAATCAAAGGCTAACAAAACAGGACCCAAGGAAACTTGGGTACCAAAATCAACTTGATTTGGTTTTATTGTGTGCAGGGAGACAAAAGGAATCTTTGGTACTTGGATATTGGTTGTTCAAGACACATGAATGGTGATTCTACCCTGCTCACAGAGTTTCAGGAAAGAGCTGGCCCTTGTATTGCTTTTGGAGATGACAACAAAGGCTACACTAAGGGATATGACTTGATTTCAAAAGAGAATGTCATCATAGATGAGGTTGCATTGGTGGATGGTCTTAAGCACAATTTGCTTAGTATCAGCCAACTTTGTGACAAAGGATTTTTAGTTACTTTTTCAAAAGAAGCCTGTGTTGTTTCTAAAGTAGGAGACAACAATGTGGTAATGACTGGATTCAGAAGAGGGAATGTGTACATTGCTGACTTTAGTAGCACAAGTCCAGACACCATCACTTGTCTTTTCAGCAAGGCAAGCAAGGATGAAAGTTGCCTATGGCACAAGAAATTGTCTCATTTGAATTTTAAGGTTATGAATGATTTGGTGAGGAAAGATCTTGCTAGAGGAATTCCACAGGTGGAATTCTCCAAGGATGGTTTGTGTGATGCCTGTCAGAAAGGGAAACAAAAGAAGGCATCATTCAAAAGCAAGACAGAGTCATCAATTGTCCAACAGCTTGAGTTGCTTCATATGGATCTATTTGGCCCTGTAAATGTCATGTCCATTTCAAAGAAGAAATACTGTCTTGTGATTGTTGATGATTTTTCTAGATTTACATGGACTTTCTTTTTGCACTCCAAAGATGAGGCAAGTGAAATCATTATCAATCACATCAAGATGGTAAACAATCATCCTGATTTCAAAGTAAGAAGGATTAGAAGTGACAATGGGACAGAATTCAAGAATTCAACTATGAAGATGTTCTGTGAAGAAAATGGTATTTTGCATGAATTTTCAGCAGCAAGGACACCACAGCAAAATGGTGTAGTTGAAAGGAAAAACAGAACAGTTATTGAAGCTGCAAGAACAATGCTAGATGAATCAAAGTAACCAACTTATTTCTGGGCTGAGGCAGTTAACACAGCTTGCTTCACTCAAAATATTTCTTTGATTAATCAAGCCAAAGGAATGACCCCTTATCAACTACTCAAAAGAAAGAAGCCACTATTTGATTTTCTTCATGTCTTTGGATGCAAGTGTTTTGTTCTGAGAAATCAAGCTGAGCATTTGGGGAAATTTGAAGCAAAGGCAGATGAAACAATATTTGTGGGATATGTAGCAGGGAAAGCTTACAGAGTCTATAATCTCAGAACCAACATTGTTATGGAATCTGTACATGTTGTTTTTGATGATCTCAAAATTCAAGGTCTCTGTGATGAAGGTTTCCATGAAAGTCTTTCTTTTGAGAATGAGGAAGGAGATCAAGTGAATCATGTTAAGGCTATTGAGAAACAGCCTAAAGTTGTTGTGTCTAGCACAGATGAAAGCAGTAGTGAAGATGAAATTGCTGCATTAAGATTGAAAAGAATAGCTGCTAGCAGACCAAATGGTCATTTCGCTGACAGTCATGATGAAGGATTCGTTGACAGTCAGAATGAGCGTTTCGTTGACAGTCTAACTGGGCATTCCGTTGACAGTCACAGAAATGCCTCTAGGAGTGATCAATTAGGGACAACAATCTCAGGGGGAGTTTCTCAAGGACAAATATCTAATCAAGGCAATGATCACGAAGCTACATCTTCTAGAGCTAATCTACCTACCTCAAGGAAATGGACTAAAGATCATCCCTTTGAACTTATTATAGGTGATGTTTCTTCAAAAGTCCAAACTAGAAGAGCAACTCAAGAGGAATGTCTATATAGTAGCTTTCTGTCTCAAGATGAGCCAAAGAAAGTTGAGGATGCACTTCTAGATCCAGATTGGGTTTTAGCTATGCAAGATGAGCTAAATCAATTTGAGAGGAACAAAGTTTGGAAGCTGGTGCCCAAGCCTAAGGACAGAAGTGTTATAGGCACAAAATGGGTGTTCAGAAACAAGATGGATGAAAATGGCATAGTCACAAGGAACAAAGCTAGATCGGTTGCAAAAGGCTATTCACGGGAAGAGGGAATTGATTTTGATGAAACCTTTGCTCCTGTTGCAAGACTAGAAGCAATAAGGATATTCCTAGCCTATGCAGCCCATGCAGCCCATGCCAATTTCAAAGTCTATCAAATGGATGTGAAGTGTGCTTTTCTGAATGGGGAATTGGAAGAGGAGGTATATGTGAGTCAACCTCCTAGTTTTGAAGATGATGATTTTCCAGAATATGTGTACTTCCTCCTCAAAGCACTCTATGGTTTGAAACAAGCACCTAGAGCCTGATATGACAAACTTTCACAGTTCTTCCTTGAGAATCACTTCATTAGCGGTACTGTAGATAAAACTCTTTTTCATAGGATTGTGAATGGCTCTACTATACTTGTTCAGATTTTTGTAGATGACATAATTTTTGGGTCTACAGATGAAAAACTTTGTCAAAAGTTTGTCAAGCTTATGCAAAGTAAATATGAAATGATCATGATGGGAGAATTAACTTATTTTCTTGGTCTCCAAGTGAAGCAAGTTAATGAAGGCATTTTCATTAGTCAAACAAAATATATTCATGATTTGTTAAAGAAATTTAACTTAATGGAATGCTCTCCTGCCAAAACTCCCATGCCTACTGCCACCAAACTTGAATTGTATACTAAGGAAAAATCTGTGGACATTTCAAGTTACAGAGGCATGGTAGGCTCACTTTTATATTTAACAGCAAGTAGACCTGATATTATGTTTGCTACATGTCTATGTGCTAGATTTCAGGATGATCCTAGGGAATCCCATTTAGTTGATATTAAGAGAATTTTCAGATATCTCAAAGGAACACCAAACCTTGGCATTTGGTATCCTAGAGAATCTGGCTTTGAACTAATTGGTTATTCAGATGCAGATTATGCAGGATGTAAAATTGACAGGAAAAGCACAACTAGCACCTGTCAATTCCTAGGAAACAAGCTTGTGTCATGGTTCAGCAAGAAACAAAACTCAGTTTCTACCTCCACAGTTGAGGCTGAGTATATTGCAGCTGGAAGTTGTTGTGCACAGATTTTATGAATGAAAAATCAACTTCTTGATTATGGATTAAGAGTTGAGAAAATTCCTATCTTCTGTGACAACACTAGTGCCATTGCCATTATTGAGAATCCAGTGCAGCATTCAAGGACCAAGCACATTGACATCAAGTATCATTTCATTAGAGAACATGTTATGAATGGTACTGTGGAGTTACATTTTGTTCCAAGTGAACAACAACTTATAGACATCTTTACCAAGCCACTTGATGAATCAACATTCTCAAGATTAGTAAATGAGCTAGGTATGCTAAATTTCTCTTAATTATTTTTGAGATTTTTGCAAGTTAAAATGCAGCTAGAAATTTGCTATGATTTTCTGTGAATTAATTTTCTCAGGAAAAGGTGAAATTTTGTCTAAGTCAAAATTACTATGTCAACGAAATCTTCATTCCGTTGACAGACTTAGTATTTTTCTGGGTGTTTCGTTGATAGCTCTTTTATATCAACGAAACGCGGCTTTATCAACGAAATAGACGGGACCTTAAACGCCCAATTCTGATTCGTTGATACAGCGTAGTTAATCTGAACCGTTGAATTTGCACGTCTCTTTACCACGATTTATGCATACACCCCTGTAAGTATAAATCATGGTAACATTTTAATTGTAACGGTTAGATTTTTAAGCCAATCCAGTCATTTATATTTATTATTGGACTTAATTTTTGAGAAATTTTGGGGGAGTATTTAAGAAATTTTGTTTTCTTTAATTCTTTTCTACCTTGCTCTCAAAATTTCCAAAGGCTTTCTTACTTCTTCTTCTCTCAAAGCAAAACTAAGTTCGAGCTTTTCTTCACTCAACAATGGCACCCATAGTCAAACTCATGTCAGCTGGAGGGTTCATTTACGAGAAGAACAACTCCATTCCATTTGTTGTCAAGGAAAGTCCGAACATAATCTTTTTCAAGATGATGGATTTCTTGATGAATTGCAAACTAAGCTACGCAATGTTTCACTCAACTCCGCTCTACAATGAAATCATAGAGGAGATTTGGACCTCTTGTGAGTATAGTGGGACAAATTGCACTTTGCAATTCACCATTCAAGGTAACGAGTATACTGTCAATTCTGATGTATTGCAAGCATGCCTTCACATTCCTGAAGATAACTGCTCAGCTTTACCTTCATATACTGACATGGTTAACATGCTTAATTCCATTAATTACTCTTTGCCTACTGATAATTTGGGTAAGATAATTAGGAGAGGTTTGGTTAGGGAATATAGTTACTTAGCTGATGCATTCATTAAGGTCTTTTCTGGTAAAATCAGTAACTTTGATGCATTAACTAATTCTATTTTAATTCTGTTTACCATGATTTTAACTGATAGATATTATAACTTTAGCACCCAACTTATGTATGAAATTGGTGCTAAGCTGGGTGATAAGGCTAATAGGAAAAAGAATATATATTATGCTAGATTTCTAATGATGTTGGCTAACCATGTTAGTCCAGCACCATTGGTTATCTCTAACCCAAATTCCAGGTTTGACTGCTTTGTGCAAGAGAAGAGGGTTTTGACAGATATCCTGAGGCTCAATCACAATGGTGATGTCCCAGTGGTGTATCTGCCCACAATTGAGGAAACCACTACTAACCTTGTTAATTTAACTGTTACTTCTACTGTTTCACCCACCTCTGTTTCTATGGAGTCTGTAGTTGTGACCCAACAAGCTCCTGCCCCTACAACAAAACCAAAATCTAAGAAATCCTCCAAGCCAACCTCAGGTGCTTCTCAAAAGGCACCTGTTGTAAAATCCACTACACAACCCAAGAGGAGTGGTGCAGGTGTTGTGAGAGGTGAGGGAAGGGGTGAAAATCAAAGAAACCCTAAGAATAAGGTGGGAGAGTTGAGTGTTTCCCAAGCTAGCCCCATTGTGTCTTCCCAACAAGGCACAATGAGTAATATGGACATTAGCACAAGTCTAATTGCATCCTCCCAAAAGGATGTAGTTATTGAAACAAGCTCTCCTCCAAGAGCACACTCCAAAAGGGTAAGGGACACTTCAAGCCCACTTTCAGCAATTTCCCAATACCAAAGGAGAGTGAAGCACAAATCTCAGGTCACACAGGGTGCACACACACTGGAAGCAACACTTCCAGTCTCTCAAATTCAGTTTGATGTAACCCCTATTATAACTCTGGGGTTACAGTCCCATTCTCTAAACATAAATCTTGAACCAACTCCACAATATTCACCAACCCAGTCATTAGATGTGGATATGATCCATTCATCTATTCCTGATTCTCCAACTCTTTTCTTGGAGAAGCCCCACTCTGAAATTGGTGGTCATCACTTGTTAAGTGATTTGTTGGTCCACCAATCATCTTTTTCTGAAGCTACAAGAGGATCTGTGGAACCTTCTCTAAAATCAATCACCACAGATTCTACTGTAGTTTCACTTTCTCAGAATGCTTTCTTGACTTCATCAACGAAACAGTCTCTTTCGTTGACAAGTGTTTCTCCATCAACGGTATCCATACCGTTGACAGTTCAAACTACCATACCGTTGATAGTTCATTCTGCACCCCTTATTGAAAATCAAGTTGTTCACACAACTAGTGCAGATGATCTAGTGGTAGTCGAGACACTTCTATGGTTGAAAGGGAGTGAATCTGAGAGGCTGGCTTGCAGCCAGGCAAAAGGAGAGGTTGAGAGTGAGAGGCTGACTATTTCTTCCAGTCAAGCAAAAGGAGAGGCTGCGGGTTCCACCTTAGTAGGTGAAGGTGAGGGTGTGAGAGGTGTGAGCCATGGGGAGCCCATGATGCAAGAATATAGTGGAGAGAGAGAAGGGACTACAGGAGCCACAAGGGACGAAGCAGCCATTGCCAGTGAGTTAATGGAGGTTCATGAGGGTGAAAGGGAACTTACTTTCCAAGAGCATGATCAACAGACTCTGGATAGTATTTCCCTGGATCCTGAGACCTTTACTCATCCTGTGCCAGCCTATCAAATTATGGCTCAACAGGGCAATGTGGAGGCAGAAAGGTCACTCAACCTAATCCATACAACTGCATCTATGCAAAGAGCAAAGGATGCATTGACCGATTTGTCTCCAGGAGCTGCAGCAAGTGGTGAGTTTGATTTCTCTGATGATGATGACAGTTTTGGTGATAATCTACAGGTGGCCATCACTTCACAGACTGGGACTTCTGTGGTGCCCCTACACCAAACTGGCTTTCCCAGGATATGCATGGAAGAATCAGCTTGGATGCTGCAATTACAAGGCAGTATAATGAGGCCTATCTGGCTCATGAGTCTGCTAATGCCAGTGACAAGAAATTTTACAAAGCCATCATGGATTCACTGGAAATTCAAAGGCTACAGATGCTGCAGACAAGGATTGAAGCTAGGGACATCAATGACTCAATTGCCAACCTGAAAGATTCAACAGACAGGAGGCTTGATGAAAAACTTCCTCTTCTCACTGTGTCCAAGATGAACAGGTTTTTCACTAAGGAACCTGAGGTGGCTACCTCCTTGAAGACTCTCTCTTCTAGAGTGGACAAGGTGGAAGCTACTCTATCTCAAATGCAAAAGGAACAGGAGAAGCAAACACAACTCTTAGCCGAGCTAGTGGCAGCTCAGGGACTCCCTATCTTCTCTCTTGATGATAACAAAAAGGGGGAGAAATCTAAGGAGCTAGACATTCAAATCACAAAGGTTATGTTCCCAGCCATTTCCTTACCACAGGAGCCATTAGCAATGAGGGAGTCAATGAAGGATAAAATGGATGGCATTGACCTGATTCAGCAAGCATCTATGAGGCTACAACTTGCAGAACAGATAAAAGAACAATGGTCTAGCATAGATGCAAGAATCAAGAAGATAGCTGAAACTGCAAAGAACACACATCCATAAACGGATCAAGCTACTTCTACAGCACCATCAACGAATGCCATGGTTTTAGTGTCAACGGAATGGGAGCCATAGACAAATTCTTCCTATGATCTAAAGCCCCTTCTACATGGAGTTACTCAAGGTCCAAGGAAAGAAAAGGGACAAACTTCATGCATTAGGGATGTGGAACAAGCTACACTTCAAGGAAGCCTATCTCCAAAATCTCCTGCTAAACCAAAGGGCAAAAACATTGCAAGGACTTTTTATCCTTCACCTTATCCAGATGAGCTCAAGATTCTAGGACAGCTTATCATCAAATGCAAGGAGAGCAATGATCCTGAGATAAGGAAACATAGAGCAATTGTCTACAGAAATGGACAAGAATTCTGTATTTGGGCTGGTCACCCAAATTTTGCTGAGGCTAAGGCTGAGGAGTCAGAAAGAGCAGCTATGCAAGCTCTTGCAGTTGCTCAATCTCTTGATGAAGAAGAAAGACAACAAGAAGAAAAAGCCAATGAAGCAAATGAGAAAAGGAAAAGTACAAGGCAGCCTAAACAGACAGCTAAAAGGAATCTGCCCTTTGACAAGGAGGTCTCTCACAACACAGCAACAGATTCCTCTACAAAAGCTGCACCTCCAACTTTTCCTGATCTAATCTTCAAAGATAAGTTAGCCTGTGATCCTGAACATCCAGTGAATTTTCATGATCAGCCAATTCAGCCAAAGGAAGAGCAAATTGAGCTAGATGAGGCTAACTTCCCAAAGTTTCTATTTGAAATGGATGCAAAGAAGAAAGCAAGGCAAAGGGCTGTTAAGGCTAAGCCAGCATTTGTGAGAAGACAACAAGTTGAGAAACCTTCCATCAATCCAGAAGACTTCATGTACATTGCTGACATCAGGGAGGAGTCTAGCCTAAATATTAATCTTAATGACTTGGTGGAAGTGAGAGGCATTGCAGCTTCTCATAAACTGCTAGAGAGATTGGTATTTGTCTACAAAGGTGGAAGGGAACAAACTTGGCCTCTCTACAGGATTTTAGGAGAAGACTACCAAACACTGCTCTCAGTTTTCAAATGCTTGAAGAAAGACTTTGGCTTTACCAAAACTTCCAAGTCTGAGGTTGTCTCCAAAATCTGTCAAATCAAGGCAAGCTGGAACAAGCCTGGTGCACTTCCCAGGGTTCTCAAAGTCCCTCAATCTGGAAAGAAGATCCATCTCCAACCCTATTGGATGATGGAGTTTAGAGACAAAGACAACTGTAGAAGATTCTTCAGGATAGAAGACCAACTGGAAAAAGCATCCAATGAATCTTTGAGATCAATGGAATCCAAGTTGGGGAATCAAGATGAAGAAGAGAAGATTTTCTATAGGAGGCTCCAAGCTCAAATTGAGGAGAACAATGCAAGGAAGGGAAAGAAAACACTACCACAGAGAAAAAGATGAAATTTGCTCAGACTAGAGGAGCAATTATGTGCACTTGTTTTGTAAGACTTTTTACTTTGTATTTCAATAAATTCTTAAAACATTTTGAAGCTTAATGCATTTTCTACTTTTATCATGTATAATTTGCTTAAGTGTTTTTGTTATCATCAAGGCCTTTGATTTATGGCTGTTATTCCATCAGTCATAAATTGGGGGAGATTGTTAGGAATATGTTGTTCTTGATGATAATTATAAAACACTTAATAGATTTTGTATTAAGTCAATATTGTAACTGTCAACGGAATGGTATGCTTTGCAGCTTTCGTTGACAGGTAGCTCATCAACGAAATGAGTGATGTAGCAATTGCACTGTACAATACTTCACAAATTGATATGCATTTTGTTGTAAGTATTAGATAGGTTTTCTAAGTCATGTTGACTAAGTATTAGATAGGCAAAATAGGTTGGTTAATTGTAAATATATTGTGCCTTGTAATTTTGCGTAAGTGAAGATTACTCTATCAACGGAATGAAGATTACTCCATCAACGAAATGGAGAATATACCATCAACGGAATGAAGAATAAAGCTATCAACGAAACACATCTTACTACTATCAACGAATCATTATCACTTTTCTGAATAGTTGACAAAGTGATAGTGATAGTTTTTTGACAGATCAAAAGGTGATGTGGAAGTGTACTTTGCATTGGAAGCCATCAAAATGGTCACTGGAAATAAGGAAACATTCCAATTTCCAATTAGGTTCTTGAGTGTGATCATAATAAGCATGAAGACAAAAGCCAAGATCTCCAACACTACAACAAATATGGCCAATTATGACGAAAATTTTACACTGAAATAGTCGCAATTGGTCCAATTACGACGAAAAAATTTCGTCATTTTTGCTCAAGTCTTAAGTTCAGATTTTCGTCACAAATGCCATTCTCGTCACAAGTATGTTTTTCGTCATAAGTATCACTTTCGTCACAAGTATATTTTTCGTCATAAGTATAATTTTCGTCACAAGTATACATTTTCGTCATAAATTCCAGTATGGGACCCACCTTTTTCAATAAATTAATAAATGAACTTATGACAATAATGTCCGTCGTATGTTCATAATTTAAGACGATTTTTCCGTCATAAGTCTTTTGGAGGGACCCACCTGCTGGCCACAATTAAATTAAGAAATAAAATGATAAATAGAAATATAAAACATGAACAATTTGCTTATTTGTGATTCAGCTGGTATTATAATTTAGAAAAATAGCCAACCACAATATGATGTTGTGTCAACATGACTTTTTTCATTTTGATTACTTTACTGCTTGTAATATAGTAATTGAGAACATACAATCTCCATCCAACTAATTAAGGATAAGCCTCAATAACAGATGACACAGCCTGAATGGTTTTGATTGTGTGCCTAGTCCACCATTAACTTCAATTACAGTGTCTACAATAATCACTTTCCCAGCTGTGCCATATTCCGAGATAACTTCTTTACAGATTTTCAGGATCTTGATGCACTTATCATTGTGTAGAGAACTAGCCAGAATTTTCGCTACTAATCTCCACAGTGTCTTTACTACCTACTCTAACAGCTCCTCCACCGCTTCCTTCTTCTCCTTCCTCCACGTCCGCATTAGCACCTGACCCCGTGCCATGTCGAAAAATTCCAGCCTTTTCTCATCAACAAAATCAGAAAATAACATTATAAAACTAAATATCTACATGTAATTAATCATATGCAAAAAAGACAGTAAAATTGTAGTGTTTCTTGATTAACTTGGTTGTTATGTTATTAGACTAGAGAGGACTAGAGAGTTGATGGTGCCTCAAAAAAAAAAGTTGATGATGTCAAAGAAGAATGAGAACACTTTAGTTTCACTGCTCTAGACAAGCATCTAGACACTTGACAACCAAAGTGTACGTGTGTAATTCTTGAATATTTTTTCTTTCATTTGGCATCCTGAATATATTTTATTCATAGTTAGCATAGAGTTTCTTACTGTTCACTTTTCAATGATGGTTAGTTCGAAAAATTTAAATGCTGATCCATCCAACTCTGGACTACTTGTTACCAAGACAAAAAGGTATATGCTAGTATGATCACTGTGCTTTTCTAGACGACGAGAGTAAGCAATTTTCAGAATTCTGTTACAGAGCACAACGATTATATTGTGTTACAGAGCACAACTTGTGGATAGAAAGAAAAATTAATAAGTAAAAGGTCGTGTCCAGAAGCATATGCCACGGCATAAAATATCTAGTATAAAGACTCAGAATACTTGGACATCAGATATGCATATGCACAATCCTGTTGGACTGAAGATACTTGCAAATCAATACAAAAGGCCAATTATGTATAATATGAACTTAAAATTTACTTTTGAGCAGAACAAGCAGTGTAAATACTTTTTAATATAAGTAAGAACGCTATATCTTAAAAATGGTAAAGTGCGCAGAAAGAGCACATATATGTTGTATTTAACAGACTTTATTTAAACTTCAGGCAAAACGCAGAACAGAAGTTGAATTCTGATAAGTAACCTAATATTCTCGCGTACATCAATCTGAAGAAATTAAGAATCTAGAGCCGCAAACTAAACCAGGACAGATATATCCTGTTCCAATCTAAATTTGAAATTTGAATAGCAAAAATGTCTTTGGTGACTATATAATATTTGCCAATACCGCAGACGGATAGTTGTACAGAAAATTAGAACCAAAATTACTGATTTATGAAATATAGGATCATATAGATGAACCACATACACAAAGAAGGAATGAGACATGTTAAGTTGGTAACTGGAAAATCAGCATTGGATCCATGTAAATAAAATGTTTATACATTGCACATTAAACAAACATTATGCATAATAGACGAGAAAAATACAATATGCTTTCAGGATGTATAAGAAATACAGGGGATGTGTATACACAATGATTATTGAAAGAAAAATATGTAGACCAGCAGCAGATTGATAGTCTTGGACCTTTACATCTTCATGTGAGATAGTGGTCTAGTCGAGTTCGACTCAGTTGCTGCCACTCATCAAATGATCGCGAGCCTCCAGCTCGGGGTCCAAACCCGTTGCAAGCCATTCTAAACAACAACAAGACAGTAATTAACAAGCAGACAACCGAGACATGTTACATAAACAAATCTCAAGAGAAGAACAGTAATATCAGCTCCACAATCAAACTTAAAACACAAAAAGTATTAATTTTACCTTGAAATTGAAAGCCCTAATTGAAGCCTCAAACAGAAAGCCCCAATCACAATCCTAATTAAAAATAAAAATATAATCAATTAATGAAAATCAATTAACTATGAAAATCAATTAAGCACCGAAAATTGACTAATTATATTTACCAATTTATCGAAGCTAATGAATGAAACCCTAATTAATCACCTGTAAAATTAAAAAAAAATTAGATTAAAAGTACGGCATAGAAGAGAGAAGAGAAGAGAAGAAGGAATTGAAGAGAGAAGAGAGAAGAGAAGAGTGTTTCTTCAACTGAGAGCGAGACAGCGAGAAAGCGAGAGAGCAGAGAGATGAGAGCGAGAGAGCGGGAGAGATGAGAGCGAGAGAGCGAGAGAGCGAGAGAGTGAAAGTGAGATTGTATCGTCTGATAGAGTCTATCATTATCATTTTGTCTGAGAGAGTATTATTTTGATTTTTTGGGGAAATTGAAATTTTAGTATTTTGTTAAGGGGGGAAAACTACCGCCCTTTTTTTCACCACTATTTTTCTTTTATTTTTTTATAAAAAAATTATTAACTTAAAATTAAATAAATTATGTTCAATAACATGTAATATAATTTTAAAAAATTAATATGTCATAAATTATTTCTAAGAGTAAAATATAGTTTAATTTGAATTTTATTAACAATTTTTTTGATAATTTATTCATTTTTATTTTTAAAAATGTTTAAAAAAATCAAATGTAACGCTAAGTCTACCGGTAGAATACATCTGAAAATTTTGAAATATCACTCAAATATATAGATCTTGACATCCATATAGTTGGATCATTGATAAATATTTTTTAAAAAATTGGATACCAATTCGGGACTAAACACTAGTTATGAGTACTAGTCAAGTCACTAGTTGACTGTTACAATCTTAAACCAAATTAATTAATTTTTTTAATTCTTCTTTGAAATATCACTCAAATATATAAATTTTGATATTCATACAATTAGATTGTTGTTTAATATTTTTAAAATAATTAAAACACCAGTCCGGGACTAAACACTAGTTAGAAGTAATAGTTAAATCACTAGTTGACTACTATAATCTCAAAGCAATTAAATTTATTTTTTTTAATATTTTTGGAATATCAATCAAACTTATAAATCTTTGACATCCATACGATTAGATCTGTCGGGAAATATTTTTAAAAAAATCAAAACACCAAACTGAGACTAAACACTAGTTAGAAGTAATAGTCAAATCACTAGTTGACTACTATAATCTCGAAACAAATAAGTTTATTTTTTTCTAATATTTTTGGAATATCACTCAAACATATAAATCTTGACATCCATACGGTTGGATCGTCGAATAAATCAATTAAAAAATTATTCGGGTTTAGGGTTCGGGTTTAGGGTTTAGGGTTTAGGGTTAAAAATTAGAAAACTTAGTGGGGCCCACTTTTTCTATGGGATCCAACTTTTTTAATATTATTTTTTAATTAAAAATTAGAAAAATCGGAACACCAATCCGGGACTAAACACTAGTTAGAAGTAATAGTCAAATCACTAGTTGACTATTCTAATCTCGAAACAAATAAATTTATTTTTTTCTAATATTTTTGGAATATCACTCAAATATATAAATCTTGATATCCATACGGTTAGATCATCGAGAAATATTTTGTAAAAAATCAAAACACCAATCCGAGACTAAACATTAGTTAGAAGTAGTCAAATCACTAGTTGACTACTATAATCTCGAAACAAATAATTCTTTTTTTTTAATATTTTTGGAATATCACTCAAATATATTAATCTTGACATCCATACAGTTGGATCGTCAGTAAATAAGTTTTAAAAAATTAAAATACAAATACGGGACTAAACACTTATTATAAGTACTAGTCAAATAACTAGTGACTATTATCATCTCAAACCAAATAAATTTATTTTTTTTCTAATATTTTTGGAATATCGCTCAAACATATAAATCTTGATATCCACACGGTTAGATATTCGGGAAATATTTTTAAAAAAATCAAAACAACAATCCGAGACTAAACACTAGTTACAAGTAATAGTCAAATCACTAGTTGACTACTATAATCTCGAAATAAATAAATTCTAAATTTTTTAATATTTTTGGAATATCACTCAAACATATATATCTTGACATCCATACGGTTGGATCGTCAGTAAATATTTTTAAAAAAATCAAAATGTCAATATGAGATTAAACACTAGTAAGAAGTACTAGTCAAATAACTAGTTACTATTATAATTTCAAACTAAATAAATTTATTTTTTTCTAATATTTTTGGAATATCACTAAAAAATATAAATCTTGATATACATACGGTTAAAAATCTTGACATCCATACGACTGGATTGTCGAGAAATATATACAAAAAATTGGAACTTCAATCTTGGACTAAACACTAGATAGAATAATAATCAAATCACAAGTTGACTATTATAACCTTAAACAGAATAAAGATAATTTCTCCTGAATATTTAAAAATATCACTCAAATATATGAATTAGTTGAATCGTCAAAAAAATTAAAAAAAAAAAAAATTGAAACACGATAAACACATGTGCTAACTTACGACGGAATCCGTCAAAAGTTATTGGACTCCAAAAATTTGAATTTCCCGCCTATTTTTTTTTGGGAAAATTTTTAATTTACCGGCAAATGTTTTTGAGAAAATTTTGAATTTACCACACCAACAACTCTTTTATGACAGAAAAATCGTCGTAAATTTATTTAAAAATATTATTGCCGAGATTAACTTACGACAGAAATGTTTTTCCGTCATAATTGCCCAGATTAACTTACGACAGAAATGATTTTCATTTGTAATTCTGTCATAAGTTCGACACAGCCAAACATTCCGTCGTAAATTTTTCGTCGTAAATGGTCAGATTAACGACGGATTTTTAATTCCGTCATAAGTTTGGCGCGCCCAACAATTTCGTCATAAGTTTTTCGTCGTAAATGGTCACATTTACGATAGATTTGTAATTCCGTCATAAGTTTGGCGCGCCCAGCGGTTCCGTCAGAATTGGCCAGATTTGTTGTAGTGCAAGGACCATTGGACAAAAGGGATGAAAAGCAAGCTACTGGAGGTTACCTTTAGATTAATTTAGAGTAGCCAAAATAACATTGTAAACTTGGGTTATATAACCAAGTGTAGCCGTTCATTTTAAGATAAGTGAGTGAGATAAAAATAGTTTGTATTAGCTTCTTTAAAAGAGCACTCTCACTCCAAATCAGGAACTGAGCAGCTGTGATACTTTTGTAACACAGATTATTTCCGCAATAAAATTATCTCAGTTGGATCCTCAAAACATCCAACTGAAATTTTATACTTGTTTTTGTTTTTATTTTCAGTACTGTTTTATTTGAAAGATTGTTTTAAGTTTTGAGAAATATCTAGAATTGTATTCAACCCCCCCCCCCTTCTACAATTATGTTAGGCTATTTGGGATTAACAGGTATTAAATGAGTAGTTTCTATTTTAAATTGAAGTAAATTATAAACTATTGGAAAAAATTTAAAATTCAAAAAATTATTATTTTTCGTATAAATCATTAAAAAATTGAATAAATTTTTTTTAATTAGAATTAAAATTAGCCGATGACCTGATTGAAACTAATTCAAAGTTGAGTGATGATTTAGTAGTTAAACATTTTTCAGTATGCCACGTCAATGCCCACATCATTTTTCCGTTAGTGTTTTTAACGGTGGTAACGGTGTAAACCTAAATGAAAGTTTTACATAGTTCAGTTATTTGAGTGAAAACTTTTTTGGGTTGGTGATTCAACTGAATGTTTCATTATAGCACAGTGATGAATTAGATCATTAACCCGTAAAAAAACCTTTAATGTTATAAAATAATATATATAACAATGGAGAGAGCTACATAATAGAGAGAAGAGAGATTATCATTTTATTCATATATTTGTGTCTCCTACAAGCTCAAGTTTGGAGCCTATTTATAGGCTTATAAGATTGTGGTTACATGGACTTGTAAAGTCATGAGTTACATGAGTTCAAAGATCAAAGGTTGGAGGTTTGAAGGGTCATGGTTGGAGGTTTGAAGGGTCATCCATAATTATACATAACATTTAATAATTAAATTTAACGTTAACCACTTAACTGCAAAACGTGCGATATTGTATTTTGGAAATATTAGCCACCAAGTTGTTACATAACCCAAACTAAGGCCACCAAGATCATTAAAATCTAAACAAATTTTATGTCACCAATCCATCTTTGGACCATTAGACGATCCGGCTTATAAGTAGAAATGGGCCATCGAATTTAGTTAGGCCCAATAATTGTCGCAACTCACACTCACTCACATGAGAATGTTATCGATTTGTTAATTTATGGTCCTCTTTTATCGTGAGTTCTCACTACATATTAAAAGGTAGCGAGAATAGAATCTGAGCATGGGCCCGAATACTACAATCTGAATAACATATGTATTATGGAATCATAAACTAATTCAAAATTGAAAATCCAATTCATTCTTCGCCCCTATATATATTCCTTGTATGCATAATATTGTATGTATAGTTGTAAGTATTGTATGCATAACATTGTATGTATAGTTGTAAGTAAGTAGTTGACATTGGTTCGATAAACCCTAGCGAATTCCAGCGACATGTGCTATGGATTGGAGCATTCAACTTGAATTTTTTTGTTGAAATATAAGAGAAATCTACCCACCTCTCTCAAGAGAACAACACCAACAATTGATCAAAAATTTTGGTTGTAATTATGATTTACGTACATATTTTTATTTATGAAAAATTAAAATTATTACATCTTATATATAATTAGAATTAGGCACTTAATATTGTTCGATCGTTTGATATATTTTTGTCGTATTCATGAATATAAATAGTTGGTGATTATTTCGATTCCTCGCTAATACAATTATTAACTTGTATTATTATTAAAAGAAAAAATGTTGAATTTTAGTATTACAAGTAAATCAAACGTACAAAAATTTATAAAAAATTAAATAAAGTTGAGAAATATAATAAATAACTGAAAACGGTAATAATACAAAGACGACAAAGTAATAGTAAATGTGATATAATATGAGGACAAAAAATTAAATAAACAAATATTTGGCACAAATCATTTGGACCATTAAAAAAATCAGGCTTATAAGTAGGAATGGACAATAGGATTTTAGTTAGGCCCAGTAACTGCCGCATCCAATTAGAATATTATCGGTTATTTATTTTTTGTCCTCTTTTTCTTCCGGGCCTTTGTTAAATCTGAACCACATTTTTTGGATGATTAAAATTTCTGAACCGATTAATTTCTGAATCATTAAAAGAAATATTTAATAATTTAGTTGATAATTCTGAATGGCTAAAATATAGTCTCAAAACTAATATGTACACAAAAATGAATTATACTATTTATGAAATCTAATTACAATTAGCTTAAAACTTGTACGATACACGGATTGCACGTTTATAATAGTTGTGATTTTATTATTTATATTTTAATATTTTTATTAATTGTATTTGTTAAGAAAAATAGGTAGGCATGTTAAAATAGGTAAACTTTTTAAAATAATTAAAATATTAAAATAGGTTTTAAAATAAGTAACTAAAGGTTTGATTATTTAAATTTTAATATTTTTAGTAATTGCATTTATTAAGAAAAATAAGTAGGTATGTTAAAAGAGCTAAACTTTTTTAAATAATTAAAATATTAAAATAGGTTTTAAAGTAAATAACTAAAGGTTTGTATGTGATATTTTTAGAAAATGGGGGGTTTTAGTAAGAAAAAATAGAAAAGCTAACATGTTTTAGTTTAAAAAGGCACGTGATACTTTTGGAAAAGTAGGGGAATTGGTTAAAAAAATAGAAAAAATAATGTATTTTAGGTGAAAAAAGTAATTGATTATAAATTGGTAATATTTTTATTTTAAAATATATTTTTATAAATAAGTAAGGGTAATTAAGTAAAAACACGAAGTATAGTAATGACAATTAAGTAAAGTAACAACATACCAAAAAACTGCACCGACCAACGACCGACCAAAAATTTTAAATAAAATTTTAAGCAAGTTATTAATAATTTGTTACATTTTTTCTCATCCCAACTTTTAATATTGTAGTGTTAATTTTAGATGTTTTAATTATAACAAGTTTACATGAGTATTATAATTTTAGTTGTATTATTTTTAGATTTTTCCTAAAAGTGTTATATATTCCAAGAATAAAATTTATTTATTATTTGTAATAATTGAAGTTAATGGCATTTTGTTACGCCCCCAAATCCGCATCTCACGGATTTCAGTCGACACGACACCAAACTCGCCATACATGTTCACATTACAAACCTTTAACCAAATACATATACCAAAGTGGACATCCACTTCACAAATCCAAGGATCACTGTTATAACGGAAACAAGAAATATTATAATAGACGTAAAGAAAGAACACAGATAAGCAGAAGAGAAAAGTTTTATTGATCTTGAGGATACAGATTATAGCATACGAAGTCCCAGGGCGCTTCACCCCTGGACCCCGACTCGCTGATCGGGCAGCGAGACCCCCAAAGTCCCAGCGTTTGGGGCATTACTGATTCAAGGCATATTCTATCAATCACATTTCTCACACAAGGCTTAGTCAGTAATATTATTACAAAGCATGAAGTTTTTATACACTATTACTAAAGTTTATACTAAACACAAGCTATTGACATGGACTCCGCGACACATGAGTGACACTCAAAAGCTAATATCGTCCAATTGGCTCTAGACCTTGCCTTTGCCCTTTCTTTGCTGCTAGGATACATCTTCTTCGTTCATAATTTTTTAGAATGTTAGAATACCAAGAGTGAACAACTAGGTGCTCATCAAGTTCTGCAACAGTGAATCACAAGAATATAGAACATTCAAAGTAAACAAGCTTTGGAAAAGTAAAATAATCAACAAGTCATCGAGTTCGAGGAATTTCCAATCAAATCAAATAAACATTTATCAAGTCTCACACTCGAGAATTCACAATCAACTTGATAAAAAATCTCAACAAAGTTTTCGATAGTGGTGTAAAACAAACCACTTATCTGACATCTTCAAAATTTTCACCGAGTTATCTGGCCGTATATCTCCACGATATCCTCATGATACGATCAACTACCACGAGGCAATACCGCCCTCCTGTGATACTCTGCACGGCCCGATTACGGCTATGTTGCAAGAGATGGAGAATCAGGAATGGATGTGTGAATCATGTCCACATCCAAAGAGAGAGTATGTGAGCTTGGAATTTCTGTGTCAGTTTGAATGAGTAAAGAATGGGGCTGTGAATCCACATTTACTGGAGTCACATAAAACTAACTTTGCGATGGTGCCATTTGCACTGTGTGTGATCCCTGTGCAACCCCAATTGTCTTAGGCCTCTTTCTCCTTTCATAGGCCTTAGTTGTATCTGTAGGGCTTCTGGTGTCCCTATCCCTCTTGTGTTGTGTCCCTGGTTGGGGACTATTTTCAATAGCAACATCCTTTTGGGAGGATGTCACTAGGGATAAGTTTGATTCCTTTTCAACCACTATATCTTTTTGAGAAGATACATGATGGCTAGGCTGGGATACACTAATCTCACCCTCCTTGTTCTTGGGGTTTCTTTGATGTTCACCCCTTCCCTCACCACTCACTACCACCTTCACACCCCCCCCCCCTCAAGGGTTTGGGTTTTTACAACAGGTGCCTTTTGAGAGGCACCTGAGGCTGGCTTTTCAGATTTGGATTTTGGAAGTTTAGAGGTGGCCACTTGGGTAGGAGGCTGTTGGACAGATCCAGCCTCCATAGTGGCACTTGAAATCAAAGAATGAACAGTGGAGGAAGGTACAGATTGGGAAATTACCTGAGTTACCTGTGCCTCCTGAGCTGCATTGAAAATTGGTGGATAAACCAATTGTACCTCCTTGTTGTGGTTCAACCTATTCAAGTCCTCAAGGACTCTCTTATTCTGAACCCAACAATCTTTGGAGTTGGCAGGGAATTGGATCACTAGGTTACTCTCTACATGGTTAGCTAGCAACATGAAGAATCTAGCATAGTATACATTCTTACTTCTAGATGCTTTATTTCCTAATTTTGCACCAAGTTCAAATAAAATCAAGGACCCTAGGTTATAATAGCTATTAGTCAAAAGCATGTAAGCAATGTCTAGCATAGAAAATGTAACTACATCATAATTTCTAATTTTACCAGAGAAAACCTTAAGGATGGCATCAAAGAAAAAGCTCCATTCATTTACCATACCTCTTCTCCGAATCTTACTTAAATTAGCCGCAGGCAAAGCATAATTAATAGAATTTAGCATGTTAACAACATCAGTATCATTATGCTTTTATAACCTATTGTTTTTAGGCAAATTTAAGCAAGCTGTAATGACATCACTGTTTATCACATATTCATTACCTTGAAGAACGAAGGTGATTTTAGCATTGATAGAATCGAACACAGCTGATTCCCAGATGGCTTCAATCACCTCAAAGTTCAGTTTGGGGGTTTCGAACATTGCTTTGGAGAGCTTGCAGTTCTGGAGAAACCTCATCATAGTGTGATATGATGTGTTCTTCTCATTAAAGTCCACCAGTGCAGTGAAGTTGTTCTTCTCGTATGTGAAACCAGTGAGAGACGTAGTTTTGTTGGTTGGTGTCATTGATACAGATCTTGAATTACATAGAGAGGTTTTTGCTTTGAGAGAGAAAGATGAGCTTTTGCCTTAGTAAATTTTGGAAATTGATAGAAAATGATTAACTGAGAGTAAAAATTAATTTATACTACCCCAAAATAATTCACTAAGAAAATCAGAATAATTGAAAGAAATTATCTGATTGGGCAAGAAAATAACCGTATAAAAGTAATGAGTTTAAAAAGTAAAGCCACGAATTTACTGCAATTACATACATACACTGTACGCATGTAACTACGTATATGATTGTAGCTTTTAACGGTTACGATTAGAACTATACTATCTACGAATATGATTTTACCTTTTGAGATTCGACATCCGTAGAGGAGTAAAAAAGCAATATCCGTAGACGTAGAGAAAATCCAGTGTCAAAAATGACCATCAATGGATAAGGATATCCGTAGAGAGAGTAATTTTGACTTAGACAAAATTTTACCTTTTTTGAGAGTTTTAATTCTCGTGAAAATCATGTTGACACTGGCTGCATTACAAATTATCAAACATTTAAATAAATTAAGAGTAGTTAAGCATACCTAGCTCACTTACCAACCTTGAGAATGTTGATTCATCAAGTGGCTTGGTAAAAATGTCTGCAATTTGCTACTCACTTGGAACAAAATGAAGTTCCACAGTACCATTCATCACATGTTCCATGATGAAGTGATACTTTATGTCAATGTGCTTGGTCCTTGAGTGCTACACTGGATTCTCAGTTATGTAAATTGCACTAGTGTTGTCACAAAAGATTGGAATCTTATTAACTATTAGACCATAGTCTATTAGTTGATTTTTCATCCAAAGAATCCGTGCACAACAACTTCCAGCTGCAATATATTCTGCCTCAGCTGTGGAAGTAGACACATAATTTTGCTTCTTACTGAACCATGAGACAAGCTTATTTCCTAAAAATTGACAGGTGCCTGTTGTACTTTTTCTATCAATTTTGCAACCTGCATAGTCTGCATCTGAATAACCAATTAGATCAAAACCAGATTCTCTAGGGTACTAAATGCCAAGGTTTGGTGTTCCCTTGAGATATCTGAAAATCCTTTTGATAGAAATTAAGTGAGACTCTCTAGGATCAGCCTGAAATCTAACACATATACATGTAGCAAACATAATATCAGGTCTACTAGTTGTTAAATATAAAAGTGAGCCTACCATGCCTCTATAGCTTGAAATGCCCACAAATTTTTCCTTAGTATTCAATTCAAGCTTAGTGGTAGTTGGCATGCGTGTTTTAGCAGGAGAACAATCCATTAGATCAAACTTCTTTAATAGATCAAAGATGTATTTAGTTTGACTAATGAAGATTCCTTCTTTTACTTGCTTAACTTGTAAGCCAAGGAAGTATGTAAGTTCACCCATCATGCTCATTTCATATTTACTTTGCATAAGTTTGGCAAACCTTTTGCAAAGCTTCTCATCTGTAGACCCAAATATAATGTCATATACATAAATTTGAACAAGTATATTAGAGCCATTAACATTTCTAAAGAAAAGAGTTTTATCAACAATACCTCTACTGAAGTGATTCTCTAAAAGAAACCGTGATAGTGTGTCATACCAGGCTCTGGGTGCTTGCTTCAGTCCATAAAGTGCCTTGAGTAGGAAGTAGAAAAATTCTGGATAATTTGGATCTTCAAAACCAGGAGGTTGACTGACATATACCTCCTCTTCTAATTCCCCATTCAAGAAGGCACTTTTGACATCCATTTGATAGACTTTGAAATTGGCATGGGCTGCATAGGCTAGGAATATCCTTATTGCTTCCAACCTAGCAACAGGGGCAAATGTTTCATCATAATCTAAATACAAAACATTCCGAGATTTTCACCTTGATTTCTCAATACAAAACATTTGCATCCAAAGACATGCAGAAAATTCAAAGATGGTTTTCTTCCCTTGAGCAAATGATATGGAGTCATCCCTTTAGCTTGATTGATCAAAGAGATATTTTGAGTGAAACATGCAGTGTTAACTGCTTCAGCCCAAAAATATGTAGGTAACTTTGATTCTCCTAGCATTGCCCTTCCACTAGTCTGTTGAGATGATATTTGTAGTCATGATTGAGGAATGCAGCATGACTGCAGCAAACAATGTCATCATTTAGGGTTGAAGCACTAGTTGATGGATATAAGCATAACTTGCTGTGTATTAGTCAAGTATGTGACAAAGGAAACTTTGTATTCCAAGCCTGCATTGTCAAAAGCTAGAAAGACAATGGAGTGGTTAACACTGGACACTTGATAGAAGAGTGTATGCAGCTGATTATAACTCCGCATTGGTGGATTGTACGTCTTGTCTTCTATGTGACAAGGCAAAATCAGGTCTACAGTAACCAGTGCATCAGAAACTGTCTCATCTACACTCCTTTATCATGATTTACTGGCAAGGAAGGATCTTGATAAGAGGAACTCCAGGTTTTTGCCAAGGATGGGTTAAAGGATGCATGCCATCAAGGGAAGCAAGAGGAAGACCTCTATCAAGAACATGACAGATCATACGCTTGATAAACTCTTTCAGCCACTACACATAAAATCTCCTCAATGATTTAGCTCAAGAGTCTATTATGAAGAGGTTTCATGAAATAAATGACAAATTCTGCAGGGACTATGCTTGGAAAATCAGGATAACTCATTGAGCTCTGAAAAGTTGTAGCATTTTATACTTATTGCATCTAGAGTGTTTTCTTGATCACACAAGCACTAAAAAGAGGACTCATTAAACTGTGTGAATAGAGGATGCTAACAATTTTCTCCTATCACTTTCTCACGCCAAGGAAAACTTGGAAGCATAGCTAAAGGAGCTCAGGGAATTTGCGTTGGGAACAAACTTGAAGAAAATTTAGTCCATGATCAAAGACTTAACCCTCTCTTGGACGTTAAGTTTCACAGACATGTGGATAAAAGTTCCCAAGGAATTGATGAGTGGAAGAAAAGATCTATGTTAATGGAAATAAAGGTGAAGCTGAGAGTGGTGGTCTCTTCTACGTGCATTTCTGGTTATCTTCCATAAGAAATGACAACCATCCGTAGAAGATAATGAGCAGCCAACCATGAAATCACATGTTCATTCCTGAAGGTCCTTCTGTAAGGATCATCTACTCAGGGGGAGCATCTCTCAGACAGTATTAATCCACTTCTGCAACCTAAAGAAGACATCCTATCAAAGATCAGATTTCTCATCTACTCAGAAGCTGGACCATAAATCATTCCCTTGATTTTATATCTGGTGATGGAATCTCAGAAGTCCAGTTTGGGGAAGCAACTCAAGAAGAGTGTTTGAGAATGAGGTGGAAGGTCTCTATTATGATGAAGATGATGATTATGTGGATGAATCAGTACCTCCAAGAATGATTGTCTCAAATATGGATAACTCAAGTTCAAAAGAGCCATCTATAGAAGGGACAAATGGAGCATCCGTAGGAAGCCAAAATTGTAAGAACCCTGATTTGTGTAACATTTTAAAAATTATCATGAATAGTGATTTTGGGAATTATGGAAAACTTTGAGATCACATTATATGAATGATGGAATATTTATAATTTTGAGAACGTAGTATTATTGTACATAGAAATTAAGAGAATGCAAAAGTCTTCAGAATGCGACGATTTCCACTTCCACTGAAAATTTATAAAAACGTGGGACATTGAGGATAACGGAAGCTCTGGGTTAAATTAAATCCCACGACAAGGAAATTATGTAATTTAAAGAGATTATCAAAATCAAGTGCTTAAGAATGACGATTGAAATCTCTACGCGACGAAACGCTTTTACAAGAAAAGTATCGAACTTGCATAAAAGATTAAGCGACAAGGATTGGGTAATTAATAAGCTAAGTATTATACATTCAAGATGCCATGCAAGATTCCATGCAAACTAGATCATTAGAAAAGCAAACTAGAAGTACCAAAAAACTAACCAAAGGTTAATAGTAATTGGAGACAATGCTTCCATGATTTAAGGAAAGTAAGCATGCTTTATGTACTAACCTAGGTACTAGAAGTATGGGTTGGCAAACTTTATGCATTATTTGACTTATACAAACCTTACACACCAACACAAACCACAAAAAAAAGTGGAAGAATCCTCCCCCCCCCCCCTGAAGAGCTCTCGGCCAAGAAAAGAAAAGAGGAAGAAGAAAAATTCTTCTTCCACTTTCAAGCAACCAAAAATCCCCCAAAAATACTTAAAAGAAGCCTCTTGATTAGTAGAAGGTATGATCAAAATCCCAAACTTATCCAATTAGTTTTACTTGGTGAAAGATTAATTTGAAAACCAAGAATGAATAGTAACTTACATTTTTGTTTTGTGTTTTCTTGAAAGATCCAAGCTTGTAAGGAGATATCAAGATTTATTAAGACTCCTAAGCCATAGTTAGTGTTAGTTCTACTTCAAGAAAGGTATAAAACTCTCTACACCTTTTAATTGTGTTAAGTATTGAGCTTAGTTTCAAGATTTGTTAGTATAAGTGTAGTTCTTGGTATTTTGATGTTTAGATGATGAAATCTTGATGATAAATTGGCTGTGGTATGAAGTGGATGACATGTTTATGAAGTTTAGAGACCAAGATATGTTAAAGATGATTGTATTGATGATTTAAAAGATTATTTATGGAGTATCTTGGCTAGAGATGAAAGTTAAGTCTTGTATGAGCAAGTTTGTGACTCTTGAGAGTAGTACTGTTTTGTACTCCAAATTCGGACCAAAGATATTTATGTTCTTAAAAACTACTGACCATACTTGTCAAGATCTTGTCTTGTAGTTTTCATACATATAAATTTCATGTTGAGATGATTTATGGTTTAAAAGTTATGGTCATTTTAGTGTAAGTGAATCAAGAACAAAAAGCTGCTACAAAACACTGGATTGTAAATTTAATTCGGACCCCTTAAAAGTTGGATAAAATTCTGAAACTTTGATGACATAATTTTGGGACAGAAAGGAAAATAACCCAAAAAGAATTAAGTGAAAATTCGAATTTTTCGAGTTTACAAAAATGTTTGAACAGAAAGTGTGCAAGTGGAAAACCTCTTAAGTGGATAGTTCGACACGAACTTGAGTTACGATTTAAAAAGGATTCGATTTTGAAAATCATTACGAACCATAAGTGACGAGTGGATAACATGGAATTGTAAGAGGCTAGTATGGGTTAATTAAGATGTCGTTAAGAAGTCTCGTTATTATATGGTGTCATAGTATAATTGAATCATTTAAGGGACTAATCGGATGTTTAATGACTATTCATAGATCATCATCCCAATTTCCGAGACCCGACCACCCCGAGACTACCAGGCAAGTTTCCAAATCCGAAGCTTAAGTATCCAGTTATTTTTATAAACTGTTGTTGTTGTTCTTGTTGTGATATAACTGCTTTAAATAAATGATTGTTTTGATTATCGTACGAGTTTTCAAATGTCGAATGATTGTTTTATATGTGATATACGGATATAGATATATATATCGGAGGATATGGTACTCTACGGAGTAGAGTGTATTTTGATATTCAACTTAGACTGGGAGTCGGAAATAGCTTTCATAAACGCTGTCATAAAAACCCGAAGATTGTCGGAGACAGATTATTTTCAAATATTGATTTAAAATATTCCAATAAATATAAGTTGGATATTTTAAATGTAAAATGATTTAATTTATATTAATAAATATTATTTGAATATTTATTTACTTAAATGAATATTCATTTGAATATTCATTTAAAAGGGAATTATTTAATTGTTTTTTTTAATAAATATTATTTAAATATTTATTAAATATTCCAAATTGATTATTTATTTAATAAAAAAATTATTTTAATATTTATTTAATATTCTAAAATGATTTAAAAATCATAAAACCTTATGTAAAAATCATTTAAGGACTTATTTAATTATTCAAATATTTTCTGACCTTCAGAAAATTATTTAAATATAGCAGGGGTTCCTAAATATTATTTCCGAGTTTATTAAAACATTTAAATATGAATAAATATTTCCCAACTCATCAAAAATTGGGAATCCAGTTTAAAAGTCGAGCAAATGATTTTACTCTTTTTATTCCTCGACAACGTTCATATCTTGGAATCTCGACCCTGTCCAAATCAAAGGTTTTTCCATCTCGCTAACTCCAGAAAAATTCCGATTTACTCCCACGTCGTGATTTTTAAAAATTCATGGTATATCCATTTCACTCGTTGATCAAAGTCAACCCACATATTCTTATTGCTTCCTCAAACTTTCGGAAGCAAGTATGGTACTACAATCTAGACCTATCAACGAGCATGACGCTCGGGGAACGAGGATTAAATTATGTTCCAAGTAACGATAGAATTCATTAAAGGACGGGAGAAACATAGGCAGTGGTACTATAGGTACCGGGTGGCCTTGTGAACGTAGGCAGAGATACCGTTGGTATCGGGGTGCCTACACCCATATGCAGAGGCACGTAAGGGGCCCGGGGGAGCATATGTTAGCCCGTATGGGGCTAGGGTGATAACCATAAAAAGGCGTCGTCCATCTACTAGTAGAAAAAGTGTTATTTGCGATACAACGACTGATCATCGTGTATCGTGGTGTACTCCTGAACTTCCATTCTTCCAATTGGAATTGTGCTGCACATTGTAATGAAAGCCTAGGTGCTGAATTACCGATAATTTGTCAGTGATTGAATAATGATATTCTTTGTACAGTCTCTGGTACTGTGGCATGGTTTGTTGATAACGATTCATTGCAGTAGTTTAAATACTAAATTTTGTGGTCTAATAGATGACCTGAAAATTTTCCAAAAATGTTAAATTATGTTTAACTACTTAAATTATATGCTGAGCTATATTGCTCACTCTTGCTTTCTTTATATATCACAACACAACAGATCAGCAACATGGTCAGGCAAAGGACCACTGTTCGCAAGTGTGTGGGAAATGCGCAACACTACCGTAGGCTGTTTGTCAGAGCCCCACACCAGGTAGATGGTTGTAGCCAGATAGGGTTCCAGCTTTGGTTGGTTCGCCTTATATTTAAGTATGACTTATGTAAGACCTTTAAATCAAGCAAACATTGTGGTTCCGATATTGTTTCAAATAGAGGCTTTATCGGTAACTACCTTTTGGAAGGATAACACTTGGTCTGTAATAATTTAAATTGATGGATTTGATGACTCTATGGCAATGTTAATTATTGTTTCTGAGACTATAATCTGTGTGATGTAATAACTTGGAGGGGTCGTGGCATGTGATGGTTAATAACTTATGGTAAGTATTGTGAATTGGGAAATTAAGTGGTAGTGACAACCTGGATCTCCGACCCCGGATCTAGGGGTGTTAAAAAAATGGAGCATCCGTAGGAAGCCAAAATGGAGCATCTTTAGGAAGCCAAAATGGAGCATCCGTAGGTGGATCATAACACAGATTACCACCCCAATAAACTCAGGGGGAGTTTCTCTGAGTCAAGGATCAACCTCACATGATCATGCTGATGAGAATGATGTTGCATCTTCAAGACCTACACCTGCTACAAGAAGAAAATGGAGAAGGGATCACCCATTTGAACTGATCATTGGTGATGGATCCTCAAATGTACAAACTAGAAGAGCAACACAAGAAGAATGTCAAACAAGCATTCTTCTCCAAAAGAATCAAATTTGTTGAGTATACTCTTCCAAGGCTAAATTGGTATCTAGTTAAATCAATTTGCACAAAAACTTGTTCCAAAATCCAGAAGAATGCCATCTTGAAGATATCTAATGGGTTGAAGGAACAAGGTGACCAGTACAAGCACAATCACTTGGATCAAGGCAAGATTTTCTAACTCCTGCAAACTTCCATGTCTACTTCTTGGACATCAAGTCTTTCTCCTTGAGTAAAAGTCTCGGTTAAAGAAATGAGTGAAACATCTGCCTCTCAAATTTCAAGATCTATTGTACTCAGTCCAGTTTCTCCAAGGGTTTACACTAGAAGGATTCTGGGTTGAACAGTACAGTGGAACTACATTTTGATCCAAGTGTGACTCAATATAGCAGACATCAGTACCAAGCTACTTGATAAATCAATCTCTCTAGGATGGTAAGTAAGTGAGGTACACATAAATTCTCTTAATTTTTGATGTCTCTTATGCAACCAGTGTTCAAATGATTTTCTTGAAAACTAAGTTTTCCAGAAAGAGTGAAAATTTTGTCTAAGTCAAAATTTGCTTTGTTTATGGATATCTTTATCCGTAGATAGTCATTTATAACACTGGGATTATTTTCTTTTATTTTGTCTACGGATACTGTTATCCGTAGGTAATTTTCTACATCTATGGATACTACTTTTGTTCCTCTACGGATACGGCAAAAAGGCAATATCTATATCTATAGAAAATTAAGTCCTAAAATCTTAGCCGTTGTAAGTCATATATCATTTAGCTAAGATACTTGTAGTGTACATAATATCTGGCATTATTGATCAGTAGCTCTGTTGAAAGGCTGAAAGGCTGAAAAGCTCATGCAAAGTAGATTTGAAGAGCTAAATGAGTATTTTTTTAAAAAAATTCTCATACCAGCTATTGACAAAACTGAATTGAGTACCAAGGTAGAAAATTCATGTTTTGAAAAATATTTGGTGATCTCTCTCATGACTAAGTAACAGTATGCCAAAAATTATGTTAACCAATTGTTTATGTACTAGCACCTAGATTTATCCTGGAATCATTTGTGTATCTCAAGGGATTATCAACCTTTCAGTACTTGATAACCCAAGAGATGCTTGTTTTGTTCTAATTGGCTGCCTAGATGTTGATACTTGTAGGATAATTTCCTAACCAAAAAGACACAGCACACTCATGCCAACTCCAAGGAAATAGGTTCATGTCATGGTTCAGAAGAAAAGCTTAACTCAATGCCAAACCAAAAGATGTTGCTGAAGCATCAATGCATTTCTCAAAAGAGTCAAGCACATAAACTTCATGCACTGCGCTATTGGAAGAGTGATGTGCATGATGTAGTGGAACTACACTGTGTTCCTAGGGAACAACATTTAACAGATATCTTACCAATGCTCTTATTGCTACAACTCTCTCAGGTTGACAAATGAGTTTGGTAGGTCATAATTCCTTATTCTCTTGAATATCTGTGTTAAATGCATGCAGCCAGTGATTTTTGATATCTGGAATTATTTGCTTATTTTGTTGTGCTTCATTTGTTTTATTTTGTTGTCATGACAAATAGATATAGCTGAATGATGTTATGCATCAAGTGAAGTTATCTATGAAATGATTCTCTAAGTAATACTTAATGAGATAGCATGCTACTTTCCTCACTGGTATTAAATAGTTGATCATCTCTAGACGTTAACAAGCTAATGCATTGTTGTTCTTTGATTTTTCCTATGGATGAATATTCAGGGATATCATTTGTCAAATGTCATACATTTAATGAATGATGTCAGCCGAATATGGGTCTTAAAAATTCAAATAATTTGCTTGTCACATTGTTCAAAAGATATTGATTTTCTGTGATGTCATTTGTCTAGAGATACAATTTGTTTTTTTTTAAAATGTATTAGTTGGACGTAATCAAATGGCCAACTACTAATTTTACATTTATCTCTTCTCAAAAAAACCATTGTCATGATAACTTTTCATCTGTAGTGAGACGCATTTCACCTTAGGAACTCGAGTAGTCTCTGCATTTAAACTAGGGCGATTTAATGCATGTCTCTTCAGTCTTCCTAACCCCTGTTTAACCCTAGTTAAGCACAAGGGTTATCTAGTAACTCCCTGCCTATTTAAAGGCACATGTCGAGCTCTCCTCATCATCATCTCAATTCTCTTCTTCATTTCTTAATACAATGGCACCTGGTATTCTTGATATTTCTCCTGAGGAATTCCACCAGCTGTCCACTGTAGAAAAGATTCTCCGTCTATAGGAGAAAATTGATGAGCTGATACAGATTGAGCAGGGGGAAGTGAATAGGATGAGAGAAGCCCTTGCCCTTCTGGTAGCCCGGAACAGGAGGGGAGGCCCCGGTGATGGCCCTGATGGAGCTCCTGGGGAAGCAGCAGCAGCAGCTTAGCTGTTGACTGGTTGTTTCTCTAGTCGAGAGGGCTGGGGGGCTGGGAACTTAGTTTTTATGTTATTTTTAATCAGATTATTATATATGTAATTTTTTTTAATGAAATTATTAGGGGTTTCCCCTTATTTTGTTAATCTGCTTGTGTGATGTGATTGCTTTATTTTTCTTTCTGCTCATTTAGATCTAATAACATGTCTAACTATTTAAAACTAGATTGCATGTTAAAAAGATTTAATTCTAACAAAAAGGAAATCTAACAAACGTCTCATAAAAGAAATTACATATAAAAATCTGATCAGTTAATATTTTTTTTTTTTTTGAATTGATCAAAGTGTGCCATATGAAAATCAGTAGATCATCAGTTCTACAGCTTTGATTCAATTTATCAAGAAACCCTAATTGTACAAATAACAGACTAGTGAGCTCTACGAGCTACACAGTTCATGTTTCATCTGTTTTGCATGAACTCAATGAAGAACAATCAGAAGAATACTCGAAGAAATTGAAAGTATTTGACAGATTAATTAAGTTGTCTGTTTGAAGCTTCTGATGGTTTTCTTGAGATTGTTGTCACAATTAAAGGGAAACTGGTAATCCTGAACTTTAAGAGAGTAAACCTTCAATGGAGAAGGCTCTTAAAAGTGCACCACTGGTAAAGTTATATCTCTAACCTTTTTCAGACTCTTAAATGCTAAATCTAAATCCTAGTTCTTTGCATTTTCTAAAAACTGAGATGAGAACTGCTGGAATGACCCCCAAGTTCTCTACCCTGTCAGTTACACCCTAAATGTAATAAACAACTCTTAACCCCCTCTACAGTTTCTTAACAAACTGTAAGTTTCAAAAACTAGCAAATCTCAACCAGTGGGAGTGATAAAGGAGTTAAGTGAGGGTGAGGGCAGTGGTGAACATCAAGAAACCACTAGAAGGATTGTGAGGGTGTGATTACCAGCCAAACTACCTTATGTCTTCTCAAAAGGGCATACCGGTTAAAAATGGATTAGCTCTTTTCTGGTTGTAGTCTCTCAAAAGATTATGATCATTGAAAAATGCTCTTATCCAGGAGCACTAATGAGGGTTTGGAACACTGTGTACAAAATGTGACTTAAGACCATTTCTATTTCTTGAAGTAGGAAGGAAAAGTATGCACATACATTGGGGGATCACACACTTTTCTTAAATTCAGCTTGATGCATCTTCTTCAAATGTGAGGATGCAGTCCCCTTTCTAATTCACCTCATTAAGTGATGACATCAGCATTCAACTCATGAGTACTTGATTCTCCATTTTCTGAAATCTTGGAGAAGCTCCATTCACCTAGTGATCATTCTCTTTCAGAGAATTCGTTGGATCACTAGTCTCTTCTTGATGATCTTGATGTAGGCACTGTGCACTCAAATGTAATTAAATCTCCACAGAACTTACATCAATTTCTACTTCACAAGTCCACTCTTCAATATCCTCTACGGATATCCTTCATCCGTAGACAGGTGTCTCTCAACCTATGGATAAGCCTAAACAACAGTTATCTGTAGAGAAACAATATTGACTTCCCTGATTTTTTTTGTAAAATCAATCGGCTCATACAAACTGAGTATCAAGGAATTCAATATAGTTGAGACATCTATAGGAATGAGGGAATGGAGAGAGTGGAGAGGTTGTCTTGAGACCAGGCAAAAGGAGAGGGAGAGAATAAGAGGCATGCTATTTCTTCTAGCATGGCAAAATGAGAGTTTTTGAGTACCCCTTTAGTAAGGGAAGGTGAGTTGTGTGAAGTGAGCCAGGATGAGATCCTGATGCAAAAATAGAGAGATTACAGAGAGAAATCTTCCGATTTATGAAGTGTTGGATTCCTATACCCAAATATCTTATTCAGTATCTATGTTAATACCTCCTCTATAAAACTTACTGATAACAAAAAGGGGGAGAAAATAGAGAAGATAGGTTGTTCTCAGGGGGAGTTAGAATGAGATCTCAGACTTCAGAATTTCTCTACCCTTGGTTATAACCTATTGGAACCCCTTAGAAGGAGGTATAGACTAAGTTACAAGAAAGTATATGGGATCTGAGCCTCCACAACCAAACATTGCAGAGGTAAAAATTACCAAACTGCCCTCACCCCGCAACCTATCATTGCGGAGGCCGCAGTGTATCATTGCGGAGGCTATATTTTTTTTAATTACCGAACTGTCCTTCCTTGCTTTGCTGAGTCATTTTAATGGGCCTTTCAATTGTATGAGCCTTCAATTATATGGGCTTTCAATTGTTTAGATTTTTGGCTTATCAATGATATGGGCCTTCAATTTTATGAAATTTTGGGTTATCAATTATATTTGGGCTTACATATAAATTAGAACTTTACATTATTTTGATGTAATAAATAATATTTTTTATTTTTAAAATTTGAATATATAACAGAAATAGTAATGAGAGAAAAAAACAGAGAGGAATTGAATTAAAAATACCTTTTTTTTAAAAATGAGAAAAAAGAGAAAAAAACTAATAAAATGTAAAATAATTGCAAATATTGATTAAAAAATATTATTCAATCTCAAAAATAGAAAAATTAGAATACAAGGTAAAACATTTGAAAAGATTGCTTAGAACCATTTTTATTATTTTTAAAAAATAAAAATAAAAAACTAGCAATAATACACAACTTTTTTTGAACGAGTGACTATCTGTATGGTTTCACGTGTGTTTCACTATAGTTCGACCTAAAAATTATAATTAATAGTGGTAAATGCAATAAAAAGTATCTATCCTAAAGTATAAAGGATATTTAGGATTTTTTATAAATTTATTTTATTTTTTGACTACATATTTAATTATTAAAAGCCAAAAAATGAATAAAAAAAAATAAAAAGTTCTCCCGCAATGAGGCATTGCAGAGGTAATAAATCAAACCATCATTAAATGCTTAACACTTAGGTAGGTGGCTGCATTTAATGAGCCACCCCCGCAATGAGTCATTGCGGAAGTCCTGTTCTCCGCAAATTTTTCATTGCGGGAGTCGAGACCTGGTACCTTTTCTTACTCCCCTTTTTCCAACATTTTTTTTTCTTTTCTTCTTCCCCTTTTCTCCCAACATTTTCTTTCTTGCACTTTGGAGTACAAAATTAAGGTTAGTCCTCTAATTAGTATGGCTTTATTTTTATTTGGTGATTCTAGTTCATCTAGTGAGCATAATGGTTACGATTATTATACACCGCCCGTTACAAAAAAATCGTGCTTTTCGTAAATTATTTGTTGATGATGAAATTATAGATGTTGATAGTAATGATAATGTTGGTAAAAAAAATATGGATGAAACTATATATGTTGATAGTAATGATAATGTTGGTAAACAAAAAATGAATATGGATGAAACTATAGATGTTGATGGTGATGATAATGTTGGTGGAAATGATTGTGATTTTAATGATGAAGAAGAAAAGGATATTATGATGGAGAAAAATGATGATGATAATGATTGTGAGTTTACATTTTCGAATATCAATGATGTTGTGCCTTGTGTTGGTATGATTTTTGATACATAAGATGAGGCGAAAAAGTTTTATAGGGATTATGGTCGAAATATCAGATTCGATATAATAATTAGTAATACTCATAGACATACACGTAGTCATGATCCATCATCTCGTATGTTTATTTGTAAGAAAGGTGGAAGATTGGCACCAGATTCTCATGGTAAAGGAAAATGAATTAGAGATGTAATTCCACGAACGGATTACGTGCAAGAATGTGTGTTGTTCATCAAGTGAAAATGAACAAATGGAAAATAACTTCGATCAAGTTGAAGCACAATCATGCTATGGTAACACCGGATAAAACACAATTTTTTAGACGGCCACACAACATATATCCCATCACCCGATCATTGATTGAGTTGTTTAACAAATCGGGGACCGAGACGACAAAAATTATGAGATTACTTAGTGAATCAAGTGGATGTGTTCAAAATCTAGGGTTTTTTAATCAAGACATACGTAATGTCATACGTGATATTCGGCGCCGAGTGTTTGATGAAGGTGATGCGGAGTGTGGTTTGGTCTTGTTAGGGGTTTGGTGTAGGTTGATCCTCGATCCATGAACGCTTACAAGAATTTTGGCGATGTGTTACATTCGACTCAACTTATCGGACGAATCGATATTGTATGCCTTTCATACCTATCACGGGGGTGAACCACCACTACCAAAATATCTTGTTTGGATTTTCACTCATAAGGGATGAGAAAGAGGAATCTTATAAATGGGTTTTAGAAACATGGTTGGAAGCCGTAGACAACAAACCACCCACTACAATTATTACCGATCAAGACGTTGCTTTGGGAAATGCTATTGCCGAGTTTATGCCACAAACAAAACATACATATTGTATGTTAGATCAGAATTCAATGATCGTCAGAAGCTAGACTCAACTGATCAGGATTGCTGACGTCATCAGTATTGCATGGTCATCAGTATTTGATCAAGCGTCAGTATCTTATTGATCATCAGGATTCCTACTCAGACTATGATCAGGATTGATCATCAGAACTTGAAGCTGATCAGGATTCCTACTTCGAGTTATATTTGGAGTCTAGATAAACATGGAAGTTTATTCTAATTGTTCCTGGTTTGTAGAATGTAGCTATCGATTAAGGATAGGTTTCTATCTTTGTTATTGATTAGGACTTATCTTGTTATTGATAGAGAAGCTGTGTGCACTATATAAACACAGTCTTGGTTTCGATTTATGTATTCATTCGAGAGAGAACATAATCGAAGAGAAGCTCTTAAGAACAGAATTTCTTGAGAGAGTTTTTGTAAACTAGCAGCTCTCAAGAACATCAGAATTTCTTGAGAGAGTTTGTAACAGTTTTATATCAGATTTAATAAAACTGTTATCTTTCTTTTCATATTTGTGATATATACATTAAGAAGTCGATTATCTTACACTATTGTATTCAACCCCCCTTCTACAATTGTTATTTACTGGGCAACAATTGGTATCAGAGCAAACTGGTTTATTTTTAAATCAGAGACGATCTAAAGATGTCGACAACCAAGTATGAAAGCATGAAGATTCCCATCTTGAAGATATCAGAATATCCTACATGGAGGGTAAAGATGCTGATGTACCTGGAGGCTATGGATCCTGACTACTTGGACAGGATTCGTGATGGACCATATATACCAACAAAGTTCGTAGAACGAACAGATACAGTACCAGAACATTATGTGGTCAAAGCTAAAGCTGAATGGACTCCAGAAGAAAAAGCTCATGTACTCAGGGAACCAAAGATAAAGAATATCTTGCATAATAGCCTTGATGCTGTCATGTCAAACAGAGTGATTGCATGCAAGTCTTCAAAAGAAATCTGGGATACTTTGGAAACTCAGTGCCAGGGATCTGCATCTGTCAAGAAAAACAGAAGGGCTCTATTGATTCAAGAATATGAACAATTCGATGCAAGACCTGAAGAGAGCCTGACTGATCTATATGATAGATTCCTGACACTATTGAACAGCTTATCCTTAGTTGACAAAGTATATGAAACTGAAGATTCAAACACCAAATTTCTTAGAGCTTTACCTGAAGAATGGGATACTCAGACCTCAATCATTAGACACCAGTATGATCTGAACATTGTGTCTCTTGATGAGATCTATGGGATGCTAAGAACTCATGATCTTGAAGTTCAACAGAGAAAGAACAAGAAAAGCAGCAAGGCAAAGTCAATTGCTTTGAATGTAGAAGCTAAATCAAAAGGAAAAGCTATGGAGGTCTCGAGAAGTAAATCAAGAGTAGCTGAGTCAGATCGTGATGACTCTTCATCAGATACTGATGGCAATCCTGATGCCAATACTGGTGATGATTCTTCTGACTCAGACATGGAAGAGATGGTTGCTATGATTGTCAGAAACTTCAGAAGGATGAAGTTCAGGAAGAATAGAAGACAAGGCAACTTTCAGAAAAAGACCTTCAAAGCAGACAAAGACAAGTATATCAAAAAGGACAGCAAGGGTAGCAAATTTGACAAGTCAAAGGTTAGATGCTACAAGTGTAATGGTATGGGTCACTTTGCTTCTGAATGCAACAAGACAAAGGCACTCATCACATCAAGCAAGGATTGGATGGACTCTTCCTCAGAATCTGATACTGAGGTAGTCAACTATGCGTTAATGGCCAATGCTGATGTAATTGATGCTCCTGATGATAAGGTACTAAATACTATCTTTGATTTTGATACTGATAATGCTTCTGAGTTAAGACGTTTTCTAAAGTCATTACATATTAGCTTTAGAAGTCAAACTGCTGAGAATACTAGAATCTTATCTGAGATGTCTGACCTTAGAAAGAGGAATGAGATATTAGAAGCTGAATTTTCTCGTATGCAAGAAGTACAAAAAGAATATGATAATGCTAAACACATGCACTTAGAGATGATATCTAAATATACTTCCCTTGAAAAAGAACTTGAATATGCTAATGAGAAAATCAGAACCTGGACAGACTCTGGTAGGAAATTTCATGAGATTAATACCTCTAAGAATTGGAAAGAGTGTCTAGGATATAAGTCAGATGAAGATAAGAAATTAGCAGAGAAAATTGTCATTGATGAGACAGTCAGTCCAAAGACCTATAGACATGTTATAGACTCAACCAAATCTAAGATTACTCCTGTTAATTTTGTTTTTGGTAAGGATTCCAATTCTACTTTTGAAAAGGGATCTTCTTCTACTCAAGGAATTAAAATTATAAAGTCTAAACCTGTCATGAACAAAGTCACTAAGAATGTAGGTCTATTGTCTCAGAAACAGCTTAAGGATAAAATCTGTGAGGTTACAGATAAGAAAAAGGAAGCTACTGTTAAGAGAAACAGGAATGGTAAAATTGGGATCAATAAAGAAAATGGTTATAAGTATATCCCAAATGCACCTAGAAAGAGTTGTTTTAACTGTGGTAACTCTAATCATCTTGCTATTGATTGTAAAAAGAGTAAGAAGAAAATGGCTGAAATTCCTAAGTCTGATGTTAGGAATAGATCAGTATTTTACAAACCACAGAATTCCTGTTTTCATTGTGGTAGTCTATGGCATTCTATTTATACATGTAAAGAGTATCCTAATTTGTACTATAACTTTTATGATCCATTGCCTAAGTTTGAAAGTAGTACAAAGTCTGATAGAACTGAAAATGTCATAGTGAAGCATGCTTTTGTTAATACTGATACTGACAAAGCAAATCCTGATGGAGTAAATCCTGTCAGGACTGCTAAAGTCAAAAAGTCTTCTGCTGTTAAATTTAATAAAATGCATGAACAAGGAATCCAACAAGTGTGGGTTCCTAAACATTCTGACTAGTGTTTTACTATTCTGATGCAGGGTAAAAGGAAAAATGTGTTAGTCATGGATAGTGGATGTTCTGTGCACATGACTGGAAACAAAGCCCTGTTATCAGAATATGAGGAAAAAGCTGGCCCAACTGTGTCTTATGGAGATGGCAACATTGGACAAACCTTGGGATATGGCAATATAATCATTGGAAATGTCATCATTGAAAAAGTAGCTCTAGTGAAGGGACTAAAACACAACTTGTTGAGTATTAGTCAAATCACTGACATAGGTTATCATGTCAATTTCTATTCCACACATTGTGAAGTAGTCAGTAAAGCAACAGGAAAGATAGCACTAACTGGCTACAGGCATGGTAACATATATGAAGCCAACATTCACTCAGATACTGATGGCTCCCATACATGTTTCATCATTAAAGCTTCAGTAGATGAAAGTTGGAATTGGCACAAGAAGCTTTCTCATCTCAACTTCAGCAACATCAATGAGTTGGTTAAGAAAGAGTTAGTAAGAGGATTACCTAATGTCTTATATACACCTAATGGACTCTGTGATGCATGCCAAAAAGCAAAGCAAAGAAGAACATCATTCCAGAGTAAATCAGAATCCTCTATTAAAGAACCATATCACATGCTACATCTTGATCTGTTTGGTCCAGTCAACATCATGTCCATCAGTAAGAAAAGGTACACTCTTGTAATTGTTGATGAATATTCTAGATTCACCTGGGTGTATTTTCTGCACAGAAAAGATGAAACTCCTGAAGTTCTGTTGGATCATGTGAGGATGATTGAGACAACCACAAAGTACAAAGTCAAGATTCTGAGAAGTGATAATGGTACTGAATTTAAGAATTCAAAGATGGAAGAGTTCTGCAAATACAAAGGAATCATTCAACAATTCTCTGCTCCTGGCACACCTCAGCAAAATGGAGTAGTAGAAAGGAAGAATAGAACTCTTATTGAAGCTGGCAGAACTATGTTGGAAGAAGCTAAATTACCTACATATTTCTGGGCAGAAGCAGTCAACACAGCAAGCTATACACAAAATCTCACATTGATAAACAGGCATGGTGTCACTCCTTATCAGTCACTCAAGGAGAAGAAACCAAGTCTGAAGCATTTGCATGTGTTTGGCTGTAAATGTTTTGTTCTCAGAACTCATCCTGAACAGCTAGGGAAATTTGAAACAAAGGCTGATGAAGGAATATTCATAGGCTATCCTACATCAAGAGCCTTCAGAGTTTTTAATTTGAGAACAAGAACTGTCATGGAGTCAATTCATGTATCTTTTGATGATAAGAAGATAACTGGAATCATTGAAGACTCGCATGATAGATTGTTATTTGAAAATGAAGCTTCCAAGGAACCTGAAGAAATTGAATCAGATCCTGTCAATTCATCAGATACTGATGGGTCACCATATCCTGATGACTCACCAGGTACTGATGGTGCTAATACTGATGATGCAAACAATAGTGATACAACTAGTAGTGCTAATGTTGAGGGGGAGCAATGGCATTCAACTACAAGTTCAGAGTCAACTCAATCATCAGGACAGAATTCTTCAGATACTGATTCAAGTGAAGATCCTGATAACACATCAGGAGGGCATAGCAATAATTCAGGAAGAGCTTCAAATCAATCAAATTCTTTCAATCAAGATAACACCAATCCAGGGGGAGCATCTACTTCAAGAAACAATTTGACACCAGCAAGGAAATGGACAAAAGATCATACTCCTGATTTGATAATTGGAGATCCTGATGCAGGTGTTCAAACAAGAAGTGCAACTCAGAATGAATGTTTATATAATAACTTTCTATCCAAGGAGGAGCCTAAGAAAGTTGAAGATGCACTTAAAGATGCTGATTGGGTTACTGCAATGCAAGAAGAACTGAATGAATTTGAAAGGAATGAAGTCTGGAAACTGGTACCAAGACCAAAGAATAGATCAATTGTTGGTACAAAGTGGATTTTCAAGAACAAGACTGATTCTGATGGAGTCATTATCAGAAACAAAGCTAGACTAGTTGCAAAGGGGTATTCCCAACAAGAGGGAATTGACTATGATGAAACTTTTGCTCCTGTTGCAAGACTAGAAGCCATCAGGATATTTCTTGCTTATGCAGCACATAAGAAATTCAAGGTTTTCCAGATGGATGTTAAAAGTGCTTTCTTAAATGGTGAACTGGAGGAAGAAGTTTATGTTGAACAACCTCCTGGTTTCATTGATCCAACATATCCAGATCATGTCTACAGACTGGATAAGGCACTTTATGGACTAAAGCAAGCTCCAAGAGCATGGTATGAAACCTTAGCTCAATTCTTACTGGTAAGTGGATTCAAAAGAGGTGCAATTGATAAAACTCTATTTTATTTGAATCATGGTAAGGAGTTGCTGTTAGTTCAGATTTATGTTGATGATATCATTTTTGGGTCAACAAACAATAAGCTGTGTGAAAAGTTTTCCAAGCTTATGCAGTCAAGATATCAAATGAGCATGATGGGAGAAATGAGTTACTTTCTGGGTCTTCAAGTTAAACAGACTGATGAAGGGATTTTTATTAATCAGTCTAAATACACAAGGAATTTACTGACAAGGTTTAACATGCAAGCCAGTACTCCTGCTTCAACTCCCATAGCTACAGCTACCAAACTTGATCCTGATCAAGGTGAAGAGGTAGATGTAACTCACTACAGAGGAATGATTGGCTCTTTATTGTATCTCACTGCCAGTAGACCAGATATCATGTTTGCAACCTGTCTATGTGCAAGATTTCAAGCAAAACCTAGAGAACCACATCTGATTGCAGTCAAAAGAATTTTCAGATATCTCAAAGGCACTCCTTCACTTGGCCTTTGGTATACAAGGGGGTGTACAAGGGGTCCTGGTGAAGAAAGCTGATAAGGTTGTTAAGAATGTTCCTGTGAAAAGGAAGTTAAGGTTGATTGATGAAAGTGATTCAGAGGATGACTTACCTATATCCTCTGTGTGAATGTGAACAAGGAAGTTGCTGATACTGCTACTAAAGTTGTGGTACCTTTATCAAAACCACAAATGACAAGGAAATTATCAAAGAGCAGGTATCATATTCCTTTGACAGTGCAAATGAAGGATACTGATATTCAGACATCAAATCCTGATGAGTCATCTACTCCTGATGCTCTAGCAAATCCTGATGTTAGTATTCCTGATGCAACAACAAAAGTTGTCTCTCTATCAGACTCTCCAGCCTCTCCATCTCAGATTAGAGAAATTTCTTGGGAGAAGGTTTCTACAACTGCTTCCTTGGTTGGTCTTACACCTACATCAAAGAAAAAGAGGAATGCAGAAGAGTTAGTCTATCAGAGACAGAAGAAGCTGAAAGGATCAAGCCCACAAGAACCTGAATTTCAGAGTAATTCAGCAGCTACTGTTGATCCTGCCACACAAGAACCACTCAATCAAAGTTTGGGTGAAGGCTTAGCTAGTGGAATGGTCACACAAGAACCATTTTCTCAAAGGGAGAATGAAGACATCAACATTCCAGCTACACAAGAACCATCTTCTCAAAGTGAAGATGCAGGCAAAGCTACAGCTTCTGTTGAAAGATTGGTCGAGAACATTGTCAATGAGGGAAGCACACAAGAACCTTTAGCTCAAAGTGTTGAAGCAGCTTCTGAACCTCAAGCTCCACAAGAACCATTGGTAGCAAATACTGATGCAAGCATTTCAAATCCTGACGATGTTCATCCTGACGCTAGTGGTGCTCCTGATAATGAACCTATTTTGATACAGCCACTTCGTTCAAGACCAATGGATCATCCTATCTCAGAACCACAGGATAAACTGAAAGGTATTGTTATTCCTGATCCTGATATTACTCATGGTACTGCTGATGATACTTCTGATGATAGTGATGATGATAATGAGAATCGAAAAAAGAAGGAACAGCTTGCTACAGCACTCAAAATTAGTCTTGGAACTAATTTTGGTTCATCAAGTACATATATGGCTAGCAATGCTTTCACTGGGAAAGATCAGAGACAAGAATTTTCTATTCCTTTCTTTGATCCTGCAGAGGCATTTAGACAGAATGAATGGAACAATTCATGGCATCAATCTGATGAATCCATCAGTTTTTCTTCTGCTATTGAACATGCCTATAATGCAGTGAAATCTATTGAGAATCAAGACTTGAAGAATCATCTGAAGGCTACTACTCTGTTATCCAAAAGCCTGAAAAGTGATATTGATTCTATCAAGGGTTCAACTGAAAAAGTGAGGACTGATATCTTTAATAATTTTACAAAGGTGCCTACTACTTTACAATTGAGGGTAGTGGAATCCCAAGTGAAATCTGTTGTTTCAGAACAAACCTCAATCAATCAAAGAATTGATTCTCTGGATACTAAGGTAACTGAAATTCAAGCCTCTCTTTCCTTAATTTTGCAATTATTGTCAAATCCTGATGTCAAAAAGGGGGAGAAGGTTATTCAGACAAAATGTACACCTGATCTAGTATTAAGAAATAATGATGATGATACTGGAAATGATGGTGGTGACAAAGTGATACAAGGAGAAACTTCTGATGCTGTTGTTATGAAGACAATTCAAACTTCTCAAAGTCAAACAACGCAGTCAACTCATGTTTCTGATTCTGGAGTTAAGACAGTAAGAACATTGATGCAATCTCAGATCCTGACGAAAGATCAAATCCTGACACCTGGTCATGGACACATTCTTGCTACAATTCCTGAAGGTGATGAAGATGTAATTATTGATAATCCTGAAGATGCATCAAATTTATTCCAGAAGTTTTCTACAAAAGACGGTAGAATTGTTACTCTTTATCACACTGATAAAAGAGTTCAACAATTATTTGCCAGAAAAGCACTCTCTACAGCAAGTGAAGAATATCCAGATCTCTCACATGAAGAATTTTTGAGATTACAAAGAGAGACAATGGAAAGCTATACTGCTCCTGCTAGAGGTAGAGGAAGCAGAGGTAGGAGAGGTGCTAGAAGAAATAGAAGAGGTTCTTTAACTCAAACAGTGCCTAGACAGACAAGGTCTAGAGGGTTAAGAATTGAAGAAATTCCTGAAGCTTCACAAAATCTAACAGATCCTGTTATCAAGGATATCATGGAGAAAGAAGACAAGGAATTTGTTGAAGAAGAACCTGAATTGAGAAGAAAAACAAGTAAATCAACTCTCAGCAATACAAATCAAATTGAAGATTCTAATCCTGACAATATTCAAGATCCTGACGAATCTGAAATTCTGCAAGAGGTTGATTTGATAATCTTATCTACTGTTGTTGATTGTCACAACAAAGAAGTAGATGAAGAAGAAGAAGCCATAAGAAGAGATATTACAAAGAGAACAAATGAAGATTTCAATCTCTATCTACAAAGGCTTAAACTCTCAAATGAAAGAAAATGGAGAAATTCAAGCAGACAAGAATCTTTACTTGAAAGAAGCTACACTCATGAAAAGGAGAAAGACAAGAAGTGGGAACACATAAGTACACTGAAGTGTGATACACTTATCAATTTTCAGACTGGTGGAATTATTACAAGTGCTTCAAGTGTTATTGATTTATCTGATATGGTTAGATCAAAAGCACTATGGTTAAAAATGCTTTCGAATCTGAAGCAATTGTCAAGTAATTCAAGAGGAGGTATTGGACACAGGGAAGCTGAATATCTAAACATGTCATATGATGATCCTTACTCCTTAACTGAAATTGGAGGTACTTTAACTTCTGAAAACCTGAATAATTTATTAGCTGTTGATATAGTTATAGATTGTCATGATGGTTTTGAAAAGAAAGAAAAGCTTCTGTACTTTATGAAAGATGGTAGTGTGAAGATTCTATCTATTCAAGATCTGCTGATGAAAACTACACAGGAACTGAAATATGTTCACTATCTGTTAAGATGGAAGAACCAAGTGTGCAAAGTATGGGCTGACATGATTTTGTCAACTATAAGAAGAAGACTGGATGGAAACAGTAATTTCGATGGTAATTATATTCCCATGTACATAAATCAAAGAGGTCAGGATGTGGAAATGCAAAGAGGTACTGCTGTTAAAGAAGTAACTTTTGGTATAACCCAACTTACTCTCAATCCTGATGGGAAGGAAATTGCTTATCTTTTGCTTGAAGAGCACAGTCTACAGAAAAGCTCCATACAGAATCTCAGAGCAGCTATCTACCAGATTAATGAGGAAGATGAAGAACTCAGAAATCTTAAGGAAAGACTGATTCAAATTCTTGAAGAAAAAGAAGAAAGTTTATTATCCAACTTCTTGAAGATGAATCTGTTCTATCAAAAAGCTTAAACAGATAAGTTGTTTCTGAAGATACTCGTACATTTTGATACATGTTTTTGACATCATTGAATATTTGAAATCTATACTTTATTTCACAAAGTATGAGATTGGGGGAGATTGTTAGATCAGAATTCAATGATCGTCAGAAGCTAGACTCAACTGATCAGGATTGCTGACATCATCAGTATTGCATGGTCATCAGTATTTGATCAAGCGTCAGTATCTTATTGATCATCAGGATTCCTACTCAGACTATGATCAGGATTGATCATCAGAACTTGAAGCTGATCAGGATTCCTACTTCGAGTTATATTTGGAGTCTAGATAAACATGAAAGTTTATTCTAATTGTTCCTGGTTTGTAGAATGTAGCTATCGATTAAGGATAGGTTTCTATCTTTGTTATTGATTAGGACTTATCTTGTTATTGATAGAGAAGCTGTGTGCACTATATAAACATAGTCTTGGTTTCGATTTATGTATTCATTCGAGAGAGAACATAATCGAAGAGAAGCTCTTAAGAACAGAATTTCTTGAGAGAGTTTTTGTAAACTAGCAGCTCTCAAGAACATCAGAATTTCTTGAGAGAGTTTGTAACAGTTTTATATCAGATTTAATAAAGCTGTTATCTTTCTTTTCATATTTGTGATATATACATTAAGAAGTCGATTATCTTACACTATTGTATTCAACCCCCCTTCTACAATTGTTATTTACTGGGCAACATTGTACATGACATATAAGTAGTAAATTTCTGGAGAAGTTATCTACTTTATACACCAATTATCCGGAATTCAAAACGGATTTTAATGCATGTGTGTACAAGTCGTTGACACCCACGGAATTCGAAGGTAGGTGGCAAGATTTGGTCGCGAAATACCAACTTCAAGATCATGTTTGGCTAAACCAAATGTTTCGTATTAGAGATCAATGGATTGGTGCTTATACAAAACAATATTTTGCCGCCGGTATGACCACTACCTCAAGGAGCTAATCCATGAATGCTTTTTTTGATGAATATGTGCAAGCATCTATCGGGTTGAAAGAATTCATTGAGAACTCACAAAAGGCTTTGGAGGCACAATATCTTAGGGAGGTTAAAGGCGACTACGATACCGAGGAAACGGCAAGGAGGTTAGTATTGCACTCATCCATGGAAATTGACACATCCAAAATTTACACGAAAGAAATGTTTAAGCGTTTTCAAAAAGAGTTGTTAAAAAGCGCATCTTATATTATGAAACGGGCTCAAAATAGTGGAAATTGGTTAAAAATGTACTTGGTTGAGAAGTCTACATTGCCGGAGAATTGTAGAAGAAGGTATCGAATATTAGTTTCTAGTGAAGGAACGATTGAATGTGCTTGTAACAAATTTGAACATTCCGGAATGATTTGTAAACACATCATTCATTACCTAGCCAAGAAAGATAGAACCAAAATACCAAGCGATTACATCATACCTAGGTGGACAAGGAATGACAACAAAATTGTGGGACCTTTACCGTACACCCCTCCCGTTCTTGCTAATGTTGGTGAAACACAAACCTCAAGGTATAGTGCATTGTGTAAATCTTTTCAAAGTTTAGGTGCTATTGGTAGTTGTTCCGTCCCGCGCTTCAAGTATGTAATGAATGTGATTGAGAGAGAGAAGTGTAACGTGAACAATATTTTTCTGCAAGAACAACATAACGAAAGAACGCATGAGTCGTTTTGTCAAGAAGACTACCAACATGATCCGATTTTCGATCCTCCAATGTCACAAACTAAGGGACGAAAGAAGCAAGGAAGATATAAAAGTGGTATTGAAACGTCAACGTCAAATACCAAGCAAAGAAAGTGCGGGAGATGTGGGTTGATAGGAGGAAACCATGATAGAAGAAATTGTACTTTTGAACCTGGTCAATTCAAGTAGACCAAATTTTATTTTGTAATATTTGAACCTAATTTTCAATTTTATAGAGTACAATTTCGTATTAAAGTTAAATTTAATTCATGTAAATATTCCCAAAAAATAATAATAATAATTGAAAAATAATGAATAAAGTAAAACTAAAAGATAATGAATATTAAGCGTTAAAATATTACATTATCGTTTTCGTTTAAAAAAAAATTAAACTGTCTTAAAACAGGGGAAAAACAGAGGAAAGCTTATGCCTCCTCACCCCCCGCGATGCATCATTGCGGGAGTAATGAGCCCCGTTATAACTCAATGCAGAGGTCTAGTTAACAATTTTTTTTACTTCTTATTTAATTCGAAAAAAGGAATTTGTCATATTTTTCAATTAAATTTTTTTAAAATTAATATGAAAATTAGTTTTCTTAATTTTTTACTTTTTAATTTATTCGAAAACTAATTCAAAAATTAGTTTTTTAATTAAGAACACCATAAAAATGAGTTCATAAAACCATGATCAAATTCAACAAACTGAGTTCATAAGAAACCGATTACATTGAAATAAAAAGTACTAAACACAATAAAACAATAACACAACGTTAATCCTACCCGGCGACACCGCGGAAATAGCTCAACTTCATTCGAAGATCACTCACTTCCTCTTGAAGAATCTTGATCCTCACCTCCAGTTCGTCACGTTCATCATCAAAGGCTCGAATCTGCATACGCAAATCTGCAATAATTGTCTGTAGTTCCTCAACAGTTGGTCCCAGAGGAGGCGTCGGTGCTTCCTCAATCGCCGTTGTTGGAGGCGCCGGATTTTCTACCACCGGAATCTCCACCTCATCATTATGGATTTCAGCCATGATCTATATTATAAAACTGAAAATATAGAAGATGGATTACAAACACACACATATGTATATATATCGGGATTTGGTACACTACCTAGGGAAGAAGATGGGTCTTCACTATATTAATGGCATGCAATTCCCAGAAACTGAAAAGAAGAAGAGTCTCGGTCAAAGGACCCCGACTGTTGGATTCCCACCCGCAATGCGTCATTTCGGGGCTCGTGACTGTTTAAATGCCCTCCGCAATGAGTCATTGTGGGAATTGTGACTAGTAGAAGTGCGCACCTCTACCAGTTATTATTTTTTATATTTTTTTTGAATTCAATTTTTTCGAATAAAAAAATAAAAAATAATATTTATAGTCAATATTTTTTCAAATATTTCACTTTATATTGATAATATTCCACATTTTCCACCTTGAAAATATTTTTGACTTAATAATATAAAAAAATATTTTTAACATTTTTTCAATTTAATTATATAATTATGTTCTAATTTAATTAAATTAAAATTTTAATTTATAATTATGTTCTAATTATTTTTAAATTTAATTTATTGATAGTTTTGTAAAATTTTATCGAAGTGTTTCAAATTCATCTCGATAAATTTGTGAATAAAGAAAGTAAAAACCATCGAAGGATTTATTCGATAAATTTTTAAAAAGGATATAAATCTATCGAACAATTCTATTTTGTTCAAATTCATAATTTTCGATAGTTTTCAGTCTGTTCATTTTTCAATAGTTTTTAGTTTTTAAAGATGTTAACTTTCGATAGTTTTTGTAAAAGTCTATTTAAATTCTAATATAAATCCACTTCGATAGTTTTGTAAAAACTATCGAAGTGCGATTTGACTTTTATACCCCTGTACAAAAACTATCGACAATACATTTTAAAAACTATCGAAAGTGAAATTACCTTTTTAACCCTGTTAGTATGGTTAGTACATATTCCTTTTATATGCGGGGCTTGTGACTGCCGCAATGACTCATTGCGGGGTACCTTGTGATTGTCGCAATGACTCATTGCGGGGTGCCTGGAAAAAACCCGAATCAGACAAATATTCATAATAAAAAGGAAAAATAGTGGAGGCAAACTTTAGAGGAGTAACGATGCGAACCTACAATTCAATTAAATAAAAGAATCAGATACATATACAAGAAGTTATATTGGAATTGAAGATAACACTAAAATACATATGCAAGAAGTTATACCTGCAGTGTATTAGGAGAAATAGGAGGGACAGATACAGGGGTCAGTTGTGTAGTAGGAGGAATATGGGGGACGGATTCTGGGGCTGGCTGTATAATGGGAGGAATACATTATGTGTCATATTCAATGTTGGATTATATACAAAAATTTATATTGGAGTTGCAAATAAAGATAAACAACAGGAATAAGTACCTCAACAACCGGTGGAGAAGACCACTCTGATACCTGTTGTGTAGAAGGGGGAATAAGGGGGTAGATTCCAGGGTCGGCTGTGAAGGAGAAGGAACACTATTTCCAACCTAAAATTACATTAAGATACAAACCTAATTCAAATATTCAAAAAAAGTAGTCTCTAAAGTAAAACAAAAAGGATTTGTACCTCAATATGAACAAGAGGGGGGCCAAATACTGGCGTTGGATGTATAACATGATCAGCTGAACTCTCAACCTGCAATTACATGTTAATACACCAATCAATGCCATATTTCCATGGTCAGTGACTCGAAATAAACCTAGCATTATAGATTATTACCTGACGGGGACGTTTATAGGAGACATCGTGCGTAGGTGAAACAGGAGAATTAGTAGTCTCAACCTGTAATAACATGGTAATGCAAGAATCATACATATATTCAATAAACTATTCTCTAAAGTACAACAAAAAAGATTAGTACCTCACGCAGACGTTCTGAGAGACAGCTGGAGGCTGCTGCGAAGATAAAGGAGCGCTGAGATCAATATCAGTATCATGTGCAAGCTGGGGTCTATCAAAACTAGGCCTACTAAAGGCAAGACCCCTCCACTCGACGTTGATCCGATCGTAACGACCCAAAAAGTCAGGGATGATGTCATAGAACCATTCGGGGGGGGGGGGGTCATGGAGGTGCATAACATGTAATGTCCTCATGCCACAGTCCAACTGCATTTAGATGCCAAATTAAGTTTTAAAGTGCAAGAATATGACATATTAAGGTCTAAAAGCATACCACATCAGCCATGTCCTGCTGGGAGCAATCCTCAACTTGCTTACACATCTGTACCAATACATGTACTCCTCATTGGATACGCAATCCCCCTCCTCGACGACATGTATCAAGCCATCATTAAAGGCATCCCACTCCTCTATGTAATGGCTGAACAACGAAACATGTTTTTCCCACTGCCACTGAGATAACCGCTCTTTCCGCAGAGAAGTCATGTCAATCGGGTCCTGTGGGATATGTTTTAGTACTCCAAACTGTCTCAGGACTCTATCTGGCATGACATACTCGATAATCTCCATGGCCACAAGAGGGACACGACCGAGAGCCATATACACCGCATCCATCATAGCAAAATCATAATCCCTCATATAATCTTGCCGGTTATAAAATCTCTGATAAAGCTGCCATGTCAGCCAACAAAGCTCAAAGCTGTCGAAGTCCCCCCGGTACATACCTATATACTGGTGGGGGTTAACCCTCTCTGTAGGCTCAGCCCAAGCTAGTGCCCTCGGCCAAACAAACTCCTGACGAGGTGCAATAACCAGAGCACCGAGTAACAACCTCTCGTAGCACCAAAGCTGTAGAAGCATGGTGCACCCGTTAATAGCTTTGGCGGACTTGTGAGCAGCCTTGGTCAAACCCCTAAACAAATACGCCAATACCGCGTCTCCCCAAGCATAGGAAAAAATCTCAGAGATCCTCTTGATAAACTGTAAATTCCTGCAAAAAATAAAAGATTATTACCAGAAGTATGATTAAGAATTAAACAAATTGAGGATAAAATACAATTAATGTGAATTTTAAAGCATAAAATTGAGGAAATAATGGCTATTATAAAGAATTAAACAAATTAAGGGTAAAAATGTAATAAATGTTAATTTTAAGTCATAAAATTAAGGAATTAAGGGGATATTATCAATAATTAAACAAATTAAGGATAAAATGCAATTATTGTGAATTTTAAGCATAAAATTGAGGAATTAAAGTGATATTATCAAGAATGAAACAAATTAATGGGCTATTATCAAGAATTAAACAAATTAAGGGTAAATTGTAAGAAATATTAATTTTAAGTCATAAAATTAAGGAATTAAGAGGATATTATCAATAATTAAACAAAAGAAGGATACAATGCAATTAATGTGAATTTTAAGGATAAAATTGAGGAATTAAGGTGATATTATCAAGAATTAAACAAATTAATGGGATATTATCAAGAATTACACAAATTAAGGAAATATATGCAAGAAATGAGAAACTACGGTATGAAATACCTAGGATGGATAACGTTCCGGCTCGATGTGGGAAACAACACACCCCCAATGACGTAAAGAAGATAAGCCCGGGTGTACACTACATCATACTCCCCGATAAACTCTGGAGAAGGATTCGCTGGCTTCTCCTTATATTGTTCCTTTAGTGCACTCAGTTTTACCCTGTCTTTATACATTTACGAGATTTCTCACTCAATCTCAAATCCTTCCAGTGCTTAACCCAGTACTGTCTTGGAGTCTTCGGCTCCGTATGTGTAAGAGCACGACCATGAACAGGCAGACCCATAATCATATAAACATCCTCTAGGGTGATGGTCAACTCACCAAATGAGAAATGAAAGGTGTTGGTCTCCGGCCTCCACCTCTCCACCAAGGCCGTGATCAAACGTATGTCATTCCGAGGAATTGACCGGTTGTTAGTAAACACCCCAAAACCCCAGTCCTTCAGCAAACTTTTCTGACGATCATCAAGCTTCCACTCCTCCCAATTAGCTGTATACTATCTGACATCCAACTTATCCCTCGCCCCCTGCCATATCACACTGCTAATATGGTCGTCCTGCATGGTCAAAAGCGATCTATCGAGAGGCCCGCACTCCATATCCATAATATCTACAACGTGCAAAATCAAGAAATTAGAAGTGCTAGGCCAATACAGTTGGTAAATGGATGTTTATAAGAAAGAACTAGAAAGTACCATCTATAAACAATCTCAGGTGAACACTTTCAATTGCAGTTGAACTTGATTCGAAAGCTACTTTAAGTAGTCCAAATTTAAGACGTTCACTTAATGCATAGGGATCATGTGCTCTAAGTGCATAAAAATGAAACAAGCTAGTGGTCATTTGCATGCTTAAAAGAATAATCTAAATAGAGATACCAATATTAAAAAAAAAGATTCTAGACCATGTCCATGAAGTTCCAAGGACTGCAAAAGGTTTTACGAATAAGAATATATAATAAGCATAAGCGTAATAGATTCAAAATTCGAATAATAATTCAAAATTCGAATTAATATTTCCTAAATTTGAATTATAATTCAAAATTCGAATTAATAATTCCTAAATTCGAATAATAATTCAAAATTCGAATTAATAATTCCTAAATCCGAATAATAATTCAAAATTCGAATTAATAATTCCTAAATTCGAATTAAAAAAATTTCAACCTAATTTCAACTCAATTGGGGATAAAAGCCATAATTTCAACTCAATTAAAGATAAAAACCCTAATTTCAAACTAATTGCAACCAAAAACGAACAAAATAGAACGATCCACAGCTATTTATGTATCACAGCTCTGTAAAAAAACATGTATGTATCACAATCCACAATCACCACAATCCACAATCGATAATCACCACAATCCACACTAAAATCGAACAAAAAACGTTTGAATAACAAGTGTAGAAGATACCTGGATGAGAAGAGATTATGATGATGATGACAATTGTGAAGAAATCGCTCGAAATCGCCTGAAAATCGCCTGAAATCGCCTCAAAATCGACAAAAAATTGCCAAAAATTGTTTGGATATAAAATGATTCGAATTAGGAAAAATCGGGTCTAATTTCGGGTCACGACTACCGCAATGAAACATTACGGGAGTGTTTAAGGGTAGAAATGTAATTTCATATTTCGCTTCCTCCCACAATGTTTCATTGCGGTACCGTATTATTTAAGACTGTTTATTTTATTTTTTTTTTTTTTTGAAAACGGGAAGAAATTTCATTAATGAATACGAGAATCACTTACAACCGACTCCAACACAAATTGTGGAGGAGACATAAAAACATTAGAGCAAATCACCATGCAGGGTATTCTAGCTACCAAATGAGCTACCCTGTTGGCCTGCCTCTTAATAAATCTAATGGTCACATTCGAGTTATTCCGAAGAAACTCACGACAGTCATTCAGAACGTTCCCCACTTCAAAGTTGTACTCAGATCCTTGCACAATAGCATTAACTGCAAGTTGAGAATCACATTCTAACACCACCTTCTTCAGTCCCAGGTTCAGATCTTTAATCCACATCAAGGCCTCCAAAACTCCTCTTGCATGACTAAAATTTGGTGATCGCAGTCTTCTTCCAACCAACGGCGGTTGTGGAAGGGACCCACAAATACAAGTTACATAAGTCGGTCATATACGGTATAATTAAATCCCAAATTAGCATCGTTCAACAGTACGAACCCCCCAGTAATCTGTAAGTATATTTTTATGCTCCTCTTCGCGTATTATGTATATATATATGTTTGAATTCCCAAACTCTACTGATTTATATATGTATCATCATGATTGTTAATTCAACTCAATTACATCGCTATTAAGAATTCAATTACAAGATGTTTCGTTAATTCGATAGAAGTTTGATCTCTTGTTTTGTCTGTTAGGAGAAAATTAATAATTCTTAGTTGCTTAAAAATTTATTTGGTAAAATATGTTAGGTTTTTTTTTGATAAATTTTCGAATTCGCAAGATAAGTTGTAACTTGTAAAGAGTTGGATAAATTATAGTGTAGTTGGAATTTATTATAGTTTAATGGCTTTTAATAGACGAATACTATGCTGCTGCGATGATACCAATCTCTCTCAATTGTTAGGTTTGTTGGCACAGTGGTGTTGAAATTTTAGAATAGAATACAAAAGCTATGAGATGAATTTCTCAATTGCGTATTGTTAAAGTATTGCTGTGTTCATATCGTATTTCTGCGTTAGAGTTTAGTGGCTGAATTTGGCAAGTCTTGTTACAGGCGAGGAACGCTATACTGCTTTGGATTGGGTTATGAGACGGATGGGTTGAGTTGCATTATGGGTCATGAACTGGAGCTTAAAGGAAGAATGAACGACATGGTTGGTTTGGATGTAAAGGAGGAAGGAGGGGATTTTAGAGAACCAGTAGCTAAGAATATGATCTGTGCGAGTAATTACCAGGATGATATTTTTGACTTGGAAGGTTCAATGCATGAACAAGCTCTGCAAGTTGATCTGGTTGAGAAATCTGGGGTCAAGATAATGGAATGTGCACATCAAAGTGACAATCCTCAAGAGAGAGATGCATCGCAGGACACAACTGAGTATTCAAGTTCTTTTGGTACTACTGCATCGGGAGATGAGAATGATGATTTTTTCAGCGATTCTGAAGTTATGTCAAAGCTACTTGACAATGGATTTGGCCAACACTGTAGAATGAGGTATAATGATTGTGTCTACACTTGTACATATATTTTCTAAAAAATATATTTGTTATTATTATTATTATTATTATTATTATTATTATTATTATTTCTTTTTTGTGCAGAGGCCATTACATTATAGTTTGTTTTCATCTGGTTTGGAACAACCTTGGAATCTATTTCAGTCTAGGTTACAATATAATTTTTTTTATCTGGGTTGGAACAATATTCGAATCTATTTCTGTTCTGTGAAGCCTATTGATCTTCTACCTAGTTTTAAATCAAAAACATCTGAAAGTAGTTAAGGGTTTTTTTATGATAACTTATATACTTGTCTAGGACAATAGGTATTATACCATTATGAGTGATAAATTTATCTAGATGTCAATTCTGTACCTAACTAATTATTACTTGTCAAAACCTTCTACTCTACAATATACCAAGCAAATCATGTTGCATCTTAATGACCGAGAAAATTTTGTATATTTTTTCTTTACAACCACCCTATACAAAATATTCGAGTATATTTTACTATGCGAAGCAGGGTTTGATTTCTTTTGACTCTAACAGTGGAAGTTTTTTTTTTTTCTCTTTCCGTTTGTAGTGTTAGAATGTTTATATTCAATTCACATAATATATGATTAGTCACCTGATAAAAAATTCTTTTATGAATTCATCGCTTCCGATTCTACGAATTCCACATACTTATTTAGTTTTGTCCAGTACGATGATTGCAAATATGCTAAATTTGTCTAATTAGTCATACATTGGAAATATTTAATTATTGACTATGTAGCTATTCATTTCATGTGTAATCTCATGGTTTGTGATTACTTAAATTTATAGTCACGCGGCCATATGGATAATTCTCTCTAGAGACATTTACGTATTTTTCACATGCTTATATCTATGTTCCCGTTGATGGATTAATTGCTAGTTCCATCAACTCATAATTGTGTAGCAAATTGGCAACTTTACTGATGGTTAGCTATTTGGTTTCCTAACACTCTTCCACCCTTCTGCCTTCTCCTCTGCCCCTCCTTTCCCCTGGTCGATGTTAGCCAATTTACTTGTAAACAATGTTTTTAAACAAATTTGTAATTTTTTTAAATTTTAGAATTACTGAAGTTTAGTACAGTATCCGCTGCTTGTTTCTTATCCGATTAGGGCCGACTCGGTACTAATTATTAATATCCTCAATCTCTCTGCAGTTTCTTGTAATACATTAGATTTAAATTCTCAGACAACCTTTATTGTGTTAGGTTCAGGAATCAAGTTAAGTTCTAGTTACATAAGCTGTATCTATATGTGCCAGTAAATTAATATTCTTTTACGAGGTTGAGCATATGATTGATGATTGGCTCTAAAGGTAATGGCAACCCAGTCCTAAAGCGAGTAAATGTTTCTTTTTAATTGCAGACCGTTATAAGGCAGATCATCCATAATGACTTGCTCCTGAAAATTAAACCCCGAAACACCAACTAAACTTGACCCAGGTTAGGGGTGAGCAAAAAACCGAAACCGACAGAAACCGGGAAAAATGAGCCGAATAAAACCGATCCGAAACCGAAAATTAAAACACTGAACCGATTTAAATGGTTGGGTTCTGGTTGTAGGTTCTAACCGAACCGAGAAAACCGAATCAAACCGATTTTTAATTTAGCTATACAAATAAATTTGTTATATTAATTTATAGATTTTATATGAATTTTGTAAATGTATAGGTAGTCTTGTTGGCGTATAAGTTTCCAAGAGGCAGCAATATATTGTATATTTCCACCATACAACACTGGCACAGGGAGTTAGAAATGGATTTGCTCTCCTTTTAGTGTAGTAACAAGCCTGATATTTTAATTAACAAGAAATTCAATCGCAAGAGGCCATTTCCAGTCATTTGAAGTCTTGAATCTTCTTCCTCTGTATTTTGTTTGGATATAACTGGTTTGGATATAACTGGATATTCTATTGGAGTTTCTTATGATTGGTTCCCATTGCATATTCACATGTCAATGTAATAATCTTTTAGCTGGAGTCTCTGGAGTTAATTAGCAAATGCATGTTTCTAGGTGTCCAGAATGAGAGTCCTCTCCGGCCATGTTTAGTTATTGCCAGTGGCCAAGTACAAGATTTACCAACTGAACTGAGGTTAGAAACCGAACCGTTAGAAACCGAACTGAGGTTTTTGAAATCGAAACTGACCTGATGGTTGCGATTGCGGTTGTGGTTTTTGACTTTTAAAACCGAAGATATTTGGTTCCGGTTCCAGTTTTACCCAAAAACCGAGCCGAACCGGCCCACGCTCTACCATACACCAGATACGTAAGTGATTCCAAAGAACTATTTCTCCCAACCATGGGTATTGAACCCTTAACCTCAAATCCTCCAAGCTCTAGTTGCACAATTCACAATCACTAGGTCCCTTTCTAAGGTGCGATATCTTAAAACATTAGTTCTCTCAAGAAAAAGAAAGGGGACTTCCACAATCTATGTTCTTTTTCCAAATATGTCACTGGAACAGTTGCCAACTTGTTGCCTGCCTTATAAATGCTTCAAAGTATTTTTGGTCCCTTTCTGATGTCGGCTCTTTATTTAATATGTTTGCCCTTGTAAATAACTCGTGCTTTCCATTATAAGCATAATCCCTTTGATTTGGTTATATTATTACTTAGTAGTATGCTTTACAAGTCATACCGGTATTTGAAACTTGTATTTTGGGTTTTATCACATATGGGCACCATTATATGTTTGAGGCATGAATCTGCTTTTTTATGCTCTATATTTTTGATGCATTCTCTATTTCTTCATTTTTTAGTTAAAAATATTTTGCAATAATAGTGTTTCTGTCAATTAGTTTTAGCTGGTAATGCTGCCTATTCAATATGGTCTAGGGCCTCTAGGCTGTAGAAGGATTTTTAATAAATTTTTTAATGTAGTAATTGTTTCTACCGATTTTTTTGTACTATAGGGTTGTTTTATCTTTTTCCCTTTGTCTCCTTATAGAAGTAAATTTTGGTAATTGTTCTACAACTCAAAGAATTGAGCACCTGCTTGATCATACTAACATGATCTGTGTCAACTTTATTCCTATATTTATAGATTTTTTGGAGTGCAGCTACTCTTTAATAAATTAAGAGTAGGAAGCACAGACACGGCTGGGATGCTGCCGAATGCGTGCTTCCTAAGTTTAAGAACTGTCACTCTGTTTTCTAGTAACTGCACTTCTCTTACCTTTCCTGTTGTCTCATACATTCTATGGTTTAATATTTATATTCCTTATACAAGTGAATTGATCATCTTTCTGCTTTTTAAGGAAGAAAAGGTTGACATCTCACTGGAGAACATTTATACAGCCTTATATGTGGAGGTGTAGATGGGCCGAACTGCAAATTAGGAGACTAATGTACCAAGCTTCAAAGTATGACTTGCAAGCTGAGGCGATTAGCAGAAGGAAGCAGTTAACTTCAGAGGACTTGACGGTCGACTATACTGGTGCAAAATCGCCATCAATTTCTGGCGGCATGCGAAGAGAAAAAATTATGGAGCGAAGAAAAAGAAAAAGGGTGGAGGAATCAACTGACAAAGAAGCATACATGGCACAACATAACTTGTTCTCTTATATCGGTAGAGCTTTCGATGTTATCAAAGTTTCCCTATCTTTCATCCGCCAACCCGTATTAAAATGGGAGAAAGAGGAATGTGCTGATATTATTATGTTCCTTCTCCCTCTGAATGTCTAAATCTGACCAATCTTATATTGCAGGGAGTAAAAGGACTAGCACTGATTTTGCTTCTATAAATGATTGGGCAAATCTAGGTGAGCAAGCTAAGCTTTTCTGCGATTGCTTTTGTTGTTTCTGTAGCTTTACATTAAAAAACCACCACTTGGCACAAAAAAAATTGTGTAGTCAAATTATCATTGATACTTTTCATCCTTTAATAATTATTAATTTTGAATAAATTAAGACATATTGACAATTAAAACCTTATAGGCTTATACTAAGTATATGTAGTGTCAACTAAGTCATATGATCATGAATGTATATGTTTGTTATTTATATGATTTTTCACTGTCTTGTCCTTGGTTGACTCTTTTGATCTGAAGAGGATATTTTGTGTTGAAGGTTGAGATTACGTTACGCCTAGTAGTCGAGTGGGAGTTGAAGTGAGGCGCGCATTTAAAAAAAAATAACACACACGTATTCGCTCACTCACTTACCATTTACAAAAGCTGATGGTAGGAATACTTAAAAAATGGCTTTCTTCTAATAAAGAAGTGTAATAGCAATACTATATGATATGATTTTAAGTTAACAATTTTTTCTTCTATCAAAGTTTATGTAACTTGCAGAGCAAAATTTTGTGACTTACAGACTTACATAAACCACATATTAGAAAAATAGAGTTTGGTATTTTGTAGATAACGATATGCAATATATTAAAAAAATGTAGTAAGTTTAGATCCTTGCACTATGTACCATAATGAACTAGACTTATATTCTTAGAGAAGCTAAAAAGTCTTTGGATTGGGATTCTCTCTTTCTTTCTCTCTCTCAAAAGAGTACTTCATGATACTAATTTTTCAATTATATATTAAAATTCTAAAATTGACAGAAGATATTATATATCTTAAATTAATTATCTGAAAGTAGTTTATATCCTTTTGCGTGTGCCGACAGTGTGATGTACAAGTTTCTTTTATATCTTGTTGGTTTAATATTTAATATTTATATTTATTTTTATTATTCAAATATAGTGATTGAGTGTCTTTTGGTTGGCTGTATTATCTTAAATTATATTAAATAAATGTAGTGTATGTATCGAGTACTTCTCTATGGGTAACCACTTACTTAAGATGAGTAACTAAGTAACTAAATATTATCTCTTGGATTTCTAAAAGAGCTACAGTTCAGATCTTCCCATCATCTTTTCTATGCACGTCTTAACACTCAATACTAAACACCTAGGAATAGTTATAAAACAATGCACGTATTATTATTATTGTTATTGTTCTTTAATTTTTTTTGTATGTACAACATTTTCTCAATTTTATAGTGTTCGTGTTATGGATTTTTGTCTTGTGTCATGAATGTTTTTTAGGTTTCATATTTTGTTTCAATATAATATATTAATAAATTTTATAGATACCCATTTAAAATATTTTTGAAACATGAAGAATAAAATTTTCTAATACTGAACATGGATAATTTGTTTACATGCTTTTCTAACAATATACAAAACTTGTACAATGGTCCAATTTAGAAAAAAAAACATAGAATTGCAAATATAAATTTGAAAAATACAAAAAAAGTACTAAACATTATAAAAATAATTTATTTAAAATACTGAATATATGTATATTTTTATCATTAAACACGTGATTTTCTCCAAAACGAGTATCTTACATGCCGAGTTCATTTAGAAAATATGTGTTATGTATGTTTAACATATACGGAACATAGTGGTCTGTATTTCTATTTTGTATTGATATATTCTGTATTTTTATTTTATATTTATATGTTGTGTATTTTTTGTAATCCAATCTATACGGTCCTCTAAATATATTTTCTTAATGTTGTGTGCTCAAGTGATTTCTTTTGTTTTATTTTTTTTATTATAATGTTTTTTATATTCTTAATATGTTATGTTGTCAAAAATACATAAATTGAGAAATGCACAATAAAAATAACTAAAAATTTAATGTGACTAACTTGGTGATTGTGAAAAAAAATTCATTGACAATATATGCATAAAACTAAGAAACGTAGGAAATACATTTAAATTCTCCAAAAAGTTATAATTTTAAATGCAAAACATTTACATCTTTTGATGTTCTACATGTTTTAGTGTTATATATAATATATTTGTTTTGAGTTTTTTTTTAAGTCCTGTATTTTTTCTTTAATTTTAATTTAACTGTTTTGTACATCTTTGTGTTATTAAGATTTGAAAAATACAAAAAATATAAAAATATAAATTACAAAAAAAGAAGATACAAATAATTTGAAATACATTAATACGAAAACCAAAAAAAATACACGTTAGTTAGAATTATCGTGGGCCATGTGTATAGGGGATTTGATATGCATAAGGGTAAACCAGCAACAAAATGCCATTTTGTTTGTTATCGTAGGGCTCAGATCGAGTCACTCAGTTACTCAAGATTAAAAGTTCCTTATTGAGCCGATGCTAATATATATATATATATATATGTATATGTATATATATTAATTTTCCATTTATAGTTTCATTTTCAGCTTTGCGAGACATGGTGATGACATGACCATACCATACCACCTTAACCCTTGTATATCATAGAGCCCAATTAATTTAAGAATTATTAACTGACCTTATAGACACAAATAACCCAAATTCTATCTACACTTTCAGTTTTGTAGTACTCTTAATTTATACTCTAGAAATCTATGATGAGTTGTCGCGACTAGCTAAAACCACTCTATGAAGAGTAAATGTTCTGTTCATTACTTCTCACAGAGCTAGTTTTGGAGAACTTGCAATTATGGATAGAAAAATCTAATTAAAAAAATCATATATTTTTCCTTTGCTGGTTTCTTGGATCATTTAATGATTTGCTTTGCACCTTACTTGATAAGGTATTCTAATGGACAAAAAAATCAATGTTGGCTCTATGCTTGGGCCTAGTGATGAGTCGGCATATCTTGAGTTCAGAAACAAAGATAATTCCTGGGAACAAATACTTTGGAATATTGAAGTCTTACAATCACATCTTAACGGTCTTAAAACCAGATTTAAAATGGTACTGAGTGAAAACACTAAAGAGATCAATTATGCTGATATGTTGAAGTTATGTACTGCATCAACTGGATTTCCCCAAAGTAATGCTTCTACAAGTGAGGGGAAAAAACTGGTACAATCATCTGGTATTGCATCTCAGCCTATGCCCAAATTTGGAATGTCCGGAAGTGCTATATCAGCTCATGGAGAGCGGGCTAATCTTGCTCATATGATTACATGCAAAGATGAGCTCCATATTCAGAAACCATGTGAAAATGTAAGTTTCCAAGTTAGTTAGATCCCAATTTGGTTTCTACTTTTCCTCTGTCTTTGTAAGCAATTAATTAATCACTGATCATTGGTGACTGACAAATCACATTGTTGGATGTAAATTTGTCATTGATACTAATCACTGATTATTGGTGACTGCGACCGATCACATTATTGAATGTATAGATGGCGTCTCGATACATGCAAGTGATGAACAACTTTAAATTAATTTTTTGGTTATATTTATGTGTAGAAATGTGCTCAACTTTTTGTGTCAGTAATCAAATGCAGTATAGTAAACATCACATCTTTCAAGTACACGGTAACACATCGATTGGTCTTTATACCGGTCTACCCTTTACCTGATTATTTTTTTGTTGTTGATGAGCACCACCATACTTTGTTCTGGTTTTCATGGCCATGACATGAATACTCTCAAAAGTGTTTAGAAGTTTAATAAATACTTTTTACATCTATTTTTCTGTTAAATTATCCCCATCTTCTAGAATGTTTTTGTTCTTTAATGATTATTTATCCTCTATTATAACTGATTCTCCATGTATATGGATAGGAGGGGGATGGACATTTGACATATAATAGCACTACAAAAGAGCTGAATAACATCGTGAAAGTTGAGATTCAGCCCACTGAGAAGCTTGGGACATTAAATGAAGAGCAGGCCAATATTGTTCCCTCAGTTCCTGTTGCCGCAGATGATCAGCCTACTTCAAGAATACGTTCTGTGTCAAAGCTTACGTCTCCAAATAATAAGAGAAAGAGGGGTCGACGGAAGGCTGGTAGGTGGAACCGCAGATCCTAATAATCCCCTACACATGTCTCGGGATTTGGTGGATGCAAATATTCTGTACTAACCCCATCGGTGCCCGGTCTCTCAAGTCTGAACTTACAGAAATATTGTTACCTGCTAATGATGCTGAAGAATATAGAAATTGAATAACATGGGTTTGGAATTTTGAATGCCTCATCAGATTGCATGATGTATGAGGTGCTTCTCTCTGTACATAAGATATATATACATGTTCTGTGAATTTTTTTGCCAATTGTGTTTTTTTTTTCAAATGCATTAAACTTTTTTATAATTGTGTTTTCATGTACTGAATACATGTTTTGTTGAAAGATCTGATATTTACCAAACAAGAAACAAGAAGCCAACTAGGATATTTTGTACTATGCAGGTGTAGTAAACATTTTCACTGAATTCCGTATCAAGATGCACAATTTTTTTATTTTTTATTTTTTATTTATAGAATACATGTATTATTGATGAAAGATGTGATGATTTTTATGTATAGTAGAACCCCCTTATGTAATGGTTTGGTGAGTACTCCGGGTAGGGCTGTAATTAGAGTGTGAGCTGCTCTGCTCGAACTCGTTTATTAGGGTTCGACTCGGCTTGAGCTGGTCGAGCTCTAACTATTAAAGGAGCTAAGTCAAGTATGTGCGGAACTCGAATAAACTCAGCTGGAAACTTGAAAGCCAGATTCGACTCGAGCTCAAACTCGTATTAAAATACGTTCAACAAATATTGAATTTTATGTTTATTATTTTTTAATTGAAAAGTAATATTAAAATATTAGTTTAAATAAATTTTGAATTGATGAGCTCGTGTGTATATTCGGATCGGTTCGTTGTTTAATCTTGACTCGATAAGTTTGTGAGTAACTCGATTTGTTAATTAAACAAGTGTAGTTCGGTCAGAGTTATGAGTTTATTATTGTTAAACGAGTGCCTAGACTCAGTTTAAAAGTAGTGAACTCGAGCTCGTTTATTAGTTACTTGGCTAAATTCGAATTACAATCAAAAGGGAATTTTATTTTACCTTCCCCTTTTCTTATGGAAGTAATTTTTATTCGATTTGGTGGATGTATAAATTTAAAAGTATAAAAATACTCATTTGTAAATTTATTTTATAATGACACGTTTTTATTAAATATTCATGTAACTTAAATACTACTTCTTAACCGAAGAATTTAACAAGGACCTAATTTTAATTGGAGACTAGGAGATCGAATAACGACCATTAGATTAGAATTATATAGATGGCCTTTGAAGTTTGAACAGAACACTTGCCGGAGTTAGCTTTGATCAAATTGTGAACGTATCTTGGGAGAGTTTAAGATCGAGTTCCTATGCAATTCTTTAAAGGGCTAACCCATATAATTATAGAGCAAGGTGTATAGGAATCCTAGTAGGACAGGATATGAGGTGGGTGACCTTTCGTTTGGAATGCTTTCGGTCTATGAAGCTGCGACTTTATAACAAGTTTTTGTACAAAATTCTTCCTTGCCTTACTAAGATATCTAGAATAGAAACTCGATGTCTCGGTCTTCGGTCATGTTCATATGAGCCGAGCTCGAACTAGTTGTTGGAGCTCGAACTAGTTAAACGAGCCGAGTAGAATATGTGTTGAACTCAACTAAACTTGGTTCGAAACTTGAAAACTCGACTCGTGCTCGAGTTTTTTTAATTTTTAAATATGTTAAATTCATATTAATATTAAATTTTATTATTTATACGTTAAATTTCCGCATCCACAAAGTCCTTCTGCCCGTTGCAATCCATTATTGTCATAACAAAATCTTCTTATCCTTTACGAAATCACAATCTAAAATTTAAGTCGATGCGAACAAATTTGTTAAGTGTTACAAAATCTTAAATGATCTAAATTTTATCTATAAGCATATATAAGTATAGCTTCTGTGTTCTACTTTCATCATCTCAACTTATTCATCGTGTGTTCATTTGTTTCTCAAGTAGTTAAGAAAAGAAAAGGTTTCCTTATATATATTTGTAGATGTACTTTATAGTTTTCATTTTGGTTTATACTTACCAGTTTTGTTGCGAATGGATAAAATCTCTTTTACCATGGTTCTATTTATTATTTGCTATATTTCTTTGTGTTTAATTTTAGATTATGGAAAGAAAACATTTGATGGAGATGATATGTTAATAAGTTTTTTTTTTCAAATAATGTTTATATCTAGAAGCAGATAGATGAACAAAGTTATTTATTGTAATTTCTAAATCTTTGATAAATTTACAAGTTGATTTTGTGTACACAGGAAAAATGGCTTTTGAAGTTGGTGATAGCTCTGGCTCGAACAGTACTTGTGGTAACGAAAATAATTCCACTGAGAATACTAGGATGTCCATAACTGCCCTTGTTGTTGATGATGACCAGGATGCCATAAGGGCTTTCATCGAACTTCTGCAGAGATATGGATATGAAACATCAGTTGTGAATAGCGGTACACAAGCAATTGATCTGATTCACTCTGGAAATCAGTTCGATGTCATCTTTTTGGAGATGAAGAACAGCTTGAACGGTCTTCAGGTTATTTCTTGATTATCTTGATACATTATGCTATAAAAAATGCGAAATCCAATAATTGCCCAACTTTGGTTCAAGGTTCACTTGACAACAAGATTTTGAGGCCGTCAAAAAATCTCACACAACTTTTTTTTTAAATATATTAATCCAGAGGAAAGTTAATAAGTGATATATTCTACTAATGATCTTCAATCTTATAAAACTTTTGTAGACAACTAGAGATCTACGGGCAATCGGAGTTCGTAGAATGATCATTGGAATGGAAGTTCCCATTTCGAGGAGGGACTACCAAGATGTCCGAGATTCTGGTTTGAATATCTTTTATGCGAAGCCTGTGAGCCATGTTTCTGTCGCCATGCTCCATAATGAGATTGAAAAGAAGAAAAGAGCTGCCGAATATGCCGAAGCTTAAGTTAAATGTAATGCTTGTACTAAGATATAATAAAGTTGCACAACTAGTTGCTTATAGTTGGTAGCTAGTGGTTAATATATATATTTCCATTATCATGTTTTATCAATTTCATAATTTGCCATATCAATCAATTTATGAAGTCTTCTATAAAATCGTGTTCATCTTTTGTTTAATATTGTTACTACTATATATACAAAGTGAAAACATTACTTTTCATTGTGCTGGTAACTTAACTGAGACCTTACACATCGTGTCTTCATTGTTTATTTCCTCTAGTTATGATCTTGTATAATTTATGATTAACTATTTAAATTTGGTGACGGTCAAAGGTATCATGATCGAGACAATAACAAGTCATCTCAAGAACAAGAATGGGAAATATTTCATATAGTCTAACATTAATACTATTTTCCCGAGTTCAAAAGCAAAGAGGAAAAACAAAGCTTCAAAAATTTTCTCTCTTATCCACGCCCAATAGTTTTTATGAGAAATGAAGGGAAAAATATTAGGCCCACCCAAGTTAACAGAAAAGATACCAACGAGAATACTAGGCCCATTATTTTCCGGAATTTTACACCCTATATGACTGAACAGACTCGAACTCCACTAGTGCTCGATCTTGAATAAGTTTTCTGGCATGAAAAAATTTGAGTCGAACTAAATTTTATGAGCCAAACTTGAACTTGACTTGATAATTCAACTCAAACGCAACTCATTTGGTATACGAGTCGAATTCTAATATAATTTCCGGACTTTATAACATAGGCTCGTCTCGACTTGATAAAAAAAAACTCAAACTCAAATACGATAAGAAAAACTCGACTTGAATTACAAGTCTGATTCTTGAATGATTAGTGTTGTGCCCAAAATCTCACATGGGCTCAATTTAAGGCCCATATCTGTTATAAGTCCAGTAGCAGGGTATTGGGCTAGGATGGTGAGCACCAAGGAGCAAGTCCATGATGCTGTGGTATAGGTTCAAGGTATCCTGATAGGTTCGAAGTGCCACAACAGGTACTCTGGAGCAGGTTCGAGGTACTGAGACAGGTCTGAGGCATCAAGGCAGCCTCAAGGTATTAAGGTGCAGGGAAGGTACTGAGGTGCAGGAGAAAGGTGTTGAGGTTCAGGTGGTCTAAACCTCGAGACTGTTACCAGCTGACGAGTGACCAGGACCTCTGGAAGGCAGAATACTAGTAGGACAAGGACTCAGCTACCTATACTTTAGGAGCACGGAATTACTCTTGGAAAAGGACTCCTAAATTCGGTTGAACATGATGGATGAGATAAAATATAATCAGTATGGGACTCATATTGATTATTCGGATAAACATTAGATGTAAAGAGGTTTAATAGGACTTGGAGTTGGACATGGACTAGGACACTGGAAAGCTCAGCTACAGGTGCATAATTCGACTAAAACTCTAATATGGATTATCTTAGAGTGGTTGAATTCGCAAGGATTGAGAAGTATAAACCTAATAGAACTACATGGGGCTTGATTCCTATAAATAGGATATGTAGGCACTTGACTAAGGGATTCGGATTTTCACTCTCTACACGCATAAGGCTCGTGTACTCTCTGTGATACATATTCCGGTGAATTGGCCGACCGAATAGGAATTATTCTGCCCTTTTCATCCGGTGGTTTTGTCAACTCAGCCCCCAGAAACACCACATATCACCACCTGCTCCGGCAGCTGCAGCTGAAGCTCTAGCGGAGCTGTGGACTGTGAACCTGCTGCTCCGCCCGATAATCAAGGGCAAAACCTGATTATTCCAGCGATATTCTCTCTCGGTGTTGTTACCAAATTTCCCTCACAACATTTTGGCGCTAGAAGGAGGGGTTTTATTGATCTTTTGAGGGAAAAGATGACGAAAAGCTTTGGTGATGATCGTACAACGAAGAACAATGGAGGTTTTCTGGAAAAAAGATATAAAAGATGAATAAACGAAGGAGAAATTATGGCTCACCAGGAGGTGCGGACAAGAGAGCTTCAGATTCTGAAAACCGCCAAAAGAGGTTCCCCAACCACCTTTATTCTAGTTATTTGGTGGTAAAAGGCATAAAACAAGGAGATGCGACTCCAAGATGCCTGAAATTTGATTTTGACGGAAGGAGCCAAGAAAAGAATGGCCAAAGATGGATTTCTAATAGAGATTATGGTCTGGAATAGCTGGAAAGTAGGTACACATGAGCTTCAGGCTTATACCTATGAATCAGGTGCGGGTTCGGGTGTGAACAACTTCACATGACCCCAAAGCTTCTCGCATCAAGAGCACTGATTGGTAGGACATGTGAAGCTTGACGTCCAACTATCAATGGAGGTACAGGCCACCCAGATAGGCTCAGTCGAGAGGTTCAAGCAGCAAAGGCAAAGGAAACCTCTTAACTGAGGAGGTACAGATAGAACTGGATGCGAACCTCCTGATTAAGGAGGTACATGTGGAGTTAGATAAAACCTCGTTAACGAGGAGGTATGATCGAACTTGGAAAAACATGAGGATGTGGATATCTAATATGATGAAGAGGAACTGGAATAAAGGTTCATGTGTAGACTACTCAGAAGCTCTGTCGAGGAGTAGACAGGTGAGAAGCTGAACCTCCACCTACTGATGGAGATAAATTCCATCTGGAGAGATTCAACCAGTTGGAGGTTAAGGCTTAAGAGATTCGTAGCTGAAGCTGAGCCGAGAGGTCTGTAGCTGAAGCTGAGCAGAGAGGTCCGTAGCTGAAGCTGAGCCGCGAAGGTCCGTAGCTGAAGCTGTCTATTCTTTTTACTGGAAATGGAAGGTTGGCTGAACGTAGTAGTGGATTATATAAGGTTCCTATTGTATTTTATACTGCAAGGAACCAGGGTGGTAGTGGATGGTATGCTGCCCGAGAATGGTATCTGAAAATCGCTAAACCTTCAAGCGAAAAGGTTTTTCAACAAGGAATGAGTCAGGTTCATTGGCAAGCAGTTGTGTTCCGCGGATCATTAGCTTCACCTGCGCTTTATTGGAACTCATATGTTGGTTATAGCTTCATTGGGATTAGTTGCAGGATGCAACTTTATTGGTCCAGTTTCACTGTGGTTAACTAGCTCTTTAGCTTCACCTACTAAAGGCACCAGCATGTTTGATAAACTGCGAAGCTCTTTCCAGGAACGAGGTTTGGCTAGGAGAGGTTCAATGATGGAAGGCGCTTCGATCAGGAGGATTCTCCAAGATGTTTAGTTTTTACATCTGATAAAGGAGGTTCATAGCGAAGCTCTAGTTTGCTTTATACCTCATGTAAAGGAGAGCATAAAAGGAGATATTTGAGGAAAAAGGTCAAGGAAAAGAAGGAGTACTTTGTTAGCCATGAAGCTGCACCTAGGTCAAGTTGAAGCTTCAGTGAAAGAGGTTCTCATGTTGGAAGCTTCTCCAAACCAAGCAGCTGTAACCTAGGCCTACTCCAGGGAAGGAGTTGCGGAAGCTATGTGATGATCTTGGGATTCAAAAGGGGTTCACGGCGGTTTATCACCCACAAGTAATGGTCAAATTGAGGCTGTCAACAAGATTATTAAACATACCTTGAAGACCAAGTTGGAAGGAAGCAAAGGGTGTTGGCCTGAGGAACTCCCTATGGTTTTGTGGTCATACAACACAACACCACGAACCACTACTGGGGAGTCACCCTTCACCTTAACCTATGGTTGTGAGACTATGGTTCCCGTTAAAATTGGCACTGGATCGTTTCGAAGGGACAATTATGATCCTAGGAATAATGAGATGAATCACTATTGTATTTGGATTTAGTGGAAGAGGTTCGGGCTACTGCGCTGCTGAAGCTAGCTGCATACCAGTAACGTACTCGGAAGTAATTTGACAGCAAGGTTCGTGCTCGTCCATTAAATGTTGGTGATTTGGTTTTGAGAATGGTGCTACCGCACAAGGAAAGAGGTACGGGTAACCTCTCGGTTAATAAAAATAATAGGGCGAGGTTCGAACCTGAACCTCTCGAGGAAAAGACCAAAAACTATGGAAGCTCAGGAGAGCAACGGAGCTGATAAAGGAATCTCGGATGAATTGGGCTTGGATCTTATTATGCTGAGGCAATGGATATAAATTAGGTGAACCTTACAAGGAGGTTCCTATCTTTGAAGGGATAGCTTCCCCTCGGACACTATTGTCGGATGTTTCCTTACAAAAGGATGAAAAAAATCTGAATTACCCGGTAAAAGGCATTCTTGGAGGCACTGGAGGTCCGCCGATAAAACTGAAAAAAATGATTACGAGCCTGCCATCAATATGGAGAGTTGTAGCTTCACACACGGATTGCCAAACTTGTTGGAAGCTGCAGCTGGACGTATATTGCCAGCTTCGTGGATGTCTATTCAGACTTCACCTTCAAAAGAATGAGAGGCTCTATAAGGTTCAATTCTTGGTCATGGACAAACTACTCCAAAGACTTGGGGGGTAGAGGATACCATAATATATGGAAGGTTTCTGAAAACAACTAGTGACCAAACTAAACGGAATAGGAATGAGGTTCAGCTTCGCGGTCCCTCAACTACCATCAGGTACAGAACCTCTTAATGGCGCAGCTACAAGGAGGTTGGATTGGCCAAATGGTGAAGGTTTATATACGTGTTGATCTAGTTCTCCACCCAAGCAAGGAGCCTAATACTTAACGTTTCACAACCGGAATCTACACCTCAGAGATTTGACAACTGGAATTATGGATTTTTCATTAAGGATAGGTAACATGGTACTTATTGGAAGTGATATTACAAGTAACAACGAGGTTTGTTGAACCTGACTGCGAGGTTCATGGTGAAGTTTGTTTGAACCTGACTATGGATTATATAAGGTTCCTCTTGCATTTAATGGCTTCAAGGAACCGGGGGGTAGTGGATGACATGCTGTCCATGATAGTATCTTGAAAATGGTAAATTTTCAAGCAAATGGAGTTTACAATCAATAAGTGGTTCTGGTTCGCGGGCTTTCTGAGGTTTAGATGTGTGAACCTCTAATATGATTTGATTCTGGTGGTGCTCATGGATATGGACGTGAAGCTATGGCTAGGATTGGAGTGGATTTTTTGTAGATTCATTGTCACTTACCGGCGGGATACAGGTTGACTGGTATTCAGTTGTGGGTTGCAGCTTTATAGGTATTCACCTGCTAGTGCAGGTTGATTGGCATTCAGCTGCTGGTTGCAGGTTGATTCGTTGGTTTTCACCTGCTGGTTGCAGGTTGATAAGAATTCAGCTGCAGGTTGCAGCTTCATTGGTATTCACCTGCTAGTGCAGGTTGATTGGCATTCAGCTGCTGGTTGCAGGTTGATTAGTTGGTTTTCACCTGCTGGTTGCAGGTTGATTGGAATTCAGCTGCAGGTTGTAGCTTCATTGGTCTTCACCTGCTGGTTGCAGGTTGATTGGAATTCAGCTGCGGGTTGCAGCTTCACTGGTATTCACCTGCTGGTTGCAGGTTAATTCATTGGTCTTCACCTGCTGGTTGCAGGTTGATAGGAATCCAGCTGCAGGTTACAGCTTCATTGGTCTTCACCTGATGGTTGCAGGTTGATTGGTATTCACCTGCCGGTTGCAGGTTGATTGGAATTCAGCTGCGGGTTGCAGCTTCATTGGTTTTCACCTACTGGTGTAGGTTGACTGGTATTCAGCTGCGGGTTGCAGCTTCATTGGAATTCACCTGCTGGTTGCAGGTTAATTGGTATTCAGCTGCGGGTTGCAGCTTCATTGGAATTCACCTGCTGGTTGCAGGTTCATTGGAATTCAGCTGCGGGGTGCAGCTTCATTGGTCTTCACCTGCTGGTTGCAGGTTGATTGGAATTCAGCTGCGGGTTGCAGCTTAACTGGTATTCACCTGCTGGTTGCAGGTTAATTCATTGGTCTTCACCTGCTGGTTGCAGGTTGATAGGAATTCAGCTGCAGGTTGCAGCTTCATTGGTCTTCACCTGATGGTTGCAGGTTGATCGGTATTCACCTGCCGGTTGCAGGTTGATTGGAATTCAGCTGCGGGTTGCAGCTTCATTGGTTTTCACCTACTGGTGTAGGTTGACTGGTATTCAGCTGCGGGTTGCAGCTTCATTGGAATTCACCTGCTGGTTGCAGGTTGATTGGTATTCACCTGCCGGTTGTAGGTTGATTGGAATTCAGCTGCGGGTTACAGCTTCATTGGTTTTCACCTACTGGTGTAGGTTGACTGGTATTCAGCTGCGGGTTGCAGCTTCATTGGAATTCACCTGCTGGTTGCAGGTTAATTGGTATTCAGCTGCGGGTTGCAGCTTCATTGGAATTCACCTGCTGGTTGCAGGTTAATTGGTATTCAGCTGCGGGTTGCAGCTTCATTGGAATTCACCTGCTGGTTGCAGGTTCATTGGAATTCAGCTGCGGGGTGCAGCTTCATTGGTTTTCACCTACTGGTGTAGGTTGACTGGTATTCAGCTGCGGGTTGCAGCTCCATTGGAATTCACCTGCTGGCTGCAGGTTCATTGGAATTCAGCTGCGGGTTGCAGCTTCATTGGTTTTCACCTACTGGTGTAGGTTGACTGTTATTCAGTTGCGGGTTGCAGCTTCATTGGTATTCACCTGCTGGTTGCAGGTTGATTTGAATTCAGCTGCGGGTTGCGGCTTCATTGGTTTTCACCTACTGGTGTAGGTTGACTGGTATTCAGCTGCGGGTTGCAGCTTCATTGGTATTCACCTGCTGGTTGCAGGTTCATTGGAATTCAGCTGCAGGTTGCAGCTTCATTGGTGCAGGTTGAACGACGTTCACCTGTGTTAAATAGGTTGATTGGCATCTTCTTGTGATTGGTAAGTTCCTAAGAAGGCAGGTTCTGAGTTGTGTGAAGGGTTCAAGGAAAGAAGCTCATCTATCATATCTACGGTACCAAAAAGGTGAGGTGCGAGGTACGTCTTACGAACTTGTTGTTCATCCATCACATCTCAATTATATATATGAGAATCTAAATTGCTTTATGCATGAGATTGCTTTTAAATGACAAGTATGTGGGATGCTATATCTTTAGATTTAAGATTATTACTTGCTGGCATGTTCAATTGATTGAAATACATGCATGAATGGAGAGGTTATACATGCAACCAATATGAATTATTCTACACTTGGTTCACCCGACATGATTATACATGGTTACATGCCTTGATGATTACATGCTTTATTTATGCTTTCCATGGATATGTATGAATCTTAATGCATGAGTACTTGGTTTTAGTTCTTCACTATATTTGATTATGTGTTCAAGAACTAGGGGTAGTAGATGATATGCACCTCATGATGATATTTCGAAAATTCTGGATTTTCTAACAAACGATTCAGGTTCGAGAGATTGGTGAGGTTCAGATGTGAACCTCTGAATGAGGTTCAGGTTCGAACCTCTAGTATTGCACTTATGAAATTTGATTGGATTGATTTGGATTAGATTGATTTGATTGGATTGATTTGGATTAGATTGGATTTGATTGGATTGATCTGGATTAGATTGGATTTGATTTGATTGATTTGGATTGGAATGGATTGGAGATTCACACTCATGGATTATGAGGTGAAGGTTAAGACTTATGGATTATAAGTCACATGCTCATGCTTCCACCAGAGGACTGGTTTAATGAAGCCCCTATTTGATGTTATTGTACAACAAATAAAGCTTATTGCAGCTCATATAAGCCCTAGGGACACTAGGCATAAATATTATGGTAAAGTGTGGGAGTCAAACACAGGCCACACTCTGGATTAAACTCATTGCACGATTGCAAGCTGGAACACTAAATAGGTCACAACTACACTAGGGAGGTTCAAGGTTGGCGAACCCCTGAAGCTGTAGCACGGATTAAGCTTCATACGGATTTATGAAGTACATGGAATTTAGTGGCGCATTACCCTAGGCAGGGATATGCATGGATAATTGGTTTTTTCTAAGGCATTGGATAAAATGGCTTATGGATATTTTAATCTATGGAATATGGATTATGTACCTAAGGATATTAGGTGCAAGGATGGTTTACTTACACATTATATTATTGGAATAATCATGTTGTGAATAAATTTTATCATATATGGTTTATATCTCCGATTAAGAGGTAGATAACAGCTCAGGTGAGCCTTAGGTTTGTGGCTACAATAACGCAAATACGCGTATTGATCAACCTTAGGTAAAAAGTGATCTCATGATTTAGATCCTATTGACTACCTACATGGTACATAACAGGGATATTTTTGGATTGGCACATATCTATTTACTGGTACAGGAATATTGGTTATCTAAACAGGTTTAGCTTACGCGTTCAGGTTCGCATGAACTGCGAATAAACCCTGTACATCTCTTTAGGACTTTGCCAAATCCACAAAGTTGGATGCATGTAAGCTCCTCCATATATATGCACCTAGGTTCCTAGGCATGTGTAGCTCTCATATGAGTAAATATCGGGTAACCATCTTAGTTGAGATGTGCAAGTGCGCCCGGAGTTTTGTAGCCCTTTACATGGCTGACTATAAACCTTTTAATGTCTCTTGGATAAGGTGCGAATGAAGACCGCCCTCTTGGATGAGGTGCAGATGGATAAAACACCTCTTGGAAGAGGTGTAGATGGATAAAACACCTCTTGGAAGAGGTGTAGATGGATAAAACACCTCTTGGAAGAGGTGTAGATGGATAAAACACCTCTTGAAAGAGGTGAAGATGGATAAGACACCTCTTGGAAGAGGTGTAGGTGGATAAAGCACACTCTTGGAAGAGGTGTAGATGAAATGTGCGCGCACTTGGAGAAGGTCCATGACCAATTTTTTGATTCACACTACCAGGCGATGGATTGCATGAATGGGTAGTTGGGTAGATTTAGGTGCATGGCAATTTGCATATCTAAATGCGCATGTTCAGGTCCTTTGGTAACACCCTACGGCTCACGGGTTCGCGTGGAGTTCACCTGTGCTTAACAGGTTCACTTTGAACCTCATCTGTCCTTGACAGGTTCATCCATACTTATATACATCAAGCAGGTTCCTTGTCAGTTATTTGTTGCAAATAGCTTCCAACTATCAGATTCTAACTTAGAGGTTCCTCAATATTCACTTGTAACTCGTAGCTAACATCTAACAGCTTCAAGTGTGTAGCTTCTAGCTTGCAGGTTCATTGATGCTCAGGTACTGCTACAGACTTCAGCCAGTGGGTGCTGAGCTTCTCAACATGATAGGATTCAAGATGGAAGAGGTTCACATGTCAAATGGAAAGGAAACCTGATGGCTTGGGGGGTAAATCAGTTTCCCATGGAAAAGCTTGCATAAGGGAAATGAGGTTCTCAGCATCAGCTCACTCAGGAGAGAACTTCCACGTGATAGGTTCAATGGTCGAACCTGAACCTAAAGTGGAATCATAAGGACAAAGATAAGTTTTACTCACATGATTTACATATTCATAATCATCTATGTGTTATGTGCATACAAGAACTTATTCAAAGCATTTAGCTGAAAAGCTTCATTGTGAACCTCATGTTTGCAAATAGTTCATTATTTTTAGCCATACATGAACTCGTATTTATCTAACTGTGCATATCACATGATTTCAAGGAAGGTGTCTTGCATGGATTTATAAACAAAAGGTCATCATCATGCATGGTTTACAAAAATATTTTTCAAACTTGCTAGCTGAAGCTGTTGAGTAGGTACCTAGGCATGCTATATGCCCCATTATGTAACCACTCGAAAAGACATGGCAGCGATTGAGGATGTCTTCACAACCTTCCATTGGTTCCTCTTACGACATTTTTATATGGTTATTCAAGGTTATTCATGGTATTCCACGGTATATGGTTATTCAAGGTTATTCATGGTATTTCACGGTATATGGCTATTTTGGTTAAACTCAATGGTTTATGTTTTCCACGGTATTGGAAAACAACGAGGTCCAATGTGTCGGGATAATGGAAATTTCTGAAGATCGTGGCACTATGTCTTGAAGAGTGTGTTCGCCAAGGTTCTACTTGATTGTAGAGGCAGCAACAGATACATATAAATATTCAAAAATCGTTTTTGCACCATACATACTTGCTTGCATACATACATTATATATGTACGAGTGGCGTGGATAACATAGGTGAGCTACTTAGCTCACGCTACTTATCATCTTTTCTAGTTGTTTTAGTAGCGCAGGTTCTGGAGACTTGAAGCTCATTAGCAGCGGAAGCATCACGACATCATTTACAAGAGCTTTTCATATGAAGAGCAGGTTTGCGGAGAAGAGGAACACCTCGAGGAGTTAGGTTATGGTTTTCAAAGGAAAAGGCTGGTCGTTAGTAGGTTCAACTAGGAAGCTCGCGATTGGAATTGGATGGTCACACCTGGTCTAAAGGATATTCAAGGAATTTTTCACTTGAGGATTCAGATTGAGGTACATATGCGGAGGTGTTGTGTTTTCTGTTTCTTACGCTGAGTTAGCTCATGTAAGCTTGGAAGCATGATGCTGAAGCTATGTATGTCTCTGAAAAGGAAGGAAGGATTGAACCTTGTCTTGCTTTGGTTCCTCTTGTATTCAATACTGCAAGGAACCGGGGGGTAGTTGTTGTGCCCAAAATCTCACATGGGCTCAATTTAAGGCCCATATCTGTTATAAGTCCAGTAGCAGGGTATTGGGCTAGGATGGTGAGCACCAAGGAGCAAGTCCATGATGCTGTGGTATAGGTTCAAGGTATCCTGATAGGTTCGAAGTGCCACAACAGGTACTCTGGAGCAGGTTCGAGGTACTGAGACAGGTCTGAGGCATCAAGGCAGCCTCAAGGTATTAAGGTGCAGGGAAGGTACTGAGGTGCAGGAGAAAGGTGTTGAGGTTCAGGTGGTCTAAACCTCGAGACTGTTACCAGCTGACGAGTGACCAGGACCTCTGGAAGGCAGAATACTAGTAGGACAAGGACTCAGCTACCTATACTTTAGGAGCACGGAATTACTCTTGGAAAAGGACTCCTAAATTCGGTTGAACATGATGGATGAGATAAAATATAATCAGTATGGGACTCATATTGATTATTCGGATAAACATTAGATGTAAAGAGGTTTAATAGGACTTGGAGTTGGACATGGACTAGGACACTGGAAAGCTCAGCTACAGGTGCATAATTCGACTAAAACTCTAATATGGATTATCTTAGAGTGGTTGAATTCGCAAGGATTGAGAAGTATAAACCTAATAGAACTACATGGGGCTTGATTCCTATAAATAGGATATGTAGGCACTTGACTAAGGGATTCGGATTTTCACTCTCTACACGCATAAGGCTCGTGTACTCTCTGTGATACATATTCCGGTGAATTGGCCGACCGAATAGGAATTATTCTGCCCTTTTCATCCGGTGGTTTTGTCAACTCAGCCCCCAGAAACACCACATATCACCACCTGCTCCGGCAGCTGCAGCTGAAGCTCTAGCGGAGCTGTGGACTGTGAACCTGCTGCTCCGCCCGATAATCAAGGGCAAAACCTGATTATTCCAGCGATATTCTCTCTCGGTGTTGTTACCAAATTTCCCTCACAACAATTAGTGAAGATAGTTTAGTATGCCCAAATTATCCCGTTCCCTTCTATAAATTTTCTTATCATTTTGTTTGTATTTTATATTCGTGTGATGTCAATTTTAAAAATAATATAACTCTCTTTCTCTTTAACTCTAAATACACTATTAGATTATGAGGCATAATATAAAATATTTCAATATATAAAATATTTAATAAATATAGATTATTTCATTGGAGTACTCTTAAATGGATGGAGTACAATATGTTCTACAATATTTTTTATGCAGAACAAATCGCATAAATCGAGAATTTTTATGAAGACTATTATTTAGTTGAAAAACGTGGAGATCATATATGTTCAGCAAGTAAAACACGTTCATAGCATGTGAAACAAGATGTATAACAATGTTTTCCAAGTATAAGATATAAGATATAAGGTCTATACGATATTCATTTGATGATGGCATGTGTTCCGCAAACTATGTTATGCACATAATTTACTTGTAAGACGGACATTATGAAATGCATATATAGAAGTTTTCTGGAAGCATAACATAAATGATCTACAAGATATTAAATTTGATGTTGATTTTTGTTTACAAAGTATGTTATGCACATATTTTATTTGCAAAACATTTTATAAGGTTTCCGAGATCTCGATGTCTTGGTGTTCGGTCATTGTTTATACGAGCCGAGCTTGAACTAATTGTTTGAGTTGGTTTAGTTAAAATGAGACGAGTTGAGCATGTGCGGAACTCGGCTCGAAACTTAAAAACCCGACTAGACTCGAGTTCAAATTCATTTTTAAATACGTTAAAAATTAATATTAAATTTTATTTTCAATATTCATAAATTGAAAATTAATTATAAATAATAAATTTTATTAATTTTTAAATTGTTGATCTCGTGAGTATACTCGGCTCGGTTCGTTTAATCTCAGCTCTATTAATTCGAGAGTAAATTTGACTTGTTAATTATACGCGTCAAGTTCGATCAGATATTCGAGCTCACTTAAGTTAAAGGAGTGGCTCGACTCGTTGAAAAGTACGCAATCTCATGCTCGTTTATTAGCTACTCGAATCGAATTACAACCTTAACTTCGAGGAAGTTTATTTTATCATTTTATCTTCCCTTTTTTTTTGGAAGTGATTTCTATTCGGTTTAGTGGATGTATAAGTTTAGAAGCGTAAAATTACTCCATTGTAAATTTATTTTATAACGGCATGTTTCTGTTAAATATTTATGTAACTTAAATAGTATTCCTTAATTGTAAAATTCATTGAGGACCTAATTTTAATTGGAGACTCGGAGATGGAATAACAACCATTAGATTAAAGTAATATAAATGGCCTTTGGAGTTTGAACAGAACACTTGGTGGAGTTAGCCTTAATCATACTATGAACTTTACGTGTCTTAGGAGGGTTTAAGATGAAGTTCCTACGTAATTCTTTAAAGGGTTAACCCCTATATCTATACTGCTAGGTGTATAGGAATCCAAGTAGGGTTTAGTAACTTGGACTTGACGTGGTGGCCTCCTCTAGTGTAGAATGTTTTGGTTCTTCGAAGAATTGACTTATAGGACAAGTTTATGTACAGAATTGTGCCCTGCATTTCTAAGATATCTAGAAGAGAAACTCAACTTCTCAGTCTGCAGTCACTGTTTATCTATGGACTATTGGGTCATGCCTATTGGATATGTTTGAACGTGTTAACAATTCAGTTAAGAAACAAAGATAATTCCTGGGAACAAATACTTTGGAATATCGAAGTCTTATAATCACATCTTAGCGGTCTTAAGACCAGATTTAAAATGGTACTGCGTGAAAACACTAAAGAGATCAATTCTATACTATTCCAAAAAAAAAAAAAGATCAATTCTATACGGGTCTACCCTTTACCAGATTATCTTTTTATACTAAAGAGATCATGCTTTGTTCTGGTTTTTATGATCATGACATGAGTAGAATCTCGAAATTGTTTAGAAGTTTAATAAATAGTTTTTACATCTATTTTTCTGTTAAATTACCCCCATTTTTTTGGAATGCTTTTGTTCTTTAATGATTATTTATCTTCTATTATAACCGATTCTACATGTATATGGATAAGAGGGGGATGGACATTTGACATATAATAGCACAACAAAAGAGCTGAATAACATCGTGAAAGTTGAGATTCGGCCCACTGAGAAGCTTGGGACATTAAATGAAGAGCAGGCAAACATCGTTCCCTCAGTTCCTGTTGCAGATGATCAGCCTACTTAAAAAATACTTTCTGTGTCAAAGCTTACGTCTCCAAATAATAAGAGAAAGAGGGGTCGACGGAAGGCTGGTAGGTGAAACGCCGTAGATCCTAATAATGCCCTATACATGTCTCGGGATTTGGCGGATGCAAATTTTGTACTAACCCCATCGGCGCCGGTCTCTCAAGTCTGAACTTGTTGAAATATTGTTACATGTTAATGATGCTGAAGAATATATAAATTGAATAACAAGGGTTTGGAATTTTGAATGCCTCATCAGACTGCATGATGTATGAGGTGCTTCTCTCTATACATAAGATGTATATACGTGTTCTGTAATTTTCTTTTACGAATTGGTTTTTTTGAAATGCATTAATTGTTTTTACAATCGTTTTCATGTACCGAATACATGTTTTGTTGAAGAAAGATTTGATGATTTTTACTAAATAAGAAGCGAACTAGGATATTTTGTACATGCATATGTAGGTGTCCACTGTCCAGTAAACATTTTTCACTGATTTCTGAATTCAGATGCACAATTTTTTTAATTTTACTTTATAGAAGATGTATATTGATGAAAGATGTGATGGTTTTTATATACAGTAGCAAGGAATGAGTGCTCTTTGAGTTCTCCAAGTAATTTTAGGAACTCTGCAGATCAAACCCCTTTATGTAATAGTTTGATGAGTACTCCAGGTAGAGCAGTAATTAGAGTGCTAGCTGCTCAGCTCGAACTCGTTTATCAGGGTTTGACGCGGTTCTAGCTTGTCGAGCTCGAACTATTAAACGAGCCGAGTCGAGTATGTGCGGAACTTGGTTGAACTCGGGTCGAAACTTGAAAACCAGAATCGACTCGAACTCAAATTCGTTTTAAAATACGTTCAGTTAATACTAAGTTATTTTTATCAATATCTTTTATATATATAAAGGAAAACCTCCGGCACCTCAGATCGTCCGAAAGCTATTTATCTATATTTTTCTAGAGCTCCTGAATTTTAATTCAATAAAATTAAATTTCCTTATAACTGCCTTTTAAATCTTTAATAATTAGGAAACTGATATACAATTTTAAGATTCTTTACTTTCTCAATTTTGATTCAATAAAATGAAAGTTCCTTATTTAAAGTTGAATTTATATGATAGAAAATATCTCAATTGCCATTTAAATCTTTACTAATAAAGAAACTAAATATAACTATTTATTTATTTTTCTAGAGCTCTTGAATTTTAATTTAATATGATTAAATTTCCTTATTTAAATTAAAATTTATATGATAGAGAAAATATCAATTGCCTTTTAAATTTTAGCTAATGGAGGAAATAGAATATACAATTTTAATATTCTTTTCTTTCTCAATTTTAATTCAATAAAATTAAAGTTACTTATTTAAATTTGAATTTATAGGATAGAAAAAATCTAAGTTGTCTTTTAAATCTTTGTTAATGGAGGAAACAAAATATACAATTTTAATTCAATAAAATTAAAATTCCTTATTTAAATTAGAATTTATAGGATAGAAAAATATCAAATACCTTTTAAAACTTTACTAATGGAGGAAACTGATATACAATTTCAAGATTCTTCCCTTTCTCAATTTTTATTTAATAAAATGAAAGTTCCTTATATAAATTTGAATTTATAGGATAGAAAAAATCTCAATTTCATTTTAAATCTTTACTAATGGAGTCTCAATTTTAGAAAAAATCTCAATTGCCTTTTAAATCTTTACTAATAAAGGAAACTAAATATAACTATTTATTTATTTTTCTAGAGCTCTTGAATTCTAAAATTTTAATTCAATAAAATTAAATTTCCTCATTTACATTCGAATTTTTAGGGAAGATATTCCTTATTTACACTCAAATTTTTAGGAAATATAATGAATATATAAAAGTCAATCATACTTAAAATTTAATTAAACAAATATTACCTTTTTTCTCAACTAACTTAAATCATATTTAAGTTTTAATATATTTTTCTATAATTTAACTATTTTGATTCAATTCGAATTTTTAGGGAAAACAATAAATATATAAAAGTCAATCCTATTTAAAATCAATATCTTTATATATATAAAGAAAAACCTCCAGGAGCTGTAGAATCGCTCGATTCATATTTTTCTAATTTTCTAAAACTCCTCAATTTTAAATACTTGAAATTAAACTTCCTTCTTTAAGTCCTATTTATTTAGAAAAGAAAGTCAAAACCTTTTTTAAGATGTGTAAAATAAGCCATTGTATAAAAGGTAAACATTACCTCTAATTTATAAAATTTCCTTCTTTAAGTCCTGTTTTTTTAAAAAGAAAGTCAAAACCTTTTTTAAGTTGTATAAAATAAACCACTGTATAAAAGGTAAGTATAACCACTCTAATTTATATTGGATCATATTTTCTATTTTTCTAGAACTCCTCTATTTTAAATTAGAATTTTGAATTTTCTTTTATAACATCTAGAAATGTACTCTAGAATCGCTCGATTCATATTTATCTAATTTTCTAGAGCTACTCTATTTTATATATTAAAAATAATAGAAATAGAAATTTCTTTTTTTAGCTCCTAAATTGTAGAAAATGTAGTATTTATTAAAGACAAGTTGGCTTAAAATTATAAACCTAGCTCCTTTATTTTAAATATTAAAAATTGAAATTTCTTTTTTTAACCTAGCTCCTTTATTTTAAGAACTTGAAATTAAAACTTCTTTTTATAAGTTCTACTTTTTAGAAAAGAAAACCAAAACCTTTTTAAATTGTATAAAAGAAATTCCTTCTTAAGTGCTGTTTTTTAGAAAAGCAAAACAAACCTATTTCTATTTGTATAAAAGAAATTGTTATAAAAATTAAGTTATTTCCATTGTTAAATTTTACTTATCTTTTCTTTTTCGCATGAAAATTGAAAAACTTCCCTTAAGATTACAAATAATTTCTTCAACCAATAGCTATATATACATATCAAAAAATTATGTCCCGCTGCGCAAGAACATATCAAAATTTTACTTTTGTTTCCGATGATTTGTTAATCGTTTTATCCATCATATTTTGATGATTGGTTTCTGACTTCTTATCTTTTTGATTGACAGGAGTAGTTGGGATGCTATGGTAGTACTAAAAGAGAACGAATAAGAGATTGAAATTATTATTGTTGCCCAGTAAATAACAATTGTAGAAGAGGGGTAGAATACAATTGTATAAGATTCTCGACTTTAATAAACACAAATATGAATAATAACAGTTTTATTAAATCTGTTATAAAACTGTTACAAAACTCTCTCAAGAAATTCTGAGTTCTTAAGAGTTTCAAGGTTACAAAATACTCGTGTGTGTAATCGTTAATAAATCGAAACCTAAACTGTGTTTATATACTACACAGCTTCTCTATCAATTACAAGATAAGTCCTAATCAATTACAAAGATTGAAACATATCCTAAATTGACAGCTGCATTACTATAAATTAGGAACCGACAAAATAAATTTCCTTTATTTAACTAGACTCAAAAACCAACTCGAAATAGAAATCCTGATCAGCTTCCAGTCCTGATGATCAATCCTGATCACAATCCTGATATAAATCCTGATGACAATCCTGATACTGACGCTTGAGCAAATACTGATGACGTCAGCAATCCTGATCAGTTGAGTCTAGACCCTGACGATCATTGAATCCTGATCTAACAATCTCCCCTAATCTCATACATTGTAACATAAAGTATAGATTCTTAGATTCAATGATGTCAAAAACTTATTTATAAAATGTACAAGTATTTACAGCAGCAACTTATCTGTTTAAATTCTTTGATAGAACAGATTCATCTTCAAGAAGTTGGATAACAAATTTTCTTCTTTTTCTTCAAGAATTTGAATCAGTCTGTCCTTAAGATTTCTGAGTTCTTCATCTTCTTCATTAATCTGGTAAATAGCTGCTCTAAGATTCTGAATGGAGCTTCTTGATAAACTATCATCTTCAACCAGGAGGTAATCAATTTCCTTCCCATCAGGATTAAGAGTAAGTTGCTTCATGCCAAAGGACATTTCTTTAACAGCAGTTCCCCTTTGCATTTTCCACGTCTTGACCTCTCAGATTTAAGTACATGGGAGTATAATCACCATTGAAATTTCTTCCTTCATCAAACCTTCTCCTTATGGTTGACAGAATCATATCACTCCATTCCTTGCACACTTTATTCTTCCATTTCAGTAAATAATGAACATATTTCAGTTCCTTTGTAGTTTTCACCAACAGATCTTGAATGGATAGAATCTTCACACTACCATCTTTCATAAAATACAGAAGCTTCTCTTTCTTTTCAGTACCATCATGACAATCTATAACTATATCAACAGCTAATAAATTGTTTAGGTGTTCAGAAGTTATGTTACCTCCAATATCAGCCAAGGAGTAGGGATCAACATAAAGTAGATTCAGAAATTCAGCATCCCTGTGACCTATACCTCCTCTTGAATTATGTGACATCTGCTTGAAGCTTGAAAACATTTGTAACCAGAGTGCATTGGATCTTTGTGAATCAGCAACACTGGAGACATTTGTTACAATTCCACCAGATTGATACTTGATAAGCTTATCACACCTAAGTGTGTCAATATGTTTCCAATTCTTATCTTTATCCTTTTCAAGAACATAGCTCTTCTCTAGCTTGTGTTGTTGTCTTCTAGAATTTCTCCACAACAATCTGTTTGAACTTTTCAACTTTTGCACATAGAGATTAAAATCTCTATTTGATGTTCTTGTGATTTCTCTTCTTCTGGATTCTTCTTCTTCATCCACTTCAAGATTATGAGAATCAACCACAGTAGACAGTATTAACAAATCAATCTCTTATAGAATTTCAGATTCATCAGGATCTTGAACAGTGTCAGGAACAATGTCAGGATTAGAATCTTCAATTTGAGTTGTATTACTGAGAGTTGATTGTCTTGGTCTTCTCCTCAATTCAGGTTCTTCTTCAATAATTCCATCATCACCAAAAGGAACTTCTGGAATTTGAGTAGGTTCATGAATTTCTTCTATTCTTAAACCTCTAGACCTTGTCTATCTAGGCATTGATTGATTTGATGAGCTTCTTCTACCTCTTCTAGCACCTCTCCTACCTCTGCCTCCTCTTCCTCTAGTAGGAGCAGGGTTATTAAAACTCTCCATCATTTCTCTCTGTTGATTTAAAAATTCTTCATGTGAGAGATCAGGATATTCTTCACTTGCTGTAGAGAGTGTGATAAGTGGGTATTTTATTCACTTAAAACGTTTCCGTATGGCTTAAAACGATTGTTTGTACTCGAGTTGTGGTATTTTTGATCTCTTTTAAGGGTATTGTGCAGGAATATCTATCACAGGTGTAATGGGAATGAAGCGGAGCAATCGGAATGCAATTTGGAGCTAAAACGAAGAAAATGGAAAAATTCGTCTTCCTGGACAGAAGGCACGGCGCGGCAGCGCCGTGTTTGAGCTTGCCTATGGCGCGGCAGCGCCGCATGAAAACAGAACAGTAAATCTATGGCGCGGCAGCGCCGCTCTCCTATGTAACTGTGGCGCGGCAGCGCCAGACATTCTGACGAAATTTCCTGTTTTGAACCCGATTTGCTGATTTTTCGAGTTGAAGTCAAATTACAATTCCGTACGACTTATTTGCACCTGGAGGCCTATATAAAGAGAAGAAAACCCTAGATAATAGGAGTTACACATACCACATATTATCTACGGAGTTTTAAAGCACGAAGAAGCAAGGAAGAAGATAGTTTTCAATTTATTCTTGTATTCTTTCTAGCTTGTGGATGCTTGGTTTGGGTGTATTCTTTAGAACCTTTGATAATTATTCCAATATTGATTCGTTTTCTTCAATCATGTTTACATTAGAACCCATGGTGACGATTAGTTTGATTATGAACTAACTCGTTGTCATGGGGTTTTAGCGGATTTATTCATGAAGTTTATTTGTTGAATTTTCTTGATGCCTATAGTGTGATTGAAGCGATATCCTATCATGGTTGTTTTAATTCGTTATAGGAGAGTAGCTAACTCCTGTAATTGTGTGTTAATTCTTATTGAAGCGAAAGTGGATTTAAGAGTTTAGAACTTGCCATGCTAGCATAGGTTTATGCGTGAGAATATCATTCGTAATTAGTGTCGTAACTCTAACCGTTTTATGACGACTATGTGATCAATTGAATGCTTGTACTTCAACCATTATGTTTTCAATCTTTATAGACATATAGGGACTAAGCATAATTGGGAGACTCAGTGATTTCTATCTTTATTGTGGATATTATTTAGGATGGTATTTGTGTAACGAAAGTTGGCTTATATCAGTTTTGTGTGTTCGATCAGGTATTAATAAATCACATGAAAAAGCTAGAGAATTGGAAACTATAGATGGATTGTTTAATGAAGTTAAAATTCCATGTTTATTTGCATAAGTAATTCAATATAACCCGTCGTTCAAATAGTTGATAATTAGTTATAAATTTTAGAAAAATTTTAGTGGTAAACAAAATCCAATTTGTTATTTGTTTTAGCATCGAATAATAATCATACATTGGTGAGTGAATTAACTAGACAATACAACGAGTCCCTGTAGGAACGAACCTTACTTACTATCTGTATTACTTGTGACCACGTGCACTTGCGTGTTGAGTTTGGTCGTAACAGAGTGCTTTCCTTGAAAATAACTGTTGAACTCTCTTATCAGTGTGATAAAGAGTAACAACATTACCATCTCTTGTTTTGAACTTCTGGAATAGATTGGTTGCATCTTCAGGATTATTAATAATAACATCTTCATCACCTTCAGAAATTGTAGAAAGTGTTTGTCCATGACCAGGCATCAGGATTTGATCATCCATCAGGATTTAATCACCTGTCAGGATTTGCTCTTCCGTCAGGATCTGAGATTGCACCAGTGTCCTTACTGTTCTAATTCCACAATCAGAAACATGAGTTGACTGCGTTGTTTGACTTTGAGAAGTTTGAATTTTAGACTTCATAACAGCAGCATCAGAGGTTTCTCCTTGTAGAACTTTGTCACCACCATCATTTCCAGTATCATCATTATTATTTCTTAGAACTAGATCAGGTGTACATTTTGTCTGACTTACCTTCTCCGCCTTTTTGACATCAGGATTTAGAATATTTAAAATCAAGGCAAGAGAGGTTTGGATGTCAGTTACCTTAGAATCAAGAGAATCAATTCTGCTATTGATGGAAGACTATTCAGTAATGACTGACTTAACTTGGGATTCCACTACTATGAGTTGATGAATAGTAGGCACCTTTGTAAAGTTATGAGAAATATCACTCCTCACCAATTCAGTTGCAGCCTTGACAGAATCAATCTCATGCTTGAGGCTTTTGGATAAGAGAGTTGTAGCCTTCAAATGATTCTTCAAATCTTCATTCTCAATCAATTTGACTGCATCATAAGCATGATCCAAAGCATATGGATAACTAACAGATTCATCAGGCCTGTACCATGAATTATTCCATTCATATCTCCTTAATGCTTCAGCAAGATTGATCTCAGAAGGACTAGAAAAGTGTTGTCTTAAATCTTTTCCAGTAGAATCCTTGCCAGCCATGAAAGTGCTTGATGAACCAAAGTTGGTTCCAAGACTAGATTTGAGTGCTGTAGCAAGTTGATCCTTCTCATCATTATTATCATCATCACTATCATCAGCATCAGAATCATGAGTAACATCAGGATCAGGAATAACAATACCTTTTATTTTATCCTGTGATTCTGTGATAGGAGCTGTCATTGGTCTTGAGCTTAGTGGTTGTATCAGGATTGGCTCATCATTAGGAGCACCACTAGCATCATGAGAAACACTGTCAGGATTTGATTGGCATGCATCAGGATTTTGTATTGATGGTTCTTGTGGAGCCTGAGGTTCAGAAGCTACTTCAACACTTTGAGCTGAAGGTTCTTGTGTACTTCCCTCAATGACAATGTTCTCAACCATTCTTTCAATCATATCTGCACATTGAGAAGATGGTTCACATTGAGAATATGGTTCTTGTGTGGCTGGAATAGAAATGTCTTCATTTTCCCTTTGAGAAAATGGTTCTTGTGTGACCATTCCATCAGCTATGCCTTCACTCACACTTTGAGTGAGTGGTTCTTGTGGGGCAGGATCTTCAGTAGCTTCTGAACCACTTTGAGGTCCAGGTTCTTGTGGGCTTGATCCTTTCAGCTTCTTCTATCTAGTGAATACAATCTCTTCTGCCTTCCTTTTATTATCCATAGGATGAGTAAATCCAAGTTTGGAAGCAGCAGCACCAAGATTCTCCCATGGAATCTCCACATGTCTTGTAGGTGGAGAGGCTTTGGCTAGAGATTCTGAAATAGCTATCACTTGACTCGGTGCAACATCAGGATTACCAATGTCAGGATTGGCTTGAGCATCAGGATTTGACTACTCATCAGGAATAGAAGTGTCTTGTCCATCAGTATCCTGCTTCTTTTCTAAAGGAATATGATACCTGCTTTTTGATAATTTCCTTTTCTTCCGTGGCTTAGAAGATTGAGCCACAGCTTCAATAGCAGTATCAGCAACTTCCTTAATTATCTTCAACTTGGAGGATATAGGCATATCATCCTCAGAATCAGTCTCATCCCTCAAAACCAGCTTTTTTTTAACAGGAACAACCTCAACAACCTTCTCAGCCTTCTTCACCAGGACCCCTTTTACACCCCCCTTTTACCTTCTTTTGAGTGAGTGGTGTAGAGGAAAAATCCTTTGAACCTGATTGCCTTCCAGACACATCAGTTCTAGCTGATTTCTTAGATTTTACAACTAAAGTCTTTTGAGAGACAATAGAGGTGGCTATTGACTGTTTAGAGTGTTTGAGTTGGATGCTTGGGTCAGGAACAAGGTGTGATTGGCCTTGCCCCATAGCATCAGAAACTGATCCATAATAAGTAGGCATTTTCTCTTTCAAGAAAAGCCTGACCTCGTCAGGAATAAAGGCATTGCCTAGAAAACCATTTGCCTTATCACTGTTGACTAAGGACTTTATATTGTTCTCTGTAATTCTACAGATAGGTAGAATCACATCCTCTTCAAATGTAACATTAGGACATAAGTGACAGAATATCAATTGAAAAAATCTAATAAAACAGACATAAACTAATTTATCTGCTTTTCTATCACTTAAAGCTTTTAAAACAAATGTGCCATAATCAAAAACTTGAGAGTAGATAAGAGAGTACCCAATCTTTAGAGACCCTGATGGTAGAGCATCAAAATTCGATGTCTTATTCAGAAAGCATCTGCTGATTGTGTCAAAGAAGAAATTCCACTCTCTTTTAAACTTTGTCCTGAAGAGGCTTCCATACCTCCTGACCTCACCATTGTAACCCAATTTTGTGACAAACTCAAAAATTTCAGAGTCTGTAACATTATCAGGAACTTTATCACCCAGAATCGGCAAGTGCAGTGCCTCTTCAACAACAGCAGGAGTGACATGATGAGTAACACCATTGAATTCAAAATGCATCAAAATATTTCTTGTTGACCCTTTGCCAAAAACAGCTGTGTTCCAAACCTACATTACTGATTTAAAAGATACACTGACAGGTTCTGTTAGAGCATACTTCAATGGGCTTGAAGTTAAAAAATCCTGTATTATGTGAAACTTAGTAGGCAAATCCTGATCAGATAATACGGCTACAAAATTATTAGTGGCAAAAGTAACACCACTAATTACAGTCTGTTTATTCATGAATGATGAAGATGCCATTGATACTTTGTAAAAAAAAATTGAGAATTGAGATTGAAAACTTAGGGTTCTTGAGTACATAGAGAGAGAGAGAGAAAGAAGATGAAAACTGATGATAAGAGAGTAAACGGTAATTTAGAAAATCAAATGTATTTTGTTAAAACAAAATATTACTCTCAATAACAGGTGGCATGCTGTGATTTGTGCAATAATAATTAGTGGACCAAATTACGTGCTAAATTAAACATAACTGCACCGCTTTTTATGTGTATCTATATGTATATATCGATCAGTGTGACACACGCGCGCATACAGTTGTCCAACTAAAACTCAAACGTTTCTCATCAGGAGCTGACGAAAAATCAGGCACAAATTAAGCAATGAAATACTGACCTGTACATCAGGATTGACCAGTTGACTTCCTGTTAGGATTGAGTCCTATCAGGATTTGATCAAAATTACATACCTTGCAGAATGACCATCAGGATTTGATAGTCATCAGGATTTCCTCTCTGTAGCTTTCCTCAGTAATTCTCAAAATTCATCATTCCAAGTTCATTCACCAATTTATTGAAAGTAGCTTCAGGCAGTGGCTTGGTAAATATATCAGCTAGTTGTTGATCAATAGGAACAAAATTAAGTTCAATTGTTCCCTCCAGAACCTGTTCTCTTATGAAGTGATATCTAATACTGAGATGTTTAGTAAGAGAATGCTGAACTGGATTTCCTGTCATTGCAATAGCACTTTGGTTATCACAATAAATAGGGATTTTTGAATATGACAGGCCATAATCTAACAACTGATTTCTCATCCACATTATCTGAGCACAACAACTTCCTGCAGCAATGTACTCAGCTTCTGCAGTTGAAGTAGAGATAGACTTTTGCTTTTTACTGAACCAAGAAACTAGTCTACCACCAAAAAACTGACAACTTCCTGAAGTACTTTTCCTGTCTATCTTGCATCCTGCAAAATCAGCATCTGAATAACCACATAACCCAAAATCTGATTCCCTTGCATACCAAAGTCCAAGTGAAGGAGTGCCTTTGAGATATCTAAAAATTCTTTTGACTACAATCAGACGAGGTTCCCTAGGTTTTGCTTGAAATCTTGCACAGAGACAGGTTGCAAACATGATATTTGGTCTACTTGTAGTTAGATACAATAAAGAGCCAATCATCCCCCTGTAGTGAGTTACATCTACCTCAGCACCTTGATCAGGATCAAGTTTGGTAGCTGTAGCAATAGGAGTTGTTGCAGTAGCACAATCTTGCATGTTAAACCTCTTCAATAAATTCCTTGTATACTTTGACTGATTGATAAAAATCCCATATTCAGTCTGTTTAACTTGAAGACCAAGAAAGTAACTCATTTCTCCCATCATGCTCATTTGATATCTTGACTACATAAGCTTAGAAAACTTTTCACACAGCTTATTGTTTGTTGACCCAAAAATGATATCATCAACATAAATCTGAACTAAAAGCAAATCTTTACCATGATTCAAATAAAACAGAGTTTTATCAATAGTACCTCTTTTGAATCCACTTTCCAGTAAGAATTGAGCTAAGGTTTCATACCATGCTCGTGGAGCTTTCTTTAGTCCATAAAGTGCCTTATCTAATCTGTATACATGATTTGGATACTTTGGATCAATGAAACCAGGAAGTTGTTCAACATAAACTTCTTCCTCCAGTTCACCATTTAAGAAAGAACTTTTTACATCCATCTGGAAAACTTTGAATTTCTTGTGAGCTGCATAAGCCAGAAAGATCCTGATGACTTCTAGTCTTGCAACAGAAGCAAAAGTTTCATCATAATCAATTCTTTCTTGTTGAGAATACCCCTTTGCAACTAGTCTTGCTTTGTTTCTGATTATTACACCATCTGAATCAGTCTTATTCTTGAAAATCCATTTTGTACCAACAATTGACCTATTTTTTGGTCTTGGTACCAGTTTCCAGACTTCATTCCTTTCAAATTCATTCAATTCTTCTTGCATTGTAGTAACCCAATCAGCATCCTTAAGTGCATCTTCAACTTTCTTTGGTTCCTCCTTGGACAGAAAGTTATTATATAGACATTCATTCTGAGTTGCACTTTTTGTCTGAACACCTGCATCAGGATCCCCAATTATCAAATCAGGAGTATGGCTTGCAGTCCATTTCCTTGCTGGTGGTAAGTCATTCCTTGAAGTAGATGCTCCCCCTGGATTGGTGTTATATTGATTAGAAGAATTTGCTTCAGTAGAAGCTCCCCCTGAATTGTTGCTGTCATCTCCTGATGGATTATTAGGATTGTCACTTGAATCAGTATCTGAAGAATGTTGTCCTGATGAGTGAGTAGTATTAGTATCAGTAACAGTCTGCTGTTGCTCCCCTCAACATGTGAACTGTCAGTAGTATCATTAGTAGCACCATCAGTAGCACCATCAGTATTTGGTGAGTCATCAGGATTTGATGGATCATTAGGATTTGGTGACCCATCAGTATCTGATGGTGTATCAGTATCTGATTCCATTTCTTCAGGTTCCTTGGTAGTTTCATTTTCAAAAATCAACCTATCATGTGAGTCTTCATCAATTCATGTTATCTTCTTATCATCAAAAGATACATGTACTGACTCCATGACAGTCCTTGTTCTCAAATTGAAAACTCTAAAGGCTTTTGATGCAGGATAGCCAATGAAAATTCCCTCATCAGCCTTTGTTTCAAATTTCCCTAGCTGTTCAGGATGAGTTCTGAGAACAAAACACTTACATCCAAAAACATGCAGATGCTTCAAACTAGGTTTCTTCTCCTTGAGCATTTGATAGGGAGTTACACCATGTTTGTTTATCAATGTGAGATTTTGTGTATAACATGCTATGTTGACTACTTCTGCCCAGAAATATGTAGGCAATTTAGCTTCTTCCAACATAGTCTTGCCAGCTTCAATAAGAGTTCTATTTTTCCTTTCTACTACTCCATTTTGCTGGGGTGTGCCAGGAGCAGAGAATTGTTGAATAATTCCTTTGTATTTGCAGAACTCTTCCATCTTTGAATTCTTGAATTTAGTACCATTATCACTTCTCAGAATCTTGACTTTGTACTTTGTGCCTGTCTCAATCATTCTCACATGATCCAACAGTATTTCTGGAGTCTCATCTTTTCTGTGCAGAAATTACACCCAGGTGAATCTAGAATATTCATCAACAATTACAAGAGTGTACCTTTTCTTACTGATGGACATTATGTTGACTGGTCCAAATAGATCAAGATGTAACATGTGATATGGTTCACCAATAAAGGATTCAGATTTACTCTTGAATGATGTCCTTCTCTGTTTAGCTTTTTGACATGCATCACAGAGTCCATCATGAGTATATAAAGCTTTAGGCAATCCTCTAACCAAATCTTTCTTAACCAACTCATTGATATTGCTGAAGTTGACATGAGAAAGCTTCTTGTGCCAATTCCAACTTTCATCTACTGATGCTTTAGTGATGAGACAAGTAGGAGAGCCATCAGTATTTGATTGAATGTTGGCTTCATAAATGTTACCATGCCTGTAGCCAGTGAGTGCAACTTTTCCTGATGCTTTGCTGACTACTTCACAATGTGTGGAATAGAAGTTGACATGATAACCTATGTCAGTGATTTGACTAATACTCAACAGGTTGTGTTTTAGTCCTTTCACTAGAGCTACTTTTTCAATGATGACATTTCCAATGATTATATTGCCATATCCCAAAGTTTGTCCAATGTTGCCATCTCCATAAGACACAGTTGGGCCAACTTTTTCCTCATATTCTGATAACAGGGCTTTGTTTCCAGTCATGTGCACAGAACATCCACTATCCATGACTAACGCATTTTTCCTTTTTCCCTGCAATCAGAATAAAAATTCACTAGTTAGAATATTTAGGAACCCACACTTGTTGGGTTCCTTTTCCATGCATTTTATTAATTTTAGCAGCAGAAGACTTTTTGACTTTAGCAGTCCTGACATAATAAAATTCATCATGATTTGTTTTGTCAGTATCAGTATTAACAGATGCATGCTTCACTTTGACATTCTTAGATTTACCAGAATTTGCACTTTTATTAAACTTAGGTAATGGATCATAAAAGTTATAGTACAAACTATGGTATTCTTCACAAGTATAAATAGAATGCCATTTACTACCACAATGAAAACATGACTTCTGGGGTTTGTAAAATACTGATCTACTCCTAACATCAGACTTAGGAATTTCAGTAACTTTCTTTTTTACTCTTCCTGCAATCAATAGAAAGATGATTAGAGTTTCCACAGTTAAAGCAACATTTTCTAGGTGCATTTGGGATAAACCTATAGTTATTCTCTTTATTAATCCCAACTTTGCCATTCCTGTTTCTCTTGATAGTAGGTAGCTTTTGTTTACCAATTACATCACTAACTTTTTCCCTAAGTTGTTTCTGAGACAGTAAACCTACATTTTCCTGTTCAGTTTTCTTGACATGTTTAGACTTCACATTAGAGATTGAGTTTTCAGAAGTAGATCCCTTTTCAAAAGTAGAATTGGGATCATTACCAAATACAAATTTAACAAGCTTAATCTTTGATTTGGTCGTGTCTATAACATGTCTATAGGTCATTGGATTTACTGTCTCATCTATCACAACTTTCTTTTTCAATTTCTTATCCTCATCTGACTTATAACCTAGACATTCTTTCCAATTCTTAGAAGTATTTATTTCATGAAATTTCCTTCCAGAATCTGTCCAGGTTCTGATTTTCTCTTTAGCATCCTCAAGTTCTTTTTCAAGAGCAGTACATTTAAATTTCATCTCTAAATACATGTGTTTAGCATTATCACATTCTATCTGTACTTCTTGCATAAAAGAGAATTCAGTTTCTAGATGCTCATTCCTTTTCCTAAGTCCAGACATCTCAGATAAGATCCTAGTATTTTCAGCAGTTTGACTTCTAAAGCTAATATGCTATGACTTTAGAAAACGTCTTAACTCAGAAGCATCATCAGTATCAAAATCAAAGACAGTATCTGGTACCCTATCATCAGGAACAACAGTTTCATCAGTATTGGCCATTAGGGCATAGTTGACCACCTCAGTGTCTGATTCTGAGGAAGAGTCCATCCAATCCTTGCTTGAAGTGATGAGTGCTTTAGCCTTCTTGCACTCAGTTGCAAAGTGCCCCATTCCATTACACTTGTAGCATCTAACCTTTGACTTGTCAAATTTGCCACTCTTGCTGTCCTTTTTGTTGTACTTTTCTTTGTCAGCATTGAAGGTCTTTTTCTGGAAGTTGCCTTGTCTTCTAGCCTTCATGAACTTCATCTTTTTGAAGCCTCTGACTATCATAGCAACCATCTCTTCCATGTCCGAGTCAGAAGAATCATCATCAGTATTGGCATCAGGATTGCCATCAGTATCTGATGATGAGTCATCAGGATCTGACTCAACTATTCTTGATTTCTTCCTAGAGACCTCCACAGCTTTTCCTTTTGATTTAGCCTCTTCTTTCAAGGCAGTGGATTTTGCCTTGCTGCTTTTCTTATTCTTCCTTTGTTGAACCTCAAGATCATAGGTTCTCAGCATCCCATAAACTTCATCAAGAGACGTAGTGTTTAGATCATACTGATGCCTAATGATTGATGTTTGTGTATCCCATTCTTCTGGTAAAGCCCTCAGAAATTTGGTGTTTGAGTCTTCAGTTACATACTCTTTGCCAACTAGAGATAGATTGTTCAGAAGTGTCAGGAATATATCATACAAGTCAATAAGGCTCTCATCAGGTTTAGCATCAAATTGTTCATATTCTTGTATAAGTAGAGCCCTTCTATTTTTCTTGTATAAGTAGAGCCCTTCTAAACAATCAGGATCTGTTGCTTCCAGGTACATCATCATCTTCACTTTCCATGTATGATACTCGTTTTTCTTCAGCATGGGAATTTTGATGCTTTCATATTTGAATGTCGACATCTTAGATCGTATCTGATTTAAATTTAAATCAGTTTGCTCTGATACCAATTGTTGCCCAGTAAATAACAATTGTAGAAGGGGGGTTGAATACAATTGTATAAGATTCTCGACTTTAATAAACACAAATATGAATAATAACAGTTTTATTAAATTTGTTATAAAACTGTTACAAAACTCTCTCAAGAAATTCTGAGTTCTTAAGAGCTTCAAGGTTACAAAATACTCGTGTGTGTAATTGTTAATAAATCGAAACATAAACTGTGTTTATATACTACACAGCTTCTCTATCAATTACAAGATAAGTCCTAATCAATTACAAAGATTGAAACATATCCTAAATTGACAGCTGCATTCCTATGAATTAGGAACCGACAAAATAAATTTCCTTTTTTTAACTACACTCATAAACCAACTCGAAATAGAATTCTTGATCAGCTTCCAGTCCTGATGATCAATCCTGATCCCAGTCCTGATATAAATCCTGATGACAATCCTGATACTGACGCTTGAGCAAATACTGATGACGTCAGCAATCCTGATCAGTTGAGTCTAGATCCTGACGATCATTGAATCCTGATCTAACAATTATTGATTTTTTCATGTTTCTCGAGACCTGCAAATGGATAGATCTTTTGTACTATTATGTATACCAGAATACAGGTTTTCAAGTTCTGTAAGTGGTGCAACCTTTTCTTGTTTTCTCTCTTTTATCCAACTTGTTTTTGTTTACCATTCTCATCATTCACCAATTTAATCATCCAGATGCCTTATCTTGCAAGTTACATCTCCCTTGACAATTACATTATATGCACTTTTATGTTAATTTTGTAGTTGTTATTCCCAAATGACCTAACAGAATTGTAGAAGGGGGGGGGGTTGAATACAATTTTGATATTTTCTTGAAACTAAACACTTTTTAAAATAAAACTGAACTGAATAAATAAAAACACAAGATATAAATAATTCAGTTGGATTGTTTGATGATCCAACTGAAGTGTTTTTATTGCGGAAATAATCTGTGATACAAATGTACACAGCTGCTCAGTTACAATGTTGTAGAGAAGAAATGCTCTCAAAAATAGCTAATACAATCTATTTGTTTTTCTTCTCTTATTTCTAAAGTAACTGCTACACTTGGTTATATAATCCCAAGTTTACAATTCTACGTTTGGTTAAACTAAAGAATAATAGTAGTAACCATCAGTAGCTTGCTTTTCATTCCTTTTGTCCAATGGTCCTTGGAGATCTTTGCTTTTGTCTTCATGCTCATTATAATCATTTCCAAGAGCCTTATTGGAAATTGGAATGTTTCCTTATTTCCAGTATCCACTTTGATGGCTTCCAATGCAAAGTACACTTCCATATCTCCTTTTAGATCTGTTCAGTAAACTGTCACTATCACTTTGTCAACTGTTCAAAAAGCAACATTGATTCGTTGATAGCAAGGAGATGTGTTTCGTTGATAGCTTTATTCTCCATTCCGTTGATGGTGTTTCCCTCGTTTCGTTGATGGGTAAACTCCATACCGTTGACAGAGTAATCTTCATACCGTTGACATGTCTTCACTTAGGCAGAATTACAAGGCATAACATATTTACAATTAACCAACCTATTTTGCCTATCTAGTACTTAGTCAACATGACTTAGAAAACCTATCTAAAACATATAACAGAATGCCTATCATACTGTGAAGTATTGTACAATGCAATTGCTACAACACTCATTTCGTTGATGAGCTTCCTGTCAACGGAATGCTGCAAAGCATGCCATTTCGTTGACAGTTACAAAAATGACTTTACACAAATTCTACTAAGTGTTTTATGTTTATCATCAAGAACAACATATTCCTAACAATCTCCCCCAATTTATGACTGATAGAATAACAGCCATAAATCAAGAGACTTGATGATAACAAAAACACTCAGATACATCATAAATTACAAAAGTAGAATATGTATTAAGCTTCAAAATTTTATAGACAAGATATAAGACTTACAAGACTAATGCCCACAAGTGCTCCTCTAGTCTGAGCAAATGTTTCATCTGTGACTTCTTTGTGGCATAGTCTTCTTCCCTCTCTTGGAGTTGTTTTCCTCAATCTGGACCTGTAGCCTTCTGTAGAAGATTTTCTCCTCTTCATCTTGATCACCAAGCTTGGATTGCATCAGCTTTAGAGTTTGATTAGATGCCTTCTCCAGCTGGTCTTCCATTCTGAAGAATCTTCTGCAATTGTCCTTGTCCTTAAACTCCATCATCCAATAAGGTTGAAGATGGATTTTCTTTCCTGTTGAGGGAACTCTAAGTATCCTGGGAAGAGCCTCAGGCTTGTTCCAGCTAGCCTTTATCTGACAGATTTTGGAGACCACCTCAGACTTGGCTGTTTTGGTGAAACCAAAGTCCTTTTTCAAGCATCTAAACACTGAGAGTAGTGTTTGATAGTCTTCTCCTAAAATTCTGTAGAGAGGCCACACTTGTTCTCTACCTCCCTTGAATATGAACACTAGTCTTTCAGGCAACTTTTGAGAAGCTGCAATTCCCCTTACTTCCACCAGGTTGTCTAAGTCAAGATGTAGACTGGATTCTTCCCTGATGTCAGCAATGTACATGCAGTCCTCTGGGTTTGCAGGGGGTTTTTGAGATTGTGGCTTTCTCACAAGAACAGGCTTTGCTTTGACAGACCTCTTCTTTGTCTTCATTGGTTGGTCCTTCTCTAACAGGAACTTTGGAAAGTAGGCTTCATCAAATTCAAAAGGTTCCTCTTTTGGCATGATTGGATGATCATGAAAGTTGACAGGATGTGCAGGATCACAAGCCAACTTTCCCTCAATAGGTAGATCAACAGGAATTTGATGTGCACTTGTTGTGGAAGAGTCTTGAGCAGTTTCTTGAGAATCATCTTCATCAAAGTTCAGATTCCTCTTAGCTCTAGCCTTTGGCTGACTTGTTCTCTTCTTCTTTCCAGCTTCCTTAGCTTTATCCTTGGCCTTTTCTTCCTGTAGGGCTTCTTCATCTTCAAGTGATTGAGCAACTGCAAGAGCTTGCATTGCTGCCCTTTCACTTTCTTCAGCTTTGGCCTTAGCAAAATTTGGGTGACCAACCCAAATGTAGATTTCCTTGCTATCCCTGTAGATGAGTGCCCTCTTGTTCCTTATGCTTGGATGATTGCTTTCTTTGCTCTCCTTGATCAGCTTCCCTAAGACTTTGAACTCATCTGGCTTTGGTGGAGGATAAGCTATCCTTTCTATGTTCTTGCCTTTGGGTTTTATGGGAGATACTGGAGATATCCCTCTTGCATCCACATTCCTCAAACATGAAGCTTGTCATTTCTCATTCCTTGAATCTTGAAGGACTCCATGCTGAAGGGGTTCCATGACATAGGAACTCCTGAATTGTGGCTCCATTTGCACTGTCACCATTGCATTTGTTGATGGTGGTATTGAAGTAGCTTGTACAGATGATACCTTTTTAGTGTCAGCTAGCTTCTTGACCTTTGCTTCAATATTTGACCAGTGATCCTTGATTTGTTCTGCAAGTTTCATCCTCAAAGAGGCTTCCTGGATCAGGTCAATACTGTCCTTTTTCTTCTTTGCAAACTCCCCCATTGCTAATGGCTCTTCTGGTAAGGAGATGGCTGGGACCATAACCTTTGTGATCTGAATGTTAAGCTCCTTAGATTTCTCCCCCTTTTTGTTAGCATCAAGTGAGATGATAGGGAGCCCTTGAGCTGCCAGAAGCTGGGTGAGTAGCTGAGTTTGCTTCTCCTGCTCTTTTTGCATGTGACTAAGTGTAGCCTCAACTTTGTCCACTCTAGAGGAAAGAGTTTTCAAAGATGAAGACACTTCAGGTTCCTTGGTGAAAAACCTTGACATCCTGGAGACAGTGTGAAGAGGAAGCTTTTCATCTAGCCTCCTGTCAGTAGCAGCCCTAAGGTTGCTAATTGAGTCCTTGATTTCTGTAGCCTCAATCCTTGTCTGCAACATTTGTAGCCTTTGAATTTCCAGAGAATCCATGATGGCTTTGTAGAATTTCTTGTCCCTTGCTCCTGCAGACTCATGAGCTAGATATGCTTCATTGTACTGCCTTGTGATGGCAGCATCCAAATTGCATCTACCATGCATATCTTGAGAAAGCCAGTTTGGTGTAGGAGGCACCACAGAAGTCCCAGTCTGTGCAGTAGTGGCCACCTGTAGAATGTCACCAAAGCTATCCTCATTATCAGAAAAATCAAATTCTCCACTTGCTTCAGCCCCTGGAGGTAGATTGGTCAAGGCATCCTTTGCTCTTTGCATTGATGCAGTTGTGTGAATTAGTTGTAGTGACCTCTCTGCCTCCACATTGCCCTGTTGAGCCAAAACTTGATAGGCTGACACAGGATGAGTAAAGGTCTCAGGATCCAGGGAAATACTATCCAGAGTTTGTTGATAAACCTCTTGGAAAGTAAGTTCCCTTTCTCCCTCACTGACCTCCATTAACTCACTAGCAATGACTGCTTCCATCCTTATTACTCCTGTAGTCCCTTCTCTCTCTCCACTCTGTTCTTGCATCATGGGCTCCCCATGGCTCACACCTCTCACACCCTCACCTTCACCTTCTAAGGTGGAACTCTCAATCTCTCCTTTTGCCTGGCTGGAAGAAATAGCCAGCCTCTCACTCACATTCTCTCCTTTTGCCTGGCTGCAAGCCAGCCTCTCAGTTTCACTCCCTCTCAGTCCTAGAAGTGTCTCAACTACCACTAGATCATCTGCACTAGTTGTGGGAACAACTTGATTTTCAATTAAAGGTGCAGAGTGAACTATCAACGGAATGGTAGTTTGAACTGTCAACGGTATGGATACCGTTGATGGAGAAACACTTGTCAACGAAATAGACTGTTTCGTTGATGAAGTCAAGAAAGCACTTTGAGAATGAGAAATTACAGTAGAGTCTGTGGTGATTGATTTTAAAGATTGGTCCACAGATCCCCTTGCAACTTCAGGAAAAATTGGTTGATGGCCCAACAAATCACTTAACAAGTGATGGCCACCAGCTTCAGAGTGGGGCTTCTCAAAGATTAGAGTTGGAGAATCAGGAATAGATGTATGGATCATGTCCACATCTAAAGATTGAGTTGGTGAATTTGATGGAGATAATTCAAGATTGATGTTTAGAGAATGGGACTGTAACCCCAGAGTAATGATAGGGGTTACATCAAACTGAATTTGAGAAACTGGAAGTGTTGCTTCCAGTGTGTGTGCACCCTGTGTACCCTTGGACTTTTGCTTCACTCTCCTTTGGTATTGGGAAAATGTAGACTGTGGGCTTGAAGTGTCCCTTACCCTTTTGGACTGTGCTCTAGGAGGAGAGCTTGTTTCAATAATCACATCCTTTTGGGAGGATGCAATTAGACTTGTGTTTAAATCCATGTTACTCATTGTGCCTTGTTGGGAAGACACAATGGGGCTTGGCTGGTACACACTAACCTGTCCTTCCTTATCCTTGGGGTTTCTTTGATGTTCACCCCTTCCCTCACCTCTCACAACTCCAGACTCACTCCCCTTAGGTTGTGTGGTAGTTTTTACAACAGGTGCCTTTTGAGAAGCACTTGAGGTTGGCTTGGAGGATTTCTTTGATTTTGGTTTTGTTGCTAGGGCAGGAGCCTGTTGGGTCACAGCTACAGACTCCATAGCAACATTGGAAGGTAAAACAGTAGAGGTGTTAGCTACACTAACAGGGATAGTAGTAGTTACCTCAATGATTGGCAGATACACCACTGGAACATCACCATTGTGGTTCAGCCTCAGTATGTCTGTCAATACTCTCTTTTCTTGCACAAAGCACTCAAACCTGGCATTAGGGTTAGAGATAACTAATGGTGCTGGACTAACATGGTTAGCCAACATCATCAGAAACCTAGCATAATAGATATTTTTCTTCCTATTTGCTTTGTCACCCAACTTAGCACCAATTTCATACATAAGTTGGGTGCTAAAGTTGTGATATCTATCATTTAGAAGCATGGTTAGGAGAATTAACATAGAGTTAGTTAATGCATCAAAATTACTAATCTTTCCAGAAAAGACCTTAATGAATGCATCAGCTAAATAACTGTATTCCCTAACCAAACCTCTCCTAATTATTCTACCCAGATTATCAGTAGGCAAAGAGTAGTTTATAGAATTTAGCATGGTAGTTATTTCAGTGTTAGTAGGCAAAACATCACAGTTATTATCAGGAATATGTAAACATGCTTGCAAAACATCAGAATTAACTATGTACTCATTACCTTGAAGAGTGAATTGTAGTGTGCAGTTTGTTCCACTATACTCACATGAGGTCCAAATTTCCTCGATTATCTCATTGTAGAGTGGTGTACAGTGAAACATTGCATAGCTCAACTTGCAATTCTTCATGAAATCCATCATTTTGAAGAACAGTCTGTTCGGGTTTTCCTTGACAACAAAAGGGATGGAGTTGTTCTTCTCATAGATGAACCCTCCAGCAGACATAAGCTTGACTATAGGTGCCATTGTTGATTAAAGGAAAGCTTCGAACTGAATTGCTTGTTAGAGAGAAGAAGAGAGAAAAAAAAAACCTTTGGAATTTTTGAGAACAGGTAAAAAGAAATAATGAAAATAAAATTTCTTAAATACTCCCCCAAAAATTCTCAGAAAATGAATCCAATAATAAATGTAAATTACTGGATTGGCTTAAAAAAAAATATAACCGTTACTTTTAAAGTATTACCATGATTTATACTTACAGGGGTGTATGCATAGATCGTGGTAAAAGACGTGTCAAATTTCAACGGTTCAGATTAAAAGCGCTAAATCAACGAATCAGGATTGGGCGGTTAAAGTCCCGTCTTATTTCGTTGATAAAGCTGCGTTTCGTTGATATAAAAGAGCTATCAACGAAATACCCAGAAAACTGCTAAGACTGTCAACGAAATGGTTCGTTTCGTTGACATAGTAATTTTGACTTAGACAAAATTTCACTTTTTCCTAAGAAAATTAATTCACAGAAAAACATAGCAAGTTTCTGGCTGCATTTTAACTTGCAAATATCTCAAAAATAATTAAGAGAAATTTAGCATACCTAGCTCACTTACTAATCTTGAGAATGTTGATTCATCAAGTGGCTTGGTAAAGATGTCTGCAAGTTGTTGTTCACTTGGAACAAAATGTAACTCCACAGTACCATTCATAACATGTTCTCTAATGAAATGGTACTTGATGTCAATGTGCTTGGTTCTTGAATGCTGCACTGGATTCTCAGTAATGGCAATGGCACTAGTGTTGTCACAGAAAATAGGAATTTTCTCAACTCTTAATCCATAATCAAGAAGTTGATTTTTCATCCATAAAATCTGTGCACAACAACTTCCAGCTGCAATATACTCAGCCTCAGCTGTGGAGGTAGAAACTGAGTTTTGTTTCTTGCTGAACCATGACACAAGCTTGTTTCCTAGGAATTGACAGGTTCCAGTTGTACTTTTCCTGTCAATTTTACATCCTGCAAAATCTGCATCTGAATAACCAATTAGTTCAAAACCAGATTCTCTAGGATATCAAATGCCAAGGTTTGGTGTTCCTTTGAGATATCTGAAAATTCTTTTAATAGCAACTAAATGGGATTCTCTAGGATCAGCCTGAAATCTAGCACATAGACATGTAGCAAACATAATATCAGGTCTACTAGCTGTTAAATATAAAAGTGAGCCTACCATGCCTCTGTAACTTGAAATGTCCACAGATTTTTCCTTAGTAGTCAATTCAAGTTTGGTGGCAGTAGGCATGGGAGTTTTGGCAGTAGAGCATTCCATTAGGTTAAATTTCTTTAATAAATCATGAATGTATTTTGTTTGACTAATGAAAATGCCTTCATTAACTTGCTTTACTTGAAGACCAAGAAAGTAAGTTAATTCTCCCATCATGCTCATTTCATATTTACTTTGCATAAGCTTGGCAAACTTTTGACAAAGTTTCACATCTGTAGACCCAAAGATTATATCATCTACATAAATTTGAACAAGTAAAGTAGAGCCATTTACAACCCTGTGAAAAAGAGTTTTATCTACAGTACCTCTAGTGAAATGATTCTCAAGGAGGAACTGTGAGAGAGTGTCATACCAGGCTCTAGGTGCTTGTTTCAAACCATAGAGTGCTTTGAGAAGGAAGTACACATAGTCTGGAAAATCATCATCTTCAAAACCAGGAGGTTGACTTACATACACCTCCTCTTCCAATTCCCCATTCAGAAAAGCACTCTTCACATCCATTTGATAGACTTTGAAATTGGCATGGGCTGCATAGGCTAGGAAAATCCTTATTGCTTCTAGTCTTGCAACAGGAGCAAAGGTTTCATCAAAATCAATTCCCTCTTCCTGTGAGTAGCCTTTTGCAACCAGTCTAGCTTTGTTCCTTGTGACTATGCCATTTTCATCCATCTTGTTTCTGAACACCCATTTTGTGCCTATAACACTCCTGTCATTAGGCCTGGGCACCAGCTTCCAAACATTGTTTCTCTCAAATTGGTTTAGCTCTTCTTGCATGGCTAAAACCCAATCTGGATCTAGAAGTGCATCCTCAACTTTCTTTGGCTCATCTTGAGACAGAAAGCTACTATATAGACATTCTTCTTGAGTTGCTCTTCTAGTTTGGACTTTTGAAGAAACATCACCTATAATAAGTTCAAAGGGATGATCTTTAGTCCATTTCCTTGAGGGAGGTAGATTTGCTCTTGAAGACGTAGCTTCATGATCATGATTGCCTTGATTGGATATTTGTCCTTGAGAAACTCCCCCTGAGTTTGCTGTCCCTAATTGATCACTTCTAGAAGCATTCCTATGACTATCAACGGTATGACCGTTTTGGCTGTCAACGAAACGCTCATTCTGACTGTCAACGAATCCACCATCATGACTGTCAACGAAATGACCATTTGGTCTGCTAGCTGCTATCCTTTTTAACCTTAATGCAGCAATTTCATCTTCACTGCTGCTTTCATCTGTGCTAGATACAACACCTTTAGGCTGTTTCTCAGTAGCCTTATCATGATTCACTTGTTCTCCTTCCTCATTCTCAAAAGAGAGACTTTCATGGAAACCTTCATCACAGAGACCTTGTATTTTGAGATCATCAAAAACAACATGTACAGATTCCATAACAATGTTGATTCTGAGATTATAGACTCTGTAAGCTTTCCCTGCTGCATATCCCACAAATATTGCTTCATCTGCCTTTGCTTCAAATTTCCCCAAATGCTCAGCTTGATTTCTCAGAACAAAGCACTTGCATCCAAAGACATGAAGAAAATCTAATAGTGGCTTCTTTCTTTTGAGTAGATGATAAGGGGTCATTCCCTTGGCCTGATTAATCAAAGAAATATTTTGAGTAAAGCAAGCTGTGTTAACTGCCTCAGCCCAAAAATATGTAGGTAACTTTGATTCATCTAGCATTGTCCTTGCAGCTTCAATAAGTGTTCTGTTTTTCCTTTCAACTACACCATTTTGCTGTGGTGTTCTTGCTGCTGAAAACTCATGCAAAATACCATTTTCTTCACAGAACACCTTCATGCTCGAATTCTTGAATTCTGTCCCATTGTCACTCCTAATCCTTCTTACTTTGAAATCAGGATGATTGCTTACCATCTTGATGTGATTGATAATGATTTCACTTGCCTCATCTTTAGAGTGCAAAAAGAAAGTCCATGTAAATCTAGAAAAATCATCAACAATCACAAGACAGTATTTCTTCTTTGAGATGGACATAACATTTACAGGGCCAAATAGGTCCATATGAAGTAATTCAAGCTGCTGGACAATTGATGACTCTGTCTTGCTTTTGAATGATGCCTTCTTCTGTTTCCCTTTTTGACAGGCATCACACAAACCATCCTTGGAAAATTCCACTTATGGAATTCCTCTAGCAAGATCCTTTCTCACCAAATCATTCATAACTTTGAAATTCAGATGGGATAATTTCTTGTGCCATAACCAACTTTCATCTTTGCTTGCCTTGCTGAAAAGACAGGTGATGGTTTCTGAACTTGTGCTACTAAAGTCAGCAATGTACACATTCCCTCTTCTGAATCCAGTCATTACCACATTGTTGTTTCCTCCTTTAGAAACAACACAGGCTTCTTTCGAAAAAGTAACTAAAAATCCTTTGTCACAAAGTTGGCTGATACTAAGCAAGTTGTGCTTAAGACCATCCACCAATGCAACCTCATCTATGATGATATTCTCTTTTGAAATCAAGCCATATCCCTTTGTGTAGCCTTTGCTGTCATCTCCAAAAGCAATACAAGGGCCAGCTCTTTCCTGAAACTCTGTGAGCAGGGTAGAATCACCAGTCATGTGTCTTGAACAACCACTATCCAAGTACCAAAGATTCCTTTTGTCTCCCTGGTTGCTTGAGGAACTTGCTTCCTGCTCATGATTGTCAGCCATAAGAGCCAAGTTGACATACTCAACATCATCATCAGAATCTTCACCATTACCAGCCCAATCATACTCCTGAGACATGAAAGCCTTTTCTTTTTGTTTGAGAAGTTCAAAGTATTTCTTTTTATAATCAACAGGCTCAAATTTCCTGTTGCCCTTCTCAACCTTGGGCTTTCTGCAGTCTCCAGCAAAGTGACCAAGCATTCCACAATTGAAACATTTTGACTTAGACTTTTCAATCCAGTTTGTTTTGCTAGGTTGAAAGTCTCTTCTTGGTGGCCTTGCTTCTGAGTTTCTTTTGAACTTGAACTTAGAGAATTTTCTAGACAGAAAAGCAATGTGTTCATCAATCTCATCTAAGTCATCCAAGTTGGCTGGTTCTGATTCTTCTTCTTCTGTCATCTTGTCTTTACCCTTGCTAACATCACTCCTACAACTAGATCGACTAGTTGTGGTCTTTGCAGCTTCTTTATTGTCATCTTCAAGTTGGTTCACAGATGCAATCAATGCAATAGATCCACCCTTCTTTTGTACCTTTTCAATTTCCTCATCTTGCTCCATTTCCAGCTCATAAGTCTTCAAGGTTCCATAAAGCCTTTCAAGAGTGTAGTCTTTGTACTCTTGAGTGTTTCTGAGAGAAACAGTCATAGGCTTCCATTCTTTTGGAAGAGCTCTAAGAAATTTAAGGTTTGAATCCTTGGTTTGATAGATCCTCCCATACAACTTTAATCCATTCAAAAGCTTTTGAAACCTACTAAACGTGTCATTTAGGGTTTCACCAGCTTTAAAATGAAAATGCTCATATTGTTGTATAAGGAGTTGCATTTTATTTTCCCTGACTTGCTCAGTTCCTTCACAGAGAGTTCTAACGGTATCCCATACTTCCTTAGAGGTTGTACAGTTGATAACATTGTCAAACATCTCTTGCTCCAAACCATTAAACAGAATGTTCATGGTCCTTTTGTCTTTATGGACTTCTGCAATATCTTCAACAGTCCATTCTGAGACAGTTTTTGGAATCTCTACATCAGGTGCATCATCTGGCAGTCCAACTCTAGAATCAAGCTTCATGGGAACGTGTGGACCTTTCTCAATGCAGTCTACATACCTCTCATCCATAGACATGAGATGTAAATGCATCTTTACTTTCCAGTGAAAGTAATTGTCTTTATCAAGAACTGGTATCTTCACACCTGCATCCTTCTTCACCATGGTTTCTGTTTTTGGTCTTGATCTTTAAACTTCTTGTATGTTAGAAGCTCGCTCTGATACCAATTGTTATTCCCAAATGACCTAACAGAATTGTAGAAGGGGGGGGGGGGTTGAATACAATTTTGATATTTTCTTGAAACTAAACACTTTTTAAAATAAAACTGAACTGAATAAATAAAAACACAAGATATAAATAATTCAGTTGGATTGTTTGATGATCCAACAGAAGTGTTTTTATTGCGGAAATAATCTGTGATACAAATGTACACAGCTGCTCAGTTACAATGTTGTAGAGAAGAAATGCTCTCAAAAATAGCTAATACAATCTATTTGTTTTTCTTCTCTTATTTCTAAAGTAACTGCTACACTTAGTTATATAATCCCAAGTTTACAATTCTACGTTTGGTTAAACTAAAGAATAATAGTAGTAACCATCAGTAGCTTGCTTTTCATTCCTTTTGTCCAATGGTCCTTGGAGATCTTTGCTTTTGTCTTCATGCTCATTATAATCATTTCCAAGAGCCTTATTGGAAATTGGAATGTTTCCTTATTTCCAGTATCCACTTTGATGGCTTCCAATGCAAAGTACACTTCCATATCTCCTTTTAGATCTGTTCAGTAAACTGTCACTATCACTTTGTCAACTGTTCAAAAAGCAACATTGATTCGTTGATAGCAAGGAGATGTGTTTCGTTGATAGCTTTATTCTCCATTCCGTTGATGATGTTTCCCTCGTTTCGTTGATGGGTAAACTCCATACCGTTGACAGAGTAATCTTCATACCGTTGACATGTCTTCACTTAGGCAGAATTACAAGGCATAACATATTTACAATTAACCAACCTATTTTGCCTATCTAGTACTTAGTCAACATGACTTAGAAAACCTATCTAAAACATATAACAGAATGCCTATCATACTGTGAAGTATTGTACAATGCAATTGCTACAACACTCATTTCGTTGATGAGCTTCCTGTCAACGGAATGCTGCAAAGCATGCCATTTCGTTGACAGTTACAAAAATGACTTTACACAAATTCTACTAAGTGTTTTATGTTTATCATCAAGAACAACATATTCCTAACAGTAGTTGTATTTTATAATTTGTTTTGCCAGGAACGGATCTTTATTTTCAAGTTAACACCACGTAAAGAGAATGTTTACTTTGCACAAGAACTCGTGTACAATATGCAAAGGATGTGGTCGGTCATTTTTTTATTAATGTTATGTTTTAAGTGTTGATGTCATATTTAATTTTTATTATGCGTGTATAATGTATCATATATGATTTTTTGACTAATAATTTCAGAAAATTGATCGGGACAGTTTAATTTATTTTTTTTGACATCACTCTTATCTTTCTTGATTTAGAAGAAGAATTCCTAAATCAGTTCCAACACTATCTGTATCCGGACAAAATATAGTTTTTTTTTCATGTGTATCGATTATAAATTGCAATTTTTAGATCATTTAGAAAAATATCTAGAAATCAACATCATGATCCATATTCTTTTTGTGTATATATACTCTTTATATATATATGGTAATTTATTTATTATTATGGTTGTCGACCCAAAAAATGGTACAAATTAATATAAAAGAAATAAATATTAATAGTTTATTATATTGTTTACATGTATTTAATTTTTATAATATATATCGTATTCTCTAATTTATAAATTTCTCAAAAAAAATAATTAAATAATCAATAATATTATTAATTTAATATTAATTTAAATATAATATTAATATAAATATTTAATATTTATTTAAATATTTTTTAAATTTATATTAATAGTTAATTTATTATATTTAATATTGATTATTTTAATACAAATAGCTGAAGTTTGAAGCGGTGGTTAATACTTAAATTTTTATTATTGCTTAATTTTAGTATTTTTAATTTATATGTATTTAGTGCAATTGGCGTCAACTCAATAAAGTATGACACAAAATCAGCATACAATGTTTAGATATATTTAAGAAATTTGTAATTTTTGTTTTGATACTAACAATTGAAGTTTGAAGCGGTGGTTAATACCTAAATTTTATTATTTCATATATTTTTATTATTTTTTATTTATATGTATTTATGCAACGTGCCTCGGCTAAAAAAATATGACACAAAATCGACATATAAATTCTAGGAATATTTAAGAAATTTGTAATTTTTGTGATAAATACGAATGGTTGTAGAAATTAAGTGGTGGTTAATAATTAAATTTATATTAGTGCATATTTTTAGTATTTCTTTATATGTATTTAATGTAACGAGTGTTGGCTCAAGAAAAAATTATACAAAATCGGCATAAAAACATGTCAATAGTTTATTTTATTGTTTATGTATGTTACTTTGTTAAATATTATGTTCGCTATTACATATATTAGCTTAAAACTCATACGATGCACGAATTATTTTTAATAATTGTTATTTTTATTATTTACATTTTAATATATTGTTAATTGTATTTGTTAAAAAAATAAGTAGGCGTGTTAACTTTTTTTATATAATTAAAGGTATTAAAATATATTTTTAAATAATTAACTAACGATTTGCCCGTGATATTTTTGGAAAAGAAAGGTTTTAGTAAGGAAAAATAGAAAAAGTAACATGTTTGAGTAGAAAAAGTTAATTGCCCGTAATTAAAATTATGAAAATAGGTTTTAAAATAAGTAAGTAAGTATTTGTCCGTGATATTTTGTAAAAGGAGGTATTTTACAATAATATATAAAAGTCAAACTTATTTAAAATTTAATTAAACAAGATTATTTTTTTTCTCAACTAAATTAAATTGTATTTAAGTTTTAATCTATTTTTTAGAGTTTCTCTATTTTAATTCAATAAAATGAAATTATCTTACTTAGATTTGAATTTATAGGAAAGACAATAAATATATGTTAATCCCAAATGACCTAACAGAATTATAGAAGGGGGGGGGGGGGTTGAATACAATTCTAGATATTTTCTAAACTTAAAACAACTTTCAAATAAAACAATACTGAAAATAAAAACAAAAGCAAATATAAAATTTCAGTTGGATGTTTTGAGGATCCAACTGAGATGTTTTTATTGCGGAAATAATCTGTGTTACAAAAGTATCACAGTTGTTCAGTTCCTGATTTGGAGTGAGAGTGCTCTTGAAAGAAGCTAATACAAACTATTTTTATCTCACTCACATATCATTAAAATGAACTGCTACACTTGGTTATAAAACCCAAGTTTTCAATGCTATTTTTGGCTACACTAAAATACACTAAAGGTAACCGCCAGTAGCTTGCTTTTCATCCCTTTTGTCAAATGGTCCTTGGAGATCTTGTCTTTTGTCTTCATGCTTACTATGATCCCACTCAAGAACCTAATTGGAAATTGGAATGTTTCCTTATTCCCAGTGTCCATTTTGATGGCTTCCAATGCAAAGTACACTTCTACATCACCTTTTGATCTATCAGAAAACTGTCACTGTCACTTTGTCAACTATTCAGAAAAGTGATAATGATTCGTTGATAGCAGGAAGATGTGTTTCGTTGATAACTTTATTCTTCATTCCGTTGATGGTATATTCTTCATTCCGTTGATAGACTAATCTTCATTCCGTTGATAGACTAGTCTTCATTCCGTTGACATGTCTTCACTTAGGCAAAATTACAAGGCACAATATATTTACACTTAACCAACCTATTTTGCCTATCTAGTACATAGTCAACATGACTTAGAAAACCTATCTAATACCTACAACAAATGTATATCAACCAGTGAAGTATTGTACAGTGCAATTGCTACATCACTCATTACGTTGATGAGCTACCTGTCAACGGAAGCTGCAAAGCATACCATTCCGTTGACAGTTACAAAAGTGACTTAATACAAAATCTACTAAGTGTTTTTATAATTATCATCAAGAACAACATATTCCTAACAATCTCCCCCAATTTATGACTGATAGAATAACAGCCATAAATCAAGAGCCTTGATGATAACAAAAACACTTAGACAAATTATAAATTACAAAAGTAGAATTTGTATTGAGCTACATGATTTATTGAAAATTGACTGAACACAAATTAGAAATTCTTACAATACAAGTGCACAGAGCTGCTCCTCTAGCCTGAGCAGATTTATCAACTTTGTCTCTGTGGCCTTGTTTTCTTCCCTTTCCTTGCATTGTTCTCCTCAATCTGAGCTTGGAGCCTCCTGTAGAAAATCTTCTCTTCTTCATCTTGTTCACCCAACTTGGATTGCATGAATCTTAGAGTTTCATTAGATGCCTTTTCCAATTGGTCCTCCATTCTGAAGAATCTTCTGTAGTTGTCCTTGTCTCTGAATTCCATCATCCAAAAGGGTTGGAGATGAATTTTCTTTCCTGATTGAGGGACCTTTAGAACCCGGGGAAGTGCATCAGGTTTGTTCCAGCTAGCTTTGACTTGACAAATCTTGGAGACAACCTCAGACTTGGCAGTTTTGGTGAACCCAAAATCTCTCTTTAAGCATTTGAACACCACCATCAGTGTCTGATAGTCTTCTCCTAGAATTCTGTGCAGAGGCCAGATTCTTTCCCTTCCACCCTTGTACACAAACACTAATCTCTCTGGTAATTTCTGAGTGGCTGTTATCCCTCTCACTTCTACCAAGTCCTCAAGATATAGGTTTAAGTCAGACTCCTCCTTTATGTCAGCAATGTAGATGAAGTCCTCTGGGTTTGTTGGTGGTTTCTCAACCCGTGGCCTCCTCACAAAAACTGGCTTAGCCTTAGAAACCTTCTGCTGTGATTTCTTCTTTGCATCCATCTCAATTAGAAATTTGGGAAAATTAGCTTCATCAAACTCAAAAGGCTCTTCCTTTGGCACAATTGGTTGATCATGAAAATTAACAGGATGTTCAGGATCACAAGCTAATTTTCCTCCAATGCTTTGATCTGAAAAAGTTGAAGGCACGGCTGTTACAGGGGCATCTGTGACAGTGTCTTGAGAATCTTCCTTATCAAAGGCCAAGTTCCTTTTAGCCCTTGCCTTGGGTTGCCTTGTACTTTTTCTCTTTTCCTTTGCATCCTCAGCTTCAACCCTAGCTCTTTCTTCTTGCTGTCTTTCCTCTTCATCAAGAGCTTGGGCAACTGCAAGAGCTTCCATGTCTGCCCTAGCTGATTCCTCAGCTTTAGCTTCAGCAAAATTTGGGTGACCATCCCAAACACAAATCTCTTGCTCATTCCTGTAGATTATTGCTCTTTGCTTCCTTATCTCAGGCACATTGCTTTCCTTGCATTTTATGATAAGTTCACTCAGAATCTTGAGCTCATCTGGGAATGGAGGTGGATAGAATGTCCTCGCAATATTCTTGCCCTTTGGTTTAGCTGGGGATTTTGGAGATAAGCATCTTGGAAGAGTAGCTGAGTCCACATCTCTAATACATGAAGTTTGTCCCTTTTCTTTTCTTGGACCAGTAATCACTCCATGTAAAAGAGGCTTTAGATCATAAGAAGATTTAGTCTGTGGCTCCAATTCCGTTGACACTAAGACCATGGCATTCGTTGATGGTGCTGTAGAAATAACTTGATCCGTTGAAGGATGTTTGTTCTTTGCAGTTTCAGCAATCTTCTTGATTCTTGCATCTATATTAGACCACTGTTCTTTTATCTGTTCTGCAAGTTGTAGCCTCATAGATGCCTGTTGAATCAGGTCAATGCCATCCAATTTATCCTTTGGTGACTCCTCCATAGCTAATGGCTCCTGTGGTAAAGAAATGGCTGGGATCATAACTTTTGTGACTTGAATATTAAGCTCCTTAGATTTCTCCCCCTTTTTGTTATCATCAAGAGTAATAACAGGGAGACCTTGAGCTGCCACTAGCTGAGTCAAAAGTTGAGTTTGCTTCTCCTGTGCCTGCTGCATTTGAGTTAATGTGGCTTCCACTTTGTCCACCCTTGTAGTAAGAGTTTTTAAAGGAGTTGCCACCTCATTATCCTTGTTGAAGAAGGTGGTCATCCTGGAAACAGTGAGAAGTGGGAGTTTTTCATCAAGCCTCCTTGCTGTGGCATCCTTGAGATTTTCAATGGAGTCCTTGATTTCCCTGGCTTCAATCCTTGTTTGCAGCATCTGGAGTCTCTGAATTTCTAAAGAATCCATGAGTGCCTTGTAGAATTTCTTTTCAGTGGCAGGTGCAGACTCGTGAGCCAAATATGCTTCATTATACTGCCTTGTGATGGTAGCATCCAAACTTTGATGTTCAAGCAAGTCTTGAGAAAGCCATCTTGGCTTAGGAGGCACCACAGAAGTCCCAGTCTGTGCAGTAGTAGCCACCTGTAGAACAACATCAAGACTATCCTCATCACTTGAAGAATCATCATATTCAAAACTTCCACCAGCTCCTGGAGACAAATTGGCAAGTGCATCCTTAGCCCTCATCATGGATGCAGTTGTATGAATAAGATTTAGTGACCTTTCTGCCTCCACATTGCCCTGTTGAGCCATGATTTGATAGACTGGCACATGATGAGTAAAGGTTTCAGGATCCAAAGAAATGCTATCCAGAGTTTGTTGATAATACTCTTGGAAAGTCAATTCTTTTTCTCCCTCATTAACCTCCATTAACTCACTTGCAATGGCTGGTGCCTTCCTTTCAGCATCTGTAGTCCCTTCTCTCTCTCTCCACTCTTTTCTTGCATCATGGGCTCGCCATGGCTCACACCTCTCACACCCTCACCTTCACCTACTAAGGTGGAACTCTCAGTCTCTCCTTTTGCCTGGCTGGAAGAAATAGCCAGCCTCTCACTCACATCCTCTCCTTTTGCCTGGCTGCAAGCCAGCCTCTCAGATTCACTACCTTTCAATCCTAGAAGTGTTTCAACTACCACTAGATCATCTGCACTAGTTGTGTGAACAACTTGATTTTCAATAAAAGGTGCAGAATGAACTATCAACGGAATGGTAGTTTGAACTTTCAACGGTATGGATACCGTTGATGGAGAAACACTTGTCAACGAAAGAGTCTGTTTCGTTGATGAAGTCAAGAAAGGATTTTGAGAAAGTGAAATTACAGTAGAATTTGTGGTGATTGATTTTAAAGATGGTTCCACAGATCCTCTTGTAGCTTCAGAAAAAGATGATTGGTGGCCCAACAAATCACTTAACAAGTGATGACCACCAATTTCAGAGTGGGGCTTCTCCAAGAACAAAGTTGGAGAATCGGGAATAGATGAATGGATCATATCCACATCTAATGACTGTGTTGGTGAATTTTGTGGAGGTGTCTCAATGTTAATATTGAGAGAGTGGGACTGTAACCCCAGAGTAAAAATTGGGGCTACATCAAACTGAATTTGAGAAACTGGAATTGTTGCTTCCAGTGTGTGTGCACCCTGTGTGACCTGGGATTTTTGTCTTACCTTTTTTTTGGTATTGGGAGATAGCTGTTTGGGGGCTAGATGTGTCCCTTACCCTTTTGATGTGTGCTCTTGGAGGAGAGCTTGTTTCAATAACTACATCCTTTTGGGAGGATGCAATTAGACTTGTGCTAATATCCATATTACTCATTGTGCCTTGTTGGGAAGACACAATGGGGCTAGTCTGGGAAACACTCACCTCTCCCACCTTATTCTTGGGGTTTCTTTGATTTTCACCCCTTCCCTCATCACTCACCACACCAGAAGCACTCCCTTTGGGTTGTGGATTGGATTTTACAACAGGTGCCTTTTGAGAAGCACCTGAGGTTGGCTTGGTAGATTTAGATTTTGTGGATTTGGGTCTAGTTACAGGGGCAGGAGCCTGTTGGGTCACTGCTACAGACTCTATTGCAACAAAAGTGGAAACAGTAGCAGAAACTGAAGTAACATTTAAATTAGCAAGTTGAGAAATTGTTACCTCAATAAGTGGCAGATACACCATTGGGACATCACCATTGTGATTCAGCCTCAGGATGTCTGTTAGCACCCTCTTCTCTTGGACAAAACAGTCAAACCTGGAATTTGGGTTAGAGATAACTAATGGTGTTGGACTAACATGGTTAGCCAACATCATTAGAAGTCTAGCATAATCGATATTCTTTTTCCTAGATTTCTTATCTCCTAACTTAGCACCTAGTTCATACATCAATTGAGTGCTAAAATTATAGTATTTATCAGTGAGAAGCATGGTAAGCAAAATCAGAATGGAGTTGGTTAAAGCATCAAAATTACTAATTTTACCAGAAAATACTTTAATAAAAGCATCTGCTAAGTAACTCCACTCCCTTACCAAGCCTCTCCTAATAATTTTACCTAAATTCTCAGTTGGCAAAGAGTAATTTATTGAATTAAGCATGTTAACAATTTCAGCATGTGTTGGTAAAGCTAAACAATTATTCTCAGGAATTTGAAGGCATGCTTGCAATACATCTGAATTGACAATATACTCTTTACCTTGAATGGTGAATTGCAAAGTGTAGTTAGTCCCACTGTACTCGCAGGAGGTCCAAATCTCCTCTATGATTTCATTGTAAAGCGGAGTGGAGTGAAACATTGCGTAACTGAGCTTGCAATTCATCAGGAAATCCATCATCTTGTGAAAGATTTTGTTCGGGCTTTCCTTGACAACAAATGGAATGGAGTTGTTCTTCTCGTAAATGAACCCTCCAGCTGACATGAGTTTGACTATGGGTGCCATTGTTGAGTGAAGAAAAGCTCGAACTTTGTTTTGCTTTGAGAGAGAAGAAGTAAGAAAGCCTTTGGAAATTTTGAGAGCAGGGTAGAAAAGAATTAAAGAAAACAAAATTTCTTAAATACTCCCCCAAAATTTCTCAAAAAATTAAGTCCAATAATAAATATAAATTACTGGATTGGCTTAAAAATCTAACCGTTACAATTAAAATATTACCATGATTTATACTTACAGGGGTGTATGCATAGATCGTGGTAAAGAGACGTGCAAATTCAACGGTTCATATTAACCACGCTATATCAACGAATCAGAATTGGGCGTTTAAGGTCCCGTTTATTTCGTTGATAAAGCTGCGTTTCGTTGACATAAAAAGTGCTGTCAACGAAACACCCAGAAAAATGCTAAGACTGTCAACGGAATGAGGCATTCGTTGACATAGTAATTTTGACTTAGACAAAATTTCACTTTTTCCTGAGAACATTAATTCACAGAAAATCATAGTAAATTTCTAGCCGCAAATTAACTTGAAAAAATCTCAAAAATAATTAAGAGAAATTTCGCATACCTAGCTCACTTACTAGTCTTGAGAATGTTGATTCATCAAGTGGCTTGGTAAAGATGTCTGCAAGTTGTTGTTCACTTGGAACAAAATGTAACTCCACAATACCATTCATAACATGTTCTCTAATGAAATGATACTTGATGTCAATGTGCTTGGTCCTTAAATGCTGTACTGGATTCTCAGTAATGGCAATGGCACTAGTGTTGTCACAGAAGATAGGAATTTTCTCAACTCTTAATCCATAATCAAGTAGTTGACTTTTCATCCATAAAATCTGTGCACAACAACTTCCAGCTGCAATGTACTCAGCCTCAGCTGTGGAGGTAGAAACTGAGTTTTGTTTCTTGCTGAACCATGACACAAGCTTGTTTCCTAGGAATTGACAGGTGCCAGTTGTGCTTTTCTTGTCAGTTTTACATCCTGCATAATCTGCATCTGAATAACCAATTAGTTCAAAGCCAGATTCTCTAGGATACCAAATGCCAAGGTTTGGCGTTCCTTTGAGATATCTGAAAATTCTTTTAATAACAACTAAATGGGATTCCCTAGGGTCAGCCTGAAATCTAGCACATAGACAAGTAGCAAACATAATGTCAGGTCTACTAGCTATTAAATATAAAAGTGAGCTTACCATGCCTCTGTAACTTGAAATATCCACAGATTTTTCCTTAGTATTCAATTCAAGTTTGGTGGCAGTAGGCTTGGGAGTTTTGGCAGGAGAGCATTCCATTAAATTAAATTTCTTTAACAAATCATGAATATACTTTGTTTGACTAATGAAAATGCCTTCATTAACTTGCTTTACTTGGAGACCAAGAAAATAAATTAATTCTCCCATCATGCTCATTTCATATTTACTTTGCATAAGCTTGGCAAACTTTTGACAAAGTTTTTCATCTGTAGACCCAAAAATTATGTCATCTACATAAATTTGAACAAGTATAGTAGAGCCATTCACAATCCTATGAAAAAGAGTTTTATCTACAATACCTCTAGTGAAGTGATTCTCAAGGAGGAATTGTGAAAGCGTGTCATACCAGGCTCTAGGTGCTTGTTTCAAACCATAGAGTGCTTTGAGGAGGAAGTACACATATTCTGGAAAATCATCATCTTCAAAACCAGGAGGTTGACTTACATACACCTCCTCTTCCAATTCCCCATTCAGAAAAGCACTCTTCACATCCATTTGATAGACCTTGAAATTGGCATGGGCTGCATAGGCTAGGAAAATCCTTATTGCTTCTAGTCTTGCAACAGGAGCAAAGGTTTCATCAAAATCAATTCCCTCTTCCTGTGAGTAGCCTTTTGCAACCAATCTAGCTTTGTTCCTTGTGACTATGCCATTTTCATCCATCTTGTTTCTGAACACCCACTTTGTGCCTATAACACTCCTGTCCTTAGGCTTGGGCATCAGCTTCCAAACTTTGTTTCTCTCAAATTGGTTTAGCTCCTCTTGCATAGCTAAGACCCAATCTGGATCTAGAAGTACATCCTCAACTTTATTTGGCTCATCTTGAGACAGAAAGCTACTATATAGACATTCCTCTTGAGTTGCTCTTCTAGTTTGGACTTTTGAAGAAACATCACCTATAATGAGTTCAAAGGGATGATCTTTAGTCCATTTCCTTGAGGGAGGTAGATTAGCTCTAGAAGATGTAGTTTCGTGATCATGATTGCCTTGATTAGATATTTGTCCTTGAGAAACTCCCCCTGAGTTTATTGTCCCTAAGTGATCATTCCTAGAAACATTTCCATGACTGTCAACAGAATGCCCGTTTTGACTGTCAACGAAATGCTCATTTTGTATGTCAACGAATCTTCCACCATTACTGTCAACGGAATAACCATTTGGTCTGCTAGCAGCTATTCTTTTCAATCTTAATGCAGCAATTTCATCTTCACTACTGCTTTCATCTGTGCTAGACACAACAACTTTAGGCTGTTTCTCAATAGCCTTAACATGATTCACTTGATCTCCTTCCTCATTCTCAAAAGAAAGACTTTCATGGAAACCTTCATCACAGAGACCTTGAATTTTGAGATCATCAAAAACAACATGTACAGATTCCATAACAATGTTGGTTCTGAGATTATAGACTCTGTAAGCTTTCCCTACTGCATATCCCACAAATATTTCTTCATCTGCCTTTGCTTCAAATTTCCCCAAATGCTCAGCTTGATTTCTCAGAACAAAGCACTTGCATCCAAAGACATGAAGAAAATCCAATAGTGGTTTCTTTCTTTTGAGTAGTTGATAAGGGGTCATTCCCTTGGCTTGATTAATCAAAGAAATATTTTGAGTGAAGCAAGCTGTGTTAACTGCCTCAGCCCAGAAATAAGTTGGTTACTTTGATTCATCTAGCATTGTCCTTGCAGCTTCAATAAGTGTTCTGTTTTTCCTTTCAACTACACCATTTTGCTGTGGTGTCCTTGCTGCTGAAAATTCATGCAAAATACCATTTTCTTCACAGAACATCTTCATAGTTGAATTATTGAATTCTGTCCCATTGTCACTCCTAATCCTTCTTACTTTGAAATCAGGATGATTGTTTAACATCTTGATGTGATTGATAATGATTTCACTTGCCTCATCTTTGGAGTGCAAAAATAAAGTCCATGTAAATCTAGAAAAATCATCAACAATCACAAGACAGTATTTCTTCTTTGAAATTGACATGACATTTACAGGGCCAAATAGATCCATATGAAGCAACTCAAGCTGCTGGACAATTGATGTAATAACCCCAAATTTTGGACTTAGTTAATTTTTTTTTTTGATGAATAGTAAATTTCTGAACAGAAAAAGATTTTCAGACCACCCTATGTACGGGACGGTATAATGAACTTTCGAAGTCGTATTAGTGATCTACGATGTAAATGAAGGAATGCAAAAGCTGTCAGAATCAGAAAAATAGCATTTCTGTTTTCTCCGAAATTTCACCAATAACGGACGGATTAATCATTATTTGAAAATATTGGAGGATTAAATTATCAATTCCATGGATATGGATTTAATAAAAGAATTAGTGATATCAAGAATGTTTACGGTAAACTACTTCGATAGAACACTTAAGAAATCCTTGCGAGCGTTCAACGAGATTAAAGCGGTAACAGAACAAGGCGACACAAATGAGAGTATATAAATCCCATTTATATTCCAAGATTCAAGCTCGAACCATTTTAATTAAGTATTCGATTGTTAGGACGAGTAGTGAATAGTTACTATTCACTGCGAGAATCGCGTAGAGTTTTATTCGCTTTTTTTAGGAAATATTTTCGAATCTTTTCAAGAGAAACAAAAACATTGATGAATAGTACTCCAAGGTGAATAGTAAAATTTTATAGTCTCCGATTGATCCTATATTTCAGCGGAAGTTCAGGAATAATAAACGGTTACTAATCGCGTAGTCAGAAATCGCAAACCAAAACGAGGAATATTAGAATCTATTTTCATCTAAAGGATTGTGCCGCAATGAGATAATAAAATATTGCGTAGAAGTGTAACATTAGTATTTTAATGGTGGAAGAAGAAAAACCAAGGTGTCATGCATGAAAGTCAACTAGAAAGCTAATGGTGTAATTGCAACATTGGCAGAAATGGAGTTGTTTGATGAGAGGCCAACACTTGGACTAATGAGAGAGCAACAAGTGGACCAATGGGTGGTTAAAAACACAAAAGAAAAGATGCATCCAAGTTAAAAAGAAAAACAAAAGTAAGATGAGCAAAAGCTCTCCAATCTGCCAAACAAGAGCACAACTCAAAGAAAAATTCATATCTCCACTTCTATCCATCCTTAAATCACCAATTTTTAACCATAGCTTCTCCACTCCATGGGTGGCATTCGTTCAAAATTACATGGTCAATAAAGGAGTGTAGCCTAGCCAAATCTCTTCCCCAAGTTGGAGAACCCAATCTATCCAGTTTCTGTCCAGCAGAACGATGGGGCTCAAAACCCTAGCTAGGAAGCTTCAAATTTGATGATCTATAACTCAAACGAAATCTTATGAAGAGCATAAGGTCTGGTAAAAGTTTTAGCACCAAACTCTTATTTTTCGATTTGTTATGGAGTTTACAAGATGAGGATGAATAGTAACTTCAAGTGGTTTCTTGTTTTGATCTTAAGGATTTATCACTTTAAGGACCATCTAAAGCTTGTCAAAGGTTTATAAACACTTGATAGTGTTTTTAGAGCCTCCAAGGAGGTAAAACCCTAACCCACCCTTTGAGTTCATATGAGTTTTGGTGATTGTTTTGATGTTATAAGCTTAAGAGATCATGTTTAGGTATTTTAGTTGTTATTTAACTTTGTAAAATATGAAAAGTGGTGGGTGTTGGATTGAAGCCACACCACTGACCTTAGAGAAGTAAAAAGGTTGTTTGTTGAGGTTGTGGATGTATGGTATGCCCGGTGTGGCTTGGTTATGTGTGACAAAATGGAAATGTCCGAATTATAGCCGTCGTAATGCCAGATTTTCCTTAACCTTGTTTTGCTTGTGATATTCGAACCTAGTAAATTCTGCCCAAGATCACCACGGCCCATGTTTGTGTAGACCTTAGTTCAAGGTTCGTTTTGGTGCGAAGATCATGTGAATACGATTTACGGTTTAGGAGAAACATGTGTTTTAGTGTAAGACGTTCGTAAAACCAAACCGTGCCACTTAGTCAACTTTGAGGCTATGATCGAACCACTTAGAGGCCATAATAAAATGTGAAACTTTGTGATAACATGCTAGGTATGTTTAGGAAGACCCTCGAAAAGATTTCGTGCAAAAAGGATTAAATCTCAATCTTATAAAAATGCGTGAGCGAGCATGCTCGAGTAGAAGTTCTTAAGGAGTTAACTTGAAAATGGACTTTGTACTTGAGATAGTATATACTTAGTATGGTGAAAGCGTTTAAGTTATTAATCTTGAACCTTGTGTTGATTCTAGATTACTGGACCAACCCGAGACTTATTGCTACTTCGGGATTTCCAGGCAAGTTTTCTCATTCCATGCTGTATTTTAAAGTACCATATTCTGATGTATGCATATAATAGATGCAAGTTTCTAAATCTATACTTTGAAGTATTGACTATATAATACTGCTTTTGCCATGTATAAAATTGGACAGTTTTGCGATATATCTTATTTCTTGTCGAAATGGATTTGACCTTTGGATTATATAAAATCTTTTGAGTTAAGTAGTTATGAACCGGTTTACCTGGTAGCTCTAAATATAAGAGCATATTCATTGTTTTCGACTCTACATCGGGAGTCGGTATTTTGAGATATGTAGATAGCCGTGGAAACCCAGAGGGATTCCATCGGCAGAATACTATGTACTTTGAGGATTGTTATTCGAGTATGATATCATTCGAGGAATGATGTTTGCTTACTATATCTTTCAAGGAATGTTATTTGAGTATTATCTCAGTCGAGAAATACTATTTGAATACTATTTCCGTTATATATGCTAATGGAAGGCATAACTGTTTTCGAAAGTATATTGTGATACTTTCTTTATGATTTGATTATGAAAGATTATTTTTCCGATAAAGATATCGGGTAACTGTTATTCGATGATTAATTATTTAATGAATATTATTTTGAATATTCAATTAATCATTATTTATTTAATGAATATTATTTTTGAATATTCATTTAAGGTTTATTTATTTAATGAATATTATTTTGAATATTCATTTAATGCTTATTTATTTAATGAATATTATTTTTGAATATTCATTTAATCATTATTTACTTAATGAATATTATTTTCGAATATTCGTTTAAGGTTTACTTATTTAATAAATATTATTCGATTATTTATTAAATACTTTTAGAATGTTTTAAAAGTGAGAAATGTTATTTAAAGTTTATCCTCGACCTTCAATAATTACGAAGGATACTCTAATCTGTATTATTTTAAATCAAAAAGAGGTTCCCAAAACACTGTTTTTCCATTTAAATCTGTCTTTTAAGGGGATTTAAATACTCGCTCAACTATCAAAAATATGGGAAACCTGATTTAAGTGACTGCTACTCATTTTAAACTCTAAACTCAAAACTGTCAGGGGACATATATTTTCTCGGAGCAATTTAATTGCTGCAAGTCAAATGTTGTGTTACCACCTCATCGATCGAGGGGTAAATTGATGGAACAAGTCGATATCCATTAACAAGCAATCGCTTGGGAAATATTGGAGAATCTTCCTTTCCAACCTAGATATAACTACTGAGTGGAGTCGTATCAACAAGTATTACACTTGGGGAAAGGAGGACGATCTTTACGTTTCAGAGTCATGGATTTCATCCGAACTAGGAGCAAGTGTAAGAGGTCGAGTCGCGCCGATCCATCATTTTTATTGCCCCAAATGGGCCGGGGAGATCCAGAAAGGCGGTAGACAATGTCAGACTGTCGTGTTCTTCCATCTACATGTAGAAAACCCTTTTTAGTTGTACAACCTGCTACTGATCATAGTAAGGTTGGACAACTGGCGCGGATATTACTCCAGTATTAGTTCATTATCCAACTTGGATAATTCTGCAACATGTATTGAAAGGGACTAAAGGGTAGCCCCCTTAGTACAGGTTTACCGATCATGTTGGCAGAGGGTCAAATAGTGTTTAACAAAATGAAGTTACAATAAATCCTTGCAACTTCATCTTTTATTTTATGAGTTATGACTCTGATAAAACCTTACTCAGATTATATATGCATAAGTGGATTTTGGGTTACGGAAACCTTATATTAAATTTTCCTCGTAACATCATCTTTTATGTTATACTAGTATCTTATTCGTTTAATGCATAGCCTGTGGTTACAAAGATATTCTCGAACTGTGTATATGTTGAGAAAGTATTTAAGATATACAGTATATTGAACTGTATAGTGTTTTGAATCAATGAATAGGCTTTAAGCCTTGATTCCAATATTTGATATCTATTTTAAAAAGATATGTTTTGAGTCTTGGTTTATCATATTGATACCCAGGATTTCCAAAGGATTACGAAGAGTATATGTGTATGATTATAAGTCATACGGTATTTTAAACGGTATACTATTTTGGATTCAAATATGGATTATGGATATACAAGTAGACCTATTGTAATGCACAGATTATGGATTCAAATATGATGATTATTAACATTATACGTGTATATAATTTTTACTAATTTTTATAGTTAATTTCTATAACTAATAATAATTGTATTGAATGTTATCTTTGTATGTAATTTTTGATATATTGTTTTTGTGATTTTGGGAATTAATTAAAGTTATATTCAATACACTTATCTCATTTTTTTTTATTAGAGACATGATATATTTACAATTTTATATATTTACTTATTAATTAATCAAGTTTAGAGAATTAAATATATTTATTTACATTCAAATTCATAATAAAAACAATAAATATATAAAATTCAATCAGTTCAGAATTCAATTAAACAAATATTATTTTTTTCTTAGCTAAAATAAAGTTGAATTCCCTTATCAACATTCAAATTCACATGGAAGACATAGATTATATAAAAACCAATTATCTTTTCATGATCAACCTTTTATATTATAATGATGCACATGTATGTATTAATTTTTTTTTATTATAACGTCTAAGCATATTTAAGAAATTTGTTATTTTTGTGATAAAATGAATCGTTGAAGTTTGAAGCGATAGTTAATACTTAAATTATTATTATTTTTTTAATTTTAGTATTTTTAATTTATATATATTTAGTGCAATGAGCGGCTCAAAAAAATATGACACAAAATCGGCATATAAAATCTAGAGATATTTAACAAATTTGTAACTTTTCTTATAATACTAATGGGTGAAGTTTAAAGAGGTGGTAAATACTTAAATTTTATTATTACATATTTTTAGTATTTTTTGTTTAGGGCTGAATAAAACATTACACAAAATCGACATATAATGTCTACGAATATTTAAGAAATTTGTATTTTTTGTGGTAATACGATTGGTTGAAGTTTGAATCGGTGGTTAACACTTAAATTTATATTATTGTATATTTTTTTAGTATTCTTTATTGATATGTATGTAGCATAATGGTGTCGATTTAAGAAAGTATGATACAAAATCGGCATAAAAATATGTATATAGTTTAATTTATTGTTAATGTATGTTTACTTTTTAGAATATTATAATTAGTATTTATAAAAGATTTTATATATTTTTTCTTAAATAGTTAATATTCAAAATTTTACAAACAATATTATAGGGCCGCCACGAAGCGCGGCTTAGTCAACTAGTTATTATATAAAGGAGAATACGAGTGCGGTGAGGTGGCGCCTCTCAAATCGTTTTGATCTATTTTTCTAATTTTCTCAAAATTTTGAATTATTAGTATTAAAGATTCGAAAATATCTCAATTGCCTTTAAATGTTTTACTAATGGAGGAAACTAAATATATAATTTCAATATATTTTCCTTTAAAACATTACTAATGCAGGAAACTAAATATACAATTTCCATATTTTTTCCTTTAAAAACATTACTAATGGAGGAAACAAAATATACAATTTTAATATTCTCCTAAATTTTAGGATTACAAAATATCTCAATTGTCTTTTAAATCTTTAATAATGGCGGAAACTAAATATAAGATTTTAATATTCTTGCCTTTAGATCTTTACTAATGAGGAAAACTAAATCAACAATTTCAAATTTTCCTAAATTTTTTATTTATGAATATACTAACATAAAAAACTAAATATATTATCTTAATATTTTCCTGAATTTTCTATTTAAGTAAAAGCTTAAAATTTTGAAAATTTTCATGGAGAAGACGAGGACCGTGAGGTGAGACTCTCAAATAGCCTTGATCTATTTTTCTAATTTTCTCAAATATTTGAATAATTAATATTAAATATAAGATAATTTTCAGTTTATTTTTACTATTTTTCTAACGGAGGAAACTAAAAATACTATGTTAATATTCTCCGAAACGTTCTCTTCAAATTCAAATTATTTAATAATTTCTTTCTTGAAGGAAGATAAAGATGTTATGTTAATATTCACCTAAACTTTATATTCAAGTCTAATTTATTTACTAATTCATTTCCATTATCTTCTAATAGAGGAAATTAAGTATAAATAATATAAATATATTATTTAAATCAAAATATTTATTAATGGGGAAAAGTAAATATAAAATTTAAATATACAACTAAATTTTTGATTAGAAAATATCTCAATTACCTTTTAAGTTTTTCTTAATGGAAGAATCAAAACGTACGATTTTAATATTCTTATCTTTCAAATCTTTACTAATCGAGGAAAGTAAATATACTATTTAAAATAAAATATTTACTAATGGGAAAAATTAAATATTCAATTTAAATATCCAATTACATTTTTTATAAGAAAATATCTCAATTCTCTTTTAATCTTTCATAATGGAGAAAACTAATTATAAAATTTTAATATTTTTGCCTTTAAAATCTTTAGAAATAGAGAAAACCAAATTGTTATGGATTAAAAAACGTGCTTGTATATTAATTGCTAGGATTTATGAGCTTTCGAGCTTTAATGGCTGCTCTTGTTGTCGGGGACTAACTCGGTCCTAACAAGATGCCTACGTATCTCTAGTGTTTAGAGAATCAAGCCAATAAAACGTAGTTCTTGGAGTTGCCCTCGGGGCTATGGTGGTAGGGGCACACCAAGGACGTAGTGACTTGTAGGTCCTCATTCGAGGATGAAGTCTAAAACGTTGCAGATGACATATGGAGTTGTGTCCAAAACGTTGTAGATGACGTAGGGAGCTGTGTCCAAAACGTTGTAGATGACGTATGGAGCTGTGTCCAATACGTAGTTCTATTGTGAAGGAGCAGGGTCCTTATATAGGCGTCTAGAGCCTCGTATTTAGAGTAAGTTTAGGAGACTTAGCAAATAAATCTCCTTTTTGATAATGGATAAACATTGTATTTCTTGGTGGACAAGTCTTTTCCTTGTTGATAAGGACTATGACTCATTATTTCTTTTAATTGGGATTCTGGATCCATCTTTGATGAATTTACCATATTTTGGACTCCTTTCCTGAGCTGTATATTTTCCTTATTTATTAATTACGAAATTAATAAATAATTAGGGTTTCAGACTTTGTTTATTGGGCCGGCTAGGTTTAATTAATGCAATATTAATTATATCTTTAGGGTTATATTTAACCCATATCATTTGCCCCCCAACTTCTATGATAATGTACTAGGATTTCATAGAAGTTATACCTGTCTTTTTCGAGACTTGAGGTCTTTTTATCCCTTACCTGGGACTTACTACCCTTTTTTGGGGATTTCAATATACACTAGTGTTTCACGAATATCGTCTTGGTGTAAAGTGTGGAGCGACCTACACATTTACGACGATTTTGCCTTATTCGAGGCTAACTTGACATTTGCATAAGCCTTTTATGTCTTATACCGTCTTATTTTGGCTTCAAGCCATTCATTAAGCATATCGAATGATGGGGTTTGGACTGAATGTCTTAGGTTTCTGGGGTTTCAACCCTTCACCCTTACTAGTTTTTATTGATGGCTCAACTCGTAGTGATTCTTTCTCAAGTCTATCATATCAAACTTCTCTTGAGCTTGAAATTTTCGCTAATTAACAATAAGTATCTTAGGCTTTCTTTTGTATGTTTATTAGCAACATTCACCCTTCGGGGTTCGTTGTATTCAGCTCTATTTGTGCAGTTGACATGCATATTTTATATGCTTTCCTTTGCAGTTTGTCTTGGCAAAGCTTTGAGGATGTTTCTACCAATCAAAATGGGCTCAACCCTTCATTTGCTTTCTAGGAAGCTCATGATTTCATCGAACCTTATTTCTACTTGTCCTACTAGTGAGTCCAATTAAGACACAATTAAACGTAATAGACTTTCAAGTTTGCAGCATGCCAAGTTCTTGGCACTTCGATCCTTTCCAGGGTTTCCAATTTGTAGGAGCCTCGACCAAATACGTTTTTAACGCGATATGGTCCTTCCCAATTTGGGGCCAACTTGCCTTTTTGTCCAACTCCGGATGCCTCAATCTTTCGGAGGACTAAGTCCCCATTACGGAAGAATCTCTCTTTAACCCTTAGGTTATAGTAGAAAGATGCCCTTTTTTGATGTTCAACTACCTTAGCATTTGCCTCATCTCTAACTTCATCAATTAGATCTAAGGCCAGCCTCATGCCTTCTTCATTTGTCTCTGGCTCATAAGCTTCGATTCTTGGAGATGTGTGAGTAATCTTCACTGGAACCACTGCCTCTGCCCCATATGCCAGCAGAAAGGGGGTTGCTCCAGTGGTGATTTTACAAGTAGTACGATATGCACATAGTATGGGGATCAATTCGTCTACCCAAGTGTTTCTAGAGCGTTCAACTCTTTTCTTCAGTCCATCTAGGATAATTCGGTTGGCAACCTCAGCTTGCCCATTTGCTTGAGGATGGGCAACAGAAGTGAAACGTAACTTGATATCATTCTCGTCATAATACTTCTTGAATTCTTCGTTTTTAAACTGAGTTCCATTATCTGTGACCAAGATACGTGGAATCCCGTATCTGCATATCACATTTTCCCAGAAGAAATGCATTACTTGCTTGGTGGTTATCTTGGCTAATGGTTTAGCCTCAATCCACTTAGTGAAGTACTCGATTGCCACTATCAAGAACATTCTTTGCGCACTTGCCATTGGAAATGGTCCAACTATATCCATCCCCCACATGGCAAATGGGATAGGTGGTTTCCTAACCACTGGTGCATGCTTTTGGCACCGTTCACATTTCTTTACGTAGCTTTTAGCATCTGCAAGTATGCTTGGCCAATAGAAACCTAAATGAGTGATTTTATGGGCAAGGGCTCTGCCCCCCAAGTGCTGTCCACAAATTCCTTCATGCACTTCCCTTAGGGCCAATTCTGCCTCTTAGGGTCTCAAGCATTTCAGATACGGAACAATGAAAGACTTTTTGTATAGGATTCCCTCAATCAGGGTATACCTTAGTGCTCTCACATATAGCTTTCGTGCTTCTGAAGTAGCGATAGGTAACCAACCAGTTTCCAGATGATATTTGATGGGATCCATCCAACAGCTAGCCACATCAATGGGTGCTATCAACTTTCCATTGATGCTCGGGGTCTTCAAGACTTGGAAGTATACACTTCCGGCATATTTCTCTATCTCAGTAGAAGCAAATTTAGACAAGGCATCGGCCTTCATGTTTTCTTCTCTATGGATGTGTTCCATATAGGATTCATCAAACTGGGTCATGATGGCTTTCACAAACTTCAAATATTTGGCCATGGTTTCATCCTTAGCCTCAAATTCTCCATTTACTTGTGAGACTACCAATCTCGAGTCTCCATAGACTTTGAGAGTATTAACTTTCAAGGCCCCGACCAAACCTAAGCCGGCTATCAGGGCTTCATACTCAGCTTCATTGTTTGTTGTCAGAAATTCCAACTTTAGTGTATACTCAATGAGAAATCCATCGGGACTTTGTAGCACTAAACCTGCTCCGCTTAATTTTGTTTTTGATGCCCCATCAAAATAGAGCACCCAGTATTCCTTAAATACAATCTTTTCATCTTGTTTTTCAACTTCTTTGTCGTCCAAGGGTACTACTTTCTGCCCCCCGACTTCTTGGTTGTCGATGGTACATTCAACCATGAAGTCAAAAAGTGTATGTGCTTTAATGGTCGTTCGAGGCTTATACTTGATGTCGAACTCTCCCAACTCAATCTCTCATTTGATCAGTCTTCCGTTGACCTTAGGACTATGCATGATGTTTCTTAATGGCTGGTCAGTCAAGACTTCTATCTTACGCCTAAAAGTATGGACGTAGCTTTCTTGTGGCCATGATCAAGGCTAAAGCAAACTTTTCTATTAGAGAGTAGTTTACTTCTGCTCCGTGCATAATTTTACTCACATAGTAGATGGGTTTTTGAACCTTTGATTTTTCCTTCACCAAAACAGCTCCTAAGGCGGTGTTTGAAACTACCAAGTATAGATAAAGCATTTCTCCAGGTTTTGGTTTTGCCAACAATGGTGCTTCAGTCGTGTATTTTTTTCAAGGCCTCAAAGGCTTCTTGGCTTTCTGTTGTTCACTCAAAAATTTTCATGTTCTTCAATGCTTTGAAGAAGGGTAGACACTTTTCCCCTGACTTGGAGATGAACTTTCCCAATGCTGCCACTCTCCCAGTGAGTTTCTGAACATCTTTAACAGAGTGCGGTGGTTCCATATCCACAATTGCTTTAATTTTGTCGGGGTTGGCTTCAATTCCTCGTTTAGATACCATCAGACCCAAAAACTTGCCTGACCCTACGCCAAAGTCGTACTTGGCAGGATTCAACATCATTTTATGGTGTCTCAGCACTTCAAATTCCTCTCGGAGGTGCTCTATGTGATCGGCCTTATCGAGGCTTTTGACTAACATGTCATCCACGTAAACCTCCATGGTCTTGCCAATGAGATGTTTGAAAATTTTGTTCACTAGCCTTTGGTATGTGGCACCTGCATTCTTGAGTCCAAAGGCCATAACTAAGTAGCAGCAAACACCAAAATCAGTAATGAATGATACCTTGCGAATGTCATCCTTATGCATCTTGATTTGGTTGTATCGGCTGAAGCCATCCATGAAGCTTAGCATTTCGTGCCCTGCAGTGGCATCTATTAAAGTGTTGATCCTTGGTAAGGGAAAATAGTCCTTAGGACATGCATCGTTCAAGTCCGTAAAGTCTACGCACATTCTCCACTTTCCATTGGCTTTCTTGACCATTACCAGGTTAGCCAACCATTAAGGGAATTGAATCTCTTCAATGAATCATGCTTCCAAGAGCTTATCTACCTCTTGATTTATGGCCTCTTGCCTTTCTGGAGCAAAGTTCCTCTTCTTTTCCTGCACTGTCTTCCTTTCAGGATCCACATTCAGTTTGTGGGTTATCAACTGGGGATCAATCCCTGGCATGTCAGCCGCAGTCCAAGCAAAAATATCATTGTTTTCTTGAAGAAAAGACATGAGCTTGCTCTTCAATGGTTCAGGCAATAGTGCTCCAACGTAAGTCACCTTCTCCGGTTCACCAGGGACTAAGGGAAATGGGATTAAATCCTCAGCTGGTTTCCCTCTTCGGTCCTTATTATCACTAGTATCCATGTTTTCAATGGGGAGAACCTGCCCCCCGATTCCATCAGGCCTTAACGCGGCTACGTAACAACTTCTGGCCATATTTTGGCCTCCCCGTTCTTCACCAATTCCATTCCTCGTTGGGAACTTGATTTTCAGATGATAAGATGAGGCAACGGCCTTGAACGCATGAAGACCCGTCCTTCCCAGGATTGCATTGTAGGTCGAAGTTGCCTTTATTACTATGAAGTTCAACATCTGAGTAGACGTATTCGACCCATGCCCCATTGTCATTGGGAGTTGGATAGTGCCTTCCACCTTTGACTCCACTCCATTGAATCCATATATGGGCATATTCGAGGGTGTCAACTGAGAGTCAGTATAGCCCATCTTGATAAAAGCATCATGGAACAAGATGTCCACTGACGCTCCATTGTCAACCAGAACTCTCTTTGTTTCAGAATTGCCTATCACAGGTACGATGACTAAGGGATCATCGTGGGGGAAACTTTACTCCTTCCAAGTCAGAATCATCAAAACCTATTGATATTTCTGTTCGGGCACGTTTCGGTGTTTCTCCAACCACAGTCAATACCTCTCGGGCATAGGCTTTCCTTGAGTTTCGGGAGGACCCAGCAGCAGTTGGTCCTCCGAATATCATGTTGATGACTGGCCCTCGGGGCTTGGGATTACGATCTTGATCGTTGTCCCTTCTGTCATAATCCTTCCTTTCGTAGTTTCCCCTTTGACTCCCTTGATTTCCATCCTTAGTGAATTTATTGAGCTTTCCTCTTCGTATCAAAAACTCGATCTCATCTTTCAATTATCTGCAATCATCCGTGTCGTGACCGACTTCCTTGTGGAACCGACAGAATTGGTTTTGATTCTGTTTGGACATACCAGTCCTTAGTGCCTTCGGCCATCGGAATTACTCCTCCTTTGCTATACCCATCAGAATTTGGCTCCTGGGAGTGTTTAATCTTGCATACTCCGTAAACTTTGGCCCAAAATTGTTCCTCTTGGGTGGAGAATCAGAATCCTTTGACGTTCTAGGAAACTTTTCTTTGACTTCGTACTCCCGAGTTTCCTTTCTTTTCTTTGAATTTCCACTACCACCAGCAGTGGGTTCATACTTTCTCATGCTTTCTTCAACCTTGATGTACTTTCCGGCTCTGTCTTGGAGCTTCAGCATGCTCTCGGGTGGATGTTTTGCCAATGATCTTTTGAAGTGATCATCAGTGGTTCCTTGCTGCAGGGCTATCATAGCTACTTTGTCCTCCAAGTCCGAGACTTTCAGAGCCTCTCGAGTGAATCGGTTGATATAATCCCTTAAAGCTTCATTCTTTCCTTGCTAGATTCCCATGAGTGATGCAGAACTTTTCTCGTGCACCCTTCCTCTAACAAATTGGTTGATGAACGCTTTGCTTAGTTCCTTAAAAGACCCAATGGAATTGGGAGGTAGACGGTTATACCAACGTTGGGCCATGCCCGCCAAGGTTTGTGGAAACGCCCTGCACTTGACCGCATCATTGGTTGGCTATAACAGAGTGCATTAGAGAAGGTTCTTACGTGATTTGCGGGATCCCCCGTTCCATCTTAAGCTTTGATCGTTGGCATCTTAAACTTCATGGATATGTTAGCTTTCATGATATCTTGAGTAAACGGTGGTGTAGGATCATCGGGATCTCCTAGGGGCAACAAAACACTAGGATCACCCCTTGGGGCTTCAACCCTCTTGGTTATTCTTGGTGTTGGGTCCAGGTTGATTATCGGGACTCTTCCAGTTGCTTGGCTTTGGGCTTTTGCGGCCTCCTGTTCTGCCAGTAATTTCTTGAGCCTTGCAGCCTCTGCCTCGTCGGCTGCAATCTTTTCCTTAGTAGTTTGGGGTTGTTCCCGATTTGTTTGGGAAGAACGTCTCCTCCTTGGGGCAACATCCCTCTCTTCTTCAGTTGAATAATTCTTGTCCTCAGTATAGGGACCCGAGTAGTCTTGAATCAAAGGGGTCCGTCGAGTTTGAGTTTGTTGATTTTGGGGTCCCAGACCTTGTATGTAAGGAGAAACATATGCTTCATGGTAAGTGGGGTTGAGACCACTACTACCCATCGTGGGTCGAGGAGGCATGTCATAATTTGGCATCCCAAGAGTTTGAGTTGCATATTGGGCCAGATCCGTTGTATGGAGTTGAAGACCACTTGGTGAATTCACGAGCAGTGGAGATGTCGTGATTGGTTGCTGGTGAGTGGTCTCTTGTGGATTAGGTCCATGAACGACCATTTGTAGGGTATTCATCCCTTCAACTGAAATTGGGATTTCCGGTCCTTAAGTGGTGGTGAGGGGGATATTCGCCCCTTGAATGCCAGTAGTTGATAGTGGTTGATTTGCGTGAGCATCAGCCTCAGAGGTGATAGGAAGCTCCTCAGAAGTTTGAGTATCTCGAGTTGTTCTTCGTGTGTTTTCCATGGTTGATGTTGTCGTTCCCACAGACGTCGCCAAATGTTATGGATTAAAAAACGTGCTTGTATATTAATTGCTAGGATTTATGAGCTTTCGAGCTTTAATGGCTGCTCTTGTTGTCGGGGACTAACTCGGTCCTAACAAGATGCCTACGTATCTCTAGTGTTTAGAGAATCAAGCCAATAAAACGTAGTTCTTGGTGTTGCCCTCGGGGCTATGGTGGCAGGGACACACCAAGGACGTAGTGACTTGTAGGTCCTTATTCGAGGATGAATTCTAAAATGTTGTAGATGACGTATGGAGTTGTGTCCAAAACGTTGTAGATGACGTATGGAGCTGTGTCAAAAACGTTGTAGATGACGTATGGAGCTGTGTCCAATACGTAGTTCTATTGTGAAGGAGCAGGGTCCTTATATAGGCGTCTGGAGCCTCGTATTTAGAGTAAGTTTAGGAGACTTAGCGAATAAGTCTCCTTTTTGATAATGGATAAACATTGTATTTCTTGGTGGACAAGTCTTTTCCTTGTTGATAAGGACTATGACTTGTTAGATATAATTGCTGACGTTTGTTCATCAGTGTTTAAGTACCAGGTACTCATCAGAGTTTACTGGAAGCCAGTCAGAGTTTATTAAAATCTGACGGGGTGAGAGTTTGCCTTAGCTGTCGGTGCTAATATAAAGATTCTAGAAGCAATATATCTTGAAGATGGAAAGAAGCAAGATATATTGAGACAGACAAGGAAACGGAACAGAAGACATAAGCAATCCTAATTTGATATGATTTGTATAGCTAATTTATAGGAATATCAATTAGAGATTGATTATGTAACTGTGTATTATATAAACACAGATAGGTTAACCCTAAAAGGGATGCGAATACTGAAAACATTATTCTTGTAACCTTGCATCTCTCTGTGATATTTTACATCACAAAAGAGAAGAGTTATTTATATAATTCAGTTGTTGATTCATAAACAGTGTTCTCAATTGTTATTATCATATATTGATTATATATTGTGAATTTGGCCTAACAATTGGTATCAGAGCCTAGGCTGTTTAATATATACAGTTTATCGATCTAAACACAAGTATAATCATGACTGACAACTCTCAGGAAGGTTCTAATGCAGGTTCTAATGCTCAGAAGGTTCAACCTACTTCTGTGAGTCGATATGAGACTATAAGGGTTCCAATTCTCAGACCAGTTGAATATCCAATATGGAAGGTGAAGATGACCATGTTTCTGGAAGCCACAGATCCAGAATACCTTGATAGAATCAATGATGGTCCTCATATGCCAACTAAATTGTCTCCTGTTATTACTGGGCAAGAACAAAAGACTGTTCCAAAATAGAAGAAAGATTTGACTCCTGAAGACATCTCATCAATTGCAAAGGATGCAAAGGTTAGACATCTACTACACAGTGCCCTAGATAATGTCATGTCTAACAGAGTTATTGGCTGCAAAACTGCCAAAGAAATTTGGGATGCTTTGGAAGTCAGGTGTCAAGGAACAAGTGCTATAAAGAAGAATAGGAAGACCATTCTAACACAGGAGTATGAACACTTTGACTCTAGATCTGATGAAACTTTGACAGATACATATGACAGATTTTGTAAATTGTTGAATGATTTGTCCCTGGTTGATAAAGAATATGAACTTGAAGAGTCAAATCTCAAGTTTCTTCTATCCCTACCTGAAAGATGGGATTTAAAGGCAACAACAATCAGAGACAATTATGATCTTGCAAATACAGATCTTGATGAAATCTATGGGTTGCTTAAAACTCATGAACTTGAAATAGAACAAAGAAACAAAAGATCTGGAAAGAAGACAAAATCTGTTGCTCTTAAAGTTGAAGAAAAGCCTGTCAAGAAGGAATCATCAAGAAAGAAAGCCAAAGGAAAGGCTTTAGTCATTAAATCTGAAAGTGAGTCATCAAACTCTGATGATGGCTCAAACACTGATGATGAAGCTTCTGATTCTGAGGATGATGAAGAAGAGATGATGAAAATGGCAGCTTTAATGGTGAAGACCTTCAAGAAGATGGGATTCAAGAACTTCAAGAAAGGAAAGAGATTCTCAAGGGAAGATTCAAATTCTTATAAAAGAAAATTCAGAAAGTCTGATGAAAGAGATACCAAGTCTGGAAAGAAAGACAAGTCTAAGATCCAGTGCTACAGGTGTAAAGAGATGGGTCATTATGCTCCAGAGTGCAAGAAAGGAAAATCTGAGAAAGCACTCATCACTAAAGGCAAGGACTGGGCAGACACTTCAGACTCAGATGAGGGAATCAATTATGCTCTCATGGCAACTGTTAAAGATGAAGCTGAGTCATCTGAAAACAAGGTACCCCTAACAACTTATGCTTATGATACTGATAACATATCTGAATTAAGAATTTATCTTAAAAGCATACATGTTAGTTATAGGGATCAGACTTTAGAGAATGAAAGAATAAAATCTGAGAATCTAGGTCTTAAAGAAAGGAATAAATTTCTTGAAGAGAAACTTGTTAACATGCAACAAGTTCAAAAGGAGAGAGATGATGCTGTTTATGTTGAACAGGAATTGCTTAAAAGATATAGGCAAATAGAATCTGAGTTGGAAAAAGAGAGAAAAGTGATTAAAACCTGGACCAATTCTGGAAAAGACACACATCAGGTTTTTCAGACAGATACTGTAGGCTTAGGTTACTGTGAGGGAGATGAACTTAGGTTTAAAGATAAAGTTAAAGTGAAACCACAACTTAAACCTGTGCAATTTGTTCCTGAATACAGTAAGCTAAAGTCTGTTGTTGTAAAAGAAGCTGTTATGGAGCCAATTGAAACTTGTGAAAAACAGGTTAATATTGGTTCAATAACAGAGAATAAGATTGAGATAGAAGCTGTTAAAGAACCAGTAAAAATCTGTGATAGACAGGTTAATGTTGGTTTAATGACAGAAAAACAATTCAAACATAAGCTCAAAGAGGTAAAATCTGTCAACAAACAAAAAATGTTTAAGAAGAATAGGAATGGAAAAGTAGGCATTAATAAAAGAAATGATTATCTGCCTAATTCTGCTGCTCCTAGAAAAACATGTCAAAGTTGTGGTAGTACTAACCATCTTGCCAGGTTTTGCAAGAAGAACAAAGATATTAACTCTTTACCCTCCACATCTGGAGTAAAGAATGATTATTTTAGGGTTAGACCACAGACTTTATGCACACACTGTGGGAGCACTTGGCATTCCATTTATACTTGTAAGAGTTATCATGCTATTTATCACAACTATTATGAGCTGAAACCCAACCTGAAATGGGTTAAAGCAAACTCTGCAAGTGTAAAGTCTGACACAGTTAGCTTAAACTCTGTTGAAAGTTATTCCGCTGCAAAAGCTAACAATGTTAAGAAAGCCAAAGGATCCAAGCAAGTCTGGATCCTTAAACCTAACACTTAGTGATTGTTTGTGATTGCAGGGCATAAAAGAGAGCACTCTTATCTTGGACAGTGGATGCTCAGGACATATGACTGGAAATAAAGCCCTGCTATCAGACTATGAGGAGAAGGCTGGCCCAAAAGTTTCCTATGGAGATGGCAACATAGGATGTACTCTGGGATATAGTAATATCAATCTTGGAAGTGTCATCATCAAAAATGTAGCTCTTGTCTCAGGACTCAAGCATGATCTGCTTTCTGTGAGTCAAATCTGTGACAGAGGATACCATGTAGATTTTCATACTGAACATTGTGAAGTTATCAGCAAATCTACAGGGAAAGTTGTTCTAGTTGGACACAGGCACAATAACATCTATGAAGCAAGTTTGGTAACAAACTCTGAAGGTAAAGTTGTGTGTCTAACTGCAAAAATGTCAAATGAAGAGAGTTGGAAATGGCATAAGAAGCTCTCTCATCTAAACTTGAACAACATCAATGAGCTAATACAAAAAGATCTTGTAAGGGGACTTCCAAAGTCAATACTCAGCTTAGATGGTCTGTGTGATTCTTGTCAAAAGGCCAAGCACAGGAAGTCATCTTTCAAGAGTAAATCTGAATCTTTAGTTGTAGAACCTTATCATCTTTTACATGTTGATCTCTTTGGTCCAGTGAATATAATGTCAATGGGCAGAAAGAAATATGCTTTGGTAATTGTTGATGAATACACCAGATACACATGGGTGTATTTCTTAGCAAAGAAGGATGAAACTGCCTTAATTATTATGGATCATGTGAAGCAATTGGACAAAGGATCACAGCACAAAGTAAAAATTATCAGGAGTGATAATGGTACTGAATTCAGAAATTCTGAAATGGAAGCTTTCTGCAAGGAAAGAGGAGTGAAGCAAGAATTTTCTGCACCTGGAACTCCACAACAAAATGGTGTAGTTGAAAGAAAGAACAGAACCTTAATCGAAGCTGCCAGAACAATGCTTGATGAAGCAAAATTGCCAACTTATTTCTGGGCAGAAGCTGTTCAAACAGCTTGTTTTACTCAAAATGCTACACTGATCAACAAGCATGGGAAAACACCATATGATATGGTGAAAAATAAGAAGCCAAATTTGAAATATTTTCATATTTTTGGATGCAAGTGTTTTGTGTTGAAAACTCATCCTGAACATTTGACCAAGTTTGACTTAAAAGCTGATCAAGGAATTTTTGTTGGATACCCACTATCAACTAAAGCTTTCAGAGTCTACAATCTGAGAACTAAAGTGATCATGGAATCTATACATCTGTCATTTGATGACAAGAAAATAACTGGAATAGAAGATGAAGAATATCATGATCAATTTCGATTTGAAAATGAAGATCTAAACTCTGATGACGTAAACTCTGATGAAGCAAATCCAACAAACTTTGACGAAGCATACTCTGAACCTCTACTGATAAACACTGAGGGAATTTCTCTGACAGAACAAAATAGAGAACCAGTCGAGGGAGAGTGTGAAGATACTTCAGAAACATCTCAAGATAATAACTCAAATTCTGAAAGTGAATCAGCTGAAGGATCTATCCCAAACTCTGAGTCAAACACTGAAAATCCAAACTCTGAGCAGTCCAATTCAGGGGGAGCCTCAGAGAATGCAAATGGTCAAGGAGAAAATCAGGAAAGCATGGATCAAGGGGGAGGATCTAATACTGATAATAGAAGCCAATTACCAATAGCAAGAAGGTGGACACAAGCTCATACACCTGACTTGATAATTGGAGATCCAGAAGCTAGTGTAAAAACTAGAAGTGCTACAAATAATGAATGTCTGTTTCATGCATTCTTATCTCAAACAGAGCCCAAGAAAGTGGAAGAAGCTCTTCAAGATGCCAACTGGATAACAACTATGCAAGAGGAGTTAAATGAATTTGAGAGGAATGAAGTCTGGACACTTGTACCAAGACCAAAGAACAGATCTATTGTTGGTACAAAGTGGGTTTTCAGAAACAAAACAGACAGTGATGGAGTGATAACAAGGAATAAGGCTAGACTTGTGGCAAAAGGCTATTCACAGCAGGAAGGAATTGACTATGATGAAACCTTTGCTCCAGTTGCAAGATTGGAGGCAATAAGGATTTTTCTGGCCTATGCTGCTCACAAAAAGTTTAAAGTCTTTCAGATGGATGTGAAAAGTGCTTTTCTCAATGGGAAACTTGAAGAAGAAGTGTTTGTTTAACAACCACCAGGGTTTGTAAATCCAAAACATCTAGATTATGTCTACAGGCTTGACAAGGCATTATATGGACTAAAGCAGGCACCTAGAGCATGGTATGAAACTCTGGCTCAATTTCTTTTAGAAAGTGGGTTCACTAGAGGTACAATTGACAAAACCTTGTTCTATTTTAATTCTGGTGATGATTTGCTGTTAGTTCAAATCTATGTGGATGACATAATTTTTGGGTCTACTAATGACAAACTCTGTAAGAAATTTGCCAAGCTTATGCAGTCAAGATATCAAATGAGTATGATGGGAGAGCTTAGTTATTTTCTAGGCTTACAGGTCAAGCAAACAGATGATGGGATTTTTATCAATCAAGCAAAATATACTAGAAATCTTCTCAAGAAATTTGGTATGCTTGATAGTTCATCTGCTACAACTCTCATGGCTACTGCAACAAAGCTAGACAAAGACACAGGAGCCTCAGTAGATATGACAAACTACAGAGGGATGATAGGGTCTCTTCTTTATCTGACAGCAAGTAGACCTGATATCATGTATGCAACATGTCTTTGTGCAAGATTTCAAGCAGACCCCAGAGAGCCACATCTAACAGCTGTAAAAAGGATTTTCAAATATCTCAAAGGAACCATAACTCTTGGTTTGTGGTACCCTAGAGAATCAGAGTTTAAGTTAATTGGTTACTATGATGCAGATTTTGCAGGCTGTAAGATAGACAGAAAAAGCACAAGTGGAAGCTGTCAATTTCTTGGTGACAAATTAGTTTCTTGATACAGCAAGAAACAGAAATCAATTTCTACATCCACAGCAGAAGCAGAGTATATAGCTGCTGGTAGCTGTTGTGCACAGATTTTATGGATGAAGAATCAATTGCTGGACTATGGATTAAGGTACTCTAAAATACCTATTTACTGTGATAATCAAAGTGCTATTGCTATGACAGGTAATCTAGTACAGCACTCCATGACCAAGCACATCAGCATAAGGTATCATTTTATCAGGGAACATGTGGAAGAAGGAGATATTGAGCTTCATTTTGTGTCTAAAGACCAACAACTTGCAGATATTTTCACAAAACCTTTGAGTGAAGCTACCTTTACAAGGCTGGTAAACGAACTTGGAATGGTCTCTAGTTTTGACTAGAGATACTGGTTAGATTCAAAATCTATACATGATTGATTTTAGCTCATGATTTTTTGCATATGTTAACTGTTATGTGTACCAGTATGTTAAACTCTGATAGTAAACTCTGTTAGTCATACTCTGTCAGTCATACTCTGTCAGTCATACTCTGTCAGTCATACTCTGTCGGTTAAACTCTGATGTCAAACTCTGATTATGATTTTTGTCTGAAACACATGGACCGATGAAGAAAATTGTATGAAGCATGATTTTCAGTAAGTAATCATGAATCCTTCTAAGTAATATAAATTCTGATTTCAAAATGTGCAGAAATTTTACACAGCATGATACTGTCTCTATATTTATAGCATCTCTTCGTTTATTGATTATATACACTGAGTCTGTATTAACTGTTTGCACTTTCTCTCATAAATTAATTGTATTCACTGATGAAAAGTCTAAACTATGATAATTAGTTGCAAATATTTCACCCTCAAATCAAAAGATGCCAAAAAGAGCACAAATTCCTTTGAGATCATGTTGTGCCTAGGACGATCCAGGAACTTATTGTATGAAATAAGGGCTAAAATCTTTGATTTTTGGTGACTAGTGTCAACCACTGATTACTGGAAAGATTATAATAAAAAAAAAGAGAAAAATATATATATATATATAAAGGGGGTGAAAATAATAGAAATATCCAAATGAAAGGATATAAGAAGACAGAGTTTGGATAAATATCAGATTTTACTTTATACATGAGAGTTTGAGCAACCAGTTTTTACTGATTTATTTTGTGGATTTTATGCACTTTGAGATGATCTAAATATTTATATTCAGTAAACTCTGCTATTCACACACAAAAAATACTCACACCTATACAGTTTGTGAAAAGATTTTATTTATAAAGAAGGAGGATTGGTAAACACTGATGAACTGTGTACTCTACGCCGAGGTCATTTAATTTTAATCTCTGATGATTAAAATAAATTTTGTTTGTTTCAGACATATTATGATTTTTAGAAAAGACATTTGTTTTGAAAATTCAAAAAGAGTATGATTGGACAGTTGTTCAAGAATGTATTAAACAGAGGAGAGAGGTTGAGTGTCTAGAAAAGTGTAAAAGGCGGTAATTATTGCTGTTTTTACTGCGCATGTGTATTGGAAACTGCCAATTACTGCTGTCAGTCATTGCATGTGTGCCACGTGTCCCACTCACACAATTAACGGAGTAAGACAGTTGTGTATTAATGATTAAAAACTGTTCAGTTTTTAATTTTGAATTTCATATTTAAACAATACACACACATACGTCTAAACCTTTCACATCTTACTCCAATTCACATCTATTGTCACACACACATATTCACAAACACTTTTTACTTTCAAACTCTTTCGAGCTTTTGCACCTGATTCTCTGTTATTCTTTCAAATCTTACTAATGGCGACTACAGCTTTTGTTTCTTCTGGGTTAGAGTTTGTTCCAAACAATTATGCAGCACCACTAAACACTGCCAACGCACCAGAGGCGTTTCATATGATACAAGAATTTCTTGCTCAGTCATCGATTGGGCGTGCTTTAGTAGAACCAACAGTACTTTCTGGTTCACAAATCAAGGCCTTCTGGGAGACAGGTATGTATGATGATGGTGGTGAATCAGGTAACCCATCAATAATCTTTAAATTTGAAGAAGCAGAGTATGTAATTACTTCTGGTACCATTCGGGCTGCAATGGGGTTTCCTGAGTTCTCTTCCTATACCATTGGAATGGGTGACAATGATTTGCTGCGGATGATGAGAGAGATTGGGTATCCTGGACCCTTGACTAAGATTGGACAGTTGAAGCGACCGTTCTTGAGGAAGGAGTGGAGCTTCTTCTTTGATTGCATCACAAGAACGTTTGGAAAGAAATGCACGAACTGGGATGCTATTCCCACGGACAGTCTGCAAATCGGGTATTCTCTTTTATATGATAATCATTTTGATTTTGCACGACTTGTCTTGAATAATTTAGGGGAGAAAATGACAGAGAATAGAGGGGTAGTATACTTTTCTAGATTTTGTCAGATTTTATTCTCTTACTGTGTTGAAGGGGTAGAAATAGTTGGTGAAGATGTTATCTCTTGTTTTAAATTACACAAGAGGATATTCTCTGATCTTATCAACAAAGATGTTAAGAAAGGGGTTGTTGGAGATTTGCTACTGCCTGTATCTGTGCAACAGTTTGTAAATGATCAAGTTAATCCACCAACACAAGATCCCTCTCAACCAGAATCTCAACCAGAACCTCTACAAACAGAGCTTCCTCCATCCACATCTGTCAAACCTAAATCCAGTGGTAGGACTAAGCATGTTGGTACTAAACCTGCAAGGTCTGTTAGACCAGCTACTGCAGTGGTGGTGTCCAAGTCTACTGATGAGCCCAAGGGTCATTATAAGAAGAGGAGAGCCAATAGATCAAAAGCTAATGATGAGGATGATGTTGACAATGAAACTCTTCATAAGAGTAAAAGAAGATTAGTAGCCAATTATCTTTTTGATAATGTGGATGAGTCTACAACAAACACTGAAGCTGTCCAGCATGAAGCTCCAGAAGATTTTGTTGAGGAGCCTGTTGTAAATAATGCTAATGAGGACAGGGTTTTTGTAAACACTGAAGCTCCTGAAGTTATTGTTCAGGAGGCTACTGAAGATTTTGAAGCAGCCGCTGTACCTGACATGGCAAATGCTGATATAGAGGCAGAAATTTTTGAGAAAAATGCTTTCAATGATGATCTTGATATGGATAATATTCTTGAAGCATATCCTAGTATCAGTGTTTGTGATACTGACGATGTGGAAGCTGATCAACCCACCCAAATTTTAGATGAGTCAATTGCAACTCATACAGAGATTCTCTCTGTAAATAATCCAAATCCTGAAATGGGTGAGGAGGTTGATCAGGTAGTTGAAGCTGCTGTCGAGAAATTGGTTGAAGCTACAGCAGAAGAAGTTCAAACAGAAGAAGTTGTTGCAGAGTCAGTTCTTGTAGAAATAGAGGTTTTTGTAAATACAAACTCTGAGATAAATACTGAGGCTACTGCAGACAATGTTCATGAAGAAATTGCAGAGCATATAGAAGAAAATGCTAATGAAGCTAGAGTTGATTTTGATAATGCTGATCACACATCTGTAAACTCTGATCATGCAAACTCTGAGGTTAATCCTGCACTCTCAAACTCTGATAGTCATGAGTCACTACCTTTTATACGGAATCCTACTACAGAGTCTATCAAGGAAAACCAAAATGCAACTGAAGCTCAATTCAGAGAAATGCATTATGCTAATTGGTCTGGAGCAGACTACATTTTCTCTACTCAAAGGGCTGCTGATTTTGTACAAAAGTCTGCTGAAGAGATTTCTAATCCTGAGCTGTTAGCTCATTTTAAGGCGACCATTGTTCAAGTCAAGTCATTGCACAATCGCTTTGATGAGACAAACAAGGTTGTTCTTGGGTTGAGTAATGATATTGCTCTTAAGGATTTAGCAATGAAGCAAGATAGAGCTAGATTTTCATCTTTGATCAAGGATCAAGAAGAAATCAAGAAGAGGCTATCCAATGTTGAAAGCAATCAAGCTGCCATATCTACTAAAATTGATTCGATTGCTACTTCACTAGAGTTGCTGACATCAGTTTTTATTCCTGATGATGTCAAAAAGGGGGAGAAAGTACCTAAAGACAAATGCAAAAGGACTCCAACCTTTAGACTGAGGGATGATTCAAATGATGGTGGAAGCCGAGGAACAGAGAAAAGGTCAAAGTCTTCTCAAGAGCAAGGGAGACTTCGGTCAAACTCTGCTAGACAGACATACTCTGAGAGAAAGCATTCTGGTGGTCAATCTTCTTCAAGACTTAAGAGTCTAGTGATTTCATCAAATCCAACTACTGATGAAGAGATTGCTACTAAGCTTTTCATGGAAGAACATGGTGGTGAAGCCACAATGGAAGATTTGGATGCTGAGATGAAGCTTCTTGCTGAAGAACACCAGAAAAAGATTGAAGCTGGTACTTATAAGAAGAAATCTGTAAAGGCTCCTAGATTAAAGGAAAAAGAAATTATCATCAAGGAAAATACTCAACAGAGTATACAATACACAAGGAGGCCTACAGTAAATGTTTCTGGAAAAGGAAAAGGTATACTGGTAGAAGAAGGGCAGTTACCAAAGAAGAATTATTCAACCTCTGACGTTGCTCAAGTTGAATCAAGGATAAATAAATCAACCTCTGACGTTGCTCATGTTGATATTTCTACTAAAGTTGTGACAACCTCTGACAAGGCTCAAGTTGTACAAACTCAGCTAGCTCCACAACTCCAAGGTTTCTTAAGACCTGTACTTTCTGAAACTCTGACGCTAGAAGCTGTGGACTTTTCACAAACCAGAACAGTACTTGGAAAAGAATCTTATGATAAGTCTGGTTTGGGTTCACACAGGGAGAAAAGAATAAATAACAGACCTTTTGATCATTCATCACTGGCAGAACCTGGTGTTGGGGTATCTCAAGAGAGCCTTGATAAACTAGAGTCTGTTCAGATGGTTTATCACAGAGGGTTAAAGAAAGAGGTGCTGTTATATTTTATGTCTGACGGAAGAGTATACAGAATAGGAGAAGCTGATGTTCATTTGAAACTATGGGAAGAGCTTGAGTATGTTCTATATCTTCTCAAAATCAAAAATAGAAGTACTCATGATGCTGCTCTAGTTCTAAAAGACAGAATGATGAAGTCCAAAGTTCTTCTTGGAGGAGGGGTTTCAAGTGCATATATTCCTAAGTACAGAGATGCTTATGGAAAGATTGTTGAAATGAAGAGAAACAGTGCCAAGCTCAATACTGCACTGGGTATAAAGGTTTTAGAATTCAACCTAGAGTCAGACAAATCATACTTTATACAGCTAGGGAATGAAATGAGGAAGAACAGCATTTATTCTCTGAGAGCTGCCATCTACCAGACTGGAGAAAGTGATCCAGAGCTTAAGGAATTGAAAGAAATCATGGTGGATGAGCTAGAAAAAGCTGAAAGGAGGCTTCTCGTCGATTATCTCAGGACAGTGCCTGATATTGAAGAGATTAAGTAAAGTCTGACTGTAAGTTTTTAAAGTTTTCTGTTCTAAGTTAAAGTTAAACTCTGTTATATTTTAAACACTGCATTTGTTATATGTTTTGACATCATCAATTATCTATTTAACTTGTACATCTTCATTATGCACAAGTTGGGGGAGATTGTTAGATATAATTGTTGACGTTTGTTTATCAGTGTTTAAGTACCAGGTACTCATCAGAGTTTACTGGAAGCCAGTCAGAGTTTATTAAAATCTGACGGGGTGAGAGTTTGCCTTAGCTGTCGGTGCTAATATAAAGATTCTAGAAGCAATATATCTTGAAGATGGAAAGAAGCAAGATATATTGAGACAGACAAGGAAACGGAACAGAAGACAGAAGCAATCCTAATTTGATATGATCTGTATAGCTAATTTATAGGAATATCAATTAGAGATTGATTATGTAACTGTGTATTATATAAACACAGATAGGTTAACCCTAAAAGGGATACGAATACTGAAAACATTATTCTTGTAACCTTGCAGCTCTCTGTGATATTTTACATCACAAAAGAGAAGAGTTATTTATATAATTCAGTTGTTGATTCATAAACAGTGTTCTCAATTGTTATTATCATATATTGATTATATATTGTGAATTCGGCCTAACATGACTCATTATTTCTTTTAATTGGGATTTTGGATCCTTCTTTGATGAATTTACCATATTTTGGACTCCTTTCCTGAGCTATATATTTTCCTTATTTATTAATTACGAAATTAATAAATAATTAGGTTTTCGGGCCTTGTTTATTAGGCCGGCTAGGTTTAATTAATGCAATATTAATTATGTCTTTAGGGTTATTTTTAACCCATATCACAAATATATAATGTTAATATTCTCCTAAATTTTTTATTTATTAATATACTTCCTGTTATGGATTAAAAAGTGTACTTGTAAATTAATTGCTAGGATTTAAGAGAGCTTCGAGCTTTAATGGTTGCTCTTGTTGTCGGGGACTAACTCGGTCCTAACAAGATGCCTACGTATCTCAATCAGTGCTGCGAATCAAGCCAGAAAACGTAGTTCTTGGTGTTGCCCTCAGGGCTATGGCGGCGGGGCCACACCAAGGACGTAGTGACTTGTATGTCCTTATTCGAGGATGAAGTCTAAAACGTTGTAGATGACGTATGGAGTTGTGTCCAAAACGTAGTAGATGACGTATGGAGCTGTGTCCAAAACGTAGTAGATGACGTATGGAGCTGTGTCCAAAACGTAGTAGATGACGTATGGAGCTGTGTCCAAAACGTAGTAGATGACGTATGGAGCTGTGTCCAAAACGTAGTAGATGACGTATGGAGCTGTGTCCAAAACGTAGTACATGACGTATGGAGCTGTGTCCAAAACGTAGTTCTATTGTGAAGGAACAGGGTCCTTATATAGGCGCCTGGAGCCTCGTATTTAGAGTAAGTTTAGGAGACTTAGAGAATAAGTCTCCTTTTTGATAATGGATAAACATTGTATTTCTTGGTGGACAAGTCTTTTCCTTGTTGATAAGGACTATGACTCATTATTTCTTTTAATTGGGATTCTGGATCCTTCTTTGATGAATTTACCATATTTTGGACTCCTTTCCTGAGTTGTATATTTTCCTTATTTATTAATTACGAAATTAATAAATAATTAGGGTTTCGGGCCTTGTTTATTGGGCCGTGTAATTAGACCAATCCGGGTCTAATTAATACGTAATTAATTTCACTTCTAGGATTATTTTTCAGCCCATATCATTTGCCCCCCAACTTCTATGATAATGCACTAGGATTTCATAGAAGTTATACCGGTCTTTTTCGAGACTTGGGGTCTTTTTATCCCTTACCTGGGACTTACTACCCTCTTTTTGGGGATTTCAATATACACTAGTGTTTCACGGGTATCGTCTTGGTTGGTGTAAAGTGTGGAGCGACCTACACATTTACGACGTTTTGCCTTAATCGAGGCTAACTTGACATTTGCATAAGCCTTTTATATCTTATACCGTCTTGTTTTGACTTCAAGCCTTTCATTGAGCATATTGAATGATGGGGTTTGGACTGAATGTCTTAGGTTTCTGGGTTTCAACCCTTCACCCTTACGAGTTCTTATTGATGGCTCCACTCATAGTGATTCTTTCTCAAGTCTATCATATCAAACTTCTCTTGAGCTTGAAATTTTCGCTAATTAACAATAAGCATCTTAGGCTTTTTTTATATGTTTATTAGCAACATTCACCCTTCGGGGTTCGTTGTATTCAGCTCTATTTGTGCAGTTGATATGCATATTTTGTAGGTTTTCCTTTGCATTCATTTGTAGTTTGTCTTGGCAATGCTTTGAGGATGTTTCTACCAATCAAAACGGGCTCAACCCTTCATTTGCTTTCTAGAAAACTCATGATTTCATCGAACCTTATTTATACTTGTCCTAATAGTGAGTCCAGTCAAGACACACTTTAAACATAATAGACTTTCAAGTTTGAAGCATGCCAAGTTCTTGGCACTTCGATCCCTTCCAGGGTTTCCAATTTATAGGAGCCTCGACCAAATACGTTCTTAACGTGATATGGTCCTTCCCAATTTGGGGCCAATTTGCCTTTTTGTCCAACTCTGGATGCCTCAATCTTTCGGAGGACTAAGTCCCCTTGACGGAAGAATCTCTCTTTAACCCTTAGGTTATTGTAGAAAGATGCCCTTTTTTGATGTTCAACTACTTTAGCATTTGCCTCATCTCTAACTTCATCAATTAGATCTAAGGCCAACCTCATGCCTTCTTCATTTGTCTCTGGCTCATAACCCTCGATTCTTGGAGATGTGTGAGTAATCTCTACTGGAACCACTGCCTCTGCCCCATATGCCAGCAGAAAGGGGGTTGCTCCAGTGGTGACCTTACAGGTAGTACGATATGCCCATAGTATGGGGAGCAATTCGTCTACCCAAGTGTTTCTGGAGCGTTCAACTCTTTTCTTTAGTCCATCTAGGATAATTCGATTGGCAACCTTAGCTTGCCCATTTGCTTGAGGATGGGAAACAGAAGTGAAACGTAACTTGATATCATTCTCGTCACAATACTTCTTGAATTCCTCATTGTTGAACTGAGTTCCATTATCTATGACCAAGATACGTGGAATCCCGTATCTGCATATCACATTTTCCCAGAAGAAATGCATTACTTGCTTAGTGGTTATCTTGGCTAAAGGTTTAGCCTCAATCCACTTAGTGAAGTAGTCGATTGCCACTATCAAGAACTTTCTTTGCGCACTTGCCATTGGAAATGGTCCATGTATATCCATTCCCCACATGGCGAATGGGATAGGTGAGTTTATGGATGTCATCATCTCTGGTGGTTGCCTAACCACCGGTGCATGCTTTTGGCACCGTTCACATTTCTTTACGTAGCTTTTAGCATCTGCAAGTATGCTTGGCCAATAGAAACCTAGATGAGTGATTTTATGGGCAAGGGCTCTGCCCCCCAAGTGCTGTCCACAAATTCCTTCATGCACTTCCCTTAGGGCCAATTCTGCCTCTTGGGGTCTCAAGCATTTCAGATACGGAACAATGAAAGACTTTTTGTATAGGATTCCCTCAATTAGGGTATACCTTAGTGCTCTCACATATAGCTTTCGTGCTTCTGAAGTAGCGTTAGGTAACCAACCAGTTTCCAGATGATATTTGATGGGATCCATCCAACAGCTAGCCACAAACTCCCCATTTACTTGGGAAATCACTAGCCTCGAGTCTCCACACACTTTCAGAGTTTTAACTCTCAAGGCTCCAGCCAGCCCTAAACCATCTATCAGGGCTTTATACTCAGCTTCGTTGTTTGTCGTTGGGAAATCCAGTTTTAGTGCGTACTCTATGAGAAATCCGTCAGAACTTTGTAGCACCAAACCTGCTCCACTATATTTTGTTTTTGATGCTCCATCAAAATGGAGCACCCAACATTCTTTGGACACCATGTCTTCATCTTTCTTGTCTTCCACTATTACTTCTGTTAGTATTAGTGCTCTAGAGACAATACTTTTATGTTTTAAAGAAAACATTTTATTATTATAAATTATGTTTTATTGATTATTATTATTATTTTATTATGTCTTTATTTACTGCGTTATAAATGTTAGCATAATAAATGTCCTTGGAATTATGATACTTATTCGATATCTTTAAGTATGTGACTTAAAAATGAGATTATATGAACAGTATCTTTATTCCTAAATATCCCTAGTCGAGTGTTATTATTTAAGGACAATAATAATGCACAAAGACTAGTATGTTTGTTGACTGAGGACCACATCTCATTGGTCATAGGTATGGTGATACTAAAGTCAAAACATAGGTGCATGTAAGAGTACATGACACTGGATTGACCCGCCGTGAGATTACACATGTTAATAGTGTCATAAGTAATTCTCACTGTGATAATGGTGTAATGATCCTTAGACCTGAAATCATTATATTTTTATACGAGAATTAATATACTTTGATTACATTAAAAGTTACCTTTGACCGGGTGATGTTAAAAGTGGACATTGGGTATATTATGAATCGTATGAGAAATATGAATGATCTAGATGGGATTTAACCCTCCTAATTTTAGGAGCGATATTATTGGCCTCTTGTTTGAGTGAGACTAAGAAATGCACGGCCGTGCTCAAATGTTGATTTGATTTAATAGTCTACTCATCGATCAAGAAAACTAAGATTAAATTATGAAGAGGATGACACATTACATGCCTCGAGTTTAATCTATAATATTAAGGTTAAAGGGATTATATTACATGGAACATTATTCACGAAAGGCTTAATCGAATCACAGATTTAATTATTATTACTTGGGTGGCAATGATGTATTACTAGATGCCGCTCATTGTTTACAATTTTAATTAGTTATTAAAATTGTTACCAACGTAATAATAACCTACAGGGTTACACACAAAGAATGCTTGAAGGAGAAATAATTTAAATTATGAATTTAAATTTAAATAAGTAATTTATTCTATTTATAATATTAATTAAATATGACTTGATTAATTATTTAAATAGAAAATGGAATTACTTAAACTAATTCCGAAATTAGTTATTAATTAATTAAGTGCGACTTAATTAAATAATAAATTGGAATTTCGGATGAGTATTTTATTATAATTGGATTATAATTAGAAAACTTGTTTTCCTCTCTATATAAACTCTAAAAGAGGGCTGATTTTAATATGAAAAAACGTTTTTACATTAAAACCCTAGCCGCTTATGAGAGCAAGAAGAGAGAGAGAGAAAGAAGCAGTGTTCGGGTGCTAGTACACATCAATCCTTCAAGAAAAGCGTTCGTGTGGATAACGTAGAATGTAGATCGCGAGAGCGGGATACATGGTGATTGAACAAGCTTTGGATTTTCATTAATCTTCCATTAATGAACTGTTAAAGCTTCTTAAGGTATTTGTTCTTAATCTCCGAATTAAATCTTTTGTTTTCGCATGGATCCTGCGGATGGGTTTTGAATTTTGATTTATTTTTATGTTTTCCGCTGCGTTTATGTGCTCGAAACCCTTCAACTTCCTGGTTGTCAATAGTGCATTCAACCATGAAGTCAGCGAGTGCTTGAGCTTTTATGGCCGTTCGAGGCTTATATTTGATATCAAATTCTCCCAATTCAATAGCCCATTTGATCAACCTTCCACTAACTTGAGGGCTATGCAAGATGTTTCTTAGAGGCTGATTGGTCAAGACCTCTATCTTGTGTGTCTAGAAGTATGGGCGTAGCTTTCTTGAGGCCATAATCAAGACTAAGGCAAACTTCTCTATCGTAGAGTAGTTTATTTCTGCCCCATGTAAAATCTTGCTCACGTAATAAACGAGCTTCTGAACGTTCAACTCTTCTTTTACCAAAACGGCTCCAAGGGCTGTGTTAGAAACCGCCAAGTACAAATAGAGAATTTCTCCTGGCTTTGGCTTTGCCAACAGTGGTGCCTCAGCCATGTATTTCTTCAGGGCCTCAAAGGCCTCCTGGCTTTCAGTTGTCCACTCAAAATTTTTCACGTTCTTGAGTGCTTTGAAGAAAGGTAAGCACTTCTCTCCTGACTTGGAGATGAATCTTCTCAATGCTGCTAATCTTCCCGTTAGTTTCTGGACATCTTTGACAGTCCGTGGTGGTTCCATGTCTAGAATTGCTTTGATTTTGTCGGGATTAGCCTCGATTCCTCTCTTGGAAACCATCAGGCCTAAAAACTTTCCCGAGCCTATACCAAAGGCACACTTAGCTGGATTCAACATCATCTTGTGATGCCTTAGCACTTCAAATGCTTCCCGTAGATGGTTTATATGATCGGCCTTATCGAGAGGCTTTTAACCAACATGTCATCCACATAGACCTCCACGGTTTTTCCAATTAGGTGTTCAAAAATTTTGTTCACCAATCTTTGGTATGTTGCCCCTACATTCTTAAGTCCAAATGCCATGACTAGATAACATAAAACACCAAAGTCAGTGATGAATGATACCTTGGAGATGTCATCTTTGTGCATTTTGATTTGGTTGTATCCACTGAAGCCATCCATGAAACTCAGCATCTCGTGCCCAGCTGTGGCATCTATTAGGGCATCAATCCTTGGTAAGGGAAAACAATCCTTAGGACATGCATCGTTCAAATCAGTGAAGTCCACACACATCCTCCATTTTCCATTGGCCTTTTTGACCATCACTGAGTTAGCCAACCATTCTGATAATTGTATTTCTTCAATTAACCCGGCCTCCAGAAGCTTATCTACTTCTTGTTTAATGGCCTCTTGCCTCTCTGGAGCAAAATTTTTCTTCTTCTGTTTCACCGTCTTCCTTTCAAGATCCACATTCAGTTTGTGGATTATCAACTAGGGATCAATCCCTGGCATGTCAGCCACTGTCCAAGAAAAAACATCATTGTTTTCTTGAAGAAAAGATATGAGCTTGCTCTTCAATGGTTCAGGCAATAGTGCTCCAACGTAAGTCACCTTCTCCGGTTCACCAGGGACTAAGGGAATTGGGATTAAATCCTCAGCCGGTTTCCCTCTTCGGTCCTCATTATCACTAGTATCCATGTCTTCAATGGGGAGAACCTGCCCCCCGATTCCATCAGGCCTTAACGGGGCTACATAACAACTTTTGGCCATCTTTTGGTCTCCCCGTTCTTCACCAATTCCATTCCTCGTTGGGAACTTGATTTTCAGATGATAAGATGAGGTAACGGCCTTGAACGCATGAAGACCCGTCCTTCCCAGGATTGCATTGTAGGTCGAAGTTGTCTTTATAACTATGAAGTTCAACATCTGAGTAGACATATTCGACCTTTGTCCCATTGTCATTGGGAGTTGGATAGTGCCTTTCACCTTCGACTCCACTCCATTGAATCCATATATGGGCAAATTCGAGGGTGTCAACTGAGAGTCAGTATAGCCCATCTTGATAAAAGCATCATGGAACAAGATGTCCACTGAAGCCCCATTGTCGACCAAAACTCTCTTTGTTTCAGAATTCCCTATCACAGGTACGATGACTAAGGGATCATCGTGGGGAAACTTCACTCCCTCTAAGTCAGAATCATCAAAACCTATTGATATTTCTGTTCGGGCACGTTTCGGTGCTTCTCCGACCACAATCATTACTTATCAGGCATAGGCCTTTCTTGAGTTTCGGGAAGACCCAGCAACAGTTGGTCCTCCGAATATCATGTTGATAACTGGCCCTCGGGGCTTGGGATTTCGATCTTGATCGTTGTCCCTTCTGTCATAATCATTCCTTTCATAGTTTCCTCTTTGACTCCCTTGATTTCCATCCGTAGTGAATTATTGAGCCTTCCTCTCCGTATCAGAAACTCGATCTCATCTTTCAATTGTCTGCAATCGTCCGTGTCGTGACCGACTTCCTTGTGGAACCGACAGAATTGGTTCTGATTTCGCTTAGACATATCAGTCCTTAGTGGCTTCGGCCATCGGAGATCCTCATCCTTTGCTATTTCCATCAGAATTTGGCTCCTGAGAGTGTTCAATCTTGCATACTCCGTAAACTTTGGCCCAAAATTATTCCTCTTGGATGGAGAATCAGAATCCTTTAACATTCTGGGAAACATTTCCTTGACGTCGTACTCTTGAGTTTCGTTTCTTTTCTTTGAATTTCCACTGCCACCAGCAGTGGGTTCATACTTTCTCATGCTTTCTTCAGCCTTGATGTACTTTCTGGCTCTATCTTGGAGCTTCAGCATGCTCTCGGGTGGATGTTTTGCCAATGATCTTTTGAAGTAATCATCAGTGGTTCCTTGCTGCAGAGCTATCGTAGCTACTTTGTCCTCTAAGTCCGGGACTTTCAGAGCCTCCTGGGTGAATCGGTTGATATAATCCCTTAAAGCTTCATTCTTTCCTTGTTGGATTCCTATGAGTGATGCAGAACTTTTCTTGTTCACCCTTCCACTAACAAATTGATTGATGAATGCTTTGCTTAATTCCTTGAAAGACCTAATGGAATTGGGAGGTAGACGACTATACCAACGTTGGGCCATACCTGCTAAGGTTTGTGAAAACGCCCTGCACTTGACATCATCATTGGTTGGCTGCAACAACAGTGCATTAGAGAACGTTCTTACATGATTAGCGGGATCTCCCGTTCCATTATAAGTTTTGATCGTTGGCATCTTAAATTTCCTGGATATGGTATCTTTCATGATGTCTTGAGTAAACGGTGGTGTAGGATCATCAGGATCTCCTAGGGGCAACAAAACACTAGGATCTCCCCTTGGGGCTTCAACCCTTTTGGTGTTGGGTCCAAGTTGATTATCGGGACTCTTCCAGTTGCTTGGTTTTGTTCTTTCACAGCCTCCTGTTTTGCCAGTAATTTCTTGAGCCTTGCAGCCTCTGCCTCATGGACCGCAATCTTTTCCTTAGTAGTTTGAGGTCATTCCCGATTTGATTGGGAAGAACGCTTTCTCCTTGGGGCAACATCCCTTTCTTCTCTAGATGTATAATTCTCGTCCTTAGTATAGGGACCCGAGTAGTCTTTAATCAAAGGAGTCCGTCAAGTTTGAGTTTGTTGATTTTGGGGTCCCAGACCTTGTATATAAGGGGGAACATATGCTTCATGGTAAGTGGGGTTGAGACCACTACTGCCCATCGTGGGTCGAGGAGGCATGCCATATTTTGGCATCCCAAGAGTTTGAGTTGCGTATTGGGGAAGATCCGTAGTATGGAGTTGAAGGCCACTTGGTGCATTCATGAGCAGTGAAGAGATTGGTTGCTGGAAAGTGGTCTCTTGTGGATTAGATCCATGAACGACCATTTGTAGGGGATTCGTCCCTTCAATCGAAATTGGGATTTCCGGTCCTTGAGTGTTGGTAGGGATATTCGCCCCTTGAGTGCCAGTAGTTGGCGGTGGTTGATTTCCGTGAGCATCAGCCTTAGAGGTGATATGAAGCTCCTCAGAAGTTTGAGTATCTCGAGTTATTATTCGTGTGTTTGCCATGGTTGATGTTGTCTTCCCACAGACGGTGCCAAATGTTATGGATTAAAAAGTGTACTTGTAAATTAATTGCTAGGATTTAAGAGAGCTTCAAGCTTTAATGGTTGCTCTTGTTGTCGGGGACTAACTCGGTCCTAACAAGATGCCGACGTATCTCAATCAGTGCTGAGAATCAAGCCAGAAAACGTAGTTCTTGGGGTTGCCCTCGGGGCTATGGCGGCAGGGGCACACCAAGGACGTAGTGACTTGTATGTCCTTATTCGGGGACGAAGTCTAAAACGTGGTAGATGACGTATGGAGCTGTGTCCAAAACGTAGTAGATGACGTATGGAGCTGTGTCCAAAACGTAGTAGATGACGTATGGAGCTGTGTCCAAAACGTAGTTCTATTGTGAAGGAGCAGGGTCCTTATATAGGCGCCTGGAGCCTCGTATTTAGAGTAAGTTTAGGAGACCTAGCGAATAAGTCTCCTTTTTAATAATGGATAAACATTGTATTTCTTGGTGGACAAGTCTTTTCCTTGTTGATAAGGACTATGACTCATTATTTCTTTTAATTGGGATTTTGGATCCTTTTTTGATGAATTTACCATATTTTGGACTCCTTTCGTGAGTTGTATATTTTCCTTATTTATTAATTACGAAATTAATAAATAATTAGGGTTTCGGGCCTTGTTTATTGGGCCGTGTAATTAGACCAATCCGGGTCTAATTAATTCGTAATTAATTGCACTTCTAGGATTATTTTTCAGCCCATTTCACTTCCTAATCAATATCAATATTTTTCTATTATTTTATTGTCTTTATATATTTTATATATGTATATATTTATTATTATGTTATCTAAATGAGGATACACGGGAGCTTTAGATCGTCCGAATCTTAGTTATTTATTTTTTTAGAGCAACTCTATTTTAAATATTATAAATTGAAATTTCTTTTTTTTAATTCCTAATTTGTATAACTAACATAAAAAACTAAATATATTATCGTAATATTCTCCTTAATTTTCTATTTAAGTAAAAGCTTAAAATTTTGAAGAAGAGGAGGGTCGTGAGGTGAGGCTCTCAAATAGCCTTGATCTATTTTTCTCAAATTTTTGAATAATTAATATTAAATATTAGATAAATTCTCAGTTTATTTTTACTATTTTTCTAACGGAGGATACTAAAAATACTATGTTAATATTCTTCGAAACGTTCTCTACAAATCCCAATTATTTACTAATTTCTTTCTTACTATCTTTCAAGGAAGGAAGATAAATATGTTATGTTAATATTCACCTAAACTTTATATTCAAGTCAAATTTATTTACTAATTCATTTCTACTATCTTCTAATAGAGGAAATTAAGTATAAATAATATAAATATATTAAAATATCTCAATTCTCTTTTAATCTTTCATAATGAAGAAAACTAAATATACAATTTTAATATTTTTGCAAAACCAAATATATAATGTTAATATTCTCCTAAATTTTTTATTTATTAATATACTTCCTAATCAATATCAATAGATTTTCTATTATTTTATTATCTTTACATATGTTATATATGTATATATTTATTATTATGTTATATAAATGAGGATACACATGAGCTTTAGATCGTCTGAATCTTATTTATTTATTTTTTTAGAGCACCTCTATTTTAAATATTATAAATTGAAATTTCCTTTTTTAATTCCTAATTTGTATAACTAACATAAAAAACTAAATATATTATCGTAATATTCTCCTTAATTTTCTATTTAAGTAAAAGCTTAAAATTTTGAAAACTATCATGGAGAAGACGAGGGTCGTGAGGCGAGGCTCTCAAATAGCCTTGATCTATTTTTCTATTTTTCTATTTTTCTAAATTTTTTGAATAATAAATATTAAATATTAGATAAATTCTCAGTTTATTTTTACTATTTTTCTAATGGAGGATACTAAAAATACTATGTTAATATTATTCGAAACGTTCTCTACAAATCCCAATTATTTACTAATTTCTTTCTTACTATCTTTCAAGGAAGGAAGATAAATATGCTATGTTAATATTCACCTAAACTTTATATTCAAGTCTAATTTATTTACTAATTCATTTCTACTATCTTCTAATAGAGGAAATTAAGTATAAATAATATAAATATATTATTTAAATCAAAATATTTACTAATGAAGAAAAGTAAATATATAATTTAAATATATAACTAAATGTTTTATTAGAAAATATCTCAATTACCTTTTAAGTCTTTCTTAATGGAGGAAACAAAACGTACAATTTTAATATTCTTATCTTTCAAATCTTTACTAATCAAGGAAAGTAAATATACTATTTAAAATAAAATATTTACTAATGGAAAAAAGTAAATATTCAATTTAAATATCCAATTACATTTTTTATAAGAAAATATCTCAATTCTCTTTTAATCTTTCTTAATGGAAAACTAAATATACAATTTTAATATTTTTGCCTTTAAAATCTTTAGAAATGGAGAAAATCAAATATATAGTGTTAATATTCTCCTAAATTTTTTATTTATTAATATACTTCCTAATCAATATCAATATATTTGATATTATTTTATTATCTTTATATATGTTATATATATATTTATTGTTATGTTATTATTATGTTATATAAAGGAGTATACGCGGGAGCTTCATATCGTCTGAATCTTATTTATTTATTTTTGTAGAGCACCTCTATTTTAAATATTATAAATTGAGATTTCTTTTTTTAATTCCTAATTTGTATAAAAGGTAATACTTATAAAAGACAAGTACTCAAAATTTATCTAATCAAATTTTACGATCAATTCACTATCTATAATCCTATAATTATAAACTTAATTAATTCTATAATTTATATAAAGAAATTATAAAAATCATTAATATGTCAACTTTTTTTTATTAAGAACATAATATATATCTAAAAGCTTATGCTCTCTGTTTCATCCAACTCGTATTTGTGTTGCTTTTAGAATATTTATATTTTCATACCCGAACTTTTTCTCACTTACTCTTGATTTTGATTATTTATGTTTCTAGGAACATACATGCCAAAGTTTTGTTGCACTACGAAGAAGCAAAATTTGATGTGTATTATCCAAGCAAGAAAGTGGATGCTTACATGATGACATATCAATTCATTCACACGAATCTACTCTCTTCATACCCTACTAGCTTTGGTATATATATTCTCCCTTTTTTGTGTATTTTTTCAGGATTTACTCTGGTTCTTTAATGTAGTACATCTCATCTCATTGTTATTGAATGTAGGCTCTGGTCAAAAATTCCTCTAAGAGAAATTTTTTAAAACTTATCTTCAAGACTATAAAGGTAAGCTTTTTAACTCTTATACGTCAAGAATATAAAACAAAATTGAAAATCATGTAATTTAATTAGTAGATTGTGTTATTTGTTAAATTTGATAATAACGATAGAGTGGTTTATTGAGAGAAAACATCTTTAAAGGGAGTACGGTTCATTAGGAGCAGCGTATTATATGTTAGAATTAAATGTTAATATTATATAAGATGGAATTTAAATTTTGAAAAAAATATAAATAGTAATCAATATAATAATATTCAACATAATATTAAAATAATATAAATATTAAACAATTGCCTTTTTTATATTTATTCAGAATTTTCGTGAATGATTATGTCGACATAGAAGTTACAAAAGAAACCTTAAATTAGAAGTATAATTATTTATTTCATTTAAAATAACATTATTTGAAAAATGTTTTTTTCTAAAATTTAGGGAAATTATTATAAAGCCGCTGCGAAGCGTGGCTTAGTAAACTAGTTATTTATAAATTGAAGAGTAATTTTATAATTTTAGTTTTATTAAATTTTGAATTGATGCGCTCGTGCATATACTCGGATCGGTTCATTTAATCTTGACTCGATAAGTTCGCGAGTAACTCGACCTTGTTAATTAAACGCGTCGAGTTTGGTTATGAGTTCATTTAAGTTAAACGAGTGACTAGACTCAGTTCAAGAGTACCTGACCTCGAGCTCGGTTATTAGTTACTTGGATCGATTTGAATTACAACCATAACTTTAAGGAATTTTATTTTACCTTCCCCATTTTTTCTGGAAGTGATTTCTATTTGATTTAGTGGATGTATAAATTAAGAAGTATAAAATTACTCTTATGTAAACGTTACTTATCTTAGGAGAGTTTAAGATCAAGTTCATATGTAATTCTTTAAAGGGCTAACTCATACATTTATATTTATAATGCTAGGTTGTTAGTCCCTGAGAGTATTGTAGAAGGGGGGGGGGGGTTTGAATGCAATACTGATAATTTAAATCTTTTCCCAACAACAAAGAAAGAGATTTGATCTTACCAGTTAGAACAAAGAAAACAACGAGATCTAAACAGGATAGAGTTTCACAAAATAATTAATTTATTTATGTTGCGAAGGGTTTTGCTAAACCTGGAAAAACGATGTTTCCAGCTTCTATCTCGAGAGAGATTACAACTGAGTTGTAGGAGTAGCTTTCTAAACCTGATAGATTGTGTTCCTAATTACATGTGAGGTGTGAAGCTGTTTATATATTCAAGTGACAGCTCCTTACAATTTTCTCACATGTGACATTTCCTTAAAAGTATACTAGATAGTCTAAACATAAACCATAATTTTAATATAGATATATTCCTTTTGTAGCATACTCAATCTCAGTTGATGTAGATCTTGCATACCCTTGAATTGGTAAGCTTTATCTTGTTCTCTCTCAAGCTCATGTCGTAGTCTTTCATGATTATAGCAACATCACCTGCTACTGAAATGTCTATCACATTTTTGACTTTGAAGAGAAATCAAAAGATCCTCCCGTGAAACAGTGTACCGTGCTTGCCAAGTTATGCTATCATGGGATGTTCTAAAGCTGACAGTAAGATTATCCTAGGACTGGGGTGTCACACGGAAATCTACTATCGTGACCTTGCAAATTGTGCAGACAGTAAGGTTCAAAGTTGTTGTCTCCGGGCTTCTGCTAAAGTTGCTGTCAAGATTGAAAGTTGTTGTCATTAAGGGTGTTGTATTGACTACATGTTTGATGTCCCTTGAAATGTTGTTGTCAATGTGATACTTGACATCATGTTTATTCCTTGTACATGTCATATGTAGAATACTTTCTGGGGCTTGAACATAGTGAACTTCTTCTAGATTACATTCTTTATTAAATGTATGCATGACAATACAATTTGAATATTACATGGAACATTTTCTTGTCTGTTACAGTATGTTTCTTTTAGTCTAATTAAAGACTAATTACATAGTTAAGTTGTCTATATGCAATTACCATAAATCCTAACATAGGTGTATAGGAATCCTAGACTTGAGGTGGTGACCTTCTTTCGTTCTTCGAAGAAGTGACTTAAATGACAAGTTTTAGTTAAACGAGCTGAATAGAATATGTCTTGAACTTGACTAAACTCGGCTCAAAACTTGAAAACCTGACTGGACTCGTGCTCAAACTTGTTTTTAAATACGTTAAATTATATTTAATATCAAATTTTATTATTTATAAATTAGAAAAATTATAAATTTATATTTTTTTAGATTTTCAAATTGATGAGCTCGTGAGTATACTCGGCTCGATTCGTTTAATCTGCTCACTTAATTCACGAGTAAACTTGACTTGTAAATTAAACAAGTGAAGTTCGGTCATAATCTTGAGCTCGCTTAAGTTAAACGAGTGTCTCGACTCGTTTAAAAGTACCCGGCTCGGGTATATTTACAACCATAAGTCCAGATAATTTTTTTTACTTTCCCTTTTTTACTTTCTGGAAGTAATTCTATTTGACTTACTGGATGTATAAAGTTAGAAGTATAAAATTACTCCTTCGTAAATTTATTTTATACGACACATTTATGTTAAGTATACATGTAACATAAATAGTACTCTTTAGTTGGGAAATTTAGTGAGGACCTAATTTTAGTTGGACACTAGGAGATCGAATAACGAGCATTAGATAAAACTAATATAGACGGACTTTGGTGTTTGAACAGAACACTCGATAGAGTTAGCCTTAATCAAATTGTGAATGTTATGTGTCTTATGAGAGTTTAAGATCAAGTTGCGTAATTGTTTAAAGGGTTAACCCCTATATTTAAAGTTCTAGGTATATAGGAATCCAAGTAGGGTTTAGTAACTTGGACTTGACGTGGAAACCTCCATCTGTGTAAACTGCTTTCGTTCTTCGAAGAAGTGACTTGTAAGACAAGTGTTTGAACATAATTGTGCCCTGCCTTTCTAAGACATCTAGAACAGAAACTCGACTTTTCGATATGCGGTCACGGTTTGTCTTTGGACTATTGGGTCATGGTTATTGGACGTTTGAACGTGTTAATGGTTCAGTTAACTATGATATTCCTATATTTTACTAGGTTTTAATTTATGCGGTGTTATAATTTTTGGTGTTTAGACTTAGTTTTTTCAAGAATCCCGATCTTTTCATTACAAACAAAAGTGGTACACTAGAGAATATGACCATAAATGGTGAATTCGACGTTTTTATTTTTGTGTTTTTGGAGTCGACATGCTGGGTAAGAGCTCCATGGAGGTTTATCAATATTTCAGAAAGCTTTATTAGACAGTAAAAATTGTTGCTCAAACTTTTACACATTAAAAAAATGTTAAAATTAATAAAAAATATTATCCGCATCCACAAAAGTCCTTCTACCCGTTGCAATCCATTTTTTGTCATAACAAAATCTTCTTATCCTTTATGAAATCACAATCTAAATTTAAGTCTATACGAACAAATTTGTTAGGCGTTACGAAATCTCGAATGATCTAAATTCTATCTATAAGCATATATAAGTATAGCTTCTGTATTTTACTTTCATCATCTCAACTTACTCATCTTATGCTCATTGTTTCTCAAGTAGTTAAGAAAAGGTTTCTTTAATTATATATTTGTAGATGTACTTCATAGTTCTCATTTTGGTTCGTACTCACCCAATTTTGTTGCAAATGGAAAAAATCACTTTTACCTTAGTTCTATCTATTATTTGCTATATTTCCTTATATTCTATTTTACATAATGGAAAGAAAACATTTGATGGCGATGAGTTGTTAATAAGTTTTTTTTTCAAGTAATTTTTTTTATCTAGAAGTAGATAGATGCACAAAGTTATTTATCACCCACAAGAAAGTAATTTCATCACATATTATATATTTTGTTAAAATTTTACCACAACCAAATTCAAATGAGACGATAATTACGAAGATGGAAATGGTGAAGGTTGTGACAAATCTTTTGAATTGTGTTTTAATAAGGTAATTTTATGTTTTAAATAGAATTTGTTTTGCGCATTGCGCATGATCAAAATGATGTACTATGTACATATTCTTTGCGTATTGCGCGTGAACAAAATTGTATATGAAGAAGTTCTGTGTTATGAAATATTATGTTTTATAATTAATAATAGTAAAAAATATATCGATACTTTGTTTGAAAATGAGTTTTGAATTTTAAGAAACATATGTCTATTCCCTTAGTTTTATGATGTTCCACTTAGTTCAAACCATAACTACTAGGATATTTAATTCATGTAATTATAATGAATGTGATTAGTGTGTAAATGAATCAATTTTCACAATCACAAAAATATCAAATGCAGTACAAACAAGTATCCTCGTGATCTATTGATCAATTAGTATATCATTCTTACTGTTATCACCAAATGCTAAACGTTTGAATATTAATAAAATAAAAACTGTGTGAGTGACTATATTAATTATCAAGAGAAGAATAATGAATATCATTGATTACGTTACATATATATTATCCATAAAAAACCATTCATGTTTTTTTATGTAGTTGATATATAAAATTGTAATAGTAATCATATACAAACAATATTTTTTAGTATGTACATAAATTATAAACATATGCATGTATGGAAATCATCAGATTAAATAATAATATACTTCATAAAATTTAGAAAGTATATATATATGCTAGTGATCAAATAGAAACCAAAATTAAAATAGAAACTAGAAACTAATCAAAACCCTTAGATCAATCTAATCTAGCCTCCGGGCGTGTAGCTGAGTTCGTGAGAGCACTGGTTATTGACCAAAGAATTCAAGGTTCGATTCCTGGGAGCGTGGGGAATTTTTCCCGCACTCTAGGTTGAAGGGCCACCAGTGTGGTATTGTCGCTTAGTTAGTTGGATTTACCTATCACGTGTTGGGTCTGAGGCGGTCTAGCGTGGTACCGGTTGGGGTGTCCTAAAAATACACCTTTTGACCAAAGCTAATCTAATGCCCCCCTAGAGGCACCACACACAACTAAAATACACCCTCCATACACAACTCTACCTAATCCCTTTTGTTTCTAATTTGATTTTTACTGTCAATCGGTGATTTTTTTTTTTGAAATCCGACTTCACTGTATTTTTCTCCATCTCCCAACGATCAATTTTCATACCATATGTGTTATATTTTGACGGAATTTAATTTTTTTATTTACATTTTAGTTTCTATTTTAAAAGTGGTTTCTACTAGAGTAGGATTACATTCAACCATATATAAAATTTTCAGAATAGCTCTATTAATAATAATAATAATATAGTAAAAAATATTATTATTAATTAAAATAGTAATGAATAATATATTTGTATGAAAATAATATATATCATCATTGGTATTATTATTACATACGAGCTCATAGATATTATAGAAATACTGAGTTTGCGTGTATAAATTTAAGGAGGGTATTGGCTATCGGAGTATAACAACAAAATCCCCAACTAAACACTACTCCTGTATCACATGATCTGCAAAAGTCCTTATAGATTGGGCATTTATTGTAAAATCTTCTTTGGGAAATCCAAAGAGTTCTAAAACTCATCTGTAGCCTATATTTTAATATGCTAGCTTATCAGTAGCCTATATTTCAGTACATGAGCATGCCTATATAAACATGGTGACCCTGTTTACATTTTCATCATCACAAGTTTCTTTGCTTCAGTCCTTATTTGTTCACAAATATCAGCAAATCTTGTAAGTATTTGTTCTACTCAAGTGCAAATTTATTTAAATTTTCCTCTTTCTAAAGGAAATAATATCTCTTCTCTAGCTTTCTATATTACCATCACTGTTATGTACCTCACTAATTGTTTTTGTATTTTTTTGGAATTTAATATTTAGCTGCACAAAGGTATTATTTTTTGGGTTAAAGAAAATATTTCTTTCAGATTTTTGTGTTAGTTAATGCCGTATAAATCTTTTGGATGTAAATTTAGTAGTTCTTTTTTTTACAGAGTGATAAATGGCTTCACAAGGTGGTAGGTCTCACTTGAACAATATCAATGCTACTAGGAGAGCAACTGCACTTGTTGTTGATGATGATCACACTTGTAGGGTAGTCATGGCCTTAACTCTGAAGTGGCATGGATTCGAAACTTGTCAGGTTGAATCAGCAAAAGAAGCTATAGATCTATTTCGAGATGGAAGAGAGTTTGATGTTGTTCTTATGGATATACATATGCCAGACAAAAGCGGCCCTCAGGTATGCTATTTTAAAAAGAATGGTGATTTGTAAAACTCATACCAGTCACACACACAAATATATATGTTTCATAATGTCACACAGACGCGATTAATATCTGCAAAATTTTGTAATAATTCTCCATTAAAACTTCATAGCGAAATACTATATTTACTCATGAAATTACATAATAATTCGATTGTCAGGCTACTAGGGAACTAAGGGAGATGGGCGTAACTAGCATGATCATTGGAGTTGAAGCTCAATTTCCAAGTTTGGATGCCCAAGAATTCATTGATGCTGGCATGGATCGCTTTTATGAGAAGCCTCTCGAATCTCTGTCTGTTGCCTTGCTCCATCAAGAGCTAATGAACATGATTAATAATCAGTGAAAATTGCCCGAGGGCAAATATTTTTTACAAATAATTAAACTTTCAGAAGTTGTAATAGTCCGTTGTGCTTAATAGTGTGTATTTTGTGATTGCTACGTTAAGATACATCAGTAGTACCATGAATAATTTCTATTAAGTTTTTAATGACGGATCCCTTTGAACTTTGAAATTTCTAGCTTAAATTCATTGATTTTATCAATTATGTTTCGCTTTTTTGTACTCCTGTATATACTATTACATCTACATGCCTATGGAAACATGATAACTCTACTTACTTTCTTTATCATCGCAAGTTTCTTTGTTTTTAGTGCTTTTCTGGAAACTTTATTGCCAAGGAGTCAAGAAAACATATGTATCCTTGTTCATAAACAATAACTCTTGTAGGTATTTGTTCTACTCAAATGCAAATTTGGTTTGGAAAATGCACGATACCTCATTTCCAAAACATTTCCCAAATATTCCAAGTGTATCGATTTATTTGATCATAATAATATAGACCCCTCCATTCACACCAACTATTTCAATCAAAAGTTTTCATTATGCCACATTCTACTTTTATCATTTCAGAGGTGTCGAATTCAATGGAATACATTATTGGAGATAATGAAATAAATTTTTGGAGATGATGAATTTAATGAAATAGATCATTTTACTGAAATATGTCGAACTTGTATGACCAAATCTGGTCTAACTAATAGTTAATTTCGACATTTCAGTTTCTAGTTAAATTTATTGTAAAAATCATGAAAACAAATGTTATGGTTTCTAAGAAAAAATATTAAAATTAATTTAATTTTTGCATTTACTCTTTATTTATCAAAATCTTGACATTGGTACAATTTGATATAATTAAATAAATGAAACATTGTAACCCATATAAATCAAAATCCTAATTCCATATTTTACCAAATTATCTCATGTAGTTGCTTAAGAAGAATTCTTTTACCAATTCACTATTAATTTCTCAAAAATTATATTTAATAGTATATATTTTCTTCATACTCCCATACTTTTTCTTTTATATTTTTTCAAATTAGATACTTATTTATTATTTTCTGACAACAACAAACAAATGAAAATTCAATATACTCTTATCATATAATTTTTTTTGTACAAAATAAATTTGTCAACGTAATGAATATTATCCTTATATTAATATGTTTATTTTAGTGATATGTACACACATGTAAATTATTAATAGAATATTTTCAAAATTTCTCAATGTAATAAATTCAACCAATTTCATTCAAACATATTTTTAAAAAGGTTTGCAATTTAATGTGTATTAAGATCATAACTCCATCACTAGTTTTAAGTTAATGAATACAGAAAAATGGACGACTCTCTCAAATTTATAAACGAACATGAAACAAATTATTACATTGAAATGGATTTAAAAATTGTTAGACAATACTCTCTTTATCGTAAAATACTAGTCTTTTCTTGAAATTTATTTTCTATTGGGTTTTCCACATTGAGAAAAGTCATATGGGAACCAAAATTTCATTGGAGACTTGGAAACCATATATGTTTCGCAATCAAAATATCATAAAATAGATTATATTTTGTAATCAAAAAATAGAAAAATGTTATTAAAATCATTATTTAATTGAAAATCTTGAAAATCATGTATGTTTTGTAAACTAAGTATGGATGTTCTGCATACTCAATATGTTTTGCAGAACAATATGTTTTGCAATGTTTAGCTTGCAAAACATATATAATTTAAAAACTTTTCAATGAAATAGTAATTTTCATATAACATAATTGACAAAATATAACATTTTGTGAGATTTTGCTTGCAAAACATATATGGTCTCCAAGGTCTTCAATGAAATGCGGTCTCCATAGAAATCAACTCGTATATAACTAATGCCTTAGTATTTTTTTCCAAACCCCGGAAAGAGTACAATCACAAATTCTCCTAAGACACAACTGCAAGGTGCCATACCACAATGATATTGCGGGCTCTAGGCCGAACCCATACGGATTTGTTTTTGGGAAAAACCCAAAAAGCCGGAGTTAATTGGTTGCACTATATACAAGAGAATTTCATTTTGTCTCATCAATATGGTACTTGAGTGACACCACCCAACAATCCTTCCCTCAAACCAAGAATCACATATTTCGTGACCACCGCAACGCTGCTATCACCCGCGAGACACGCCGTCTGACCACATCCCCGTATCAGGAAGACTTTCGACAAATGGCTCCATAGATTTTTTTTGTGCGTCCTAATTGAGGCCTTCACATGGTACAACTGCAGCCCATTACCCCCGGATCCATCTCCGAACCATAAGTTCTGATACCACTTGTTGGGGCACGAACCCGCACAGATTTGTTTTTAGCACATTCCAAAAGGTCATTATTGTTCTATATACAAGAGAATTTCCTCTTGTCTCATCGATGTAGTACTTGGGTTGACACCACCCAACAATACAATTAATCAATATCTCAGACTTCGGATTTTTACTTCTAATCTGGCTAAATATAATCTTAATGCAGTATTGAAATTATTTCACTGTTATCTTACTCATTTTCTCTGTAAGCCTCATTCATGTTTTTCCAGATCATGTATACTATAGCACCCAAGGTTGCTGCAACCACTCTTCTTTTAATTACAGATCCTCTAAAGGTTCTACTTGGCCATAATATAATCTGCAAAATGTTACCCTATAAAGGTTATACTTGAACTATAGATTTAAAACTTATCTCTAGACTAGGAAGCAATGGTGCGAGTTTGCGGGTGTGCGGTACGAAATACGAGAATTTGGCAAAATAAAAAATATGGAGATTCCGATGCGGGGATACGTACGGTAAATATTAAAAAAATAAAAATGTATGATATATATATATATATATATATAATTAGAAAAATCAATAAATGGTACCCAAATTAAACACAATAGTCAATACATAAGTTCACTATACTTACATAAGTTCATCATATATACTTAAGTCTTGGCAAATAAGACATAACCATAATTTCACACTAAACATCAATCATCTCGACAAATCACAATTACAAACTTTATTAACATCAAATATGTGAACAGTGCTACATAGTCTGGGCATATATACATATATAATTATGAACACAAAGGAACCGGAAATACACACATACAATATATACATACCCTCCATATATATATATATATTACAGAGTTACCCAGCCGCACCGTCGCGCATCGCGCGGTGCGTTACATGGGAACCGCGCCCATGCTACCCACTCTAGCCTATATATTCATACATCTGCATCCCTATATAAACATGGTGATTGTGTTTTCTTTCTTTATCATCGCAAGTTTCTTTGTTTTTAGTGTTTACCTGGAAACTTAAGTGTCAAGCATTGAAACAGTAGCTTCATTTTGGGGAACTGTAATAACCCCAAATTTTGGACTTAATTAAAAAAATTTGATGAATAGTAAATTTTGCTGATGAGAAATATTTTCAGACCACCCTATACACAAGACATGTAATGAATGTTTCGGAGTTATATTATTTATGTATAAGGAGAATAAGTGAATGCAAACGCAATCAGAATCAGAAGATTTCAACTTTAATTTTGTCCACTATTCATCGGACAATCGAGGATTTATTAATTGATCATTATGAGAATTAAGAAAGAGAGAAGAGCAATGATCAAATATTAAGCCAAGGCAATAAAAGGTCAAGAGGATATCCCCTAGCATTAGTGCAACGAAACATGTTCGGAATCGCTCGAACTTAAAACAAGATCTAGCAACGAAGCGAAAGCATAACGAATTATGGATTAAACCCTAACAAAAAGGATAAGTATCATATAAGATCATCAAGTGCAACCTATAATAGGATTGATGATACAAGAAATGACATAAGCATGACATAAACCATGACATAAGCATGACACAAGGATGACAAGGTGATGAATCACCACCTTGTCACCATTTTCTTCAAAGAATCACCCAATGGATGACACTTGGAATTGGTGACTAAACCATCCTTTTCACCACGCAAAAGAGAAGCATGCAAATCAGATTTTATTAAGCAAAAGAAAAGAAAAGAAAGCAAGTATTCATCTCCTCCATTTCTCAAAATTCTGCTCAGCTTGAACAAGGGAGAAAGAAAAATTCATAACTCAACATCTACTCATCCTAAAATCGTCATATTTTGACCATATCTCCCTCAATATATACCCAAGGTACGTGCAAAATTTCCTGGCCATCCAAGAAGGTTAGAATGGTCAAATATTGGATGAAATTTGAGGCATGAATAGTGATTTTGAAAATACTAACTTGTGTTCTTGATTTTGTTCTTGAAGATCAAGCTAGTTAAGGTTGTTTAAAGCTCAAGAAAGGATAGTTAAGCCTTTGTTAGTGTCTATAAGGCAGCAAGGAAGGTATAACACCTCTGCTCTCTTGATATTAATTGAGTTTTATGCTTAAGTTTGTAGTATAGTTCGTTAAACATGTAGTATAAGAGATCCATGCATGTTTTAATGATTTTGGTTGGTTGAATGAGTTGTGGTTGATTGAGGGATGAGTTCTTGAGTTAGTATGAACTGTCCTAGAGTTGTAAATGATATATGGATGTATGGATTGTCTTGGTTGGATGTTTGGATTGGTTGTGAAATGGAAACGTTCTATGTATAGCCGTTGTAATGACGAAATGTTTATTAACTGCCTTGACAGTGGTATTCGAGGTTCTTAATCTACTGTCAAGTGTGACCACTGACCATGATAGTGTAGTTCTTGTCTTGTAGTGTATTTTGGCGAAAGAATCGCATCGATCCGATTTATGGTTTAGGAGAAACACCCATTTTAGTAAAAGTAGTTTCGGGAAACCAAGACGTGCATTAGGTGAGCTTTGAAACAATTATCAAGCCCTTTAAAAATGGAAATAGGTCATGATACTAAGGTGAATCATAGTATGGACAGTTAGTAAGATAACCGAGAAGGTTTCGTGTTAAAAAGATAATCTTTCGATTTTATAAAAATGTCGGAACCAAAGCTGCGCGAGGATGAATGGTTTCTGCACTCTACTGCCTTAAACTGCTGTTCTCGAGATTTTTATCCCCTGAACCAGAAAAACATTTTCAAGAATTTTGTTCCATTCTTTCTCTAGATCACGCACACGAAAACGTTGTGTCATTTTAGTTAACAGTTAAAGAGATATGAGCATTTTAGTGAAAGTAGTGCGAATAGTAACTTTCCGTAGCTCATCCAAGTTTGAAAATACATTTCACCAAGTTAAACCCCTGTTTTGAGATCAAAACTTTTATGATAAATATTAAAAATACTCAAAATGAGTTTAGAAGTGGTTTCATATTTAAATATAAATTTTCTGATTTATTAAAAGTGTTAGAGTGCGAGTCGCGTAATAGTAACTCCATGAAAAGTCAACTCTAGGGGACTACTTTGACCACCCGTTGTGACTGAGATAAAGGATTATTTCAAGTCGATCAAAACACGAACGTTGTTGATGAATAACATGAATATATGTTGGAGTAAAGTTCGTGGATAAAAGACGTGATAAGATAGTTCTACGATGGAGTTTGAAACGAGTTTATGTAAAATGTGTTTTGGCTTAAACCTTGGACTAGAACTTACATGTTAAGTATTACATGATGTGTTTGACTTATGGTTTACTTAAAGTGATTGTCTTAAGAATAATCGAAGTATTATGAGTGAGTTGTTATGAGGGAATGATTACGCTAGGGGACTGATCGAGTATTTCTTTGTTTATAGATTTCCCGACAAATTCTTGAACCCCTAACAACCAAGGACTCAAGGCAAGTTTTCTCATCTCATGCTGTATTTCAAATTACTTATACTGATGATATTGCATATGGTATATTATGTAAGTTTTCAATCACTGCATCTTATATAGATGTGGTTGTGTTTAAAACTGTTGAGATTATAATATTGCATATGGTATATGTATGCAAGTTTTCAAACCCTACATCTAATATAAGATGTTGTTGTGATATAATGTTGTGATTGTGATATATACTGTTTTATTGCTTTAAAAGAACTAGGATCTGATTTATGCTTTTGATTAAAAAAAATCGTAAGAATATATGGGTTATATGCTATGTTTATATTAGATATAAACCGAGGTTTTATAGAGGCTCTAAGTATAGAGCACTTGTATATTAGTTTCAAACTTGGACCGGGAGTCAAATTATTATTTTGTTTGATTTTACTGTCATAAAAGCTAGAGGGTTCCAGAGACAACTATATTTTAGTATTGATTAAATATTCCAATATTTATATCTTGGATATTTAATGTGAGGCATTTAAATAATATTATTATAAATATTATTTGAATATTTATTTAAGTAAGTGAATATTATTTTAGAATATTCATTTAAGTAGAATTTTATTGAATAGTAATTCAATAATTATTATTTGAATATTTATTAAATATTCCAAAAATGATTTAAAAATCATAGAACCTTATTTAAATATTACGTAAGGTTCCAATAGTTATTTAAAATATTTTCTGATCTTAAAAGGATTTATTTGATTGTAGTAGGGGTTCCCAGCTATTTTTATTGAATTATCTCAAATGTTGACTATGGTTTTGACTTATAAAAATTGGGAATCCATTCCAGCAAGTGAACATATGATTTCACTTGCCTCTTTCATTAAAAGTGATCATATTTTGGGTTTCTGAATTATCAGAACTAAAGATATTTTACCAAACTCCCAGGTCATGATTTCAAAATATTTTACTCGAGGATCGAGGTCAGTTGACAATGGTCAACCAACATTGTGACTTATTTCCGATATAATCCGGAAGTAAGGGTGTTTTTACAAAACCATTCCATTTATAGATAGTCGGGGGAACGACATTTCGGGTAAGTGGCCGAGTAACGCACGGTCCCGCAACTTTTTCTATTTTTTTTACTGGCCTTGATGTGTCAGGGTCAATATATTAATAAGATGCTGGATGACGCCAGTCCAGTGGAATCCGTTGGCAGGGAGCGGTCTACTTGTGTGGCCTTGATGTTGCCATGTGGTTACTAATACGTAAGAGGTCGGGTGACACCGGTCCAGCTTAGCCCGTATGCGGCTAGGGTAATGACCTTCGGGATTATCCATCTACTAGTAGAATAGAAAAATTTTTGGTATGACGACTGATCATCGTAATACTAGTGCGTAGCCCTGTACAGTTCCCCGTGTTTTTCCAAAGATTGGATTTCAGAAATGTTTGGTAACTTGGGTTAAATACCGGTTACGGATACTTGTTAATGATATTTTAACAAAGTACTATACCTCATACAGTATTTGAACTGTATGGCATGTTTTGACGAAAAGATTACTTTAAGCATCATTCTGTATACGAATGAGATTTCAAATATTTCAAGTGATATACGAGCTTGCAGAGTTTTATATAAGCTGCTATATATTATTGTTGAGCTTTAGTGCCCATTCTTGCTTCTTTTATATATCACAACACAACAGCTTCAAAAAGGTGTTCATGACTGATATTTTACAGTATATTGAACAGTATGAGATATCTATATATATGTGTATATATATTGAGAAGATATTTAAGATATACAGTATATTGAACTGTATAGTATTTTGAATCTATGGATAGGCTTTAAGCCTTGATTCCAATGTTTAATATCTATTTTAAAAAAGATATGTTTTGAGACTTGGTTTATTATATTGATACCAAGGATTTCTAAATGATTTACGAGAGTATTTGAGTTATGATTATAAGTGATAAAGTATATTGAACTGTATACTATTTTAGATCAAACATTAGTAGTTTTAAAACTTTGATCCTATATGGATTATCTACCTTAAAGGTTTAAAGATTTAAACTGGGATAGATTTATTGCTGAGCGCTATTAGCTCATTCTTGCTTTATTAAAACTTTCAGCATGAAGAAAACATTGCCGATTCACCGCGTATTACGAGAGCAAGGGAATGGAGAGACCACCCTTGAGTTAGTTCAGCAGGATGGATACTGCCGGAGTTAGCAGAACAGTTGCAGATGGAATTAGGGAGAATTGTTTTAGAGTAGGTTTGCATTATTGAACCTTGTATAGAATTGTGAGGTCTATTATTTTAACTTCAGGTAGAGGTTGTAAATAATAGATGAGATCCTGGATAGTACATTTGATTTGTAATAACAAGTGTTACATATTGTTGCTCATTTCCAAGGCTATAACTTGTGTGTGTGTGTGCGTAAGTGATTGGGGTCTTTGGAGTTGTATTATTAGAATATTGTAAGTGATGCAGGTATTGTATGATTGATGGAGTGTGACAACCCAGATTCATGACCCCGGATCTGGGGGTGTTACAGGAACTGAGTCTTCACCAGGGCAATTGTCTCCACCATTTTCTTCAATATCTCCAGAGTCACCATCATTTTGAGGGTTCCCTGAAATAGTCTGTGACTGAGCTGGAGTTCGATTAGCATCATTTTCAATGACAACATCTTTTTCAAGATCAACAGTTTGAGTAAATGTGGGTTCTTCATCAACAATTTCTTCTTCCTCCAAGTATCCTTGATTCTAAAATCTAAGAATCTGCATTTGACCATCCTCATGCAGTCCTGGAAAATTGGTTTCATCAAATGTTACATTTACACTTTCATCTATGATCATGTGTTCCAAGAGATAGACTCTTTAAGCAGTCCTTTCTAAAGCATAACCTATGAAGATACCTTCATAAGCTTTGGTGTCAAATTTCCCTTTATTTTCATGGTTGTCTTTCATCATGAAGCACTTGCTACCAAACACATGAAAATACTTGACAGTAGGTTTCTTCTCATTTAGCAAATAGTAAGGAGTGTTCCCATGAGTCTTGTTAATCAAGGTTCTGTTCTGTGTATAACAAGCTGTGTTGATAGCTTCTGCCCAGAAGTATGTAGGTAACTTTGCATCATGTAGCATAGTCCTGGCAGCTTCAATGAGAGTTCTGTTCTTCCTCTCTACAACTCCATTATGTTGTGGTGTCCTTGCAGCAGAGAATCGTTGCACAATTCCTTCATCCTTTCAGAAATTACCAAGTGTGGCATTTCTGAACTCAGTACCATTGTCACTCCTCAGAATTTGAACCTTGGCATTTGGAGTTCTGTCAAGAACTCTTAAGTGATCAATGATGACTTGAGCAGCTTCATCTTTTGATTCTAGATACTTCACCCAAGTGTACCTAGAATAATCATCCACCATAACTAATGCATATCTCTTCTTGGCTAAGGATGGAACATTTACTGGTCCAAAGAGATCCATATGAATTAGCTTGAGTGGTTTCGTATTGGTGTTGACTTGCTTTGATCTATGCACAGCTCTTCTCAATTTTCCCATTTGACAGTCCTCACACAGTCCTTCTTGACAGAATTCCTGTTGAGGTAGTCCTCTTACCAATTCCTTCTTCATTAGCATATTCATTGTCTTGAAGTTTAGGTGAGAGAGTTTCTTGTGCCAAAACATGTTGTCACCAACAGTAGCTATACTATAGAAACAGTAAATCTTGTCCTTCTTTGTTGAACTCAAATCAGCAACAAATAGGCTTCCTTTCCTTACCCCTTTCAGAGAGAGGCTTCCATCTTTCTTGTGATAGATATTGCACACCATCATGTCAAAATCAACCTTGAAATCCCCTGTCACTGAATTGGCTGACACTGAGCAAGTTGTGCTTCAATCCATCAACAAGTGCAATTTCATTAATGACAACATTCCCAATTTTCAAACAGCCATATCCCACTATGTAACCTTTGCTGTTGTCTCCAAAAGTTATGATTGGGCCAGCTTTCTCCACAAATTGTGATAGTAGGGCTTTATCACCAGTCATGTGCCTTGAGCAGCCACTGTCAATGATCCACATGACCTGCTTCTTATTCTTGCCCTGCAAAACAATTTGTATTTAAGAGGCATATGGTACCGAATCCTCGTTGGGTCCTGCTAATTCAGTATCACAAGAGTATTCATCATTTTTAACTTTAACAACCACATCAGGAATCTTCTGTTGGACTTCTTTCTTCACCCACTCAGCTTTAGAATTAGACTTAGTCTTCTTCTTAGTGGGTGCAGCCTTCTTACTGTTTCCAGTAGGCTCAGAAGTCTCAGCAGTTTGAATATAGAGACATTGTTCAGTAGATGAAATAGGTAAATTGAAACAGGTACTCATGGCAGTTATTTTACAAGGCATGCAGTCAGTGTTATTGCAGACTACCATAGTTCTATGCATAATGGGGGTTCTATGTAAGTTACCATCTATCTTGATCACATTGTTATTGACCTCTTTTGGTTTCTTACAAACATGAGTTAAGTGATGTGAAGAGCCACAATTATTGCATAGTTTTCTGGGAGCACTACCAACATTAGCATTGCCATTTCCTAACTTACCATTCCTGTTCTTAGACTTGTAGGTAACTGTGTCAACAGGATGTTCTGAAGCTGCTATCGAACTCTTCTTGACTGTACCTTTTATACCTTCTATCATGACAGCAGGTTTGGAGGTTACTGTCTTCAAAGTTCTCTTGACAGTATCTTTGGGAGTTACTATCTTGCCATTACTGACAGCATCTTTAGAACATTCTGTGTGATTGTCTGGGAAAGTTACTATCTTAGGGACTGTGACAGTATCTTTTCCATCAACTGTTGTATTGTCAATACCTTCATCCTCATCATCAAGTTGTTGCTTGATGAGCATGGCTTCCTCATCAAATTCAAGTTCAGAAAGTTTAAAAATTGGTTTGTTGATCTTTTTGAGAACATGAGGCTTGACAGAAACATCAGTTGAACAATCCTGATTCATAATCTCCTTGCCAGGTATTTTACCATACTCAAAACATCTCCCTACTTTTTGATCTTCTGTGTGTTTCTCATGATAATCCTGAAGTTGTTTAGAAGAGTTTCTACAGGCCTTGATCTTGAATTCATTTTCACTAATTTCATTCCTTAGAAACTTTTCTATTTCTTTAGCGACACACTAATTCATTTTTAAGTTTAGCATTTTCATGTGCTAGAGACTCTAATCAACTGGTCTTTAACAAAAGCATGTCATTCTCAAAGGTGAGTGTTTCATTTAGTTTAGTTAACCTAGCAATTTCTTCATTTGCTGCAGTTAAACTAGTATGGACATTAAACATTTCAGCACTCAACTCCTCAACAGTTTGTTTGTATTCTTCTTTAGATATTTCAAGTAAGATAAGTGAGGGTACCTGACTTGAAGAACTAGAGGAGACCTCTTCAGATTTGGCCATGAGGGCTAGATTCACATATTCCTCTTCTTCTTCATCATCAGAATCATCCCAACATTTTCCCTCAGCCACATAGGCTTTTCCCTGTCCTTTCTTGAAGTGTCCACTTGACCCTTTATCCATTCTTTGATTCTGTTTTGGTCTTCTGCATTCAGTTGCAAAATGACCAAGCTCATTGCAGTTGTAACATCTAAACTTGGATCTGTCTAACATCCCTGTTTTGTAACCACCTTTTGTGGCACCACCCTTAACCTTGGAAGAATTCCATCTGCTGAACCTTGATGTTTGACCTTGAGACTTAAATGGCTTGTTTCTCTTGAATCTTATGTTTTTAAACTTCTTAGCCATGTAAGCCATAGTTGGATTGTCCATCTTTTCCATTTCTTCTAAGGAATAGAAGTCTTCATCTTCAACATCAGTTATTTGCAGCACCACTTTCTCATCATCATCCACAACCTCCTCAATCTTTAGGGTAGGTACTTGAGCAGGTTGGGTGATTTGAATTCCTTCAATAGGTTGAGTGATTCTTGGTACATGACCCACAAGAGCTCCAGACATATTTGCCATATTTCCTCTTGATCCAGATTGTATAGCTCTTTTCTGGAAAAGTTCAAGCTCATATGACTTAAGCACATCATATAATGTTTCAAGGGAAACATTGTTTAGATTTCTTCCTTCTCTTATGGTTGTGATTCTGTGCTCTAGATGCTCAGGAAGTGTGAGTAAGAACTTAACATTTAACTTTTTCCTATCATAGTACTTGCCATGAATCTGTAGCTCAGTCAGCAGTTTACTGAACCTTTCAAGCATTGTTGTTAGATCTTCTCCTGACTTTGCCGTGAAAGCTTCATACTGTGAGATAAGAATGTGTCTTTGATTGTCTTTCACTTCTTCACTTCCTTCACATAACAGCTCAATCTTATTCCATATATCCTTAGCTGATGAGCATCCAATGACATTCCCACACATGGCTTTGTCCAAAGTGAGAGCGTCCAGTAGGATGAGTTGCAAGTAGTCATCCAAGGCTACCTTCTCTTTTTCTGGCTCCAGAAACTCAGAAGGTGCTTTAGCAACCCAGTGTGCTGGAATAAGAACACTGTCCACAGTCGAGGCTTCAATCTCCTTCTGTGGAACAAAGGGACCATTTTGGAGGATACCCAAGTATAATGGATTCGCAGCTTTGATAAACAGCAAGATTTTTCTTTTCCACACATTATAATTCTCCTTATCAAAAGCTGGGATCTTTATGCTACTTGACTTCTGCAAACTTATCATGATCTCAGATTTGTAGAACAATCTGTCTGCTCTAATACCAGTCGTTGGTCCTTGACTATTGCAGAAGGGGGCGGGTTGAATGCAATACTGATAAATCTCAATCTACGTTCCAACAACTAAAACCAAGATTAAAGTTTATCAGTTTACGAAATGCAAATACAAGTAGACACAACAGAGTTTCTCACAAAATAAATGTTTTATTTATTTTGCAATGTGTTGCTACAACCTCAAGAAAAAATCAGTTTTCTTGAGTTTCGGTTTCTCGAGTGATACAAAGAATGAATCGAGAGATAGTCTAAGTAACAACTCAACCTATCTCAATCATCACGGGTTTGTGAAGCTGCTGTCATTTTCATGTGGCAGCTTCTTACAAATTGTCTACCCATGAGTCTTACCTAAATTTCTATACAAACAAGTTTATCATTACTGAATAAAGCAATCTAGATACATTCTATTTTTAGCTAACACAATTCAGTAGATGTTGATTTGTCATACTCTTGAATTAGTGGGCTTTGTCATGTGATCTCTCAAGCTTCTGTCGTAGTCTTGCAGACCTGATGTAGTGTTGGGATACTGCAGCACGCCTGTTTCTTGAACATCCAAACTGTCACATGTTTGACTGGGTAGATCCCCAATACAAAGATTATCCCTTCATGACAATATCCTGAACCCCAAGCTTGTTGTCATAAGAATGCGCTTTTTGGTGACAGTAAGAAGTCCCCATAATAGATGCTGTCAGGAGTTCCAAGCTTGATGGCAGGCTAACATAAAGTTGTTGTCTGAGGGCTTCCGCCAATGTTGCTGTCAGAGTGGATATTCTGTCGTGACTTGCAACATGCTGTCTTCCTGTAACCTTTCTGTCAGTGCCATGACAGTGACATTTATTCTTCCTGTCCTCCTTGAGAACTTCTTGAGGCTTGAACAAAAAAATGAACTTCTACCAAGATTTAATCAGTCTTTATTTAACAGTAAGCAAAATGGTTACAAGAACATACTCTGGCTGTGACAGTATGTTCATACTTAATAAAAATTAAGTAATACAAAATACAAAGTTAAATTGTCTTATAAGCTATCACCCATAAATCCTAACAAAGAGGAAGGAGACTCAAGAGTATGATGCAAGGGACAAGTACCCCAGAACAACAGAGGATTCTGATCCTGCACCAAAGAATTGTAATTCCGAACAAAGATTCACGGAGTATGCAAGATTGAATGCTCCTAGAAGTCAAATCCTGATGGACATTGAGAAACATGTTGATCTCCGATGGCCGAAGCCACTGAGGATTGATATGGAGAAAAGAAACAAGAACCAATTATGTCGGTTCCACAAAGAAGTTGGTCATGACATCGACGATTGTAGACAGCTGAAGGACGAAATTGAATTCTTGATCCGAAGGGGAAAACTGGATAAGTTCACCAAGGATGGGAATTGAGGAAACTATGAGAAGAAAGACTATGACAGAAAGGATAATGGTCAAGATCGTAATCCTAGACCCCGAGGTCCAGTTATCAACATGATATTTGGAGGACCGACTGCGGCCGGCTCTTCCAGGGCAGGGCTCGAAGACAACGACTCAAATGCTGAACTTCTTGGTTATAAAGGCAACCTCTACTTATAATGCAATCCTTGGAAGGACTGGCCTTCATGCTTTTAAGGCTGTTGCCTCAACATACCACTTGAAAATAAAGTTTCCTACAAGTAACGGGGTTGGTGAAGAACGAGGAGATCAGAAAATGGCTAGAAGTTGTTATGTAGCCGCACTAAGACCTGATGGAGTCGGGGGGCAGGTTCTCCCAATTGAGGACATGGATTCAAGGGATGATGAAGATAGAAGGGGAAAGCGAACTGAGGATTTGATCCCTATCCCCTTAGTTCCAGGAGATCCAGATAAAGTCACTTACATTGGAGCACTGTTGCCTGAACCCTGGAAGGGAAAGATTATATCTTTCCTCCAAGAGAATGAAGATGTTTTTGCTTAGACAGCAGCTGATATGCCAGGGATTGATCCCCAATTGATAACTCACAAGTTGAACGTAGATCCCGAAAGGAAGACGGTGAAGTAAAAGAAGAGGAACTTTTCTCTAAAAAGGTAAGAGGCCATAAAGAAAGAGGTAGATAAGCTCTTGGAAGCAGGATTCATTGAAGAGATTCAATTCCCTGAATGGTTGGCTAACCCGATAATGGTCAAGAAAGCCAATGGAAAGTGGAGAATGTGCGTAGACTTTATGGACTTGAACGATGCATGTCCTAAGGACTATTTTCCCCTACCAAGGATCGACACTTTAATAGATGCCACTACATGGCACGAAATGCTAAGCTTCATGGATGGCTTCAGCGGATACAACCAAATCAAGATGCATAAGGATGACATTCGCAAGGTATCATTCATTACTGATTTTGGTGTTTACTGCTACTTAGTTATGGCCTTTGGACTCAAGAATGCAGGTGCCACATACCAAAGGTTAGTGAACAAAATTTTTAAACATCTCATTGGCAAGACCATGGAGGTTTACGTGGATGACATGTTAGTCAAAAGCCTCGATAAGGCCGATCATATAGAGCACCTGTTTAAATGCGTTGAGTTATCCGTTAAATGGTCAAAGATGTGATGTTGAGATGTTATGTGAATATTTGTGGTGATTAGAAATTATTTTAAAAAAGGATGTCATTCTATTTCATTTTATTTTAAATATCGAAAAGAAAAATTATTCCGTACCCTAATTGTTTAGGGTGATTGATATATCGTTCATATCAATAATACATCTGTTATAGCCCCAGTATTCTTGAGCATTCGTATTTTTAAATGATATGTATTGATTTGGATAATTATCAGTCATTGTGGATAATTATCACCTCGTAAAACATGTATTCTACTTTATTAAAGATTTAAAACGATCCATCGGATCAATATCGATCCAAAAATGTTGTTTGGGGTATTATTTTCCGTTTAATATAAAAAGGTATATCGTACATTATTTTGCGTATAATCAAGATTATTTATCGTTAAATATCTAAAAATCTCTCAACCGTGTTCTTCGTGTTCTTGAGAATCAAACCAACTTTTGAAGGCGTTATCGGAATCCGATTTCGACGCTCTAGTAGTCGAATTGAATCTCTCATCATCCTCTATCCAAATCCATCATCAAAACTCACGTGGGTATGATTTCTGAGTTTCTCTTATTTTTTAATTAATTTAATTAATTCGAATTTTAGGTTAAATTCGGGGGAATCTTTGTTTTTGATAATTGATGATATGAATGAACTGTATATGTTGTGATGAGTGTTTTGATGATTTTTAATTGATTTTTGGAGCTTGGAATCGAGCAAATCGGAAAATTCGAAGCTCGCCGGTTTTCTTTGAGTTTTGGCCGGACTTTTGAATCGTTGATTGGTTCTTGATTTTGTCTACACCGTTGAATAGATCGTAGAGCAAGGAATTTATTCGTGTATATAGTTTTAAAGTTGGTATGTGTTTTGTGTTAGCCGGAAAATGAGCCGCCGCCAGTGGTTATCAATTTATGGTCATTTTCGCATCGCTTTTGCTGGTGTCAGTGTTGTATGAGATGTAGAATCGATTTGGAACAAAACCCCGTGTTTTGAAAGTGTTTTAGGCGTCGCCGAAAAGTTTTCCGATGGCCGGACGCCGGCCGGAAACTGGGAAACCTAGTTTTCCGGTGGTGTTCTTGGCCGACCCGGAAACTGTTCTTGGCGACCCGTTTCCTAAACCTAACCCGACCCGGTTTTGATTTCCAAAACCCTAATTTCATTTCAGAAAACTGTTTCTGGAATTATTTTTTTAAATAAATCAAAAATTGTTTTAAAAATTCTAAAAATCGTATCTTTGATTTAAAAATACATTTTATTATTCATAAAATTTTATAAATTTATAAATTTTTATTTAAATCCGAAAATTGATTAAATTTAATTATTTTAATTATTTTTTATTAATAATTAATTAATTTAATTAATTGATTAATTAATTCTTTTAATCAGTTAATTCTTAATAATTAATTATTAATTAGATTTAATTAATGAAAATTAAGTTTAATTATTTTCTAGCTTGGTCTATTTATTTAAAAATAGTTGGAGTGTTGGAATTAGTCAATTAATTTTTATATTAATTGATTAAATTGTTTTTAAATCTTTATATTGGGATAAATGATCCGATTTTTGACCTAAAAATATTTTGAGGGTTAAATTCTTTGAAACGAGAGTCGAATATTTTTTCTAAAAGTATTTCTTAGATGTTACGAGACTTATGTGATTTATTTATCACAATTAAATGACAAAATGTGTTATGTGAATTATGTGAACTATCTGGTTAGTGAGTCATAAATGCGAATAATTGTTTTGAGACTTGTTTAAATATTTTGGTCGTGTCTAATATTATCACGAGGGGTAGTTAGAATAGAAATTTGTCAGTATTTTTAGAAAATGAGATTTACAAGACCGTTGACTTAGAGGTTGACTTGGATATTGACTTTTATAGTATAGAGACTTTCGACGAGCGTGATACGTGGGTTATTTATTTGATTAACCGTGATTATTTTATCAATTGAAATATGGTTATCTATGCAACAGAGGCTATGGGACGAGACGAGTCAGATTATCGAAGTATGTTAAATAAAAGATGTCGGAGAAGGAAGATATATTGTTTATGACTGATTGGGTTATTTGCGAGGCGATTTAACACCAAGGGAACGTCAACACCCGTAGAGGACATTTGCAAGTATTTTCTTCCAACAGAGATATCAGTAAGATTAGTAAGTGTGTCGCAATTAAATTACAATTGTTTATGGAATGTGAGAATCATACTCTGAAGACTAAAGTACCGTCACATGTTTGACTATCGAGGCAGATGCGTGGATTCAAAACGGTAGGATCAAATTAATGGTATTCATAAGAGCGTTAAATCGAAGAAGGACGAAAATAGAGAATCGTGCTACAAGACAGAAAAAGGAGAGAATCGTATTATCTCAGCCTTACGAAATAGCTAAGGACCATAGGCAAGTGTCTATTCCTTTCACATATTATTGAGTGATATTATATTGAGTTATTATTATGCAAGTTGCATACTCTTCACTTAAATTTCAAATGTTGATTCTCTTGCATTGAATTGCAAGTATGTTATTTAATCTTGTAAATTGACGAGTATTCTTTTATACCTTTTTAGTTTAGATTCATATTTCCATGTTGATTGGAAAAATATAGTTATTGTAGTGAAACGATTTAAAAGATAATTATGGGCCGTATACTAAGGCTTTCTTTCAAAAATCTTGATTTAAAAATATTAGGTTGGAATATTGACAACCCTATATGAGTGGGAACTTGTGAACCCTATGTGGGTAAAAGGTTAATTTAAAATTCTGAAGTTGTGGTACTTGTTCTACAAGTGTTCTATTTTCCATATTGCACCTATGCAAGCATTGTTATCCTTTCTTGTTAAAAGTGATTATCTGATCTAGTCCCTGATTCGAACTCATATATGCTATGCATGATTGAGTTTATTTCCTTCAAATACAAGGCTTATCTATTATAAGTATATATATTTGGAAGGACTTAAACTATCTCTGTCAGAAGTCAGTAAACCCTTGTTTTCCCTATTTATAAACTTCACCTTGAATTTTCTTTAAACTCGAAATTGACTTTCTTGTCACTTACCAAATTGGTGAATCTTAACTAATTCTTCCATAATGTGATAATTTGTACTGTTGAGGCCATCTAGAGCCAGTTCTTTGAACCCTACCCTATATTGAGTTGTTGCAATTTCTGTTGATGTCATAATGCCTGTTTCACATCAGACTTAATCTTGTCATTGTGTACTTACGTACCATTGAAACCATTTCGAATCTATTTCTCGAACTTCATTTGATATTGAGCAGTTGAAGCTCTTTTGCAACTATTGCACCCTGTCATTGTGTACTTATCTTGCTATGCATGTTATTGTGTATTCTTCACTATTATCCCAGTTGTTGCATCGATCTCGTCGATGTTTATTATATTGTCGCTTTTCATGTGCACCTCCCAATATTGTGTCGATCTCGTCGATACTAGATTATATTGTTATTCCTTGATGGATTCTTCATAGTTGAATTATTTCATGGAACATGAGTTTTCCAGTGATTGTTGTATTAGGGTTGTCGATTCTTCCGACACCTGATTGTCGAAGTAAGTTTGTCAATTGTACTGACACCTGGCGTAAATAATATAGGATTGGAATGTTTTAATGGACCAGTAATGGTCGGACCATATTTATGGTCGGAATAACTTAAGGCCCAGATTGGCCAAGGATCCAGTAGAGGACTTTGCTATAAGCAAGTTCGGGGTTGATGCGTGACTGGTCAGCAGCTCAACCTTTGATTTGAAAAATGAGAAAAAAATCCAATTCTAATATCACTTCTTATATCTGAGATGGATTACATCCATATGTTCTGTACTTGTGAGTTATGGATTGTTGGTTCATTGATTAATAAGAAGGGGTTTCAATCTTGCTGAAACCACTTACTCCTAGTATATCTCATATAGTCAAAATCCACTTTCTTGATTCCATCGACAGTCGTGAGATATCTATCTTGATGAGTTTTATTCATACCGCATGTTCAGTCGGTACCATATTGAAGTCTTGAAGTACGTCCTTTATTCCATGGCCGAGCGCGTTAGTTCATTCTTACTCCTTGATTTTTCCACCCTTCCAGAGTTGTTGATTTCAGAAGATGTTGTGAATAGAACCGGTATCTTCAAAAATAGTATTTTTGTATAAACTATGGTCTTGAAGACGTATGAGATATATTTATTTCATATTTTCTACATACTATTTTAGTTATTGTTGTTCGGGTAACCGTGACAACCAATATAATTTTTTTTGTGTTTTAAACTATTCAGTTGCTAAAAGCTGAATGAGAAATTGTGGTAAATTACCAAACTTGATTTGATAATTCTAGAGATTTCAAATGTTTTAACCAGAGGCTTGTTTATTTGAAAATCCAAAGTTTATTTGGAAACTTTTCATATTATACTTGATAATGCACTTGCTGAGCAATTCTTTCGCTCATACTTGCTTTCTTTATATATATTTAGCCTTTCAGCAAGAAGGCGTATTGACGGGAGTTATCTGCGTAGCTGGGCAGAGAAGGAAGAAGATGTTAGTGTAAAGACGTTATGATACAAAATATGTGGAACTAGTGTAAGGTTATTGTATAAGTTGATTTCTATTAAATATTATATTGTATAAGATTGTTGCCTAGTATACTTCTTATCGAAGTTATACTAGTGTTTTAGATTGTATGTAAAGAGAATGGTTGTAAAGAAGAAAAATTTTATGTAATGGAATTTTGGATTCTTGTTTCTAGCACTATAACCTTTAAAGATTCTTGGTAGAGTTGGGGTCGCAGATGTTATTATTGAGTTGATTTAATATTAAATAGGTTGTTGGAAATGAGAATGCAGTGTGACGACCAAATTCTTTGACCCCGGATTTGGGGCGTTACAGGTTGGTATCAGAGCAGGGTTATAGTAAAACTAGAAACGGGAGTGCGTAGGAGTGTATATAGTTATATAAGAAACGTCAGAGCTCATTTAGAGTTCGTGTTGGACTATTGGAAATAGTACCGATGAGTGAGTTAAGATAGGGGTATTCGATTAAGATGATTGTGCTAAGATGGATGGAACTTCTTACGATTGTAGATGTCTATGGCGGAATCTTCAAGGACTATTACGAGTCAACGACGACGTACGATATTGATAACTTTACGACGTGGAAAAGAAGGGCTTAGAATCGGATAACGAGCTATCGAAGGAGCCGACAAAGAAGGCATATGTGGAGACCTTGGTAATACCTTTCCATCCTAATGAAATATTCAACATTCCTTTAAGCAAAACTTGTGTTGGTGAATATAATCCACCTTTTGACTTTGTATTTTGATACTTTTGATCAATCATATTTGCAATTGCATCAGAGGTTGTTGTGATATCTATTTCATATTGTGAGGCCTGTTGAAAATGTGTTATTTAAATTTCAACTCATTCATTCTTCAGGGGTGAATCCCTCTAATTGTAATGGAACACCTTTTGTTCGATACTTTCTTTTCTGGTTATTCCTCTTTTCTGAAGTAACACCTTTGGGAACTTACTCAGTTTCAATCCAAGGTGTGTATCTGAGATTTCTTATCGAAAGTCCTTGGTTGTTACTTTGACTTTAAATTTCTTTCATATTTCTCTACTCAAACTGAGACAAACAACCCTATTTATAGGGGGCACAAGAACTATCTGTCTATGTGATAGAACTCTGATGGGATGTCGTCACTTGTGTGTTGTGCAATACAAGAAGGCTAATTACCTTTAGTAATGTCTTAATTAAGACACGCAACATTGAGTTCATGTGATCGAATTGATCTCTCAGTGATTCTTTTATTTCCAATAATGATCGCTTTAGAATATGTAAATTTGGTAACCACAATTGTGGGACATTTGCTATGATGCAGAACCTTTTCACTTCAAATTATCATGAATCTTGTTATCTCTAATACTCTTGAAGGTATGCCACCAGGTTGGAAGGAATTTACCTTACCATAATGAACGAAGAAATTGCGATTGAATTATCGCGAGAGAAAACGGATTATGATGCGATTAGAATACTAGTAACATATAGCGAAGCTGGTTGTTCTCTCTCTATCGATTAGCGTTACGATATGGAAGAATGGATCAAATTTTATTTGACATAAACGATAGTGTTTGAAGATGAAATAATATTTGAAGGAACTACGATGTGCTATGAAGCCTCAGTAACCATTTATGTTAGTTAGGTAATTCAAGAGTTGATGAGAAATTGGGAAAAATGTGCAATTGTGCTGATGTTATCCCAGGTTGTGGAAAATGGACGTAATAGATTTTTGTCTCAATGAGAAGAACTTCTAAATACAATGATAGGCTAATAATGGAGAATGATTAGATCTTTGAATATTTCAGGATTATATGATATGGTTGCAAGTCTTTTGTTCACTATAGTTAAGGTAGATCTTACCAGTCAACGTGGATGTATAGAATGAGAATCAAGATGATGTCGATTGGATCAAGTTATTTGGGGAATGAGATGGTACCCTGGGAAAGGTGTCCTGAGTGTTACTGTGAATGTATCTTCTGAATTATTTGGGAAATCAGATGGAGATCAATTAAGTTCTTGGAATTAAGTAGAACAGTTTTAAAGATACACTACTAGAAAAACTGCAATAGACATCGGCTAAAAATCGATATCTATTAAAAATAGAAACGATGTCTTTGCATGTGTAGATAAAGGTAGGGGTATTAGACATCGGTTTTTAGCTGATGTCTATGTTCATCTTTAACATCGGTTTTTAATATGGAACTGATGTCTATGTTTCTCTTTTACATCGGTTCCTTAATAAGGAACTGATGTCTATGTTTCTCTTTTACATCAGTTTCTTAATAAGGGGCTGATGTGTTTCTTTATATTTGACATCAATTCTGTATAATAATCGGTGTCTTTCTATTATTTGGACATCAGTTCTTTTCTTTTCTGATTTAATTTGTTCTTTTAAACATCATTGTTAATTAGTGTGTTGATGTTACTTTTGATATATATAGTAACCAAAATCAAAAAGCCAAACCAAATATCAAAATCAAAAAGTCAATATATATCAATTCCAAACATAAAATTCAATCGGCCAACTACATTATCCAATTCATCTCAAAACTAACTGTTAGATATAATTGCTGATGTTTGTTTATCAGTGTTTAAGTACCAGGAAACCATCAGAGTTTAGCTGGAGGACTAGTCCAGAGTTTAGCTGGAGGACCAGTCAGAGTTTGTTAAAGTCTGATGGTCAGAGTTTGCTTAGCAGCCGGTGCAATTCAATGAACATTCTAGAAGCGATATTCTTTGAAGATGGAAAGAAGCAAAGAGATATCGAGATGGCTAAGGAAACGGAACAGAAGACAGAAGCAATTCTTAATTGATTCTGATTGTATAGCTAATTTATAAGAATATCAATTAATGATTGTATGTAGCTGTGTACTATATAAACACAGATAGGTTAACCCTAAAAGGGATGCGAATACGTGAATTATCATTCTTGTAACCTAGCAGCTCTCTGTGATATTTTACATCACTGAGAGAGAAGTTTTTAATTCCATTCAGTTTATTGTTCATAAACAGTGTTGTAATTGTTATTCTCATACCTATACTTGATTATATATTGTGTATTCGGCCTAACAATTGGTATCAGAGCCAAGGCTGTTTAATATATACAGTTTTTGATCCAAACACAAGTTATAATCATGGCTGAAAATACCCAGGCAGGTGTTAGTATTAGTGCCCTAGAGACAATACAATTGTACTTCTGGGAAACACTATTTTGTTATTTAATAATGATTATGTTCTATTGATTATTCGACAACAATTATTATGTCTTTATTTACTGTGATATTAATGTTAAAGTAATAAATGTCCTTGGAATATCGAACACGTATTCTATATCTTTAAGTATGTGACTTAAAAATGAGATTATATGAATAGTGTTTATATTCCTAAAATATCCCTAATTAAGCATTATGAATTGGGACAATTATGATGCATAAAGATTAGTATGATCGATGACTAAATGACCACATCTCATTGGTCATAGTTATAGTGATACTAAAGTCAAGAACATAGGTGCATGTAATATTCTACATGGCACCGGATTGACCCACAGTGATATTCTACATGGTAATAAAGTCATTAGAATATCTCACAGTGATAATGGTGTAATGATCCTTAGACTTTAGATCATTATATTTCTATACGAGGATTAATATACTTTGATTACATTAAAAGTTACCTTTGACCGGGTGATGATAAAAGTGGACATCGGGTATATTATGAGTCGTATGAGAAATATGAATGATAGATATAGGATTCAACCCTCCTATTATTCGGAGAGATATTATTGGCCTCTTGATTGAGTGAGACTATGAAAATGCATGGCCATGTTCAAATATTGATTTGTTTTAATAGTCTACTCATTGATCAAGGAAACCTGGATTAAATGTTGAAGAGGATGACTAATAACATGCCTCGAGTTTAATCTATAATATTTGGTTAAAGGGATTATATTACACGGAAACATTAGTCACGAAAGGTTTAATTGGATCACCAATTATTATTATTACTTGGGTAGCAATGATGTATTACTAGATGCCGCTCATTGCTTATAATTTTATTATGAGATATTAAAATTATTGCCAACGTAATAATAACCTAAAGGGTTACACATAAAGAACGTTTTAAACGGAGCATTAATTAAATTTCGAATTTAATTGAATTATTATTATTATTGAATTATTGGATTAATTAAGTAGGACTTGATTAATTATATAATAATTCGAATATAATAATTAATAATACTAATAATCAGATTGGGTTTTGGAAGCCCAATCAGATTAAGCAAGGCCCAAAATTCTCTTTCAATAAATACATTATGATGTATTGTTTTAGGTTAAGTTACAAAATTCGTTTTCAGAAAAAACCCTAGCAGCTCTGCATATTAGAGAGGCTAGAAACAGAGAGAGAAGGTTCTGAGGGCGTTTTTATTTGGCTAGTACCAACTCCGTGATCGTTGGACGATCAAGCGTTTGTGTGGACTACTTTGGCGACGCGGATCTTGAACAAGGGCTGCGTGGTGGTTACAACAAGGACCTCCAAGTTTCTGAATATTATAAGCTCAATTAAGGTATGATTTCGTTTCTCCATAATCAGCCATGTCTTGTACACGGATCCTAGGGTTAGGGTTTCGGATTATTATTGTTTTTACGACTGTTTTCGCTGCGTATGATGCCCCGAAACCCAACAGCAGGTTCTAATGCTCATAAGGTTCAACCAACTTCTGTAAGTCGATATGAGACAATCAGGGTTCCAATTCTAAGACCAGTGGAATATCCAATATGGATGGTGAAGATGACCATGTTTCTGGAAGCCACGGATCCAGAATATCTTGATAGAATCAATGATGGTCCTCATATGCCAACAAAACTGTCTCCAGTTGTTGCTGGTCAAGAACAGAAGAGTGTTCCAAAAGAAAAGAAAGATTTGACTCCTGAAGACATCTAATCAATTGCAAAGGATGCAAAGGTTAGACATCTTCTCCATAGTTCTTTAGATAATGTTATGTCTAACAGAGTTATTGGCTGCAAAACTGCCAAAGAGATTTGGGATGCTTTAGAAGTCAGATGTCAAGGAACAAGTGCTATAAAGAAGAATAGGAAGACTATTCTTACACAGGAGTATGAACACTTTGATTCTAGACCTGATGAAACTTTGACTGAGACATATGAAAGATTCTGCAAACTGTTGAATGATTTATCTCTTGTTGATAAAGAATATGAACTTGAAGAGTCGAATATCAAATTCCTTCTATCTTTTCCTGAAAGATGGGATTTGAAGGCAACGACAATAAGAGATAATTATGATCTTGCAGAAACAGATCTCGATGAAATCTATGGTTTGCTTAAAACTCATGAACTTGAAATAGAACAAAGAAACAAAAGATCTGGAAAGAAGACAAAATCTGTTGCTCTCAAAGTTGAAGAAAAACTTCTTAAGAAAGAGACATCAAAGAAGAAAGCTAAAGGAAAGGATTTGGTCATAAACTCTGAAAGTGAGTCATCAAACACTGATGATGACTCAAACACTGATGTTTCTTCTGAATCTGAGGATGATGAAGAACAAACGATGCAAATGGCTGCTTTGATGGTGAAGACTTTCAAGAAGATGGGTTTCACGAACTTCAAGAAAGGAAAGAGATTCTCAAGGAGAGATTCAAACTCTGAATGGAAGAATTTCAGAAAGTCTGACAGAAGAGATATCAAATCTGGGAAGAAAAACAAGTCTGAGATCCAGTGCTACAAGTGTAAAGAGATGGGTCACTATGCTCCTGAGTGTAAGAAAGGAAAATCTGAAAAAGCACTCATCACTAAAGGAAAAGACTGGGCAGACACTTCAGATTCAGATGAGGATGTCAACTATGCTCTCATGGCAACTGTCAAAGAGGAATCTGAATCATCTGAAAATAAGGTACCCCTAAAAACTTATGCTTATGATACTGATAATATATCTGAATTGAGAATTTATCTTAAAAGCATACATGTTAGCTATAGGGATCAGACTTTAGAGAATGAGAGAATTAAATATGAGAATCTTAAGCTTAAAGATAGAAATAAATTTCTTGAAGAAGAACTTGTTAACATGCAACAAGTTCAAAAGGAAAGAGATGATGCTGTTTATGTGGAACAGGAGTTGCTTAAGAAATTTAGGCAATTAGAATCTGATTTGGAAAAAGAAAGGAAGGTAATTAAAACCTGGACAAACTCTGGTAAGGACACACATCAGGTATTTCAAACAGATACAGTTGGGTTAGGTTACTGTGAGAAAGATGAACTTAGGTTTAAAGATAAGGTTAAAGTTAGAACACAGCTTAAACCTATGAAATTTGTTCCTGAATCCAGTACGCAAAATTCTGTACTTGAAAAAGAAGCTGTTAAGATAGAACCAGTAAAAACTTGTGTTAAACAGGTGAATGTTGGTTTAATGACAGAGAAACAATTCAAGTATAAGCTCAAAGAGGTAAAGTCTGTTGAAAAAGAGAAAGTGTCCAGGAAAAACAGAAATGGAAAAGTAGGCATTAACAGAAGTAATAATCATTTGCCTATCACTAATGCTCCTAGAAAAACATGTCATAATTGTGGTAGTTCTAACCATCTTGCAAGTTTTTGCAAGAAAAACAAAGATATTAATTTTTTACCCTCCATGTCTGGAGTTAAGAATGATTATGTTAGGGTTAGACCACAGACTTTATGCACTCACTATGGGAGTACTTGGCTTTCTATTTATACTTGTAAGAATTATCATGCCATTTATCACAACTATTATGAGTTGAAGCCAAATTTGAAATGGGTTAAAGTTGATTCTGCAAGTGTAAACTCTGATATTGTTAGCTTAAACTCTGTTGATAAGAATTCCGCTGCAAAAGCTAACAATGTTAAGAAAGTCAAAGGATCCAAGCAAGTCTGGATCCTTAAATCTAACTCTTTGTAATTATTTGTGATTGCAGGGCATAAGGGAAAGTACCCTAGTCTTGGACAGTGGATGTTCAGGACACATGACTGGAAATAAAGCCCTGCTATCAGATTATGAGGAGAAAGCTGGCCCAAAAGTTTCCTATGGAGATGGCAACATAGGACGTACTATGGGATATGACAATATCAATCTTGGAAGTGTCATCATCACCAATGTAGCTCTAGTCCCAGGACTCAAGCATGACTTGCTATCTGTGAGTCAAATCTGTGACAGAGGTTACCATGTAGATTTTCAACCTGAATATTGTGAGGTTATCAGCAAATCTACAGGGAAAGTTGTTCTAGTTGGACACAGACGGAATAATATCTATGAATCAAGTTTGGTAACAAACTCTGAAGGAAAAGCTGTGTCTGTCTGCAAAAATGTCTAATGAAGAGAGTTGGAAATGGCATAAGAAGATCTCTCATCTAAACTTGAACAACATCAATGAGCTAATTCGAAAAGATCTTGTAAGGGGACTTCCAAAGTCAATACTCAGCTTAGATGGTCTGTGTGATTCTTGTCAAAAGGCCAAGCAAAGGAAGTCATCTTTCAAGAGTAAATCTGAATCTTCAGTTGTGGAGCCTTATCATCTTCTTCATGTTGATCTATTCGGTCCAGTAAATGTAATGTCACTAGGCAGAAAGAAATATGCTCTAGTCATTGTTTATGAGTATACTAGATACACTTGGGTGTAGTTTCTAGTAAAGAAGGATGAAACTGCCTTAATTCTGATGGAACATGTGAAGCTGCTGGACAAAGGATCATAGTTTAAAGTGAGAGTTATCAGGAGTGATAATGGTACTGAATTTAGAAATGCAACAATGGAAGAATTTTGCAAAGAAAGAGGAGTGAAGCAAGAATTTTCTGCACCAGGAACTCCACAGCAGAATGGAGTGGTTGAAAGAAAGAACAGAACTTTAATCGAAGCTGCCAGAACAATGCTTGATGAAGCAAAATTGCCAACTTATTTCTGGGCAAAAGCTGTTCAAACTGCTTGTTTTACTCAAAATGCAACACTGATCAACAGGCATGGGAAAACACCATATGAGATGGTGAAGAATAAGAAACCACACCTGAAATATTTTCATATTTTTGGGTGCAAATTCTTTGTGTTGAAAACTCATCCTGAACAGTTGACCAAGTTTGATTTAAAAGCAGATGAAGGAATTTTTGTTGGATACCCACTATCAACTAAAGCATTCAGAGTTTATAATCTGAGAACTAAAGTGATCATGGAATCTATACATGTGTCATTTGATGACAAGAAAATAACTGGAATTGAAGATGAAGAAAATCATGATCAACTACGCTTTGAAAATGAAGATCTAAACTCGGATGATGTAAACTCTGACGAAGCAAATCCAACAAACTCTGATGTAGCATACTCTGATCCTCTACTGGTAAACACTGAGGAAATTTCTCAGACAGAAGAAAATAGAGAACCAGTTGAGGGGGAGCATGAAGGTACTTCAGCAACATCTCAGAATGATGACTCACATTCAGAAAGTGAGTCAGCTGAAGAATCTAATACAAACTCTGAAAGTTCAAACACTGAGCAGTCCAACTCAGGGGGAGCCTCAGAGAATGCAGATGGTCAACAAGAAAATCAGGAAAGCGTGGATCATGGGGGAGGATCTAATAATGATGATAGAAGCCACTTACCTACAGCAAGAAGGTGGACTCAGGCTCATACACCTGATCTGATAATTGGAAATCCAGATGCAAGTGTGAAAACAAGAAGTTCCACATCAAATGAATGTTTGTTTCATGCATTCATATCTCAAACAGAGCCTAAGAAAGTGGAAGAAGCTCTTCAAGATGCCAACTGGATAACAGCTATGCAGGAAGAGTTGAATGAATTTGAAAGAAATGAAGTATGGACACTTGTACCTAGACCTAAAAACAGGTCTATTGTTGGTACAAAGTGGGTTTTCAGAAACAAGACTGACAGTGAGGGAGTAATTACAAGGAATAAAGCTAGACTTGTGGCAAAAGGGTATTCACAACAGGAAGGAATTGACTATGATGAAACCTTTGCTCCAGTTGCAAGATTGGAAGCCATAAGAATTTTTCTAGCATATGCTGCTCACAAGAAGTTCAAAGTCTTTCAGATGGATGTGAAGAGTGCTTTTCTCAATGGGAAACTTGAAGAAGAAGTGTTTTTTGAACAACCACCAGGGTTTGTGGACCCCATGCATCCAGATTATGTCTATAGGCTTGACAAAGCACTTTATGGACTAAAGCAGGCACCTAGAGCATGGTATGAAACTCTGGCTCAATTTCTTTTAGAAAGTGGGTTCACTAGAGGTACAATTGATAAAACCTTGTTCTATTGCTGCTGGTAGCTGTTGTGCACAGATTTTGTGGATGAAGAATCAATTGCTGGATTATGGGTTAAGGTACTCTAAAATACCTATTTTCTGTGATAATCAAAGTGCTATTGCTATGACAGGTAACCTAGTACAGCATTCCATGACCAAGCACATCAGCATAAGGTATCACTTTATCAGGGAACATGTGGAGGAAGGAGATATTGAGCTTCATTTTGTGTCTACAGAACAACAACTTGCAGATATCTTCACCAAGCCTTTGAGTGAAGCTACATTTACAAGACTGGTAAATGAACTTGGAATGATCTCTGGTTTCGACTAGAGATACTGGTTAGACTCAAACTTTATTCATCTGTGAAAATTTGCTCATGTTTTTCTGCATATGTTAACTGTCATGCAAATCATGTTGATAAACTCTGGTAGCATACTCTGATGGAAGCATACTCTGTTGATAAACTCTGATGTTATACTCTGATTGTGTTATTTTCTGAAACATACTGACCGATGAAGAAAATAGTTTGAAGCATGATTCTCAGTAAGTAATCATGAATCTTTCTGAGTTATATATGATCTAATCTCAAATGTGTGCAGAAACTTTACACAGCATGATACTGTCTCTATATTTAGAGCATCTCTTAGTTTATTGATCCTATACACTGAGTCTGTATTAGCTGTTTGCATTTTCTTTCATAAATCATAAAAGTTGAATGATGTAAGTCTAAACTCTGATAAATAGTTACTGCTAATTCACCCCTAAGCAAAAGATGCAAAAATATGCACAAATTCCTTTGAGATCATGTTGTGCCTAGGAAGACCCATGAACTTATTGTATGAAATAAGGGCTAAAATTTCCAAATTTTTGGTGACTAGTGCCAACCACTGATTACTGGAAAAGATTAAATAAATAAATTAAAAAAAATTAAAGGGGGTGAAAACAAGTGAATACAAATAAATACAGAGTTTAGATAAAATCAGAATATGTTTTATATATGAGAGTTTGGGCAACCAGTTTTTACTGATTTATTTTGTGGATTTTATGCACTTTGAGATGCTCTCAATATTTATATTCAGTAAACTCTGCTATTCACACACAAATATTCACAACTGTGCATTTTGAGAAAAGAGATTATTAATGAAGGAGGAGAATTGATAAAAACTGATGAACTGTGTACTCTACGCCGAGGTAATTTATTTTTAATCTCTGATGATTAAAATAAATAGGGGTGTTTCAGACATTTCATAATTATTGAGGAACATTATTTTTGGAAAATAGAGAGTATGATTGAAACGGTTTGTTTGAGTTTTTGAAAATGAAGAAAGGTGTCTAGAAAATAGCAGAAATTAGTGCCTTTTACTGCGCATGCGTGTTGGAAACAACCACAAATTACTGCTGTCAGTTAATACGTATGTGCCAACTATCCCACTCACACATTATTCGAGTAAGCCTGCTGTGTGTTTTAATGATTAAAACTCTTCAGTTTTAATTCATATTTAATCATTATACACACAACGTTCAAATCTTTTACAGACTTACTCTATTCACAACACAGTTTCACTTACACATATTCACAAACACTTTTCTGCATCACTCTTTCGAACACTTTCTCGAAGCATAAACTCTGATTTCTTTGAAATATTCTAATGGCAACAACCATGTTTCAGTCTTTTGGTCTCGATTTTGTTCCTAACAACTATGCAGCACCACTATCTACTGAGAACGTTCCAGAGGCGTTTCACTTGTTTCAAAATTTCCTTGTTCAATCAGATATTGGGCAAGCTTTAGTGGAACCAACAAGGTTATATGGTACTCAAATCAAATCCTTCTGGGAAACAGGCGTATATGATGATGGAGGTTAATCAGGCACTCCTTCAATTATTTTTGAATTTGCTGATCAAGAGTATGTGGTCACTCCAACCACTGTGAGAGATGCTCTTGGGTGTGAAGATTTCAATGCGTTCACCATTTCTGTTGGTGATTCTGATCTTCAGCGTATGATGAGGGAGATTGGTTACTCTGGGCCTTTGGCAAGGACAGGTAATCTGAAGCGACCGTTCTTGAGGAAGGAGTGGAGTTTCTTCTTCGATTGTATTACAAGGGCGTTCGGAAAGAAGTGCACAAATTGGGATGCTATTCCAAATCGACAGTCTACAAATTGGGTATTCTCTTCTCTATGGTACTCATTTTGATTTTGCTAGACTTGTTTTGAATAACATAGGTGAAAAGATGACAGAAAATAGGAATGTTGTTTATTTTGCTCGTTTCTGTCAATCAATCTTTTCTTTTTGTGTTGATGTGGTTGAGATAGCTGAGGAGGATGTAATTCCCTCATTTAAATTGCATAAGAGAATATTCTCTGATCTCACAAATAAGGATGTCAAGAATGGTAATGTTGGTGACTTGATGCTTCCTGCTTCAGTCCAACAGTTTTTAAATCCTCAACCATAATCACAAGCACAACCAGAATCTGACCAGCCTTTAAACTCTGAACCTCTTCCATCTACATCTCAAAAATCAAAGACTGGGGGTAGGATTAAGCATAGAGCGTTTAAGGCTGTCCCAGCTGCTAAACCTCTAAACACTGATGATATTCCAGTATCTATTGGAACTTCAAGGAGAAAGAAGAGGGCAAACAGACCTGTTTCTGATGCAAATTTGCCTTCTGATGAAACTGAATCTGCTAATGCTAAGAAAAGGAAGCTTGTAGCTGCATATCTGTTTGGTGGATTGGTTCCTGATTCTACAAATGTTGAAACAGAGGCTGTGATTGAAGATCATTCTGAAAATTCTACTGTGCCTGAGGAAGCCAGAGCAAACACTGATAATAATGATGCTGTTAATAATGATTTTCTTGAACCCATCTTGGAAATGGATATTGAAGATGAAGTTGAAGCACATCCCTCTGCAACTCTAGAAGAGTTTGACAGTATTAATGAAACAGAGGATGTGGCAGCTGATCAACCTACACTTATCATAGATGAGTCACTAGCTACTCATACAGAGATTCTCTCTGTTAATCACCAGGTAATTGAAAACGGTGAAGAGGTTGATCAGACAGCAAAGGCTGTAGCTGCAGAAAATATTGTTGAGGAAACTGCAGAGAATAATCTTGAAGCAACTGCAGAAATTGCTGTTGAAACTACTGCTGTTGATGCTGAAAATGAAGAAAATGCTCAAGACAATATAAACTCTGAGAAGCTCGCAAATTCTGATGTTCCAGAAACATTTGCTGAGAACATTCCTCATTCTTCAAATGCTGAACCTTCTGCAAAGTCTGATGATGATCAAGCTGATTCATCTTCTCAAAGACTTTCTGCTCCATCAAATCCAAAGGACATTCAGCATGCCACTGAACTTCACTTTCAGAATATGTACTTTTCCAAGTGGTCAGACAAGGATTGCTTATTCACTGATCAAAGGGCTGCTGACTTTGTCACAAAATCTGCTAAGTCAATTTCAAATCCTGAGCTTCTTACACATCTTCACGCAACTATTGTTCAAGTTAAATCTCTTCACAATCGTTTTGATGACACTCAGAAGTCAGTTAATGGTTTGAGAAATGATGTGGTTGCTCGAGATATGTCACTAAAGCAAGATAAAACTCTGTTGCTTACTCTGGTCAAAGATCAAGAAATTCTCAAGAACAGATTGACCAAGGTTGAAGACAATCAGACTTTAATGTCTGATAAACTGGATTCTATTGCTGCTTCGCTTGAATTGCTCACATCAGTATTGATTCCTGATGATGTCAAAAAGGGGGAGAGAGTACTTAAAGACAAATGCAAAAAGTCTCAAACTCTGAGTAGACAGGATGATTCTACTGATGGTGGTGCACAAGGAAAAGAGTTCAAATCTAAATCTACTCTACAGCAAGGAAAGCTAAGATCAAACTTTGATGCTACAAATTCTGAAAGGATAAACACTGGTGCTCAATCTACTTCAAGAACTAGAAGCTTATTGCTTACTTCTCATCCAGTTACTGATGAAGAGATTGATGCTCAGTTGTTTCTAGAAGAACATGGTGCTGATGCAACCATAGAAGATATCCAAGCTGAAGAATTGATGCTAGCTGAAGAGCATGTAAAGAATTTAAAGTCTGGGAAGTTGAAGAAAGTCAAGAAAGTTTAAGGCCAAAGGAGAAAGGAATTGTAATCAAGGAAAATGTAAACTCTCAACAGAGTTTACAATACTCAAGAAGGCCATTTGAAGCCAGCTTAGATAAAGGCAAAGGGAAGCTAGTTGAAGAAAATCAGTCATTGAAGAAACCTCAAACAACCTCTGACAGTGCTCAAGTTGTTCAAACACTGGAAGCTGTGACAACCACTGATACTACTCAAGTTGTACAGACTAAACTCTCTTCTGAACTTCAAAGAACTTTTGCTAAGCCAATCACTGTTCAACATTCTCTGATTCCAGCAAATGTAAATATTCTCCAAAGCATAACTATCATGGGAAAGGAATCAAGAGATAAATCTGGACTGGGATCTCATAGAGAAAAGAGAGTGAATAACAGTCTTGTGGATCAAACTTCATTAGCTGAACCAGGTGTTGGTGTGACTCAATAAAATCTTGATGCTTTATAGTCGGTTCAGTTAATACATCATAAAGGATTGAAGAAGGATTTTCTGTTATACTTCAAGGCTGATGGTAGAGTATACAGAGTTGGTGAAGCTGATATAGGATTAAAGATGAAAGAAGAACTAGAGTATGTGCTGTATCTACTGAAAGTAAAAAATCAAAGAACTCATCAAGCATCTGAGGTATTAAGAAGAAGAATGGTTAAAGCTAGAGCTCTTTGTGGCCTAAAGACTGCTGGTGCTTACATACCGAAGTACAAAGATTATAATGGAAAGCTTGTTGAGATGCAAAGGAACAGTGCAAGACTCAGAACAGATCTTGGTATAAAAGTGTTGGAATTTAATCTGGAATCAGATAAATCCTTCATAATAAAGCTAGGAAATGATATGAGGAAGAACAACATTTATGCTCTAAGGGCGGCTATCTACCAAACTGGAGAAAGTGATCCAGAGTTAAGGGAGATAAAGAAGATAATGGTAGCTGAGCTAGAGAGAGCTGAGAGAAGACTACTTGTGGACTACATCAGGACTGTACCTGACATTGAAGAGATTAAGTAACTAAAGTCTGTAAGTTTTTAAAAGTTTTCTGTTATAAGTGTAAGTATAAACTCTGTGATTTTATAAACACTGCATTTGTTATATGTTTTGACATCATCAATTATCTGTTAACTTGTACATTTTAGTATGAACAAGTTGGGGGAGATTGTTAGATATAATTGCTGATGTTTGTTTATCAGTGTTTAAGTACCAGGAAACTATCAGAGTTTAGCTGGAGGACTAGTCAAGAGTTTAGCTGGAGGACCAGTCAGAGTTTGTTAAAGTTTGATGGTCATAGTTTGCTTAGCAGTCGGTGCAATTCAATGAACATTCTAGAAGCGATATTCTTTGAAGATGGAAAGAAGCAAAGAGATATGAAGATGGCTAAGGAAACGGAACAGAAGACAGAAGCAATTCTTAATTGATTCTGATTGTATAGCTAATTTATAGGAATATCAATTAATGATTGTATGTAGCTGTGTACTATATAAACACAGATAGGTTAACCCTAAAAGGGATGCGAATACGTGAATTATCATTCTTGTAACCTAGCAGCTCTCTGTGATATTTTACATCACTGAGAGAGAAGTTTTTAATTCCATTCAGTTTATTGTTCATAAACAGTGTTCTAATTGTTATTCTCATACCTATACTTGATTATATATTGTGTATTCGGCCTAACACTAACTACATAATCATAACCATCTATCGAAACTACATTGATATAACATTGAAACTAAGAGGGCTCCAGAGACGGAAGATGCTTTGTGTATAAACATGAACAAATCGAACAAACTCCAAGCTCCAAGCTCCAAGCTATGCTTCATATCTGTTAAACAAATCGAACAGTCAGAGACTTGATTGAGGGAAATGCAAGTGCACACATTAGAAGCAAAAGACTTGACATATAAAACGCAAACTTGCTGGTTAGAAACTATACCAGGACAAGTAAAAATGCAACTAACATCATCCTTAAGTAATGCATGAGAGAATCAGTAGCCAGGACAAGTTAATTAGCTTCAAAACAAAAATAAAATAAACCACAGAATACTAACCGATTTACTTGGATCCATATATATACACAGAAGGGATTTCATTATAGGGTACTTTTTCCAGATTGAAATGGCAAATCGGAGTTGAACCTTTGGAATTGCTACCAATGCTTTTAACCTAAGAGATTAAAGGTATTGCCAAGAGAGAAAAAAGACAAAGCATTTGTAGATGTTACTGAAAAAGATAATATCTTTGTGAAGTACTCCAATGAACTACAATCTAAATTCACATTTAAATTGAAAGGGAAGTTGGAATGTCATTACTTTCTCACTTCAAGGAAAAAAATAGAATATATTGGTGATGACTTCCTCTCTTCCAATTCAACATATTTGAACCTGGTCTGTGTCCCTCTCAGGATGTTACTGTTGAATGATCCGTCAAATATATATTCTTCGTACAGGAAATATGCACCTCACCAGGTCATGATATTACCTTTGGACTTAACATCTGGGGAAGATGTTCTCAGGAAGGCCGTACGGGAAGCTGAGTCCTTTTTTGACGGGGACGGTGTTGATTACATGTTCCACAATGCAGCATATGAACACCCGGTAAGTCAGATAAAACTTTAACTGATAATATCATGTGCTTTGCTTTTAAAAATTTTATACACCAGCTCTCTTCCAAGAACACTGTTCAACCACTGGTGGAGCGATAAAATTCTCCGCTATACTAAAAAGATTCTAGAAAACAAATCATATTTAGGTTTACTATAACTTTGGCCAGACTTGTAAAATATTAAAATTACAGAAAAACGGTTCATAACATAACTATCCATTTTTAGAAGAATATGTTTGCTCAATATATATATCACTACGTGATTGTATTAAAAACATCATTAGTTACTTAATCAAACTTGGCAACAATTACTACATCAATCAATAACTAAAGGAACGTTCATAACACAAGAAACATACAGTAGAAACAAATTAATAGTTAAAAAGGATAGAAAATAGAGGTACATAAACATAAGATAAAAGCAATTGAAATGATTTTGCATCAAACAACAAAAAACAATATTTAAAGGCATCTCAACAGTACCACTTGGCACCTGTCTAACCGATTGAAAAGCAAATTTTAAAAATATACTTCAGTATAAGATTAGAAACAATACCCACCAAGTGAGATCAGAATCGTCATAACTCTAAAAAAGATACAAACTTTAACAATACCCAGAAGCTAAAAACCAGTAAAATCAATGAAAAACTCTTTACCTAATTCAACAAGTGCTTGATGATCCACTAGCTCCAAAGTCCAAGCTCCAGATATGTTAAACAAATCGAACAATTATGTTAAGAAAGGGGTTTGATAAAATCAAACTAATAATGAACTAATATTGAAAGGGGTTTGATAAAATCGAACTAATATTGAATAAATTGAAAGGGGTTAGGGTTCTTGAACTAATATTATGTTAAATTGAAGACTAATTGAAGCTAATTGAAGTTTTTTGTCGAAAAGGGGGTTAGGGTTCTTGAAGTAGAAAAGAGGGACAGAGCGGGGTTGGGGTGAGTTTGATTTTCATGTTTTTGTTTTGGGGTGGGTGTGTTTAGTATTTTTATGTTATTTTTTTTTTTTTATGTTTTTAGTTTAAGGGGGAAAAGAAGGAGCGGGATGTGAATTTGGTCAGGGGGAATATTTTGTCAATGGGGAAAAGAAAAAGAGGGAAGCGTGGGTTTATTTTTTGAAAATTGAGATACATTATACATCGTTTATTAAAAAAAGCGATGTGTAGATTACTATTAGACATCAGTTTTCTTTTTTCTGATGTAAGAGACACTTTTAACATCAGTGGCTTTTCTAACCGATGTCTAAAGTGCGATGTCTAATCTAGTTTTTGTAGTAGTGATATGAAGCTAAGTCACCAAGTTGTTAATGTGTATTTCTCACTATTTATAACAAGGAAAAGAGAATGAAGAGGCTTTAACAAGGATTTAAGGACAATGGACAAGGGAATGAATGGTTGTTTTAAACTGAATATTTATTTTGCATTGGTACAGAAAGTATGTGATCGTTGAAAGCAGTTGTTAGCTATATTGGAGGTAGATAGAATTGACCAAAGAATATGGATGGCTGACTTTATAAGTAGTAAAGCGAGATTAAAGATGTAAATATCTTCGGTACAAGAATTGGAAATGATGGAGCTTTAAAGGTTATGATAACAAGAGATTAACTAGAAGAAATGACTGAAATTAGGATTTAACCAGAATTGAGCAAAGAGAAAGGGTTACATTAAGGAAAGAATTATGGAAAAAGAAATGGATTCAATTACAGGAGGGAACGAGAAAGTATAAGGGATAAGAAGGAAATGCAAGAATGTATATAAGAGGTTTAAAAGAATATTAATGTTGGTGAGTATCTATGTACTTGAGGTGTCAGAAAATGAAGACAGAACGAGAGAGGTATAATAGACTATTACAACTAAGAGATTCCTGAATGGAAGTGGAAACGTATTAAGATAGAATTTGTAGTAGAGTTGCCAAGGCCTAGCGCTAATCATGATGTTATTTGGGTTATTAGTGACCGATTGACGAGAGATATTCAGTGGATAAGTTGGTTCATCTCTATTTGAACGAGATAGTAGTACGACATAGAATGCCGGGTTCAATTGTATCTGACAGAGATCCGCGACTTAATTTAAGAATTCAGACATACGGTCAGAATGAGGAGACCATCCAAATGACTAAAAGACAGACTATAGTTGTGTATTAAATTTTGAAGGTAATTGGAAGGATCACTTACCATTGGTTAAATTCCTTTACAACAACAGGTATCATGACAATTTTGAAATACTACCTTACGTCGATCTACTGCGTGTTGGGAAAGTTGTGTACGAATTTGCTTACCACTCCATATGTAGTGTATTCATAATGTATTTCATAGAATATGAACCCACAGAGATTTAGTTAAATTTGTTCTATGTTGAGTAACCGATTAAGATATTAAGTCGGTATGAGAAAGTGTTAAGTAATAGAACAGTTGAATTAGTAAGAGTTGGTGGAGGAATCCTAAGGTTGAGAAGTCAACCTAGGAATGTGAGAGTGAGATGTTGGGAAAAGTATCCGCACATGTTTGCACGAGCTGATTCTGATGACAGAATCCTGTTAAGGGGGGAAGGATGTAAGATCCGGGAAAATTACGTATTTATATTTGATGTTAAATGAAATTTTATTTTCATATCAAAATCTATTAAATTCTTTACCTGTTTAAATGCGTTGAGTTATCCGTTAAATGGTCAAAGATGTGATGTTGAGATGTTATGTGAATATTTGTGGTGATTAGAAATTATTTTAAAAAAGGATGTCATTCTATTTCATTTTATTTTAAATATCGAAAAGAAAAATTATTACGTACCCTAATTGTTTAGGGCGATTGATATATCGTTCATATCAATAATACATCTGTTATAGCCCCAGTATTCTTGAGCATTCGTATTTTTAAATGATATGTATTGATTTGGATAATTATCAGTCATTGTGGATAATTATCATCTCGTAAAGCGTGTATTCTACTTTATTAAAGATTTAAAACGATCCATCGGATCAATATCAATCCAAAAATGTTGTTTGGGGTATTATTTCCCGTTTAATATAAAAAGGCGTATCGTACATTATTTTGTGTATAATCAAGCTTATTTATCGTTAAATATCTAAAAATCTCTGAACCGTGTTCTTCGTGTTCTTGAGAATCAAACCAACTTTTGAAGGCGTTATCAGAATCCGATTTCGACGCTCTAGTATTCGAATTGAATCTCTCATCATCCTCTATCCAAACCCATCATCAAAATTCATGTGGGTATGATTTCTGAGTTTTTCTTATTTTTTAATTAATTTAATTAATTCGAATTTTAGGTTAAATTTGGGGGAATCTTTGTTTTTGATTGTTCTTGATAATTGATGATATGAATGAACTGTATATGTTGTGATGAGTGTTTTGATGATTTTTAATTGATTTTTGGAGCTTGGAATCGAGCAAATCGGAAAATTCGAAGCTCGCCGGTTTTCTTTGAGTTTTGGCCGGACTTTAGATTCGTTGATTGGTTCTTGATTTTGTCTACACCCTTGAATAGATCGTAGAGCAAGGAATTGATTCGTGTATATAGTTTTAAAGTTGGTATGTGTTTTGTGTTAGCCGGAAAATGAGCCGCCGCCGGTGGTTATCAATTTTTGGTCATTTTCGCATCGCTTTTGCTGGTGTTAGTGTTGTATGTGATGTAGAATCGATTTGGAACAAAACCCCGTGTTTTGGAAGTGTTTTAGGCGTCGCCGGAAAGTTTTCCGATGGCCAGACGCCGGACGGAAACTGGGAAACCCAGTTTTCCGGTGGTGTTCTTGGCCGACCCGGAAACTGTTCTTGGCGACCCATTTCCTAAACCTAACCCGACCCGGTTTTGATTTCCAAAACCCTAATTTCATTTCAGAAAACTGTTTCTGGAATTATTTTTTTAAATAAATCAAAAATTGTTTTAAAAATTCTAAAAATCATATCTTTGATTTAAAAATACATTTTATTATTCATAAAATTTAATAATTTTATAAATATTTTTTTCAATCCGAAAATTGATTAAATTTAATTATTTTAAATATTTTTTATTAATAATTAATTAATTTAATTAATTGATTAATTCTTTTAATCAGTTAATTCTTAATAATTAATTATTAATTAGATTTAATTAATTAAAATTAAGTTTAATTATTTTCTAGCTTCGTTTATTTATTTAAAAATAGTTGGAGTGTTGGAATTAGTCAATTAATTTTTATATTAATTGATTAAATTGTTTTTAAATCTTTATATTGGGATAAATGATCCGATTTTTGACCTAAAAATATTTTGAGGGTTAAATTCTTTGAAACAAGAGTCGAATATTTTTTCTAAAATTATTTCTTAGATGTTACGAGACTTATGTGATTTATTTATCACAATTAAATGGCAAAATGTGTTATGTGAATTATGTGAACTATCTGGTTAGTGAGTCATAAATGCGAATAATTGTTTTGAGACTTGTTTAAATACTTTGGTCGTGTCTAATATTATCACGAGGGGTAGTTAGAATAGAAATTTGTCAGTATTGTTAGAAAATGAGATTTACGAGACCGTTGACTTAGAAGTTGACTTGGATATTGACTTTTATAGTATAGAGACTTTCGACGAGCGTGATACGTGGGTTATTTATTTGATTAACCGTGATTATTCTATCAATTGAAATATGGTTATCTATGCAACAGAGGCTATGGGACGAGACGAGTCAGATTATCGAAGTATGTTAAATAAAAGATGTCGGAGAAGGAAGAGATATTGTTTACGACTGATTGGGTTATTTGCGAGGCGATTTAACACCAAGGGAACGCCAACACCCGTAGAGGACATTTGCAAGTATTTTCTTCCAACAGAGATATCGGTAAGATTAGTAAGTGCGTCGGAATTAAATTACAATTGTTTATGGAATGTGAGAATCATACTCTGAAGACTAAAGTACCGTCACATGTTTGACTACATCTCAAAAGTACCGTCACAAAACAACCGACATCTCACAAGCGCACGACATCCTACAGCAAGAAAGAAAGCAACATCTCAAAGCAACAGAACGAGCAACTCCTTAAAGCAACAAGACAATCGACATCTCAAAAGCGAGCGACATCTTACAACAGAAAGCATGCAAAATCTTAAAAGCGTGCACCATCTTACAGCAAGAAAGCAAGCAATATCTTAAAGCAACAAATGAGCGATATCTTAAAAGCGCGCGACATCTTACAGCAACGAAGAAAGCGACATCTTGAAGCAAAAAGGCATATATCAATAGAACAACATCTTGAAGCAACAAAGCAAATATCAACAGAGCGATTTCTTAAAGCAAAAAAGAAAGTGACATCTTGAAGCAACAAAGCAAATATCAACAGAGCGATTTCTTAAAGCAAAAAAGAAAGCGACATCTTGAAGCAACAAAGCAAATATCAAAAGAGCGAGAACGACTTCTTGAAGCAACAAAGCAAATATCAACAGAGAGATTTCTTGAAGCAACAAGGCAAAAATCAATAGAGCAGCATCTTAAAGCAACAAACCAAATATCAACAGAGCGACATCTCAAAGCAGTAGAGCACAAATCAACATAGAAACAAGAACCTCAAAGAGGAGAAGCAAATGTCAACATAGCGACAAATAACACAACTTATCAAAGAACATCTCAACATAGCAGCACATACATCAACATGTCAACATGGCGGTGCACATCTCAAAATATGGTATAATAAATCAACAAATGACAACATCTCTCAGCATATCAAATCATATATCAACACAACGGCACCCATCTTTACAAATCAAATCAGACATCAACATGGCGGGCGCCAACTCAACTTATGAAAGAAGATTCCAACACAGCGGCGCGTACATCAACATATCAACATGACGACACACATCTCAAAGTTTGATAGAATGCATCAACAAATGACAAAATCTCAAATCAGCAAAGCAAATATAAATATAGCGGTAAACATCTCAAAGCAAAAAATCAAAAATCAACATAGCGACTAGAACCTCAAAGCAGATAGGCAAACGTCAAACAAACGACAACATCTCAGCATACGAAGGCACATATCAACATAGCGGCAACCAACTCAACAAATCAAATCAGATATCAACATAGCGAGGGGGACACACAAAATCTCAAAGCATACATCAACATACCAACAATCATATCAAAGCAACAAGGCCAATATCAACAGAGCAACATCGCAAAGCAACAGAGCAAAAATCAACACAACAACAAGAACCTCGAAGCAATATAGCAAATATCAACATAATGACAAACATATCAACATAGCGGCACCCGGCAAATCTAACATCAACATAGTGAGCGCCAACTAAACTTATGGATGCACACCCATCACAGGAAACAGTCTCGAACAAAACAATCTTTCAAACCAACAACTCAACAAAACTACAAGACAAGTCACAAAAGCTACAAAGTCACATGTCATCTCATTCTCATGCAAACATCAAAGACCAACATTACCCATATGTCTTCTATCAACGATTGACAACAAAAAGAAAAAAAATTCACAAATTTTTTTATCTCCAAGTGTGAGTCACTCACCACACTTGGGGGGCAATCACAAATTCTTTCACAAATTTTCTATCTCCAAGTGTGAGTCGCTCACCACACTTGGGGGCAACCACAAATTCTTTCACAAATTTTCTATCTCCAAGTGTGAGTTGCTCACCACATTTGGGGCAACCGCAAATTTCTTTCACAAATTTTCTATCTCCAAGTGTGAGTCGCTCACCACACTTGGGGGGCAACCGCAAATTTCTTTCACAAAAAATTATATCTCCAAGCGTGTGTCGCTCAACACACTTGGGGGGCAACCGCAAATTTCTTTCACAAAAAAATTTCTATCTCCAAGTGTGAGTCGCTCACCACACTTGGGGGCAACCGCAAATTTCTTTAACAAATTTTCTATCTCCAAGTGTGAGTCGCTCACCACACTTGGGGGGCAACCGCAAATTTCTTTCACAAAAAATTCTATCTCCAAGCGTGTGTCGCTCAACACACTTGGGGGGCAACCGCAAATTTCTTTCACAAAAAAATCTATCTCCAAGCGTGTGTCGCTCAACACACTTGGGGGCAACCGCAAATTTCTCCAAATTTTCTATCTCCAAGCGTGTGTACAACACACTTGGGGGCAACCAAAAATTTCTTCACAAAAAATTCTATCTCCAAGAAAGTGTCGCTCAACACACTTGGGGGGCAACCACTTTTATTCTTCAGAAGTTTTTTTTTTCTCTCTCTACTCCCCCTACCCGCTAAAGCGACTAGAGGGAGTGGGGGCAATGATATATACCCACCTTTTCAGCCACAACAGCATGTCGCCATCTCCACAAAACACTGTCACCAAAGCATCACAGTCGCCTCAAGCTACGCTTGTCGCCATCTCTACAAGACACCGTCACCGAAGCATCACAGTCGCCTCAAGCTACCGCTTCCTCAAAGATCACAACATGTCGCCATCTCCATCCATTTGAGATACTGATATCCTGAAAAGCAAATTACAAACAAAACACAAGTCTCAATAAAGCAACGGCCGTCAGCATCACACCATACCGAAAGGACGCTCAACTGTAAACAACAATTACAACCACTCAATTGTACATCTCAACTGTGCATCTCAATTGTACACATCAACTGTACACCTCAACTGTACACCTCAACTGTACATCTCAACTGTAGCAAGAGGGTCCATCCCGCCCATTGTAGCCACAGTAAGCGGCGCCCATGCCACAAGGACAGGTTTCAGGCCTATAAATACTATGTCCTCATACAAGACACACATACATTCACACACACAAACACTACACACATACTCACCAGAAAACACATCTCGATACTTGCTGCATTTTATCATATATATTACTCTACTCTGTTACTGATTTTCACGTCGGAGGTGCTTGACAGCCACCACCACCAGGCAAGCATTATTTTGCAGGTCCCCCACCACAGGCCAAAACCACCACCGGAACAGTGTCTTTGGCGATGGAGCAAGTGTAGCACTTATCAATTGCATTGAGGGATCTTCAAATATCGGGTTCATGATTGCTTTTACGATTCTCAAACACTACAACTGAATCAGGAATCTGTAGCATTATAGGGCTTGGATAATTAGGAGCTAGATAATCTGGAACTGCAGGAGGGCAAAAGGAGGCTTTCAAAATTGAGATTTCTGCAATTATTTTGTTCTCAAAATAGACTGGATAATAACTAAAACTTATCAGGTCATGATTAAACTGGATAAATGACATTTACAGATGGAGATGGGATTTTGGACAATTAGCTGGCTAGGTATTTGATTATCCAGACATGTGAACTTGATTTGTTTATTTAACCAAAAAAAGTAGCCATCTTTTATGGTAATAATTAATACATAACTACTTCTGATAAATTATACTCCCTCTGTCCCCCTAGGTTCTTTACATTGGGGGACGGGGGCTCGTCACGCATTTTAAGGCTCCTATAAAGTATAGTTATATATATTATTTTAATTTTTTTTTCTTTTGAATAAAAATTTAATGTTTGAATTTTTATTCAAAAAAAGAAAATTTTAAAAATAAGTTGTGGAACTATACTTTATACGAGCCTTAAAATGTGTGCCAAGTAGTGAAAAAAAACTGTAAAGAAATGAAGGGGACAGAGGGAGTATAAAACTGAGAAGATGAAATTAAATAACAAACTACAATACTCTTTTATATATAATAGGACAATAGGGATAATTTTGAGCCAAAAAACCCCTGTGAAATGATAATTTTACCCTTATATATTTTGAAATTACATGACATGCCATTACTCTCTTATCTAAAGAAAAAAATTAAGTAAATAATGTTTTTGTGCAGAATCGAACCCTTGACCTTCCCTAAGGAAATCATTCTTATAACCATTGAGCTACATGACTTCTTTTGATTTTGATTGAAAAATCACATTACATAAACCTCACATCATTATTAATCCTATATTTATTATTATATTAACTTTGAGAAAAAACAAAGGTGATTTTATAATATATATATTAATCTATGTTGTTTCAGTTTTCAAAATGTTGTACATAATTATTTAAACAACCAATCTTATACAATTTTAATATTAAATTTTAAAAACAATGTTGCGTGTGATGTATATCTACATTTGTTTTAGTCATACAAATATCTTGTATATGTAATGTAAACTATAAAATGATATATATTTTTGCACAACAGCCTATCTTTATTGTACTACATAATTTATTTGAATTATTCATATATTTAATCTATAAAGCGTATTACTGAACATTGATTATAACATAAGTAATATATTACAAGTAGTTTCTTTATATATTATTTATTTATTTATTTTTAAATTAATTAAAAGTAGTGTTCAATATTTAAAAATTAGACAACAATCACGTGTATATAACACATATTGATAACATGTATACACGATATTCATGAGTATTTTTATTACATATACAAATACAAGTTGGTAACATGTATCATGCACGAGTTTAAAATTTTTTTAATATTTATATTTGTTTCTTAAGAAAATGATTTTAAATATGAATATTTATATATGGTTGTTGAACTCGGCGTCGAATTGACATAGGTGTTTGATCGCAATAAATTGTGTTTTAAGAGTTTTGTGTTGAACAATTTTTTAGAGATATGTTTTGAATAAAATTATTATTTTAAAAAATTACGGTACAATTGTAAAAATAAAAGAACTAAAGTGTAAATCCCAAAATATGAGTACCATACTGACCAACTATCAAAGTTTTAATATTTCGATTTTAATAATATATTATAAATATAATAGAAGTGACTAGATTTAGAACTATGTTGGATGAATTATGTATGTAACGCATTTGTAATTAATTTTAATATAAAATTTTATATTAAATTTATGGAAGTTAATAATTGCTTATTTTGAATTAAATTAATAAATATATAATAGGTAAATTTGAAATTTGTATAATAAATTAAATAGATTAAAATATATAGTCAAGTGAACAAATTTTAGAAAATTTGATATTTCATATCATACAAGTAAGAAAAATATTATGATCGATCAATTACATTATACACTCGGAGTTATTTAAAATTATAGATCTAAAAGATAAAAAATTAAGTTATATAAATTATTTTTGTACATTGATTGGACAATACCTTTATCGATTTTCATCGTTACGTAAATAAATATTAAATTTCCTACAATGCCAAAAATTTAAAGAACATGACTGATGCAAATAAGTATGTCACATGACCAACTGAGAGTCGATTATACTTTTGAAAAGAAAGGAAAGAGAGAACTTTATTTAACCTGTGTTTATTGAATTTTTTAATACAAGAAAGGCAAAACAATTAGATTTAATTATTAAACAATTAACTCCAAAATTTAATTTCCATAGATTTACTGAGAATAAAAAGAAAAACAGGTATATTTATTAAACTTTATGTTCTCTTAACTTCAGTTCTTTTTCTTCGACTAGAAATTTAAGATTCAAAGTTGCCGCAAGACCTGTAATAAATTCGTACACGTTCAGTGAATCGGTCTAAATATGACTTATACAACATGTTTATAAGTTAAGAAATATCATATTTTTATTGCACGGATAATTTTGAATAAATCAAATTATCTATAAATTAAATTAGGGACATTGCGAGAATCGATAGAAAATAACACGTGACTGGGAATATGCTTTACCGGATTGAGAATTATGACACTAGAACATGCAACAGGCTCCCTCCTAAATCGGAGCCTGCTAAATCTTTGAGTCATACAAAGAAACTAGCACAGCTATTCAGAGTTTTTCATACTGATGTTGACAAACAGAAAAAGGACATCATGTGTTACCGTAAAATCCCATATGATATCAACGCATGGATGCATGCACACATATATACATAGCGGGTCTAACTTATACCATCCCAAGTTCACACAGGTGCAGCCTCGGAATGATATGGCATGCCGAGTTAAGAACAAATTTGTGTGCTATCAAAGAAACTAAAGTTTTATTCGAGGTACATGAGAACGCAGTTACGGATCACTTACAACCAAAATATATGTGATCACCAGCATCATCGTCGGAGTCTCAAACCGTCAACAAAAAGGCAAACATGACATGATCTACCGTCACCCGAGTGTCTAAACATTTACTAAGAAATGGGTGCTTCCGGTTGCATTTTAGTTGGCTCATACATATAAAATACAATGCTTATAAGTTCTTAATGTACAATCATAATTTTCAAATCCTAAAAAATCAGCACTTTCACACATTGATAGAAAAAACTCTGTGCCTCGCACGGGTTATTATGCTAATATGTATTAATTAGAAAACACCTTATTAGCTTAAAGTAACATTTATGATTGATGGATAATATTATGGGCCCGTTTGGCTAGTAATTTAAAAGCTAGCTTATGCATTATAAGTTGATAAGAGCTTATAGGGTGTTTGTGTACTCAGCTTATTTGATAACTTATAACTTATAAATTGATAAGTTGAATGTTAGAAATCACTAACATTTTACTTAATTTATCAAAACGTATCACTTATAAAACACTTACTCATTTTAAGTATAAGTCAACTTTTTTATGATACCCAAAACACGCACTATGTGAAAGAGAAGAAACTTGTTATCTTAATTTTCTGATATATTATTCAGTAATAAGCTGATACAATTTATAGGATTACAAGATAAAATATTCATTAAACTAGTACAAATGAACTCTTAAATGTCTTGGAATATGGAAAGCAAATTCATGCTGCACATTCATGTACCAGATGCATCAGATTCATGTATAGAACTTGAATAAACTTTCTAGAAAATTCCAATAACAATGTGCCAAATACATTTTTTTATCACATTAATATAAGAGATCGGAGGATTTCATGTGGATCCTCTTCCTAAATCTGACGTAGTCCCATAGTCCTTCAATGTTTCGAACTGTAGTGATGTTTATCAAAGTCAACTTCGCTTTCACAGATTCCTTTCCCTTGGTAAGGTGTGACAAGCCGTTTTCCAAATCATGGAAATCGACTTGCGCCGTGGTTTTTTCGAGCTGAGATGATGAGACTGCGAGGGACTAACAGCTACCGTAAGAGGAGTGGTGGCTGCTTCTTCAACTATATATATTTACTTAATTCTGATTCTTCCGCCAATTCTGTTTGGGATATTCTTGTTCCCATTTAATCTATCTCCTTTGTTACTGAGCTGAAAGAATGCTGCCATTTTGATGTATCATGAGTAATCCTTTAACAATTCCTATTCATGATGTACAACGAGAAACAAAAAAAATAAAAAAAATCAAGGATTAGAAATCAGGACTTCTGAAAACTGTTTTTTGTAGTGTTACTGTGTAAGACACACACATCAAATAAATCTTATTACTAAAAATTACTTGCAAGTAATTTATAATATCAGTTCTACGAATCAATATATACCTTTTAGCATCACAAGAATGATGCGATCTTCTTCCGATCCGATCTCACCTTCTTCTTGGCAGCTCATTTCGTCAGCCATCTATTATAAAACTAGACTTGTCAACTTGGTCTGGTGGCGGCCGTATACTAATCTAGGGTTTTGATGAGACTGGGAAGGGCGACCTCTCTTTATATAGGATCACTAAAGATAACATAATAATTGGGTAAGAAATATATAGAGTTTAGAAATTTTCCTAGAAATTTCTTAAAAAATATAATTTTCTGAAATTGCTTCTTGTTTTTCTATTCTTAGGTTAGGATAATATCAGGATTACCCGGACATGCTTAGCTGATATCGCGTAACATCTTTTTGTTTACAATTTTTTTTACCTTTTTAGTATTTCTAAAATTATACTCCAAAAAAAAATTAATACTGAATTTTTATATGCTGTTAATATCATTTATACTCTAATTTTTGTTAGGGAAATTACCAAAAATACTATTTTTTCTAAGTTTTTTTGCAATTTTACCATCTTCTGGAAATATTTGCAAAAATACTAAAATAATTATAAAAATACGGTCTGCAACTAATTTCAACCATCTGCAACTGCAACCAAAGATGCAACCAAAAATACGACCAACAACCAACGCAACCAGATGCAACCGGATGCAACCAGAAGCAACTTTTTAAAAAATGATTGAAAAACAGCTGAGAATTCAAAAACAATTGTTAGTAAGATGTTTGGTAAACTTGTGTTCTTGATTAATTCGTTCTTCTGGGGTTCAATAGTTAACCTTTGGGGTTCAATGGTTGGGTTTTAGAAATATTAAGAATGAGGAATAATTCGTATACGGACTTAGGGTTTAGGGTTTAGTGCAACCCTAAACCCTAGACTCTAAACCCTAACCTACAACCCTAAAATCAGGACGCCGGAAAAAAATCGTTTTTATTAAAAAGTTGCATCTGTGGTTGATTTTGGTTGCAGTTGCAGATATGGTTGAAAGTAGTTGCAGACCGTATTTTTGCAAATATTTTGGTATTTTTACAAAAAATTTAAAAAACACATAGTATTTTTGCAAAAAAAAAAAATTTGGGTTGGGTATTTATGAAAAAAGCCTTTTTTGTTAATACCATTCCAACTCTATTTCAAACATGTTCATGAGTTTTGGATTATAAATTGAAACAGTACATTTAAAGAAATAGAAAATTTTAAAAATGTTGGTAAGTAGTATCTAACATGACTAAATTTTTGGTAGTCGATCATAAAAATATAAATTTAATGATATGAGTTGTGTTTAGTACAGAACACTTAAAAAATCTTACCCTACATTTATATTAAATAAATTGTACTGCACTATTAAGTTATGTATTTTTATATATTTAAAAAAAATCATAATCGAAATGAACTTGTTTTGTAAATCAAAATTCATTATACTGCAATTTTTAGATTTATTGTACTGTAATTTCAGTGTTAGTATATAAGTCGAAAATAAGTTGTACTGCAATTTTGGTCTAACATGTCTAACTTAAGTGGCCTACACTTACTTTAGTTGTATTTTCATTTGGCGCTTAAAGATTAAAAAATGTTATCTTATGTTTTTAGCGAATTATTACTTTATAATGCAAGCTTACTCAATCGAGGTTATTATTTAATGGATCGTAATTTTATCAAGATTTAAATGTATCACTTTTCTTTCAAAAAAGGCTTCTCAAAAAGCCCTTGTCATCTAAATAGCTCTCTACCACGACTATTTGAGCCTTAATATTGTTGGTTACCGATTCTGCTAAAATTTTAAGGTGTCAGGGAAGCGGGCTTACCAGGATCATTACGTGGTTTGTACCTTTTTGTCTCTAGCGTTCGATTCGATTTTCAATTATTAGATGGAGATCTCGTCCCATATTGGGGGCCAGCATAGCACACAATTTCAATATATCAATAAATGAGAATATTAGGGGTACAAGGGATTAGAACTTAAGACCTCCCGCAATCAATGCTATCATATAATAATTGAAATACTATGTTTGAATTATACTATGGTGGGGCCAAAATGGGACGAGACTGGTGCCTCGTAATGGAAAAAATTAGATCGGACACTGGGCTCAAAAAGGGACAAACCACGTCCACTCTTCAAACCTAAATAAACGGGCTTTTGAGTGAGAGGATGTTGAAGAAAGAATATTATCCTTATTAACCCGCTTACTTAATATATTGAGGTTTAGCACAAATAGTAACTTAGCACTTAAACTCTGGAACTTGCACACTCGAGCGATTGTTTGTCACAATAAACATCCTAAACTGATCAAGAAAATCATGTTCGGGAGGAAGTCTAAATTATAATTACATATTGAGCTCCATTTTCGACATCTTAATTTTTATTCAATTCCTTATTCTCATTTCTTTCCAAAACTCAATCCCATTATAGTTACAAATATAGTTATCGGCGCTATAATTGAAATTACTATTCTACAAGTTGTATAAAAGATCTTTCACCTGGTCTTCAATTTATATATGACAACCTTACCTTAAGCACATAACCTTACCTTAAGCTCGGTAGATGTAATCGATAATCAAGGACCACCTAGTAAATATGACAACACGGACAGTGGTTCTGCTTCTGCTAGCCAGTCTCATGGCTCAAGTTGTTGCTTTCGATATTGTTAGGAATTTTGTATTTCTTTGCTTGCAAAAGTCACAAATAAACAATTGAATTAGATGTTAACGATCAGAAACTTACAGTGAAATCAAATTATAAGCAATTGAATTAACAAGTAAATACGAAAGGATGTCGATTTGTAATTTGAGTAAGTCGAGTAACCTCACTGCCCTAAGAATCTTTCCCCTTTTGGGGCAAGATTTTGATGACAAATTGACAATTCCTGGTAGAACAACCCATTTCGGTTCATTCTCAACCGTGCACGAATGAGAAGAGAAAGGATCGTCTCACTTCTGATGCTCAAAACACGTATAAAATTATGAAGGGCCAAGAACATGTTTGATTTGAGAAAGATTGTATCCGCAACTCCTCTCCTACTTGGAGCATCAAACATTTATAGAATACATTTTAGTTATTTGATATTTTTTCACCCCTGCTCCAAAGTGATACAAAATCAAATATATAGGATTAGTAAAAAGATTACTAATGTAAATAAATACGGGCCATAGTCATAAAACATGAAGAAGATTAATGCCCAAGATATGTAACTGAAATATAGCTTTAAAAGAAAATATCTTTAACAAAAATATTGAAAATATTTTGTAACAAAGTAATTTTAAAATTTAATTTTTTGAAAATAGATATTAATACAAAATATCTAACAATCGGCCCCAAAAATAAAAATTTAAAATCACAAAAAATACGTAATAATGGTATATCAAAGTAAATAGGTGAGCACACGATATTACGTATAGCTCCCGACTTTGAACTTGTACGTAGTGACAATCGTTTCAACCTGAAAGAACCTTTGTGGACTAAGCCTTAAACTGGGATCTTTTGACCAAGTCTCAACAAAAGCACAGGTAATATAGAAGTTTTGATCGTCCTGACCGTTAAAAGCAATGCGCGCACAACATACCAATTCATGAGAGTTGCTAGAGATCAACCCAAGTTTCATAGTTGCGGCCACACAACTACTTCATATAGGTAAGTCCTCAGAGATATGAACGGATGAGTATCACGCAGATTCTACCTTCATACTGATTAAGAGTGTAAAACTCAACCTAACAGTTCACATTTTTAAGCACTTTGTCATCAACATAGGAATAGGGTAGAAGAATGTATATGTACATCTTCCAAAGAGTAAAACTCTGATATATAAAGGGTTAAATATCAAAGTGGTCACTGAAGTGAAAACCAGATATCACTTTCATCACTGATCTCAACGAGGTATCACTTTAATAACTAAAGTCATCATAAATATCAAACGGATACCTCTATATATGTGTTCGAAAAGTAAAAATAATTTATATCGAGTTCTACACATATTTCTTGAATGCTACCGCAACCAAATGAAAAGTTATGAACTCTAGTATTTATGATATTTTATTTAGATTTTAAAAAATTTATTTACTATTTATTTTTAATTTTATAGTTATTTACTTTGATTTAATAAAAAATAAATAGTAAATGAATTTTTTAAAATCTAAATAAATTATGTGAAATACTAGAATTCATAATTTTTCATTTGGTTGCAGTAGTATTAAACAAATATGTGTAGAACTCGAGAAAAGTTATTTTTACTTTTCGAACACATATTTAGAGTTATATGTTTGATGTTTATGATGACTTTAGTTATTCAAGCGATACCCCGTTGAGATCAGTGATGAAAATGATATATGGTCTTCACTTCAGTGACCACTTTGATATTTAACCCGATATATAAATGAAGGCTCTCACGGAGATCACCAAGTAGAGATTGTTGATACCTTCTAACCTTATAAAGGAGGGTTGCCACTGTCGGTGACTACTTTGTGGATTTAGCCCCCAGTTCCCTCCATCAAGCTATAAACACCCATATACTAGCCAGAAGCCAAGCGCCCACGCTTCGAATAGGCAGGATGCTGGGCATGACCCAACAGTCTCAGTTGCACCTAGTCTTTTTCAATAATTTTTTGTTTTAATATATAAACACCAAAACTAACATAAGATGTTAGCAATAACACATGTATCATCAGCAATGAGTTTTGATTTACCACATTTCTCATATATCATTTAGTAGTTATGTCGGATTTAAGTCATTGACCGATTATCCTTTATCATTAGTTTATGTTACAACTTTAAAATCCCAAAAGCTAAACACAACTTTAACAATAGCATGAAACTATTGAGTGATAACAATAATCCTTGTACCACACAAATTATCTTCAATCTCATTTTGAACACTGTTAGAATATCTTAAGAAACAAGGGATTAATTAGAATCCTTAATCATTGAAAGTTGATGTGTTAGTGATGTATCACCACTCATCTCAAACATCCGGCTTGATAGATGATGCCCTCTATAACAGAATGTTGCTTTAAAAATGTGAAAGAAATAACATGCCTTAACTTGTGACAAAAATGGGAAGGGCCTCATGTAAAGGATTTTCATTGCATTGAGGGCTCTTCCAGTATTGGGTTCATAATTGCTTTCATGTCTCATGAATACTAAAACTGAATCATGAACCGGTAGAAGTCTAGGTCTTGTATAAATAGGAGCTACATAATAATCTCGAACATGGAGGATAAAAGAAGGCTTTCAAAGTAGAGAGTCTGCGATTATTTTGTTCTTAAAATTAACTGTAACTAAAGCTTATCAGATCAATGATTAAATTAGAATTAATTTATGATAACAATATATGTGCCAAATAAATTCTCTATCACAATCATATAACAGACTGGAGGGTATCATGTGGATCCTCTTCTTAAATCTAAGATAGTCCTCTAGTCCTATGAGCAACCTTTCGAATTGTAATTTGTATTTTGATCAAAAACACCTTATTTGTTTTAAGTAACATTGATGATAACAACGTGCCGGTTAAATTCTTTATCAAATTCATATAAGAGCATGTGGATCCTCTTCTTAAATCACCTTATTTTCCAAAAGAAGGCTTTCAGAATAGAGATGTCTGCAACTTTTTTGTTCTTATTGAAATTGGCTAATTAATTACTAAAACTTGTCAGGTCATCATTAAACTGGACTTAATGTACATTTACATATGGAGATGTGATTTTGGACAATTAGCTGGCTAGGTATTAATTATTCTAGCATGTGAACTTGATTTGCTATTAGCTTTATCAATAAGGCTCCAATCAAGATCACAATAGTATAGTTGTTTCTTGAGTAAAGTGCACTTCGTGTACCTACACTTTACTTGTCGGACAACTTGAAATATTCACATTCAAAAACTCCCACTTGCAATACTACACTTTCAAAAATTTTAAAAATTGTGTACTACCGTCAACTGTGGCTAACTCTGTTAGTTTAGTCCAGGGGCATTTCTGTCTGTGTTGTTATAAAACAACTAGATGATGATCAAACACTATATATACATACAATACACACATAACTAAAAACAACACTAGACCAACATTAACATAACCCCCATTTGGTGTGATGACAAACCATGAACCGTATAAAATAGATAAAGGTCTCATGGCAAGATGGTGTGCTCGGAACAAACTGCCCAGTTCCTCCAAATACCAACTGGACTTATAACATGTAAGTGAACCAATAGATAACATGAATCTTACATAACCGTCTTGCTACCAGAATGTGACAGTCCACGATCCACTGAATGCAACTGGTTTCTAAGGTTCTGGTTGTCCTCAAGTAAACGATCGTACTCAAGAAGAAATCCCTCAGACTGCTTTCTCATGGCAATAGCATTGGATTCTGCATTCTTAGCTTCTTTGGTCTTGGCCTCTAGTTCGGATTGCAGTTTCTTGAACTTCTCCCTAAGCATAACAACCTCATCTTCCAAAGCTTTAATTTCCTCAGAACCTCCAACTACTACATCCTCAACTAGTTGATTTTGTTTTTTAGGTTCTAGTTTCTAAGGTTCTGGTTGTCCTCAAGTACAATACTATTTTTTTTTGCAAAGCAATACAGTTCTGTTTCTAACAGTTAGGAATATGTGCTAGGAGAATATAAAAAACTACACGAAGTTATTTAAATAAATCGTGCAAACTACACAAAGTTGAAATATAAACACCTTCATCAATAAGACATTTATGTTTATACAAGTCTTGTATTAGGTCTCTTTATCAATAATCCCAACCCAAAGCATTGCAATTAAGTACTTAACTCTAAAATTACCTTATACATGATACATCAACCAAATCACAAACTGCTGTGTACTATCCCCAAGTTGTACACTAAATTCGACATTCAAAAAAAAGAGTACCAAATTCCTCAACTAAATCGACTCATGCTTACACATAGGCGATCCGCCCAAAATCAAAAAGCATAGTGATAAACAAGATAATCTGTTAAACTAAGATGTTATGTGTTCCAGAACATACATGACTAAACTAAGTTTCCAATTCTTTTAAGTTGCACGTTATTTGTCAATTCTGGTTCAAGTACACCTGCCTCTGAACCTTTGCCAATTAGCTAGAGCACTAGTCCGTATTCAGAAGAAAAATCCATACTCACCAATCAAGATTCCAAGAATAAAAATGTTTTCAATAGAGTTGGCAATCTGGATGATGAGAGACAAAGATACTAATAATTACATAATTGACAGTTTCATCTTCTGAGCATTCACCATTGCACAATCTTTGATTGATTCATGAAACAAATTTCAAGATTTGGGAATAGGAAATATGAACCCATTGCAATTAGGGTTCATTGTGCTCAAAAATGGGAAGTCATGTGGAATCTACCCGTTGCATCATGGAAAAGACTGAAATGCCTTTGTACAAACTAATTTTTTTGGAAGTCCAATATTATCTGACAGGCAAAGTGTAGGTACACGAAGTGCACTTCACTCGAATATGAGAATAAAGATCCCAACTCATGAGATAGTGTAATTGATCATTTGAGTGCATTTTATCAAATATCTAATTACTCCACTTTTCTAATTTATAAATAAATCAAAATATATGTTAGGTAAATATTTAACAATAGATGATTAGATCTATTTGTTTACATGTACTGGAACTACTTATAAATTAAAGAGAAAAAAGAATTACCAATTTTTACATAGAGAATCATATCTAATACATAAAACCCAATTATATTTGTTTTAGATTATCAAAATACAATTTTTAGTTTTTAAATATAATTCTACTATTAATCAAATACACTTTTTAGTTTTTAAATATATTCCTACAATTAATCAAATATTTTTTTAATATTAGATTTAACTATTCTCATATATCATTTAAGATCTAACCATCCTTATTAATTGGGTTAATAATCAAGTGAGTCACTAAAGTGAGCTCAATGTATCAAGTTGGTCACGGAACTAAAAACGGTATCAATAAGGTCACTAAAGTGAGTTACAAGTACATTCCGTTAATTGTCCTCAATAGTTATTGACAGGAAATGATGATGTGTTAAAAATGATGTGATGTGGCAATCAGTTGTAGGGTAACGTCTCTTTTGGTGCCATATCAGCAAGGATAACAGCTTTATTCTCAAATATTATGTATATTAACCCCATATGTATGTATCTAATTTAGGGTTCATACATTTGTTCATAAAATTCTCTCCAAGTTGTTGCAAATTAGTCGATTCCCTCTACTATACAAATCTAAAGATGTTCAAATATGGAAGCCCTATGCCCAACAATTCATCGGGTTCTTCAGTTGGTTCAGAGCTCAAAAATTGTTATTGTGGGTAACCGGGGAGAATTTTTATGTCATGGTCTTTAAGAAATCTTGGAAGAAGATTTTTGACATGTTACAAGCCAGAGGTATGATGTTCTTAATTTATTGTTTTAATTCGAAAGTTATGATATTAAACAATTGACAATTTTGTAGGATTGTAAATTTTTTGAGTGGTATGACAATGACTTTACTGGGAGAACCAAAGATGTTGTAGTCCATCTGAACAACAGGAGGATTGTCTTGGAAGAAAAGCTGAGTTTGGTTGAGGAGAGGCTTGCGATGGAGGTTGAGAAGAAGCTTGCAGTGGAAGCTCATAACAAGAAGCTTGGTAGAACTGTGAAATTCTTTAGTTATGTAATGGTTGTGCTGGTAGGTGTATTGATGATGACACACTCTCACAAGTGATGAACCATGTAATGTTGATGAACCATGTTTACGTTTATGATCTTTATCAATGATGTAATGTTTATGTTTATGTGTCGTTTATTTGTTTAACCTTTGTTAGCATTTGTTTAAACTTTGTTTGCATTGGTTCACAAAATTACTAAGATAAACATGAAATCATAAAACGAGATAACTTTGGTTCACAAAACGAGATCATAAAATCCACCATTCATCAAGGTTCAAACCATTATAAGCATAAATATAATAGGTCATAAGTTCAAGAAAACACAACATAAAATGAAAGATGATAGTGAACTAGTCTTCTTGAAGACTAACTAGAAGCCTCCTCCTCACAGTCAACTTTGGTCTTTGTTGAGTGTGGTCATGTTCTTGTTCATCATTAGCCTCACTTTGATCTGCTTCATAGATAACATCTTCTTCAGTGGCATCCTTTTTCTCATTGTTCTTGTTCCTCCATGACACATTAGCTTTCCGTTTAGGTTTGTATGGTCTTTTTGGCTTGTTGTTTGACCTTTCACCTTGTTGTCCTTCTTTCTCAAATGTCTTTCCTGTCTTGTTATTGCCATCTTTAGCTTGAATTTTTGGTTTTGGACACTTGTTCTAACCGTGTCCAGCCTCCCCACACAAACTGCAAAGCATAAAGTTGTATCAAAATCAGCTTGTTCGGGAATTGTATCAAAATCAAGAAGGTGATCAACATAAAGTTGTATTCTACCATATGGCATACATACCTCAGTTAACTTCCTAACAGATGCATCATCATACACAATTGAAGCTCCATCATTAAAATCACGACCATTTATTTTAAAATACACAATAGAGGTTTCGATATCATAATTATAATTCGTAGCAAAATCTTGTAAGTCTCTAAAGAAAACTTATCAGCATCAAGTTCGACTACATTAGTTACCCCACCAGTATACACAATCTTATAAGAATCAAAAGTACCATGGTGTTGAACATACACATTAACCATATTCGACATGCTTGATATACGCCTAAATACTAAAATTAGGGTTTAATCGTACCTGGTATAGATGGAGAAATACAAGAGGAACATCAATTAGTCGCTACTCGGCCAAGACGAACTCTAATTAGATGATATGCGATTTTAGGGTTTTCCCCCCAAATTAGCTGAAGAGCGATGTATGACTTGATTTTAGAAAAATGAACTGTTTTCATTTATAATTTGTCTACGTATTATATCTAATCAGGGTTAAACTTGGGTTAAAACATTATACTAAGGTTAACTTAATGGACGTTTATAAGATTCTTGCCACATCAGATTATACTAAACACATCATCATTTACCGTTAACAAAAGTTAAGCAGAATTAATCGAATGTACCCATAACTCACTTTAGTGACCTTATTGATATCGTTTTCAATTCAGTGATCAACTTAATACATTGAGCTCACTTTAGTGACTCACTTGATTATTAACCCCTTATTAATTTGATTGTACAATGGTCGTACGGGAACCGGACTACCAAAGCTTTGAATAAGATTCTTTTACGATTTTTATAAATGAAAGATAATTTATTCGATCGAGATTTGACAAATAACATTATTTACAGAAATACTATAATAATAGTCATTGCTTTCATAAAATTGTTATATTAATTACACATGCCCGTACTTGTCAACACACGAATTCACTCCGTCAAGGTTGGTTGATTTTAATATCTACTTATATATCGAAGCCCGTAAATTTGCCAAAAATATGCTTATGAAAAGACTATAATAACCCTGCCAATGCCAAAATGCCATGAGCAATTATAAGGGTGTTGGCCCCATATAACACATATTTTAATTTTAATGCCCTAAATAGCACAATGTGAAAAAATGGCCCCAAATAGCACAGTAAAACGCCATATAAATACACGTTTTCTGAAAACGCAATATCGTCTAACGTTTTGCAATAATATTCATAAAAAGTATGCTGACAACGTTACTTTGTGTTGCGTTTAAAGTCTAAAAACGTGACTTTATTTCACGTTACGCACAAAAACGTCAGATTATATAACGTTTTCTGTGAAATACCAAAACCTGTTTTCTTATCATGGCCCCAACCCCCATGCAATACCACTAGCGTTGTTAATTCAGATGCTGTTTGCAGATGGTGGGTCCACCCACATAGGTACTGAATTTTAACAAATTAAGTAATTTTAATGAACACAACTTTAATTAACATTTTTAGAAACGTAATTTTATCTCATGTTTTTAGAATTTTTTTCATAAATACCCAATCCAAAAAACTTTTTTGCAAAAATATTATTTGTTTTTTAATTTTTTTGCAAAAATACCAAAATATTTGCAAAAATACCAACTTTTTAAAAATATTTGCAAAAATACGGTCTTCAACTAGATGCAACCATATCTGCAATTGCAACAAAAATCAACCACATATACAACTTGTTAATAATGGTGTTTTTCCGGCGTCCTGATTTTAGGGTTGTAAACAGCCCTAAAATCAGGGTAGGTTAGGGTTTATAGTCTAAACAACCCTAAACCCTAAGTCCGTATACGAATTATTCGTCATTCTTAATATTTCTAAAACCCAAAATAGAAATATTGAACCCCAAAGGTTAACTATTGAACCCCAAAGGTTAACATTGATATATCAATGTTATTTGCAGATGGTGGGGGCCACCCACATGCTTGGGCTGTGCAACACTATTGCTACATCACTGTCCTAGATAAATAAATAGTTTTCCTAATGGTCCCACATGCATCATGTGTGAATCAGAAACCGATTCATGATTTGGACTGAAAACGCTAAACGAAGAATCGTTTTAATGTGCTATTGAGGGCCTTATTTTTGAATTGTGCTATTTGGGGCATTTTAATCTCAAATTGTGCCATTGGAGGCCATTTCTCCAATTATAAAACCCACACTAATCGGATGTTTAGCCGAAGAATGTAATGTCTGGTTCAGCTACTCTTCTCGGCGATCCTTGATTTCTCAGCGCTCCGTGTAGATGAGTTGAATTCAGTGATTGTCCGCCTATGAGTTGCATTTGGGCATTTGATTACGAAGAGGAGGAAGGAGATGAGCATACTTGCACATTGGAGGTATTGTTCGGTAATTTAATGAGCTTATGTTAGTTGTGTTTGTGTTGTGGATTGTGAATTTCGTATGTTGGAGTGGTTGTGTCTGTGTTGATCTCCTATTCTGATCAATTGATTCTCGTTCCTGATCAATGAATTAACCATTTTAGGATCCATATGTTTATGAAGTCCTATACCTTTTAATACTTACGCGGGTAATTTCAAAAAGAGTATCATTCTAGCAAACCATGTACTAATCCAGGTTATGAGTTGTGAAAAAACGGTGAGTGGGAGTGGATTGTAGACTTTCTACATTAGCTATGACCTTATTTCTGTAATTCTCTTTATTATGTAATCATGGTAGCTATAGTATTAGCTCAAGTGCTAAAGGGTTGGAGTGCTACAATATTTTTGCAAATACATATAACAAACCTCGGCTTGACCATATCGTTTTAATGTATATGAAAAGGAGATGAATTGAAAGAATAAGACAGCTGCTCTAACTTTATTTTATTTTGGCATTCTTTGGTATTAAAGATGTAGATCATATTTATAATTTCTAGAAATTCAATAAACTAAACAAGGTATATTAGTGTCTGTATATACAAGATTCTGTTCTGATGAATGTAATTATATGTAGATACTAAAGGGTTCGATAGATAGATACAAGCAATGTGGTATGGTTTGTTACTTATGCATGCTTATTTCATGACTTCAAATTTCAACGTCTTGATATTCATGTCATTTTTCATTCAAGCAAATCCCTTTCTGAGGCTAGATAAAATACTGATGCATTTCATAGAGCACAAAATCCCATATTCTACATTCAGAGCTTTTGGGCATGGCTTGTACATGAGTGACAACATATATTAAACTACAAAGCATGGTAAAACGTTCCAAAATTACCAGGAAATTTTGTATGAGATGATCATAAACTCTGTGAGGGGCTTCATTATGATTGAATCTTTATACCCACAGGCCACAGTTGGAAATACTGGTTTTCTGTGTCATGCATTCGTCATTGTGCAACTCTTTCTCTATTTACATTACCTTGTTTGCTCTATTGTATACAATATGAGGCCTTTTTTAATATCTAAGTGTAATTAATAGACGCTCACTGATTTGTTTCTAACTAGAAACCTTTACCTGGCTAAGGTTTGTATACAGTAGGCCATGCAAATTCATCAGTTTAACATAGTGTTTATGTATATAATTTAAATCACACCTTATGTGCAGGCATGGTTTCATAGTTCTCAGCCCATGACTAGAAGTCACTCCTCTGAATTAAGGTACACTCATAACATCTATTCTTTAAAACTTCTAGCAACCATAGTATCTTTCTTAAATCCTCAATTATGAATCTATCTTTTGATGTAAATTAGAGTCACGAAGTTACAGTGAAAAATGTAGAATGTAGGTACTCTATCGGTACTTTCTTTCTTTTATTTAACTAAACTTTTTGCAGGAAAAGATATGTTGCTTCCCAGAATTCACAGACAGCATTTGGCATTGAAGCTAGCATAATATAAATGCTTTTGGACATGGTATCAGTAATTTGCAACAAGATTTTACAAATCTGGATAGATTATGTAAGTTCCATTTTCTGAAACCCCCAGTCACCTCAATACATTTATGTCTCCATCAAATTCCTCATCATCTAATTTCAACTCTCCCCATATGGATACTGTGGATAATGTGTCTTCCGTTTTGAGCATGCTAAAGGGTACACTAGAACGCAAATGGCTTAATAACCAGAATGAAAAATATGGTGAAGATAGTTCATTAGGCTACTATGGTGTTCAAGGCGTCGTAGCTAATTCTAGTCTTGATCAAGAACAAGAATTACAGAATTACGAGGCACAAGGAACTTTTCAAGATACAACTCTCCAAGTTCTTGATCCTGAGGTCCTGCAAAGAGTTCAAGGATTGCTGGATATAGAGTCAGAAGAAACCGTAGCTCCTATAAATCCAGTTCAAATGCACACTGTATCTAGGGAGCAGTCACATAGTGAATCTTCTGCTGCCACACATGTAGTTTCCATTGGTTTTGATGCATATGATGGTCCGAGCAACTTAGGTCAAGCTCGAAGCAATGGTGAAAGCTCTAGACAACAAGCTGGAAATGAGAAGAAATCCGTAAATGGGATTAGAGCCAAAAGGTAGGTGCTACAAAGCAAGTTAAGTCTATCTAACAGTACTCAGATATTCGGATGTTTTCCTGTTTACTTAGTCTACTGAAGCTAAAAATGTTACCGCACTATACCGTCTCTTTAATTTATCTAAATCATATTAGCTACTTATTACAAAACTAATACATGTACGTACATATTATGGATTAAAAAGTGATAGGAAGCTCCTCAGAAGTTTGAGTATCTCGAGTTGTTCTTCGTGTGTTTGCCATGGTTGATGTTGTCTTCCCACAGACGGCGCCAAATGTTATGGATTAAAAAGTGTACTTGTAAATTAATTGCTAGGATTTATGAGCTTTCGAGCTTTTATGGCTGCACTTGTGTTTCGAGACTAAATCGGTCCTCACAAGATGCCTATGTATCTCAATCGGTGCTGAGAATCAAGCCAAAGACGTAGTTCTGATTGTAGGATCAGGGTCCTTATATAGGCGTCTGGAGCCTTGTATTTATGGTATGTTTAGGAGACTTAGCGAATAAGTCTCCTTATTGATAATGGATAAGCATCGTATTTCTTGCTGGAGAAGTCGTTTCCTTGTTGATAAAGGCTATGACTCATTAATTGGGATTCTGGATCCTTCTTTGATAAATTTACCATATTTTGGACTCTTTTCATGAGCTGTATATTTTCCCTATTTATTAATTACGAAATTAATAAATAATCAGGGTTTCGGGCCTTAAATATTGGGCCTTTCCAATGAATCATCAATTATATTTCTATAATTACTTTTCTGACCACATCATTTGCCCCCCAACTTCTGGGGAAATCTTCCTGGGGTTTTCGTAGAAGTTATAGCGTATTTTTCCCAATTTTGACCAGGAAACAGGTCAAATTCAACCAGGAAATAGGTCATTTTCGACCTCATTTTCGACCAGGAAACTGGTCATTTTCGACCTCGTTTCGACCTCATTTTCGACCTCAACTGGAGTGAGGTCGAAGGCTTCGACCTCAAATTCTAGGTCTTTTTTTACTTCAATTGTTCGACCAGGATTTAGGTCATTTTCGACTTCGAATTTTCGAACTCATTTTCGACCTCAACTGGAGTGAGGTCGAAGGCTTCGACCTCAAACTCTAGGTCTTTTTCGACCTCGTGTCTTCGACCTCGAACCCATACATTTTCGACCTCAATTTGGTATGAGGTCGAAGGGTTCGAGCTCAATTCTTAGTTCTTTTTTGACCTCATGTCTTCGACCTCGAACCCATACATTTTCGACCTCAATTTGGTATGAGGTCGAATGGTTCGAGCTCAATTCTTAGTTCTTTTTCGACCTCATGTCTTCGACCTCGAACCCATACATTTTTTACCTCAATTTGGTATGAGGTCGAATGGTTCGAGCTCGTTTTTCAGCGTATTTTCGACTTCGAGTCTTCGACCTCCAATCCATTGATTTTAGACCTCAATTTGGTGTGAGGTCGAAGGATTCGAGTTCATTTCCTTATGTAATTTCGACTTCAAGTCTTCGATCTTGACTTAAAGTCTTTTCGACCTCATGTTTACTATTTTTCGATCTCAAATAAGTGTGAGGTCGATGAATTCGACCTAGTTTTTCCATATGTTTTCGACCCCAGTCGATCGACCTTGATCTAGGGTCTTTTCGACCTTAAATCTATTTAGGCCTTGAAAATAAACTTTATTCTTTTTTGGGCCTTAATGCTGTTTAGCCTCAAATTCATTGGGCTTAGATTTCGCTCAGCCCCAAGGTCTTTTGGGCCTAGCCTCAATTTATTTGGGCTTTAATTCTTTGAAGTCCAATGAGAGGTTTATGGGCCTTAACTGGCCATAGTCGGTTGCCCTTCCCTTAACCGGTTGGGTGACCGGCTGCCTTGATTATTAAAGAGTGAGATTTCCATTTCACTCTTCACTTCATACTTTCAAGCATTTCTAGTTTTCTCTCTACTTATTCCGTAGTAAGGCGATTTCCGGCGAAGTTTCCGCGGACGTATTCTTGTTTTTCTGGGTTTAATCTTCATCATTTGAAGATTTTCTGGGTTTTTTCTTGAAGATTTGAAGATTCTGGGATTTCTCCTTGAAGCTTTGAAGCTTTTCTGGGTTTTACTTTGAAGTTTTGAAGATGTCTGATCGCGCTGCTCAATGTCTCCAGAAAGTTAATCAAGCTTCCAAGAGAGGTATCACTATTCGTTCTTCTCATATGTCTCTTCAAGATATGATTTTAGAACGTAGTGATGAATACCCTTCAGTTTCGCATTTAGATTCTGTTGGGATTTATGGGTGATAATATAGAAACAACTTAACTTTGAATGTACTTAATTTTTAATTAAGTAGAACATACTGTCACAGCCAAAGTATGTTCTTGTAATCAGTATGTAATGTTATTCTAGTTGTATAATTTGAAAGAAGTTCACTTGCTGTGTTCAAGCCTCAAAGGATGCATAATTAGATGACAACATGAATAAAGGTTATTGTCCTAAAGCTTCGACAGTAAGATTACAAGAAGACAGAATGTTGCAAGTCAAGACATCATATTCACTCTGACAGCAACATTGGTGGAAGACTACGCGACAGCAACTTTAGCCCTCGACAGCAAGTTTGGAAACCTCGACAGCACACTATGCGGGGAACTCCTACTGTCACCAAAAGCACATTCCTGTGACAGCAAGCTTTGTGGCAAAAGTAACTGTCTCGAGAAAGACCCTTGTTCTAAGTATCTTTCTCAGTCAAATCCCGTGACAGTTTCAATGTTCAAGAAACAGGCGTGTTGCAGTATCCCTAAGCTGCACCAAGTCTGCAAGACTACGACAGAAGCTTCAAGCACTGCAAAACAAAAGCGAATCAATTCAAGAGCAAGGTCAAGTCTTTATTTGCTGAATTGCTTAAGCTGAAAATAGAATGAATCTAGGTTGCTTTCTTTATAATGTATAGCTGACATGTTAGCAATTTAGGAAAGTCACATGGGTAAGACAATCTGTAAGAAGCTGCCACTTGACAGTGACAGCAGCTTCACAAACTCGTGACTGATAGTGATAGGATTAGTCTTATACCTACTGTTAATTCATTCTAGAGATGTAACGAAGACAAGCAAGTGTCTTGAAGAAAAACTGAAGCTCAAGAATTCTCTCTTGAGGTTGTAGCAACACTTTGCAAAATAAATAAAACATTTATTTTGTGAATCCTGTCTTCTCGATTACACTGTTTGTGAATGCATACATATTATTGATAACATTAAATCTTAGTTTTGGTTATTGAAACTGAGATTGAATTTTATCAGTATTGCATTCATCCCCCCCCCCTTCTGCAATACACAAGGACCAACAACTGGTATCAGAGCAATCAGATTAACATACATATCTGAGATCCCGACGACAATGCAGAAATCAAACAGTAACAAGATCCCAGCTTTTGATAAAGAAAACTACAGCATTTGGAAAAGAAAAATCTTGTTGCTTATCAAAGCTGCGAATCCACTATACCCAGGTATACTCGAGAATGGTCCTTTCATACCAAGGAAGGAAATTGAAGCCACAACAGTAAATGGTGAAATCATTCCTGCACATTGGGTTCGCAAAGATCCCTCGGAAATTTTGGAACCTGAGAAGGAGAAAATGGTGCTAGATGATCACTTGCAACTCATCTTGCTCGATTCTCTCACGTTGGATAAAGCCATGTGTGGAAGTGTGATAAGCTGCACATCAGCCAAGGAGATGTGGAGCAGGTTAGCCTTACTCTGTGAAGGAAGTGAAGAAGTTAAGGGCAACCAAAGGCAAATACTTATATCTCAATATGAGGCATTCATGGCCAAGCCTGGTGAAGACTTAACTTCCATGTTTGAAAGGTTCAGTAAGCTCTTAACTGAACTGCAGATACATGGCAAGTACTATGACAGAAAAGAATTGAATGTCAAGTTCTTGCTTACACTGCCTGATCATCTTGAACACAAGACAACAGCCATACGAGAAGGAAGAGATCTCAACAATATAACCTTTGAGACACTTTATGGCATTCTGAAATCTTATGAACTTGAACTCTTTCAAAAGAGAGCCATACAAAGTGGAACAAGGAACAAGATGGCTAACATGTCAAGTGCCCTAGTAGCACAAGTGCCAAGGATCACACAACCTAGTGAAGCACTACAAATCACACAACCAACCCCTGTACAATCCTTGAAGATAGAAGAGGTTGTTGAAGATGATGAGAAAGTAGTACTACAGCTCAAGGATGTGGAAGATGAAGACTTCTACACAATGGAGAAACTGGAAAGCATGGACAATCCTACTATGGCTTACATGGCCAAAAAGTTCAAGAACTTTAGGTTCAAGAAGGATAGGTCATTCAGGCCCCAAGGCCAAGCATCCAAGTTCACCAAGGGAAGCTCATCAAAGGCTGCTGTGGGAAGTTCATTCAAAGGAGGATACAAGACTGGATTTGTGGATAGATCTAAATTCAAGTGTTACAAATGTGGTGAACCTGGTCATTTTGCTACTGAGTGCAAAAGACCCAAACAGGTTCAGAGATTTGAGAAAGGAACTGGTGGATACTCTAAGAAAAATCAAGGTAGAGCCTATGTGGTTGAAGGAAAGTGTTGGGATGAGTCTGATGATGAAGATGAAGAAGAATATGTCAACCTAGCTCTCATGGCTAGCACTGATGAAGTAATATCAACATCTTCAAGTCATGTACCTTCACTTGTCTTACTTGATATGTCCATTGATGAGTATAAGAAAACCATTAAAGACTTAAGTGCTGAAATGTTCAATGTCTATACTAGCTTATCTGCTGCCAATGAGGAGATCACTAGGCTGAGTAAGCTAAATGAAACACTAAAGTCTGAAAATGAATCTCTTGTTCTTAAAACCGGTTCACTAGACTCTTTAGCTCAGGAGAATGCTAAACTTAAAAATGAATTGAAATGTGCTAAAGAGGTTGAGGAATTCCTGAGAAATGAGATTGCTGAAAATGAATTTAAAATCAAGGCTTATAAAAACTCATCAAAGATAGTTCAGGATTACAATGATAAGCATACAGAAAATCAGTCAGTTGGTATAGGTTTTTCATATGGTAGAAGATCTGGAAAGGAAACTGTGATTCAAGATTGTCCTGGAAATGCTGCTGTCAAACCCACCATTCTCAAGAAAGTTAAAACTCCCATTTTCAAAGCTGCAGAAATTGAGTTTGCTGAAGAAGCCATGCTCATCAAACAAGAAATTCTTGATGAGGATGAAGGTGTTGACAGCACATTCAAGGATGGAAAGGATACTGTCACAATCCCCAAGACAGTAAACTTACCAAGCAATCAGACAGTAAGTTCAAAAGATGCTGTCACAGTTGGCAAGACAGAATCTTCCAAAGATACTGTCAAGAATGGTTCCAAGACAGTAACTTTAAAACCTTATGTCAAGACAATAGGAATAAAAGATACTGTCAAGGAAAGTTCGACAGCAACTTCTGAACATACTGTCAATCCAGTAACTCCCAAGTCTAAGAATAGGAATGGAAAGGTAGGAGTCAACAAAGGAAATGGATACACTAATGTTGGAGGTGCTTCTAGGAAACTATGCAATAACTGTGGATCTACTCATCACTTAACACATGTTTGTAAGAAACCAATTGAGGATAAGATCAATGCAACTGAACTCAATGGTAACTTACACAGAACCCCCCTTATGCATAGAACTATGAGTGTTTGTAATAACATTGAATGTATGCCATACAAAATCACTGCCATGAGTACATGCTTTAACTTACCTATTCTCACTACTGAAAAATGTTCATACATAAACACTGTTGAGACTTCTGAGCCTGCTGGCAACATCAAAAAGGCTCCATCCACTAAGAAAAGGACCAAGTCCATTTCTAAACCTAAGTGGGTGAAAAGAGAAGTCAAACAGGAGATTACTGATAATGCTTATGATTTTATGACTGAAAGAAACTCAGGAGACACTGAAACTGCAGGACCCAACAAGGATTGGGTACCATATGCATCTTAGACACATTCTGTTTTGCAGGGCAAGAAGAAAGATCAAGTCATGTGGATCATTGACAGTGGTTGCTCAAGACACATGACAGGTGATAAAGCCCTGATATCACATTATGTTGAGAAATCTGGCCCAATCATAACCTTTGGAGACAACAACAAGGGTTACACAGTGGGATATGGCTGTCTGGAAATTGGAAATGTTGTCATTGAAGATATTGCTCTTGTGGATGGATTGAAGCACAATCTACTCAGTGTCAGCCAATTCAGTGACAGGGGATTCAAGGTTGATTTTGACATGATGATGTGTAACATCTATCCAAGAAGAATAGTAGCCTCTCTCTAAAAGGGGTTAGAAAAGGAAGCTTGTTTGTTGCTGACTTAAATTCAACAAAGAAGGATAAGGTTTACTGTTTTTACAGTAAAGCTACTGTTGGTGACAGTATGCTTTGGCACAGGAAGCTCTCACATCTCAACTTCAAGACAATGAATATTCTGATGAAGAAGGAGTTAGTGAGAGGTTTGCCCCAACAGGAATTCTGTCAAGAAGGACTGTGTGAAGATTGTCAAATGGGCAAACTAAGAAGAGTTGTGCACAAATCCAAGCAATTGAACACCAACATAGAAGCACTCAAGTTGATTCACATGGATCTCTTTGGACCAGTCAATGTACCATCAATGGCCAAGAAAAGATATGCCTTAGTTATGGTGGATGATTACTCAGGGTACACTTGGGTGAAGTTTCTTGAATCCAAAGATGAAGCTGCTCAAGTGATCATTGATCAAGTCAGAGTTCTTGATAGAACTCCAAACTCAAAAGTTCAAATCTTGAGGAGTGACAATGGTACAGAATTCAGAAATGCCACTCTTGGAAATTTCTGTAAAGATGAAGGAATTGTACAACAATTCTCTGCTGCAAGAACTCCACAGCAGAATGGAGTTGTAGAGAGAAAGAATGGGACTCTCATTGAAGCAGCTAGAACTATGTTGCATGATGCCAAACTGCCAACATATTTCTGGGCTGAAGCTATCAACACAGCCTGTTATACTCAGAACAGAACAATGATCAACAAAACTCATGCAAGTACACCTTACTGTCTGTTAACTGGAAAGAAACCTACTGTCAAATATTTTCATGTGTTTGGGAGCAAATGCTTTATGATGAAGGATAACCATGAGAAGAAAGGAAAATTTGACACCAAGGCTTTTGAAGGACTATTCATGGGTTACAGCACAGAAAGGACTGCCTACAGAGTTTATGTTATGGAACACAGGATTATTGAAGAAAGTGTTAATGTCACATTTGATGAAACCAAGTTTCCAGGACTGCATGAAGAAGGAAAGATGCAGACATTCAGATTTGAGAATCAAGGATACTTGGAAGCTGAGGAAATTGTAGATGAAGAACCTAGCTTCACTCAAATTGTTGAAGTTGATAAAGATACTGTCAATACCACTACTGTCAACCAAACTCCAGCTCAGTCATAGACCATAACCTCTAACATTCATAACAGTGGTGACTCTGGAGACAATGAAGAACATGGTGAAGACAATGGGATTGGTGATCATTCAACTCAACAAACTGAAGCGAATGTTCCTGTTCAGTGAAGTAGCTTGCCCAGAATCACCAAGTGGAACAAGGATCACTCAAGTGACCTCATCATTGGTGACCCTAATTCTGGAGTGAGGACAAGGAACAAAGTCTCTGCTGACAACATGTTTTTATGCTTCCTGTCTCAAATGGAACCCAAGACAACTGATGAAGCATTGTTGGATTCTGACTGGGTGATAGCCATGCAAGAAGAGCTAAATCAGTTTGAAAGGAACAATGTATGGAAGCTGGTTCCAAGACCTAAGGGAAAGTCAGTCATTGAGACCAAATGGGTTTTCAGAAACAAGCTTGATGAAAATGGATCAATAACAAGAAACAAAGCAAGGCTAGTAGCTAAGGGTTACTGTCAACAGGAGGGAATAGATTATGATGAGACATTTGCACCTGTTGCAAGACTTGAAGCTATAAGAATCTTTCTAGCCTATGCTGCACACTGCAACTTCAAAGTATTTCAGATGGATGTCAAAAGTGCCTTCCTAAATGGAGAATTGGAAGAAGAAGTGTATGTTGAACAGCCACCAGGGTTTGAGGATGCTGAAGTGTATGATTTTGTATACAAACTCTTCAAAGCTTTGTATGGACTAAAGCAAGCACCCAGGGCTTGGTATGACACACTTTCCACTTTTCTCTTGGATAATCAGTTTACTAGAGGATTTGTGGACAAGACACTTTTCTACAAACACCATGGCAAGGACATCATTCTGGTACAAATCTATGTGGATGATATCATTTTTGGTTCAACAAATGAGAGGCTTTGTGAGAAGTTTTCCTCTCTCATGAGTAACAAATATGAGATGAGTATGATGGGAGAATTGTCATTCTTTCTGGGATTACAAATTCTTCAACAATCTGATGGAATCTTTATTTGCCAAGCTAAATACATCAAGGAACTTCTCAGAAAGTTCAACTTGGAAGATTCATCACCTGCAAAGACACCAATGTCCACCTCAACTAGTCTGGATCTTGATCCTAAAGGGAAGAAAGTTGACTCAAGCACCGATAGAGGCATGGTAGGATCTCTCCTATACCTAACTGCTAGCAGACCTGACATCATGTTTGCTACATGTCTCTGTGCAAGGTTTCAAAGTGATCCAAAGGAGTCTCACATAGTAGCCATCAAGAGAATCTTTAGATACCTAAAAGGCACTCCTAACCTAGGTCTTTGGTATCCCAAGAACACTGGATTTGATCTAATTGGCTACTCAGACTCAGACTATGCTGGATGCAAGATTGACAGAAAGAGTACTACTAGTAGCTGTCAATTTCTTGGTGGAAGATTGGTCTCATGGTTTAGCAAGAAGTAGCATTCAGTTTCTACCTCAACTGCAGAAGCTGAGTATATTGCTGCAGGCAGTTGCTGTGCACAAATTCTATGGATGAAGAATCAACTTCTGGATTATGGTCTAGTGTTAAGTGAAATTCCTATCTACTGTGACAACACTAGTGCCATAGCCATTTCAGACAATCCAGTTCAACACTCTAGGACAAAGCACATTGATATAAGACATCACTTTATCAGAGAGCATGTTGAACAAGGAACTGTGAAGCTGATCTATGTCCCAACTGACAAGCAACTTGTTGACATCTTCACTAAGCCATTGGATGAAGCAACCTTCAATAGGTTGGTAAGTGAATTTGGAATGTTGAACCTGGTATGTTGATTTACTCAATTTTCTATAATTCCAAATTCTCTATTGAAGCTCATGACAACAACTTCAAACCTGCTGTCAAGAGAAGTTACTGTCTACTTGGTCTATGTCTGTTATGTGATAGCATGTGTTGATTTGACTTTTCATGTCAGTATTTTGTGCCAGTCTCATACTTTTAAACCGTGTATGACATTAATGTGGTTACTTGTTAAGTTTGAGAGATAAAAATCTGTTCCATTGGACTTTCACACCTTTTTTGCATTAATTTGTAGGATTAAAGGAGGACACGACCATTAATTACTTTTGTGGTAGTTGTATTGGTACTCTAACGGTTGACCATTAGACTTTAATCCTTAGACGGTTTTGCCTATAAATTAACCTTAGGTTTCACCAGTCTGCTCTCAGTTTTAAAGTAAATAATGGAAAACAAAGTAGGAATTGAAGTTGGACTAAAGAAGTGTGATAGTGAACCCTACAATGAAGAGATTGAGGAGCTCTTCGGGGTGCTGTTGGATGCCCTCGATAAGATAGATGAAGAAAAGAAACAGGAAGAGGAGGCCAAGGCTCAGGAAGAAGAGAAAGAGCTTCAGGCACTTCTCAAGGAAGAAGGTCGCTCTGAAGAAGAGATTAAGGCAAAGACTTTAGAACTAGTTGATAAAATCATATAATAATGTACTCAATGTTCTATTTTAATGATTTTATTAATAATAATAAAAGTTCTTGTTTTTCTTTGTCACTGAGTTTATGACTTGTTTGTGTAATTTGCTTAATACCTGTGTTCAAACGATTACATTGCTAAATCCATAATTTGTCAATATTAAGTTAAGTGTATGAATAAAGCATTCTAATAAGTTCGTGACAGAACCAATTTCCGATCGAAGTTACTGTCGTTAAGAAGGGTACTGTCGTATGTTTCTTGACAGCAACCTTCTTGACAGCAGGAAAAGACTTTCTGTCCAGACTTGTAAAGGATACTATCATTCATATGTTTAACGGTGACAGCAAGTTTTTGCGCAATAGTTGATGTCGCGCAAAACCTACTGTCACAACCCCTTATTACTGACAGATTGTTTCTAGCGCACAGGTTACTGTCAACAATAGTGGACCGTTGAAATTGGATATTTATCCCACGATTGGTCAGTGAATAACGGGCAGTAACTCACGTGTTTAAGAGTGGGTTAAGACACGTTCCTGAAATCCACTTTTTATGCACATAACGTTTGAGATACCCCTATTTATTCCATAGTTACTCAGACATATCTTTCTCTTTCTCATCAAACTCAAGGCAAAATACCTTTCTTCCAGCAAAAAGCAACTTTCGTACTTTCTTCTTTTCTTGAAATCTCCATGGCCCCCAAACAGACTCTCTCTCAAACAAACTTTGCTGGCATCTTTTCCCCAAATGATGCTGGTGAAGGCTTCAAAGGACTCGTATTCTTCTTGAACAAGTCCTATCTCGGTTATGCCATCACCTCAACCCCCATTCTCGACTTAGACAGACTTGAGGCGTTTTGGCAAACTGCTGTTGCTCAAACTGAGGGTGTGAACCCGGGTATTCAATTCACAATCTCTGGGCAACAATACACTCTTACAGCTGAGGTCATCAACACTGCTCTTGGAATTACCCTTGAAGCAAGACAACAATTTACTGAACTTGCCAATGATGACACTCTCAAGAAGCTCTTCTTGAAGATTGGGTATGCAGGCCCTATTCTCGAAGAGGGGACTACCAAATGGTATCCAACTGGTGAAATGGATAGGAAGCATCTGAGAAAGGAGTGGAGCATGATATTTGATGTGATGGTCAAGGTGTTCTCTACCAAGTCCACAGGCTGGAATGGAATACCCTCATACATCAAGAAACTGACACATTCTCTTGTCCATGGATACAAGGTGAATGTTGGAGCTCTCATCATGGCACACCTCAAAGCTGCCATAGGTAAGAAGGTATCAATCTACCCTCGCTTTCTTATGATGTGCATTAATTCATTCTGTGATTTTAATGATGTTGCCCCTCGTTTAGAGGCTTGCTCAGTTTTGAAAAAGAACACACACACACTGTTATCATCACAGGATCTCAATGCACACATTCCACTCTGTTTCACTCAGCACATGGTTGATCAAGTGTCCAACCTTGATTATCCATTACCTTCTGGTTATGATTCCTTTACTCTTGTGAATGAAACTGAATTAGACCCAAATTCAGTTAACCCACATTCAACACCATACACTCAGCCTAGGCCCTCTAGACTTCCCAAAGCCCAAAGAGAAGCCTTGCCAGAATCCAGAAAAGGCTCTTAGCAGCTGATGTTGGTGGTAGCTCTGTTAGTCAAGAGGGAGACACTGCACCTAGTGCAGCAAATAAGGAAGGTAGTCAAACAGAACCCCCAGTGGTTCCCCCTGAGCCTAAGAAGAAGAGAGCTAGGAGGACCAAAACCACTGTTAGCCAAGCTGCAGTTTCTCAACAGACTGTAGTTACTGAAAGGGATTCAAACACCTCCCTAGATGTGCCTTCTCAACAAGGTGCATCTATTGAAATTGGCATGTCTCCCAAGGCACCCCGTACAGAGTCTGCACACACTCATGGTTCACAACCTGAGATACCCCCACTTGAAGAAACACACAGTGAGTTAGGGCACAGTGAGGATTTCTCTACTCCTATTGATGGTTCACATGTTTCATCTGTGAATCAGCCCCCACTCTCTGCTACACTTTCACCTTCTTCCTTCCCTACACATTCTTTTGTTTCTTCTCAACAACCTAGAGAAGGGGACAGTCCCAACCCTTCAGGTTTTGATCATCCATCTCCAATCATGGATGAGCCCCCATCTAGTGGTCCACAAGAACCCATTTCTCAAAGTGAGATGGACACCATTCCTCCAAACACTGAGCTAGGGCAAAGTGGTATTTTGTCAGAAAATGAAACAGCCAACACTTTGTCTGAACTACAAGGAGCATCTTACCTTCAGGAAGATGCTGTCACAGCCTCTATTGTTGTCAAAGACACTGGCAATGTTGCTGTCCTGGACACAGCTGCTGTCATGGGTGGAGAGAAATATACTGTCACTACAGAACCTATTGTCACTCCACCTCCCAAAGTTGCTGTCATGCCAGAACCTGCTGTCCAGACTCCAACTGACAGTAACATTCCTGCCAAAGATGCTGTCCAGTCCTCTCAGCCTGATTTTGATGCTGTAATCATTGAGGATGCCTCTGATGATGATCTACCTCTTGCCAAACTCTTAAAGGTACATTCTAAATCTACTCCTTCCATGCATGTTAGTACTGCTCATACCCATGCATCTAAGTTGAGTGAGGGTGTGCAAAAGAAAAGAGAGATAAAATAAAAGAGAGGTGAGCATAAAAATGAGAGGCAGCCAAATGAGCTGGCAAAAGGAGAGGGACTGGAGCATGTCCAGAGAGACATTGAGGGAGCCCACACTATTCAGGCATTAGGCCTCGAGAGTCAATCTGTGAGGGGTGATGAGATCACTCAAAAACACCCTGAGAGTGTGAGAACCCCCCATAGACTCCAAGCCCTTTTTTTTTCCTTCCCCTCCAAGAAGGTTAAGGTATGGTGGCCCCTCTGCTACTTATGGTAACAGGATTGCAGCTCTGGAAGGACAGTGTGCTACATTGAACTCCAAGATGGACTCTCTCTCTCAACTGGTGGTTGATGGTTTTGCTGCTACTCAGCTCTCCATCCAGTTCCTTGCTGACCTAGTAGCTGCCAACTCAACTAAGGGGGAGAAGGTAGCAATATCAGAATCATTGCCTATTCAGGAATCAGGTGGAACTCAGGGGGAGCCAGTATCTGTGAAGACTAGAGGGGGAGCTAAAGGGAAAGTAATGTCTAAGGGGGAGCAAGTCAAACCAAGCAGTGGACAACCAAAGGATAAAGCTGAAGAGCTTGTTGAAGTGGACATGGATGGTGAAAGGGTGTTAATGTCCAAGGCAACTCAAGATGCACTGCAAAGAAAACCTGCATCTAAACACCCAATCTTGCCTCTTGTGGTAATTAGAGAGCCAACTCCAGAAACTCAAGAAACTACTCTACAGAAGAAATGGAGAGAAATGGAGGAACAAAACAAGCTTGGGAAAGGTAAAGGGAAACTGCCTGAATCCATCCAAAAGGGAATTATTTGGTCAAATGGCACTGAATTTGATCAAGAAGAAGCCAATGTTTTGATGGTGGATTACAGGGAGAGCACATTACTCAACCATGACAGTGAATTTAGCAGTTTGGTGGAAGAAGCAATGAATGCTCCAAGCAACCGTCCAACCAACACCACAAAACTATTAAAGGATCAAATCACTAGTGTCAGTGTAATGGTGAATGATGAGAAAAGATGGGCTGTAAGTATCTATTTCACTTCTGGCATATCTTATTTCATCACAATGCAGTTATTGCAGAGTCTACCAGCAAAGGTGTTGTGTGCTTTGAAGGGAAAGATCTGGGCAACTCAAACACCATTCAATGAAATATTGGATATGCAAATCCAGAACCTGCTCACACAAAAGCTACCTGAAGTCTACACAAATCCACCAAGTGTTTTCTACAGATCTATAACTAAGGATGGCACAAGAAGGAACAGCTTCATGAATTTGGTTGGCACATCCAGAATGGAAACCAAGTCAATTCTGAAAGTGTTAGATGGAATACTCAATTCAAATGCCAATCCAGGAAGAGTTTATGCTGTTCAAGAGATCAACAAAATGCTGGTGTTGAGAGACAAGGCACTGGGAGCTAGAGTGAAGGAACTAATATCTAGAGCCAATGCCAAAAGAAATGATCAAGGTGGAAGCTGTCTCTATAACCTTCCTCCTCAGGATGATGATGATGATGATGATGAGGTTGGAGGTGGTGAAGCTTCTGGAAATGCTGGAAATGCTGGTGGAAGTAATTCTGGGAATACTGGTATTCAATCTCAGAATGAAGGTAATGAAGAAACTCCTAGTCAGGAAAAGAAAGATGCTGGTGCAACAGATGAAGATGAGTCAAGAATACTGGAAGATTTGGAGGTAAATATTCTTAGATGTGCTATTAACTGCATATATGTAGAAAAAGATGCTGTCACCAAAGGTACTGTCGACAAGGAAACTGTCAAAGAAGATGTTGTCATAGAAGATACGGTCGACAAAGGTACTGTCAAGGAAGGTTATGTCAAGGATGAAGCCAAAGCTGCTGTCAAGCCCAAGAGACTGAAAGCTAAAGCTAAGGCATGGTTTTCTAGACAGAAACCTGCAGGAAAGCACATGTGCTCAGGAAAGGAAAAGGCCACTGGATTAGGCAGAAATCTGAAGATGCCAATTCAATCAATACCTCCCAACAGTCTTAAGGTACAACAAATGCAATCAAAATAAATCAAGAGTGTTGAGATTAAGCTGGATGCTAATCAAGAGGTTGTTGAGTACATTCTGTGGTGGCCAGAATCAAGATCTATCAGGATGAACAAGGACTTTGATCTTGTAGCCACATCACTCAGTGGTAACATGATGGAAATAGATAAAAGAAGAATTGATTTCTTCTACTTGGAAAGGATGGTAGAGTTGATGGAAAGCTATGATGATGTTCCAGAGCCTGTCATGGAACATATTCTGAAATATCAGGCTGATAGGGATGCTGAATTCTATCAGAAATTTGGCTACAATTTTGTAGATTTTGATGATGCTGATATTCTCACTGATCTACCACCTTCTCCTATACCATACCACTGGTACCATGAGTTTGAGGATTTACCCACAGAAGAAGGGCAAACCCAACCAACTCAGGAAAGGGAACCCAAGCCAAGCAAAAGACCTGAATCTTCTCAATATTCTCAAACTAAGTCAGAACTTGATAAGAAGGAAGCTGAACTACTGGAAAGATGCAAGGTCTCCAACAAGGCAGAAAGTGAAGCTCCAAATTATCAATCATGTATGCTGGAAAATCCCCTAAGAATGAAGTATCTAAAAGAAGAAATCTATGTTTGCAGCTTTCACAAGCTAAAAACAACTATTCTGAAGGATTTACAGTATATGGTAGCTGGATCAATTCATCCCTTGGAGCAGATTTGTTCTTATGAAATAAAGAAATTATTGGAAGGGAGAAAAGGAGAAGACTCAAAGCTAGACAAGCAAAGGAGAAGGACTTTCAATGCTTATCCTGGAAGTAGATTCAAGCTCATTCTTGAAGAACTTCACTTCAGAACCTATCCATATGATATAAAGCAATGGCTGAATCTCAGGGATGCTAGTTCTCTCCTCTCTGCTACCATAAAGAAGATCATTGAAGAAGTAGAGGATGCTGCAGTTTCTGCTGCTGAAATTTCTCTTATAGAAGGTCTAAGAGGCTGCTTGGTAGAAGCTCTCAAAAGAGAGGATGTAGCAAGGCAGAGGAGGAAATCTCAAGCTAAGTACAAATTCTTAATCCATTCTGATCTTGTTAGTTAAGTTGTCAGCACATATTGTAAATTTGTTGTTATTTTCCATAAAAACAAATTGGGGGAGATTGTTGGGATTTATGGGTGATAACATAGAAACAACTTAACTTTGAATGTACTTAATTTTTAATTAAGTAGAACATACTGTCACAGCCAAAGTATGTTCTTGTAATCAGTATGTAATGTTATTCTAGTTGTATAATTTGAAAGAAGTTCACTTGCTGTGTTCAAGCCTCAAAGGATGCATAATTAGATGACAACATGAATAAAGGTTACTGTCCTAAAGCTTCGACAGTAAGATTACAAGAAGACAGAATGTTGCAAGTCAAGACAGCATATTCACTCTGACAGCAACATTGGCGGAAGACTACGCGACAGCAACTTTAGCCCTCGACAGCAAGTTTGGAAACCTCGACAGCACAATATGCGGGGAACTCCTACTGTCACCAAAAGCACATTCCTGTGACAGCAAGCTTTGTGGCAAAAGTAACTGTCTCGAGAAAGACCCTTGTTCTAAGTATCTTTCTCAGTCAAATCCCGTGGCAGTTTCAATGTTCAAGAAACAGGCGTGTTGCAGTATCCCTAAGCTACACAAAGTCTGCAAGACTACGACAGAAGCTTCAAGCACTGCAAAACAAAAGCGAATCAATTCAAGAGCAAGGTCAAGTCTTTATTTGCTGAATTGCTTAAGCTGGAAATAGAATGAATCTAGGTTGCTTTCTTTATAATGTATATCTGACATGTTAGCAATTTAGGAAAGTCACATGGGTAAGACAATCTGTAAGAAGCTGCCACTTGACAGTGACAGCAGCTTCACAAACTCGTGACTGATAGTGATAAGATTAGTCTTATACCTACTGTCAATTCATTCTAGAGATGTAACGAAGACAAGCAAGTGTCTTGAAGAAAAACTGAAGCTCAAGAATTCTCTCTTGAGGTTGTAGCAACACTTTGCAAAATAAATAAAACATTTATTTTGTGAATCCTGTCTTCTCGATTACACTGTTTGTGAATGCATACATATTATTGATAACATTAAATCTTAGTTTTGGTTGTTGAAACTGAGATTGAATTTTATCAGTATTGCATTCATCCCCCCCCCCCTTCTGCAATACACAAGGACCAACAGATTCCTTTGATTGTAGCAATAAGTTTCACGAAATTGACATGATTAGGGATTATAACAAAATGTATAGAGTTAAAACTCCATATAGACTTGTCCCAGCTGGCCCAGGGGATCATTCCTGCCATTGGCGTCCTGATGCTCTCTGCATTTTTAAGGACGCCATAGTTGCAGGGGTGAGATTCCCTTTTCATGACTTCATTCCCAAGCTTTTGGCAGACGTTAGGATTAACCCTTGCCAACTTCCCCCAAATGCCTGGAGAATAATTATGTGTTTTATTGTTTTTTGTTTGAAGAACAACTTTCCCCTTTATGTTGCTTTATTTAGGAAGATTTTTCAGTTTAAAAATAGTTCTGCCATTTCCTTGGGTTGGGTTTATATTAATCATCGCCCTTCTACACCTCCCATTTTTCACCCAAAATCCATCCCTGACAATAATCCAAAATGGAAGAATGAATTTATGTACTTAGTTTGGGAAGGAGGGAATTTATGTCTTCCGTAGATCTTTCAGTAGGGTCTCGGATGGTAGCCCCAATGATATTATTTTGAATGATGAGGAGGCCCATGCCTATGCCGAGCTCACCAAGGACGATTATGCTACAATGGCCTGGGAGCTCCTGGATGAGTTTCAGCTTAAGTCCTTGGGACTTTCAAGCGTTTCTGATAAGGGTAATTCTCATTTCATTCTTTCCTTTATTTATCTAAGATTTTCTTATACCTACTGTTTCTTTCTTTGTGTTTTTGCAGCTGCGGCCTTCATTAATAAGACCAACGAGCCCGCGGATGGTGAAACAGCTAGGATGAAGAGGGCTCGTTTGGGAGGGAAGGATCCCCGTGCTATAAGTGTCCCAGCCTTTATAAGGCCCCATGTGGACATTGTTGAAGAGGTTGAGGGTCCTTCCTTGGCCAAGAGCTCAGTTTGGCGCCCCAAAGACACCGTGGTGGGGGTGTCTAAGCATGCTGCTGAGTGGTCCTACCACTCTTTGACTCCTTGTGACTACAAGGATTTTGTCTCCAACTCTACCATAGAGGGAGTGGAGCATGCAGGTGCCCAGGCTATTGCTGCTATAAGTTTTCGTACTTCCCTTTTTTCTTTGTAGTTTTTCAATGTATTTCAAGTTCATATCTTGACTTGTAACTTGTTTGTAGGCTAATGCCAACTTTCAAGGGGCTCTCTTTCAAGCCAAGGCTTGGCACTCATCTTCAGAGGCCAACCAAGGCAAGTTTGAGAAGTCCCAGGAGGAGGTGGGCTCTTTGAGGGCCACTCTGGCTAGGAGGGAGAAGGAGCTAGCCGATTCCCAGGCTGAACTGGTTTCTCTGAGGAAGAACAAGGATGATTTTATCGACGAGTACCTTGACTCCCATGAGTACAAGGACTTGATTGGTAAGCATGATGAGCTCCTCTTCCCAGTTCAGTTCACTAGAGGATGGGATGGCGCTCTTGCTGAAGTCTTGGAGAAGATGCCTGGATCTCTCACCATTTCTAACTTTCCAAGCCCCTATGCCCCTACCCCTTTAGAGGTGGCTTTGGCTGGAGAGGATGATATGGATGAGGATGACAAGATTTTGGATCTAGGACATTCTTCTCCTCCTTGTCAGACAACCGGGGTTGACTCTGCAGCTACTCGCTCTGGTTCTGGTTCAGACTCAGAAGAAGAGGAGGAGGACACCGTCGACAAGGGAGGAGAAGCTTAGATTATGGAGAATTTTCTCTTGAAGCTGTTTGTAGTTCTAACTTTTGTATTATCTGCCTTCGGGCATAACTTAACTTTTGTAAGTTTTTATTTATCATCTTGTGATTTTCCTTGAATGTTCCTTGAATGTTTTGTCAAAACTCAATGCATATAAGCTTATCATAAATCATGAAAAAATGCTGAATTGAATCATAACTTGAAAATGGGTTCAACCCTTACATAATACTCAAGTTTAAAAACTTGGATTGGTTTCATCAACCTTATTTCTACTAGTAGTGAGTCCAATTAGGACATACTTTAAACATAATAGACTTTTAAGTTTGAAGCATGCCAAGTTCTTGGCACTTCAATCCCTTCCAGGGTTTCCAATTTGTAGGAGCCTCGACCAAATACGTTCATGACGCGATATGGTCCTTCCCAATTTGGGGCCAAATTACCTTTTTGTCCAACTCCGGATGCCTCAATCTTTCGAAGGACTAAGTCTCCTTGACGGAAGAATCTCTCTTTAACCCTTAGGTTGTAATAGAAAGATGCTCATTTCTGATGTTCAACTATCTTGGCATTTGCCTCATCTCTGACTTCATCAATTAGATCTAAAGCTAGCCTCAAGCCTTCTTCATTTGTCTCTGGCTCATAAGCTTCAATTCTTGGAGATGTGTGAGTAATCTTCACTGGAACCACTGCCTCTGCCCCATATGCCAACAGAAAGGGGGTTGCTCCAGTGGTGACTTTACAAGTAGTATGATATGCCCATAGTATGGGGAGCAATTCGTCTACCCAAGTGTTTCTAGAACGCTCAACTCTTTTCTTTAGTCCATCCAGTATAATTCGATTGGCAACCTCAGCTTGCCCATTTGCTTGAGGATGGGCAACAGAAGTGAAACGTAACTTGATATAATTCTCATCATAATACCTCTTGAATTCATCATTATTGAACTGAGTTCCATTGTCTGTGACTAAGATACGTGGAATCCCGTATCTGCATATCACATTCTCCCAGAAGAAATGCATCATCTGCTTGGTGGTTATCTTGGCTAAAGGTTTAGCCTCAATCCATTTGGTGAAGTAGTCGATTGCTACTATCAAGAACTTTCTTTGAGCACTTGCCATTGGAAATGGCCCAAGTATATCCATTCCCCACATGGCGAATGGGATAGGTGAGTTAATGGATGTCATCATCTTTGGTGGTTGTCTAACCACCGGTGCATGCTTTTGGCACCGTTCACACTTCTTCGCGTAGCTTTTAGCATCTGCAAGTATGCTTGGCCAATAGAAACCTAGACGAGTGACTTTATGAGCAAGGGCTCTGCCCCCCAAGTGCTACCCACAAATTCCCTCATGCACTTCCTTTAGGGCCAGTTCTGCCTCTTGGGGTCTCAAGTACTTCAAATAAGGAACAATGAACGACTTTTTGTATAGGATTCCCTCAATCAGGGTATACCTTAATGCTCTTACATACAATTTCCGCGCTTCTGAAGTGTCATTGGGTAGCCACCCAGTTTCCAGATGAGCTTTGATGGGATCCATCCAACAACTAGCAACATCAATAGGTGCTACTAACTTTCCATTGATGCTTGGGGTCTTCAAGACTTGGAAGTATACACTTCCAGCGTAGTTCTCAATTTCAGAAGAAGCAAACTTAGACAAGGCATCGGCCTTCATGTTCTCTTCCCTCTGAATATGTTCCACATAGCATTCATCAAACTGAGTCATGATGGCCTTGACAAGTTTTAAGTACTTGGCCATGACTTCATCTATGGCCTCAAACTCCCCATTTACTTGGGAAACCACTAGCCTCGAATCTCCACATACTTTTACAGGTTTAACTCTCAAGGCTCCAGCCAGCCCTAAGCCAGCTATCAGGGCTTCGTATTCATCTTCATTGTTTGTCGCTGGGAAGTCAAGTTTCAGTGTGTACTCTATGAAAAATCCATCAGGACTTTGTAGCACTAAACCTGCTCCACTTGATTTTGTTTTTGATGCTCCATCAAAATAGAGCACCCAATATTCTTTGAACACCATCTTTTCATCTTTCTTGTCTTCTTCTATCACTTCCTGCCCCCTGACTTCCTGGTTGTCAATAGTGCATTCAACCATAAAGTCACACTACGTCAAATTTGGGCTTTCGTCACTCTTTTGTACAGTAAGGGCTGTGACACTTTGGAAAAAACGAGTGGCTAAAGGTCAGTGTCCCAAGTTTTAGCCACACAATTGTTTTTCGAGTGACCGAAAATACATTTTTTGGAAGATTCAGTCACAACTTTTAAAAATGTGTGACAATATTTAGCCACGTTCCAAATATGTGACCAAATATAAAAAAACAGCATGGTTTTTTGTTGACTTTGACCAGTTCCAAAATGTTTAGTCATGCTTGAGAGATAGAAGTGTGACAATAACTTGCGACACTTCTTTGCTGTGTCTAAATGTTAAGAAACGGCCATAGTCATTTTTGGTGATGTGGCTAAATGGGAAATAACCTATGGTTACTACAGTTTTATGTGACTAAAAGGTAGATTTTTCTGCATATGTCAGAGCTCTGTTCGCTTAAGGAAGCTTAAAACTAGTGACTGTATTATTGTGTGACTAAAAAGTACTCTGTTTTCAGGAGTACCCTCTTGAAACAGAGTATTCTCCTCATTTCCAACTGATATGTCACATTATTACATTTGTGTGTGGCAAAATATTTGACCAACTGGACATGAAGTATTGGTATAGCAGATTAACCACAAATGACAAACACAAACTTCATTTATCCAAGTTGCATACCAGATGACCTTAAAACTTGATAATGAAGCTTAAAACTATAACAATTCAACAAATCCATGTCCTTCGGCCAACATTAGAATTCACCATTACATATTAATTCTTCATCAAATAAAAAACAAAGAAAATGACCAAGACAATGATAACATTATACAACTTCCCACGTATGACATGAACCTCCTTTCGAAGATCTTCAACTGTTGACATGCAGTTTTGCAGCTCAGCCTTCACATCATCAACTTCTTTCTGGATCTTGATCTTCATGACAACTGGTTCAGGATCAATCCATTCCCAAAACGAACATTTGGGTCTAGAAGACTTGAAAAGGGAATTCAAATTAAAAGCTGTTTATTAAATTAAACAGATGAAACTGATAAACATCGGCTTACCAATGAATTTGATTTATGGCAGACCCGAAATCTTCTTCCAGGGTTGTCAAGTGTGTTTGATGTTCTAATCCGAGCAGGAAGACCACAGTAGCAGAGATCACTTCGATTTTGGTTTGAGCTGTAGGAATTTGAAGACGACATCATGATCAGGCCTTTTTCTTTGCACACACCTGGAGAAAAAAACAGGAATTAAAACAGAGCATAGAATTTAACCAAACAATAGAATTTAACCAAACAATAGAATTTAGCATTACATAAAAAACATGGAAAATGACAAACATAATGATAATAATTACCGGATTCAGTTAGCATTACGTATAATAATACCCTTACAGTCCTGTCTAAAGTAATCATCACAAGATTCATTACCCAAGTCACGTGGATCTACAGGTGGTAATATATTATCATTGTGAGGAAGAATTACAGTACTGAAATCCTCATTGACATCATCGTACAGATCTCTATAATTCTTGGGAAGTGTCATCAAGACAATAGACATTTTTTTATCCAGCTGGTCTTTAACATAAAACACTTGTCGTGCTTGTGAGGCCAATACGAATGGATCATCCTTGTGGCCTAATCTGTTAAGTTCGACCAACGTGTAACCCATGCCATCTTGTTTGAAACCATTTCTATTGTCAACCCAGTCGCACATGAAAAGAGGAATTTTCTTAATATGATAATCTAGTACCCATATCTCTCGTAGAACCCCATAATAGAAGTTCTTTCCATAGGTTACTACTTCTTTAGAAATGTGCATCTCAGTTGCCTCTACACAAACCCCACTATTCTGGTGAATTCTGCCATCACGAATTTTTGTACGAAATGTATAGCCATTGATGTCATATACATCGTATTTGTTCACGATTCTGCGTGCTCCATGTGAGATCCACTTCACTGTTTCTGATACATTTTCTTTGGAGATCGATAACTCGCTTTCAACCTTGTTGCGTAAGCAGTGACCAAACGTTGTGCTATGCTCTTTCTCCAGCCATGCTTGTCGTTTACCAGGATGTTTGTTTTTCAAAAATGTCATGTGTTGTCTGCAAGTACAAAAATGAGTATCAAATCTGATCCTACTGTTAAATAAAAGACTACTGTTAAATAAAAGAAAAACACAAATAAACTTGTTCAGTAGGAGTCCTTAATCGATATACGGCACAACTTCAGGCGTATTTTGCAATACATAGAAATGTGCTTTCATGTAGAGATCTTGAGAAACTTCAACTGGTTTACCAGCTGACAAAGGAATTCCCTCTCCATTACCGTTTTCAGATGTGTTGTGCTGGTGTTCTGGAATACCATTAGAGCTCGTGACTTTTTTGTATTCGTTGAAGAACGCAATTGTTTCTTCTGCAATATGCTCCTCAGCAATGCATCCTTTTGGGTAAGCTTTGTTCCGCACATGCCCTTTAATAACTTTCATCATCCTCTCAAAGGGATACATCCACCGAAAGCATATTGGGCCACATAATTTTACCTCTCTAACAAGGTGCACCGTTAGATGAAGCATAACATCAAGAAAGGATGGGGTAAAGTATTTCTCCATCAAGCACAGTGTCACACAAAGCTCCTCATGCAATTTATCGAGTTCTTCTACATTGATTTCTTTGCTACATATTGATTTGAAAAAAAAAACAAAGTCTGATAATAGCATATCTTGTGGGTTCAGGCATGATAGACCGTATTGCAATTGGCAAGAACTGTTGCATAAGCATATGGTAATCATGTGATTTAAGTCCCATAAGCTTCCTATCCTTTTCATTCACCAAACTAGAGAAGTTGGAACAATAACCTTGCGGAGCCCTTAAGTTGTGTAGTGTGTCACAGAACATGTCTTTTTCATCTTTAGTTAATGTGTAGCAGGCTGCAGGAAGTAATGTCTTGTCGCCTTGACTTTTAGCCTGCAACTCTTGTCGTATCCCAAAATGTGCCAGATCCTTTCGAGCTTGCAACCCATCTTTCGTCTTGCCCGGAACATTTAGTAATGTTCCGATAATACTCTCAGCCACATTCTTCTCAGTGTGCATGAAATCAATACAATGTTGGACCAAATTATACCGCCAATACCTAAGTCGTCGATTCCATATGTTGAATTTCTTCCAATAGGTCTGTTCTTTCTGTCCGGAATTTGAGCTACCACCCCCTTTTGATTTTCTCTTTTTTGTTTTCCCCCCTCTTCCAGTCGAAGTGTCCATGAGTTCTGAATCTTTATCCTTAAATCCCTTCCTCCGCTTATTCCGAACAAATTTAACCTCGTTGAATATTTCTTCCCCTGTCATAGGATCTGCAGCAGTTCCCCACTCTTCTTTTCCATTGAACGCCTTAGTTTGCTTTCTGAAGGGATGACTATATGGTAGATATCTTCGGTGACCACCATAACTCTGCTTGGCAGAGAACGAAAGTCTTACACAATGAGTTTCTTTCCTGCACACCACACAACCATGGAATCCACTATAAGGACAGCCACATAATGCACCAAGAGCAGGGTAATCATTAATCGTCCATAAGACAACAACACGTAAAGTGAACTGTTCCTGTGCATACGAATCATATGTTTCAACTCCTTCTTCAAAAAAGAGCTCCAGATCATCGATCAAAGGATCCAAAAACACATCGATATCGTTTCCAGGCGTTCCCGATATTAATAACGAAAGCATGATGAACTTTCTTTTCATACACAACCAAGGTGGAAGGTTGTAAATGACAGTTAATACCGGCCACACACTGTGATTCCTATTCCCTCTGTTTACGTCGACCCCGTCTGTGGAAATTCCAAGCCGAAGATTTCTTGGATCAGAGGCAATTTCCGGAAATCTGTCATCTATTGCTTTCCATGCAGGTGAATCAGATGGGTGGCGTAAAACACCGGGCTTTTTGGAACTGGTGGAGTGCCATATCAAATATTTTGATATGCTTTTCACTTTATAAAGTCGTTTCAATCGTGGAATAAGGGGGAAGTACCATAATACCTTTGTAGGAACATTTTCGTATATGACTTTAGTCTTCTCATCCACCTTCCACCGTGACATGCCACAAGTTGGACATACCACCAAGTCCTTGTACTCCTTCCTGTAAAGAATGCAGTTGTTAATGCAAGCATGTATCTTTTCGTATCCTGAACCCATTGTTGTCATTATCTTTTTGGCCTCATATGTGTTGTTCACCATCTCGTTACCTTCTGCAGGTAGCATCCTTTTCAACAGAAGTAGCAATTCAGTAAAGCACTTATTTGTCATTCCATGCTTACTCTTCAAGTTTAGTAGTTGAATTGTTGCAGACAACTTTGTGAAGTTAGGACAATATTTATACAAGGGCTTCTCCGCATCTGCAAGTAGTTCTTGAAACTTGTCAATGTCATCTATGAAATTGTCTTCAGTAGCTTTTACCATTTCTATTGTTTCTGCAGCATCTGTAGGAAATTCTACTGCATCAAATTGGTTGAAATTGTCTTTCTCTCCATGTTTAATCCACCTTGTATAATTCCGATCGAATCTCTTAACGAGTAAGTGGTAATGCACCTCATCCACAGGAAGAGAGCAGTGGTTTAAACAGCTTACACATGGACATGGAATAGTGTTCGTTGACATATTCAAATTACCAACCGCAAAATCAATAAATGCCACAACTCCATCCATATATGGTTCACTGTTTCTATCGCTTAACATCCAAGACTTATCCATAACTACAGCATATGGTTCACGGTAAAAATCAATTTCTCTATCTATCTATGTGCAAACAAATAGAAACAGATAGAACATGAACGAATACACAAAAAGAAGTCACAAAAATCACAACTTTACTCAACACAATTTATATAAACAGATAGAACACTAAACACAAAAATCACTAAAGATCACAACTTTACTTAATAGAAACAAATAGAACATGAACGAATACACAAAAAGAACTAGGACATGACTTACTAGGACATGAACGAGAAAGCGGCTGGAATCCAAATTAGGAGTGAAGTTTCCAAATGCTAGAATCCGGAATTAGGTATTTGAGAGTGAAGTTTCCAAATTAGGTATTTGAGAGTGAAGTTTCCAATTCGATGAAAGCGCCTACTTGTTTGGAGCGCATCTGTTTAAGGCCCAATTAGAATAGTATTGGGCAATTAGAATAGTACTGGCCCAAATAGAATATTTAAGGCCCAAAAGTCAAAATTATTTTTTTATATGCATTTTTCGACGATCCAACCGTACGGATGTTAATAGGTACTCATCGTAGTGTTGGGGAAAAATAATCGAAAAATCATGAATTTATCTTGTACGACGTTTTTACAAAGATCTGGTCAAAGTACTACTCCCTATAACGAGATTCGTCCCCGAAAGTAAAAATTATATTTTTATATGCATTTTTCGACGATACAAACCGTACGGATGTTAATAGGTACTCATCGTATTGTTGGGGGAAAATAATCAAAAAATCACGAATTTATCTTGTACGACGTTTTTACAAAGATCTAGTCAAAGTACTACTCCCTATAACGAGATTCGTCCCCGAAAGTCAAAATTATATTTTTATATGCATTTTTCGATGATCCAACCGTACGGATGTTAATAGGTACTCATCGTAGTGTTGGGGAAAAATAATCAAAAAATCACGAATTTATCTTGTACGGCGTTTTTACAAAGATCTGGTCAAAGTACTACTCCCTATAACGAGATTCGTCCCTGAAAGTCAAAATTATATTTTTATATGCATTTTTCGACGATCCAACCGTACGGATGTTAATAGGTACTCATCGTAGTGTTGGGTAAAAATAATCAAAAAATCACGAATTTATCTTGTACGACGTTTTTACAAAGATCTGGTCAAAGTACTACTCCCTATAACGAGATTCGTCCCCGAAAGTCAAAATTATTTTTTTATATGCATTTTTCGACGATCCAACCGTACGGATGTTAATAGGTACTCATCTTAGTGTTGGGGAAAAATAATCAAAAACTCACGAATTTATCTTGTACGACGTTTTTACAAAGATCTGGTCAAAGTACTACTCCTTATAACGAGATTCGTCCCCGAAAGTCAAAATTATATTTTTATATGCATTTTTCGACGATCCAACCGTACGGATGTTAATAGGTACTCATCGTAGTGTTGGGGAAAAATAATCAAAAAATCACGAATTTATCGTGTACGACGTTTTTACAAAGATCTGGTCAAAGTACTACTCCCTATAACGAGATTCATCCCCGAAAGTCAAAATTATTTTTTTATATGCATTTTTCGACGATCCAACCGTACGGATGTTAATAGGTACTCATCGTATTGTTGGGGAAAAATAATCAAAAAATCACGAATAAGTTGTTAAAATAAGTCCTTATGGACTTATTTTCGGGTAAAAAAATTATATTTTGATAAATTTTTTTTATAAGTTGTTAAAATGTATGTTTCAGATTCCATAAGTTGCAAAAAAAAAGTATTTTTTTCCAGAAAAAAGTTAGGAATCCTAACTTTTTTTCTTGAAATAAGTCAACTTTTCTGGAAAATAAGCTTAGCCAAACGGACCAAAATAACTCAAAAACGCTTTATCTAAAAACTAACGCGCCTAAATTTTGGCAAAATAACTCAAAAATCCCCCCATTTCACTTTACCCCAGATTCACTTTACCCCCAAATTCATCCCCCCAAAAATCCCCCCTAAATTTAGGTCTTACAACCTAAATCGCACAACCTAAATCTTACAATCTTACGAGCTTAGATTCAACGATACATCTGAACTGCACCGAGTCACGAGTGACGAGTAATCACTCGCCGCACGCGTAATCGTCGCCAGCCGCCACCGAGTCACGGGTGTAATCGAATTAAGGTATTTGATTCTTCTTCTAATTTGCGTCTTAGTGTAATCGAATTGATTGTCTTTATTTTAAAATTGTACAGAGTCTCTCTCTCTCTCTGTTTCGAATTGGTGTTTTTGGTACCAATGTAGCTCTTTTGTGAATAGGGAAGGTAGTTTTATTTACGAGTGGGTGCATGTTATGTAAAAGCTTTAAAATTGGACACGGGAGTTGGTTTTTAAAATTGGACACTGAATTGTAAGTACAACTTGAATGCGATTTGCCTTTTAAGGAGCATTAAGTTTCTTTTGTGGACTTTGACCTGTAATTTGGGTGTGTGGTAAGCAGTGTAAATTTGGTAGCAACTATGCAAGGAATTTGATGTAAAAATCATCTGTATTATGATGTAAAGTACTCAAGTAGGGAATTTACAGTGTAAAAATCATCTGCATTATGATGTAAAGTACTCAAGTAGGGAATTTTAAAAATAGGATTGTATCAACTATTAACACTATTTGTGCTTGTTGTCTACAGCTAATTTGGGTACCATGGGAAAGAGGTACAGGTTAGTTGTTTACTATGGGGGTGAGTTCATGACATGTGTTAAGTGGCAATACACTGGTCCTAAGTCAAAGGTGTTCAACGGAATGGATGTCTACAACATGACTGTTAAATAAGTTAGGGATTTGGTAGCGGATGTAGTTTTGGATGATGATAAGCTTTATTTTATGAAAGATGGGGTGACCCCGGATAATGGATATGGTTTATTGGTTAAAGACAGTCAGTTAAAAGAGTTGGCTAATGCTTCTAACATGACTGGAGTGTGCAAGATTCATGTCTTCCATTCCTGGTCCAGACCTTGTATGTAAGGGGGGACATATGCTTCATGGTAAGTGGGTTTGAGACCACTGCTGCCCACCGTGGGTCGAGGAGGCATGCCATAGTTTGGCATCCCAAGAGTTTGAGTTGCGTATTGGGGAAGATCCGTGGTATGAAGTTGAAGGCCACTTGGTGCATTCATGAGCAGTGGGGAGGTTGTTGTGATTGGTTACTAGAGAGTGGTCTCTTGTGGATTAGGTCCATGAACGACCATCTGCAGGGGATTCGTCCCTTCAACTGAAATCGGGATTTCCGGTCCTTGAGTGTTGGTGGGGATATTCGTCCCTTGAGTGCCAGTAGTTAGCGGTGGTTGATTTCCATGATCATCAACCTCAGAGGTGATAGGAAGCTCCTCAGAAGTTTGAGTATCTCGAGTTGTTCTTCGTGTGTTTGCCATGGTTGATGTTGTCTTCCCACAGACGGCGCCAAATGTTATGGATTAAAAAGTGTACTTGTAAATTAATTGCTAGGATTTATGAGCTTTCGAGCTTTTATGGCTGCACTTGTGTTTCGAGACTAAATCGGTCCTCACAAGATGCCTACGTATCTCAATCGGTGCTGAGAATCAAGCCAAAGACGTAGTTCTGATTGTAGGATCAGGGTCCTTATATAGGCGTCTGGAGCCTTGTATTTATGGTATGTTTAGGAGACTTAGTGAATAAGTCTCCTTATTGATAATGGATAAGCATCGTATTTCTTGCTGGAGAAGTCTTTTCCTTGTTGATAAAGGCTATGACTCATTAATTGGGATTCTGGATCCTTCTTTGATAAATTTACCATATTTTGGACTCTTTTCATGAGCTGTATATTTTCCCTATTTATTAATTACAAAATTAATAAATAATCAGGGTTTCGGGCCTTAAATATTGGGTCTTTCCAATGAATCATCAATTATATTTCTATAATTACTCTTCTGACCACATCAGTACATAATCTATATATTATAAATTTTTGCATAACCCATTCCTTAGGTTCGGTATCCATATTTAGGTTCGGATGAAATTTTTAACTTAATTTTGACCCACGGGATAATCCAATTTTTGGTTTGGTATCCATCTTTGGTTTTGGATATGATCCACATCCATTATTTGACCCATTGATAATTATAGAAAGTTTGTATACAAATGTAAATATCATTAATATAATTTTTTAATATTTATGGTAAGTTTTATTAATAAAAATTTGAATTGATCTTTTAATTTTGGTAATCTCATTAATGCATATTATCACATAGAATATAGCATAACACAATATCTAATTACTAATTTTACTTTTACATGTATTATAGCTAAGCCATTTTTGTGCAAAAAAATTATAACTCAGGCCATCTTAGTGCAATTAAGTCTTTGTTATATTATATAAAAATTAAATTGTATTTATATTTTTAATTTCAAAATCATATTATTTAATCTTAAATATAAAATTATTTCATTTATTAATGATACTATTATTTTTATATATATTATTATTAAATAAAATTTTAACCTAGTGTATACTTAAATTATTAGTTCAATCGCCATGCTATTGTATCTTTAAAGATAAAAGTACTACTAGAATATATTGTCATTTTCTTAACCACTCTCAGGAAGTAAGTCGGTTCCTTCTTATTTCATGAATCACTCACTTGATTCTGCTAAATGAGCATATGAGCTGTCTAACAGTTCGATAACTTTTTAGTTGTAATTCCATATTTACATGAAGTTAGTATATGTCTGAGTACCATGCAGTGTCAATCAGTTCTCAGAAATTGCATCCAAATTCATGTCATTCTAACAGGAGGATATATATATATAGCATTGCAGTTGTCCATAACGAACTTGTTGGCTATGTACCAAGTACAGAGCTTCCTCTCAGATTTTTTTATCTTTAATTAAATTTGTAGTACTGAAGCATCTTTATTGCAGATATCATAAAAGGATACATGATAACCAAAAATAAGATTCTCAGGTATAGTTTGACCCATCCTTTTATTTCTTTAAAATGTCAATGTGTTACAATTTCTCATCAAATCTCTTGATATTGCTTTCAGCAAAAAGGAGGTTTGGTTTGATATGGCTCTATATCATCAGCTGGTTCAGGTAATTAATATATGTTCGGCTCTCACAGTTATAGTTTTTGCATTTGATCTATAATTTCCTATGTGATTTTAAGGTTTAAACATAAAGATGGTGTTTCATTTACCAAACTAATATGTTGAGTTACTTATGTAGTTATGGACTTAAGGTTGAAACTTAAATTTTCTCATAACATATCAGAAATTGTACCCATTTCCTTCATGATGGAGTACAAGTAATTTTAGCTTTAGATGAAAAATAATAGATTTTTCATTACTTCAAAAAGAAAGATTATATTTGGAAGGAAATCTGGTGGAATCATAAGCAAGCACTTGGACAATTAAACATGTATTTTCTACCTATCCGCTGCTGCTCAGCAAGAAAATGGCCTTAGTTGCACCATTTAGAATTTTTATTACATGGTACCTAATATATAAGATTTAATCTTCTGCAGATAGAGAAATAGACTTTGAAATCATATGACAAATCGTATAATTAAACATGTGTTCGGTCCTGTCTGTTCTACTTTTTGCCTAGTGTAACATAAGAATTTTTGTGAAGTACATGCATGTGTTAGTTCCTAAATAATTAGTTGTACTGCAGCAGATAAAGGTGATCCCACAAAGAAGCGAAGAGTGGAATGATCGCGAAAGTAAGTATACCATTGCATTCTCCGGATATCACTGCTATTTGCTAAGTGAGCTAACTATTGTGCATGCATTTTATTCTATGCTTTCTTTGATTCTTTAAAGAATTATGCCTTTCTTTAAAATGACATCACAAGAGCATAAAGAGTTATATCATGCCACTCTTATCATTTTCTGTGAGATTATTTTGTGCTTCCTTGGTGGTACGGCTATTATTCCTTTTAGGATTTTTTTTTAACTTTTTTGTTCAATATTAACTGATTTAGTGTACAACTGCATCAGCTATATTATGTAGAAATCAGTACAGGAACAATATCATGTTACTAAAAAAAGATTCCTAAACAATGAATCTGAACTGATGGTCAAATATTAATTTCAAGCATATCCAACAATTCATATATGATTAGCAAATAATCTCGAAGCAAACATGCATCTTCAGATATTGTTTTCTCTATTTGTTCTCAGTTTGAATGAATTGCAGTACAATGACAACTTTCTTTCTCCATATCCTAACCGAGAGAATGTTCATCAATCAAATTGGGAATAACTAGAATCACTGTTTACATTGTACAAGTATGTAGTAACATGGTCTATTTTGTCATGATATCAGTTTAGATGCCTGGTATGTTATAAAAAATGGTAAAGTATGTTCGCAGCATGTGCTTGTGGTGACATGGTTAATTGACATTGCTTTCATTAATGAACTATCCTGGATGGCAGAGGCAAAGGAAAGAGTCCTGACACCAGCAATCCCTTTAGACATGCAATCTGTTTTGAGGCGCTGCAAAAATCTGGAGAATGAAGCACGATCACTGAGCTAAACTTGTCTTTCATGAATAGGTAAGGACAACAAACATGATTTACTTACCCATATAACCTTATTTTACTCTAAATAACAGAAATACCAAGCCACACTTTATTATATAATCGTGTACAGTCGACTACGCAATTCACATCCCTCTATTATCCAATCTAATCGGAAGAATGATCCGCGCAAATTCCTAAAAACCAGCTACGTTTGAGTGCGTGTAAAGTGGTTCCGTCTGGTTTGGGATTGACAGAGGATGATCAGACTCGACGGAAAGAATTGGCTTCTCCTGGTGGGATTTCTATTTCTGATGTACATGCTTGGATTAAGTGTGATGAAGGTGATCGGACTAGGTTTTACTCCGATGTTGTTTCTTTTAGTCAGGTCAACTTTTTTGCTCTGTCTTTTTTTTTTGTATTGTTTTTTAAAAGATCATATATCTATATGGAATGATTTAAATGACTGTAAAGTTAATGTTAAGGTGAGATTTCTTAACCGAATTTATAAAGTATGTTCCGGCAAAAAAAAGGAATTTTATAAAGTATGTCCAAATTTGGAAGTAGATAAAAGATCTAAGGTGGCAATTTGTCTGAGTTTCAGTCTAGCGAGCATACCTCCTTGATGGATATGTTAGCAACAGAAAATGTACGGATTGATACGGAAAACGCCTTGTATCTATAGCTTACAGCTAGGACTATGAAAAAAGTTTGTAATTTTTTGAATATGCAGCCAATATCGAGTTTTGTAAATGTTTAAATTTCTAGGGTTGAGAGAACATATGAAAATATGAGAAAGTGAGAAGGTAAAGAAAACATAGCTCTTTTTGTTAAGTCGTAGTTTAGATAGCATTGCCTCCTATTACATTAGTTGATGACTTTTTATAATATCAAAGGAATCGACTTATTTGATACCGTGAATTTTGTAAAATGATCTGTTTACCATGTTTTTGATGACTGGGATACACGAAAATATGGTTAATGTGTTACTTATATTTCCACATACACGTATTGGAAGATGTGAGCTTGTGAACATTTAATGTGGAACATGAACCATTGACACTATTTATTTATCATAACTACAGACTATCTTAATTTAGTTGATGCAGTTGTTTAATATGTCTTTGTCACGAGGTTTTATGTTAAGTCAGGGGTGTCAATTTCGGATAATGGGTTGGGTTCGGGTCGGGTTAGTTGTACCCGGACCTCTTTTTGAGTCAACTCGAACCCGTTTTTGAGTCAATCCGAACCCAACCTGAACCCGAAACGGGTTGAATTTTCTCAATCCGAACACGACCTGTTAGTACCCGATCAACCCGTAAATGACCCGTTTTAACCCGAAAATAATTAAATTTAATTATTTATGAATACAAAATTAATTTTTATTATAAAATATAAAAAAATTATTATATGATAAATGAATTAAAATTATTTAAATAATATGAAGATATATCACATATTTTTATAATTATGTAATATAAATTTATATATTTTAAATAATTATTATATGTATTAAATTTTAGGGTCGGGTTCGGGTATTTTGGGTCAACCCGAAACTGGCCCGAAAATTTTGGGTCGTGTCAAATTTTGACACCCCTATGTTAATTTTATTCAAAATTGCAGAATGGCAAAATAAATAAAAAAACACGATGGATTTACCATCATTTTCTGCTTGGTTGACTTTTTATTATTATCTAGCTCACATATAAAATTTAGTATCTATTAAAAAAATATATTTTTAATTTTTGTTACTAACCTTTTAGCTATATACAGATATTGGAGCAATTGAATCCATATCCTTATCCGGTAAAGTACCATCTGGTCTATTCTACGCAATGTTTGATTACGGGTGTTGGCAAAAGGGCGCAGCTACCATGAAGGCTCTTGCATTTGATGGTTGGTTTGTCACTCTGTACTCTATTGAATTAGCAAGGTCTCACACAACACTTTTAGCTGATGTGAAGAAACCAGTGCCTTCTTCGTGGGATCCTGCTGCACTTGCTGAGTAACAAGTTTTTCTTAAGCTTCTCAATGTCAATTTTTCGGACACATTTGGTCTTGTCCATGTACCATTTGCACCCTTACAGTCACTTCTTAATTATAATCTTGTAAAATTTATATTGCTTTGGTTACAGAAATTTACCGGGTACATCATCTGTATTTAACCAGTGGTACAAGTATCTATAATATTGATTGCCCTGATCTCAAGGTTTTCCAGGTGCTCAGAAAAAATGTCGTATTTATCAAGGGGTTCATTTTGATAATACTGCTCCCGGAAAGTTATGGCAAACATTCATATCTTTGGTAATGTTCACTTATTTTTCCCAGGTATAGTGTTGTCGCCTACCTGGAGTCCTGGACGTTGAGGTGGCTGAGTTTCAAAAGGGCAAGAAATGTCTTGTTTCAGGTCCTGGATTTTTTTATTCAGCTTCACACTATAATTACCTTAACGAAGGTATCTTTCGTTCAACGCAAAATTATGCTTTTGACTGTGTTCACAATAGGAAAAGCTAATACCATGCAACCCTATCACCATAATTAAAACCTTGGTACCTAAAGAAATAAGAAAAACATTTGGAAAAATATAAAAAAGCAGCCGGAAATGTAGAACTTATCTTTATGGTAAATTCTGTAAACCGTGTCATGCCTTGTCCAGGCTAAAAATGCGAACAGTATCATCATAATAAATAGATAATGAAAGGTAGTCCTCTTTGGGTATATGCATTATGTAATTATGAATACAGGTGGTAATCATCCTTGTAAAAATGAGGCTTCCTCGTCATATTGAAAATTCTTGATTAAAGTTCAAGCTACTCATTCTGAGGACCAAAGAGGTGTAGCAAATGTGAATGAAACATCAATTATTGATATCTGTGTGTGTATACTCTGTCAATTGTTTTGTGCTTGGTGTCGTATTTGTTGATGTATTGCTTAGTTTCAGGGCTGCAAGTCCCGGTGCAGAGTGCCCTGCCTTTCTTTAAAGGAGCAGATGGTGAAGAAGAGGGGTGGAGACCTAAACTATTATTAACCAAAGATATGGTGGAAGAACGATGATTATTGAAGCATCCATGTAAAAAATCTCGCCGAAACTGGCAAGGTAAATCCTATCAATATTGTAGCTGTATCTACGTACAAAAAATGGATAACAAATGTTTTCGGGTTTTAGATTAACACTATCATACTGAAAATCCTCAAAGAACAAGGGAGACAACAAGACAGGCCATTGTTTTTAAAGTTCAAACTTGTTCATAATTTATAATAGCATAATGACTGCATTCAGAATGCACATAGCACGTTCCCTTTTAGTCTATAGCATATTTCCGGGTCCAAGATCGTGCAGTGGTCTCGTACTTGGCTCTATCAGTCTTATACATATGTGCAATTTTAGGCACTAATGGATCATCAGGATTTGGATCAGTGAGCAGGGAGCAAATTGAAAGCAGAACCTAAAAAATTTGGAATGTTAGACAAAAGAACCTAAGGAACAAATTTACATGTTATAACGTGATGTACACCATACCTTGGATATTGTCAATGCAGGACTCCACAACTCCTTGAGGATGTCGAGGCGGATGCTACCATTGCTGTTAATATTCGGATGGTAAACCTTGGTCCTGAATGAAACCTGAAACATATCTGAGTTACAGTAGCCATAACAGGTATAATACAAGACAGGCAAATAAGGGAGTAGGAAGATGAAATGAACAATCTAATAACACATCAGCAAAGACAACACACACCAAGAAAGTAATCCCATTACTAATCAATTGGGGTTAGATAAAGTTTTGTTACTGTCCTAACACCTCATTACCAATTTAGTTAGTTACTAAATACGGGTAACATAGGTGAATTGTTAACTGGGTCTTTAATTTTTATTCAAGATTCAGAGACAAATGTTATATATAATCCTTATGTAGGAATGAGGAGGTGAATCAAGAGAAAGAAACATCAACACAGTGGGGGCTACTTGAAATCAAAGAAAAGCAGAGTAGAACAGCCGTTTAAGGTTGTGTGGGGCTGACAAGTGTACCTCATACAACAAGTGAACATTCACCAGCAATATAGCCACTATGAGAAAAATAAACCCCCTACTCGGCAAATATTTATTAAAAAAGTCACAGCCAAGAGACAAGTAGAAGTCACAAACAATTGAGACAGATGAAGAAAAAAGAACAAAGTAATTCACTGCAAGAGTTACTACCTTTGGAGGCTTGAATGGGTAATCAGTTGGGAAGTGAATCATCGCCCGAAACACCCCATCAGAAAAAGGGCTGTCTGTAGGTCCCATAATGATAGCTTCCCAAATGAACATATATTTATCAGTAGGTCCTGGAAACAGAAGCAAAAATTCATAAATATTGACATATTTCGCTCTACTTGAATTGTTCAGACTCTAAAGTCTAAACCACAAAAAAAAACTTGGCCTCTAGCTTTACTCATTTATATCACTAATTGTACGCATTAAGAACATTTATATATATTGAATGACCATTACAGTACCAAATTACCCAAAAAGATAACAATTAATAATAACAAAGTAAAGATTCAACCTTTACACTTGAGCATCAATATTCTTGAATTAATGATAATTCTTTTAGTTCAGCCAGGATTTAAAATCATTTTTTTCAACTAAAATTCAAGATATGACAAAAATCTCAACCATATAATTTTAAGTTAAGCAAGGCTGAAGAATAGATTAGAGGGCTTCGGTTCAAAGGCAACTGGCCCTGTTTGTGCCCTAAAGAAGGTAAGAATAATGAAATAAGTAGAGTAAACAAACCAGCACTGCATGAACCAGGAGGATCCTTCTGCAAATCCTTCAACTCCTTTGAGATCCTCTTCATCGCCATCACTGATTCTCTTTTATTACACAAAGCTATATAAGAAAAAACCAAACTTGATTCAACAGGGGGGCGAATGTGTGGGCTTCTTTTTTTGCTAGCTGCTGTGGGGTGCGGGGGTTGGGGATATATGTAGGCACAATATTTTCCCATACCATGTCAAGTTCGGAAATCTGAATTGGCGGAATTTTTTCCCTTTCCTTGTCAAGTTAAGTTTGTAAACACGGGCTTTTAATTTTTTTATTTAATAATTTAGTTTTAAAAAAATTATGAAAGCTATAAACTTATTTTTAATTAATACATGTTATAATTTATTTAATAGAACTAGCCTATAACCCGTGCAAGACACGGGTCATTAAATAGAGATTAAAAAATGATAAAATAAAAATTTAATAGGAACGGGAAATATTAAATAAAGAATAAAAATCAATATGATAAATTATAAAATGAAAAACTTAAATATTAACTAGTTTACTAAGCCGCGTTTCTCAGTGGTCTTATATTTTATTTTTTTAAATTATTTTAAGTATAAATAAATAAATATTAATATTTTTAATATAACTTTAAAGGTTTTTTTGGATTGTCATTTTTGTCGTGATCATTCAATTTTTTTTGAATAAATCAAAAAAATCAATAATTTTAATATTTTCATAATTATATAAAATGCTCCTATTAATGAATCGCAATCTCATTAAACATGTTTCCTTTCAATGAGTCGCTCTGTTGTTCTAATAGTTAAAATATTTTTTGAGTCATTCTCTCGTTGAATGCAAATTATCATTACTTGAATAAAACAATTTAGAAAAATATTGAAAAATTTTAGAACATGAAGAGAACATTTAGGAGAATAATATGGTGGTAACTTTAAGTTTAAGAGAAAGTTAAATAAATACTATTACTAAGGTAATTTGACTTGTACAAAATTTTTAGGAGATTTTTAAGATGGTAATTTGGGGTAAGGAGAAAGTTTAGAAAAATAAAAGGTAAATAAGAATTTTTCTATTTATTAAATCAAAATTTAGGAAAATTAAATAAATATATTGAAACGATTGAGAGACACCCGCCCTTTGATATAAACTTACATTTTATATAAGTAAAATAAAATTTATGAGAATATTAAGGTAGTAATACGACTTTAAGAGAAATTTTAGAATATGAAGAGAAATTTTAGAAAAATAAGAAGATGATAACTTTAAGTTGAAGAGAAAGTTAAGAGAATATTAGTAATATAGCCTATAACCCATGCAAGGCACGGGCCTTAAAAATAATAAACTAAAAAATTTAATGTGAACGGAAAATATTAAAATAAAAGTAAAAATTAATATGATAAATTATAAAATGAGAAACTTAAATATTCATTGGAACATAAAAAATATAAAAAAAATACAAATGAGGCTGAGGAAGATAAATGAGGTATTATTAATATTATTTTATAATAAAATAATATTAATAATAAGGACAGATAGAAAATCTAACATGTTTTAATTAAAAAAAGTAATTGACCGTGATATTTTTAGAAGTGTTTTATTATATTAACTAGTCGACTAAACCGCGCTTCGCAGCGGCCCTATAAATGTTTTGTAAAATTTTAAATATTAACTATTTAAGAAAAAATATATAAAATATATACTATTATATAATAACCATTTCATTGGAAATTTTGGTTTTCAGGTTTTTCGGTATTGTGGTTTTCGGTCATTTTAATTTATAAATAATATGAATAATAAGATATTGCCTTTTCTAACCAAAACATATTACTTTTTAATTAAAAAAACACTATCTTTTATAAGCACGCTTAAAAATACTAATTATGTTATATTTTTCAATCATTAAAAACATGTTACCTTTTAATTAAAAAATACTATCTTTTATAAACAAATCTAAAAATACAAATTATATTATATCTTTTAATCATTAATGTTAACTTTTTAAATTAACATGTTACCTTTTTATTAAAAATATTACATTTCCAAAACACACATAAAGATACCAATTGTACGATATCTTTCAATCATTAATACACTCCCATTAATACCTTACGCGAAATCTTTCAATAGTTAATAATATATATAACTTATTAATACATCCAAATATATCTTTTAATTATTTAATTAATTAATAAACTATATTTAAAAAACTCGTACACGGTACAACTATATGTTAGTATATATAAATAGTGAACATAATATTTTACAAAATAACATACATAAACAATAAAATAAACTACTAACATATTTTTATGCCGATTTTGTATCATATTTCTTCAACCATTCGTATTATCACAAAATTATCTTTATATCCCCTAGACTGTATATGCCGATTTTGTGTCATGTTTCTTGAGCCGACGCTCGTTCAATAAATACATATAAACAGAAAATGCTAATAATATATGCAATAATAAAATTTAAATATTAACCTTTTTGAAAATTTGACTATAACTCTTTTTCGAGAATTATTTAGACTCGATGATCTTTTTTTAAAACTTCGTATGAATTTTTTGGTGTTCTTGTTGAATCAATATTATTTTTAAAAATTTAAATTAATTACTTTTCAATGATATTTTTGTTTTTTCATTTTTTTTATTTGTTAAATTATTAAAGCACGGTCACCTCTTTGGAATACAGTATAAAGTATGGCCACCGATTTGTAAATCTGAAAGTGTAGTCACTATTTTGAAACTTGGTAAAAACTTTGGCCTTCGATTTACAATTTTCAAACATTAGCCACCATTTTGGAACTCGGTGCAAATTTTGGCACCAAAATATATCAAAATCTTTCTTAAATATCCCTAAACTTTATATACCGATTTTGTGTCATACTTTCTTGAGCCGATGCCCATTGCACTAAATACGTATAAATTAAAAATATTAAAATTAAGCAATAATAAAACTTGAAGTACTGACCACCACTTCAAACTTCAACTATTTGTATTATCACAAAATTATAAATTTCTTAAATATTCTTAGACATCATAATAAAACTTTTTAGAAATTAAAATATACAAACAGTTATCATTAATATGCAATGTTTTTAATGCATGCGGGTTATCATAAAATCCTCAAATTTGTGACGTAAAACTATTTGTATTATCACAAAATTACAAATTTCTTAAATATTCTTAGACGTCATAATAAAAAAATTTAGAAATTAAAATATACAAACAATTATCGTTAATATGCAATGTTATTAATGCACACGGGTTATCATAAAATCCTCAAATTTGTGACTCGAGAAAAACTAATTAGTATACCATGATTTTATTGGCAATTTAAGATATAATAAAGATTAAATTATAAATAGAATTATAATACAAAGATCTAATAAAGATTAAATCGTAAACATGATTGTAATATAACATTATAATAAAGATTAAATTCTAAAAAAAATTGATTTTTATATATTTATTGTCTTTCCTATAAATTCAAATCTAAGTAAGATAATTTTATTTTACTTAATTAAAATAGAGAAACTCTAGAAAGAGAGATTAAAACTTAAATAGGATTTAATTTAGTTGAGAAAAAAATTTATTTTTGTTTAATTAAATTTTAAATAAGATTGAATTTTATATATTATTGTCTTCGCCAACAATTTGAATTGATTATATATATATAAAGGAGAAAGAAGATAAAAATTGATAAGATAAAAAGATAAAGAAGTTGAATATTAAAATAGTATATTTACTTTCCTTCATTATTAAAGATTTTAAAGGAAAGAATATAAAAATTGTATATTTAGTTTCCTCCATCAATAAAAATTTAAAAGGCAATTGCTATTTTTTTATCCTATAAATTCGAATATAACTAAGAAAATTTTATTTTATTGAATTAAAATCCAGAAGCTCTAGAAAAATAGATAAATAGCTTTAGAACGATCCGAGAGCTCTTGAGGATTTTCCTTTATATATATAAAAAAAGATATTGATTTAAAACAAAATAACTTTTAAAAATGATTGGAATATGTTAAAAGAATTCTTGTACCGCTTATAATGTACTCCCTATGTCCCTCTCATTTCTTTACACTTTCCTTTTTGGTACGTCCCTCTCATTTCTTTACATACCAAAAATAGTAACATTTTATAATATAAAATCCAATCACATCAACTATTTTTCTCCACTATAACTACTTTATACCCACTTTATACATTAAATATTGATTGGGCCCACCACTTTACTCATTTTTCTTACTTTTTCCTATTAATTTACATTTTTTCTTAAGTTCTGTGTCGTCCTCCAATGTAAAGAATTGAGGGGGACAGAGGGAGTATTATTTTGACCCGAATCAAAACTAAACTTTGAAAGTTGAAACACATATCAAAATGCAAAATCAAAACCCAAGCAAAAAGTCTAAAATCATACTTGACACCGTGAGAATTAAGTTAACCAAAATAAAAAAACATGTGCTAACATAAAATCAAAAAACCAAAAAATACTTATAATTGATATAACCAATAAGCAATTAAAAATTTTTAAAATTAAGCTCGTAGATTGAATCGGAAAATAATAAAACAAAAAATAGTTATAAAGAAAATATTAACAAAAGATACTAAAACTTTTATAAATATTTATAAATACAGTAAACCAAATGATTAAATATAGGTATGCAAATATTGAGGTATTGATACATTAACCCCAACATCATACGTAAACTTCATATTAAAATATACATTAATATTTTTAGATATTTCCTATCACACCTCGGATTCAAATTTGTGCACCCATATTTGTTCCATTTGTTGGTACACAAAATCTATATATTATAAATTTGTGAATATCTCATAAGTTCGGGATGTATCTATATTTAGATTTGTAAAATATCCATATACTTATTTAAATTATATATCAGTGTGCGTAGCACGAGCTATAATTTAGTTATATGAAAAAGTTAAATCTAATAAGCCCCACATCTCATATAAGAAACCGATAATGTAAAATAAAGACGTGGAAAGATACAGATGGGTGAAAATATTTTTTATTATCCTGTTTATTAGGATTTTTTTTTTATAGAATCGTGTTTATTAGCTGAGTCTAAGTTGTTGAGAGATTACACTACATTAGCATCACCTCTTGATGATCTATAGTCTATATTAAAAAACATACAAATAACTGTAAACTAACAACTGATATTTACGGAGGTATGATTCAAATTTATGTAGAACCATAAGATCAAAGGAAAAAAAAAGACAAACAAATTGTAGATACCTGAAAACACGCGACCCTGCGAACACCACCGAGTGTTTGTAACGAAATCATGGAGACTTACGGAGGCATTACACTCATAATTACCTCATACATATATACACTCATACATACGTGAATTTGGACCGACTTTCACAAATTTGATTATGAAACTTTCCTGCAACAAATAATAAACAAAAAGTCAGGAAAGATGAACCCTGAATATCAAGAAAACAAAATTAATATTAATAATCTAACGAAGTGATATAGACTTTGACACATGAATGGTGATATGAGATTTTCGGATACGTATATATAGATTTTATAAAAGGGAGGGATTTTGGACGTTCAACATAATTCTATTGTAAAAAGATTTTTTTTTAATGGTAAATATGCTAAAAAAAATTGTGTTAGAAAAAGTTTCTGTTAGATATAATTGCTGACGTTTGTTCATCAGTGTTTAAGTACCAGGTACATATCAGAGTTTATCTAGAAGCCAGTCAGAGTTTGATTTAGTCTGACTGGGTGAAGAGTTCACATTGAAGCCAGTCAGAGTTTGATAAAATCTGACGTGGTGATATTTGACTTAGCTGTCGGTGCAAAGATAAAGATTCTAGAAGCAATATATTCTGAAGATGGAAAGAAGCAGAATATATTGATACAGCTAAGGAAACAGAATAGAAGACTGAAGCAATCCTTAATTGATATGAATTGTATAGCTAATTTATAGGAGTATCAATTAGATAAGGATTGTGTAACTGTGTACTATATAAACACAGATAGGTTATCCCTAGAAGGGATGCGATTATTGAATATATTATTCTTGTAACCTAGTAGCTCTTTGTGATTCATTAACATAATAAAGAGAGAAACTGTTAATATAATTACAATTTGTTGATTTATAAAAAGTGTTCTTGATTGTTATTCTCATATACATACTTGATTATATTGTGTATTCGGCCTAACAATTGGTATCAGAGCCAAGGCTGTTTAATATATACAGTTTTACGATTCAAACACAGTAATAATCATGTCTGAAGAAAATCAAACTTCTCCCAAGGTTGAACAGGTTAAACCTAATTATGTGAGTCGGTATGAAACAATCAGGGTTCCAATTCTCAGGCCAGTGGAGTATCCAATTTGGAAGGTGAAGATGACCATGTTTCTGGAGGCTACAGATCCAGAATATCTTGACAGAATCAATGATGGTCCTCATATGCTGACTAAATTGTCTCCTGTTGTTGATGGTCAAGAACAAAAGACTGTTCCAAAGGAAAAGAAAGATATGACTCCTGAGGACATCTCATCAATTGCAAAAGATGCAAAAGTTAGACATCTTCTACACAGTGCCTTAGATAATGTTATGTCTAACAGAGTAATTGGTTGCAAAACTGCAAAAGAAATCTAGGATGCTTTGGAAGTCAGGTGTCAAGGAACCACTGCTATAAAGAAGAACAGGAAAACTATACTCACTCAGGAGTATGAGCACTTTGATTCAAGAGCCAATGAAACCTTGACTGAGACATATGACAGATTCTGTAAACTATTGAACGATTTATCTCTAGTTGATAAAGAATATGATCTTGAAGAATCAAATCTCAAATTTCTCTTATCTTTACCTGAAAGATGGGATTTGAAGACAACAACTATAAGAGATAATTACGAACTTGCTGAAACTGAACTTGATGAGATTTATGGGTTACTGAAAACTCATGAATTGGAAATAGAACAAAGAAACAGAAGATCAAGCAAGAAGACAAAATATGTTGCTCTCAAAGTTGATGAGAAGCCCATCAAGAAGGAATCATCAAGGAAGAAAGCCAAGGGAAAGGCTTTAGTCATTAAATCTGAAAGTGAGTCATCAAACTCTGATGATGACTCAAACTCTGATGAAGCTTCTGACTCTGAGGATGATGAAGAACAGATGATGCAAATGGCTGCATTGATGGTGAAAACCTTCAAGAAGATGGGATTCAAGAACTTCAAGAAAGGAAAGAGATTCTCAAGGAAAGATTCAAACTCTGAAAGGAAAAGTTTTAGAAAGTCTGATGGAAGGGAGATCAAGTCTGGCAAGAAAGATAAATCTGAAATCCAGTGCTACAAGTGTAAGGAGATGGGTCACTATGCCCCAGAGTGCAAGAAAGGCAAATCTGAGAAAGCACTCATCTCTACAGGCAAAGACTGGGCAGATACTTCAGACTCTGATGATGGAGTAAATTATGCTCTCATGGCAACTGTCAAAGATGAGACTGAATCATCTGAAAATAAGGTACCCCTAACTACTTATGCTTATGATACTGATAATATATCTGAATTAAGAGTATATCTGAAAAGCGTACATGTTAGTTATAGGGATCAGACTTTAGAGAATGAAAGAATTAAATCTGAGAATCTTAGTCTTAAAGATAGAAACAAGTTTCTTGAAGGAGAACTTGAAAAAATGAAGCAGATTCAAAAAGAAAGAGATGATGTTGTTTATGTTGAACAGGAGTTGCTCAAAAGATATAAGCAACTAGAATCTGATCTTGAAAAAGAAAGAAAAATAATCAAGACTTGGACAAACTCTGGAAGAGACACTCATCAAGTGTTTCAGACAGATTCTGTAGGTTTAGGCTATTGTGAAAATGATGAACTTAGGTTTAAAGACAAAGTTAAGGTTAAACCACAACTTAAACCTGTGAAATTTGTTCAAGAAACCAATAAGTTAAAATCTGTTGTAGTAAGAGAAGCTGATATGGAATCAGATGAAACCTGTGAAAAACAGGAAAATATTATAACAGAAAATCTTATGGAATTAGAATCTGTTAGAAAGCCAGTAAAAACTTGTGAAAAACAGGTTAATGTTGGTTTAATGACAGGAAAACAGTTCAATCATAAGCTCAAAGAGGTAAAATCTGCCATGAAACCAAAAGGGTCCAAGAAGAATAGGAATGGAAAGATAGGCATAAATAAAAGAAATAATCATTTGCCTACTGCTGTTGCTCCAAGGAAAACATGTTATAATTGTGGTAGTTCTAATCATCTTGCTAGATTTTGCAATAAGAACAAACATATTAATTCTTTACCTTCTACATCAGGAGTAAAGAATGATTATGTAAGGATTAAACCACAGACTTTATGCACACACTGTGGGAGCACTTGGCATTCTATTTATACTTGTAAGAGTTATCATGCTATTTATCATAACTATTATGAGCCAAAGCCCAACTTGAAGTGGGTTAGGGCAAACTCTGCAAGTGTAAAGTCTGCCAATGTTAGTTTAAACTCTGTTGATAGTGATTCCGCTGCAAAAGCTAACACTGTTAAGAAAGACAAAGGATCCAAGCAAGTCTGGGTCCTTAAAACTAACACTTAGTGTTTGTTTGTGATTGCAGGGTATAAAAGAGAGCACACTTATCTTGGACAGTGGATGCTCAGGACATATGACTGGAAATAAAGCCCTGCTATCAGACTTTGAGGAGAAGGCTGGCCCAAAGGTTTCCTATGGAGATGGCAACATAGGACACACTCTGGGATATGGCAATATTAATCTTGGAAGTGTCATCATCACAAATGTAGCTCTAGTCTCAGGACTCAAGCATAATCTGCTATCTGTGAGTCAAATCTGTGACAGAGGAAACCATGTAGATTTTTATACTGAATACTGTGAAGTTATCAGTAAATCTACTGGAAAAGTTGTTCTAGTTGGAAACAGGCGCAACAATATTTATGAAGCAAGTTTGGTAACAAACTTTGATGGAAAAACAGTGTGTCTGTCTGCAAGAATGTCAAATGAAGAGAGTTGGAAATGGCATAAGAAGCTCTCTCATCTAAACTTGAACAACATCAATGAACTAATACGAAAAGATCTTGTAAGGGGACTTCCAAAGTCAATACTAAGCTTAGATGGTCTGTGTGATTCTTGTCAAAAGGCCAAGCAAAGGAAGTCATCTTTCAAGAGCAAATCTGAATCTTCAGTAGTGGAACCTTATCATCTTCTACATGTTGATCTTTTTGGACCAGTGAATGTGATGTCAATGGGCAGAAAGAAATATGCTCTAGTAATTTTTGATGAATTTACTAGATATACATGGGTGTATTTCTTATCAAAGAAGGATGAAACTGCTCAAACTCTGATGGATCATGTAAACCTACTGGACAAAGGATCACAGCACAAAGTGAAAATTATAAGAAGTGATAATGGAACTGAATTCAGAAACTCAATTATGGAAGCTTTCTGCAAGGAAAGAGGAGTGATACAAGAGTTTTCTGCACCTGGAACTCCACAGCAGATTGGTGTAGTTGAAAGAAAGAACAGAACTCTAATCGAAGCTGCCAGAACTATGCTTGATGAAGCAAAGTTACCAACCTATTTCTGGGCAGAAGCTGTTCAAACTGCTTGTTTTACTCAAAATGCTACACTGATTAACAAGCATGGGAAAACACCATATGAGATGGTGAAAAATAAGAAGCCAAATTTGAAATATTTTCATATATTTGGATGTAAATGCTTTGTGTTGAAGACTCATCCTGAACAGTTGACCAAATTTGAGTTAAAAGCTGATGAAGGAATTTTTGTTGGCTATCCATTGTCAACAAAAGCATTCAGAGTATACAATCTGAGAACTAAAGTGATCATGGAATCCATACATGTGTCATTTGATGACAAGAAAATAACTGGACTTGAAGATGAAATTGAACATGATCAACTGCGCTTTGAAAATGAAGGTTTATTTTCTGATGATGTAAACTCTGATGAAGCAGTACCGACAAACTCTGATGAAGCGGTTCTGATAAACTCTGACGAAGCATACTCTGAACCTCTACTGGTAAATAATGGAGAAACTGAAAATTCTCAAATTGAACAACATAGAGAACCAGTTGAGGGGGAGCGTGAAGAAGCTCAACAAGACACAGCAAGTGAGTCAGTTGAGGAAACTGATTCAAACTCTGACAGTTCAAACTCTGAGCCATCCAATTCAGGGGGAGCCCCAGAAGCTGCAGAAAGTCAACTTATGAATCAGGAGAGCATGGATCAAGGGGGAGAATCCAATAATGATGCAAAAAACCACTTACCAACAGCAAGAAAGTGGACACAGGCACACACACCTGATCTCATAATTGGAGATCCTGATGCTAGTGTGAAAACTAGAAGTGCAACAAATAATGAGTGTCTGTATCATGCTTTCTTGTCTCAAACAGAACCAAAGAAGGTGGAGGAAGCTCTTCAAGATGCTAATTGGATTACAGCAATGCAAGAAGAGTTAAATAAATTTGAGAGAAATGAAGTCTGGACACTTGTACCTAGACCAAAGAATAGATCAATTGTAGGTACAAAGTGGGTTTTCGGAAACAAGACTGACAGTGAAGGTGTGATTACAAGAAACAAGGCTAGACTTGTGGCTAAAGGTTATTCACAACAGGAAGGAATTGATTATGATGAAACCTTTGCTCCAGTTGCAAGATTGGAAGCCATAAGAATTTTTCTGGCCTATGCTGCACACAAGAAGTTTAAAGTCTTTCAGATGGATGTGAAAAGTGCTTTTCTCAATGGGAAGCTTGAAGAAGAAGTGTTTGTTGAACAACCACCAGGATTTGTAGATCCCAAGCATCCAGATTATGTCTACAGGCTTGACAAGGCATTATATGGACTAAAGCAAGCACCAAGAGCATGGTATGAAACTCTTGCTCAATTTCTTTTAGAAAGTGGATTCACAAGAGGTACAATTGATAAAACCTTGTTTTATTTCAATTCTGGTGATGATTTGCTTTTAGTTCAAATTTATGTAGATGATATTATTTTTGGATCTACTAATGACAAACTTTGTAAGAAGTTTGCAAAGCTTATGCAATCCAGGTACCAAATGAGCATGATGGGAGAGCTTAGTTATTTTCTAGGCTTACAGGTCAAGCAAACAGATGATGGTATTTTTATCAATCAAGCAAAATATACCAGAAATCTTCTCAAGAAATTTGGTATGCTTGATAGTTCATCTGCTACAACTCCCATGGCTACTGCAACAAAGCTAGACAAAGACACAGGAGCCTCAGTAGATATGACAAACTACAGAGGAATGATAGGGTCTTTACTATATCTTACTGCAAGTAGACCTGATATCATGTATGCCACATGTCTTTGTGCAAGATTTCAAGCAGATCCCAGAGAGCCTCATCTAACAGCTGTAAAAAGGATTTTCAAATATCTCAAAGGAACCATAACCTTGGGTTTGTGGTATCCTAGAGAATCAGAGTTTAAGTTAATTGGTTACTCTGATGCAGATTTTGCAGGCTGTAAGATAGACAGAAAAAGTACAAGTGGAAGCTGTCAATTCTTAGGTGACAGATTGGTTTCTTGGTACAGCAAGAAACAGAAATCAATTTCCACATCCACAGCAGAAGCAGAGTATATAGCAGCTGGTAGCTGTTGTGCACAGATTCCGTGGATGAAGAATCAGTTGCTGGATTATGGTTTGAGGTACTCTAAAATACCTATTTTCTGTGATAACCAAAGTGCTATTGCTATGACAGGAAATCCAGTACAGCACTCCATGACCAAGCACATCAGCATAAGGTATCATTTTATCAGAGAACATGTGGAAGAAGGAAACATTGAGCTTCATTTTGTGTCTACAGACCAACAACTTGCAGATATCTTCACCAAACCTTTGAGTGAAGCTACTTTTACAAGATTGGTAAATGAACTTGGAATGATCTCTGGTTTTGACTAGAGATACGGGTTAGACTCAAAAACTATACATGTTTGATTTTTAATGCTCATGATTCCTTGCATGTATTAACTGTTATGAGTACCAGTGTCATAAACTCTGAAGATAAACTCTGATGCTAAACTCTGTAAGTCATAAAGTGTTGGTCATACTCTGATAGTTACAGTCTAATGCTATACTCTGATTGTAATTTTGTCTGAAACATAAGGACCAATGAAGAAATTTGTATGAAACATAATTCTCAGTAAGTAATTGTGAATCCTTAAGACTTGTTTAGATTCTGATCTCAAATATGTGCAGTAAGTTAACACAACATGATACTGTCTCTATATTTATAGCATCTCTTAGTTTATTGATTCTATACACTGAAGTGGTATTAGCTGTTTGCATTTTCTCTCATAAATTAATTACATTAACTGATGAAAAGTCTAAACTCTGATTATTAATTATAAATAATTCACCCTAAAATCAAAAGATGCCAAAAAGAGCACAAATTCCTTTGAGATCATGTTGTGCCTAGGAAGATCCAGGAACTTATTGTATGAAATAAGGGCTAAAATCTTTGATTTTTGGTGACTAGTGCCAACCACTGATTACTGGAAAAATTTAAAAAAAAAAATATATATATATATATATATATATATATATATATATATATATATATATATATATATATGAAGGGGGTGAAGAATAAAAGATATATCCAAATGAAAGGATATCAAAATACAGAGTTTAGATATAAAAATCGGATTTTATGTTTTACATGAGAGTTTAGGCAACCAGTTTTTACTACTTAAGTTTGTGGATTTTATGCACTTTGAGATGGTCTAAATATTCATATTCAGTAAACTCTGCTATAGCACACACAATTATGCACACCTGTACAGTTTGAGAAAAGAGTTTATTGACAAAGAAGGACAAATGGTAAACACTGATGTATTGTGAGAAATACGCCGAGGTAATTTTGTTTTAATCTCTGATGATTAAAATGATTTCTTTGTTTCAGACATTTTATAATTTTGAGATTAGACAATTGTTTAGAAATATGAAAGAGTATGAGTACAAACGGTTCAAATTTTCTTTAAACAGAGGAGAGAGGTTAATTGCCTAGAAGAGTGTAACAGGCGATAATTATTGCTGTTTTTACTGCGCATGCGCATTGGAAACTGTAAATAATTAGCTGTCCGTCATTACATGTGTGCCATGTGTCCCACTCACATAATGAAAGGAGTAAGACAGTTGTGTATTAATGATTAAAAACTGTTCAGTTTTTAATTTTTTTTTTAATTTCATATTTATACAATACACCCACATACGTCTAAACCTTTCACATCTTACTTCAATTTACACACACACATATTCACAAACACTTCCCTGCTCACAAACTCTTACGAAGCTTTTGAATCAGTTTCTTTGATTTTTCTTCTCAATTCGTACTAATGGCTTCTACAGCTTTTGTTTCTTCTGGGTTAGAGTTCGTTCCTAATAATTATGCAGCCCCATTAAACACTGTCAATGCACCAGCGGCGTTTCATATAATACAAGCTCAGTCAGCAATTGGGCGTGCCTTGGTGGAGCCTGCAAAGCTTTATGGATCTCAGATCAAAGCTTTCTGGGAGACTGGTGTCTATGATGATGGTGGTGATTCGGGTACCCCATCTATAGTTTTTGAGTTCCAGGAGACAGAGTTTGTCATAACTCCAGGAACTGTTCGTGAAGCAATGGGCTTTGCAGAGTCTGACGCGTACACCATTAGTGTTGGTGATACTGATCTTCAGAGAATGATGCAAGCTATTGGGTATACTGGATCTTTGGCGAAGATAGGCCAACTGAAGCGACCGCTCTTGAGAAAGGAATGGAGTTTCTTTTTCGATTGCATCACAAGGGCGTTCGGGAAGAAATGTACAAATTGGGATGCTATTCCAATCGACAGTCTGCAAATCGGGTATTCACTTCTCTTTAACAGTAATTATGATTTTGCTAGACTTGTTTTGATGAACATAGGTGAGAAGTTAACAGAGAATAGGCATGTAGTCTATTTTTCTAGATTTTGTCAACTTTTGTTCTCTGCTTGTGTTCCAAATGTTGAGATTGATGAGGAGGACGTAATTCCCTCATTCAAATTGCACAAAAGGGTATTCTCTGACCTTACCAACAAGGATTTAAAAAAGGTTAGTGTTGGTGAATTGCTGTTGCCTGAAACAGTGCTTCAGTTCTTAAACCCTCAACCTCAACCACAACAGCCATCAGAACCAATAAATGCTGAAGCCTCTACAGTTCAACCACGGACTGGTGGTAGGACTAAGCATGTTGGTACAAAACCTCCAAGGATTTCTAAGCCAACTACTGAAGCTGGGGTATCAAATGCTGATGATATGCCTCAGAAGAGAAGATTAAAGAAAAGAAGGGCCAACAGGGCAAAGTCTGATAATGCTGATGAGGACAGTGAAACTGATGAAGAAACTCTTCATCAGAGAAAAAGAAGATTGGTGGCTGCACATCTTTTTGGTGCATCAAATGTAAATGCTGAAGCTGTCAATTTGGACAGAGTTTTTGAGGAACATGTTATGCCTGAAATGGTAAGTGCTGATGAAGAAGCTCCTACATCAAAGGCTGATGATGTAGTTGAGGAAGCTGCACATGTTGAGATTGCAGATGAAGCTCCTGAAATTCTTGTTCAGGAGGCTACAGAAAATTTTGAGCCACAAGGATTTGATATGGATGTTGAAGCACACAACTCTGTACACTCTGACCATCTTGAAGATTTTGATGAAACAGAGGGTGTGGAAGCTGATCATGCCACGGTTGTTCTTGAAGAATCTATGGCTACTCATACAGAGATTCTCTCTGTTACTCACCAGGTACTTGAACAGGGTGAGGAAGTTGATCAGACTTTAAATACTGATGCTGCACATGCTACAGAAAATGTTCAAGAGATTATTGCAGAGATTCCAATACAAGAGGCTGTAGCTAAAAATGATGAGAATGTTGCAAAGAATACTACAAACTCTGATAATAGTGAGGGAGCTCAAGATAATGCTGAAGAAAATGTTTCTGATTCTTCTAATGCTGATTCTTTTGCAAACTCTGTTGATCATTCTGCACGAGTTGCTGCTCAAAGAGCTACAAATGCTCATTTTCAAGAGATGTACTTTTCAAATTGGTCGAACAAGGATACTATCTTTTCTGATGAGAGAGCTGCAGACTTTGTCACAAAGTCATCTAAAGAGATTACAAATCCAGAGCTTCTCACTCATCTCAAAGCCACAATTATCCAAGTCAAATCATTAAACAATCGTTTTGATGCTTCTGACAAGGTTATTGAAGGTCTAAGGAATGATATAGCTGCAAGGGAACTTACACAACGGAAGGATAAATCATTGTATATTTCCTTGTGTAAAGATCAGAAAGTTTTTGATTCCAGGTTGTCCAAGGTTGAAGAAAATCAAGTCAAAATGTCAACTAAGTTGGATGAAATTGCAAATTCCATTGAATTTCTCACATCAGTTTTGCTGTCTGATGATGTCAAAAAGGGGGAGAGAGTGCCTCAAGACAAATGCAAGATCTCTCAAACTCTGACTCGGAAAGATGACACTACTGATGGTGGTGCCAAAGGTAAAAATCCAAGGACAAGGAATGTTCAAAGGCAAGGGAAGAGATCAAACTCTGATGCTCAGACAAATGCTGATGGAAAAAGATTATACACTGAAGGGCAGTCTTCTTCAAGGGTTAGAAGTTTACTTCTTTCCTCTAAATCTCCAGTTACTGATGAAGAAGTTGCTACACAGTTATTCTTAGCAGAACATGGTAAAGATGTTACTATTGAAGATATCCAGGCTGAAGAACACAGGAAAGATGTTGAAGCTGGAATCTACAAACAGAAGGTTATCAAGGCTCCGAGGAGAAAAGAAAAAGGAATTGTTATCAAAGAGAATGTAAACTCTGATCAGAGTTTACAGTACTCAAGGAGGCCTGTTGGTTCAAACGCTGATAAAGGTAAAAGCGTGATGATTGAAGAGCCTAACCTGGAAAAGAAGAATTATTCAACCTCTGACAAAGCTCAAGTTGATGTTATTGTTAAGAATGTGCCAACCTCTGACAATGCTCAAGTTGTGCAAACTCAGCTATCTTCACCACTCCAAGGTTTCAAAAGATCCTCATTATCTGAAACTCTGAAGCCTAGCCAGGTGAACTTTTTACAAACCAGAACAGTACTTGGAAAACAATCTTATGATAAATCTGGTTTGGGTTCCCACAATGAGAAAAGAGTTAATAATAGTCCTTTAGATCATACATCACTGGCAGAACCTGGTGTTGGGGTTACTCAAGAAAACCTTGATAAACTAGAATCTGTTCAGATGATTTACCACAGAGGTTTGAAGAAGGAGTTTTTATTATATTTTATGGCTGATGGCAGAGTTTATAGAATTGGAGAAGATGATATTCGTCTGAAATTCTGGGAAGAGCTAGAGTATGTTCTATATCTCCTGAAGATCAAAAATAGAAATACTCATAATGCTGCTCTGGTTTTAAAAGACAGAATGATGAAATCAAAAGTTCTTTTTGGAGGAAGAGTTTCCAGTGCTTATATTCCTAAGTACAGAGATGCACATGGAAAGTTGGTAGAAATGAAGAAAAATAGTGCTAGATTCAGGACTGCACTAGATAAGAAAGTTCTAGAGTTCAATCTAGAGTCTGATAAGGCTTTTTATATCAGACTTGGCAATGAAATGAACAAGAACAGCATCTATTCTTTAAGGGCTGCCATTTATCAAATTGGTGAAGATAAACCAGAATTGAAGGAGCTGAAGAAGGATATGATTGCTGAACTAGATCGAGCTGAGAGAAAGTTACTATCAGATTATATCAGGACTGTGCCTGATATCCAAGAAATTCAGTAAAGTCTGTGTGACAACCCGGGTCAAATCCCAAGCCTTTTTCGAAAATCGGGTCAAGTCCCGATTCCGAGTCCGAAATAAGCCGAAGCCTACTGGCCCAAATGCAACCAACTTGGGTAACGACTAGCCCACCATAGGCCCCCAAAAGATCATGATTTGTTGGTGCTAATTAGTAGTAGTACTTTGTCTTATAAACTGAACAGAAGTCCCAAATCTCCTCGATGTGGGACTGGGGTGTTACAAACTCCCCCACTTAAACTTTTGACGTCCTCGTCAAGCCTGAACGGATATCCATAGGTTCTAAGATCGTTCCTCTCTAGCCACTGTGGGATAATACCGGCTGGCTTCGTGTCCCTACCTCCGGACCTCTGTCCATTGTGGGATAATACCACCAGCCTTCGTGTCCCCACCTCCGGCAACTTGCCTCTACAAGCTTTCGAGAGTCGGCTCTGATACCATATGTGACAACCCGGGTCAAATCCCAAGCCTTTTTCGAAAATCGGGTCAAGTCCCGATTCCGAGTCCGAAATAAGCCGAAGCCTACTGGCCCAAATGCAACCAACTTGGGTAACGACTAGCCCACCATAGGCCCCCAAAAGATCATGATTTGTTGGTGCTAATTAGTAGTAGTACTTTGTCTTATAAACTGAACAGAAGTCCCAAATCTCCTCGATGTGGGACTGGGGTGTTACAGTCTGACTGTAAGTTTTTATGTTTTCTATTCTAAGTTAAATTTAAACTCTGTTTTAAAATTAAACTCTGACATATTTTAAACACTGCATTTGTTATATGTTTTGACATCATCAATTATCTGTTTAACTTGTACATTTTTATTATGCACAAGTTGGGGGAGATTGTTAGATATAATTGCTGACGTTTGTTCATCAGTGTTTAAGTACCAGGTACATATCAGAGTTTATCTAGAAGCCAGTCAGAGTTTGATTTAGTCTGACTGGGTGAAGAGTTCACATTGAAGCCAGTCAGAGTTTGATAAAATCTGACGTGGTGATAGTTGACTTAGCTGTCGGTGCAAAGATAAAGATTCTAGAAGCAATATATTCTGAAGATGGAAAGAAGCAGAATATATTGATACTGCTAAGGAAACGGAATAGAAGACTGAAGTAATCCTTAATTGATATGAATTGTATAGCTAATTTATAGGAGTATCAATTAGATAAGGATTGTGTAACTGTGTACTATATAAACACAGATAGGTTATCCCTAGAAGGGATGCGATTATTGAATATATTATTCTTGTAACCTAGTAGCTCTTTGTGATTCATTAACATCATAAAGAGAGAAACTGTTAATATAATTACAGTTTGTTGATTTATAAAAAGTGTTCTTGATTGTTATTCTCATATACATACTTGATTATATTGTGTATTCGGCCTAACAGTTTCGATTTTCTTTTTCAAAAAAATAGGACCTAAAAGAGAAAGTTTCAATTTTAAGTATTTAAAATAAAGAAACTCTAGAAAAGAAGATAAATATTTTTCGGACGATTCTGGAAGTTTTTCTTTATATGTAAAGATAATAAAGACTGAAAAAGGAAAGAAAATTAAAATTGTATATTTAGTTTCCTCCATTAGTAAATATTTAAAAGACAATTGATATTTTTTCTATCCTATAAATTCGAATTTAAATAAGGAAATTTAATTTTATTGAATTAAAATTCATGAGCTCTAGAAAAATAGATAAATAGCTTTCGGACGATTTGAGAGCTCCTGGTAGTTTTCCTTTATATATATAAAGATATTGAAGAAATTTTCTAAATCAAAGAAAGTTCTTTCAAGTCCTACAAATTCGAAAATAATAAGGAAGTTGTAATTTTCTAAATCAAAGAAAGTTCTATCAAGTTTGAAAATAATAAAAGAAAGTTCTATCAAGCCTACAAATTCGAAAATAATAAGGAAGTTATAATTTTCTAAATCAAAGAAAGTTCTATCAAGTCCTACAAATTCGAAAATAATAAGGAAGTTATAATTTTCTAAATCAAAGAAAGTTCTATCAAGTTTGAAAATAATAAAAGAAAGTTCTATCAAGTTTGAAAATAATAAAAGTGAAATTTTCAATTTCCTTCATATAAAATCGAAAATAATAAAGGAAGTTGTAATTATTAAAATTAAAAATTGTAAAAAATTGAGAAAATTAGAAAAATAGAACGAAGCGATTCTAGAGCGCCACCTCACCGCCCCCGTCTTCTCCTTTATATAAGTATATTGATTGTATTTATTAAAAAAATATGTTGACATGTTAAAATAAGTAAGTTTTTTTTAATAAGGACAAATAGAAAAGTTAACATATTTTAATTAAAAAAATTTAATGCACGTAATATTTTTAGATGTGTTTTAATTATATTAATTTTATGTGTTAAAAAAATACGTTCACTTGTTAAAATATGTAAGTTTTTTTAAATAATTAAAAGTATTAAAATAGGTTTTAAAATATATAAGTTGCACTTGATATTTTTGGAAAATAGAGATTTTAATGATAACAAATATAAAAGGTAATATATTTTAATTTAAAGGTAATTTCCCGTGATATTTTTGGAAAAAAGTAGATTTTGTTAGAAAAAAATGTTTTAACTATAAAAGGCAATCAGCTAGTTACTATTTTTATATTATTTTATTATTTATTAAAAAGAGTATTAAAATAAATAAATAAGGATTGCAGCTCATATTTTTGGAAAATAGGGATTTTAGTGATGATGTGTTTTAATTATATTAAATGTATTTGTTAAAAAAAATACGTTCACTTGTTAAAATAGGTAAGTTTTTTAAATAATTAAAAGTATTAAAATAAGTTTTAAAATATATAAGTAAGAGTTGCACTTTATATGTTTGGAAAATAGATATTCTAGTGATAACAAATATAAAAGGTAATATATTTTAATTTAAAGGTAATTGTCCGTGATATTTTTGGAAAAGAAGTAGATTTTGTTAGAAAAAAATGTTTTAATTATAAAAAGGAAATCAGCTAGTTAATATTTTTATATTATTTTATTATTTATTAAATAGAGTATTAAAATAGATTTTAAAATAAATAAGTAAGGATTGCACCTCATATTTTTTGAAAATAGAGATTTTAGTGATAACAAATATAAAAGATATTATGTTTTAATTTAAAGGTAATTGTCGTGATATTTTTGGAAAAGGAGTAGATTTTGTTAGATTTTTTTTTAATTATAAAAGGCAATCAGTTAGTTACTATTTTTATATTATTTTATTATATATTAAATAGAGTATTAAAATAGGTTTTAAAATAAATAAGTAAGGATTGCACCTCATATTTTTGGAAAACATAGATTTTAGTAATAACAAATATAAAAGGTAAAATGTTTTAATTTAAAGATAATTGTAATGATATTTTTGGAAAAGGAGTAGATTTTATTAGAAAAAAAAAATATTTTAATTATAAAAGTCAATCATCTAGTTACTATTTTGGTAACTTGACAATAATACAATTCTATTAAAGATTTGATTGGTAGTAGCTTTCGTTATCCTAAAAAGAAATAAGTATATTTGTAGCGGTGTATATTAAATTTAAACAAATTAGATCCCACATTTCCATTTTTTTTTATTAGATTTCAATATTATTTGATTTTTATGTAGTAAAATATAGGGGTTAATGATCTAGTTGGTCACTGAAGTCAGCTTAATATATCAAGTTGGTCACTGAAGTGAAATTGGACTCAAACCGGTCACTAACTCGAATCAATTGTTAACTCCGTTAAATGGGTTCACTTTTTTACACGAAAATTGTTGACCTTTAACATTACAACTAAATTGGTAGCTCGGTTTGATAATGTCTAAAAACCCATGATGATGTACATAAACATTAACCCTTGTTGACATCCTGTAAAATTGAAAGAACTAATTGATATATACACTACAATCAATATGTAATACACAATAAATATGATTCATATGTTTTATTTTTGTTCGTATTTTTTATTCAATTGCTTAAACTTAGTTAACTAACTATAGTTAAGTTAATAGACGTTAGTCACGTCAATAACAGGCTTACCATGTAGCAATTTTTGTTTAAAAAATTCAACACATTTAATGGAGTTAACAATTAATTCGAGTTAGTGACCTGTATGAGTTCAATTTGAGTTCAGTGACCGACTTGATATATTAAGCTGACTTTAGTGACCAACTAGATCATTAACCCTAAAATATAGTGAAATATTAATGTAGAATAAAATTTTCCCGAATTTTGATTATATTATTAATTTATTAATTAGAAAAATTACCGAAAACCAAAAACCGACCGTTAACCGAAAACCAAAACTTTCAATGTTTCGGCTTTAATAATACTAGTCTATAACCCGTGAAAGGCACGAGCCTTAAAAAATAATAAACTAAAAAATTTAATGTGAACGAAAAATATTAAATAAAATAAAAATTAATATGATAAATTATAAAATGAGAAACTTAAATATTCATTGGAACATAAAAAAATATAAAAAAAATACAAATGAGGTCGAGGAAGATAAATGAGGTATTATTAATAATATTTTATAATAAAATAATATTAATAATAAGGACAGATAGAAAATCTAACATGTTTTAATTAAAAAAAGTAATTGCCCGTGATATTTTTAGAAGTGTTTTAATTATATAAACTGTATTTATTAAAAAAATACGTTGACATGTTAAAATAAGTAAGTTTTTTTAATAAGAACAAATAGAAAAGTTAACATGTTTTAACTAAAAAAAATAACTACCCATAATATTTTTAGATGTGTTTTAATTATATTAATTGTATTTTAAAAAACAAATACGTTCACTTATTAAAATAGGTAATTTTTTTAAATAATTAAAAGTATTAAAATAAGTTTTAAAATATATAAGTAAGGGTTGCACTTGATATTTTTGGAAAATAGAGATTTTAGTCATAACAAATATAAAAGGTAATATATTTTAATTTAAATGTAATTGTCCGTGATATTTTTGGAAAATAAGTAAATTTTGTTAGAAAAAAAATATGTAACTTTTTTTAAATAATTAAAAGTATTAAAATAGGTTTTAAAATATGTAAGTTGCACTTAATATTTTTGAAAAACAGAGATTTTAATGATAACAAATATAAAATGTAATATATTTTAATTTAAAGGTAATTGCCCGTGATATTTTTGGAAAAGAAATAGATTTTGTTAGAAAAAAACGTTTTAACTATAAAAGGCAATCAACTAGTTACCATTTTTATATTATTTTATTATTTATTAAATATAGTATTAAAATAGGTTCTAAAATAAATAAGTAAGGATTGCACCTCATATTTTTGGAAAATAGGGATTTTAGTGATGATGTGTTTTAATTATATTAATTGTATTTGTTAAAAAAAATACGTTCACTTGTTAAAATAGGTAAGTTTTTTTTAAATAATTAAAAGTATTAAAATAAGTTTTAAAATATATAAGTCAGAGTTGCACTTGATATTTTTGGAAAATAGAGATTTTAGTGATAACAAATATAAAAGGTAATATATTTTAATTTAAAGGTTATTGCCCCTGATATTTTTGGAAAAGAAGTAGATTTTGTTAGAAAAAAATGTTTTAATTATAAAAGGCAATCAGCTAGTTAATATTTTATATTATTTTATTATTTATTAAATTGAGTATTAAAATAGATTTTAAAATAAATAAGTAAGAATTGCACCTCATATTTTTGGAAAATAGAGATTTTAGTGATAACAAATATAAAAGATATTATGTTTTAATTTAAAGGTAATTGTCGTGATATTTTTGGAAAAGGAGTAGATTTTGTTAGATTTTTTTTAATTATAAAAGACAATCAGTTAGTTACTATTTTTATATTTTTTTATTATATATTAAATATAGTATTAAAATAGGTTTTAAAATAAATAAGTAAGGATTGCACTCATATTTTTGGAAAACATAGATTTAGTAATAACTGTTAGATATAATTGCTGACGTTTGTTCATCAGTGTTTAAGTACCAGGTACATATCAGAGTTTATCTAGAAGCCAGTCAGAGTTTGATTTAGTCTGACTGGGTGAAGAGTTCACATTGAAGCCAGTCAGAGTTTGATAAAATCTGACGTGGTGATAGTTGACTTAGCTGTCGGTGCAAAGATAAAGATTCTAGAAGCAATATATTCTGAAGATGGAAAGAAGCAGAATATATTGATACAGCTAAGGAAACGGAATAGAAGACTGAAGTAATCCTTAATTGATATGAATTGTATAGCTAATTTATAGGAGTATCAATTAGATAAGGATTGTGTAATTGTGTACTATATAAACACAGATAGGTTATCCCTAGAAGGGATGCGATTATTGAATATATTATTCTTGTAACCTAGTAGCTCTTTGTGATTCATTAACATCATAAAGAGAGAAACTGTTAATATAATTACAGTTTGTTGATTTATAAAAAGTGTTCTTGATTGTTATTCTCATATACATACTTGATTATATTGTGTATTCGGCCTAACAATTGGTATCAGAGCCAAGGCTGTTTAATATATACAGTTTTACGATTCAAACACAGTAATAATCATGTCTGAAGAAAATCAAACTTCTCCCAAGGTTGAACAGGTTAAACCTAATTCTGTGAGTCGGTATGAAACAATCAGGGTTCCAATTCTCAGGCCAGTGGAGTATCCAATTTGGAAGGTGAAGATGACCATGTTTCTGGAGGCTACAGATCCAGAATATCTTGACAGAATCAATGATGGTCCTCATATGCCGACTAAATTGTCTCCTGTTGTTGATGGTCAAGAACAAAAGACTGTTCCAAAGGAAAAGAAAGATATGACTCCTGAGGACATCTCATCAATTGCAAAAGATGCAAAAGTTAGACATCTTCTACACAGTGCCTTAGATAATGTTATGTCTAACAGAGTAATTGGTTGCAAAACTGCAAAAGAAATCTGGGATGCTTTGGAAGTCAGGTGTCAAGGAACCACTGCTATAAAGAAGAACAGGAAAACTATACTCACTTAGGAGTATGAGCACTTTGATTCAAGAGCCAATGAAACCTTGACTGAGACATATGACAGATTCTGTAAACTACTGAATGATTTATCTCTAGTTGATAAAGAATATGATCTTGAAGAATCAAATCTCAAATTTCTCTTATCTTTACCTGAAAGATGGGATTTGAAGACAACAACTATAAGAGATAATTACGAACTTGCTGAAACTGAACTTGATGAGATTTATGGGTTACTGAAAACTCATGAATTGGAAATAGAACAAAGAAACAGAAGATCAAGCAAGAAGACAAAATCTGTTGCTCTCAAAGTTGATGAGAAGCCCATCAAGAAGGAATCATCAAGGAAGAAAGCCAAGGGAAAGGCTTTAGTCATTAAATCTGAAAGTGAGTCATCAAACTCTGATGATGACTCAAACTCTGATGAAGCTTCTGACTCTGAGGATGATGAAGAACAGATGATGCAAATGGCTGCATTGATGGTGAAAACCTTCAAGAAGATAAGATTCAAGAACTTCAAGAAAGGAAAGAGATTCTCAAGGAAAGATTCAAACTCTGAAAGGAAAAGTTTTAGAAAGTCTGATGGAAGGGAGATCAAGTCTGGCAAGAAAGATAAATCTGAAATCCAATGCTACAAGTGTAAGGAGATGGGTCACTATGCCCCAGAGTGCAAGAAAGGCAAATCTGAGAAAGCACTCATCTCTAAAGGCAAAGACTGGGCAGATACTTCAGACTCTGATGATGGAGTAAATTATGCTCTCATGGCAACTGTCAAAGATGAGACTGAATCATCTGAAAATAAGGTACCCCTAACTACTTATGCTTATGATACTGATAATATATCTGAATTAAGAGTATATCTGAAAAGCGTACATGTTAGTTATAGGGATCAGACTTTAGAGAATGAAAGAATTAAATCTGAGAATCTTAGTCTTAAAGATAGAAACAAGTTTCTTGAAGGAGAACTTGAAAAAATGAAGCAGATTCAAAAAGAAAGAGATGATGCTGTTTATGTTGAACAGGAGTTGCTCAAAAGATATAAGCAACTAGAATCTGATCTTGAAAAAGAAAGAAAAATAATCAAGACTTGGACAAACTCTGGAAGAGACACTCATCAAGTGTTTCAGACAGATTCTGTAGGTTTAGGCTATTGTGAAAATGATGAACTTAGGTTTAAAGACAAAGTTAAGGTTAAACCACAACTTAAACCTGTGAAATTTGTTCAAGAAACCAATAAGTTAAAATCTGTTGTAGTAAGAGAAGCTGATATGGAATCAGATGAAACCTGTGAAAAACAGGAAAATATTATAACAGAAAATCTTATGGAATTAGAAGCTGTTAGAAAGCCAGTAAAAACTTGTGAAAAACAGGTTAATGTTGGTTTGATGACAGGAAAACAGTTCAATCATAAGCTCAAAGAGGTAAAATCTGCCATGAAACCAAAAGGGTCCAAGAAGAATAGGAATGGAAAGATAGGCATAAATAAAAGAAATAATCATTTGCCTACTGCTGCTGCTCCAAGGAAAACATGTTATAATTGTGGTAGTTCTAATCATCTTGCTAGATTTTGCAATAAGAACAAACATATTAATTCTTTACCTTCTACATCAGGAGTAAAGAATGATTATGTAAGGATTAAACCACAGACTTTATGCACACACTGTGGGAGCACTTGGCATTCTATTTATACTTGTAAGAGTTATCATGCTATTTATCATAACTATTATGAGCCAAAGCCCAACTTGAAGTGGGTTAGGGCAAACTCTGCAAGTGTAAAGTCTGACAATGTTAGTTTAAACTCTGTTGATCGTGATTCCGCTGCAAAAGCTAACACTGTTAAGAAAGACAAAGGATCCAAGCAAGTCTGGGTCCTTAAAACTAACACTTAGTGTTTGTTTGTGATTGCAGGGTATAAAAGAGAGCACACTTATCTTGGACAGTGGATGCTCAGGACATATGACTGGAAATAAAGCCCTGCTATCAGACTTTGAGGAGAAGGCTGGCCCAAAGGTTTCCTATGGAGATGGCAACATAGGACACACTCTGGGATATGGCAATATTAATCTTGGAAGTGTCATCATCACAAATGTAGCTCTAGTCTCAGGACTCAAGCATAATCTGCTATCTGTGAGTCAAATCTGTGACAGAGGAAACCATGTAGATTTTTATACTGAATACTGTGAAGTTATCAGTAAATCTATTGGAAAAGTTGTTCTAGTTGGAAACAGGCGCAACAATATTTATGAAGCAAGTTTGGTAACAAACTTTGATGGAAAAACAGTGTGTCTGTCTGCAAGAATGTCAAATGAAGAGAGTTGGAAATGGCATAAGAAGCTCTCTCATCTAAACTTGAACAACATCAATGAACTAATACGAAAAGATCTTGTAAGGGGACTTCCAAAGTCAATACTAAGCTTAGATGGTCTATGTGATTCTTGTCAAAAGGCCAAGCAAAGGAAGTCATCTTTCAAGAGCAAATCTGAATCTTCAGTAGTGGAACCTTATCATCTTCTACATGTTGATCTTTTTGGACCAGTGAATGTGATGTCAATGGGCAGAAAGAAATATGCTCTAGTAATTGTTGATGAATATACTAGATATACATGGGTGTATTTCTTATCAAAGAAGGATGAAACTGCTCAAACTCTGATGGATCATGTAAACCTACTGGACAAAGGATCACAGCACAAAGTGAAAATTATAAGAAGTGATAATGGAACTGAATTCAGAAACTCAATTCTGGAAGCTTTCTGCAAGGAAAGAGGAGTGATACAAGAGTTTTCTGCACCTGGAACTCCACAGCAGAATGGTGTAGTTGAAAGAAAGAACAGAACTCTAATCGAAGCTGCCAGAACTATGCTTGATGAAGCAAAGTTACCAACCTATTTCTGGGCAGAAGCTGTTCAAACTGCTTGTTTTACTCAAAATGCTACACTGATTAACAAGCATGGGAAAACACCATATGAGATGGTGAAAAATAAGAAGCCAAATTTGAAATATTTTCATATATTTGGATGTAAATGCTTTGTGTTGAAGACTCATCCTGAACAGTTGACCAAATTTGAGTTAAAAGCTGATGAAGGAATTTTTGTTGGCTATCCATTGTCAACAAAAGCATTCAGAGTATACAATCTGAGAACTAAAGTGATCATGGAATCCATACATGTGTCATTTGATGACAAGAAAATAACTGGACTTGAAGATGAAATTGAACATGATCAACTGCGCTTTGAAAATGAAGGTTTATTTTCTGATGATGTAAACTCTGATGAAGCAGTACCGACAAACTCTGATGAAGCGGTTCTGATAAACTCTGACGAAGCATACTCTGAACCTCTACTGGTAAATAATGGAGAAACTGAAAATTCTCAAATTGAACAACATAGAGAACCAGTTGAGGGGGAGCGTGAAGAACCTCAACAAGACACAGCAAGTGAGTCAGTTGAGGAAACTGATTCAAACTCTGACTCGGAAAGATGACACTACTGATGGCTCTGATTCAAACTCTGACAGTTCAAACTCTGAGCCATCCAATTCAGGGGGAGCCTCAGATGCTACAGAAAGTCAACATATGAATCAGGAGAGCATGGATCAAGGGGGAGAATCCAATAATGATGCAAGAAACCACTTACCAACAGCAAGAAAGTGGACACTGGCACACACACCAGATCTCATAATTGGAGATCCTGATGCTAGTGTGAAAACTAGAAGTGCAACAAATAATGAGTGTCTGTATCATGCTTTCTTGTCTCAAATAGAACCAAAGAAGGTGGAGGAAGCTATTCAAGATGCTAATTGGATTACAGCAATGCAAGAAGAGTTAAATGAATTTGAAAGAAATGAAGTCTGGACACTTGTACCTAGACCAAAGAATAGATCAATAGTAGGTACAAAGTGGGTTTTCAGAAACAAGACTGACAGTGAAGGTGTGATTACAAGAAACAAGGCTAGACTTGTGGCTAAAGGTTATTCACAACAGGAAGGAATTGATTATGATGAAACCTTTGCTCCAGTTGCAAGATTGGAAGCCATAAGAATTTTTCTGGCCTATGTTGCACACAAGAAGTTTAAAGTCTTTCAGATGGATGTGAAAAGTGTTTTTCTCAATGGGAAGCTTGAAGAAGAAGTGTTTGTTGAACAACCACCAGGATTTGTAGATCCCAAGCATCCAGATTATGTCTACAGGCTTGACAAGGCATTATATGGACTAAAGCAAGCACCAAGAGCATGGTATGAAACTCTTGCTCAATTTCTTTTAGAAAGTGGATTCACAAGAGGTACAATTGATAAAACCTTGTTTTATTTCAATTCTGGTGATGATTTGCTTTTAGTTCAAATTTATGTAGATGATATTATCTTTGGATCTACTAATGACAAACTTTGTAAGAAGTTTGCAAAGCTTATGCAATCCAGGTACCAAATGAGCATGATGGGAGAGCTTAGTTATTTTCTAGGCTTACAGGTCAAGCAAACAGATGATGGTATTTTTATCAATCAAGCAAATATACCAGAAATATTCTCAAGAAATTTGGTATGCTTGATAGTTCATCTGCTACAACTCCCATGGCTACTGCAACAAAGCTAGACAAAGACACAGGAGCCTCAGTAGATATGACAAACTACAGAGGAATGATAGGGTCTTTACTGTATCTTACTGCAAGTAGACCTGATATCATGTATGCCACATGTCTTTGTGCAAGATTTCAAGCAGATCCCAGATAGCCTCATCTAACAGCTGTAAAAAGGATTTTCAAATATCTCAAAGGAACCATAACCTTGGGTTTGTGGTATCCTAGAGAATCAGAGTTTAAGTTAATTGGTTACTCTGATGCAGATTTTGCAGGCTGTAAGATAGACAAAAAAAGTACAAGTGGAAGCTGTCAATTCTTAGGTGACAGATTGGTTTCTTGGTACAGCAAGAAACAGAAATCAATTTCCACATCCACAGCAGAAGCAGAGTATATAGCAGCTGGTAGCTGTTGTGCACAGATTCTGTGGATGAAGAATCAGTTGCTGGATTATGGTTTGAGGTACTCTAAAATACCTATTTTCTGTGATAACCAAAGTGCTATTGCTATGACAGGAAATCCAGTACAGCACTCCATGACCAAGCACATCAGCATAAGGTATCATTTTATCAGAGAACATGTGGAAGAAGGAAACATTGAGCTTCATTTTGTGTCTACAGACCAACAACTTGCAGATATCTTCACCAAACCTTTGAGTGAAGCTACTTTTACAAGATTGGTAAATGAACTTGGAATGATCTCTGGTTTTGACTAGAGATACGGGTTAGACTCAAAAACTATACATGTTTGATTTTTATGCTCATGATTCCTTGCATGTATTCACTGTTATGAGTACCAGTGTCATAAACTCTGAACGTAAACTCTGATGCTAAACTCTGTTAAGTCATACTCTGTCGGTTAAAGTCTGATGATAAACTCTGATTATGATTTTTTGTCTGAAACATAAGGACCAATGAAGAAATTTGTATGAAACATAATTCTCAGTAAGTAATTGTGAATCCTTAAGACTTGTTTAGATTCTGATCTCAAATATGTGCAGTAAGTTAACACAGCATGATACTGTCTCTATATTTATAGCATCTCTTAGTTTATTGATTCTATACACTGAAGTGGTATTAGCTGTTTGCATTTTCTCTCATAAATTAATTACATTAACTGATGAAAAGTCTAAACTCTGATTATTAATTATAAATAATTCACCCTCAAATCAAAAGATGCCAAAAAGAGCACAAATTCCTTGAGATCATGTTGTGCCTAGGAAGATCCAGGAACTTATTGTATGAAATAAGGGCTAAAATCTTTGATTTTTGGTGACTAGTGCCAACCACTGATTACTGGAAAAATTAAAAATATATATATATATATATATATATATGAAGGGGGTGAAGAATAAAAGATATATCCAAATGAAAGGATATCAAAATACAGAGTTTAGATATAAAAATCGGATTTTATGTTTTACATGAGAGTTTAGGCAACCAGTTTTTACTACTTAAGTTTGTGGATTTTATGCACTTTGAGATGGTCTAAATATTCATATTCAGTAAACTCTGCTATAGCACACACAATTATGCACACCTGTACAGTTTGAGAAAAGAGTTTATTGACAAAGAAGGACAAATGGTAAACACTGATGTATTGTGAGAAATACGCCGAGGTAATTTTGTTTTAATCTCTGATGATTAAAATGATTTCTTTGTTTCAGACATTTTATAATTTTGAGATTAGACAATTGTTTAGAAATATGAAAGAGTATGAGTACAAACGGTTCAAATTTGCTTTAAACAGAGGAGAGAGGTTAATTGCCTAGAAGAGTGTAACAGGCGATAATTATTGCTGTTTTTACTGCGCATGCGCATTGGAAACTGTAAATAATTAGCTGTCCGTCATTACATGTGTGCCATGTGTCCCACTCACATAATGAAAGGAGTAAGACAGTTGTGTATTAATGATTAAAAACTGTTCAGTTTTTAATTTTTTTTTTAATTTCATATTTATACAATACACCCACATACGTCTAAACTTTTCACATCTTACTTCAATTTACACACACACATATTCACAAACACTTCCCTGCTCACAAACTCTTACGAAGCTTTTGAATCAGTTTCTTTGATTTTTCTTCTCAATTCGTACTAATGGCTTCTACAGCTTTTGTTTCTTCTGGGTTAGAGTTCGTTCCTAATAATTATGCAGCCCCATTAAACACTATCAATGCACCAGCGGCGTTTCATATAATACAAGACTTTCTTGCTCAGTCAGCAATTGGGCGTGCCTTGGTGGAGCCTGCAAAGCTTTATGGATCTCAGATCAAAGCTTTCTGGGAGACTGGTGTCTATGATGATGGTGGTGATTCTGGTACCCCATCTATAGTTTTTGAGTTCCAGGAGACAGAGTTTGTCATAACTCCAGGAACTGTTCGTGAAGCAATGGGATTTGCAGAGTCTGACGCGTACACCATTAGTGTTGGTGATACTGATCTTCAGAGAATGATGCAAGCTATTGGGTATACTGGATCTTTGGTGAAGATAGGCCAACTGAAGCGACCGCTCTTGAGAAAGGAATGGAGTTTCTTTTTCGATTGCATCACAAGGGCGTTCGGGAAGAAATGTACAAATTGGGATGCTATTCCAATCGACAGTCTGCAAATCGGGTATTCACTTCTCTTTAACAGTAATTATGATTTTGCTAGACTTGTTTTGATGAACATAGGTGAGAAGTTAACAGAGAATAGGCATGTAGTCTATTTTTCTAGATTTTGTCAACTTTTGTTCTCTGCTTGTGTTCCAAATGTTGAGATTGATGAGGAGGACGTAATTCCCTCATTCAAATTGCACAAAAGGGTATTCTCTGACCTTACCAACAAGGATTTAAAAAAGGTTAGTGTTGGTGAATTGCTGTTGCCTGAAACAGTGCTTCAGTTCTTAAACCCTCAACCTCAACCACAACAGCCATCAGAACCAATAAATGCTGAAGCCTCTACAGTTCAACCACGGACTGGTGGTAGGACTAAGCATGTTGGTACAAAACCTCCAAGGATTGCTAAGCCAACTACTGAAGCTGGGGTATCAAATGCTGATGATATGCCTCAGAAGAGAAGATTAAAGAAAAGAAGGGCCAACAGGGCAAAGTCTGATAATGCTGATGAGGACAGTGAAACTGATGAAGAAACTCTTCATCAGAGAAAAAGAAGATTGGTGGCTGCACATCTTTTTGGTGCATCAAATGTAAATGCTGAAGCTGTCAATTTGGACAGAGTTTTTGAGGAACATGTTATGCCTGAAATGGTAAGTGCTGATGAAGAAGCTCCTACATCAAAGGCTGATGATGTAGTTGAGGAAGCTGCACATGTTGAGATTGCAGATGAAGCTCCTGAAATTCTTGTTCAGGAGGCTACAGAAAATTTTGAGCCACAAGGATTTGATATGGATGTTGAAGCACACAACTCTGTAAACTCTGACCATCTTGAAGATTTTGATGAAACAGAGGGTGTGGAAGCTGATCATGCCACGGTTGTTCTTGAAGAATCTATGGCTACTCATACAGAGATTCTCTCTGTTACTCACCAGGTACTTGAACAGGGTGAGGAAGTTGATCAGACTTTAAATACTGATGATGCACATGCTACAGAAAATGTTCAAGAGATTATTGCAGAGATTCCAATACAAGAGGCTGTAGCTAAAAATGATGAGAATGTTGCAAAGAATACTACAAACTCTGATAATAGTGAGGGAGCTCAAGATAATGCTGAAGAAAATGTTTCTGATTCTTCTAATGCTGATTCTTTTGCAAACTCTGTTGATCATTCTGCACGAGTTGCTGCTCAAAGAGCTACAAATGCTCATTTTCAAGAGATGTACTTTTCAAATTGGTCGAACAAGGATACTATCTTTTCTGATGAGAGAGCTGCAGACTTTGTCACAAAGTCATCTAAAGAGATTACAAATCCAGAGCTTCTCACTCATCTCAAAGCCACAATTATCCAAGTCAAATCATTAAACAATCGTTTTGATGCTTCTGACAAGGTTATTGAAGGTCTAAGGAATGATATAGCTGCAAGGGAACTTACACAACGGAAGGATAAATCATTGTATATTTCCTTGTGTAAAGATCAGAAAGTTTTTGATTCCAGGTTGTCCAAGGTTGAAGAAAATCAAGTCAAAATGTCAACTAAGTTGGATGAAATTGCAAATTCCATTGAATTTCTCACATCAGTTTTGCTGTCTGATGATGTCAAAAAGGGGGAGAGAGTGCCTCAAGACAAATGCAAGATCTCTCAAACTCTGACTCGGAAAGATGACACTACTGATGGTGGTGCCAAAGGTAAAAATCCAAGGACAAGGAATGTTCAAAGGCAAGGGAAGAGATCAAACTCTGATGCTCAGACAAATGCTGATGGAAAAAGATTATACACTGAAGGGCAGTCTTCTTCAAGGGTTAGAAGTTTACTTCTTTCCTCTAAATCTCCAGTTACTGATGAAGAAGTTGCTACACAGTTATTCTTAGCAGAACATGGTAAAGATGTTACTATTGAAGATATCCAGGCAGAAGAGCAATTGCTTGCTGAAGAACACAGGAAAGATGTTGAAGCTGGAATCTACAAACAGAAGGTTATCAAGGCTCCGAGGAGAAAAGAAAAAGGAATTGTTATCAAAGAGAATGTAAACTCTGATCAGAGTTTACAGTACTCAAGGAGGCCTATTGGTTCAAACGCTGATAAAGGTAAAAGCGTGATGATTGAAGAGCCTAACCTGGAAAAGAAGAATTATTCAACCTCTGACAAAGCTCAAGTTGATGTTATTGTTAAGAATGTGCCAACCTTTGACAATGCTCAAGTTGTGCAAACTCAGCTATCTTCACCACTCCAAGGTTTCAAAAGATCCTCATTATCTGAAACTCTGAAGCCTAGCCAGGTGAACTTTTTACAAACCAGAACAGTACTTGGAAAACAATCTTATGATAAATCTGGTTTGGGTTTCCATAATGAGAAAAGAGTTAATAATAGTCCTTTAGATCATACATCACTGGCAGAACCTGGTGTTGGGGTTACTCAAGAAAACCTTGATAAACTAGAATCTGTTCAGATGATTTACCACAGAGGTTTGAAGAAGGAGTTTTTATTATATTTTATGGCTGATGGCAGAGTTTATAGAATTGGAGAAGATGATATTCGTCTGAAATTCTGGGAAGAGCTAGAGTATGTTCTATATCTCCTAAAGATCAAAAATAGAAATACTCATAATGCTGCTCTGGTTTTAAAAGACAGAATGATGAAATCAAAAGTTCTTTTTGGAGGAAGAGTTTCCAGTGCTTATATTCCTAAGTACAGAGATGCACATGGAAAGTTGGTAGAAATGAAGAAAAATAGTGCTAGATTCAGGACTGCACTAGATAAGAAAGTTCTAGAGTTCAATCTAGAGTCTGATAAGGCTTTTTATATCAGACTTGGCAATGAAATGAACAAGAACAGCATCTATTCTTTAAGGGCTGCCATTTATCAAATTGGTGAAGATAAACCAGAATTGAAGGAGCTGAAGAAGGATATGATTACTGAACTAGATCGAGCTGAGAGAAAGTTACTATCAGATTATATCAGGACTGTGCCTGATATCCAAGAAATTCAGTAAAGTCTGACTGTAAGTTTTTATGTTTTCTATTCTAAGTTAAATTTAAACTCTGTTTTAAAATTAAACTCTGACATATTTTAAACACTGCATTTGTTATATGTTTTGACATCATCAATTATCTGTTTAACTTGTACATTTTTATTATGCACAAGTTGGGGGAGATTGTTAGATATAATTTCTGACGTTTGTTCATCAGTGTTTAAGTACCAGGTACATATCAGAGTTTATCTAGAAGCCAGTCAGAGTTTGATTTAGTCTGAATGGGTGAAGAGTTCACATTGAAGCCAGTCAGAGTTTGATAAAATCTGACGTGGTGATAGTTGACTTAGCTGTCGGTGCAAAGATAAAGATTCTAGAAGCAATATATTCTGAAGATGGAAAGAAGCAGAATATATTGATACAGCTAAGGAAACGGAATAGAAGACTGAAGCAATCCTTAATTGATATGAATTGTATAGCTAATTTATAGGAGTATCAATTAGATAAGGATTGTGTAACTGTGTACTATATAAACACAGATAGGTTATCCCTAGAAGGGATGCGATTATTGAATATATTATTCTTGTAACCTAGTAGCTCTTTGTGATTCATTAACATCATAAAGAGAGAAACTGTTAATATAATTACAGTTTGTTGATTTATAAAAAGTGTTCTTGATTGTTATTCTCATATACATACTTGATTATATTGTGTATTCGGCCTAACAATAACAAATATAAAAGGTAATATGTTTTAATTTAAAGATAATTGTAATGATATTTTTGGAAAATGAGTAGATTTTGTTAGAAAAAAAATATTTTAATTATAAAAGCCAATCATCTAGTTACTATTTTGGTAACTTGACAATAATACAATTCCATTAAAGATTTGATTTGTAGTAGCTTTCGTTATCCTAAAAAGAAAGAAGTATATTTGTAGCAGTGTATCCTAAATTTAAACAAATTAGATCCCACATTTCCATTTTTTTTATTAGATTTCAATATTATTTGATTTTTATGTAGTAAAATATAGTGAAATATTAATGTAGAATAAAACTTTCCCAAATTTTGATTATATTATTAATAATTTATTAATTAGAAAAAGTACCGAAAACCAAAAACCGACCGTTAACCGAAAACCAAAACTTTCAATGTTTCGGCTTTAATAATATAGTATAGATAGTATAGATTACTAAGGCAATTTGACTTGTACAAAATTTTTAGGAGATTTTTAAGATGGTAATTTGGGGTAAGGAGAAAGTTTAGAAAAATAAAAGGTAAATAAGAATTTTTCTATTTATTAAATCAAAATTTAGAAAAATTAAATAAATATATTGAAACGATTGAGAGACACCCGCCCTTTGACTTGAAGACAAATATAAACTTACATTTTATATAAGTAAAAGAAAATTTAGGAGAATATTAAGGTAGTAATACAACTTTAAGAGAAATTTTTGAATATGAAGAGAAATTTTAGAAAAATAAGAAGATGATAACTTTAAGTTGAAGAGAAAGTTCGGAGAATGTTAATAAGGTAATTTGACTTGTAGAAAAACTATAAGAGAATATAAAAATGATAATTTAGGGTAAGGAGAAAGTTTAGGAGAATATAAGGTGAAAATTAAAACGGTGATACCATTTTAAGAGAAATTTTAGAATATCAAGAGAAAAATTAGGAAAATAAGAAGATGATAACTTTAAGTTGAAGAGAAAGTTAAAGAGAATTTTAATAAGGTAATTTGACTTGTAGAGAAACTATACGAGAATACTAAGATGATAATTTGGAGTAAGGAGAAAGTTTAGAAAATATAAGGTAATTAATGTTTTTTGTATTCATTAATTAAAAAAATTGAGAAAATTAGAAAAATAGATTAATACGATTCGAGAGCGTCACCTCACCGTCTTCGTCTTCTCCTTTATATAGGTGTATGATTAAGGAGAATATTAACTATTAAGAAAATATATTTAGTTTCGTAAGTTAGTAGGTATATTCATATAAAAAAAATTTAGGAGAATATTAAAATTGTCTATTAAATTTCCTTCATTAGTAAAGATTTTAAAGGTTTCCTCTATTAGTAAAGATTTTAAAGACAATTGAGATATTTTATAATAAAAAATATAGGAGAATATTACAATTGTATATTTAGTATCCCCATTCGTAAAGATTTTAAAGTTCAGAATAATAAAGTTGTATATTTAGTTTCCTCCATTAGTAAATATTTTAAAATCAATTGAGATATTATTAAAAAAAAAATTGTTTCCTCAATTAGTTAGATTTTAGAGGCAAAAGTATAAAAATTGTATATCTATTTTCCTCCATTAGTAAAGATTTAAAAACAATTAAGATATTTTCTAATAAAAATTTGAAGATTATTAAAATTCTCTATTTAATTTCTTCCATTAGTAAAAATTCAAATGTAAGCAAGGAAATTCAACTTTGTTGAATTAAAATTGAGAAGCTCTAGAGGAAACCTTTACTAATGAAGGAAATTTAATAGACAATTTTAATATTCTCCTAAATTTTTAGAATTGACTTTTATATATTTATTGTCTTCACTAAAAATTTGAAGTGAATTAAAATAATGAAACTTTAGAAAAATAGATTAAAAATTAAAAAGGATTTAAGTTAGTTGAGAAAAAAAGTAATATTTGTTTGATTAAATTTTAAATAGGATTGATTTTGATATATTCATTGAAAATTTGAGTATAAATAAGGAATGTCTTCCCTAAAAATTCAAACAAAAATAAGTAAATTTAATTTTATTGAATTAAAATTCAGAAGCTCTAGAAAAATAGATAAATAGCTTTCGGACGATGTGAGAGTTCCTGGGGTTTTTCTTTATATATATATAACGAATAAAGAAGATATAATTTATTGTGTTGGTCTTTAAGTATTGCAGAATGGGGTTGAATGCAATACTGATAAATTTCAATCTCTGTTTCAACAACTAAAACTAAGATTAATGTTTATCAGTAGAAGAAATGCAAACACAAGTAGATTACTCACAAAATAAATGTTTTATTTATTTTGCAAAGTGTTGCTACAATCTTGAGAAAAGTGTGTCTTTCTCAAGCTTCAATTCCTTTAGTGATACACAACTTAGAATTAGAGATAGTCTAATTATACTACTCATGTCTCTATCATCACGGGTTTGTGGAGCTGCTGTCATTTTCTTGTGGCAGCTCCTTACAATTTGCATACCCATGTGACTTACCTAAATTGTTATACAATCAGAGTTATCAGTACATAAAAAGAGATACATTCTATATTTAGCTAACACAATTCCAGTAGATGTTGATTTTTCATACTCTCGAATTGGTAAGCTTTGTCTTGTTATCTTTTAAGCTTCTATCGTAGTCTTTGCAGGCCTGATACAGTGTTGTGATACTGTAGCACGCCTGTTTCTTGAAACTCTAAACTGTCACATGTTTGACTGGGTAGATCCCCAATTCAAAATTAATCCCCTTGAGACAGTATCCTGACATGCCAAGTTTGCTGTCACAAGAATGCGCTTTTGGTGACAGTATGAAATCCCCGTAATAGTTGCTGCAGGAGTTCCAGACTTGCTGTCAGGGTAGAGGAAAGTTGTTGTCTCTAGGCTTCCGCCAAAGTTGCTGTCAGAGAAAATATGCTATCATGACTTGCAACTTGTTGTCTTCTTGTAACCTTACTGTCAATGATATAACAATAACTTTTATTCTTTCTTTCGACCTGATGTATTCCTTGAGGCTTGAACAAATGAATGAACTTCTTCCAAGATATACAACCAATTTTATTACAGCAAATTAATTGGCTACAAGAACATACTCTAGCTGTGATAGTATGTTCTACTTAATAAAATTAAGCATTACAAAACACAAAGTTAAGTTGTCTCTAAGCTATCACCCATAAATCCTAACATATTGTGTAACAGCCCGACTTTTTGGACTATTAAATCTAAATACAAAACTTAAATAAAGTACTATACAATGACAATTACAGACGGAAGCGTGACAAAAGTTATATTACAAACCTAACTATTACAAAAGCACAACTAACGATAATTCTCGAAATCCAAAGCTATCCCACTTGAGTTACACCGAACCTGAAATTGTAAGGAATGAGCTATACAGCCCAGCAAGAAACCAATCGATCCAACTAGTCGGGCAAATAACATGTATACATACAAGATAATACGATATTCAATACGATACAATAATCTTATACAATACATAACTTTTGATTCACATATTCTTACTCTTATTCGATAGATACGATACCACATAACAATAATAACTCGAAACTCATAATTCATGCCACGACCACTACAACCCGGTGATAACGGTCCTAAATTTTCAGAAAACTGTCACTATAACCCGGTGACTCGGTCCTTATTATTATTCGATATTTTCACAAACCATGGCACAAATCAGAATCCCAAGACTATTATTGCTTACACATAACACATATACAATAATACACATCACATCAAAATATATCATCACTGAGCCCAAGTTTATATAATCAAAAACACACACACAACACATAGTTTCGAAAAATACTGGAAAGAACAATCGGAAACTTACCTCAACGCGAAAAATCAAGAATCAGATCATCCTAGAGCACATACTCAATTCTGACCAGAACTGTATTCACTCATTTTGACCCTGTAAATGATGTTTTCTAGAAAAACTCAAAGGACGAAAGTCGTAGAGAACGAAAAGACCTTTCTGAAAAGATATGACTCATCAAAATCGGACTTATAACGAATTGGGAATTGAATAAAACGTCCTCTGAATTTGAAAAGAAACTGAAAAACAAGATATGTTTGTGTTTTGTGATTTTAAGAATAGTTCAGAGCATAATCTGGAAAAACACTATGAAATAGAAGTTGTAGGAAACTGAAAGAGCTTTCTGAAAGGTCAAGAATCAACGAATTCTGACTTACGATGAATTATCTACGAATTTTACAAGACTACTGAATTGTATGTATAAAAGCCCTACGAATTTTGATTAAAAAAATAGAGAAAAAGAATAAGATGTTTATATAACGATACAAAACCCTAACTCCAAACCTACAAGTTAACTGTATCCAAATCTGATCCATATTTTAGGCCCATTAATCTAATTTAATTTTATAAATCCTATTCTATTTCAAATTTAAATCTAATTTTCTATTATTATTTTATTATTATTAATCTAAAAATTACGGGATATTACATACTACCCTCCTTAAAAAGAATTTGGTCCCCAAATTCACAACAATACTATCACATGACACGTCTACCCACTAATCTTCCACAAGTCAAACTTAATCTATAGTCCACAAGATCGCACCCCAGAGAATGTATTAGTCCCACACCTAACAGACTCTGAAGGACAACCTGCTCTTGATACCAACTGTAACAGCCCAACTTTTCGGACTATTAAATCTAAATACACTCTTTCGGAACGCTCTTTCGATTTTCTATATGTGACAACCCGGGTCAAATCCCGAGCATTTTTCGAAAATCGGGTCGAGTCCCGATTCCGAGTCCAAATAAGCCGAAACCTACTGGCCCAAATGCAGCCAACTTGGGTAACGACAAGCCCACCATAGGCCCCCAAAATATCATGATTTGTTGGTGCTAATTAGTAGTAGTACTTTGCCTTATAAACTGAACAGAAGTCCCAAATCTCCTCGATGTGGGACTGGGGTGTTATATATTGTCTTCCCTATTAATTCGAATGTAAATAAGAAAATTCTAAATAAAGATAACCATATAATAAAGATTAAATTCTATTAATAAAGAAGATAAAGAAGAAAGAAGATATAATTCTATATATATAAAGAAGATATAATTTATTGTCTTTCCTATTAATTCGAATGTAAATAAGGAAATTCTAAATAAAGATAACCATATAATAAATATTAAATTCTATTAATAAAGAATATAAAGAAGAAAATAAATTAAAGGAGAAAGAAGATAAAGATTGATAAGATAAAAAGATAAAGATGTTGAATATTAAAATTGTATATTTACTTTCCTCCACTATTAAAGAGATTTAGAAAATAATATTAAAATTATATATTTAGGTTCCTCCATTAGTACAGATTTAAAAGATAATTGAGATTTTTTATATCCTATAAATTCAAATTTAAGTTAGGAACTTTAATTTTATTGAATTAAAATTGAGAAAGGAAATAATATTAAAATTGTATATTTAGTTGTTAGGTCCAAAGTATCGTAGAAGGGGTCCAAAGTATCGTAGAAAGGGGGGGGGGGGTTGAATACGATACTCACAAATTATTCAATTTCGTTCGCGGATAATTCTTTATGTTCTAGTCCGAAATTAAATACACCAAATGAAAACACGAGTCGGGGAATATATCGTTTTATAAATATAAACCTCAAGGGGTGCTACAAATCTAATCCGTAGGATTAACTTCAATGAGTTCAGGTTACAGTAATCAATACAAACTATAGAAATGAAGGCACTATTAATTTTCTTCTGTCAAGTTTCTGGAGCTCTTAAATTCTTATGCTTCTTTGATCAACTGCTAACCAACTGAAGAAGACACTGTCTTCATTCTCGTAAATGTAGTCTTCGAAAACTATCGAAGGCTAAGGATTAATCCTAGCCATTAAAGTTTTTAATCAACCTGACAAAGATTAGAAATCTTTCACCTGCTCCTTAATTAAAAACTATTGAATGGATTTAATAATCTTTCCTTCGATAGATTTTAAATAAAATCTATCGAATGAAAAAACTATCCTTCGATGGTTTTTCCTTCAAATCCACTTGATCACTTTCGATGGTTTTTCTCAAAAGAAAACCATCGAATCTTTTCTTATGCAGTTTGATCCTTGAAGATTCTTTCCTTTTTCAGCAAGCATATTGTACTTCCATTTAAACCTAAACATACCTTGTAATATTCTTTTCACTTTCAGGATGTTTCAGATTTAGACTTAAATCAACTTCTTCCGAGACGATAAACATCTTGATCATTTAGGTGCTGACAACTGGTGCAACTGGTCTGGTTCACAAATGACTAACACTTGATCAATACTTTTATGTCTTCAATTAAATGTTGTTGATAAGTCCTTTGTCGTTCTGGTTGCTTCAATCAAATCACTGGAATCATATGGTACTAACTCTTAATCATTCCAATACTTCTGTAGTCTTGAAAGTCTCGTTTCTTTATTTGTCACTGAGGCTTGAACATATTAATGAACTTCTTTCCGTGACCTGTTTACGGACTTCAAGAATACATACCATATTTTGATTTTTTGAGTTTACCTTTTCTTCTTTACTTCTAGATTCATGTTCTTCTATTAATATTATTGTTTGTCTTGTTCTTTGTTGAGTTGTAGTTATCTCTGTTACATCTTATGTTACATTTTTCTTTACAATCTCCCCATATTTGATTGTTAGAGTTCGACAAGCAAATACCTCGAGGATAACTCAACTAACTAAGGAAACATGAAATTAATTAAAGTAAGACAGATTGATAATATTAAATGCATTCTGGATAAAATATATACATTTCCAGATTTCAAATTTACAAAGAACATTAAAAATTATACAATGAAGTTGCTCCTCTAGCCTGAGCAGATTGTTCTTTGCTTCATCTTCAGTCCATTAAAATCTCACCTTCTTCAACTACTGGATTGGAGTTAGCAGCTTGATAATCAATCACAGATAGATAGTGTAGTGGTTCTCCAGGTTTAAGAATTGCTCATTTGATGTGTCTTCCAATATACTCAACCTCTTGACCCACTCCAGCCCACAACCATGCAATACTAACATCTTTCTTATTTTGCTTTGGTATGTTTGGTAGTCTGGGATGCACTTCCAATCCTTTCTCCACTCTCTTCCTATAATAGGGAACATTCTCCATAAGACATGAATCCAGTGGATCTAAGATACTTCTCAACTGATATTAGATAGTTGTTTGGGTAATCTTTCAGTTTGTCCTCCATCAGATAGCAGATTCTGAACAAATCGTTTTTCATGAATCTAACCATTGGAAGGTTTTCAGATATCTCAGGACTGGCCTTCATTAAGATCTCTGTAACATGCTCACGGAGCAGTTCATTTAACCTTGTAGTTCTTTGGATCTTAATAAGCATCACCTGCAATTCAGTGTAAGTTCTCTTTTCGAAAAACTTAGTGGATATCACAAATGTACCTTTGTCAATGAAATTGATTAGTATGTTCCAAACACCATTTGCTTTAACCCCAACCTTCAGGTAGATAAGAGAATGTCTCAATGCAGTGAAGTAAGTATCATCTTCTTGATTTGAACTACTGATGTCTTGAATGATAACTTCTACCTCAGCATTGTCATTGACTTCTAATCCGTCTTCAACTCCGCAAAAAGTGTTGTAAGCTACCTCCCATTCCTTTCCTTGTTTCTGTGCCAAATAAATCATCTTCTTCTTCCTTACTTCATTATACATCTTAAACCTTTTCAGCTTCTCGCTTCTCTGAATTGCTTGGTGGGTCTCTTTCTCAGCTTGCCTGGCATCTCTTTCCGCTTTCTCAGCTTTCAATCTTTCCAAGGCAGCTTCTTGTTCTGTTGATAGAGGATTTTCTTCTTCCATATCATCATCCAAGATAGGATGTTCAATTGACTCTGGATAATATGGTTCATGCTCTTCTAGTGATTGTTGCTCGTGCATGATCTCAAATCCCTCTTCAACTTCTTCTTCTACAAGATCTTCAATCCAGTACTGTCTCACTGAAATAGTATTTATCTTTTCATTTGTCCTTCTTTCTCCCCCTTAGTTGAGGAATCCTCCATGAAGTAATCCTCAGCATGATAGGTTGAAGGACCAGATTGTTGGTTTCGTAGCATATTCCAGATCGACTCAATACCGTCACTTTGATTCTCCATGAATAAAGCAATGTCTTTGTTCATTTCCTGCACAGAAGCAATCTTTTGGTCAATATCATTAAGTCTTGAGTTGGTAGTCTGCACTATTCTGTCCAATCTCTTGTTGATGCGAGACTCCACTCTTGACAATGTGTTCATTGCATCCTTGACCCTTGCTTGACCATCCCGGATAACCAGAACGTCTTCAGTTAAAACTTCTTGTCCTTGTTGTAAGACATCACTACTAGAAAAAGTAGAATAGACATAAGGGCTTTAACATCGGTCATTAATGTACCCGGTGACAAAAGACTTTTTAACATCAACTTTTTTAAAACTGATGTCTTTGTGTTGTTGAGACATCACTCGTTAGGTGAACCGATGTCTAATATAGGCTTTAAAAAAAATCGAAAAAGAATACCTGCGTCCCCCCAAATTTTCCCCCTTTACTCCAAATTATTTCCCCCTCAGCCAATTTTATCTCACCGCCCCCTTTTTCAGCTATCTCTATCTTTCAAACAAAAACAAAACAAGTGAAAAAATCTCTCAAAGCTATCTGCCTATCTCACGCTCTCTTTATCTCTCTCTCTCACCTCTTTCTCCCCAAGAACCCTAAAATCTGAAAATACAAGTGAAATCTCAAATCTTGGAACTCACAAATCTCATAGCTCGTAACCCACAATTCTTAAAGCCCCAAATCTCATTGCTCCATTTTTTCGAAACTAAATTGATTGTTCAATTAACTGCTCAAATCGATTGGTAAGTGGTTAGACTTTGTATGTAAGGTCGAATTAGTTCAGTTTTATTTTAATTTGGGGGCTTTTATAACTCAAAACCCTAAATTTTTAATTGGTTCATCTTATTTTTATTGCAGAAGAGTCTGTTACAAGGACCATTTGTTTGGGTAAGAATCAGTAGGGATTATTCAAATACTTCTATCTTAATTAGCTCCATACTCTAATTTTCTGATTTGTTTCTTCTTATTTTTTTTAATACAGGAGCATTTGTTTGGGTAAGAATTATAGTAAGTAGTATTTAATTACAATAATTTAATTTTTAGTTGTTGATTTAATTTTTAATTTCTTGTAGAGAACTTGATAAAGAATGGTGCAAGGTGAAACCCTTTCTGAATTTTATCGATATAAGGTTTATTACATTATTTTGTTTAAAGAAACATTGATGTCTTGGTGTTTCGAACATGCGTTGTTGGCTCCTGACTTGGTTATACACTTTGACATATCAGAGGTACTATTATAATGTGTTCTACCTGAATTGGAAATTTTCAGGATGTGATTTTGCATGTTCTATATGTTATAGCTTTTTGCATTATTGTTGTTTGCTAGTTTCTTTAGTGTACTTGCAAGTTCTGTTTGAATTAGTTGCTAACTTATAAGTGAATGTACCAATGCATAAAATATAAGTTTCCCCGGTTGAAGCACACTAGAGTGTTTAGATTTTGTTTGCCCTTATATACTATGAGAAGATATGATGTACTAGTTTTGTTGAATTTGTGTGAGTATGTGGTCCAGTGGTTAAATGCAGTACTCTATCCTTGTCATATGTTTGAAGCTTTCCTAGTCCCCGTGGTTATCTGAAATTTACTATGTAATGTACCTCTTTTTTACTTTTCATTTTTGTGGGACTGATCAAAATCTACATTATGTTGTAAATGGACATATGACAGTAAAAATCCTAAACATTGATGCAGGTATTAATAAAAAGGTTTGTTGTATCTATTCATGGCAGTGGTGTTCACAAAGGTTTGTCATATGTAGCATTTACTTTGTGTGATGATTCCAGGTAGGTAATCTATTGTCGTTATTCTTGAATTGAAAGAGCACCTTGACCTTCACTCTGGTTATGTATGTGCTCAAGTTTTTCTAAATTTATGTGATAAGTCATAAGAGATATCAAATAGTACTTTAGTGCATGTGTTGTGTTTATAAAAATGATCATGATGTTTTTTTCATTTCAATAGTAATTAAATAAGACTCGTATAAAATAAATCATCTTAACATTCTACCCGTTCTTGCGTGTATGCTAGGTAATTAATTTCTATTCTGTAGTTTCTATGATTTCCCCTTGGATACTTGTAATAACTGTCTTGCATTCTCGAGTTCAATTGGTTTCCTAAATCAGTTACACTGCTATCTCTCACTACTTTTATAGGATACTTGCTTCTGACACCCATGGTGTAGTTAATGTCTGGGATAGAAGATTGAGTGAACTTCCTTGTCTTGAACTCACCACTAACTCCAGTAGCACCCTAAATAGCATCCAACTGGATGTAGAAGAGCAGGTCAGCAAATTACTTGGAGTTGTAATTCTTTACCATATGAATCTACACACATGCATACAATGGACCTGTTTTTCGGCATTATTTATCAGTAAAGGATACCTACTGAAATTTTTAAGCTACAGATTGTTCCAACTACTGTCTTGAATGCTTTGATTATATCCGTAAGCCATTTAATTGCTCTTCTCTGTTATTTTCTTTACCTTTTTCTCACGTGTCTACCTAATTATACAGATTGTGTAAAAAGGAAAGCCCATGACGTATATTGCTAGAGAGACAAGCGCTGAAAGGTCTCACATAACATCGTAATGACTATATGGTCCCAAATGAAGGTTTTTGGTAGGTTATAAAGGTAATGACTTGTGATTATTTTAAATTATGCAATTTACTTTAAATCTGAATATATATGCACTGTTATTTTTTTCAATAGGCAATGTAGTAAATAATAATAATAATGTAATCAACTTGACATTTACATTTATGTACATGACTCCACTATGCAGAGTATGGAGAATTTGGGCAAACATTTCTGGTTGACTTCTATAGGAAAAGGCTATGTGATTTTGTTATGATGATGTTTTGGATGGCTGTTGGATGATATCTACCATTGCTTTTGTCTTTTTTTTTGTTGGCTCTGTTTTTGCGATTTCGAATTTGGATATGTTTTTTTACATTGAGAAATGTCTTGCTAGTTTTGGTTTGGAACATAGAGGCTCTAACTTGATTGATGTAGCTAGTTTTGTTTTTGTTTAAGTTAGTAGACATTTGTCTCCATTAATGTAAGAATACAAGATTCGTTTTGTTAATATTAATTTTAATTTTGGTTATTTTGGTGTAAAAATATAGCAAAAAAGCATAATATGTTTGGAAGTGAAAAAGAACAGTTTAACAAAATAAAAAAATGTATGTCAAAATAAAAGACAATGTTCATTTGGAAGAAAAGTGATGTACAGAAAAAAAGATAACATCTGTTTTTCAAAACAAAGTTGATGTCAAATATATACTAAGACAACACATATCAAGAAGGAAACTGATGTCAAATGCAGGTATAGACAATGAATTTGTACTCAAAAAACGATGTCAAATGCTTATTCAGACATCAGTAAAAAATCGATGTCTAAAATGGTGACTTTTAACATCACCGACAAAGACATCGGTTGAAAAATACAAAGACATCGGCCAGAAACCGATGTCTAAACCATTTTTTCTTGTAGTGCATGTACTTCATTCACAAATCCATCTCGTAGGTCCTTGACGTCAGCTCTCAACTCTAAATCTTCCTTCTTCAGGGAGTCCACCGCCTGCTTTGTCCTAGTTATAATGTCAAATGCACTGCTTACAGCTCTGTATGTTCTACGGGAATCAGCTGTAGCCAAGTCAATCTTTGATTATAATGAGCTTAAAGAGCCATCAACTTGACTGGAGGAGACCCTTTGGGCAAAAGAGGGTCTGAGAGGGACTTTGAATAAAGGGTTTCCCTCTCGATCATGAACCGTCATCTCCTTGAGAGTGGATTGAACTTGTATCTCTCTATCTGTTGCTGGTAGCAAATCATCTATATTTATTAGGGTTTGGGTGTCACTCCTCACGTTTGGCTCTGGGTGTTCACTCAACGTTTATGTTGGTGTTTCACTCATTTTACCTTTCTGTTAGGTCCAAAGTATCGTAGAAGGGGGGGTTGAATACGATACCTACAAATAATTCAATTTCGTTCGCGGATTAATCATTTAGTTCTATAACGAAATCAAACACACCAAATCAAACCAATAGTCGGGGAATATATCTTTTTATAAATATAAACCTAGAGGGGTGCTACAATTTTAATCCGTAGATTAGCTTCAATGAGTTCTAGGTTATTCACAATCAATACAATGATATAAATCTGAGCAATATTAATTTCTTCAGTAATCTCTCTGGCTCAAACTCTCTCTTAGTAATTGCTACTGTAAATGAACCTCGACTGAAGAAGACACACTTCCTCTGTAGTAATTATAGGCTTTGTTTTTGAAAAATATCGAACCAAACTTGAAGAATCAATCTTGGTCGTCCATCTTCAAAATCAACCTGACAAACAAACTACTTTTCAACTGCTCCCAAATCTAAAAACCATCGAATAAAATAAAGTAATTTTCCATTCGATAGTTTTTTAATAAAACTATCGAATGACAAATTAAATTATATTGGTTTTCTGATTGTTTTCCTTAAACACATTCGATGGTTTTCATAAATGAAAAACCATCGAACTATTTCTTGTCCTTGTTCTTTTAAACAATACCTTTTGAGTTTCAGGGTGTTTAAGTTTTAGACTGTATCAATTTCTTCTGAGACGATAAAACAACTTGATCTTTTAATTGCCGTCAACTAGTGCAACTGGTCTGGTTCACAGATGAATAACACTTGATCAATTCTTCTTCTATGTCTTCAATTCAATGCTGTTGATAAGTCCTTTGTCGTCCTGGTTGCTTCAAATTAATCACTGGAATCATGTGGTACTAACCCTAAATCATTCACATACTTCTGTAGTCTTGAAAGTCTTGTTTCTTTTGTTGTCACTGAGGCTTGAACATTTTCATGAACTTCTTTCCGTGACCTGTTTACGGACTTTAAGATTACATACCGTATTTTGATTTTTTGAGTTTACCTTTTCTTCTTTGATTCTGGATTCCTGTGCTTCTGTTAATACTATTGTCTGTCTTGTCCTTTGTTGAGTTGTAGTTATCTCTTTTACATCTTATGTTACATTATGCTTTACAATCTCCCCCTATTTGATTGGATAGAGTTCGACAAGCAAATACTTCGAGGATAACTCAACTAACTAAGGAAACATTAAACTAATTAAAGTAAGACATCTTAATAATATTAAATGCATTCTGGATCAGATATATATACATTTCCAGATTTCATAAATCAAAAAACAATAAAACTTTATACATTGAAGTTGCTCCTCTAGTCTGAGCTGATAGTTCTTTTGTTCTTTGCTTCTGTTGTTCAGTCCATTTCGATCTCACCTTCTTCAATCATTGGATTGGAGTTAGCAGCTTGATAATCAATCACTGATGGATAGTGCAATGAATCTCCAGGTTTAAGGATTGCTCCTTGGATGTGTCTTCCAATATATTCAACCTCTTGACCCACTCCAGCCCACAACCATGCAATGTTAACATCTTTCTTGTTTAGCTTTGGCATGTTTGGTAGTCTGGTACGCACTTCCAATCCTTTTTCCACTCTCTTCCTATAGTAAGGAACATTCTCCATTAGAAATCTTCGTAGAGTGTCGGCTGCTTTGTCCTTCTCCGTTGATGTGAATCCAGTGGATCTAAGATACTTCTCAACTGAGATTAGATAGTTGCTTGGATAGTCTCTCAGTTTGTCCTCAGTCAAATAGCAGATTCTGAACAAGTCATTCGTCATGAATCTAACCATTGGAGGATCTTCAGTAATCTCTGGACCAACTTTCATCAAGATCTCTTTAACATGCTCATGGAGCAGTTCATTTAGTCTTGTAGTCCTCTGAATCTTGATGAGCATTACCTGCAGTTCTGTGTATGTTCTCTGTTCAAAAAATTTAGTGGAAATCACAAAGGTACCTTTCTCAAGAAAGTTGATCAATATGTTCCAGGCACCGTTTGCTTTAACCCCGGCTTTCAGAAAGATCACAGTATTTCTCAATGCAGTGAAGTAAGTATGATCATCAGGATTTGCACTTCTTATGTCCTGAATTATGACTTCCACCTCTGCATTGTCGTTGACTTCTAAACCGTCTTCAACTCCACAAAAGGTTTTGTAAGCCATCTCCCAGTCAATACCTTGCTTCTGTGCTAAATCCATCATCTTCTTCTTCCTCACTTCAGCATACATCTTGAATCTTTTAAGCTTCTCAATCCTTAGAACTGTTTGTTGTCTCTCTCTCTCAGCTTGCCTGGCATCTATTGAAGCTCTGTCAGCTTTTACCATCTCCAAGGCAGCTTGTTCTTCTAGTGACAGAGAATTTTCTTCTTCTTCCATATCATCATCCAAGATAGGATGTTCTATTGGCTCTGGATAATATGGCTCATGCTCCTCCTGAATTGGTTGCTCTTGCATGATCTCAAATTCCTCCTCACTCTCTTCTTCTTGCACAATGTCTTCAATCCAGTAATGTCTAACTGGAATAGCTTCATTGGTTTCCCAAACTCCCCATCCAGATGTTTGCCATCCTTCATGTGTCTCCCCTTCTCCAACTTTCTCCCCCTTAGTTGAGGAATCGTCGATGTAGTTATCCTCATTGTAAAAGGTAGTAGAAGGATCAGGTTGTTGATTTGAAGGTCCGGGTTGTTGGTTCCTCAACATATTCCATATAGACTGTACTCTGTCGCCTTGATTCTCCATGAACTCCGCAATCTCCTTGTTCATTTCATGCATAGAAGCTAGCTTCAGGTCAGTGTCATCCAGTCTTGAGTTGGTAGTCTTTTCAATGTGATCCAATCTCTTGTTTAGCTTAGACTCCGCTCTTGAAAGGGTGTTCATTGCATCTTTTACCCGAGCTTGACCATCCCGGATAACCAGAACGTCTTCCTTCAAAGCTTCTTGCCCTTGATTCAGAGAATACACCTCATTCATGAAACCATCTTTAAGCTCCTTAACGTCCGTCCTCAATTCGATTAGTTCTTCCATAGCTTCCTTCTTCAAGGAGTCCACTGCATGCTTCGTACCTGTTATAGTGCCAGATGCACTGCCAATGACCCTGAAAGTTCTTCTGGAATCAGCTGCAGCCAAGTCAACCTTCTCTTGAATAGACTTTAAAGAAGCATTGTCTTGACTAGAGGAGATCCCTTGGTCAAAGGAAGGTCGCAGTGGAACTTTGTATAAAGGATTTCCTTGTAGATCATGAACTGTCATCTCCTTGAGCGAGGATTGAACATGTACCTCTCTTTCTGTAGGTCGTAGCAAATCATCAATATTTGAGAAGGTTAGGGTGTCACTCCTCACATTTGGCTCTGGGTGTACACTCAACGTTTCTGTCGGTGTTTCACTCATTTTTCCTTTCCCACTCAGGCCAGGTGTAAGTGTTTGTGTTTCACTCAATCCCTTAGTGCTAGTTGTACCTGCAGAAGAAAACACCGTAGCCATCCTTAAGGAGGTCACTGGTGGTGCAATGGGGCTTCACGAGTCCCCGTCCTTGGTTAAACCAAGTTGCTGATCATCCGTAGATGATGTATCCTTTGTAGGATCTAGAGTTTGAATCTCTAGGAGGCTAGAATCAGGCTCTATTAACACCAGAGATCCTGAAACTTCCTCTAAAGTCTGTGAAGACTTTTCCTCAGTTAACTCCTCAATGTGAATTGATTCGTTGTCACCGAGTTGCCGATCTGCACCTACGTCAGACCCTTTACCCGCAGGATCCAGATATGTTCCATCTGGGGAGGTAGAGAATGACCCTTTAGATTATGCATTTAGGTCAAAGCCTTCTCTCGACGTCTGTGAAGACACTTGGTTCTTAGAACCTTCAACCAGTGAACCTGACCGTAATATGGTCGGAACACCAGTTGCTTCCGTCAATTCCTCCTTGCTAGATTGAGCTATTGGTTCAGATATTGCTTTAGTTAATGTAGCCCAATCAGCATCAGAAAAATCAATAAAGGGCGCTTTGGAAGTTTGAAATAAAGTATCAACAGTTGCCTCGGTTTCTATTCTTCTCCTTTTAGAGGAAGGCAAAGCTGTTGTTGAAGGGTGTATCTCCTTATGTGGTGCTGCTAAGGCACTATCTCCCTCTACACTCACGAATGTATGAATATTGGGTATAGGAGGGGAAGGAGGTTCGTTTATGTTTTCATTTGGCACTTCCAAAGGCTCTTCGACCGTGGTTAGAGATTGTGGGTTTGCAATCTCATGGTCAGGAATGGCCACTGAGGGCTCTGGATCTACATCCATTGGTTGTTGTACAGGAGCCAGTTCAGGTTGAGGAATATTACCTTCATTTACCTGTTCCCCTGGGGTTGAAGTGGTAGGGGCACCGTTCTTAGATAGTCTGTGAGAACAGTCGGTACCTCTGGAAGATGATTCTTTCTTATTAGAGCGGTTATTGCATTGTTCTTCATCCTCATGCACTCCATGGTCTCCTCGCCTTCAAATTTCTCACGTTCATCATCTGTTAGAATATCATTGAGAATTAGCTGTAGGAAACTAGGATAGAAACAAAGCACATTGTCCTTGCCTGTTCTTTCATCCAGTGGTCCCATGCACAGAATGACTTGATCAAAGTCCTATGTTTATATGCCTATTTTTAGCAATGGCAAACCCTATCTTCTGAAGAAATAAGGGAATACCATGCAGATTTGTAAGCTTAGCAGTAAAAACATGGATAAGTGTGTGAAAGAAAAAGTTCCATGGCTTTGTCAGGTAATGCTTAAGAAACTCTCCCACAAAGAAGTTTGGTTGTTGACTTCTTATGAGAGTGAAGAAAGCATGTATCTCCTCAGTTGTGGGATCCGGAACAAGGTTTTCTGTTGGAAAATGTAGAATCCTGTTAAAATCATGTTCCGTCACCCTTATTGTTCTGCCCCCTGGCACAACAAAACTAAAGGACCTTACGTTATTCTCACTTGTATCTGTGGCGAATGTGTACAACGCAGTCAATTGATCGATGCAAAGGACTACAGGAGTACTCAAAGCATATGCCACTAACGAACGTGTGTTCAGAAACTCTGCCCATGCACGAAACTGTAAGTTCGTTATGGATTGCAAGTTCTGAAACGAGACATGATTAGTTTTGGTTACGATAAATTCTCCGGCCATTACTTTTCAAATTTCCAGAAAATTAAATTTCAACCAAAACTAAAATTTTCTTAAATTTAATTAATTATTACTAATTAATCAAACTTGACACAAAATACCCCCCTCTTTTTTTTAGAAATAAACACCTTAACCAAAAACAAATTCCTAGGTTTAGAACTCTGACAACAAATTGATAATGGATTAGTGAATTTCAACCTTAAGAACTCTATTGATTAATCAACAGAGTACAAAATTCTTATTATTTATCAAAGTATCACAGTTCTAGTTTCCTCTCTCTCGATGGTTTTCTTTGAAGAACAATTAAAAACCGAACAACACAGTACACAGTAATTTCTTTGTTCAAAAAGAATTCACTGCAGTAACAGTAATTGTTGAAGGTTAATAATCAGTATGTTATCAAGAAAGTATCGAGCTTTGTTTTTGAGAATTCACTACAGTAACAGTAAGTGCTTAGATCTTAGAATAAAGAAACAAAACGTCCAAGGCATTGTTTTAACCTTACAGAAGTCTCAAGGGTATTTTAGTCACTTTATGTTCGATAGTTTTTTAAACATACTATCGATGGTTTTCTCTTAGGGGCACAAAAGTCAGAAATGCTTCGATAGTTTTTGAGAAACTATCGAGGTTGATTATACTGAATATCAACAGACTTCATAAGAGAAACTATCGAAGGTCTTCGCTTTACAAAACCAAAAAATATCGAATGACTTTATGAAAAATTATCGAGAATTTAAATATTAATTAAGATAAATTCACTCCGATACTTTTTCTTTTTAATCTCAAAAACTATCGAAACTTGTTTTCAATGGTTTTTCTTTTCCTATTTGAAAACTATCGAATTTTGACTTCGATGGTTTTTAATTAGTACTTAGAAAATCTATCAAAATTTCTAAAATCGATGGTTTTTGCTTCTGTCTAAATTTCAAAACCTGTTCTATTTTAAAATACAGACTTTTGTATTTCCTGTCAAGTTTTATTTTGAATAAATCTTTTAAAATTTACCAAAATCAATTGTTAACAGAAAATTCACAATTTTCTTAGAATAAAATCTACTAAATATCAACAAATGATCTTAACCAATTAAAATCCAATAAATTATGCTGCATTAATCTACAATGTTAAAAACAAAGTAAATTAATTCAAATTAAATTGATACTTAAATATTTAGAAAAGATATTAGCACCTAAATAATTTTTAGAATTAATAACAAATTAAATGCCAGAAGATATATCATCCATAATTCTGACATAAAATTAGTACAATAATCCTAACTACGAGAATTGCTCCAGAAAATAAATTCACGAGTCCTAAGGATATAAAAATTCTTAAACTCATGTATTCACTAGGACTATCTGCAGTTACTGACTTCTAATCAAAATCAATTAGAAAGATTTAACATCCCAAGTTCACCAACCAGCTTTGAAAAAGTGGATTCATCAAGAGGTTTAGTAAAGATGTCTGCAATTTGTTCCTCTATGGGTACAAAATGTAACTCCATAGTTCCATTCATGACATGCTCTCGGATAAAATGATACCTGATGTCGATGTGCTTCGTCCTCGAGTGTTGCACTGGGTTGTTTGAGATTGCTATGGCACTTGTGTTGTCATAAAATATTAGAATCTTTGTCAACAAAAGCCCATAGTCACGGAGTTGGTTTCTCATCCACAAGATCTGAGCACAGCAGCTACCAACATCAATGTATTCAGCCTCAGCTGTTGATGTGGACACTGAATGCTGCTTCTTGCTATACCAGGAAATTAACCTTCTTCCAAGAAACTGACAGCTTCCTGAAGTACTCTTCCGATCAATCTTACAACCTGCAAAATCAGAGTCCGTGTATCCAATAAGATCAAATCCTGTATCTTTAGGGTACCAAATTCCAAGATTTGGGGTCCCCTTAAGATATCTAAATATTCGCTTAACAGCTGTTAGATGAGATTCTTTAGGATCAGACTGAAACCTAGCACACAAGCATGTTGCAAACATTATATCTGGTCTACTTGCAGTGAGATAAAGTAATGAGCCTATCATACCTCTGTAGCCTGTGATGTCAACCTTCTTACCAGTTTCATCCTTATCAAGCTTAGTGGCAGTTGGCATATGAGTCTTTGTTGTAGATGAGTCTTCCATTTGATACTTCTTAAGAAGATCTTTGATGTACTTGGACTGACAAATGAATATACCATCTTGTCTTTGGTATACTTGCAGTCCAAGAAAGAATGACAATTCACCCATCATGCTCATTTCATAACGACTCTGCATTAACTTAGCAAATCTCTTGCATAGATCATCATTAGTAGAACCAAATATTATGTCATCAACATATACTTGCACCAATATTAAATCATTTTTGTGCTTTTTGTAAAAGAGAGTCTTGTCTACAACACCACTTGTAAAATCATTTTCAAGTAAGAATTCAGAGAGAGTGTCATACCATGTCCTTGGAGCTTGTTTGAGTCCATAGAGAGCTTTGAATAGAAAGTACACAAAGTCTGCCAGTTTTGAATCCTCAAAACCTGGAGGTTGTTCCACATACACTTCTTCTTCTAACTCCCCGTTCAGAAAAGCACTTTTCACATCCATCTGATATACCTTGTAATTGGAATGTGCTGCGAATGCCAGAAACATTCTGATGGCCTCAATTCTAGCTACTGGTACATAGGTTTCATCATAATCTATACCTTCTTCTTGAGAGTAACCTTTAGCAACCATCCTGTCTTTGTTTCTCGTTACAATGCCATCTTCGTCCAACTTATTTTTGAATACCCATCTTGTTCCAATAACAGATTTTCCCTTAGGCCTGGGTACCAGCTTCCAAACTTTCTGCCTTTCAAACTGATTGAGTTCCTCTTGCATAGCAATCACCCAATCTGGATCATCTAGAGCATCTTAAACATTCTTAGGTTCTGTTTCTGAAAGAAACCCAGAATAGTGACATTCATTTTGTGATGTTCTCCTAGTTCTCACTCCTATGTCCGGATCACCAATGATCAAGTGAAAGGGATGATCTCTATTACATACCCTTTGTCTTGGCAGATACGATCTTGATGATTCTCCATGTTCTAGATGTTGTGGAGTGCGACTAGTTGATCCTTCTCCTGCTCCCCCTGAGTTGTTGACGGTTTGATCTGTTGACCCCGTTGAATGACTAGTGGATCTAGTAGTAGACTGAGTATGTCCACCACTATCACCACTTGGTCCAGAATCATTATCATCATGATTATTATTAATAACTGTAACAACTTCAGGTTCTTCTTCATTGTCAGAGAGATCTCCTGATAGATTTTCAAATACCAAGGATTCAGAGTTCTCTCTTGTTTGCAGGCATGGTCTTTTGGTGTCGTCAAATGTTACATTAAAGCTTTCCAACACCTTCTTATCTTCAATCACATGTACCCTGTAAGCCTTAGATTCCAGAGAATAGCCCAAAAAAATGCCTTCATCTGCTTTGGCATCAAACTTGCCTAGATGTTCTCCATCTTTAAGTACAAAGCACTTTGCACCAAACACATGAAAGTACTTCAGTGTTGGTTTCTTGTTGGCCATTAACTCATACGGAGTCTTTTCATGATCTTTGTTGATCAGGGTACGATTCTGAGTGTAGCAAGCTGTATTCACTGCTTCAGCCCAAAAGTAAGTAGGAAGTTTTGATTCACTCAACATGGTCCTTGCTGCTTCAACCAAGGTCCTGTTCTTCCTTTCCACTACTCCATTCTGTTGAGGAGTTCTTGGTGCTGAATACTGTCTTGATATTCCTTTCTCTGAGCAGAAATCATTAAGAACTGCATTCTTGAATTCAGTTCCATTGTCTGATCTGATTGTCCGCACAGGTAGCTTAGCTTCCACTTCTATCTTCTTGATGTGATAAATGATTAGTTGTGTTGCTTCATCCTTTGATTGTATGAACAACACCCACGTGTACTTGGAGTAGTCATCCACCATCACCAATGCATATATTTTTCTTGAAAGTGACATAACATTGACTGGACCAAATAAATCCATATGAATCAGGTGTAATGGTTCAGCAATGTTTGTCATTCCTTTGCTTCTATGTGATGCTTTCTTCGACTTCCCTTTTTCACATGCTTCACATAGTCCCTCCTGATTGAATTCCATCACGGGCAACCCTTTCACTAACTCTCTCTTTACCAAAGAGTTCATAGTTTTGAAGTTCAGATGTGACATAGCCAACTTTGTTCTGAAGATGCCTTTCCATAGAAACATGTAACTTCTCCTTCACTGGTAGAACTTAAGTCAGCTATAAACAAATTTCCTTTTCTCACTCCCAGTGGAGTAAGCTTCTCATCCTTCCGGTTGGTGATCAAGCACTTGTCCTTTCTGAAATCTACATTGTAGCCTTTATCACAGAACTGACTGATACTTAGAAGATTGTGCTTCAATCCTTCAACAAGAGAGATGTTTTCAATGATGACATTCCCAACTTTCAATTTACCATATCCCGTAGTGAATCCTTTGCTGTCATCTCCAAAGGTTACAATCGGGCCGGTCTTCTTAACCACCTCTGTAAGCAGGGACTCTTCACCTGTCATGTGTCTGGAACAGCCACTATCCAGAATCCACACAACCTTTGAGCTTTTAACCTTACCCTGCAATCACATATTGATTAAGCGGACTTTGGTACCCAAAATTGTTTGGGTCCTGAAGGTTTAGATACTTTGACAGGAGTAACATTCAATTTAGTCTTACCCTGTTTGATATTCATAGTATCTGTGGATTTAACATTAACAGTACTTTTTCTACTATCATTCATCAACTTAAAATAAGCATGCATGATGTTGTACTTACATAGCAAACACTCTTTCTTTCCACAGGGTTCATGAAGATCAGGCATGTCAGACGTGTTATGCATTTCAGAAGTATTAGCAGTTTCTACTTTAACCTTTTTACATGCATGTGTAAGGTGTCCAGCAGAATTAAAAATAGTGCACAACTTCCTAGATGCAATGGGAGAAAATGGAACAATTTCCTGATTAACAATCTTCTTTTTCCCATTCCTGTTCTTTTTAGCATTACTAACTAAGTCACCTACTTCAATTTTAGGTATAACAGTTTTTACTGATTTCCTAGGCAACTTAGTCTTTACCTCTTTTTCCATCAATAAATCCTCCTCAAGCAATTCTTGTCTTATGTAAAGGTCATCCTCATGAAAAGGTCCTGAGAAGGGCTTGACAAAGACTGGACTGACCACATTCTTAAGAATATGTGGAATATCCTTCTTGACAACAGAAGATGTCACAGGAAATTCCAGAGTCCTTTTCCCAGCCTTTTTGGAGTAGTCAAGTCCTATAGCAGTTTTATTACCCTGGGTCTGAGTATCAATGATCTCCTTAGCAATCAGGGCGGAATTCTTAAAAGCATTCAGCTTCAAATCTAAATCAGAAATCTGCTTCCTGAGGATAGTCTCTATCTCATCATTACACTTGACCTTGTTCTCTAAGTACGCATTCTTTTGCTTAAGATCTTCTAATGTGACAGCTACAAGCTCTAGTTCTTCATTTTTAGATTCTAGTTTTTTAATTTTAAGAACTAGTTTAGCATTTTCCATTTCTGATGCTAGCATGCTTGTGTGTACATTAAACAATTCTACACTTAGATCTTGCACAGTTTTCTTGTACTCGGAATTAGAAATGTCAATTGTTGTTAAGATAGGTACCTGAGATAATTGCGGTGATTCCTCTGAAGAGTCAGCCATTAGGGCAACATTTACATATTCATCCTCTTCATCCGAATCAGTATCATCCCAGTGTTTTCCCTCTGCAATATAAGCTTTCCCTTTCTGCTTTCCAGAAAATGCCTCCAGTTGTTGTTTAAGCTTGGCATTCTCCTTCTTCAAATCCTCATAAGAGTCTTTCCTTTCATAGACCTCTTTCTTGTCTCTTTCTTGACGAGGCTTTCGGCATTCAGTGGCAAAATGCCCTAACTCATTGCAATTGTAGAATCTTGATTTGCTTCTATCAATCATGCCAGTCTTGTAGCCTCCCTTAAAGCCTGTACTAGGTGCATACTTGCTCTTCTGGAATATGTTGGTTGAGCCCTTGAACTTGTACTTAGGGTTTCTCTTGAAACGAATATGACTAAACTTTGCAGCTAAGTACGCCATGGTTTTGTCTTCCATTTGCTCAAGCTCTTCTAGGGTGTAGTAATCACTTTCATCAACACCCAGATTCACAGAATCCATCTCAGCTTCTATGATCACCTCATTTCCAGCTCTAGGGGTTTGAACCTGAATATCAGAAGTTGTTGGTTCATCCACTACAAGTGCTGCTGATCTCACAAGTGCATTGTGTTTGTTATCCACTGTCCCTGGTCCGTAGATTATCACTCGTTGTTCTTGCTCCATCTCATAAGTCTTCAACTTGCCATAGATCATCTCTAATGACATCTTTGTGAAGTCAATTCTTTCCCTTATGGATGAGGACTTGTGTTCTACATGATGGGGTAGTGTCATCATGAACTTCCTGTTGGTTTCTCTCAGTGGATAGGTCTTTCCTTTCATTTCCAATTCATTTAGAAGCTTAGTATATTTCTCAAAGACCTGAGTTATACTTTCTCCTAGAAGAGACCTAAAAGCTTCGTACTGAGAAGTCAGGATGTCCAATCTGTTTTCCTGCACGGCTTCAGTTCCTTCCATTATCAAGTTAATGGTATCCCACATATGTTTCCCGCTTGTACAGTTCATCAACTGATAGCTCATTTCTTTGTCTGCGGAGTCTGCTAATATCAACATCAAACCTGTGTCCAATCGAATCAGTTTTTTGTCAGAATCTGTATACTCAGTGATATCCTTAGGTTGGGTGCCTTGAGGAATCCTGCTACCATCAGGAGCTGTAGATTCACTACCTGGTTTCATTGGTACAAACGGTCCGTTCTCTAATATGCCAATATACAACGGATTAGATGCCTTGATAAATAACAGCATCTTCATCTTCCACAAACCGAAATCATCTCTTGTAAACGGGGGAACTTTAATACCAGCGGTTGTCTTTGGAGCACTCATGGTTTCTGAAAATTTCAAATTGTTAAAAATTCAAGAAATTCCAATTAAATGAAAAATTTTGAAAGTTAAAAATTTTGCTTCGAATTTTCACGCTACGTTTGATTTTGGTCTCATTCACCGGATCTGATTTGTACGTCAATCAAGTAGCTTTGATACCAATTGTTAGGTCCAAAGTATCGTAGAAGGGGGGTTGAATACGATACCTACAAATAATTCAATTTCGTTCGCGGATTAATCATTTAGTTCTATAACGAAATCAAACACACCAAATCAAACCAAGAGTCGGGCCGGGGAATATAATTTCACAATCAATACAATGATAGAAATCTGAGCAATATTAATTTCTTCAGTAATCTCTCTGGCTCAAACTCTCTCTTAGTAATTGCTACTGTAAATGAACCTCGACTGAAGAAGACACACTTCCTCTGTAGTAATTGTAGGCTTTGTTTTTGAAAACTATCGAACCAAACTTGAAGAATCAATCTTGGTCGTCCATCTTCAAAATCAACCTGACAAACAAACTACTTTTCACCTGCTCCCAAATCTAAAAACCATCGAATAAAATAAAGTAATTTTCCATTCGATAGTTTTTTAATAAAACTATCGAATGACAAATTAAATTATATTGGTTTTCTGATTGTTTTCCTTAAACACATTCGATGGTTTTCATAAATGAAAAACCATCGAACTATTTCTTGTCCTTGTTCTTTTAAACAATACCTTTTGAGTTTCAGGGTGTTTAAGTTTTAGACTGTATCAATTTCTTCTGAGACGATAAAACAACTTGATCTTTTAAGTGTCGTCAACTAGTGCAACTGGTCTGGTTCACAGATGAATAACACTTGATCAATTCTTCTTCTATGTCTTCAATTCAATGCTGCTGATAAGTCCTTTGTCATCCTGGTTGCTTCAAATTAATCACTGGAATCCTGTGGTACTAACCCTAAATCATTCACATACTTCTGTAGTCTTGAAAGTCTTGTTTCTTTTGATGTCACTGAGGCTTGAACATTTTCATGAACTTCTTTCCGTCACCTGTTTACGGACTTCAAGAATACATACCGTATTTTGATTTTTTGAGTTTACCTTTTCTTCTTTGATTCTGGATTCTTGTGCTTCTGTTAATACTATTGTATGTCTTGTCCTTTGTTGAGTTGTAGTTATCTCTTTTACATCTTATGTTACATTATGCTTTACACTTTCCCACTCAGGCCAGGTGATAGTGTTTTTGTTTCACTCATTCCCGTCTTGCTGTGTGTACCTACATCAGAAGTCACAGTACCCATCCTTAAGGAGGTCACCGGTGGTGCAATGGGGCTTCGCAAGTCCCCGTCCTTGGTTAAACCAAGTTGTTGATCATCCTTAGATGATGTATCCTTAATATGATCTAGAGTTTGAATCTCTAGGAGGTTAGAATCAGGCTCTATTAACACCAGAGATCCTGAAACTTCCTCTAAAGTCTGTGAAGACTTTTCCTCGGTTAACTCCTCAATTAAAATTGATTCATTGTCACTGAGTTGTCAATCTGCACCTACGTCAGACCCTGTACCCGCAGGATCCAGATATGTTCCATCTGGGGAGCTAGGCAATGACCCTTTAGATTTTGCATTTAGGCCAGAACCTTCTCTCGACATCTGTGAAGACTCTTGGTTCAATAAAGAACCTTCAACCAGTGGTCCTGACCGTAAAATGGTCGGAACACCAGTTGCTTCCGTCAATTCTTCCTTGTTTGATTGGGCTATGGGTTCAGATATGGCTTTGGTAAGCGTTACCCAATCAGTATCAGAAAAATCTGTGAAAGGGTCTTTGGATGATTGAAATGAAGTTTCAACAGTTGCCTCGGTTTCTATTCTTCTCCTTTTAGTGGAAGGCAGAGCTGTTGTTGAAGGGTGTATCTCCTTTTGTGGTGCTGCTAAGGCACTATCTCCCTCTACACTCTCAGTTGTTTGAGTTGGTGGTATAGTAGGGGTAGGAGTTTCGGTTATAGTTTCATTTGGCTCATGCAAAGGCTCTGTGACCGTGGTTAGAGGTTGTTAGGTTTCAACCTCCTGGTCAGGAATGGCCACTAAGGGCTCTGGATCAACATCCATTGGTTCCGGTTGAGGAGCAACTACAGGTTCAGGAATATTACCTTGATTTACATGTTCCCCTGGGGGTAGAAGTGGTAGGGGTACCATTCTAAGATAGTCTGTGAGAACAGTAGGCACCCCTGGAAGATGGTTCTTCTTGATAAAAGCTGTTATGGCATTGCTCTTCATCTTCATGCAATCCATTGTCTCCTCACCTTCAAAAATGTCTCTTTCCTTAGCTGTTAACACATCATTAAGAATTCGCTGTAGGAACCTTGGATAGAAACAAAGCACATCATCTATGCATGTTCTATCTTCCAGTGGTCCCATGCACAGAATGATTTGATCAATCACAAGTCTTCCTATGTTTATATGCCTATTGTTAGCAATAGCAAACCCTAGTTTCTGAAGAAATAGAGGAATACCATGCAGATTTGTAAGCTTTGCAGTAAAAACATGGATTAAGGTGTGAACGAAGAAATTCCATGGCTTAGTCAGATAATGCTTCAGAAACTCTCCCACAAAGAAGTTAGGTTGTTGACTTCTAATGACCAGAGTGAAGAAAGCATGTATTTCTTCAGTGGTGGGATCCGGAACAAAGTTTTTGTTGGAAAATGTAAAATTCTATTAAGGTCATGTTCCGTCACCCTAATTGTTCTGCCCCCTGGCACAACAAAACTGAAGGATGAGATGTTATTCTCAGATGTGTCAGTGGCTGTTGTGTACAGTGTAGTCAATTGCTCAATACAAAGGACCGCATGAGTACTTCAAGCAAATGCCACCAGTGAGCGTGTGTTCAAAAATTGTGCCCATGCACGAAACTGAATGTTCACAATGGATTGCACATTTTGAAATGAGACATGATTAGTTTTGGTAACAATAAATTCTTCGGCCATTATATTTTCAAAAAAATCCAGAAAATTTAAATTTAAACCAAAACTATTTTAAATAATTATTTCTAATTAATTACTTTTTAAAATAACCCTTTTTTCTTAACTGACAAACTCGAACCAAAAACAAACCCAAAAATTAAGAACCCTAATTTGTTAACTTTTCGAAATATTCACTTAAACTTAAAAATCAATTGTTTAACAATCGATTTCTTAGTATGAACATTGTTAACAACAATATTAAGATCCAAAATGTCAATTTTGATACTTTTATTTTGAAACTGAGACAAAAAACTCAACCTAATCACAAACACACAGTACTTTCATTGTAAACATGAAATTACTGTGGTAAGTAATAGCTTTTGTCAAGTTTAATCGGTTAAAAAATGAAGAATCTGTTGAAGTATGTGTTCTTGTTCTTGTGTGTATATGTAAGTATATGACAAAACTCTTAGATCTGAAAATAAAGAAAGGAAAAACGTCTAAGGGCCTATATATATACTGATTGTTCTTTAGGGGTATTTTAGACATTTCATGTTCGATAGTTTTCAAAATGAATTGTCGATGGTTTTTATTGAGGGGCAAAAAGGTCAATCACACTTCGATAGTTTTTCAAAAAACTATCGAATTGGTTAAAATCAGAATTTAAACAGCCTTTTTCAAAAAACTATCAAACATTTTTAGCTTTAAAAACCAAAAACTATCGAACAATATCTTTTGTGAAAACCATCGAGGATTTTAAATATTGCAGAATTAAATCCTGTCGATAGATTTCACTTTCAATTTCAAAAACTATCGAGAAATCCCTTCGATAAATTTCACTTCTCTTCCAAAAACCATCGAATATTACTTTCGATAGTTTTGTCCAGTACTTAGAAAATCCATCGAATTACCTGTTTCGATATATTTTTGCTTCTCAGTTTTATTTTTAAACATGTTCTGTTTAAAAAATAAACTGCTCTTTTCTTATTTTCTGTCAACCAAGAATTTGTTTTAAATCAAACTTTTTCACCAAAAATTCAAAGTTAACAGAAAATTCACAATTTTCTTAGAATAAAATCGACTAAATATCATTAACTGATATAAACCAATTAAAATCCAATAAATTATGCTGCATTAATTTACAATGTTTAAAACAAAGTAAACTAATTCAAATTAAATAAATGCTGAAATATTTAGAACAAATATTAGCACTTAAATAATTTTAGATTTATTAACTAATTGAATGCCAGAAGATATATCGTCCATAAATATGACATAAAATTAGTACAGTAATTCTAACTTTCGAGAATTGCTCCTGAAAATAAATTCACGAGTCCTAAGGATATAGAAATTCTTAAACTCATGTATTTACTAGGACTCTCTTGCAGTTACTGACTTCTAAGCAAAATCAATTAGAAAGATTTAACATCCCAAGTTCACCAACCAGCTTAGAAAAAGTGGATTCATCAAGCGGTTTAGTAAAGATGTCTGCAATTTGTTCCTCTATGGGTACAAAGTGTAACTCCATAGTTCCATTCATGACATGCTCTCAGATAAAATGATACCTGATGTCGATGTGCTTGGTCCTCGAGTGTTGCACTGGGTTGTTGGAGATTGCTATGGCACTTGTATTGTCGCAAAATATTGGAATCTTAGTCAACAAAAGTCCATAGTCACGGAGTTGGTTCCTCATCCACAAGATTTGAGCACAACAGCTACCAGCAGCTATGTATTCAGCTTCAGCTGTTGATGTATACTGAGTGCTGCTTCTTGCTATACCAAGAAACTAACCTTCTTCCAAGAAACTGACAGCTTCCTGAAGTACTCTTCCGATCAATCTTACAACCTGCAAAATCTGAGTCTATATATCTAATAAGATCAAATCCTGTATCTTTAGGGTACCAAATTCCAAGATTTGGGTCCCCTTAAGATATCTAAATATTCACTTAACAGCTATTAGATGAGATTCTTTGGGATCAGACTGAAACCTAGCACACAAGCATGTTGCAAACATTATATCTGGTCTACTTGCAGTGAGATATAGTAAGGAGCCTATCATACCTCTGTAGCTTGTGATGTCAACCTTCTTACCAGTTTCATCCTTATCAAGCTTAGTGGCAGTTGGCATTGGAGTCTTTGCTGTAGATGAGTCTTCCATTTGATACTTCTTCAGAAGATCATTGATATACTTGGACTGGAAAATGAATATTCCATCTTGCCTTTGATACACTTGTAGTCCAAGAAAGAATGACAATTCACCCATCATGCTCATTTCATATCGACTCTGCATTAATTTAGCAAATCTCTTGCATAGATCATCATTAGTAGAACCAAATATTATGTCATCAACATATACTTGCACTAATATCAAATCAATTTTGTTCTTCTTGTAAAAGAGAGTTTTATCTACGACACCTCTGGTAAAGTTATTTTCAAGTAAAAATTCAGAGAGAGTGTCATACCATGTCCTTGGAGCTTGTTTGAGTCCATAGAGAGCTTTGAACAGAAAGTATACAAAGTCTGCCAGATTTGAATCCTCAAAGCCTGGAGGTTGTTCCACATACACTTCTTCTAGCTCCCCATTCATAAATGCACTCTTCACATCCATTTGATATACCTTGTAATTGGAATGTGCTGCGAATGCCAGAAACATCCTGATGGCCTCAAGTCTTGCTACTGGTGCATAGGTTTCATCATAATCTATACCTTCTTCTTGAGAGTAAACTTTAGCAACCAGTATGGCTTTGTTTCTCGTTACAATGTCATCTTCATCCAACTTATTTCTGAATACCCATCTTGTTCCTATAACAGATTTTCCTTTAGGCATGGGTACCAGCTTCCAAACTTTCTGCCTTTCAAACTGATTGAGTTCATCTTGCATAGCAATCACCCAATCTGGATCTTCTAGGGCATCATCAACTTTCTTAGGTTCTATTTCTAAAAGAAACCCAGAATAGTGACATTCATTTTGTGATGTCCTCCTAGTTCTCACTCATGTGTCCGGATCACAAATGATCAAGTGGAAGGGATGATCTCTACTCCATACCCTTTGTCTTGGCATATACGATCTTGATGATTCTCCTTGTTCTAAATTTTGTTGAGTGTGACTAGTTGATCCTTCTCCTGCTCCCCCTGAGTTGTTGCCGGTGTGATCTGTTGACCCTGTTGTTTGACTAGTGGATCCAGTAGTAGTTTGAGGATCTCCACCACTGTCACCACTTGGTCCAGAATCATTATCATTATCATTATTATTATCACCAGGAACAACTTCAGGTTCTTCTTCATTGTTAGAGAGATCTCCTGATAGATTTTGAAATACCAAGGATTCAGAGTTCTCTCTTGTTTGCAGGCTTGGCCTTTTGGTGTCATCAAATGTTACATTAAGGCTTTCCAACACCTTCTTATCTTCAATCACATAAACCCTATAAGCTTTAGATTCCAGATAATAGCCCAGAAAAATGCCTTCATCTGCTTTGGCATCAAACTTGCCTAGATGTTCTCCATCTTTTAGTACAAAGCACTTTGCACCAAACACATGAAAGTACTTCAGTGTTGGTTTCTTGTTCGCCATTAACTCATACGGAGTCTTTTGATGATCTTTATTAATCAGGGTTCGATTCTGAGTGTAGCAAGCTGTATTCACTGCTTCAGCCCAAAAGTAAGTGGAAAGTTTTGATTCACTTAGTATTGTCCTTGCTGCTTCAACCAAGGTTATGTTCTTCCTTTCCACTACTCCAATCTGTTGAGGAGTTCTTGGAGCTGAATACTGTCTTGATATTCCTTTCTCTGAGCAGAAATCATTTAGAACTGCATTCTTGAATTCAGTTCTATTGTCTGATCTGATTGTCCGCACAGGTAGCTTAGCTTCCACTTCTATCTTTCAAATGTGATCAATGATTAGTTGTGTTGCTTCATCCTTTGACTGTAAGAACAACACCCACGTGTACTTGGAGTAGTCGTCAACCATCACTAATGCATATATTTTTCTTGATACCGACATAACATTCACTGGACCAAATAAATCCATATAAATAAGCTGAAGAGGTTCAGAGATGCTTGTCAGTTCCTTGCTTCTGTGTGATGCTTTCTTATACTTCCCTTTTTCACATGCTTCACATAGTCCCTCCTGATAAAATTCCATCAGGGGCAACCCTCTCACTAACTCTCTCTTTACCAAAGAGTTCATAGTTTTGAAGTTCAAGTGTGAGAGCTTCTTGTGCCATAGCCAACTTTGTTCTGAAGATGCCTTACTGTAGAAACATGTAACTTCTCCTTCACTGGTAGAACTTAAGTCAGCTGTAAACAAATTTCCTTTTCTCACTCCTAGTAGAGCAAGCTTCTCATCTTTCATATTTGTGATCAAGCACTTGTCCTTTATGAAATCTACATTGTATCCTTTATCACAAAATTGATTGATACTTAGAAGATTGTGCTTTAATCCTTCAACAAGAGAGATGTTTTCAATGATGACATTCCCAATTCTCAGATTACCATATCCCGTAGTGAATCCCTTATTGTCATCTCCAAAGGTTACTATCGGGCCGGTCTTCTTAACCACCTATGTAAGCAGGGACTCTTCTCCTATCATGTGTCTAGAGCAGCCACTATCCAGAATCCACACGACCTTTGAGCTGATAACCTTACCCTGCAATCACAGATTGATTAAGCGGACTTTGTACCCAAACTTGTTTGGGTCCTGAAGGTTTAGATACTTTAACAGGAGTAACATTCAAGTTAGTCTTAACCTGTTTGATTTTCATGTTGTCTGTGGATTAATCACTTTTAGTATTAGTGCTACTAGATGCATTCATCAACTTAAAATAAGCATGCATGATATTGTATGTACATAGTAAGCACTCTTTCTTTCCACAGGGTTCATGAAGATCAGGCATGTCAGACATGTTATGCATTTCAGAAGTAACAACCGTTTCTACTTTAACCTTTTTACATGCATGTGTAAGGTGTCCAGTAGAATTACAGTTAGTGCACAACTTCCTAGATGCAATGGGAGAAGATGAAACAATATTCTGATTAATAACACTTGTTTTCCCATTCCTGTTCTTTTTAGCCTTACTAACCTTATTGCCTATATCAGTTTTAGGTATTTCAGTTTTTACTGACTTCCTAGGCAACTTAGTCTTTTCCTCTTTTTCCTTCAATAAATCCTCCTCAAGCAATTCTTGTCTAATGATTAGATCATCCTCATCAAAAGGTGCTGAAACGGGCTTAACAAAAACTGGACAGTCGACATTCTTAAGAATGTGTGGAGTATTCTTCTTGACAGCTGGAGGTGTCACAGGGAATTCCACTATCTTCTTTCCAGTTCTCTTGTTGTAGTCAAATCCTATAGCAGTTTTATTCCCTAAGGTCTGAGTATCAATTATTTCCTTAGCAATTAGGGCGGAATTCTTATATGCATTCAGTTTCAACTTTAGGTCTGAAATCTGTTTCCTGAGGATTGTCTCTATCTCATCATTACACTTGACCTTGTTCTCTAAGTACTCATTTCTCTGTTTTAGATCTTCTAATGTGACAGCTACAAGCTCTAGTTCTACATTCTTAGATTTTAGATTTTTAATCTTAAGAACTAGTTTAGCATTTTCCATTTCAGATGCTAGCATGCTTGTGTGTACATTAAACAATTCTACACTAAGATCTTGCACAGTTTTCTTGTACTTAGAATTAGACATGTCAATTGTTGTTAAGATAGGTACCTGAGATGATTGTGGTGATTCCTATGAAGAGTCAGCCATTAGGGCAAGATTTACATACTCTTCCTCTTCATCCGAATCAGTATCATCCCAACTTTTACCCTCTGCAATATAAGCTTTTCCTTTCTGCTTTCCAGATAAGGCTTCCAGTTGCTGTTTCAACTTGGCATTCTCTTTCTTCAAATCCTCATAAGAATCTTTCTTCTCATAGACATCTTTCTTGTCACTTGCTTGACGAGGCTTCTGGCATTCAGTAGCAAAATTCCCTAACTCATTGCAGTTGTAGCATCTTGATTTGCTTCTGTCAATCATGCATGTCTTGTAGCCTCCCTTAAAGCTAGAGCCTGAAGAATACTTGTTCTTCTGAAATCTGTTTGTTGAGCCCTTGAACTTGTACTTAGGGTTTCTCTTGAAACGAATGTGGCTAAACTTTGCAGCTAAGTACGTCATGGTTTTGTCTTCCATTTGCTCAAGTTCTTCTAAGGTGTAGTAGTCACTTTCATCAGCACCCAGATTTGCAGAATCCATTTCAGCCTCTATGATCTCTTCCTTTCCAGCTCTAGGGGTATAAACCTGAATATCAGAAGTTGTTGGTTCATTTACTACAAGTGCAGCTGATCTTGCGAGTGCAGTGTTCTTGTTGTCCACTGTCCCTGGTCCGTAGATTATCACTCTTTGTTCTTGCTCCATCTCATAAGTTTTAAGCTTGCCATAAATCATTTCCAATGGCATCTTAGTAAAATCTATTCTTTCTCTTATGTACGAGGACTTGTGTTCTACATGATGGGGCAGTGTCATCATGAACTTCCTGTTTGTCTCTCTAATAGGATAGGTCTTCCCTTTCATGGATAATTCATTCAACAGCTTAGTATACTTCTTAAAGACCTGAGTTATACTTTCTCCAGGAAGTGACCTAAATGATTCATATTGAGATGTCAGGATGTCCAATCTATTTTCCTGCACATCTTTAGTTCCTTCTATTATAAGATTAATGGTATCCCACATTTGTTTCCCGCTCACACAGTTCATAAGCTGATAACTCATTTCCTTGTCTACGGAGTCTGTTAATATCAGCATCAAACCTGTATCCAATTGAATCAGTTCCTTATCCGTATCTGTGTACTCAGACAGTTCCTTTGGGATAGAACTTTGAGAAACTCTAGTACCTTTAGGTGTTGTGGTTTCACCTACTGATTTCATTGGTACAAACGGTCCGTTCTCTAGAATGCTAATATACAACGAATTAGATGCCTTGATAAATAACAACATTTTCATCTTCCACAAACCGAAATCATCTCTAGTGAAGGGGGGACTTTAATACCAACAGTTGTCTTTGGAGCACTCATGGTGTCTGAAAATTTCAAACTATTTATGATTCAAGAAATTCCAATAAAATGAAAATTTTTGAAAATTAAAAAATTTGCTTCAAATTTTCAAGCCTTGTTTGATTTTGGTCTCATTCACCGGATCTGATTTGTACGTCAATCAAGAAGCTCTGATACCAATTATTAGGTCCAAAGTATCGTAGAAGGGGGGGTTTGAATACGATACTCACAAATTATTCAATTTCGTTCGCGGATAATTCTTTTTGTTCTAGTCCGAAATTAAATACACCAAATCAAAACATGAGTCGGGGAATATATCGTTTTATAAATATAAACCTCGAGGGGTGCTACAAATCTAATCCGTAGGATTAGCTTCAATGAGTTCAGGTTACAGTAATCAATACAAACTATAGAAATTAAGGCACTATTAATTTTCTTCTGTCAAATTTCTGGAGCTCTTAAATTCTTCTGCTTCTTTGATCAACTGCTAACCAACTAAAGAAGACACTGTCTTCATTCTCGTAAATGTAGCCTTCAAAAACTATCGAAGGCTAAAGATTAATCCTGGTCGTTGAAGTTTTTAATCAACCTGACAAAGATTAGAAATCTTTTACCCGCTCCTTAATTAAAAACTATCGAATGGATTTAATAATCTTTCCTTCGATAGATTTTAAATAAAATCTATCGAATGAAAAAACTATCCTTCGATGGTTTTTCCTTCAAATCCACTTGATCACTTTCGATGGTTTTTCTCAAAAGAAAACCATCGAATCTTTTCTTATGTAGTTTGATCTTTGAAGATTTTTTCCTTTTTCAGCAAGCATATTGTACTTCCATTTAAACCTAAACATACCTTGTAATATTCTTTTCACTTTCAGGATGTTTCAGATTTAGACTTAAATCAACTTCTTCCGAGACGATAAACATCTTGATCATTTAGGTGTTGACAACTGGTGCAACTGGTCTGGTTCACAGATGACTAACACTTGATCAATACTTCTATGTCTTCAATTCAATGTTGTTGATAAGTCCTTTGTCGTTCTGGTTGCTTCAATCAAATCACTAGAATCCTATGGTACTGACTCTTAATCATTCCAATACTTCTGTAGTCTTGAAAGTCTTGTTTCTTTATTTGTCACCGAGGCTTGAACATATTAATGAACTTCTTTTCGTGACCTGTTTACGGACTTCAAGAATACATACCATATTTTGATTTTTTGAGTTTTCCTTTTCTTCTTTACTTCTGGATTCATGTGCTTCTGTTAATATTATTGTATGTCTTGTTCTTTGTTGAGTTGTAGTTATCTCTGTTACATATTATGTTACATTTTGTTTTACATTAGTTTTATTCATTAGTAAAATTTAAAAGGCAATTGATATTTTTTTCAATCCTATAAATTCGAACCAGCAATATATATATATAAAGGAGGATACACTGGAGGTTAGGTGGCGCCCCTAAGATCATCTCAATCGGTTTTTCTAATTTTCTAGAATTTTAAATACTGATAAATAAAAAAAATATCCTTTAACATATTAGAAGTAGTATAGATGTTCGAATTTATTGAGGAGAAAAGTTTGAATTTATATCGAAGATATATAATTAAAAGTTTTATTTGAAGTAGAATAGGTGTTTAAATTTTTAGAGGGGAAGAGTTCAAATATAAAAGAAGTACTTGCAAAGTTCTATTTGAAGTAGAATAGGTGTTTCGATTTATAAAGGAGAAGAGTTCGAATATAAAAGAAGTACATGCAATTAAAAGTTCCATTGGAAGTAGAATAAGCGTTTGTAATACATAACTAAAAGTTCTATTTGAAGTAAAATATGTAAAGTTATATAGGTGTTTTTTCAACGAAAGAGTATCTTATTAGAAAGGAATATGGTAACATAAAAATTAATATATAAGATAAGTATATATTCAATATATTAAATTTGAGATTTTGATATTAAAAAGAAAAACATGTTTCACGGGAGGATGGCTTATTAGCGAGGACGAGTTTTCGTAATTTATTTGTAATTAAAATAGATAAATAATTTTCGGACGATTTGAAAGTTCCTTTGGTTATATAAAATATCGAAACAACGCATTGTATCACACATGATAACTCAAATACCTTTAGTTTTGAATATAGTTCAAACAACAACATCATGTACATCATAGAATAGAAAAACAAAAGGAAAAAAAAAAAGGATGAGAAGACAATCCAATTTGTGGTTCCGATGTAATATAGTACTTAGATAGAATAAAGAAAGGTAATGTTTTTTCTCCGGGACCGTAATTCTATTCTAAAATTGCGTAATTCTATTCTAAAATTGTTATTTTAAGATTATAATCATTACATTTTCTATAAATTAGGAGTTAAAAAAGTAATTTTATTTTTGTAATTATAAATAAAAATTTGAGTGTAAATAAGGAATGTATTTTCTAAAAATTCGAATGTAAATAAGTGAATTTAGTTTTATTGAAATAAAATTGAGGAGCTCTATTTATTGGTTGCCCTAAAAATTTGAGTGCAAAAAAGGAATGTATTCCCTAAAAATTCGAATGTAAATAAGGAAATTTAATTTTATTGAATTAAAATTCAGGGAACTCTAGAAAAATAGATAAATATTTTTCGGACGATCTGAGAGCTACTGGTTTTCCTTTATATATAACTAGTTTACTAAGCCGCGCTTCGCGACGGCTTTATAATAATATCTCTAAATTTTCTCAAAAAAATATTCTAAAATATATATATATATATATAGTTCTAGATCGTTCAATCAAAAACTACAATTATATCTTCACAACTGTTAAAATCTTCACTACCTCCAAATCTACTCCCAGTAAGAAAAAAATCAAAAAATATGAACAAACATCCTTTTTTTATTGCTGGGAGAATTTTTTATTAATAATGATATCTTTTTGTCAAAACAAATAACAACATAAACAACAACAACCTCTTCCTTTAAAAAAATAAAAACAATAATGACCTCTTCTCAATGTTTCTTATTCTTGTATGACTTTTGTTATAGATGCACCGATTTATTGAATTTTGTTAAAAATGCAAACACTAAATAAATTCTTTAGTCGAATAAATCTTAACATGATATTTTCGAAATGCATACAATATAAATTTCTTAATATACAATTTTTATCTTTGAATTTTCGTGTATGAATTAGAGAAAATATTTTTACTAAAAGATATAATCTTTTCTCATAAAAATTAGAGCAATAATTATCTAAACGTTAAAAAACAATGATAAAATTTGTTTTTGAAGACATGATGAATTCTCCACTTTCGAGTTACCTTGTATACAGGTGTATCAACTTTTAACTATAAATTCAAAACTAATAACGTACACACATAAACATATAAATCAATTCACAACTGAATGTACATGCCTTGCTCGGCCTATTATATTAACCGATTAACTGATGAATCCCCCTCCTTATTGATCCATGTCTTAACTCAATCAACACTAATGACAAATAACTTGTCTTGTCAAAGATTTTAATATGATCCTGCATTAGGATACAAACAAACGTAATAAGATAAATAAGATAAAGGAAAAAGTCGCATACTCGTATACTCATGTACTCATATATACACTTTTAACATGAACAAACAAAAAAGTAAAGAAGAACACTGTTGACAACAAAAATTGTAGTAGACAACTAACAGAGTTTAGGTGTATATTTATACTATTAATTAGTTGTTTGTATGAAAGTATTAAAGATAATTAATTATTTACAAAGTAATTACTTAATTTCTTATGCAAGACCGATCTAATTTCGTAACTTCTTATTTACCAATATGTTCTTGTATTTTCTATTATATTACATTAAAAAAGAAAGTTTAGGAGAGCAGAATGTTAAGATGGTAATTTCATTTGAAAAGAAATATTATGAGAATATCTAGATAATAATAAAAGGAAGTTCAAAATAATGTAAAGTAATACACTTTTTAAAAAAAAAATTAGATATTTGAATGCAAGAATATTATAATTGAATATTTAGTTTCCTTCATTAGTAAAGATCTATTGTATATTTACTTTCTCCATTAGTAGAGATTTTAAATGCAAGAATATTATATTCCATTAGTAGAGATTTTAAATGCAAAAATATTGAAATTGTATATTTAGTTTCCTCCATTGGTAAATATTTAAAAGACAATTGAGATTTTTCTAGTTTTTGGTATTAATTACTTAATTTCTTATACAAGACCGATCTAATTTATTAACTTATTATTTACCAAAACGTTCCTGTATTTTCTATTATATTACATAATAAAAGAAAGTTTAGGAGAACAATATGTTAAGATGGTAATTTCATTAAAAAATATTATGAGAATATTTAGATAATAGAGGAAAGTTCAAAATAATGTAAGGTAATACATTTTTTTTCTAATTTAGATATTTTGAAGGCAAGAATATTGTAATTGAATATTTAGTTTCTTCCCTTAGTGATATTTAGTTTCCTTCATTAATAAAGATCTATTGTATTTTTACTTTCTCCATTAGTAGAGATTTTAAATGCAAAAATATTATATGTTTCCTCTATTAGTAAGCATTTAAAAGATAATTGAGATTTTTTCGAATTTTTAATATTATTAATTCAAAAAATTGAGAAAATTAGAAAAATAGAACGAAGCGATATGAGAGCGCCACCTCACCACACTGTCTTCTCCTTTATATAACAGTATAGATATATAATATAATATAATAATAATAATAATAATAAAGATAAAGATAAATATTGATGATAGTCACAAAATATGAGAAAAAGTTAATGTCAAAATTTTATTAATTTAACCATTTTTTATTAAAATTAACAAACCAAACCCTATCTTTTTAAAAAAAAAATTAATTTCCTTTCATTTTCGAAAAATTATCCAAAACTAAATATCACTTCACTACTTCACAAACTTTACTAAAAAAAAGGTATGTTAAATTATAAAACATTGATCTAAAAAACAACAATAAACCCCATCTGCAAAAACAAAACCCCTACACCCAAAACTCCAAAAAACACAACATAACAAAAGTCCAAGAAAACCCACTCTCCAAAATTCCCCTAATTCAAAAACCCAACTCATTTCTCACAGATAAGGCACCCAAAAGCACACACACTGTGTGTAATCAAGGCCTGCAAAAATGGCTTACCTAAGAACAGCCATGGATTCAGAGTATTGGGACCTAAACATAGCCACCCCAACAAGCCTTCATGGGTCAGCTCGAGCTGTGCCTGGTCAATCAATGCCACTTGATGGGACTCGAGCTAGTAGAGCCCTTAGAATTCAACAGCTTTCTTTTTTGAGTAATGGGTTTCCTCTTGGTATTATTCCTGCTTATTCTCCACCTGGGAGTAAAGATTTGGGGGCTTTTTCACTGCAGTCTCTTTTGGTCAAGACTGTTTCTTCTAATTGGTAATGGGGGTTTTTTAATTTAAAGTTTGGTTCTTTTTCGTTGTTTTTTGGAACCCTTTTTTGTTTTATTGGAAATGGTGGTGTTTTGAGGGTTTAATTGTAATTATTTGATTAAAATGGTGTTGTTTTGATGGTTGAAAATGTGAACTAATGCTTTGTTCATTTGCTGGTTTCTTGAAATGTTGGTTAAGGAATGTACATTGGGAATTGATGGAATAGTATTTTGATCGCAAGATTCTGTGATTTTTTATGTTACAAATGTGTACTTTGATTGCACTGTGATATGTTGCGCAGCCTACATTTGTTGCACCTTTGGTTTTGGATTGAGTGTGATGAATGTGATCACTTTGTACGGGTTATAATTATTCTGAGGTTTGTGTCATTGTGGGATGTATTAATGCGGATAACTCCAATGGGTAGTTGATTGTATGATTTTGTGTTATTTCTGGTGTGTGTGTTTACTGCCTTATGTGTTATGGCTTATAGAAATTACTAACTTTGGTTGATACTTTGATAAAAATGATGTTCTGAGGGGTGAAATTGCGACCCAATACTTTGTTACTTTTGGGATTGTGAGAGATGTTTTTTTGCTAATTGGATTGTGAGAGATGTTGCTTAATGATTAAAGAAGATAATTTGAGAAGCAGGATGTTGATTCATGGGTGCAATGCTTTGAATTTTTTCTAATATGTCAGTCTATACTGATAGCATTGTGATATATCTTTTACCCTGTTCGTTGAATAGTTGTACCTTTGGTTTTGGATTGAGTAGGAGCATTATGATGATATTATAAACTATAAAGGTTTCTAAAACTGATTGTTCTGAGATTTTCTGTCATTATGGATAGTATTCTAATAAATATAAATCCAAGGGATTGTTTTTTGATGCTATTTATATCCCTGTTCACGCATTTTGAGTAATAATGTCATACCTGGAGGATTTTCAAGTTAACTTGTTTGCCCTGAAAGCTTTTGTGGGTTTATTGTTGAATGATCTAGTAGAATATAGTGCTGATATTCTAATGAATTTATAGAACTCTTTGAGAAAAATAAATTTTAGTAATAGAACTGACTCCAGTCCTCTTGTGAAATTTTTTGGATGAACCACAGCACCAGTTCTTTACTTCTTCAATCACTATCAATAATTTGTTTATCCTTCACTTGTGACTGATATTGTTTTTTATCTTACTTCGAAGAATAAAATTTGAGAAACATAGCCTATTGCTTCGAGTTTAATGTTCTTTTACTTGACATACTGCTTGCAAATTCTTCTTCTAGAACACCAAAGCTTGTGTCTGACAAATTTTCATGTTTAGGTGGGTTGGATTAGTTGGTCAGCTTCGTCCAAAGAAGCTAATAGCACCTATTGACAGGGATGGACCAGAGTCACAACCATATAAAGATATTCCTAAGAGACTCTTGGATAAGTCACTTTATTCCATTGCTTTGTGCTCACAGCTATCTTTGACACCTACAACTTCGGTATTCTTGAGCACTGAAGGGCAAGGTGATAAGAAGAAACGCAGCACAAAGGCCATGCTCTTTCATAAGGCAAGCACAAGTCCTAACTTTACTGATATCTTATGCGATTACGTGTACGCTTTGTGTTCTCGTCTTTTTATTAGACATATTTTTCTTTGTATAGGAACGTTGCTATATATTTTCCTAATATTGTTGTAGCATCCGTTTTTTTTTATGTTCTTATTAACCCCATCTGGCCCCACTCTTCCACACTAATCAGGTTTACTTCTATATTGTAATTCTTTAAATTTGCGGTAGGAGAATGTTGCTTGATGTCGTTAATTTAAGATAAAGTTTAACTACTTATTATATTAATAAAAACATATTTTCGAAATGGATCAATCTTGGAGTTCACTATTACTCATATACGGTTGTCATTTTTTAATAGATAAATCTGCAAGACATTGAAGGGTAAGCCAGCAATATGTGTCAAAGTTTATATATTTCTTCCTGTGCACTTCTTGTTGTTCCAACTTAATGGGCGGGCACATTTTAGCTCACACCTTGCAATTCCTATAGCTCTGCCTATTATGTCTGATTAAAACATCGTGCCTCTTTCTTCAATGATGGTACTGGTAAACAGTAATTTAGAAATTAATTTGCTTCATTTCCTTGTTTCAATACTTAAGAGTTTCTTTGTTCGTCACCAGTGGCTGTTCTTCTTTGACAAGTATTTGTACTGTGATCTGAAGGTAAGCTTTATAAACTTAGTGAGTGGAACTGTCGCTGGTTGCTTCATATAATTGGCGCAAAGTTTTTAACATTTTTTTTAAAGATGCTGCATGCCATTTGTAGACAACTTTTAAGTATATCACTTTTAGATTTTGAGCTTTTAAATGTTCATGCTTCACCATATGAGTTATATGGTATTGGTCAAGCAAAACTTAGATGCTCCTGCACCTGGATTAAATTTTTGTGCTTCGGTTTTCATAGGATAAATGTTTGAGGACCTCTGAAGATGCTTAGGCTGGTCATATCACTAAGAATTAGAAAATTTAAGATCTCAATTAACATTTTCTTTTCCTGATTATTGACAGCATGAGTTCTGTAGATATGGTGCCAAAATCACCTAAAAATTGGTATGCATGCATGAGTGATATCTGTGTGCCACTGATTATACCGTCTATATCAGGGATGAGGGGTGAAGAGAGCTATAACGTATATGCTGGCAATACATCATAGTTCATACACATTACATGTATTTCCAGTTTCTTACATTTCAAATATTGACGTGTAAAAGCATTGAATTTCTACATGTAATATCCCAATTATGCAATTATGGTCAATATAATATGATTCTTACACTTTGATCTGTATGTATCAGATCTATCCAGTTGTTCCGTTCTTGTATATTAACTGCAGCTGTTGAGGATGATCTTAATTTTTATTCTGTTCTGGCAGCTCCCTAATCATGATATTACTTTGGAAGCAGCATGGCCTGAGCTGTTTGTGGACCACAAAGGAAATTATTGGGATGTGCCTGAGTCCATATCCTTAGACTGTGCCTCCGTTGTCTCTGAATCTGGACTTAGATATCGTCTTGGTCTACACAATAACAGGGGAAAACCTCTAGCTGGAAATCAACTTGATGATGAGGCACCTCCTGCTCTAATGCCTGGATTATGTGCAAAAGCTGCCTTCTCTTACGAGAAAAGCAGAGATATTTGGAGGCGCAGAGAAAAGAAAGAGGATTTCATTCTGAAGACAAAAAGAGGAGAGATATGGAGGCCTGCATATGATGTTCGACTCAAGGAGCCTCATCTTGCCGTTTCTGGAATTATTGGTACGCTTTTATGCCTTAGAAAATACACTTCTGTGCTTATCAAGTAAATACATTCCCCTCCTGGTGTAGGTAATATACAATAACCAATTGGTGTAGAAAATATACCAATACTCTGAAATTAGCAATTGTTTTCCTTAGTTTAGCCCCCTTTTTGCTTTAAGTGATTTCCAACACTTAGTGATATAGAGTTGCACTTTCAATCATTTCCTCTACACTATGACCTGCAAAATCCTATTAATTGACAAATATTACTACATGACAAGTAAACTAGTAAAGATAAGTTAAATGGCATTTTGTAATCAATGTGTACCCCCAAAAACTGTCCATCTATTGTAAAAGTTAATGCTCCTCCTTCTCTGTGTTGCGTAGTATTTTCAAAATACTATCCTAGGAAAGGATGGTGTAAGTATTTGCTTTCACCTAAGAAGCAAGGATACGGGTGCGGGGATGCGGGTGCGTAGTGCGGGGATACATGGATTCAGCAAATAAAAAAATATGGGGATTCGGGTGCGGGGGGATACGGCACATATATTTATATTTCAAATATATATTTGATGTTATGAATGATGAAATCTATTAATAAAACTAATAGTTATATGCAAATTGAATCAAATACATGATAGAAGCATTTAAAACACAAGAACTTAGACTGAAATCATTTATGTTCGTAGTATAAATTGTTGAAAAAATGAATTTGAATTGAGAATTTTCAACATCGGAGTATCCCCAAGAATCCGAGTATCCGATACGGGGGTGCGTAGGGATACGGGGATTCGTCGGGTGACCAAAGAATCCCTGCTTTCTAGGCTTTCACAGATAAGATCTTTTAATTGCCAACAAAGAACCATGTAGTGATGCATCCTTTACATGCTCACTGAAGAAAACTAGTTTCATAATGGCCAGTGCAGCCGGTGCCATCGCACTTGGCTTATTGGGATCAGGGGGCCCCAAATTATAATTCTTCAGAGTACGTGTATGTGTACATTGGGAAGAGGCAGAAGTATTAGGTTTTCTTGATAAGTTCGAAGAAATTTAGGTGTGTCCATTGTCCTCAGCAATCCTCTGTCGAAGTCTAGAGGCAATGCGGACTAATTGGAATATAGAATAATAATATCTGTTAAAGTAGTAATTCATCTCGCTCTTAAATGATAAATGAAATAAATTTATGTATAATTTGCTTGTTTGATTATTAAGAACATTATTTGTTTAATTTTATAATCTAAAGTGATTATATTTCATATACATACTAATTTAATATTGTTCAATAACTATTGTGTACATTTGGATCTATATCAAAACATGCACTATATAAATTTATGCATTAGTTAGTACACTTATTTTTTAATTTTCAAAAATTTATTTTCATGTTATATACTAATTATTGTAGCGCTCTTAAAATTTGGAGGATGAGAGGCATTAAATCAATTTAAATGATGATCCCCTAAAAAAATCTAAATGATGATTAATTTTTCTAAAAGCAAATTAAAATTTTGAAGGTTTATTATTACAATAAGCTAGATTAAAAAGTATAATATTAGTCTAAGCTTTTTTCCTGTTGTCGAATATTATTTTAATTTTATTAGAAACAAATCATATTTGTTAAAAAAATGTTAAAGGGCCTAATTTATATTCTTGCACTGGCCCTCGAAATTCTCAGGACCGGCCTTGATAATGGCCAGTCTCAGTTCAAAGACACAAGATTTTCTGAACTCCAGAGAGGTAGGTACTTCGGAAGTGGCGGTCATGTCTTTAGAGGCAGCTTCTTTTACCCCTATCTTTTGTATTCTCCTTCCCTAGTACACAGGGTAGTAAAATTAATAAAGTGATGATGATGGTAAGCCCAGAATTCTGGCTGTTGATCAAGTTATTAGTTACCATATACGCAGAAGGACTAAGACACAGGACACAGGACACGTAAGATGATAGGAACTAAGAATGAATAAATGATAGGAAGTCTAAAAACAACACAAGACACGTTATGTCGTAATCAATAAATTGACTTATTGCAGCTACTGGCATCACCTATAAAACCTAAGACTTTTCATATATAAAAGAAAAAGGACCAAATCAACTAGATGGAGTCATTAAATACATAGTAATCTACTAAGTCATAATAATTAGCTCTTCTCTTCCTCTTCACTGTCTGTTTGGAACTTCGTAAGAGGATGAGGATCAGGCTAGATGAATTATTCCATTAATTTCACAAGCACGATAATATGCAGTAAAATATCACTACTGCTCGAATCCAAATGTCATAGAGTCTCCAAAACCTATTAGCATTTCACACTGAATATTCGTGTAATTGATAAGTGTCAGCATTATCGTTTTTTTGGCTAATTAATATTATCTTTATTGCAGGTCCTTTGATATTTGGATATATGTTTTGTACGAAAGTGTTTCCTTAAGAAAAGGTTGAATTCGTATTTAAATTTTGAATGTTTTTATTCTATGCATTAGGTGGTACTTGCAGTGCCTCGTTCGCAAGAGAAAAGAGTTTTGAATCTGTTGAGTCATCAGAAGATGGGAGCAGCAATTCTCTGGATTCCAAGCGCACTACTTCTCTCAATTCCGATTTGTTTGGGTCAGTTTGCTGTACTTTCCAACTTGGAAAATTTAGGAAGGCTTTTGGGGACCTCAGTAGGATAGATGCTCGCTTGAATATATCGTCGGCTTCTGCTTTAGCCAGAGCTTCCAACATTTTTGGGAAAGCTTCCGTTAACAAAGCTGAAAACTCACTGTCTTCTCCGAGGCTCAATCTGATCCTTCAGCAGCAGGTATTTGAGTTTTATTTCACTCATCTTTCCTGCAATGTCGAATTAATATATGGCATGTGTATTGCAGTATTGAAAATTTTGCTTATATATCTAGTCTTTGTGTAAACTACAGTTTACAACTTTCAAGCATAAGCACTGTTGTGTTCAATGTTTCTTTCCGTTGAAGCTTTCGAGCTTCTTGGCAATCACTGATTGTTTGTTGGATGCTCAAGATTATTATATTTTAGTTGGTTGCACAATTGGTTCTGCATTTAAGTTTAAGTTTCTAGATTGGAAAATGCACATGTACGAAAAAAATTATTGTATGGACGTAGATGTGGAGAGATGTATTTTGTGAACTATGATATTCAGAATAGTGTCCTTTGAAGTGGAAAGTTCTATTGACACCATAACCATAACAGTTATTCTGTCTCTTTGCAGATTCTAGGGCCACTTGTTTTTCGAGTAGACTCCAAATTATCCCTCGAGTCATCTTCACAAAGAAAAATTGATCCACAGATGGAAGATACTATTTACAGTTTGAATTACTCCCTAAGACTCCTAGGCTCGGGCAAAGTAGTAGCATGGTATTCTCCGAAACGAAAAGAGGGTATGGTTGAGTTGCGATTATTTGAGTTTTAACTCTTAGTTCGTTAATCCTTTTTGAAACATAGCGAGTGTCACATCCTTCATTCTTGAAACATGTTCTAGTGGTATGGCATCTTTATCTTGTTGACAGTCAAATATTCAGAAGTGATAATGGTATGGCTGTTATTTTGCACCTTAATTTTTCTTGAATGTTTTATTCGTTTTAGTTAGTATCTATATGGTATTTATATGAATATCCACTTGAAGTTATTATATTTCAATCACGAAAAGAATTGGAGCAGGAGTATTATTTTTTGTGTTCATCTATGAATACACCAATTAAATCACTGACATCTCTCCCTCCATTTAGTATTGCAATGGCATCATAAAAGCGTGTAGCCCAGACCAGAAATAGGTTGCTTGGTTGAAGCTAAAAATGGTTTTCAATAAATAGAGAAATTATCAAAAAATGTTACCTTTTTTTTGTTTTGTAAAATTTATTTGCAAAATTTACGGGTTGCAATCAAAAGATCTAAATGTAACTTTTCTTACATTTTTTGAAAAATAATTTTAGTTGCATTTAGTTGCAAAATCGCATTTTTTCTTAAAATAAAAATAAAAACTGTAATTTTGCAAAAGCAAATCTAAAAAATGTATTTTCGCCAAAATTATAAAAAGATCATATTTAAAAAAAAACTTGTTTAAAATAAGGCAAAAGCAAAACTAATGATGGATCCAGCCATTTGAAAAGACAAATTATATTAAATATTTAAATTTATATTAAATTAATTATTTAACAAAAAATCAGGGCCAACTGGCTAAGCACTTGTAAGCTAGAATCGTAAAAATCCAACATACAGTCCCTTTGATTCACAAAGAGGACGCGTGGACGTAACAATATTTAGGCTAGTTGTAAGTAACTTAGTAAAGAGAAACTTAGATCCCAAGAAAGAGTATTGCATGAAAAGGAGAGACGGGATTATATTAGGAGCAGCTAATTAAGACTAATTACTCTACTAATCCGGATATATGTAGGAGTGACCGTCTAAAAAATGCTCTACGCTCTGCAATTTGTATTCTACAAGAGAGAGGAGTCAGAACTCAGATTCTACTTAGGCGTTGCAAACTCTTTTGCTTTCTCTATATATAAACACACATGCTGTCCAGACTAAATTATTCAAGTGAAATAAAATAAACGACCAAGACAAATTTCCTACACAGAAAGATTACGAGTTGATCGTACATGGGTGAAAAAGCTGTTGTGCAGGAGTCGGGTGATGGGTCGACAACTGAACAAACTCTATAGGGGTGCAGCAGCAGATAAGGAGTTTCTGAGATCGCTGATTGGACAAGAGAAAGACAATGTGAATCAATGCGTGAACTGCCTTTGTCACAGAGGTCCTTAGATCTTCTGATTGAGCAGGAGGATGATTACAGCACTGATCACTACCGTAAAAACTGCAGACAGAGGTTTCTGAGAAGCTATACGTTTACTGCCGAAGAGGAAGAAAAAAGAGGGGAGCAGAAAAGTAAAGCTGGTTAGAAAAGAAGCAAGAGGCCACGGAAGTTAACAACTCGGTGAACAAGGCTACCAGATGCTATAAGTTTCATTATGTCATCACCTCTGCTCTGTTAAGTTCCTGCAACTATGTGGCTAAGCAGTACAGATGTATAACTTATAAGATTATGAAAAGAAAAGTGTAATTATAGAAGATATTAATGTGAATCATGTATTAACCTTTTGTTATAGCCTAGTGATTTCGTCAATTATGATAAAATTCTTTCGGTCAGAAATATATATCACCAAACTAGTGTTAGGTTGTCAACTAATCCAACTATTCCTGTTAAAGAGATATTTACATTTGGTTTGTGCCCAGTAACCATGGGCTGTGTAAACTACAAAGACTTGGTTGTGTACAAACTAAAAACCAAGAGTAAGACGAGCACAAATAACAAACTACCTCGTTTAACATCTTTAACACGATAACATTCCAGACAACAATATTGGTTTTTCCCATAAATAGTTTACAATAAGAAATATATTTTTGAGAAAAACAATGCTAAATAAGTAATTCAACTTGCCACGATTAAGAAACATTCAAAACCCCACATTTCTCTCAAGTCTAAAATTTAAATAAAACTAGGCTTTTACTCAACCACCGCTAGCAGATCAGCAGCTTTACAGAAACAGTGCTTTCCTGGAGACCCTAACTCCACCTGATCATTAATTCAACCCAAAGTTAGGTTCAAAGAAGATACCAAATACAGGTGAAGCTAATACAAATGTTGATAATAGCACAGAAGCCTAAAAGGTTGCAATTAGCACAAAGTTTGGACACTGTTCTTCAGGAAAAAGGTTGAATATAAAACATTAAAGCATGAAGTGCGGTGAAACGAATACTATAAGACTGGCCAGACAACAAAAGGAGTCTTATGAAACCGTGTTCAATCACTTGTATTATAAAAATGTGTAAATCATAATAACACAGAAGGATTTCAGTAGTTTAACAGTGAAAAAGCAAAATAGTAACTTAAAAAAAAGAGCAACATAGCAGCTTTAGCCGATAAAAAAAAGGACAAAATAGTGCTCAAATATATGTTATTAACTCAAGGCAAATACAAAAAACTAAATAATTAGTATAGATTTTCGTGCAGGGATTATGCAAACACCCCCCCCCCCCCCCCCCCCCCCCCCCCCATCCCATGTTAGGAAAGATGATTCCACATTATTAAGGCCCAAGGTTTAGGGATGGTTACAATGTACCCTGTATTACTAATAAATAGTAAAGGACCAAAATAGTAACTTAACCAAAAAAAAAAGGAAGAAGAGCAAAAGAGTAACTTCAGCAGAAGAAAAGAACATAATAATTTTTTTTTTAAAGGACCAAACTAGCGCTAGAATATATATTTCTAACTCGAGGCAAATACATGTAAGACTATATATTATGTATTGATTTTTGTGCAGATATTATGCAAAGTCCCATCCTGCCTTCTGCATTATAGCGGAAGAGGATTCCACATTTAGACCAGGGTTTGGGGCTCTGCTTCCTTAAGTACCCTGCAACCCGCTACAAATCCTAAACGTGTATCACAAAAGGTTCAAATTAATATAACTGGTAGAGTATTATCTAAGCTTAATGAGACCAACATTCTTACCTCATAGGCATTAATATCGGAGAACAGAACCTGCAAAATAAAAATAAAAAAGCTTCATTTAAAGCCATGCAAATTTGAACCGATGAATATATGTGTCTTAATTCAGTTCAGTCCAGGGATGGAACTAGAAATTTAAAATGGGGTGGGCACAACTTACTACAAATTTTCACCACCTGATCACCCATACGTCAGATTATTTAAACATTGTTTATTTCTTGGCAAATTGTCTCTCCATATAGATAACCATAATTTTTCCAAGAAATGCGTCCTCCATACTAGGACTACTCCTGAGAATTTTAAAGATTGTTGTTATTTTTACAGAGATTATTAGCAGCATGGCATGAAAGAATTTAATAAATACATAATGGTCACTTAGTTTTTGTGGGCTGGATATATCAAATAAAAGTTGGACCAAGCAAAGTCGCAACATGTATAACTGGTAATTTTTTTTAAAAAATCTCATCCTGGGCTTAAGCCCAGGAAGCCCTTTGATACTTCCATCCCTTGTTCAGGCTGTAACTTGTAGGTGTATTTAGTTTCATCCGGAAAATATGTCAACTTCTATATGAACCTACCTTTTTGCCAGCCTCCACTTCACCTACCTCAGCACCAACAGAAAGAACCTGAAAACAGAAGCACAGAACAAAGTTATCAGTCAATTGCCAATATGTGGAATAACTGGATTCTTTTGTGCATACCAAACAATATGCTATGCTCACCTCTCCCATTAGATACCGTTCAAACTTCACAGCTGATTTCGGCAACAATACTCCACCAGCCGATTTCTGAATAAACAATATTTGTATGTCAGTACGACGAGTACCATTAAGAGAGCAGATGGGCTTATAGGTGTGTCTAATTACTTCACAAATTTCTAAATGTGGTGCGCGGTATTGGTGCAACCTGCTTGAGAACGTGTCCTACAATTCTTGATGTTTATAAATTACAATCTCCATATTTTTCATGGAGCACCCTACCCACCTAAATGGTTTTCTTTGTTTGGGATAAAGTATACATCTTACTTTAAAACATACTCAACAATATATCCGTTTTCTGGATAGCGACATGCATATGTATGCCTATAGTTATCCACAACATGCAATGCTGCTTTAAAAAAATCCGGTAAGAAAAACACATCTTGGGAATTCAGAGCGCAAAGTTGATCACCAAGGAGATTCAAAATTCCTATCAATATGATTGTCAGAAGCTACGGACTTCTTCTTAAACCCATTAAAGCAAGTCCAATGCATGCTAAAGTTGGTTCCATTTCTATAATTCGAAACCAAATGCAAAAAAACTCAACTCCAAAGGGGTTGCATATTTGGATGGAAAAACGCATAAACGCATACTTGGTTCTAAAATTGAAACCAAGGATGCATATATGCATCTTGATGTACTTTAAATGACAATTAGGGGGTTTGGAATTATTTGATTGCAAAATGCAACTAGCATTGGACTTGAAGTTTTTTTTAGCACAAAAAATCACCTCCTGGTGCCAAATTATAGAAATGGCTATAGCCATTTTATATTTAGCATTAGACTTGCTCTCACAGTTTTCTATAGCAACTTCAGGTAATTAAGCATTCACCTATAGTAGTACTAACTAACCATAACATAAAAGCTTTAAAAATGTTATCTATAATTTTAACCATTAAATTTGTAATCAAGACTTTTAGCATTATATATAAGCATCACCAACTTTATTTCAACTTCCTCTTTTCCCAATTTGATTTCCGTTGTTATAATTTCCAAGTAACTGCTATAAATAAATCAAGTTCTATCAAAATTTAACTTTAAACATTTTCTGAATTTGAATAATTCAAAATATCGAAACTCACAGCAACAGAAAAAGAATACCTGAGGCAAGTCCTGTAGACGAATGAGAACTCTATCAGCTTGAGGCACAACCTATAAACCCCCATATGAATTACAAATCTTTACAAACACATAAAATGCATATAAAAGTAGAGATATAAAGATGAAACCTTGGTGGGGTCAATTGTCTTGGCAATAGCATGATTCTCAATGAATTTCTTTGAAACCCTGTTGACAAATTCAAGAAAAAATTAGAAAACTAAAAAAAAGGGTAAATCAAGAAATGAAACAGGGTTTAACGGTGCATTCATTTAGGATTTTAAAGGATTTTAAAGAATTTTCGAAATTCACGGGTATTTGATTAAGATTTTAAATAATATGAGATATTTGATTAAGATTCTGAAAAATATTTTAAAATCTGGGATATTCAATTAAGATTGTGAAAAGTCTTTTAAAATCTAGATGTATTTAATTTAGATTTTTTGAAATTCATTCAAATTTCGTGGTATTCAAAAGTCGGTGGATTTTGTTGAATATTAAAAATTGGTGGATTTTGTTGAATATTAAAAATTGGTGGATTTTGCGGGATTTGTTAGTATATTTTATGTTTTCTAAATCTTCTTAGGGGTGTATTCATTCGAGATTTTAATGGATTAAAAATAATTCATAGATTTTGAAAGAATGTTGTTGACCTCAATGGATTAATAATAATCGGTGGATTTGAAGGATTAATAATAATCGATGGATTTGAAAAAATTTACGTGAAATCTCGTAGAGTCTCAGTAATTTAATAAGAGTTTTTGTAAAATCTTACAAAATTTCATGGATTTTAACAAGATTTCAGAAGATATAAAATACACTACAAAATTCAGCAAAATTCACCAATTTTTAATATCCAACAAAATCCAGTGACTTTTGAATACCGTGAGATTTTCATGAATTTCTAAAAATCTAAATTGAATACACCAAGATTTTAACAGACTTTTTAAAATCCAGATTGAATACACCCAGATTTTAGTGGACTTTTAAAAATCTCAATTGAATACATCCGAATTTTGATGGACTTTTTCAAATCCCAAATGAATACACGTGGATTTTCAAAATCCAAAAAAATCCTCTGAAATCCTGATTGAATACACCCGTTAAAATCCACGAGATTTTGAAGGATTTCATAAAAACTCTTCTAAAATCAACGAGACTCTACAAGATTTCACGTATATTTTTTCAAATCCGCGGATTATTATTAATCCATTAAAATTCAACAATAATCTTTCAAAATCTGTGAATTATATTTAATCCATCAAAATCTTAAACGAATACATCCCTAAGATTAGGGTTTAAAGAATGTATTAATTAACTAAGTAATTACCTGGAAAATTGTGGGTAGAAAGAGAGGGGAACTTAGCTAGTGTGATGAAAGATGCCATGAAAGATAATTAGGGGTACAAGCAAAGGCTTTAGCTAGTGTGATGAAAGATGCCATGAGTTATGTTGGATAAGATAGCAACTTCTTCAAATATAAATACGGAGTTAATAAACACGAAGTTAAAAAATTATTATATTGTTGGGAGAATCATACATTTTATTGGAGAATCATACATTTTATTATAGAATCTCATAAATAATTTTAAATTTTTTTACATAAAATATATAATCTGATTCTAATGTTGAATATAAGCATATATAAATTTTATAAAAAAAATTAACATTTAAAATTTGAATAAAAATATTTATTTTAAATTTGATTATACTGCAGAATCATTTTGGATAAATTTGATTATACTGTATAATCACTTTGGATTATTTGACTAATTTTCAATTTTTCTTTTTAAAAAAGTAGTTTAATTTCATTTTTTGATTTAAATATTAAAATTTTAAAATTATCTCTAATAAAAAATATGATAAAAATATATATTATGAATATTTATGTAATAGTTTTTTCCCGGACTCTATATAAGGAGTTCTCTCTTGAGTGCCACCCATCTATACTATACTATAATATAATAGACGAAACATTAAAAGTTTGGTTGATCGGTCCTAAGTAACCTAATTACCCTTAAAAAATATTATTAAATAATAACAGTACCTATTTATAATCAATTACCTTTTTCAGATAAAACCCGTTACTTTTTCAATAAAATTGACGAAATATTGAAATTTTGGTTGGTCGGTCTTAAGTGATTTTACCTAATTACCCCTACTTCAAAAATATTATTAAATAATAACATTACCTATTTATAACCAATTACCTTTTTCAGATAAAACTCATTACTTTTTCTATTTTTTAAATAAAATTTCCACCTTTTGCAAAAATATCACGGGTAATTACCTTCTTTTAACCGAAACATGTTATTTTTCTATTTTTCTTACTAAAACCCCTTTTTTTCAAAAATATCACAGATAAACCCTTACTTATTTATTTTAAAACTTATTTTAATGCTTTTAATTATTTAACAATATTTACATATTTTAACCTGCCTACATATTTATTTAACAAATAAAATTAATAAAATATTAAAATGTAATTTCTATTTTTTCTAATAAAATTCTCTTCTTTTACAAAAATATCACGAACATTTAACTTTTTCAACTAAAACATGTTGTTTTTTATATTTTTTCTTACTAAAACTCATCATTTTCCAAAAATATTACGAGCAAATCCTTACTTATTTATTATAAAATCATGTTATCTTTTATATTTTTTCTTACTAAAACCCCGCATTTTTCAAAATATCACGGGTAAACCCTTAATTATTTATTTTAAAACCTACTTTAATGCTTTTAATTATATAAAAATATTTACATATTTTAACATGCCTATTTTTTTTAAAAATACAATTAATAAAATATTAAAATTTAAAAAATAAAATAACAGTTATTAAAATAATCCATGCATCACACGAGTTTTAAGCTAATATGAAGTTGTTAGGATTTATGTTGATTCTTGAAATTATATAAGTGAAATGTAACTTTCAACGGATAGCATGTTGTTACAGTATCCGTTTAAAGATAGCTTATCTCTTGATAAGTCTTAATGTTATATACTCTTTTTTGTTCAAGTACTAGCAGTTGAACAAGTCATGTTGACTTACAAATAGATATGTAGAATAGGGAGGCTAATTGTAAATACTATGTGTCTTGTAATTTTACATAAATGAAATTGTACTTCAACGGATACCATTCAGCTTTCAACGGATGCACCTTGGAAAGTTTCAACGGATGCAATCACAGATGTTGCATGATTAACCTCAACTGATATCACTTCAATTATTAACAGTTGAAATTGTAAAAGGGACAGTCCTGACAAGTCACATGGGTTGATGGAACAAAAAAAGCATGGAAACCAGCATTTTGGGAAACCCTGAAGAAAATGAAACATTCTATTTCCATATGGTCAAAAGAGATGATTCTACAAGGACATTCAATTAAAAGTCAAATCATTGCAAGGACCATTGAACTTAGAGTGAAAAAGCATGCTTTTGGACTTTACCTACTATACTATTCTATATAGTTTAATTAGGCTTGTAAACTTGAAGTATATAACCAAGTGTAGGAATGTTTTTGATGTTAAGAAATCAGATTTAGTTTTCTAGAGCTAAAGCAATATTCTGTTGTAAATTGTTGAAGTAAAAACATTGTAACTGCAGCTGTGAGTTTGTTCAAAAACTACACAGAGATTTTTTCAAAGGTGGAACAATCAATCCACCTAAATTTTTAATTCTTATGTACTTTATTTTCTGCATTTTTTATATTTCTGTTCTAAGTCAAACTTTATCCACAATAGAATTGGAAATTTAAAGGATTGTATTCAACCCCTCCCTTCTACAATCCTGTGATTTCATTGTTAGGGAATAACAAAAGTAATTCATAATGTTACATATAAAATTTCTATGAACAATGTTGGAAGCAATAGAAAATTATAAAAAATGCAATTTTTTTAAAATTATATATTAAAATTTGAAAATAATTACAGATAATGTAAACAACATAATATACTTAAAATATGACGTGAAATATTCATAACCAAACTTCTCAACATTTCTCGATTTTCAATCAATCCTGAACTACAACTATAAATACCAGTCCCTCCCTATAATTAAAAAAGAAAAATACAATTTCACAAAAAATTTGGTGAAGAAACAACTTTGTTTTACAACAATGTTGTCCATCAACAAGATGATCAGAGCTGGTCGAAACAGGTTAATAATAATTCACGTGGTTGATGGAACTTCTTGTTCCATTATGGTATGGAATTTATTTTTTGTTTCTTCAAATAATTCTACATTAACAACTTCTGATTCTTTTTTTTCCTTGTAAATGAAGTGTAATGACTTCTTGAAAAAGGCTCATCAAAGTACTCTATATGAATTTCACACGCTTACTAAAAATGAAATGCATCAAGAATTCCAACACCAAGAAAAGTACTCCAATGCAATTTCAGGGGCATGGCTTATATTTGTGAAGGAGAAACAAATTTTTAAGAAGATATGCGGTGATGAATTTGTTGCTGTTGCAAAGAATGTGTCGATCGATAGCATTGTGAACGAATTTGAGAGGTAATACTAGAAAAATAAAACGAGTAATGTTTCAATAGAGAAAGTGATATTTTGTGTGGCTCCCACCAAACTTGTTACGGAAAGAATCCATTTCTTTATCAGTATAAGTCAAAACTCTTCTTCTCCCCCAAATCTTATTACAGTCTTACAGACGATATTACATAAACAAATATAATTTATATATGGTGAAAAATAAAACTTCATAATAGAAAAATATTAGAAGTCCCAAAATTTCTTGTTTATTTGATTTTTTGTTGTTTCTTGTTTATTTATTATTGCTTTTTAATACTTTATGTAATATATAAAGATTTAAAATTAAATCAAAGGTGGAATGTCTCAGATATCTATGTAGAGATGAAAGAGCAGATTCAGGAAAAGGCATCTGGAAATATACCTGAAAATATTGGTAAGTATTGGTTTTGAAACGATAATGTTCAAATCCAGAGTATCGTGAAATTCATTCTTTGATACTAATTCTTACTTTCCTATTTCTGGCAAGTCCATATGTGCCACATGGCTTTATTCTGGATAACGCATCAGAGTCGGTAAATATGATTTTGGAAATTTTCTAAAAATTCACAAAAACAAATCACCTCAATTTTTATTTATTTATTTTTTTTAAACTTTTTGCAGTTACTACTTTAACGAAAATATTGGATGGTGGTATAATGCTGAATCGGGATATTAGGTGTCGGCGTACATTGGTTAGTATCACCATATCTTTTGATTAATTTGGTCGTTTGTACGAGTCTAGATAGTGTCTGAACTACTTTTAAAATATCTTGAAACTAAACTTCTTTTAGGTACTATTACAAAGCTGCGACCAATGCTTGGGAGATGGTCTGAGTGGTGAAAGCAAAGTGACAGTAAATATCAAATGCTCAGCATCTGGTCATCTCTCTAAAATGATTTTCAACTAGAAACAATGTACTGTTAATAGTAACTACGTTTGTGTTACAGATTTCTTTGTTTGTTGTCATTTAATTGACAATGTCAGACATGAATATTTACTGATGCAACTTGATTTTACATAATTTTTTTAAGACTTAACTTGATGTGAGTTGTTATATGTTGGTAGTTTGATGTAATATTTCATATGAGTTAGAAGATGTTTTATATGTGATGATTTCTAGGTAAGAGCAACAACTTTGCTATCCATATATTTAGTGTTCTGGGGGACTGCAATGTCCTTAATATGTGGTAATACATTTGACTATTTGAGTCCTTAGTTGTATTGCATGTTGTCAAAATGATAAAAAGGATTTCCTTTATCCATAGACACTATATAATAGTTGTCAAGGAATAGATGTCTTTAAATTTCCAGCAAGCTTTCGACCTTAAAATTATTTCGTTAGACAATTAAGATGTTTGTTTCATAATTCTGTTAGTAATTTGTTTATATACATATATGTGTGTCGTGTAGTATTGGAGTCATGTCCCCATATTTCCGTGCTAATAGTTTACTCATTCATATTTATGTATTCATCAATCGTCTCCTATTACAATCTTACAGATGATATTACATAAACAAATATAATTTATATATGGTGAAAAATAAAACTTCATAATAGAAAAATATTATATGTCCCGAAATTTCTTGTTTATTTGATTTTTTGTTGTTTCTTGTTTATTTATTATTGCTTTTTAATACTTTATGTAATATATAAAGAATTTAAAATTAAATCAAAAGTGGAATGTCTCATATATCTATGTAGAGACGAAAAAGCAGATTCAGGAAAAGGCATCTGGAAATATACCTGAAAATATTGGTAAGTATTGATTTTGAAATGATAATGTTCAAATCCAGAGTATCGTGAAATTCATTCTTCGATATTAATTCTTACTTTCCTATTTCTGGCAGGTCCATATGTGCCATATGGCTTTATTCTGGATAACGCATCAGGGTCAGTAAATATGATTTTGGAAATTTTCTAAAAACTCACAAAAACAAATCACCTCAGTTTTTATTTTATTTTATTTTGTAAACTTTTTGCAGTTACTACTTTAACGAAAACACTGGATGGTGGTATGATGCTGAATCGGGATATTACGGTTCCGGCGTACATTGGTTAGTATCACCATATCTTTTGATTAATTCGTCATTTGTACGACTCTGGATAGTGTCTGAACTACTTTTAAAATATCTTGAAACTAAACTTCTTTTAGGTACTATTACAAAGCTGTGACCAATGCTTGAGAGATGGTCTGAGTGGTGAAAGCAAAGTGACAGTAAATATCAAACGCTCAGCATCTGGTCATCTCTCTAAAATGATTTTCAAATAGAAACAATGTACTGTTAATAGTAACTACGTTTGTGTTACAGATTTCTTTGTCTGTTGTCATTTAATTGACAATGTCAGACATGAATATTTACTGATGCAACTTGACTTTACATAATTTTTTTAAGACTTAACTTGATGTGAGTTGTTATATGTTGGTAGTTTGATGTAATATTTCATATGAGTTAGAAGATGTTTTATATGTGATGATTTCTAGGTCAAGAGCAACAACTTTGCTATCCATATATTTAGGGTTCCGGGGACTGCAATGTCCTTAATATGTGGTAATACATTTGACTATTTGAGTCCTTAGTTGTATTGCATGTTGTCAAAATGATAAAAAGGATTTCCTTTATCCATAGACACTATATAATAGTTGTCAAGGAATAGATGTCTTTAAATTTCCAGCAAGCTTCCGTCCTTAAAATTATTTCGTTAGACAATTAAGATGTTTGTTTCATAATTCTGTTAGTAATTTGTTTATATACATATATGTGTGTCGTGTTGTATTGGAGTCATGTCCCCATATTTCCGTGCTAATAGTTTACTCATTCATATTTATGTATTCATCAATCGTCTCATATTACAATCTTACAGATGATATTACATAAACAAATATAATTTTTATATGGTGAAAAATAAAACTTCATAATAGAAAAATATCACGGGCACTTATTTATCTTAAATCTATACTATATTATTAAAGACGAAACATTAAAAAATTTGGTCGGTCGGTATTTGGGCTGATTCATGGATCTATCTTTAATCAATTTATTCATAATCAATTACTTTTTCCACCTAAACCAGATTACATGTTTTATACTTATCTTATAACTAAAATAACTCATCTTCTAAAATTAACACGGACAACATATATATAAAATGATAATATTATTAAATATTTACAACCAATTACCTATTACCGCACATTATCTATTTTATATTTTCTAACTAGAACAACTCAACTTCTAAACTAATTACCTTTTCAGCTAAAATACATTATTTTTCATATATTTTTAACAAAATTTCCATTTTTCTAAAAAAATCACGGTCAATTTCCTTTTTCAATTTAACATGTTACTTTTCTATTTTTACATACAAAATTCTCTTCTTTTTCAAAAATATCACGGACACTTATTTATTTAAAAATCTATTTTAATACTTTTAATCACGGGCAATTTCTTTTTTCAACTAAAACATGTTACTTTTTTTTTATTTTTCTTAATAAAATCCCTCCTTTTCCACGGGCAAACTGGTACTTATTCATTTTAAAATCTATTTTAATATTTTTAATTATTTAAATAAGTTTAACACATTTAATTCTTTATTTTTTTTCAACTAAAACATGTTACTTTTTCTATTTTTCCTTATTGAAATCCCTTCTTTTTCAAAAATATCAAAGGTAAATCCTTACTTGTTTATTTAAAAACCTATTTTAATACCTTTAAATCATAGGCAATTATCTTTTTCAACTAAAACATGTTACTTTTTTTTCCTTACTAAAATCTCCTTCTCCAAAAATATCATGGGCAAACCATTACTGATATGGGTTAAAATAAAGCTCTAAGGACACATTTAATGATGCATTAAATGTACTTGAAATGGTCCAAATACGAGGCCCATTAATGAGGCATGGAACCATGATTGTAATGATAAAATTCGTAGTCAACAATTGGGCCAAGGTCCAACCCTTGTTTTAAACCACTAAGACATGGGCTTGGTTCATATGCAGTCCAGTGGTTGGAAACCACTAGGAAGCTTCCAATACAACGTCCAACATGGAAACCAACTCCATCATGGAAACGAATTCTGAGAAGAGTTATCCACTATTCGAAGGCGGTTACTTGGCCATTAAGTAACCAAATTCTACCACGATTCTAGGGCTCCAGACGCCTATATAAAGGGCCTAACCCCTCAACATTAGAACTACGTTTTCTTGGCTTGATTCTCAGTAGTAACTGAGATACGTAGGCATCTTGTGAGGACCTGTGCAGTCACGAACCACAAGAGCAGCCATTAAGACACGCTTGTCCACTACCTTACATTAAATACCACCGTCAATATCTAAACCTTCTTTTCGTTCCACAACATTTGGCGCCGTCTGTGGGAATGAGACAACAACCATGGCTATAACACGAAGAACAGCAACCGCTACTGGATCAACTGTCACCACCACTGTTCCGATCACCAGGGAGCCAGGGTCGTTACCCCTCACCACAGAGGTGGTTTCTCAACCACTAGGGACGTTGCCCATCACCACAGAGGTGGTTTCTCAACCACAAGGGACGAATCCCCAAACTTCCATACCTCAGAACGAGACGAACCCTCTTCAGATGGTTGTCTCGCCCCTCGACCGTAACCTTCCCCATGGAGCACAGATCTCCACAACCGTGCTTCCTATAAGCACCAATCCAGCATACGGACTGCCCAACTATCCCCATGAAGCCGGAGGGAGTGGCCATGCCCCAATAATCCATGAACCAAACGAACCACCCTACATTCGAGGATTGGGACCTGTCCCTGAACAAAGATACTTGGATTATTCTGGGCCCTACTCTGATGACTACTCGTCTGACGAAGGACGAGATCAAGCACCCAGAAGAAGAAGAGCCAGCAAAGAGCCCCTTGGAAGAAGGAGTCGGGGGGCAACTGCAAGGGCACCTATGATTGCCATGGAAAGGATAAGGGCTCATGAGGCCGAGTTCCAGAAACTAAAGAAAAACATAGAGACAGAGCAACAAAGGAGGCAGACTCAGCCTTCGAACCAAGGGGCAGGAGATGTCCCCATAATTGATTTAGGAACACCTTCAAGGAGGCAAGAAGGAGCTAGGGCTCCAAGGACGGAGATTCCCAAGTCAGATCCCCGTGTTTTAACACAACTGGGTGACCCAGACGATCCTATTCCACCCTTCATTGAAGAAGTAATGGACGCTCACGTATCAAGGAAATTCAAGATGCCTACTATCAAGGCATATGGCAGAACGGGTGATCCCGCAACCCATGTGAGGACTTTTTCGAATGCACTGTTGCTGCAACCAGTTACCGATGCCCTTAAATGTAGGGCATTTCCTCAAACCCTGGCTGGCATGGCCCAAAGATGGTATAGTCGTTTGCCGCCCAACTCTATCAGTTGCTTTAGAGATCTGAGCACGGCTTTCATCAATCAGTTCATCAGTGGACGGGTACATGAAAAAAGCTCTGCTTCACTCATGAATCTGATCCAAGGAAAGAATGAGACGTTGAGAGATTATCTCAAACGTTTCACCAAAGAGACATTGAATATACCTGATCTAGATAACAAGGTAGCTATGATAGCCCTTCAACAAGGAACCACGGATGTCTTTTTCAAGATGTCATTGGCGAAACACCCCCCTGAGAGCATGGCTGAGCTCCAACAAAGGGCTGGGAAATTCATCAAAGCTGAAGAAAGCATGAAGAAGGTTGACACACCCGCTATAGGTGGTGGAAACAATGGAGGCTCGAAGAAGCGAAAGATGGAGCAAGAATATGATGTCAAGGACAAATATCCTCATATGACTGGAGACTCTGATTCAGCTCCAAGAAAAAACAATCCCGGCACGAAATTTTCTGAATATGCAAGGTTGAATGCTCCAAGGAGTCAAATCCTTTATGACATTGAGAAAGATAGGGACTTCCGATGGCCGAAGCCACTAAGGGGAGATCCTGAGAAGAGAGACAAGAACAAGTATTGTAGGTACCATAAAGATTCGGGCCATGATACTGATGATTGTAGGCAACTCAAGGACGAGATTGAATTCCTGATTCGAAAAGGAAAGTTAAATAAATTCACCAAAGATGGGGACAGGAACCCCCCTAGGAGAGACCATGATGGAAGGGATGGGAACCGAGATCAGGGTCGTAACCCACAGTCCCGAAGACCAGTGATCAACATGATTTCAGGAGGACCAACCGCCGCAGGAACCACTAGAAACTCTCGGAAGGCTTATGCCCGAGAAGTAATGCATATTGTTGGAGAAGCGCCCAAGCGTGCAAAAACTGAGATGTCAATTGGATTTGATGATTCAGACCTCGAAGGGGTGAAGTTCCCCCATGATGATCCTTTAGTGATAGCTCCCGTGATTGGAAACAATGAGGTAAAACGAGTCCTGGTGGACAATGGAGCCTCTGTTGATGTCCTTTTCCATGACACGTTCTTGAAAATGGGGTATAATGATTCCCAACTGATCCCCACGAACATGCCCATTTACGGGTTTAACGGGGTTGAATCTAAGATTGAAGGCACAATTCAGTTGCCTATGACTATTGGTAAGGAACCAAAAGAAGTAACTCAAATGTTGAATTTTGTGGTAATCAAAGCATCATCGACTTACAACGCCATCCTTGGGAGAACTGGACTCCATGCTTTTAAGGCTGTCGCCTCAACTTACCATCTAAAAGTCAAGTTTCCAACCAGGAGTGGTGTTGGAGAAGAAAAGGGTGATCAAAAGATGGCCAAAAGCTGTTATGTAGCCGCATTAAGACCAGACGGAGTCGGGGGGCAGGTTCTCCCTATCGAAGATATGGATGTTAGAGAAGATGAGGACCATAGAGGGAAGCCAGCTGAGGATTTGGTTCCTATTCCATTGGATCCCCTCGAACCTGAGAAGGTGACTTACATTGGAGCACTACTAAAAGAACCTTTGAAGGGCGAATTGATCACGTTCCTACAAGGGAACAGTGACGTATTTGCATGGACGGCTGACGACATGCCAAAGATTGATCCCCAACTAATAACTCACAAGCTCAATGTAGATCCAAAAAGAAAGGCGATACAGCAGAAGAAGAGGAACTTTGCACCAGAGAGGCAAGAAGCCATTAAACAAGAAGTTGATAAGCTCCTAGAAGCTGGATTCATCGAAGAAATCCAATTTCCAGAATGGTTGGCAAACCCGGTTATGGTTAAGAAAACCAATGGGAAGTGGAGGATGTGCATAGACTTCACTGATTTGAATGATGCTTGTCCCAAGGATTGCTTCCCGTTACCAAGGATTGACACCTTGATAGATGCTACTGCAGGGCATGAAATGATGAGCTTCATGGACGGTTTCAGTGGATACAACCAAATCAAGATGCACAAGGACGACACAGCCAAGGTATCGTTTATTACTGATTTTGGAGTTTTTTGTTACCTTGTCATGGCTTTTGGGTTAAAGAATGCAGGGGTGACCTATCAACGCCTAGTTAACAAGATCTTTGCCCACTTAATTGGGAAAACCATGGAGGTCTACGTCGATGACATGCTCGTTAAAAGTTTGTTTAAAAACGACCACATCCAGCATCTTAAGGAGGCATTTGAAGTGCTGAGGCACCATAATATGATGCTAAATCCTGCCAAATGCGCTTTTGGAGTGGGATCAGGAAAGTTCTTGGGTCTCATGGTTTCTAAGAGGGGCATTGAAGCTAACCCCGACAAGATAAAAGCTATCCTTGAAATGGAACCACCTCGTTCTGTTAAGGACGTTCAGAGGTTGACCGGAAGAGTCGCTGCCTTAGGGAGATTTATCTCAAAGTCTGGGGACAAATGCTTATCGTTCTTCAAAGCCCTAAAGAAGGTCAAGGATTTTGAATGGACAACAGAAAGTCAAGAGGCCTTTGAAAAGCTGAAGAAGTACATGGCTGAGGCACCGTTGCTGGCCAAACCAAGCCCGGAAGATACTCTTTATCTCTACTTGGCAGCCTCCGATCAAGCCCTCAGTGCTGTCCTTGTAAAGGAGGAACGAAAGGTTCAGAAACCGGTCTACTATGTAAGCAAAATTTTGCATGGAGAAGAATTAAATTATTCTGTTATTGAGAAGTTCGCTTTGGCACTAATCACGGCCTCAAGGAAGCTACGCCCTTACTTTCAGGCGCACAAAATTGAAGTCCTGACGAACCAACCCTTGAGGAGCATTCTACATAGTCCAAAGGCCAGTGGAAGGCTGATTAAATGGGCAATTGAGCTAGGAGAGTTTGACATCAAATATAAGCCTCGAACGGCCATTAAGGCTCAGGCATTGGCTGATTTCATGGTTGAATGTACCATTGACAACCAAGAAATCGGGGGGCAAGAGATAGTACCCCATGAGGCACTTGAAGTTGAAAACAAGGATGATGAACTTGACTTGAAAGATCGCTGGATACTCTATTTTGATGGAGCATCAAAAACAAAGTCAAGTGGTGCAGGCTTAGTTTTGCAAAGCCCTGATGGGTTTACAATCGAGTACGCTTTGAAGTTGGATTTCCCTACAACCAACAACGAAGCTGAATATGAAGCTTTGATAGCTGGTTTAGGCTTGGCCAGAATTTTGAGGGTTAAGAACCTGAAGGTATGTGGAGATTCAAGGTTGGTTATCTCACAAGTTAATGGCGAGTTTGAAACCAGGGATGAAACTATGGCCAAGTATCGGAGAGTTGTGAAAGCTGTTATGACTCAGTTTGATGAGTGCTATGTAGAACACATCCCCAGAGAGGAGAATATGAAGGCTGATGCCTTGTCTAAATTTGCTTCTTCTGAAATCGAGAATTACTCGGGAAGTGTTTACTTTCAGGTCTTGAAGGCCCCTACTATTGATTCAAAACTTGTGGCTCCTATTGATATAGGAGGATGTTGGATTGATCCGATCAAGGCTCATCTTGAAACTGGATGGCTCCCTGATAACGCCCAAGAGGCACGCAAGTTGTCAGTGAGAGCATTGAGGTATACTTTGATTGAAGGGATACTTTATAAGAGGTCTTTTGTGATCCCTTACCTAAAATGTCTAAGGCCCCAAGAGGCACGAGAAGCACTTGAAGAAGTCCATGGAGGAATTTGTGGACAGCACTTGGGGGGTAGAGCCCTTGCTCACAAGATAACCAGGCTAGGCTTTTATTGGCCCGAAATGCTGAATGATGCCAAAGATTTTGTTAAAAAGTGTGATCGTTGTCAAAAACATGCACCAGTGGTTAGGCAACCACCTGAGATGCTGACCTCAATCAACTCTCCAATTCTGTTTGCCATGTGGGGAATGGATATACTCGGTCCCTTTCCTATGGCTACAGCACAACGAAAGTTTCTAATAGTGGCGATTGACTACTTCACCAAGTGGGTTGAGGCCAAACCCTTGGCTAAGATAACCACCAAGCAAGTTGCTCAGTTCCTGTGGGAAAGCATCATGTGTAGGTATGGGATACCTCGCATCCTTGTTACAGATAATGGAACACAGTTCAACAATGAGGAATTCAGGAAGTATTGCGAAGAAAACGCAATTGAGCTTAGATTCACCTAGGTTGCCCACCCTCAAGCAAATGGGCAAGCAGAGGTCGCGAATCGAATCATACTGGATGGGTTGAAGAAAAGGATCGAACGTTCCAGGAACACTTGGGTGGACGAGATACTGCCAATACTTTGGGCTTATCGTACCACTTGCAAAGTCACCACTGGAACAACTCCGTTCATGCTTGCATATGGAGCAGAAGTTGTTGTACCTTTAGAGATCTCACATGTATCTCCAAGGATTGAGGCTTTTGAACAAGAGACTAATGAAGAAGGAATGAGGTTGGCACTCGACTTAATTGATGAAGTTAGGGATGAAGCACATGCTCGAAATGTAGAGTATCAGAAACGAACCTCCTTCCATTACAACCGAAGGGTTAAGGAAAGGTTCTTCCGAGAAGGATATTTAGTTCTCAGAAAAATAGAAGCATCGGGAGTAGGAGAGAAAGGAAAGCTGGCACCCAATTGGGAAGGGCCGTATCGAGTCAAAAAGATCCTCGGGCGAGGAGCTTACAAGCTCGAAACTTTGAATGAGATGGAGGTGCCCCGCACTTGGCATGCCTCGAATCTCAAGATTTATTATGTGTAACTATCCTTTCAGGATATAACTTAGGGTTCAGTAGGAAGAATAGACCTAAGGTTCATTGAAACCATTCCCGGGCATGTAGCCCATATTTACAGCTTATTATTAATAAAAGGGTTGAACCCGCCTTTGTTTTGTTTTCCAATGCATGTTTATTTTCTTATGTCTTGCTTTATGTACCAACACTCGATATGTGCAACCATCAGTACCGAAAATAAGTAAACAAAATAAGAGATAAACCATGAAAGCAAAACAAGGAGTAGAGATAATAGAGGCCCCTTAGATTGGGATGATTGAGACTCTTCCTCCTCTTCCTCTTCCTCCTCATCCCCTTCTGCTTCTTCCTCCCCCTGATCAGAAGGTGGATCATTGCCCGCCTCAACGGCAGGAACCCAAGGATTGGGGAACCGGGAGGATTTGATTAATCCTGGATAAGATTCTTGGACAGCCAAAATCGCATGTTTCCAACCAACTGAAAGAATAGAGGGTCGAACTTCGTTGTCATGCTGGTCCATGAATTCGAGGAAACCATCGGAGTTCAGGTAGTTATCAACCAACTGTTGGTCCCCCTGATGAGACTTACTCTCCAAAGCCTCATACATTCCCTTGTATGAAGAAGCATCCTCTTTGGCAGCATGAGCTTTTGCTTCCCATTCCCTCGCCTCTTTGAATGCTCGACTTCTATCTTTATTAGAAGCCCTTAAATCATCACTTAAAGTCTTCCCTAGATGAAGGGAGGTCTGGAAGTAGGAATTCATCTATGACAAAAGATAAAAACCAGTTAATAAATGAGGAATGGGGTAAGACAAGTAGCTACGATGAAAGGAGTAATGTTAACCTGATACATAGCTTGGCACCCCAGCTGTTCGGTCTCTTCAAACCCTGAACGCGCAAGTAAGTTCACCATGTCAGGGGGAGTAATTGAGAACTTAGACCAATCCATGGCCAACGAAGAACTCCCAGCAATTGAGTCCTGCTCACATATCCCCCATGAGGGTTGAAAGGCGGTTTTGACATTCCCCTCCAAGTTCCTAAATCTCTTCCCAGCCTTCTGAGAAAGAGTAAGGAACTCGGGAACCTTGGGAGGTGGAGGATTGGCAGCAAGCTCAGCTTTCTTAGCCATCCTCTTGGTAACTTGCCCACTATTTGCCGGCTCCTTGTCAATGTTATCAGCAGCTGAAAAATACAAGGCATAAACATTGGAATAAGAATAAGTGCGTTTCAAAACAAGGCATAACAATAATAGTTACCCTCTAGAGACAATCTACTCATTCCAACTTCGACCATGATCCTCTCGGTCAGGAAAGAGCGATAATGAACATTTTCGTGACCCGTAATAAGCCAATCCCTGTCAGGGAACTCATGGGACTTGATCTCACCAATATGACTTCCAAAATCCACCACGTGGTTGAAACTAGGCCTAAAATATTGGCCCCAATCTCCCCCCTTCCAATAAAGCACAATGAAGTGATGCCTCCATTCATGGGTGGAATCGGGGAGAGAGGCGTTGTTACAAATGTGGTTGACATTCGAACGATGTTGAATTGAAACCCACCCTTTCCGGGTGGCTGGGCTGTTTTTGAGCACAAAAATACTTCTGAAGATAGGAACACTTAATGGAATTCCCTCTTTCAAACACCTGGCTATAAAAATGAAAATGAACTTCCAAGAATTGGGATACAGTTGACAGGGGTTGATCATCAACTCGCCTAACAAGATCACCACGAAGGGATGAAGGGGGAACCTAAGCCCGGCCACTATAGCACCTCTATAGACAAACAGCCTTTCTGGATGCCAGTTACAGGTTCTATCACCCGGCCCGGGAACCTCCATCTTAAGATGAGAGGGGAAGGAATACCTCTTCCTGAGTTTCTTTACATCATCCCTCCCCAGGGTGCTTGGAAACTTGAACGAATCTAACTCAGCATTGTTTGGAAACGCATCTCCCATTTGGTTTGTTAACTCAAACAAAGTAGGTAATGATTCATCTATAACAAGTGGAACACATGAAAGATGATTACCTTGTTTAGCTCTTGCAGCCAGCTTCTGAGCAATAGCGGGCGAGGGACCAGATATTCGCTGATCAGCCATGGTTGAAAGGTGGAGACTTGACTCAAAGAAAATCTCCTAGTTGGAAACCACACTAAAATCAAGGGAAATACTAGAGAGAAAAAATATGATGAAGAAGTTTATAAATGAAGGTGTGAGTAAAATGAGCTCACTCACCACTCTTTTATAGAAAATGGTCACCTGTGGCAGCAAGTCACATTTTAAGACGACCCGCATCTACAGGTTTAATTGTCACAATCGGTGATAAAACGAATGAGGAAGTTCGTATACTCGAACCAAAATCTCTACTCTTTTAAATAAGAACGAAGAGAACGAATGAAAATGCAGCCCGGAGCTGTAAAAGCTACCAGTTGAGGGATTTAAATCAAAATTTAAGTCCTAATTAAGGATTAAGTACAATAGTTTGCCTAACTTACTTGGGTAACGTGTTTTTAAAGGTCCCGGATGACTAGAAGCGTTATTGTGACTAAAACCACTCTTTTCTAACTTAGCCAAAATGGCCAACATGTTGTTAAGCACCAACCAGAAACCATGTTTAAATCTTGGTTTTATGCTTAGATGGTTGAGATCACGCCAAACAACCAAAAATATAGTAAAGGGAACAAAGACCTTGTTTCTGTTCCAGGCCGATCAGAGCCCCAACCGATCAGCGCCCGAACGCCCGCGCGCGCGCCCGCGCGCCCGAGCGCGCCAGCGCCCGCGCGCCCGCCGACCAGGCCCCCGGCCGACCAGCGCCCGCGCGCCCGCGCGCCCCGCGCGCCCCGCGTTCACCTTCACCCGAGCATTCTCGCTGACTTGTTTGACCCTTGGAGGGGCACCGTCTAAATAGAAAATTGTCATCAAATGACACCGTTTAGTGCCATCGTTTGATGTTACTTAAAATTGTTTAAATACCCCGCTTAGGGTAATATCCAGTGATCGTTCTACAGAGTTAGCCAAATTTTGGTAAAACTCAAACTTTCACTAATAAAAATCGGCTATACTTGATAACTTGTTTATCATATATACTCAGCCAATAAAAGAGAAGCCTCGGATAAGGCTGAATCGTAGTGAATGTGTAGGTCGCTCCACACTTCGCGCTAAGAAACGATACTTGTGAAACACTAGTGTACCTTAAGCCGCAAAAGGCCATACCCGAGGGGGGCCATTGGAAATTGGTCAACTTAACTTCAAGAAAACCTGATCAGTTTTCTCGAAGTTAGGGGGGCAAATGATATGGGTTAAAATAAATCCCTAAGGACACATTTAATGATGCATTAAATGTACTTGAAATGGTCCAAATACGAGGCCCATTAATGAGGCCTGGAACCATGATTGTAATGATAAAATTCGTAGTCAACAATTGGGCCAAGGTCCAACCCTTGTTTTAAACCACTAAGACATGGGCTTGGTTCATATGCAGTCCAGTGGTTGGAAACCACTAGGAAGCTTCCAATACAACGTCCAACATGGAAACGAATTCTGATAAGAGTTATCCACTATTCGAAGGCGGTTACTTGGCCATCAAGTAACCAAATTCTACCACAATTTTAGGGCTCCAAACGCCTATATAAAGGGTCTAACCCCTCAACATTAGAACTACGTTTTCTTGGCTTGATTCTCAGTAGTAACTGAGATACGTAGGCATCTTGTGAGGACCTGTGCAGTCACGAACCACAAGAGCAGCCATTAAGACACGCTTGTCCACTACCTTACATTAAATACCGCCGTCAATATCTAAACCTACTTTTCGTTCCACAACAATTACTTATTTATTTTAAAATTTATTTTAATACTTTTAATTATTTAAAAAAAATTAACACACTTACTTATTTGTTTTTTCAACTAAAACATGTTAAGTTTTATATTTTTCTTACTAAAATTCCTCATTTTCCAAAAATATCATGGGAAAATCGTTACTTATTTATTTTAAAACCTATTTTAATTCCTTTAATCACGGGCAATTACATTTTTTACTAAAATTCCTCATTTTCCAAAAATATCACGGGCAAATCCTTACTTATTTATTTTTAAAATTTATTTTAATACTTTTAATCACGAGCAATTACTTTTTTTTACCAAAACATATTAATTTTTTTTTCCTTACTAAAATCCTTCCTTATCCAAAAATATCACGGGTAAACCGTTAATTATTTATTTTAAATATATTTTAATATTTTTAATTATTTTAAAAAGTTTAACTCACTTACTTATTTGTTTTTAACACATACAATTAATAAAATACTAAAATAAAAATAATAAAAATAAAAATTATCAAAAACAATTCATGCATCGTACAGGTTTTATGCTAGTTATATTATTAAAGACGAAACATTAAAAATTTTATTCGGTACGGTACCAGTTTTTAAACAAATGTAATTAATAAAATATTATAACATAAATAATCATAAAACAATATATTATAACGTAAATAATCAAATAACAATTATTAAAAATAATCATTACTTACCTTTAAAAAAATTATTAAATAATAACATAAGTTATTTATAATTAATTACTTTTTCTATTCTATCCAACAAAATTCTTTCTTTTTCCAAATATATCACGGGCAATTATTTTTTTAAATTAAAACAGGTTAATTTTTCTAATTTTTTTTACTAAAACCCCTCTTTTTTCCAAAAAAATAACACAACCAAAGTCTTGCATTTTTCAATTAAAATATCAAAACATGAATAATAAAATAACAATTATTAAAAATAATACATGTATCGCATGATAGTATTATTTAATATTTATATTATTCATTCCAAAACATTATCAAAAGTATACAATATAATCTAAAAACTATTGAAAACATAAAAGCCAAAAGAGTAAATACTTATATTAATGAACGATTAAAAAAACGTGTGTATTAAAGAAGCCGTGAAGCTAGTTTATGTAATAAACCAAAGCGTGATTTGTTTTGTCATATAAATCTACCTGCTTGAAACATAATTTAATAAAATAAAATTTTGTGAAAACTCAAGAACAGTGCACATGAATAGCAGAGCATGAGATCACATGATCAGACTGATTATTGTAACATAAAAGTATTCTGTACTAACAGTGGATTGCACGAGTAATGATGATACAAATTCCAAGGCAAAGACTAAAGGTTAATAGTCTGAACTTCTCATCATCCTCATACACTAATCCACCACATACTAGTACATTTTGTTTGAATTGTATGAAGATGAGATGTCGATGAAGGTTGTCAACTAAACCTAAAGTGAGACACTATTCCTCTTAAAGAGAAATTTACATTTGGTTTGTGCCAAGTAACCATTTAACTACTCCTACAACACTTGGTTGTGTAGGAAAAATAGAACCAAGAGCAAGACAAGCACAAATAGGAAACTACCTCGGTTAACAGTTTAACATCTTTAACACAACAACATTCCAGACAACAATTTTGGTTTTTCCCATAATTGTTTGCAATAAGAATTATATTTTGAGAAAACAATGCTAAATAAGCAACTCAACTTGCCATGATTAAGAAACATTCAAAACCCCACATTTCTCTCAAGTCTAAAATTTGAATAAAACTATGCTTTTACTCAACCACCGCTAGCAGATCAGCAGCTTTACAGAAACAGTGCTTTCCTGTAGATCCTAACTCCACCTGATCATTAATTCAAACCAAAGTTAGTATCAACGAAGATACAAAATACTGGTGAAGCTAATACAAATGTTGATAATAGCACAGAAGCCTAAAAGGTTGCAATGTAGCACAAAGTTGGACACCGTTCTTCAGGAAAAAGGTTGAATATAAAACATTAAAACCATGAAGTGCAGTGAAACAAATACTATAGACTGGCCAAACAACAAAAGGAGTCCTATGAAACCGTGCTCAATCACTTGTATTATAAAAATGTGTAAATCATGATAAAACAGAAGGATTTCAGTAGTTCAACAGTGAAAAAGCAAAATAGTAACTTAAAAAATAAAAGAGCAACATAGCAGCTTTAGCCTATAAAAAAAGGACAATGTAGTGATTATTAAAAATGAAAAAGGAGCAAAATAGTGCTCAAATATATGTTATTAACTCAAGGCAAATACATAAAACTAAATAATTAGTAGAGATTTTCGTGCAGGGATTATGCAAACCCCCCTCCCCCCCTTCCCCATGTTAGCAAAAGAGGATACCACATTAAGGCCAGGGTTTAGGGATGGTTCCCAATGTACCCTAGAATATATATTTCTAACTCAAGGCAAATACATGTAAGACTATATATTAAGTATTGATTTTTGTGCAGATATTATGCAAAGCCCCATCCCGCCTTCCGCATGATAACGGAAGAGGATTCCACATTTAGACCAGGGCGGTTCCCTAAGTACCCTGCAACCCGCTACAAATCCTAAATGTGTATCACAAAAGGTTCCAAATTATATATCTGGTAGAGTATAATCTAAGCTTAATGAGACCAACATTCTTACCTCATAGGCATTAATATCGGAGAACAGAACCTGCAAAATAAAAATAAACTTCATTTAATGCCATGCAAATTTGAACCGATGAATAAATGTGTCCTAAATCTTAATACAATCAGGCCAGGGACGGAAATCAAAATTTAAAATGGGTGGGCACAACTTACTACAAATTTTCACCACCTGATCACCCATACGTCAGATTACTTAACCATTGTTTATTTTTCTTGGCAAATTATCTCTCCATATAGATAACCATTATTTTTCCTAGAACGCATCCTCCATACTAGGACTACTCTTGAGAATTTTAAAGATTGTTGTTACTTTTACGAGATTATTAGCAGCATGGCATGAAAGAATTTAACAAATACATAATTGTCACTTAGTTTTTGTAGGCTGGATATATCAAATAAAATTTGGACCAAGTAAAGTCACAACATGTATAACTAGTAATTTGTTTTAATAAAATTTCATCCTAGGCTTAAGCCGAGGGAAGCCCTTTGATGTTTCCGTTCCTGGTTCAGGCTGTAACTTGTAGGTGTATTAAGTTTCATCAGCAAGATACAAGTCAACTTCTATGTGAACCTACCTTTTTGCCAGCCTCCACTTCACCTACCTCAGCACCAACAGAAAGAACCTGAAAACAGAAGCACAGAAGTTATCAGTCAATTGCCAATTTGTGGAAGAACTGGATTCTTTTGTGCATACCAAACAATATGATCTGCTCACCTCTCCCATTAGATACCGTTCAAACTTTACAGCTGATTTCGGCAACAATACTCCACCAGCCGATTTCTAAATAAACAATATTTATATGTCAGTACGACAAATACCCATAAGAGAGCAGATAGGTTTAGGTGTGTCTATTTACTTCATAAATTTCTAAAATGTTTGTGTGTGGTATTGGTGCAATCTGCTTGAGAGAACGTGTCCTACAATTCTTGATGTTTATAAATTACAATCTCCATATTGTTCATGGAGCACCCTACCCACCTAAATGGTTTTCTTTGTTTGGGATAAAGTATACATCTTACATTAAAACATACTCAACAATATATCAGTGTTCTGGAAAGTGACATGAATATGTAAGCCTATAGTTCTCCACAACACGCAATGCTGCTTTAAAAAAATCCGGTAAAAAAACACATCTTGGAAATTCAGAGCGCAAAGTTGATCCGCAAGGAGATACAAAATTACAATCAATATGCTTGACAGAAGCTCCGGACTTCTTCTTAAACCCATTAGAGGAAAGCCAATTGTTGTGCTAAAATAGGTGTAGCTATTGCTATATTTTAGCACCAAAAAGTGAGTTTTGGTCCTAAAACAGAACCATGTCTCCAATGCTTATTTCTAAATTTAACTAACTTTCTCAACTAATGCCTACAAATGCAATTTTCTATCTAGTTCCCTCCCTTTTTTCCCAAAAAGAATGAGGAGGCAAATATAGCACAATGCTATAGTTTGTTCTATATATAGCACAAACTATAGCATTGTACTATTTTAGCACAAATTTTAGCCCATCATTGGATTAACAAATTTTACTTTTTGTGTCATATTTTAGATATAGCACACCATTGGACATGCTCTTAGAACAAGTCCAACACAATGCTAAAGTTTGTTCTAGTTCTATAATTTGAAACCAAACGCAAACAATCCAAAGGGGTTTGCAACTTTGCATATTTGGATGGAAATATGCATAAATGCATACTTGGTTCTAAAATTGAAAAATGCAACTAGAATTGGACTTCAAGTTCTATTTTAGCACAAAAAATCACATCTTGGTGCCAAATTATAGAAATGGCTATTGCCATTTTATATTTAGTATTGGACTTGCTCTCACAGTTTTCTATAGCAACTTCAGGTAATTAAGCATTCACCTATAGTAGTACTAACTAACCATAGCATATAAGCTTTAACAATCTTATCTCTAATTTTAACCATTAAATTTGTAATCAAGACTTTTAGCTTATATAAGCATCACGCCATCACCAACTTTATTTCAACTTCTTCTTTTCCCAATTTGATTTCGGTTGTTATATTTCCAAGTAACTGCTATAAATAGATCAAGTTCTATCAAAATTCAACTTAAAACATTTCCTGGATTTCAATAATTCAAAATATTGAAACTTACAGCAACAGTAAAATAATACCTGGGGCAGGTCTTGAAGACGAATGAGAACTCTATCAGCTTGAGGCACAACCTATAAACACACATAACCAAACCCCCATATAATTTACAAATCTTTACATACACAAATAAACAAATAACACATACAAAAACACAAAATGCATATAAAAGTAGAGATATAAAGATGAAACCTTGGTGGGGTCAATTGTCTTGGCAATAGCATTGATTCTCAATGAATTTCTTTGAAACCCTGTTGAAAAAATTCAAGAAACAATTAGAAAACAAAACAAAAAAGAGGGTAAATCAAGAAATGAAATGGGGTTTAAAATTAGGGTTTAAAGAATGGATTGAGTAAGTAATTACCTGGGAACTTGTGGGTAGAAAGAGACGGAAAATTAGGGGTTTTGGTACAAGTAAAGGGTTTAGCTAGTGTGATTAAAGATGCCATGAGTGGTGTTGGATAAGGTAGCAACTTCTTTAAGAGTTTAGAGAGAGCAGGCGCTGATAAGCTGAAATGATAGAGAAATGGCAAGCCATGTTTGTTTTCTTGTTTTTAAGTACACCAAAAAAGATTATAATTTCTAAAATGTTGAATTTATTTATTTTTGGTTGAAAAATTACGAAACTTACTTATAGTATCTTAAATTTTTAACAGTTTCGTAACCTCAACTATTATATTTTTGCATAAAATGATAATTTTTTATAATTGTTATATTTTATGTATCAACTAGCATGATAGCCCGTGCAAGACACGGACCACATTCTTATTCGTATATTTCTTTTTCAAATTTTGCGATAAAATCTATAATATCCTTCTATCAATATGCATCATTTTTCACGTATTTCGGTCTATCAAAAGTCAGTATTTAGTAGCTAAATTCAAAATTTTAACGCACTCTAAACTTTGATGATCATATTTATAGCGATATTTGTTTAATGTGAGAATAATAACCAGCAAAAGCGGTAGATCGGTGTTAATCGTTTGTTGTCAAATATTACCACGACAAAAGTGTGTCATTTAGTTTGATCAATAAGAAATCTTTTTGAAGAAATACTAAAAGAATCAACACGACAACAATATGCTCTATAGTCCATTTTTAATAGCACTATCAACATGTGTATCAGTAAATAATTGGATCACTAAATGTGGCAGATACGAATAATAATGGCAAGAACATAAATTGACAGTAATATTTAGTGTAACAACACCAAAAATCAACTTATATGTTTGATACATATAGTTTAAATTTCACTTATAACCAAAAAATTTAATATAACAGTTTTCTTTGTGTCTAGACGAGAGCAAAAGTTGAGAATAAATGCAATTCGATTATAAATTTCATAATAAAACCTCTTCTACGACTCGTTTAGTAGCGAATCAGTATTTTTTTTACGTGCTAACCAGGTTAAATTTCTCAAGTACAAGGATGATTTTAAAATTCATTACGTCATATACTCATTTTTAACAAAATTTAAGGACGAAACAGATTCTCTCTTTGTAATTGAGGTTATTTAGGAAATAATTATTTTGTAATTCGTAACGTATACTAAGATAGTTTGTATTATATTGCACATATAAATCTTTCATTTAGAAAATTTTGTATTTGAACACAATCTTATATATCTACTAATTTATTAAAACAGAAATATTAAAAGTTTGGTGGGTTGATTGGTTAGTTGGTATTAGGGTATCAGTAGTTATAGCATTAATATTAGATCTTTTAAATTAAATATATAAAAACCGTTAAATTTAAAACTAAAGAATACTCTATATCTTGCTATCTAAAATAGTACCAAACGTTTAAGTTTTCAATCTCATCAAAAAAATTCAAAAGTAAAAATTTAAGTTAGTAGTTCTAAAGATAAAAATACATACTTAGCAAACAAAAGATAAAAATACATATTGTCATATCTTCTTTTATTTTAATTAAAATACATTATTAATAACATATAAAAAAAATTTGAAATATTAAGGAAGACTCATACATCGCACAAGTTATAACCTTGCGTGTGTATACATATATATCGTGTTCAAATGAGAATTCATCTTAAAATGGGAATCGAGACCCGATCCCAACCCTATATTTTTTAACTACCTTCAATCTTAGTCACAACTTTTTTAAATATCTATTTTCCCTTCCACCCATATGCTACTTCATAGTCCACCAACTTATTGTTGACCAGCTACCTTCTCGTTTCGACCGATCTTTCCGACCACTCTCCAGTCATTTCAGTGATTTCACTACCACTCAGATCTACTCCTCCCTCCGACCACATCATATATGTACATTCATCTTCCCCCACCACCTTTTTTTCGTCTTTGATGTCCTCAAATTTTCTCATCCTTCTCTCTCTCCCCATCTCTTGAATAGAGAAAAAAAAAACATTTTTAGGCTTTACACATAGGAATGTAGTTCAATTAATCAGAGCACTTCCCCGTCAAGGCAGAAGCAGTGGGTTCAACCAGTTCGACTTATTCTTTCTTTGTTCATGGGCTTAAACGCTAGTTCGTCTGCTTCTCAGGTGGCTCGCACCTTAGGTGGTTCTCGTGAACCTAATCACTGAATAAACTTTTGATAATCTTTGTTAACCTCTCATCAACAAGTATTTTCATATTTATATAAAATCGTCAATTGTCATACCTCTCCCACGTTAAATTTATGCACATTTTTCAAATGTAATTATGTTAACACTATATTTTTTGAATATCAATTAAAACTCATGTAACATTTGTCAAGAAGTTGGATTACCCTATTATATTCATTCTCTAATACATTTTGTAATAATATTATTTTGATAAATCATAATATGTAATATATATTATAAATTTAATAGTATATTATAATTTTCAAAAAAGATATTATATTATAAATACTGATTCATATTATTTTTATAAAAGATTTCATTAAAAATTACCTTATATTTAATTATCAAAATATTGAATTTGTGAAATAAATTAAAAAACATAAAAAACATAAAAGTTATATTTAATTTTAATAATTTAGTAAACATACATTTATAAAAAGTTATTTTTCTTAAATTTGATAATGGGAGAACGAGGATTGGGACCAGAATACCATAATCGTTGACCCCATTCCAATTGTCGATTTTTTTTTACAATATTCTTCGTTTCCCATTTTAAACCCGAATTTTTTCTGAAATCCCAACCTAAACGGGGCATGGATGAGATCGGGATTGGACGTGACAAGTGAAATGCGCGTCCATATGGCTACCATGTGCATAAAAAGTTATTTTTCTTAAATTTGATAATGGGGGACGGGGATTGGGACCAGAATACCATAATCCTTGACCCCATTCCAATTGCTGAATTGTTTTTTACAATATTCCTCGTTTCTCATTTCAAACCTGAAATTTTTCTGAATTCCCAACCTAAACGGGACATGGATGAGACCGAGATTGGACGTGACAAGTGAAATGTGCGTCCGTATGTGTACCATGTGCATGACAAACATATATATATATATATATATATATATATATATATTTATATATATATATATTATAAATAACTTCATGAATAACATTATTATACATGCATCAAAAATCTAAACTTAGTACTAAATAAGGCCGTGTTATTTCGGGTACCAAGTGAATTCATGTTGTGAATTCGTTTTCATTTAAATAATATAGAAAAAATATATTTTATAATCTCAAAAAAAATATAATTATAATAATAACAATTGTCATTATTGGAGATGGACAAATATTGTGATATTATTATCATGAATAAATTTTAAAAATGGTATAAAGAAAAGTATTGAAAGCGGGTTTTTCGAACATGTAGTTGGGGAGTTATAAGTAGTTATCAAAAAATTTTATGGCGTAGCGGTTGGATGTGTGAGCATATAAATTGTCCGAACGTTAATGAATTCACTTTTTAATCTTTATTATTGTACTTTGATGACTCAATTATTGTTTTTTCGCAAAAAAAAATGATTCTTTTCTCTATATTGCCATTTTAAAAAAAATATATTATATAAAAAACAATTTAACTAAATTTTTAGCTACTTAACTGACTTTGAGATTTTTTATTATATAACTATTTTATATGATATACTGCAATGCTACTAGAATACCAATAGAAACTGAAAATTATGAAAAGTAAATTTTAATGAGTTTATCGTCGATCGTCATGTTAGATTTTTCAACTTTCATATATCGAACTTATTCAAAATTTTGATTTTTACATTTTTCAATTTACAAAATTATGTGTTTGTTTGTGAATTGTGAGCAGCAAATCTTGTCAAGAGGTATGTTTGCTGTGTGCGTGATTTGTCTGTATACAATGAGATATCAGCAAAATGTTTCCAGATGTGTTATGGAAGTGTTGTGGAACGAAAAGTAGGTTTAGATATTGACAGTGGTATTTAATGTAAGGTAGTGGACAAGCGTGTCTTAATGGCTGCTCTCGTGGTTCGTGACTGCATAGGTCCTCACAAGATGCCTACGTATCTCAAATAAATGTGCGAATCAAGCCAAGAAAACGTAGTTCTAATGTTGAGGGTTTAAGCCCTTATATAGGCGTCTGGAGCCCTAAAATCGTGATAGAATTAGGTTACTTGATGGCCAAGTAAACGCCTTTGAATAGTGGATAACTCTTATCAGAATTAGTTTCCATGTTGGAGTTGGTTTCCATGTTGGATGTGGTATCTGAAGCTTCCTAGTGGTTTCCAACCACTGGACTGTATATGAACCAAGCCCACGTCTTAATGGTTTAAAACATGGGTTGGACCTTGGCCCAATTGTGGACTACGAATTTAATATCATAGCCATGGTTGTAGGCTTCATTAATGGGCCTCGAATTTGGACCATCTTAAGTATATTTAATGCTGCATTAAATGTGTCCTTAGGGCTTTATTTTAACCCATATCATTTGCCCCCCTAACTTTAAGAAAAACTGATCAGGTTTTTCTTGAAGTTAAGTTGACCAATTTTCAATGGCCCCCCTCGGGTATGGCCTTTTGCGGCTTAAGGTACCCTAGTGTTTCACAAGTATCGTTTCTTAGCGCAAAGTGTGGAGCGACCTACACATTCACTACGATTCAGCCTTATCCGAGGCTTCTCTTTTATTGGCTGAGTATACATGATAAACAAGTTATCAAGTATAGCCGATTTTTATTAGTGAAAGTTTGAGTTTTACCAAAATTTGGCTAACTCTGTAAAACGATCACTGGATATTACCCTAAGCGGGGTATTTAAACAGTTTTAAGTAACATCAAACGATGGCACTAAACGGTGTCATTTGATGAAAATTATCTATTTAGACGGTGGCCCTCCAAGGGTCAAGCAAGTCAGCGAGAATGCTCGGGTGAAGGTGAACGCGGGGCGCTCGGGCGCGCGGGCGCGCGGGTGCGTGGGCGCTGGTCGTCCGGGTGCCTGGTCGGCCGGGACCTGGTCGACTGGCGCGCGGGCGTTGGTCGGTCGGGGGCCTGGTCGGCTGGGTGCGCGGGCGCGGGCGCTCGGGTGCTGACCGGTTGGGGCTCCGATCGGCCTGGAACAGAAACAAAGTCCTTATTTGGCTCCGATCCGCGTGTTCCACAACATTTGGTCGGCCGTGGGCCTGGTCGGCTGTATTTTTTTTTTTTTTTTAGCAATTCAACTAAGTGGAATGTTGCTTGAATCTTCGATTGTTTGTTTGAAAACAAGATTATTGTTTCCAACCACTCTATTTTTTGGTTGTTGGGCGCGATTTCAACCATCGTGCGTGATTTCAACCATCGTGAGTGATTTCTTCCAACCAAGCATGAAACCAAGATTTAAACATGGTTTTTGGTTGGTGTTTGAAAATATATTGGCCATTTTGGCTTTCTTAGATAAAAGAGTGGTTTCATTCGTGACAACCACTAAATTTTTGTTTGGCGTAATTTCAACCATCGTGCGTGATTTCAACCATCATGAGTGATTTCAACTTGGTTCTTGATCCTCGACTCTTGATCATAGATCTAAAGTTCAAGTCACATTTTTAATTATTTTTCACTTCCACGTTGGCCATCAAGGCATGATTTCATTCATGGACCTTGAATTCGAGGTCTCAACTTGATATGGTGTCTTCCAACCAGGATCCATTACCTTGAGGTCATCCTTACTTTCATTCAAGGACATAATTACTACCTCAAACTTATTCTTTGTCCTTATTCAAGGATGTGAATTCTCCATTTTGCTTATTTTTGTTTTCAAGGATGTAAGCACTATTCCAAGCTCATCCTTGTTTCCATTCAAGGATGTATGATGGACTCCCATCTTTGGTTTCAAAGTACCTAGGGCTTGTTTCAGATCAAGGCTTGTGCCTTGTACTCGGTGGCTTGGAATCAAGGTTTAAGTGGTTTCTCACCTTCAATCCTTGTTCTCTTGTTTGGAAACAAGGGGTGGTTTCTGATCAAGGATAGTTTGCTACCACTATTCGGTCCAGAGCCTGTTTGAGGGTGTGGTCGGTCACCTCTGGTCAGCCTAAGGCCTCCTCGAGGGCGTGGTAGGCCACCCCTAGTCGGCCTAAGGCCTTTCTTAGGGTGTGGTCGGCCACCCCTGGTCGGCCATGGTCCCATAATGTTTTGAAAAAAATTCAGCTTGGTGAAAGCCTTGGTTTTCTTGACCTCTTGGTTGTAAACAAGGCACTTGTTTGTATCCAAGGGTGTGTTTCCCATCAAGGTCATCACATTAATTTCCTTATTCTTGGATCCTCAGTCATGAATTTAAATTTGTTTCTCAATTTCTTGATCCATAATTTAGACAGCCTTCTTGGCTTATTTGTCCCCCCGAGACTCACCCTTGGATATTGATCCCTTAGTATAGGATTCAAGATCCAAACCAGGTTTTTCATTCTTGATTCTCGGTTTAAAATTCAAGATGTTCATTTAGTTGGCCTTCTTGGCTATGCTTGGTCTTTCTAACTTGTCTTTTATTCGACCATTTGTAAACTTAACTCGAGGATCCTTTGGGTCCTTCATTATCTCAATCCTTTGTAATGTGTTCATGGTTTATTTCTTATCTTGTTTACTTGTTTTCGGTACTTATGATTGCACATATCGAGTGTTGGTACATGAAACAAGATATAAGAAGCTAAACATGCTTTGAAAACGAAACAATGATGGGTTCAACCCTTTTATAGATAACGAACTGTAAATATGAGCTACATGCCCTGAAATGGTTTCAAATGAACCTTAGGTCTATTCTTCCTTCTAAGTATCAGATGGTATCCTGAAAGGATAGTTACACATAATAGATCTTGAGATTCGAGGCGTGCCAATTGTGAGGCACCTCTGTCTCATTCAAAGTTTCGAGCTTGTAAGCTCCTCGCCCGAGGGTCTTTTTTACTCGATACGGCCCTTCCCAGTTGGGTGCCAGCTTTCCTTTCTCTCCTACTCCCGATGCCTCTATCTTTCTGAGAACCAAGTCTCCATGTCGAAAGAACCTCTCCTTAACCCTTCGGTTGTAATGGAAGGAGGTTCGTTTATGATATTCTTCATTTCGAGCATGTGCTTCATTCCTGACCTCATTAATTAAGTCGAGTGCCAACCTCATTCCTTCCTCATTAGTCTCTTGCTCAAAGGCTTCAATCCTTGGAGATATATGTGAGATCTCTAAAGGTACTACATCTTCTGCTCCATATGCAAGCATGAACGGGGTTGTTCCAGTGGTGACTTTACAAGTGGTACGATAAGCCCAAAGTATAGGCAGTATCTCGTCCACCCAAGTGTTCCTGGAACGTTCGACCCTTTGCTTCAATCCATCCAGTATGATTCGATTCGCGACCTCTGCTTGCCCCTTTGCTTGAGGGTGGGCAACTGAGGTGAACTGTGTTCCATTATCCGTAACAAGGATGCGAGGTATCCCGTACCTACACATGATGCTTTCCCACAGGAACTGAGCAACTTGTTTGGTGGTTATCTTGGCCAAAGGTTTGGCCTCAATCCACTTAGTGAAGTAATCAATTGCCACTATCAGAAACTTCCTTTGAGCCGTAGCCATTGGAAAGGGACCAAGTATGTCCATTCCCCACATAGAAAACAGAATTGGAGAATTGATTGAAGTTAGCATCTCAGGTGGTTGCCTAACCACTGGTGCATGTTTCTGACAACGATCACACTTCTTAACAAAATCCTTGGCGTTGTTCAACATTTCGGGCCAGTAAAAGCCTAGCCTGGTTATCTTATGAGTAAGGGCTCTGCCCCCCAAGTGTTGCCCACAAATCCCTCCATGGACTTCTTCAAGTGCTTCTCGTGCCTCTTGGGGCCTTAGACATTTTAGATAGGGGATCACAAAAGACCTCTTATAAAGTAGCCCTTCGATCAAAGTATACCTCAATGCTCTCACAGACAACTTGCGTGCCTCTTGGGCGTTATCAGGGAGCCATCCAGTTTCAAGGTGAGCCTTGATTGGATCCATCCAACAGCCTCCTATATCAATGGGAGCCACAACTTTCGAATCAATAGTAGGGGCCTTCAAGACCTGAAAGTAAACACTTCCTGAGTAATTCTCAATCTCAGAAGAAGCAAACTTGGACAAGGCATCGGCCTTCACATTCTCCTCTCTGGGGATGTGTTGCACATAGCACTCGTCAAATTGAGTCATAACAGCTTTCACAACTCTTCGATATTTAGCCATAGTTTCGTCCCTGGTTTCAAACTCACCATCAACTTGTGAGATAACCAACCTTGAATCTCCACATACCTTCGGGTTCTTGACCCTCAGAATTCTAGCCAAGCCTAGACCAGCTATCAAGGCCTCATACTCAGCTTCATTGTTGGTTGTAGGGAAATCCAACTTCAAAGCGTACTCAATTGTAAACCCATCGGGGCTTTGCAAAACTAAGCCTGCACCACTTGACTTTGTTTTTGATGCTCCATCAAAATAGAGTATCCAACGTTCTTTCAGATCAAGCTCTTCATCCTTATTTTCAACTTCAAGTGCCTCATGGGGTACTACCTCTTGCCCCCTGACTTCTTGGTTGTCAATGGTACATTCAACCACGAAGTCAGCCAATGCATGAGCCTTAATGGCCGTTCGAGGCTTATATTTGATGTCGAAATCTCCTAGCTCAACTACCCATTTAATTAGCTTTCCACTGGCCTTTGGACTATGTAGAATGCTTCTCAAGGGTTGGTCCGTCAGGACTTCAATTTTTTGTGCATAATAGACGGGTTTTTGAACCTTTCGTTCCTCTCTTACAAGGACAGCACCGAGAGCTTGATCAGAGGCTGCCAAGTAGAGATAAAGAGTATCTTCCGGGCTTGGTTTGGCCAGCAACGGGGCCTTAGCCATGTACTTCTTGAGTTTTTCAGAAGCCTCTTGGCTCTCTGTTGTCCACTCAAAATCCTTGACCTTTTTCAGGGCTTTGAAAAACGATAAGCATTTGTCCCCAGACTTTGAGATAAACCTTCCTAAGGCTGCAACTCTTCCAGTCATCATCTGAACGTCCTTAACGGAACGAGGTGGTTCCATGTCGATGATAGCTTTAATCTTGTCGTGGTTAGCTTCAATGCCTCTTTTGGAGACCATGAGACCCAAGACTTTTCCTGATCCTACTCCAAAAGCGCACTTGGTAGGATTTAGCATCATCTTATGGTGCCTCAGTACTTCAAATGCCTCCTTAAGATGCTGGATGTGGTCGTCTTTAAACAAACTTTTAACGAGCATGTCATCAACGTAGACCTCCATGGTTTTCCCAATCAAATGGGCAAAGATCTTGTTAACTAGGTGTTGATAAGTCGCCCCTGCATTCTTTAGTCCAAAAGCCATGACAAGGTAGAAAAAGACCCCAAAATCAGTAATGAATGATACCTTGGCCGTGTCATCCTTGTGCATCTTGATTTGGTTGTAACCACTGAAACCGTCCATGAAGCTCAGCATTTCATGCCCATTGGCTTTCTTAACCATAACCGGGTTTGCCAACCATTCTGGAAATTGGATTTCTTCAATGAATCCAGCTTCTAGGAGCTTTTCAACTTCTTGTTTTATGGCCTCTTGCCACTCTGGTGCAAAGTTCCTCTTCTTCTGCTGTATCGCCTTTCTTTTTGGATCGACATTGAGCTTATGAGTTATCAGTTGGGGATCAATCCCTGGCATGTCGGCAGCCGTCCATGCAAATACATCACCATTCTCTTGTAGGAACGTGATCAATTCGCCCTTCAAAGGTTCTTTTAGTAGTGCTTCAATGTAAGTCACCTTTTCAGGTTCGAGGGGATCCAATGGACTAGGAACCAAATCCTCAGCTGGCTTCCCTCTATGATCCTCATCTTTTCTAACATCCATATCTTCGATAGGGAGAACCTGCCCCCCCCCCCCCCCCCGACTCCATCTGGCCTTAATGCGGCTACATAACAGCTCCTGGCCGTCTTTTGATCACCCCTTTCTTGTCCAACACCAATCCTTGTTGGAAACTTGACTTTCAGATGGTAAGTTGAGGCGACAGCCTTAAAAGCATGGAGTCCAGTTCTCCTAAGGATGGCGTTGTAAGTCGATGATGCTTTGATTACCACAAAATTCAACATTTGAGTTACTTCTTTTGGTTCCTTACCAATAGTCATAGGCAACTGAATTGTGCCTTCAACCTTAGATTCAACCCCGTTAAACCCGTAAATGGGCATGTTCGTGGGGATCAGTTGGGAATCATTATACCCCATTTTCAAGAACGTGTCATGAAAAAGGACATCAACAGAGGCTCCATTGTCCACCAGGACTCGTTTTACCTCATTGTTTCCAATCACGAGAGCTATCACTAAAGGATCATCATGGGGGAACTTCACCCCTTCGAGGTCCGAATCATCAAATCCAATTGGCATCTCAGTTTTTGCACGCTTGGGCGCTTCTCCAACAATATGCATTACTTCTCGGGCATAAGCCTTCCGAGAGTTCCTAGTGGTTCCTGCGGCGGTTGGTCCTCCTGAAATCATGTTGATCACTGGTCCTCGGGACTGTGGGTTACGACCGTGATCTCGGTTCCCATCCCTTCCATCATGGTCTCTCCTAGGGGGGTTCCTGTCCCCATCTTTGGTGAATTTATTTAACTTTCCTTTTCGAATCAAGAATTCAATCTCGTCCTTGAGTTGTCTACAATCATCAGTATCATGGCCCGAATCTTTATGGTACCTACAATACTTGTTCTTGTCTCTCTTCTCAGGATCTCCCCTTAGTGGCTTCGGCCATCGGAAGTCCCTATCTTTCTCAATGTCATAAAGGATTTGACTCCTTGGAGCATTCAACCTTGCATATTCAGAAAATTTCGTGCCGGGATTGTTTTTTCTTGGAGCTGAATCAGAGTCTCCAGTCATACGAGGATATTTGTCCTTGACATCATACTCTTGCTCCGTCTTTCGCTTCTTCGAGCCTCCATTGTTTCCACCACCTATAGCGGGTGTGTCAACCTTCTTCATGCTTTCTTCAGCTTTGATATATTTCCCAGCCCTTTGTTGGAGCTCAGCCATGCTCTCAGGGGGGTGTTTCGCCAATGACATCTTAAAAAAGACATTCGTGGTTCCTTGTTGAAGGGCTATCATAGCTACCTTGTTATCTAGATCAGGTATATTCAATGTCTCTTTGGTGAAACGTTTGAGATAGTCTCTCAACGTCTCATTCTTTCCTTGGATCAGATTCATGAGTGAAGCAGAGCTTTTTTCATGTACCCGTCCACTGATGAACTGATTGATGAAAGCCGTGCTCAGATCTCTAAAGCAACTGATAGAGTTGGGCGGCAAACGACTATACCATCTTTGGGCCATGCCAGCCAGGGTTTGAGGAAATGCCCTACATTTAAGGGCATCGGTAACTGGTTGCAGCAACAGTGCATTCGAAAAAGTCCTCACGTGGGTTGCGGGATCACCCGTTCCGTCATATGCCTTGATAGTAGGCATCTTGAATTTCCTTGATACGTGAGCGTCCATTACTTCTTCAGTGAAGGGTGGAATAGGATCGTCTGGGTCACCCAGTTGTGTTAAAACACGGGGATCTGACTTGGGAATCTCCGTCCTTGGAGCCCTAGCTCCTTCTTGCCTCCTTGAAGGTGTTCCTAAATCAATTATGGGGACATCTCCTGCCCCTTGGTTCGAAGGCTGAGTCTGCCTCCTTTGTTGTTCTATCTCTATGTTTTTATTTAGTTTCTGGATCTCGGCCTCATGAGCCCTTATCCTTTCCATGGCAGTCATAGGTGCCCTTGTAGTTGCCCCCCGATTCCTTCTTCCAAGGGGCTCTTTGCTGGCTCTTCTTCTTCTGGGTGCTCGATCTCGTCCTTCATCAGACGAGTAGTCATCAGAGTAGGGCCCAGAATAATCCAAGTATCTTCCTTCAGGGACAGGTCCCAATCCTCGAATGTAGGGTGGTTCGTATGGTTCATGAATTATTGGGGCATGGCCACTCCCTCCGGCTTCAGGGGGATAGTTGGGCAGACCGTATGCTGGATTTGTGCTTATAGGAAGCACGGTTGTGGAGATTTGTGCTCCATGGGGAAGGTTATGGTCGAGGGGCGAGACAACCATCTGAAGAGGGTTCGTCTCGTTCTGAGGTATGGAAGCTTGGGGATTCGTCCCTTGTGGTTGAGAAACCACCTCTGTGGTGATGGGCAATGTCCCTAGTGGTTGAGAAACCACCTCTGTGGTGAGGGGTAACGACCCTGGCTCCGTGGTGATCGGAATAGTGGTGGTGACAGTTGATCCAGTAGCGGTTGCTGTTCTTCGTGTTATAGTCATGGTTGTTGTTGTTTTCCCACAGACGGCGCCAAATGTTGTGGAACGAAAAGTAGGTTTAGATATTGACGACGGTATTTAATGTAAGGTAGTGGACAAGCGTGTCTTAATGGCTGCTCTCGTGGTTCGTGACTGCACAGGTCCTCACAAGATGCCTACGTATCTCAATTACAACTGAGAATCAAGCCAAGAAAACGTAGTTCTAATGTTGAGGGGTTAGGCCCTTTATATAGGCGTCTGGAGCCCTAGAATCGTGGTAGAATTTGGTTACTTGATGGCCAAGTAAACGCCTTCGAATAGTGGATAACTCTTATCAGAATTCGTTTCCATGCTGGAGTTGGTTTCCATGTTGGACGTTGTATTGGAAGCTTCCTAGTGGTTTCCAACCACTGGACTGCATATGAACCAAGCCCATGTCTTAGTGGTTTAAAACAAGGGTTGGACCTTGGCCCAATTGTTGACTACGAATTTTATCATTACAATCATGGTTCCAGGCCTCATTAATGGGCCTCGTATTTGGACCATTTCAAGTACATTTAATGATGCATTAAAAGTACTTGAAATGGTCCAAATATGAGGCCCATTAATGAAGCCTACAACCATAGCTATGATATTAAATTCGTAGTCCACAATTGGGCCAAGGTCCAACCCATGTTTTAAACCATTAAGACGTGGGCTTGGTTCATATACAGTCTAGTGGTTGGAAACCACTAGGAAGCTTCAGATACCACATCCAACATGGAAACCAACTCCAACATGGAAACTAATTCTGATAAGAGTTATCCACTATTCAAAGGCGGTTACTTGGCCATCAAGTAACCTAATTCTACCACGATTTTAGGGCTCCAAACGCCTATATAAGGGCCTAACCCCTCAACATTAGAACTACGTTTTCTTGGCTTGATTCTCAGTGATAATTGAGATACGTAGGCATCTTGTGAGGACCGATTCAGTCTCGAAACACAAGAGCAGCCATTAAGACACGCTTGTCCACTACCTTGTATTAAATATCCGCCGTCAATATCTAAACTCACTTTTCGTTCCACAACATTTGGCGCCGTCTGTGGGAATACAACAACAACCATGGCTATAACACGAAGAATAGCAACCGCTACTGGATCAACTGTCACCACCACTGTTCCGATCACCACGGAGCCAGGGTCATTACCCCTCACCACAGAGGTGGTTTCTCAACCACTAGGGACGTTTCCCATCACCACAGAGGTGGTTTCTCAACCACAAGGGACGAATCCCCAAGCTTCCATACCTCAGAACGAGACGAACCCTCTTCAGATGGTTGTCTCACCCCTCGACCATAACCTTCCCCATGGAGCACAGATCTCCACAACCGTGCTTCCTATAAGCACCAATCCAGCATACGGATTGCCCAACTATCCCCCTGAAGCCGGAGGGAGTGGCCATGCCCCAATAATTCATGAACCATACGAACCACCCTACATTCGAGGATTGGGACCTGTCCCTGAAGGAAGATACTTGGATTATTCTGGGCCCTACTCTGATGACTACTCGTCTGATGAAGGACGAGATCGAGCACCCAGAAGAAGAAGGGCCAGCAAAGAGCCCCTTGGAAGAAGGAATCGGGGGCCAACTACAAGGGCACCTATGACTGCCAAGCTAGGGCTCCAAGGACGGAGATTCCCAAGTCAGATCCCCGTGTTTTAACACAACTGGGTGACCCAGACGATCCTATTCCACCCTTCACTGAAGAAGTAATGGACGCTCACGTATCAAGGAAATTCAAGATGCCTACTATCAAGGCATATGACGGAAAGGGTGATCCCGCAACCCACGTGAGGACTTTTTCGAATGCACTGTTGCTGCAACCAGTTACCGATGCCCTTAAATGTAGGGCATTTCCTCAAACCCTGGCTGGCATGGCCCAAAGATGGTATAGTCGTTTGCCGCCCAACTCTATCAGTTGCTTTAGAGATCTGAGCACGGCTTTCATCAATCAGTTCATCAGTGGACGGGTACATGAAAAAAGCTCTGCTTCACTCATGAATCTGATCCAAGGAAAGAATGAGACGTTGAGAGACTATCTCAAACGTTTCACCAAAGAGACATTGAATATACCTGATCTAGATAACAAGGTAGCTATGATAGCCCTTCAACAAGGAACCACGGATGTCTTTTTCAAGATGTCATTGGCGAAACACCCCCCTGAGAGCAAGGCTGATCTCCAACAAAGGGCTGGGAAATATATCAAAGCTGAAGAAAGCATGAAGAAGGTTGACACACCCGCTATAGGTGGTGGAAACAATGGAGGCTCGAAGAAGCGAAAGACGGAGCAAGAGTATGATGTCAAGGACAAATATCCTCGTATGACTGGAGACTCTGATTCAGCTCCAAGAAAAAACAATCCCGGCACGAAATTTTCTGAATATGCAAGGTTGAATGCTCCAAGGAGTCAAATCTTTTATGACATTGAGAAAGATAGGGACTTCCGATGGCCGAAGCGACTAAGGGGAGATCCTGAGAAGAGAGACAAGAACAAGTATTGTAGGTACCATAAAGATTCGGGCCATGATACTGATGATTGTAGACAACTCAAGGACGAGATTGAATTCCTGATTCGAAAAGGAAAGTTAAATAAATTCACCAAAGATGGGGACAGGAACCCCCCTAGGAGAGACCATGATGGAAGGGATGGGAACCGAGATCAGGGTCGTAACCCACAGTCCCGAGGACCAGTGATCAACATGATTTCAGGAGGACCAACCGCCGCAGGAACCACTAGGAACTCTCGGAAGGCTTATGCCCGAGAAGTAATGCATATTGTTGGAGAAGCGCCCAAGCGTGCAAAAACTGAGATGTCAATTGGATTTGATGATTCGGACCTCGAAGGGGTGAAGTTCCCCCATGATGATCCTTTAGTGATAGCTCCCGTGATTGGAAACAATGAGGTAAAACGAGTCCTGGTGGACAATGGAGCCTCTGTTGATGTCCTTTTTCATGACACGTTCTTGAAAATGGGGTATAATGATTCCCAACTGATCCCCACGAACATGCCCATTTACGGGTTTAACGGGGTTGAATCTAAGGTTGAAGGCACAATTCAGTTGCCTATGACTATTGGTAAGGAACCAAAAGAAGTAACTCAAATGTTGAATTTTGTGGTAATCAAAGCATCATCGACTTACAACGCCATCCTTGGGAGAACTGGACTCCATGCTTTTAAGGCTGTCGCCTCAACTTACCATCTGAAAGTCAAGTTTCCAACCAGGAGTGGTGTTGGAGAAGAAAGGGGTGATCAAAAGACGGCCAGGAGCTGTTATGTAGCCGCATTAAGGCCAGACGGAGTCGGGGGGCAGGTTCTCCCTATCGAAGATATGGATGTTAGAAAAGATGAGGATCATAGAGGGAAGCCAGCTGAGGATTTGGTTCCTATTCCATTGGATCCCCTCGAACCTGAAAAGGTGACTTACATTGGAGCACTACTAAAAGAACCTTTGAAGGGCGAATTGATCACGTTCCTACAAGGGAACAGTGACGTATTTGCATGGACGGCTGCCGACATGCCAGGGATTGATCCCCAACTAATAACTCACAAGCTCAATGTAGATCCAAAAAGAAAGACAATACAGCAGAAGAAGAGGAACTTTGCACCAGAGAGGCAAGAAGCCATTAAACAAGAAGTTGATAAGCTTCTAGAAGCTGGATTCATTGAAGAAATCCAATTTCCAGAATGGTTGGCAAACCCGGTTATGGTTAAGAAAGCCAATGGGAAGTGGAGGATGTGCATAGACTTCACTGATTTGAATGATGCTTGTCCCAAGGATTGCTTCCCGTTACCAAGGATTGACACCTTGATAGATGCTACTGCAGGGCATGAAATGCTGAGCTTCATGGACGGTTTCAGTGGGTACAACCAAATCAAGATGCACAAGGACGACACAGCCAAGGTATCGTTTATTACTGATTTTGGAGTTTTTTGTTACCTTGTCATGGCTTTTGGGTTAAAGAATGCAGGGGCAACCTATCAACGCCTAGTTAACAAGATCTTTGCCCACTTAATTGGGAAATCCATGGAGGTCTACGTCGATGACATGCTCGTTAAAAGTTTGTTTAAAGACGACCACATCCAGCATCTTAAGGAGGCATTTGAAGTGCTGAGGCACCATAAGATGATGCTAAATCCTGCCAAGTGTGCTTTTGGAGTGGGATCGAGAAAGTTCTTGGGTCTCATGGTTTCTAAGAGGGGCATTGAAGCTAACCCCGACAAGATAAAAGCTATTCTTGAAATGGAACCACCTCGTTCTGTTAAAGACGTTCAGAGGTTGACCGGAAGAGTCGCTGCCTTAGGGAGATTTATCTCAAAGTCTGGGGACAAATGCTTATCGTTCTTCAAAGCCCTAAAGAAGGTCAAGGATTTTGAATGGACAACAGAAAGTCAAGAGGCCTTTGAAAAGCTCAAGAAGTACATGGCTGAGGCACCGTTGCTCGCCAAACCAAGCCCGGAAGATACTCTTTATCTCTACTTGGCAGCCTCCGATCAAGCCCTCGGTGTTGTCCTTGTAAAGGAGGAACGAAAGGTTCAGAAACCGGTCTACTATGTAAGCAAAATTTTGCATGGAGCAGAATTAAATTATTCTGTTATTGAGAAGTTCGCTTTGGAACTAATCACGGCCTCGAGGAAGCTACACCCTTACTTTCAGGCGCACAAAATTGAAGTCCTGACGGACCAACCCTTGAGGAGCATTCTACATAGTCCAAAGGCCAGTGGAAGGCTGATTAAATGGGCAATTGAGCTAGGAGAATTCGACATCAAATATAAGCCTCGAACGGCCATCAAGGCTCAGGCATTGACTGATTTCATGGTTGAATGTACCATTGACAACCAAGAAATCGGGGGGCAACAGATAGTACCCCATGAGGCACTTGAAGTTGAAAACAAGGATGATGAGCTTGACTTGAAAGATCGCTGGATACTCTATTTTGATAGAGCATCAAAAACAAAGTCAAGTGGTGCAGGCTTAGTTTTGCAAAGCCCTGATGGGTTTACAATCGAGTACGCTTTGAAGTTGGATTTCCCTACAACCAACAACGAAGCTGAATATGAAGCTTTGATAGCTGGTTTAGGCTTGGCCAGAATTTTGAGGGTTAAGAACCTGAAGGTATGTGGAGATTCAAGGTTGGTTATCTCACAAGTTAATGGCGAGTTTGAAACCAGGGATGAAACTATGGCCAAGTATCGGAGAGTCGTGAAAGCTGTTATGACTCAGTTTGATGAGTGCTATGTAGAACACATCCCCAGATAGGAGAATATGAAGGCTGATGCCTTGTCTAAATTTGCTTCTTCTGAAATCGAGAATTATTCGGGAAGTGTTTACTTTCAGGTCTTGAAGGCCCCTACTATTGATTCAAAACTTGTGGCTCCTATTGATATAGGAGGATGTTGGATTGATCCGATCAAGGCTCATCTTGAAACTGGATGGCTCCCTGATAACACCCAAGAGGCACGCAAGTTGTCAGTGAGAGCATTGAGGTATACTTTGATTGAAGGGATACTTTATAAGAGGTCTTTTGTGATCCCTTACCTAAAATGTCTAAGGCCCCAAGAGGCACGAGAAGCACTTGAAGAAGTCCATGGAGGAATTTGTGGACAACACTTGGGGGGCAGAGCCCTTGCTCACAAGATAACCAGGCTAGGCTTTTATTGGCCCGAAATGCTGAATGATGCCAAAGATTTTGTTAAAAAGTGTGATCGTTGTCAAAAACATGCACCAATGGTTAGGCAACCACCTGAGATGCTGACCTCAATCAACTCTCCAATTCTGTTTGCTATGTGGGGAATGGATATACTTGGTCCCTTTCCTATGGCTACAGCACAACGAAAGTTTCTGATAGTGGCGATTGACTACTTCACCAAGTGGGTTGAGGCCAAACCTTTGGCTAAGATAACCACCAAGCAAGTTGCTCAGTTCCTGTGGGAAAGCATCATGTGTAGGTATGGGATACCTCACATCCTTGTTACAGATAATGGAACACAGTTCAAAAATGAGGAATTCAGGAAGTATTGTGAAGAGAACACAATTGAGCTTAGATTCACCTCGGTTGCCCACCCTCAAGAAAATGGGCAAGTAGAGGTCGCGAATCGAATCATACTGGATGGGTTGAAGAAAAGGATCGAACGCTCCAGGAACACTTGGGTGGACAAGATATTGCCTATACTTTGGGCTTATCGTACCACTTGCAAAGTCACCACTAGAACAACTCCGTTCATGCTTGCATATGGAGCAGAAGCTGTTGTACCTTTAGAGATCTCACATGTATCTCCAAGGATTGAGGCTTTTGAACAAGAGACTAATGAAGAAGGAATGAGGTTGGCACTCGACTTAATTGATGAAGTTAGGGATGAAGCACATGCTCGAAATGTAGAGTATCAGAAACGAACCTCCTTCCATTACAACCGAAGGGTTAAGGAAAGGTTCTTCCGAGAAGGAGATTTAGTTCTCAGGAAAATAGAAGCATCGGGAGTAGGAGAGAAAGGAAAGCTGGCACCCAATTGGGAAGGGCCGTATCGAGTCAAAAAGATCCTCGGGCGAGGAGCTTACAAGCTCGAAACTTTGAGTGAGATAGAGGTGCCCCGCACTTGGCATGCCTCGAATCTCAAGATTTATCATGTGTAACTATCCTTTCAGGATATAACTTAGGGTTCAGTAGGAAGAATAGACCCAAGGTTCATTGAAACCATTCCCGGGCATGTAGCCCATATTTATAGCTTATTATTAATAAGAGGGTTGAACCCGCCTTTGTTTTGTTTTCCAATGCATGTTTATTTTCTTATATCTTGATTTATGTACCAACACTCGATATGTGCAACCATCAGTACCGAAAATAAGTAAACAAAATAAGAGATAAACCATGAAAACAAAACAAGGAGTAAAGATAATAGAGGCCCCAAAGGATCCTCAAGTTAAGGTTACAAATGATTAAAAGCAAGTTTGAAAAGCCAACGAAGGGCCATGAACGGAAATAATAAAGCCACAGGCGGCTGCAAGCCTTGCAAGGCTAGAAACACGAGTGAGAACCTACTGCCCTCCTCAACCAGATGACGAGCTACCGCTCGAACCAGAGGAAGACTCTTTTTCTTCACGAATTACTCCTCTACGCTTCCCCTCAGTAGGGCGAGCCACACCTTTCCCTTTTCCAACAGTAGGGCTGGCAGAGTGCCCCCCCCTTAGATTGGGATGATTGGGACTCTTCCCCCTCTTCCTTTTCCTCTTCCTCCTCATCCCCTTCTGCTTCTTCCTCCCCCGAATCAGAAGGTGGATCATTGCCCGCCTCAACGGCAGGAACCCAAGGATTGGGGAACCGGGAGGATTTGATTAATCCTGGATAAGATTCTTGGACAGCCAAAATCGCCTGTTTCCAACCAACTGAAAGAATAGAGGGTCGAACTTCGTTGTCATGTTGGTCCATGAATTCAAGGAAACCATCGGAGTTCAGGTAGTTATCAACCACCTGTTGGTCCCCCTGATGAGACTTACTCTCCAAAGCCTCGTACATTCCCTTGTATGAAGAAGCATCCTCCTTGGCAGCACGAGCTTTTGCTTCCCATTCCCTCGCCTCTTTGGATGCTCGACTTCTATCTTTATTAGAAGCCCTTAAATCATCACTTAAAGTCTTCCCTAGATGAAGGGAGGTCTGGAAGTAGGAATTCATCTATGACAAAAGATAAAAACCAGTTAATAAATGAGGAATGGGGTAAGACAAGTAGCTACGTTGAAAGGAGTAATGTTAACCTGATACATAGCTTGGCACCCCAGATGTTCGGTCTCTTCAAACCCAGAACGCGCAAGTAAGTTCACCATGTCAGGGGGAGTAATTGAGAACTTAGACCAATCCATGGCCAACGAAGAACTCCCAGCAATCGAGTCCTGCTCACATATCCTGTTAGATATAATTGCTGACGTTTGTTCATCAGTGTTTAAGTACCAGGTACATATCAGAGTTTATCTAGAAGCTAGTCAGAGTTTGATAAAGTCTGACTGGGTGATAGTTGACTTAGCTGTCGGTGCAAAGATAAAGATTCTAGAAGCAATATATTCTGAAGATGGAAAGAAGCATAATATATTGATACAGCTAAGGAAACGGAATAGAAGACTGAAGCAATCCTTGATTGATATGAATTGTATAGCTAACTTATAGGAATATCAATTAGAGATGGATTGTAAGTAGCTGTGTACTATATAAACACAGATAGGTTATCCCTAGAAGGGATGCGAACATTGAATATATTATTCTTGTAACCTAGTAGCTCTTTGTGATTCATTAACATCACTAAGAGAGAAACTGTTAATATAATTACAGTTTGTTGATTTATAAAAAGTGTTCTTGATTGTTATTCTCATATACATACTTGATTATATTGTGTATTCGGCCTAACAATTGGTATCAGAGCCAAGGTTGTTTAATATATACAGTTTTACGATTCAAACACAGTAATAATCATGTCTGAAGAAAATCAAACTGCTCCCAAGGCTGAACAGGTTAAGCCTAATTCTGTGAGTCGATATGAAACAATCAGGGTTCCAATTCTCAGACCAGTAGAATATCCAATTTGGAAGGTGAAGATGACCATGTTTCTGGAGGCTACAGATCCAGAATATCTTGACAGAATTTATGATGGTCCTCATAATCCAACCAAACTAGCCCCTGTTGTTGATGGTCAAGAACAAAAGACTGTTCCAAAGGAAAAGAAAGATATGACTCCTGAGGACATCTCATCAATTGCAAAAGATGCAAAGGTTAGACATCTTCTCCACAGTGCTTTAGATAATGTTATGTCTAACAGAGTAATTGGCTGCAAAACTGCCAAAGAGATATGGGATGCTTTAGAAGTCAGATGCCTGGGAACAGGTGCTATTAAGAAGAACAGAAAGACAATACTCACACAGGAGTATGAGCACTTTGATTCAAGACCTAATGAAACCTTGACTGAGACTTATGACAGATTTTGCAAACTATTGAATGATATGTCTCTGGTTGATAAAGAATATGAGCTTGAAGAGTCTAATCTCAAGTTTCTGTTATCTCTACCTGAAAAGTGGGATTTAAAGACAACCACAATAAGAGATAATTATGAGCTTGCTGATACAGATCTTGATGAAATCTATGGGTTGTTGAAAACTCATGAACTGGAGATAGAACAAAGGAATAGAAGATTAATTAAAAAGACAAAATCTGTTGCTCTCAAAGTTGAAGAGAAGCCCATTAAGAAGGAATCATCAAGGAAGAAAGCCAAGGGAAAGGCTTTAGTCATTAAATCTGAAAGTGAGTCATCAAACTCTGATGATGACTCAAACTCTGATGAAGCTTCTGACTCTGAGGATGATGAAGAACAGATGATGCAAATGGCTGCACTGATGGTGAAGACCTTCAAGAAGATGGGATTCAAGAACTTTAAGAAAGGAAAGAGATTCTCAAGGAAAGATTCAAATTCTGAAAGGAAAGGTTTTAGAAAGTCTGATGGAAGGGAGACCAAGTCTGGCAAGAAGGATAAATCTGAAATCCAGTGCTACAAGTGTAAGGAGATGGGTCACTATGCCCCAGAGTGCAAGAAAGGCAAATCTGAGAAAGCACTCATCTCTAAAGGCAAAGACTGGGCAGATACTTCAGACTCTGATGATGGAGTAAATTATGCTCTTATGGCAACTGTCAAAGATGAGACTGAATCATCTGAAAATAAGGTACCCCTAACTACTTATGCTTATGATACTGATAATATATCTGAATTAAGAGTATATCTGAAAAGCGTACATGTTAGTTATAGGGATCAGACTTTAGAGAATGAGAGAATTAAATCTGAGAACCTTAGTCTTAAAGATAGAAACAAGTTTCTTGAAGGAAAACTTGAAAATATGAAGCAGATTCAAAAAGAAAGAGATGATGCTGTTTATGTTGAACAGGAGTTGCTCAAAAGATATAAGCAATTAGAATCTGATCTAGAAAAAGAAAGAAATATAATCAAGACTTGGACAGACTCTGGAAGAGACACTCATCAAGTGTTTCAGACAGATTCTGTAGGTTTAGGCTATTGTGAAAATGATGAACTTAGGTTTAAAGACAAGGTTAAGGTTAAACCACAACTTAAACCTGTGAAATTTGTTCCAGAAACCAATAAGTTAAAATCTGTTGTAACAAGAGAAGCTGATATGGAATCAGATGAAACCTGTGAAAAACAGGAAGATATTATAACAGAAAAACTTATGGAAATAGAAGCTGTTAGAAAACCAGTAAAAACTTGTGAAAAACAGGTTAATGTTGGCTTGATGACAGGAAAACAGTTCAATCATAAGCTGAAAGAGGTAAAGTCTGCCATGAAACCAAAAGGGTTCAAGAAGAATAGGAATGGAAAGATAGGCATAAATAATAGAAATAATCACTTGCCTACTGCTGGTGCTCCAAGGAAAACATGTTATAATTGTGGTAGTTCTAATCATCTTGCTAATTACTGCACAAAGAATAAAAATATCAATTCTTTACCTTCTACATCAGGAGAAAAGAATGATTATGTAAGGGTCAAACCACAGACTTTGTGCACACATTGTGGGAGCACTTGGCATTCTATTTATACTTGTAGGAGTTATCATGCTATTTATCACAATTACTATGAGCTAAAACCCAATCTGAAGTGGGTTAGAGCAAACTCTGCAAGTGTAAAGTCTGACAATGTTAGTTTAAACTCTGTTGATAGTAATTCCGCTGCAAAAGCTAACAATGTTAAGAAAGCCAAAGGATCCAAGCAAGTCTGGGTCCTTAAAACTAACACTTAGTGTTTGTTTGTGATTGCAGGGTATAAAAGAAAGCACACTTATCTTGGACAGTGGATGCTCAGGACATATGACTGGAAATAAAGCCCTGCTATCAGATTTTAAGGAGAAGGCTGGCCCAAAGGTTTCCTATGGAGATGGCAACATAGGACACACTCTGGGATATGGCAATATTAATCTTGGAAGTGTCATCATCACAAATGTAGCTCTAGTCTCAGGACTCAAGCATAATCTGCTATCTGTGAGTCAAATCTGTGACAGAGGAAACCATGTAGATTTTCATACTGAATACTGTGAAGTTATCAGTAAATCTACTGGAAAAGTTGTTCTAGTTGGACACAGGCGCAACAACATTTATGAAGAAAGTTTGGTAACAAACTCTGATGGAAAAACAGTGTGTCTAACTGCAAGAATGTCAAATGAAGAGAGTTGGAATTGGCATAAGAAGCTCTCTCATCTCAATTTGAACAACATCAATGAGCTAATAAGAAAGGATCTTGTAAGGGGACTTCCAAAATCAATACTCAGTCTAGATGGCCTATGTGATTCTTGTCAAAAGGCAAAGCAAAGGAAGTCATCTTTCAAGAGCAAATCTGAATCTTCAGTAGTGGAACCTTATCATCTTCTACATGTTGATCTCTTTGGACCAGTGAATGTGATGTCTATGGGCAGAAAGAAATATGCTCTAGTAATTGTTGATGAATATACTAGATATACATGGGTATATTTCTTATCAAAGAAGGATGAAACTGCTCAAACTCTGATGGATCATGTAAATCTACTGGACAAAGGATCACAGCCCAAAGTCAAAATTATAAGGAGTGATAATGGAACTGAATTCAGAAACTCAATTATGGAAGCTTTCTGCAAAGAAAGAGGAGTGAAATAAGAATTTTCTGCACCTGGAACTCCACAGCAAAATGGTGTAGTTGAAAGAAAGAACAGAACTTTAATTGAAGCAGCTAGAACAATGCTTGATGAAGCAAAGTTGCCAACTTATTTCTGGGCAGAAGCTGTTCAAACTGCTTGTTTTACTCAAAATGCTACACTGATCAACAAGCATGGGAAAACACCATATGAGATGGTGAAAAATAAGAAGCCAAATTTGAAATATTTTCATATATTTGGATGCAAATGCTTTGTGTTGAAGACTCATCCTGAACAGTTGACCAAGTTCGAGTTAAAAGCTGATGAAGGAATCTTTGTTGGTTATCCATTGTCAACAAAAGCATTCAGAGTCTACAATCTGAGAACTAAAGTGATCATGGAATCCATACATGTGTCATTTGATGACAAGAAAATAACTGGACTTGATGACTTAGATGGATATGATCAACTGCGTTTTGAAAATGAAGGTTTATTCTCTGATGATGTAAACTCTGATGAAACAGTACCGACAAACTCTGACGAAGCATACTCTGAACCTCTACTGATAAATACTGGAGAAACTGGAAATTCTCAAATTGAACAAAATAGAGAATCAGTTGAGGGAGAGCGTGAAGAAGCTCAACAAGACACAGCAAATGAGTCAGTTGAGGAAACTGATTCAAACTCTGACAGTTCAAACTCTGAGCCATCCAATTCAGGGGGAGCCTCAGATGCTGCAGAAAGTCAACATATGAATCAGGAGAGCATGGATCAAGGGGGAGGATCCAATAATGATGCAAGAAACCACTTACCAACAGCAAGAAAGTGGACACAGGCACACACACCTGATCTCATAATTGGAGATCCTGATGCTAGTGTGAGAACTAGAAGTGCAACAAATAATGAGTGTCTGTATCATGCTTTCTTGTCTCAAACAGAACCAAAGAAGGTGGAGGAAGCTCTTCAAGATGCTAATTGGATTACAGCAATGCAAGAAGAGTTAAATGAATTTGAAAGAAATGAAGTCTGGACACTTGTACCTAGACCAAAGAATAGATCAATAGTAGGTACAAAGTGGGTTTTCAGAAACAAGACTGACAGTGAAGGTGTAATTACAAGAAACAAGGCTAGACTTGTGGCTAAAGGTTATTCACAACAGGAAGGAATTGACTATGATGAAACCTTTGCTCCAGTTGCAAGATTGGAGGCCATAAGAATTTTTCTGGCCTATGCTGCACACAAGAAGTTTAAAGTCTTTCAGATGGATGTGAAAAGTGCTTTTCTCAATGGGAAGCTTGAAGAAGAAGTGTTTGTTGAACAACCACCAGGATTTGTAGATCCTAAACATCCAGATTATGTCTACAGGCTTGACAAGGCATTATATGGACTAAAGCAAGCACCAAGAGCATGGTATGAAACTCTTGCTCAATTTCTTTTAGAAAGTGGGTTCACAAGAGGTACAATTGATAAAACCTTGTTTTATTTCAATTCTGGTGATGATTTGCTTTTAGTTCAAATTTATGTAGATAATATTATCTTTGGATCTACTAATGACAAACTTTGAAAGAAGTTTGCAAAGCTTATGCAATCCAGGTATCAAATGAGCATGATGGGAGAGCTTAGTTACTTTCTAGGCTTACAGGTCAAGCAAACATATGATGGTATTTTTATCAATCAAGCAAAATATACCAGAAATCTTCTCAAGAAATTTGGTATGCTTGATAGTTCATCTGCTACAACTCCCATGGCTACAGCAACAAAGCTAGACAAAGACACAGGAGCCTCAGTAGATATGACAAACTACAGAGGAATGATAGGGTCTTTACTGTATCTTACTGCAAGTAGACCTGATATCATGTATGCAACATGTCTTTGTGCAAGATTTCAAGCAGATCCCAGAGAGCCTCATCTAACAGCTATAAAAAGGATCTTCAAATATCTCAAAGGAACCATAACCTTGGGTTTGTGGTATCCTAGAGAATCAGAGTTTAAGCTAATTGGTTACTCTGATGCAGATTTTGCAGGCTGTAAGATAGACAGAAAAAGTACAAGTGGAAGCTGTCAATTTTTAGGTGACAGATTGGTTTCTTGGTATAGCAAGAAACAAAAGTCAATTTCCACATCCACTGCAGAAGCAGAGTATATAGCTGCTGGTAGCTGTTGTGCACATATTCTGTGGATGAAGAATCAGTTGCTGGATTATGGTCTGAGGTACTCTAAAATACCTATTTTCTGTGATAACCAAAGTGCTATTGCTATGACAGGAAATCCAGTACAGCACTCCATGACAAAGCACATCAGCATAAGGTATCATTTTATCAGAGAACATGTGGAAGAAGGAAACATTGAGCTTCATTTTGTGTCTACAGACCAACAACTTGCAGATATCTTCACCAAACCTTTGAGTGAAGCTACTTTTACAAGATTGGTAAATGAACTTGGAATGATCTCTGGTTCTGACTAGAGATACGGGTTAGACTCAAAAACTATACATGTTTGATTTTTATGCTCATGATTCCTTGCATGTATTCACTGTTATGAGTACCAGTGTCATAAACTCTGAACGTAAACTCTGATGCTAAACTCTGTTAAGTCATACTTTGTCGGTTAATGTCTGATGTTAAACTCTGATTATGATTTTTGTCTGAAACACAATGACCAATGAAGAAATTTGTATGAAGCATAATTCTCAGTAAGTAATTATGAATCCTTAAGAGTTGAATAAATTCTGATCTCAAATATGTGCAGTAAGTTAACACAGCATAATACTGTCTCTGTATTTATAGCATCTCTTAGTTTATTGATCCTATACACTGAGTCTGTATTAGCTGTTTGCATTTTCTCTCATAAATTAATTGTATTAACTGATGACAAGTCTAAACTCTGATTATTAATTGCAAATAATTCACCCTCAAATCAAAAGATGCCAAACAAAGCACAAATTCCTTTGAGATCATGTTGTGCCTAGGAAGATCCAGGAACTTATTGTATGAAATAAGGGCTAAAATCTTTGATTTTTGGTGACTAGTGCCAACCACTGATTACTGGAAAATATATATATATATATATATATATATATATATATATATATATATATATATATATATATATATATATATATATATATATATATATATATATATATATATATCTATAAAGGGGGTGAAAAATAAAAGATATATCCAAATGAAAGGATATCAGTATTACAGAGTTTAGATATAAAAATCAGATTTTATGTTTTACATGAGAGTTTAGGCAACCAGTTTTTACTACTTTAGTTTGTGGATTTTATGCACTTTGAGATGATTTAAATATTGATTTCGGTAAACTCTGCTATTGCACACACAATTATGCACACCTGTACAGTTTGCGAAAAGAGTTTATTAACAAAGAAGGACAAATGATAAACACTGATGTATTGTGTGAAATATGCCAAGGTAACTTTGTTTTAATCTCTGATGGTTAAAATGATTTCTTTGTTTCAGACATTTTATAATTTTGAGGAAAAACATTTGTTTTGGTTTTTCAAAAGAGTATGTTTGGGCATTGGGTTAAAAAAAAGTGTTAAAGAGAGGAGAGAGATTGCATACATAGGAAAGTGTAATCGGCTGTAATTATTGCTGTTTTTACTGCGCATGCGCATTGGAAACTGCCAATTACTGCTGTCAGTCATTGCATGTGTGACATGTGTCTCATTTACACAGTATACGGGGTAAGACAGTTGTGTTTTAATGATTAAAAACTGTTCAGTTTTTAATTTTAAATTTTATATTTATACATTATACACACAACCGTTACAGTTTTTCACGACTTACTCCAATTGTATTCTAGTTTCACTCACACATATTCACAAACACTTTCTTTCTTAAACTCTCTCGTGTTTTTGAAGCTATTTTCTGTTTATTTCTTGATATTACTAATGGCTTCAACTGCTTTCACTGCTTCTGGACTAGAGTTTGTCCCTAATAACTATTCAGCCCCATTAAACACTGTCAATGCACCAGAGGCGTTTCATATCATACAAAATTTTCTTGCTCAGTCAGCAATTGGGCGTGCTTTGGTGGAGCCTGCAAAACTTTCTGGTTCACAGATAAAGGCGTTCTGGGAAACAGGATTGTATGATGATGGTGGTGAGACAGGCAACCCTTCGATTATTTTTGAATATGAAGATGCAGAGTATGTAATAACTACTGGAACCATTCGCGCTGCAATGGGGTTTCCTGAATTTTCTTCGTATACAATTGGAATGGGTGATGAGGATTTGATAAGAATGATGCGAGAGATTGGGTATTCTGGACCCTTGTCGAAGATTGGACAGCTCAAACGACCATTCTTAAGGAAGGAGTGGAGTTTTTTCTTTGATTGCATCACGAGGACATTCAACAAGAAATGCACAAACTGGGATGCTATTCCCACAGACAGTCTGCAAATCGGGTATTCTCTTTTATTTGATAATCATTTTGATTTTGCACGACTTGTTTTGAATAATTTAGGCGAGAAAATGAGAGAGAATAGAGGAGTAGTCTATTTCTTTAGATTCTGTCAGATTTTGTTCTCTTACTGTGTTGAAGGAGTAGAAGTAAGTGAAGAAGATGTTTCTTGTTTTAAATTACATAAGAGAATATTTTCTGATCTTGTTAACAAAGATGTTAAGAAAGGGGTTGTTGGAGACCTGTTGCTACCTCTATCTGTGCAACAGTTTTTAAATGCTCAAGTCAATCCACCAACACAAGCTTCTTCTCAACCTGAGCCTCTACAACAAGAACTGCCTCCGTCAACTTTTGTTCAACCACGGACTGGTGGTAGGACTAAGCATGTTGGTACAAAACCTCCAAGGATTGCTAAGCCAAATGCTGAAGCTGGGGTATCAAATGCTGATGATATGCCTCAGAAGAAAAGGTTAAAGAAAAGAAGGGCCAACAGGTCAAAGTCTGATAATGCTGATGAGGACAGTGAAACTGATGAAGAAACTCTTCATTAGAGAAAACGAAGATTGGTGGCTGCACATCTTTTTGGTGCATCAAATGTAAATGCTGAAGCTGTCAATTTGGACAGAGTTTTTGAGGAAAATGTCAGTGCTGATAAAGAAGCTCCTACATCAAATGCTGATGATGTAGTTGAGGAAGCTGCAAATGAAGCTGCAGATGAAGCTCCTGAAATTTTTGTTCAGGAGGCTACAGAAAATGTTGAGGCTGAGATTTTTGAGCCACAGGGATTTGATATGGATGTTGAAGCACACAACTCTGTAAACTCTGACCATCTTGAAGTTTATGATGAAACAGAGGGTGTGGAAGCTGATCAAGCCACGGTTATTCTTGAAGATTCTATGGCTACTCACACAGAGATTCTCTCTGTTACTCACCAGGTAATTGAAAAGGGTGAGGAAGTTGATCAGACCTTAAATACTGATGCTACTGAGAATGTTGCTAATGCTACAGAAACTGTTGCTGCAAATCCTGATGTTGCTGACAAGGATGCAACAGAGAATGTTCACATAGAAGCAGAGTTTGTTACAAACTCTGAGATTCCAGAACCTGATGCTGAGAATATTCCTGCAGAGAATACAGCAGAGAATGATAATGATAATGATAGTTCTGATCATTCCCAAGAGGAGTTATTTGGTAGTCAAGCAAACTCTGATGAGCTAAGAGAGGTCAATCGAGCTACGGCTGAGCATTTTCAAGATATGTACTACAATAGATGGGCTGCTGCAGATTGTATCTTTTCAGCACAGAGGGCTGCTGATTTTCTTGGTGATTCTGTGAAGACGATTTCAAATCCTGATATTCTTACAAGTCTAAAGGCTACTGTGATTCAAATTAAATCTCTCCACAACAGATTTGATGAGTCTCATAAGGAAGTCACTGCTTTGAGGAATGAAGTTAGTCTGAGGGATCTTACTCTGAAGAATGATCGAACTTATTACAATTCCATGTTCAAGAAGCAAGCTAAGGACTCTGATGACATTCAGAAGAGGCTTGGGAAAGTTGAGGACAACCAGACTGCTATGTCTGCCCAACTGACTTCAATTTCTAATGCAATTGAGTTGTTGACATCAGTACTACTTTCTGATGATGTCAAAAAGGGGGAGAGTGTACCAAGTGACAAATGCAAAGACACTCAAACTCTGAAACGGAGGGATGATGGTAATGATGGTGGAAACAAGGGAGATGGAAAGAGCTTAAGATTAAATGCTGATAGAAGACTACTTTCAAGAAGATCAAACACTGATAGAAGATCAAACTCTGGAAAGGGAAATGCAAACTCTGCCAGTGGTTCAAAATTCAAAAGTTTGATAATCTCTGATAAGCCATCTACTGATGAAGAGATTGCTGCTAAAGTGTTTATGGCAGAACATGGAAAAGATGTTACAATTGAAGATATACAAGCTGAAGAGCAAATGCTTGCTGAGGAACACAAGAAGAATCTTAAAGCTGGAATCTACAAGAAGAAGGAAATCAAGGCTCCTAGAAAGAAAGAAAAAGGAATTGTTATCAAAGAGAATGTAAACTCTGATCAGAGTTTACAGTACTCAAGGAGGCCTGTGATTAAAAATGCTGACAAAGGAAAAGGTAAACTGGTAGAAGAAGAACAGTTACCTAAGAAGATTTATTCAACCTCTGACATTGCTCAAGTTGAAACAAGATTAGCTAAATCAACCTCTGACGCTGCTCAAGTTGATGTTTCTACTAAAGTTATGACAACCTCTGACGTTGCTCAAGTTGTACAGAAATCTACACAACTTCCAGGATTCAGCAAACCTAAAATTCTTGAAGAATTAAAGCTTGAAGCTGTGAATTTCTCAGAAACCAGAACTGTATTGGGAAAAGAAGCTTTTGATAAATCTGGACTGGGATCACACAGAGAGAGAACAAATAACAGATCTCAAGATAACATTTCACTGGCAGAATCTGGTATTGGGGTTACACAAGAAAACCTTGATAAGTTAGAATCTGTTCAGTTGATTTTTCACAAAGTATTGAAGAAGCAGTTTTTGTTATACTTCATGAGTGATGGAAGAGTTTATAAAGTTGGAGAATCTGATGTTAATCTCAAATCATGGGAAGAACTGGAATATGTACTTTATCTTCTAAAAGTCAAAAACAGACATACTCATGATGTTGCTCAAGTTTTGAGAGAAAAGATGCTGAGATCTAAAGCTATGCTTGGAGGAGGAGTATCAAGTGTTTATATTCCAAAGTATAGGGATCATACTGGAAAGTTAGTGGAGATGAAGAGAAACAGTGCTAGATTTAGAACTGCACTTGGAATAAAAGTTTTGGAATTTAACTTGGAGTCAGACAAGTCTTATTTTATTCAGCTAGGAAATGATATGAGAAGAAACAACATATATTCTCTAAGAGCTGCTATCTACCAAACGGGGGAGAGTGATTCAGAACTTAAAGAGTTAAAAGAGATTATGGTGGATGAGCTAGAGAAGGCTGAAAGAAGACTGCTGATTGATTATCTCAGGACAGTACCTGATATTGAAGAAGTCAAGTAAAGTCTGACTGTAAGTTTTTATGTTTTCTGTTCTAAGTTGAATTTAAACTCTGTTTTAAAATTAAACTCTGTTATATTTTAAACACTGCATTTGTTATATGTTTTGACATCATCAATTATCTTTTTAACTTGTACATTTTGGTATGAACAAGTTGGGGGAGATTGTTAGATATAATTGCTGACGTTTGTTCATCAGTGTTTAAGTACCAGGTACATATCAGAGTTTATCTAGAAGCTAGTCAGAGTTTGATAAAGTCTGATTGGGTGATAGTTGACTTAGCTGTCGGTGCAAAGATAAAAATTCTAGAAGCAATATATTCTGAAGATGGAAAGAAGCAGAATATATTGATACAGCTAAGGAAACGGAATAGAAGACTGAAGCAATCCTTGATTGATATGAATTGTATAGCTAACTTATAGGAATATCAATTAGAGATGGATTGTAAGTAGCTGTGTACTATATAAACACAGATAGGTTATCCCTAGAAGGGATGCGAACATTGAATATATTATTCTTGTAACCTAGTAGCTCTTTGTGATTCATTAACATCACTAAGAGAGAAACTGTTAATATAATTACAGTTTGTTGATTTATAAAAAGTGTTCTTGATTGTTATTCTCATATACATACTTGATTATATTGTGTATTCGGCCTAACATATCCCCCATGAGGGTTGAAAGGCGGTTTTGACATTCCCCTCCAAGTTCCTAGATCTCTTCCCAGCCTTCTGAGAAAGAGTAAGGAACTCGGGAACCTTGGAAGGTGGAGGATTGGCAGCAAGCTCAGCTTTCTTAGCCATCCTCTTGGTAACTTGCCCACTATTTTCCGGCTTCTTGTCAATGTTATCAGCAGCTGAAAAATACAAGGCATAAACATTGGAATAAGAATAAGTGTGTTTCAAAACAAGGCATAACAATAATAGTTACCCTCTAGAGACAATCTACTCATTCCAACTTCGACCATGATCCTCTCGGTCAGGAAAGAGCGATAATGAACATTTTCGTGACCCGTAATAAGCCAATCCCTGTCAGGGAACTCATGGGACTTGATCTCACCAATATGACTTCCAAAATCCACCACGTGGTTGAAACTAGGCCTAAAATATTGGCCCCAATCTCCCCCCTTCCAATAAAGCACAATGAAGTGATGCCTCCATTCATGGGTGGAATCGGGGAGAGAGGCGTTGTTACAAATGTGGTTGACATTCGAACGATGTTGAATTGAAACCCACCCTTTCCGGGTGGCTGGGCTGTTTTTGAGCACAAAAATACTTCTGAAGATAGGAACACTTAATGGAATTCCTTCTTTTAAACACCTGGCCATGAAAATGAAAATGAACTTCCAAGAATTGGGATACAGTTGACAGGGGTTGATCATCAACTCGCCTAACAAGGTCACCACGAAGGGGTGAAGGGGGAACCTAAGCCCGGCCGCTATAGCACCTTTATAGACAAACAGCCTTTCTGGATGCCAATTACAGGTTCTATCACCTGGCCCGGGAACCTCTATCTTAAGATGAGAGGGGAAGAAATACCTCTTCTTGAGTTTCTTCACATCATCCCTCCCCAGGGTGCTTGGAAACTTGAACGAATCTAACTCAGCATTGTTTGGAAACGCATCTCCCATTTGGTTTGTTAACTCAAACAAAGTAGGTAATGATTCATCTATAACAAGTGGAACACATGAAAGATGATTACCTTGTCTAGCTCTTGCAGCCAGCTTCTGAGCAACAGCGGACGAGGGACCAGATATTCGTTGATCAGCCATGGTTGAAAGGTGGGGACTTGACTCAAAGAAAATCTCCTGGTTGGAAACCACACTAAAATCAAAGGAAATACTAGAGAGAAAAAATATGATGAAGAAGTTTACAAATGAAGGTGTGAGTAAAATGAGCTCACTCACCACTCTTTTATAGAAAATGGTCACCTGTGGCAGCAAGTCACTTTTTAAGATGACCCGTATCTACAGGTTTAATTGTCACAATCGGTGATAAAACGAATGAGGAAGTTCGTATACTCGAACCAAAATCTCTACTCTTTTAAATAAGAATGAAGGGAACGAATGAAAATGCAGCCCGGAGCTGTAAAAGCTACCAGTTGAAGGATTTAAATCCAAATTTAAGTCCTAATTAAGGATTAAGTACAATAGTTTGCCTAACTTACTTGGGTAACTTGTTTTTAAGGTCCCGGATGACTAGAAGTGTTATGGTGACTAAAACCACTCTTTTATAACTTAGCCAAAATGGCCAACATGTTGTTAAGCACCAACCAGGAACCATGTTTAAATCTTGGTTTTATGCTTAGATGGTTGAAATCACGCCAAACAACCAAAAATATAGTAAAGGGAACAAAGACTTTGTTTCTGTTCCAGGCCGATCGGAGCCCCAACCGATCAGCGCCCGAACGCCCGCGCCCGCGCGCCCAGCCGACCAGGCCCCCGGCCGACCAACGCCCGCCCGCATTCTCGCTGACTTGCTTGACCCTTGGAGGGCCACCGTCTAAATAGATAATTTTCATCAAATGACACCGTTTAGTGCCATCGTTTGATGTTACTTAAAACTGTTTAAATACTCCGCTTAGGGTAATATCCAGTGATCGTTTTACAGAGTTAGCCAAATTTTGGTAAAACTCAAACTTTCACTAATAAAAATCGGCTATACTTGATAACTTGTTTATCATGTATACTCAGCCAATAAAAGAGAAGCCTCGGATAAGGCTGAATCGTAGTGAATGTGTAGGTCGCTCCACACTTTGCGCTAAGAAACGATACTTGTGAAACACTAGTGTACCTTAAGCCGCAAAAGGCCATACCCGAGGGGGGCAATTGAAAATTGGTCAACTTAACTTCAAGAAAAACCTGATCAGTTTTTCTTAAAGTTAAGGGGCAAATGATATGGGTTAAAATAAAGCCCTAAGGACACATTTAATGCAGCATTAAATATACTTAAGATGGTCCAAATTCGAGGCCCATTAATGAAGTCTACAACCATGTCTATGATATTAAATTCGTAGTCCACAATTGGGCCAAGGTCCAACCCATGTTTTAAACCATTAAGACGTGGGCTTGGTTCATATACAGTCTAGTGGTTGGAAACCACTAGGAAGCTTCAGATACCACATCCAACATGGAAACCAACTCCAACATGGAAACTAATTCTGATAAGAGTTATCCACTATTCAAAGACGGTTACTTGGCCATCAAGTAACCTAATTCTACCACGATTTTAGGGCTCCAGACGCCTATATAAGGTCCTAAACCCTCAACATTAGAACTACGTTTTCTTGGCTTGATTCTCACATTTATTTGAGATACGTAGGCATCTTGTAAGGACATGTGCAGTCACGAACCACGAGAGCAGCCATTAAGACACGCTTGTCCACTACCTTACATTAAATACCGCCGTCAATATCTAAACCTACTTTTCGTTCCACAACAGGAAGTTTAGAGATTTAAAACTTTTCTGGAAGATAAAGGAGTTATTACTTTTTATATGATCATTTGGAAAATCTTATTTCTCAGAAATAAGTTATTTATTTTGAAAAAAAGTATGTAGATCTGTACTTTTTTTTGAAATAAGTAATTTATTTTTGCAAGATAACGAATGTTAAACTTCTCATAAACATTTTTTTCTAAAAAAATGTATGTAAATACGAATTTTTTTTCGAAATAAGTAATTTATAATTCGAAATTAAGGGGAGGCAAACAGGGACTATGACCCTCCTTAATCCCGACTTATAAGTTACGTATTTCGAATTTTTTTTATATTTACATACTTTTTTTTAGAGAAAAATATGTATGAAAAGTTTAACATTCGTAATTTTGCAAAAATAAATTACTTATTTCACAAAAAAGTACATATCTACATATTTTTTTTTTAAAATGAGTAACTTAAATATTTTTTGTCAGGAAACATTGATTCATGAATAGACCAAGTGTTCATCATGTTAAAGATCACAATTTCAAGTAACTAGACCAAGTGTATGCATAAAACATCCAGATTAAAACCACATAACAATCTAGTCTCATCATCGTGCCTAAGAAAGAAAATGGTTAACATGTCTATTCAATCTATTAACTCCTTATCAGCAGCTAGATGAGCATTGACACCATAACAGAGCTCCCACCTGTATCCTACATAAAAATACCAAAAGATTAGTAAAACAAGAATCCTCCCCACAGAATGGTAGTAAAATACATGGCATAATTAATTATCATCAATTAGCATTTATCAAATAATTAAGGGAGCACATTAAGGACCATGAAATGATACAAACTCTTACCTATCTAGTAACTGCTACTTGTTTGTGAGGCTGCGTACTGCCTATCCACAACATCAATGAGCTTGTTAGCTATTGCACTTGCATATGTCGACGAACCTTCACATATCTGAAAATAAAGAGAAAACCCATGATCATCCATGTAACAAGAAAATCAAGAAAAATAATTAGATACATAGGACATAATTGACTACCTTTAAATTGAGCAGAAAACTGTAAAAATCACCAATAAGGCCACCAGCAACATGTTGAACATCCAACTGAAGCTCATCCAGAACTTTTGACACAACCAACAAACTGTTAATCCTCTTTCGTTGAACCAGTTTGATAGTAACTTCATCATCTATAATCCTAACATCAACTTCAATATTCTTGGATTTCCTCTGAAGCCATGAACTCCTAAGTGATGGCCCATCCACTTCCAGCCCAGATTCATCTTCAATCTTGTGCCTTCTCAGTCTGTCCCTATAGTACCTCTTTTTCTCCACCATGACTTCTAGCTCATTCACTGTTCTTTGGAGTTCTTTTATGTAATTTATTCCATCAGCCACTATTGAAGCTCTATCACCCTTTGCGTTGCACATTATATAACAATATAAATACATAATTATTGCACTAATTAACAAACTAAGAATTTCAGTATGGTTTAATCAGAAAGGCCTATACATGAATCAGAAACAAAGAACATAATGTTTAAAAAATGCAACTTAGAAGTATAGTTACCCATCTTTCTTATACACAAACACCAGAACAATGAGGACCTATTATAGACATGAAAATCACAGGAAAAGAAATATAATGTGCAGAAACATAGAACTATAGTATTAACTAAAAATGGGAAGTGTAATTAGAAACCAAGAACATTCAATCCGAAAAGCCTATAAACACGTAATCGCAAACAAAGTATTTATATATAATCACTTGCAGATCATCAAAAGACCATAATATTTATCAAATGCAAAGTATAAGTAAAGCTGGTAATATATCATTACACACACAGAGCCATATATACCTTGGTGGAACTGGGAATCAACTCTTTCAAAATAGTGTACTTGCTAGCCCAATCAACCCTTCTTTGCAACTCAGTCCCCAAATGCTTGGTTGTCTTAGCTTCCCTTCCTTTAGCTGAAAAATTCATTTCGCCACCAAACTCGAAAACCCCATTATCAAACTCTCCATTACCATCACTTTTCGCTTCCGGAAAAGACTGATGAAACAGTTCCCTAAACAAAGGAGTCTGAGGAGGAAGATTCAAATGACTCATTGGGGGAAACAAAATGTTCGAACCAGACACATTACCAACATCCCCGGAAAAAACAAACTTCTGGTTAGGATTTGTGAAGGAAATCGACGAAAAGTTAAGCATGTCATTTGTTTGAGTGCATGGAGTTTGTGTGAAAAAGTAAGAATCAGAGTTAACAAAACTTTGGTTTTGAGTACTAAAAGTATTAACCATTTGAGGTTGTTGCGTAAAGTTCAAATCTTGATTAACATCCCAGTTAGCAAGACCAGTTTCTTGAATCATTTGGTTATCAATCTCTAAGCCCGTTTGGTTTTGGTACTCAAATCCTAAGGCATCTTGTTGTGTATATGTTATAGGAGGACTATAATTTGGGACAACAATTTGTTGACCAAGTGTTTGATCTTGAATAGAAGTTGCATCAAAGCATTCATTATTGTTGTCTGAGTTCAAAATCATGTTTGTTTTTTGTATCTGCAGCAGTTAGAAAACAAGAAACAAAAATGGTAAAAAGAAGTTAGTACTTTGTAAGATGATCAAGAAACAGTTTATGATAAATGAGTATATAGACAAAATATGTAATAAATACAATGGGGTTTTAGCATTTATAGCAGAATGATTGAAAACTGACCTCCTGGTATTTTATAGGATATATCTGCTGGTTTTAATGTTGAAAGTCTTGAAAAAGATTGAACAACTTCCCTTTCAAAAACAAGTGAGAAAGAATGGATATAAAGGGTGGGGGGGAGGGGGGGTAGGGGTAGGGTAAGGGGGTGTGGGGGTCTGAAAGCTGAGGTCTGAGGATATTATAACAGAGTGTGATTTTATTTTTGTGGCACAAAGGGGAAGTTTGTTACTGAGATTCCTATCTGAGGGGACCACAACTAAAAATCTTGAGTGATTTTTTTGTACAGGTAATTTGCTGCAGCTTGATTTCATTGTCCCACTATTTTGGACCCTCATCATTCCATTCTTTCTTGCTCCCCAAACTAGACTGTTTCCCAAATAGTCCATATCCTCTTAAAAGAAATAAACAATTTATATACAGACCTCCAGGCCCAGACTTTAGACTTCAGAGTTCAGAGAGATTTATTAATTCAAATGTAACTAAGTTGGCTAACAAACTGCAAACCGGAACAGATGACTTGTAGAGTAACGGGTAATTTGTAGCCGGTTTGTAAGCTAAAATAATTTGCACCGGAACACACACACACACACATATAGCACAAAAAAAGTCTAAATAGTATACATTGTTGAATTTTAACAATGGTTTTGAAACCCACAATAGGTTAAGTAACCTAAATGACAAAACTATAAATTGTAATCAACATCTGGCCAAGAGGACAGAGGACCAGAGGTCATAAATTTGTTCATCATTTGTGTAGGCAAAACTGCCATATGAAAAAGGGAAAGGCAGATGTTCCCCTGCCAAACACTTCAAATCTGCAGTACAGTAGTACTCTGCACTTTATTTTTATTTTCTTTTGTAAAATTTCTGGTTAAAACCTATGAAAATTGAAAGTACATATGTTACTCTAGCCTCTGCATATACACATGTTTTTTAACCCAATATTCTGAGCTCCTGAACACTACCGTTTTGTTTGTTTATATTTATGTACCTCAAAAACAAAAGAAAAGATGTAGCCCCTTCTTTTTATCTTGATTCTTTCCTTTTTCACTAATAGGGATTTTCTGTATTAAAGTGTGGCTATAAAGTACCTAGCAGATAAGTTTTTGGTTATAGAATGGTGACCACTTCTAGTTCTTTGACAGTGTCTTATGGGCTGGGACTGTCCTTGCCAAGTTGCCATGAACTCATATATATATTTGTCATTTCAGTGATGATCTTGTATGCTTCAAGTCGTACATGGTGCACAAAACTTCGCTACTTCTTTCCTACCGGATAGACGATACACAAGTCTTTGACAATTTTCGGCTTCGAATTTGTACAAGGAAATTTTTTGGAGAAACTTATCGATATTCTATAAATGAAGGTTCTGGTATTTAGGAGGTAGGAAGTAGGAAACGAAGCAGCTAACCACTTATTCATACATTAACATGCATCTGGAAATTTTAGAAAAGTGCTTTTAGAACATATTAAACTGTTCAGTTGTTCAGTTACATTAATTATTAGAGTTTATGGTCCAAATTCTGTCTTTGTCTACAGTACCAGTGTACATCCACAGAAGTAACCAAAAGAAATGAATGTACAGCTGCTGATGCCTGAGATTTGAGGCACCAACTGTAGTGTACAATTTCTTTTTGTTTTTCTGAGAACCAGAAAATATATAAATCATGAAAAACTGGTGCCTCAGTCTGTATACATTTTATGTCACTACATCAGAAATTAGAAGTTTGTGTAGCAGACTCCTTGCAAAGTAAAAATATTTTCTTCCCTACAAATTAAACTAAAATGTTCAGTTCGATCAGCTGTACCTTTAAACAGGAAAACAAAACTAATAAGATATTAATTATAGGTATGGTAACAATCAAAATATAAATATAAAAGATTATTAAAAAAAATTAGGCTTACAAGCATATTGAACGGAGTAATATGAAGTTTGCGGCAAACTATTTAAATAGCTCGAGCTTGATTAATATCAAGTCGAATCTGAGTATGTTACGAGTCCATCTCGAGTATCTCACGAACAGTTTGACTTATTTACACTCCTGGTTGACAATGTAGAAATGGAATGGAATTTAAATTTTGTTGATTAAACCCAACCAAATGCCTCCGTAATCTAATGATGAAAAAATTGTGTAAAAATACGGGTAAAAAGTAGGGTGCCATAAAACTAAACATGACATAGATACAGAAAAAAATTTGAACCTGGAAATTCCAACAACCTTGAATGTCTCGGCCTCTTTGGAGACAATTCGGCAACCTGGACTGGAATAGGCGAGTATCCTCTAAACTGAGTTCCTCAATTTTCCTCCCATCAAGTACTCTGCCATTTCTATCATAATCTTGAAGCCCGTCCTTGTATCCTCGAGCCATCTGTTTCACGGTCACATTTTATTCTTTTGTTGTGTTCCACATGGTGTGTGTGCGGGGGCCGGGGGTGCACACTAATACGTAACAAGGAAAACCAGCTCCAGATAACGAAATATAGAGACACATTCAGTTTTATACAATAAATCATTGTTTTGAAAGCTAACTTGCATCACATGGCATTAATTCGCAATCAAATATTACCACCGAGTAAAACAACATATTGGATATTGCTCTTACCAGTGAGTTGAAGATCCCACGCGGCTGAAATAATGATGGCTCAATATAGAACAAGCTTTTTTTCAGGTAACGAGGTGCTACTATGCTTACCCTAGAATCATCTGCAGTTAAATTGTGGTTAATTAGGAGATTACCAAGGCATATACAGTAAAATGAAGGAAGATAGATGTTTAAAGAAACAATAAGTTTGCAAATCTATACTCTTTATTAAAAAGCAAGACAATGTGAAAATGACGCGGTACTAAAATACCAAAGTACCAAAATACCAAATTTGATTATCACTTAACCCGAGTTCGATTACTCGCAACTACATAATTATGTACAGTTCGATTGTCTATAACTACATAATTAAATAGTTATTTATTTATTATATATTTTTATCATTCAATTCTCAAGAAATACATTTTTAAATAATATTTATTAATAATTTATTAATACTAATATTTTAATGTCGACTCATGCTCGGCCCGTGCGGGTTACAAGCTAGTACTTATATATAAAAGAATTGAACTATGACAATGCATATCATATGAAGACGGCATGCTCCCGGATCACTTTAGTAATTTGACTGAGATGGAGCTCAGGAGGTATGCAGGAAGTAGGTACGATCATAGTAGAGAACTTATTAGTGTCATAGTAAGAAATGACCTTGAACAAAGCAGCTAGCTCAACAACCTTGCCTTGGAGTGAATAGTTATAAATGAGATGACGAACCCTTCAAGAGGATAGAAATGTTCTCCATGAGTAATTTCTGTAGTGAATACAATCGCAGGTTTGAAGTTGAAGATAGATAGATAGATAGATTTCCTTCAGGTTTAAATAGTTTAACATGTTGAATAAACAAATGGTACCGCTTTCTTATTGTCATGAAACATGCAAAGCAACTCATGTACGGAGTCCAATGAATAAGATTTGTGCAAAATGTAACAGATAATTAAATGGGGAGGTGAACAGATAATGTAACAAAAGTGTAGCTAGGGAGGGGCATGATTAAATGGAGAGCCATTTCCAATGGAGTTGTCCAATAAAACTGTGAATTGGGATCGCCACAGCATTTGACATCGAACTTAGCTCCATATGTTCCAACTAATTTCCTATCAGGTGACACAGATTAAAGTATACCATTTATGTCCCGTCTGTTTGGTAGTGCCTTGTAATTTTTGATATGTTGGTAATCCCACTTTTGATCTTAAATCTTCTAGGAAGACCCAATGTTGTGTTAACCGTGAGAAGAACAAATGTATGCTGCTCACCTTGGCTTACATAGTCTCGTTCCTAGTTTTTTACTTTGCTTTGCTGTCATTATAATTTCTATACTTTCATGGAAAACTTGAAATGCATAACATCTAAATATCTCTTGCAGGAAGAGGCACTTGAGACTATCGCCTTGCTTGCTGGGGTCACGGAAAACAGTAGTACCATTTTGTCTGATACAATCTTAAATGTTGTTAAGAGGGGACAAGTTGTTCCGGTGGTGGCCTTACTGTTGTTGGCTCGAGAAAGAGTTCTGAGGGGCGTTTGGTTTTCTGGCAATATGGTCTCGCGTGGACCCTCTTTGTGGTTTCCTGAATCTATCATGAATGAGCTGGCGGCACTAATCAATCAGGAGGTTGCGTTAATGGGCTGCAAAGAGCATGCGGGGATTTTGCAAATGTGCCGGGAGAAAAAGGAGTTTATGGTATATGTTCTACAACTGATCGAAATCTTTAACAGGGCTGGACCTGCTCTGGAATCTTATTTAGAAACGCGGACGTCTGATGTGAGTTGTATCTGTTTATCTCCCTCATGAACCATGACTAACAGTTAAGTTCCTTTTGCCTAAATAAAATTTTTGGTCAACGACAGTGGATTGTTCGATAAACTGTATTGCTAATTCTAATTTCTAGAGAATGGCGTGTGTTTGCAGACACCCCAATTGAGCAGGTTTTTAATAATGTCGCGGAGCTGCTTAAAGATGCTCGGTTCACCTTGAGTGCCAAAGATACTGATACAAGCGACATAACGAGGTTAGGCTGGTGATTGATTGACTGTTGCAATGATGTTATTGCTTAATACAGACTATAATTCATGTAAAATAAATAAATCTTGACAGTTCACCCAAGCCTGACCCGGTACCGTTGGATGCTACAATGAAGCAACAAGGACACGGTTATATTCCTACTTATCAAGCTATTCCATAATGTTACAATATAGTTTTTCATCTGTGATGTGGGAACAAAAAGGTTTGACACAATGTTATTTTTCAGATGAAGATGACCCCGAAGAAATTTGGTTGAAGCTACGTCATGAACAGCTCTGCCGATGTGATATGAAAAATGTAAGATATGTGAAACGACAAATCTAATCCATCTCACAACTATTTATTCAGAGATCTGTTGTTTAACTTGTACTATCTTTTTTCTTTGGGTTATGAAAGACATCATGTGGCACTAGTAAAGTGTTTCACAGGATTGCGGGGACAAACTTCTTACATAGTCAGCATCGTTTTTTTTCATCCCATGCTGGTCCATCTATTCATCAACCCGTGTGGACAGTTCCTCGGAGGAATTTCTGTTTCTTATCAGGTTCACCAGAAGTATTTAGAGAAGTGGAACTCGGGACAAGAATGGGAGTAATGTGAAGGATAAGTCTGTCAAGTGTCAACTGGCTTCAACTTGAGATGTGCAACAGACTTGTCAGGTCAGGATCCTTTCTAGTGGCGGCACTTAAAAGAAGAGGACTAAGAGGTGCTTGATTCTGGGACACGTTTGTGACTCTCCAATTGCCTAATCTAATGCATAATTAGGTGTATGTGGACAATTTGTGTGATGCTTGAGATATGCACTTTGGTTCAGATTTAATCTAGTGATATGCTTGAACGAATAAAACATAACCTTGAGAGCATATTTATCGGAACATCTCATCATCCTCATACACTAATTCCACTACATACTATGTGCTCAATTTAAATTAAGATAAGATTTCGCAAAGGGCTTTTAACTAAACCTATAGCAAAACACTCTGCTGTTGAAGAGACATTAATAGTAAATTTTCATTTGGCTTGTGCCCGGTAACCATGGGCGCATTTAACTGTGATTTTAACATGCATTTAAGGGTATGATGGTAGGACACAACACACTATAAATGTATTTTACTCAGTTTTTCACTATCACAACAACTATTTTTAGCTTGAAATCTTATAGATAGATGGCAGGCCCATTCTTTTCAAACCACAGCTTTGAAATAGGCTCCTTAAAGCAGGTGGTTTGATCCTGCAGCTAACAGAAGGTAGTTATTTCGCACATCGTCTCGTCGAATGCACGGCCATTTCCTGGCTACTTGGCAGGTGACTGACGAGTTTAAATGTATGTCCAGTGTAATTATTCGTGAGTGATGACTCACCTACCTACAGGCTACAAGTGATCTACCATCACTAAAGGGTTTACTGGATTCAAAGAAAACTCTTGATCTGAAGTCATTAAAGCATTCAACGTGTGATTCTCGAAAATCACTATCTACGTAACCATTAAAATCTCTTTCTGGCAGACCAACCCAACCTTAAACCTTCACTTGTAATATATCTAAGAATCTATAGTAGCAAGGTTGTGACTGAACAAGATGAGCTTCTTTCCACTGGACACACACAAACAAAGCACATTACTGTAAAATCTGGCTTTTACTTTGTTAATATGCAAATCTTCCTCTTAATTTCTGCAGTTGTAAGATGTCACATTGCTGTCGTGCGCTAAGATTAAAAAACACTATGAAATCAACCAGGCCTGGTAATTCTTCCCCAAATACAAAGATGATTTCCTTGATTAACGAGACTTGGCTAGCTACTTCTTCAAATTATTGATTAAAATACCTCAAATTTTTAGAAAAACCGCATAATTTAAGGTTTAAATTGCAAGTTTAACGAGTTGAACCAGGTGATGATTCCGCAATACAATTGGGTCCGGCCTGGTAAACTATAACTAACCTTTGAGACATTACATTGATCATTCAAATTTGCTTTAACGAATGGTTCCCAGAGGCTTTAAACAGTGTGGCACCGTGTAGTCATAATTATATGTACCCACTACACGATTTAGAACAGGTAGTCGAGATGAGATGAGCACGCAAAACCTGAAAAGATATTCCTACTAATGAAACCAGATGGTAGCAGAACTGAGGCGCTAGCAAAATCTTTAATTTGCAGAGCTCCCATATGTAGTGGTATTTTTTCTCAACTATATTAGAAGATGAAAAACACAAGCAACACAAAGACAACTGAATTCTATAATCACAAAACTGGGTATCCTCTAAAACCAGTAGAACATCGTCATAACCGCGGTTCAATGTATAGTCATGCTAATTGGAAACAGAAAAATTAATAACAAAATTTGATAAGCCTAAATATAGAATGCACACAAATAGGTAGCATTACTCGTCATTAAGTATCAACTACTATTATACTCTTATTTGCTCCAACAGCTCTAGCAGACCTCCTTAATCTAGATTTTCCACGACGAATTCCCTTCAAAATCATTACTTTGGTGGCATCAAATTTGACATCCTTTGATCACTCATTCACCTTGAACTGTCTATGTCTATGTATTCAGAAATTTCAGCAAACCTCACTTTTTTATTTTTTTTACTAGGAATAGGCTGACCTTCAGAACTTGAAAACTTCTCGCCAAGTCCAGATTCAAGGTCTACTTCATAACAACTGGTACATTGATCATACTTGGCTTCCAAACTAATCTCGCAAAGTCTGTTGTCATATCCATATCCGACCTGGACATTACATTGTCTGTTGTCATCTCCGGATACCATGTCTACATTACTCTTCTCCTCACTTATCTCGACACGATTAGTAGAACTCTCAGATTGTCTATTTGCTTCAGCTCGAGAATCAATAGAATCAAACCTATCCTTTATACTTCTGGAAGCAACCTCTTCTCTTTTTTTGCTCTTCTTACACCGCTTGTAATCCTCGTAGCCTTTCAAAATAAGAATACATAGATATAACAGGAAAAAAACAATCATTATCACAGCCACAGGAATCGCCAGCCATGCATAATGCATATTTTAAGGACAGCGCACAACAATAGACCAAGGCAATTAGAATAGTTTGATTGCACGCTTGACTAATAATCTAACTTATGACATTCTCTTCTATTTATACAGAAAATCACAAGTACAATTATGATTATGATTAGAAAACAACAAAGAAGATTAAGGATTCTATTTTCTTTTAGAATGCATTAAGAATTCAATTTAGATTCGAAAATCATGTTGATCAAATATTTTGGTGCATAGAAACCCGAAGCAAGCTAGCTGTACACGGGAAGTTACATATGTAATTGTCTCAAGTCCAAGATTAGATACGATGGCAGTACAATTTTATTAATAATTTTAAAATTATATTTTATAAAATACAAAATTTGATTCTAATGTAGAATACTAATTAATTTTTATAAATTTTATAAAAATTGAAAATTATAAAACTTGAATAAAAACTTTGATTTTGAATTTGGTTCTATTGCACAATTATTTTAAATAAATTTCATTCTGTCATATAATCACTCGGTACTATTTCATTAGTTTTTAGTGATTTTCTAAATTAATATTTGTGTAATTTCTATGTTTTGATTTACTAATTGAATTTCATATTATATTTAATATAAAAATGAGATAAAATTATTATGAGTTTTTTTTAAAAAAATTATTATTATTTTAATTTTTTTGTAAAAAATGTGATTTTTTTTTTTGGTTTTGCAAAAGTACGACTTTTCAGAATTTTTTGTAAAAATATGATTTTGCTACATAATACAATTGTATGCAACTGGATGCAATCTCAAATGTAACGGTAATTACTTTTTAGAAAAAATTAAAAATAAGTTGCATCGATTACAAATCGTAAAAGAAAAAAGTTGCATTTGATTGCTAGTTGCAAAAAGATAATAGAGCCGCAAAAATACTTTAAAAAATAGCATTTTTGATAATATTTTAATTATTTATATTTATATAATGGTTGTTCGAGTTCTCCCTAAATTGATATCCATGATTATGATTATTTATGTAATGTGGCTATCTTTCTCATATTATTAGATACTTTGTTTTAATTTTTAAAAAAATTATATGTTTTAGATTAAATTTTGTGTATCTAAAGTAACTTATGAATTTGATATTAATGAAACTAGACAATAATATGGGCTTTTTTCAAATATATCTAAGGTATATATTTTCTATTTTCCAAAAATAAGATTCTGTTTTAAAATAATTTCAAAAATAAAATTTTTAAAATTTCATTTTTAAAATACGATCCGCAACTTTTGCAACCTATAATACAACTTTCATGTTGCAGTTGAAACCTATACTATAATACAACTTTCAGGTTACACTTTTATTAACAAAAAAATTATTAACAATTTTATTACCTATAATATGTTACAATTTCTCTAATGTTTTACTGTAGTATTCTTTTGTTTGTAACTTGGTTACACTTTTATTAACAAAAAAATTATTATGTTTATTATTATTAACTTAAATTAATATGTTTATTATTATTAACTTAAATTATTATGTTTATGGATGCAAATCCGGCCATGCAGGAGTGACAAATTTGAAATCGAAAAGAGGATTAGTATAAGCTTGTTTTATTTTTTCTGTTTTGGTGTAGGCAGTTAGCTTTTTTTTTTTTTTTTTGGTTTGGCTGGTTTAGTGAAATCTTGTTATGTTTAGGGTTGATTTCTGTACTCTACTGAACCTCTTGTGGTTGGCCTTTTTTGGGTTTATCTATTCTATTTTCTTGCTCTTCAAAAAAAAATATCTTTTATTATATTAATTCACAATTTTTATTAGTCTTCGTATTTTTTTTAATTTTTTAATTTTATTAATATTTACAATACTAAAATATAAATATTTTAAATATTTTGTTGGCGAATTTCGAACCATGAACTTTTATAAAAATAATTTATCTATTAATGTATAAAATATTACTTGATATTATAATAAACGGTTCTAATCTATTTAAATTAAGATCCAATGATGCTTACTTTTTGTAGTATTATCGTCTTTTAATGATCAAAATTATGGACTTTCCTTTTTAATATATTTAGAAATAAAAATATTAATTTTTATATTTCATAAGTCATTGATGGACTTCGAAGATTATCATCTATTTATTTTAAAGTTAAACTATTTTTTTATGCTATTGTACCATGACAACCAAAATTATGGATAAAATATATTTTCGTTGTCCAACAGATTGTCAACACTTTCATGTTTCATTTAATTATTAACATTTCATAAAATAGTATATTTTTCTACATTAATTATAGCAAATCTCACCAACTTACCCTCTCTTTCTTCACTTTTTCTTTATGTGTCCCCAGGAAAATGTTAATAATTGAATGAGATGAAAGAATTGCAAGGATATATTTTTGGATAAATTATTTCGTGTTGTTCTGCAAAAAATATATTTTAATAACAAATTAACAATAAAAAAACCAAATGAACTTAACAAATTAAAAAACAAATAAACTACTCGACAAATAAAAGAAAAAAAACAAATAAACCTATTCAACTTAGGAATAGAATTAAAATAAAAAAAACTACTCAACTTAGAATTAAATTATAGACCCTTACGAATTTTATATTGAGAATTCTAGTCAACTTAGAAAAACTACTCATATTTAATTTATATTATTAAAATTAATTTTTTTAATATTAAATCTAATGGTTCTCATTAATATATTTTAAGATCAACGGTTCTTTTGGTAGTACACGACCAAAATTTTGGATAAAATCTCTATTACACTTATTATATATAATAATTTAATGAGGCTTACACCAAGAATACTAAATACTTAATTAGATTAATGTAAAATTAACGTAACAATGGAATGCAAGTTTAAAATCAAGATTTTTCTTTTAACTTGAAAGGTAAAATTAGTTAAAGTAAATTAGAAAATAGAAATTAATCAATGAGTAATATTACGGATCTCTCAAAAAAAATCCAAAAATTAATATATAATAAAAAGGAGAAGCGATTAGGACGCCTCGCAGATGAGGTAAAAGTAGATCTTTTGGATCAAGGCTGGACCCTTGTCGTTGGGACAGCTAGCACACAAAAAAGTGTCAAAGCCTATGAAAACGGTGGGAGTACAGTATATTTGGGAAAAATAGCCAAAGTACTTGCGAACTGTGAGTGGAACAGGACCAGGGATGCTAACGGGATCTGGTTGGATTTCTGTGATATCTAAATTCAAACCCGGAATTCATATTCAAATTCAAACCCGATCCAAATCCAAATGGATTTCAAAATTCAAAATCCAAACCCGATCCATCAGGTTTCAGATTGGATTCGGGTTTACCGAAACCCGAATTTTTTAGCCTAAATTTCAAGACAATTTAAATTTAAACTCTTATTATACAAGTTAAAATGTTGTGAAGAATTTAAGATGCAAATAATAAAATCTGTTCAAACTACATGTCTTCCACCTCTGGTCTCTGGACTTATAATCAAATAATCATACTTCTCGAGTTATACAGGAATCTTCCACCTCCATATCATTGTAGATAGTTGCGTATCATATAGATGCCTCACCTGTGCAAAAATTACCAAGACATAAATTTATTATACAATTACCAATTGATTATCAAGACTGGAAATTAAAACCAATCTGCATACCTTTCATTTCAGCGGCCCATAGCCAACTTTGAGCGCACATCAACGTTTCTATTGTTTTCGGATGGAGCCTATTTCTATGAGGACTCACCAATCTACCACTGCTGCTAAAGGCCGACTCATATGCAACACTCGATGCTGGAACAACTAGGAAATCTCGAGCCATAAATTGCAAAGTCGGATACTTCGGTGCATTCGCCTTCCACCAATTTAAGACATCAAAACCTTCAATTTTAGGCAAAACATCTTCATCCAAGTAATTATCTAGCTCTGATTTTATATAATCGACTCTTTTACGTTTCTTGGTGCTAATAAATAGATCATATTGCGATGCATTTCCAGAACTGACTATGGAGTCACTAGAGTTGGAATCACCGTTTCCTTCTTTACTTGCAACCTGTCTTTCGTGGTACTCCCTAAGCAGATTATAACAAAGGTTTCGAACATTTTCTACTCTTACCGATGAATGATCTCCAAAAATCTTTTCAAAATAAAACTCCAATACCTCCATCTTGTACCTAGGATCTAAAACAGCAAAAATTCCTACAACACCGTGCATCACATCCCAATACTTATCAAACTTTATTAACATTTTCTCCGCCATTGTTTGTATCACAAATTCTGAACTTTTACATCAATCAGTAATGGCTAGATGAATCTCACATATATTGATAAAAGAAAGATTGGCAGTAGGATATTTAGTACCAGAAAATACCTCAGTCGCTTTATAAAAACATTTTAACCTCCGACACACATCTTGCGCGAACTCCCACTCTTCTTTTGAAGGCTTGCACTTATATCTAGACTCTCTTGGATTTGTAGCCAAACGGTTAAAAACATCCTGATATAATAATGCTGTTTCAAGCATTAAATATGTTGAGTTCCATCTTGTTGAACAATCAAGCCCCAATTTCCTCGTATTTAGATTGTGTAACTGTCGGGCTGTTCCCTCAAATTTCTCCTCCCTTTTCGGTGTTGCTGTCCAATAAGCCACAGAATCTCTAATTTTTTCAACTCCGCTTTTAATAACTTCAAGCCCATCTTTAACAATGAGATTTAGAATGTGTGCCGAACATCGCATATGAAACAAGCTGCCACCTGCAATAAGTGATGAACTATCCAACTTTTCCAATAAAATTTCAATCATTGCATCATTCGTGGTGCAATTATCAACGGTCAGACAAGATAGTTTCCTATCCAAATTCCAGTCCATCAAACATTCCAATAAATGATCAGCCAGAACCTCTTTGGTGTGCGGACAAGGCACGTAAATGAACCTAAAATATGACAAATAACCATTAATAAAATGTTAGTCCTTAGCAAATATTAGTCATTAGTAGGCAAAGTTCATAAAATCATAAAATGTAGTGTATTATACCTCAAAATGCAACTTTGTAAAGTCCAAGAATCGTCAATAAAATGTGCTGTTACTGCCATATAACCTTTTTTTTGGGTGCTGGCAGTCCACATATCAGTTGTAATAGCTACCCGACTTTTGATACTCTCCAATAAACTTGTTGTCTTCGCCTTCTCAAATTCATAAATAAGAAAAATCTCACTTTTTATTGTATTTCTACACGGTACTTTGAAGAGTGGTTGAAGTTGTGCCGAATACCTCCTAAATCCAATATGATCCACCATAGAAATAAGATATTCATGCATAATGATCATTTTTGCAAGCTCATTCTTCGCGGCCTCGTAACTGAAACTATAAGCTGCTAATTCCGGATGATTTTTGTTGAAATTACTTGCTAAAAGCCTTTGCCTTATATTTTCCGAGGGCTTCTTGTTGTGTTTCTTATTGTAGTGGTTCCTCAAATGTGTTGTCCCAGAGCCTGAATCCCCTTTCATTGCCAGCTTACAATAATTACATATAGCTTTTAAATTACCATCAACTTTCTTTTTAGTAAAGTGCCCCCAAACGTCACTCCTAAACTTTGAATTATCACCCTTCTGACCACTCTCATTAGCATCATCATCATTGCCGATTACATCAGGTTCAGATTCTGGGGTGGAATTGCTATCTTTATTGGCTGATTGTAACTCGGCTGCTGCAGAAGCAGAAGGTTCAGAGCTTTCATCAGGAACCTTTTCTGAACTGGAAACGGGATGTGAAGACATAACTGTTGAACTGGAGTCGGTGACAGAACCAAACAAGATGCAGTAGAAAAACAAGCCTAGAAGCAAGGGCAATCACACCATAATTAAACAACCAACGCACAGCAACATCCACCTTAGAGAAATGATTTAGAACTAATTCATACCATCTACCCACAACATAAAACACAAACAAAAATTAAAAGTAAAAAACAAAGCAATAACACAAATCCTGTAGTTCATTATATATATATCTAACAAATTCATCCAGGAAATACATCAAACACCTTTAAGTCTATCATAAAAACAAACAAAAAACAACATATCATCATCAGCCTTCACTCAGGCAATTCATCAAACACCTATAGCCTTCACTCAGGCAATTCATCAACTGAGTGTGTTTATTTGAAATAAACAAAAAATATAGTACAAAAACAACAAGTCAACAACACAAAACAAATAGGAAATAAACAGAGCTGATTACAAACAGAGTTGAAGTAGAATACAAGATACAAACAGAGCTGAAGTCTAGAACATGGATACAAAGCTAAATCGAATACGGGATTGAATATAAGATTAAGAGAAATAGCTATAACATTTATATTACAAATCAGTATTAAAATCGAATATAAATTACCTATATTGTAAGATTTTGAACTGAAGTAGGATATTGAATATTGAATCTTGAATATTGAATCTTGATTCTTGAATATTGAATCTTGATTTTTGAAGAATAAGCGGCGCCGTGGAAACTGGAAAGAGGTGTAACCGTGTAACTGTGTAAGGTGTTTTTGTTTAGCAGTTTAGGGTATTGAATTATTGATAGTGGGTAATGGGTAATTTGGTAAAATCAAAATTAAAAATACATTATGCATATATAATGTACATTATATATATATATATATATATATATATATATATATATATATATATATATTATCGGGGTTTTTTCGGGTTTCGGGTTTGGATCGGGTTTCGGGTTTCGGGTCGGGTTTCGGATCGGAAAGCCTAAAATCCAAATCCAAATCCAAATTGATTCGGGTTTGAAAATTAAATCCAAATCCAAATCCAAAAAATCGGGTTCGGTAAGATCCATTCGGGTCGGAATGGATCGGATATCCATCGGATCGGTTTTTTCTGCCATCCCTAGACCAGAGACTTACCCCGGAATTGAGAAGGCTCTGTGGCGGCTAGGGAAGGCAAAATTATCCGATTTATGGATTTGAAATTTGAAATTTTGTAGTTATCAATCGTGATTTTTTGGATTTGGATTTGGATTTAATTTTTAAACCCGAAAATATTTGGATTTGAATTTTAGATATACCAATCTGAAATCCGATCCAAAAACCGAAACCCGATCAAAACCCAATCTGAAATCTTAAACTCGAAAAATACCCTATATATATTACGTATTTATACAATTAAAACATAGAATAATTAGTCGGTTGTCAATTTGGTATATTACCTTCGTCCCTAATTAGTTGTCTTATTTGACTTTTGAATGGTCAAATTGATCAAATTTTGATCAAATATTACATATATTATATAAATAAAAAGTATAATAAAAATTATATCATTGGAAAGTACATTTAATCTACTTTAATATGTATTTTTCTGATTTTGAAAATTATAAATTGAGAACACGTAAATGTTAGTAAAAGATTGATCAATTTGACCGCTGAAAGTCAAAACAGAACAACTAAATGGGGACAGAGGGAGTACTAAATTTCTTTAATATAATTAATAAATTTATCTAATAAATATAATTTAAACAATTTCGACCCACTGTATTCTATGCTTTGGAGAAATCTTTCTCCTAATTAAAGTACAAGCACATTTTAGATAAAATTTATTATAGTCGATAAATTTAATGATAGTGGATAATGAAATTTAATATATTTTACGTTTTTAGCTAAATGAAACATATAGAAATATCTTATATTCCTATTTGAAAAAAACATACTTTCATTATCATAATTTGGATAGACATATAATTTTTTTATTTTTAATTATTATTTTTACATATCTGATAAAAGTCCGAACCGAAACCAAAAATATTCGACGGATTGAATTTGAATTTACATTTTACGTATCAAAATCCGAATTCAACTCAAACCAAAATATAATAAATTAAATTTGAATTTTAAGAAACCCGACCCGACTGTTATCAACGTGTGTTGCTAATATTCCATTCTTTCCCTCCATCCTCGACAAAAAAGAAATAAATAAACACCATCGTCCAAACGGCTATCTGGGCCCCACCCTAGCTTTACCTTCGTCTTTTGTGTCTCTTTACAACACTTGACTTGTCTCCTTTTCTCCAAACCCTTTTTCTTCCATTCCCTGTTTTACTCAATTTTTCTACATACCCACTTGACCAAAACATGCTTACATTGTGATACTCTTTGTGTACTCTTTTCACAACTTAAGCCTTTGTTTGCTTTGCTCCTCTCTTTTGCCTGCCTTTCAGTTGTTTTTGAAGATTCTTGCAACAAAGTTATTAACTTGCATTTGAGTTCTTTCTAGCTGTTTTTGTGATGAAGATTATCAAGAAGCTTTGGTGTTGGGAATGGGTTGTGTATTGTAATCTACTTCTTGCTGCTCTTGTTTCCTCCAAGAATCATGGTAACCCTTTTTATTTTCAACCACTTTGTGTTCTTGAATCATGCTTGTGTCTGAGTTGTGTGTGTTTATACAGTTGCTAATTCACATGATAGTTGTTTATGTTCAACACTTTTAGTGGTGGGACCCTAAATTAGACTAGCATTTCTAAGCAATAAGATGTTGATGTGTGAATTGTGATAATGTGGCTTCACTATCATGTAAATTTCTTGAGAGTAGCAAATTTAGGTCTTTTAGGTTTCTACTGGTCACCTTTTAAAGAAGGGCTCAAGTATATTACGATATGCTCAATGGTTGTTGCCACCTTGATGGCAGCTCTTTATCATCTATACAATTGAACAAGATTTTTAGGAACCTTAACTGCTCCAATGAGTTTATTTGGTGCTATAAATTGATTGGAGACTCGGTCCTTGAAAATGCATTAATCTTTGCTAGGAACACGATTTTAGTTGATAGGCTTGACAGGAAAATTAGGTTGCAGTAATAAGAATGTGCTGGTGGATGTAATGGGAAAAAGTAGGTAGCAGTAATAGGAAATTGCCAGTATGTAAAGTTTTAAGGACCTGGAAATCCCTACATAAATGCTAAAACCTCAATTATCCACAAGTATCCCGCCGCTGCTGCCGGATAGAGAAGTCTCTAACTTTATGAACCAAAATGTCTTAAACACTGATAAATTGATTGAGGATCTTATCATTCGACTTCTAATGACTCTGGGGAATGATGTAAAGGCTTAGGACAAACTGACAAAGCAATGAGAAGCTGTGGAGCAGTGAAACGACAAAGAAAAGCCAACCTCTTGACTTGCACCTCTTAGGCTTAAAAGATGTCTTACACACCTTTTATAATCATAAAGTTCACTAGAGCTCTCTGCCTCTAAAAAAAATCTGAGATAAAAATATTAAGACTTTCCAGAAGCAAAGTTATTCCATTCCTTATATCAGCTTTAAATTGGTGCTACTAGCTATAAAACCAGAGCTGACCTTTCTTATGTAGACTTTTCCGAATTGGGTTCACAATATGTAGGGTCCATATAGTCTATGACTCCAAGAAACTATAGAAATGGCAAACAGTAATACGTATATAATTTGTAATCTCAATTTCCAAGTGTAATGGTAGTGAGTTACATATCTTAACTAATTAATAGTGTTAGCTATCAAAACACAATTTGATAGAGCGAACTTTGGATGAAAATAGCCTGTATGACATCTACAAATATGGAACTTGGATGTCTTACAAAAGTTGGTTTTAAGTTTTTGAATAAATTTTATCAGTCGGATAAGTAAACATTTTTCACAGAGATTTAGTCAAATAATATAAATGGGTTTTACTGTAATTGAAGACATAATGCAGCTACCTACTGTTCTAGCGTTTGTGAAATGTGGTCATGATATTTCGGTTTCAGACAAAGGGAATATTTTTCACCATATGGTGAAAATTTTTGTGGAAGTGTTTAGCAGTTTTTACTTGCTGTAGTGCATAGACAAGTGAAACTTTGTTGAAGGCATGGCTCTTTGAAATAAGATCAGATATATAATAAACTCAATATTACTAAACCATGTAAAACTGTGAACTCTGCAAAGTAGTTGTGCATGCAGTGAAAATTAGACAGAGCTGGTCTATACTAATTTCACAGTTTTATATTTCCTTTTTCTCAGAAAGTCTAATTGTTTAGGTCCTGCATCTGATTCTACTGGGAAGTTATATAGAAGATAGTAATGTTGTGTCTTGCACACCAGATTCATGGATGCTAAGGTTCAGACAACATCTATGACCCATGTACGACATTAAATGATATGCATCTAGAATCATCTTGGATGCCTTTACATAGAAGCTGCATGGAAGTTCGTCAAATTATTTATAATAGATATTTACACAAAATCACATTTCCCTCTACGTTTTCAGACCTCTTCAGTTCTTCTCTTCCCCATGAAATTTCCTGCCCTTTACCTTCTTTTTTAATGCAACAGATTCATGAGTTAACAAATTATGTGTGGATGTGTCGATAATTTGATTACTCAATCTGCCTATTATCCATGACTATGTTTTATAGCTTGTGAGTTTCTGTTAGAAGTTCTCATAGCCGTTGCTGTCTTATTTAAGGGGCAGTAAATTATCAATAGAACAGTAATACATGCTTTTTATAAGAGGATAGAATGTTTTGCATGATAGCTTTTTAAGACCGCCCCCCCCCCCCCCCCCCCCTTCCCGCACATGTCGAGGTCTACTGAAAGCGTGCGAGGTCCTCTGTTCTACTCCTTTTAGCTCAGAATGTGCACATCAAAAAGATATTGAAGCTTTTCCAGGAGTAGCTTGGTTTTTTCGGCTGTAAATATTTCTGTAGTTGTCTAGTTTTTTACCTTCAAGAAATAGTTTTTAATGTTGACTTGGATATTGCTATTTTGCCCTTCACCTTTTCCTGCCCTTTATTTAATTTTAATGCACTTCAGATGGTGCCTAGATAATATATATATTTATGAAGACAAAATAAATAAATAAGGAAAACTGATAAAACATGCCAGGTTCTCATAAACACAGTATACTTATAACAGTGTGGAAATGCTCACTTGATAACGTTATTTATTTCTGGAGAGTTAAATCTATAAACACAATCAAAACTTCTCCAAGAAAGTGCATTCCATCTAGTGATATTTGCGACACATTTTCCTTGACTACCATAAACCCAGGAGCTATAGTTCCTACAGCCCGATTGGTCTACCTTACCGAGGCGGAAAGTTATCAAGTCTCAAAAGCTATGGAGCAGTAGTAGTTGTAAACTTACATTCATCCTCATGTGGCTTGCTCTTCTATGTTCAGTTACAGTTTTGAGATTTTTCTTGGTATGCTCTCTATTTTTCAGTGCATGAGAATTCTTAAGTACTTTTCTTGGAATGAGGATTTAAATCAATGACCTTTGGCCGTGAGGGGAAAGGGGGAAAGGAGACTTGCCGCTAGGCTTTCGACAAATCCTATGAGAAATTCTTTTACATCCTCGAGAATTAAGTACTGACTTTATTTGTAGTTTGGTTCTGTTTCTAAAATTGTATCAACTCCATTCTATTATTCATGCTTTACTTTGGCATGGAATATATTCCAAAGCAGACTATCTATCTCCAATAATCTTCTGTATACATACCTAGTTTGGCTGACTTGGAGTGAATGGAAACTCAGTAATGATTCTTAAAAAGAAAATTACTAACCTTCATTAAGCTAATAGTGTTAGTTAATAGGTGACAACAGCGCTTGTGTTTCTAATTTGGACGAATCTTCTTTAGCTACTATTCCTCCAATTCAAACATGAAAAGTTACTCTTTAGCACTTGAGCACTTAGAAAGTTAAAAAAAAAAAAAAAAGATCTAAACCTGTGAGTTGTATCATTATCTATCCAGTGACCTATGAAAGAGGCAAAATTAGATCTCTTGGCTCATAGCCTAGTGGATGCCCCTATTCTCTTGCGGTAAGAGGCTGAGTTTCATGCCTTCACTCAAGCCTCGGTGGAGGCATGGATTTCCAAAGTTCTAAATCGTATTTTTGCATTGACTGGATTTACACCCTGTCATCGTAATTGATGATAATCGATTAGCATAGATTTGAAATTATGAAGGCTATAACATGTCAAAGATTATGAACTTTGTTTTTCTCAAACTTTTAGATGGTGACGATGAAACTCTGTTGTTTGTGCTGTAGGTAATCCTGCAAATGATCTTGTTGATATCATCAACAAGAACAGAACTGCTGTGAAGCTTTCCCAGCTAAGTAATAGTCCTGGTCTTGGGTGCATGGCTCTGCAATATGTAGAGCAATGCAAAGGGAATTGCAGCTCTAACAATACTCTAACATGTCAGCCATCAGAAGATGACTTCACTGAAGTTTTTGCACCCAACTGTGGAGTAGAGCTTCCCACTTTTGGCACTGTATCTGGACGTATTTTTGGGTGCCAACACAAATATCTTGATCCATCCGAAGCCTTTTTACATGTGGTTGCGCAAAACAGCAAAACAGTGTCCCTTCTCAGAAATAAAACGTTTACAGAAGTGGGAGTAGGCTTAGTTGGTGCCCATAAGCATAAAGGTCCTTATTTTTGGTGTGTTTTGCTAAGCAATAGTCAGAGAAATACTACATTTGTTCTTCAAGATCTTGGCGAGGGAATTAAGCAAAAGAAAGGATGCTATAGCGGAACTAGTACTCCATGCAGCGGTGCACCCAACGTTGGTGTGTTTCCTTACTTTTATACAGCTGCCTTCTTTTCTGTTTACTTTTTAAAAATATTTCTCTGAACTAGTAAAATTTGAAGTATCTTAGCACATTCATCTGAACTGCATATATGAGATTCTTCTCAGCTACATGATTCATCAGGTCATTTATTGACTCTTTTGCTAATATGCAATGTTTAATCCTCAGGATGATCTATATCTCTAGGAATGCTTAATTAAATTCCATATCCAGTTTTTTTTGTCCTTATAACTCCTCATCACTTCATAATTGGATGTTCATCTGAAGTATCTTGATGTCACATAGAGAACAGAGAAAACACTAGTTTAGCCACACTGTGTGATTTAGCTGGACAAAAAACAGTGTGTGTATTCTTTCAGTCGGTTTATCATTATGTTTCCTAGTTTACCATGCATCACTTTACATTAGCAAAGCATTAATCAAAATGTGTAGTAGAGAAATCTTGATATGCATGAGATTTAAAATAGTTAATTAAAATGTGAATCCCATGACATATTTATGTTGGTTTTAAGAGTTTCAAAATGCAAGACACTTTTAACTTTGCAATACTTCTATCATCACAAGCAATAGAAAACAGATCTTATTGATTCAAAAATGTCACTCTTGCACTTAGAGACATTACAGGTTGAAATATTTAAATAGAAACCTACATAATTGTCTTAATATCACGCCATGATCTCAGCCTTGATATCAGCCATGATCTTAGACATTATTCAAATATAACAGAATTAAAGAAAGCAAATAATGAGGGATTCACAAACAGTAGATTGATATTCCATGTCAGCGGTCCTAAACATGTCTTCCAACAATTTATATACTTTGGTGTAAAACTAAAAAAAGGGAGGCTGCATGCTTGAAGCTTGATAAAAACATATATTGTTCTTACAAAGCAAAGAACCATTTGTACTAGCAGCACCAATCTTTAGTAGAAGAATCACTTTTCTAGACAAAGTCCATAACCAACTTTCACATATAGTGAATGGTGTAGCTAGCTTCTACCCTAGAACATCTTTAGCTTGATATATTTGCTATTATTCTTATTTCAAAGTTAAGGAATCCTCTTAAGTGTCAACATTTACTTTACTTGCATTGTGTATCTATGGATGAGCTTGGTGTGCAACATGAGGGTGCGCTCGTCTGTGAAACAAACATACCCAAATGTCCAACACATTACTCGTAAGAAGGATCCAGGGAGGTTAGTCTCACTTGTAATTAGGTGCAGTTATGGTCGGGGAGTATGCCTCACTCTCTCGTAAGTAGCAAGTGCTTATCGGAAGAGTATGTCTCACTCCTAAGTAAAATTAGGGAGGAACAGATAGGTTGTGTGTGTAATGTAGCATTATACACTCTAAGATAATGTTGTATAATATAGTAGTAGCAGGGCTAACAGGTGATCTGAGTAAAAAGTAGGGAATAATAAGTAACAAAAGAGATGTTTAATTGAGCAGTGAAAATGTCAAGAAAACAGAGAGTCTGGTGGACCAAGCTTTCCTTTGCTTTAGTTTAAGCTGACTAGTAAGCTCCCTTTTTCTAACCTGATCAGGCGTATACCCCAAGCAATAACCAATTTACTAAAGCTAATGGTTACTAAAAAGATTGTGCTGTCTTTTGTTTGGTCAGCTTATAAACCATATATGCCTACATGTATGTGCGTTCTTATGCCTTTCTTTCCTAACACATTAGATCAAAACAATGAATCTCCCATCATATCCAACATCTTTTAGCTTTTAGTTTGGTCACCCTCACTGCTACTCTCAAACCTGACTGTAGTTGATGCTACTAATTTTAATACGAGAATAAGGATACTACGAGAACAAGGATACCAAGGTTAACCTTAGGATACAAAATTTTCCGGAGGAAAACATACGTAGTAACTAGTAAAGATTTAAATTTCTGCAGTGATAAAGTATAAAGAAAATTTCAATCCATCCTTGGAGGGGGAATGTGAAATTGTAATTTGATTAACTAGAATTTGGAAGGTGGCCTAACAATATAAAAATAGGGGATATAAGGAGGAACACGTTACCAAAATGCTTGGTTAGGTAAATTGATACAAAGGGAATGTTGATATTCTTTGTTTTTAACTCAAAGCAGGGTACAGACATATGTTGGCTTACTCTGTTTTGGCATGTTCAAGTGTTAATATAGATTTGCACTCTGATTTTATTCTCTCAAGTTGTCTCCTTGTGAATTTGCAACTTCAAATTTCAACAAATGCTAATATCTGTTGTTTTCTGATTTATAGCATTATAGATGTAACTTAATTAAAAGTTAAATATTTTAGGGGTTTTTTCAAAAATAACCCAAGTTACACAAATTATTTAAAAAATACGAGGTTGTAAGGTTGCAACCACCTTTGCAACCGTTGCAACCTCACTTGTAACTAAAACTGTTGATTTTTTTTTTCAAAAAATTAAGTGTTTTTGTAAATATTTCAACATTTTAAATCATAAAAATAAGAATGACTCGGAACCCGTACTATAAACCAAAGTTCCAAACTACTGTATAACATCAACTCCATGAAACTTGGCAACTTTTTACTATTAAAACAGATTTGTTTTGGTAAACTAACTACATATATTTTGTAGTGAAATAGACACCACATGATTGTTGACTCTAAATTAGTTATTAGCTGGGTACTTAACTTAACTTGACCCATTAATTTTCATTTCAAATCAAAAGGGTACCTTTTATTTATGTCACTTAATTTATTAGTCCTTTCTTGATGAAGCCATTACCCTTTATTCCATTTTTTGTTTGTTCAATTATGCAAATAAATCGAAAACTTTATCTACCTGCGCTCCTGTCATGTGAAAAATGACCTTTCTTTAATAAGGAAACGGAAAAATGACATTCATTGCTTAATTATTTTCATGCAAATACAGGATTTAAATGGACCGAGGTACACATTTGATGCTAACTATAACTCCTATTTTGGTGGTGCTATTACGCATGAAGCATTAGCGTATATGTAATTATTTTTACAATTCTATTACTTCAATGTCGAATAAGAAGTGATAAGAGATTCAATAATCATGTCTAAATATTTTTCATGCAAAATAAACGCTATCAAGATATTATTTTAAATATATATTACCGACTAATTAATATGAAAAGAATAATATGTTACCTGGGTCAATGATAAAAATTTTAAATAGAATTTATTGTAACTCGAAAAAATGTGCTATATTTTAATTTAGTTGGATTTGTAATCTTAAAAAAAAAAAAAATCTCCGTAAAAATTTAACTGAATTTTGCATGCAATATAATTTGACATTATATTAAGAAAATTTTATATGCACTACAAATATTGCTAATTCCACTCCCTCTCCTGCTATTCTGGACGCATCCAATTACCAAATTACCCCTCGTTCTTGATCAAATTTACAAATTCATACCCTCGAAAGCCACTGAAACAACTCACTAATCTCCTCTCCAAATCTATTATTCGCTTCTGTATCATCGACAACAACGACGTTGCTCCGGCGACTACTCCCGCTAAAAAATCTACCGGAGCTCCGAAACGACCGCGACGACACCGTCGCGATTCTATCCACGTAATCTCTCAGCCAGCTTCCTCTCTCTCCGGCCACCTCCGCTGCCACTTCATCTCCCGGCGCAACCGGAACTGACACCTCAATTCCGGTGGAATCCTTGTCGGAAACGTCTCTCCCGTGAGTTCGAGCCTCTCCAATAGGAACCTCAAACTCGTCATCCACAACGTACTCAAATGAACCGATCGTGTAGGACCGGCCGGGGACTTCATCGTCGCTTCGCCGGCGACTCACACTTCCGATCTCAACGCGAAAACTGTTGCTCCGATTATTTCGGGTTTTATCAAGTGCGTCGCTTTGGGAAGGATGTACAGTGGACCTGCAGAGCGGACACGTCAGATTGGATAGAAGCCACGTGTCAATACAGTCAGCGTGAAAAGCGTGGCAGCAGAGCGGAAGCAAGCGGAGCTGATCGGACGGTTCAAATTTGGACAAACAGACCGCGCAGTCTCCGCCGGAGATTTTGGCGGGAAGGGAGTTGAAAGTGAAGAGAGGGAGAGAAGTGAGGGAGTTTGGTTTGGGAGTGGTGTAGTTAGGGTTTTGGCGGTGGAAGATAGGGGGAGGGGGAGTGGTGGTGGAGTGGTAGCGGCGAGAGAGGAAGCGGAGGAGGAGGTAGAGAGAGGCGGAGATGATGATGGCGGAGGCGATGATGATGATAACGATGATAATTGAAGTTGAGGTTGAGGAGGAGGATAGCGGTGATGATGAGTATGAGGATAGTGGTGGTTGGTTTGGATTGATGAAAGGGAGAAATGGTGGAGGAGGAGAGGAGGGTGACATTTTGTGTTTGGGAAAGGAGAGGAATGAGGAGGGATATATATAGAGTGTGTTTGTTTGTTTACGGAATTATGGGAGAGAGAGAGATGAGAGAGGGAGAGAGACGAGAGAGATTTATGTTGGGGGAGAGAGGAGAGAGATATATGTAAGAAATGGTGATAGGTAATGTGTATGGTAAACTGAATCACGTATTACATACAAGAGGCGGATTGAGGGAAGGGTGGTGTCAGTCTCCCTCTCCCCCAAGGAAATGGATATATATGGAAAAGGATACTACTACATTGTAAGAGAAAAGATTAATAAAATTTTACTAGTGAAAAGAATATACACACTGAGGATGACCGATGACCTCAATATATATATATATATAGGCCAGGATTCTAGAGAGAACCCTCTTAAAAAGAGAACCAATGAACTTTTTTTAAAATTTAGTTTTAAATTATGAATCTCTTTTTGAATCTCTTATATATATATATAAGAGATTCATAAGCAGATTCATAATTTTTTCATATATTTTTTTAAATTTAAAAATGAATCTTTGTTTGTAAGTAATTAACTTTTTGGGACTATTAGGATGATATATAACTAATTCTATTTTTCTTTCTATGCTAAAATGATTTTTTTTAAAAAGTTCCTTGGTTCCCTTTTTAAGAGGGTTCTCTCTTGAACCTTACTATATATATATATATATATATATATATATATGAGTTTGTTAATAAGATTTGTTGTTAATTAAAATGAATAATTTGTATTTGGTTTGTTTTTTAATCAGGTGATTATATATAATTTTAGTTTGTGACACTCAGAAGTGAAGCTGATTAGTTGAAGTTTTAACGTTTGCGAAAAACAAACAAAGGGAAAGGTGGTAGCAGACTAGCAGGCAGTACAGTAGTACTATTCCTCTCACTTGTTGATGGCAGTGGCAGTGGCAGGCATATATTTCTCCGTATCATGTGGATGCTGCCTGCAATTCATCTTCTTTTTTTTTTTTACTTTTACTTTTCTATATACAACCTTCCGGTTTATATATATATATAGACAAATGTTCGTGTATCAGCTTTCTCATAAAAATAACAATACTTTTATAATTTATTTTAATGTGAATCCCATTTGTTATAACAAAAATGCTAGAGACTCCTGCATTCCAGATGAATCAAATTTGTTTGTTTAGTGATTAATTAAATTTATTTTAATTAGAATCCCATTTGTTATAACAAATTAGAATCCCATTTGTTATAACAAAAATGCTAGAGACTCATGCATTCGAGATGAATCAAATTTGTTTGTTTAGTGATTAATTAAATTTTAACATCATTGATGAAGATTAGAGATGGTAATTTGATACACAACACGTGAATACGGTACAAACACAACACGAATAATTAGTGTTTAGGTGCAAAAATTTGGTACACGGACACGAAAAAACACGAATATAATTAATGTCGGGTCTGGGTTTTCAAAATAGGTACACGACACGGAACGAAAGTACACGAATTAAATAAATAAATAAATAAATTTAAAAAATATATATTAGTTATAATATTGTATATTTAGAAAAATATGTAAATAAGTATACATGGAAAATAAAATAAAAGTATCACTATTAATTTCTACTTTCTACTCTAATAAATAAATAAATTTAAAAAATATATATTAGTTATAATAAAATCCGTGTACTTTCGTGTAGACACGAAAGTATCCGTTCCGGATTAGTGTCACCTAAATGGTACATGGATTCAATCCATGTTGGGTCCGGTTTACAGATTTTTGACACGAAAACACGAAAGTACACGAAACAAATGTACACGACACGACCCATTATCAGGTCTAATGAAAATCCATAATCACAATCCCAATAGTAATTAAGCCTAGATGGGTAGTAGTAGTAATTTACTAGTATTAACCAAAAGTTGTTACAAAAACATGAATTAAGTTATGAAACAGTCCAACCATTCCATAAGTTGGGGGTGTGTGTTTATAGTTGAACTTATTTGGGTGGTTGTACTGGAACTATTTACAAGTTGCAAACTATATCCACAATCACCAACCACCACCCCTAATCATTCAACATTTTACACTCAAATTTTTACTTACATGCTACAAATCACACTCCATACGTCAAATGTCTTGTCCAACCACATAATCAGTCAACCAAATTAGGGGTATAGGCAAGTCATTAGTAAATTACTATTAAAGTTCCGGTTCCAAAATTACTTACTACCTCCGTCCCATTCATTTTTATACACTTTCCATTTTGGGACGTTCTATTCATTTCTATACATTCCAAAAATAGTAACTTTTAATAATATAAAACACTATTACACCCACTACTTTCTCCATTATCTCTATTCTATAACAATATAAATCACTATTACACTCACTACTTCCTCCACTATCTCAAATCTATTATTAAATATTGATAGGTCCCACCACTTTACTCACTTTTTATCTAGTTTTACTCATTTTTTATATCTTTTCTTATTTTACGTGTCGAGTCCCAGTGTATAGAATTCACCGGGACGGAGGGAGTAACAAATTAAATTTAGAATACCATAAATATGTACCTAGTAACATAGGAGGGAAATTTGAAACAGGGTTTGGTTGTTGAGGCAAACACATGTGCCACTTATTAATAGTTGAATGAGACGACAACCTATAACAGTTATGGCATTAAATATCCAGCGTATATACTACTACTAACAAGAGAATGCTGCTAAGCTAACAACAACAGAATGATGGCTTTTCTGCGACCACTGAAATTGTTAATTACGTGCAGTCCCAATAACTGCGCCCTGTATTAAGTCTAGTACTAGTAGGATAGGAGTATTAATTAATTATACTCTCATCATTAATATTCTACTAATCACACCCCCATTACTGTCTCATTATCTTGTTTTAATACATTACTCTAACACCATAACTCTCTCATCACTCTCCTTATTTTACTGCAACCAAAACTGATCATCTGAATATTTATGTATGTATTGCTTACAACACACTCCTGGCATGCTCTGATGAAAAAAGGAATGAACACATGTACTATTCTCTGCCCAGGAAATGAAGAAAACCAGGGGGTAACTGTCACCAGCACTATAATATTTCAGAACTGTTTGCCACCAACTTATACCTCAGGCCTGACAATTCGTTCGTGTCGTGTACTTTCGTGTACCTAAATGTTAAATCCAAAACCACCCGTTTAGGATTCGTGTCATTTCGTGTACTTTTCGTGTCGTGTTTTCGTGTAATTTTAATTAATAATAAAAATAAATAAGTAAATGTATTGAAATATTAAAATTTTCGGTAATATTTTTATAATTATGTATTAAAAATATATATTTACATATTATTTACAAATTTATGTATAATCACATAAATAAATGTTAAATATCTAATAAAAATATTAAAATATCTAATATCTAATATTAATATTAATTTATTTATTTCGTGTACTTCGTGTCGTGTCGTGTACTTGAAGGTAGACCCGGCAATTTTATACACGACACGAGTTACACGACACGAAAATTTAGTGTTTGTGTTTGCATTTTAAGTACACGACACGAAAATACACGAACACGAAAGTACACGACCCCGATTTAGTGTCGTTTTTGGATTTACCATTCAAGTACACGACACAACACGAAGTACATGACATAAATAAATATATAAATAATTAAATATATATATTATATATATAGTATAAATATTAATTGATATTACATGAAAGTAATGTGAACTTTAAGAAATTTCGTGTAAACATTCGTGTTTTCGTTGTTATTCGTGTCTATTTCGTTTCGTTTAGTTTCGTGTACACGAATGGTACACGAAAAAATTTAGGTATCTCGTGTCGTGTCAAGTCGTGTATCACTCGTGTCGTGTTCGTGTAACAGTTTCAGGTACACAATTTGAATTCGTGTCGTTTTCGTTTATAGCCAAAAAGTACACGAAACACGAAATTACACGACACGAAACGACACGACACGACTGATTTGCCAGGTCTACTTGAAGGGTAAACCCAAAACCGACACTAAATCTCGATAGTGTACTTTCGTGTTCGTGTACTTTCGTTTCGTGTACTAAAAATACAAATCCAAACACTAAATTTTCATCTCGTTTCGTGTCATGTTTTCGTGTCGTGTCAAAAATTATCGGGTCTACTTATACATCATGCCTCTGCATTTTATACATCATATAGTATTTGTTTGTGTGTGTGGGTTGGGTTGAGGGGTAATCTGTGAGAGCCACGTAGATAACACAAGTCATAAAATCTCTGTATCAATTTTTTTGGTCCCATTTATGACAATTGAATACAATTTCAGCTGTACAAGTTCATACATACTATGCTAACTTTTTGTACTTATGTTTCTTCTTAATGCTTAAACCCAAGATTCAAATTGAGGATAAGTTACCTAAACCAGAATTGGCCCAAGAATTTTTCTTTGGTCAATCCATCACTTGATCAATTATTAGATCTACTGTTTCATTGGACTGGACATGAAAATGCAAGATAGCCCACTTTTCATTGCCCCATTTTATCATGTTAAATGTCTTCAACTGTTTCACAGTAATATCTTGCCCACTCTTTCCTATCAATTCTATTTTCTACATATAGCATCTCAAAAACAAACTCACTTCAGAATAAAGTGCAAGACCTGGTAGCTTTCCGACACAGCACAAAATCAAATTAGTAAATAAAATTCATTGAACAAAGCTCTAAAGCCTTAATCTACTGTGTTTCCTTCCATCCATAGTCCATGTACAGAAATCCCATTCCTCATTTCTGGTAACGTAATTAGTAATTGTGCAATCAAACTGTTCATCTGAATAGTGAATACAAACAAAGTGTTGGTGACGCCATGTAATTACTTGATTACCTAACTCAGGAACTACATTTCAGTAAAGATAAGATTATAAAGTAGTATATGGTACATGATTTAACTCTCAAACGGCTGCTTACCGGTGCCTATTCTTCTTCCTGTGCACCCCAAACAGATAGGCAGACGTTTCCACCTAGTCATCTCTTTCTTCTTCTTCTTCTTCTTTTTTGCCAAATCTAGTCATCTCTTTCTGTATTCATACCACAGTGTCAAAACATATGTCAGGGCAACGTATCTCCCTATAAGTGAATTATACACTAATGCAACCACTTCTAGCAAAGGTTCCAATATTCACTTTAAAGCCACCACATCACATTCTTTTCACAGAACTTTGGTGACAGATGTCTAGGGAAAAAAAATCAACATTTTTATAAAATCAATTATGAGGAACTTGTAATTTAGTGGGACTTAATGATCCAATGCAATTGCCACATCCAAGAATACATCATCCCAAACGCACAATATATAGAGATCATCATGAGAGGTAGAAATGGAAGCCTATTGCCGAGGATGGCAGGGTGCAAAAATTGAGTCCACACCTCAACAAGCAAGAGCCCCAAAAGATAACTCTTCTCAATCCAATTTAGTGTAAACCTTCTGGAAATTGCACCAGAGTTTTTCTTAAGGTCAAAATTATCACCCCTTTTCTTCTGCTGTGCACTTGTACTTTTTACTACAGTCTCGGAAAATTGTGAAGAAAATCCATACCACGTGAGAGTGACGTGGAAGGTCAGTAACAACACCTTTAGTGGATACTCTTGGACTTCGAACAGAAGAGGGAAGAGTGAATAGCAGGAGACTGCATAAAGAACAGAGTCATCATGTTACATCTTGCATTGGCATGAAAACTGTAGGACAAGTAAAATATTATTGCTACAGGTTGTGCATATTACATAAACATTAAGTCAGCTTTGACCAACTAACATAATGCAAAACTGACCTTAAAAATTTAGATATAGAAACAAACAAACATTAAAACAGAAAAGTTGGGAGAAAAGAGGAATATCAAAATGATACATCAAATAATAGTTCAAGTAAAAACTAATAAATGATTATAATGCGCACTTTCACAATGTATAAGTTATCTACGTATCAAGAAACAAAGGTGAAAGGTATACCTATAGATGTCAGGTAGTAATGCTTTGCATCATCCATGCTTTGCACTGCAACAATTGCTAGGGGGATCACAAAATGCAGTGATGCCTTCTCATGAACATGCCACCCAAACAGAAAGCCACACAAGTAGGCATAGGCTATCCATCTAGTGATCATTTTAGGCTGCGGATTTTTCCAAGCCTTATAAAGGCAAGGAGACATTGCAAGCAGGACCAAAATAAAGGTGGCCAAGGGCGTGACCTGCAATTTCATTGTGTATCGAATTATATAAGATCAACTATGCACGTCTCTGTCAAGAATTTGTGTTCAGTTTTACCAAACTATTAATACAAACATTATTTTTAGATTTAGTCGAATTAATATAATATTTCTTGACATGGACTAGTTCCTACCAAAAGAAATGTACTGAATACATGAAGTCAAAGTTCAAAAGGGATAGCATTCTGTCAGTGGCACTAACCACTACTCAAGGATGAAGTGTTCCATAAAAAGAACTTTGCCATCACTACCAAATACGCATTTATGAATCAGGATGATTGAGCTATATAGCTAAATATTTCAAGAAGAATTCAAATAACATTCGCAATTTTACGACAAACCGATGACAAAACATGAACATTATATAAAAATTACCATAGGTAGTACAGCAAAAGGAGAGGAGTCTCCTACTAGCCCACCAGTAAAAGAAGCTGTTGGAGCTTTGATATCAAACCCCAGTTTCACAAGCAAGAAAGCAAGCACTTTATCCAAAATTATATAGAATACCCAAAAATTTGGAGCCCAGTAAGCATGGCAGAGTCCCCTACCAAAAGGAAACATACGGCGAAAAACTTGTTCTATCTGCAAAACAACTGCGATTTTAGTGAAATATCTGAGAATGATAATATTAATTAGTCACAACCACAACCAACACCAAAAGTAATTTTATACATGTAATCCAATTACTTTGGATCGAAAAATAATGGACACCTGCTGTTGTATCTAATTTTATAATCATTCTTTTGATCAAGTACCTATATAAAAAAAACACAACGAGAAGCCACACTCAAGATGCAGTTTACTGAAAAGGTGGAAAAACACAAATTTAGCCAAAAATGAAAACACTTCATGCTTCCATATTCAAAGTAGATAAGTAACAAGTCAACCAAACCCTGTACAAAACACTCTCGGAAAATTTAAAGCAATAATGGGTTACCCAAAAGGTCTAAGTTCGTGAAAGCACATGAAGATAAATAACACAGCAAAGTCAAGAACATTTGAATTGCAAAAGTTTTTATTAGCAAGTAAAATCTTCTATTAGCTACAAGCTCAAGAATATATAGAATTAGTCTTTTAAATAAGTACTAAATCTAGCATACTTATGCCCTCTTTTTAGGAAGAAAAATCAATGCTGGTACAATTTATTCTTTTCAGTAGGACAAATAACATATATTTCCTCTTTGGCAGCATAAGGATTAGTTGGGTAAGGGGCTGTCTCACTATAAGACTACCGACTCAACAAAGAATAGGGCCAGGCATATGCCTTGCAAAAGAGATCCAAATCTATAAATATCATTCATCAATTGTTTCAAAGTTCCTTATAATGTACATAATAAAAAATTCTTATTCCTTGCTAAATTCTTATAATAGGGCCAGGCATATGCCTTGCATAATCTGAGTTGTATTAAAAAAAAGAACTCTTCGGAGTCCTTGCTAAATCATAGGGGCTTGGGAAGCAGAACCAAGAAGAAGAAAAGGGGGGACTGGATAAGGTTCTACTTAGCAAGGTAATTTTGCTTAAAGGTAAAACATAGATTAAAACTTACAACTTGCTCCAGGGTGATAATTAGGGAGGAGAGCATATGAAGGGGATGTAAATTTGGGTGCGGGTGAAATTCATTTCATTCCACTTCTTTTACTTTCTTTTGTATTCCTCTGTCCCCCCATCCCTCTCAGAAAAACTTAAAAGCAGGGGGCTAAGATGCCTTTTAAAATAAGTTCTAGACTAATTCATCCAATTTTTTAGTTTAAATTTTGTACTTGACCCCTATTAAAACACGCATCCAGTGCTAATTAATGTGCAGTTGAAATCTGGAAAACAATAACAACATCCAGAAACTTCTATAGGTCAATCATCCTGAAAAATGCAGAGCCTATGTCATACGCAATGTCTGAAACAAATATATGTTGTAAATCCAATCAGAACAACAAAGTTCACATTAGCCAAGAGACAGGTTATAACTTATAACTAGATGAACTCATGCAAGTATGCATAACTCATTGAAATATTAAGTAACATGTAAGCAGGTTCACCAATAGAACAATGCATACGTCTAAACTAACTATATCCAACCAATATCTATCACGAAAGTACAAGTACAAGATATAACAAGTAACTTCTAGACAGTTGATGTTCACAAACAAAACAATACATATAAGTATATAACTGATATTCAACCAGGAACACATATGCAAAAATTAGACTGACATTCAACCAGGAACATATATGCCAAAATTAGTTCAAGCACATCAATTACCTGCCCATGATAAGCAAACGGACCATACGCCGCCACAAAAACACCCACAACAATCGTTCCCATCATCACCAACCTCCCAAACCCCTTTAAAACCCCACCTCTACAATAATGCCTCAACAAATACACAAAATACACAGGAGCAGCCACAGCAAACAAATGCTTAAAACACAACAAAACCGCAAAAACAAACCCACCCAGCAAATCATTCCCATCTTCCAATGCCGCAATCGAAACCAACAAAATCCCCAACAAAAACCCATTATACTGAAAATGCACATGATCAACAATCACAAGCCCAGGTGACCAAATAACCAAAACCCACATCAAAACCCTCTCTCTAAACCCACATTTCCTACCCAACAAAAAAACCCCATAAATCAAAACACTCTCAGACACAATCACACTCAATCTTTGAAACACAATCACAGAATTAGCATTAAAGTTAATACCTTTATGAAGATCTACTATAATGGGGTCAACTAAATTAGCAAAAAAAGATAAAAAGTGTTCAAAATGAGCAAAGAAAGGTGGGTAATCGAGAGTCCAGGGGCTTGTCTCGTCGAGATACCAATGGGAGAGAGGGAGAGAGTGAGTAAGAGCTAACCAGTGACGATGAACCTCGAAATCAGTGCTGTGGTAAGATGGGATTAAGAGGATTTTGAAAAAAAAGGCCAGGAAAGTGATAAAGATGAGTTCTTTAAGATTGTTGGTGGGGGGTTTGGGGGGCATTTTTGTTGATTGGTGATTTGCCATAGGTGAATGGAGAGGGGAAGGACCGATACTCACAAAAATTTCAACTCTTGTAAACACGGATTCTTAATTCTTTTAATTTTTAATTACTTATATTTTAATATTTATCATATTTTAAATTAACAATAAGATCGTTAGATAGAGTGAGATCGTGAGAGGATGGAGATTGAGAGACCAGAGAGACGTAGAGAGGAGAGATAAGAGAGAAGACGGATTGAGGAGGATTGCAAGTTCTTTTTTGTTCACTACCCTGGTCGGAATTTTAATTTTATTCAGTGCCTTATTTACAAGTTTTTATTAATTTAGTAATGTAAATATAAGTTGAGGTTGAGTTCAGTTTTGTAAGTTGCAAGTTCAATTTTTATTCTGTAAGTGATGTTAATGACATTTACCTAAGCGAAAGTTTTTAATTTCTTGAGTTATGTAAATGCAAGGTTTTTGAGTTCTGTAATTCAATTCCAAGTTCTGGGTCCGTTCGATTATGTTTTAGCCTATTAACCCTAAATATATGTATTATATATATATATATATATATATATATAGGGTTAAGAACCAATCACTAAAAAAGAACTTTAGAACTGGTATAAGTCGTTGGATTATTACTAGATCAACTGTTCAGATTCAACTCATTTTTATATACAAAATCTTATAAGGGTATTGTTGGAATAAAAGGATTCAACTGTCGAACCTATTTTGTTTCATAGTATAAATACAGTATTCTCCAACTGAATTTTAAAAGTTATGCATATGGACTTCAAAGTTCTACAACTGAACTTACATTTTTTCACGAAGTTCTACAAGTGAACTTAATTATTTTTATAATGTTCAGCGGTTGAACAATGTTATTCACATTATTTTCATACCATAACTTTCGTGTTCTACCGCGGAACACTGAACATAAAAGTCATGCAATCGAATTTGAAATCAAACACATAAATTTTAAAGTTCTGCAACTGAATTTACTTGTGTTTAAATGTTCAGATACTGAACACTGTTATCTGATATTGTGTTTATACAATAACTTGAATATTTTCACAAAAATTGATAAAAAATAATTGGGGAAATTTTATGACGATGATGGAGAATTTTGTGATTGATATCGATGTAAGATTATTATCGTTAATCAAATATTAATTAGCTCTAAATTATGTATTTTGTGTTTTTGGATAACTTTATCCATGACCTTCATATAATAAATACTAGCTTTATACCCGTGCAATGCACGGGACGTTTAATAAGTTATTTTATTTTAGTGTTTTTATAATTTTATTTATTTATTAATATCTTTGTGTATTTTCATAAAAATATAAATTCATTAAGTTAATAATATATTTTTTCATATGTATATATTATTTCGGTTTATGTTGTACTTCTTGAAATGATCAAAATTACGAATATTTTATATATACAAATTCACCAAAAGAATGATTATTTATATGTTTATTCATTATTTTTATAAATTCAATTTTAATAAATTTTAGTGTAAATATTTAAAATATTAAAATTATAATACTTCTATTATTATTATTATTTGCTAAGTTTCTATTATTATTTACTTTTATAGAAATATTATTTTTTTCTCCAAAGTAGAGCATTATTAATAACTCTAATTACTCTAATTGTGTAATTGTTTTATAGCAGAGAGTTTTTAGCTTATAGTAGACAGTTTTTAGCTATGTAGGCCCCGTTTTATAGTAGAGAGTTTTTAGCTATGTAGGACCCGCTGACGACCAAACTAAACCATACCATTAAAGTACTTTACACTAATTATATATAAAGATATAATATATTATTTCAAAAAATAAGATAGAGTTCTAAGAGTTCTTAGGTTAAGGGTTCAACAAGTAACATGACCATATATATATATATATAGTCAAGTTCTATGCAGACCATGATTTAGTTGAAGATGTTAGGTCCTGATATGTTTGTAGAAGGGGGGTTGAATACAAACAGTACAGTTTAATCGAATTTGTATTGATAAAAGATTTAACAATTATAATAACAAATTATCTGCGGAATAAAATGAAACAAGATTCAAGTTAAGTAAAACTCTATTGAACTTGAAGGGTGTTACAATTCTGTGTACAGATTACAGAAATCTTGTTAAAACAAATCTAGAATAAATTCGATATGAATTTATCTATATTTGTAATAAAAGGATCGAATACCAAAAAGTAGTTCGATAGAAATTCTAGGGATTATGATCCGCTAGATTGTCAAAGCAGTACAAGTAATTGAATTCTAGTTGATTGGATATAACTTTGATGGCTAGAATTTATTACAAGAATTAATTTGAGCTTTGCAGTTGGCTTGCGTTTAATGGCAGAAGTAAAGAAATGAGAAGCTGTTTTTCTTTCTGTCTTTTGAATTGTTGAAGTACTCTGCCTTGTTTGATCATACTCTAGTATATAAAACAAGTCAACAGGATCACTTCCCACGCGCCAATATTCCAACTGAATACAATTCATACTGGTAGTACTATCCATTAAGCTTAGTAGTACTATCGGTAGTACTAACCAAATGACTTGGTAGTACTATCGGTAGTACTATGGAGGATAGTACTACTAGTAGTAAACTGATAGTACTACTAGTACTAATTAGAATTAGGATTAAACAGTTTTAATTAATTCTACTTTTAATTGATTTAACAAATGAATTAATTCATTTAGAATTAATTCATTGATTAAATAAATTAAATAAATGACTCAAATAATTTCATAAATAAATTAATTCTTGAGAATTAATTTATACATTAAATTACTTAAGATCTAGATTGATTAATTTAATATATGAATTAATTCTTTCAGAATTAATTCATAGATTAAATTAATTATCTTATAGAATAATATTAAAAGAGAATTAAACTAATTCTTAGAACCACTAAAATTGATGAAGAACTTCTACTGGCTGTCGTTGACACGCCATGTACTGTCTGGTTCATGAGCGACAAACTTTAATGGTTGTTCTTCATACTTGACTTTAAGTTGTGATTCTTTTCTCCTTCTATTTAAAAAAAGGACTGTAACCTGTACTTTTTCCCGTCACACTTCTGAAATCTCTGTCACTTTTAAATAGTTCCACTTCCTTGAATACTTCACTGAGGCTTGATCAATAAATTGAACTTCTTTCAATGTAGAATAACTTCAAGTCTGTAGATGACTTTAATCTTCATTCTTTGATAGATATAATCTTCTGAGATTCCTGTGACATTTGATTTTTATTATTTACTTATTACATCTTAATTAAAGTTGAGTAGAATCCTCGGTGTTTACGAATAGGCCTATACATATGCCTTTCAGAAGACTTGGAGACCATTTACATTTTACAACTTAAATAATGTGTAGAACATACTTTACATAACAAAAATCATTATCAAATTAGATATCTTGTTGTATAAAATCATCAGCAATTGAATATTTTTGTAAATCATGTATGTTATACTTGCAGAACATTGTCATGCATATTACTCCATTATAAATGTTCTGCAAATAAGATATGTGCATAATATCTTTGTAGAATTAAAATTATCTTCAAATTGGATGTTTTATAGACTATATATGTTATGTTTACAAAATATTACTCAATATATTATTTTATAGAGCATTTTATGAATGTATTTTACTTGAAGAACATAAATGGTCTCCAAGTCTCCAACTAAATTGTGGTCTCCATAGAACTTTACTATATATATATATATATATATATATATATATATATATATATATATATATATATATATATATAATGGTGTGCTACGAGACTTATCTAAGAGGGTGTGCTATAAAAGGCTACCCAAGTTGTGTTTACTACGTTTTTTTTATAATTTATATAATCTATAACTCGTGCGATGCACGAACTTTTAAATAATGTGATGTACAAATTATATTTTAATAACTATTTTATTAATTATATTTGTTAAAAATATATATATACATTGTTAAATTTGAAAATGCACACCCAGAGAGGGGTGAATAGGTGTTATGGCTAATTATGTCCGATTTTAAACTTTACCAAATAATTATACTTTTAAACTGTTAGCTTACTAAAATCAATATAAAATAGACTGTGAGCGAGCTAAGATATGCAACGCAGTACATAAATGTAAAGCAATAAATAAGAACACCAAGAATTTTAGCCAGGTTCGACTCCTATACCTCTATGGTCTACGTCATGATCCCTTACCAACCTGGTAAGAGAATATATTATTAATCACTGAAAATACAATTACAAGATTGATAATATATCACCCTTTCTCTCTGTCACTGATAGCAGTTTGCTGAAACCCTTGTTCCCTGAACCAAATTGTTCTCTAAAATCTATTCTAACCCAAGTATAATCTCCTCTAATAAAACTAGTTCCCTAGTTCATAAACCTTTGTTTCGAAGCTCAACTATCCAACAACAACAAATACACTTTGAACAATACAAAGTAATAGAGAGTTTACAACTCAAACTATGAACTCAATATAGATAGATATGTATATAAATTACTAGAGCTCAAAGTAAAAGATTTTAATGAAAGAGCAAAGTTGTTCTTGGAGTCTTGTAGTGTTTTTTCTCTTTTTGTTTCAATGTAGCAATTGAAAAACGAATACTACACTCACAAGAATATATATAATGAACATGTTAACGTTCAGATTGACATAAAAAATTACAATGGTCTTGAATTGAATTCTCGCGTTTAATTTGTTAATCCAATTTGTACTATAACATTCATTCAACATTCAACGTTTATAAACTGAAAGGTAGGAGATGAAATCGTTTTGGAAACAAACCTTCAATTCCAATGTAACTTGAAATAACGTATATGAAGTTGGTTAAAAAGATAAATCATTTGAAATTCAAACTCCTAAAAACGCGGGACTATTTTGGATAAACATTTTGAATAAAACTGAGCTCTAATAATGTATGCTACGTTTCTATATGTATTAGAGTATTTACAAATTCAAAACCTAACTGATCTCCAGCTTTTGCGAAACTTGACAGTCTCCAACTCTTTCTGAGCGGAGCTTGTTAACCTGTTATCAAGATATGTTCCTGTATTGATAGCTTGTTAACATAATAAACCAAAGCTTTTATCAACATAATAGAAAAACTAAAATAGATAATGTAAAATCTCCACCTTGCAGTCTATAGTAGGGTTTGAAGAGAGCAAATTCGTATGAATAAAATTGATATATACAAAATGTCATCATATATGCATCCACTTTCTTGCTTTGATAATACAACTAATGTCATCAAATTCCGCTTCTTTGTAGTACAACAAAACTTTGGCATTGACATGTATCTTCCTAAAAACAAAAATAATCAAAATCAATAATAAATGAGAAAAAATTTAGGTATGAAAATATAAATATTCTAAAAGAAACACAAATACGAGCTTGATGAAAGAGCTTAAACTTTTGAACTCTAAAAATTTGTTTATATAATGGTATGGGTTCTTAATAAAAGAAAGTTGACAGATTCTTGATTTTTATAATTTATTTTTATAGATTATAGAATTTAATTAAGTTTATAATTATAGAATTATATCTTTGTCAATTGAATGTAAATTTTAATTAGATAAATTTTGAGTACTTGTCTTTTATAAGTATTACCTTTTCTACAAATCAGGAATTAAAAAAAATTCAATTTTTAATATTTAAAATTGAGCTGCTCTATAAAAAAAAAGATTCGGACGATCTGAAAGCTCCCGCGTATCCTCCTTTATATAATAGTAATAATATATCTAACATATATAAAGATAATAAAATAATAAAAAATATATTGATATTGATTATCAAGTACATTGATGAATAAAAAATTTAGGAGAATATTAACCTTGTATATTTGGTTTTTTTCATTTGTAAAGATTTTAAGGTATAAATATTAAAATTGTATATTTAGTTTCCTACATTAAGAAATATTTAAAAGACAATTGAGATATTCTCTAATAAAAAAAATAATTGAATATTTAAATGGAATATTTACTTTTTCCCATTAGTAAATATTTTAATTTAAATAGTAGATTTACTTTACTCCATTATTAAAGATATTAAAGGTAATAATATTAAAATTTTATATTTAGTTTTCTCCATTAAAAAGGACTTAAAAAGGTAATTGAGATATTTTCTAATATTGTTTTTTGGATATTTAAATTTTATATTTACTTTCCTCCATTAGTAAAGATTTTTATTTAAATAGTATATTTAATAGGCGCACAAGTGTACAAATTTAGATACTTATTAAGGGCACATAATTATTGAACTTTAGATGCCGATCACTGGCAAAGTATGGCGAATAAGAATAAGATCCCGGCTAGCGAGAAAGTGTGGACGTAGAGCAAGATTGTAGTATTTATAAGAATTTCGTTTTTATTTTAAATTTTAGATTTTTAAAATATAAACTTTGGGTTGGACCTCTTTTTGAAAATGTTTATAGAATTATTATTGTTTTGAGAAGACCTGTTTTACTAAAACGTCTAATGATTTTTGAGAATATCTTCTGTTATTTTCTGAGCTATGTAGCTCACCCTTTTTCTAATATTTCAGATTTTGATTTTGGAAGCTTATTATGAATAAAGATGTGAAGTTTGTGAATTTTCATGGTAGCTGATTAGGATGAATTTATTGAAATTTTTTATCGCATAATTAGAATACATTTTGATATTGGATATTCCATTTATGGAATTGCGTCTTCGAATTTATGTTTTTGAGTTGAGTTTGAAAGTTGCTCAGACTTTGGTGAGTTATTAATTTATTAAATGAAAATTTTGTTTTGTTTAAATTTTATATTTAGAATTAATAATCGGAAATGTCGGAATGTTTCATCGTAATATTTGTACCATTTAGCACAAATAAAATATATGACGAAATCAACCGCTTTCAATGTGGCTAAGAGAAAAAAGAATCGATCCAAATTCCCTTTGTTCAGATTCACCGGAATCCATCCAGGAACTTTCTCATTTTTAAGAAAATTTCATGACAATTGTCACTACCAAGTAGCAAAGAACTCGTATACTTCAATTTTTGGCTCTAGAAAATGACTTGATAGCATGAATCCTCAACCTGAATTATTGATGTCGATTCATAGACGAGGTGTCATAATTAAGGATATTCATATAACGCTACATAAAATAAAGTGTATAAATAAAGGGATCCAACTAGAGGTGGCTTTCTCATAAAATAAACTCTCAAGCTCAGTGTAAGCTCCCCAAAAATCTTAATTAAAGATATTTGTATAGAGTTATACAAAATAAGGGGCATAAATTAATGATCGTTATGGAGGAGGTTAAGATTTTTGGGGAGTTTTAGACTGAGTTTGAGAGTTTATTTTACAACAAAGCCGCATCTATCAACTCGGGTGTTGACCCCCCTTAATTTATACACTTTATTTTATATATCTTTATATGAATACTCTTAATTATGATGTCTCGTCTATGATATAAAATCAGCATCAACATTTAGCGCCGTCTGTGAGTGGAACTCGTATAGAGTAAACAATATTGAAAAAAAAAATATTTTTTTAAATATTCTGTGGCAGAAAATAATAATGGACGCTTCCGCAATGAAAAAAGTTCATACCAACGTAATTTTGGATGGACAATATACAGGATCGGAAAAATTACCCCAACGAAAAGCTTAAAATATGGTTACAATGTAGTCTAAGCCCTGCACGCATAACATCACATTAAGTCAAGAAGAAGAGAAGCTAAGTTTTTGAGCTTAAATTCAATTATGCTTATATAATTTGATTGTAGTTGAATAATAGGGTTAGGCTCAAGAGAGAACCAATCACTAAAAAAGAACCTTATAACTGTTATAAGCCGTTGGATTATAACTAGATCAACTGTTCAGATTCAACTCATTTTTATATACAAAATAATATAAGGGTATTGTTGGAATAAAATGATTCTACTACCGAACCTATTTTGTTTCATAGTATAAATACAATATTCTGCAACTGAATTTTAAAAGTTATGCATACGAACTTCAAAGTTCTACAACTGAACTTACTTTTTTTCACGAAGTTCTACAAGTGAACTTGATTATTTTTATAATGTTCAGCTGTTGAACAATGTTATTCACATTATTTTCATACCATAACTTTTATGTTCTACCGCTGAACATAAAAGTCATGCAATCGAATTTGAAATCAAACACATAAATTTTAAAGTTCTGCAACTGAACTTACTTGTATTTAAATGTTTAGCTGCTGAACATGGCTCCTTGAGATTTCTAGTACAGTAGAACGTTTTTTATGCAAAAATGGTACAACCGAAAGAAAATGTGCAAAAATGGTATAGGGCGCCACCTCATGTGGCGACCCCTGCCAAAAACACCACTATAATAAGAACATACACATCACAACAATGCATAAATAAGAACATAACAATACATGAAAACAATAAGAACTACATTTACTTCTGTTATGTAGTTTTTCATTTCAATTTGTGTGCTTCTAATATCAAGTGTTTGAAACTTAATGACATGCAAATTTAAGAACAATGGAAAACTAGTCATCAATTGAACTATTATTCATACTTGAAATACAAAAGTACAATAGTTTAGTCATCGTCGGATATGAAGTTGTCTGAGTCATTATCAGCACTTATGCTCAATTGATGATATTCTCTTGCACGTAGCATGTCTCCGTCTTCTGCAAACATCCTTGCATCTGCTGCTAGACTGTGTCGATGTATGCACAATCGCATTCGGTTCTCTTCCTCTCGTGCATGGAACAATGCAGCTTCAAGTTGTTGTAGAGTATTATGTTGCATCATTATAGCGCGTTGTTTCGGTATTCTAAGTTGTAGCAGCCGACATTGCTCAATACAACAATAAATGCATTGTGTACGCCATTTCCACTCCCTCTACATTGTTGTTATTGACTGACTTGAGTAACGATTATTAGGATTCATCGAGTACACAAAATCATCGTCACATAACCATTTTCTACCCATGACTCTAAAAATATCACATGTACTATAACTATTTACCATTTTTTCAAAATTTGATAATAATGACAATAAGAAAGTGCACAATCATGGGAGTATTTATACCAACGATGAGCATTAAAATTCGTAACAGTTCAAACAAATAATTTTGATCACGGGACAATTTCCTGTGGATTCACATGACAACTTCAAAAACTTGAAATTTATGCGTTCTTGTCATTTTCGGACCAATAAAAAGTCATAGTAATGCTTGATATTTTTTCTCAAATTTTTACTTTTTATAAAGTTGAACGATTCAGCTTTGATACGGAACAAAAAAAAATAATTAATAAATTTTATAATTATATTTTTTAAACCCTCAAACTTGATAGTTAGCCAATTTTACTAAAAAACAATTTTACTACTTAACATTTTTACTAAGTTAACACACACCTGAAGAAGAGGGAAAAAAGGAATATATATATATATATATATATATATATGTGTGTGTGTGTGTGTGTGTGTGTGTGTGTGTGTGTGTGTGTGTGTGTAGAGGGTCGCCACTTCATGTGACGTTTCTTCCCGGGGTCACCACATGAAGTGGCGCCCTATGCCATTTTTGCACACCTCCGTTCAGCTATATCATTTTTGCACAAAATCCATTCTACTGTATCAGAAAACTAAATGAGCCGCTGAACACTGTTATTTGATATTGTGTTTATACCATAACTTGAATATTTTCACAAAAAATGATAAAAATAATTGGGGGAATTTTATGATGATGATGGAGAATTTTGTGATCGATATCGATGTACGATTATTATCGTTAATCAAATATTAATTAGTTCTAAATTATGTATTCTGTATTTTTGTACAACTTTACCCATGACCTACATATAATAAATATATATTATTTTAAAATATAAGATAGAGTTCTAAGAGTTCTTAGGTGAAGGTTTCTACAAGGAACATGACCATGTAGTACTGTTGATTCTCTAATGTTATGAAAACTCACGCAAATCTTTGGGGGAGTAATTTAATTTTAATATATTATCATGTTTAAACTTTCATCACACTTGCTTACTCGATTTAAGTATACATGTCACTAAAATTCATGATTTTGATCCGTAAAAAGTTAAACACAACATGACACTCAATGTCAATAACTTTATAATGCATGATTTTGTCATTTATGATGTTATTGATCAAGTTGAGTGCAATGGAATCTTCCTCAGGTTTTCCTTTTCTAGATGATGGTTTGCAGGATTCGATGCACCATCTTTGCATGATTCGATGCACCATAACGTAGATTCTCTTCTTAGTTCTTACCGGCTCTACTGGATAAACCAATGATAGATCTCCGATTGTGCCTCCAAATTAGCAAGTGCATATGGAAAGCAAAAGCCTTGAGGCATATGGGCAAAATATATAATTTAAGGAGATGTAATCAAAACAAACAAAAAACAGTGAGCGACATTGGTTTGTAAAAGCAGATGATGATGCAAAGGATCATGTTTTAGATTTTTCCTGAAAAAGGATCACAGTTCTCCGATTATTTCAACTGTTAGTGCTACTGAATCAAAGCAGATACTCATAGGTGCTGTGTCAAATTCAGAGGCATTAGCTACCAAATCCATAAAAATGAAAAATAGTGAACATCCTAACGAAACCCACGACTGTGATGTGATGGCGTACAGGACAAAAACCATTGTAAGTTGACACGACAAAAAGCTCGACAAAATAAGCCTACACTATGCAGGCAAGTCATCTCAATGAGTCTCTGTGACGCCCCCAAATCCCGGGGTCAGGGAATTTGGTCGTTACGCTAAAATCTCAATTTAAACACAACCTGTTAAATAAACCAATTCAAGTATAACATCTTCGACCCCAACTCTACCAAGAATCTTTAAAGGTTATAGTGCTAGAAACAAGAATCCAAATTTAATAAACTTAAGCTTTCTTTTACACAATACTCTTTACATAAATCTATAACACTGATATAACTTCGATGTGAAATATACCAGGCAAAACTAAACTTATACAATATAATATTTACTAGAAATCAACTTTATACAATACCCTAACACTAGATCCAAATGCACTGCATCAACTCATCTTTCCGACGTCGTCTTGAATCTTCTCGTTCCATAGTTATACGAATAAATACTGTCAATCTACCTTTTCATTGGAGGGTTAAAAAGGTAAAACAAGCAAGAGTGAGCAAAAGGCTCAGCAAGTATATATAAAAACTACACAAGATGAGATAATGATGCAACAATAGCAATATGTATAACAATGAACTCAGCTGGCCAATAAAATGGCAATAAATGAAAGAATTAACTTAACTGGCAAAATGAACAATACTAATAATCAACATCAAACTGTAAGTTAGAATTGGATTTTTACTGTGGCGCAACGAGTTAAGGTGGATGATCAGTCACACCAAAACCCCGGACCATACCCTACGGTATGTCCAAATACTGAACTGGATCCAAGGCCACTTTTGGCCTACATAATACTGATACTCAGACTGGCGTCTGCAGTCCTTAAAACATTTCACTTTTAATTAAAAACTTCCAATTCCAACTTAATACTGGGAGTTAGGTGTTGGAACAATCGACTACCTCATTAATTCAAACTAATACTTTCAATGTCTCAATAAATAAGAATCAGGATTAATCTGGCAATCACAAGATACTGCAAGGTATGAATTATGAATCAAAATAGAACTGTCAAGTTAGAAGTAAATAGGTTGTCTCAATCACAGGATGAGAATAGGAACTGGTTATGCAACAAGTAATTAAATGAAAATTGAAAACATGAATCTTGATACAATACTCTGAACAAAAGAGTACGAGTTAGTAAACTTGCCTCTGGTCCTTCGCTATTACGTAAAGCCGAAGTAATACAATTATCTTCTTCTATCTTATGTCATCACAATCTTCTATTCTGATAACTCTTGGATCCGGTGCATATGCGGTTGCTACGAGTCTACACTATCGAGATTGTGCCTGCCTAACTATTCACTAGTTAAATATAAGATATACTTTAGCCTTCGGACTTCAACTCTACTTAATATAAATATTTATAAACTTAAGCGAATGTATTTCTACAGAAAATTGGGCATGACCTATTCGTAAAGTGGACATTGCCCTGTTTTAAAACACCAAAACTTTCTAACTTAATCATCCACAATTTAATCCACAATTTATTTAATACTCAAATAATCTGCCTCGACTCGCAGTAAACATATATGAAATAATTCTGCATTGACTTGCAGTAAACATATAAGAAAATAAACATATACGAAAATAATCTGCCTTGACTTGCACTTTATCCAAAAATAAACAACCACGTTCAACATTTATCACGTAGCAAGTCAAATAACTAATTCACATAATTTCATATACTTCAGGTAACACTTAACACATGCTTGGACCGATAACTTATAATTATACAAATTTAATAGCTACACATTTAACACATAAACATATTTCATTCACGTATGCATTTAACTAACATCTCATATCATATACAATTGGCCAATAATAATAATCTTGCCGAAAATTCGACAGCACTTCCTCTATTTTTATAACAATCCACATGTTTTAAACTAATACCAACCATCAAGAATCAAGTTACAAACTAACATATTTACATAACTTAATTTAATCAATTTGAACTCACAACTATAAAATAACATACTCAACTCGATATACCATTTAAACACATAGCAATTATCAGTTCATTTAATCAAATAATAAATCAGGTCAAGCCGAGAATTAAAATAATAAAATAGCTTTGAAAATATTAATTAAATTTGACTTATAAATAATCGAGATTAAATAATAATAAATTAATAAAATCCACCAATTAACTTATATCATTACTTGGTCAATTAAATCAATTACCTTATTATTTAAAACCGATTAAAATAATCAAATTCAATTACTCCTTGAGATACTAATTAGTAGAATACAATATAATAAATAAATATAAAGATTTTACGAAATTTCGGCATGACCCGTTCGTAAATAGGACTATCCACAAAATTTGCATGTACTATATTGCGCCCCCAGTCACAGGACGAACAACACAACACCAACAAACATCCTGTATACTCGACAATCAATAATCGACAATAAACTCCACAATTATCATAACTCGACTTAACACATTCAACAACAATCAAACTCTACATAATTTTATTCAAGTGTATACCTACAACTTTCACTCTTTGATCAGCAAAAAAAAATTGGCCATTAACCTCTTCAAAGCTGAATTTTATCTCCGATTATTTCAACTGTTAGTGCTCCTGAATCAAAGCAGATACTCATAGGTGCTGTGTCAAATTCAGAGGCATTAGCTACCAAATCCATAAAAATGAAAAATAGTGAACATCCTAACGAAACCCACGACTGTGATGTGATGGCATACAGGACAAAAACCATTGTAAGTCAATCTGAATGCATAACTTTTTACTCTTTACTCTCCGCGACCTTTAATAAAACATGCATAAGTCTTTACTCTTTAACTTAAACGACCCAAGATTTTCGCGTGGGTAACTTAGATTCTAAATGTAACACAAAAATAGAAAATCACTGCCTAAACATTGAAGTAAGTGGTCTGAATAATCATTCAAAACAAAGACAGTCAATCTGGAAATACAAAACGTCACTACACACTTTTTATTATAACAATTTTATTAAATAAACTATTCAGCATTTTAAAACCAAATTTTGCCGAGATCATCTTTAGAGTCCAGTGATCCCACCATAAAAATGTCAGCTCCAAAACATTTCATTTGGTTATAAAACGAATTAATTGAAAACAGGACCAGAGTACAGAAAATACTTCTTAGCGCTACCTTTACTAAAATTGTCATAACGTTGGACTCGTAAGTCGGATTGTCGTAAAATTAGTGCCCAAATAAACTACAAACAACAAGGAACATTTCAATTCCATGATCACTGTCCAAAATAGGGCATAGCTGACCGGAACTGTAAGACCAAAACAGGGCAATAATATTTACAAAAACAAGAATCCATATTCTTAAAGAACAATCATCACTTACAACACTAACAAATTATATATACATGCTAAAATCCCAATCTACTCATGCTTTAACTACTAAAAGGAAAAACTTCAATCATAATGATACACTTAACAAGTTTAAGAAAAGAGATATTATACCTCCTTAAATCAATAATCAATCACAGCATCAACATCACCTACTTTACAATCCTTCAACACCAAAATCGAAATCACACTCCAACTCACTAATCGAATTAAACAAAATATTGCCTAGAAATATTTTTGTCTCAAAACCAATTGATTTATATATAGTTAGATAGAGCTCGATTTATAGAACACATACATATAAAGATTACAAATTTTGGATGGATAGATTAGGAGAGATGAATTTTTAAAATATAAACATACATATATGTATGTATAGTCAAGAGAGCAATTGAGAGAGGCGGCTGAAAGAAAAATGAAGGAGAAGATCTGGTGGTAGGGGTTTATAACCCCAGGGGCAATACAGTAATTCCATAATTCTAAAATCTGATTTTTTTTAAATGAAAACCAATAAATAGTATTTTTAAAATCCGAAATAAACTGAAAATAATAACTAAAAATCAAACTATTTATTTAAAAACGAAGAGCATGTACTTACAAGCTCACACATATTTTAAAACAAACTCAATTCGACAATATCGATAAAATAATCAGCTTTCACAAAAAAAAAATTAGATGAATAAAATACACATAATATCATTCCTCCTCTTGAGAAAAGCAATAAAATATTTAAATAATAATATTAATAAATCCTGAAAATTCGGGTTACTACAGTCTCTAGCAGTTCGTGGCCTTCAAGTAGGAAAAAAAGCAAAGATGTTGACAACTAAATCATGGAAGAGGTACTCGTGAGTGGTTGACTGAAGCAAGTCTATTAGTTCCTCCCAGAAATTTTAATGTTAACTTCGGAATCAAAGCAAACAGAGGACAACAATCTAATGAATTATTTGTGAAGGACAAATCAAAAAAGATTTGTTCAGCACATTGTTAATCGACTTGCTGGAACTAAATACTCTCCGGAGCTCGCATGAAAAGACAGACAAAACAATAGAACTTCCACATGGGTGGGGGGAAATTAGCAGGAAGAATTTAAACAAAACAGCTTATAATGTAATGTAAGGTTTGCACTTAAGTTGTCCTACAGAGAAGAAGTTGGCCTGACATAGTAATAAAAATAACATCAAAGAAGTTATCAATCGGAAAATACAGCATAAATCCAAGTTTATCCTAATTTAATAGCATAAATCCTTAAACTGAAAATTCTACACTTGTGTTTTCAAACAGACTGCATGACCAATTTAACCAATTTACTTGCTAGCTTTTTAATATCACCAAACATTTCTTCCCAACCACTTCTATGCAACACAAAGTTTGTTCCAACCATTCTCCTGTGATAATCTGAATCTGGCCGTTTAATATCCTTCTTTATGCTTCCTGAGAGGTCAGCTGCTAGTGGACACTCTCCAAACATGTGTGAGAAGTACTTAATGACACTTTTAGCTGCGTCAATTACGGAATTTATGGAACCCACTCGCATAAGCTATATCATACACATAAGGGCTACACTTACTATCCTGAAAGAAGAATTAAGAATTTTAAGAACTTGTCTCTATGAGTACAATTAAATTGAGGCCTCTATGAGTACAATTAAATTGAAAATAAAAACGATCAAAGAGAAAAAAGATAAGATATACCATATAGATTTTTCTAGAACAACATTCATTGTCGCTGTTCTTGGTGAATAAGTAGCTCCCTCTTGTTGCAATTCCTAAAACAGAAGTCATTGAAAAAAAATGAGATAGAACAATTTTATTTATTAATTTAATTATAAAAAAATACTTAGTTGCACTTTACTAATTTCAATTGTTATTTTTAACACAAAAATGACCCAAATATTTATACCTAGCTAATTTCTTTTTTTTTTGGTTGCTACATTAGCTAATTTCAAATTAACAAAGGATTGCTACACGGACATTAATTTTTTGAGGACAAAATTGTCTACTTATCTATAATTACTAATTTAATACAAATCATGAGTTTAAATATATCCCCAACTATATTTCATCAAATTTCAAACATTTAATCCCCTTAATTTTTGTTGTTTTGTCGAATTGGATGAGTATGATACAAATTGCAACTGATATTCTTCATGGATTGGGGTCTATTCATCATTCTACTGGGTTGCATCAATGTCTGGGGTTTAGTGTACAGGTGTTGCTAGTCAAAAGTGATGTCTTAGTGTCTGGAGTGGTGAATTTGGAGTTGCTTTCTGGTGCAAAGCCTTTTGAGTTTAGCCCATACCAATCCTTCGTAAACTCATTATATATTATATTCCTGAAATATATATACCTGCACCACCTGCACGTATGTTTCCAGTGAAGTTCATAATGTCAATTCTTAGCTTTTACTTAGCCTTATCCAGAGAATATGAATACATGTACTCCCTCCGTCCCCCTCAATTCTTTACATTGGGGGACGGGGGCTCGACACGCATTTTAAGGCTCCTATAAAATATATTTTGATAAATTATTTTAAATTTTTTCTTCTTCTGAATAAAATTATAATGTTTAAATTTTTATTTAGAAAAAGGAAATTTTAAAAATAGGTTGTAGAACTATACTTTATAGGAGCCTTAAAATGCATGTCAATCAGTGTAAAAAAACTGTAAAGAAATGAGAGGGACGGAGGGAGTATATTCTATAATAACTACTAGTAGTCTATGATATAAATTGAAAATACTCTTCCAATAATAACTCAACTACTTTTTTTTATGTCTCGAAGGGGATTGGCATATATCAATATAAGTAATAGTACTTATGTCACGATAAGCAGTAGTATAGTATTAGAGTACTGTAAGGGTAGTAGTTAAGTCATTAAGGATACTTTACTCGTTTTCTGTTGGCTTCTATAAATACCAGTTGTATGTTTACATTTTAGTAACTTTGAATATATGAAATTGGCAGTTTGCCTCCCAACCTCTTTGTCTCTCTATAACTTATAGAATCCCTCTCTTTTTCTCTCTAGGTTTCTTTCTCTCATCTAAACTCTGATTCTGATCTGTTTTCTCATCTCATTTCTTTCTCATCTAAGTCTCCATCATTACCTGTTAATTAGTTGTATTTTACTTATCAAAAACAGAAAATCCCAAAAATAGTTGTAAAACAGGTCAAGAACTCACTAGTTCCTGACAGAGATATCTTAGCTTAGTTCAGGTGACTAAGCAATCTTTGTTCAATTCATTATATATAAAGATTTTGAAATTCAAAGATAAATATAATTTGATTTGTGTGTAAAACTAGAAGAAAGTCTTACCTCCATGTGATGCATCGGAGAAGTTCCTTGGCCACTTTTTTGACTGGCACAATAACAATCCTACACTTTTCTTCAGTAGTGCACCATAATTCAAATCTTGCTAAGAAAAACAAATAAAATACAAATTATTCACGTGTACACTATGTAACATGAAAATTTAAGTTTTTTCAAATAAACTTACCCAACACATAATATATATACTTGCAAGCCAGCAAGACATGAGTGATAGAGATGAGATTATGCAATTGGCATAATCAAATAAAGTTGGCAGTGGCGACTTCCTTGCAGGGCTTCAAACACATAAATTATTTTATATATACACTACTATCAAAATGACTTATACTTTATATATAATTTAAATCAATATACTTGTACAATATATATAATTTATAAAACTCACCCGAACTGAGAATGAAGTCCGTGGATATGCATATAAAAAGAAACATATCTTTCATCATAGTAGGAAACCACTTCATGAACATACTCACAATTTCATCTATCGACCAAAAATGAACCTAATTTCACATTTAATTAAAATTAGTCATAATTCATTTGATCTTTAATAAAAAAAATAGGGGTGACTAACTTATTGACCTTTAAAAAAGAAAAACTAACCCTGAACTCGTTGGCATGTCTAATTACATTCCAAACAAATGCATGGAAGTCATAATGAGTTTCATCGTACTCAATCACTTGATTAGTCTTCGACCTTCTTGTTGTCGGCATATGAGAAATTGCTTGAGGAAACTTGTCTTTAACCTTTTGTTTCCAAACCTTTTTGCTCCCAAACACATCAGTGTACATTTTGCGGCTTGTGTCGATGGGTGCAAGAGAGAGAAGACATCTGGAGTAGTAGTAGTAGGGGATCAACTCATGATCTTCTTTAAGAAACCAATGTTCCCGCACACTCATTAAGTCAACCCTACAAAACAATATATAATAAATAAATCGACGATGTAACTTAAATATAAATGAAGGAATAGAATATTGACAAATGCAATAAATAAGAAAAGAAAATTAATTTGAAATAGGTATAATCTTACACTGTTTTAGATTGTGAAAGGCGAACTCTGAAATCTGCATAGGCACTCGATATATTTCCATCTTTCGATGTAGCAATTCACAATCTCAAACAACTGTTTGAGTTGGGACTCTACGGCATATTGGTGAAGGTCATCCATGCGAAAAGGTTCAGGGGTGTTCCGGAATTGCAGTTCACCAAGGTAAACATCTGAAGGCGTAGATACACGAGTCCAATGGTGTCAAAGTAGGCACCCATGCTGATAATGTCCCTAGAATATATAAAGAAACAGAAACCAAATAGTCACTTAAAATGATCAACTGCCTAAAACATAATATTCAACTTCAGCTATTGTTCATACTCATTTGTAAGATATATAAGCGTAATTATTCAAAAAAAAACTTTAGCTATTGTTCATAGGGATATACAAATTGCTCAAACTCAAACAAATAAACATGAGTTTATATTACTAAAGCAAAAAAAAAGAAGCTTCTTGGTTGCTTAAATTAAAATTATTTCATAAATTGTAGAATTTATTTATTACTATTACTAAGCTGAAGGCGAACTACATATATAGATAAATACGATAGAGAGAACCACTTAATCAAGGGAACCGAGAGACCCATCTAAGCCACTGAATCTTTATAATCTAAATATGTTTGATGAAATAAATTAGAATGACAAAAAAATTATTATTTTCTAAGAATAAGGGCATATTAATATCAATCTTGTATCATAATTCTCGTTTGATTATTAAAAAAAATGCAACAGTTGCAACTTCAGGATTGACGAAGCAAACAAAATCTTTATATTTTTGGAAATTAACTAATATCTACATGCCAATATATCTATGTGATTGCAGTTTATATTCTAATAGCATTGCATGATTTTTCTAGCTACACTGGTTCAAAAAATAAGCTTATCAAATTGAAAAATAATGGAGAAAATGAATGAGACGATGAGGTGCAATTTTCCATACACTCGTTATATTTCTTGTACACGAACATATAATGTTAATCTAATTTAAATCTTTTATGGTTGTAATTGCAGTACACTTGTAATATTCGTATCTAGAATTTATTCATAAATCTAAGATGTTACAGATTTGCAGGCCAAATATAACAGGTATCGAACAAAAAAATCAAAGATTCTAAATAACAAATAAGGTTTAAGCCTAGGTTCATGATTTATATAATATTATTTTGTAGTTTCAGAACCACACAAAAGCTTCACAATTCAGTGAAACTGAATAAAAAATCAGAACTAATAAATTGAAGACTTGTTTGAACTCAACCAATTCATTGCATCGGTCAGTGGAAGGCTATGTGTCATGTGACACAGATCAACTAAGCTTGAGATTAAATCAGTGATAAGTTTGAAAGCAACAGGAAATCATGCTCGTACTTGTCAGACCAATGAAAACAGGTTCTTGAAAAAGATAAAACTCTAACTTGAATTCAGTATTCACAATCCAAGAAATTGGTCATGAAACTCTATGTTAGAACAAACTCTCAAACTCAGTCTAAAACTCCCCAAACATCCTAATCTCTCCATACGAATACCAATTTCCAAATATTCAAACAAGACATTTCCTCTGACCCAACAAAAGAAGGCAATTCAGTAAGTTTTCTCGAAGTTAATATATTACATGTCTTGTTTGAATATTTGGAAACTGGTATTCGTATAAAGAGATTAGGATTTTTGGGGAGTTTTAAACTGAGTTTGAGAGTTTATTTTAAGATAGAGTTTCATGACCAATTGCTTGGATTGTGAATACTGAATTCAAGTTAGAGTTTTATCTTTTTCAAGAACCTGTTTTCATTGGTCTAACAAGTACGAGCATAACTTCCTGTTGCTTTCAAACTTATCACTGATTTAAGCTCAAGCTTATTTGATCCGTGTCACACCACACCTGACACATAGCCTTCCACTGATTGAGGCAATGAATTGGTTGAGTTCAAACAAGTCTTCAATTTATTAGTTCTGATTTTTTATTCAGTTTCACTGAATTGTGAAGCTTTTGTGTGGTTCTGAAACTACAAAATAATTATTATATAAATCATGAACCTAGGCTTAAACCTTACTTGTTATTTAGAATCTTTGATTTTTTTGTTCGATACCTGTTATACTTGGCCTGCAAATCTGTAACATCTTAGATTTATGAATAAATTCTAGATACGAATATTACAAGTGTACTGCAATTTACAATCATAAAAGATTTAAATTAGATTAAAATTATATGTTCGTATACAAGAAATATAACGAGTGTATGGAAAATTGTCCCCTCATCGTCTCATTCATTTTCTCCATTATTTTTCAATTTGATAAGCTTATTTTTCTCTATTTTTTGAACTAGTGTAGCTAGAAAAATCGTGTAATGCTATTAGAATATAAACTGCAATCACATAGATATATTGGCATCTAGATATTATTTAATTTCCAAAAATATAAAGATTTTTGTTTGCTTCGTCAATCCTAAAATTGCAAGTGTTACTTTTTTTTAATAATCAAACGAGAATTATGATACAAGATTGATATTAGTATGCCCTTATTCTTAGAAAATAATAAAAAATTTGTCATTCTAATTTATTTCATCAAATATATTTAGATTATAAAGATTCGGTGGCTTAGATGGGTCTCTTGGTTCCCTTGATTAAGTGGTTCTCTCTATCGTATTTATCTATATATGTAGTTCGTCTTCGTCTTCAGCTTAGTAATAGTAATAAATAAATTCTACAATTTATGAAATAATTTTAATTTAAGCGACCAAGAAGCTCCTTTTTTTGCTTTAGTAATATAAACACATGCATGTTTCTTTGTTTGAGTTTGAACAATTTGCATATCCCTATGAACAATAGCTAAAGTTTTTGTTTTTTTTTTTGAATAATTAGGCTTATATATCTTACAAATGAGTATAAACAATAGCTGAAGTTGAATATTATGCTTTTGGCAGTTGATCATTTTAAGTGACTCTTTGGTTTCTGTTTCTTTATATATTCCAGGGACATTATCAGCATGGGTGCCTACTTTGACACCATTGGACTCGTGTATCTACGTCTTCATATGTTTACCTTGGTGAACTGCAATTCCGAAGCACCCCTGAACCTTTTCGCATGGATGACCTTCACCAAAATGTCGTAGAGTCCTAACTCAAACAATTGTTTGAGATTGTGAATTGCATTGCTACATCGAAAGATGGAAATATCTCGAGTGCCTATGCAGATTTCAGAGTTCGCCTTTCACAATCTAAAACAGTGTAAGATTATACCTATTTCAATTAATTTTCTTTTCTTATTTATTGCATTTGTCAATTTTCTATTCCTTCATTTATATTTAAGTTACATCGTCAATTTATTTATTATATATTATTTTGTAGGGCTGACTTAATGAGTGTGCGGGAGCATTTGTTTCTGAAAGAAGATCATGAGTTGATCCCCTACTACTCTAGATGTCTTCTCTCCCTTGCACCCATCGACATAAGCCGCAAAATGTACACTGATGTGTTTGGGAGCAAAAAGGTTTGGAAACAAAAGGTTAAAGACAAGTTTCCTCAAGCAATTTCTCATATACTGACAATAAGAAGGTCGAAGACTAATCAAGTGATTGAGTATGATGAAACTCATTATGACTTCCATGCATTTGTTTGGAATGTAATTAGTCATGCCAACGAGTTCAGGATTAGTTTTTCTTTTTTAAAGGTCAATAAGTTAGTTACCCCTAATTTTTTTTATTAAAGATCAAATGAATTATGACTAATTTTAATTAAATGTGAAATTAGGTTCATTTTTGGTCGATAGATGAAATTGTGAGTATGTTCATGAAGTGGTTTCCTACTATGATGAAAGATATGTTTCTTTTTATATGCATGCCCACAGACTTCATTCTCAGTTCGGGTGAGTTTTATATATTGATATAAATTATATATATTGATATAAATTATATATATTCTACAAGTACATTGATATAAATTATATATAGAGTATAAGTTATTTTAATAGTAGTGTATATATAAAATTATTAATAAAATAATTTATATGTTTGAAGCCTTGCAAGGAAGTCGCCACTGCCAACTTTATTTGATTATGCCAATTGCATAATCTCATCTCTATCACTCATGTCTTGCTGGCCTGCAAGTATATATATTATGTGTTGGGTAAGTTTATTCGAAGAAACTTAAATTTTCATGTTACATAGTGTACTTTCTTAGCAAGATTTGAATTGTGGTGCACTACTAAAGAAAAGAAAAGTGTAGGATTGTTATTGTGCCAGTCAAAAAAGTGGCCGAGAAACTTCTCCAATGCATTAAGTGCATGGAGATAAGACTTTCTTCTATTTTTACACAAATCAAATTATAATTATCTTTGAAATTCAAAATCTTTATATATAATGAAGAGTAAAGTGTACTTAGTGTACTCGTACTTTAGTCAAGACACCACTTGCAATACTATATAACTCAAAATCGAGCACTTGCAATATCAATGTTTGTATTTCACTGCACTTTGTTGCATTATGTTAACTGATATTAATTCCGTTATTAATTTAGGAATTAAGTGCATTTTGTGTACTTGTACTTTACTCTAAAGTGCATTTTGTGTACTCGCACTTTACTCTAAATTTTGAACTAAAGTATTGCAAGTGATGTTTTGAGTAAAATGTGGGTACACAAAATGCACTTTAGAGTAAAGTGCAAGTACACAAAGTACATTTTACTCCTTAAATTAATAACGGAGTTAACTTTAGTTAACGGAATGCAACAAAGTGGAGTGAAATACAAACATTGATATTGCAAGTGCTCAATTTTGAACTATAATATAGCAAATGGTGTCTTGACTAAAGTGCGAGTACACAAAGTGCACTTTACTCTATAATTAATTCAATAAAGATTGTTTGGTCACCTAAACTAAGTTAAGATATCTCTGTCAGGAACTAGTGAGTTCTTGACCTGTTTTACAACTATTTTTGGGATTTTCTGTTTATGATAAATAAAATACAACTAATTAATAAGTAATGATAGAGACTTAGAAGAGAAATTAGATGAGAAAACAGATCAGAATCAGAGTTTAGATGAGAGAAACAAACCCTAAAGAGAGAGAGGGATTCTGTTATATAGAGAGAAAGAGGTTGGAAGGCAAACTGCCAATTTCATATATTCAAAGTTACTGAAATGTAAACATACAACTGGTATTTATAGAAGCCAACAAAAAAAGACTAAAGTATCCTTAATGACTTAACTACTACCCTTACAGTACTCTAATACTATACTACTGCTTATCGTGACATAAGTACTATTACTTATATTGATATATGCCAATCCTGACAATCCCTTTCGAGACATAAAAAAAGTAGTTGAGTTACTATTGGAAGAGTATTTTCAATTTATATCATAGACTACTAGTAGTTATTATACAATATACATGTATCCATATTCTCTGGATAAGGCTAAGTAAAAGCTAAGAATTGACATTATGAACTTCACTGGAAACATACGTGCAAGTGGTGCAGGTATTTCAGGAATATAATATATAATGAGTTTACGAAGGATTGGTATAAGCTAAATTCTAAAGGCTTTGCACCAGAAAGCAACTCCAAATTCACCACTCCAAACACTACGACATCACTTTTGACTAGCAACACTTGTACACTAAAACCCCAACACTGATGCAACCCAGTAGAATGATGAATAGAAACCAATCCATGAAGAATATCAGTTGCAATTTGTATCGTACTCCCAATCCATGAAGAATATCAGTTGCAATTTGTATCATACTCATCCAATTCGACAAAACAACAAAAATTAAGGGGATTAAATGTTTGAAATTTGATGAAATATAGTTGGGGATATATTTAAACTCATGATTTGTATTAAATTAGTAATTATAGATAAGTAAACAATTTTGTCCTCAAAAAATTAATGTTCGCGTAGCAATCCTTTGTTAATAAGAAATTAGCTAATTTAGCAAAAAAAAAAAAAAAATTAGCTAGGTATAAATATTCGGGTAATTTTTGTGTTAAAAATAACAATTGAGATTAGTAAAGTGCAACTAAGTACTTTTTTATAATTAAATTAATGAATAAAATCGTTGTATCTAATTTTTTTTTCAATGACTTCTGTTTTAGAAATTGCAACAAGAGGGAGCTACTTATTCACCAAGAACAGCGACAAGGAATGTTGTTATACAAAAATCTATATGGTATATCTACTCTTTTTTCTCTTTGATCGTTTTTATTTTCAATTTAATTGTACTCATAGAAGCCTCAATTTAATTGTACTCATGGTGACAAGTTCTTAAAATTCTTAATTCTTTTTTCAGGATAGTAAGTGTAGCCCTTATGTTTATGTGTATGATAGAGCTTATGGGAGTGAGTTCCATAAATTCCGTAATTAACGCAGCTAAAAGTGCCATCAAGTACTTCTCACACATGTTTGGAGAGTGTCCACTAGCAACTGACCTCTAAGGAAGCATAAAGAAGGATATTAAATGGCCAGATTCAGATTATCATAGGAGAATGGTTGGAACAAACTGTGTTGCATAGAAGTGACTGGGGAGAAATGTTTGATGATATTAAAAAGCTAGCAAGTAAATTGGTTAAATTGGTCATGCAGTTTGTTTGAAAACATAAGTGTAGAATTTCCAGTTTAAGGATTTATGCTATTAAATTAGGATAAACTTGGATTTATGCTGTTTTTTTCGATTGATAATTTCTTTGTTGTTATTTTTATTGCTATGTCAGGCAATCTTCTTCTCTGTAGGACAACTCAAGCGCAAACCTTAAATTACATTATAAGCTGTTTTGTTTAAATTTTTCCTGCTAATTTCCCCCACCCATGGGGAAGTCCTATTGTCAATCTTTTCATGCGAACTCCGAAGAGTATTTAGTTACACCAAGTCGATTAACAATGTGCTGAACAAATCTTTTTTGATTTGTCCTTCCACAAATAATTCATTAGATTATTGTCCTTTGTTTGCTTTGATTCCGAAGTTAACATTAAAATTTCTGGGAGGAACTAATAGACTTGCTTCAGTCAACCACTCACGAGTACCTCTTCCATGATTTAGTTGTCAATCATGAACTGCTAGAGGCTGAGAGACTGTAGTAACCCGAATTTTCAGGATTTATTAATATTATTATTTAAATATTTTATTGTTTTTCTCAAGAGGAGGAATGGTATTATGTGTATTTTATTCATCTAATTTTTTTTTTTGTGAAAGCTGATTATTTTATCGATATTGTCGAATTGAGTTTGTTTTAAAATTTTATGGATCGAGTAGATATTTTATCCGTGCCAAGAATTCGATAATATGTTTAACGTATTCATGCTTAAGAAGTACAATCGTGACACCAATTGTGTAATAGAATGTGCACGGACAGAGAATCAGTCAAATTTATCGTATGTCAAGCAGCTTGTGGAAAAGCAAAATGCGTGAGAAAACGTTTATATTGCATTATTATTTAATAATATTTTGAGATTTGTGACATGTGAACTTTGTGTGAAAGTTTGATACTTGAAATATGGTAATTAGATGTTTACCTAGTGAATGATATGAGTTAAAATCTATGTGTATGCTTTTAATTGCATTTTTTATGATTTGTTTTATTAAAAATCAAATATTTTTGACCTTCCGGGAATTTTATAAAATCACCGGAGACTCTGTTAATTGTGAAATCTTTTTCATTACTCTCCTTTTATATTCTATTACTTTCTAAAATTGATGGAGGAATTTATTTTCAGTTTTAAGGATTTATAAGTGATTTTATGATTTAAATGTCATTTTGTGATTTAAACTTGGGAAATTCATATTTAATTCATTTTTTTATCACAAAAATATTCTAAAAATATGTGTGAGCTTGTAAATATGTGCTCTTTGTTTTTAAATAAAGAGTTTGATTTTTAGTTATTATTTTCAGTTTATTTCGGATTTTAAAAATACTATTTATTGGTTTTCATTTATAAAAAATCAGATTTTAGAATTATGGAATTACTGTATTGCCCCTGGGGTTATAAACCCCTACCACCAGATCTTCTCCTTCATTTTTCTTTCAGCCGCCTCTCTCAATTGCTCTCTTGACTATACATACATATATGTATGTTTTTATTTTAAAAATTCATCTCTCCTAATCTATCCGTCCAAAATTTGTAATCTTTATATGTATGTGTTCTATAAATCGAGCTCTATCTAACTATATATAAATCGATTGGTTTTGAGACAAAAATATTTATGGGCAATATTTTGTTTAATTCGATTAGTGAGTTGGAGTGTGATTTCGATGATTTTGGTGTTGAAGGATTGTAAAGTAGGTGATGTTGATGCTGTGATTGATTATTGATTTAAGGAGGTATAATATCTCTTTTCTTAAACTTGTTAAGTGTATCATTATGATTGAAGTTTTTCCTTTTAGTAGTTAAAGCATGAGTAGATTGGGATGTTAGCATGTATATATAATTTGTTAGTGTCGTAAGTGATGATTGTTCTTTAAGAATATGGATTCTAGTTTTTGTAAATATTATTGCCCTGTTTTGGTTTTACAGTTCTGGTCAGCTATGCCCTGTTTTGGACAGTGATCATGGAATTGAAATGTTCCTTGTTGTTTGTAGTTTATTTGGGCACTAATTTTACGACAATCCGACTTACGAGACCAACGTTATAACAATTTTAGTAAAGGTAGAGCTAAGAAGTATTTTATGTACTCTGGTCCTGTTTTCAATTAATTCGTTTTATAACCAAATGAAATGTTTTGGAGCTGACATTTTTATGGTGGGATCACTGGACTCTAAAGATGATCTCGGCAAAATTTGGTTTTAAAATGCTGAATAGTTTATTTAATAAAATTGTTATAATAAAAAGTGTGCAGTGACGTTTTTTATTTCCAGATTGACTGTCTCTGTTTTGAATGATTATTCGGACCACTTACTTCAATGTTTAGGCAGTGATTTTCTATTTTTGTGTTACATTCAGAATCTAGGTTACCCTCGCGAAAATCTTGGATCGTTTAAGTTAAAGAGTAAAGAGTTATGCATGTTTTACTAAAGGTCGCGCATAGTAAAGAGTAAAGAGTTATGCATTCAGATCGACTTACAATGGTTTTTGTCTTGTATGCCATCACATCACAGTCGTGGGTTTCGTTAAAATGTTCACTATTTTTCATTTTTATGGATTTGGTAGCTAATGCCTCTGAATTTGACACAGCACCTATGAGTATCTGCTTTGATTCAGGAGCACTAACAGTTGAAATAATCGGAGAACTGTGATCCTTTTTCAGGCAAAAATCTAAAACATGATCCTTTGCAGCAGCATCTGCTTTTACAAACCAATGTCGCTCACTGTTTTTTATTTGTTTGTTTTGATTACATCTCCTTAAACTATATATTTTGCCCATATGCCTCTGGGCTTTTGCTTGCTGATTTGGAGGCACAATCAGAGATCTATCATTGGTTTATCCAATAGAGCCGGTAAGAACTAAGAAGAAAATCTGCGTTATGGTGCATCGAATCATGCAAAGATGGTGCATGAATCCTGCAAACCATCAGCTAGAAAAGAAAAACCTAAGGAAGATTCCATTGCACTCGACTTGATCAATAACATCATAAATGACAAAATCATGCATTATAAAGTTATTGACATTGAGTGCCATGTCTGCAATAAAGTATGACGCTGCATTTCAACTAAGATTTCGAAATTACAACATTTGGTCAATCACAAGAAAGCACATGGACTATTCCAGTGTCATCAATGAGGCAAACCTTTACGACCAAAGAAAATCTTTCCTTAAGGAACCGAAAGCAATTGGAAAGTGGACAAAGATGGAAGTCCAAGCGCCACAGATTCCATAAGAACTCGCAGAAGGGAGTGGCACGTATATCAGATGGCTATTTATTGTAGTTTCAAAACCACACAAAAGCTTCACAATTCAGTGAAACTGTATAAAAATTCAGAACTAATAAATTGAAGACTTGTTTGAACTCAACCAATTCATTGTCTCGATCAGTGGAAGGCAATGTGTGGTGTGACACGGATCAACTAAGCTTCAGCTTAAATCAGTGATAAGTTTGAAAGCAACAGGAAGTCATGCTCGTACTTGTCAGACCAATGAAAACAGGTTCTTGAAAAAGATAAAACTCTAACTTGAATTCAGTATTCACAATCCAAGCAATTGGTCATGAAACTCTATCTTAGAATAAACTCTCAAACTCAGTCTAAAACTCCCCAAAAATCCTATCCATACGAATACCAGTTTCCAAATATTTAAACAAGATATATAATATATTAACTTTGAGAAAACTTACTCAATTGCATTCTTTTGTTGGGTCAGAGGAAAGGGATATTTCACATCAATTAAGTCTTCAACAGTCCACATTTTCTACTGTACTCGAAAAGAGCTCGAATAAAATATTTTTTGGGTAATGCATTGATCGATCGCATCCAAGGCTTGTTCCTTTGATTTAAATTGTAGAAGTCGAACACCTCGAAGCTTTGGGTCATCCTGTTTAATTTTCTTCCACAGAATGTCTACAATAATAATTATGTAAATTAAACGGGATGACCCAAAGCTTCGAGGTGTTCGACTTCTGCAATTTAAATTTAAATCAAGGGAACAAGCCTTGGATTACCAGCAATCGATCAATGCATTACCCGAAAAATATTTTATTCGAGCTCTTTTCTCATGTACAGTGGAAAATGTGGATTGTCTCGTTGTTGAAGACTTCATTGATGTGAAATACCAGGAACAGGAACCTCAGGAGCGGGCTTCTTAAACAGCTTTAGCCATTCGCATGGTGGAGGTTGGTTACGAACGGGACTCAGAACGGGACTCGGAACCGGACTCGGGGAGGCTCTCCCTCTCCCCGAGATATTTCTCTCCCCTTCATCTCGTCCTCTACCTCGTTTTTTGCCGCGATTCATCTCTCTCACTCTCTCTCCCTAGATACTCTTGGACTTTTTTTTGCCGCGATTCATCTCTCTCACTCTCTCTCCCTAGATACTCTTGGACTTCGAACAGAAGAGGGAAGAGTGAATAGCAAGAGAAGAAGAACAGAGTCATCATGTTACTTCTTGCATTGGCATGAAAACTGTAGGACATGTAAAATACTATTGCTACAGGTTGTACATAATACATAAACATTAAGTCGGCTTTGACTAACTAACATGCTGCAAAACTGACCTTAAAAATTTAGATATAGAAAAAAACAAACATTAAAACAGAAAAGTGGGGAGAAAAGAGGAATATCAAAGTGGTACATCAAATAATAGTTCAAGTAAACACCAACAAATGATAATAATAAGCACTTTCACAATGTATAAGTTATCTACGTATCAAGAAACAAAGTTGAAAGGTATACCTATAGATGCCAGGTAGTAATGCTTTGCATCATCCATGCTTTGCACTGCAACAATTGCTAGGGGGATCACAAAATGCTGATGCCTTCTCATGAACATGCCACCCAAACAGAAAGCCACACAAGTAGGCATAGGCTATCCATCTAGTGATCATTTTAGGCTGCGGATTTTTCCAAGCCTTAAAAGGCAAGGAGACATTGCAAGCAGGACCAAAATAAAGGTGGCCAAGGGCGTCACCTGCAATTTCATTGTGTATCGAATTATATAAGATCAACTATGCACGTCTCTGTCAAGAACTTGTGTTCAGTTTTACCAAACTATTTATACAAACATTATTTTTAGATTTAGTCGAATTAATATAATATTTCTTGACACGGACTAGTTCCTACCAAAAGAAATGTACTGAATACATGAAGTTGAAGTTAAAAAGGGATAGTATTCTGTCAGTGGCACTAACCACTACTCAAGGATGAAGTGTTCCATAAAAGAACTTTGCCATCACTACTAAATAAGCATTTATGAAATCAGGATGATTGAGCTACATAACTAAATATTTCAAGAAGAATTCAAATAACATTCTCAATTTTACGACAAACCGATGACAAAACATGAACATTATATAAAAATTACCATAGGTAGTACAACAAAAGGAGAGGAGTCTCCTACTAGCCCACCAGTAAAAGAAGCTGTTGGAGCTTTGATATCAAACCCCAGTTTCAGAAGCAAGAAAGCAAGCACTTTATCCAAAATTATATAGAATACCCAAAAATTTGGGGCCCAGGAGCAGAGTCCCCTACCAAAAGGAAACATACGGCGAAAAACTTGTTCTATCTGCAAAACTGCGATTTTAGTGAAATATCTGAGAATGATAATATTAATTAGTCACAACCACAACCAACACCAAAAGTATTTTTATACATGTAATCCAATTACTTTGGATCGAAAAATAATGGACACCTGCTATTGTATCTAATTTTATAATCATTCTTTTGATTAAGTACCTATATAAAAAAACACAACGAGAAGCCACACTCAAGATGCAGTTTACTGAAAAGGTGGAAAAACACAAATTTAGCCAAAAATGAAAAAACTTCATGCTTCCATATTCAAAGTAGATAAGTAACAAGTCAACCAAACCCTGTACAAAACACTCTCGGAAAATTTAAAGCAATAATGGATTACCCAAAAGGTCTAAGTTTGTGAAAGCACATGAAGATAAATAACACAGCAAAGTCAAGAACACTTGAATTGCAAAAGTTTTTTTAGCAAGTAAAATCTTCTATTAGCTACAAGCTCAAGAATAGATGGAATTAGTCTTTTGAATAAGTACTAAATCTAGCATACGTATGCCCTCTTTTTAGGAAGGATAATCATTGCTGGTACAATTTATTCTTTTCAGTAGAACAAATAACATATATTTCCTCTTTGGCAGCATAAGGATTAGTTGGGCAAGGGGCTGTCTCACTGTAAGACTACCGATTCAAGAAAGAATAGGGCCAGGCATATGCCTTGCAAAAGAGATCCAAATCTATAAATATCGTTCATCAATTGTTTCAAAGTTCCTTATAATGTACATAATAAAAAATTCTTATTCCTTGCTAAATTCTTATAATAGGGCCAGGTATATGCCTTGCATGATCTGAGTTGTATTAAAAAAGAACTCTTCGGAGTCCTTGCTAAATCCTAGGGGCTTGGGGAAGCAGAACCAAGAAGAAGAAAAGGGGGGCTGGATACGGTTCTACTTAGCAAGGTAATTTTGCTTAAAGGTAAAACATAGATTAAAACACACAACCTGCTCCGGAGTGATAATTAGGGAGGAAAGCACATGAAGGGGATGTGAATTTGGGTGCGGGTGAAATTCATTTCATTCCACTTCTTTTACTTTCTTTTGCATTCCTCTGTCCCCCCATCCCTCTCAGAAAAACTCAAAAGCAGGGCACTAAGATGCCTTTTAAAATAAGTTCTAGACTAATTCATCCCATTTTTTAGTTTTAAATTTTGTACTGGACCCCTATTAAAACACGCGTCCAGTGCTAATTAATGTGCAGTTGAAATCTGGAAAACAATAACAGCATCCAGCCATCCAGAAACTTCTATAGGTCAATCATCCTGAAAAAAGCCTAGCCTATGTCATACGCAATGTCTGAAACAAATATATTTTGTAAATCCAATCAGAACAACAAAGTTCACATTAGCCAAGAGACGGGTTATAACTTATAACTAGATGAACTCATGCAAGTATGCATAACTCATTGAAATAATAAGTTACATGTAAACAGGTTCACTGATTAAACAAAGCATACGTCTAAACAAACTATATCCAACCAACAACACTATCACGATAGTACAAGTACAAGATACAGCAAGTAACTTCTAGACAGTTAATGTTCACAAACAAAACAATACATATAACTGATATTCGAACAGGAACACATATGCCAAAATTAGACTGACATTCAACCCGGAACACATATGCCAAAATTAGTTCAAGCACATCAATTACCTGCCCATGATAAGCAAACGGACCATACGCCGCCACAAAAACACCCACAACAATCGTTCCCATCATCACCAACCTCCCAAACCCCTTTAAAACCCCACCTCTACAATAATGCCTCAACAAATACACAAAATACACAGGAGCAGCCACAGCAAACAAATGCTTAAAACACAACAAAACCGCAAAAACAAACCCACCCAGCAAATCATTCCCATCTTCCAATGCCGCAATCGAAACCAACAAAATCCCCAACAAAAACCCATTATACTGAAAATGCACATGATCAACAATCACAAGCCCAGGTGACCAAATAACCAAAACCCACATCAAAACCCTCTCTCTAAACCCACATTTCCTACCCAACAAAAAAACCCCATAAATCAAAACACTCTCAGACACAATCACACTCAATCTTTGAAACACAATCACAGAATTAGCATTAAAGTTAATACCTTTATGAAGATCTACTATAATGGGGTCAACTAAATTAGCAAAAAAAGATAAAAAGTGTTCAAAATGAGCAAAGAAAGGTGGGTAATCGAGAGTCCAGGGGCTTGTCTCGTCGAGATACCAATGGGAGAGAGGGAGAGAGTGAGTAAGAGCTAACCAGTGACGATGAACCTCGAAATCAGTGCTGTGGTAAGATGGGATTAAGAGGATTTTGAAAAAAAAGGCCAGGAAAGTGATAAAGATGAGTTCTTTAAGATTGTTGGTGGGGGGTTTGGGGGGCATTTTTGTTGATTGGTGATTTGCCATAGGTGAATGGAGAGGGGAAGGACCGATACTCACAAAAATTTCAACTCTTGTAAACACGAGAAAAGGACCTAAGAGCATCTCCAACCGGTCTTCCCTGTTAGCTAAAAGAGCCCGGCTAGCAATAAACAGTATAAATGGCACAATTTTAGAGTAAATGGCCCTAACAGTTCGATAAAATCAAATATTAGTATGCTGTATTGCTGTGATTATGTGATGCAGAGTGAATTAGTGGGACCCGCGACTGCCTTCATTTTTAAAAGATGAGACACAGCAGGACACAGCTACCAAGGCAAGCACATGGGTTGGACCCACCATGTGCAAGCAAACCTTGTTTGCATTTCAGAGAAAACGTGAGATAAATCCACGTTTATGACAAAACTCCGAATAATCTTTCCTCTTTACCTTTATAAACGTCAAACGAAATAGCGTTTTGCCCTTTTTAAATTATATTCATAGGAGTTTGTGTACAGAAACGTTATGCGAAATAACGTTTTGCCAAAACGTTTTTTTAATTGACGTTATATCATGCTATTTGGGGTCATTTTTTTCAATTGTGCTATTTTGGGCATTAAAATTATTATTTGTGTCATACAGGGCCAACACCCTGTAAACACGGATTCTTAATTCTTTTAATTTTTAATTACTTATATTTTAATATTTATCATATTTTAAATTAAAAATAAGATTGTTTGATTGAGTGAGATTGTGAGAGGATTGAGATTGAGAGAGAAGAGAGACGTAGAGAGGAGAGAGGAGAGAGATTGAGGAGGATAGACACCGAGAGAGATTGCAAGTTCCTTTTTGTTCGGTATCTCAGTTGCAATTTTATTTTTATTCAGGGTCCTACTTACAAGTGTTTATTAATTTAGTAATGTAAATGTAAGTTGGGGTGAGTTCAGTTTTATAAGTTGCAAGTTCAATTTTTATTGTGTTAGTGATGTTAACGACATTTACCTAAGTGAAAGTTTTAATTTTTTGAGTTATGTAAATGCAAGTTTTAATTGCAAGTTCTGGGTCAGTTCGATTATGTTTTAGCCTATTAACCCTAAATATCTATACTATTATATTAAAGACGGAACATTGAAAGTTTTGTAGTCTGGTCATGAAAGTTTTTGTAGTCTGGTCACTTCATTCATGGCCGTTAGATATTTTTGATCAAATCATTGAGAACCATTAGATAAAATATTAAAATTAGTATATATAATATCTTTTCTATTTTTCCTAACTAAAACATCTCATTTTCCAAAAATATCACAGGCAGTTTCATTTAATAAAATAACATAATAAGGTTATAATTGCTAATAAATAACTCATTACCATTTTTAGCCAAAGTGTATATTCTTTTTTATATTTTCTAACTAAAATTTCTACTTTTCTATTTTTCCTAAATAAAACCTCTAATTTTCCAAAAATATCATGAATAACTCTATTTAATAAAATAAAATAATAATATTATAATTATTAATGACTAACTTATTAGTTTTTTTTTCCGAAACGTATATTCTTTTTTATATTTTCTAACTAATATTTCTCTTAACTAAAACCTCAAAAATATCACGGGTTATTCCATTTAGTATCATAAAATACTAATACTATGAATATATCTCTCTATCTATACTATATTATCAAAACGAAACATTGAAAGTTTTGGTACGTGTTTTTTTGTACCTGTTTTTTGATACAATATTTGTCTTATTTAATTGTTTATTTAATTATTATAATCAGTTACCCTTTCAATTAAATTATATTACCATTTTTTTCTGTTAGGCCGAATACACAATATATAATCAAGTATGTATGAGAATAACAATCAAGAACACAGGTTTGTAAATCAACAAACTGAATTATATTAAATAATTCTCTCTTAGTGATGTTAATGAATCACAAAGAGCTACTAGGTTACAAGAATAATATATTCAATGTTCGCGTCCCTTCTAGGGATAACCTATCTGTGTTTATATAGTACACAGCTACATACAATCCTTATCTAATTGATACTCCTATAAATCAGCTATACAATTATTATCAATTAAGGATTGCTTCAGTCTTCTGTCCAGTCTCCTTAGCTGTATCAATATATTCTGCTTCTTTCCATCTTCAGAATATATTGCTTCTAGAATCTTTATCTTTGCACTGACAGCTAATTCAACTATCACCTTGTCAGACTATAACAAACTCTGACCGGCTTCTATATAAACTCTTCACCCAGTCAGACTTTATCAAACTCTGACTGGCTTCTATATAAACTCTGATATGTACCTGGGACTTAAACACTGATGAACAAACGTCAGCAATTATATCTAACAATCTCCCCCAACTTGTTCATATTAAAATGTACAAGTTAAAAAGATAATTGATGATGTCAAAACATATAACAAATGCAGTGTTTAAAATATAACAGAGTTTAATTTTAAAACAGAGTTTAAATTTAACTTAGAACAGAAAACATAAAAACTTACAGTCAGACTTTACTTGACTTCTTCAATATCAGGTACTGTTCTGAGATAATCAATCAGCAGTCTTCTTTCAGCTTTCTCTAGCTCATCCACCATAATCTCTTTTAGCTCTTTAAGTTCTGAATCACTCTCCCCCATTTGATAGATAGCAGCTCTTAGAGAATATATGCTATTTCTTCTCATATCATTTCCTAGCCGAATAAAATAAGACTTGTCTGACTCCAAGTTAAATTCCAAAGTCTTTATTCCAAGTGCAGTTCTAAGTCTAGCACTGTTCCTCTTCATCTCCACTAACTTTCCAGTATGATCCCTATACTTTGGAATGTAGACACTTGATACTCCTCCTCCAAGCATAGCTTTAGATCTCAGCATCTTTTCTCTCAAAACTTGAGCAACATCATGAGTATGTCTGTTTTTGACTTTTAGAAGATAAAGTATATATTCCAGTTCTTCCCATGATTTGAGATTAACATCAGATTCTCCAACTTTATAAACTCTTCCATCACTCATGAAGTATAACAAAAACTGCTTCTTCAATACTTTGTGAAAAATCAACTGAACAGATTCTAACTTATCAAGGTTTTCTTGTGTAACCCCAATACCAGGTTCTGCCAGTGAAAAGTTATCTTGGATCTGTTATTTGTTCTTCTCTCTCTGTGTGATCCCAGTCCAGATTTATCAAAAGCTTCTTTTCCCAATACAGTTCTGGTTTCCGAGAAATTCACAGCTTCAAGCTTTAATTCTTCAAGAATTTTAGGTTTGCTGAATCCTGAAAGTTGTGTAGATTTCTGTACAACTTGAGCAACGTCAGAGGTTGTCATAACTTTAGTAGAAACATCAACTTGAGCAGCGTCAGAGGTTGATTTAGCTAATCTTGTTTCAACTTGAGCAATGCCAGAGGTTGAATAAATCTTCTTAGGTAACTGTTCTTCTTCTACCAGTTTACCTTTTCCTTTGTCAGTATTTTTAATCACAGGCATCCTTGAGTACTGTAAACTCTTATCAGAGTTTACATTCTCTTTGATAACAATTCCTTTTTCTTTCTTTCTAGGAGCCTTGATTTCCTTCTTCTTGTAGATTTCAGCTTCAAGATTCTTCCTGTGTTCCTCAGCAAGCATTTGCTCTTCAGCTTGGATATCTTCAATTGTAACATCTTTTCCATGTTCTGCCATAAACACCTTGGCAGCAATTTCCTCATCTTTAGTAGGCTTATCAGAGATTATCAAACTTTTGAATCTTGAACCACTGGCAGAGTTTGCATGTCCCTTTCCAGAGTTTGATCTTTTATCAGAGTTTGATCTTCTTGAAAGTAGTCTGCTATCAGCATTTGACCTTAAGCTCTTTCCATCTCCCTTGTTTCCACCATCATTACCATCATCCCTCCGTCTCAGAGTTTGAGTGTCTTTGCATTTGTCACTTGGTACACTCTCCCCCTTTTTTGACATCATCAGAAAGTAGTACTGATGTCAACAACTCAATAGCATTAGAAATTGATGTCAGTTGGGCAGACATAGCAGTCTGATTGTCCTCAACTTTCCCAAGCCTCTTCTGAATGTCATCAGAGTCCTTAGCTTGCTTCTTAAACATGGAATTGTAATAAGTTCTATCATTCTTCAGAGTGAGATCTCGCAGACCAACTTCATTCCTCAAAGCAGTGACTTCCTTATGAGACTCATCAAATCTGTTGTGGAGAGATTTAATTTGAATCACAGTAGCCTTCAGACTTGTAAGAATATCAGGAGTTGAAATCGTCTTCACAGAATCACCAAGAAAATCAGCAGCCCTCTGTGCTGAAAAGATACAATCCGCAGCAGCCCATCTATTGTAGTACATATCTTGAAAATGCTCAGCTGTAGCTCGATTGACCTCTCTTAGCTCATCAGAGTTTGCTTGACTCTCAAATAACTCCTCTTGAGAATGATCAGAACTATCATTATCATTATCATTCTCTGCTGTATTTTCTGCAGGAATATTCTCAGCATCAGGTTCTGGAATCTCAGAGTTTGCAGTATGCAGGAACTCTACTTCTTTTGTTACAATCTCAACAACAGATTGTTGTAGAGCTTCAAGAACAATAACATCCTCAGAGTTTACAACAAACTCTGCTTCAACAGGAACATTTTCTGTTGCATCCTTATCAGCAACATCAGGATTTGTAGCAACAGTTTCTGTAGCATTAGCATCCAAAGTCTGATCGACTTCCTCACCTTTCTCAAGATCAAAAGAAATTATTTCAGTATGAGAAGCCATAGATTCTGCAAGTTCAACAGTATCTTGATCAGCTTCCAAACCCTCAGTGAAATGTTAAGAGTTTATAGAGAGATTTGCTTCAATTTCCATATAAAATCCTTGTGACTCTGTAGCCTTTTCATCTGCAATCTCAACATGTGCTCTATCCTCTGTGGGCATAGGAGCTTCATTTGCAGCATTCTCAACTACATCATCAGACTTTGATGTAGGAGCTTCCTTATGAAGAACAGTCTCCATAAAAACTCTGTCCTCAGGAACAATTTCATCTTCGGGAATCTCAATTTCAAGATCTTCAACAGCATTTGAAGAGATATTCTCAGCACCAAACAGATGTGCTGCTACCAATCTTCTCTTTCTCTGATGAAGAGTTTCTTCATCAGTTTCAGTCTCTTCATCAACAATATCAGACTTTGCCCTATTGGCTCTTCTTTTCTTCATTCTTCTCTTCTGAGGCATATCATCAGCATTTGATGCCCCAGCTTCAGTGTTTATCCTGACAGACTTAACAGCCCTTACTTTAGATTTCTTCGACCTCTGTGGTTGAGACACAGAAGGTCCAGCTTCAGTGTTTGCCAGTTGTGGTTGTTGTTGTTGTTGTAAGTTGACCATGAATTGTTGCACAGACTCAGGCAACAGTAACACACCAACATCTCCTTTCTTGTTATCCTTGTTAGTGAGATCAGAAAATATGCGTTTATGCAATTTAAATGAGAGGATAACATCATCCTCTAAAATCTCAACATTAGGACAGCAAAAGTTGAATATTAACTGACAAAATCTAGAGAAGTAAACAACATTCCTATTCTCTAGCATTTTCTCACCAATATTAGTTAAAACTAATCTAGCAACATCAAAGTGACTGCCATAGAGAAGAGAATACCCGATATGCAGACTATCCGTGGGAATCGCATCCCAATTCGTGCACTTCTTTCCAAAAGCCCGAGTAATGCAATCGAAAAAGAAGCTCCACTCCTTGCGCAAAAATGGCCTTTTGAGTTGACCTATCTTTGTCAAAGGTCCAGAGTATCCTATCTCCCTCATCATTCTGACTAACTCAAAGTCTCCAACAGTTGTGAATGCATTGAAATCTTCAAGACCCAAAGCATCACGAACAGTAGTAGGAGTAACAGTAAATTCATCTCCTTGAAACTCAAAAATGATAGATGGAGATCCAGACTCTCCTCCATCATCATAAGTACCTGTCTGCCAAAAAGTCCTTATTTGTGACGCAGACAGCTTCGACGGTGCGGTGAGAGCAGTGCCGATATCAGAGTTTGACAAGAAACTCTGAATCAAATGAAACGCCTCCGGTGCGTTCTCATTTGCCAAAGGAGCTGAGTAGTTATTAGGAACAAATTCTAACCCAGAAGCAGTAAACATTGTTGTAGCCATTAGAACAGTTTAGAAAAAAAACAAACAGAGAATAGATTATAGTGTATGCAGTGAAAGTGTTTGAGACAATGTGTGTGAGTAAAAGCTTATGAAAAGTTGAGGTGTGTAAAAGATTGAACCGTTTATGTGTAGTATATTTAAATAATAACTGTGAAGATTAAAACTCAAACGTTTTAATCATTACTACACACAGCAGGCTTCTTTGAAAAGTGTGTGAGTGGGACAGATGTCAAACGTGCATATGCTGACAGCTGTATGTAACAACTTCCAATACACACGCGCAGTAAAAATAGCCACAATTACCGCATGTCACATTGTTCAAAATACTTAATCTCTCTCTCCTCTGTTTAATACAAATATGAACCGTTTGTTATCATACTCTTTTGAATTTCAAAACAAATGTCTAATCTCAAAATTATAAAATGTCTGAAACAAAGAAATCATTTTAACCATCAGAGATTAAAACAAAGTTACCTCGGCGTATTTCACACAATACATCAGTGTTTACCATTTGTCCTTCTTTGTCAATAAACTCTTTTCTCAAACTGTACAGATGTGAAAATATGTGTGTACTATAGCAGAGTTTACCGAATATTAATATTTAGACCATCTCAAAGTGCATAAAATCCATAAACTAAAGTAGTAAAAACTGGTTGCCAAAACTCTCATGTATAAAATAAAATCTGATTCTTATGTCTAAACTTTGTATACTGATATCCTTTCATTTGGATATATCTTTTATTTTTCACCCCCTTTATATATATATATATATATATATATATATATTTTTTATTATTATTATTATTTTTTATTATTTTTCCAGTAATCAGTGGTTGGCACTAGTCACCAAAAATCAAAGCTTTTAGCCCTTATTTCATACAATAAGTTCCTGGATCTTCCTAGGCACAACATAATCTCAAAGGAATTTGTGCTCTTTTTGGCATCTTTTGATTTGAGGGTGAATTATTTGCAATTAATAATCAGAGTTTAGACTTTTCATCAGTTAATACAATTAATTTATGAGAGAAAATGCAAACAGCTAATACAGACTCAGTGTATAGGATCAATAAACTAAGAGATGCTATAAATACAGAAACAGTATCATGCTGTGTTAACTTACTGCACATATTTGAGATCAGAATCTATACAACTCTTAAGGATTCATAATTACTTACTGAGAATTATGTTCCATACAAATTTCTTCATTGGTCATTATGTTTCAGACAAAATTACAATCAGAGTATAGCATTAGACTGTAACTATCAGAGTATGACCAACACTTTATGACTAACAGAGTTTAGCATCAGAGTTTAAGTTCAGAGTTTATGACACTGGTACTCATAACAGCTAATACATGCAAGGAATCATGAGCATAAAAATCAAACATGTATAGTTTTTGAGTCTAACCCATATCTCTAGTCGAAACCAGAGATCATTCCAAGTTCATTTACCAATCTTGTAAAAGTAGCTTCACTCAAAGGTTTGGTGAAGATATCTGCAAGTTGTTGGTCTGTAGACACAAAATGAAGCTCAATGTTTCCTTCTTCCACATGTTCTCTGATAAAATGATATCTTATGCTGATGTGCTTTGTCATGGAGTGCTGTACTGGATTACCTGTCATAGCAATAGCACTTTGGTTATCACAGAAAATAGGTATTTTAGAGTACCTCAAACCATAATCCAGCAACTGATTCTTCATCCACAGAATCTGTGCACAACAGCTACCAGCAGCTATGTACTCTGCTTCTGCAGTGGATGTGGAAATTGACTTTTGTTTCTTGCTATACCAAGAAACCAATCTGTCACCTAAAAATTGACAGCTTCCACTTGTACTTTTTCTGTCTATCTTACAGCCTGCAAAATCTGCATCAGAGTAACCAATTAGCTTAAACTCTGATTCTCTAGGATACCACAAACCCAAGGTTATGGTTCCTTTGAGATATTTGAAAATCCTTTTTACAGCTGTTAGATGAGGCTCTCTGGGATCTGCTTGAAATCTTGCACAAAGACATGTGGCATACATGATATCAGGTCTACTTGCAGTAAGATACAGTAAAGACCCTATCATTCCTCTGTAGTTTGTTATATCTACTGAGACTCCTGTGTCTTTGTCTAGCTTTGTTGTTGTAGCCATGGGAGTTGTAGCAGATGAACTATCAAGCATACCAAATTTCTTGAGAAGATTTCTTGTATATTTTGCTTGATTGATAAAAATACCATCATCTGTTTGCTTGACCTGTAAGCCTAGAAAATAACTAAGCTCTCCCATCATGCTCATTTGATACCTGGATTGCATAAGCTTTGCAAACTTCTTACAAAGTTTGTCATTAGTAGATCCAAAGATAATATCATCTACATAAATTTGAACTAAAAGCAAATCATCACCAGAATTGAAATAAAACAAGGTTTTATCAATTGTACCTCTTGTGAACCCACTTTCTAAAAGAAATTGAGCAAGAGTTTCATACCATGCTCTTGGTGCTTGCTTTAGTCCATATAATGCTTTGTCAAGCCTGTAGACATAATCTGGATGTTTGGGATCTACAAATCCTGGTGGTTGTTCAACAAACACTTCTTCTTCAAGCTTCCCATTGAGAAAAGCACTTTTTACATCCATCTGAAAGACTTTAAACTTCTTGTGTGCAGTATAGGCCAGAAAAATTCTTATGGCCTCCAATCTTGCAACTGGAGCAAAGGTTTCATCATAGTCAATTCCTTCCTGTTGTGAATAACCTTTAGCCACAAGTCTAGCCTTGTTTCTTGTAATCACACCTTCACTGTCAGTCTTGTTTCTGAAAACCCACTTTGTACCTACAATTGATCTATTCTTTGGTCTAGGTACAAGTGTCCAGACTTCATTTCTTTCAAATTCATTTAACTCTTCTTGCATTGATGTAATCCAATTAGCATCTTGAAGAGCTTCCTCCACTTTCTTTGGTTCTGTTTGAGACAAGAAAGCATGATACAGACACTCATTATTTGTTGCACTTCTAGTTCTCACACTAGCATCAGGATCTCCAATTATGAGATCAGGTGTGTGTGCCTGTGTCCACTTTCTTGCTGTTGGTAAGTGGTTTCTTGCATCATTATTGGATCCTCCCCCTTGATCCATGCTCTCCTGATTCATATGTTGACTTTCTGCAGTATCTGAGGCTCCCCCTGAATTGGATGGCTCAGAGTTTGAACTGTCAGAGTTTGAATCAGTTTCCTCAACTGACTCACTTGCTGTGTCTTGTTGAGCTTCTTCACGCTCCCCCTCAACTGGTTCTCTATTTTGTTCAATTTGAGAATTTCCAGTTTCTCCAGTATTTACCAGTAGAGGTTCAGAGTATGCTTCGTCAGAGTTTATCAGAACCGCTTCATCAGAGTTTGTCGGTACTGCTTCATCAGAGTTTACATCATCAGAGAATAAACCTTCATTTTCAAAACGCAGTTGATCATATCCATCTAAGTCATCAAGCCCAGTTATTTTCTTGTCATCAAATGACACATGTATGGATTCCATGATCACTTTAGTTCTCAGATTGTAGACTCTGAATGCTTTTGTTGACAATGGATAGCCAACAAAGATTCCTTCATCAGCTTTTAACTCGAACTTGGTCAACTGTTCAGGATGAGTCTTCAACACAAAGCATTTGCATCCAAATATATGAAAATATTTCAAATTTGGCTTCTTATTTTTCACCATCTCATATGGTGTTTTCCCATGCTTGTTGATCAATGTTGCATTTTGAGTAAAACAAGCAGTTTGAACAGCTTCTGCCCAGAAATAAGTTGGCAATTTTGCTTCGTCAAGCATAGTTCTGGTTGCTTCAATTAAAGTTCTGTTCTTTCTTTCAACTACACCATTTTGCTGTGGAGTTCCAGGTGCAGAAAATTCTTGTTTCACTCCTCTTTCTTTGCAGAAAGCTTCCATGATTGAGTTTCTGAATTCAGTTCCATTATCACTCCTTATAATTTTGACTTTGTGCTGTGATCCTTTGTCCAGTAGATTTACATGATCCATCAGAGTTTGAGCAGTTTCATCCTTCTTTGATAAGAAATACACCCATGTATATCTAGTATATTCATCAACAATTACTAGAGCATATTTCTTTCTGCCCAAAGACATCACATTCACTGGTCCAAAGAGATCAACATGTAGAAGATGATAAGGTTCCACTACTGAAGATTCAGATTTGCTCTTGAAAGATGACTTCCTTTGCTTGGCCTTTTGACAAGAATCACATAGGCTGTAATATCCGTGAATTTTATTATTTGATTAAATGATATATTTAATCTAAAATATTTATTTTGGAATATTGGAGTATTATTATATGATATTTAGTGTGTGATTATGTGCTAAATGGTGAGTCGGAAGCCCCTTTCAAAAATTTCGTCATTTGGAATTTTCTTCAAATTTGAGCCGTTTTGATAATTCAAGAGCCCGTTGAAATTTCGTACATTCATTTTTAATTCTTCGTCTTTCGTATTCGAATCGTTATCGAAAGGGTTATGGGATTCTATTTAACCCTAACTATTTGATTCTGCAAATTAATTTCAATTTTTGATCCGAAAAAGGAAAAATCGTTCCGAACCCTAATTGCTTAAGGGGACGGATTTATCGTTCTATATCAATATTGAAGTTGTTATAGCCCTAGTATTCTTGAGCATTAGTTATATAATGATATATATCAATTTGGATAATCATCAACCTTTTTAACCCCTTACTTTTCGTAAAACGTGTTTTTGACCTAATTAGGGTTTTTAAACGATCTAACGAATCTATATCGATCCAAAAATGTTATTTGGGGTATTGTTTTTCCAAAAATATAAAATGACCAATCAGACTTCATAACCCTAGCAATTCTTCAGAAATTACTCAAGAAATCCGAAATTCCCAAATAATTATTTTGTGTTCTTGATCTTCAATCAATTCGTTCTAAGGGTTATTGAAGTCCAAATTTGAAGTTCTTATACTCAAATCAAAGCCCCAAAAATCTAGTTTCAGAATCTTCCAACCTCATCATCATCTGGTAAGTATTCGATTTTATATTGATTTTACAAGTTTCGAATTAAAATTAGGGTTCTTGATTCGATTTGGGGATTTTCATTCTGTTGATTCTCTGTTCAATTGGTTGCTTCTAACATGTTCCTAGGGTTCTAATTAGCAAGAATCCATGCTTTAATTTCATGTTTATGTTCGATTTAGTCGGGTTTGATTTTCGGGTTTTGACCCGAATTCTTCTTTTGAATAGTCCGTTCATATGAATGATCTGACATTGTTTTTGGTAGAGGGCTTTCATTGTATGTGTTCTTAGCTTCATTTTAACATAAAGAACGTAGAGTTTCATGTAGGATTTTTACAGATCGGAAAATTTGTTTAAGCTCGCCGGAAAATAGTCGGGTTTTTGATTCCGGCGATGTTTTTGGTACGTTTTTGATCGGAATGGATTGCTGTGTTTATTTGGAACGTTTTGATATAAAAATCCCCAATTTTGGATGTGTTTTTGGCTCGCCGGATTCTGGGCAGGTCGCCGGATTCTGGAAATTTTCCGGCGAGTTCTTGGCGACCCGTTTCAGTTCTTGGCGACCCGTTTACCCGATTTTCGACCCGGTTTCAAAACCCTAACCCGACCCGGTTTGATCTTACAAACCCTAATCCATTTCCAGAAAAGTGTTTTTGGGTTTTTATTTTTAAAAATAATTCAAAAATAGTTTTATAATTCTAAAAATCATATCTTTGATTTAAAAATACATTTTATTATTCCGAAAATTTTATAAATTCATAAATATTTATTTAAATTCGAAAATTGATTAAATTTAATTATTTTAATTATTTTTGATTAATAATTAATTTATTTAATTAATTGATTAATTCTTTTAATCAGTTAATTCTTAATAATTAATTATTAATTAGATTTAATTAATTAAAATTAAGTTTAATTATTTTCTAGCTTGGTTTATTTATTTAAAAAATAGTTTGAGCATTTAAAGAGTGTCAATTAATTTTATTAATTGATTTATTTGCATTTAAAATACTTACATTGGATTTAAAAATCCGATTTTTGATTTAAAAATTTTTGTGGCTTATTTAAATTCAAATGAGCTTTGTGTGATGTTTTAAAAATAGTTTTGAGTGCTATGTGATTCGTATGGGTTGTGTAATGTGCTTTATAGTCAGTATATGCCCGTACTAGGGCTAGTGTCTGAGTTTTAAATATCGTAAATTAGACCGGGCGTCCGATACGTAACCGGTCACTTGTTTAAATGTGTTATGTGAACAATGTGAATTATCTGTGTGAGTCATGCATGCGAATAAATTGTGTGGAGACTTGTTTGAGTAATTGGTTGTGTCTAATGTTATCACGAGGGGTAGATGGGATAGAAATTTGTCGGTTATGTTAGAAAGTGAGATTTACGAGGCCGTTGACTTGGATGTTGACTTTTTATAGTATGGGGATTGTCGTCAAGCAAGTTACGTGGATTACTTATGTGGTTGATTGCGATTGGTCTATCAGTTGAGATGTGGATGTTTATGCAACAGAGATATCGGTAAGATCGGTAAGTGCGTCGAAGTTAAGTTACGATCATTTATATAATATGAGGATTATACGTTGAAGACTAAGTACCGTCTCATGTTTGACTATCGAGGCTGGCACGTGGATTCGAAATGGTAAAAGCAGACTAGTGGTATTCGCAAGAGCGTTAAAGCAAAGAAGGACGGAAGTAGAGAATCGTGCGACAAGACAGAATAAGGAGGGATCGTATTGTTTCAGCGTTACGAAATAGCTAAGGACCAGAGGCAAGTGTTTATACCCTTGCTTATTAATTAAGGGATATTATCTTGAACTATTAGTATGTATGTGAATGTTTATTACTGAGTTTTCAAATGTTGATTTCTATGCATTGAATTGCAAGTATGTTATTTAATCTCGTAATTTGACGAGTACTCTTTTATACCTTTTTAGTTTAGATTCATATTTTCATATTGATCGGAGAGATATAATTTCTTATATTGAAATGATTGAAAAGATAATTATGGGCCGTATACTAAGGCTTTCTTTTAAAAGACATGATTTAAAAATGCTAAGTTGGAATATTACCAACCCTAGATGAGCGAGAACTTGTGAACCCTATGAGGGAAAACTTATTCTAAAATTCTGAAGTTGTGTTGCTTACCCTCCCAATATTCCATTTTTCACCTTGCACCTATGCAAACCTTGTTATCCTTTCTTGTTATAAACAATTATCTGATCCAGCCCCTGATTCAAATTCTATTACGTTGTGTATGAGTTGGTTTACTTCTTTCAAACGTGAGGCTTATCCGTTATAAGTATACGTTCGAAGGATCTAGACTAATTCTGTCAGAAGCCAGTAAACCCTTGTTTTTCTCTAACTATAAACTTACCTTGAATTTTCCTTAGACTTAAACTTGACTTTCTTGTCACTTACCAAATTGGTGAACTTTGACTAATTCTTCCACAATGTGTTAAATCATACTGTTGAGGCCATCTAGAGCCTGTTCTTTGAACCCTACTCTATATTAATCTAATAAAATTTCTGTTGACATCCTAATGCCTGTTTCATATCAGACTCGATCTTATTGAGCATGTTATTGTTTATTCTTCATTGCTATTCCAGTTGTTGCATCGATCTTGTCAATGTTTATTATGTTGTTACTTGTGATACGTATTCCCCATTGTTGTGTCGATCTCGTCGATACTAGATTATATTGCTATTCCTTATTGATTCTTCATAATTGAACTGTTTCCTGGAACGTGAGTTTTCCAGCAATTGTTGTATTAGGTTGTCGATTCTTCCGACACCTGATTGTCGAAGTAAGGTTGTCAATTGTTCTGACACCTGACGTATATAATATAGAATTGGAGTGTTTTTAAAAATGGACCAATTATTGGTTGATGTAATTAAGGCCCAGATTGGCCTAGGATCCAGTAGAGGACTATGACATGAGCTAGTCCGGGGTTGATGCGTGGCTGGCCAGCAGCACAACCTTTGTATTTGATAATTGTTAAAAATCCAATTCTAATATGAATTTTCATTTCTAGGATGAGTTACATCCATATACTTTGTACTTGTGAGATATGACCTGATTCTCAGGTTTATTCGTTGCGTGAAGTTGTTGGTTTGTTGATTATTAATAGTGGTTTCAATCTTGCTGAAATCGCTTACTCTTAATACATTCGGATTCCAAATAGTTGAAATCCACTTCCTTGATTCCATTGGCAGTCGTGAGATATCTATCTTGTTGAGTTTTATTCATACCGCATATCCAGTCGGTACCCTGTTGAAGTCTTGAAGTGCGTTCTTTATTTCTTAACCGAGCGTGTTGGCTCATTCTTGCCCCTTGATTATTCTAACCTTCCAGAGTTGTTGATTTCGGAAAATGTCGTGAATAGACCTGTTATCTTCAAATTAGTATTTTTGTACAAACTATGGTCTTGAAGACGTACGAGTTATATTTATTTCATATTTTCTACATACTATTGTAGTTATTGTTGATTCGGTCATCGTAACGACCTATATAAATCTTTTGTGTTTTAAAACTATTCGGTTGCGAGAAGCTAAATGAGATATTGTGATAAATTACCAAACTTACTTTGAAAATATTAGAGATTACAAATGTTTAAGCCATAGGCTTGTTTATTTGAAAATCCAAAGTTTATTTTGGAAACCTTTCGTATCATATTTAATAATACGCTTGCTGAGCAATTCATTCGCTCATACTTGTTTTATTTATATATATTTTAGCCTGCCGGAAAGAAGGTGTATTGGCGAGAGTTGTCCGCGTAGCTGATCAGAGATGGGGAAAGATATTAGCGTAAAGACGTTTTGATCCAGAGCATTGGAGCTAGTGAGAGGTTTTGTATATAGATGTTTTCTATTGCTTAATATATTGTATAAGATTAGTTGCCTGGTATACTTCTTATCGAAGTTATACTAGTGTATTAGAATTTTGTAAAGAGAATGGTTGTAAAGAAGAAAGATTGTTGTAATGAATTTGGATTCTTGTTTCTAGCACTATAACCTTTAAAGATTCTTGGTAGAGTTGGGGTCACAGATATTATTATTATTGTGTTGATTTTATATTGAACAGGTTGTTTGGATTAAGAGTGCAGTGTGACGACCAAATCATTGACCCCGGATTTGGGGGCGTTACAGTTGGTATCAGAGCAAGGGTTATAGTAAAACTAGAACGAGAGCGCGTGGGAGTGTATATAGTTATATAAGGAACGTCAGAGCTCATTTAGAGTTCGTGTTGGACTATTGGATATAGTACCACTGAGTGAGTTAAGATAGAGGTATACGATTAAGATGATTGTGCCGAGGTGGATAGAATTTCATACGATTGTAGATGTCTACGGCGGAATCTTCGAGGACTATTACGAGTTGACGGCGACGTACGATATTGATGACCTTGCGACGTGGAAAAGAAGGGCTGAAATCGAATAACGTGGAAAAGAAGGGCTGAAATCGAATAACGTGGAGAAGAAGGGCTGAAATCGAATAACGTGGAGAAGAAGGGCTGAAATCGAATAACGAGCTATCGAAGGAGTCGACGGAGGAGTCATGTGTGAAGACCCTGGTAATACCCTCCCATCCTAAGGAAATATTTGACATTTCTTTAAGCGAAACTTGTGTTGGTGAATATATTCCACCTTTTGACTTTGTACTTGATACTTTTGATCAATCATGATTGCAATTGCATCAGAGGTTGTTGTGACATCTATTTCAAATTTGTGAAGCCTGTTGAAAATATGTTATTTAAATTCCAACTCCTTCATTCTTCCGGAGTGGATAACTCTAATTGTGATGTAACACTATTTGTTGATACTTCCTTTCTGGTTGTTCTTCTTTTTCTGAAATAACACCTTTGGAATTTATTCAATTTCAATCCAAGGTGTGTATTTGAGAATTCTTATCGAAAGGCCCTGATTGTTATTCTGACTCTAAATTTCTTTCATATTTCTCTACTCCAACTGAGATAAACAACCCTATTTATAGGGGACACAAGGACTATCTGTCTATGTGATAGAAGTCTGACGGGACGCCGTCACTTGTGTGTTGTGAAATACAAGAAGGCTAATTACCTTTAGTACTGTCTTAATAGAGACACACAACATTGAGTTCATGTGATCAAATTGGTCTCTCAGTAATCCTTTCACTTCCAATAATGTTGCTTTGGAATATACAGATTTGGTAACCCCAATTGTGGGACATTTGCTACGATATAGGATCTTTTCACTTCAAACTATCATGAACTTCTTATTTCAAATAATCTGGGAGGTATACCATTAGGGTGAACTGGAAATTACCCTACCCTATAGAATGAAGAATTTGCGATTGAATTACCACGAACGAAAGCGGATTGCGATGCGATTAGAATACTAGTAATATATATAACGGGGCCAGTTGTTCTCTTTCTATCGATTAACGTTACGATGTGGAAAAGGTGAAGTTAGATAATTCAAGAGTTGATTGGAAATTGGGGAAAAAGGTGTAATTGTGCTGATGTTATCCTAGGTTGTGGAAAATGGACATAATAGATTTTTGTCTCAATGAGAAGAACTTTTAAGATTGGATGATAGGCTAATAATGGAGAATGAGTTAATCTTTGAGTATTTCAGGATTGTATGATATGGTTGCAAGTCTTTTGCTCACGATAGTTAAGGTAGATTTTACCAGTCAATGTGGATGTATAGAATGAGAATCAAGATAATGTCGAGTTGATCAAGCTGTTTGGGAAATGAGATGGAACCATGGAAAAGGTGTCATGAGTGTTACTGTGAGGATAGGAAAAGAAGATGAAGAGGTGTTAATAAGGATGTAAAGACAATGGATGAGGTAATGAAGGGTTGTTTTCAGCTGAAGAGTTAATTGGCATGAAAGGTATGTGATCGTTGAAAGTAGTTGTTAGACATATTGGAGGTAGATAAAGTTGACCCAAGAATATGGTTGGCTGATAGTATGAGTAGTAAAGGAGGGAATTGAGATGAAAATATCTTCGGTACAAGGATTAGAAAGGATGGAGCTTTAAGGTTATGATAATGAGAGATTAACTAAAAGAAATGACGGGAATAAGGATTCAACCAGGATTGATTAAAGAGAAAGGGCTACACAAAGGAAAGAGTTATGGAAATAGAAAAGGATTCAACTATAGGAAGGAGCAAGAAAGAATAAGGGATAAGAAAGAAATGTAAGGATATATTAGAGACTTAAAAGAGTATTGATGTTAGTGAGTGTTTAAGTACTTGAGGTGTTGGAAAATGAAGACAGAATAACAGAGGTATAGTAGACGACTACAACTAAAGAGATTCCTGAATGGAGACGAAGACATGTTGAGATAAACTGTGTAGTAGAGTTGCTAAGGCCTAGAGCTTATCATGATGTTATTTGAGTTATTATTGACCGATTAATGAGAGATAATGGTACGGCATGGAATGACGAGTTCAATTGTATTTGACAGAGATCCGCGACGTAATTGAAGGATTCAGACAGACTATGATTGTGTACTAAATTTTGAAGGTAATTGGGAGGATCGTTTACCGCTGATTAGATTCCCTTACAACAACAGTTACTATGACGATTTTGAAATGCTACCTTACGACGATTTATTGAGTGTTGGGAAAGTGCGTATAAGTTTGCTTGCCACCCCGTGAGTGGTATATTCATAGTGTATTTCGTAGAATATGAACCTATAGAGATCTAGTTAAATTGTTCTATGTTGAGTAACCGATTGAGATATTGAGTCAGTATGAGAGAGTGATGAGTAATAGAGGAGTCAAATTAGTATGAGTATGAGGAGAAATCCTAAGGTTGAAGAGTCAACCTAGGAATTTGAGAATGAGATGTTGGAAATTATCCACCTGTGTTTACGCGAGCTGATTCTGAGGACAGAATCCTATTAAGGGGGGAAGGATGTAATATCCGTGAATTTTATTATTTGATTAAATGATATATTTAATCTAAAATATTTATTTTGGAATATTGGAGTATTATTATATGATATTTAGTGTGTGATTATGTGCTAAATGGTGAGTCGGAAGCCCCTTTCAAAAATTTCGTCATTTGGAATTTTCTTCAAATTTGAGCCGTTTTGATAATTCAAGAGCCCGTTGAAATTTCGTACATTCATTTTTAATTCTTCGTCTTTCGTATTCGAATCGTTATCGAAAGGGTTATGGGATTCTATTTAATCCTAACTATTTGATTCTGCAAATTAATTTCAATTTTTGATCCGAAAAAGGAAAAATCGTTCCGAACCCTAATTGCTTAAGGGGACGGATTTATCGTTCTATATCAATATTGAAGTTGTTATAGCCCTAGTATTCTTGAGCATTAGTTATATAATGATATATATCAATTTGGATAATCATCAACCTTTTTAACCCCTTACTTTTCGTAAAACGTGTTTTTGACCTAATTAGGGTTTTTAAACGATCTAACGAATCTATATCGATCCAAAAATGTTATTTGGGGTATTGTTTTTCCAAAAATATAAAATGACCAATCAGACTTCATAACCCTAGCAATTCTTCAGAAATTACTCAAGAAATCCGAAATTCCCAAATAATTATTTTGTGTTCTTGATCTTCAATCAATTCGTTCTAAGGGTTATTGAAGTCCAAATTTGAAGTTCTTATACTCAAATCAAAGCCCCAAAAATCTAGTTTCAGAATCTTCCAACCTCATCATCATCTGGTAAGTATTCGATTTTATATTGATTTTACAAGTTTCGAATTAAAATTAGGGTTCTTGATTCGATTTGGGGATTTTCATTCTGTTGATTCTCTGTTCAATTGGTTGCTTCTAACATGTTCCTAGGGTTCTAATTAGCAAGAATCCATGCTTTAATTTCATGTTTATGTTCGATTTAGTCGGGTTTGATTTTCGGGTTTTGACCCGAATTCTTCTTTTGAATAGTCCGTTCATATGAATGATCTGACATTGTTTTTGGTAGAGGGCTTTCATTGTATGTGTTCTTAGCTTCATTTTAACATAAAGAACGTAGAGTTTCATGTAGGATTTTTACAGATCGGAAAATTTGTTTAAGCTCGCCGGAAAATAGTCGGGTTTTTGATTCCGGCGATGTTTTTGGTACGTTTTTGATCGGAATGGATTGCTGTGTTTATTTGGAACGTTTTGATATAAAAATCCCCAATTTTGGATGTGTTTTTGGCTCGCCGGATTCTGGGCAGGTCGCCGGATTCTGGAAATTTTCCGGCGAGTTCTTGGCGACCCGTTTCAGTTCTTGGCGACCCGTTTACCCGATTTTCGACCCGGTTTCAAAACCCTAACCCGACCCGGTTTGATCTTACAAACCCTAATCCATTTCCAGAAAAGTGTTTTTGGGTTTTTATTTTTAAAAATAATTCAAAAATAGTTTTATAATTCTAAAAATCATATCTTTGATTTAAAAATACATTTTATTATTCCGAAAATTTTATAAATTCATAAATATTTATTTAAATTCGAAAATTGATTAAATTTAATTATTTTAATTATTTTTGATTAATAATTAATTTATTTAATTAATTGATTAATTCTTTTAATCAGTTAATTCTTAATAATTAATTATTAATTAGATTTAATTAATTAAAATTAAGTTTAATTATTTTCTAGCTTGGTTTATTTATTTAAAAAATAGTTTGAGCATTTAAAGAGTGTCAATTAATTTTATTAATTGATTTATTTGCATTTAAAATACTTACATTGGATTTAAAAATCCGATTTTTGATTTAAAAATTTTTGTGGCTTATTTAAATTCAAATGAGCTTTGTGTGATGTTTTAAAAATAGTTTTGAGTGCTATGTGATTCGTATGGGTTGTGTAATGTGCTTTATAGTCAGTATATGCCCGTACTAGGGCTAGTGTCTGAGTTTTAAATATCGTAAATTAGACCGGGCGTCCGATACGTAACCGGTCACTTGTTTAAATGTGTTATGTGAACAATGTGAATTATCTGTGTGAGTCATGCATGCGAATAAATTGTGTGGAGACTTGTTTGAGTAATTGGTTGTGTCTAATGTTATCACGAGGGGTAGATGGGATAGAAATTTGTCGGTTATGTTAGAAAGTGAGATTTACGAGGCCGTTGACTTGGATGTTGACTTTTTATAGTATGGGGATTGTCGTCAAGCAAGTTACGTGGATTACTTATGTGGTTGATTGCGATTGGTCTATCAGTTGAGATGTGGATGTTTATGCAACAGAGATATCGGTAAGATCGGTAAGTGCGTCGAAGTTAAGTTACGATCATTTATATAATATGAGGATTATACGTTGAAGACTAAGTACCGTCTCATGTTTGACTATCGAGGCTGGCACGTGGATTCGAAATGGTAAAAGCAGACTAGTGGTATTCGCAAGAGCGTTAAAGCAAAGAAGGACGGAAGTAGAGAATCGTGCGACAAGACAGAATAAGGAGGGATCGTATTGTTTCAGCGTTACGAAATAGCTAAGGACCAGAGGCAAGTGTTTATACCCTTGCTTATTAATTAAGGGATATTATCTTGAACTATTAGTATGTATGTGAATGTTTATTACTGAGTTTTCAAATGTTGATTTCTATGCATTGAATTGCAAGTATGTTATTTAATCTCGTAATTTGACGAGTACTCTTTTATACCTTTTTAGTTTAGATTCATATTTTCATATTGATCGGAGAGATATAATTTCTTATATTGAAATGATTGAAAAGATAATTATGGGCCGTATACTAAGGCTTTCTTTTAAAAGACATGATTTAAAAATGCTAAGTTGGAATATTACCAACCCTAGATGAGCGAGAACTTGTGAACCCTATGAGGGAAAACTTATTCTAAAATTCTGAAGTTGTGTTGCTTACCCTCCCAATATTCCATTTTTCACCTTGCACCTATGCAAACCTTGTTATCCTTTCTTGTTATAAACAATTATCTGATCCAGCCCCTGATTCAAATTCTATTACGTTGTGTATGAGTTGGTTTACTTCTTTCAAACGTGAGGCTTATCCGTTATAAGTATACGTTCGAAGGATCTAGACTAATTCTGTCAGAAGCCAGTAAACCCTTGTTTTTCTCTAACTATAAACTTACCTTGAATTTTCCTTAGACTTAAACTTGACTTTCTTGTCACTTACCAAATTGGTGAACTTTGACTAATTCTTCCACAATGTGTTAAATCATACTGTTGAGGCCATCTAGAGCCTGTTCTTTGAACCCTACTCTATATTAATCTAATAAAATTTCTGTTGACATCCTAATGCCTGTTTCATATCAGACTCGATCTTATTGAGCATGTTATTGTTTATTCTTCATTGCTATTCCAGTTGTTGCATCGATCTTGTCAATGTTTATTATGTTGTTACTTGTGATACGTATTCCCCATTGTTGTGTCGATCTCGTCGATACTAGATTATATTGCTATTCCTTATTGATTCTTCATAATTGAACTGTTTCCTGGAACGTGAGTTTTCCAGCAATTGTTGTATTAGGTTGTCGATTCTTCCGACACCTGATTGTCGAAGTAAGGTTGTCAATTGTTCTGACACCTGACGTATATAATATAGAATTGGAGTGTTTTTAAAAATGGACCAATTATTGGTTGATGTAATTAAGGCCCAGATTGGCCTAGGATCCAGTAGAGGACTATGACATGAGCTAGTCCGGGGTTGATGCGTGGCTGGCCAGCAGCACAACCTTTGTATTTGATAATTGTTAAAAATCCAATTCTAATATGAATTTTCATTTCTAGGATGAGTTACATCCATATACTTTGTACTTGTGAGATATGACCTGATTCTCAGGTTTATTCGTTGCGTGAAGTTGTTGGTTTGTTGATTATTAATAGTGGTTTCAATCTTGCTGAAATCGCTTACTCTTAATACATTCGGATTCCAAATAGTTGAAATCCACTTCCTTGATTCCATTGGCAGTCGTGAGATATCTATCTTGTTGAGTTTTATTCATACCGCATATCCAGTCGGTACCCTGTTGAAGTCTTGAAGTGCGTTCTTTATTTCTTAACCGAGCGTGTTGGCTCATTCTTGCCCCTTGATTATTCTAACCTTCCAGAGTTGTTGATTTCGGAAAATGTCGTGAATAGACCTGTTATCTTCAAATTAGTATTTTTGTACAAACTATGGTCTTGAAGACGTACGAGTTATATTTATTTCATATTTTCTACATACTATTGTAGTTATTGTTGATTCGGTCATCGTAACGACCTATATAAATCTTTTGTGTTTTAAAACTATTCGGTTGCGAGAAGCTAAATGAGATATTGTGATAAATTACCAAACTTACTTTGAAAATATTAGAGATTACAAATGTTTAAGCCATAGGCTTGTTTATTTGAAAATCCAAAGTTTATTTTGGAAACCTTTCGTATCATATTTAATAATACGCTTGCTGAGCAATTCATTCGCTCATACTTGTTTTATTTATATATATTTTAGCCTGCCGGAAAGAAGGTGTATTGGCGAGAGTTGTCCGCGTAGCTGATCAGAGATGGGGAAAGATATTAGCGTAAAGACGTTTTGATCCAGAGCATTGGAGCTAGTGAGAGGTTTTGTATATAGATGTTTTCTATTGCTTAATATATTGTATAAGATTAGTTGCCTGGTATACTTCTTATCGAAGTTATACTAGTGTATTAGAATTTTGTAAAGAGAATGGTTGTAAAGAAGAAAGATTGTTGTAATGAATTTGGATTCTTGTTTCTAGCACTATAACCTTTAAAGATTCTTGGTAGAGTTGGGGTCACAGATATTATTATTATTGTGTTGATTTTATATTGAACAGGTTGTTTGGATTAAGAGTGCAGTGTGACGACCAAATCATTGACCCCGGATTTGGGGGCGTTACATAGGCCATCTAGACTGAGTATTGATTTTGGGAGTCCCCTTACAAGATCCTTTCTTATTAGCTCATTGATGTTGTTCAAATTTAGATGAGAGAGCTTCTTATGCCAATTCCAACTCTCTTCATTTGACATTCTTGCAGTCAACACACTGTTTTTCCATCAGAGTTTGTTACCAAACTTGCTTCATAAATGTTGTTGCGCCTGTGTCCAACTAGAACAACTTTTCCAGTAGATTTACTGATAACTTCACAGTGTTCAGTGTGAAAATCTACATGGTTTCCTCTGTCACAGATTTGACTCACAGATAGCAGATTATGCTTGAGTCCTGAGACTAGAGCTACATGTGTGATGATGACACTTCCAAGATTTATATTGCCATATCCCAGAGTGTGTCCTATGTTGCCATCTCCATAGGAAACCTTTGGGCCAGCCTTCTCCTTAAAGTCTGATAGCAGGGCTTTATTTCCAGTCATATGTCCTGAGCATCCACTGTCCAAGATAAGTGTGCTCTCTTTTATACCCTGCAATCACAAACAAACACTAAGTGTTAGTTTTAAGGACCCAGACTTGCTTGGATCCTTTGTCTTTCTTAACAGTGTTAGTTTTTGCAGCGAAATGACTATCAACAGAGTTTAAACTAACATTGTCAGACTTTACACTTGCAGAGTTTGCTCTAACCCATTTCAAGTTGGGCTTTAGCTCATAATAGTTGTGATAAATAGCATGATAACTCTTGCAAGTATAAATGGAATGCCAAGTGCTCCCACAGTGTGTGCATAAAGTCTGTGGTCTAACCCTAACATAATCGTTCTTTACTCCTGATGTAGAAGATAAAGAATTAATATGTTTGTTCTTATTGCAAAATCTAGCAAGATGATTAGAACTACCACAATTATAACATGTTTTTCTTGGAGCACCAGCAGTAGGCAAGTGATTATTTCTATTATTTATGCCTATCTTTCCATTCCTATTCTTCTTGAACCCTTTTGGTTTCATGGCAGATTTTACCTCTTTCAGCTTATGATTGAACTGTTTTCCTGTCATCAAGCCAACATTAACCTGTTTTTCACAAGTTTTTACTGGTTTTCTAACAGCTTCTATTTCCATAAGATTTTCTGTTATAATATTTTCCTGTCTTTCACAGGTTTCATCTGATTTCATATCAGCTTCTCTTACTACAACAGATTTTAACTTAGTGGACTCTGGAACAAATATCACAGGTTTAAGTTGTGGTTTAACCTTAACCTTGTCTTTAAACCTAAGTTCATCATTTTCACAATAGCCTAAACCTACAGAATCTGTCTGAAACACTTGATGAGTGTCTCTTCCAGAGTCTGTCCAAGTCTTGATTATTTTTCTTTCTTTTTCTAGATCAGATTCTAATTGCTTATATCTTTTGAGCAACTCCTGTTCTACATAAACAGCATCATCTCTTTCTTTTTGAATCTGCTTCATCTTTTCAAGTTCTCCTTCAAGAAACTTGTTTCTATCTTTAAGACTAAGATTCTCAGCTTTAATTCTCTCATTCTCTAAAGTCTGATCCCTATAGCTAACATGTACACTTTTCAGATATACTCTTAACTCAGATATATTATCAGTATCATAAGCATAAGTAGTTAGGGGTACCTTATTTTCAGATGATTCAGTCTCATCTCTGACAGTTGCCATTAGAGCATAATTTTCTCCATCATCATAGTCTGAAGTATCTGCCCAGTCTTTGCCTTTAGAGATGAGTGCTTTCTCAGATTTGCCTTTCTTGCACTCTGGGGCATAATGACCCATCTCTTTACACTTGTAGCACTGGATCTCAGACTTGTCTTTCTTTCCAGACTTGGTATATCCTCCATCAGACTTTCTGAAATTTCTCTTATTAGAGTTTGAATCTTTCCTTGAGAATCTCTTTCCTTTCTTGAAGTTCTTGAATCCCATCTTCTTGAAAGTCTTCACCATTAAAGCAGCCATTTGCATCATCTGTTCTTCATCATCCTCAGAGTCAGAAGCTTCATCAGAGTTTGAGTCATCATCAGAGTTTGATGACTCGCTTTCAGATTTAATGACTAAAGCCTTTCCCTTGGCTTTCTTCCTTGATGATTCCTTCTTGATGGGCTTCTCCTCAACTTTGAGAGCAACAGATTTTGTCTTTTTACTCAATCTTCTATTCCTTTGTTCTATCTCCAGTTCATGAGTTTTCAACAACCCATAGATTTCATCAAGATCTGTATCAGCAAGCTCATAATTATCTCTTATTGTGGTTGTCTTTAAATCCCACTTTTCAGGTAGAGATAACAGAAACTTGAGATTAGACTCTTCAAGCTCATATTCTTTATCAACCAGAGACAGATCATTCAATAATTTGCAAAATCTATCATAAGTCTCAGTCAAGGTTTCATTAGGTCTTGAATCAAAGTGCTCATACTCCTGTGTGAGTATTGTCTTTCTGTTCTTCTTAATAGCATCTGTTCCCTGGCATCTGACTTCTAAAGCATCCCATATCTCTTTGGCAGTCTTGCAGCCAATTACTCTGTTAGACATTACATTATCTAAAGCACTGTGGAGAAGATGTCTAACCTTTGCATCTTTTGCAATTGATGAGATGTCCTCAGGAGTCATATCTTTCTTTTCCTTTGGAACAGTCTTTTGTTCTTGACCATCAACAACAAGAGATAATTTAGTCGGCATATGAGGACCATCATATATTCTGTCAAGGTATCCTGGATCTGTAGCCTCCAGAAACATGGTCATCTTCACCTTCCAAATTGGATACTCCACTGCTCTGAGAATTGGAACCCTGATTGTTTCATATCGACTCACAGAATTAGGTTTAACCTGTTCAACCTTGGGAGAAGTTTGATTTTATTCAGACATGATTAATACTGTGTTTGAATCGTAAAACTGTATCTATTAAACAGCCTTGGCTCTGATACCAATTGTTAGGCCGAATACACAATATATAATCAAGTATGTATGAGAATAACAATCAAGAACACAGGTTTGTAAATCAACAAACTGAATTATATTAAATAATTCTCTCTTAGTGATGTTAATGAATCACAAAGAGCTACTAGGTTACAAGAATAATATATTCAATGTTCGCGTCCCTTCTAGGGATAACCTATCTGTGTTTATATAGTACACAGCTACATACAATCCTTATCTAATTGATACTCCTATAAATCAGCTATACAATTATTATCAATTAAGGATTGCTTCAGTCTTCTGTCCAGTCTCCTTAGCTGTAACAATATATTCTGCTTCTTTCCATCTTCAGAATATATTGCTTCTAGAATCTTTATCTTTGCACCGACAGCTAATTCAACTATCACCCTGTCAGACTATAACAAACTCTGACCGGCTTCTATATAAACTCTTCACCCAGTCAGACTTTATCAAACTCTGACTGGCTTCTATATAAACTCTGATATGTACCTGGGACTTAAACACTGATGAACAAACGTCAGCAATTATATCTAACATTTTCTAAAAAAATCAGGGGCAATTTCCTTCTCAGCTAAAACATGTTATTTTTTCTATTTCCTTTGCTAAAATCCTTTATTTTTCAAATATATCACGAGAAAACCCTTACATATTTACTTTAAAATCTATGTTAATACTTTTAATTGATAATTACCTTTTTCAACTAAAACATGTCACATTTTCTATTTTTTTACTAAACCCCCTCTTTTTTCAAAAATATCACGGGCAAATCGTTACTTTTATATTTTAAAATTCAACGAAAACATGTTACTTTCTATTTTTATTACTAAAACCCCTCTTTTTCCAAAATATCACGGACAAACAGTTACTTATTATTTTAAAATTCATTTTAATACTTTTAATTATTTTAAAATGTTTAACACGCTTACTTATTTTTTTTTAATAAATGCAATTAATAAAATATAAAATATAAATAATAAAATTAACAATTATTAAAAACAACCCGTGTATCATACGTGTTTTAAGCTATATTATTAAAGACGAAACATTAAAAGTTTGGTAGTCGGATAGACGGACGGTCGGTACTTAGTGATTTTACTTAATTACCCTTACTTATTTTTTTTAAAAACTATCACTAAATAATAATATTATTTATAACCAATTACCTTTTCAGCTAAAATACATTACCTTTTTTTATTTTTTTTCTTACGAAATCCTCTCTTTTTAAAAAAAACACTGACGATATCTTTTTTAACAAAAACATGTTAATCTTTCTATTTTTCCTTACTAAAACCCATCATTTTCCAAAAATATCACGGGCAAACCCTTACTTATTTATTTTAAAATCTATTTTAATACTTTTAATTATGTTACTTTTTCTATTTTTTTCATTTTCTAAAAAAATTATTATTAAATAATAACATTTTTATAACCAACTACCTTTTTAGCTAAAATACATTATCTTTTCTAACAAAATCTTCTCTTTTTCTAAAAAATTCACGGACAATTACCTTTTTCAACTAAAACATGTTACTCTTTCTGATTTTTCTTTACTAAACCCCTCATTTTCCAAAAATATTCCGGACAAATCCTTACTTATTTATTGTGAAACATATTTAAATACTTTTAATTTACGGGCACTTACCTTTTCAGCTAAAACATGTTACTTTTTCTATTTTTCCTTACTAAGACCCCTCCTTTTCCAAAAATATCATGGGCAAACAATTATTAATTTATTTTAAAATCTATTTTAATATTTTTAATTATTTAAAAAAGTTTAACACGCCTACTTATTTTTTTTAGCAAATGCAGATTAATAGAATATTAAAACATAAATAATAAAAATAATTATTATTAATAATAATCCGTGCATCGCACGGGTTTTAAGCTAGTATGTATTATAATTAAGACATATTTTATTATTTTTTCTTACAAAATTCACTCATTTACATAACTCACGGACAATATCATGTGCAATATATTTTCAACTAAAACATGTTACCTTTTTCATTTATACTTACTAAAATCTCTCTTTTTCCAAAAATATCACGGACAACTCTTCTTTTTATCATTAATATTACCTTTTTTAATTATATATCTTTCAATTATTGATATATATATACTATCAATCAATACTATACTATTATATAATAGACGAAACATTAAAAGTTTGGTTGGTCGGTATGGTACATTGTGATTTTACTTAATTGCCCTTAATTAACTGTACTTCGTGTTTTTACTTAATTAACCTTACTTATTTATACAAATATATTATTAAATAATAATATTACCTATTTATAACCAATTACCTTTTTCACCTAAAATACATTATTTTTTCTATTTTTTCTAACAAATTCCCCTAATTTTTCAAATATATCACATGCAATTACCTTTTTTGTAGTAACTCAAATTTTCAGGGTTTATTAATATTATTATTTAAATATTTTATTGTTTTTCTCAAAAGAGGAGGAATGAAATTATGTGTATTTTATTTAAAATTTTTGTGAAAGCTGATTATTTTATCGATATTGTCGAATTGAGTTTGTGTTAGAATTTTGGGGATCGAACCAGCATTTTAGTTGCACCAAAATTTTATCCGATATTTTATTCGGATACAGAGTTTTATTTTTGTAAATTAGAAAAGTATTCCAAAATTTAGTATTTTTACATTCTTGGGAGATTTAGAATATTTGAAAATTTTTGGTATCAAAGCGGTATTTTATTAGTACCAAAATTTTACCCGGTATCTTATCTGTGCCCCATTGGTATTTGGGTGGTTTATAAAAATATTCAGAAATTCAATATTTTTACGATTCTGTAAAATCCGGGCTTTATAAAAATTTTGTGCATAATTATTTCAATTCTTAGAGTAAATAAATTTTTTAATATTTATCCGCTAATTGAGTGGAAGTTATAATTTCGTGCTAAAAATATTTTAGTGGTTGAGAATTACTTTTATATTATCGAGTATATATATATTTTTTTTGAGTTTTAGTTCGTTAAAAATCGTTCAGTACGGAGCTATTTGGTGTTAGATGGGGTCATTACCTACTCCCACCTAACCTTATCCTAAAACACACCCACCCACCCTGGTAATACACTTAACTCACGCACACAACACACACAACTCACGCACACCAGCAAAACAAAAAAAAAGAAGAAAAAATCAAAGAAATGAAATATATTTTCTCTCTACTGTTCTTGAGGATCAAAGCCAATTTTGAAGGTGATGTAGGAATCCAAATCCAAAGCTCGAGTACTCAAATCGAAGATCTTGGAGTCTAGTTTCACAATCTATAATCTGATTTTGTGTGGGGTAAAATTCTGAATTTCTATTATTTTTGTTAAATTCAGTTTTATATATATTAAAATTATGAATTTTTGTAAACGTGATTGGTTGCTGATTTTGATGTTACTATCGTGTAGAGTATGTTTTCCTGGTCAATTTCATATATTATATGTTGAATTTAGAGTTCAATAACGTATAGAAATCGAGTTTTGATTGTCGTGTTCTTCGTGTTCTTGAGAATCAAAACTAATTTTGAAGGTGTTATTGATGTCGGATTTTGGAGTTCAAGTAGTCGAATCGAAGCTCTTATAATCTAGTTTCGGAATCTGCAATCAGTTTCATCAGAGGATAAATTTTCAATTTTATATAAAGTTTTCTTTATTTCTGGGAAAAAAATAAATTATGGTTCATATTCAAAAATTTGGGGCTTTTTGATTCTGAGTTCGTTCACTTGTTTTGATGGCTTGGATAGCTTTATATGATTGTGTATAATCGTTTTACATGCTTGATTGAGTTGTTCTATCCCGTTTTTATTAAGTTCGTTTGTAAAGTTAGAGTTTAATTTTGAGTTATAAGTTAAATTGTGTGTTGTAATTTCCTAATGATTATATATGTATATTATTGTGCTTTAAATTGTTTTAAAGCACCATTTAAATTTTAGTGTTATTATCATTTAACTAGTGAGTTAAATTATTTTCAATGTGAAATTAGTTTTAGCTCGTTTATATGTATGTTAAATATGTGGAGTTGATTTAAGTTGTAAGTTAATTGTGATAGTGATTTTAGTTTATTTGGTTTAATTCCCAATTTGGGGATTTTTGTTGAAGTTCGTTATTTGGTGGAGTTTATATTGATTAGAGAATGTTGATTATATAGGATGTTTGTTGGTGTTGTACTGTGTTGTTCGTCCTGTGACTGGGTGCGCAACATAGTACATACAAATTTGTGGATGGTCCTATTTACGAACGGGTCATGCCGAAATTTTGTAAAATCTATATACTTATTAATTGTATTTTATTATTGGTGTCTCAAAGAGTAATTAGATTTGATTATTTTTAATCGGTTTTAGATAATAATGTAATTGATTTAATTGATCAATTAATTGAGTGATTAATTGGTGAATTTTATTAATTAATTATTATTTAATCTTGATTAATTATAAATCAAATTTAATTAATATTTTCAAAAATTGTTTTATTATTTACCCGATTTGATTAATTTCTTGATTTACTGAATTGATTGATTTTGATTAATTCTATTTAATCTAGTGATAATCGGATTTAAAGTATGAATGATTATTTAAGTCTTATATTCTATACGTGATTATAAATGTGTGATTAAATGCTATGTGCATTTATATGTTATGAGTTATACCAGTATGTGATTAAATGTGTGAACATGGATGAGTCTACTTCTGCAGCAGCTTGTTTTAAAAAGTTTCTGAACTCGTTAATTGCTCATTTTTAACGAGCCTTGCCATTCTGGAAAGGTCTCAGAATTTTCTACGATTTTTATGTTTTACACGTTTTCATCTGAGTTCATCCTTATACTATAACATGTCCATCTTTCTAACTGGTTAAATCTGATTTTAATTCGGATAGTATGATAATAAGTTTGGTATTGTATGGTGGCATATGAACTGATAATTTTTATGTGTTTAAATGGTATATCGAGTTGAGTATGTTATTTTATAGTTGTGAGTTCAAGTTGGTTAAGTTACGTTATGTAAAAATGTTAGTTTGTAATTTGATGCTTGATTGTTGGTATTAGTTTAAAACAGGTGGATTGTTATATAAATAGAGAAGTGCTGCCGGATTTTCGGCAGGACTATTAAATGAATATTATTTGAAAATTTTATATGATATGATATGCTAGTCTAAATGCATACGTGAATGAAATATGTTTATGTGTTAAATGTGTAGCTATTAAATTTGTATAATTATAAGAGTTATCGGTCCAAGCATGTGCTATGTGTTATCTGAAGTATATGAAATTATGTGAATTAGTTATTTGACTTGCTACGTGATAAATGTTTTACGAGATGGTTTATTTCTGGATAAAGTAACTGCAAGTCAATGCAGAATTATTTTCTTATATGTTTACTGCAAGTCGAGGCAAAATTATTTTCTTATATGTTTACTGCAAGTCGAGGCAAAATTATTTTCTTATATGTTTACTGCAAGTCAATGCGGAATTATTTTCTTATATGTTTATTGCAAGTCAAGGCAGATGAATTGAGTATTGAATAAATTGTGGATTGTTTGTGGATGATTGAGTTAGAAAGTTTTGGTGTTTTAAAACAGGGCAATGTCCACTTTACGAATAAGTCATGCCCAATTTTCTGTAGAAATTACATTCGCTTAAGTTTATAAACATTTATATTTAGTAGAGTTGAGTCTGAAGGCTAAAGTACAACTTATATTTAACTATATGAATAGTTGGGCGGGCACGATCTCGGTAGTGCAGACTCGTAGCAACCTCCTATGCGCCGGAACCAAGAGTTATCAGAATAGAAGATTGTGATGACATAAGATAGAAGAAGAATAGAATCATATTACTTCGGCTTTACGTAATAGCGAAGGACCAAAGGCAAGTTTACTAACTCATACTCTTTTGTTTAGAGTATCGTATCAAGATTCTTGTTTTCAATTTTCATTTAATTACTTGTTGCATAACCAGTTCCTATTCTCATCCTGTGATTAAGACAACCTATTTATTTCTAACTTGACAGTTCTATTTCGGTTCTTAATTCATATCCTGCAGTATCTTGTGGTTACCAGATTTAATCCTGGTTCTTTATCATTGGAAACCTAATTCATATGTACTTGTTTTAACCTAACCTAGTTTGATAATCTGAATCAGACAGTTGAAAGCATTAATTTGAGTTAACCAGGTAGTCGATTGTTCCGACACCTAATCTGAGTACTAGATTGGAATTGAAAGTTTTTATTAAAATGAAATGTTTTAAGGACTGTAGACGCCAATCAGAGTATGAATATTATTATGTGGCAATGTGGCCTTGGATCCAGTTCAGTATTTGGACATACCGCAGGGTATGATCCGGAGTTTTAGTGTGACTGATCATCCACTTTAACTCGTTGCGTCATAGTAAAAATCCAATTCTAATTTAAAGTTTGATACAAATATTGTTGTTCATTTTGCCAGTTGAGTTGATTTCTTTTCAGATATTGTTGCATCATTATTTTATCTTGTGCAGTATTATATACTTGCTGAGCTTCTTTTGCTCACTCTTGTTTGTTACCCTTGATATTTCAGTAAAGCGAGTGGATGTCTCCGCTCATATTTGCTGGTTTCAACTTTTAAACCTCCCAGTGTAAGGTATATTGACAGTATTAAATTGTATGACTGTGGAACGAGAAGAGTCAAGATGACGTTGGGAAGATGAGTTAATGCAGAGCATTTGGATCTAGTGTAAGGTTATTGTATATAGTTGATTTCTAGTAAATACTATATTGTATAAGATTAGTTTGCCTGGTATACTTCTTATCGAAGTTATACTAGTGTCATAGAATTTGTGCAAAGAGTATTGTTGTAAAGGAAGCTATAGTTTAGTAAATTTTGGGTTCTTGTTTCTAGCACTATAACCTTTAAAGATTCTTGGTAGAGTTGGGGTCGCAGATGTTATATTTGTAGTGGTTTAATATATAACAGGTTGTTTGAAATTGAGATTTTAGCGTGATGACCAAATCTTCTAACCCTGGATTTGGGGGCGTCACAGTTGGTATCAGAGCAGAGTTATAGTAAACTAGAAACGAGAGTGTGTAGGTGTGTGTATAGTTAAGTAAGAACATCAGAGCTCATATAGAGTTCGTGTTGGACTATTGGATATAGTACCAATGAGTAATTTAAGATATGGTACTCGTTTGAGATAGTTGAGCATAGTTGAGCTGAGCTGGATGGAAATCCTTGCGACTGTAGATGTAGGTGGTGGAATCTTCAGAGACTATTGCGGGTCGACGATGACGTATGATATCGATAACCTTAGGACGTGTAGCAGAAGAACTTAGAATCGAATGACGAGCCATTAGAGGAGCTGATAAAGAAGACATGCCTGAAGACCTTGGCAATACCTTCCTTCTTAATAAATTATTATTTAACACTCCTTTAAGTAAGACTTTTGTCTGTGAAAATATTTCGCCTTCTGAATTTATATTTTGATATTGTGTTCACCTGTTATTGGGTTTCAAATGTGCTAAAGGCTGTCTTGATGCCTATTTTTTTTTTAGATTTCTAAAACCCTATCAAGTTTTGATATTTGAATTTCTAATGTTCTTCAATAGTGAATAACTCTATTATTGATAAATCATCATTTCCTCGTATTGTGCCAGTAATTTCTTTTCTGGTTATTCTTTTTCCGGAAGTAGTACCTTTGGAATCTGTTCAGTTGTAATCCAGGGGTGTATCTGAGAATTTGTCATCAAAAGGCTTCAATTGTTAATTTGACTTTAGACTCATTTTATATTTCTCTACTCCAGCTGAGACGAACAACCCTATTTATAGGGGACACAAGGACTATCTGTCTATGTGATAGAAGTTTGATGGGACGCCATCACTTGTGTGTTGTGCAACACAAGAAGGTTAATTACCTTTAGTAATGTCTTAACTAAGACACGCAACAATGGTTCATCTGATCATATTGGTCTCTCAGTGACTCTTTTATTTCAAAAACGTTTGCTTTGAAAATTGAAATTCGATAACCACAATTGTGGGACACTCGTTATGATACGACATCTTTTCACTTCAAAATATCATGAATCTGATTATCTCAAATAATCTTGAAAGTATGCCAAGCAGGTTGGAATTAGGTAACCTTTGCGGTGGGATTATCAAGAGCCAAAGCGGATCAAGATGTGAGTAGAATACTAGTAACGTGTAACGTGTAGTGTTACAACCGGATTTGCCCTATGTAGAGGAACCGGTAGAAATTTCAGACTAGAAAGAACAAGTATCAAAGAGTAAAGAGTTAGTATTATTGCGGATGCAACCAGAGTTGGAAGTTATAAAAAGAATCTTAGTGACTTCTTCAGCTGATTCCGAGGACGGAATCCTTATAAGGAGGGTAGATTGTAGTATCCCAAATTTTCAGGGTTTATTAATATTATTATTTAAATATTTTATTGCTTTTCTCAAAAGAGGAGGAATGGAATTATGTGTATTTTATTTAAAAATTTTGTGAAAGCTGATTATTTTATCGATATTGTCGAATTGAGTTTGTGTTAGAATTTTGGGGATCGAACCGGCATTTTAGTTGCACCAAAATTTTATCCGATATTTTATTCAGATACAGAGTTTTATTTTTTTAAATTGTAAAAGTATTCCAAAATTTAGTATTTTTACATTCTTGGGAGATTTAGAATATTTGGAAATTTTTGGTATCAAAGCGGTATTTTATTAGTACCAAAATTTTACCCGGTATCTTATCTGTGCCCCATTGGTATTTGGGTGGTTTATAAAAATATTCAGAAATTCAATATTTTTACGATTCTGTAAAATCTGGGCGTTATAAAAATTTTGTGCATAATTATTTCAATTCTTAGAGTAAATAATTTTTTTAATATTTATCCGCTAATTGAGTGGAAGTTATAATTTCGTGCTAAAAATATTTTAGTGGTTGAGAATTACTTTTATATTATCGAGTATATATATTTTTTTGAGTTTTAGTTCGTTAAAAATCGTTCAGTACGGGGCTATTTGGTGTTAGGTGGGGTCATTACCTACCCCCGCCTAACCTTATCCTAAAACACACTGTAAGATCCGTGAACTTTATTAATAATATAAATTGTATTATATGTGTAGAATAATTATTATGAAGTATTTTGAGTTTTAATAATAAAGGTTGTTAAGTGATTATGTGCTAAATTGGTGTGTCGAAAGCCCCGTTCAAATATCTTGTCATTTGAAAATATATTCAATTTTGAGCCCCGTTTTGAAAATTCAAGGGCCCCGTTGAATTTTTGTACATCATTATTATTCCTTCGTCATTCGTGTCCGGATCATTATCGGAGGATTTCTTCGTATTATTATATCCCTTATTATCCGATGTTATCAATAGCATTTGTTTTATTCAAAGGAAGAAAAATTATTCCAAACCCTAACCCTAATTTTTCTAGGGTAATTGATATATCGTCCGTATCAATAATACATCTGTTATAGCCCCAGTATTCTTGAACATTAGTTATATAAATGATATGTATTGATTTGGATAACTATCAGTCTTTGTGGATAGCTATCACCTCATAAAACGTGTATTTTACTTTATTAGGGATTTAAAACGAACCAGTGGATCAATATCGATCCAAATATGTCGTTTAGGGTATTATTTTCCACTAAGTATAAAAAGGAGAATCGTACATTATACTTCATATAATCCGTATTAAAAATATATAAAAATATAAAATTCCGGAACAGTGTTCTTCGTGTTCTCGAAAATCAAAATCAATTTTGATTGTGTTATTGAAATCCAAATCACAAGTTCAAGTACTCAAATCAAAGATCTTGAGCTCTAGTTTCAGAATCTTCCAACCATATCATCATCTGGTAATTTTTCAATTTTATATGAATTTTTCAAATTTCGAATTAAAATTAGGGTTTATTTTCGAATTGGGGATTTTCATTCTGTTGATTCTCCGTTCAATTGATTGCTTCCAACATGTTCCTAGGGTTTTAATTAGTAAGAATTCATGCTTTAATTTCATGTTTATGTTCGATTTTGAGAAATTCGATTTCTAGGGTTTTGCCCGATTTTTCTTTTTAATAGCCTGTTCATATGAATGATCTGACATTGTTTTTTATAGCGGGCTTTTGTTGTATGTGTTCTTAGCTTCATTTTAACATAAAGAACGTAGAGTTTCATGTACGATTTTAGTAGTTCGGAAAATTTGTTTAAGGTCGCCGGAAAATAGTCGGGTTTGAAGTTCCGGTGATGTTTTTGGTTTGTTTTTTATCGGAATGTGTTGATATGGTTATAAGGAATGTTTTGATATAAAAAGCCCCAAAATTTGTTACGTTTTTGGCTCGCCGGAATCTGGGAATTGTCGCCGGATTCTGGGATTTTCCGGGTTGTTCTTCCCGACCCGTTTTTGTTCTTCCCGACCCGTTAACCCGTTTTCCTGACCCGGTTTCAATCTTCGAAACCCTAAAATATTTTCAGAAAACTGTTTTTGAATTTTATTTTTAAATTTAATTCGAAAATAGTTTAAATATTTATAAAAATCATATTTTTTTTAAAAAAAATACATTTTTAAATTCAGAAAATTTTGGAAAATTATATTTAATTATTTAAATTCGAAAACTGATTAAATTTAATTATTTTAATTAAATTAAATTAATAATTAATTAATTTAATTAATTGATTAATTCTTTTAATCAGTTAATTCCTAATAATTAATAATTAATTAGATTTAATTAATTTAAATTAGGTTTAATTATTTTGTAGCTTGATTTAATTATTTAAAAATAGTTTGAGCATTTGGAAATTGTCAATTAATTTTATATTAATTGATGTAATTGTTTTTAAATACTTATATTGGGATTAAAAATCCGATTTTTGATTTAAAAATTATTTGTGACTTATTTAAATTCAAATAAGCCTCGAATATTGTTTTAAAAATATTTATAAGTGCTATATGGTTTATATGAGTCGAATAATGTGTTTTAATAATCCGTAAATGCCCGTACGAGGGCTAATGTCTGAGTTTTAATTACCGTAAAATAGATCGGGCATCCGATAGGAACCCGATTACTTGTTTAAATGTAAAAATGGTTATGAGTATATATCGAGGATAGAATGAGGATAGTTAGACTTACTGTAATGAGTTGTTTATTATAGAATCGAGTTCCCGGAGCAAGGGAAAAGAGAAGGTAGAGTGAGCTCGGTAGAATTCCGTCAACTACTAGACCAGGCAAGTATCTGTGCCTTTACTTGTTGATTCAATTGTTATTATCCTTCAGAATTTCATGTCTGTTACCATCAGAACGATTCAGATTATTCATTCTTCACCTGTATTGAGCACTTGATGCTATTTCCTTGAATATTCCTAACTTTTGACTTAATCCACAATCGTGTTGGATATCAGAAACCTTCACCTTCAATTCAGTTTATATTGATGATAACCATTGTGGACTTTCTTAAATGAGTACGTTGTACCATTGAAACCATTCTGAATCTATTTCTCGGACTTCATTTGATATTGAAGAGTTGAAGCTCTTTTGCAACTATTACACCCCGTCATTGTGTACTTATCTTGTTATACATGTTATTGCTTATACTTTGTGATAGAATTGACATGTTTTAAAATGAGACCAGTAATGGTCGGGCCATATTTATGGTCGTAATAACTTAAGGCCCAGATGGCCATGGATCCTAGTGGAGGACTATGCTATAAGCTAGTCCGGGGTTGATGCGTGGCTGATCAGCAACTCAACCTTTGTATTTGAAAAATGTAGAAGTCCAATTCTAATTCCTCTTTCTTCAATAAAGATTGTTAAAAGCTTATGTTTGACTTGTATATTGTTGATTCAGATAACTGAAATCTTTCATTTCATTATGGAACTGTGATTGATATATATCATGCTTGTTGAGCACATGTGGCTCATACTTGTTTTGTTTTTAACCCTATTCCAGTAAAACAAGAGAATGAGCAGACACAACGCTAGTGACAGTTCTCCAGATGCTAGGAGACCACCCCGAGTGATTGTCATTGGACGGGTAGTTGTCTTACTTTGGAAGTTAGACTAGATGTCTAGCTTTGTATATTAAGTTGTGTAATAACTCTGAAAACTGATTTGTAATAATTATGACTTAGAAGCTTGTTTCATGCCATAATCTGGATGCGGTCTTGGATAAGGGGTATTTTATGATATTATATTATTATGCATGTGTTATATTCAGGTATATTGTGTTTCGTTGGTCGAGTGACTCCCCAGATCTGTGCCCCGGGTCTGGAGGGCGTCACACACACCCACCCACCCTGTTAATACACTTAACTCACGCACACAACACACACAACTCACGCACACAAGCAAAACAAAAAAAAAAATCAAAGAAATCAAATATATTTTCTCTCTCCTGTTCTTGAGGATCAAAGCCAATTTTGAAGGTGATGTAGGAATCCAAATCCAGAGCTCGAGTACTCAAATCGAAGATCTTGGAGTCTAGTTTCACAATCTATAATCTGATTTCGTGTGGGGTAAAATTCTGAATTTCTATTATTTTTGTTAAATTCGGTTTTATATATATTAAAATTATGAATTTTTGTAAACATGATTGGTTGCTGATTTTGATGTTACTATCGTGTAGAGTATGTTTTCCTGGTCAATTTCATATATTCTATGTTGAATTTCGAGTTCAGTAACGTATAGAAATCGAGGTTTGATTGTCGTGTTCTTCGTGTTCTTGAGAATCAAAACTAATTTTGAAGGTGTTATTGATGTCGGATTTTGGAGTTCAAGTAGTCGAATCGAAGCTCTTATAATCTAGTTTCAGAATCTGCAATCAGTTTCATCAGAGGATAAATTTTCAATTTTATATAAAGTTTTCTTTATTTCTGGGAAAAAAATAAATTAGGGTTCATATTAAAAAATTTGGGGCTTTTTGATTCTGAGTTCGTTCACTTGTTTTGATTGTTGGGATAGCTTTATATGATTGTGTATAATCGTTTTACATGCTTAATTGAGTTGTTCTATCCCGTTTTTATTAAGTTCGTTTGTAAAATCAGAGTTTAATTTTGAGTTATAAGTTAAATCGTGTGTTATAATTTCCTAATGATTATATATGTATATTATTGTGCTTTAAATGGTTTTAAAGCACCATTTAAATTTTACTGTTATTATCATTTAACTAGTGAGTTAAATTATTTTCAATGTGAAATTAGTTTTAGCTCGTTTATATGTATGTTAAATATGTGGAGTTGATTTAAGTTGTAAGTTAATTGTGATAGTGATTTTAGTTTATTTGGTTTAATTCTCAATTTGGGGATTTTTGTTGAAGTTCGTTATTTGGTGAAGTTTATATTGATTAGTGAATGTTGATTATATATGATGTTTGTTGGTGTTGTACTGTGTTGTTCGTCCTGTGACTGGGGCGCAACATAGTACATACAAATGTGTGGATAGTCCTATTTACGAACGGGTCATGCCGAAATTTTGTAAAATCTAAATACTTATTAATTGTATTTTATTATTGGTGTCTCAAAGAGTAATTAGATTTGATTATTTTTAATCAGTTTTAGATAATAATGTAATTGATTTAATTGATCAATTAATTGAGTGATTAATTGGTGAATTTTATTAATTAATTATTATTTAATCTCGATTAATTATAAATCAAATTTAATTAATATTTTCAAAAATTGTTTTATTATTTACCCGATTTGATTAATTTCTTGATTTACTGAATTGATTGATTTTGATTAATTCTATTTAATCTATTGATAATCGGATTTAAAGTATGAATGATTATTTAAGTCTTATATTCTATACGTGATTATAAATGTGTGATTAAATGCTATGTGCATTTATATGTTATGAGTTATACTAGTATGTGATTAAATGTGTGAACAGGGCTGAGTCTGCTTCTGCAGCAGCTTGTTTTAAAAAGTTTCTGAACTCGTTAATTGCTCATTTTTAACGAGCCACATTCTGGAAAGGTCTCAGAGTTTTCTACAATTCTTATGTTTTACACGTTTTCATCTGAGTTCATCCTTATACTATAACCTGTCCATCTTTCTAACTGGTTAAATCTGATTTTAATTCGGATAGTATGATAATAAGTTTGGTATTGTATGGTGGCATATGAACTGATAATTTTTATGTGTTTAAATGGTATATCGAGTTGAATATGTTATTTTATAGTTGTGAGTTCAAGTTGGTTAAGTTACGTTATGTAAAAATGTTAGTTTTTAATTTGATGATTGATTGTTGGTATTAGTTTAAAACAGGTGGATTGTTATATAAATAGAGAAGTGTTGCCGGATTTTCGGCAGGACTATTAAATGAATATTATTTGAAAATTTTATATGATATGATATGCTAGTCTAAATGCATACGTGAATGAAATGTGTTTATGTGTTAAATGTGTAGCTATTAAATTTGTATAATTATAAGAGTTATCGGTCCAAGCATGTGCTATATGTTATCTGAAGTATATGAAATTATGTGAATTAGTTATTTGACTTGCTACGTGATAAATGTTGTACGAGATGGTTTATTTCTGGATAAAGTAACTACAAGTCGATGCAGAATTATTTTCTTATATGTTTATTGCAAGTCGAGGCAGAATAATTTTCTTATATGTTTACTGCAAGTCGAGGCAGAATTATTTTCTTATATGTTTACTGCAAGTCAATGCGGAATTATTTTCTTATATGTTTACTGCAAGTCAAGGCAGATGAATTGAGTATTGAATAAATTGTGGATTGTTTGTGGATGATTGAGTTAGAAAGTTTTGGTGTTTTAAAACAGGGCAATGTCCACTTTACGAATAGGTCATGCCCAATTTTCTGTAGAAATTACATTCGCTTAAGTTTATAAACATTTATATTTAGTAGAGTTGAGTCCGAAGGCTAAAGTACAACTTATATTTAACTATATAAATAGTTGGGCGGGCACGATCTCGGTAGTGCAGACTCGTAGCAACCGCCTATGCGCCGGAACCAAGAGTTATCAGAATAGAAGATTGTGGTGACATAAGATAGAAGAAGAATATAATCATATTACTTCGGCTTTACGTAATAGCGAAGGACCAAAGGCAAGTTTACTAACTCGTACTCTTTTGTTCAGAGTATCGTATCAAGATTCCTGTTTTCAAATTTCATTTAATTACTTGTTGCATAACCAGTTCCTATTCTCATCCTGTGATTGAGACAACCTATTTATTTCTAACTTGACAGTTCTATTTCGGTTCTTAATTCATATCCTGCAGTATCTTGTGGTTACCAGATTTAATCCTGGTTCTTTATCATTGGAAACCTAATTCATATGTACTTGTTTTAACCTAACCTAGTTTGATAATCTGAATCAGACAGTTGAAAGCATTAATTTGAGTTAACCAGGTAGTCGATTGTTCCGACACCTAATCTGAGTACTAGATTGGAATTGGAAGTTTTTATTAAAATGAAATATTTTAAGGACTGCAGACGCCAGTCAGAGTATGAATATTATTATGTGGCCAATGTGGCCTTGGATCCAGTTCAGTATTTGGACATACCGTAGGGTATGATTCGGAGTTTTAGTGTGACTGATCATCCACTTTAACTCGTTGCGTCATAGTAAAAATCCAATTCTAATTTAAAGTTTGATACAAATATTGTTGTTCATTTTGCCAGTTGAGTTGATTTCTTTTCAGATATTGTTGCATCATTATTTTATCTTGTGTAGTATTATATACTTGCTGAGCTTCTTTTGCTCACTCTTGCTTGTTACCCTTGATATTTCAGTAAAGCGAGTGGATGTCTCCGCTCATATTTGATGGTTTGAACTTTTAAACCTCCCAGTGTAAGGTAGATTGACAGTATTAAATTGTATGACTGTGGAACGAGAAGAGTCAAGATGACGTTGGGATGATGAATTGATGCAAAGCATTTGGATCTAGTGTAAGGTTATTGTATATAGTTGATTTCTAGTAAATACTATATTGTATAAGATTAGTTTGCCTGGTATACTTCTTATCGAAGTTATAGTAGTGTCATAGAATTTGTGCAAAGAGTAGTCTTGTAAAGGAAGCTATAGTTTAGTAAATTTTGGGTTCTTGTTTCTAGCACTATAACCTTTAAAATTCTTGGTAGAGTTGGGGTCGCAGATGTTATATTTGTAGTGGTGTAATATATAACAGGTTGTTTTAAATTGAGATTTTAGCGTGACGACCAAATCTTCTACCCCCGGATTTGGGGGCGTCACATTTTTTAACTAAAACATGTTTGTTTTTCTATTTTTCTTTACTAAACCCCCTCCTTTTCCAAAAATATCACGCACAGACCTTTAGTTATTTATTTTTAAACCTATTTTAATATTATATTTTTTTTAAAAGTTTACCCATTTTAACATGTCTACTTATTTTTCTTAAGAAATGCAATTACTAAAAATATTAAAATATAAATAATCAAATACCTATTTATAACCAATTATCTTTTCAGCTAAAACACATTATATATTTTTTCTAACAAAGTCCATCCTTTTTCTAAATATATCACGGGAAATTGCCTTTTACAATTTACTTTTTCTATTTTTATCACTAAAATCCATTCTTTTTCCAAAAATATCACATGAAACCCTTTACTTATTTATTTTAAAACGTATTTAAATACTTTTAATTATTAAATTTTAAAACCTCATTTTCCAAAAATATCACGGGCATTTACCTTTTTAAACTAAATATATGTTACGGTTTTTATTTTTTCTTACTAAAACACCTCATTTTCCAAAAATATAACGGGCAAACCCATACTTATTTATTTTAAAATATATTTTAATGTTTTTAATCAATTAAAAGTGTTTAGCTATTTTAACATGCCTACTTATTTTTTGCACAATTATAATTAATAAAATGTTAAAATAATAATAATAATATAACAATTAACAATCCGTGCATCGCACGGGTTTTAAACTAGTATTATTAAAGCCAGAATATTAAAAGTTTTGGTTTTCGGTCATTTATTCTATTTAATAAATAATAAAATAATATAAAAATAGTAACCAATTGATTTTCTTTTATAATTAAAACACTTTTTTTCTAACAAAATCTACTCTTTTTCAAAAAAGATCACGGGCAATTACCTTTAAATTAAAACATATTATCTTTTATATTTGTTCTCACTAAAATTTTTATTTTCCAAAAAAATCAACCGCAACCGCAACCCTTACTTATTTATTTCAAAACCTATTTTAATGTTTTTAATTATTTAAAAAAGCTTACATATTTTAACATGTCAACATATTTTTTTAAAAAATACAATTAAAATAATTAAAATACTTCTAAAAGTATCACGGGCAGTTACTTTTTTTAATAATTAAAATAGGTTAGTTTTTCTATTTATCCTTTTTATTTTCCTTTTATAATAAAAAAAAACCTTTTTTCTAACAAAATCTACACAGCTCAGCAAGTACAACTGACAAACAGATAGTCTTAAAATTCAATGGGCGGTTTTATTAAAACAGATTTGGTCAAAATATAATAAGTTGCAAAACCTTTGCAAAATTGACCCGGCCCAAAGTTCAAATAATCACATTTTTCTTTTAAGTAAAATAATATAGTAAAACTAGAAAATGGTCATGAATTTAATCATAAAATTTTCAATCAAATCTTCACATAAAAAACTAACATATTTAATTAATATAGATATCAAGTTATAAAACATATTTCTTGTAACAATCAAATAAAATACTATTAGATTCTACTAAAATTCTATTTTTTTTCAAGACAACAAGTAATAATAATAAAATAAAGAAAAGAAACCTCAACAATCATCCTAAACTAAAGTATATGATACTCTAATTCAATTTGTAACAGTAGCTATATATGGTGTGCTCTAGTTTTATCATTAAAAGGATTATTAACAATTAAGAAAGTACTAATAATACACATAACTATACATTATGCATACTGACAGACTAGCTAGCAAATGGGTGCATGACAATTGGTGATTATAAAGTCAACTGCCTCAATTTTTAACAAAAAATAAGCTTCGTATATGTATATATTCATTTAGAAATCTATGACAAAATGAAAGAGTAAACGTACACCTAATAAGGATAGCAGGAGATCATACGAGAGACAGTAATTTAACATTGGTAAAGCCAGGAGCAATAACACAAGCCTTTAAACTTATTTACAATTCAGACGACACAAGTAGGCATGGCAACAGAAGTGTAAAATAATTTAACATGATTCCAAAATTCATGTAAACATAAACAATGGCATATAAAACACTATTCGCGAGGTTTCAATGAAAACACAGACACATACCTGCAGAGGCTGATGATGAAATCTGTACGAGTTTTTTTTTTCTATTCCTAAGGTTAATTATATAGCCACACAAAACCCTAAAATCAATTAGGTAAGGCTAGAATCGTTTTCTAAAAATTGTCCAATCTCTTTAACTAATATCTAAATTAAAAATATTCTAATTTATACAAATATCTCAATTTAACAGATATTGATTTTCTAAAATATTCTAATCAATATCATCCTTAATATAGAATCTTATCCTTTATTCAAAATAATTAGTGCAACAAATTTCAAAATTTTCTAACTAAAATAATTATCTAATTAATAAAAATAAAATCATGGATTTTACAGTCTTCCCTCCTTAGAAGAATTTGGTCCCCAAATTCTAAAAATTTAAAAGGAAATAAGTCACACGTGAAAAGAAATGGTACCTTAGTTACAATTATTGGTGCGACTTCCCGTGAGCATAAATACGCGTTGAGGACCGGTGTTTTTATCTGCTCCCTTCCTTGGTGGTGGATTGTGTGGGAACTCGGAAAACAGGCACCTGTGTTCCATCGACAGTCCTTGTCTGGATGGTTCTTACCGCACCTCGAACATTTCTCTTGATCACCCTGTCCTCCGATTCGATTGTACTCGTGTTGCTTCTTGAAGGGTCCTCTTTGAGATGAAAATCCACTACTTGGAGCGAACCTCTTCTTGTTCCAATTGTCCGTTGTTTTCTCAGATTCTGCCAAGCCCCTCTCGATCACTAAAGCCTTGTTAAGGACATCCTCGTACGTCTGAAGTTCAAACGACGCTACAGCATTCCTGATGTCGCTCCGAAGTCCCTCTTCCAATCTCCTTGCTTTGATGGTTTCATCCGAGATCAAAGTCGGCGCATATTTTGAAAGCTTTGCGAATTCTGCTTCATATTCGATGACAGTCTTCCCACCTTGCTCGAGCCGAATGAATTCCCTCTCTTTCTGCAGACGAATGGTTCTAGGAAAGTACTTGTCTTCTAGCGCCTTCTTGAACTTTGCCCATGTATACGGTTCGGGTTCTTCTTCAGTGGTTGCATTCTCGTTCTTTTTCTTCTCCATGAGCCACCAGTCGTAAGCGCTTCCTTGTAGTTGATACACCGCTAAGGTAACCTTTTGCTCCTCATTGCTGCCAAGAAGTCCGAAAGCTTTTTCCATCTCATGTATCCACATCTCGACTATGGCCGGATCAGTTGCTCCATCGAAAGTCGGTGGGTTCAAACGCTTGAACTGAGAGACGATACTTTGCCTTGGCTGCTGATTTACGAGCACAGCGAGAGTTTCAGCCAGTTGGTCAAAGACGTTCCCATCTTCACTGTTGTTGCCACCTCCATTGTTATTGCCACCATGATCGCCCGGGTTTCCATCGTTGTTCTGATTGCTATTCTCTCCGTCCATATTTTCTAAAACAATAAAGTAATTCTTCTTACACTCAAATAATAAACTTAAAACGATATCTAAAGTGGTAAAACACAATCTTAAATCAAATACTTAATTTATTCCAACAAAATTCAAATATCAAAATAACACCAAATCACAAGGTTTCTCATAGCTAAGCAATCGTAGTAGCTAAGGTCTTATTCAAAAACTATCTCTCACGCTCTCGTAACTAACGACATTGCATAAAATCAAGCATAAAAGCGTTCTAGCTTCTTCTCCACGTCCTTCTGCGTCTTCTTGACCCATCTTCGAGTCTCCATAAAAATACTCTTCATTGCCTTTTCTTGTCCTGGGCGACACCACTTCCTCAATGACATTTTGCAGACCTTATGGACGATCCTTTCCACCGTTGCTGTTCGGGCTTGTAACGTATCTAATGCGTCATTTATCTTTTTATCATCGAGCGCCATCCTATCCTCGTAGAGCTCGATCAGCTTCCTCAAATATTGAATTTCGGCGTCTCTTGGATCTTCCTCTAAGGACTCATCAACGTCTTCATCGGGGTGAGGTCGGTTCACAGAATCGTCACTCTCGTAGCCATGCTCGCTAGGGTCCTCCTCGGTACTATAAGATACCTTCTTGCTAAACGAATCGTTTCCTAACATCTACAAAATTTCGAGATAACCAAATAACATTATATCATAAAACATAAGGCCAAGCTCACCGGTCAAAATTAATTCACTAATCCAAAGGTCAAATCCTATATGACAGTCTAAAGGATCGCGCCCTAGGGAATACACTAGTCCCATACCTAGTACATTCCGAAGGAAAGCCTGCTCTTGATACCAACTGTAACAGCCCGACTTTTTGGACTATTATTTCTAAATCAAAACTTAAATAAAACATAATACTTTATTTGATAAACCAAAATTTACGAAAGTCAAACTCAACGGTCAAACTTAACGATAATCCAAAATCACAAAAACGGAGACGCAGCTCCATAAACCAATATTCACTGTCTAACAAATAATCAAATTTATTCAAATGGTCTTTAAACAAAATCAAATTGCATGAAATCCAAAGTCCACATCCTTATTCTTACTAAGCTTCCACAATGAACCTGAAATATAGGGAAATGGATGAGCTACACAGCTCAGCAAGTACAACTGACAAACAGATAGTCTTAAAATTCAATGGGCGGTTTTATTAAAACAGATTTGGTCAAAATATAATAAGTTTCAAAACCTTTGCAAAATTGACCCGGCCCAAAGTTTACATTTTTAAAATTTCAGAATTTAAAACAAATACAGAATTTAAAACAGAAACAGAAACAGAAGTAGAAACAGAACGAAAATCGAAAGTACCACAGTCTTGCTCTACGGCCACACTTTCCCAGTAGCCGGAATCTTATTCTTATTCTTATGTGCCACACTTTTCCAGTGACCGGCATCTAAAGTTCAATAATTACGCGCCCTTAATAGGTATCTAAAATTGCACACTTGTGCGCCTACTAAGGGTATCTAAGGCTAGTTCCGGAACTATAGCGTAAATTACAAACGGGTTCGAAACGTAGAGACTGTGTTCTAAAATTCAAATACTTATATCTTATAAAATTCGAAACACAATTCTTATATCTTATACAAAAATTTAAAAACAAAATATCCAATATATTTTCCGAAAATAAAAGTAAGTCAAAGAGTACTTACCTCAGACGCGATTGATTACCGAAAGCTAATACACGAACAGTCCTAAAATTTTGATAAATTACACACAAAACAATTAATCATATATTCTATAAACAAATTTGTACATGCACATCATAGAGCCAGACACTTTAATCACATAAAACACACTGCCAGAGACTGTTTTGACAATGATACAAAAGGGAGTGGGCTTAACGACCGAAAATATCACACCAGTGGCTTATCAAGCTAACACGTACAATTGGCAAAAGCACCATAAATCTATTCCATTTTCAACACGCAATTTATACCCACAAGTCAGACACTTTTTCTTTTCTTTTTAACTTAACACTTGCATGCACAGTAAACTAATATATTATTAAACCAATGACCACTAACAATTTTGTTAACAATTAACTAACCAAAAAAACTAACAAGTGAATAACAACATGCAACTTATTTTTCAATTAATTAATATATTAATCAATTAATCAAAATTTAAAGGTTTTAAATATAATGTACATGGAACAAGAATTTTGGCCATTAAGTACACGTACTAAATTCAAACAATCACATTTTTCTTTTAAGTAAAATAATATAGTAAAACTAGAAAATGGTCATGAATTTAATCATAAAATTTTCAATCAAATCTTCACATAAAAAACTAACATATTTAATTAATATAGATATCAAGTTATAAAACATTTTTCTTGTAACAATCAAATAAAATACTATTAGATTCTACTAAAATTCTATTTTTTTTTCAAGACAACAAGTAATAATAATAAAATAAAGAAAAGAAACCTCAACAATCATCCTAAACTAAAGTATATGATACTCTAATTCAATTTGTAACAGTAGCTATATATGGTGTGCTCTAATTTTATCATTAAAAGGATTATTAACAATTAAGAAAGTACTAATAATACACATTACTATACATTATGCATACTGACAGACTAGCTAGCAAATGGGTGCATGACAATTGGTGATTATAAAGTCAACTGCCTCGATTTTTAACAAAACATAAGCTTCGTATATGTATATATTCATTTAGAAATCTATGACAAAATGAAAGAGTAAACGTACACCTAATAAGGATAGCAGGAGATCATACGAGAGACAGTAATTTAACATTGGTAAAGCCAGGAGCAATCACACAAGCCTTTAAACTTATTTACAATTCAGACGACACAACTAGGCATGACAACAGATGTGTAAAATAATTTAACATGATTCCAAAATTCATGTAAGCATAAACAGTGGCATATAAAACACTATTCGCGAGGTTTCAATGAAAACACGGACACATACCTACAGAGGCTAATGATGAAATCTGTACGAGTTTTTTTTCTTTTATTCCTAAGGTTAATTATATAGCCACACAAAACCCTAAAATCAATTAGGTAAGGCTAGAATCGTTTTCTAAAAATTGTCCAATCTCTTTAACTAATATCTAAATTAAAAATATTCTAATTTATACAAATATCTCAATTTAACAGATATTGATTTTCTAAAATATTCTAATCGATATCATCCTTAATATAGAATCTTATCCTTTATTCAAAATAATTAGTGCAACAAATTTCAAAATTTTCTAACTAAAATAATAATTAATAAAAATAAAATCACGGATTTTACACCCGCCTAGAAGACGTTCTAGGTTGCCACGCCTAGAAACTATGTCTCATGGGTGTGGGTTTTATAAAGCCAATTCAAATAGTTTCTTGGCGTTGATACCCCCGCCTAGGAGACGTTCTAGGTTGCCATGCCTAGAAACTATGTCTCCTGGGCGTGGGTTTTATAAAGCCACTTCATATAGTTTCTTGGCGTTGATACCCCCGCCTAGGAGACGTTCTAGGTTGCCACGCCTAGAAACTATGTCTCATGGGCGTGGGTTTTATAAAGCCACTTCAAATAGTTTTTTGGCGTTGATACCCCCGCCTAGGAGACGTTATAGGTTGCCACGCCTAGATACTATGTCTCATGGGCGTGGGTTTTATAAAGCCACTTCAAATAGTTTTTTGGCGTTGATACCCCCGCCTAGGAGACGTTCTAGGTTGCCACGCCTAGAAACTATGTCTCATGGGCGTGGGTTTTATAAAGCCACTTCAAATAGTTTCTTAGGCGTCGATGTGAACGCCAAAGAAACATTGGGCCTAATAATTTTTCGAAGTTGGGCCTTATGTCGGGCCTTTTTCCTTTGTTTGGATATGTTTAACCCATATCTATTTTTTTATATGTTGAATTTTCTAGATTCTTCTAGAACTTTCAATTCAAAATTCGAATTCACTTGGGCTTCCCGCCTAGGAAAGGACCAATGACCTGTTTTAGGTCCATATACCGTCTATAGACGGTTCATTTGAACGTTCTTACCGGTTGAGGTCCTTATAAATTGAGTATAGTAGAGTTTTCATTTCTCACACTTCTCCTAATCAAAGTCACTCTACCAAAATTTTCTTAAAACTTTCTCTTAAAAAAGTTCTGCTAGGGTTCTGTGGCGAAGCGATTTCCGGCGTTCAAACCACCGCGTGTTCTCCAGTTTCCGTTTAAATCTTCATCTTCTTTCTCAAACTTTCTGGGTTTGAGTATTCTTTGGAAGGATTTTAATGGCGGATTCAAGTTCATCCCAATCCCAGCTCTCTCAGCCTTCTCGTCCTTCTAGAGCAAACTGAGGTAATCCACCTCCAAAATCTCTAGTTCATGAAAATGTTTTTTCTCTTAGGGATTTACTTTCTGATTTTGGGATTGCTTTTCCCAATCTTTTACATTTAGAGGCCCATAACATCTCTAATCTTTTTGGTATAAAGGCCCCTTATAGGGTCGTTGCCCCCGACCCAAATGACAGGGTCTGCTATCCTAAGCCTGGGGCCATTAGGATGTATAAAGATACCTTTTATTCTTGTTTTCGCCTTCCTCCTCACCCTTTCGTTCTTCATTTATTAGCTGAGGTCCAAATTTGTCCCATACAACTAATGCCCAATGGGTGGTGATTCATTTACTGTTTCTTGGCCCAATGCAAAAGACATAGGGTAGAGCCCAGTGTGACAGTATTCTGATATCTTTTCAAGTTTGTAAATGCTCATGAATAACTGGGTTGGGTTAAGATTCAGTATCGAACTTTAACCCGTAGTTGCTTTGTTTCTGGTTCTTCTCCCGACTCTCTTCCCCCACTGGAAAAAAGAGTGGTTCTACATCTATTTAGATGGGGATGATTGGAACAACTATTTTTGTCCTCACTTTACAAGGGCTACTGATGGTTCTTTAAGGTCCCTCAAATTAGGGGTAGACGATCTTGCGGCAATTCAAATCCTGACAAGTGATTGTCTGCATCATTGCAACCTCCTTATTTCCGAGGATAACCTTCAAGCTATGGGGCTTAGTACCCTTGAACCTCGGGGTATATAACTTTAACTTTCTTTCTTTTGTTTCAACTTGTTATCATAACATATGATAGTAGTATTTGCCTTTTCCTTTCAGCTAAAGCTGCTTTGGGCACTATTTTCAAAAAGAGGGAGGACCACGCAGCTAAGGTAGTGGTTGTGGAAGTAGAAAGAACTTCCAAACGGAAGAAGGCAGGAGATGGCTCCCATGCTGTGGAGAAGGTGCCCGCTTTTTTGACTGAAAAGCCTATCCTTGTTGACGAGGATCCCAACCCATTTGTGGTTAAATGGGGTTTACTCAACAAGGATACTATAGTTGGTGATTCCAGGGCTGCGGCTGAGTGGTCCAGGAATGTGGTCACTCCAAGGGACGTGGCCCATGTTGTGGAGTCCTCGGAGGATCTCTAAATCGAGCTTCTTGGGGCCCAAGCCCTTGCTTCTGTAAGTACTTTCACTTTTAGTTGTTCATTCCTTGAATATATGCTTTTGTTTTGTAGGCTAACACCTATCTTCAAGCTGCTCTTCATAATTTGAAGACAGTTCGATCTGAGAAGGTGATAGCTGAGAGAGATAGGGACATATATTTTGCCTCCTCTACCTCAAATTTCGAGAGGTTTCGAGAAATTGAGAGGGAGTATGTGGCTGAGAAGGAGAAGGTTCGCCAGTTGGAGGCCCAACTCCAAAGGGGTCGCGAGGATGTTATTGCTGAGTACAAAGCATCTAAGGAGTTTGACGACCTCCTTAATGCTGAGTATGATGCTAACTTTCCTAGCACCTTCAAGGACTGTTGGGAATCCATCATTGGGGAGCTAGAGATGAAGATTGAAGGAGTGTCCTTGGACAAGTTTCCCGTTCCTGATTTATCCGGGATGTCCAATGATACTATCATGGACACTGCCAATCCCTCATCTCAGCCCATTGCTGATTCTGAGCTCTTTCTGGATTCTGAGCCAGCTAGAGAGGAAGATTTGGGGGATGCGGATGAGCCTCTCCAGGATGATATAGTTTAGGTTGGCCCTGCGTGGCTATTTTCTTTATTTATGTTTTATCTAAACTCACCCTTCAGGGTTTTAATTTGACTTGTAATTTAAACTTTTAGTAAGTTTATTCCAGTTTTTTACATTCTTGATTTTGCATGCTTAGTTAACATGTCTATCGGAATGCATTGCACATATAATGAAAACATAAGAATATGGAATTCATAACTTTGAAAATGGGTTCAACCCTTACATAATACTCAAGTTTAAAAACTTGGATTGGTTTCGTCGACCTTATTTATAGTATTGAGTCCATTCAGGAAACACTTTAAACATAGTAAACTTTCAAGTTTGCAGCATGCCAAGTCCTTGGCACTTCAGTCCCTTCCAGGGTTTCAAATTTGTAGGAGCCTCGACCAAATACGTTCTTAACGCGATATGGTCCTTCCCAATTTGGGGCCAACTTGCCTTTTTGTCCAACTCCGGATGCCTCAATCTTTCTGAGGACTAAATCTCCTTGTCGAAAGAACCTTTCTTTAACCCTTAGGTTGTAGTAGAAAGATGCCTTCTTTTGATGTTCAACTATCTTGGCATTTGCCTCATCTCTAACTTTGTAAATTAGATCTAAGGCCAGCCTCAAGCCTTCCTCATTTGTTTCTGGTTCATAAGCCTCAACTCTTGGAGACGTGTGAGTAATCTCCACCGGAACTACTACTTCTGCTCCATAAGCCAATAGAAATGGAGTTGCTCCGGTGGTGACTTTGCAGGTAGTACGATATGCCCAAAGTATGGGGAGTAATTCGTCTACCCAAGTGTTTCTGGAGCGTTTAACTCTTTTCTTTAGTCCATCAAGGATAATCCGATTTGTAACTTCAGCTTGCCCATTTGCTTGAGGATGAGCAACAGAAGTGAAGCGCAATTGGATATCATTCTCTTCACAATACTTTTTGAACTCATCATTGTTTAACTGAGTTCCATTGTCCGTGACCAAGATTCGTGGAATCCCATATCGACATATCACATTTTCCCAGAAGAAATGCATTACTTGTTTGGTGGTTATCTTGGCTAAGGGTTTAGTCTCAATCCACTTGGTGAAGTAGTCGATTGCTACTATCAAGAACTTTCTCTGCGCACTTGCCATTGGAAATGGTCCAAGTATATCTATTCCCCACATGACAAATGGGATTGGTGAGTTTATAGATGTCAACATCTCTGGTGGTTGCCTGACCACTGGTGCATGTTTCTGGCACCGTTCACACTTCTTCACATAGCTTTTAGCATCAACAAGTATGCTTGGCCAATAGAATCCTAAACGAGTGACTTTATGAGCAAGAGCTCTGCCCCCCAAGTGCTGCCCACAAATTCCTTCATGTACTTCCTTTAGGGCCAATTCTGCCTCTTGGGGTCTCAGACATTTCAGATAAGGAACAATTAATGACTTTTTGTATAGGATTCCCTCAATCAGGGTATACCTTAGTGCTCTCACATACAACTTTCGTGCTTCTGAAGTGTCGTTGGGTAGCCACCCAGCTTTCAGATGAGCTTTGATGGGATCCATCCAACAACTAGCAACATCAATAGGTGCTATCAACTTTCCATTGATGCTTGGGGTCTTCAAGACTTGGAAGTATACACTTCCAGCATAATTCTCAATTTCAGAAGAAGCAAACTTAGACAAGGCATCGGCCTTCATGTTCTCCTCCCTTGGAATATGTTCCACATAGCATTCATCAAACTGAGTCATGATGGCCTTGACAAGTTTTAAGTACTTGGCCATGACTTCATCTCTGGCCTCAAACTCCCCATTTACTTGGGAAACCACTAGCCTCGAGTCTTCACATACTTTCAAAGTTTTGACTCTCAAGGCTCCAGCCAGCCCTAAGCCAGCTATCAGAGCTTTATACTCAGCCTCATTGTTTGTTGTTGGGAAGTCAAGTTTTAGTGCGTACTCTATGAAAAATCCATCAGGACTTTGTAGCACTAAACCTGCTCCACTTGATTTTGTTTTTGATGCTCCATCAAAATAGAGCACCCAATATTCTTTGAACTCCATCTGTTGATCTTTCTCATCTTCCACTATTACTTCCTGCCCCCCGACTTCTTGGTTGTCAATGGTGCATTCAACCATGAAGTCAGCAAGTGCCTGAGCTTTTATGGCCGTTCGACGCTTATACTTGATGTTGAATTCGCCCAATTCAATATCCCATTTGATCAACCTTCCACTAACTTGAGGGCTATGCAAGATGTTTCTTAGAGGTTGTTTAGTCAAGACCTCTATCTTGTGAGCCTGGAAGTACGGGCGTAGCTTTCTTGAGGCCATTATCAAGGCTAAGGCAAACTTCTCAATAGTTGAGTAATTTATTTCTGCCCCATGTAGAATCTTGCTCACATAATAGATGGGTTTCTGAACCTTCAATTCTTCTTTTACCAAAACGGCACCCAGGGCTGTGTTAGAAACAACCAAGTACAAATAGAGAATTCCCCTGGATTTGGCTTTGCCAACAGTGGTGCCTCAACCATGTATTTCTTCAGGGCTTCAAAGGCCTCTTGGCTTTCAGTTGTCCATTCAAAGTTTTTCACATTCTTGAGTGCTTTGAAGAAAGGTAAGCACTTCTCTCCTGACTTGGAGATGAATCTTCCCAATGCTGCCATTCTTCCCGTTAGTTTCTGGACATCCTTGACAGTCCTTGGTGGTTCCATGTGTTAGTGTTAGTGCCCTAGAGACAATACAATTGTACTTCTGGGAAACACTATTTTGTTATTTAATAATGATTATGTTCTATTGATTATTCGACAACAATTATTATGTCTTTATTTACTGCGATATTAATGTTAGAGTAATAAATGTCCTTGGAATATTGAACACGTTTTCTATATTTTTAAGTATGTGACTTAAAAATGAGATTATATGAATAGTGTTTATATTCCTAAGATATCCCTAATTAAGCATTATGAATTGGGACAATTATGATGCATAAAGATTAATATGATCGTTGACTAAATGACCACATCTCATTGGTCATAGGTATAGTGATACTAAAGTCAAGAACATAGGTGCATGTAATATTCTACATGGCACCTGATTGACCCACAGTGATATTCTACATGGTAATAAAGTCATTAGAATAGCTCACAGTGATAATGGTGTAATGATCCTTAGACTTGAGATCATTATATTTCTATACGAGGATTAATATACTTTGATTACATTAAAAGTTACCTTTGACCGGGTGATGATAAAAGTGGACATCAGGTATATTATGAGTCGTATGAGAAATATGAATGATAGATATAGGATTTAACCCTCCTATTATTAGGAGAGATATTATTGGCCTCTTGATTGAGTGAGACTATGAAAATGCATGGCCATGCTCAAATATTGATTTGTTTTAATAGTCTACTCATTGATCAAGGAAACCTGGATTAAATGTTGAAGAGGATGACTAATAACATGCCTCGAGTTTAATCTATAATATTTGGTTAAAGGGATTATATTACACGGAAACATTAGTCACGAAAGGTTTAATTGGATCACCATTTATTATTATTTCTTGGGGAGCAATGATGTATTACTAGATGCCGCTCATTGTTTATAATTTTATTTAAGAATAAAATTATTGCCAACGAAATAACAACCTAAAGGGTCACACACTTAGAACGTTTTAAATGGAGTTTTAATTTAAATTATGAATTTAAATTAAATGATTAAATTTGAAATTAGTTATTTAATTGAGCTGGTCTTAATTAAATCAGAATTCGAATTTAATATTAACTGATTATTTTCGAAATTAGTCATTTAATTGAGATGGTCTTAATTAAATAGAATTTCGAATTTAATACTAAAACCAAAATCAGATTGGGTTTTAAGAAGCCCAAAAACGGATTTAGGGTTTTGGCCCAATCCTCTATCTCATATAAATACATTATGATGTATTATTGAGGTATGATTTTTTTGTAATTTCGAATTAAAGAAAAACCCTAGCAGCTCTGCATTAAGAGAGGCTAGAGAGAGAGAGAGAGAGGGGCAGTTTTTCGGCTAGTACCGAACTCCGTTGATCGTTGGACGATCGAGCGTTCGTGTGGACGACTTTGGCGACGCAGATCTTGGACAAGGGCTGTGTGGTGATTACAACAAGGACCTCCATCTTTCTGAACTTTAAAGCTCTTTAAGGTATGATTTCGTTTCTCCATAATCAGCCATGTCTTGTACACGGATCCTAGGGTTAGGGTTTCGGAATTTTTATTGTTTTACGACTGTTTTTCGCTGCGTTTGTTGCCCCGAAACCCAACAATGGTATCAGAGCTACGTGTATAAGGGGCTGATTTGGTTATGTGTTTACTGTATTCGATGCATGTATGCATGTTTTATGAATCTGCCTTGATACAGTTATGAGATATATCGATTATAATATGTTATATCGCTTATATATGATACTGTTATGCTTAATATATTGATATGACTGATTAATATGCGATGATTGTATGTTATGCATGTTGTCTGGTTTATATAGGGATATAAACTGTGAGACAGATCATGTTTGGACACGATCTGCAAACTGGGATATATCTGTATGTATATGATACATGCTTCCGGAACTGTATATGATGCAGTGGCGGCAGAGACTATAAGATATGATCTGAGATTCCGAAATCGATGATTTTTGAATAGCACTAGTCTTCCGCCCCTTGGACCCCAGCCAGGGGCTGCCGCCCCTTGGACCCTGCCAGGGGGCTGCCGCCCCCTGACCCCCGCCCGGGGGCTGCCGCCCCCGGACCCCCGCTTTATTATTTTTTTGTGTTCATAATTGAGTATTTGAGCATGGTGCTGGTTATGGCCTTAAGACCCGTAGTTTAATGGTTTATGGTTTTGGTTTTATAAATACGACTTGCATGTCGTTTTCTTCATTCTTGTAATTGTTTAACCTCGAATGTAAATCGAGTTTTATTATGTAAGTACATAAGTATAGGTTGGATTCAATTGTTCAATGTAATGTACTTGAAGATTGAAGGACGATCAAAGAAGAGGTGCATTCAAGGGAACAAGGAGAATGAAGACATGTAATTGTATTTATATTTTTCACCATAGATTGACCTTTGATCCTTTCATTAGCTCGAAAGGATCATATAGGATAAAGGCCATAACCAAGCACGTTTACATACTGCACTTTACATATTGATGTATGATTGCATGTGTAGGATACAATGTGATGCATGACTTAATTAGATTAATCATGTATTAATGTATGTATTAGATACATCACCCATGCCATGCCTGCTAAACAAGATAAAATCTGTAACGATTCAAGATTTTAAAATTGAACAAAATGAACATGAGATTCCTGTGTTTATGAAACACGGAAATAAGTGTGAATTTTCAATTTTTTGATATGGGGCGATTTTGACAAAAATACAAGCAGCGCTTGTAAGAAAGGTGGATTTTAAGTGAGACCATTGTGACTCCTCCGCTGGACTGGAAATCAAACCATTGATGAACTTTGAATTGAAATACTTAGTTCAAGGAAAAATTGGGAATCTCTTGATGATGGGATCATGGTCGTTTTAATAAAATCCCTAAATTTAAAATATTAAGTCACTTAGATGCCTTCCAATGAGCAACACTCGTCAAGACCTAGATCGAGAAATAGTGGGTTCGCCAAAGCGAAGCACTCCAATCTATCGTGGTAAGGCGTGATGAAGTAAATGTGATACTTATCTGTTAGACTATTGGGTTAGACTTAACTAAGTTACCACAATAGGATTGTGAACTTAGAGGCATGGAGTTTGGTAAGATTTATTGGATAAATACGTACAATTGTTGTTCTACCAAACTATCCAAGAGTTATATAAGATATAATTGACAAAAGTTGTCTACCTAAATAATTGTGTTTTTGGAGTAAAGCCAAAGCTGACCTTAAGCATGATGAAATATGGATCTTGGCTCGCTAGAAAGGTTTAAAGAAACTTTTCCGAATTGATAGATAGGGCTATTAATTTGATAAAATAGTGAGTGATATATATTATGAATATATATATATGAATAATCACTTGAACATTATCTATATAATCCGCAGACTAACTTATTTTATGCATTTTTAACATTGTAGATATTTAATGGCACATAACTCAAATAACTTCTCTGTACGATCAGTCCTTGAGAAGGACAAGCTGACAGGAACAAACTTCCTCGACTGGCAAAGGAATTTGAGGATTGTCCTCAGGCAAGAGCGAAAGCTCCATGTCATTGATATTCCTCGCCCTGAACCTCTGCCAGAAGGTGCATCGGTTGATCAACAGAATGTTTATCAGAAACATATCGATGATGACACAGATGTTACCTGTCTTATGCTTGCGACTATGAGTCCCGAGCTTCAGAAACAACATGAGCATATGGATGCTTATGTGATGATTGAGCACCTTAAACGTATGTTTGAAGGACAGGCTCGTCAGGAGAGGTTTGATACAAGCAAAGCCTTGTATGCATGCAAACAGGGTGATCGTGATCCAGTTGCACCGCATGTTCTAAAGATGATTGGATATATGGAGTACCTTGCTACTCTGGGTTCCACCATCGGTACGGAAACTCAGATAGATCTAATCTTGCAATCTTTGAACAGCAGCTATGCTCAGTTTGTAATGAATTATATCATGAATGAGATAGACAAGACACCTACCGAATTGTTGGCAATGTTGAAAACTGCTGAGACCAATATTCAGAAGGCATCCCCTAACGCCATTATGATGGTCAATAAAGGGAATGCCAAAGAACAGGGTAAAAGGAAAGGCAAGAAGAAGATTGGATCTAAATCTGCTAATCCAAAACCTGCTTTTAAAAAGGCTTTGAAGCCTACAGGAGGTGTTACAAAAGGTGCTGCAAAAGGTGCTGCAAAAGGTGATTGTCACTATTGCAATAAACCAGGTCATTGGAAGAGAAACTGTCATGCTTACTTGGAGGATTTGAAGAAGATGAATTCTGTGAAGATTTCAGATTCAGGTATTTATGTTATAGAAGTCAATTTGTCTACTTCTACATCATGGGTATTAGATACTGGATGTGGTTCTCACATTTGTATAAATGTGCAGGAACTTCGAAGGAGTAGGACTTTGGCGAAAGGAGAAGTCGACCTACGCGTTGGCAATGGATCAAAGGTTGCTGCTTTGGCTGTAGGGACTTATAATTTATCATTGCCCACATGGCTTAGTTTAGAACTTGAAAACTGTTTTTACGTGCCTGCGATTTGCAGAAACATTATTTCTGTTTCTTGTTTGGACAAGAAAGTTTTTTCCTTTACAATTCAGAACAATAGTTGTTCCTTTGGTTTGAATAATGTTACCTATGGGGTTGCACGTTTATTTAATGGTTTATATGTTCTAGATCTTGATACTCCTGTCTATAATATAAATAATAAATGTATTAAGGCTAATGACTCAAATCAAACATACCTTTGGCATTGTCGTTTAGGCCATATAAATGAGAAACGCATTTCCAAGTTACATAAGGATGGATACTTGGATAAGTTTGATTTTGAATCATACGAAGAATGTGAACCTTGTCTCATTGGAAAAATGACTAAAGCTCCTTTTACCGGAATTGGTGAAAGGGCCACCGAACGATTAGAGCTTATACATAGTGATGTATGTGGTCCAATGCGTACGATGGCAAGAGGTGGTTTTTACTACTTCATAACCTTTACTGATGATTTTAGTAGATACGGATATGTGTATCTTTTGAAAAACAAGTCCGAATCATTTGAAAAATTCAAAGAGTATAAGGCAGAAGTGGAAAAGCAAATAGGCGGAAGTATTAAAACCCTACGATCTGATCGTGGAGGTGAGTACCTAAGCTTAGAATTTAAGAATTTCTTAAAGGAGTGTGGTATTGTATCACAACTCACACCTCCTGGAACACCACAGTGGAATGGTGTATCTGAAAGGAGAAATCGTACCTTGTTGGACATGGTGCGATCGATGATGAGTCTAGCGGATCTTCCAATTAGTTTCTGGGGCTATGCCCTAGAGACGGCTGCACAAACACTAAACCGAGTTCCTTCAAAAACGGTTCAAAAGACACCATATGAGATATGGACTGAAAAACGTCATAGCGTGTCATTTATGAAAATTTGGGGATGCGAAGCGTTTGTGAAATGTTTAACCTCAGACAAGCTAGGACCAAAATCAGATAAATGTAATTTTGTGGGATATCCAAATGAAACAAAAGGGTATTACTTCTATAATCCTTCAGAGAACAAAGTGTTTGTTGCTCGAACAGTTGTGTTTCTTGAAAGAGAATTACTTTCTAAGAAAAATAGTGGGAGGACAATAGATCTCGATGAGGATCGAGAACCACAGATTAATGTTGAACCAGAGTTGGAACATGAGCAGAATGTGACTGAAAATGTTGAGGACAACATTGCTCAAGAAACACAGGTCGTTCGTAGATCTAGTAGGATTCGTCATGAGCCAGAGAGATATTATGGATTTCTGCTGACTCAAAATGGTGATGTAATGCTTGTAGATAATGATGAGCCTCTTACCTACAAAGATGCTATGAATAGTCCAGATTCTGAGAGATGGCTGGAGGCCATGAAATCCGAGATGGATTCCATGTATGAAAACAAAGTATGGACTTTGGTTGAACCACCTGAAGGGGTAAAACCCATCGAGTGCAAGTGGGTTTTCAAGAAGAAAACTGACATGGATGGTAATTTACAGACCTACAAAGCTAGACTAGTGGCGAAAGGTTTCAAGCAAATTCATGGTATTGACTATGATGAAACTTTCTCACCGGTGGCTATGGTCAAATCCATCAGGATTTTGCTTGCAATAGCAGCTTATTATGACTATGAAATCTGGTAAATGGATGTCAAGACTGCTTTCTTAAATGGGAGCTTAGAAGAGGATGTGTACATGACACAACCTGAGGGTTTTGTCGATCCAAAATTTGCTAGGATGGTCTGTAAGTTACTACGATCCATTTATGGGTTGAAGCAGGCCTCGAGGAGATGGAACATTCGTTTTGATGAAACAGTCAAAGAGTTTGGTTTCATACAAAATGAGGATGAACCATGTGTTTACAAGAAGGTTAGTGGGAGCCATGTGGCATTCCTAGTATTATATGTAGATGACATATTGCTAATAGGGAATGACATTACTTCTCTACAGGCTGTGAAGACTTGGTTGGGAAATAATTTCTCGATGAAAGACTTAGGCGATGCATCCTACATATTAGGGATCAGGATCTATAGAGATAGACCCAGAAGAATGATCGGCTTAAGTCAGAGTACATACATTGACAAGATATTGCATCGTTTCGGGATGCAAGAGGCTAAAAGGGGCTATGTCCCAATGTCTCATGGGATAACGATCTCAAAAGAAAACTGTCCTAAATAATCAGATGAAAAGGACCGTATGAATAAAGTACCATATGCTTCGGCAATTGGTTCTATAATGTATGCAATGATATGTACTCGTCCCGATGTCTCGTATGCTTTGAGCATGACGAGTAGATACCAGTCTAATCCAGGTGAAAGTCACTGGACAGCTGTCAAGAACATTCTTAAGTACCTTAAGAGGACTAAAGATTCTTTCTTGATATATGGAGGAGATGAGAAACTAGTTGTAAGAGGTTACACTGATGCTAGTTTCCAGACAGATAAGGACGACACTGTGTCTCAGTCTGGATTTGTGTTTTGCCTAAATGGAGGTGCTGTAAGCTGGAAGAGTTCAAAGCAAGAAACAGTAGCTGATTCTACAATGGAAGCTGAGTATATTGCAGCCAGTAAAGCAGCCAAAGAGGCTGTTTGGATTCGGAATTTTATTACGGGACTTGGAGTGGTTCCATCGATCGCAGACCCAATTGATCTATATTGCGATAATAATGGAGCCATTGCGCAGGCTAAGGAACCAAGATCTCATTCCAAGGCAAAGCATATACTTAGGAGATATCACCTCATTAGAGAAATAAATAATAGAGGGGATATACATATATGTAAAGTGCATACTAATGATAACGTTGAGGACCCACTTACTAAGGCTTTGTCGCAGCAGAAGCACGAATGTCACACTAGTTCCATGGGTATTAGATACATGGGTGATTGGCTCTAGTGCAAGTGGGAGATTGTTAGTGTTAGTGCCCTAGAGACAATACAATTGTACTTCTGGGAAACACTATTTTGTTATTTAATAATGATTATGTTCTATTGATTATTCGACAACAATTATTATGTCTTTATTTACTGCGATATTAATGTTAGAGTAATAAATGTCCTTGGAATATTGAACACGTTTTCTATATTTTTAAGTATGTGACTTAAAAATGAGATTATATGAATAGTGTTTATATTCCTAAAATATCCCTAATTAAGCATTATGAATTGGGACAATTATGATGCATAAAGATTAGTATGATCGTTGACTAAATGACCACATCTCATTGGTCATAGGTATAGTGATACTAAAGTCAAGAACATAGGTGCATGTAATATTCTACATGGCACCTGATTGACCCACAGTGATATTCTACATGGTAATAAAGTCATTAGAATAGCTCACAGTGATAATGGTGTAATGATCCTTAGACTTGAGATCATTATATTTCTATACGAGGATTAATATACTTTGATTACATTAAAAGTTACCTTTGACCGGGTGATGATAAAAGTGGACATCAGGTATATTATGAGTCGTATGAGAAATATGAATGATAGATATAGGATTTAACCCTCCTATTATTAGGAGAGATATTATTGGCCTCTTGATTGAGTGAGTATGAAAATGCATGGCCATGCTCAAATATTGATTTGTTTTAATAGTCTACTCATTGATCAAGGAAACCTGGATTAAATGTTGAAGAGGATGACTAATAACATGCCTCGAGTTTAATCTATAATATTTGGTTAAAGGGATTATATTACACGGAAACATTAGTCACGAAAGGTTTAATTGGATCACCATTTATTATTATTTCTTGGGGAGCAATGATGTATTACTAGATGCCGCTCATTGTTTATAATTTTATTTAAGAATAAAATTATTGCCAACGAAATAATAACCTAAAGGGTCACACACTTAGAACGTTTTAAATGGAGTTTTAATTTAAATTATGAATTTAAATTAAATGATTAAATTTGAAATTAGTTATTTAATTGAGCTGGTCTTAATTAAATCAGAATTCGAATTTAATATTAACTGATTATTTTCGAAATTAGTCATTTAATTGAGATGGTCTTAATTAAATAGAATTTCGAATTTAATACTAAAACCAAAATCAGATTGGGTTTTAAGAAGCCCAAAAACGGATTTAGGGTTTTGGCCCAATCCTCTATCTCATATAAATACATTATGATGTATTATTGAGGTATGATTTTTTTGCAATTTCGAATTAAAGAAAAACCCTAGCAGCTCTGCATTAAGAGAGGCTAGAGAGAGAGAGAGGGGGGCAGTTTTTCGGCTAGTACCGAACTCCGTTGATCGTTGGACGATCGAGCGTTCGTGTGGACGACTTTGGCGACGCAGATCTTGGACAAGGGCTGTGTGGTGATTACAACAAGGACCTCCATCTTTCCGAACTTTAAAGCTCTTTAAGGTATGATTTCGTTTCTCCATAATCAGCCATGTCTTGTACACGGATCCTAGGGTTAGGGTTTCGGAATTTTTATTGTTTTACGACTGTTTTTCGCTGCGTTTGTTGCCCCGAAACCCAACACCATGTCTAGAATTGCTTTGATTTTGTCGGGATTAGCCTCGATTCCTCTCTTGGAAACCATCAGGCCTAAGAACTTTCCCGAGCCTACACCAAAGGCACATTTAGCTGGATTCAACATCATCTTGTGGTGCCTCAGCACTTCGAATGCTTCCCGTAGATGGTTTATGTGATCGACCTTATCGAGGCTTTTAACCAACATGTCATCCACATAGACCTCCATGGTTTTTCCAATCAGGTGTCCAAAAATATTTGTTCACCAATCTTTGATAAGTTGCCCCTGCATTCTTAAGTCCAAATGCCATGACTAGATAACAGAAAACACCAAAGTCAGTGATGAATGATACCTTGGAGATGTCATCTTTGTGCATTTTGATTTGGTTGTATCCACTGAAGCCATCCATAAAACTGAGCATCTCGTGTCTAGCTGTAGCATCTATTAATGCATCAATCCTTGGTAAGGGAAAACAATCCTTAGGACATGCATCATTCAAGTCAGTGAAGTCCACACACATCCTCCATTTTCCATTGGCCTTTTTGACCATCACGGGGTTAGCCAACCAATCTGGGAACTGTATCTCTTCGATGAACCCGGCCTCCAGAAACTTTTCAACTTCTTGTTTAATGGCCTCTTGTCTTTCTGGGGCAAAAAGACAATCATTATTCTCTTGAAGAAAAGATATGAGCTTTCTCTTGTGAGTTATCAATTGGGGATCAATCCCTGGCATGTCAGCCGCTGTCCAAGCAAAAACATCATTATTCTCTTGAAGAAAAGATATGAGCTTGCTTTTTAATGGCTCAGGAAATAGTGCTCCAACATAAGTCACCTTCTCTGGTTCACCCGGGACTAAGGGAATTGGGATTAAATCCTCAGCTGGTTTCCCTCTTCGGTCCTCATTATCACTGATATCCATGTCTTCAATTGGCAGAACCTGCCCCCCGATTCCATCTGGCCTTAGCGCGGCTACATAACAGCTTCTAGCCATCTTTTGGTCTCCCCGTTCTTCACCAATTCCATTCCTCGTTGGGAACTTGATTTTCAGATGATAGGATGAGGCAACGGCCTTGAATGCATGAAGACCAGTTCTTCCCAGGATTGCATTGTAGGTCGAAGTTGCCTTTATAACTATGAAGTTCAACATTTGAGTAGACGTATTCGACCCTTGCCCCATTGTCATTGGGAGTTGGCTAGTGCCTTCCACCTTTGACTCCACTCCATTGAATCCAGATATGGGCATATTTGAGGGTGTCAACTGAGAGTCAGTATAGCCCATTTTGATAAAAGCATCGTGGAATAAGATGTCCACTGAGGCTCCATTGTCGACCAAAACTCTCTTGGTTTCGGAATTTCCTATAACAGGAACGATGACTAATGGATCATCGTGGGGAAACTTCACTCCCTCTAGGTCTGAATCATCAAAACCTATTGATACTTCTGTTCGGGCATGTTTCGGTGCTTCTCCGACCACAGTCATTACTTCTCGAGCATAAGCCTTTCTTGAGTTTCGGGAGGACCCAGCAGCAGTTGGCCCTCCGAATATCATGTTGATAACTGGCCCTCGGGGCTTGGGATTTCGATCTTGATCGTTGTCCCTTCTGTCATAGTCCTTCCTTTCATAGTTCCCCCTTTGACTCCCTTGGTTTCCATCTTTGGTGAACTTACTGAGTTTTCCTCTTCGTATCAGAAATTCAATCTCATCTTTCAATTGCCTACAATCGTTGGTGTCATGACCGACTTCCTTGTGGAACCTACATAATTGGTTTTTGTTCCGTTTGGACATGTCAGCCCTCATTGGCTTCGGCCATTTGAGATCTCCCTCATTTGCTATCTCCATCAGGATTTGACTTCTGGGAGTATTCAATCTTGCATACTCAGTAAACTTTGGCCCAAAATTGCTCCTCTTTGGTGGAGAATCAGAATCCTTTGCCGTTCTAGGAAACTTTTCCTTAACATCATATTCCTGTGTTTCCTTTCTCTTCTTTGAATTTCCACTACCACCAGTAGGGGGCTCATACTTTCTCATGCTTTCTTCAGCCTTGATGTATTTTCCGGCTCTATCTTGGAGCTTCAACATGCTCTCGGGTGGATGTTTTGCTAACGATCTTTTGAAGTGATCATCAGTAGTTCCTTGTTGCAGGGCTATCATAGCCACTTTGTCCTCTAAATCTGGGACTTTCAAAGCCTCCCGAGTAAATCGGTTGATATAATCTCTCAAGGCTTCATTCTTTCCTTGTTGGATTTCCATGAGTGATGCAGAGCTTTTCTCATGCACCCTTCCACTAACAAACTGATTGATGAATGCTTTGCTTAATTCTTTGAAAGACCCAATAGAGTTGGGAGGAAGACGACTATACCAGCGTTGGGCCATGCCTGCCAAGGTTTGTGGAAACGCCCTACACTTGACCGCATCATTGGCTGGCTGCAACAACAGTGCATTGGAGAAGGTTCTTACATGATTTGCGGGATCCCCCGTTCCATCATAAGCTTTGATCGTTGGCATCTTGAACTTCCTGGATATGGTGGCTTTCATGATGTCTTGAGTGAATGGTGGTGTAGGATCATCAGGATCTCCTAGAGGCAACAAAATACTAGGATCACCCCTTGGGGCTTCAGCCTCTTAGTCCTTTTTGGTGTCGGGTCCAGATTGATTATCGGGACTCTTCCAGTTGATCGGCCTTGAGATTGAGCGGCCTCCTCCTCAGCAAGGAGTTTCTTGAGTCTTGCAGTCTCTGCCTCATGGGCTGCAATTTTCTCCTTAGTAGTTTGGGGTTGTTCCCGATTTGTTTGGGAAGAACGCTTCCTCCTTGGGGCGACGTCCCTCTCTTCCCCAGATGTATAATCCTCGTCCTCGGTATAGGGACCCGAGTAATCTTGAATCAAAGGGGTACGTCGAGTTTGTTGATTTTGAGGTCCCAGACCTTGTATATAAGGGGGGACATATGCTTCATGGTAAATGGGTCGAGGGGGCATGCCATAGCTTGGCATCCCCAAAGTTTGAGTAGTGTATCGGGGGAGATCAGTAGTGTGGAGTTGAAGACCACTTGGTGCATTCATGAGCAGTGGGGAGGTCGTGATTGTTTGCTGGTGAACGGTCTCTTGTGGATTAGATCCATGAATGACCATCTGCAGGGGGTTCGTCCCTTCAGCCGAATTTGGGATCTCCGGTCCTTGAGTATTGGTGGGGATATTCGCCCCTTCAGTGCTAGTAGTTGGCGGTGGTTGATTTCCGTGAGTATCAGCCTCAGAGGTGAGAGGAAGTTCCTCAGAAACTGGAATATCTCGAGTTGTTCTTCGTGTGTTTGCCAAGGTTGATGTTATCTTCCCACAGACGGCGCCAAATGTTATGGATTAAAAAACGTACTTGTATATTAATTGCTAGGATTTATGAGCTTTCGAGCTTTTATGGCTGCACTTGTGTTTCGAGACTAAATCGGTCCTCACAAGATGCCTACGTATCTCAATTAATGCTGAGAATCAAGCCAAAGTCGTAGTTCTGATTGTAGGATCAAGGTCCTTATATAGGTGTGACGCCCCCAAATCCGGGGTCAGGGAATTTGGTCGTCACGCTAAAATCTCAATTACACAACCTGCTAAATATTAAACCAATTCAAATATAACAACTGCGACCCCAGCTCTACCAAGAATCTTTAAAGGTTATAGTGCTAGAAACAAGAACCCAAAATTTACTAAACTATAGCTTCTTTTACAACAATACTCTTTACATAAATCTATAACACTGGTATAACTTCGATGTGAAGTATACCAGGCAAAACTAAACTTATACAATATAATATTTACTAGAAATCAACTTTATACAATAACCTGACACTAGATCCAAATGCTCTGCATCAACTCGTCTTCCCAACGTCATCTTCACTCTTCTCGCCCCATAGTTATGCAATTAAATAATGTCAATCTACCTTTTCACTGGACGGTTAAGAGGTAAAACAAGCAAGAGTGAGCGAAAGAAGCTCAGCAAGTATGTAGTACTGCACAAGATCAAATAATGATGCAACAATATCTGAAAAGGAATCAACTCAACTAGGATGAAATAATGGTGCAATACTAGCAATGTGTATAAAAATGAACTCAGCTGGCCAATAAAATGGCAATAAATGAAAGAATTAACTTAACTAACAAAAATGAACAATACTGATAATCAACTTCAAACTGTAAGTTAGAATTGGATTTTTACTGTGACGCAACGAGTTAAAGTGGATGATCAGTCACACTAAAACTCCGGACCATACCCACGGTATGTCCAAATATTGAACTAGATCCAAGGCCACTTTTGGCCTACATAATACTGATACTCTGACTGGCGTCGGCAGTCCTTAAAAACATTTCATTTTATAAAAACTTCCAATTCCAACTTAACACTGGGAGTTAGGTGTCGGAACAATCGACTACCTAGTCAATTCAATTTAATACTTTCAACTGTTTGATGAAATTATCAGCTAGATTAGAGTAAGACAAATGGATAAGAATTAGATTTCCAATATCAAGATTAAAGCTGACAAATATAAGGTACTGCAAGGTATAAGCGATGAAATGAAATAGAATCGTCAAGTTAAACAGCAGGGTATCTCAATCTCAGGATAATAATAGAAACTGGTTATGAAACGATATTTAAATGAGAATGAGGAAACAAGAATCTTGCTACGATACTCGGAACGAAAGAGTACGAGTTAGTAAACTTGCCTTTGGTCCTTAGCTATTACGTAAAGCCGAAGTAATACAATTATCTTCTTCTATCTTATGTCATCACAATCTTCTATTCTGATAACTCTTAGATCCGGTGCATATGCGGTTGCTACGAGTCTGCACTATCGAGATCGTGCCCGCCCAACTATTCACTAGTTAAATATAAGATATACTTTAGCCTTCGTAATATAACTTCTACATAATATAAATGTTTATAAACTTAAGCGCATGTATTTTCTACAGAAAATTGGGCATGACCTATTCGTAAAGTGGACATTGCCCTGACTTGCACTTTATCCAGAAATAAACAATCACGTATAACATTTATCACGTAGCAAGTCAAATAACTAATTCACATAATTTCATATACTTCAGGTAACACATAGCACATGCTTGGACCGATAACTCTTATAATTATACATATTACTAGCTACACATTTAAAGCATAAACACCTTTCATTCGCGTACGCATTTAAACTAGCATATCATATCATTTACAATTGCCAAATAATAATCATTTAATATTCCTGCCGAAAATCCGGCAGCACTTCCTCTATTTATATAACAATCCATCTGTTTTAAACTAATACCAACAATCCAGAATCAAATTACAAACTAACATATTTACATAACTTAACTTCATCAACATGAACTAAAAACTATAAATTAACATACTCAACTCGATATATCATTTAAACACATAGCAATTATCAGTTCATAAGCCACTATACGATACTAAACTTATTATCATATTATCTGAATTAAAATCAGACTTAACCAGTTAGAAAGATGGACATAGTTGAAAATGTGTAAAACATAAAAAAATGTAGAAAACTCTAAGACCTTTCCAGAAGGGTAAGGCTAAAAAAATGAGCAAGTAATGACTTCAGAAACTTTAAAACAAGCTGCTGCAGAAGCAGACTAAGCCCTGATCACACAATTTAATTCAACATTCGAGACTCCCAAATCACACATTATATATATAAACACAGGATTACATATAACTAACTTAAATCAAATAACTCATTTAGTCAATTAAATTAATCAAGTTAAGCAGATAATAAAATAATAAAACACTAAAATCATAAAACACTTGAAAATAATAATCAAATTTGATTTATAGATAATCAAGATTATATAATAATCAATTAATAAAATTTACCAATTAACTATTAAATTAATTGGTCAATTAAATCAATTTCATTATTATTTAAAATGGATTAAGAATAATCAAATTCAATTACTTTTTAAACTCTAATGATTTTAAAATAAATAACAAAATAATTAAATAGATTTTACGAAATTTCGGCATGACCCGTTCGTAAACAGGACTAGCCAGAAATTTTGCATGTACTATGCTGCGTCCCCAGTCATAGGACGGATCACATAGCACAACACAACAATAACCTGTATAATTAATAGTAAATAACATCACAAATACCTCAACCAACAACTATTTTCCCCAAGCTGGGAATTAAACCAAAATATCAAAATCACTGATCCAACTAATTTACAACTCAAAACTAAACTTTAAATACAACCAATTAACAACTTACAACTAACGATCACTCGAAACATTAACGCATTACGAAATTACAATTCGTAATCCAACTCAATATACTAAAACAAATTACTAAAATAATTGAGCTACTAAGGATTAAATACTATTGAACATAACTAAAAATCATTAGTAATTTATAAAGAAAATTTTCATCACATTCTCCTTTATTAAAACGAAACCTGCACAACCAATAAAATATTACATACTACCAAAACAATTAAACACAAGAATAAACAATTCATTACTAAAATAATCTTACTAAATAACGTAAACTAGCTACACGAGACGAAATGATAGCTAGCATATATTAAATAAAACGAAATTATACACATCATAATTTACTATAACAATCTATTAACTAATCACATACAAAAGCAATTCATAACGATGCTCTACAAAACGATTCTATTAACAACCCAACCAATAATAAACAAACGAGTTCATACTTAATTACTACAAAACAAATTTGTAATTTTCATGAATTTATACATAAAAACGAATTATTAATTGATTATAAAAAATGGTTTCATAATTAACACAAATTTAACAAATTAAACGAATTTATTTTTATCATAAATTTATACATAACACGAAAAATTTAAATTAATTACTAAAATGATTTCATAAATAACACAAATCGATAAAACGAATTATAGCCCACACCTATACATATAAAAACGAATTTAACTATATCATATTTATAGAAAACGAATTATTATTAGGGTGAAGGCCAAGTATGGCCGCTTCTCTGGACGCCTGAACAAAAATAACGATTTTACAAAAATTGAGCAAAAATGGCCGGTTGAATACGCATTTGGTATCAGGGTAATTACAATACGCATTTGTCAAAGGAGTAATCTTTAAAATATAACCAGCATACGCATTTGTCAAGGGGGTATATGGATTAGATAAGCATTCCATGAATGCGTATTACTATAATTATAAATAGATATGCATTCTGTAAATGCGTAATGCAATTAGTGATGATGTGATTTTAAATTGATTTTTTTAACAGACCGGCGGCCTGATTTTAGCCCTAAAATCAGGTTAGGTTAGGGTTTAGGGTCTAGGGTTTAGGGTTGTAAACAACCCTAAACCCTAAACCCTAAACCCTAAGTCCGTATACGGATTCGTCGTTCTGAATATTTCTAAAACCCAAAATGGAACTATTGAACCCCAAAGGTTAACTGTTGAACCCCAAAGAAACGGTTAAACTAAGAACACACATTTATTTTTGTTCATTTTATATTAAAAAATAGGTTAATTTTGACTTATGGGATACCCAACTGTCAGTGGAGTATCATGTACATGGGATACCCAACTACCAGTGGAGTATCCCAAAGGCTAAAATTGGCCACTTTTTTCAGAATGGCTATTTTTGTTTATTTTGTCAAAAAACTGATTATTTTTGTCATTCTTTCTTATTATTAATACTAAAAAAACGAATTTAGATATACACATAGATAATAAAAGAAATGCAACATTAACAGGATTCGATTTATACGCAAAGAACTGAAATCGGAAAATAGTGGATAGTGGTGGTGGCCGGAAAACTGAACGGGAATTTGACAGAAAAACTGGCGGCGGTGATCGACTATGGCGACCGGAGTTGGACAGGAGGCGGACGGAGGAGAAAACCAGCGGCTGAGGCACGGTGGTGCGCGGAGAAAACAGAGCAGAGGGGTGGGGGGCGGCTGAAAGGGGAGGAAAAATGGGGGGGGGGGGAAGGAAAGTAAACTAGTTTTTTTTTATATATAAAAAGTATGGATGTATGGATAAGGATGAGACTAAAGTACTTTAATTAGCCCCTTGACTGAAATTTTGTGGGACTAATACGATACTGAAAGAATAGTTTTTAAACGAATTAAACTCTAAAATAATTACATCGATCTAATAAAATTATTTATATACTAAGATCATTCTAAAAATATTTAAATGCACAAAATTCATAATTAAATGAATTTTAAACTAATTTACTTAAAACAAATATGCCGGGCTCAAATTTACTAATAAATACTGAAAAATAATTTTAAATACAGAATATCACATCACATGTCCACGTAATAATGTTTAAACATTTAATCACAGAACACAACAAAATATTTAAATAATACTATTTATAAATCCTGAACATTCGGATTATTACAATCTACCCTCCTTAAAAGGATTCCGTCCTCCGAATCAGCTGAAGAAGTCACTAAGGTTCTCTTTATAACTTCCAACTCTAGTTGCATCCGCAATAATAATAACTCTTTAATCTTTGATACTTATTCTTTCTGGTCTAAGGTTTCTACTGGTGTTTCCATATAGGGCAAATCTTGTTGTACCACTTACACGTTACGCGTTACTAGTATTCTAATTGCATCTTGATCCGCTTTGACTCTTGGTAATCCCACCGCAAAGGTTAACTAATTCCAACCTGCTTGGCATACTTCCAAGATTATTTGAGATAATCAGATTCATGATATTTTGAAGTGAAAAGATGTCGTATCATAACGAGTGTCCCACAATTGTGGTTATCGAATTACGAATTTTAAAATAAACATTTCTGAAATAAAAGAATCACTGAGAGACCAATATGATCAAATGAACCAATGTTGCGTGTCTTAGTTAAGACATTACTAAAGGTAATTAACCTTCTTGTGTTTCACAACACACAAGTGATGGCGTCCCATCAAACTTCTATCACACAGACAGATAGTCCTTGTGTCCCCTATAAATAGGGTTGTTCGTCTCTGCTAGAGTAGAGAAATATAAAAGGAGTCTAAATTCAAATTAACAATCAATTGATGAGAAATTCTCAGATATACCCCTGGACTACGATTGAACAGATTCTGGGGAAAAGAATAACCAGAAAAGAAATTACTGGCACAATACGAGGAAATGATGATTTATCAATAATAGAGTTATTCACTACTGATGAATATTAGAAATTCCAATATCAAAACTTGACAGGGTTTTAGAAATCTGAAAACAAATAGGCATCAAGACAGCCTTTAGTACATTTGAAACCCAATAACATGTGAACACAATTTCAATTATAAATTCAGAAGGCGGAATATTTTCACAGACAAAAGTCTTACTTAAAGGAGTGTTAAATAATTTATTAAGAAGGAAGGTATTGCCAAGGTCTTCAGGTACGTCTTCTTTATCAGCTCCTCTGATGGCTCGTCATTCGATTCTATGTTCTTCTGCTACACGTCCTAAAGTTATTGATATCATACGTCATCGTCGACCCGCAATAGTCTCTGAAGATTCCACCACCTATATCTACAGTCGCAAGGATTTCCCTCCAGCTCAGCTCAACTATGCTCAACTATCTCAAATGAGTACCATATCTTAAATTACTCGTTGGTACTATATCCAATAGTCCAACACGAACTCTACATGAGCTCTGACGTTCCTCACATAACTATACACACTCCTACACACTCTCGTTTCTAGTTTACTATAACCCTGCTCTGATACCAACTATGACGCCCCCAAATCCGGGGTCAGGGAATTTGGTCGTCATGCTAAAATCTCAATTACACAACCTGCTAAATATTAAACCAATTCAAATATAACAACTGCGACCCCAGCTCTACCAAGAATCTTTAAAGGTTATAGTTCTAGAAACAAGAACCCAAAATTTACTAAACTATAGCTTCTTTTACAACAATACTCTTTACATAAATCTATAACACTGGTATAACTTCGATGTGAAGTATACCAGGCAAAACTAAACTTATACAATATAATATTTACTAGAAATCAACTTTATACAATAACCTGACACTAGATCCAAATGCTTTGCATCAACTCATCTTCCCAACGTCATCTTGACTCTTCTCGCCCCATAGTTATGCAATTAAATACCGTCAATCTACCTTTTCACTGGAGGGTTAAGAGGTGAAACAAGCAAGAGTGAGCGAAAGAAGCTCAGCAAGTATGTAGTACTACACAAGATCAAATAATGATGCAACAATATCTAAAAAGGAATCAACTCAACTGGGATGAAATAATGGTGCAATACTAGCAATGTGTATAAAAATGAACTCAACTGGCCAATAAAATGGCAATATATGAAAGAATTAACTTAACTGACAAAAATGAACAATACTGATAATCAACTTCAAACTGTAAGTTAGAATTGGATTTTTACTGTGACGCAACGAGTTAAAGTGGATGATCAGTCACACTAAAACTCCGGACCATACCCACGGTATGTCCAAATATTGAACTGGATCCAAGGCCACTTTTGGCCTACATAATACTGATACTCTGACTGACGTCGGCAGTCCTTAAAAACATTTCATTTTATAAAAACTTCCAATTCCAACTTAACACTGGGAGTTAGGTGTCGGAACAATCGACTACCTAGTCAATTCAATTTAATACTTTCAACTGTTTGATGAAATTATCAGCTAGATTAGAGTAAGACAAATGAATAAGAATTAGATTTCCAATATCAAGGAATCAAGATTAAAGCTGACAAATATAAGGTACTGCAAGGTATAAGCGATGAAATGAAATAGAATCGTCAAGTTAAACAGCAGGGTATCTCAATCTCAGGATAATAATAGAAACTGGTTATGAAATGATATTTAAATGAGAATGAGGAAACAAGAATCTTGATACGATACTCTGAACGAAAGAGTACGAGTTAGTAAACTTGCCTTTGGTCCTTAGCTATTATGTAAAGCCGAAGTAATACAATTATCTTCTTATATCTTATCATGTGTTTGGTGAAAAGTGTTTTGTACTAAAAGATGGAGGACATCTAGGCAAGTTTGATGCCAAAGCAGACGAAGGCATTTTCCTGGGCTATTCTCTGGAATCTAAGGCTTACAGGGTATATGTGATTGAAGATAAGAAGGTGTTGGAAAGCTTTAATGTAACATTCGACGACACCAAAAGACCAGGCCTGCAAACTGGAGAGAACTCTGAATCCTTGGTATTTGAAAATCTATCAGGAGATCTCTCTAACAATGAAGAAGAACCTGAAGTTGTTACAGTTATTAATAATAATTATAATGATAATGATTCTGGACAAAGTGGTGACCACAGTGGAGATCCTCAAAATACTACAGGATCCACTAGCCAGTCTACAGAATCAACAGATCAAACCGTCAACAACTCAGGGGGAGCAGGAGAAGGATCAACTAGTCACACTCCACAACATCTAGAACAAGGAGAATCATCAAGATCACATCTGCCAAGACAAAGGGTATGGAATAGAGATCATCCCTTTCACTTGATTATTGGTGATCCAGATTCAGGAGTGAGAACTAGGAGGACATCACAAAATGAATGTCACTATTCTGGGTTTCTTTCAAAAACAGAACCTAAGAAAGTTGAAGATGCCCTAGAAGATCCAGATTGGGTGATTGCAATGAAAGATGAACTCAATCAGTTTGAAAGGCAGAAAGTTTGGAAGCTGGTACCCAGGCCTAAAGGGAAATCTGTTATTGGAACAAAATGGGTATTCAGAAATAAGCTGGATGAAGATGGCATTGTTACGAGAAACAAAGCCAGGCTGGTTGCTAAAGGTTACTCTCAAGAAGAGGGTGTAGATTATGATGAAACCTATGCACCAGTAGCAAGACTTGAGGCCATCAGAATGTTTCTGGCATTCGCAGCACATTCCAATTACAAGGTATATCAAATGGATGTGAAGAGTGCTTTTCTGAACGGGGAGTTAGAAGAAGAAGTGTATGTGGAACAACCTCCAGGTTTTGAGGATTCAAAACTGGCAGACTTTGTGTACTTTCTATTCAAAGCTCTTTATGGACTCAAACAAGCTCCGAGGACATGGTATGATACTCTCTCTGAATTCTTACTTGAAAATGATTTTACAAGAGGTGTCATAGATAAAACTCTATTCTATAAAATGCACAAAAATGATCTGATATTGGTGCAAGTATATGTTAATGATATAATATTTGGTTCTACTAATGACGATCTATACAAGAGATTTGCAAAGTTAATGCAGAGTCGTTATGAAATGAGCATGATGGGTGAATTGTCATTCTTTCTTGGACTGCAAGTGTATCAAAGGCAAGATGGTATATTCATTTGTCAGTCCAAGTACATCAAAGATCTTCTGAAGAAGTATCAAATGGAAGACTCATCTACAGCAAAGACTCCAATGCCAACTGCCACTAAGCTTGATAAGGATGAAACTGGTAAGAAGGTTGACATCACAGGCTATAGAGGTATGATAGGCTCATTACTTTATCTCACTGCAAGTAGACCAGATATAATGTTTGCAACATGCTTGTGTGCTAGGTTTCAGTCTGATCCTAAAGAATCTCATCTAATAGCTGTTAAGCGAATATTTAGATATCTTAAGGGGACCCTAAATCTTGGAATTTGGTACCCTAAAGATACAGGATTTGATCTTATTGGATATACATACTCTGATTTTGCAGGTTGTAAGATTGATCGGAAGAGTACTTCAGGAAGCTGTCAGTTTCTTGGAAGAAGGTTAGTTTCCTGGTATAGCAAGAAGCAGCATTCAGTGTCCACATCAACAGCTGAGGCTGAATACATTGCTGCTGGTAGCTGCCGTGCTCAGATATTGTGGATGAGAAACCAACTCCGTGACTATGGGCTTTTGTTGACAAAGATTCCAATATTTTGCGACAACACAAGTGCCATAGCAATCTCTAACAACCCAGTGCAACACTCGAGGATGAAGCACATCGACATCAGGTATCATTTTATCCGAGAGCATGTCATGAATGGAACTATGGAGTTACATTTTGTACCCACAGGGGAACAAATTGCAGACATCTTTACTAAACCGCTTGATGAATCCACTTTTTCAAGGCTGGTTGGTGAACTTGGGATGTTAAATCTTTCTAATTGATTTTGATTAGAAGTCAGTAACTGCAAGATAGTCCTAGTGAATACATGAGTTTAAGAATTTCCATATCCTTAGGACTCGTGAATTTATTTTCTGGAGCAATTCTCATAGTTAGGATTATTGTACTAATTTTATGTCATAATTATGGATGATATATCTTCTAGCATTTAATTGGTTATTAATTCTAAAAATTATTTAGGTGCTAATATTTATCCTAAATACTTAAGCATCTATTTAATTTGAATTAATTTACTTTGTTTTAAACATTGTAGATTAATGCAGCATAATTTATTGGATTTTCATTGGTTAATATCATTTGATGATATTTAGTCGATTTTATTCTAAGAAAATTGTGACTTTTCTGTTAACATTGATTTTGGTAAATTTGTAAAAGTTTATACAAATTAGAAGTTGACAGAAAAATAAAGGTTTGGTTTTTGAAACATGAACATGTTTTAAAAATTTGAATCAGAAGCAAAAACCATCGAATTTAGAAAATTCGATAGTTTTTCTAAGTACTAAATGAAAACTATCGAAGACTAATTCGATAGTTTTTAAGTAGGAAAAGAAAAACCATCGAAATAAACCTTTCGATAGTTTTTGATTAAAGAAATTGAAATCTATCGGAGAGAATTTATTTTTCCTTTATCTAAATTCTCGATAGTTTTCAGAAAAAGTTCGATATTTTTGTGTAAAACTACAAAAAACCCTCGATGGTTTTTCAGAAAATCGATTAGCATTCCCATTTTCAAACACTTCGATAGTTTTTCAGAAACTATCGAAGTACAGCTGACCTTTATGCCCCTCTGGAAAATCTATCGAAGGTACAAATTAAAACTATCGAACATAAAAGGACATTTTTGCCCCTATCAATTCAAAAAGTATATAACAGCCCCTTACGTTTTTTTCCCTTCTTATTCTCAGATCTAAGGGATTTTGTTTTATGCTTACAAGAATACATACAACTAAGAACATCACTTTCGATACAATTTTCTTCACTTTAACCGATTAAAACTTGAGGTAAGAAATTCTTCCCTGAGAAAGGCTAGTGCATCCTTGAGCTTTACTGATCTTTTGGCATCCAACCAGGCATCTACATTGCCATCCTGTTGAGCCTCATCTACAATCTTCTCCTTCTGTGCCTCAACATCCTCCTTATGGCATAAAAGAATTGCTTCATAATCTTTATTTGGAAGTCCAGTTGTGAGGACATGTTGGGCAATCTTTGAGAACTCATCAATCTGTGCCACATGTAAGCTTTGGAGTGCTTCTTCCGTCAATTGAGTGGGCACAGAGGATGATCCTGAAGGCCTGTCATGTTGCACAGACTTCAGCCATTGAGACATGGTGGCCTGAGCCAAGTGAGAGCTAGTTCTAGGCACTCCTGTCACAGATGAGGGTTCTGCAACATGTATGGAAGTTGATTGAGTCTCCTCCAGCCTTGGAATAGCTGTAGAGTATGATGTTGTCTCCATTGAAATGGGGCGAGTTACAACATCATCTCTATTTGCATGTGAAGGCATTTCCAAATCCTCGAGGATTGGAGAAGTAGGCACAGAGTCTCCAGTAAAAACTGGTGAATCCTCCATGTTTGTGTTGGTGTCATTAGAATATGCCCCATCATGCATTTCCTGACGAACAGAATGAGGGTCCTGGGTGGTGAGCACAGTGTCATGCACCATGTTACTTGAGAGGGGCTCATTCACAGAATCAAATAGTGAATGATCAAGTGTAGGATTGTCATTGAAATGACTTTCCTGTATTGAAGAAATTTGTGCTTTTGTAGATTCTGAAAGAGAAGAGAAGTTTAGATTTGATTTTGGCAACTCCCCCTGAGAAATAGGAGGAGTTTCAACAGTGATGTGCTCTCCACTCTGTGTTATTTCACCCTGATTTTCACCTGAGTCAAGAGTGAGTTCTTGACCCTGTGTAGACTCTATACAGAATGTAGTGGGGAGAATACTTTTTTCAATACCAATGACCTTTTGAGAGGCCATTGATAGTTATAGGTTTACCCCTTTTATCACATCTGAATCCTGTTGGGAGGATTCAGTGGTGCCTATTTGTTTGGATTTCTTTCTTTGTCTGGTGAGCTGTGACTCAGGTTCCTCACTACCTAAATCTACAGTGTCATCAATTATAGCAAGAGCTCTCTTCTTAGTCTTCTTTTTAGTAACACCAACCTTTTGAGAGGTTGGTGCACTTGGCTCCCTAATTACTAATGTACTGTTTGCAGGGGGGTCACTGGATGGGATATGAAGGCTTGGGATAGACTCTGAAGCTCCATCAGTCTTAGTCTTCCCTTTCCAGGAAAGTTCATGATATATGGGCTTATCAAGGGTGTAGGTTTCGAATGTGTCTTGCATATGCTTAGTCACACTCAAAATTACATCCACTTGATTCCTAGTGTCCAATGTACCAAAAATGACTTTGGACATGGACTTAGGATAAGCCAATTTTGATGTGTCTATCCCTTCTACTTCATGCAGTTTATTATCTAAATAATTCAAAATGCATTGAATGAAACGAGGGTAGAAGATTTCAGTACCTCTGCCACGTGGAGTCTTACCGAGCCTTTGAGCCAACCCTTATAATGATTGCTCCAACATTGATTTCCAGGTTGTGGGCCAAGGAATAGGCAAGCTTCACTGCAATGTGGCTGATTTGATCCCACCATGTCTTCCTGCACAGGAACACCTTCTGAAGAGCATCAAACAAATATGACCACTCCCTCCTGATATTCTTCTTATTCAGCTTTGCCATGTCAATTGTAGCAGCATACTTAATCAAGGACAAGAAGTCCACCATCTCCTTTTCATTTGCTTCAACATCATGATTTTCAGTCTTAAATCCAAATGTTTCATTTACTTCCTTCTCCCCAAACACCAATTGCTTCCTCCCAACAGTGCAGTGTATCTCTTGAAATGAAGTACCATCTTCCCTTGCCATGATAGTACAGGTTCCAGTCCTCCAGAAGGCTTCCAGTAAGTCAACATACATTGGGGGATTCATTGTTAAAGCTTGGTGAAGGTAGGATGTGTTCAAAAAGCGTACAAAGCACTTGTACCTTGGGTTTGCTTCTGTGTCAGATGGGATGGTGAGAATATTGGTTTCTTTGGGTATGGTTAAAGGGTTTGATGAAGCAGCTGTTTGAGATTTGGGTGCCATGTCTGAGTTTGAGATTGAAGAGAGGGAAAAGATTTGAAATTAGGTTTAAGAATTGAGAGTAATTGACAAGATGAAATGGGGTAAAAGTGTTTGTAAAAGGTATTTATATGACTGAGACAGTGCGATATAGAGATATGAATGTGTACAGACTATTCTGATGTCGTGAAGTCTCAAAATAGATTGTATCGCGAAGTCTTGCAAAGTACATCGCAAAGTCGAGAAATGAACTATGTCGCAAAGTCTGAAGGGTAGGAAATTTAAGGAGACTTTGCGATATAGTGTAAATACCCTGTCGAGAACTCTCTTTTTGGAATTTCAATCAATTTGTCAGACATATATCAAAATTTTGAAATAAAATCAATTTAAATCAAAATTCTGTTAATATGTGGAGACTTGTCGATTTAGTTATTCTGTGTCGCGAAGTCCAATAAGTAGATCACAAACTCAAGATTTGAACTATATCGCGAAGTCTCACAACTTTAATAGTTTGCGATATAGGTCTGTTTATTTTGAATTAAGTCGTGAACTCTCAAAATCACCTATACAGAGATGTCTCAAGAGCTCATAACTCCACAAACAAATATGATTTTTGAAAAATATGCAGTAAAATACTGAAATATTTATAAATCATATCTCAGCTAATTTTCACTCCAATCAAATAGTGCATTTAAATACAGTGAAAATTTACTGCTGCAACAATTAACTAGCATAATTACTTAGAACTACTAAATGAAGGATTGGGCATTCCAATTTCACTCACTAGTCTGTTGAAGACAGCTTCATTTAGGGGTTTAGTAAATATGTCAGCTAATTGTTTCTCGGTTGGAACATAAGAGACTGCTATAGTACCATTTGCAGCATGTTCCCTAATGAAATGGTACCTTATCACAATGTGCTTTGTAGTAGAATGATTAACAAGATTGGCAACAATGGATATTGCACTAATATTGTCACACATCATGGGAATGTGTTCCAACACTAGTCCATAATCCATGAGTTGATTTCTAATCCAAAGCAATTGAGCACAGCAGCTTCCATCAGCAATATATTCAGCCTCAGCTGTAGATGTTGCTGTGGATTGTTGTTTCTTACTAAACCAGGACACTAACCTTTGACCTAAGAACTGGCAGCTTCCTGAAGTACTCTTCCTATCAATTCTGCATCCAGCATAATCAGAATCTGTGTAACCAACCAGGTTGAACCCAGTGCCCTTTGGATACCATAAGCCAAGATTAGGAGTCCCTTTCAGATACTTGAAGATTCTTTTGATAGCCATCATATGAGATTCCTTGGGATCAGATTGAAACCTTGCAAATAGACATATGGCAAACATGATGTTGCCCAGTAAATAACAATTGTAGAAGGGGGGTTGAATACAATTGTATAAGATTCTCGACTTAATCAAGTATATAACACAAATATGAAAGAACAATAACAGCTTTATTAAATCTGATATAAAACTGTTACAAACTCTCTCAAGAAATTCTGATGTTCTTGAGAGCTGCTAGGTTACACAAATACTCGAGTGTATGATCGTTCTTAAAACGAAACCTAAACTGTGTTTATATACATCACACAGCTTCTCTATCAACAATAAGATAAGTCCTAATCAACCACAAAGATTGAAACCTATCCATAATTGATAGCTACATTCTACAAACCAGGAACCGACAGGATAAATTTCCATGTTTAACTAGACTCCAAATATAACTCGAAGTAGGAATCCTGATCAGCTTCCAGTCCTGATGATCAATCCTGATCCCAGTCCTGATATGTATTCTGATCCTGACGACCATGCAATCCTGATGACGTCAGCAATCCTGATCAGTTGAGTCTAGCTCCTGATGATCATTGAATTCTGATCTAACAATCTCCCCCAATCTCATACTTTGTGAAATAAAGTATAGATTCCTAAGATTCAATGATGTCAAAAACATATATACAAAATGTACAAGTATCTGCAGCAACAACTTATCTGTTTAAATTCTTTGATAGAACAGATTCATCTTCAAGAAGTTGGATAACAAATTTTCTTCTTTTTCTTCAAGAATTCGAATCAGTCTTTCCTTAAGATTTCTGAGTTCTTCATCTTCCTCATTAATCTGGTAGATAGCTGCTCTGAGATTCAATATGGAGCTTCTCTAAAGACTATGCTCTTCAAGCAAAAGATAAGCAATTTCCTTCTTATCAGGATTGAGAGTAAGTTGAGTCATGCCAAAAGTTACTTCTTTAACAGCAGTACCCCTTTGCATTTCCACATCCTGACCTCTTTGATTTAAGTACATGGGAGTATAATTACCATTGAAATTACTGTTTCTATCCAGTCTTCTTCTTATTGTTGACAAAATCATGTCACTCCACACTTTGAACATTTGATTCTTCAATCTCAAAAGATAATGAACATATTTCAGTTCCTGTGTAGTTTTCATCAGCAGATCTTGAATAGATAGAATCTTCACACTACCATCTTTCATGAAGTACAGAAGCTTTTCTTTCTTGTCAAAACCATCATGACAATCTATAACTATATCAACAGCTAGTAAATTGTTCAGGTTTTCAGAAGTTAAAGTACCTCCAATTTCAGTTAAGGAGTAAGGATCTACATATGACATATTTAGATATTCAGCATCCCTGTGTCCAATACCTCCTCTTGAATTGCTTGACAATTGCTTCATATTTGAAAACATCCTTAGCCAGAGTGATTTTGATCTAACCATATCAGATAAATCAACAACACTTGAAGCACTTGTAATAATTCCACCAGACTGAAAATTGATAGGTGTATCACACCTCAGTGTACTAATATGTTTCCACTTCTTGTCTTTCTCTTTTTCATGAGCATAACTTCTTTCAAGTAAAGATTCTTGTCTGCTTGAATTCCTCCACTTTCTTTCATTTGAGAGTTGAAGCCTTTGCATATAGAGATTGAAATCTCTATTTGTTTTTCTTGTGATTTCTCTTCTTCTGGCTTTTTCTTCTTCATCTACTTCCTTGTTGTGAGAGTCAACCACAGTAGATAAGATTATCAAATCAATCTCTTGCAGAATTTCAGAATCATCAGGATCTTGAATATTATCAGGAACAACATCAGGATTAGATTCTTCAATTTGATTTGTATTGCAGAGAGTTGATTTTCTTGATTTTCTTCTCAATTCAGGTTCTTCTTCAATATTTCCATCATCACCAAAAGTAGATCTGTCAGGAACTACTAGAGTTTGAATAGGTTCAGGAATTTCTTCAATTCTTAACCCTCTAGACCTTGTCTGTCTAGGTACTGTTTGAGTTGAAGAACCTCTTCTACTTCTTCTAACACCTCTCCTACCTTTGCTTCCTCTACCTCTTGTAGAAACAGAATAGCTTTCCATTATCTCTTTTTGTTGTCTCAAGAATTCTTCATTTGAGATATCTGGATATTCTTCACTTGCTGTAGAGAGTGCTTTTCTGGCAAATAATTGTTGAACTCTTTTATCAGTATGATAAAGAGTAACAATTCTACCATCCTTTGTAGTAAACTTCTGGAATAAATTTGATGCATCTTCAGGATTATCAATAATCACATCTTCATCACCTTCAGGAATTGTAGCAAGAGTATGTCCATGACCAGGTGTCAGGATTTGTTCTTCCGTCAGGATCTGAGATTGCACCAATATTCTTACTGTCTTAACTCCAGAATCAGAAACATGAGTTGACTGTGTTGTTTGACTTTGTGAAGTTTGAATTGTAGACTTCATAACAGCAACATCAGAGGTTTCTCCTTGAATCACTTTGTCACTACCATCATCTCCAGTATCATCATCATTATTCCTTAATACTAGATCAGGTGTGCATTTTGTTGCCTGACTTACCTTCCCCACTTTTTGACATCAGTATTTGATAATAGATTCAAAATTAAGGAAAAAGAGGCTTGAATGTTAGTTACCTTAGTATCCAGAGAATCAATCCTTCTGTTGATGGAGGTTTGTTCAGAAATGACAGATTTCACTTGGGATTCTACTACCCTTAGCTGAAAAGTAGTAGGCACCTTTGTAAAATTTTGAGAAATATCATTCCTCGCCAACTCAGTTGAATTCTTGATAGAATCAATCTCACTTTTCAGGCTTTTGGATAACAGAGTTGTAGCCTTCAGATGATTCTTCAAGTCTTGATTCTCCATAGATTTCACTGCATCATAGGCATGTTCCAAAGCAGAAGAATAACTTACAGTTTCAACAGAACTGTGCCATGAATTGTTCCATTCATTCTGTCTAAGTGCCTCAGCAGGATTAAAGGAAGGAATAGAAAAATCTTGTCTCTGATCTTTCCCAGTGGAAGCTTTGCCAGCCATATATGTACTTGATGAACCAAAATTAGTTCCAAGACTAACTTTGAGCGCTGTAGCAAGCTGTTCCTTCTCTTTTCGATTCTCATCATCATCACTATCATCAGACTCATCATCATCAGTACTATGAGTAACATCAAGATCAGGAATAGCTATACCTTTCAGTTTATCCTGTGAATCTGTGATAGGATGATCCATTGGTCTTGAACGAAGTGGCTGTATCAGGATAGGCTCAGCATCAGGAGCACCACTAGCGTCAGGATGAACACCGTCAGGATTTGATATGCTTGCATCAGTATTTGCTACCAATGGTTCTTGTGGAGCTTGAGTTTCAGAAGCTGCTTCAACACTTTGAGTCAAAGGTTCTTGTGTGCTTCCCTCATTGACAGTGTCCTCGACCAATCTTTGAACTTCATCTGCACCAGAAATCCCTTGAGCTGAGTCAGGAAATTTATCAGAAACTGTAGCTTGGCCTGCATCTTCACTTTGAGAAGATGGTTCTTGTGTAGCTGGAATGTTGATGTCTTCATTCTCCCTTTGAGAAAATGGTTCTTGTGTGACCATTCCACTAGCTAAGCCTTCACCCAAACTTTGATTGAGTGGTTCTTGTGTGGCTGGATCATCAGAAAGAGCTGCTGAACCACTTTGAGGTTCAGGTTCTTGTGGGCTTGATCCTTTCAGTTTCTTCTGTCTCTGATAGACTAACTCTTCTGCCTTCTTTAGTTTTTCCATTGGATGTTTTATCCCAAGATTGGAAGCAGCAGCACCATACTTCTCCCATGAAATATCAACATGTCTTTTTGTTGGAGAGTCCTGTGCTGGAGAGTCTGAAATAGTAACCACTTGACTTGGTGTAGCATCAGGAATACTAACATCAGGATTTGCTTGAGCAGTAGAAACTAATTGCTCATTCATAATAAAAGTGTCTTGTACATCAGTATCCTGCTTCTTTTCTAAAGGAATTTGATACCTGCCCTTAGTTAATCTTCGTTTCTTATGTGGTGTAGACAATGAAACCACAGCTGCAGTAGCAGTATCAACAACTTCCTTATTCACATTCATTATAGAGGATATAGGTAAGTCATCATCTGAATCAGTCTCGTCCCTGAGAACTAATTTTCTTTTAACAGAAACAGCCTCAACACCTTTTGCAGCTTTCTTCACCAGGACCCCTTGTACACCCCCTTGTAACTTCTTTTAGTGAGTGGTGTAGAGGAAAAATCCTTTGAACCTGATTGCCTTCCAGACACATCAGTTCTAGCTGATTTCTTTGATTTTACAACTAAAGTCTTTTGAGAGACATTAGAGGTGGCTGTTGACTTTTTAGACTGTTTAGGATGAATGCTTGGGTTAGGAACAAGGTGTGATTGGCCTTGCCCCATAGCATTAGAAAGTAATGCATAACGAGTAGGCATTTTCTGATGTAAGAAAAACCTTACCTCATCAGGAATAAAAGCATTTCCATTAAAACCATTTGCCTTATCAGGATTGAAAAATGCAAAATTTTTAATATGAAGTAAAATAAAATTTTATTTATGAAAACAAAATTTATTTTGACAATCCTGATAAATGCTGTTTTGTAAAAAAAAATGATTACAAAATAAATATCATAATACCCATGTAACCATTCTTACCAATGAAAGAGGCAAAGTAATTATGAGAAACTGAACAGTCGCCTCGATTTTGAGAAAATGACCTGCATCCTTAATACACATTCTCTATAAAAGAGAACTGTTAAACATAACATCATCTAGTTATTAAAACACAAACCCTCTCCATAGAAAAACTTACGAAAACCTTTCACCTTCTTCGTTTTTCAATGGCTGCCAACCAACAACAAAACAACTTACCAGACGAAGAAGTCGAAAATCTCGATGAAATCTGGCAAGAGATGTTCGATGCACTAGCTGAGATTGCAGAAGATGAAGAGCCTCAACCAGTTCCTGACCCTCAGGAACACGAAGCCTTTGTTAACGCAATGGCTGATGTGCTTTGGCACAACTTCCAGCAGGCCAATCCTGACTGGAATCCTCTTGACAATCTCATATTTGTCAATGATGAAGAGGATGAAGACGATGATGATGATGAAGAGGATGAGGATGAAGAGCTCGTACGCGAGCTTGAGAGGAGAAGAAAGAAGATCTTGGATGCTCGCAGGTCATGCAAGTTGGAGGCAGGGAAGAGTCCCGGTGGACATGGTGACGAGCCCCCTTCAAGTGCATCTGCTCCCCTCCTTGTCCATTAAGGATGGAACAAGAGATCTTCCAATCCTGATGGACTGTGAAGCTGCTCAGGAGCATTCATGCTTATCTGCAGGGCACGTGTTCCTGAGTAGGAAAATAGACTAGGAAAAAAATATGTAATTTCTTTTTCAATTGTAATGAACCTCCAAGAGTTAATGAAATTTGTCTATTTTCTCAATTGTGTTCTTTCTTTGCTTGCCTGCACAATTTGTTAGTAACACTGCTATTGATACATAAAATGATGAATAGTAAACTCTGATAGAATATAATTGAAATGGAGAATTAAGACTGAAAACCTAATCAAAGACTAAGTAATAATCTTATTTTCCAGAGTTTACCAGGAGTGTTGATGACAAATTGTCTTAGAACCTCTGGTTTTCATACCAGCTTCAATATCTTAGCATCAGGATTTGACCAGTAGACTTCCTGTCAGGATTGAGTCCTATCAGGAATAGATCAAAAATACATACCTTTCTGAATAACCATCAGGATTTGACAGTTATCAGGATTTCCTCTCTGTAACTTTCCTCAGAAATTCTCAAAGTTCATCATTCCAAGTTCATTCACCAATTTATTGAAAGTAGCTTCAGGCAGTGGCTTGGTGAATATATCAGCTAGTTGTTGATCAGTAGGAACAAAGTGAAGTTCAATTGTTCCTTCCAGAACTTGTTCTCTTATGAAGTGATATCGAATACTGATGTGTTTAGTAAGAGAATTTTGAACTGGATTTCCTGTCATTGCAATAGCACTTTGGTTATCACAAAAAATAGGGATTTTTGAGTATGACAGGCCATAATCTAACAACTGATTTCTCATCCACATTATCTGAGCACAACAACTTCCTGCAGCAATGTACTCAGCTTCTGCAGTTTAAGTGGAAATGGATTTTTGCTTTTTACTAAACCATGAAACTAGTCTTCCACCCAAAAACTGACAGCTTCCTGAAGTACTTTTCCTGTCTATTTTGCATCCTGCAAAATCAGCATCTGAATAACCACAGAACCCAAAATCTGATTCCCTTGCATACCAAAGGCCAACTGAAGGAGTGCCTTTGAGATATCTGAAAATTCTTTTGACTGCAATCAGATGAGGTTCTCTAGGTTTTGCTTGAAATCTTGCACACAGACAGGTTGCAAACATGATATCTGGTCTACTTGCAGTGAGATACAATAAAGAGCCAATCATTCCTCTGTAGTGAGTTACATCTACCTCAGCACCTTGATCAGGATCAAGTTTGGTAGCTGTAGCTATGGGAGTTGTAGTAGGAGAACTATCTTGCATGTTAAACCTTGTCAATAAATTCCTTGTATATTTAGACTGATTGATAAAAATCCCTTCATCAGTCTGTTTAACTTGAAGACCAAGAAAGTAACTCATTTCTCCCATCATGCTTATTTGATATCTTGACTGCATAAGCTTAGAAAACTTTTCACATAGCTTATTGTTTGTTGACCCAAAAATGATATCATCAACATAAATCTGAACTAACAACAAGTCCTTACCATGATTCAAATAAAATAGAGTTTTATCAATAGCACCTCTTTTGAATCCACTTTCCAGTAAGAATAGAGCTAAGGTTTCATACCATGCTCTTGGAGCTTGCTTTAGTCCATAAAGTGCCTTATCCAATCTATACACATGATTTGGATATTTAGGATCAATGAAACCAGGAGGTTGCTCAACATAGACTTCTTCCTCCAGTTCTCCATTTAAGAAAGCACTTTTAACATCCATCTGGAAAACCTTGAATTTCTTATGAGCTGCATAAGCAAGAAATATCCTGATGGCTTCTAGTCTTGCAACAGGAGCAAAAGTTTCATCATAGTCAATTCCCTCTTGTTGAGAATACCCCTTTGCAACTAGTCTAGCTTTGTTTCTGATTATTACTCCATCATAATCAGTCGTGTTCTTGAAAATCCACTTTGTACCAACAATTGATCTATTCTTTGGTCTTGGTACCAGTTTCCAGACTTCATTCCTTTCAAATTCATTCAGTTCTTCTTGCATTGCAGTAACCCAATCAGCATCTTTAAGTGCATCTTCAACTTTCCTTGGCTCCTCCTTGGATAGAAAGTTATTGTATAGACATTCATTCTGAGTTGCACTTCTTGTTTGAACACCTGCATCAGGATCTCCAATTATCAAATCAGGAGTATGACTTGCAGTCCATTTCCTTGCTGGTGTTAAATTGTTTCTTGTAGTAGATGCTCCCCCTGGATTGGTGTTATCTTGATTAGAAGAATTTGCTTGATTTGAAGCTCTCCCTGAATTATTGTTATCTTCTCCTGATGAGTTATCATGATTATCACTTGAATCAGTATCTGAAGAATTCTGTCCTGATGATTGAGTTGACTCTGAACTTGTAGTAGAATGTTGTTGCTCCCCCTCAACATTAGCACTACTAGAAGTATCACTATTGATTACATCATCAGTATTAGCACCATCAATATCTGGTGTGTCATCAGGATTTGGTGACCCATCAGGATCTGATTCACTTTCTTCAGGTTCTTTGGTAGCTTCATTTTCAAAAATCAATCTATCATGAGAGTCTTCATTGATTCCTGTTATCTTTTTATCATCAAAAGATACATGTATTGACTCCATGACAGTTTTTGTTCTTAAATTGAAAACTCTGAAGGCTCTTGATGTAGGATAGCCAATGAAAATTCCCTCATCAGCCTTTGTTTCAAATTTCCCTAGTTGTTCAGGATGAGTTCTGAGAACAAAACACTTACATCCAAACACATGCAAATGCTTCAGACTTGGTTTCTTTTCCTTGAGTGACTGATAAGGAGTAATACCATGTCTATTTATTAATGTGAGATTTTGTGTATAGCATGCTGTGTTGACTGCTTCTGCCCAGAAATATGTAGGTAATTTAGCTTCTTCCAACATAGTTCTGCCAGCTTCAATAAGAGTTCTATTTTTCCTTTCAACTACTCCATTTTTCTGGGGTGTGCCAGGAGCAGAGAATTGTTGAATGATTCCTTTGTATTTGCAGAACTCTTCCATCTTTGAATTCTTAAATTCAGTACCATTATCACTTCTCAGTATCTTGACTTTGTACTTTGTGGTTGTCTCAATCATTCTCACATGATCCAACAGAACTTCAGGAGTCTCATCTTTTCTGTGCAGAAAATACACCCAGGTGAATCTAGAATATTCATCAACAATTACAAGAGTGTACCTTTTCTTACTGATGGACATGATGTTGACTGGACCAAATAGATCAAGATGTAGCATGTGATATGGTTCTTCAATAGAGGATTCTGATTTACTCAGGAATGATGTCCTTCTTTGTTTTGCTTTCTGACATGCATCACAGAGTCCATCAGGTGTAAATAATACTTTTGGTAATCCTCTGACTAAATCTTTCTTAACCAACTCATTGATATTGCTGAAGTTGAGATGAGAAAGCTTCTTATGCCAATTCCAACTTTCATCTACTGAAGCTTTACTGATCAGACATGTAGGGGAGCCATCATTATTGGAGAGAATGTTGGCTTCATATATGTTACCATGCCTGTAGCCCGTCAGAGCTATCTTTCATGTTGCTTTACTGACTACTTCACAATGAGTGGAATAGAAATTGACATGATAACCTCTGTCAGTGATTTGACTAATACTCAACAGATTGTGTTTTAGTCCCTTCACTAGAGCTACTTTTTCAATGATGACATTTCCAATGATCATATTGCCATATCCCAAAGTTTGTCCAATGTTGCCATCTCCATAAGACACAGTTGGGCCAGCTTTTTCCTCATATTCTGATAACAGGCTTTGTTTCTAGTCATGTGCACAGAACATCCACTATCCATGACTAACACATTCTTCCTTTTTCCCTGCAATCAGAATAGAAACACACTAGTTAGAACACTTAGGAACCCATACATGTTGGGTTCCTTTTTCATGCAATTTATTAATTTTAGCAGCAGAAGACTTTTTGACATTAGCAGTCCTGACAGGATTTACTCCATCAGGATTTGCTTTGTCAGTATCAGTATTAACAAAAGCATGCTTCACTATGACATTCTCAATTCTATCAGACTTTGTACTACTATCAAACTTAGGCAATGGATCATAAAAGTTATAGTACAAATCATGATACTCTTTACAAGTATAAATAGAATTCCATATACTACCACAATGAAAACAGGACTTCTGTGGTTTATAAAATACTGATCTATTCATAACATCAGACTTAGAAATATCAGCAATCTTCTTCTTACTCTTCTTACAATCAATAGCAAGATGATTAGAGTTACCACAGTTAAAACAACACTTTCTAGGTGCATTTGGGATATATTTATAACCATTCTCTTTATTGATCCCAACTTTACCATTCATGTTTCTCTTAACAGTAGCTTCATTTTTCTTATCTGTAACCTCACAGATTTTTATCCTTAAGCTGTTTCTGAGACAATAGACCTACATTCTTAGTGACTTTATTCATGACAAGTTTAGACTTTATAATTTTAATTCCTTGAGTAGAAGTAGATCCCTTTTCAAAAGTAGAATTGGAATCCTTACCAAAAACAAAATTAACAGGAGTAATCTTAGATTTGGTTGCGTCTATAACATGTCTATAGGTCTTTGGACTGACTGTCTCATCAATGACAATTTTCTCTTTCAATTTCTTATCTTCATCTGACTTATATCCTAGACACTCTTTCCAATTCTTAGAGGTATTAATCTCATGAAATTTCCTACCAGAGTCTGTCCAGGTTCTGATTTTCTCATTAGCATATTCAAGTTCCTTTTCAAGAGAAATACATTTAGATTTCATCTCTAAGTACATGTGTTTAGCATTATCACATTCTTTTTGTACTTCTTGCATACGAGAAAATTCATCTTCTAATATCTCATTCCTTTTTCTAAGGTCAGACATCTCAGATAAGATTCTAGTATTTTCAGCAGTTTGACTTCTAAAGCTAATATGCAAAGACTTTAGAAAACGTCTTAACTCAGAAGCATTATCGGTATCAAAATCAAAGATAGTATTTAGTACCTTATCATCAGGAGCAACAGTTACATCAGCATTGGCCATTAGAACATAGTTGACTACCTCAGTATCAGATTCTGAGGAAGAGTCCATCCAATCCTTGCTTGATGTGATAAGTGCCTTTGTCTTCTTGCACTCAGAAGCAAAGTGACCCATACCATTACACTTGTAGCATCTAACCTTTGACTTGTCAAATTTGCTACCCTTGCTGTCCTTTTTGATATACTTGTCTTTGTCTGCATTGAAGGCCTTTTTCTGAAAGTTACCTTGTCTCCTACTCTTCCTGAACTTCATCCTTCAGAAGTTTCTGACAATCATAGCAACCATCTCTTCCATGTCTGAGTCAGAAGAATCATCATCAGTATTGGCATCAGGATTGCCATCAGTATCTGATGAAGAGTCATCAGGATCTGACTCAACTATTCTTGATTTACTTCTAGAGACCTCCATAGTTTTTCCTTTTGATTTAGCCTCTGCTTTCAAAGCAATTGATTTTGCCTTGCTGTTTTTCTTGTTCTTTCTCTGTTGAACTTCAAGATCATGAGTTCTTAGCATTCCATAGACTTCATCAAGAGACACAGTGTTCAGATCATACTGATGTCTAATGATCGAGGTCTGAGTATCCCATTCTTCAAGTAAAGCTCTTAGAAACTTGGTGTTTGAATCTTCAGTTTCATATTCCTTGTCAACTAAAGATAAACTGTTCAATAGTGTCAGAAATCTATCATATAGATCAGTTAGGCTCTCATCAGGTCTTGCATCGAATTGTTCATATTCTTGAATTAAAAGAGCCCTTCTGTTTTTCTTGACAGATGCAGATCCCTGGCACTGAGTTTCCAAAGTATCCCAGATTTCTTTTGAAGACTTGCATGCAATCACTCTGTTTGACATGACAGCATCAAGACTACTGTGCAAGATATTCTTTATCTTTGGTTCCCTGAGTACATGAGCTTTTTCTTCTAGAGTCCATTCACTTTTAGCCTTGACCACATAATGTTCAAGTACAGTATCTGTTCGTTCTACGAACTTTGTAGGTATATATGGTCCATCACGAATCCTATCCAAATAGTCAGGATCCATAGCCTCCAGGTACATCAACATCTTTACCCTCCATGTTGGATATTCTGATTTCTTCAAGATGGGAATCTTCATGCTTTCATACTTGGTTATCGACATCTTTAGATCTTATCTGATTCAAAATTAAATCAGTTTGCTCTGATACCAATTGTTGCCCAGTAAATAACAATTGTAGAAGGGGGGTTGAATACAATTGTATAAGATTCTCGACTTAATCAAGTATATAACACAAATATGAAAGAACAATAACAGCTTTATTAAATCTGATATAAAACTGTTACAAGCTCTCTCAAGAAATTCTGATGTTCTTGAGAGCTGCTAGGTTACACAAATACTCGAGTGTATGATCGTTCTTAAAACGAAACCTAAACTGTGTTTATATACATCACACAGCTTCTCTATCAACAACAAGATAAGTCCTAATCAACTACAAAGATTGAAACCTATCTATAATTGATAGCTACATTCTACAAACCAGGAACCGACAGAATAAATTTCCATGTTTAACTAGACTCCAAATATAACTCGAAGTAGGAATCCTGATCAGCTTCCGGTCCTGATGATCAATCCTGATCCCAGTCCTGATATGTATTCTGATCTTGACGACCATGCAATCCTGATGACGTCAGCAATCCTGATCAGTTGAGTCTAGCTCCTGATGATCATTGAATTCTGATCTAACACATGATGTCTGGCCTGCTAGCTGTGAGATAGAGTAATGATCCAACCATTCCTCTGTAAACCTTGATGTCAACTCTCTTGCCTTTCTTATCTTCATCAAGCTTGATTGCAGTAGACATTGGAGTTTTCGCAGGGGATGAATCTTCTAAACCATATTTCTTTAAAAGATCTTTGACATACTTTGATTGATTTATGAAGATGCCATCATCCCTTTGATTTACTTGCAGGCCTAAGAAGTAGGTTAGCTCTCCCATCATACTCATCTCATACTTGCTTTGCATCAACTTGGAGAACCTTTGACAGAGTTTTTCATTTGAAGAGCCAAAGATAATATCATCCACATAAATCTGAACTAGAATGATATCATTACCATGTTTCTTGAAGAATAGAGTTTTATCAATTGTCCCTCTTGTGAATCAATTGTCCCTCTTGTGAATTGATGCTCAAGAAGAAATTGAGAAAGAGTTTCATACCAAGCTCTAGGTGCCTGTTTGAGGCCATAGAGTGCCTTGAGCAATCTATACACAAAGTCTGGAAGTTCTTCATTCTCAAAGCCAGGAGGTTGGGACATATATACTTCTTCAGCAAGATCACCATTGAGAAAAGCACTTTTCACATCCATTTGATACACCTTGAAATCTGAATGAGCTGCAAAGGCCAAAAATATTCTGATGGAATCCAGTCTAGCTACAGGTGCAAATGTCTCATCATAATCAATGCCTTCTTGTTGACAGTATCCTTTAGCAACCAACCTTGCTTTGTTTCTCACCACCACACCTTCTTCATCCATTTTGTTCTTGAACACCCATTTGGTTTCAATGACATTCTTATCTTCAGGATGTGGTACTAATTACCAGACTTTGTTCTTCTCAAATTGATTCAACTCTTCTTGCATGGCAACAATCCAGTCAGAGTGCTTCAAAGCTTCTTCAATTACCTTTGGTTCTTCCTGTGACAAAAAGCAGTTGTACAGACATGTATTCATTGTAGCTCTCCTTGTTCTAACACCTTCACTAGGATCCCCAATGATTTGTTCCCTGGTGTGGGCTCTGTCCCATTTTCTTGTATGACCCTGTTCATCTCCTTGATTTGACTCAGGGTCATTTTGATCACCAACATTGGAATTCTCTTCTTCTCCCCCTGTGTTAGTGTTCCCTTGCACAGGTGTTTGAAGGTGATCATCAACTTCTTTTATTTCCTCATGTGGGGTAGTGAGAACATGTGTCTCATCTTCACTTTCAGAATCTTCAAGATAACCTTGATTTTCAAATCTTAATGGCACATTGTCTACTTCACATGTTTTAAGTCCAAGGAATTTCTTGTCATTAAAAATGACATCCATGTTTTCCTCATGAAGATGCTTGAAGGATGCTCTTTTTCCAGTCATCAAAGAGTAAGAGGTTTTTCCTGACCTCTTATTGATTAATGTTCTATTTTGTACATAGCATGTTGTGTTAACAACATCAGCCCAAAAGCTAGTAGGTAGCTTTGCATCCAACAACATTGTTCTTGCAGCTTCAATGAGAGTTCTATTCTTTCTTTCTGCAACTCCATTTTGCTGTGGAGTTCTGAGAGCTGAGAATTGTTGAGAAATGCCCTTGTCTTTGCAGAACTCATACAATGTGGAATTTATGAACTCAGTTCCATTATCACTTCTCAAAGCAACCACAGAGGAACCAGTGCTTTGTGCTTCTCTATCAACTCTCTTGATATGCTCTATAATAACTTGAGGAGCTTCATCCTTGGAAAATAGGAATTCCACCCAAGTGTATCTTGAATAGTCTTCAACCATAACTAGAGCATATTTCTTCTTGGAAAAGGACATTACATTCACATGGCCAAATAGATCCATGAGAATTAATTGCAGAGGTTTTGAGTTTGAGTTGAGCAATTTGTTCTTGTGACTTGACCTTTTTATTTTCCCTCTTTTACATGCTTCACATGCTCCATCTTGAACAAACTCCAAAGTAGGCATGTCTCTGATGAGTTCTCTCTTTGCTAGAGAGTTCATTGCCTTTACATTCAAGTGAGACAGTTTCTTGTGCCACGGCCAGAATTCTTCATTTGTGGCCTTTGTGTAGGAACAACAAATTTCACCCTTATCTGCAGCCTTTAGATTAGCTACAAACAAGCTTCCTTTCTTCACACCAGTTAAAACAACTTCACCACTTCCTCTTTTAGAGATTAGACATTGATCTTCAACAAATTCCACTTTGAAACCCCTATTGGTGAATTGTCCAATACTCAAGAGGTTGTGTTTCAGTCCTTCAACAAATGCTACATCTTCAATTATGACATTCCCAGATACAACACTACCATATCCCATTGTATAACCAATGTTGTCATTTCCAAAGGTTACTGATGGGCCAGCCTTCTCCTCAAAATGTGATAGCAGGGCTATATCACCAGTCATGTGACTTGAGCATCCACTATCCAAGATCCATATGACTCTTTTATTCCTGTTGCCCTGCATTCACAAAATGACTAAGTTGTTTTTGGTACCCACACTTGGTAGGGTCCAGTTGATTTAGAAACATTTTTGTAATTGATTCTTCTATCATAATCAGCATTCTTCACAGTAGGAGACTTCACTGTGTTTGAAGCTTTAGAGTTGACACTCTTAGGCTCACATGAAGTCTTTATCCTTTCAACCTTGATTGGGGATACTGTCCTGTGAGTGTGCATATGTGTGTGTGATTCACATGATTGTGCAGAGTCAAGTTTTTGCTTCAAAGATAAGCAATTAGCAATCATAGTCACATAGCATGTCATGCAATTAGATTTACCACAGAAAGAATCATGGATATTATTCATGCCAACAGAATGATTGCTCAGATTATCAACTTCAATGTTAACAGGTTTATTACACTTATGAGTCAAATGATTAACAGATAAGAATTTTTGAATTGTTTCCTAGGAGCATTTGGCACATAAGAATAACTGTTACCCTTGTTGACACCTACTTTTCCATTCCTGTTTTGTTTCTTTTTCTTAACAACTTCCTTAGTGACCTTAGGACTCTTGTTAAGATTGTTTTTGGTTTCTTTCTGATTAACAGATTTAGGAGAGGAAGAAGTGTCTTTAGCAGCCTCATCTTCTTCACGTAATTGTTGTTTGATGACCATTAAATTTTCATCAAACTCAACAACACTCTTTTTGAAGATGGGCTCTTTGACACCTAACAAAATAGTTGGGGCATTTTTGTTTACAAAAGATTCTTTTCCTTTGCCCTTGGCCTTCTTCCTTCCCTTGTCATTCTCATAAGCAAAACCAATTCCAAACTTACTGTCTTCAGTGTGTTCCTTGTGATAGGCTTGAACAAGATCAGCAGAGTTTCTATATCTTCTTATTTTTAATTCATTTTCAGCAATTTGTTCCCTAAGAGCTTTTTCTATTTGTTCAGCACAAACTACTTTATTCTTAAGATACTCAATCTCCTGTTTCAAGCCATCAAGGTTCACAACCATTAACTCAAGTTCCTCATTCTTTTCTGTAAGCTCAAGGTTCTTAGCAGTTAGCCTATCAATTTCTTCATTAGCAACTAACATACTAGTATGAATATTAAACATCTCAGTACTCATGTCTTCAACAGTTTGCTTGTATTGAGAGGGAGTCATTTCAAGAGAAGTAAAAATAGGTACCTGATATGAGGAATCACCATCATCAGAAAAAGCCATCAAGGCATAGTTTGAATACTCATGTTCTTCTTCTTCATCAGAATCATCCCAACATTTTCCCTCTGTAAAAAAGGCTTTGCCCTGTTGTTTCTTGAGTAGAGCTTCATACTTTGCTTCCAGTTCCAAGTATGTTTTGTCCTTCTTGACTTGCTTGGGCTTCTTGCACTCTGTAACAAAGTGCCCAAGTTCATTACAGTTATAACATCTTATCTTTGTTCTATCCACACTACCAGTTTTGTAACCTCCTTTTGCAGCACTAGCAATTCCTTTACCTTTATTGAAGGTGTTTGAGCCACTTGATCCACCAGCACCACCAGCATTAAACTTGGACTTAAATGGCTGCTTCCTTTTAAACCTTATGTTAGGATACCTCCTAGCCATATAAACAAAAGATTTGTTTTCCATTTTATCCAATTCATCTATGTTGTAGAAATCATCTTCCTCAGGCAGATCATAGATGACTTGAGACTCATCACCAGTGTCTTCAACTTCCAACTCTTCAATCTTGACTTGGTTGACTTTCATTGCTTCCATTCTTTGACCTAAATTGTTATCAATAAGGGCACATGATGTGTTGGTCATTATACCTTGCTTTGCTTGAATGGACCTCTTCTGAAACAACCCCAGTTCATATGTTTTCAGAACACCATACAATACATCAAAACCAATCTTGGTTAGATATTTTTCTTTGAGGGAAGAGATCATTGGCTCCAAGTGATTTGGTAGAGTCAACAAGAACTTCATGTTAAGCTCTTTTGTTTCATAGTGTTTATCATAGAGTTTGAGCTCATTTATCATCTTGTTAAACCTTTCAAACACTTCTGTGATGCCCTCTTTTGGCTGAGCCATGAAGGCTTCATACTGTGAAACCAGAATCTTCTTCTTGTTCTTTCTTACTTCTGGTGTTCCTTCACATAGCACTTCTATGAGATCCCACATCTTCTTTGCACTACTACAATGAGAAACAGTGCCATACATGTTGAAATCCATAGATTCACAAATAATGAGTTGGAGATTTCCATCTAGTGCCACTTTCTCCTTTTCAGGATCAGTGTATTTTGAAGGATCTTTAGGCTCATGATGCCGTGGTATTTTCTCAGTACCAACAGTTGTTTCAGCAATCTCAATCATTGGAATGAAGGGACCGTGTTTTAGGATATCTAAATACATGGGGTTTGAAGCTTTGATGAACAATAACATCTTCTTCTTCCATAGATTATAGTGTTCCTTGTTGAAGGCAAGAATCTTGATACTGCTTAGTTTCTGTGAACTCATTCTTGATCTTTTCCTGTTTGTATTTTAACAGCCCGCTCTGATACCACTTGTTAGATATGAATATCACTAAGAAACTAGACAGAGGGGGGGGGGTGAATGGATAGTTTGAATGTTTTTCGTTTTCTTGAAACTTAAAAGCTGTGTTAGATTGTGTAGTATGAAAATGCGGAAATAAAATAAACAGAACACACACAATCACTTTAATCTACTTTGTATAAAGTAAATCAAATACTACAACTTCCAAAATTTCACAAGTGAAATTCTGGCTTCTAAACAAGAACAATGTTTTCTTGTTTTCTTGTTTTCTTACAGAGAAAAGAGTGCTTGAATGATACTGTGTATATCTCTCTTACAACTAACTATAGGTTGTGCACAAAATATATGACCTATACAAACTTGTGCATACCCCTATTTACACAACTACCCCTCACTGTGACTCCAACTTGTTCTTCCATAAGAGGTTAACTATGTCAGGAAGGACCACTTGCTTTATGTCGCCCTTTCCCGTTTCTGTAGCTGCTTGTCTCTATTCTTTCTCTCCAAGTTTTGCTGTAGATTTGCCATCTGTCTTTGGACCACTTAACCATAACAGATGCTTCAGTATTTGTCTTCTTTGAACTTTGATTCTGTACCTTGATTTGTCTTGTTGTAAACGTCTAAGTGTTGACATCGTGAACTCAAGCATACTCCTTATTCTGTGACTTGTCGACATAGAGCATTTGTGACTTTGCTATATGAAGACTTTGCTATATGAGTATTTTAGGAGTATGCGATATGGCATATTTATGACTTCACAATATAGCCTTTGAGGACTTCACGATATAGCCTTTTTGAGGACTTCACGATCTAGCCTTTTTTAGGACTTCACGATCTAGCCTTTTTTAGGACATCACGATTTAGCCATTTTGAGGAATTCACGATCTAGCCTTTTTGAGGACTTCACAATCTAGCCTTTTGAGGACTTCACTGTTAGTATTAGTGCTCTAGAGACAATACAATTGTACTTCTGGGAAACACTATTTTGTTATTTAATAATGATTATGTTCTATTGATTATTCGACAACAATTATTATGTCTTTATTTACTGCGATATTAATGTTAGAGTAATAAATGTCCTTGGAATATCGAACACGTATTCTATATCTTTAAGTATGTGACTTAAAAATGAGATTATATGAATAGTGTTTATATTCCTAAATTATCCCTAATTAAGCATTATGAATTGGGACAATTATGATGCATAAAGATTAGTATGATCGTTGACTAAATGACCACATCTCATTGGTCATAGGTATAGTGATACTAAAGTCAAGAACATAGGTGCATGTAATATTCTACATGGCACCGGATTGACCCACAGTGATATTCTACATGGTAATAAAGTCATTAGAATAACTCACAGTGATAATGGTGTAATGATCCTTAGACTTGAGATCATTATATTTCTATACGAGGATTAATATACTTTGATTACATTAAAAGTTACCTTTGACCGGGTGATGATAAAAGTGGACATCGGGTATATTATGAGTCGTATGAGAAATATGAATGATAGATATAGGATTTAACCCTCCTATTATTAGGAGAGATATTATTGGCCTCTTGATTGAGTGAGACTATGAAAATGCATGGCCATGCTCAAATATTGATTTGTTTTAATAGTCTACTCATTGATTAAGGAAACCTGGATTAAATATTGAAGAGGATGACTAATAACATGCCTCGAGTTTAATCTATAATATTTGGTTAAAGGGATTATATTACACGGAAACATTAGTCACGAAAGGTTTAATTGGATCACCAATTATTATTATTACTTGGGTAGCAATGATGTATTACTAGATGCCGCTCATTGTTTATAATTTTATTATGAGATATTAAAATTATTGCCAACGTAATAATAACCTAAAGGGTTACACATAAAGGACGTTTTAAACGGAGCATTAATTAAATTTCGAATTTAATTGAATTATTATTATTATTGAATTATTGGATTAATTAAGTAGGACTTGATTAATTATATAATAATTCGAATATAATAATTAATAATACTAATAATCAGATTGGGTTTTGGAAGCCCAATCAGATTAAGCAATGCCCAAAATTCTCTTTCAATAAATACATTATGATGTATTGTTTTAGGTTAAGTTGAAAATTCGTTTTTCAGAAAAAACCCTAGCAGCTCTGCATATTAGAGAGGCTAGAAACAGAGAGAGAGAAGGTTTTGAGGGCGGTTTTATTTGGCTAGTACCAACTCCGTGATCGTTGGACGATCAAGCGTTCGTGTGGACTACTTTGGCGACGCAGATCTTGAACAAGGGCTGCGTGGTGGTTACAACAAGGACCTCCAAGTTTCTGAATATTATAAGCTCAATTAAGGTATGATTTTGTTTCTCCATAATCAGCCATGTCTTGTACACGGATCCTAGGGTTAGGGTTTCGGATTATTATTGTTTTTACGACTGCTTTCGTTGCGTTTATTGCCCCGAAACCCAACATTCACGATCTAGTACATTTCAGACTTTGCGATCTCAACACTTCGCGACATATGCCTTGAAGACTTCACGACATAGTTCATTTTGGACTATGCGATCTCAGTACTTCACGACATGGATTTTGGGGACTTCACGACATAGCTCATTCTGACTTCACGATATGGGGACTTAGACAAATTTCTGCAACTTATTTCTTCAAGGCCTTATTCACATCCTGCTGCATGAACAATTTGAACTTCTACCAGGACAATTATTTCATAGCCTATGTACATTCTAGGTGCAAGAAACTTACTAAGCTCATTATTCACTTGAGCATACAGAATAGAGCTAAGTACATGATAACAAGAAAAGTACAATAGAGACCTATACTATATCCCAGTGATAAACTTCACTAGGTCATGTAGAGTGACATAGTCACAATGTGTAGGCTTGTTAATAGTGGTATTCAGACATGCCTTGAGCCTAACACATGTCATCTGATACATATCTAAGGCAGAGGTCCATTCTCGCCCCAATGAATGTTGTCGTTGGGGATATTAATGATTATATTCTTGATCTTATTCCCGGAGATTCACATACATATTACAGCCAAGACTCTCTTGCAGAAGATTTCAGTGCAGGGAATGATTTTCAATCTACATTTCCAGTTGAATATATTAATTCAATAAATATACCATGTCTTCCCAAACATGAACTAAAATTAAAAGTCGGCTCTGTGGTGATGCTTATGAGGAAACTTAATCAGATAATGGGATTATGTAATGGAACCAGGATGATTGTTAAGAAATGTTTGAAAAATAGCATCATCTGTCAGACTCTTTGCGGATCAGAAGCAGGTACAATTCACATAATTCCGAGAATTAAGATGATGCCTACAGATACTAAATGGCCATTTGATTTCAAAAGAGTGCAGTTTCCTCTCCAATTGTGTTTTGCGATGACGATTAACAAAAGCCAAGGACAATCTCTGGACACCGTTGGACTCTACCTTCCAAGGCCAGTTTTTACACACGGTCAATTCTATATTGCTATATCAAGGGTTACATCTGATGCCGGTCTTCATATATTGATCTATGGTGATGATGGACGTTCAACGAATTCAACAGCTAATGTTGTGTACGAAGAGGTCTTCTACAATCTTCCAAGTGTTGAAGACTAAATCTTTTTGTTTAGTTGTATTAGAATCAAATTTTGAGCATTTTTGCTACAATGTAAAATAAACAGATAATTAGAGGTCCATTTTATGACTTTAAATGCAATTGCTGCTACATTTATATCATTTCATATGTTTAAAGTCATGTAAAATTTGAAAATTAATGTTATAAAATAGGAAGACCTCTTTCTCTTTATATGTTTTCAATTGACCTAATTTGTAGCATTCTGTTACTACATTTCCTTTGAATTCAGATACAGAATATAAGAATATAAATTTGCACTTAAAATTTAAATATATTGATTTGTCATGTTATTAGGAGAGGAAATCAATGAATTTTAACTAATTACATGATATCATCATTAGGATCAATTAGGATCAATATTAAAATTCAAATAAAGCTATCATTTGGAGAAAATCATGGACTCCTTATGTCTAAGATAACCATGATAAACAACCAAAATGAATCAAAGATTTTAGACCTTAAATGAATCATTAAGGTTACTATATTATCCCGTCAATCAGTCTCTCTCATTTTTATAAATGGTTCCATAAAAAAATACACTTATACATTCTGAAGAATGGCAAATTTAGACATAGGTATTTGAACTCTTCTTCTCAACTATTTTTTTGTCTACATAATATATTGTTAAATGTATGAATTTGAACATTCTCTTAAAATTGTTGTTACAAGTATGAACGTCCACCATCATCTTGCAACTTTGGGTGTAACAAGGACATACTGGATTTTGAAGGTTCGTGTGACAAGAATGTGGCCATCTATATCCCAAGGGACTATAGTTATGCAGAACATGATCGTCCTAGATTGTGAGGTAAAGGTCATTTAATTTATTTTGTAGTTGATTCCCTGATATTTTGTTTAGGGAACAATCAGTTTAACCATCGCAATTAACATTTACATAATAGACATATGCATGTAATGGTTACTCCTCAACTATGGAATCAAGTTGGAAATCTTTGAATGAAGGAGGTTTATACGAGATTGTCAATGTCCGTGTTAGGCCTGCAACTAGTGTATTAAGACCTGTTAACTCCATTAACTGCATTCATTTTATGCACACAACTACGGTCGAACAGTTGCTTGATGATAATTTCATTATTCCAATGCACAATTTTGAATTAGTACCTCTGTCAATTATTGAAGAGACGGTGAATACTACCCGTCAATCCTTTGAAGCTCTCTATTCCACAGGTTCTCTGTCTGTGTTTGTCTAATTTTCTAGCATTCATTTATTTATGTCACCACATATTTTGAATTCCGCATATGTTTAATGTGTACCTACTCTAGATGTTATCGGAATCATGGAACATGTACAACCTCTACACATATATGAAACACGTTATGGTCCACGTCAAGTTGTGTGTTTCACAATAACAGATGGAAGGTTGTAACTTTAAAATATATTCATTTTATAAAGAGTTTATCTGTAGGAGGATCAGTAAGATCCATAACAAATTTTGTGTTTTTAATTATTAACAAGAAGTCGTACAATGTTTCGTTTTATGGTCCGTTGGATGCAAATACTCAGCAATTGTATGATGTAAATTTCGATCATCCGATGGTCTTGATCTTGGCAAGTACAAGGATTTCAAAATATAAAGGTAATATCTTCCCCAACATCTTAATAATGTCTCTTTATTTCTCTTAACTAAATTCAATTATACAATTATGTGACTATGAAAACTAATTCCTTTTTTCAACATTTAGGCAAAATCTCCATTTCAAATCTACCATCATCTAGGATATATGTCAATATTGATCATGAGGAAGTTTTCTTGATGAGACAGAGGTATATTAGTTAGTACTTTTCTCAATTTTTACTAATCACAATTATTTATATTATTCACTTATTCATAATAATAATAATTTTGTTTTAAGATTTCCTTTAAATTCATTGTTTTTGTAGGTATATTAATCAAGGTAATCCGTTTCCTGTGCATGGTCCATGAAAGTTGTTCATCAAACTTTGTGAGAATTGAGGAATGCTGAGATGATTAGCAGATCGTGATTGTGCAATATTGCACTTTAATAAGTTTATTAGCATATTGTTTTCTCCACAAGTTGTTTATTATCTTGGGTAATAAACGTTTAGTATTGTTTCACTGTTTTATTGTTCTCGCTCAAACATTTTAGTTATTTATTTTATGTACTTCAAATGTTTGGTTTTATCAAACTAATTATTTTCTTCAGCGATTATTTATATCTTACTTCTTTTTTGTTGTTGATTATTGTATTTAATTCTAAAATTTATTTCACATGTTAAAAGTAACAAAATTACAATTACAATGAGTATTAAATGTTATTGAAGTTTATTGTACATACAACAAATTTACGAACAATAATTAAAAAAACTTATTTATTGTTGATTAAAAAATTATTTCAAATATAAAAAAGGATCCTAATAAACTAATTTATTCTTTACTTTAAGTAAAAATGCATAGTTTTATTATAGATTTATTGATTATTCTATACATACATAAATAAATTTGGATTGTTAATAGATATTTATTGGGATAATTTTAGGGAATCCAACAAAATATCCAGGAATTTGTACATAATGATGTGTCTAACAAGTAGCAATTTTATATTTTAATTTCTTGACTATTTTTTTTGTAAATAAACGAGGTTAATCTACTTTTTTTGTACATGTTTTGGGGTCTGTAGCATTATTCATAATTAAAATTCGATATGTATACTTGATTAATTTAATTGATTTGTCTCAACTTAAATCAAATCAGCCGTTTTAATAAAATTTATATTTTTAGTTTTTAAAGATCAATTTTGTCCTTGATTTCATGTAAATAACAATCATAAGATCATTAACCAAATCATACACTAAAACATATTTATCAACTTAAATTTTGTATCAATCATGTCCATGTTTTAAGTTAAATTGATAAGCCTAAAAATAATATCAATTAAACCACCTCAATCACGTATAAGTTATAACTACTCAAAAAGATTGAATCATATAAAGGCACAGCACGTCACCACGACCTGTAACAACACCTTCAACTTGGAAATTTTGTAAGTTGTCTTTGTTGATGTTATATTGCTTAACGATTATATAAATCTCTTGGTAATGATATTTGTAACAGAGAAATGGCATACGATCAACTCTCGGAACTTGATACCACCCGAAGTACATGGAATATCAAGGTACGTGTTACAAGAATGTGGCCATCAATATCTATTCAAGCTGCACAGGGAAGAGAAAACCTTAAAGGATATAATCTTATTCTACTGGATGATAATGTAAGTGAGCCAATTCATTTCGGTTAAAAACCATTTAGTTTTAATACCTTTATGTAGTTTTATGTACTCTCTGTTACTACTATGGTTTAATGGTTTAATATAGTTTTGTTCAATGATATTGTCTAGAATTCTCATGTCCAAGCATTCATATATGTTGATCAATAGAATTCTATGTCTGGCAAAATTGATGAAGGGAGCATTTATGTTATGTTAAACTTCTATACTAAGGAAGCAACAGGTTCCTTGAAGCCAGTTTCGTCAAAATTTTTGATTAATTTCTCTCCTTCAACCATTGTCCAGAAATTAACAGAGGATGACTTTATGATACCATTGCACAAGTTTGAGTTTGTAGACCTTGGAGACTTATTCAGTATTGCAAGTAATTGTCCAAATAATGAATATCCTGAATATTCAACATGTTAGACATCTTATACTTAAATTGGTAATGATAATTAAATTTATAAAATTATATTTCATTATATTTAATGTATCTCCCGTAGTCAGCTATAATATTTCTTTGGTGCATGTAATAGACATCATTGGAGTGGTTGAGGATTTTGAACATGTCAGTTCAATCAAGACAAAATTTGGCCAAAGGAACATTGTGAGGTTTAGAATCACTGATGGGAGGTGAAAATTGCAAAACATATTCTTATATTTTCATCCATACATGCATTGCTTATGTTTCTCATCAAATTTAGTTAAGTTACGAAAATTCTTTAGGAACTCACATAAGGTCACTATTTGGGGTGATCTTGTCGTCAAAGCTGAAAATGATTACAATAAAGCTGTTGAAACTCCAGTCATTGCAATTTTGACAAGCACGACGCTAAAAACTTATAAGAGTAAGTTAATTATTTTTAAAATTATGACATATTATCAAATATTTTAGTAGATTTATATTTATTTTTTTCATTCTTTGTTAAATTTCTTAGATTGGTTCAAATCAATTCACTACCATCATCAAAATTGTACTTAAACATGGACAATGACTCAGTTGTTGCAATGCGCTATAGGTAATCATATTTAATGCTTCTTAGATATCATATTCTACATATATTTTTGGATACGTCTACGATATAAACTTTGTTGTTTATTAAACAACTGAAGGTTGGAAGAAGAAGGTTACACTATTAGTCAGCAAAGCAATGGAACACCACAGGAACCTGTTGTGCAGAAGGTTATAGAAACCCTGGATTTGAAAGAAATCAGTGAAAAGAATGAAATGCAGTTCATTAAGGTTTCTTACTAACTACCACAAAGGCATATTATTTGCCAAATATTATAATAAAGTTATTTGTTATAATAAAACGACTAATATAGCGTGTTTTCATGCAGAAACACTTCTTCTGCATTGTCAAGGTTCAAAATGTTGAAGAAGCAAATTGGTGGTATAACAGCTGTAGTGGTTGCGAAGGAGAAGTTGAAAAGATAGAGGGAAAGCTAACGTGTACCAATTACACAAACAAAACTATTGCGGTTTTGGAGAAGAGGTATGTGATTGAAATATAATCACTTTCAATCACCAAAGTAATCAATTCTCCAAATACATTTAAAAATAGAATTTGTTAAGACTGTATCCATGTTTTTCTGTTTATCAGGTATATGATTGTCATCCTTGCAGAAGATTCCAGTGAGGCTTAAAACTTTATTCTAATGGATCGTGCTACCAGGCGTTTGACTGGCATGACTGCAACCAAGATGCAATCTGAGATGCTAAAGGCTAGTGATTAAACTTATCACATTTTTTTGGACAATATGGTACCATCTTTTACAATGTTTATCTTAAAGGAAACACTTGATAAAACTTATCTTTATTTGATCTAGCAGTCAGGAATTCCTGTCCATCCAAAGATTAAAGAGATTAATGGAAAAGGACTTAAGCTGAAGATACAACTTAACGAGGACAATATAAAATTAGGCCATCGTCTCTATTACGCAACTGATGCATTTGACTCTACAAGTCCAAGTTCTTCAATGTCTCAAACAACAACGACTTATCCTGTTTCTTCGATGTTTGCAGATGTTAGTATTTCTTTTTTTATATTAATCATATATTAATATTGATTTACACATATTTTACTCTTCCTTCTCACTGTTTACATTCATTAAAATTTATAAATTGTTTACTTATATTTCATTTGTATCAGAACAATGTTGTTGAATTATCTGATGGTAAGAATACTCCAGGATCAGCAAAATCTACTACCAAGAAGATTAAAATGGTATTCACATTTATCTTGCTACAACATCATTGTTTCAAGCATTATGTATATAAATTCTTAGATATTCGTAGAAACTTATAAAGTTTTTATGTTATCTAACAGGAGAAGTAGCTCATATCGATGCTTTGGAGGTATTTTGATGGTCTTGATGCGTTTAAAGTGTCGACTACATCAAGTCTTATTTGGAGTTGATTACTGATATTTCTATTGCTTTGTTCTTATTGTTTCAATTTCGAGTGGTTTTTCAGTATTTGATCTATTCTAAATATTTTGGATTCTAAATAGTTTGGATTGGTTTGAACTATGTTTTGGTTTGACATTAAAATGTTCGGTTTGCTTGATTATATAAATATATAAATGTTTGGTTTGCTGGCTTATAAATTCCTTATGTTCACAAATGACTATTAATTTATGAGACGATTTGATTATATTTCTTTTTTAATCTCTCTCTTACAATTAAGTGTTTGTTTGAGACAATTATGTATGTTTGGAATTAAGTGTTTGCATGTAATCATTATGCTCAAATTTAGAAGTTAAGGATCTAATAAACATGATAATTTTTCACAGAAATATAAATCTCTATTTAGAAGTCCAACAGTCTAGATTGTTTTGCAGGCGAGTTGTGTAGGATAAGAAAAAAACCACATTCACTTCATCTCCTCCCATTCTCCAAGATTTAGCTTTCTTCTTCTTGCTCTTCATTAATCACTTTCCAGTCTAATCTTATTACTTACAAACTATTAAGTGTTATTTCACCTTGTTTCAGAATCTTCGATCAGATATTCTTAGCTTGATCTTCTCCTTCATTATATTTGATGTTGGTGACTTCACCAGTTTTGTTAAGTTTCTAATGGCTTGGCACACTAAGCTAACTATTCCTAGAATAAAAGATGTTCTTGAGAGGCTTGACTGGGATTCTTTATACCAGTTCCACAATCATCCAATAGAGGTTACACCTGATCAGTTCCATGGTTTTATACAATTTGTTGGTAGACATAATGTAGATCAAGCAATGTATTACAATTCCGTTCGTAGTCTTTTTTTGAATGTGAATGTGCCTCATCATCTTTGTGTATTATCCTCCTTATCAGGTAATCATTTTCCTTCTTCTTTCTGCTTTATATTTTTTAAAGCAATAAATAAAACTTTTCACAGAGATGAGACTGTTGAGGAAATGTTTGAACTGCTTAATCAGACTCATTTGAGGTCTAGGTTACTAGAATTGATTAAATATCTCGAAGAAATGTATACTTTCTTATTTGAGAAGGATTATATTTTGCCGATTTACAAGTTTTGCCCAAATGCAAGAAACAAGGAACCTATCTATCAACTTGAGGGCCATCCTTTAGGAAAAGAGATATGGTACTCACTTTGTGACAAAATTGTTAAAGAAAATTATAGAGATGAGGGTGAGATATATGGCAAGTTCTTGACGATGGCACATATGTGGAAGTCTGATTGTGGTTATTGCAAAGTCCAAATTATATTGTTCAAGATTCTCTTTTCTGTTGTTGGAGATTAAGCATTGTGTTGATTTTATCTCTGGATGATTGTTTGTCCTAATGCACTTTTAACTAAACTGTTTTGAATGCATGTTATTTATGGTTGATCAATTTTGTATATATGAGTAGCTTCTATAGTCCGCATGGTTCATTTTGTTATATTTTGTATTTGAAAACAATCAAGTCATGCATCCAATATTTAGCATATGTGCGACATGTTTATCTCAGTAGAATAATATTAAGATTGCTATAAATTTCACATGTATGTTTCACTTTGTAATTTAGAACTAAGAATTGGGACAATTGTTTGATATATAACAGTAGAACAACTTTTGGAATGGAGTACACAAATAGTACTAAGAACCTAAGACATTTACACAACCATCTTCCTAATATATAAGATTATAACTAACACATTAACCTACTGACAAACTAGAAATTCAAATAGATACCAATGAATAGAGGAAAAGATGAGTGATATTGTAGAGAAGATCAGGACTTTTTTTTTTGTGAACTGTGAGGACCTGAACACTATACTGATTCTTATTGCAGGCTGGCCACATATATAACATAAGGATTTAAGGAGAGTGTCCAGGTCCTCACAGTTTACCAAAAAAAAAAGAAGTCCCGATCTTCTATGCAATACCACTCTTCTTTTTCTCTATTCATCATGTCACTGTTCATAATTTTAATGAGATAGTTTAGCCACCATCTATGCGTTCTTTTTTTGTCAGGTTTGCTTTTGACGTAAAATATAAAGTACAACCACCTTCTTGTAAATCGGTGGTAACTATAGCCACCGAAATGCAACTTATTATAACAAGGTCTATATCGATGTTAACTCACGGCTAGTCACTAAAATATCGTTTAAAATGTAAATGTAGCCACTGAAACGTAAAAATATAAAATACAACCACCATTTTGTAAATCGGTGATAACTATAGCCACCGAAATGCAACTGGCTCAACTTTTTTATGAAAATAATATCTGATGTAAAGAGTATCTCCAAGGGTATAAAACCCTTAGCTAAATAATCCATGTGACATCTATGTGTCACTTTTTAGATAATATGTAAAAGATAGAGCACTCCAACCATATGTCCTTAGCAAAAAAATATAGATAATCATTTTTTGGTTGACTATATTTGTTAAACCAATGAAACCCTTGTGTATAATTTTACGTAAGATAAGAGCATCTCCGATGAGGTTGACTAAAATGATATAAAATACTGATTATGTAAAATTTGCTGAACCTGTAAGGTGTTTTGCTCCAATGGGATTGGCTATACTGATTGTCTATATTTTAAAAATAGCATGTTATTATTATTTCAAGTTGTTATAAATAAAATTTATTATTTTAGTATGGTAATAGATGACGTGAAATTTTTCTACAAGTCCGTAGAAGTTGGCCCAATATAGCCAATATAAAGAGGTTTGCTAAATTTTTTGCTAACGACTCGTTGGAGAGCTAACATTTTTACATAATCTCTATATTTCTTATATATGTCATATAAAATTTTAGCTAAGGGCTGCATGCTCTAAGACCATTAAAATATATGACATTACCATTAACAAAAACTAGTACTTGTTTGCCCCGGCTTCGCCCGGATTTTGGAACCATGAAAGTGTATTAGCTTTACCAACTTTATATAACTTTATATACGAAGTTATAATTTAGATTAGTGAATTAAAGTTGTATGCTTTAATTTAGTTTAAGGTTTAATGTGTGTAACAATTTTAAATATAAATATTAAAAGTGAAATGTTATATCTCAAAGTATAACATTTCTATTTTATTTTTTTACTTATTGTAATAATATTTTATTTCTTGTGATTACAAAAGAAGATTTTTAAAATTTAGATTAGTGTAAAAATATAATATAATTTACATTTTATTATAATATAATAGTATATTAAGTTTAGTTGGTCTTATATAATATTTTTGTTTTGAGTAATTTTTTTCAGAAAAAATTATAATAAGAATTGTTAAAATTATAAAATTAATTCTGTACACAAAATTGTTATTTAACAATTACTGCATATGTTTGTAATTAGACTTTTCAAAATATGATGTATTAGTTGGTGTTTAAGATATTTATACATAAACATTTTCATATAAAAAACTGTAATTTAAGGGCAACAAACTATTAAATAATATACTGTTTTAATTTATATTACGCCTTTAGCACAAAGTTGTTTATGAACTTTTGTTCGAGTAAATATATAAACTCAATCTTTCAAAAAGAGTACATAAATACAAAAAATATAAGATATATTTAATTGATAATATTAGTTTATTTTGTTTCTTTTGTCTTAAAAAATTAGTAGAATCCATTTAAAATAGAAAGTTGTTAAGTTTAAGATGTTACTATATAAATTTTACAAAATCTAAATTGATAATCTTATAGTAGTAAAAGTGAATTTTGTATTATTTAGATTTAGTTTAGAAAAAAAAACAGTTAATGATATTTATTAAAAACTCACACTAAAAGGTGGAATAATGCATATAGCTTATGTTAAGTGTTGATAATTGAGAAAAATAATTGTAGTAAGCTAATAATTGTTTTAAATGAAACTTTGCATTTTAAATTTTAAAAATGTATTCTTGTTAAATATTTTATTGGCAAAATGTGTTGAGTTATTAATAGTTTGGTTTTTTTGTAATGATTAGTTGGTGTATACATGTAGGTGTCCTTTTATTTATGTTAGAACTATTTTGATGTTATAAATAGATAAAACGGGAACCATGAAAATTATGAAATTGTATTAGCTTTAACAAAATTAAAGTTGTATGCTTTTAGTTTAAAGTTTTATATGTGTAACAATTTTAACAATATGATAACTATTAAAAGTCTCAAAGTATAACATTTATATTTTATTTTGTACTTTATTGCAATAGTGTTTTATTTCTTGTGATTACAAAAGATGATGTTGAAATTTTAGATTAGTGTAAAAATATAATATAATTTACACCTTTATTATAATACAATAGTATATTAAGTTTAGTTGGTCCTATATATAATAGTTTCATTTAATTCTTTTCAGAAAAAATTATAATAAGAATTGTTAAAAGTATAAAAATTAATTTTGTACACAAAATTAATTTTTATACTTTTACATTTGACTTTTCAAAATAGTTACTGCGTTACTGCAGATTTTGACATTTGACTTTTCAAAATATAATGTAGTAGTGGGTTTTTAATTAAGATATTTATACATAAACTTTTTAATATAAAAAATTGTAATTTAAGGGCAACAAACTATTAAATAATATACTGTTTTAATTTATATTACGGTTTAGCACAAAGTTGACATAAATAGTAAGATATATTTAATTGTTAAAGATAATTATTAAAAACTCGCTTTAAAAGGTGGAATAATGCATATTAAAAAGTTATAATTTATGAAGTGAGAAGGTGTTAAATACTTGGAAGAAAGTGTTGATAATTGAGAAAAATAATTGTTTTAAATGAAACTTTGTATTTTAAATTTTAAAAGTGTATTCATATTAAATATTTTATGGGCATGTTGAGTTATTAATAGTTTGGGTTGTTTGTAATGATTAGTTGGTATATACCTAGTGTCTTTTTATTTAGGCTATTTTGATGTCTAGACAAAACCGGAACCATGAAATTGTATTAGTATAATTTAGATTAGTAAATTAAAGTAGTATGCTTAAATTTAGTTTAAAGTTTTATATGTGTAACAATTTTAACGATATGATAACTATTAAAAGTGAAATATTATATCTCAAAGTATAACATTTATATTTTATTTTGTACTTTATTGCAATAGTGTTTTATTTCTTGTGATTACAAAACATGATGTTGAAATTTTAGATTAGTGTAAAAATATAATATAATTTACAACTTTATTATAATACATTAGTATATTAAGTTTAGTTGGTCCTATATAATAGTTTCATTTAATTCTTTTCAGAAAAAATTATAATAAGAATTGTTAAAAGTATAAAAATTAATTTTGTACACAAAATTGTTAAGTTACTGAGTTACTGCAAATGTTTAACATTTGACTTTTCAAAATATAATGTAGTAGTTGGTGTTTAATTAAGATATTTATATATAAACTTTTTAATATAAAAAATTATAATTTAAGGGCAACAAACTATTAAATAATATACTGTTTTAATTTATATTACGATTTAGCACAAAGTTGACATAAATACAAAACGTTTAAGATATATTTAATTGATAACATTATTTTATTTTGTTTCATTTGTCTTAAAAAATTAGTAGAATCTATTTAAAATAGAAAGTTATTAAGTTTAAATGTTAGTATGTAAATTTTACAAAATATAAAGTGATAATTTTTTTATAATTTAGATTAGTAAATTAAAGTAGTATGCTTAAATTTAGTTTAAAGTTTTATATGTGTAACAATTTTAACGATATGATAACTATTAAAAGTGAAATATTATATCTCAAATTATAACATTTATATTTTATTTTGTACTTTATTGCAATAGTGTTTTATTTCTTGTGATTACAAAAGATGATGTTGAAATTTTAGATTAGTGTAAAAATATAATATAATTTACAACTTTATTATAATACATTAGTATATTAAGTTTAGTTGGTCCTATATAATAGTTTAATTTAATTCTTTTCGGAAAAAATTATAATAAGAATTGTTAAAAGTATAAAAATTAATTTTGTACACAAAATTGTTAAGTTACTGAGTTACTGCAAATGTTTGACATTTGAATTTTCAAAATATAATGTAGTAGTTGGTGTTTAATTAAGATATTTATACATAAACTTTTTAATATAAATAATTATAATTTAAGGGCAACAAACTATTAAATAATATACTGTTTTAATTTATATTACGATTTAGCACAAAGTTGACATAAATACAAAACGTTTAATATATATTTAATTGATAACATTAGTTTATTTTGTTTCATTTGTCTTAAAAAATTAGTAGAATCTATTTAAAATAGAAAGTTATTAAGTTTAAATGTTAGTATGTAAATTTTACAAAATATAAAGTGATAATTTTTTTATAATTTAGATTAGTAAATTAAAGTAGTATGCTTAAATTTAGTTTAAAGTTTTATATGTGTAACAATTTTAACGATATGATAACTATTAAAAGTGAAATATTATATCTCAAAGTATAACATTTATATTTTATTTTGTACTTTATTGCAATAGTGTTTTATTTCTTGGGATTACAAAAAATGATGTTGAAATTTTAGATTAGTGTAAAAATATAATATAATTTACAACTTTATTATAATACAATAGTATATTAAGTTTAGTTGGTCCTATATAATAGTTTCATTTAATTCTTTTCAGAAAAAATTATAATAAGAATTGTTAAAAATATAAAAATTAATTTTGTACACAAAATTGTTACGTAATAGTTACTGAGTTACTACAAATGTTTGACATTTGACTTTTCAAAATATAATGTAGTAGTTGGTGTTTAATTAAGATATTTATACATTAACTTTTTAATATAAAAAAATTGTAATTTAAGGGCAACAAACTATTAAATAATATACTGTTTTAATTTATATTACGGTTTAGCACAAAGTTGACATAAATACAAAACGTTTAAGATATATTTAATTGATAACATTAGTTTATTTTGTTTCATTTGTCTTAAAAAATTAGTAGAATCTATTTAAAATAGAAAGTTATTCAGTTTAAATGTTAGTATGTAAATTTTATAAAATATAAAGTGATAATTTTATAGTAGTATGTTGGGTGTGTTAATAAGTTTGTATGTGACTGTTTGAAAGATTGTTTGTAATGATTAGTTGGTATGTCTGATTAGTTGGTGTGTCTGTTTGAGGAATTATGTAGGTGTCATTTCATTTAAGTTAGAACTATTCAAACTTATGACGTCATAAATAGACCTCAGGATTAAGTATACTAATGATATTTCATAATCGTTACAGCATAATCGTTATAGCCGCCGAAATTTTTTACGATTCGCCCTCGGAGATGCTCTAAAAAGTTGAATAAATACGAAATTTATTTCCTTGAAACGGTTTTTGTGAGGATTGAATCGCCAGTGTCAAAAACACAAATCTCCACATTTCACCTAACTCTCCAAGCCCCGCCTTGCGCCACCCGATCGAACCCCATATCCACCATGTTGCGCAGCGCCGCCATACGCATCCTCTCCCGATCAACCATCGCAACTCGCCGTTTCTCAACCGACTTAGAGGCCAATGCGCCCACAGATGGTGCGTTTATAGAAGCATGGAAGAAGATTGCTCCTAACATTGACCCACCGAAGACACCCCTTGCTTTTATTAAGCCTCGCCCACCAACCCCTTCTTCTATTCCTTCTAAATTGACCCTTAATTTTGTTCTTCCTTATTCATCTGAGCTTGCTAGTAAAGAGGTACTTTTTATCGATTTTTTTTTGTCTTTGGAATTAATGGGTTGTTCAAAGTTTTTTGATATGGGTTTGTGGTTTTATAATGTGGGCTTGTGTTAGTTTTGTTGAAATGTAGTTTAAAATGTTGAATTTGGATTGTTAGTTGTGATTCTTGGTCGAAAAAAAGGTTGATTTGGTTGGGGCAATTATTCGATTATTGGTAGAGAGGTCAGGTAATTTGGTATGTTATATATAAGGCTTATCAGAAATGTACCCTTTTACCATTCAACCGGGACAGAAAGCGTATCTGTTTATAACGTTACAAAACGGCAGGGAAATTATCGGAAAGCTAGTTTGTTTTTTCCCTCCACTTACACTTAGTTCTCTTCAGCCAGTTCCTCTCCCTCAATTAACTCCTGTACTCCTGTACTCCTGTGAACTTATAGCAATGCCACAGACCTTGTTTAAAAGTTATGTTATGACGTATTTCTGCCCTTCTATAAGCTCGACCTAACGTTATATATTTCTAGATATGAAGCATTGAATTTGAAGGTTATCCAAAAGAGCTACAAGTAGACAATAGAGGAATTATTGTTATACTAGTGTTAAAGCATGTCAAAAAAAATCAAAAGAACAGGAATAGTCTATCGATTGTAAAAGTAGATCCATTATTCATACACAAGAATCAGTGAATAATAAAACATAAGAAGTACATGCGTTAACAGAAAGGAATAACTTATACCTCACAACTTAGATTTCAATACTACTCGGCACTCGCAGGACAGATCATACCTTGTACCAATAAAGAACAGACAACAAACAGTTCCACATTTCTGGGACTTATTTTTTTTTACTACTAAGTCTAGACAGAATCCGTCTGGCTAAGTCAAACAGGCTTAGTCATCAGCAAAATTCAGGACCTTCACCTACTAATCAAATTTCTCCTACAAGTCCTACCACTGTATGAGCTCTAAAGGTCTCTCCTTGTTTATGCCTGCATCATGCTAAAACAAATTAACACTAAAACAAGTGGAGGGAAAAAACAAACTAGCTTTCCGATAATGTCCCTGCCGTTTTGTAACGTTATAAGCAGATACGCTTTCTGTCCCGGTTGAATGGCAAAAGGGTATATTTCTGATACCCGAGGGGCGAAAAGATACGCTTTAATACTTGAAGGGTTTATGGGTACAACAGACCAAACTTGAAGGGCGAAAGGGTCATAAAGCCTATATATAAATGTATAAAAAATAAAACTTTTTGGTAAATGATTGACTATGGTTGAAAATTAGAAGGGGAGGCAGAGAAATGGAGAATCTTTCTTCTCTTTCCTTTTGGCCATTTTTCAATCCATACTACAAATAAGCTGTAGAATGATATTATACCCGCCAGAATTGTGGTTCAATGTTGAGAGTCCGCCTAGCTCGGTTGAGCATATGGTTTTTGACCTTGTGGATTGTGGTCACGTGTTTTATTAGTACTATTGCGTTGCTCAAGCCAGGGGTCTTTTCGGGAACAAATTCTCGACTAAGTAGACGTAAGATCTGTGTACATCAAACTGGACACATTCCATGTTATATGAGCGGAATACAGGATACACTGGGTAGGTTTGGTACTTTGGTTAGAGTTGTAATTCATTAATAACCAGATTACTGATAGCACCAGAAGATTCATCAGTAAGTACATTAGTATCTAACTGCAGATGCAGCAGAATCAATATCACGTGGTATAGCAAGCCTTACTCTGAGTTACTTAGGATAATTATACACAACACTAATACATTGATCGAAAACTTTGTATGTCCTATTACACTTCATCTATGGGATTTTCAACTTGTTGCTCCCTTCATTGATCATCGTAAATATGTTGGCAGAGAGAAGCATATAGAAATAACCTCCAAGTAGTATTTTACCGAATGTCCCAGTCAGCAATGCCTTCTACCCCTAATTTTTTTGGTGTTGCAGATCTAGGAATCAAAATAAAAATTTGTATTTAAATTTATGTTTTTGTTTAGAAGAGTAAATTATAAGATTATTGTAGTAAAATAAAAGAAACGGATTTGTTCATTATTAAGATTTTACTTTTGGTTTTGATTTTTAGGTTTTGATCATAGAAATTGAGATTTTTTCTTTGTTATGGGTTGCTGTTTAAACAGATCCTTTTTTTCCGGTTGAGAAATCATATGGGTTGTGGTTATTATGTGGTTGCATGACCTTAGGGAAGTGTTTTTTCTGTGGTTCATACATCCAAACTTGTCTTTATTGTTGTTCCATATATCCTTCGTTTTGATTGTTGTGATGGGTCGTTGAGTGCAGACATGATATGTCCTGGACATGTAAAAGTAGCAGTTTAGCAAAAAGTGAATAGAAAAATAAAAACGATCTGATATATTAAAAGCAAGACCCTACAATCATTTTGCCGTGTTGGCGCAATGCAGGGATGGATCCTATTTATTGTGGTGCTTTATGTAACATGTATGCTCCCTTATCATGGGAATGGATGCAAATTATGACTGATTTGATGATTTCTATCATATGCTTGCCACTTTTCATCACGTGGTTGCAACTTGCAAATGAAATGACATGTGCTTTTCCTCTTTCATGATGGTTTCTTTGTGGCTTTACAGGTTGATATGGTTATAGTTCCAGCAACAACTGGACAGATGGGTATCCTTCCTGGGCATGTACCAACAATTGCAGAGCTGAAACCCGGTCTCATGTCCGTACACGAAGGAAACGATGTGAAAAAGTATTTTGTCAGCAGTGGCTTTGCATTTGTCCATGCAAATTCCTATGCTGATATAGTTGCTGTTGAGGCTGCTTCACTCGATCAGATTGACTCAAATCAGGTCCAGAAAGGGTTGGCAGAGTTCACCCAGAAGCTGAGCTCAGCCTCGACTGACTTGGAAAAAGCAGAAGCTCAAATTGGAGTGGATGTGCATAGTGCCCTCAATTCTGCCCTTTCAGGATAGTGTGGCAAGTCCTCTATGCTTCTATAATTATATAATTGTATTACTTCTGGCTCTTTTGGAATCCCTTCGGGGCATTAGATTATTTAGTGCAGAGCCTTGTTTACATGTTATTTTATTTTTGTGCTGACTGGATTTATGAATCAGCCTCAAAAGGAGGTTCTTCTCTTGGATTGTTCTTTTGTGATCGTAGCAAGCCAAAAGTTTGGTCCAAATATATAAAGAATTTAGTTCGAACTGATTCAGTCTGTCCATCCATGTTACTTTCATTCTTATGGCTATCGTAGGTTTGCAGCAGATTAGTTGAAATATATGATGTTAACTTGCTTCAATTGTTTTTCCAAATGATGCATGTAAGTTCTAGTAGCGTGGTTCTTTTCTTATATAACTCATATAGAAAATATATTCTAGTGCTCGATACATATATATATTCGGATCGATACTCGGATATATGCACTGATAATAAACACAGCTATTTAATTATCATCTGTTAGTTTCCTAACAATTGTAATTGTATAAATCTAATCCAAATGGTCGCTAGCACCATTCAGATCTTTTCATTCAGAACTCGATAAAGAGCTGTATATGTCTCTGTTCCATAATTGAGGCCCTATGTATTTGCATCCTGAGTTATATACATCTCGTGTAGTCCCTTTTATCATTCAGTTGTCATTAAGTGGGAGCTGGTAGGAGAAATTAAAAAAATTGTAATTTTTTTTATTCCGCAGGGCATACACCTGTGATGATTTTTTTTTTTTTTTTGCCAAAGATTTGAGCAGGTCTGATTTACGGAAACAACTTGTTTTTTTGATAAGTTGTAGATTTGTAGTTTGCATGAAGCTTATGATTGTTATGCATTCATCCATATTAAGGTTAATCGTTTGATAAATTGTGATATCAGATTTATGTACACACATGCTATACAATAGGCAATGAAGGGTCAAACACTCTTGAAATGGCATGTAAGTCGCAAATGCTCAAGGGTCCTTGCACTCTAATTGTAGTTCAGATTGTTGTGGGACTTCTTCTAGGGTTCTCTATTCGGTAGCAAGCTTGTCGGGGCTTGTACTACCCTGTGGGAAGCTGCACATATTTTGGACCCTTTGGGGGCATCTATGGTGAACAGAAAGATTATGCCTCTACTTTTGGTTCATGTGCAGTACGTGTTTTTACATTCACATTCAGCTGATTAGACTAGCATAGATTTTGAAATATTAATTTCAATCTCAAGTCTTTTTAGCTTGTAGCTCATAGTATAATTAATAGCAACTCCAACCATATCTCCCCTTAGCTGTAGCCTGCAGGTGATGCGGCAATCCAAATTTGAAGAATTGTAAACAAAATCTCAACTCCAACCCTATTGACCCCTGATGTATAATTTTACAAATCTCTATATGCATTCTCTCTGTACTATTTGTTAGTCAATCTCATTCTCTATAATTGCCACAAACTCCACATAGATTACCTTTCTTTTTCTTTCTCCAATTCTTTCATTCCCTTTTTACTACCAATTACAGAATATTATAGTCTTAAAATTATACTTAACCATTCTACATAATAGTATTGAAGCAAAATATCTTTTCCGTTCTCTATAAGTTGAAGAGTTATTATTACTAGCATTTCTGCCCGCTTCGCTAAGGCTTTACCAAAATTTTATATTTTATATATATTAAAAATTATTTTTAAAATATATCTAATCCCAAATTTTTAGTTTTGGTGAAAATTAGTTTACTGGAGAAAAACAGAACATGTGATATTAAGTTAGTTTGAGTTTTATATATCGCACGATGCACGAAAACTTAAAAAACTATGTTAATTAAGACGTAAATATGTGTTTATTTTCAATTTTAGACCCAAGTAATGAAAACTAAGTAATAAAGTAATAAAAACAGATTATGATACTTATATTTTAGTATTGGGACTTATTATACAAATTTATAAATAAAAATAATTAAATAAAAGCAATTAAGTGAAAATAATGAAACACCGTACAATACCTAACTTTTATTGTTTCATAATGATACCTCAAAGTAATTAAGTCGTCCGGTTACATATTTACAGTTTCATGGTAAAGTTGGGCTTATAACTCCTTTTTCTCCGAACTTGTGTAAATTAATTTTAAAACTATTCTCCACAATTTTATTTTAGTTCCTAAATTTGTTACCATTTGAAACACTTATTTCTTTATAATAAATTTTTACATACCATGGGAACACATTTAATATTACAAAATTTATTCATAAAATATATAACAAATGTTATTATATTGATTATATCTGATATGTTATTTTGCATATATAATGATATAGAAAGAGTACAAATTTTTTATACGGAGATGCATAAATAAATTGTCTGAGTAGAGTTATACAGAGATGCATAAATAAATTGTCTGTGCATGTTTGAAAACTGTTCGATATGGGAATGGGAGGGACAAAAGACTAAAGCTAAACTCGAAGAACACCCTAGCATCAAAGAACCCTGACTGTTTAAGTAACAAAAGAATAACTTTTCATGTCCGTTGACATCTTTCTCTTAGCTCGTTTCATCCATGAAATGAATAACCTTTTGGACAACCGTCCAGCCAAACCCTAGCATAGCAGTACCCCACAAGTTTCATCAGCATTCCCAATGCTTAAGACTGTGTTAGAGGTAGCTGCAGAATGAATGTCTGTCAACAAAGCAGCATGAGTTTGTATATAGCAGGAGGTGTGAAGCGATTGCTTACCAAAAGTTTCTTTCTTTCTCAATATTCCTGCGCTTTGTTGGTGATTCTGTGTCTGTCACCACATCAACAAAATTAGTGTCAGAGGTCATAATATTGGGCTAATTTAGATGTTGCAACTCTCTCCTCACACCTGGTTTCACATGTAAATCCACTTTCTGCGTTATATTTTATTTAGCAAGACCTTACCTCCTGCCTAAAGGCGCCTTTTGTGGGCAATATTTTCAGCAGGCACTGCGTTACCTACAAGAAGTACAAGTTAGAGATATAGATAAACAGCAGTATGCATGCATGGAGGAACGGTGCTACTTGAGTTTGTTTTTTTCCTTTAAGACATACCATTTGCGCGGGAGTGGTAGGCGAGTGCAGAGTAATTATTAGAACTACTCGTTGTAGGACATGGCATGGGCGATTATTGGGTATGTGGTGGTTGTGACGCTGCAACAAAGCTGGGGATGGTGAGCCGGGGCCTGCCTCTTTTCCTGCGGGCGCAGCCATATGACTTGGTCAGGACACAAACAATGATTTTATACAACATATATATGCTGGCATAATTAATAGGATGGATATATATACAACATATATTTGAAACATATGAATATCATGTTATTCTTATATACATATTCTATCAACTGTGTCGGCTCAAGGAGTTTAGATCATACCTCTGTATGTCATGTACATTCATCTAACATGATAAACACATTTCAAGGTAGTCAACGACGCTCATTTAAGTTCAATTTTAGATGGCCTAGTTTACACGTCAATGACTTCAAGTGACCGCTACTCTCGACCATCAATTTTAATAGGCATTCCGTTTACAAATATAAACATTATACTTGTGAAGTGTTTCTGCCGTTAGCTTGGTTCTTGAATTTTTCCTTTTATATAAGCACTTAGCACTGCATTGCAATACATGAGAAATGAGTCAGTAATTGACATGATAAAACATGACATTGACGAACCATACAAACACTCAGAAAGTCTCCATCATAATACTCTATAAGAATTCTAAACTAATCAATAAAACACTTAAAGCAACTTCCAGACATATACCTTCCAAGACACGTAAAGTTAGTATCTTTTAATATACCAATTAATTCCCAAAAAATGAAAAAGAAAAGCACTCCTAAATTTGGTGATCAAGATCTTAAACAATATAAATTTTCACCTTATTGTGGTCATTAAAGTAAATAAAATAACATAAGTAGCGTCACTATTCTCGAATACCATATTTCATATTCACATGTAAAATAATATACAATATGATTATCAATAAATGGGCATCATTGCAAAACCTACATCACATCCTCACTTTTAAGAATGTGATACATGACATTAATCTACAAACTCATTCATTTGTACATTTTATCAAACACTAAGTAAGACATGTAACAAAATCACAAACGAAAGGAAGAATATAAATCATTATTCATTAAACTGAAGATTAAATTATATTATGCAAACTAATAAATTTCATACATTCATATCTCAAATTTCAAGATTTGTAGCAGTTTCAAGTAGGTAACTCCAAATTTCCTCCGATTCAATGCAACCGACCTCTGAATTCAATTACACAACTTCATTGTTATTACTGTCAAAGTCTCACCAAAACCTTTTAATATGGCAAGAGTAAGAAACACATCAGAATTTGAATAGATAATATTAATAAATTTCATACATTCATATCTCAAATTTCAAGATTTGTAGCAGTTTCAAGTAGGTAACTCCAAATTTCCTCCGATTCAATGCAACCGACCTCTGAATTCAATTACACAACTTCATTGTTATTACTGTCAAAGTCTCACCAAAACCTTTTAATATGGCAAGAGTAAGAAACACATCAGAATTTGAATAGATAATATGCAAAAATTAAAAATTGCTTTCAAAAAAGCTATTTACTTTTGAATACTATAGAATTATCGTCCCAATATTCTACCACAATTTCTTTAAACAATAACAATTCGTTAATCCGCACTTATAATTAGTTACATAAATTCTTTAAATCATGTATCCACTTCAATACTATAGACACATCTCATGAAAAGAAATCATCTGATTCTCACACAACTTTAATCAAACAGTTGCACTACATCAAACCACAATCAACACATAATATAAAAAACTTAGGAACACACAAAGATCTGGTTGTTGAATATTAAGCACCTTATTCAGCCGGACTATAAACATCGTACTTCATATCGTCCCAAATACTTTCACGAACAACCTACAAAAGTGAGATGTAAAAGTGAGAAAAATGTTTAAGAAAAAGGATAATACAATTAAATGAATAACGCAATTAATGTTATCAAACACAAACATATATGGATCTAAACATGCCTGAACGAGATAAACCAACATTTTCTTTGTTACAATTAGCGTTCTTTTTCAGTTGCCTCTTACTCCCGTCTGCAAATTTAAAATATAACACATCAAAATCAACAATACAAAAAGAGTAAAACAGAAATCAAGAATACTAATTTAGTAAAAGATTACCAAACTCCTGCTGTAAATAGGTGAAGTTATCAAGTCTCAGATGATTATAATTACCCTGCAAAATTACAAAAACATGAAGAACAATCGAAACATAAACATAAGCCACAAATTTAGAGGAAGTCTAACCTCTTTCATTGTTATACTCTGAAAATTCGTAAGCAACTGTGTCAGAGGAGAATAAAGATTAGATCTGAAAATTTTGAAATCGGATACATTGCAGTGGGTAATGCCAATAATGTTGCACGTGATTTTGGTTTACAATTATAGACATTTTGGAAGTTTACAATTTTAGATATTTTGGAATGAGATGTGTGGTTGGTAGAGATTGTAATTATATTTGAAGTTTGGGGGTAGGGGATGTAATTTAGTTATTTGAGGCAACAGGATTTATTATATAAAGAGATGAGTAATGTTAGAGGTACTGAAGTACAAAATTTAGATACAAAATGATGTGGAGTTAATGATATGTCAATTTGAAATGTTTTAATTGGTGAGAATGATGTAAATGCAGGAGGTCCGTTAATTTATAACCAATCAGATCAAGATACGTGCCATTTTGTTCTTATTTTTGTACCTAATTCAGTACTTCTAGCATTATTTTATTATTATATACTACTATTTTAGCTAATTATTGTACATAAAATCATTGAAGATGCTCTTATTGATCCTTTTTAATTATTTTTTTGCAATTTTTTGTAGTATGAGCTATGCATACAGAACCAAAAAGCATGGACGGTACAGTAAGAATCATTTAAAACAACTACTGTAATAATAAAAAGAACGAAAAATCTTCACAAGTCCTACAAATTTCGTTCTAAAACCTATCTTCAATCCATAATTTTTTATATGGGTCTCCCTATTATTGAATCTATGAAAAAGTTCACTCTTAACATGTTAAGTTCTCAACCACCTCTACTATCAAAGTAATATTTTAAGCCATCGTTTTGCTCTATTTATTCTTTAGTTGGAATCCAATCTAACCAACCTGTTTAGCAGCACAGCTTCCGGAACAGCGACAACACCGCATGGGCTGCGCTGGGTTCCCAATAATTAGCTCTGCAATTCATAACTTCTCTTTACTTCTTTGTCTCCTCCCTCACGAATGACACAACTGTTTATATTATATGTGATATATTATGGAGCTGTTTAAATGGTTGAAGAAATGTAAATCGAAGGTGCGAATGATAGGTATGAAAATGATAGGATATTAAATATCAAGTCGGGAATGATCTGGAATCTTAAGAGAAGCAAGTTAGAAATGGTTTATCGTGCCTTAATATTTGTTGTTGCGGTATACCTTAGAGTCTAGTTACTTAACATCATATCAGAATTCCGTTTAAGCGAATGTCTCGGTTGGAGTTCTGTATCTTAGTAGAAGATCCTGTTGGAGTCGGGGTCTTGTTACTTAACATGAATGATGTAAGGTTTCGATTCTCGTTAAACATCTAGATTACATATAAAACATAAAGGTTGAAAAAGAATTACATGATTATCATTTGAAATCAGTATCTAACTCGTGCTGATAACAAAGAAATAAAACAAGTGTTGAGGAAACTGTTTACAAATATTAAGGTCCAAGGCATCTTTAGTGGTTACTTAACATGAATGATATTATAGGGTTCCGATTCTCGTTAAACACCTAGATTACATATAAAACATAAAGGTTGCAAAAGAATTACATGATTATAATCTGAAATCAGTATCTAACTCGTGCTAATAACAAAGAAGTAAACAAGTGTTGAGGAAACAGTTTACAAATATTAAGGTCCAAGGCATCTTTAGTTACAACCGCATGCTGTTCCCAAACAGATTTTCATTTTCCACCGTCCATAGCCTAGGGAACTGTGATATCTCCGACAACACTCATATAATTATGTGTGTGTCCGTGTAGAGTATTATTAAGAATCTGAAATCTGCAAAACCACTTCTTCAATTGTTAGCTGCCACGTATCGCATGCATATGCTTCAGACAGTGAAAACTGTGAAATTTGTTCTGTAAGCAAACTGAATAATGCAACTCAAAGTTAAAAAGAAAACACTTAGGTTAAAATGTCGAATCAGATTCATTGTATGCTACCTTGGACTCAGTCCCTTGGTTCCTGCACCAGTACATAAAGATTCAGAAGGACCACTTTAGGTTGGCTTTCACCAATCACACCCATGATACAACACACCAGTGATACAGATACAGTATATAATGATACAAGAATCTTTTTTCTTTTTTGGGTTAATTTGATATGTCGTAGAAGTTAAGATATAAATTTCAAATAATAAAGTTGTAACACCCATGTCCCACATCGAGAAAAAAGGTTCGGAATTTGACCCAGATTTTCACAAAAGTTGAATTATTTTTTCTATGCAAATGATCACAATGGTATTACAAATCGGACCAGTTATCTTGTAATTTCATCACTAGATTAGGATCTCATCGATAGTTGGAGTAAAAGTCGATTATTTCAATTATGTGGTTTTACTTTAAAATATTGCATTGAGCATTTTATCTTCAAATAATGATTAACCAACAGCAGCTCATTCACTGCACATGTTCAAGATGAATGCTCTGTATATTTTTGGACCAAGTTCATTACAGTTATGTTCCCTTAGAAAAAATATAGATATGTCATTACTGATGAATTAGATCCTGTTTAAAATTATTCCAACATAAATTAAGCAAAGCAAACTTTTCATAATTAAATATACTTTTCAATACCTAATCACAGCAGTCCACAAATCTTAGCATGATCCACACATCACAGAATCCTCACCTGTCTCTCCTACCAGGGTTATAAATCAGCACTGCTCACCTTGTGTTTCCACAATCACATTTCAAAGTATCATCTTTTCTTTCAAACATCTAAACCTACACAACAATATATTATCAAATCTCCATTCTCCACAATAACAATGAGAACTTCAGGGCTATCTTGCACAGGATGTGAAGTGCCACATTTTCTTAAATCTTGTTTTCTTTGCCACAAACCATTGGATAACAACAATGACATCTTTATGTACAGGTACTTAATAATCTCGTGACTTTAAATCTCATCTTTTTCCTATTTATTTTGGATTTTCCCAATAACATGAGTCAAATAATTCAATAGTAATCACACATAAGAGTTTAAAAGAGAGAAGAGACTTACGTACTCACTTATCTTGCTCGAAGAGCAGGATACGAGGAGGGTAGGATGTATGTGCGTGCATCTAGATATGTTTGTATAATGTACATGATGTTTTGGTTACTAAAATTTGTATGTCATTGCAGAGGAGACACTCCATTTTGTAGCGAAGAATGTAGGCAAGAACAAATAGAGATAGATGAAGGGAGTGAAAAGAAGTGGAATTTATCTTCTTCCAAGAGATCAACAACAAAGTCGGGCAACAAATCATCTGCTTCTTCGAAAGTTCTGCAGATTGCTGTGTCCTAATCATATTACAAAGTATGATATTATTAGAGATGATATCAGTGCGGACTTGTAGACTTTCAATGAAGAAGAAGATCATATAGAAGCAGTACAAATCTTGGGGTTCATCTATGAAAAGTTGTGACGATAATTAGTGGACATGAAGTTGTCGCAGGTGATTGGCTTGAAAGAAGAAAATCGGATGATACAATTTTGATATATATTTGTTAATGTGTGAATTTAATTCAGTGTTGAGATAAGATCAGTGTCTCTAGGTAAAATGTAATTTGATGGCAACTTTTGTTACATCAGCTCTATCACTATCAGTAAAGGTTTCTTTGGTCACCATACAATTTACTGTTCCCTTCAGGTTTGGCCATTATAGAGTTTCCAATAATAAAAGTTATCAAATTTTAAATTTGGGAAAATAAATTGATAAGTCACTAAACTATTCCCGTTTTATTGTTCAAGTCCCTGAAGAAAAGATTCCACAGTCCGGGTAATTAAACTTTTGAATTTTTTTTTGGATCAGGTCCTTCCGTCAATTGGATTCTAACGGACGTTATAATCAGTCAATTGTTCTTCACCAAACGCGAAATCATACCAGTTTTTAGTGATGATTTTGGTGTCCAAATCGAGTGTGTGAATATCCAAAACAACCCCATCTCCCCCCTCTATCCATCCCATCATCAAAATTAAGTTTTGATAATCTTTATTTTTTGGTATAATCTTTATCACTGGAGTTCTTAATTTTGACCGGAATATGTTTTTATGTAATTGTTTGAAGGTTTTTCTTGTATATACGTATAGATCCATGTAGTTGGAGGGTTATATAATTTTTTCAAAAATTTTGAGCTTGTTTTTGGTTCACCGGAAAACGACTATGCCGCCGGATTTTATTGTTGTTGTGATTTGATTTTGATGTAATTATGGGTCACAGTTGTTTATAAGGGTATATATATTGTAAGAAGATTAATTGCTTGAGTTTTGAGATTGTTTTAGATGTGGCCGGATTTTTGTTGGCCGGAATGCGGTGGCCGGTTTTTACACATTTTCCAGATTTCGGTGAGATTGACGTCCGTTAATCATTTTTTAACGGAAGGACCTGAATCAGAAAATTAAAAAGTTTAATTACCCGGACTGCGGAATCTTTTCTTCAGGGACTTGAACAATAAAAAGGGAATAGTTTAGTGACTTATCAATTTATTTTCCCTTTAAATTTTGAGATTCTACTGAAGTACAGCATTGTGACTTTAAATACTTTAGAAATAATGGCTAAACATGTTTGCAATGTGTATACTTAGAAAGCTATAATGGTAAATCTGCAAGTAGCATGCTAACCTAAAAGCAAATAAGAAGAAATTGCATTAGCAGAACACGTCTGTTTCTTAATCACCCTGATTTAGTAATGACTGCATCAAACATTTTCAATACATAATTTGGATCGAGTGAGATGTGTGGGCTGACCTTACTCTACAGTTAAGAGTCTCTCCACAGAGAACAGTTAAGAGTCTCTCCACAGAGATGTTTCCGTAAATACTCTTGGCTTATGAGGAAAAATTTGGAAATCTGACACTAATGTGGTAAGAAAATCACTGAATCAGCCCAAGTAGAAACTCTCAAACAAGTATATCAATGAGTTACAGGATATGCCAAGGGAAGATCTAACGGACATGAGACAACTCAGGACGATATTCATTAAACGAATCAAAATTTCAAAACTAGATACCAGCTATCCCTAAACAACCAATAAAGATTACATCTATATATAAACGAAAAAATCAGAGGCTACCAACACATTCTTTGTTTATATACATACATAAATATAAATAAAGGCTATTGTTTATTTTGAAATATACTCACTTGTCACATAGTTACTATCTGAGATTCAGTAAAATCATAGCTCCTCTACCCGTAAAACCTAGTTCTCTATATTGATAGCTCTCTATCGGCATCTCTCATTGTGGTCAGGAGAGAGCATTTTCCTTGAGAATAGTCCACAAAATGTAATATTGCAATGACCAGTCTTTTAAGGAACTTTGGCTCTTTGCATGATCATAAATCCTCTTTTACTGAGTCCATTAACATGGTCACCTAATTTAGCCAGGTGTAACATTCGCCTTTTTGCTGATTCCGACACTCTCTCTTGTTTTGGTGATTTGTTCTGCTCAACTGGTTCATCATCAGAGAACACAAATGTTTCAGTAGAGGAATCACATTCACCGGAAACTTGAATAATGTGCTTTAGAATTTCCACCACCCTACTCATTGTTGGTCGATCTTTTGCCCTCTTCACTAAACAACTATCAGCTAATTTTGCAATCTTTCGAGCTGCAGGGGATGAGTATTGACTTTCAAGTCTTGGGTCCATTATCAAATCAAATTTTTTACTATCAAATGGAAAATGTTTCACCCAATCTAAAAGTTTCTGTTCTGTTTTAGGTCGATTTCTTTCGAAAGATTGTCTTCCTGTTAATATCTCATACAAGACCACACCAAAACTCCAGACATCGCTTTTACTTGTCAGGTGTCCTGTTTCAATATAATCCGGAGCTGCATAACCATGTGTTCCCATAACCTAGTCACCAAAAGCATGTTCACAAAGTCATTCTTGCACGTACCAAAAAAAAGGATTGTTTTTCATATTTATGTTCAGCCACCTAAACCACAAACTGTACATGATGCATATCTATATTGTCATCTGGTAAACAAATGTATTGTACCTATTGAACTTATATGATGTAAGTGATTCTAAAATTTCTAATAAGCGACTAAGCGTATACATGATTAGTGGGGCGTAGTGTAATTTTATGCATACAAAAACACAGTTAGAGACATATTCACTGGCATGCCATAATCGGATGCTAAAGCATCAGAACAAGTGTTTACTTACCGCCGTTGAGACATGAGTATTCCCTTCAGTTGGCCCCTCCCGGGCAAGTCCAAAATCTGAAAGCTTTGGATTATATTCCTCATCCAACAGCACATTTGATGACTTAAAGTCTCGATATATGACCTAGATAATTAGCAAAATCAACAAAAGTCAGCAAGACATGCAACTGTTAGATCATTACGAACAGAGATAAAAACCAACACAACCTTAGGTATCAATGTATAAGTGTGCACTTAGTACAGTTTTGGAGTTGAATACTATAAAAATATACATAATTACAAGACCTACTGTTTCCACCTCTAAAGTAGCTTCAAGCCATACACATCAATTAAGCATTGCTGAGAGAAGGACTAACTACTCGAAGAACCAGTATCGTGTTCCACTTCGACTGTATATAGAACTATCATGCAAATACTTAACAGCACTCTTTAAATTCGAAGAGATCTTTGGGCTACGAAAGATTTACTTTTTCTTACTAATTGTGAATCATATTTCTCTCAGTAGGATAACTTAGAACTACAAACATTACACTATTATCTAAGCTAGAATTAGAATGAAAGAGTGTTCAGCGAAAAGTCAAACCTGGACTTCTAATTCTTCATGCAAATAGGCTAAACCTTGAGCAGCTCCAAGCAGAATCTTTAACCTATTTTCCCAAGAAAGAGCAACATGGGACTTGTTAAACATATGGTCTCCAAGGCTTCTGTTTGGCATGTACTCATATACGAGTAACCGTTGGATTCCTCTTTCTCCATCAACAGCGCAATATCCAATTAGTTTGACAAGATTTGGGTGCTCCACAACACTGAGAAACTGAACTTCTGATATCCATTCTTTATGACCCTATGATCATAATTCATCACAATACCAATTACCACGCAGATTGTACAAAGATATCTTGGCTTATTAAAATGTGCATTTGATAATAACATTGGAAATATGACATTATGTAGAAGCAAATCAGCCAGAATATGAGATAGTCCAGTAATCCACTGAGCTACTAGTAGCCTCTTTTACAGTGCATATGTGCAAATCATGATGTAGTGGGACTTGAGATAGCACTTGTTAGGCTGGAATCTTGTCAACTCCACTCACAAAACTGTCAGATTGAAATCGGAAATCCTTCTTTTCCGGATCATATATCAATTTCTTCATCAATTTTAACGGGGTCTCATTTCAATCACTTAAGTCATAATAAATATCAAACGAAAACCTCTAAATGTGTGATCCAGAAGTAAAATAAATGTTTGTTGAGTTTTATACATTTTTCTTCAATGCCATCGTAACCAAATGAAAAATCATGAACTCTAGTATTTTAGATAATATATTTAGATTTTTTAAAATTTATTTACAATTTATTTTTAATTAAATCAAAGAAAATAACTATAAAATCAAAAATAAATTTTAAATAAAATTTTAAAAATCTGAATATATTATCTAAAATACTAGAATACATAACTTTTCATTTGGTTGTGGTGGCATTGAAAAACACTGTATAGAACTCAATAAAAAATTATTTTAATTGAGACCTCGTTAAAATTAATGAAGAAATTGATATATGACCTCCACTTCAGTGACCAACTTGATATTTAACCCATAAATAATTATGGTTTTGTAGGACTCTATCTGGTACTAGTGTACTACTACATTTCTGATGTTATTATTTACTACTTTTTCACTCACTTTTCCTGTTGTTTTACTACACAAATAAGTTATTGTTGTTTGGATGAAGGGTTATGAGGACTTGGGAGGAAGGGTTAGACAGGTAAATGTTATAATATTTTTTTAATAAAATTAAATAAAAATTTGAATATAATTTTAGGGTTAGGTTTCGTTTGTTTGTCGGAAAATAACTTAATTTTGAAAAATATTTTCTTAGACGATATATTCTTTTTAAGATATTTTTCTGGGAAAAATTCTCAAAAAAAAATTTGGGAAATAATTCCCGGGAATTTTTCTCGAGAAAAAGTTTTTGGAAAAAAAATTTCAAGAAAAAGTTTTCGGAAAAAAGTTTAGGGAAAAAATTCTCAAAAAAGTTTTTTGGGAAAAAAATTTTCAAGAAAATTTTTTGGGGAAAAAGTTCTTGAGAAAAAGTCTCGGGAAAAAGTTTCGCGGAAAAAATTCTCGAGAAAAAGTTTTCGAAAAAAGGTACACGGGCAAAAAAAATTTCGAGGAAAAGTTTTCGGAAAAAGTTTCTCGGGAAAAAGTTTTGAGAAAAAGTTTTGAGAAAAAGTTTCTTGAGGAAAAGTTTTCGGAAAACGTTTCTCGGAAAAAATTCTCGAGAAATTTTTTTTGGAAAAAGTTGCTCGGAAAAAAAATTCTCGAGAAAAAGTTTTCGGAAAAAATATTCTCGAAAAAAAATTTATCGAGAAACAAATTCTTTCAAAAAAAAATTCTCGAGAAAAGTTTTGTTTAAAATTTTAGGATAAATTTTTTGAGAAAAAGTTATTAAAAAAAAAATTTAGAAAAAAAGATTTTAAAAAAATATTTCTCAAACTATTTTTTCTATTTATGATATTAATATAAAATTTTATAATTATAATATAAAATTAAATACAATAATAAAATGTATGAAAAACTAGGCAGGTGATGAGACAAAAATTTCAACCCTTCTTGACACTCCATTTTGACGTTTTGGAAAGTCTTCCGAATTTAACTATCTTCAACCCCTAGCCAACCCCTCTCAAACCCAACCCTTTTCTCAAATTACTTTACACATGATTCTTCTCAACCAAATAGCTCTCAACCCTCCATCCAAACAAAGCCTAAGATGTCAATAAAATCAACATGCTTTTAAGATGAACAATCTTTTCATACACAAAATCTTTTTAGATTTTATTTTGATATATACAATCTGTTATGATATGAAATATTTTTATTAACAATCTCAGGAAGGTTGTGTACGAAGAAATAGGAGTCCAAATCAACCGATTTTTCTATATTAATATTCAATTTTCCCCAATATTTCATGACTAAAACTAAAACTCCAATCCTTGACAAAAAAAAAACTAAAACTCCAAATGTGACTTTATAACATGCATTCATGACATCGACACCTTAGATTTCTCAACACACGATACTGCACAGTTAGGTAATCATGAAACTAACATTCAAAGAGTTCTTAATGCCTAAATAGAGGAAGTAAATGAAGGGTAACAAAATAGTTTCATTTTTACTTACGTTTGGGCTCGAGCTTTTAATGGGACGAAACTAAGTGAAAATGAATATAAATTAAGTCCACTTTCATTCCAAAATTTTCATCCAAAAAATGAAATTGAAAGTACTTTACTCCCCGTCACTTACTTTCTTTTCTTTAAAAAAAACTCGGAAGTAGGGTCTAAAGTTTGTAATTAAAAAGGAAAAGAGAACTAAAGAAACTCCAGTAGAACACAAACCTGAAAGCCATCCTTGTTAAGTTTCTTAATTGCAACCACAATACCATCTCCCCTTCCATCAACAGGCTTGATCGTTCCCTTGTACACTATCCCAAACCCGCCTTCCCCGATCTTAAGTAGTCTACTGAAATCATTAGTTGCACGCCTCAACTCTGAATATGAAAAAATTCTCAAATTATGAGCTTTCTCTTCAAATAATTCAGGTATGCCACGCGATGAAATGGTTGAACTGGAAGACTGGGTCACTCTTCCGGAAGTTGAAACATTTGAAGTGCTTGAATGATTATGCGTCTTCAATTCTGGAGCTGATTTGTGTTGCCTACTTCTAATTTTCTCTTTGAGGTAAGGGAAGCACTTCATTTCTTTTGTTCTCCAGCTTATTTGATACAGGCTTTAAAGATTCAAGAATGGACGTATTGCCTTTCAAGTAAAATCCTGAGATACAAAGAAACCAAAGATTGTAATTGAAGGAAGGAAATCAAGGTGGAAAGTTGTAAGCTTGACCCTTGAGAAGTGAAATTAAACTTGAATACTGATTACAACTCCTAAACAGAGAAGCAAAGCAATATATTGCAGTAAAACTTTTACAAATAAATAGTTTTCTGACAAAAGATTTATTAAGTTTGACAATCACAAACCCAAAAAGCCAGAACTGATTGATATAAAGGCGGCATCTCAGAAAACAGAGGAAAGTTGCAGAAAAACTTCAAATAAACTCATACGACCAAATTTGGATGGTACAGCAACATGAGACTTTATAAGAAGCCTTAGCATAGCGAATATCCATTCATATAACAAGAGATCGAGTATTCGAGCCGGTATAAATAAATATTCGAGTAAATAAAATCATGCAACTAAACATTTTTAACTAAAAAGAAACTACAAGAAGCAAAGGAACATATATATCAAAGATGATCAGCAAGAGAAAATGAAGAGAGGGGTACTTACAAATTTATGGGATGGCAAAAGAAGACTAATGAAGCAAATGAATTATTGAAAGAGTCTTGTCATATATTTCAAACTTCCCAGCTCAATCATTATATTATTTATTTTTTACTACCCTTTTATTCTGGCTTCTGGACCTAATTTGTCAAAGTTTTTGCTGCTTAGTTGTTAATCTCTGGAAGATATGTAGACAAGTCGCTGTTTACAAGGTGGGGTTCAGGGCTGAAGCTGTTTGATAGTAGTTGACTATTCTAATAGCACACCTTTCACTATTCTGATTTTGACCAATCTTCATCTTTATCTTTACTAGTTTTATACTCGTGCAAGACGATTAATAAGTTATTTTATTTTAGTGTTTTTATAATTTTATTTATTTATTAATATCTTTGTGTATTTTCATAAAAATATAAATTCATTAAGTTAATAATATGTTTTTTCATATGTATATATTATTTCGGTTTATATTGTAATTCTTGAAATGATAAAAATTACGAATTTTTTATATATACAAATTAACTAAAAGAATGATTATTTATATGTTTATTCATTGTTTTTATAAATTCAATTTTAATAAATTTTACTGTAAATATTTAAAATATTAAAATTATACTCCTATTATTCTTTACTTTTATAGAAATATTACATTTTCTCTAAAGTAGAGTATTATTAATAACTCTAATTGTGTAATTGTTTTATAGTAGAGAGTTTTTAGCTAGGTAAAACCCGTAAAGAATTTTTAGTTATGTAGGACCCGCGAACATCAACCAAACCATACCATTTAAGTGTTTTATAATTATATATAAAAATATAATGTGCCCAACAAACTATATTTATTTCTTTTCAACGGGAAACCATTATTTTTAGGGTTTTAGAATTCGTAACAATATTGCTAAATTTTATATAGGAAGTATTACACCTCCGAGGAACCCAATTCCTCGGTTCGATCCTTATTTATATACGAAATTTATTAAACCAGATATTTATTTGTAAGAAATATAAGCATAAAAAAACATAACCCTCCATAACAAAAATGTAAAGCAGAAAGAGTCAAAGTGACACACATTAGATCAACAACTGCACTGCACTCTTGGTGAACAAGCAAGTGAAATTACAAATGAAAGTGACTTGTGTTAATATATTTATTTTATAGATAACAGTCAAGTCGTTTGTTGGATATCATAGCATAATTACGGGGCTGTATCTTGAAAATTATTAATTCATCCATTATTTTATTATATTATATATTGTGCCCTTTGGAATCTTGTTTCGTCGTGCTGACATTCCGTAGTATTCCGCCCGTCTCCTTCGATTTTTTATATTGGGAGACGAGGGCTCGACACGTATTTTAAGATTCTTTTAATATATATTTTGATAAATTATTTTAAATTTTTTTTTTTCTGAATAAAAATATAATGTTTAAATTTTTATTTAGAAAAAGAAAATTTTAAAAATAAATTATAGAGCTATATTTTATAGAAGTCTTAAAATACGTGTCAAGCAATGTAAAAAAATTGTAAAAAATGAGAGGGACGAAGGAGTATTATATACGAGAGAAAAGGAAACGGAAAAAGAAAATATTCATAGGGAAGCTAGAAAAATTGGTTCAAAGATATAGAAAGAAAAAAAGAGTAAAGATATAATGGTGGCGACACAAGTAAAAGTCAGCGCTAGGTTAGGTTTAAGCTGGACTTGGTCTAAACTATAAACCCCGTACCTTAATCCTTTTCTAATACAAGTGGTTAAGAGAATTGATTAAATATTACATTTGGATTTGTTTGGTGGTAGCATGGTTGTAAAAATCATGACTGTTAAAATTTGATAGAAAGAGAGAATAAAGATCCTAAGATTTATCTTAGGATATTTTTTCTGAGATACACTAGAAATGCATGTGAATAACAAATTTAGTCAATTATTACCAAATATTTACTTACCATGTTTTTAGTATATTTTTAAATCAAAAAAGTGAATAGTCTCAAATCAATAATACCTCAGAAAAAGTATCTTAAGATTAACTTTAGGATCCTTATTCTCTAAATTTTATACTTTTCATCTAAAAAAAATTGCCCGGTCGTTAACTAAACCTTACCTTGGTAATAATTCAGAAATATAAATATATCAACAGACGAACAAAGTAGAATTTCAACGCGTTCAATATGTTGATTACTACTTTCTTAGCAATCCTACCAAACTCGAGATATTAGGCAACGTTATAACGTACGCAAATTCTTTTGCATGACATACCAATATCTTATTAACACCAGTGACATATGTCAAGCTTTTGAAAATAATCATTTTTTCACATCTTCTTACACAGACATTAAAGTCTAACTAGTACTAGTCATTGACATTGAGAAATAGTGAAGTTCCACGAAATTGAAAGCTTACTTCTACTAGAATTTGAATCACAATTCACCAGCTTATACATATGCATATTTTGAAATGATATTATGGATTGACCACCTATGTGTAATTTGTATTCATCCTATGATTTCTGTGATGAATGATGATATACAAAATGATAATTTCCGTTTACAAGTAAAAATAAGAGCGATGAACATTCAAATCTATATTGAGCTTTTGTTTTAATTTTCAAAACTCTGAAAGAAAGCGCTTGACCAGACAAATCAAATGAAATCCGAGCATGGTTCCCGGAAAAATAAAAAATGGAGTACGAGGATACACGCCCTCATCAAATATCATTACCATATCAAGCTCTCTGAAACATAGTTAAAGTTTCCTGTACTCTGGAGCCTATTCCTAAATCCAACCCTGTATATCAAAAAATCATAGTGTTTGTGTGCATATATAATGTTATACATTCATCTGGAACTTGTTAAACGTCTAGAACATCTATATTACTAACACCTCTGCTTAGAATTTTAAGGTTCATTACACAGCCGATACCTCCCACAGGTCTCAACTTGTGAGTTTAAAGAAGTTGAAAGATCAAAAATGCATAGCAGCGTCTTATTGAATAAACAAAGAAATTGAGTAGTTGGTTGAGCTAATTGCAGATGCACAACCCCAGTGATACCTTTTCTCAAATTATCTCTTCTATGTACTGTTCATTTATGGAATGTAGAGTTCGATGGCACGTGTACTGCATATTCCATTATAACGTCACTCTCATGCCACATGCCACACTAGTCCCAGAACATGCATCTTTAGAGGATAGGCAGCTGACTAAAAACAACAATACACCCTTCTATCCCTTCTATAAGAACAAGTAGTAAAAAAGCCTACTACAACACTCACCGGGACTACTTCCACGCATTGGAATCAAAAGACCAAGTACTTATGCTGTTCTGCTTACCTGTCTTCCCTCCTTGGCACGGTCATATGGTAGCGCCAATGCCCAAGCCTCATATATATTTCTGCAATCAAGACCAGTTGCAGCTGCTAAAATAACTAGTAAAGCAAAATTACACAAGATTTCAAATAACTTATAGAGACCAACAACATTTTGTCAAGCAAGGGAACTATGAATTAATTATATAGATATTTCTAGATTGCTTTTGTTTTCAGTAAATCTGCAATGACTAACAACGTAATAATTTATTTATCAACAAAAGACCTTTATTAATAACTGCAAGGTCTAAGACCTATATGTTGTTGGGAGTTATCCCACATCGTTGGTTGGAGAGGCAGATTGCTAGTTAATAAATAGTCGGTTAACTCCATTAGTATGAGGCATTTTGGGAGTAACCCAAAAACAAATCCGTGCTGCCCAGAGTGGACAATATCATACTAATGTTTGCTAGCGGCCCAACAAGTGGTATCAGAGCCATGGTTATAACAGTCCATAACAATCTCGATGGGTTCTTAGATGGACCTAGGTGGAGATATCACACATCGTTTGTGAAAGAGGCAGATTGTTAGTTAATAAGTAGTCAGTTAACTCCGTTAGTATGAGGCCTTTTGGGAGTGACCAAAAACAAATCCGTGCGGGCCTTGATCATATGTAGTATGTAAACATATGTTCTTCAATCATTGTACCTTGATCATCAACTGTTTGTATTTATATGGGAAAACAAGAACAAGAAAGAAAGAACTCCAGTAATTTGACTAGACCCACACATGACACACCCAAGCATTAACTACCACGCTCTTGGATGAAGAAGTGATCTGTGTTAAAACGTATTATTAATTTTGCGATCACTCTACAGAAGGATGTGTCTAACATTTGGGGTAAGTCATGGCTATACCTGCAAAGTTAAAGAAGAGAAGGGTTTATATGGAGGATTAAAGGAAGATAGCGAGTGGATAACAAGCGGGCACGTGGCGGCCATCGACTGGAGTCGTACAAGTTGATCCACGCGTATACATATATGGGAGTTTCTAAACACGCGTATAATACTCCCAACAACCTGAAGAAAAGGTACAAGCTTATGGATGCGCCCTATCATCAGGGCGCACCCTCAAACATACAAGGTTGAGAAGTGTTTTATGCAGCTGTTCCTTGAAAGACAGATGTCCTGCCAAAATGCTTTTTCATTGGATAATGAAAGAAAGAAAACATGGCAGCCCCTTTAGGGTGCGCCCTCTGAAGAATGAGATCCTGTAACCACAGCTTGATGTGTTTTTTCCAAGTATGCCTTGACAAAGGACAATATGAAGAATATACAAGTATAACAAGATTGGTAGGAAGTATAACAAGATTGGTAGGAAGTATAACAAGATTAGTAGGAAGGGTGAGCCTTGACCTCATCAACATACTTGTCTGTAAATATAAAAAAGCAGTACGAGTAGAGTTACGGAGCGGTTGCTGAAGAAATTGTCTTTGTGTTGGCAATTGTGCTGCTGGTGGAAAGATCACCTTCATCGTCATGACGTGTCCTCCCCGCCTTCAAGGTTTTCTCAAACTTCCTTATCTTTATTTTGTTGGGCTAGCTCCACCTTCTCAACTTTAATAGCTCCAACCTTGGACACTTTGAATTCAACTCATTTGACCTCAGAAGACTTATGTGGATTATTTGCCAAAATTCTCCTAAGGGTTTTTATTACTTGATGATCGGTGATCTAACTTAGGTTATGGGTGCACCTCCCTCTTAGGACCTATCCTCTAATGTTGATGATAGCACTCTAATGTTGATGATAGCAGACGAATCTCTAATGTGCATATTGTTGTGTGTCCTTAGTCTATTTATGGAATTTTTGAAAGAGGACGCGCCCATAGTTTAGGACGCGCCCAAAGGAGAACTATTCTGGGATGAGAGACTTTAATCTTTGTGTTAGGGGAAAAATGGAAGACTTGGATTGATCCCCACAACATTGTTAACATTGTTAGGAGATTATACTTTGTCACAAGATGTGGTATGTGAGAGAGGTTTACACTTGTGCATAATGCCTCTTGTTTCCTACGCCGGGTTCGCTCATGTAGGCTTAGAGGTGGGATGTGTAAGTGTCGATCCTTTCTAAAAGAATGAAGATTAGAGTTGTCAAAAATAAATGATTTTTTGGGTGTTTACAAGTTTAAAGAATTGAAAGACACGCCCTCACTATAGTATTTTTGCATGGAAAGAGCATGAAGGCGCGCCCTGAAGAAGAAAAGGTTACAAAGATTTTTGGCACTTTGAAGATTAGAAATTCCATACTTCATCTCCAATTTCACATGGAATTGGGGGTAGTTGTTATATCCAAAATTCGGTATTGGGTTTTTAGGGTAGATTCAGGTCAAATAATAATCAATTGGGGATATCCCAGATGCAAATTAGGGATTGAATTGGTACAAGGGAAGCTCAGGGCACGTCCTCAATAGGGGAGAGGGCGCGTCCCTTTGGCCGTCCAACCCCTGAAAACGCGTCCTCTTGGTGTGACTAACAACTTCACATGAATGGATGACTTGACAGAGAATAAGAGCTACATTGACATTGAACTGACACAAGGAAACTTAGGGCTTGCCCTCAGTAAGGGAGAGGACGCGCCCTCTGGCCGTCCACCCCTTGAGGGCGCGCCCTCATGATACGAAGTGGCAACTTGACATTGAAGGATGATTCTCTTGATTTAATATTGATATCTTATTGAAGACTTCTTCTTTAGAATGCGCCCTAATGGAGGGATGTTCATGATTGAAGGTCTCCAGGGGTTTGCCTGATGATGATGTCCGTGATTGAAGGCCTCCAGGGTGATGATTGAAGAATTCCCTCCTAGGATGTGCCCTAGGAGGGGGATGTCCGTTGTTGAAAGCCTCCAGGAGTATGCCTGTGTACTGAAGGCCTCCTCTTGTATTCAATGGGCGCGTCCTCATTGGGGATGTGGGTTAAATCTTGGTGTGTGCTTTGGGAGCTCTCTTCCTGCATTCAATGGGTGCATCCTCATTGGGGAACTTTGGAATAATCCTGCACTTTGCACCCAAACGCTTGGGATCACTTGTCCTGCAATCTGGTGGGTGCTTCTCATTCGGTGACAAGGATGCGTCTAGCATTTGGAGTAAGTCATGGCTATACCTGCAACTACTTTGGTCAGGGAGACAGTTGGTAGCGGTTAGTATCGGCTCCTAAGTTTGGTCGATGCCGTATCCGTGAAGTCCCTAGACTGTAGTTGAGCCTTGGGCCTTTGTGACTAGGCCTCATTGTTGGACATTTCTAAAGCGAGTCGAATACCAATTCCAGAAGTGGGCCTCGGAAATCAGAAACCAGCCCATATAGGTTACTTGTTCCCAAGAACTACGTAGGGCTTGATCCCCTATAAATACGGAGTACGTAAGCACATTGTAAGGGGTTGGAAGCGAAGAGCTCAGCGAGCCACCACCAAGAAAACTTTACAATCTCAACCCCAATTCATCACAACCACCACACTCCAGCGACCTTCCGGCGGAGAATCACCGTCATAAATCTTGATCCCGGCGACAAACCTCAAACTTTGTTAATACCAAATTCCTCCGTTAACAGTACGGAAGAGAAACATGAGCACCAAGGAATCTGATTTCTGATAGCAAAACCTGATATTGATAATGAGATCATTCCGGACTCCAATGCAAGATTCAGAAGTGTCGAGTGATGACTAATCTTTCATATGTCGCTTTTCCAAAAGTTTCGGCCTCTCTTCCGATTAAAATTATTTCCATTTGGTTCCTTAATGGGAGTGTTAATTATTAAAACATTTTTCATATATACACAACTCGGCTGTCTTGGAGGCTTTAAACAGGCTCGGTACAACCAAGGAGGACGGAAATCAGGAATTAAAAAATGGCCTTGTAGTCAAAATAGAAGTATAGTTTTTCTTTTCCTACTAGACTTGTGGAATCAAGCTTACCGCTGGGACCTTTGTTCCCTTGGACTATAATGCCACTATAGAAGAGGATTGTTCCGAGTTGCCAAACCAACTTACGCTACAGATATGAAGACTACCAAAGCAGCTTACATTTTTGTTTCTTATTGTCAGGGTCATACTTCTAGAAAGGAAGTATTGCACGTTCTCGGAAGTTGGCGATCATCAACTAAACAATCCAACTAAACACTAAAATTCTTCATCTCATCACAAGGAAACTATCCCTTTGGCTACATACTGATAATATGACTTGTTATATATGTCTATAATAGTATGGCAAGAGCCCGAAACAGTCGTAGTAAAATTAGACTCTTGACAGTCTTGGTAAAATCTTAATATTGACACTCTTCTAATTTCTAAAAATCACACACAATATTGATAATATGACTTGTTATATGTCTATAATAGTATGGCAAGAGCCCGAAACAGTCGTAGTAAAATTAGACTCTTGATTCCACATACACACTGAAATATTGAATCTTATTCCCTGATGCCCCCAAACATACAAAAACCTCCCTGTTTATAATCCCAACATCAGCTCCTTATTCTAAGCTAACAATGAAATAATTTTAAGATGCTAATATCTGGCATATTAGTATATAACACATAGACTGGAGGTTATGAGATCCATGTAAGCTTGTTGAAACTAAATTCCTACAGCGGGAACATGCTTGAAAAAATTAAAACAAACTTGAAATGAACAAATTGTTACTATATCGCATAGGAATGGATAATCATTATTTGTCTAACGGATGATGAATACTAATAAAATAGCGCATGCTTATGATTCCTCCACATATATTGACGTTACTTAGTTGTGGAAGATTCTTAAGCACATCATTGTGGACTGAGTTTACTTGGTTGTTCAGATAAATGACAAATGATTTTTTTTAAGGTGGGTCAAATTCTTCAATGCTTATGTTTTACTATGAATCCATCTGGTAATACTTCTTCTCTCACGAGCATGTTTTTATTTTCTTTATGATCTTTCTCCATCAATGAATTATTTGCAGGAGGGGAAGAAACAAGCTTACAGTGCTAACATGTCTTTGTCTGATATGTTAATATGTAGGGCAATCCAAAGTAATTTTGATGATAATTTACTGTGACTTCTTATTTATATCTATTATATCTTACTTCTCTCCACATACATTTCTTAAGAATATATATATATATATATATATATATATATATATATATATATATATGGATTAGATAGGTTAGTACAGCCAGTGTAAGTACAATACCGCCTCTATCTATCAATTTCTAGTTTAAACATAGCAGTTAATTAATGGCTCTTTTTATTGGTTACAAGTGATCTTTAGTTAAACTTGGGGAAAAAAAAGGTGATCATTAGTTATATGATGCAGTGAAGTTAACTGCAAACTTCTTCAATGTAGAGCTTAGCTCTTACTGTAAATGAAATTAAAACAAGATTTAATGGCTATTAAAATTTGATCTGAATTTGAAACGAAGTGACAAGGACATATCTGCATACCTTTGTGCATCAAAGATCAGAGAACACCTTCTCTTGCTGATGCTCTTCTTGTTCATATATAGTAGCCAAAAATCCAACTTTCCAGTGAGAAAACTTCCTGACATGCATCATACTTGGGTAAATATCATATTTATTAGGTTAGGTATTGCAATTTTAGTAATGCATGTTTTCCCATTTCAGATCATAAAAAATCAACAAAAAAGAGTAAATTGAATAGAGAGACAAGATTCATTGCAGTTTTGCACCTTCAACTGGGCAACTAGTTATTAACATCTTAAAATAAAAAGATATCTACAACATTTTAAACTAAAGCAACAGGGACCATGTTGATCCTAGAGTCGGATTTTGAGCTTATAATTTGTTGAAGGGACATTTGATGCAACAACATACAATTCAGCATGACACAAATGTTGTATACAACAAACATTACTCAGAAAATTGTGTCACTTTCTATTTGTATTTTTATGATAGTGGGAAGAATGCTGGAGTAATAAAAAAACAATTTGATACCTGATTTTAACTTGGTAAAAGGTTACAGCCCTTTGACTTTAGTTTAGACTCCAGACCAAAAAATTTCAGTCCAGAAAGCATCAAGTCAGCTGTCTTCTTCTTTGTGTGGTCAATAAGTATTTCATCATAAACTATCAAGTCGGCTTCGGTTAAAAGTTTACAATCTCTCAAATAGGTGAAGACTTTCCTTGCCTCATCTATCGTTCCATGTTTGCACATGCCAGAGACAATAGCGGAATATATAACTTCATCCAGAAGCATACCCTGCTGCATCATCTCATCTAACACTTCTATTACCTTTTCAGCATCATTTTTCTTACACACATGGAGAACCGCTAGACTATACTTGAACTCCATTGGACCACTTGTAACATTAGCTAAGCAGTCACGAATAAGCATCATAGCTTCATCAATATCCCCTGTTTTGCAAAGCCCTTTAACAAGAGAATAATAGGCCTCATTAGAGGGAACTACGGACATCTGCTTTATCATATTATAGCAGGAACATGCTTCTTGGATGTCACCTATTTCAGTAAAACATCTTATCCCGTTGTTGTAACTTGATGAGTCAGGTTCTAAGTGTGAATTTTTCAACTCGTGAAATAAAATTAGTGCCCGATGAACTTCCCCAATATGATAAAGAGCCTCTATAATTATATTGTATATTGGAACACTAGAATATTCTTTCAGCTTTAAGTAGTCAAACACTTCTACAGCAGTCAACACTCTATCCTCTTTCACCACCATATCTGAGAAGAATTTACAGAGATCATCAATGACATTGAAACCAAGTTTTTGAACCTCAACAAGCAATTTGCAGAAATTATCCATATTCTTTGACTCCGCGTAAGAAACTAGCATAGGATTTACTGTTACAAAATCCGGTTGTAGATCCTCTTGAACCGTGACTTGAAAAAGTTTGTAGGCCTTTTCGATGTGGTTGGCACAACACAAACCTTTTATAAGTGAATTATATATAGCCAAATCGGCCCTATATCCAGAGTCCATCAAATCCTTCAGCAAATCACATGCCAAACCAATCTTCCCTTCCACAACAAATGCCTCAATCAAGGATCCATAAATAACCCTATCAATTAAATACTTCTTCTCTTTCATTTCCTTAAACAACTCGTAACCTTTCAAAACCCGATTTCCTTTGCATAAACCAAGAATCAAAGTTGAATAAGCCATAACATCCGGATGAACCTTGTCATTCAGCATTTCTTCCCAAATTCTCAAACACCCATCTAAATTACCTTCCGCAACCAACACACGTACCATTGCAGTGTATGCAAAAACATCCGGTCTACACAACTTCTCCCTCATCTGGTTCAAAAGTTCGAAAACCTCATCCATCCGTCCTTCCTTACATAAACCCTTAATCAAAATCATGTAAGTAATACTCTCCTCCACCAGTCCCTCAGTTCTAAAATCATCATAAACTGTCATCGCTAAATCAACATGATTAGTTTTCACCAAAGCATCCAGTACCCTATTATACAAAAAAACACGTGGTCTAACCCCAAATTTCTTCATCTTCTCATACACATAGTACACTCTAAGACCCCTATTAGCATCCGCATGCATTCTAATCAAAATTTCAAACTGTTTTTCAGTAGGCGCTTTCCCTTGCATATTCATTAGCTCAGGCACTTGATCAGCTGCCCTAAACTGATTATTCCGATTCAAACAATACGCTAAAGCATTATAACACGCAAAATCATGTTTATATCCTTTTTGCTTACCTGCATAACATAATCTTGCATCATTAATCCCTTAAATTAGGCCAAAAGGTTCAAATTTTCTATGATCACATTTCGAAATACAAACACAGAATACATCTATAACCTTTATTAATAAGCAAAACCCTATTTAACAGTACTCATTGTACCAAATTTGGTTACATCTTTTTTTTGGTTTCACCCTAAAGTCCTATTTCACATAGAATTAAAATCCTATAATACCTCACATAGAACTAAAGTCCTATATCATATAAAATTTAATATTATCTTTTAATGTAAAATATATTATTAGTCATTCGGTACTTCAAATAGAATTTAGGATACTTCGGCAGTTATCTTAAACAATAATAAGTCGAGATTTTAATATAATTATTAATATTATAATACAAAATAATATAAATTTTAATATCAATTAATTTAATAAATTTAAAAAGTATCAATTAATTTAATAAATTATCTAGTCCCATGCTTTGCACGGGTTATCGTCTAGTTACATGATAAGCTAAAGATTTATAACACAAAATATCATGTTTATATCCTTTTTGCTTACCTGCATCACATAATCTTGTACCATTAATCCCTCGAACTAGGCCAAAAGGTTCAAACTTTTTACAATCACATTTCAAAACACCCACACACAATACATTACACATGATAAGCTAAAGAATTATAACACGCAAAATCAAGTTTACATCCTTTCTTCTTACCTGCATTACATAATCTTGATTCAATAATCCCTCGATTTAGGCCAAAATGTTCAAACTTTTAACATATCACATTTCGAAACACAATCACAAAACACATATAATAACAAAAATCAGCACTTTTCATACCTGCCCAATGAAAGAACTTAGAAGACAGTCTTGGATCATCTTGAACCTTAAGCACTTCAGCAACAAGTTTAGGAGTGACCCGCCTGAGCTTATTAAGATCCGAAACAACTTGTGGGCCCCACTGACCATGTTTTCTAAAAGAATCAGCAATGAAACGAGCAATTGGAGATAAAGATTGAGCTACAGAGAAGAAATGGGCAGATGGGTCAGTAATGGGTTGGGCTAATTGAGGTGAATCCGGGTCCCAATTGTCGAAATTGAAGGAAGTGGGTCGGGTCGAAATGGGGGGTTTATTAGGGTTTATGGTAGTACGGTTGGTGAAAAGACCGCCGTGGACGGTGGGCCGGTTTTGGGTGGGTTTACGGTGGCCATAGTAGAAGTATAGCTTGTTGGTGGGTGGAGTTTTGGGTGGCATTTTTGGCTTAAAGTTTTAGTAAAAAATAAATGTTATTCAAAATATGGGAAAGTGAGGTACTAGTTGAGTGTAATATACTTGAATTTTATAAGATATAAAAAAAAATTCTAGGGAAATAATTAGATAATGATAATTAAATTATAATTTCGAAATTAATTTTCATTTATTTGTTGAGTTGGATTTAGTTTTCATTTTACAATTTTTTTTATTCATGCACTACGAAAAGGATTCGATCGAAATAAATCCTCAACCAATGAGATTGAAAAATAAATAAAAGAGTTAAATAATTAGCCGCTTTATTTTATTTTGTTCATGTCTTTTTAATGTCACCGTATAAATTATTTTGAAGGCTCTGTTATGACTGTGTAAAACAACAAAAAAACAGAAGTATAATTAAATTGCAAATTAAATAATTAATACTGTGTTTTATAAATTTGATAGGGAGCGAAGTAGTCTCCTTAATTTTCTTTCTCTCTCACAAAAGAAATCACTACTCATTCATCATCTCTCTCCTTTCACCATTGCATTGCTCCTCCGCCTTCAGGTTTGCTTTCCTCAATCTCATCCCAACTCTCTTCTTATGTTTCACGCCAATCGATGCCATTTTTATCCTATCATTGCCTGCATGCACATCATACATAATACTCACACATGTTTCTGATTCTTCACTATTAACTACTCTGTTTTTTATGATCATTTATTTATTCTCTATATCGCTTGTGTCAATTTTTATGTTAGTTATGCATGCATGTTTGATTATTGATTTGCGTGATTTCATTTCATTTTTTGAATCATTTGCTGTGATCTGTGTGTTTTATTAATTTGAGGAATTTTTTGGTATTTAGGGTTTTCATATTATCATTTATGTCCTACAATCAATCGAGGTTTGATAAAAACGAGCCGCCGCAGTATAGAAAAACAGGTCGTTCCGGTCCTCGTTATTCAGGCGGTGGTAAGGGAGGTGGTGCTGGTGGTGGGAATGCCCATCCACCTTCCAATAAAAGGTACATTAGTCTTTCGAGTTGTTATAATATTTAATGTTGTTATGATTTGTTAAAATTGTGTGATGACGAGTGTTTTTGGTGGATTTTGTTAGCTTTAAGAGGAATAATAATGTGCAAGGAGGGCAGTATAGAGTTAGTAGCGGCAGTGTCGGTTCGAATTATGGTAATGCTGCTGGTTCGACCAGCGGTGTACAAAATGGTGCACCATCGCAAATGCCCTCACATGGTATGTGTTGATATATAGTTGATTTTGTTAATATTAAGGCTAGTATGAATAGCGGATTAATGATATAATGACCGATTTTTGAAATTTATATATGGGGGATTTAGGCGTTTTTACTGTACTATGGTTAAGTTTTGGTAGTTATTTTATACTCATTGCAGCAGTTGTTGTATCTGATGCACCTGTCACTGTCAAGCCGACTGACATGTCACCTCAGAAAAGTAGCAATCGGGGTGCACCAGAAGCTCCAGTTACAAATACTTCGACTGTCAGCTCCAATCCTGTTGCTCCCTCAACTCCTGTGACAGGTCACATGTCTTTTCACCGAGCACTTAGGTTTCTTAAGAAAAATTGATAAATTATATGACTGTTTGTGCTCCAGCATAGTCTAATTCAGCGCTGGTTTTTGATAAATCAGGTGAAGCACCTTTTCCTCTTCAATTTGGATCTATAAGTCCCGGTTTAATGCAGGTAAGCTTACAATTTTGTTGCACATCATGCATTTTGTAAGAATTAATCAAATACATGGCGCTCAATAATATCCTTGGATTATATTTACATTCCAATTACATTTCTTTTTGCAGATACCTGCTAGAACTAGCTCGGCACCTCCTACTTTGGATGAGCAGAATTATGAACAGGTCTATACATTGTTCCCGCTTCTAGATGTAAACAATGTTTTGTATTTTTACCCATCTGGTATAAAAATTGAAACACAATGGAGCCAGCTTTGATGAGTTCCTTAAAACACTGGTCATATATCAGCATGGCTTAATAAATTTGTAGAAATCTATCAGTAGACGAAAAAGTGCTCAAGCAGGTTCCCACGGAAGAAACTGAACTTCCATTAATAATAGTCAATACTATGGTTCACTTTTATTGGAGATTATATATGCTGCTGTAATGATGTTCCATGCTAGTTCCTCACTAATAATGTTATTAATCTTATTATAGATAATATTGGTGCTAATAATTAGTTCGTATGCAAATATAGTTTGCTACTTATGAATTTATAAATACTATTTTACGTGCAAACACCTTGAACTCCATGACAAGTGTCACATGAAAGTCATTGTTAATGTCCTCTTGTGCAGCAGTGAGACAAGTATGACTAGTTGTTTACTTTCCTGATCAGCAGACTTAACATCCAGAAGCTGATACAAGACAAATGTCAACAATTAAGTCAGTTTAGACATATGTGTAGCCTGAAGTTTGATAGCAAGCATAGCTAGATGTAACCAGTCCTTGCTATAGCTATAAATATCAATTAATGCACTTTTTAAGACATTGATGCTTGAGTTGTATAAAAATCGGAATAAGATATGAGTCCCCTTTTGCCTTCTGGCCTCCCCTCACATACTTATTAATTTTCTGCCTATCATTATTTTCCAAATTTTAGCCTGAACCCTCTTTCTTTTAATTTAGCAATTATTCAGTTTAATAAAAGATATTTGGCAATCTCTTACCGCAGCATTTAAACTTGTTATAGAACTAGTCTGTTTGTCACTCTCTTTTTTTTCTACAGCTAGCTAGTTCTATAAATTCTACATATGGAACTTCATTATTGTTAAGTTTTAATTTTAAATGTAATCTGTCATGCAATGGAAAATTCTTTGTGTTTTACACTTCTGCTAGATGTTGGAATTACCGAGCAGAACAATTTTCATATTTTGTTGATCAGATTAAACCATTTTTTGACCCTAATAAAGAGATGTCGTAATTGCAATTTGGTTAACATTTCAATAAGGTGTTTTAAATGATTTCTTCTGGCAGGCTTGCTATGATTCCGTAAAAGGGGCTCCTGTAAGACCAATTCAAGCCATTCCAAAACATATGCCTACAAAGAATGCTGGCCCTGTTGACACATCTAATGCTGTTGAAGGTCATTCCATCTCCGAAGCTAGAAGAGACACGCAAGTTTCAGCTGGTCCACCTTCACCCCAAACTCAGAAGACTCTTCATCCTATTCCAGGGTTGCCGATGCAATTTCCATTTCACCAGGCACACATATCAATTCAATCTAGTGGTCCAAGAGCACAACTGCATCCTCACAGCATGATGACTAGTTCTGTGCCAATGCCCATTCCAATACCTTTGCAAATGGGAAGTCCTCGAATACCGCAGCAGGTTTATGCTCAAAAGTTGCAATCCCACATGATGCAATCTCAAGGTGTCATGCCGCGGAGCCAGAACATTAATTTCTCATCTCAACTGGGCACCCAGTTACCTCAGCTGGGCAGTATGGGATTTAACGTCACATCCCAATTTCTGCAACAGCATCCAGGAAATTTAGGGAGTCCTCGTAAAGCTGTGAAGATTACTCACCCAGACACCCATGAAGAGTTGATGTTTGCTCAGAGGACTAATGGCCACCAAATGTCTGGATCTTCAGCCCCGCAATCACCTCCTAATGTATCGGGTCAGTCCCAACCTTCGCAATATTTCTCTTCTGGTCAAACAAGCCATCCTTACAGTCCAGGTTCTATTTTTTTACAGGTCCTAGTTCTCTTCCTCTAAAAAGTACTCAAATTACTCCAAGCTCACAGGTTCCAAGATTATATAATCAGGTAATTGAATGTCTACAGCATTTTCGTCAAAGTACCCATTTTCCCCCTCTCTCATGCGTCCTGTCACACTATTTCCCCAAGTTATCAAACTCGTGAATGCATGCGATATTCATAATGTTATCTCCTCACTTTCTTCAGCTTCAATACAGGTTATGCTGAAACCAGCAGTCGAAACACATTCAGAGAAAAATGCCGAATCTTCACTGCCAATCAGCTCACCTTCGGCTGAAAAGAATACTTCCAAAATTCCTAGTCCACATGAGGAAGCTTGCTCAATTTATACTCAATGGGATCCCTCCAATATGAATAAGAGGTCTTCACAGCAGTCAAAACCACTAATGTCTGTGCCAGCTGGACCAACAGTTGAACTATCTACCGTGGATAGCCTGATAACAGACACATCATCCTCTGCTTTTACTTCACATGCAAAGCATCACTCATCGGCTGTCCAAGGTTCTACTGAAGGTACAAGAAGGGATACGGTTAATAGATCAAATGAAAATAAAGATGATGACAGGATGCCTAGCAAGAAAAGTCACTCTCATATGCAAAAGCAGGTATTACACTCTCTTGACACTTCAGGCAATGAGAAAAAAGTAGGAGAAATCAAACAGCATAATGAGGACGTCAACTTATTGGCCAAAAAGTATTCTAGAGATTTTCTTATGAAATTCTCAGAAAGATGTATAGATCTTCCCGAGGGGTTCGAGATTACTTCAGGTATTGCAGAGGTATTGACAGTGTGTACTGGGAATGTTGCTCGTGAATCGTTCCCAGGAAGAAATGCTGAAAGGCCAATGGGAGGACCTCGGTCGCATCGCCATGGAAGTGGCATGAGTGATGATAGATGGGGTAAGGCACCTGGTCCCCTTGCCACTGGACGAGATTTGCAGTTGGATACTGGATACGGAAACCATGGAGCTAATTTTGTGGGTTCTCGACCTGGGAAGGTTGGGAACTATGGTGTTATAAAGAACCAATACGGACAATTTCCAGTTCAATATGCTGGAGGAATCCTATCTGGGTCAATGCAATATATGGGTCCTCAGTTAGGTCTGCAGCAAACTAACTCGGATTTTGATAGATGGCAGAGAGGAAATAGTTTTCAGAGAGGTCAAACACCTTCTCAGACTCCGTTACAGGTGATGCATAGAGCTGAGAGGAAGTATGAAGTAGGTAAAATAACTGACGAGGAACAAGCTAAACAAAGGCAGTTGAAAGGTATACTGAATAAGTTAACTCCACAAAACTTTGAAAGACTATTCGAGCAAGTCAAACAAGTAAATATTGAGAATGCTGGTACTCTAACTGGTGTGATATCCCAAATATTTGATAAAGCTTTGATGGAGCCGACATTTTGTGAAATGTATGCCAACTTCTGCTATCATCTTTCTGGGGAGTTGCCTGATTTTTGTGAAAACAATGAAAAAATTACTTTTAAAAGGCTACTTCTAAACAAGTGCCAGGAGGAGTTTGAGAGAGGTGAGAGGGAACAAGAAGAAGCTAACAGACCTGAAGAGGAGGGTGAGGCTAAGCAGTCCGATGAAGAAAGGGAAGAAAAGAGAGTCCAAGCACGAAGGCGAATGTTGGGCAACATTAGACTAATTGGGGAATTATATAAGAAAAAGATGTTGACAGAGAGAATCATGCATGAGTGCATTAAAAAATTGCTGGGTCAGTATCAAAATCCTGACGAGGAAGATCTAGAAGCATTGTGCAAACTAATGAGCACGATTGGAGAGATGATTGATCATCCCAAAGCCAAGGTCCACATGGATGCATATTTTGATATGATGGCTAAGCTATCTAATAACATGAAACTTTCGTCTAGGGTGAGGTTCATGCTGAAGGACTCAATTGACCTGCGGAAGAATAAATGGCAGCAGAGGAGGAAAGTTGAAGGTCCAAAAAAGATCGAGGAAGTGCATAGAGATGCTGCCAATGAACGGCAAGCTCAATCTAATAGGTTGACTCGTGGACCAAGTATGGGATCCTCTTTTAGACGTCAGCAACCCACAGACTTTGCTCCAAGAGGATCAAATATATCACCTTCTCCAAAGGCACAAATGGGTGGTTTTCGCGGTTTACCCCAAAAACCTCGTGGATATGTCGTGCAAGATGTTAGGCCCAATGAGAGACACCCGTTTGAGAACAGGACTTTATCAGTTCCATTGCCCCAGAGGCCCCTTGGTGATAACTCTATCACCCTTGGCCCCCAAGGTGGCCTTGCTAAGGGAATGTCTATTAGAGGGCAACCATTGGTATCAAATGTTTCCGAGTCCAGAAAAATTCCTACCGGTCCGAATGGTTATGGGTCAGTATCAAATCATCCAGCTAATGCTTCAAGAGAGGAGTATAAACGGAAAATTTCTCCAGACAGGTTTGTCAACCCGTCTGCTAATGACGAAATAAATTCAATCGATAGAAATATGAATTTTGGTAGCAGGGAAGTACAGAATTCCAATCACATTTCTGATACATCTCGCCCGGTTACACCTCCAACCAAAAACAAAGAGCCACAATCCACAGAAAGCGTTTCTTGTGAAAAGGTGTGGCCAGAAGAACAACTGCGAAAGATGTCAATGGAAGCTATCAAAGAATTTTACAGGTAATTACCTTTTTTTTTTGCTTTCCGTTTCTCTCTACAAGCTTATGTGTATTATTTATATCTTAAAGTTTGTGTTTGGTTCACATTAGGATGCATATAATAGATTGTATGGGTTAGTTTTCAGAATCTAACTCTGTGCCTCTAGCACTATTCTTAAACACATTGTTTTCAAACCTTCAGAATAATAATGATGATGCTTTTCAGTTTAGTTATGCTAAACATTTCATAAATTTCGATGCATGCATGTTGTAGAAGAGCTAAACTACATTACTTGTTCTGGTTAGCTGGCATAGATGCAATAATTGTTTTTCTTTATATATTTGTTTATTTCTTTCTCAAATATCATCGATTACTTATTTAAATATCGTATTTCTCAGTGCCAAAGATGAGAAGGAAATTGCTCTGTGTGTTAAAGATTTGAATGCTCCCAGCTTTTATCCATCAATGATATCTATCTGGGTAACTGATTCCTTCGAGAGGAAAGACATGGAGAGGGATCTACTGGCTATGCTTCTTGTGAATCTTGCAAATTCTCAAAATGCCATGTTAAGTCAAGCTGAACTTGTTAAAGGGTATGCCAGTTCATGATTTCTATTTTGAGTAAATGTTGTAAGTTTCTAGCCAAGCAACTCGTTAACTATATTGTGTATCATCTGCAGGTTTGAATCAGTTCTAGCTAGTCTAGAGGATGCTGTAACTGATGCTCCAAAAGCAGCAGACTTTCTTGGCAGTATCTTTGCCAAAGTCATTTTAGAAAATGTGATTCCAATGACGGAAATTGGGAGGTTAATATATGAAGGCGGGGAGGAGCAGGGACGACTAGTAGAAATAGGTCTTGCAGCTGAAGTCCTTGGAAGCGTCCTGGAGATTATACAAACAGAAAAAGGTGATCCGGTTCTGAATGAAATTCGTTCTGCTTCCGAATTACAGCTAGAAAACTTTCGGCCCCCTAACTTTAAAAAATCGTTGAGGTTAGATAAATTTATTTAGATATATACAGAGTGACTGCTCATTTTTTCTGCATAGAAGAATTTTGTGTCAACTCCATTAGGGTCTCTCTTCTATATACAGACATATAACTTATTTTGTTCCTTTAGTTGGGTTCTGCGAAATTTCATATCCATCTTTTCAATACATGACTGCAATGTAAATGGTTCTGATTGAGAACTAATACTTGTTTTTTTAACTGTTTTATAATGCTTTTAGAAGCTGCTCGGCAATGGTAATAAGTTGCACAGAAATTTTTCTTGAATGCTCAAGTTTTAATGGATTTGTTACAGTTTCCATTGTCTATACCAACCAGTTTAGTCTCCAGTTCAGGTGAGAAGGATTATTTGGATTTTACTTTGGAAATTAAATGTAAGGGTAAGTGTTTTTTTGTCTTCATCCAAATAAGCCACATACTAGCGAGGGGAAAAAAATGTGATTTGTATTTTTGAATTACATTGGAAGCTTTGAATCTATCTATAATCTATAACCTTTATAAGTGAAACCCTCTGGTACTAAATTCACTTAGCACCTTTTTTTCACCTCTAATTTAATTTTTGAAAAAATATATTTATCTAATTCAAAATAGATTATATTATAATCTAAACTCCTATTTCATGTAAAATTATTATATCCTTAACTTCTAATTTAAGTAGTAGAATTTTTATGTTGTTTTTAAATTATTTTTTTTTCTTCAACGCTCAATTCTATTATTATTTTTTACTTTTTCGTCTTACAAATAATTTTATTATTTTTTTGACTTTTTCGTCTTACAGATATAAGCAATTAAATCATTAATATTCAAATCTCCATAATGAAAGGTTACTTTTCTTCTTTGTTAGAATTCAATGTTGTTTTTAAATTAAAAAATATCTAATCTTAAATAGATTATATTATTATTGTACCCTAAAATCCTATTTCATGTTAAATTCTATGTTGATTTTGAAGAAAAAACTAATTCTATGTTTTTTCTAAATTTATATATATATATATATATATATATATATATATATATATATATATATATATATATATATATATACAAGTCTATAACCCGTGCGATGCACGGATGAATTTTAGTATTTTTAATTTATTATTTTAGTATTTTTACATTATTTATTATTATTTTTATCTTATTTTATTATCATTTATTTGTATTTTGATCTTAAAAAATTTTAATATATCGTCGACGGAATAATATTTTGAACTTTTGAATGTAGCTTAGAAAAATAGATGATATAAATATTTAATAATAATAATATGTTGTTGACGGAATTCGAATCTTGAAGGGAGTATTTTAGATACCAAGAAAATAATATTCTTTTAATATTACATCAAACGGTTCTCATTTATCTATATTTATATCTAACAGTTATTATTTAGAGAACCAAACTACCAACCAACCAAATATATGGTAGTTTTCTTATAATAGTATTTTTTATATGATTTTTTATTATTTTTATCTTATTTTATTAGCATTTATTTGTATTTTGATCTTAAAAATTTTTAATATGTTTTTGACGGGATTCGAACCTTGAACTCGTGTGAGCATTTTAGATATCAAAAAAATAATATTCTTTTAATATTACATCCAACGGTTCTCATTTACCTATATTTACATCTAACGGTTATTATTTAGAGGACCAAACTAAATGACCAAACTACCAACCAAATAAAGGGTGGTTTGCTTGTAATATTATAGTATAGATAGCTTAAAACCTAAGCGATGCACGGATTGTTTTTAATAATTGTTAATTTTATTATTTATATTTTATATTTTATTAATTGCATTTATTAAAAAATAAGTTGGCACACATTTTTAAATAATTAAAAGTATTAAAATGGATTTTAAAATGAATAAGTAACGGTGGTTTGCCCGTGATATTTTTTGAAAAAGAGGGGTTTTAGTAAGAAAAATAGAAAGTAACATGTTTTCGTTGAATTTTAAAATATAAAAGTAACGATTTGTCCGTGATATTTTTGAAAAAAGAGGGGTTTTAATAAGAAAAATTGGAAAAAGGTGACATGTTTTAGTGTTTTTTTGTCAATTAAAAATATTAAAATAGATTTTAAAGTAAATAAATAAGGGTTTGCGCGTGATATATTTGGAAAAAGGAGGGATTTTAGCAAGGAAAATTGAAAATATAACATGTTACTTAATGGAATATCCCGTGATATTTTAGAGATTTTAGTTAGGAGAAATATTAGTTAGAAAATATAAAAAAGAATATACGTTTTGGAAAAAAAAACTAATCGGTTAGTCATTAATAATTATAATAATAGTACTTTATTTTATTAAATAGAACTGTTCGTGATATTTTTGGAAAATGAGAGGTTTTATTTAGGAAAAATAGAAAAGTAGAAATTTTAGTTAGAAAATATAAAAAAGAATATAAACTTTGGCTAAAAATGATAATGGGTTAGTTATTAACAATTATAACCTTATTATGTTATTTTATTAAATGCAATGCCTGCTATATTTTTGGGAAATAATATGTTTTAGTTAGAAAAAATAGAAAAAATATTTTATATAATAATTTTAATATTTTATCCAACGGTTCTCATCGATTTGATCAGAAATATCTAACGGTTATAAATGGAGTGACCAGACTACAAAAACTTTCATAACCAGACTACAAAACTTTCAATGTTTCGTCTTTAATATAATAGTATATATATATATATATATATAGTTAATGTGGAGACTGGAGACCACATATGTTCTGCAATCTAAATTTGGCAAAATGGATCATATTTTGTAATCAAAAATTTGCAAAACGTACTGTTTTGCAAAATATATTCTATGAAAATCACTATTTCATTAAAAATCTTGAAAATCGTGTAAGTTCTGCAAACTAAACATGAATGTTTTGCAAACCGAACATGTTTTGCAGAACAATATTTTTTACTATGTTTTAGTTGCAAAACATATATAATTTTAAAGATTTTAAATGAAAATAGTTATTTTCATAGAACATAATTTATAAAATATTATATTTTGTTAAATTTAGATTGTAAAACGATGTGGTCTCCAGGTCTCCACAAAAAAGGTGGTCTACATAGAACTTAACTATATATATATATATAATCTTAAATAGATTATATTATTATAGTACCCTAAAGTCTTATTTCATGAAATTTTATATTGTTTTTAATAATAATAACAATCTAATCTAAATCTAAAATAGATTACATTATTAATATACCAAGATATATTATATTGGTATTTAATTTTAAAATAGATTACATCATTATTGTACCAACATTTATATGAACTATATTGTTAAATTATAAATTATTATTATTGTTTATATTAATGAAATAATATTATAATCAAATAAATTTTTAAAAAAATTCACTCAGCTTATCTTCTAGTAATACATATCTAATGTGACGCCCTCCCGACCCGGGGTCCCGATCGGGTGGCCCTAAACAAACATAAATAATAAACCTGGAATATAAATATAAACATAGCAATGACCCCTCAATAGTGAGGATCGAGCACGGATTATAGTATGAAACAACTTACCAAAACTATTAAAGTTATTACAAACCACTTATGTTAGAGTAACTCTGTCGAGAAATTATACTAATAACCAAATGTCTACATAAGTTTTATAGACTAGTTCAGTTTTAAACTAATAACCAAATGTCTACATAAGTTTTATAGACTAGTTCAGTTTTAAACTCACATCCATTACTACAACCTGTCATAACCTGTCATTACTAGTTACAACCAAAAAACTACTACCTGACCACCGACCCTGGGACATGACATGAGGGTTCACCCTCACCCTAATCGCGCGTCTACTATGCGACATCTTCGTTGGGTTAATCCTCATCCTAACCGCGCGTCTACTATGCGACATCTTCGTTTCTAGCTGAAAGGTTAGAATAATAAAAGAAACAAGAGTGAGCCAAAAATGCTCAGCCAATGTATAACAAAACAAACATTTTATATCAAAATGTTGTCCCGTAAATAAGAAATGCTGAAATAATAACAAGGCATATATGTCACAACTGTCAATGGGATGAACAAAATGAAATATTATTGTTGATAAGGAGCAATAATTCAAAAGTAACCAGTTTCAGCAGGATTAAAACATTTTTGTTTATCACGAAATCATTTAATTACTCTTTCTCAGATAAATTGGAATTACTCTTGTGCTACGAGCTAAGCCGATGATTAGTCGCACAAAGTTCGTCCTCCATATTGTGGTACACAGCAGGCTCAACACATTTTAAGGGATCCCGGGCACTCATTTGCCCCTCAGGCACTTATTGAAATTGGCCAAAAATTCATCTCGTTGGACCGGCGCCTCGGCCTCTTATGCTCTATTCCAATTATCCTAGGGTTCATAATAAAACCATCATTTTTAAAATCTCATTTTACCCTTATAGGGCTCACAACTTTCAATCATTTAAAGCTTGCGACATTTCAACTCAGTATTTCCAAATCATGATATTTGTATGAAAAATCTCGTATAAGTTCCGTAACTGTAACTTTTTAAATCAATCCATCTCAATAAATATATTTCTCCCAATCAATTTGGAAATATGAATATGAAGAAAGGTATTAATGCCAAATTTAATCTTCAATATCACAACGATGCAATTACGAATATGATATAAAAGGTATGAATAAATACTCGTGAATTTATGAGATTGAATAGAACACTTTCCTTATTTAGAGTTTCTGATCAACTGTGCTCAACCCTGAATAATCTACTACCCTGACTGGTCTCGCTCGTCTAAGGTTTCCACACACAAACTGATGATGGATTCACGTAGAGGGTGATGAGAGCTTCGATTCGACTATAAGAGCGTCGCAAACGAATTCCGGTAACGCCTTCGAATATTGGTTTGATCTTGAAGAACACTGTTTAGGGATTTTCGGTATTTTCGGGTATTTTATGGAATTTTTTCGATAAAAATAAATTAACGAATAAGCTATTTATAGTAGACGGAAAATAATACCCCAAACATCATTTCTGGATCGATATTGATCCAATGTATCGTTATTAATCCAAATAAAGTGTTCCGGTTACGAAACGATAATTATCAAAATTTTATGGATAATCACAAGAATTATTTAATAATATATATACGAACCAAAATATATTTATAACGAATGTTTAAGAATATTTTCCACTCAACGAATGAAACATTGGTACAAACGATATACCAATTACCCGAATGATTATAAAATGAACTAAAATTTTCTTTCAATAAAAAAATAAAATAAACATCATTTTAAAATAAATCCTAATTATCACAAATATTCACATAGAACTCATGGAACACGTATAAGACCGTCAAAAAATAATTTAATGCACTAAAAACAGATAAACATTTAATTAAAATACATACAAAAAGAAAATTTCATTAAATAGCGAAATGTTTACAGGCAGCTTTTTTCCCGGTTCTTACATCCTTCCCCTCTTAAAAGATTATGTCCCTAGAATCAACCTAAATAAACAAATGAGGGTACTTTTCTCGCATCTCACTTTCTAGTTCCCAGGTTGACTCTTCTACCTTAGCATTCCTCCATAAAACTCTCACTATTGGAATTGTCTTATTTTTAAGCACTTTTTCCTTCCGACCAAATATGTCTACCGGTTGTTCTACATATGACAGATCTGGTTGAATTTCTATTGGTTCGTATTCGATCGCGTGGTTTGAGTTAGGATTAAACTTCTTAAGCATCGATACATGGAATACATTGTGAATATGTCTTTGGTAATCCAACCACAAAGTCCATCGCAATGTCTTCCCACTTCCATTCAGGAATCTCTAACGGCTGCAACAATCCGCTAGGCCTCTGATGTTCTTCTTTAACTCTTTGGCATGTATAACACTTACTGTCCCATTCCGTAATTTCTCTTTTCATATCTGGCCACCATAAATTTTCCTTCAAGTCTCGATACATCTTGGTGCTTCCTGGATGAATTGAATACTTCGAGTTATGAGCGTCACGTAAAATCTCATTCTTCATCTCTGCCACATTAGGTACCCAAATTCTGGAAGAAAATCGCAAAATTCCTTAATCATCTTTTTGACTACATATTTCCTCTCCTATTAACTTGTTAATATCTTGATTCATTACCCCCTCTTGACATTTCTTGATCTTTTCTAGTAGCTCTGGTTGAAACGTCATTGTGTATACCATTTCGTCAGTAGAGTCTGGAATGCGAACCTCCAATTCTAACTTTTCAAGTTTTTTATACATTTCCGTTGCAATTGTAAGCATCTTCAACCTTTAATTTTTTCTTAGAGCGACCGCCACCACGTTTGCCATCCCTGGATGATAGTTAACAGTACAATCATAATCATTGATCAATTCTAACCATCTTTGTTGCCTCATGTTTAGCTCCTTTTGGGTGAAAATATACTTAAAGCTCTCATGATCCATGTAAATTTCACACTTCTCTCCATACAAGTAATGTCTCCAAATCTTTAATGCAAATACTATCGCGGCTAACTCTAGATCATGGGTCGGGTACTTATGCTCGTGAATTTTCAGTTGTCTTGATGCATAAACAATTACCTTATCATGTTGCATCAGAACACACCCCAGTCCCTTATGAGAAGCATCATTGTAGATTACGAAATTTTCGCGCTCATCCGGTAGTGCTAGCACTGGTGTAGTTACCAATCTTTTCTTCAATTCTTGGAAACTTTCTTCGCATTTATCATTCCATTCAAACTTTTCATTCTTCCTGGTGAGCTTCGTTAACGGTGTAGCTATCTTGGCAAAGTCCTTCACAAATCGACGATAATATCCCGCTAATCCCATAAAGCTTCTGGCTTTTGTTGGCATCTTCGGTCTTTCCCAATTCATTACTGCTTCCACCTTAGCTGGATCTACTTTAATTCCCTCGCTGCTAACCACATGTCCTAAAAACTGTACTTCTCACAACCAAAATTCGGACTTAGAAAACTTAGCGTATAACTTCTCTTTTCTTAAAATCTCCAAAGTTGTTCTCAAAGGCTCCGCATGTTCCTGCTCCATCTTAGAATAAATTAAGATGTCGTCTATAAACACTATCACAAACTTATCCAAATATTTCTTGAATATCCTAGTCATTAAGTCCATAAAAGCTGCGGGTGCGTTCGTCAATCCAAAAGCCATAACTAAGAACTCATAATCCCCGTACCTAGTTCGAAATGCAGTCTTCGGTATGTCTTCTGGTTTAATCTTTAACTGATGGTAACCCGATCTCAAATCAATCTTAGAGAAATACACCGCTCCCTTAAGCTGGTCGAATAGATCATCAATTCTTGGCAATGGGTACTTATTCTTGATAGTCAACTTGTTTAGCTCACGATAATCAATACACAATCTCATACTACCGTCCTTCTTTTTCACAAATAGCACCGGTGCACCCCACGGAGACACGCTAGGTCTAATTAAACCTTCCTCCAAAAGATCTTGCAGTTGAGTTGCCAACTCCTTCAGTTCTACTGGTGCCATACGATATGGAGCTTTCGAAACTGGTTCTGTTTCTGGTGCCAATTCTATAGCAAATTCGATCTCCCTGTCTGGTGGTAAGCCTGGAAGTTCATCTGGAAAAGCATATAGAAATTCATTCACTACGGGAATATCCTCTATATTTGGCGCTTCTCCACTTACATTCTTTACATGTACCAAATAGGCTCTGCAACCTTGTCGTAGTAACTTCCTCGTCTGCATGATCGTTAAGAACCTCCTGGTCTGCTTCTGGCCTCGAAACACCATGTCCTCGTTATCTGGAGATCTTAGCTTTACCATTTTATTCTTGCAGTCGATTTGTGCATCATATTCCGACAACTAATCCATTCCTAATATAATTTCAAACTCCCCCAACTTGAAAGGTATCAAGTCAGTAAGAAACCGGTGCCCTAGAATATCAATCTCACAATGGGGACAAACCTGGTTAACTGGGACACGTTCTTGATTTGCTAATTCTACGTTTAAAGTCTTATCTAACAGTCGAGGTTCACAACGCAGCTTATCAGCAAAATCTTCAGCAATAAATGACTTGGTAGCTCCAGAATCAATTAATACTTTAACATGTACAGATTTTACGAGTAGTGTACCTAACACCACATCAATATCTTGGACAACATCCTTCATATTCATATTAAATGTTCTAGCTCTCGGTTGGTTGGTGACAAATGGCCCTGGCGATTTGCAATCTTTGGCTATGTGGTCGGTCCTTCCGCACTTGAAACACACCATTGTTGTAAATTCCTTAGCATAATGCCCTTTCTGATTACACCTATAGCAGACCACCTCAGTTTTCGCGCAAACTCCCGTATCTTTCTTCCCGCAGGTAGGGCTGAGCAGAACCGAACCAGAACCGAAAAACCGAACCGAACCGTGTAATTTCGGTTCGGTTCGGTTCCCATTTTCTGAAATTTTGGTTTTTTCGGTCCGAACCGAATGGACCGAAATTAATTTCGGTTCGGTCCGGTTCCTTTAAAAACAATTCGGTTAGAACCGAAAAAAATCGAACTATTTTTATTATATATATTTTATAATTTTATATGTATAGTCTATAGAGTATATAATATATTGTATATAGCAGAGTAGCCACACACGCAGAGTATTACACTATTACTGTATATTGTATAGACTCAGTTTAATTACACGAGTACACGACTAAAAAGTAAAAACCCTAGCCGCTGCTATATTCAAGAATCAGTGATTCAAGAATCAGAGATTCAAGTTCAACAATCAGACTATCAGAGAATCAAGAATCAGAGATTCGAAAATCAAGTTCAGAGATTCAAGGAAAGGTGCGTAAATTGAAATTTGTACTTCTGTTAATTTTCTCCTATGGTTTGTAACGCAACGATTATGTGTTCTGTACTTTTGTTAATTATTAATTTGCTGTTAATTAAACTAGATTGTTCTTTTATTGTTCTTCCCTAATTAAACTAGGCAGTACAGTACTTAGTTAGTAGCTTCCTAATTAGCTTTCCTAATTTCAGTTAGTACTCAGGTCTCAGTAGATTACCTTTTATTGTTCTTCCTAATTAAACTAGATTGTGTTTTTTAATTTTGTTTCAGTTGAAAATTTGGAACAATGTCAAATCCAAATTCACAACCCGACACGGGGATGGGGGATTCTAATGATCCTAATATTCAAACTACTCAAACACAAGCAAGCTCGAAACGAAAAAGAAAGAAAACAAACGAAAGGTCGGAAGTGTGGGATCATTTCATCAAATTCATGGATGCGGAAGGGTTCTTGAGAGCTAGATGCAAATATTATGAAAAGGTATATTATTCCGACCCTACTACAAATGGAACTAGTTCACTTGCAAAGCATCTTAAAGTTTGTAAGAAACTCCCACTTAGTGGTGAATCAAAACAAACACAATTGTCCTTGCAAAGCATAGGAGAAAATGAGAGCATTCTCAAAAAATGGCATTTTGACCAAAAAATCTTCTAGACACAAGTTAGCCGCCATGATCATTATTGATGAGCTACCATTTAGATTTGTCGAGGGTGAGGGATTTAAAGATTTCATGTATACCACCCAACCACTTTTTAAGGTACCATCTCGTTTCACCGTCGCACGAGATTGTTACCAAATCTTTTTAGATGAAAAGAAAAAGTTGACTACATATTTTAAGATGTCGGGTCAAAGAGTTTGTATTACCACGGACACTTGGACTTCAATACAAAAGATTAATTATATGTGCATCACGGCTCACTACATTGATAAAAATTGGATGTTGCATAAAAAGATAATTAACTTTTGCCCTATTGAGGGTCATAAGGGTGAGCTCTTAGCTAGGGACCTTGATATGTACTTGAAGGAATGGGGAATTTCAAAATTGTTTGCAATTACGGTTGATAATGCAAGTTCAAATTATACTTGTATTGAATTATTGAAAGATAGGTTGTCTTCTAGGGGGGCTGATTTTTTGAATGGAAAGTATATGCACATGAGATGTATTGCACACATAATTAATTTGATTGTGAATGATGGACTTAAAGATATGAAAGCATCGATTAAAAGAGTGAGAAAGGCGGTTAGATTTGTTAATCAATCTCCGGCTAGACTAGCCAAATTCAAGGAGTGTGTTGAGTTACAAAATATTGCTTGCAAGTCTATGTTATGCTTGGATGTAAGTACAAGATGGAACTCCACCTATTTAATGCTAAATGTTGCCCAAAAACTTGAAAAAGCATTTGAATTGTTTGAACGCATGGATCCATACTTTGAAATTGAACTTAATGAACAAGGGGGGGTGCCTACATCTTGGGATTGGGGTAATGTTAGAAGATTGGTTAAAATGTTTGTTCATTTTTATGAACTAACTTTGAGGATATCGGGTTCTTTGTATGTTACATCTAATATATTCTATCATGAGATTAGCACGGTTAATTTGTTATTGAAGGAGTGGATGAAGAGTGATGATGTTGATGTGAGATTTATGGGTGGGAAAATGAAAGAGAAATATGACAAATATTGGGGTGATGTAAATAAAATGAACAAACTCATTTATGTGGCCGTTGTTGTTGATCCTAGATACAAATTAGAGTTTCTTGAGTTTGCACTTGTTGAAGAATATGTAAATGAAATTGGTTGGAAGTTGGCAAATGACACAAGAGTAGTGGTTAAAGAGTTGTTTGAAGAGTATAAAAAGACTTTCCAATCAAAAAATACTCAAGCTCAAGCGAGTCAAGGTGAATCTTCAAAAAAATCTTCAAGTACAACTTCAAGAACACAATCGGCATTAGGTGAGAGATTTATGAGACAAAAAATGGAGAGTGGAGAAGAAGAATCCAAGTGTGAATTGGATATTTATTTTAAAGAGAGTGTCTTTGTTACAAAAAATAATGAGTTTGATATCTTGAAATGGTGGAAAGTTAATTCAAGTAGGTTTCCAATCCTCTCACAACTTGCACGTGATGTGCTAGCAATCCCTATCTCCACCGTAGCATCGGAATCCGCTTTTAGTGCGGGGGGAAGAGTCCTTGATCCTTATAGAAGTTCTCTGTCGCCTAAAGTTGTGGAAGGTTTACTTTGCACTCAAGATTGGTTGCGTTCATATAACCGTCCAAAGACAATTGAAGAAGATATTGATGATCTAGAAAAATTTACGGAAGGTATATTATTGTTTATGCATTATATTATACTATTTGAATTAGTAAATGTATTTTGATGTGATTGATGTGTTCTTTTATTTTACAGTTTTTTCAGCTCTTAGTCTTAGTGTGAACAAGGATGGTGATGCAGCTATAAGCCTGGACAGCGACGAATAGGTATGGTAACTGCCACTGGTAGTGGTAGGTCAGGTTCCAGAGCTCTGCACTGTGATCTGTATTACCTTATTCTGTTTATTCTGTTTACCGTGTTTACCTTATTCTGTTTACTGTATTACACTCTCAGACAAATGAAATTCTAAGTTGATCAATCAAATTTATGGTTTCGGCTTAATGGTGGTGTTAAGAGTAAGACTCTCTTCAGTTTTTGGATTTGATCTGATGCATAGTGTTCAGTTATTAATTGTTAGATTTGATCCTTACATTTGTTTGATGTAAATGGTAATGATTTGATAAGTCTGAGATTGTATTGTTCAGTTCATTTTCATTGATTTCTACAGTATTTTAGTCTTAACAGGTCACTGCATGCACATCAAGTGTACATGACTAATTCTGCTTATGTTTTTTGATAATTCTATTGGGATTAGTTCTTTTGGAAGCTAATATAAATTTCTTTGTACTGAAATCAGTAAATAAATATTATGTTTCTGTGTTTATTTTAAATTATCTTGTTTATGTGTTGCATGTTGTCCATCTTCATGTTGAAATACTTGTATCAGCAAAAAGAGAGGTTTAATATTATACTCTTAAGTTCTATTTTCAGGTTCAGAATCCTCTTTTTCAAGTATTTGTGGTTCAAGTAGTACATTGTTTTGAATAAGCTTCTTTTAGAATTTTCTATCACTGTTTTTTTGTTCTAAAAATAATCTTTTATCTTCTGCCACAAAATCAAGCGTCCACGTTTTTGGTGACAAAACAAATGTATGAGCACAGACCTGAGAGTCTGAGACCACAGTGCAGCTTGGCATTCATATGTTACTGCCACCCACCATTTTCATATTTTCATATTTAATCCAGTATAAATCTAGTTGTATTCATATTTTCTATTTTCTAGGTATTAACATTATGACTGTTTGTTCACATCTGTTGTCTGTTGGTTGTTCAAAAATGGTTGATTCCTTTTAAACAACCTCATAGAGTTTGTTCAGATGTCCTTTACCACCTGAATATCTGCAAAGTATCTGCATTAACATTTTGGCATTATTTTCTTTTTGGCAGAGTATCTGCAAAGTGGAATGGTGAGGTACTGAGGTGACTGAGAAGTCTGGAAGGGAAGCTTGTAACTGGAAGGGAAGGAGACCTACTGATCCCTGAGTCCTGAATCCTCCTGATTGCCAACATTATTTTGTATTCGATGTAACTTATTTGCAAACATTATTTGCTTGTAACAGCTTCGAGTTGAATATTTGATGTAAATTTTAAGTTATAACTTAAGTTTGGCCTTTGTTAGCAATGAATATCACCTAGAAACTAGACAGAGGGGGTGAATGGATAGTTTGATGTATTTTTCGATTCTTGAAAACTAAGTAAAAGACTATATATGATTATGCTATGCAATATGCGGAAAGTAAACAACACACACAATCACTTTAATCTACTTTGTATAAGCAAATTAAATACTACAGCTTTCCAGGAAATTCACAAACGAATTTCTGGCTTCTAAACAAGAACAGTTTGAACTTGCTTGCTTACAGAGAAAAGAGCTTAAGATAAAAACTATGTGTATCTCTCTTACAGCTAACAAATAGGATGTGCATGATATATATAAGCCCTATACAAACTAGTGCACACACCTATTTTTACACAGTTACCCCTTGCTGAAAGTCCAACTTGTCCTGCCATAAGACGTTAACTGTGTCAGGAAGGACCACCTGCTTTTCGGAGTCTTTCCCGTTTCTGTAGCTGCTTGTCTCTTATCTTTCTCTCCAAGTTTAGCTGTAGATTTGCCATCTGTTCTTTGGACCACCTTGCCAGAACAAATGCTTCAGTATTTGTCTCTTTTGATTCTTGATTCTGTACCTTGATTTGTCTTGTTGTAAACGGCTAAGTGTTGATATCGTGAACTCCACTTCATTCCTGACTTCGCGATCTCACTTGTGAGGACTACGCGATATAGCCTTTGAAGACTTTGCGACATAGGTCATTTGAAGACTATGCGACATAGGTCATTTGACGACTATGCGACATAGGTCATTTGAAGACTATGCGACATAGGTCATTTGACGACTATGCGACATAGGTATTTGATGACTATGCGACATAGGGCTTCTGAGGACTTCACGATCTAGGCTTCTTTGACTTTGCTGACTTCAACACTTCACGACATGTGTCTTGAGGACTTCTCGACATAGTACAAAATGGACTATGCGACATAGTACTTCACGACATGGATATTGGTGACTTCACGACATAGCTTTCTTCTGACTTTGCTATATAATGCCTTAGACAAATTTCTGCAACTTATTTCTTCATAGCCTTATTTATCTCTATCCTGCTGCATGAACACTTCTGAACTTCTACCAGGACAATTATTCAATGGCCTATATACAATCTAGATGCAAGAAACTTTACTAAGCTCATTATAACTTTGAGCATATATGGTCAAGCTAATGTTCATGAGAACAAGACAAGTACATTTAGAGACCTATACTATATCCCAGTGATAGAACTCACTAGGTCATGTAATGTGACATAGTCACATAGTGTAGGCTTGTTAATAGTGGTATTCAGACATATCTTGAGCCTAACAATCTCCCCCAAATTGTGAGTAAGACCCTTAGGCACAATTTCATGTCTGATAACAAGCCTAACTAACATAAAAAGAACAAGTATAAAGAAGATAAATTTAAGAACAGAATTTGATAACAACTTGGAAATTTAGTCTTACAGAATTTCTCCTTGAGCTACATAGCTTCAATTTCCAATTGTTTCTCTAAGAAATCATCATAGACTTTCTTCTTCCTTATTTCTTCATTCTTCTTTATTTCAGAGATGGCCAGTAAAATTTCATCCCTTGCAATCAGTTCTTCAATGAGAGGAGAATCTTTTAGATCTTCAGCTGCTGTTCTGAGGGCACTTTCCACATATGAATGTATGAACTCCATCCTTATCTTGCTTATCCCTCCATAATGATTTTTGTACTCAACAGTATAAGGATTTTGCTTTACCCTGCACAGCCCTTTCTTCCTTAGCTCCTTTGCTCTTTCTTCCATCTCAGCCATCTTCTTTTCTTTCTCACACCTCTTTTCTTCATTCAGCTTCTTGAGATTTTCTTTATAGTCAGAGTGCATCTTCATGAATCTGGCAATCTCTATTTTCCACAACCTTTCTTCCTTTTCTTCAAAATTTAACAAGGCATTGATTCTTTCTTGCTCATAGGTGTCAAAATGTTGCCATCCCTCTTGCTTCATTATTCTTTCTCTTCCATCAGTGTACTTGATCTCTAGATGATCCAACTTCACTTTGACTTCAAAGATCCTTTGAGCCCTCAAAAATGCTAGGGCGTCTTCATCATAGTCCTCATCTAGTGGAAGCACATTGATGCCAATAACATTTGTGAGTTTTCCAGTCTTCTTTGTTATCCTTATCCTTCTGGGTACACTCTTGATCTTCATATGTTTCACAAGAGACACCTTTCTGGAACAAGGAGAATCAGTCTTCAGTGCCACATCACTTGGAAGAAGCTTCATTCCTTTTCCCTTCATCCACTGTAACACTCCACTAGCTGTGACTTTGTGGAAGTGTCTTTTTGAGGTTTCTTTTGTGGCTCCTTCTTTCTTCTGTGGCAATTCAGGTTCAGAAGTCTTAGATAATGATTTTGGAGGATCATTACTAACAGTACCCACCCTAGACTTAGAGTCTTGTGTTGTGGTTAAAGTACTGCTAGCAATGTCCTTGACTTGCTGAATTCCACTTCTTGTTCTCTTGGTTGTTTCCTTTGTCCCTTTGGAGTCCCTCTTGTCATCATCAGCACCTTTTATCTTCTTTGAGGATTTGCTCCTGCTACTTTCACTTGGTTCATCATTATCCCTCCTTGACTGAGATCTCCTTCTGTAGGTTTTCTCTTCATCATCATCCTCATTATCCTTCTTCTTGCTCTTTTCTTTGACAGATTCAGGAATAACTCCATGAATCAGAAAAGATTGTAGAGTGTGAATCATCTCTAGTTCCTCAGTTGTCCTAGCTCCTCTCTTAGCTCTCAGCATTTGCAGCACCTGGTTGATCTTTGCATTGTTCTTCATTAAAAGGTCTGAGGGAATTACTAGTTGGTCAATACTACTGTCTTGAGATAGGCTTTGGTAAATTATTGTCCTTGGCTTGGATATAACCTCAGGCAATCTTTTATTCTGGTCCATCTTCAAGTCATTATAAAGACTTTCATTATTCATCCCATGCTTTTCAATCAAATCCAGAATGATTGACAGCTCAGTAAATCTCAGTTTCTCTAGAGTTTGAAAAGCTAGGTGCCACAAGTAGTTGTCCTTGCACACCATGATTATCTCTCTTAGATGGACATCCTTGATTTTCCTTACTGCCACTGTGAAATACTTGATGCTTTCCTTGATCTTCTGTCTGTACATCCTTGCATCTCCTTGAGCACTACTGTAGATGGCTTTCAGAAACTCCAGGAAGGCCTCATCATGATAGATGTTTGAATTGGCAACTTCCTGTAGCTTGGCCTCTGTGATTGTTGTAGCTTTGACAGGTTGAGCATTGGGAGTAGGTTGAGCAGGTTGAGGAGTTGAGATATCTTTAGGCATTGTGGATGGATAGTAGGTGGATGAGATTGTGCTCCTCTGACCTTCTGCACTTATGACCTCTACAGGGGGAAGAATGATTGGCTTTATGGTTTCTTCAATGAGTTTGCCCTTGCCCTTATGCTTTGGCTGCTTGGCAGGTACTCCCCCTCTCTGTTTCAGAATGACCTCCTTTTGTTTCTCCCCCTTAGGCTTGGGATCAGACAAGATGTCTTGAGCTTCCCCAGGGATAGGCAGGTTCATTTGTTTCATCATTGAAGTCAGCATCTGTTGTTGCACCAGCAGGATATTGGAGGTGTTGTTGCCTTGATCATCCAGCTTGTCATTGAGCTGTTTTAGGGAATTGACAAGCACCCTGTTTTCATCTTTCAGAGAGGCCACTTCTTTTTCAAGACCATCCACCTTTGAGAATAGCTGTTGAGACTTGAAAGAATTGAGAGATTGATCCTTGATCTTGGCAAAGTCAAATTTGGAGATGTTTGACAGAGGGACCTCATCCACCAATTTGTCACCATATTGATTCTTCCAAATGACATTCAGCATTGCATTTGAGTTGATATTGGCCTTGATTTGATTTTCCAGGGTTGTAGCCAGCTTCCTGATGTTGTCTGTGACCATGGCCAGAGAGATGTCCATCATGCTTACAGTAGAGTTTGTCTTCTGGATTTCTTTAAGGATGCCATCCACCTTGGGAAAATCAGAGAGATATGAGTTTCTGAGCTTAGTGAGGGATCTGTCTGTCTCCTCCTGGATTGAAGAAATCTCTGATTGAAGCCCTTTCCCAAGATAGTGCAGAGCCTTTAATTGATTCCTGTAGACATCATTAACAGCATCATAGATGGCAGCAGGAGAAAGATCCTTTGCATTGGAGCCCAGAGAAGTGAGGTAGTCTTCTCTTAGAAAAGCTAGGGCATCCTTGAGCTTGAGAGTCCTCTTAGCATCCAACCAGGCATCCACATTTCCCTCTGGTTCAGCTGCATCCACTATCTTCTCCTGCTGAGCTTCAACATCCTCCTTGTGGCAGAGTAAAATGGCTTCATAATCAGCATTTGGGAGATTTGAGGTGAGGAGATGTTGAGCTATCTTTGAGAACTCATCAATCTGTGCCACATGGAGATCTTGTATGGCTTCTTCTGTCATTTTGGAAGGCACAGATGATGATCCTGAAGGCCCGTCATGGTGCACAGGCTTCAGCCATTCTGACATAGTGGCCTGAGCCAAGTGAGAGCTAGTGCTAGGCACTTCATGAGATGTAGGATTTTGAGTCTCCTCCAGCCTTGGAATGGCTGTAGGGTCTGATGTTGTCTCCATTGAAATGGGATGTGTTACAACATCAGCCCTATTTGTCTGTGAAGACAGTTCCACATCCTGAAGGATGGGAGAATTTGGCATAGAGTTTTTCATTTGAAGAGCCAAAGATGATATCATCCACATAGATTTGAACAAGAATGATATCATTTCCATGCTTCTTGAAGAATAGGGTTTTGTCAATTGTACCCCTGGTAAATTGATGTTCAAGAAGGAATTGAGATAGAGTTTCATACCAGGCTCTTGGTGCCTGTTTGAGTCCATAGAGTGCCTTGAGCAGTCTATACACAAAGTTTGGGAAGTCTTCACTTTCAAAGCCAGGTGGTTGAGGCACATAAACTTCTTCAGCAAGATCACCATTGAGAAATGCACTTTTCACATCCATTTGATACACCTTAAAATCTGAGTGAGCTGCAAAAGCCAGGAAGATTCTGATGGCTTCCAGTCTAGCTACAGGTGCAAATGTCTCATCATAGTCAATGCCTTCTTGCTGACAATATCCTTTGGCAACCAGCCTTGCTTTGTTTCTAATTACCACTCCTTCTTCATCCATCTTGTTTCTGAACACCCATTTGGTGTCAATAACATTCTTTCCTTTTGGAGGAGGTACTAGTTCCCATACTTTGTTTTTCTCAAATTGATTCAACTCTTCTTGCATGGCAACAATCCAATCAGAATTCTTCAAAGCTTCTTCAATTAATTTAGGTTCCTCTTGTGACAGAAAGCAGCTATACAGACATGTATTTAATGTTGCCCTTCTTGTTCTAACTCCCTCACTAGGATCTCCAATGATTTGATCCCTAGTGTGGGCTCTGTCCCATTTTCTTGTGTGCCCCTGTTCATTTCCTTGATCTGTTCCAAGCTCATATTGGTTGACAGGTGCATTCTCTTCTTCTCCCCCTGTGTTTGTGAACCCTTGCACAGTTGTTTGAAGAAGATTGTCAACTTCAAGGATTTCATTCTCTAGAACAGTTTGAACAGGGGGTTCATCTTCACTTTCAGAATCCTCAAGATAACCTTGATTCTCAAATCTCAATGGCACACTGTCTTGATCACTTGTTTTCAGTCCAGGAGTCTTCTTGTCATCAAAAGTAACATCCATGCTTTCCATAACTTTGTGTTGCTCAGGTACAAACACTCTGTATGTTGTCCTTTCCAGAGAGTATCCAATGAAGATACCTTCAAATGCCTTAGCATCAAATTTTCCAACATGCTCAGAGGTATCTTTCATCACAAAGCACTTGCTTCCAAACACATGCAGGTGCTTGAAGGATGCTCTTTTTCCAGTCATTAATGAGTAAGGAGTTTTGCCAGACTTCTTATTGATTAATGTTCTATTTTGCACATAGCATGATGTGTTAACAGCATCAGCCCAAAAGCTAGTGGGTAGCTTTGCATCCAGCAGCATTGTCCTTGCAGCTTCAATGAGAGTTCTATTCTTTCTCTCAACTACTCCATTTTGTTGAGGTGTTCTAGGAGCTGAGAATTGTTGAGAAATTCCTTTATCTTTGCAAAACTCATACAATGTTGAATTTCTGAACTCAGTCCCATTATCACTTCTCAAAGCAACTACAGAGGAACCAGTGTTTTGTGCTTCTTTATCAACTCTCTTGATATGCTCTATTATGACTTGGGGTGCTTCATCCTTGGAGAATAGGAATTCCACCCAAGTATATCTTGAATAGTCATCTACCATCACTAGAGCATATTTCTTTTTGGAGAGGGACATTACATTCACAGGTCCAAATAAGTCCATGTGAATTAGCTGCAGAGGTTTTGAGTTTGTATTGAGCAACTTGTTCTTGTGACTGGATCTTTTAATTTTTCCTTTCTGACAAGCTTCACATGCTCCATCTTGCACAAACTCCAAGGCAGGCAAATCCCTGATAAGTTCTCTCTTGGTTAGAGAGTTCATTGCCTGAACATTCAAGTGAGACAGCTTCTTGTGCCATAGCCAGAATTCCTCATTCGTGGCTTTAGTGTAGAAACAGCAAATTTCTCTCTTATCTGCAGCCTTGAGATTAGCTACAAACAAGCTTCCTTTCTTCACACCAGTTAGAACAACTTCACCACTTTCCCTTTTTGAGATTGAACAAAGGTCTTCATCAAATTCCACTTTGAAACCTCTGTTGGTAAATTGTCCAATACTCAAGAGATTATGCTTCAGTCCTTCAACAAATGCTACATCTTCAATAATGACATTTCCAGATTTAACAATGCCATATCCCATTGTATAACTAATGTTGTCATTTCCAAAGGTTACTGATGGGCCAGCCTTTTCCTCAAAATGTGATAGCAGGGCTATATCACCAGTCATGTGACTTGAGCATCCACTGTCCAAGATCCATATGACTCTTTTATTCCTGTTGCCCTGCATTCACAAAATGACTAAGTTGTTTTTGGTACCCACACTTGGTAGGGTCCAGTTGATTTAGAAACATTTTGATTAACAATTATTCTATCATAAATTGCATTTCTCATAGTAGGAGACTTCACTTTTTCTGTGGCTTTGGAGTTTACACTCTTAGGCTCACATAAAGTTTTCACCCTCTCAACCTTGATTGGGGACCCTGTCCTGTGAGAATGCATATGTGTGTGTGATTCACCAGATTGTGCAGAGTCAAGTTTATGTTTAAGAGATAAACAATTAGCAATCACAATCACATAACATGTCATGCAGTTTGGCTTACCACAGAAAGAATCATGACTAGAATTTATGCTGGCAGAATGGTTACTCAGGTTGTCAACTTCAACAATTTCAGGCTTACTACACTTATGAGTCAAATGATTAACAGATAGGCATTTTTGACATTGTTTCCTGGGAGCATTTGGCACATAAGCATAGTTGTTTCCCTTGCTAACACCAACTTTACCATTTCTGTTTTGTTTCTTTTTCTTAATAGCTTCTTTCTTTGCTTTAGGACTCTTGACAAGATTGTTTTTGGTCTCTTTCTGATTGACAAGTTCAGGAAAAGAAGAAGTGTTTTTAGCAGCCTCATCTTCTTCAAGTAGCTGTTGCTTGATGATCAGTAGTTCCTCATCAAACTCAACAGCACTCTTTCTGAAGATGGGCTGTTCAACACTTGGCAGAATGGTTGGGGCATTTTTGTTTGTAAAAGTTTCCTTTCCTTTGCCCTTGACCTTCTTCCTTCCCTTGTCAATTTCATAGTCAAAACCAACTCCAACCTTGCAGTCTCCAGTGTGTTCCTTGTGATAGGTTTGAATAAGTTCAGAGGAGTTTTTAAAGCTTCTTAGTTTCAGTTCAGTTTCAGCAATTTGTTCCCTAAGGGCTTTCTCTATCTGTTCAGCACAAATCACTTTGTTTTTAAGATACTCAACCTCCTTTTTCAAACCATCCAGGTTCACAACCATTAACTCAAGTTTCTCATTCTTTTCTGCAAGCTCAACATTCTTAGCAGTTAGTCTATCAATTTCTTCATTAGCTACTAACATGCTAGTATGAATATTAAACATCTCAGTGCTCATATCTTCAACAGTTTGCTTATATTGAAGGGGAGTCATATCAAGAGAAGTAAGAATATGTACCTGACTTGAATCACCATCATCAGAAAATGCCATCAAGGCATAGTTTGAGTACTCTTGTTCTTCTTCTTCATCAGAGTCATCCCAGCATTTTCCCTCAGCAATAAAAGCTTTGCCCTGTTGTTTCTTGAGTAGAGCCTCATACTTAGCTTCAAGCTCTAAGTATGCTTTGTCCTTCTTGACTTGTTTAGGCTTTTTGCACTCAGTGGAAAAATGCCCAAGTTCATTGCAGTTATAACATCTTATTTTGGACCTATCCACACTCCCAGATTTGTATCCTCCTTTACCTGCACCAGCAATCCCTTTTCCCTTGTTGAAGGAGTTTGAGCTACCTGAACCACCAGCATTCCCACCATTGAATCTAGACTTGAATGGTTGCTTCCTCTTGAACCTAATGTTAGGATATCTCCTAGCCATATAAGCAAAAGATTTATTTTCCATCTTGTCCAGCTCATCTATGCTGTAGAACTCATCCTCCTCAGGCAAATCACAAACAATCTGAGTTTCATCACCAGTGTCATCATTTTCAAGTTCCTCAATTTTGACTTGACTGACTTTCAGAGATTCCATTCTTTGACCTAGATTGTCAGCAATAAGGGCACAAGAGGTATTGGCCATTAATCCTTGTTTTGCTTGAATAGATCTCTTCTGAAACAGCTCTAGCTCATATGTCTTCAACACACCATACAAGACATCAAAACCAATCTTTGTTAGATCTCTTTCTTTGAGGGAAGAGATTCTTGGTTCTAAATGGTCTGGCAGAGTTAGTAAGAACTTCATGTTAAGCTCTTCTGTCTCATAGTGCTTGTCATAGAGTTTGAGCTCATTTATCAGCTTGTTGAACCTCTCAAACACTTCTGTGATTCCCTCTTTTGGCTGTGCCATGAAGGCTTCATATTGTGAGACAAGAATCTGCTTCTTGTTCTTTCTTACTTCAGTAGTTCCTTCACAGAGCACTTCTATGAGATCCCACATCTTCTTTGCACTACTGCAGTGAGCAACAGTGCCATACATGTTGAAATCCATGGATTCACAGATGATAAGTTGGAGATGTCCATCCAGTGCTACTTTCTCCTTTTCAGGATCAGTGTATTTTGAGGGATCTTTAGGAACATGCCTTGCTGGTATTATCTCAGTGCCTACTGTTGTTTCACCAATCTCAATCAATGGAACAAAGGGACCATGCTTTAGTATGTCTAAATACATAGGATTAGAAGCTTTGATGAAAAGCAACATCTTCTTCTTCCATAAACTGTAGTGCTCCTTGTTAAAGGGAGGAATCTTGATACTACTTAGTTTCTGTGAACTCATTCTTGATCTTTTCCTGTTTGTACGTTAACAGCCTACGCTCTGATACCACTTGTTAGCAATGAATATCACCTAGAAACTAGACAGAGGGGGGGTGAATGGATAGTTTGATGTATTTTTCGATTCTTGAAAACTAAGTAAAAGACTGTATATGATTATGCTATGCAATATGCAGAAAGTAAACAACACACACAATCACTTTAATCTACTTTGTATAAGCAAATTAAATACTACAGCTTTCCAGGAAATTCACAAACGAATTTCTGGCTTCTAAACAAGAACAGTTTGAACTTGCTTGCTTACAGAGAAAAGAGCTTAAGATAAAAACTATGCGTATCTCTCTTACAGCTAACAAATAGGATGTGCATGATATATATAAGCCCTATACAAACTAGTCCACACACCTATTTTTACACAGTTACCCCTTGCTGAAAGTCCAACTTGTCCTGCCATAAGACGTTAACTGTGTCAGGAAGGACCACCTGCTTTTCGGAGTCTTTCCCGTTTCTGTAGCTGCTTGTCTCTTATCTTTCTCTCCAAGTTTAGCTGTAGATTTGCCATCTGTTCTTTGGACCACCTTGCCAGAACAAATGCTTCAGTATTTGTCTCTTTTGATTCTTGATTCTGTACCTTGATTTGTCTTGTTGTAAACGGCTAAGTGTTGATATCGTGAACTCCACTTCATTCCTGACTTCGCGATCTCACTTGTGAGGACTACGCGATATAGCCTTTGAAGACTTTGCGACATAGGTCATTTGAAGACTATGCGACATAGGTCATTTGACGACTATGCGACATAGGTCATTTGAAGACTATGCGACATAGGTCATTTGACGACTATGCGACATAGGTCATTTGATGACTATGCGACATAGGGCTTCTGAGGACTTCACGATCTAGGCTTCTTTGACTTTGCTGACTTCAACACTTCACGACATGTGTCTTGAGGACTTCTCGACATAGTACAAAATGGACTATGCGACATAGTACTTCACGACATGGATATTGGTGACTTCACGACATAGCTTTCTTCTGACTTTGCTATATAATGCCTTAGACAAATTTCTGCAACTTATTTCTTCATAGCCTTATTTATCTCTATCCTGCTGCATGAACACTTCTGAACTTCTACCAGGACAATTATTCAATGGCCTATATACAATCTAGATGCAAGAAACTTTACTAAGCTCATTATAACTTTGAGCATATATGGTCAAGCTAATGTTCATGAGAACAAGACAAGTACATTTAGAGACCTATACTATATCCCAGTGATAGAACTCACTAGGTCATGTAATGTGACATAGTCACATAGTGTAGGCTTGTTAATAGTGGTATCCAGACATGTCTTGAGCCTAACAGCCTTTATTTTGTATTCATGTGAGAATTTAAATTATATGCAAAATTGTTTTTTAAATTGATTTCGGTTCTCAAAACCGAACCGAACTAACCGAATTATTTTGGTTCGGTTCTGGTTCGGTCCAGGATAGAACTTCGGTTCGGTTCGGTCCATAAAAAATACAAATTTCGGTTCTCGGTTCTTTTGGTTCGGTCCGGTTCTGGACCGAATCGACCGAATGCTCAGCCCTACCCGCATGTCTTATACTCTGGTGGTGGGGGTCTATTTGGTCTCTGTTGATTCCCAAACGGGGGACGATTACCTGGTCATGTATTCCCGGTGTTATGTTTCTTGAATCCCATATTTTTCCCTGTTTGAAATCCAGGTTTCCTGTTGAAACGGCTCTGAGAACTCCCTTGCCCCTGATTCCCTTCATGACTCTCGACCTTTTTTTTCTTACTTTCCCTTTCCTTCTGCGACTGTTCACTTTCCCCCTCTATGATCATTGATTTCTGAACTACTGCTGAATACGTAGCCAACTCGAACACTGCCACCTTACTTCGTATCCATGGCCTCGGTCCTTGTTGAAATCTTCTGGCTTTCTTCTCATCTGTGTCGATAAACTCGTGAACAAACTTTGCCAACTCAGTAAATTTTGCCTCATACTCAGTCACACTCAAATTTTCTTGCTTAAGATCAAAGAACTTCAACTCCATCTGATTTTGCATATAACGTGGAAAATACTTCTCTAAAAACAACTCAGTAAATCTTTCCCAAGTAACTATCGATGTACCTTCCAGAGCTTTCACTGATTCCCACCAATAATTAGCCTCATTCTTCGGGAAATAACTTGCAAACTCAGTCTTCTGTTCAGCTCCAACTTTCACTAGCACAAAATCCTTCTCTATCTCTTTCAACCATGCCCTTGCTTCTATTGGGTCCGCGGTTCCTTTAAACTCTGGTGGTTTGACTGCCTGAAATCACTTAAAAGTTATCGCTTGCACGGCTTGTTGTTGTTGTTGCATCTGTTGTTGTGTCAGAACGGCTGTCTATTGACGGAGAAGGTCTAAGATTTGCTCCATAGTTGGATCCATCTAATCAAGGAGTTTAAGGTTTGTTGACTGATGATAAACAAACAACATAGTCAGTAATCTGATGGATATTGTACAAATGAAAATCGACTGAACAACATTTGAGAATTTAAGGAATCATTTCATTCATCTGTTTTATAATCATTGTATATGTGTGGTATGTTATCTCCCAATACATATTAGAATAGAACAGGGACATAACAAGATACATGAATGAAATTTGACAAGGTAACCACAAATACTACATCTGAAACTGGAAAAAAAAATTGTAGTCCTAAATTTTGTAATATTTTGAAACTTTTATGAATAGTAAATTTTTCTGACTAAGAAAATTTTTAGAACACCATATATACGAGACAGGGAATGGATATTTCGAAGTTATATTATTGATGTGTGAGGGGAATAAGTGAATGTAAACGCGATCAGAATCCGAAGATTCTAACTTTAATTTTATTCCACTATTCATCGGACAGACGAGGATATATTAATTGATCAAATATTAAGCCAAGGCAATAAAAGATCAAGGGAATATCCCCTAGCATTAGTGCAACAAAACGTTTCGAAATCACTCGAACTTATAACGAGATTATAGCAATATAAACATAGCAATGACCCCTCAACAGTAAGGATCGAACACAGGTTATAGTATGAAACAAGTTACCAAAACTAATAAAGTTATTACAAACCACTTATGTTATTAGAGTAACTCTGATGAGAAGTTATACTAATAACTAAATGTCTACATAAGTTTTACAGACTAGCTCAGTTTTAAACTCACATCCATTACTACAACCTGTCATTACTAGTTACAACCAAAAACTACTACCTGACCACTAACTCTGGGGACCTAAGGGTTCACCCTCACCCTAGTCGCGCGTCTACTATGTGCCATCTTCATTCCTAGCTGAAAGGTTAGAATAATAAAGAAACAAGAGTGAGCCAAAAATGCTCAGCCAGTGTATAATGAAACAAACATTTTATATCACAATGTTGTCCCACAAATAAGAAATGCTGAAATAAAAACAAGGCATGTATGTCACAATTGTCAATGGGATGAACACAATGTTCTATTTTTCCTAGCATTGTCCTTGTAGCTTCAATAAGTGTTCTATGTTTCCTTTCCACCACTCCATTCTGTTGTGGTGTCCTTGCTGCAGAAAATTCATGAACAACTCCATTCTCCTCACAAAACAACTTTATACTTGAATTCTTGAACTCAGTGCCATTATCACTCCTGATTCTTCTGACTTTATACTCAGGATGATTGTTTGCATCCTTGATGTGATTGATTATGATTTCACTAACCTAATCCTTAGAGTGCAAAAAGTAAGTCCATGTAAATTTAGAGAAATCATCCACAATCACAAGGCAATATTTCTTCTTTGAAATTGACATTACATTTACTGGCCCAAATAAATCCATGTGTAGAAGTTGTAGAGGTTGATCAATTGATGACTCTGTCTTGCTTCTGAAAGAGGCCTTCTTTTGCTTCCCCTTTTGGCATGCATCACATAAACCATCCTTGAAAAAATCCAATTATGGAATACCTCTTACAAGATCTTTCTTCACCAAGTCGTTCATTGACTTAAAGTTTAAATGTGACAGCCTTTTATGCCACATCCAACTTTCATCTTTACTTGCTTTGCTAAAAAGACAAGTAATTGAATTTGCATTTGTTGAGTTGAAGTCAGCTATGTACACATTCCCTTTTCTATAGCATGTTAACACCACATTGTTGTCCTTTTTGCTTGAGACAACACATGCTTCTGGAGAAAATGAAACAGAAAAAACTTTATCACATAGTTGACTGATACTCGGCAAATTATGCTTAAGTCCATCAACTAGTGCTACTTCATCAATGATGACATTCTCTTTTGCAATTAAGCCATATCCATTTGTATATCATTTGTTGTCATCTCCAAAGGTAATGCTAGGGCCAGATCTTTCCTTGAACTCTGTGAGCAGGGTGGAATCTCCAGTCATATGTCTAGAACAACCACTGTCCAAGTACCACAGATTCCTTCTGGTTCCCTGCACACAACAAAACCAAATCAAGTTGATTTTGGTACCCAAGTTTCCTTGGGTCCTGTCTTGTTAGCCTTCACCTTGTTTCTATTATCATTTTGCACCTTAATCTTATATTGATTTAAATCAACCTTTACCCTTGGTGTTGACCTTTGAGATATGTTCATTAGTAAGTTCTCAAGTGTATAAATGTATGATGCAGGCATTTGTGAATGTTGTGCATACATAGTGCTCAAGTTGGGCATGTTCCATGGCATTTGTGGTATATTGAATGCATTCATATAAGGATTTGGAACAAATGACATGTTAGCATACAGATTGGATGCATGAGCATTATGAGCAAACATATTAGGCATGACAGACATAGGCACATTAGGCACAGGCATTGGCATTTGAACATTTGCATTTTTGACAGATTTGTAGTTAGTAGACAAATGATTAATACTACCATAATTAACACATGTTTTTCTAAGAGCATACTTATCAGGTGTGTAATTGTTGTGCTTGTTAATTCCCACTTTACCATTTTTGTTCTTTTTCTTTTTAACCTCGGCCTTAACCTCAATGTTCTCTAACTTGTCCTTCAATTGCTTGTTGGACAAGTGGCCTATATTAACCTTTTCAACTTTCCTAGAATTGCTACATTCTCCCTGAACAAAATTCTTGTTGGTTGGACCATATTTTTTGTTCAGTTTCTCTAGTTTCTCTTTGCTAACATTAGTTGTATGTTTCAACGGATGGCTCTCATCCGTTGAAGAGTTATCTTTCAGCGAATGGTCACTATCCGTTGAAGCATCATCAGCTCCTAGATCCTCAATCACAACATCTAGTTTCTTTTTGTCCTTGTTCAATGATTCCTTACAGAATGTATCCACGCCTTGAACCTTAAAAATGTTAGTGGCAACATTCCTGGAATCATTCCATCTTGCAATTACATCTTGTTCTTTCTTTAGTTGTTTTTTAAGAATTTCTTCTCTATTTAACACAACCTCTAGTTCACTTTTAGCAATTTGGCAATCAATTTTCAATTTCTCAAACTCAATGAAGTGAGTTTCTAACACAACATTCCTATCACTCAGAAACAGATTAGCATCTTTAATCTTTTTGTTCTCTTTTGTGAGTGAATTAAGAGTTACACTCAAATGGTACAACTCAGTAGACATATCATTAATAGTACTATTGCATTCCTCTTTGGATAACTCAGTTAGGTTTGTAGTGATTACCTGATTGCTTGATGAACTAGGTTCCTGCTCAGTTGAATTAGCCATGAGTGCTATATTGACATACTATGTGTCCTCTTCAGAATCATTTCCATCAGCAGCCCAGTCATAGTCCTGAGTAATGAATGTCGTTTCCTTTTGTTTGAGAAGCTCAAAATATTTCTTTTTGTAGTTTACAGGTTCAAACTTCCTGTCCTTCTTCCCAGTTTTAGGCTTTTTGCATTCATTGGCAAAATGACCACCCATTCCACAGTTGAAACATTTGAATTTAGACCTTTTAACAAATGTTTTGTTAGGTTGAAATTATTTTATGAATGGTCTTTGTGCCTCAGGGTTCTTCTTGAACTTGAGCTTTGAAAATCTTCTAGACAGAAAAGCAATATGTTCATCTAGCTCATCCATCTCATCCTGATTTGAGTTGACATCTTCATCAACCATTTTGCCTTTTTCCCTTGTTTGATTCAATTCTACCTTCACAAGCACTTGAGCTTGGTGTAGCTTTAGCAGTTTCTTCATTTACATCCTCATGTCCTTCTGTACTTGCCACAAGTGCTACAGAACCACCCTTTTTCTGACTCTTCTCAATCTCTCTTCATCCTGCTCCATTTCCAGCTCATAAGTCTTTAATGTTCTATAAAGCCTTTCAAGAGTGAAACTTTTGTATTCTTGAGTGTTTCTCAGAGAAACAGTCATAGGCTTCCACTCTTTGGGCAATGATCTCAGAAACTTGAGATTTGAGTCTTTGGTTTGATACACCCTTCCATACAATTTTAAGCCATTTAATAATTTCTGAAATCTACTAAAAGTATCATTCAGAGATACACCACTTTTGAAGTGAAAGTTTTTATATTGTTGTATGAGAAGTTGCATCTTGTTTTCCCTTACTTGTTATGTGCCTTCACATAGAGTTTGAATGGTGTCCCATACTTCTTTAGAAGAAGTAAAGTTAATGACATTATCAAACATGTCATGTTCTAGACCATTAAACAGAATGTTCATGGCCTTTTTATCTTTGTGAACTTCAGCATTAGGGGTGTACACGGTCCGGGTTGGGCGGGTTAAGAGATTTTAACAACCCAACCCAATTAAATCGGGTTTACAAATCTTCAATCCAACTCATAAAAATTTAAATTCGTAATCCAACCCATTTAATACCTTTGGTTTGGTTCGATTCAGGTCGAAATAATCGGTTTAATAAAACACTGAAAAACTTCTAGTATGATGGCAAGGAGATTGTGATCAAGTAAATACCAACAGAGCCAATATATGTGTTATTAGGATATGCAGATGTCAAGCATTAGAAATATAAAATGTATAATACTATGCAAGTCTCTGTATTGTAACTCAGCATGCATAACATAGTTCTGGAAAAACAAATACTGCATAACTTAAAAAATCATGCCTTTATACAAAGTCATTATCTGTAATTTTTCTACAATTAACTCGATATGAGACCAAATTCAGTATATGCTAAATGAGTCTTATTTTTATATATTTTGATTAAACTCTATTATTTTTAACCGTGTTGGTTTTGGGTCAGCTTAAAAAAATCGAAACCCATACCCAACCCATTTAAATCGGGTTTAAATCTTTTCAATCCAAATACGTATTGATTAAGTAAAAATCGGTTTGAATCGGGCGAAATGAGGTTGGTTTGGATCAGTTTGGTCGGTTTTACCAACCTGTGTACACCCCTATTCAACAGTATCTTCAAGTGTCCACTCAGAGGCAGGTTTGGGAATTGATCCATCCACAGCTTTTGCAATCTCTTCAACACTGGTAGCAACCTTCATTGGCACATGAGGACCCTTTTCAATGTAATCCACATAACTTTCATCCATAGACAGAAGGTGCAGATGCATCTTTACTTTCCAGTGATTGATTGTTCCACCTAGGAGATTTAATTTGAAGAAAAATTTAGTAATTTAAATTATTTAAATACGTTTTAAAATAAATAAGTAAAGGGTTTGTCCGTGATATTTTAAGGAAAAAAATGAATTTTAGTGAGAAAAATAGAAAAAGTAAATTGAAAAAGGCAATTTTCCGTGATATATTTAGAAAATGAGGGACTTTGTTAGAAAAAATCTATAATGTGTTTTAGCTGAAAAGGTAATTGGTTATAAATAGGTATTTAATTATTTATATTTTAATATTTTTAGTAATTGCATTTGTTAAGAAAAATAAGTAGACATGTTAAAATAGGTAAACTTTTAAAAACATTATTATAATATTAGGTTTAAAAATAAATAACTAAAGATTTATCCGTGATATTTTTGGAAAATGAGGGGTTTAGTAAGGAAAAATATAAAAACTAACATGTTTTAGTTAAAAAAGGTAATTGCCCGTGATATATTTGAAAAAGTAGGGAAATTTGTTAGAAAAAATTAAAAAAAATATATATTTTAGGTGAAAAAGGTAATTGATTATAAATAGATAATATTATTATTTAATAATATATTTCTATAAATAAGTAAAGTTAATTAAGTAAAAACACGAATTTAAGAAATGGCAAATAAGTAAAATCACAACGTACCATACCGACCGACCAAACTTTTAATGTTTCGTCTATTATATAATAGTATTGATATGTATGTATTTAAATGTTTTAGTATTACATTTGAGAATATTTAAATTTGGGGGGCGTTCCTCAACCCCCGTTGGATATCCCCGTGCATGCTTCATTGAGGGTGTTCTCAATGCTTAATTGAGAGTATTTGTTTTTAAACAAATAATTAAAAATAAAAAATATTGGAAAAAATGTAACATTCATCACAAAAACAGTGGGTATACTTAACTGGATATGTATAAATTTAAATTCAAGTTTCGCACAATTTTTTATTTTTATTTAATTTTTCAAGTAAATTTATAAATTATCTAAAAATGGGCGCCCTCAATGTTTCATTGAAGGGGTTCTCAATGCTTCATTGAAGGCGTACGTTTAAAAAAATATATTTATAAAATGAAAAAATATATATAATAATAAAAAAAATTATTTTTTATTTTAATTTTTCTGCTTCTGCTTGAACTCTGATTTTGCATTTTTTTATTTTTATTCTATATTTCCTTTTATTAAATTAAAAAATAACGTAATATCCATTTATTTCGAATATTTCATTTCATATTGCTATTTATCCTATTTTCACATTTCAAAAATTAAAAAAATAATACTTAATCCATTTTCTTCAAATATTACATTTTATATGGCTATTTATTCCATTTTTCCTTTTTTTAACCAAAAATAATATAATATCCATTTTCTTCAAATATTTCGTTTTATATTGTTATTTATCCTATTTTTCTTTTTTTAATCAAAAAATAATATAATATCCATTTCTTTGAATATTTCATTTTATATTGTTATTTATCCTATTTTTCCATTTTAAAATTTAAAAAAATAATAAATAATCCATTTTATTCAATTATTTCATTTAATATTGCCTTTTATTCTATGTTTCATTTTATTCTATTTTTTTTAATTCAAATATAATGTCACAACGCCCTCAATGTTTCGTTGAGGGCGCCCTCAATGAAACATCGAGGGTGCATTTATTAATATTCCAGTATCTCACCAACCTGCTTTTCAACCCTTTATCTGCTTAAATTCTGTTATTATGTACTATTTTAAATTCTGATTTTTTGGAGAAAAAAAATCAAGGTTAGTATTTCTCATGGCTTCTTATTTATTTGATTATGATTCTAATTCTTATAGTGATCATAATGACTTTAATTATATTACTCTCATTCGAAATAAAAGAGTTTATCGGATTTTTTTGATGATAATGGTGATGAAATTCGTGAAACAATAAATGTTGATGTTGGTGTTGATAATGTTGGTATAACATTTGATGATGCTTCTAATTCCAAGAGTAAAGAAAATATGACTTTTGAAAGTGATGAAAATGTTAATATTACTCCCATTCGAAACAAAAGAGTTTATCATAATTTTTTTGATGATAATGGTGATGAAATTCGTGAATCAATGGATGTTGATGATATTGATAATGGTGTTGGGATTGAACTAAAACCGTCGAAGAATCATTGCAGAATCGCTTGAAGTTGACAGAATTAGGGTTTTTTGTTTTTGGGCGTACAAATCGGGTCGTGGGTGGGTAGTCTGGTATTGGTTCAGTACCCGAAACCCTCAATGAAATATTGAGGGCGCAGTAATGGTAATAAAGTGATTTCAACAATCACCCTCAACAAAACATTGAGGGCGTTACAAGAATAGTATTGTAATTTCAAATTCATGATTTAATTATTTAAAAGTTTAATAGAAATTCAAAATTTTATAATATTCAAATAATTATATTTTGAGTATAAATATGATTAATTGGGTGTGTATGAATATTACATTTTATATTGCTATTTATTATTTTATTCTTTTTTAAAATTAAAAAATATTATAATATTCATTTTTTTTTCAAATATTTCATTTTATATTTTTATTTATCCTATTTTTTCCTTTTAAATTAAAAAGTAATATAATATCCATTTTCAATTATTTAATGAAACATTGAGTTATTGGTCCCGTTTCTTCTTCTTTCTCCAGAATCAGAACATACATTGCGACTATTATTACTACTATTTTTAGTTGTCTTATAGTTTTCATAGTGAGTATGATTAATTTGGGAGTGTGGGAACTTTAATTCACAATTTGATTTTTTCCCTATATTTATTTAATTTTTCGAGTAATATTACAAACTAGTTAAAAACGGATGCAAAAATCCAATAATTAGAAAATTAATGAAAATATGGTAACATTCGTCACAAAATAGTGACTATAATTACTTTGGTGTGTACGAATTTAAATTCAAATTTTTTCTTTTTTTATATTTTTATTTAATTTTTCAATATGACTACCCGTAACGAAACATTGAGTTGTTGGATCCCGTTTCTTCTCTTCTCGTTATAATCATTACCTACATTGTTGCTGCTGCTGCTACTACTACTATTTTTAGTTGTCTTATAATGTTAATAGTGAGTGAGTACAATTACTTCAATTACTCGGGTGTGTATAAATTTAGAGCATAGGGTACAGGATGTATAAGGTATATGATTTAGAATATGATTTAGGGTTTAGGGGCTAGGATAACCCTTAAACTTTAAAATTTCTAATTTTTCTCTTATATAACTAAAATCTTTGAATCTCTTTGTAATTGATAGGTTGATTAGGCATGATGCGTACCATTTTATTTGATCTCCGGTGCTATCTCTACTATTACTACTATTTTTAGTTGTCTTATTGTGTTTATAGTGAGTATGATTACTTGAGTGTGTATGAATTTTAATTCAAATTTTGCCATTTTACAATTTTTATTTATTTTTTCGAGTAAATCTACAAACTAGTTAAAAATGGGGGAAAATCAATAATTAGAAAATTAATGAAAACAAGGTAACATTCGCCACAAAAATAGTGATTATGATTACTTGGGTGTGTATTAATTTAAATTTAAATTTTGATTTTTTTTTCTATTTTATTTAATTTTTCAAGTAAATGTATAAATTAGTTAAAAATGAGGAAACAAAAATTCAATTATTAAAAAATTAGTTGAAATAAGGTAACATTCATCACAAAAATAATAACTACGATTACACTTGAGTCGGTATGAATTTTAATTTTAATTTTAATTTTTTTTTATTTTTAATTAATTTTTTAAACATTGAATGCCCCCACACTGAAACATTATGTGGACCAATCCCCTTGAAAATTTTGTTAGCTTTACTTATCACTTAAGTCTCACACTGATTATTGAAATATATAACACACAAAAAGTAAAAAACACTCTTTCACATCTCACTTACCGCAACACACAAAACACACTTTTAATTCAGGTTCGCTCCCTTCACTCTCCTCTCTTCCATTCAACCTCTCCCTTCACTAAACCCTAATTCCACACACACACACACAGTACGTGCATATTTACACACACTTATCTCCTCACTTCATTTCATATCAACAAAATTTAATCTTCAATCACTTTTAATGTTTACAATACCAAAATTACTGCTTAATTTTGCTCTAATTCGTTTAATAATCGTTTTGTTTTATGTTTTTACTGCAGATAATTGTGTAAAATTAAGAAATTGGGAGCGTGATTAGGGTTTGTATTTATGTCCGTCAATCAAACTAGGGCTGATAAGACCGAGTCTGTTCAATATCGAATAACAGGCCGATCTAGTGGCTCTGGTGGACAGAGGAATTACGGTGGTGGTCGCGGTCGAGGCGGTGGGGGGAACGCCCCTCCTCCTTCTAATAGAAGGTAGTTTTAGGGTTTTTGGTTTTCAAGTTTCTGTTTTTTGCGTAATTGGTTGGTTTTTAGTTTGCGGTTTTTGTTTTTATGTTGCGTGTGTGTAATGTGATGGGAGAATTTGGTTTTGTTTGTTTTGCGATGAAATGTGTGGAATTTGGTTTTTTGTTGTAGCTTTAAGAAGGCTAGTAATGTGCAAGGTGGGGGAAGTCGGGTTTCGAGTGGTGGTGTGAATTTGGAGTCTGGTGGTAATGCTGATGTGGCGGCTAATGGTGCTCATTCGCAATCACATGGTATTTGTTGTTTTGTTTGTGTATTTTTTTTTGGAGTGTAGTGTGATGCTCGAGTTTTGTTTTATTTGTGATTTTTGTTTCAGGAGCGGATGCACGGGGTGATGTCAAGCCGGCTGTTGTACCGTCACAGAAAAGTACGAGGGGTGTGCCAAAGGCTCCAGCGCCGAATATTCCTGCGGTTAGCTCCAGTATGATGGCTCCATCAACCCCTGTGAAAGGTTGCATTTTTTTTAAATTAAGTTGTCATTAAAGTCTTTAATTGACAAAAATTTCTTTGTTATGCAATATTTAAGCTGTTTAATATATTCATGTTAAGTATTTGAGGTTTTTTATGTAATAAGCTGATACCAGTGTATGGTAGTTCAGGTGGAGGTTTCGCGCTTCAGTTTGGATCATTAAGTCCTGGTTTGATGCAGGTAGGGTTGATCTTAATCTGAAAGAATGCATGTTATAGGCAATTCTAAAGCTAAACCACGACTGCATTATCTTTGATTTTTAGTTTAAGGATTTAATACTTGTGCTTACAGGTACCTGCTAGAACTAGCTCAGCACCTCCAAATCTGGATGAACAGAAACGAGAACAGGTTTGTACATTCTTCACTTATTTTGGTTGTTCATTGCTACAATCTACTTGGTACTTGTTTATAAGAACTGCTTGTAAGTCTGATTAAAAGTTGTGGCGTATCATCTTTCTCCTCGTTTTATGAAGGGAAACTAAAGCGTATATGAATTTGATTTTCAAATGGCTACTAAAAGTATGGTACTTATGACAACGCCATGGCAAATAAAAAGACTACTTATCTGGTAGTCTTTTTTCCGTAAATCTCTTTTGCATGATACATTTGATATAGTTTTTAAAATATAAATGAGAAATATAAAGTTTCTAAATGATTAGTGGAATAGTTGTCTTTTCAGAAATACATATATATATATATTTATGCACAGGTTTTTTGAACAAACCATCTAAGCCCACAAACTACTAAGGTGAACAGTTTTATGTATTTAGGGAACTGTAGATATGTGTTGGTGAACCAAGTATTTTTTCTATTTTTTGGACCAAGAATATTTTAGTGAATCCTACTCATATATTAAGTGCATTCCATGTCGATATTGGTGAATTCTGGAGGTTTGTAGGATGAGAAGTTTTAGTGGAGCGTGCCCCTATATTATGTATGTATGAATATAATGGTTAAAAAGTGTTATAGGGGTCCTGCTATAGATGGTGAAATGAACTTTCAGTATGGTATATGTGATTTAGTCGAGTGTGGTATGCTGTGTTTTCTGTAGCGCGGTCTTTTACCCCTGGTGTGGTCATGTGACATGATTAAATTACATTATATAAATATGAATTATATGGTCGTAGTAAATATCTGATGTCTATCTTTCCTGCACTTGAAATTTATGTTTGGCAGGCTCGTTACGATTCCTTAAGAGCTGCACCTGTGCTGCCAACACAATCCATGCCTAAGCAACATGTTCCTACAAACAATTCTGTCACCATTGATCAATCTAGCGCTGTTGATGGTCATTCGGTTTCCAAATCAAGAAGAGATGTGCAAGTTACTGCTGGTCCACAAATCATCCAAACTCAAAAGCCTTCTGTCCACCCTGTTACTGGGATGCCTATGCAAATCCAATTTCACCAGTCACACATTCCAGCTCAATTTGGTGGTCCTAATCCACAACTGCAGTCTCAAAGCATGGTGAGTAGGTCTATGCCAATTCCTATGCATCCCCAAGTACAACAAGTGTATTTCCAAGGTCTGCCACCCCATATGCTGCAACCTCATGGTGTCATGCAACAGGGCCAGAGTGCCAATTTTACATCACAAATGGGTACCCAGTTTCCTCACTTGGGAAATATCGGGATGAACATCAATCCTCAGTTTTCACAACAACAGTCAGGAGAGTTTAGTAATGGCCGTAAAACCGTTAAGATAACTCATCCGGATACTCGCGAAGAGTTGAATTTAGTTAAAAAGGCTGATGCTTCCGTAGAAACTGGATCTTCGGCTCCGCGATCACAACCCAATGTACCACCTCAATCCCAACCTATTACAACTTTTTCACCTGGTCATCCAGTAAACTCCTACCCTAATTCTTACAGTCAGGCTTCCATTTTAACTGGTCCTAGTTCTCTTCCTTTAACCAGTATCCAAATCGCTCCAAGTTTGCAGGCGCCAAGGTTATATAATCAGGTTTAGCCCTTTCTTACCAAGTACCTATTTTGTTAATCATTTTCTGCTTATATCATAAGTGATATTTTAGATATTGAACAGGCTGAATGTTTATAAAACAGTATAAACTCCTCACCTCCTTCAGCATATTTACAGGTTACAGTGAGGCCATCGACTTACCCATGCGGTGAGAAGATTGCAGAATCTTCATTGCCAATTGTTGAGAAGACTATTCCAAATATTTCTAGCCAAGAAGGAGAAGCTACCTCAATCCTCAGTCAAAGAGATGCTGAAAATATGAATGGAAGGTCGTTACAACAGTCAAAATCTGCATCAATCCCTGTTCAAAGTGTACCCACTACCGGAGTATCCGATTTTGTTTCTGCAGCCAGTCCTGTACCACAAGCTGTGCCAGTACAGGTTAATGTCATGGAATCAGGAACAACAAGGGTTGCCATTGATTTGAAAACAGATAGTACTGAGGCACAGGGAACTCATGAGTTGGCAAAGAAAGACGGTGTTGATTCTGTTAAGATATCTGCTGATCGCCCTGTGCTTAATAAACCACAGTATGAAGCTGTTGGAACCCAAGAAAGGAGAAAAATGCTTCTTGATGAGTCTCAAGAAAATGCTACTGGATATGTGAAAAGTCCAAAATCTATATCACCAAGTCTATCTGGAAATTCTGATCAAATTGAGAGCCTTGTTGTGGATGTAAAAGATGAACAGCAGAAGTTGGAGAAGGAATCTGTATTTTCTAGGGAAGGTGAAGCAGATGGTGATTTATCAACTTCTACTTCTGGGGCAGTGGACTTCTTGATTACTGAAACTTCATCATTGTCTCTTGGAACCAGAATTTCGCATGATGGTGATAAGAGTTCGGCTTCAGATGCTTCTACAAACAAAGATGTTGCTGTGGGTAAAACAGAAAGTTCTAGTTCGGTCGCTGGTATGTTGGATCAGAAGTCGCATATTCTTTCTGTTCCATCTCATACTGAACTGACTTGTGCAACAGAAGTTGCTGATAGTGATAGCACTGAGTTGCTTTCTTCATCAACTGATTCCAATGATAAACCTGTGCTGGATACAAATATATCTAAAAGTACAATTGCGAGAGGGAGGAAAAAGAGAAAAGAAGCTCTACAAAAAGCAGACCGTGCTGGTACAACTGCTGATCTGTATATGGCATATAAGGGTGCAGATGAAAAGAAAGAGACTCTCACCAATGTTGAGAGCTCAGAGACTACTTCCAGCCATCCTAAAGAGATGTCTTCTGGCACTTATCATGAAGAGGCACCAAACAGTAGCAAAGCTGAGCCAGATGATTGGGAGGATGCTGCAGATTTATCAACACCAAAACTGGAAATTTTAGAAGATCAGAAGCAACTTGGAGAATTAAAACATTACATTGAGGATGAAAGTGCAATGACCAGAAAGTACTCTAGAGATTTCCTTCTTAAATTCTCGGAACAATGTAAAGATCTTCCTGATGGTTTTGAGATCACTCCAGATATTACAGAAGCATTGACACTGTCCATTGGCAATGTTCCTCGTGAAAAGTTGCACAGTCCAGGAAGAAATGTTGACAGGTCAATGGAGAGATCTCGATCGGGTCGTCGTGGTAGTGGCATGAATGATGATGAAAAATGGAGCAAGGGATCTGGACCTCTTCCCTCTGGGTTGGATATGGGCTATGGAAGTCATGGAAATAATGCTGTCTTTCAACCTAGAGGGAATTTTGGACTGTTAAAAAATCCACGTGCTCAAATACCAATTATGTATTCCGGGGTCCTATCAGGGCCAGTGCAATATATGAATCAACAGTATGGCATACAGCGAACTAACTCTGATGCTGAAAGATGGCAGCGCACAAATAGTTTTCAACAAAGGGGTCTTATACCTTCCCCTCGGACTCCTTCACAGGTGATGCATAAAGCTGAGCGAAAGTATGAAGTGGGTAAAGTAACTGATGAGGAACAAGCAAAGCAAAGACAGTTGAAAGGTATTTTAAATAAGTTGACTCCTCAAAATTTTGAAAGACTATTCGAGCAAGTCAAACAAGTAAATATTGACAATGCCGGTACCCTCACTGGTGTGATATCTCAAATATTTGATAAAGCTCTAATGGAACCGACATTTTGTGAAATGTATGCCAATTTCTGCTATTATCTTGCTGGCGAGTTGCCTGATTTTATTGAAGACGACGAAAAGATTACTTTTAAAAGGTTACTCTTAAACAAGTGCCAGGAGGAGTTTGAGAGAGGTGAGAGGGAACAGGAAGAAGCTAACAGAGCGGAAGGAGAAGGTGAAACTAAACAGTCCGACGAAGAAAGGGAAGAGAAGAGAGTCCAGGCACGAAGGCGTATGTTGGGCAATATTAGACTGATTGGGGAATTATACAAGAAAAAGATGTTAACAGAAAGAATTATGCATGAATGCATCATGAAACTGTTAGGTCAGTATCAAAATCCTGACGAGGAAGATATAGAAGCATTGTGTAAACTAATGAGCACAATTGGAGAAATGATAGATCATTCCAAAGCCAAGGAGCACATGGATGCATATTTTGACATGATGACCAAGCTATCAAACAACATGAAGCTTTCTTCTAGAGTGAGATTCATGCTGAAGGATTCAATTGACCTGAGGAAGAATAGGTGGCAACAGAGGAGGAAGGTTGAAGGTCCGAAAAAGATTGAGGAAGTGCACAGAGATGCTGCCAATGAAAGGCAAGCTCAAGCTAACAGATTGACTCGCGGATTAAGTATGAATTCATCTTTCAGAAGGGGTCAGCAACCTATGGACTTTGCTCCAAGAGGGTCGAATGTATTATTGTCTCCAAATGCACAATTAGGTGGTTTCCGTGGAGTACCACAAACACCACGTGGGTATCCCACTCAAGATATAAGAACAGATGAGAGACACCTTTTTGATAACAGAATACTATCAGTTCCATTGACCCAGAGACCCCTTGGTAATGACTCCATTACCCTTGGGCCGCAAGGTGGTCTTGCTAGGGGAATGTCCAATAGAGGACAGCCGTCCATGTCAAATATCCCCTTTCGTGATATGCACAGTTCAGATTTCAGGAGAACTACAACTGGCAATGGCTATGGCTCTGTGTCAGACCGACAAGCCTACGCCTCGAGAGAGGAACTTTTTCTGAGAATCGCACCTGATAGGTTTGCCAGCCCGGCTGCTCCCGACCATATGAATTTAAAGGATGGAAATCTGACTTACGGGAACAGGGAAGTACGGAATCCTGAACAGGTTTCTAGCAGATCTCGACCAAATACACCTCAAACTAGAATTAAGGAGTCAATTTCTGTAGAAAACATTCCTCCAGAAAAGGTGTTGCCTGAAGAACTGCGGAAAATGTCAATGGAAACTATAAAAGAATTCTACAGGTATGAAAGAAACTCGTTGCAAACTTGTGGTGGTTCTCTAATAAACTTATCTGTTATTGTTCTTTTAATAAGATGGACGTCTATTGCCATTATTGTGTGTGTACAATAGATGTGGTGATATGGGTAGTTGCTAAAGAAACAAATTAAGGTTGACATTTTCTTTTAGATACAAATGGGGGACCATATGAGGTACTGCAAATGTTCTTTTATTTGCAAACTCTTATTTTTAATTCGAGGAACACTAAGAAGCTCCGTGCTTGTAATCTGCACTCTATGATAAGCTAGCGATTTAATCTGCAACGTAGGTTCCCCAATATATCATTGGCGACTATTACGAATAAAACTATTGACGGTTGCGGACATCAACGACGATTTTGATGTGACGTCTGTCATGATGTCCATGATGTTTATATGTAAAGTATTGATTTTGAATTCGCATGTACTAAAGTATATTGCTGAGTACTAATTATAAGCAATAATATATCTTTATAAAATGATTTGAAATATTATCAGTAAGAAATTAGCAGAAAACATTATTACAGTTGCATATAGAATCTGCAATAGAAGTGAGCCATAGTAGTGACTGCTGATAGCAGTTCAGTTTCTTCAGTGGGGACCTGCTTGATCATTGTTTTGTTTACTTACAGATTTGCACAAATAATCCTATTTAGATTGGTTTGTAGTTTGACATTATCTCAAGTGTCATTTATATCTCATTATTTGAGTTGATGGCCAGGCGTTCATTGTAGTTGTGACAGTTGATCTAGGTTTTTTTGTTGTACTAACGACTCAAAGATGCTCTAATTTTTCAGCGCTAAAGATGAGAAGGAAGTTGCCCTGTGTGTCAAAGATCTAAATGCTCCTGGCTTTTATCCGTCGATGATATACATCTGGATAACTGATTCCTTCGAGAGGAAGGACATGGAAAGGGATTTACTGGGCAAGCTTCTTATTAACCTTGCAAAATCGCGGGATGCTTTGTTAAGTCAACCTCAACTTGTCGAAGGGTATGAAATCACAATTTTTCTTTAACAAAACTAGTGTGAAACCTAACCAAGTCAACATATACCATCTGCTTTTGCTTTTTCCAGGTTTGAATCGGTTCTAGCTACTTTGGAGGATGCTGTAACAGATGCTCCTAAAGCACCAGAATTTCTTGGCGGTATCTTTGCAAAAGTTGTACTAGAAAATGTGCTTCAGTTGGCAGAAATCGGAAGGATGATTTATGAAGGTGGGGAGGAACAAGGACAGCTTGTAGATAGTGGCCTTGCAGCTAAAGTTATTGGAAGTGTACTGCAGATTATAAGAATAGAGAAAGGAGAAACTGTTCTGAAAGAGATCTGCACAGGCTCGGGTTTACGTCTAGAAAAATTCCGGCCTCCAAACTCTAAAAGAGCATCGATCTTAGATCAATTTATCTAGAGTGGAGCCATGTCAGTTGTAATCTGCACATAAGAGAGATTATGTTGAGCTCTCCATTATTGTATCTCTTAATTTTGCAGATATATCCATCTCATCCTTCATTTTTTTAATACAGCCCCCTTTTGAAATATATCAGCAGGCAAATCTTTTTAATCCAACTTGCTAAACTCTCAGTTTCACAACAATTACTTATAATCGTACTACCTTAAATTTAAAATTTAATTCACCTGCTTCTACTTTTAAATACATGTCAATGACGAAGAAGGGTTATATTTTTCGTCTTAATATTTTGATTATCTGTTCGAGTTGTGTGACTGTATTACTTTTTTGCTGGGTTTGAATCTCTACTATACATTTAAACTCTTCTTTTACCAAGTAATTACTTCGGCACGAGTCAATTATTAAGGTCCCAACCAAATGATGTCCTCATAAAAATAGCCATGGTGCTTTGGGGTCTGGTATTTCAGGAAGAAAAAAGTGAGGGATGACAAAGTGGTTTCTGATGCTGGTATAGCAATGGACTGGAGCATGAAGATTGTATCAGTTTCAGACTGGCAGAATGCTAAAGCAAGGAGTGGAGTGTCAAAGATTAATTCTGTCTTTGATCACACATATTACCGATCATAAATGGGCAGCCCCTCCTACTGGATGTTATGAAGTAAATGTGGATGCTTCAACTGTAAGCGGTGCCTCAGCTTGTTTCGTAGGAATGGTTATTCGTGATCATAGAGGAAGTTTTATACAGGGAAAAACATGAGATTAAATAGCATGGTTTCTGTTTATGCTATGGTGCCTCTGTCTAGAGTTAGAAAAAACCGAAACCGCTACAAATCGTTGATAAATTCGAGCCGAGAAATTAAGAAATATTAAGTTTACAGAAACGAAATATAAACGTAATAATTATTATACAAATATGAGGATAATCCAAAATATCACATTTAAAATTCGAATTACTAACAAACGGGGTAATAAAACACAAAAAATAAAAAAAAATTACACGTATTTATAAAAAAGTGAAATCACTACATAAAAGGGAATTTAGAATTGTAAACAAAGAAATTCAAAAAAACAATAAAAGTTATATCATAAAAACATTAATTTAAATACTTACACAAAATATTAGAAAATGACTAGTGGAAGGCACGGAATATTATGTCAAGAAGTACGACTCATATATCTATACTATTATATTAAAGACGAAACATTAAAAAATTTGTATTCTGGTCGTGAAATTTTTTGTAATTTGGTCACTCAATTCATAGCTGTTAGATATTTTTGATCAAATCGATTAGAACCGTTAGATAAAATATTAAAATTATTATATAGAATATCTTTTCTATTTTTTCTAACTAAAACATCTCATTTTCCAAAAATATCGCAGACATTTCATTATATAAAATAACATGATAAAGTTATAATTGCTAATAACTAATCCATTACCTTTTTAGCCAAAGTGTATATTCTTTTTTATATTTTCTAACTAAAATATCTACTTTTCTATTTTTCCTAACTAAAACATCCCATTTTCCAAAAATAAACCTCTCATTTTCCAAAAATATCACGGACAGTTCTAATTAATAAAATAAAATAATAATATTATAATTACTAATGACTAACCGATTAATTTTTTTTCCCAAAACGTATATTCTTTTTTATATTTTCTAACTAAAATTTCTCCTAACTAAAATCTCAAAAATATCAGGGGTAATTTCATTTAGTAACATAAAATATTAATAATTAACCAGTTACCTTTATTAATCAAAGCGTATATTCTTTTTTATAACTAAAATTTTTACTTTTTTTATTTTTTTTTAACTAAAACCTCTTATTTTCTAAAAATATCACGCGCAATTCTATTTAATAGAATAAAATAATAATATTATAATTACTAATAACTAACCGATAAGATTTTTTTGCTAAAGTGTATATTCTTTTTATATTTTCTAACTAATATGTCTCATAACTAAAAACTCAAAAAATATACACGGGTTATTTCATTGAATAGCATAAAATACTAATATTATAAATACTAATAATTACCCGATTACCTTTATTAGCCAAATCGTGTATATATATATATATATATATATATATATTATAACTAAAATTTCTCATTTTCTAAAATTATCACAGATGATATGGTCAGAAAAGTAATTATAGAAATATAATTGACTAGTCAAACAAAAGGCCGATATTTAAGGCCCGACACCCTAATTATTCATTAATTTCGTAATTAATGAATAGGGAAAATATACAGCTCATAAAAAGAGTCTGAATTATGGAAAATTGGTCAAAGAAGGATCCAGAATCCCAATTAAAGGCAATTAATGAGTCATAGCTTTTATCAGCAAGGAAAAGATTTATCCTGCAAGCAATACAATGTTTATCCAATATCAAAAAGGAGACTTATTCGCTAAGACTCCTAAACATACCATAAATACTAGGCTCCAGACGCCTATATAAAGGACCTGATCCTACAATCAGAACTACGTCTTTGGCTTGATTCTCAGCATTAATTGAGATACGTAGGCATCTTGTGAGGACCAATTTAGTCCGGATACACGAGTGCAGCCATTAAAGCTCGAAGCTCATTAAACCTTAGCATTAATTACACAAGCACGTTTTTTAATCTATAACATTTGGCGTCGTCTGTGGGAAAACAACATCAACCATGGCAAACACACGAAGAACAGCTCGAGATACTCAAACTCCCGATGATCGCCCTATCACCTCTGAGGCTGATCAGCCACCGCCGACTACTGGCACACAAGGGGCGAATATCCCCACCAACACTCAAGGACCAGAAATCCCGATTTCGGTTGAAGGGACGAATCCCCTGCAGATGGTCATTCATGGATCTAATCCACAAGAGACCGTTCACCAGCAACCGATCACGACCTCCCCGCTGCTCATGAGTGCACCAAGGAGCCTTCAACTCCATACTACTGATCTCCCTCAATACGCGAATCAGACTTTGGGGATGCCAAGCTATGGTATGCCCCCTCGACCCATGGCGGGCGGTAGCGGAACTAATCCAATATACCATGAGGCATATGTACCCCCTTATATTCAAGGTCTGGGACCCCAAAATCAACAAACTCGTTAGACCCCTCTCATTCAAGATTACTCTGGCCCATATACCGAGGATGAGTGTTATACAACTGGGGAGGATGTCGCCCCAAGAAGGAGACGTTCTTCCCAGACAAATCGGGAGCAACCCCAAACTACTAGGGAGAAACTTGCAGCCCATGAGGCAGAGACTGCAAGGCTCAAAAAACTTCTTGCTGAAGAAGAGGCCGCTCAATCTCGGGGCCGAACGACTGAAGGAATCCCGATAATCAACTTGGATCCACCAAGAAGGACCAAGAGGGCTGAAGCCCCAAGGGGTGATCCTAGTATTCTGTTGCCACTAGGAGATCCTGATGATCCTACACCACCGTTTACTCAAGACATCATGAAAACGGCTATATCCAGAAAGTTTAAGATGCCTTCGATCAAAGCCTATGATGGAACGGGAGATCCCGTAAATCATGTAAGGACCTTCTCCAATGCACTGCTGTTGCAGCCAACCAACGATGCGGTCAAGTGTAGGGCGTTTCCACAAACCTTGGCAGGCATGGCCCAACGTTGGTATAGCCGTCTATCTCCCAACTCTATTGGGTCATTCAAGGAACTAAGCAAGACTTTCATCAATCAGTTCATTAGTGGAAGGGTGCATGAGAAAAGTTCTGCATCACTCATGGCAATCCGGCAAGGACAGAATGAGGCCCTAAGGGACTACATCAATCGATTCACTCGAGAGGCTTTAAAAGTCCCGGACTTAGAGGACAGAGTGGCTATGATAGCCCTGCAACAAGGAACCACTGATGACCACTTCAAACGGTCGTTAGCTAAACATCCCCCCGAGAGCATGCTGAAACTCCAAGATAGGGCCGGAAAGTATATCAAGGCTGAAGAAAGTATGAGAAAATATGAACCCACTACTGGCGGTAGTGGAAACTCAAACAAAAGAAAAGAAATTTTGCTCCATAGAGGCTTGAAGCCATTAAGCAAGAAGTGAATAAGCTTTTGGAAGCCGGGTTCATTGAGGAAATTCAATTCCCAGAATGGTTAGCTAACCCCGTGATGGTCAAAAAAGCTAACGGGAAGTGGAGGATGTGCGTCGACTTCACCGACTTGAATGATGCATGTCCTAAGGATTGTTTTCCCTTACCAAGGATTGATGCTCTAATAGATGCCACTGTTGGGCATGAGATGCTAAGTTTCATGGATGGCTTCAGTGGATATAATCAAATCAAGATGCACAAAGATGACATCGCCAAGGTATCATTCATTACTGACTTTGGTGTCTTCTGTTTCTTAGTCATGGCTTTTGGGCTTAAGAATGCAGGAGCGACCTATCAAAGGTTGGTAAACAAAGTCTTTGAGCACCTAATTGGAAAAACCATGGAGGTCTACGTGGATGACATGTTAGTCAAAAGCCTCGATAAGGCCGATCACATTAAACACCTCCGAGAGGCATTCGAAGTGCTAAGGCACCACAAGATGATGTTGAATCCAGCTAAGTGTGCCTTTGGTGTAGGCTCGGGAAAGTTTTTAGGCCTAATGGTTTCCAAGAGAGGAATCGAGGCCAATCCCGACAAAATCAAAGCAATTCTAGACATGGAGCCACCACGGACTGTCAAAGATGTCCAGAAATTAACGGGAAGAGTGGCAGCATTGGGGAGATTCATCTCCAAGTCAGGAGAGAAGTGTTTACCCTTCTTCAAAGTACTCAAAAAAGTGAAAATTTTTGAATGGACAACTGAAAGCCAAGAGGCCTTTGAGGCCCTGAAGAAATACATGGCTGAAGCACCACTATTGGCAAAACCCAAGCCAGGGGAAACTCTCTATTTGTACTTGGAAGTTTCTAACACAGCCCTTGGAGCTGTACTGATAAAGGAGGAATTGAAAGTGCAGAAGCCCGTCTACTATGTGAGTAAGATTCTTCATGGGGCAGAAATAAACTACTCAACGATTGAGAAGTTTGCCTTAGCCTTGATAATGGCCTCAAGAAAGCTACGCCCGTACTTCCAGGCCCACAAGATAGAGGTCTTGACTGATCAACCTCTAAGAAACATCTTGCATAGCCCTCAAGTTAGTGGAAGATTGATCAAATGGGCTATTAAATTGGGCGAATTTGACATCAAGTATAAGCCTCGAACGGCCATAAAAGCTCAGGCACTTGCTGACTTCATGGTTGAATGCACCATTGACAACCAAGAAGTCGGGGGGCAGGAAGTAATACTGGAAGATAAGAAAGATCAAGAAATGGACTTCAAAGAATATTGGGTGCTATATTTTGATGGAGCATCAAAAACAAAATCAAGTGGAGCTGGTTTAGTGCTAAAAAGTCCTGATGGATTCCTCATTGAGTATGCACTAAAACTTGACTTCCCAACGACAAACAATGAGGCTGAGTATGAAGCTTTGATTGCTGGCTTAGGGCTGGCTGGAGCCCTGAGGGTCAAAACTCTGAAAGTATGTGGAGACTCGAGGCTAGTGGTTTCCCAAGTAAATGAGGAGTTTGAAGCTAGAGATGAAGTCATGGCCAAGTACTTGAAACTTGTTAAGGCCATCATGACTCAGTTTGATGAATGCTATATGGAGCACGTTCCGAGGGAGGAAAACGTGAAGGCTGATGCCTTGTCTAAGTTTGCCTCTTCTGAAATTGAAAACTATGCAGGGAGTGTATACTTCCAAGTCTTGAAGACCCCAAGCATCAACGGAAAGTTGGTAGCACCCATTGGTATTACCAGTTGTTGGATTGATCCCATCAAAGCTCATCTGGAAACTGGGTGGCTGCCCAACGACACTTCAGAAGCACGAAAGCTATACGTCAGAGCACTAAGGTATGCCCTAATTGAGGGAATCATATACAAGAAGTCTTTCATCATTCCTTATCTGAAGTGTTTGAGACCCCAAGAGGCAGAATTGGCCCTAAAGGAAGTACATGAAGGAATCTGCGAGCAACACTTGGGGGGCAGAGCCCTTGCACATAAAATCACCCGTCTAGGTTTCTATTGGCCAAGCATGCTTGCTGATGCTAAAAGCTATGTGAGAAAATGTGAACGGTGCCAGAAACATGCACCAGTGGTTAGACAACCACCTGAGATGATGACATCCATTAACTCTCCTATCCCTTTTGCTATGTAGGGAATGGATATACTTGGGCCATTTCCAATGGCGAGTGCTCAAAGAAAGTTCTTGATAGTGGCAATTGACTACTTCACCAAGTGGATTGAGGCTAAGCCATTAGCCAAGATAACCACCAAGCAAGTGATGCAATTCTTCTGGGAAAATGTGATATGCAGGTATGGAATTCCACGAGTCCTGGTTACGGACAATGGAACTCAATTCAACAATGATGAGTTCAAGAAATATTGTGATGAGAATGATATCAAGTTGCGCTTCACTTCTGTTACCCATCCTCAAGCAAATGGGCAAGCTGAGGTTGCAAATCGAATTATCCTAGACGGACTAAAGAAAAGAGTTGAACGCTCCAGAAATACTTGGGTAGATGAATTGCTCCCCATACTATGGGCATATCGTACTACTTGTAAAGTCACCACTGGAGCTACCCCCTTCTTGCTAGCATATGGGGCAGAGGTAGTGGTTCTAGTGGAGATTACACACACGTCTCCAAGAGTTGAAGCTTATGAACCAGAAACAAATGAAGAAGGCTTGAGGCTGGCTTTAGATCTAATTGACGAAGTTAGAGACGAGGCGAATGCCAAGATAGTTGAACATCAGAAACAAGCATCTTTCTACTACAACCTAAGGGTTAAAGAGAGATTCTTTCGTCAAGGGGACTTGGTCCTTAGAAAGATTGAAGCATCTGGAGTTGGACAAAAGGGAAAGTTAGCCCCAAACTGGGAAGGGCCCTATCGGGTCAAGAATGTGTATGGACGAGGCTCATACAAGCTGGAAACTCTGGAAGGGATTGAAGTGCCTAGAACTTGGCATGCTGCAAACTTGAAAGTTTATTATGTTTAAGTGTGTCCTAACTGGACTCACTATTAAGACAAGTAGAAATAAGGTTGACGAAACCAATCCAAGTTTTTAAACTTGAGGTAGAAGTAGTATACTATGTAAGGGTTGAACCCATTTCTTCAAGTTATGAATTCATTCAGCAATTTCGAAACTATTCTACAAAGCATTGCATATTGATGTTTATATGATTCAAAGTACTAATTAAGTACGCAAACACGAGAAATTAAAAGGCATGAAGGAAATAAGTTAAATAACTTGCAATAAAGTTAAGTTATGCCCAAAGGCAGAATTACAGAAAATAAATAAAAAGCTACAACTAGCTATGACTAAGCATCATCCCCTCCTTGCTCTTCCTCAGAGCTAGACTCCTCCCCAGACTCCTCTCCAGAATCCTCTCCTTTCGCAGACTCTTCTTCCTCACTGGATCTGGATTCCTCAGACTCTTCGCCAGGATGAGAGGCATGTTCGGGATCAAGAATCCTGTCATCCTCATCCATGTCGTCCTCTCCAGCCAAGGCCATCTCCAAACGAGTAGGAGCGTGGGGGCTGGGAAAGTCAGAAATAGTGAGGGATCCAGGGAGTCTCCTCGAAACCTCAGCCAATGCCTCGTCCCATCCTTTAGTATACTGGACAGGAAAGAGGAGATCATCGTGTTGAGTAATCAAACCCTTGTACTCGTCAGAGTCAAGGTACTCATCAATGTGGCACTCCTTCCCCTTCTTGAGCTCTACCAGCTCCGCTTGAGCATCAATCAGCTCCTTCTCCCTTTGGTCCAAGGAAGCCCTAAGAGAACCCACCTCCAGTTGGGCCTTATCAAACTTAGCCTTGTTGGCCTCCGAGGATGCACACCAAGCTTTGGCTTGGAATAAGGCTCCTTGAAAGCTAGCGTTGGCCTGCGAACAAGTTATAAGTTAGGATAATAACTCGAAAAACATACTAAGGACTACAAGAAGAAAACGAGATTAATGACTTACAGCAGCAAAGGCTTGAGAGCCCGCACTTTCTGCCCCCTCAATTGAAGAGTTGGCCACAAAATCCTTGTAATCACAAGGAGTCAAAGAGTGGTGTGACCACTCAATGGCATGCTCGGCCACCCCTACTATGGTGTCCTTCTTCCTAATCCCCCAGTTGGGGCGCCAAACTGAGCTCTTAACTGAGGAAGAGCCCTCGACTTCTTCAACCTCGGCTACATGAGGCCTCAGAATAGAAGGGCCTTTAGCGCCCAACCTGGGATCCTTTAAGCAAGCCCTTTTTATTCGGGCAGTCTCCCCACTTTCCGGCTCATTACGCTTGTTAATGAACTCCGCAGCTGCAAACATAAATCCAGAAAAACATAATGAGTATAAAGACAATCTTAACAAGCAAAAAGAAAGTAAGAATAAGAGTTACCCTGATCAGAAACTTTTGAAAGTTTCAGAGACTTAAGCAGAAACTCGTCCAGGAGCTCCCAGGCCATGTTGGCATAATTATCCTTGATAAGCTCATCATAAGCGTGAGCCTCCTCTTCAGTCAGGACTATGTCATCTGGGCTACCATCTGACACTCTACTGAACGAGCTCTGAAAAAGGGTGCCCCAATCCCCTTCATCCCACATCAAGTACATAAACTCATCCTTCCACTTGGGGTTATTGTCAGGGATGGATTTTGGATGGAAAATGGGGGGTGTTGAAGAACGGTGACTAATGTACACCCAACCCAAGGCTTTAGAAGAGCTATTCTTAAATTGAAATATCTTTCTAAAAAGGGCGACAGAAAGAGGGAATTTGTTTTTTAGACACAAAACAATAAAACACATAATCAACCTCCAAGCATTTGGAGGTAGCTGACAGGGGTTAATTCCTACATCGGCTAAAAGTTGGGGAATAAAAGGGTGAAATGGGAATCGAACTCCTGCAGCAAGGACCCCCTTATAAATGCAAAGAGCATTTGGGCGCCAATGGCAGGAACGATCCCCAGGACCAGCTGGGACTAACCTATAAGGTGGCCTAATTCTATACATATTCTTATAATCAGCAATTTTATCAGCATCATGAAATCTATTGCTATGGTTAAAGGAATCTAAATGCGATATAGAGGGATACTCATCACTACGTTCTAGAATCATATCTTGTAAAGACATAGCAGAAGAACGGATAGTGATACCTCTTTTTGACGCTTGATTCATTTTCTGCAAACGTTGAGCAGAACGATCAGCCATCTCCAAATCTTCAAAGAATATGCAGAAAATCTTCACCAAAAACTCAGAAAACCTTCAAGGGATGAAGGTGAAAGCCCAGAAATTCAAAGAAATTCCAGAAAATCTTCAACAGTTGAAGATAGAACCCAGAAAATCTTCAATGCGAACCCACAAACCCAGAGAATCTTCAACACATGAAGATTAAACCCAGAAACTGAAGGAGAATTACTGAGAAAAGATTTGGAAAGTGAAAAGTGAGAAATAAGAAGTGAAAGTGAAAAGTGAAGATTCACTCTTTTATAGAAAACTATTAACCGGTTGACTAACCGGTAAAAGGGAAGATCAACCGGTTACAGGCGGTCAAGACCCATAATTATTCTTTGGGCTGCTGGAATTAGGCCCAAAGAATTAAGCCCAAAAAAGGGTCAGGCCCAGGAAGTGAACCCAAAAGAGTTCAAGGCCCAACATGACAGAAAAACTCAATATAAACGAGTCTCAAGGAAATTAAGCCCAATATTAATAAAGGATCAAAGCCCAAAAAAGGGTCAAGCCCCTGGGATTGGCCCTAAGAAAGGTATGAGGCCCAATATGGAATTATGGCCCAAGAAATTGAAGGCCCAACAATAAGTTAAAAGGCTGGAAAAATTCCAACTCATAATTAAGTTGGAAATAAACTCTAAGTTGAGCTCAAAAAATTGAGTTCGAAAATAAACTGAAAAATGAAATCGAACCATTCGATCTCACGGTAAATTGAGGTCGAAATTGAACAGAAAAATTGAGGTCGAAAAAGACCCTAATTGAAGTCGACAAATCGAGGTCGAAATTACATTGAAAAACCAGGGCGCAGGTCCCGACCTCATTCCTATTTGAGTTCGAAAATGATGTGAGTCCTGTTCGAAAATCCTGGTCGAAAAAGATTGGGGTTGAGCTCAAAAAAACGAAGTCGAAATTGAACTAAAAATCCTGTTCGAAGGGTTCGACCTCATCCCACTTGAGGTCGAAATCCCAAACCAGGTTTGAGGTTGAAAAGCAGTTAAAACGAGCTCGAAGAATCGAGGTCGAATTTGCACTGGAAATCGAGGTCGACGTGTTCGACCTCACCCCACTTCCTAGTCGAAAACGACTACAAAAATGAGGTCGAAAATATACTGAGTGAGGTCGAAAATTCCTGGTCGAATTTATACTAAAATTCCTGGTCGAAACGTTCGACCTCAGCCCACTTCCTAGTCGAAAATGACTACAAAAATGAGGTCGAAAATATACTGAGTGAGGTCGAAAATTCCTGGTCGAATTTATACTAAAATTCCTGGTCGAAACGTTCGACCTCATCCCACTTCCTAGTCGAAAACGACTACAAAAATGAGGTCGAAAATTCCTGGTCGAATTTATACTAAAATTCCTGGTCGAAACGTTCGACCTCACCCCACTTCCTAGTCGAAAACGACTACAAAAATGAGGACGAAAATATACTGAGTGAGGTCGAAAAATCCTGGTCGAATTTGTACTAAAATTCATGGTCGAAACGTTCGACCTCACCCCAGTTCTGGTCGAAAATGACCTAGAATTCTGGTCGAAAATGGCATGGATTCCTGGTCGAAAATGCTCTGAAAAAATGGAAAAATTCAGGAAAAAATACGATAACTTCTACAAAAATCCCAAGGGTATTTTCCCAGAAGTTAGGGGGCAAATGATATGGTCAGAAAAGTAATTATAGAAATATAATTGACTAGTCAAACAAAAGGCCGATATTTAAGGCTCGACACCCTAATTATTCATTAATTTCGTAATTAATGAATAGGGAAAATATACAGCTCATAAAAAGAGTCCGAATTATGGCAAATTGGTCAAAGAAGGATCCAGAATCCCAATTAAAGGCAATTAATGAGTCATAGCTTTTATCAGCAAGGAAAAGACTTATCCTGCAAGCAATACAATGTTTATCCAATATCAAAAAGGAGACTTATTCGCTAAGACTCCTAAACATACCATAAATACTAGGCTCCAGACGCCTATATAAAGGACCTGATCCTACAATCAGAACTACGTCTTTGGCTTGATTCTCAGCATTAATTGAGATACGTAGGCATATTGTGAGGACCAATTTAGTCCGGATACACGAGTGCGACCATTAAAGCTCGAAGCTCATTAAACCTTAGCATTAATTACACAAGCACGTTTTTTAATCTATAACAACAGACGACATATATATAATTATCAGTTACCTTGAATGCGACACTTAAAATTAGACAAGGACAGTCCTATAAATTATTAAATCATGCGAGTCAAATAAATATTCATTATAATTTTTTTAAACAATTTAATATAGAAAATTAATGCATAAATTAATCATCAAAATCTAAAAGCAAATAACATAACATATTAAAATGATTATTTATAATATTAATTTTAAAAATATAAATAAAGATTAAATTTCATCAATTATATTACATACGAAACATTGAAAGTTTTTGGAGTCTGGTCATCCAAATGTTTTGTCACTCAATTGATAGTTGTTAGATATTTCTAATCAAGTCGATGAGAACCATCAGATAAAATATTAAAATTAATATATAGAATATATTTTCTATTTTTCCTAACTAAAACATCTCATTTTCCAAAAATGTCGCAGACAGTTTCATTTAATAAAATAACATAATAAAGTTATAATTGCTAATAACTAACCCATTACCTTTTTTTAGCCAAAGTGTATATTCTTTTTTATTTATCTAACTAAAATATCTACTTTTCTATTTTTTATAACTAAAACATCTCATTTCCCAAAAATATCACGGACACTTCTATTTAATAAAATAAAATAATAATTTCGTAATTATTAATGACGAACCGATTAGTTTTTTTTTGCCAAAACGTATAATATTTTTATATTTTCAAACTAAAATTTCTCCTAACTAAAACCTCAAAGATATTAGGGGAATTTCATTTAGTAACATAAAATATTAATAATTAACCAATTACCTTTATTAGAATGCATATTCTTTTTTATAACTCAAATTTCTACATTTTTATTTTTCCTAACTAAAAACTCTCATTTTCTAAAAATATCACGGGCAATTGTATTTAATAAAATAAATTAATAATATTATAATTAATAATAACTAACCGATTAGTTTTTTTTTTTTGTCAAAGTGTATATTTTTTTTTACATTTTCTAACTAACATGTCTCTTAACTAAAACCTGAAAAATATCACGGGCTATTCCATTTAGCAGCATAAAATACTAATATTATAAATACTAATAATTAACTGATCACCTTTATTAGCCAAATAGTATATTTTTTAATATATTTTTTAACTAAAATTTCTCCTTTTTTTAAAATTATCACAGACGACATATGTATAATTATTAGTTAACTCGAATGCGACATTAAACTCTGAAAATTATATAAGGATAGTCCTATAATTATTAAATCATGTCGAGTGAAATAAATATTCACTATAATTTTTTTTAACAATTTAATATAGCAAATAAATGCATAAATTAATCATCTAAATATAAAATCAAACAAGACAACATAGTAAAATTATTATTTATAATATTAATTTTAAAAATATAAATAAAGATAAAACTTCGTCAAATATGTAGTATTATACTTTTTTTTCCTTCAATATATAATAGATCAACTATATCTTATATATAACTAACAAAAATTAAAATTAAAAAATTAAAAATTAAGTAAGAAAACATTTAAAAGTAACACTTGCAAAAGAAAATTTTATTAGTAGTTTAATTAGTCGTTCTTTAATTTTTTCATTCAATAGTTAAAATATTTATATATAAAAAATTAACTATGCTAATTAGAACGCATCTCTTAAACCTATTTATTTGGGTCGTGTGATGAGACTTTATAAGTCAACTTGAACCAACTTACGGGCTTATTTATTTAAAAATATTTTAGTACATCTCTAAAGATATTTATTTAAGCATAATTATTATACATTAATGAAAATAATACACTAATAAAGTATATTATTTTTAATTAGTATAATATATCATAATTAATTATCACAAATTACTCTAATTATTTTAAAAGTATGTCTAATTATTTGAAAAACTTATTTAAATGGTCCTATTTATTTTGAAAGTTTATTTATTATTTTTAACATGTCTTATTATTAAAATTATAAATTCCAATAAAAAATATATTTAGAGACCGACTTAGTTTTTTAACAAATTCATTTAATATCCAACTAATAAAATATTATATACAAATAATAAATTAACAACTATTAAATAATCCGTGCATCACACGGGTTAATAAATGGTTAAAAAACTAATATAAGAATTAAATTAATAATATCAATGAAACAAATATTTGTATAATATCTAATGATATTCGTTCAATCGAGATAAGATAGATTTATATATGTTCAATTTCTAAAACTATATATTATAAAAATATTAATAAAGATAATTACTTTTAAATTTTTTAATCGGGGTAGATGTAAAGACGAAACATTGAAAGTTTTGTAGTCTGGTCTTAAAGTTTTTGTAGTCTGGTCACTCTATTCATAGTCGTCAGATATTTTTGATCAAATCGATGAGAACCGTTAGATAAAATATTAAAATTATTATATAGAATATCTTTTCTATTTTTCCTAACTAAAACATTTCATTTTCCAAAAATATCACAGACAGTTTCATTTAATTAAATAACATAATAAGGTTATAATTACTAATAACTAACTCATTACCATTTTTAGCCAAAGTGTATATATATTCTTTTTTATATATTCTAACTAAAATTTCTATTTTTCTATTTTTTCTAAATAAATCCTCTCATTTTTCAAAAATATCACGAGCAGTTCTATTTAACAAAATAATAATATTATAATTATTAATAACTAACTGATTAATTTTTTTTTTCAAAACGTATATTCTTTTTTATATTTTCTAACTAATATTTCTCTTAACTAAAATCTCAAAAATATCACGGGTTTTTCCATTTAGTAGCATATAATACTAATATTATAAATATATCTATCTATCTATACTATATTATTAAAAACGAAACATTTAAAGTTTTGATAACTTTTTGTTGGTACGGTACTTAACTTATTTAATTGTTTATTTAATTATTATAAAAATTATTATAATAAATTACCCTTTCAGTTAAAATATATTACCATTTTTTTCTAAAAAAATCACGGACAATTTCCTTTTAAGCTAAACCATGAACTTTTTCTATTTCACTTACTAAAATCCCTCATTTTCCAAATATATCATGAGCAAACCCTTGCATATTTATTTTAAAACCTATTTTAATACTTTTAATTGACAATTATCTTTCCCTTCTTTTTCTATAAAAATCACAGGCAATTACCTTTTTTAGCTAAAACAAGTTATATTTTCTATTTTTCTTACTAAAATCCCTCCCTTTCCAAATATATCATGGGCAAATAATTAGTTATTTACTTTAAAATCTATTTTAATACTTTTAATTAACAATTACCTTTTTCAACCAAAACATGTCACATTTTCTATTTTTCTTACTAAAACTCCTCTTTTTTCAAAAATATCACGGGTAAATCGTTATTTTTATATTTTAAAATTCACCGAAAACATGTTACTTTCTATTTTTCTTAATAAAACCCCTCTTTTTCCAAAATATGAAGGACAAACCGTTACTTATTTATTTTAAAATTTATTTTAATACTTTTAATTATTTAAAAATGTTTAACACACCTATTTTTTTTTAATAAATGCAATTAATAAAATAATTAAATATAAATAATTAAATTAAAAATTATTAAAAACAATCTGTGCATCGCACGAGTTTTAAGTTATATTATTAAAGACGAAACATTAAAAGTTTGGTAGTCGAACGGACGAACGGTCGATACTTAGTGATTTTACTTAATTACCCTTACTTATTTTTTTTAAAAAATAATCACTAAATAATAACATTATTTATAACCAATCACCTTTTCAGTTAAAATACATTACATTTTTTTTCTAACAAAATCCTCTTTTTTCTAAAAAAATCACGAGCAATTACCTTTTTCAACTAAAACATGTTATTCTTTCTATTTTTCTTTACTAAAATCCCTCATTTTCAAAAAATATCTCGGGCAAATCCTTATTTATTTTGAAACCTATTTAAATACTTTTAATTACGGACACTTACCTTTTCAGCTAAAACATGTTACTTTTTCTATTTTTCCTTACTAACCCCTTCTTTTCCAAAAATATCACGAGTAAACAGTTATTAATTTATTTTAAAATCTATTTTAATACTTTTAATTATTTAAAAAAATTTAGCACGTGTACTTATTTTTTTTCAACAAATGCAAATTAATAAAATATTAAAACATAAATAAAAAAATAATTATTATTAATAACAATCCGTGCATCGCACGAGTTTTAAGCTAGTATGTATTAATGTTAAGACTTAAGAGTACTTTGCAACTCATTCAAGTTACGGGGTGAAAGCCCTTTATAACCAAATTTTAAATCAAAATTGCCTGAAATAACCATAGGCGCAAATGGTGCGAAATAACCAGGCAACTACGCATTTCTTGCATGCGTACCAAGGCTACACATAAGCAAGTAATATTTTTTAAAAAAAATTAAAGAACAAAAAAACAAATAAGATTTTTATCTCAAATTGCGTGCACACGCTGTTTTTGAATTTACCAAAATATAAAAAAAAGATAACGAAGAAAAAAAAGACGCATACATTATTTGCGTATACGTATAGTTCGCAATATTTATTATTACATTTTTTTTACATTTCGTTAAAATTTCTTTAATGATTTATTTTGAGTACTGGCACACGCATATGGCTTGTGCGTATGGTTGAAATCTAATTTTCCAGAATAAAAACAAAATCACCAGATCATGACCACGTATACACATAATTTGTGTGCGAATTATGTGTGCACTTCTAGCATACGCATCCATAAAATGCGATATACACTAACTACTCATATACGGGATGCGGCTTGTTCGGACTATGCATTGTGTCTATGTGACGGACTATGCATTCATTGTGTCTATGTGATTCTTTTGACTACTCGCACGGTTACTTAAATTTTATTTATAATTATTCTGTTTATAATTATCTACTAGCTTAAAACCCGTGCGATGCACGAATTGTTATTAATAATTATTATTTTTATTATTTATTTTTTAATATTTTATTAATTTGCATTTGCTAAAAAAATTAGTAGGCTAGTTAAACTTTTTTAAATAATTAAAAGTAATAAAATTGATTTTAAAATAAATTAATAACTGTTTGTCCGTGATATTTTTTAAAAGGAGTGGTCTTAGTAAAGAAAAATAGAAAAAGTAACATGTTTTAGCTAAAAAGTAAGTGTCCGTAATTAAAAGTATTTAAATATGTTTTAAAATAAATAAGTAAGAGTTTGCCCATGATATTTTATAAAAATGAGGGGTTTTAGTAAGGAAAAATAGAAAGAGTAACATGTTTTGATAATCGCCCGTGTTTTGTTTTTTGAAAAAGAGAGAATTTTGTTAGAAACAAAATAAAAAAAGGTAATGTATTTTAGCTAAAAAGGTAATTAGTTATAAATAATATTATTATTTAGTGATAGTTTTTAAAAAAAATAAGTAAGGGTAATTAAGTAAAATTACTAAGTACCGACCGTCCGTCCGTCCAACTACCAAACTTTTAATGTTTCATCTTTAATAATATAGTTTAAAACCCGTGCGATACACAGATTGTTTTTAATAATTGTTAATTTTATTATTTATATTTTATATTTTATTAATTACATTTATTAAAAAAAAAATAAGTAGACGTGTTAGACATTTTTAAATAATTAAAATGGATTTTAAAATAAATAAGTACCGTAACGATTTGCCTGTGATATTTTGGAGAAAGAGGGGTTTTAGTAAGAACAATAGAAAGGAATATGTTTTCGTTGAATTTTAAAATAAAAAAGTAACGATTTGTCTGTGATATTTTTGAAAAAAATAAGGGGTTTTACTATAAGAAAAATAGAAAATGTGACATGTTTTAGTTGAAAAAGATAATTGTCAATTAAAAGTATTAAAATATATTTTAAAGTAAATAAGTAAGGGTTTGTCCGTGATATATTTGGAAAAGAATGATTTTAGTAAATAAAATAGAAAATATAATATGTTTTAGCTCAAAAAGGTAAATTGCTCATGATTTTTCTAGAAAGAGAAGGGAAAGATAATTGTCAATTAAAAGTATTAAAATATGTTTTAAAATAAATAAGTAATGATTCGCTTGTGGTATATTTGGGAAATAAGGGATTTTAGCAAGAGAAATAGAAAAAGTAACATGTTTTAACTGAAAATGAAATTGCCCGTGATTTTTTTTAAAAAAATGGTAATGTATTTTAACTAAAAGGGTAACTGATTATAATAATTTTTATAATAATTAAATAAGCAAAGTACCGTATCAAAATTTTTAAAAATTAATAATGTATGTATGATGTTGGTGTAAGCATTTGTTTGTATTTTGAGGATAAATGTTTTTAATATATTGTCGACAGAAATAATATCTTGAACTTCTGAATATAGCTTAGAAAAATAGGTAATATAAATATTTAATATAATATGTTATCGACGGGATTCGAACCTTGAACCCGTGGGAACATTTTAAATATCTAAAAATAAATATTTTTCAAACTATGTTGTTGACGGGATTCGAACCTTGAATCCGTTGGAGTATTTTGAATATCAAGAAAAAAATATTTTTTTAACATTAAATCCAACGGTTCTCCTTTTATCTATCTTTCAATCTAACGGTTGTTATTAAAAATACCGACTAACCAACAACAACCAACCAAATAGAGGCTAGTTTGCTTATAATAATATAGTATAGATACTATATTATTAAAGATGAAACATTAAAAGTTTTGGTCGGTCGTCGGTCGGTCGGTCGGTATTTGGGCCGATTCACGGGCCTATCTATAATCAATTTATTAATAACCAATTACCTTTTTCCACTACATTACCTATTTTATATTTTTTTTAAACCAAACCAACTCATCTTCTAAAAATAAAACGGGCAACATATATATAATATGGTAATATTATTATATATTTATAACTGATTACCTTTTTCAGCTAAAACACATTATTTTTATATTTTTTTACCTAAAACAACTCATCTTATAAATAGGACACATATATGGAAACCAAGTTATTGATAACCTATTACCTTTTTCAGCTAAATTATATTACCTATTTCATATATCTATTTAACTAAAACAAATCATTTTCTAAAAATAAGACGGGCAACATATATATAATATGGTAATATTATTATATATTTATAACCGACAGCTAAAACACATTATGTGTTTTATATTTTCTAACTAAAACAACTTATCTTCTAAATATAATACATGCAAAATAAATATACAATGGTAATATTGTTTTATATAAATATTAATAAATAACAAGTTATTCTTTTCAGCTAAAACAAATTACCTCTTTTATATTTTTTAACTTAAACAACTAATTTTCTAAAAGTAATGCAGACGTATATATAAAAAAATTAATATAATTTTATATAATTGTTAATAAGTAACTAATTGGTTTTTTAAGGATATTACCTGTTTATATTTTTTAACTGAAACAACTCATGTTCAAATTAAAAATAACACGGGCAAAATATAGATATATTGGTAATATTATTATATTAAACTTATGAAATTCATGTTTATTATAATTTTTTTAACATTCAATTTAAACGAGATAATTAATTAAAATAAAAGTAATAGTATATTCAAATAAACTCGGTATATTGAACAAGCACATATTTTGATATTTGCACTTGAGTCCCTTTTTAGATTTTTAAGAGTAAAAAAATACGAATCATTAGATATGTTATTTTAAAATATTTAATATTTTAATATCTAAAATACTACTATTGATTACGTAAATAATATATTAAATTTAAATATTATATTGTTAGATTTATAAATCCAATATATATATATATATTAAAATTTTATCAAATTATATATAATAACTAAAATCTAAATAAAAAATAAGAAAATGTTAAAGAAGACCGTGCATCGCACGGGATATAAGCTAGTATTTTTATTATCCATGCAACACACAATTGTTTTTTAAATATTTATAATTATATTTATTTATGAATATTTTAATATTTAAAAGTTATTAGTTTACATGATTAAATTATTATTAAAAAAGATTTAGCCAAAAAAATTATAGTTACAAATTTGATATTTATTATATTTTACACGCTAAACTATTCTAAAACTAAAAAGAGAATAAAGTGACGAAATTTAATGTTGAGAATTCTATTCGATTTAGGAAATCTGCTTATATGTAGTTTAGATTATTAGAATACCCTTTATTAACCAAATACAGTTTTTAATGTTAAATCTAAAGGATTTCACCTATCTATTTAACGTTAAACGATTTTTATTATTTTGGTATTAAATGAGTTTCCTTATTTAATTACAACTATTTTTATGTTTTGACTTTTTAGAAATCCAATCATAATATAATATCTTTTAACTTATATCATTTTTAGATAATAACTTCTTTTTATATGATATAATCTTGATCATCTATTTTTAAAGGTATTGGATCTAATGGTTGAGAATATTTTGGCGGTATTTAGAAACAAACTATCATGATAACATCATTAATTTTTCTTAATATTTATAATTTTTTTAATTTTTAATTTTTTTAAATATTTATTGCTAAAATATAATATACTCTTTTTTGTAATATGTTAAAGATGCGGGAACTTTGAACTTTTGAGAAAATAAATTATCAATTAAAATCTAATTTTTTTTGTAATAGTTCTTCTTTTAAAGTAGAAGTAGTACACCGTGACGATCAAAATTCGGTATAAAATTCATTTTTTATAGTATATCCTATAAATATTTATGTTATTATATTAAAGACTAAATAATGAAAGTCTCCTTATAAGTTTGGTCGCTTTGTTTGATCACTCAATCCATAATCGTTGGATCTTTCAAATTAAATTGTTGAAAAACGTTAGATATAACAGTAAAATTATCATGCAGAATGATCTAAGTTTTGAATCTACCAACAACATATTAAAATTTATAGGGTTAAGAAACTTTTAAAGTTTCAAATTTAATAATTTACAATGTATATATGTTAAAAAAGTTTGGCATGAGTCTAAAATTTCAAAATACGTTTTTTTTAATATGCTAACAATGAAATTAGGTATCCATGAGTTCTTATAAAACAAAATCACCATTTATGTATAATTTATTTATTAATAATAAATAATATTTGATTAGTTATGATCTAAAACTTAATAAAATAGGATTAAAAATATGCACAATTTTATAAAATTTTATCCTCGTATTATTATATTCTTTGTTGATTTGAATTTTTTTTAGATTGATTTTAATTTTTGAACATAGATTTCTAAATTTAAAATAGTTAGAAAAAAGTAATTAAATTGGTGTTAAAATAATGATGACGTAATAATTATTATTAGAATTTAAATATTCACTTTACTAATTTGGGCTTTATCTTGTGTTTTTAAAATCAGATTTTGACGATTTTATACCCCACATGAAGATAACTAAATTATATTTAATTAAATGATGGTTTAACAATTTTTATCTAACTGGAATTGTCCATGAAAGAGAAAAGAAAGTCACGAATTTTTTACACGGAGAATTCTATTAATATAGAAAACTTATTTATATTTGGTATATTTGGTTTAAATTATCAAAATGAACCTTTTAGAATTTAAATATAATCCTATTATTAATAAAATACACTTTTTAAATATTTGATCTAACGATTTTCATTTATCTAGTTAACATATAATGGTCATTATTAAGTTGGTTGTCTACGACCAAAATTTTGGATAAAATCCATATTATGATTATTATATATAAAGATTTAATATAATAAGGATATCAAGTATATACTCATATAAGTATCTTACTAACTAATTTTACTTTTAATGTTTCGGTTTTATTTACAGTGTATATAAAATTTTAAAATACATTATTACTTAAAAATTATTAAACAGAATAAAAATTATGTTATGATTATAAAAAAATTTATTCTCATATTATTATATTCTTTATCGATTTGAATTTTTCTTAATTAATTTTGATACTTTTTTGAAAGAAACATAAAATTTCTCTATATTTAAAAGAATTAGTGGAAAATAAATAAATTAGTGCTACAATAATAAAAAAATATTTATTAAAATTTAGATACACACTTTATTATTTGGGTTCTATCCTAAGTTTTAGAAATTGAATTTTGACGATTTTAAAACCCATGCGAAACTAACGAAATTATCTTTAATTTAATGATGGTTTAATAATTATTATCTAACTTGACCAGTTGACCTACTCATAAAATAAACTGAAAAGAAAAGATGGTTAAGAAATTTACATAAAGAATTCAATTCAATATAGAAAATCAATTCATAATTGGTTTAAATTATCAAAGCACACTTCTTAGTATTTAAATATAATCCTACATTTAATCAAATACACATTTTAATATAATCATTATATTCAAAATTATCGTTTATGAATATGAAACCCTCAATATTTTAATAATATTTCGATATTATCCTTTTATGTTTGTTATATGTAAAATAATATAATTATAATTTGGATTAATCAAATTGTTATGTTCCTTAAGAAAAAAAAGTGTTTAAATTTATTCATGTACATGACTTCTCCTGTTATAACGTAGGGTCCACATGTATCATTGTAATCGATATGAATTGTTATCTTGATATTTGGTTTAACAATTATTATCTAACTGGAACTATACATAAATTCAAGAGAAAATATATTTAAGAATTTTTACATAGAAAAATTTTAAATTATCAAAATACACTTTTTAGTATTTAAATATAATTCTATTATTAATCAGATACACTTTTTAATATTAGATCTAACAATTCTCATCGATCTATTTAAGATCTAACTATAATTATTAATTTGGTCGTAATCGTACACGGACGATCGATTTTAATTTTTTCTTAAATTGGTTTTAATATTTTATTGAAATAAACATAGAATTTATAAATTTGAAATAATTAGGAAAAAAAAATTAAATTGGTGCTAAAATAATAAAAATATATTTATTAAAATTTAGATAGTAACTTTACTGTTTGGGCTCTATCTTGAGTTTTAGACAACATATTTTAACGATTTTATAGCCCACGCGAAGCTTACAAAATTATCTTTAATTTAATGATGGTTTAATAATTATTATCTAACTGGAACTATCCACAAACTAAAGAGAAAATATAATTACGAATTTTTACATAAAGATTTATATTCAATATAGAAAACCTATTTATAATTGGTTTAAATTATCAAAATACATCTTTTAGTATTTAAACACTATCCTATTAATAATCAAATACAATTTTTAATATTATATCTGACGGTCCTCATCGATTTGAAGATTTATAGTTTTATAGTTTTATAATCCAACGACCCTCAATATTTTAATAATATTTTGAAATTATCCTTTTATGTTTGTCATATGTAAAATAATATAATTATAATTTGGATTAATCAAATTGTTATGTTCCTTAAGAAAAAAAGTGTTTAAATTTATTCATGTACAGGACTTCATCATTGTAATCGATATGAATTGTTATCTTGATATTTGGTTTAACAATTATTATCTATCCGGAACTATACATAAATTCAAGAGAAAAGATATTTAAGAATTTTTACATAGAAAAATTTTAAATTATCAAAATACACTTTTTAGTATTTAAAAATAATTCTATTATTAATCAGATACACTTTTTAATATTAGATCTAACAATTCTCATCGAAACTATTTAAGATCTAACTATAATTATTAATTTGGTCGTAATCGTACACGGACGATCGATTTTAATTTTTTCTTAAATTGATTTTAATTTTTTATTGAAATAAACATAGAATTTATAAATTTAAAAGAATTAGGGGAAAAAATTAAATTGGTGCTACAATAATAAAAATATATTTATTAAAATTTAGATAATAACTTTATTGTTTGGGCTCTATCTTGAGTTTTAGACAACAGATTTTAACGATTTTACAGCCCACGCGAAGCTTACAAAATTATCTTTAATTTAATGATGGTTTAATAACTATTATCTAACCGGAACTATCCATAAACTAAATAGAAAAAATAATTACGAATTTTTACATAAAGATTTCTATTCAATATAGAAAACCTATTTATAATTGGTTTAAATTACCAAAATACATCTTTTAGTATTTAAATACTATCCTATTAATAATCAAATACAATTTTTAATATTATATCTGACGGTCCTCATCGATTTGAATATTTATAGTTTTATAATCCAACGGATCGTATACTTTTGGTGGTAGTACAGTGACCGACCAAAGTTTTGGATAAGATCTCCCTTACGCTTATTATATATAAGGAGTTAATGCAATCAGGATATGCGTATATCTTTAAAATATACGGACCCTTCCGTATATCTTTAATTAAATCAAACTAAATAATTATAAAATTAAAAATAAATAATAAATAATTTTTTTAAACCTAAATATAATATGTTAAATATTACAGTTCACAACTTTTCATTTAGTTGCGATAGCATTGAAGAAATATGTGTAGAACTCGATATAAATTATTTTTACTTTTCGAACACATATTTAGAGGTATTCGTTTGATATTTATGATGACTTTAGTGATTGAAGTGATATCCTATTAAGATCGGGGATAAAAATAATATATTATTTTCACTTCAAAGACCAATTTAATATTTAACTTATAAATCAATTGAATTGGTAGTCATAAAGAAACATCTGTCAATGATAGCCCGTCTGCTTCTTTTTTTTTGGTGTAGACTGATAGTCAGGCAGTGATAGCGTGTGTTTCACAAATTGGTCATCTCCTTTTTAAAAAGAAAAAATTAAGACATTCTTTCTGCTACAACAAAAACACCATACGCTAATTATCAAAAAAAAAAACAACATATACACTATCGGCTTCGTCAGCTTTCCTGGGAAAAATGATTTTCCTTCGATTCTGCATCACCTTACACTGTATACGACATCCATGTCGATGGTGCTCATCAAGTATATTAGTATATGTGCTTTTAATAACTTTGGTTATGTCAATGCTGTGCACACCCTAATTAATTTCTGAACTAAAATACCCTTGTCTTCATTTCTTTAACAACGTTCGTCATGATGCCTACATCAGTATCCTCTGAATTCGATTAGTTTCAGATTAAAACCATAACATTGATAAAGAATTGATGATATTTGGGAAAGCGACTTAATTCTGGAAATGAGAAATGGTAGCTTTGGTTTTTTTATTTTGGAGTCGTTTTATACTTGTATTGTCTTTGTCCACTAGGAAGATTTCCTCACGCTATCTTGTCCGTTATCTAATAAAATATGAATTTTTTTAAAAAAAAAACTTTCAAGGAAGATAGATTGGGTTCTTCATTTTCACTTGATTTACTTGTTCTTTTTTCGGTTGGGTTCCTCATTTAGTCAACTTTTATGATTTGTTTATGCTTGGCCGACATGCATTGTTGTTACGCCATAATTTCGGTTGCCTCAATTATCTCCTAATTTCCCAATATGAATCTAATAATAATTATTGCTTAACCACTAAGTAATATCCTCTCTCTTAAACGAGGAAACAATCAATCTAAATCAATCAATTACTAAAAAATATCTCTAAGCGATTCTTTCAAATCAGGAAAGAATCTCAACGCTAATATAACTCTAAAAAGATAAAATCAACTTATCTCAACATATCCCTTAACAATCACAGGGATTAAAAATATTATCCTATCACAGAACTGCGTTGGCTTGATCCCGATATATAAACAGGGTACGCAGGCATCTTGGAATAGGATCCGACACATCTAACAAGTCGAGACACCTTTCAAGTCCAGCCCCAAACATCCAAAAACCCAAAATCCCCCATCATCACAATTTCGTTATTCCAGCAATCCCCGAAATTTGTTATCACCAAATTCCTCCGTTAACAATTGGCGCTAGAAGGAGGGGATACTTTTTGATTGTGGAGGACAATCAATCTATACAATACGCATGGGGGGTTATTATGGATCTGGAGCGGCTTTAATGGAAGAGCAGAACGGTGGAAGCGGTGGTTCGTGGATCTATTCAAAATAAAGATAAGTTTTCTTATGATTTTGTCCATTCAAATAAATTCTCTTATAAAATTTGTAGTAAATTTAATACATGTCAGATTTTGATGATTTTGATGATTTTTTATGATCCGGAAAGTTTTTGCGATTACCTATAACTTTCGTTCTTCGTGTTTTCTGAGATTATGTTTCGATCTATTTTCGAAATCACAAAACATAATCAGATCCCGTTTTTCAGTATTGAGAAGTTAATCAGCAGACGTTTTATTTGATTCCCGATTCGTTATAAATCCGTTTCTGACGAGCCATATATCATCGGAAAGATCTTTTCGTTTCCTACAACTTTCATGTTTTGTGTTTTCCAAGAAAATATCGTTTACAGGGTCAAAAAGGTAGAAAACAGATCTGGACAGAATCTGAATCACGGAGATGTTAAAGAATTGTGATGCAATATTCGTAGCACATGATTTGATTACTTCACTAGCTCGTGCATGGAAAAAAATAAGTGTGGAAGGTCCTAATCTGATTAGGATAATGTTTTCGAAAGCTCTCTTTTCCAAGAAGGATAATATTTTTTGAAGACTCTATTTCGAGTAGGATAATATTTTTTTGAAGAACCTATTTCGAGTAGGATAATATTTTTGAAGACCCTCTTTCGAAGAAGGATAATATTTTTGATGATCCTATTTCGAGTAGGATAATATTTTTGAAGACCCTCTTTCGAAGAGGAAATTATTTTTGAAGATGATAATCTTGTTTGAAGTCCCTACGGGGTGATCGTCTTGTGAAGGCCCTTCGGGATAATCTTGTTTTGAAGACCCTGCATCATTCGCATGCATTCATTAATCATCATGTGCATCATTCGCATCATGCATTCATTAATATCATCATGTGCATCATTCGCATCATGCATTCATTCATATCATCATGTGCATCATACATTTACTCGTAAACATTGGACATTCTTAGATTCTGTGGTTGTCTCTGTGTGATATTTTCGAAGACCCTTATTTGCGGAGGGTATTGCTTGAATTATTTTTGAAGGCCCTTCTTTAAGGTGTTACTTGGAAATTATTTTTGAAGGCCCTTCTTTAAGGTGTTGCTTGGGAATTATTTTTGAAGGCCCTTCTTTAAGGTGTTGCTTGGAAATTATTTTTTAAGACCTTCTTTATGAAGGTGTTACTTGGAATTATTTTGAAGGCCCTTCTTTGTGGAAGGTGTTTCTTGGAGTACCTTGGTAAACCCGTACTTCCGGGGTGCTTATCCGTACTTCCGGAAAGCTCACCAAGAAGAGAGTTCTACCTCTTAAGAAGGCGAGGTTACACTTCCCTTTTCTTAAACTCTGCTTTGCATAGAGTGTATAAGAAGGCGAGGTTACTCTTCCCTTTTCTTAAACTCTGCTTTGCATAGAGTGTATAAGAAGGCGAGGTTACTCTTCCCTTTTCTTAAACTCTGCTTTGCATAGAGTGTATAAGAAGGCGAGGTTACTCTTAACTAATTCTTAAACTCTGCTTAGCATAGAGTGTATAAGAAGGCGAAGTTACACTTCCCTTTTCTTAAACTCTGCTTTGCATAAAGTGTATAAGAAGGCGATGTTACTCTTCCCTTTTCTTAAACTCTGCTTAGCATAAAGTATTTAAAAAGGCGAGGTTACTTTTCCCTTTTCATAAACTCTGCTTTGCATAGAGTGTATAAGAATGCAAGGTTACTCTTCCCTTTTCTTAAACTCTGCTTTGCATAGAGTGTATAAGAAAGCGAGGTTACTCTTCCCTCTTCTAGGGTGTAGTAATCACTTTCATCAACACCCAGATTCATAGAATCCATTTCTGCTTCTATTATCACCTCCTTTCCAGCTCTAGGGGTTTGAACCTGAATCTCAGAAGTTATTGGTTCATCCACTACAAGTGCTGCTGATCTCACAAGTGCATTGTGCTTGTTCTCCACTGTCCCTGATCCGTAGATTATCACCCTTTGTTCCTGTTCCATCTCATAGGTCTTCAACTTGCCATAGATCATCTCTAATGACATCTTTGTAAAGTCAATTCTTTCCCTAATGGATGATGACTTGTGTTCTACATGATGGGGCAGCGTCATCATGAACTTCCTGTTTGATTCTCTCAGTGGATAGGTCTTTCCTTTCATTGCCAATTCATTGAGAAGTTTAGTATATTTCTCAAAGACCTGAGTTATACTTTCTCCTGGCAGGGACCTAAATGCTTCATATTGAGAAGTCAGGATGTCCAATCTGTTTTCCTGAACGTCTTCAGTTCCTTCCATTATCAAGTTAATGGTATCCCACATATGTTTCCCGCTTGTACAGTTCATCAACTGATAGCTCATTTCCTTGTCTGCGGAGTCCGCCAATATCAACATTAAACCGGTGTCCAATCGAATCAGTTCTTTGTCAGAATCTGTAAATTCACTTATATCCTTAGGTTGGGTGCCTGAAGGAATCCTGCTACCATCAGGAGCTGTAGATTCACTAACTGGTTTCATTGGTACAAACGGTATGTTCTCTAATATGCCAATATACAACGGATTAGATGCCTTGATAAATAACAACATCTTCATCTTCCACAAACCGAAATCATCTCTAGTAAACGGGGGAACTTTAATACCAGCTGTTGTCTTTGGAGCACTCATGGTTTCTGAAAATTTCAAATTGTTTAAAATTCAAGAAATTCCAATTAAATGAAAAATTTTGAAAGTTAAAAAATTTGCTTCGAATTTTCACGCTACGTTTGATTTTGGTCTCATTCACCGGATCTGATTTGTATATCAATCAAGTAGCTTTGATACCAATTGTTAGGTCCAAAGTATCGTAGAAGGGGGGTTGAATACGATACTCACAAATAATTTAATTTCGTTCGCGGATTAATCTTTCAGTTCTATAACGAAATCAAACACACCAAACCAAATCAAGTTTCGGGGAATATATCTTTTTATAAATATAAACCTCGAGGGGTGCTACAATTTCTAATCCGTAGATTAGCGTCAATGAGTTTAAGGTTACACAAATACAAAACAATGATCAAGTTCTGAGCACTATTAATTTCTCTGATAATTTTCTTCGGCTCTTCTCTCTCTCAGTAATGTCTCTGTGTTGAAATCCTTAACTGAAGAAGACACACACTTCTCTCAGTATTAATTGTAGACTTAAATTGAAAACCATCGAACCATTTAGAATAGAATATTCTTGGCCGTTGGATCTTCATCAACCTGTCAGACAAACAAAACTGTTCACCTGCTCCATGAATTGAAAAACCATCGAATGGATCAAAAGTATTTTCCATTCGATAGTTTTTAAATAAAACTATCGAATGACAAATACTTTAGTATAGTTTTTCAATGAATCACTTTAACCACCATTCGATAGTTTTCTGAATTGAAAAACTATCGAATTCTTTTTCTTGTCTTTTGTCCTTTAGTAATTACTCCTGAGCTCCTGGGTGTTTTAAGTTTTAGACTGTATCAATTTCTTCGGAGACGATAAAACAATCTGATTTTTTTAGTGCCGTCACCTAGTGCAACTGGTCTGGTTCACAGATGAATAACACTTGATCAATTCTTCTTTTATGTCTTGAATTCAATGCTGCTGATAAGTCCTTTGTCGTTCTGGTTGCTTCATCACTGGAATCCTGTGGTACTTAACCCTAAATCATTCACATACTTCTGTCGTCTTGAAAGTCTTGTTTCTTTTGCTGTCACTGAGGCCTGAACATTTTCATGAACTTCTTTCCGTGACCTGTTTACGGACTTCAAGAATACATAACGTATTTTGATTTTTTGAGTTTACCTTTTCTTTTTTGATTCTGGATTCCTGTGCTTCTATTAATACTATTGTCTGTCTTGTCCTTTGTTGAGTTGTAGTTATCTCTTTTACATCTTATGTTACATTATGCTTTACAATCTCCCCCTATTTGATTGGATAGAGTTCGACAAGCAAATACTTCGAGGATAACTCAACTAACTAAGGAAACATTAAACTACTTAAAGTAAGACATCGTAATAATATCAATGCATTCTGGATCAGATATATATACATTTCCAGATTTCATAAATCAAAAAACAATTAAACTTTATACAATGAAGTTGCTCCTCTAGTCTGAGCTGATAGTTCTCTTGTTCTTTGCTTCAACATTCAGTCCATTCCAATCTCACCTTCTTCAATCATTGGATCGGAGTTAGCAGCTTGATAATCAATCACTGATAGATAGTGCAGTGGTTCTCCAGGTTTAAGGATTGCTCCTTGGATGTGTCTTCCAATATATTCAACCTCTTGACCCACTCCAGCCCATAACCATGCAATGTTAACATCTTTCTTGTTTAGCTTTGGCATGTTTGGCAGTCTGGTATGCACTTCCAATCCTCTTTCCACTCTTTCCATATAGTAAGGAACATTCTCCATTAGAAATCTTCTAAGAGTGTCTGCTGCTTTGTCCTTCTCCGTTGATGAGAATCCAGTGGATCTAAGATACTTCTCAACTGAGATTAGATAGTTGCTTGGGTAGTCCCTCAGTTTGTCCTCAGCCAAATAGCATATTCTGAACAAGTCATTCGTCATGAATCTAACCATTGGAGGATCTTCAGTAATCTCTGGACTGACTTTCATCACGATCTCCTTAACATGCTCACGGAGCAGTTCATTTAGCCTTGTAGTTCTTTGGATCTTGATGAGTATAGCCTGCAATTCTGTATATGTCCTCTGTTCTAAAAACTTAGTAGAAATCACAAATGTACCTTTCTCCAGAAAACTGATTAATAAGCTCCAGGCACCATTTGCTTTAACCCCAGCATTCAGACAGATTATAGAGCTTCTCAGTTCTTTAAAGTAAGTCTAGTCTTCAAGATTAGCACTTCTGATGTCCTGAATAATAACTTCCACCTCAGCATTGTCGTTGACTTCTAATCCGTCTTCAACTCCGCAAAAGGTTTTATAAGCCATTTCCCATTCAGTACCATCTTTCTTTGCCAGATCTATCATCTTCTTCTTCCTCACTTCATTATACACCTTCATTCTCTTTAGCTTTTCACTTCTCAGAATTGCTTGTTGTTTCTCCTTCTCAGCTTGCCTGGCATCTATTGTAGCTCTCTGAGCTCTTATTGCTTCCAAGGCAGCTTCTTCTTCAGGTGATAGAGAATTTGCTTATTCCATATCATCATCCAAGATAGGATGTTCTATTGGCTCTGGATAATATGGCTCATGCTCCTCTTGAATAGGTTGCTCATGCATGACCTCAAATTCCTCTTCACTTTCCTTGTCTTCCTCTACAAGCTCCTCAATCCAGTACTGTCTGATTGGAATAGCCTCAACAGTCTCCCAAACTCCCCATTTATCCTTCACCCCTTCTCCAACTTTCTCCCCCTTAGTTGAGGAATCCTCGATAAAAGCATCCTCAGCATAAAAGACATTAGAAGGATCAGGTTCCTGATAGGAAGGACCAGGTTGTCCAGATTGTTGGTTCTTTAGCATACTCCATATAGACTGTACTCCGTCACCTTGATTCTCCAAGAAATCCATAAGCTGCTTATTAAACTCATTTATAGAAGCTAGCGACAGGTCAATGTTCTCCAATCTTGAGTTGGTAGTCTTTTCCATGTGATCCAGCCTCTTGTTTAGCTTAGACTCCACTCGTGAAAGGGTATTCATTGCATCTTTTACCCGCGCTTGACCATCCTGGATAACCAGAACGTCTTCTTTCAAAGCTTCATGTCCTTGAGACAATGCAGTTACTTCATTCATGAATCCATCTTTAAGTTCCCTGACGTCCATCCTCAGCTCGACTAGTTCTTCCATAGCTTCCTTCTTTAAGGAGTCCACTGCCTGCTTCGTACCTGTTATAGTGCCAGATGCACTGCCAATGACCCTGAATGTTCTTCTGGAATCAGCTGCAGCCAAGTCAACTTTCTCTTGAATAGACTTTAAAGAAACATTGTCTTGACTGGAGGAGATCCCTTGGTCAAAGGAAGGTCGTAGTGGAACCTTGAAAAGTGGATTTCCTTCTTTGTCTCGAACTGTCATCTCCTTGAGGGAAGATTGAACTTGTAGCTCTCTTTCTGTTGGTAACAGCAGATCATTAATATTAGGTAGGGTTAGGGTGTCACTCCTCACATTTGGCTCTGGGTGTACACTCAACGTTTCTGTCGGTGTTTGAATCATTTTTCCTTTCCCACTCAGGCCAGGTGTAAGTGTTTTTGTTTCACTCAAATCCTTTGTGCTGATTGTACCTGCAGAAGAGATCACCGTAGCCGTCCTTAAGGAGGTCACCGGTGGTGCAATGGGGCTTCGCAAGTCCCCGTCCTTGGATAAACCAAGTTGCTGATCATCCTTAGATGATATATCCTTTGAAGGATCTAGAGTTTGAATCTCTAGGGGGTTAGAAACAGGCTCTTTTAACAGCAGAGATCCCGAATCTTCCCCGTGAGTCTGTAAAGACTTCACCTCAGTTGACTCCTCAATAGTAATTGATTCACTGTCAACGAGTTGTCGATCTGCACCTACGTCAGACCCTTTACCCGCAGGATCCAGATATGTTCCATATGGGGAGGTAGACAATGACCTTTTAGATTGTGCATTTAGGTCAAAGCCTTCTCTCGACGTCTGTGAAGACCCTTGGTTCTTAGAACCTTCAACCAGTGAACCTGACCGTAATATGGTCGGAACACCAGTTGCTTCCGTCAATTCTTCCTTACTTGATTGAGCTATTGGTTCAGATATTGCTTTCGTTAGCGTAGCCCAATCAGCATCAGAAAAATCAGTAAAGGGCGCTTTGGATGAGAGAAATGAAGTATCAACAGTTGCCTCGGTTTCTGTTTTTCTCCTTTTAGAGTAAGGCAGAGCTGTTGTTGAAGGGTGTATCTCCTTATGTGGTGCTGCTTTGGCACTATCTCCCTCTACACTCATGGATGGTTCTTTAATGGGTATAGTAGGGGAAGGAGGTTCGTTTATGTTTTCATTTGTCTCTTCCAAAGGCTCTTCGATCGTGGTTAGAGGTTGTGGGTTTGCAACCTCCTGGTCAGGAATGGCCACTAAGGGCTCTGGATCAACATCCATTGGTACAGGTGCCATTACAGGTTCAGGTTGTGGAATATTACCTTGATTTACCTGTTCCCCTGGGGGTAGAAGTGGTAGGGGCACCGTTCTTAGATATTCAGTGAGAACAGTGGGTACCCCTGGAAGATAGTTGTTCTTCCTAATGAGAGCGGTTATGGCATTGCTCTTCATTCTCATGCACTCCTGGTTGGCTTCACCTTCAAAGATCTCCCGTTCATTATCTGTTAAGATATCATTGAGAATTAGTTGTAGGAACCTAGGATAGAAACATAGCACATCGTCATTTATGCATGTTCTGTCATCCAGTGGTCCCATGCATATGATTACTTGATCAATCAGTAACCGTCCAATGTTAATATGCCTATTGTTCGCAATGGCAAACCCTATCTTTTGAAGGAATAAGGGAATACCATGCAGATTTGTTAGCTTGGCAGTAAAAACATGGATTAGGGTATGAAAGAAAAAGTTCCATGCTTTTGGCAAGTAATGCTTAAGGAACTCTCCCACAAAGAAGTTAGGTTGTTGACTTCTAATGAGAGTGAAGAAAGCATGTATCTCCTCAGTTGTAAGATCAGGAACAAGGTTTTCTGTAGGAAAATGAAGTACTCTGTTAAAGTCATGTTCCGTCACCCTTATTGTTCTGCCCCCTGGCACAACAAAACTGAAGGATCTTATATTATTCTCACTTGTATCCGTGGCGGTTGTGTACAACGCATTCAATTGATCAATACAAAGGACCACGGGAGTACTCACAGCGTATGCCACTAATGAACGTGTGTTCAAAAACTCTGCCCATGCACGAAACTGTAAGTTCGTTATGGATTGCAAGTTTTGAAACGAGACATGATTAGTTTTGGTAACAATAAATTCTCCAGCCATTGTTTTTCAAATTTCCAGAAAATCAATTTAAACCAAAACTAATTTTTCACTTAAATTAATTAATTATTTCTAATTAATCAACCTTGACACAAAATTATCCTAAAAACAAACTTACCCCTCTTTCCCAAAAATACACAAATTCGAACACTTAAACTTGGTAACCCTAATTGTTAAGATTTGAATATACACTTAAAACTCAAGGAACTTAACTGATAAATCACTTAAACCCTTAAGATGAGCACAGTTAACAAAGATTAGAGGTATACAAGTCACTTCGATGGTTTCTAAGAAGAAATAAGAAATTGGAACCCCAATTGACTGTAAACACAAAAAATTTCACGGTGAAATGAAATTACTGTGGTAAAAAGTCAGATTGTGTGGTTAAATCTTAAGAAACTCTCGAACAAACTGTTCTTGGATGTATATATGTTTTGTAAGTATATAACCGAAAGCTCAGTTTTCTTAGATCTGTTGAAAATGAGAAGAAAACCACTAAGGCAGCGTTTTATACTTGTGAAACTTTAGGGGCAAAAATGTCCTTTCAGGTTTCGATAGTATTTAAATGTACTTTCGATAGTTTTTCAGAGGGGCAAAAAGGTCAACTATCCTTCGATAGTTTTTTGAAAAACTATCGAAGAGATTTGAAAATCAGAATTGAAAAGTCTTTTCTGAAAACTATCGAAGTCTGTGTTTTGTTTTTTTTTTTAAAAATGCCAAAACTATCGAAGTGTGTTTTATTAGAAAAACTATCGAGAATTTGAATATGGAAATAATTAAATTCTTTTCGATACTTTCTCTACTGATTTTTAAAATACATCGAGAATTTAAATATTAAATAAGGAAAATTCCTTCGATATATTTTAAATTAAATCTCAAAAACTATCGAGAAATGCTTTCGATAGTTTTTCTTTTCCTTTTCAAAAAACTATCGAAAATTAATTTCGATAGATTTATCTATGTACTTGAAAAACTATCAAATTTCCTAAATTCGATATTTTTTGCTTCTGTCTTCATTTTAAAACCTGTTCATGTTCTAAAAATCAGACTTTTTGTATTTCCTGTCAAGTTTCAATTTTAATAAACCTTTTAAAATTTACCAAAATCAATTGTTAACAGAAAATTCACAATTTTCTTAGAATAAAATCAATTAAATATCATTGAGTGATATTAACCAATTAAAATCCAATAAATTATGCTGCATTAATCTACAATGTTAAAAACAAAGCAAATTAATTCAAATTAAATAAATGCTTGAATATTTAGAACAAATATTAGCACCTAAATAATTTTTAGAATTAATAACTAATTAAATGCCAGAAGATATATCATCCATAATTATGACATACAATTAGTACAATAATCCTAACTACGAGAATTGCTCCAGAAAATAAATTCACGAGTCCTAAGGATATAGCAATTCTTAAACTCATGTATTCACCAGGACTCTCTGCAGTTACTGACTTCTAATCAAAATCAATTAGAAAGATTTAACATCCCAAGTTCACCAACCAGCTTATTGAAAGTGGATTCATCAAGCGGTTTAGTAAAGATGTCTGCAATTTGATCCTCTGTGGGTACAAAGTGTAACTCCACAGTTCCATTCATGACATGCTCTCGGATAAAATGATACCTGATGTCGATGTGCTTCGTCCTCGAGTGTTGCACTGGGTTGTTTGAGATTGCTATGGCACTTGTGTTGTCGCAAAATATTGGAATCTTTGTCAACAAAAGTCCATAGTCACGGAGTTGGTTTCTCATCCACAAGATCTGAGCACAACAGCTACCAGCAGCAATGTATTCAGCCTCAGCTGTTGATGTGGACACTGAATGCTGCTTCTTGCTATGCCAGGAAACTAACCTTCTTCCAAGAAACTGACAGCTTCCTGAAGTACTCTTCCGATCAATCTTACAACCTGCAAAATCAGAGTCTGTGTATCCAATAAGATCAAATCCTGTATCTTTAGGGTACCAAACTCCAAGATTTGGGGTCCCCTTAAGATATCTAAATATTCGCTTAACAGCTATTAGATGAGATTCTTTAGGATCAGACTGAAATCTAGCACACAAGCATGTTGCAAACATTATATCTGGTCTACTTGCAGCGAGATAAAGTAATGAGCCTATCATACCTCTGTAGCCTGTGATGTCAACCTTCTTACCAGTTTCATCCTTATCAAGCTTAGTGGCAGTTGGCATAGGAGTCTTTGTTGTAGATGAGTCTTCCATTTGATACTTCTTAAGAAGATCCTTGATGTACTTGGACTGACAAATGAATATACCAGTTCAATATATCAGAACCCGTAACAGCTTTGCTTCTTCACTACCTGTCAAGTTAGATGCAATAATAATAGGTAAAGTAGATGCATCACCTAGAAAAGCATACCTCAAGTGCTCTGGTAGTGGTTTGAGCTCAAGAGTGGGAGCCTCTTCAATGGATGGTTTTAGACGCTTCTCCGAATTCTTTAGTTCTGCCAATCCAAGAGAATCGAATGGCATGTCGATCCTTCTCTTCCACGGAGATGCATTCAAAAACTGCAGTTGCTCTTCTAATTCTTCATCTTCAAATTCAGATTCTCCCATCAGTGCTTTCTCCAAGGTGTCTGACTTGATCAGTTGGTCAAACCCCTTGCTTACTGCAGATTCCACCAGATCCATAGAAAAACATTCCTCCTCCTCTGTAGGAAATTTCATTGCATTGAAAACGTTGAAGGTAACATTCTGGTCATGCACCCTCATTGTGAGCTCCCCCTTTTGCACATCTATCAAAGTACGACCTGTAGCGAGAAACGGCCTTCCCAAGATAATAGGAATCTTCTTGTCTTCCTCATAGTCCAGAATGACAAAATCTGCAGGGAAGATAAGCTTATCAACCCTTACCAGGACATCCTCCACAATACCCCTAGGATATGTGATAGATCTATCTGCCAGCTGTAGAGACATGGTAGTAGGCTTAGGCTCCGGTAGCCCAAGTTGCAAGAAGATAGACAACGGCATGAGATTAATACTCGCTCCCAAATCACACAAACACTTATCGAAAGATAAGTTACCGATAGTGCAAGGTATGGTGAAACTCCCTGGATCTTTCAGTTTCGGAGGCAACTTTTGCTGCAGAATAGCACTACACTCTTCCGTTAGAGCAACGGTTTCCAAATCTTCAAGCTTCAACTTCCGTGAGAGAATACCCTTCATGAACTTGGCATAACTCGGCATTTGCTCAAGAGCTTCAGCAAAAGGTATATTGATCTGCAACTTCTTGAACACCTCCAGAAACTTGGCAAACTGTCTATCCAACTTCTGCTTTTGAAGACGTTTAGGGAATGGCGGTGGAGGATAGATCTGATTGCTCTTTATAGACGGTTCTGGAGAAGCCTTGTCAACTGTCTTCTCGCTCTTTTCCACTTCACTAACCATCTGATCAGCCACCAAGTCGGATTTTTCAATTTCTGGCCCTGCAGATTTTTCAACTTGCTGATTTTGAATTTCTTCATCTTCCTTATCTGCTGACTTTGGGTCAGATGTGACCTTTCCAGATCGCAAGGTGACTGCTTTTACCTGTTCTTTGACTTCCCTCTTGCCTGGGTTAACCTCCGTATCACTAGGAAGATTTCCCTGTGGCCTATTCAACAAAGCACTAGCAATCTGTCCAATCTGATTCTCCAAGGTTTTCAGGGATGTCGCCTGGCTCTTGCACATTAGCCTCAATTCTTCCAATTCAGATTTTTCATTAGACGACTGACCACCACTTACATGAGGCTGTTGATGAAAACCTGGTGGTTGATACGGTTGCCTAGGAGCATACTGCTGCTGATAACCCGAAGAGTTGAGTGGTTTAGCTCCAAATTGCTGACCTTGATACTGCTGCTGACCACCTTGATTGTTACTCCAGCTGAAATTTGGATGGTTCCTGTTATTTGGATGATAGGCATTAGGCACTGGTTGCTGCGATTGCTGGAAGTTACTCACGAACTGTGCTGATTCACTAGATATAGCACACTGATTAGTGTCATGTGCACCTGCACATAGCTCACAAACACTAGCCACCTGTTGAACTCCCATGTTAGCCAGAGAATCCACTTTCATAGACAGAGCCTTTAGCTGAGCTGCTATTGCTGTAGCTGCATCCACTTCCAGAATTCCTGCTGCTTTGCCTTGTGATAACCTCTGGGTTGGGTTCTGGTACTCATTAGCAGCCATCATCTCAATGAGTTCATAGGCCTCCTCATAGCTTTTAGCCCACAGAGCTCCACCTGATGCTGCATCAAGCATTGGTCGTGATTGACCTCCTAGCCCATTGTAGAAACAATTTATCACCATCCAATCAGGCATTCCATGATGAGGACACTTCCTTAGCATCTCCTTGTAACGTTCCCAGGCTTCACATAAAGTCTCCCCTGAATGCTGAGAAAACTGAGTGAGAGCATTCCTGATTGCTGCTGTTTTAGCCATCGGGAAGAATTTAGTGAGAAACTTCTGAGCAAGATCCTCCCATGTAGTGATAGAACCTGCTGGTAGAGAATGCAACCAGCCCTTAGCTTTATCCCTCAGAGAAAATGGGAAAAGTCTCAGCTTCACGGCATCTTCTGACACTCCGTTGAACTTGAAGGTGTCGCATATCTCGATGACATCCCTAATATGCATATTAGGATCTTCCGTTGGAGCACCCCCAAACTGAACTGAATTCTGCACCATCTGAATCGTGCCAGGCTTGATTTCAAAAGTATTGGCTGCAATAGCCGGCCTGACAATGCTAGATTGAATGTCATTGATCTTTGGCTGAGAATAGTCCTTCAAAGCCTTCGTTTCTGGTGCTACTGGATCACCCATAACTAGATTCAATTCAAATTCTGCTTTCCGAGTTTGCGAACGTGTTCGCATACACTTTCACTTAAGTATCTGAAACACACCAAACAAAGTAAAATTGATGAGTATAATCCGAGTCAGTGAACTTTAACGACCATTGATGACAAGCACATAAACTATAAAAATAACACCGAGTCCCCGGCAGCGGCGCCAAAAACTTGTTCGCACTAATTCACGCAAGCGCACGCGGTCACAAGTAATATAGAATAAAATTAAGTTCGTTCCCACAGAGACTGGTTTAGGTTGTTATAGTCTTGTACCTATGCAACAATGTATGGTTTTTATTCACTGCTAAAACAATTAACAAGATAGGGTTTTTAAATAACTAAGATTAACTATGAAGCAATTTAATAAACTAAGAATTAATTAACTAACAAGAATTGGAATCGAATTACTTATGCAGAGAAAACATGGGATCCTAACTTCATTAAATACTTTGCTTAGATCTGACACCTTTAATCACTATATGCAATTGTTATGATATCTGATCGGATAACACGAATCAAATACACGCTACCTGTCGGCATACGTATATCAAACTACCCATACATCCACAAAAGAGATAGAAGATGAATAGACACCAATTATGTTTAGACCCTATATATCTATAGAATTTGAAAACATAACGGTTGAGGAACTAGTTATCCATAAAGATCACACAGGGCAATATAAGTATTTTCATCTCATACTACGAATCATATTGATAAACAATTATGAACCTATGCTAGCATGGCAAGTTCTAAATCTCAAGATCCACTCTCGCTTCACAAGAGATTAACAGATTAGATGTTCGCGACGCATCTATCAATTAAGCTTAACCATACGAGGATATCAATTAATATACATCACACACAAATCTTTAAAGCATCAAGATACTAAACTGCATAAATAAATCCGTTAGAATCCCACGATAACGATTAGTTCATAATCGAACCGCTCGTCACCATGGGATTTGATGAAAACATGATAATGAACAAGATTCGAATAATATAGATACTAAAGTAATAGAGTTGAGAAAACAAATCCCAAAAGCATCCAAGAGTATCGCCAAGAAAAATACAAAAGAAAAGTAGATCTAGAACTCCGTTGGTTGTCACGCACGTAGGAATCCTTTGTCAAACTTGAATCTCCGTGTCTCGGCTCTCTCTCAATTTGTTGCTGGGAATAGGTCCTGATTATTGGTGAAGGGTTGTGTTTATATAAACTCCAGGAGGCTTTGTCAGCAAGATATTTCCATATTTCCAATTAAAAATCGAAATCAGAAAAATTTACAAAAATTCTGCCAGGCGGCCGCGCCCTAGGCGCGCGCCCGCGCGTCTGCTGCGCCCCCGCCACCCGGTCTCTGCCTCGCGCGCGCGCCCGCGCATTCCGTTTCTGCCAATGACGCGCGCCCGCGCACCTGGCCGCGCGCCCGCGCGCCAGGTGCCTGCCCATGGACTCCAAATGAATTCCTAAGTTCCTCCAAGTGCTTCCAAGGGCTTCCATGAGTTTTGCAAGGTCCTTTAAATGCTTCCAAGGGTCTTCCATATTTCTTGCTATCTTCAACTCCAATCCTAGGACTTAGAACCCACCATTTAGACCTGAAATCATGCTTGATACTTCCAACTAGTTCACCTGCATTAAAACACTAGAACATATCACACTTACCACATACTTGAGGTCAATTCCACCAATTTAAGCCGGTTTCTAAGCATTCCAAGTGAATATAAAATCCACTTATCACACCCCCAAACTTAAACCGATGCTTGTCCTCAAGCATAAACAAACATAACTATATACAACTAACTAGTACCACTTCCGTAGGTGATCACGGTTGCATTTGGCATATGCAACAAGCCCTTTAAACCCCTAGGCAGCCCTAGTGGATGAGTAAGGTCTCGTGAGGGCCTATAGCGAATGTACCCACAAAATCCATCTACTCATGCAACTAACAATGCAATGCATGTATGCAACTAATATGAAAATGCAACGATCCCTTCAAACCAACCAAAACCAATCAACGAGCCAACATCTCAAAGAACACAGTCTTCCAAACAGAGTTCGACCAAATTCCCATCGACCAACAAGACAAACACAGAAACGTGCGTGTGTGCGATGCTCACCAATATACTCCCAAACTAAATCAAGACCATACCTACTCTTAGCCAAAACAACCACAAGCTTACAAACAGAATGAACTCTAGACACAAGAAACCACTTAAAGACACCTCAATATCCACTTGAGCTAGACAGGAATTCATGCTTTTATTACAGAACAACATACTAAACACAATACACATGCTTATTTGACCGTGCAATGGTTAAGACCCCAAAAGGCTTATACAATAATACCCATGTAGCGAGCTTTAGGTTAGTGGATCCCAGACCGGAAAAAATCTTAGGTCACTAGGCACAAAGTCCCCTAGAACTTAATTGCTCGAGTATTAAAGAGCTCAACCTGATCAATTCTGCATAAAACAACTAACTCAACTTTTTTTTTTCTTTTTCAACTTTTCTCTTTTTTTTTTATTTTTTTTTTTCAACAATTTCGGAATGAGTGCACTTTGCCTTTTTCTCATCCCACCCTAGACTACTCATCTTTTCAATGAGCCGGCTACTAGCCATTTGACGCCTAGCCTTTATTACAACTAGCATGAAATCCCTGGTTTCCCCCAAACTTATACATAAGTGCTCCTTCGTTTTCAAGAATCTAGCCAACATTCTAAATGTAAACAAGTGGTTAAATTCTAACACCAAACAAGCATGGTCTGATCAAATTCAAAAGCAGCCAATGAGACTTATGAAATAGATTTGTTTCTGGCATGCAAGTCAATACTTAGAAACTTAATCAACCCTCTACTCATCACAACCACACTCCAATCAACATCGACTCACCAACGGAAATAGTCAAATCCTACGGGATCATGAAATATGCATGCAACTAAAATGGACTCACATAATAAATAAAAACTATGCAAACAGAATGCCCTATATGACATGAACATGCAAAACTACGAATAAACTACAACTACACATGCAATATGAATCCTACATGAGACACATACTAACTATACAAACCCATACATCACCCCCAAACTTAACATATTCAATGTCCTCATTGAAGATAATGCAAGGGAAACAGACAAACCTAATCCGCAGCAGGGCCACCCTCCTCGGGTGGGGAATCCGGTGGAGGGTAAACAGAATGAGCTCCAAACACCGGCCACTGGACCTCAATACCCGTAGCCTGAAAAGCAACGCCCAAAGCCTGCGTCATATCCTCAGCATAACGGCGGTTGATATCATGCATGGAATCAATCCGCCTAGTCAACCGCCTAAACTGGACATCACTGAAACCTGTCCTGTCAGCACTCCTTCGAGAAGAACTAGCTCGCGCAACACGTGGCAGATGCGGTGGAACACCACTGACCTCCTCATCAGAATGAACATAACCAAAGCCTCTATGATGGGGAATGCCACCCGGCCAATCCACCATCCTCACAATAAGGGAATCATCAATAGCAGCCATGGGAAGCTGCACTGGCTCATCTTCTGCCCATCGAACACCTACAGAAGTGCACAACCCAGTGATAATAGAAGCATGAGGAATAGCCACATTCACTCCCCCTCGCAAGAAACGCAAAATGTTCTGATGAATCAAATTGCCCAAATCAATGTACTTCCCATGCAAAATACCCCAGAGCAAGATAGCACGCTCCACTGTAACATCATGGGGATGCGAAGAAGGTAATACATTAGCACAAATAAACATATTCCAGGCCCTAGCATATTTGTTCATAGAAGAAGCCGGAAAGGTAACTGGCTCCTCAGAACCCGGTCTACACCTCCAAACTGTGCCCGGAACACAAATTGAAGAAACTATGTCATTCAAATCAAAATCCTCCCGAGTCTTGAGAGACCAATCCTCTACTCCCCTCCGTAGTCTAGGCTGATCTAAAATAGTACGAATAGTATCAGGCCTATAATCAACAGTGACTCCCCGAACCACCGAGAACCCATTCTTCTCGGCCTTGGCATTAGCATAAAATTCTTTCACTACACTCAAAGGAACCGCAGAAGGTGCCTCACAAAATGTCACCCAACCAAGCTCTGTAATCATATCCACCAACTCTCCCGCAACCGTTGGCAAGAATCCTCTCTCCTTAGCTACCGGCCTAGATATCAAACGATTGTATTCCAAATGAGCTTCCGGAGATACAAAACGCTCCACACTGCCCCCCAAACTAGAATCCTCATCCGAAGATGGAGGAGCTCTACGACCACGTACCACTCTAGGCCTTTTCGAAGTCATATAAAGCAATCTCAAGAATAATGACAATAACCCACCAAGAAATTCTCAAAGCAAAGCCACACACTAGTAATCCCCAAAATGAAGAACACAATTCAAAAGAATAGAAAACCAAGGAAGTAACTTACCCAAGAATTGAAGATGTGAACTTGCTCCTTGAATTCCCCCTTTTTGGAAATTGAGATTCTTTTAAAGCTTAAAAAGGAATTTAGAAGAGATATAGCTCTAAGGATGTGTATGTATATATAGATATATAAGGTGGGTTATTGATGGAAGGGAAATTGGGTGAGAATTGTAAGCAAATGGAGGGAGTGGTGTTTGGGGAAGAACTAAGTAAATGGAGGAGAGATATGTATGAGAATTGGGTGTTAAAAACACAAAAAAACGGATTTTAAGGTTTTTTGGCAGCAGGTTTCCGCGCCCCCGCGCACCCGGCCGCGCGCCCGCGCATCTGTCCGCGCGCCCGCGCACCTGGCCGCGCGCCCGCGCGCCAGGTTACTGTTCACTTGCTATTTTTTTTTCTTTTTCTTCTCTAAGCAAACCAATATACAAACGTGGGTTGCCTCCCACGAAGCGCTCGTTTTACGTCATTAGCTTGACGTGATTCCATTTCTTCATTCTGTAGAGCCGAGAACCGCGGATTCCACTTCGCGATTCACTTGTTCACCAAAATACGGTTTCAACCTTTGCCCATTGACCTTGAATGCTTCGTCAGGTGATTTAGCGTAAACTTCCACCGCACCATGAGGAAAAACCGTCTTCACCGTGAATGGTCCCGACCATCTTGACTTAAGTTTCCCTGGAAAAAGCTTGAGACGAGAATTGAATAGCAAAACTAGTTGACCGGGCACAAAGGACTTTCGCACCAACCGTTTATCATGCCATCTCTTGACCTTCTCCTTGTATAACTTTTGATTCTCATAAGCCTGTAGACGAAACTCATCTAACTCATTTATTTGAAGCATCCTTTTCTCACCTGCTGCTGACAAATCAAATTTCATCTTTTTCAACGCCCAATATGCCTTGTGCTCTAGCTCAGCCGGCAAGTGACACGCCTTACCATACACCAATTGAAAAGGTGAAGTACCCAATGGTGTCTTGTAAGCCGTTCTATAAGCCCAGACAGCTTCATCTAACTTTAGCGACCAATCTTTCCTTGAAGGATTCACAACTTTCTCAAGAATACGCTTTATCTCCCTGTTAGATACCTCTGCTTGACCATTAGTTTGAGGGTGATAGGCAGTGGCAACACGATGGTTGATATTATACCTCGCCATCAAGGCTGTGAACTTTCGGTTGCAGAAATGTGTCCCCTCATCACTGATGATTACCCTTGGAGTTCCGAAACGAGTGAAAATTTGCTTGTGCAGGAAATTCAAGACCACTTTAGCATCATTGGTAGGTAACGCCTTTACCTCGACCCATTTAGACACGTAATCCACAGCCAAAAGAATGTACTGGTTATTGCATGAAGAAACAAACGGTCCCATGAAATCGATTCCCCACACATCAAAAATCTCCACTTCAAGCATCATATTAAGAGGCATCTCGTTCCTCCTAGAGATATTACCAACCCTTTGGCATCGATCACACCTCAACACAAACTGGTGGACATCTTTAAACAGAGTTGGCCAATAAAAACCTGCCTGAAGTACTCGAGTAGCTGTCTTCTCTCCACCGTAATGACCTCCATAAGTGGTGGAGTGGTAATCACGCAACACACCTTCAGTTTCGCTATACGGAATGCATCTTTGTATCACCTGATCCGCTCCCTGTCTGAACAAGAAAGGTTCGTCCCAACGGTACCACTTCACATCATGCAAAAACTTCTTCCTTTGAGCATACGAGAATTCTGAAGGGATGACGTTACTCACAAGATAGTTCACAATATCTGCAAACCATGGTTCTTCATCTTGAACCCCAAAAAGTTGCTCATCAGGAAAGAATTCGTTGATTAGAGTTTTATCACCTGCATTCTTACCGTGGTCCTCCAACCGAGACAAGTGATCCGCCACCTGGTTTTCGGTACCCTTTATGTCCTTAATTTCCAAATCGAATTCTTGAAGCAAAAGAACCCAACGAATCAATCGAGGCTTCGAATCTTTCTTTGCAATCAGATAACGAATGGCGGCATGATCAGTAAACACTACTACCTTAGTTCCAAGCAAATAAGACCTGAATTTCTCGAAACTGTACACAATTGCCAAAAGCTCCTTCTCTGTAGTAGTGTAATTCAGTTGTGCATCATTGAGTGTTTTGCTAGCATAGTAGATCGCATGAAACACATTGTTATTTCTTTGACCAAGAACAGCTCCCACTGCATAGTCACTAGCATCACACATCAACTCAAACGGCTTACTCCAATCTGGTGCAATCATTACAGGTGCTGATGTCAACTTCTTCTTCAAAAGCTCGAAAGCCGCTAAGCAATCTTCATCGAACTTGAAAGGAATATCCTTCTCCAACAAATTACACAAAGGTTTAGAAATTTTGGAGAAATCTTGAATGAACCGCCTATAGAAACCCGCATGACCAAGAAAACTACGAATTCCTTTAACTGAGACTGGTGGAGGAAGATTTTCAATTGTCTCCACCTTGGCCTTGTCCACTTCAAGCCCCTTGCTAGATACCTTATGCCCAAGAATGATTCCTTCTTTCACCATGAAGTGACATTTTTCCCAGTTGAGCACTAGATTAGTCTCAACACATCTTTTCAGCACCATGCCTAAATTACTTAGGCACTCATCATATGACATTCCAAAGACTGAGAAGTCATCCATGAACACTTCCACATTTATGCCAATCATCTCCGAGAAAATGGCCATCATGCACCTCTGAAAAGTAGCAGGTGCTCCACAGAGTCCGAAAGGAACGCGACGGAACGCGAAAGTGCCAAAAGGACATGTGAAAGTGGTCTTCTCTTGATCTTCTGGAGTAATCCCTATCTGATGGTACCCTGAATAACCATCCAGCAAGCAATAGAACTCATGCCCAGCCAACCTGTCCAACATCTGATCAATGAATGGAAGAGGGAAGTAATCCTTCCTTGTAGCCTTGTTTAGCTTCCGGTAATCCATGCAAATCCTCCATCCAGTAACTGTATGAGTTGGGATAAGCTCGTTCTTTTCATTAGCAACCACTGTCATTCCTCCTTTCTTATGAACACATTGAACTGGGCTCACCCATGCACTATCTGAAATAGGGTAGATGATCCCAGTATCTAACCACTTGAGAATTTCTTTCTTTACTACCTCCTTCATGATAGGGTTGAGACGTTTATGAGGGTCCACCGTTGGTTTGCACCCTGGTTCTAGCGGAATTTTGTGCATACAATAAGAAGGGCTAATCCCTTTTAAATCCGCTATGGTCCATCCTATTGCTGATTTAAACTCTCTCAGAACCCGTAACAGCTTTGCTTCTTCACTACCTGTCAAGTTAGATGCAATAATAATAGGTAAAGTAGATGCATCACCTAGAAAAGCATACCTCAAGTGCTCTGGTAGTGGTTTGAGCTCAAGAGTGGGAGCCTCTTCAATGGATGGTTTTAGACGCTTCTCCGAATTCTTTAGTTCTGCCAATCCAAGAGAATCGAATGGCATGTCGATCCTTCTCTTCCACGGAGATGCATTCAAAAACTGCAGTTGCTCTTCTAATTCTTCATCTTCAAATTCATATTCTCCCATCAGTGCTTTCTCCAAGGTGTCTGACTTGATCAGTTGGTCAAACCCCTTGCTTACTGCAGATTCCACCAGATCCATAGAAAAACATTCTTCCTCCTCTGTAGGAAATTTCATTGCATTGAAAACGTTGAAGGTAACATTCTGGTCATGCACCCTCATTGTGAGCTCCCCCTTTTGCACATCTATCAAAGTACGACCTGTAGCGAGAAACGGCCTTCCCAAGATAATAGGAATCTTCTTGTCTTCCTCATAGTCCAGAATGACAAAATCTGCAGGGAAGATAAGCTTATCAACCCTTACCAGGACATCCTCCACAATACCCCTAGGATATGTGATAGATCTATCTGCCAGCTATAGAGACATGGTAGTAGGCTTAGGCTCCGGTAGCCCAAGTTGCAAGAAGATAGACAACGGCATGAGATTAATACTCGCTCCCAAATCACACAAACACTTATCGAAAGATAAGTTACCGATAGTGCAAGGTATGGTGAAACTCCCTGGATCTTTCAGTTTCGGAGGCAACTTTTGCTGCAGAATAGCACTACACTCTTCCGTTAGAGCAACGGTTTCCAAATCTTCAAGCTTCAACTTCCGTGAGAGAATACCCTTCATGAACTTGGCATAACTCGGCATTTGCTCAAGAGCTTCAGCAAAAGGTATATTGATCTGCAACTTCTTGAACACCTCCAGAAACTTGGCAAACTGTCTATCCAACTTCTGCTTCTGAAGACGTTTAGGGAATGGCGGTGGAGGATAGATCTGATTGCTCTTTATAGACGGTTCTGGAGAAGCCTTGTCAACTGTCTTCTCGCTCTTTTCCACTTCACTAACCATCTGATCAGCCACCAAGTCGGATTTTTCAATTTCTGGCCCTGCAGATTTTTCAACTTGCTGATTTTGAATTTCTTCATCTTCCTTATCTGCTGACTTTGGGTCAGATGTGACCTTTCCAGATCGCAAGGTGACTGCTTTTACCTGTTCTTTGACTTCCCTCTTGCCTGGGTTAACCTCCGTATCACTAGGAAGATTTCCCTGTGGCCTATTCAACAAAGCACTAGCAATCTGTCCAATCTGATTCTCCAAGGTTTTCAGGGATGCCGCCTGGCTCTTGCACATTAGCCTCAATTCTTCCAATTCAGATTTTTCATTAGACGACTGACCACCACTTACATGAGGCTGTTGATGAAAACCTGGTGGTTGATACGGTTGCCTAGGAGCATACTGCTGCTGATAACCCGAAGAGTTGAGTGGTTTAGCTCCAAATTGCTGACCTTGATACTGTTGCTGACCCCCTTGATTGTTACTCCAGCTGAAATTTGGATGGTTCATGTTATTTGGATGATAGGCATTAGGCACTGGTTGCTGCGATCGCTGGAAGTTACTCACGAACTGTGTTGATTCACTAGATATAGCACACTGATTAGTGTCATGTGCACCTGCACATAGCTCACAAACACTAGCCACATGTTGAACTCCCATGTTAGCCAGAGAATCCACTTTCATAGATAGAGCCTTTAGCTGAGCTGCTATTGCTATAGCTGCATCCACTTCTAGAATTCCTGCTGCTTTGCCTTGTGATAACCTCTGGGTTGGGTTCTGGTACTCATTAGTAGCCATCATCTCAATGAGTTCATAGGCCTCCTCATAGCTTTTAGCCCACAGAGCTCCACCTGATGCTGCATCAAGCATTGGTCGTGATTGACCTCCTAGCCCATTGTAGAAACAATTTATCACCATCCAATCAGGCATTCCATGATGAGGACACTTCCTTAGCATCTCCTTGTAACGTTCCCAGGCTTCACATAAAGTCTGCCCTGAATGCTGAGAAAACTGAGTGAGAGCATTCCTGATTGCTGCTGTTTTAGCCATCGGGAAGAATTTAGTGAGAAACTTCTGAGCAAGATCCTCCCATGTAGTGATAGAACCTGCTGGTAGAGAATGCAACCAGCCCTTAGCTTTATCCCTCAGAGAAAATGGGAAAAGTCTCAGCTTCACGGCATCTTCTGACACTCCGTTGAACTTGAAGGTGTCGCATACCTCGATGAAATCCCTAATATGCATATTAGGATCTTCCGTTGGAGCACCCCCAAACTGAACTGAATTCTGCACCATCTGAATCGTGTCAGGCTTGATTTCAAAAGTATTGGCTGCAATAGCCGGCCTGACAATGCTAGATTGAATGTCATTGATCTTTGGCTGAGAATAGTCCTTCAAAGCCTTCGTTTCTGGTGCTACTGGATCACCCATAACTAGATTCAATTCAAATTCTGCTTTCCGAGTTTGCGAACGTGTTCGCATACACTTTCACTTAAGTATCTGAAACACACCAAACAAAGTAAAATTAATGAGTATAATCCGAGTCAGTGAACTTTAACGACCACTGATGACAAGCACATAAACTATAAAAATAACACCGAGTCCCCGGCAGCGGCGCCAAAAACTTGTTCGCACTAATTCACGCAAGCGTACGCGGTCACAAGTAATATAGAATAAAATTAAGTTCGTTCCCACAGAGACTGGTTTAGGTTGTTATAGTCTTGTACTTATGCAACAATGTATGGTTTTTATTCACTGCTAAAACAATTAACAAGATAGGGTTTTTAAATAACTAAGATTAACTATTAAGCAATTTAATAAACTAAGAATTAATTAACTAACAAGAATTGGAATCGAATTACTTATGCAGAGAAAACATGGGATCCTAACTTCATTAAATACTTTGCTTAGATCTGACACCTTTAATCACTATATGCAATTGTTATGATATCTGATCGGATAACACGAATCAAATACACGCTACCTGTCGGCATACGTATATCAAACTACCCATACATCCACAAAAGAGATAGAAGATGAATAGACACCAATTATGTTTAGACCCTATATGTCTATAGAATTTGAAAACATAACGGTTGAGGAACTAGTTATCCATAAAGATCACACATGGCAATATAAGTATTTTCATCTCATACTACGAATCATATTGATAAACAATTATGAACCTATGCTAGCATGGCAAGTTCTAAATCTCAAGATCCACTCTCGCTTCACAAGAGATTAACAGATTAGATGTTCGCGACGTATCTATCAATTAAGCTTAACCATACGAGGATATCAATTAATATACATCACACACAGATCTTTAAAGCATCAAGATACTAAACTGCATAAATAAATCCGTTAGAATCCCACGATAACGATTAGTTCATAATCGAACCGCTCGTCACCATGGGATTTGATGAAAACATGATAATGAACAAGATTCGAATAATATAGATACTAAAGTAATAGAGTTGAGAAAACAAATCCCAAAAGCATCCAAGAGTATCGCCAAGAAAAATACAAAAGAAAAGTAGATCTAGAACTCCGTTGGTTGTCACGCACGTAGGAATCCTTTGTTAAACTTGAATCTCCGTGTCTCGGCTCTCTCTCAATTTGTTGCTGGGAATAGGTCCTGATTATTGGTGAAGGGTTGTGTTTATATAAAATCCAGGAGGCTTTGTCAGCAAGATATTTCCATATTTCCAATTACAAATCGAAATCAGAAAAATTTACAAAAATTCTGCCAGGTGGCCGCGCCCTAGGCGCGCGCCCGCGCGTCTGCTGCGCCCCCGCGCACCCGGTCTCTGCCTCGCGCGCGCGCGCCCGCGCATTCCGTTTCTGCCAATGCGGCGCGCCCGCGCACCTGGCCGCGCGCCCGCGCGCCAGGTGCCTGCCCATGGACTCCAAATGAATTCCTAAGTTCCTCCAAGTGCTTCCAAGGGCTTCCATGAGTTTTGCAAGGTCCTCTAAATGCTTCCAAGGGTCTTCCATATTTCTTGCTATCTTCAACTCCAATCCTAGGACTTAGAACCCACCATTTAGACCTGAAATCATGCTTGATACTTCCAACTAGTTCACCTGCATTAAAACACTAGAACATATCACACTTACCACATACTTGAGGTCAATTCCACCAATTTAAGCCGGTTTCTAAGCATTCCAAGTGAATATAAAATCCACTTATCAGTCGTCAAATGTTACATTAAAGCTTTCCAACACCTTCTTATCTTCAATCACATATACCCTGAAAGCCTTAGATTCCAGAGAATAGCCCAGAAAAATGCCTTCATCTGCTTTGGCATCAAACTTGCCAAGATGTTCTCCATCTTTAAGTACAAAGCACTTTGCACCAAACACATGAAAGTACTTCAGTGTTGGCTTCTTGTTGGCCATTAACTCATACGGAGTCTTTTCATGATCTTTGTTGATCAGGGTTCGATTCTGAGTGTAGCAAGCTGTATTCACTGCTTCAGCCCAAAAGTAAGTGGGAAGTTTTGATTCACTCAACATGGTCCTTGCTGCTTCAACCAAGGTCCTGTTCTTCCTTTCCACTACTCCATTCTGTTGAGGAGTTCTTGGTGCTGAAAACTGTCTTGATATTCCTTTCTCTGAGCAGAAATCATTTAGAACTGCATTCTTGAATTCAGTTCCATTGTCTGATCTGATTGTCCGCACAGGTAGCTTAGCTTCCACTTCTATCTTCTTGATGTGATCAATGATTAGTTGTGTTGCTTCATCCTTTGTTTGTATGAACAACACCCACGTGTACTTGGAGTAGTCATCCACCATCACCAATGCATATCTGTTTCTTGAAAGTGACATAACATTAACTGGACCAAATAAATCCATATGAATCAGCTGTAATGGTTCAGTAATGCTTGTCATTCCTTTGCTTCCATGTGATGCTTTCTTCGACTTCCCCTTTTCACATGCTTCACATAGTCCCTCCTGATTGAATTCCATCAGGGGCAACCCTCTCACTAACTCTCTCTTTACCAAAGAGTTCATAGTTTTGAAGTTCAGATGTGAGAGCTTTTTGTGCCATAGCCAACTTTGTTCTGAAGATGCCTTTGCATAGAAACATGTAACTTCTCCTTCACTGGTAGAACTTAAGTCAGCTATAAACAAATTCCCTTTTCTCACTCCCAGTAGAGTAAACTTCTCATCCTTCCTGTTGGTGATCAAGCACTTGTCCTTTCTGAAATCTACATTGTAGCCTTTATCACAGAATTGACTGATACTTAGAAGATTGTGCTTTAATCCTTCAACAAGAGAGATGTTTTCAATGATGACATTTCCAGCTTTCAATTTACCATATCCCGTAGTGAATCCTTTGTTGTCATCTCCAAAGGTTACAATCGGGCCGGTCTTCTTAACCACCTCTGTAAGCAGGGACTCTTCACCTGTCATGTGTCTAGAACAGCCACTATCCAGAATCCACACAACCTTTGAGCTTTTAACCTTACCCTGCAATCACAGATTGATTAAGCGGACTTTGGTACCCAAAATTGTTTGGGTCCTGAAGGTTTAGATGATTTAACAGGAGTAACATTCAATTTAGTCTTACCTTGTTTGATATTCATAGTATCTGTGGATTTAACATTACTAGTGCTATTGCTACTATCAGACATCAACTTAAAATAAGCATGCATGATGTTGTACTTACATAGCAAACACTCTTTCTTTCCACAGGGTTCATGATTATCAGGCATGTCAGACATGTTATGCATTTCAGAAGCATTAGCAGTTTCTACTTTAACCTTTTTACATGCATGTGTAAGGTGTCCAGCAGAATTACAAATAGAGCACAACTTCCTAGATGCAATGGGAGAAGATGGAACCAATTCCTGATTAACAATCTTCTTTCTCCCATTCCTGTTCTTTTTAACATTACTAACTAAGGAACCTACTTCAGTTTTAGGTAAATCAGGTTTAGGTAATTCATTCTTTACTGATTTCCTAGGCAACTTAGTCTTTACCTCTTTTTCCTTCAATAAATCCTCCTCAAGCAATTCTTGTCTAATGAAAAGGTCATCCTCATGAAAAAGTGGTGGAAACGGCTTAACAAAATCTGGACAATCAACATTCTTAAGAACATGTGGAGTATTCCTTTTGACAACTGAAGATGTCACAGGGAATTCCACAATCTTCTTACCAGCTTTCTTGTTATAGTCAAATCCTATAGCAGTTTTATTCTCTATGGCCTGAGTATCAATGATTTCCCTAGCCACTAGAGCGGAATTCTTAAAAGCATTCAGCTTCAAATCTAGATCTGAAATCTGCTTCCTGAGGATAGTCTCTATCTCATCATTACACTTGACCTTGTTCTCTAAGTACGCATTCTTTTGCTTAAGATCTTCTAATGTTACAGCTACAAGCTCTAGTTCTTCATTTTTAGATTCTAGCTTTTTAATCTTAAGAACTAGTTTAGCATTTTCCATTTCTTATGCTAGCATGCTTGTGTGTACATTAAACAATTCTACACTAAGATCTTGCACAGTTTCCTTGTACTCAGAATTAGACATATCAATTGTAGTTAAGATAGGTACCTGAGATGATTGTGGTGATTCCTCTGAAGAGTCAGCCATTAGAGCAACATTTACATATTCCTCCTCTTCATCCGAATCAGTATCATCCCAGTGTTTTCCCTCTGCTATGTAAGCTTTCCCTTTCTGCTTTCCAGAGAATGCCTCCAATTGCTGTTTAAGCTTGGCATTCTCCTTCTTCAACTCATCATAAGAATCCTTCTTTCCATAGACATCTTTCATGTCTCTTGCTTGACGAGGCTTCCGGCATTCAGTGGCAAAATGCCCTAACTCATTGCAGTTGTAGCAACTTGATTTGCTTCTATCAATCATGCCAGTCTTGTAGCCTCCCTTAAAGCCTGTACTAGGTGTATAATTGCTCTTCTGGAATCTGTTGGTTGAGCCCTTGAACTTGTACTTAGGGTTCCTTTTGAAACGAATATGACTAAACTTTGCAGCTAAGTACGCCATGGTTTTGTCTTCCATTTGCTCAAGCTCTTCTAGGGTGTAGTAATCACTTTCATCAACACCCAGATTCACAGAATCCATTTCTGCTTCTATTATCACCTCCTTTCCAGCTCTAGGGGTTTGAACCTGAATCTCAGAAGTTATTGGTTCATCCACTACAAGTGCTGCTGATCTCACAAGTGCATTGTGCTTGTTATCCACTATCCCTGATCCGTAGATTATCACCCTTTGTTCCTGTTCCATCTCATAGGTCTTCAACTTGCCATAGATCATCTCTAATGACATCTTTGTGAAGTCAATTCTTTCCCTAATGGATGATGACTTGTGTTCTACATGATGGGGCAGCGTCATCATGAACTTCCTGTTTGATTCTCTCAATGGATAGGTCTTTCCTTTCATTGCCAATTCATTGAGAAGTTTAGTATATTTCTCAAAGACCTGAGTTATACTTTCTCCTGGCAGGGACCTAAACGCTTCATATTGAGAAGTCAGGATGTCCAATCTGTTTTCCTGAACGTCTTCAGTTCCTTCCATTATCAAGTTAATGGTATCCCACATATGTTTCCCGCTTGTACAGTTCATCAACTGATAGCTCATTTCCTTGTCTGTGGAGTCCACCAATATCAACATTAAACCGGTGTCCAATCGAATCAGTTCTTTGTCAGAATCTGTAAATTCACTTATATCCTTAGGTTGGGTGCCTGAAGGAATCCTGCTACCATCAGGAGCTGTAGATTCACTAACTGGTTTCATTGGTACAAACGGTCCGTTCTCTAATATGCCAATATACAACGGATTAGATGCCTTGATAAATAACAACATCTTCATCTTCCACAAACCGAAATCATCTCTAGTAAACGGGGGAACTTTAATACCAGCGGTTGTCTTTGGAGCACTCATGGTTTCTGAAAATTTCAAATTGTTTAAAATTCAAGAAATTCCAATTAAATGAAAAATTTTGAAAGTTAAAAAATTTGCTTCGAATTTTCACGCTACGTTTGATTTTGGTCTCATTCACCGGATCTGATTTGTATATCAATCAAGTAGCTTTGATACCAATTGTTAGGTCCAAAGTATCGTAGAAGGGGGGGTTGAATACGATACTCACAAATAATTTAATTTCGTTCGCGGATTAATCTTTCAGTTCTATAACGAAATCAAACACACCAAACCAAATCAAGTTTCGGGGAATATATCTTTTTATAAATATAAACCTCGAGGGGTGCTACAATTTCTAATCCGTAGATTAGCGTCAATGAGTTTAAGGTTACACAAATACAAAACAATGATCAAGTTCTGAGCACTATTAATTTCTCTGATAATTTTCTCCGGCTCTTCTCTCTCTCAGTAATGTCTCTGTGTTGAAATCCTTAACTGAAGAAGACACACACTTCTCTCAGTATTAATTGTAGACTTAAATTGAAAACCATCGAACCATTTAGAATAGAATATTCTTGGCCGTTGGATCTTCATCAACCTGTCAGACAAACAAAACTTTTCACCTGCTCCATGAATTTCAAAAACCATCGAATGGATCAAAAGTATTTTCCATTCGATAGTTTTTAAATAAAACTATCGAATGACAAATACTTTAGTATAGTTTTTCAATGAATCACTTTAACCACCATTCGATAGTTTTCTGAATTGAAAAACTATCGAATTCTTTTTCTTGTCTTTTGTCCTTTAGTAATTACTCCTGAGCTCCTGGGTGTTTTAAGTTTTAGACTGTATCAATTTCTTCGGAGACGATAAAACAATCTGATTTTTTAGTGCTGTCACCTAGTGCAACTGGTCTGGTTCACAGATGAATAACACTTGATCAATTCTTCTTTTATGTCTTGAATTCAATGCTGCTGATAAGTCCTTTGTCGTTCTGGTTGCTTCATCACTGGAATCCTGTGGTACTTAACCCTAAATCATTCACATACTTCTGTCGTCTTGAAAGTCTTGTTTCTTTTGCTGTCACTGAGGCCTGAACATTTTCATGAACTTCTTTCCATGACCTGTTTACGGACTTCAAGAATACATAACGTATTTTGATTTTTTGAGTTTACCTTTTCTTCTTTGATTCTGGATTCCTGTGCTTCTATTAATACTATTGTCTGTCTTGTCCTTTGTTGAGTTGTAGTTATCTCTTTTAAATCTTATGTTACATTATGCTTTACATAATGCATACAAGGTGTTGATTTCGATCACCTTTTCAAGATGACCTCTTTCAGCGCTGAGTTGGACGTCTCGTAGGATAGGTAGATGGTGGCTGTTGAGGAAGATTAAATATCCGGCTTGTGGATTGAAGATAGTTGCTCGATCAAAGTTGTCAAGGTTCTCTCTGATTCTCACTGAGCACCTGGTTTCTTCCAAGCCATTGCTATGCCCTTTCTCTTGTCTTTGTTGGCTTTCTTCTTCTTGTTGTTGTCTTTCAGGTCTGTCTACTTGAAGTTCAATTTCAGCTATGATAATGAGGCCTCTTTTGTCATTCTCGCCTTTAAGCTTATTTGCCAGATCTTGGTTCACGTTAAATGCATCTGCTAAAGTCTCTGCATCAAAGTTTATGAAAATATTGCCCCCTTGGAATTGTTGGATTAATGGTTGTTCTTGTTGTCGACCTTGTTGTTGTCCTTGTGGATTTCCTAATATAAAAAATCTCTGTAACGTGGTAAATGTTTTTTTTTTTGCTAAGTAAATTTTTTTATAAACCAGAGAGAAAAGAAATACAATCTAAGAGGAGCATACCCCAATCAAGGCATACACCACAGACACCAACTCCATTCAGGAGAAAACCAGCGAACTAAGCAGGACGCTAAAAGCAAGAGAACAACAAGCAGCTAACCAAGAACATGCTAAATCAAATAAGTGACCAAGCTAGGATCTTTCCTAACATGCTGTTTAAATCGATTACAGGTAAATAGCTTCTCTTTGACAAACTGTTTGATCCTTCGGATAAGAGCCATAGTAGCAAGGTGGCCCATCTTGTGAATTCTAGAGTTGCGCTCCTTCCATGTAAGGTTCACTGCCACTGCTAAATAAAGACTACTGACCATTGTAACAACCTTCGGAGCTGGCAAGAATATATCTCCTCTTTGACAACGGGTCCAGTCATCACTGAAAGGAATAGGACATGCTCGTCTAACCATATCAAAATACGGACAATGTGAAAAGAGATGGTGCACTGATTCAGGTTCAATATTACAGAGAACGCATGTTGGGTCCGTACGCATACCAAAGTTCAACATCCTATCTTTTGTGAGCAAACGATTACGTAACGCAAGCCATAGTTTAAAAGAACATTTTGGAATAGAAAACTGGTTCCACACAACCTCATGCCAAGGGCTAGGAGGAGCTGTCTCACGAATAGAATGCCAAATGGTAGAGGATTTGACTCTAAAAGCTTGTAGTCCAGCCCAAGTTATGGAATCAGTGCGATGTATTTGAATAGGAGAGACTAGCCGCCTCAACTCAGTTACATCCACATTATTAGAGCCAGGAAGAGCCCATTCCCCATCATGAATAAATTCCCCAACAGTAGCAAACTTGCGAGAATCCGTATTACAAACAATATCTGACCTGAAATGCTCAATCAAAGGTTTTTTCAAGACCCAAGGGTCATGCCAGAAAAACAACTCTGAATTGCGCCCAACTTGGAGATCAATAAACTCCGCTGCAACTGGCCTGTAGTGTAAGATCTGACGAAAGGACCAGGGGCACTTGTACGGAATTTTTGAGGTCCAGAAAGCTTTACCTCTTAACAGGGACTTGTGTACCCACTTAACCCAGAGAGAAGTAGGGTTGGGCTGAATAATACGCCATAGCTGATACAGAACAGCAGTAGAATTCAGTTCCAAAACATTTTTCAGGCCAAGGCCCCCCTCACTCTTGGGTTTGCAACAATCAGTCCACGCCACTTTATGTAGACAGGTTCCATGTAGATTGTAGAATCCCCCCCACAAAAACCTAAACATCAAGGCATTCAGCTCTTTGAGGACCGAGTTGGGAAGAAAAAAATAACAACTCCAGAAACCCACTATACCAAATAGAATAACACGAATCAGTTGCAGTCTACCGGTGAAGTTTAGAAATCTGGTTGTCCAAGTTTCAATACGCCTACAGAAGCTGTTTACAAGGGGAGTACAATCCCGTGCAGTAAGTCTAGTGCAGATCAGCGGCAAGCCCAGATAGCGAATGGGAAGAGATCCCCGAGGAATATTGGTAATGCTTTGAATAGTCTCGATCTCCGAAACAGGGACATTAGCGTAGAACCCTGCGGATTTTTGAGGGTTGATGTGAAGACTAGAAACATCAGAAAACTCCTTTAAGCCTTGAAAAAGAAGAGAGATAGAGGTGGGATCCGCTTTGCAAAATAAAAACACATCGTCGGCAAATATCAAGTGGTGGAGATTGACATTTTTGGAACGCCAGTGATATTTGAAACTAGGGTGAGAGGCAGATTTCACCAAAAAAGTCGAGAGGACCTCCATAGCAATAACAAACAAGTATGAGGATAGAGGATCCCCTTGGCGTAACCCTGAATTGGCTTTGAAATAACCCTCTAAAGCGCCATTCACTTTCACAGAGACCATAGTAGTAGTGACACATACTTCAATCCATTTTACAAATTGCTCAGGAAATTGCATTCGTCGAAGAACAACAAATAAGAAACTCCAATTAAGCGAATCAAAAGCTTTATGGATGTCAAGTTTGAAGGCGCATCTAGGCTGCCCTGAAGGAGAGTGATAACCTCTACATAAGGCTTGAGCCAAGAATATATTGTCACCAATAGACCTTCCTGAGACAAAAGCAGATTGGTACAGAGATATAAGGTGTGGCAGAATACTTTTGAGGCGCCCACTTAATAGCTTGGAGATGACTTTGTAGAGCACATTGCAGCAAGATATGGGCCGAAAGTGAGTCATAACTGTTGGATTCTGAGTTTTAGGAACAAGAGCAATAGCAGCTGAATTCACCACTCGTGGCATATAGCATTGGTCAAAGAAAAAGAGAACAGCTTTGGTTACATCAGTACCCACAATTTTCCAGGCAGCTAAGAAGAACTCAGGCGTGTAGCCATCCGGACCAGGACTTCTATTTTTTGACATGCTTTTGATCGTTGTATACACATCTTTGCTAGTGAAAGGCGCAGTCAAACCAGAAAATTGTTGTTCATTAAGGACAGGAATAGGCAGATCCTCCGGCAAATCAAGGACATGGGTGCTTTGACCCAGTAAGTGTTGGTAATAGGAAGTTACAACAGTTGCAATACCGGCGTGAGTAGTATGTATCTCTCCACTGTCATCTTCCAATGATAATATTTTATTGGTATTCCAGCGACCCCTACAAGCATTGAAGAAATACTTATTATTCCCATCCCCATTTTTTAGCCAGTTTACCCGAGACTTTTGCTTGAGCAACTGTTCTTCCTTATATAACGCAGAGTTGTAAGCTTCAATGAGCCTTAGTTCTTCAGAAAAATCAGCTGAACTAGGAATAGATGGCATAAGAGCTTGAAAATCATGAAGGGCCTGTCTTGTAGCAGCAACTACATTATGCAGATTACCACACTGGTTGTTTAGGTTTTTTAAAGCTGGTTTAAGAAGCTTGATCTTAGTAGTAAGCACATACCAAGCGTTACCAGTGATGTTGGTGGCCCAAAACTGAGCAACTGTTGCCAAAAAATTATCATGTTGAGCAATGTGGTTGAAGAACTGAAATGGTTTTCTACACTGTAAGTTCTCAATGCCTAAACATACCGCAGCAGGGCAGTGATCAGAGATACCTCGAGGAGGGAAAGAAGCTAGTGACAAAGGATACGCGGTGTGCCAAGCAGGATTGACAAGGACTCTATCCAGTTTTCTGAATTTGAGGTTTGTAATGCTACTATCCCACCAGGTGAGAACAGTTCCCACACTCCTCAAGTCAGCTAGTCCAATTTAGAGCAAACAATCTTTAAATTCAGTGATATCCCGAGACCAAGTCACACGCCCACCCGAAGCTTCATCGAGAGATAAGATCACATTAAAATCACCACAAAGAGCCCACGGAGTGTCACCAACAAGAGGAACTAAATCAATAAGAGCGCTCCAAAGGGACCTGCGTTCTTGTCCCGTATTGAGACCATAGACAAAAGTGTTGAGTATACAACAACGAAAGCAAAACCCAAAGCGAATAAAAAAGAACAAGAAAATAAACGACAATCACACAAGACAAAGATTTACGTGGTTCGGAAATTCCTACTCCACAAGCCGCACTAATTTTGTATTGATCTCTCACAACTATGTTGTTCTGTTGTGTTCTGATGTGTTGGTGTTTTACAATTACATGAGACTATTTATAAGAGAAAAAACTGGGCCTAAAACTAATCAGAGTCTAATTCTGAAATTCTGAAATTACTAACTCTAATTAGAATTCAGATCTGGAAATTCTAACTCAAATCAGAAACCAATTCTGAAACCTGTTAGACTCCACAAACCCAACAATCTCCCACTTGGAGTCTGACCACATCTTCTCTTCACTCTTGTAAATCTAGTAACACCCAATACTTCGATCAATAACTCTAACTAGTGCAGCGCCTTCTCATTAATCAATTCTGAAGGCCAGTTGAAGCTATGCAAAGCTTCAACTTTTCATTGGTAACCACCTTAGTCAACATATCTGCAGGATTCTTTGAACCAAGGATTTTCTTCAAGGACAAAGTACCATTGCTAATCAACTCCCTGGTAAAGTGATATCTCAGTTGAATATGCTTCGTCCTAGCATGAAACACAGGATTCTTCGCAAGATGAATGGCACTCTGACTGTCGCTATACAAAGCACTGTCCGCCTGTTTCTTGCTCAACTCTTCAAGAAAATTCTTCAACCAAATCATCTCCTTGCCAGCTTCAGAGATAGCCATATATTCTGCTTCTGTGGTTGAAAGAGCAACACTCTTTTGAAGTCGAGACATCCAACTAACTGCTGTGCCACCCAAAGTGAAAATATATCCCGTAGTACTTTTTCTTGTATCCAAACATCCACCCAAATCTGCATCAGAGAACCCTTCCAAGATAACATCTTTCTTACTGAAACATAATGCAAACTTGGATGTGCCTTTCAAGTAGCGTAACAACCACTTGACTGCTTCCCAATGATCTTTTCCTAGATTAGACATGAACCTACTAACAACTCCCACTGCATGAGCAATGTCTGGCCTTGTACACACCATAGCATACATCAAACTGCCAACTGCAGATGCATACGGAACTTTAGCCATATCTTTCTTGCCTTCATCCGTTTTAGGTGACTGCTTCTTCGTGAGATTAAAGTGAGTTGCCAACGGTGTACTTCTGGCCTTCGCATCCTGGACACTGAATTTCTGCAATAATTTCTCAATATACTTCTCTTGAGATAATTTCAAAGTACCTTCAGATCTATCCCTTATGATGCTCATACCAAGTATCTGTTTTGCTGCACCCATATCCTTCATCTCAAACTCTTCAGACATCTGTCTCTTTAGCCTGTTGATTTCCCTCATGTTTGATCCTGCTATCAACATGTCATCAACATACAACAACAATATGATATAAGATGAATCAAATTGTTTAAAGTAACAACAATGATCCATAGCACTTCTCGTGTACCCATTCTTCATCATAAAGCTGTCAAACTTCAAGTACCATTGTCTTGGTGCTTGCTTCAAACCATATAAGCTTTTTATAAGCTTGCAAACCAAGTTTTCTTTCCTAGCTACCTGAAATCCCTCTGGCTGAACCATGTAGATGTCTTCCTCAAGATCACCATGTAAGAACGCGGTCTTAACATCTAGTTGCTCTAGATGTAACTCCTTTGCAGCCACAATGCTTAGCACAAGTCTAACTGTAGTCATCTTAACAACCGGAGAAAATTTATCAGTATAGTCAATTCCCTTTTTCTGTTGATATCCCTTGGCTACTAACCTTGCCTTGTACCTTTTGCTGCCATCTGGTTCTTCTTTGATCCTGAACACCCACTTATTTTGTAAAGCCTTCTTTTCTGCTGGTAATTCTGTTAAAGACCAAGTCTCATTCTTCTCAAGAGAATTCATCTCTTTTTCCATGGCTGATTTCCACTTAACTGAATCATCCACCTGAACTGCCTCTGAATAACACTGAGGCTCTCCATCCTCGGTCAATAACATGTAATATGCTGAAGGAGAAAATCTTTGTGGCGGCCTCACAGTTCTGCTAGATCTTCTTACCTCAGCCTGTGGAGTAACTGAACCTGTCTCATCAACATTCCCAGGACTGCCACTATTTCCTGTAAGATCTTCTTCAGTAATATCTTCAAGCACTGCTTTCTCTTTTTCAGATTGTTCCTTTGTAAACTCAGAATCGACTGCAAGCTTATCCTTGTACACCGCATTTTCATTAAAAGTAACATCTCTACTTCTAACGACCTTCTTCGTCAGTTCATCCCAGAAACGGTAACCCATATCATCTGAGCCATAACCAATGAAGATACACTTCTTTGCTTTCGGATCAAGCTTGTCTCTGTCTGAATCTTTAACACGCACATAAGAAACACAACCAAAAACTCGCAAGTGTGAAAGATTTACCTCTTTTTCCTGCCACTCTTCTTCAGGAATCTTGAACCCCAAAGGAACTGAAGGTCCTCTGTTTATGAGATACGCTGTTGTGCTAACTGCATCTGCCCAAAAAGTCTTTGGCAACCCTGCATGTAACCTCATACTCTTGGCCCTCTCATTCAAGGTTCTATTCATGCGCTCTGCAACACCATTCTGCTGTGGTGTCTCTGGAATAGTTTTAATCATTCTAATCCCGTACTCTGCGCAATAGCTTTTAAACTCATCACTACTATACTCACCACCATTATCTGACATCAAACTCTTAACCTTCAAACCAGTCTGAGTTTCAACTTCAGTCTTCCACTTCTTGAAAGTATCAAACACATCTGATTTTTTCTTCAAAAAATAAATCCATACATTTCTAGTGGAATCATCAATGAAAGTAACATAGTAGCGAGATCCTCCCAACGACGCAACTGTTGTTGGACCATATACATCTGTATGAACTAGCTCTAACTTCTTAGCCTTCGGGGTCCTCCTTGATTTTGCAAAAGTAACTCGTTTCTGCTTTCCAAGAACACATGGTTCATAGAACCCAACTTCCACATTCTTCAGCTCTGGAATCTTCCCCTTTGAAGTTAACAACTTCATACCCTTTTCACTCATATGACCAAGTCTTTGGTGCCACAAAGTTGAAGACCCAATCTCATCAGCAACTGCATTTGCTTCATAGCTAGATTGTTCAACTATGTACAAAGTCCCCTTCGTGTCTCCACGAGCAACAACTAGATTCCCCTTTATAACCTTCCACTGTCCATTTCCGAAAGAAACTCGATACCCTTCCTTATCTAACTGACCCACAGATATCAACATCTTCTTAAGTCCGGGAATGTACCTTACATCTTTCAACGTCCAGCTAGTCCCCAAAGAGGTCTTGAGATTAATATCTCCCATGCCCGCAATATCCAAAGTCTCATCATCAGTAAGACGAACTTTACCAAAATTTCCAAGTCTGAAATTTAACATCAAATCCTTGCAAGGGGTCGCATGGAATGATGCACCAGAATCCATAACCCATGATTCAACCGAACATTCAACACAACAAATCAAAGCATCGTCACTCACCACTTCTTCAACTACATTAGCTGAATTATCCTCTTTCTTTTTTCCTTTAAGAGCTGCCGGAGCCGTACACTGATTTCTGAAGTGACCCTTCTTCTGACAATTCCAACAAACAATCTCCTTGCGATCTTTGGATTGTCCTCTTTTCTGTGACTTCGGTCTACTACGCCCCTGATTCTGCCCCCTCTCGGACTTTCTGCCTCTGCTCTCTGTACTCAATAAGGAACCTGACGACTCTCCTGAGTTTCTCCTACGAATATCTTCTCCAAGAATCGAATCTCGAACTCCATTAAAAGTCATCTTACCGCTCCCAGATGAATTACTAATAGCAGTGACAAATCCTGACCAACTGTCAAGTAACGAGGATACCAACAACAAGGCTTGTACTTCATCATCAAATTTAATATCCACCGATGCCAATCTTGATAGGATAGAATTAAATTCGTTCACATGATCAGCAACACAATCACCTTCATTCAATCTCGGGGCAAACAACAAACGACATAAATACACCTTATTCGAAGCAGATGGCTTCTCATACATATTTGTTAACGCCTTGATCAATCCATAAGTTGTTGTTTCCTTGACGATATTGTAAGCAACGTTCTTCGCCAAAGTCAATCTGACAACACCCAGAGCCTGCCTATCCAATAGCTTCCATTCAGTCTCATCCATCTTATTTGGCTTCTTCTCTTCTAGCGGTTGGTGTAGTTTTTTCTGATACAAATAATCTTCAATTTGCATCTTCCAATATCCAAAATCTTTGCCATCAAATTTGTCGATCTTTACTTTCCCATCTTCTGACATCGCTCCCATCTTCTGACATCGCTCCCACTCGCCTGAAAACCTAGGCTCTGATACCAGTTGTTGAGTATACAACAACGAAAGCAAAACCCAAAGCGAATAAAAAAGAACAAGAAAATAAACGACAATCACACAAGACAAATATTTACGTGGTTCGAAAATTCCTACTCCACAAGCCGCACTAATTTTGTATTGATCTCTCACAACTATGTTGTTCTGTTGTGTTCTGATGTGTTGGTGTTTTACAATTACATGAGACTATTTATAAGAGAAAAGATTGGGCCTAAAACTAATCAGAGTCTAATTCTGAAATTCTGAAATTACTAACTCTAATTAGAATTCAGATCTGGAAATTCTAACTCAAATCAGAAACCAATTCTGAAACCTGTTAGACTCCATAAACCCAACAAAAAGAAACAATGAACGGGACCGGGTTATTTATTAGAGAAACAGAGCATGTTATGTGTTGCACTGAAGAGGCCAGAAGAGTCAACTTCCAAATAGAAGGGTTCCAACCAACCCAAATACGCCCTCCCTGATGCGCATCATAATTAAAAATCCAATTAAAATTCCGGGCGATCTCCGAAGAGACCTTCTTTGCAATGTCCGCTTTAACATGAGTTTCAATCAATCCAACAAGGGATAGTTTATTCGATAAAAGAAAGTCCTTTACAAAGGAACTTTTAATGTTAAGGTCGTGGACATTGAAAGAACAAAAGTCGATCATAAACAATTAAGGAGAACGTTTAGAAGGCTGCCCCAAAGCCTTCTTTCTCTTTTTCTGCTACCATTTCGAAATGGTGGGGATAGAAGCTCTTTTTGTGTCCACCTCGTCCACACGAGTAAGATTTTTAAATGTATTCAACGGAGTAGGGGAGTTATCAGAGTAAGCCACAAACGCTGGACTAAAAGCTCTCTTGTGTGGGACGGTATGCCAATCACCTTCATCATTAGCAATATTATCCAAGTTGTGAGTAGGAGTCGAAACATCAGGGTCAAGTTTATCTGTCTCCGAGATGACCGGATGTTCATCATCTCCCTTCTTATCATCAGTAGCGACCTTTGGTTTTTGGACCCACTGTCTTTTCGTTATAGGACAAGCACCAACGATGTGGCCTAAAGCTTTGCAGCCACTGCAAACCCGAGGCTTGTTCGGATAGCTCACAACAACTTCAACGACAGTCATTTCCTCTGTAACAGGGTTTAGATTCATAGCCTCAATCTTTGATGGTAAATCATTGCCGACAATATATTCCACACAGACCTTAGTAAAAGGCAAAATTTCCAATCTAGATGTAAGAGCATCTGCACCAAGAGGTCTCCCAACAACGCTGGCAAGGTTACTCAGCCCCTCTTGGGTCCAATAGCAATCCGGAATTTTTTCAAGTTTGACCCACAAAGGAATGCTTTTAACAGATTCAGTGTGTATATCAATTCCCCAAGCATGAACCAACATAGGTGTGGAGCCTATGTACCAAGTACCACTAGCCAGAACATTGTTCATACTGAGCTCTGAATCAAACTTAAAGATAAATGTAGCATTATCTTTCTGGAAAACAGAGAGGAGGCCACGTTTATCCCAAACACGATGTGCAAAAGCAGAAACACGACCGAAAGATACATTACCTTTAGATATTGACCCAACAATGCAATTCCTCAGTTTGTCGTTACCCTTCTTCAGAACCTCAATAGGGGGTGCAACTACTTTAACTCCATCGGGAAGAGGAACATAGTCGAGCTTTACAGAGTTGCTCAGAATGGGGGCACTAAGAACCACTTGGGACCAGGACGCCGGTTTACTATGCTTTTCTTTTCCATCCGAGTCCTTGACTCCAGAGACCCCAATATCTTCTTTTTCAGGACTTGTGTCGAACACCTGCGGAACCTCCTTACCAGTAGACTCACGGCCTAAGTCCTCTATTCTATTAGGACCATTACCAAACATGTTGTATGCAGTGTTCTTAGTGAAGATAGGGAGCCCAAATTCATCCCTTCCACTAATAAACATTGAAGGATCTGCAAGACCCACATTAAATGCCACGGTTTCCTTAATCATCCCTTTTTCCAGTTCCGCCATAGATATGCCTTTTTTCTCCAACAGCCTTTGCATCTCCATAAACTTTCTACGAAGCTCTATTAATTCATTCCTTTCATCCCTGTTGGCAGCAAAAGCAGCTTTGGCAGCACGGTTCACAGTGTCTCGTTCCAATTTCGCTCTATCGTCCTCAAAGAAAACATCATTCTCTTCCCCCGACGAAATCTCTTCCAATACAACATTCTCCACCGGGATGCCTCCAGAGCTACTGGGCATTCCAACACCCCCCAAACAATAACCCTCCTCCGACACGGGGTTAGCCTCAACGTGCTGTAAGTCCTCTACCATAGACTGTTCCCTCATAATATCCTGGAGAACAGACCCCGATACAGCAAAGGGCGTTTCCATTCCAACATGACCTCCATACTCAAGTGAAGCTCCATCATGGTCTACAGGGACACCATCAGATCCAACATTCGAATCTTGAGAACCCATTATAAGAAAGAATATATTTATAAGTATAAGAAATATGGTGTATAGGTGTTAGGTTTAGAGGAGATGATGAATTCGTGAAGAGATAATATAGATTTGATGGATTAAATGAGTAGGAAGAAGAGAAGAGGCGAGAAGTAAAGAAGGCGGCTATTAGGGTTTAGACATCAACCTAGAGAGAAGGGAGAGGAAATATCTAGAGAGAGAAACATTATGAGGCTAGATGTGTTATTTGTACACGTGGTAAATGTCAATCAGTATGGTTTATAATTATTAGTAACAAGTCAATAGATTTGTTGAAGTACTGGTTATACAAATATATATGCCCGGGGATTGCTGTCAAAACTGATTCACACTGTTGGTAGTGTCAATGTCAAACATAACAACTTTGAGGTCATGGTCTCCATTGTTGTACAGCCAATGTACAACTACAGCTGGGAATACAAGCACATCACCCTTCTTGAACTTTTAGATTTTCTTATGCTAGACTTTCATTCTCTCGCCAGTTTCGTTTTGAGGTGATCGGAAAGTCTCAGGACAACCCGGCACTACAATTCCATAAAATCCCCTACCTGTGAACATTACATTCAATTTTATAAATAATCATGATGCATGATTTATCGAGAGATATGACTCATGTAAACGCACTCATATTATTATACCTGCTTCAACAAAGACCATTAGTACAGAATTTGTGTAAGAGGGCACAAAGAGGCCTTTACGATAAATGGTGTGTTTGAGGAAAGCCACGCCAGCACATTTGAGGTAGGTTGTAGAGCATTTAAGCGATCGAAGTTGCACTCTTGTTGTTTCTGCAAGTCATTTCTCCTAGCAATGCAGTAATGGAGAAATAGAAAAAAAAGTAAGGAATATCAAAGACAACTTAAAAGCCATTGTTGATTTAAGAAGCTAACCTGTTGTTTTGAGGTGAAGTGCTGAAGGGAAAGCGTTTGGTATTTATATCTATTTTTCTTTTCAAATTATTCAAGTGCTATATCAAAGATTCATCCGCTAATTCAATCGAATTATTTCATTTTGTTGAGTTTAATCAACTTATACAATCTATGCATACACAATTACACACGGAATTGATTGTCATAAGAATTAAATAAAAACAAGGACACGTAGAAATAACAAATGAGAGTCTACCGTCTTTTTTTTTTTCAAAAAGTCCTAGCCGCCTCCTTTTTGCTTTTCTTCCCCAAAACTTAAGTACTTATTTTTCATTTTTTAGAGAGCTAAACGGACACAAGTCTGATTAATAAGAAACTATTAGAGCACCTTTAATGCTAATAGCTAAATTGATTGGTTAAATTGATCGACTATAATGAATTTTTAAAATTTTATCTAAGGAGAATTGTGCCTAATCCAATAACATTAGCTATAGCTATAATACTAATCATGTATAATTATATCTAAGATTAATGTTGGTTCAACAAATATAGTAAACAAAATATTAGTCAACGGCACACGACATATCTTGTATTCCCTCCGTCCCGCCCAATTGTTTACGTTTGGGTTGAGCACGGAGGTCAAGGAATATAAGTAAGTAGTGAAAAAAGTAGGATGAATGAGTAAAGTGGTGGAACCCGTCAATATTTAAGGTATAAAGTAAGTAAAGTGGAGGAAAGTAGTGAGAGTATTTGATTTTTATATTATAAAACTTTACTATTTTTGGAAAGTTTTGGAATGTAAAGAAATGGACGGGACATCCCAAAAAGTAAAACGTAAAGAAATGGATGGGACGGAGGAAGTAATTGAAGATCATCGTTAGTTTATAAATCGATTTAAAATTTATATAAGTACTAATTTTATTGAGTCCAAAGATAAAATTTTAGAAGGTAAGGTTAACAACAGCCCTTAAGGCTATGATTAAGGGTATTACAATTTCCAAAATTACAGGTAAGTTGTCATAAACACATTAATTGGATTTTCATAAATACACTTCTCTTTAAAATAATATCCATAAGTGCAATCGAATTCTTAAAAATATTTGAAAATAGAGTAATGCTAGAGACACAAAAAATTGTTACCAAATGACATGCCATGGTTGATGTGGCACTATAGTATTTTTTGATTGGTGTTGTTGGTATGAATGCATGGCCTATTTATTATTACAACCAATTAAAATCTGTCACGTGTATTTTGTAACTTTTTTTGTACCTATTTTGAGACTTTTAGCATTATTCTTGAAAATATGGCCATCAATATTTTTATTCTTGAAAAGTTTGAGTTATATTAAATGCTTAAATATGAAAAAGTTAAAAAAATTTAATGCTTAAAAACATCCCTTGAGCTGCGGTAGAAACAAAATTTTAAATTAATTTAATTGCCTATGTATATGGGCCGACTCTTAAACCCATAAGCGTGAAAAATATTAGTCCAAATCTTTGAAAAGCCCAAATAATTTTAAAAGACATACAAGGTGTAATGTTATGTTGTGTCATATATAATCTGTGCAGCCGACTTGTGATATAAGAAATTAGGGTTTTGCTGCCTCGTAAAAATGGTACCCTATTCTCTCTTTCATCTTTCTATTTATAATATAATTCCTTTTTATATGTTTGATTAACTTGAGTTTTTTAGTTTTGTTTAATTAGTAATTGAGGCTACTATGTTGGTATATGAATGTTGATCTTGCTGCTGTTTGCTTAATTATTAAAATGCTAGAAGCTTGATTTATTAGGGTTTTAGAAGATTTGGTTATTTTTCGTCTTTTCGATGAATTAGCGGTGAGCATTGTGTAAGTCTAGAGGAAGTTATATCATGGATACTGGGATTTTGGATTTGTAAATGTGTAGTTTATTGAGGAGTTATATGAGGTGGTTAATGGGGTTGTTCATTTGGTACTCGTAGTTCTCGATGTTTATGTACTTTAAAGAATGAATTAAGACGGTTGAAATTTGTTGGCTTCCTAGGGTAACTAAATTAGCTTGTGGATGAATTTATATCTGTGTAATGAATTTAATAGTCTAGTAAGATTATGCTCATTACCCTTGATAAAGGAACAGTTTATCGGGTAAGTGTTAGAAGTTGGATATAGGCACTAAATTGCAGGCCACAATGTTAATAACACAATGTTATATTCTGGCTAGCGATTAACTGTGATTCGCTGAGGGGGATGATACAAATTTTAGATTAATTGATTAAGGCAACATAAAAAGAAGCATTTATTAGGGAAACTAAGATGTTATTGCAGATTCGCTGACAAGCAGGATGATACACATTTTAGATTAATTGATTAAGGCAACATAATATGATGTTATTCTATTTTAATTTAGGTTGTGAAATGTCGGAAGATGACTGTTTATACTTGCTTTGAGGACTTGTCAATACTTTCGTTACTATGTTGTTTATTTTAAACATCTGTACTTTACTTTCTTCTCATTCTGTTCATAATGTTGCAGACCAAGAGAACCAAGAAGGCTGGGATTGTTGGAAAATACGGTATGTTTTTGTTATTGTAACTTTAAATTGTCCCACATTTCTGATGCTTTATTGTAATCAAACAATCCAGTAATTGGTTCGTGTGATGTTGCATAGTAAAAAGTATACTTGAGATTGTCTGCACAAAGAAGTGCATGGTATGCTTCTATTAGTCACTTCAGCATAGTGGTGTGTGTAGCAGCACATATTTATAGACAAGATAGTGAACTGGATAAGTAATAATTGTAACTGCTTTTTTCGATTTGGGTTCTCGATGTTGGAGATTTGATTGTTTGTCTAGTGTAGTGCCTTCTCATAGTTTGCATATGTACCTTCTGCATTTTCTTAATGATATGTTTCTGGTTATATACAGGCACCCGTTATGGTGCCAGTTTACGTAAGCAGATTAAAAAGATGGAGGTTTCCCAGCACAGCAGATATTTCTGTGAATTTTGCGGAAAGGTTGGTCTCTTTTCTACTCAATTTCATATTTAGTTACCTCACATCCTCCCTTATATTATGTTGTAAAATATCTAATTTGGGTTTCTGTTGTACAGTATGCGGTGAAGAGGAAGGCTGTGGGAATCTGGGGATGCAAAGATTGTGGCAAAGTCAAAGCAGGCGGTGCTTATACATTAAAGTAACGTTTCTCAGATGCATTATTTAGTATATGTTTCTCTAATAGTTTAACACTTGGTGTTGAGGTTCTAATGCCTTTCTTTTCAATTGCCAGCACTGCTGCTGCCGTGACAGTCAGGAGCACAATCCGAAGGCTGAGGGAGCAGACCGAGAGTTAGATGCTATTGCACACTGATGCTACAGATCCACGAAGTCATTGTTTCTTTTTCTCACCCTCCCTAAATTCGATATATCATGTTTTTGAAGAAAAACTTGTGGTACTAATGACCAATTTTGTGGTTTGAATACAATTCTCAACATCTGTATTCTGATCGGATATGCATATCAATTATGGATTTATGTGTGATAACAAATGATCATGTTATTTGGTCCTTGGTATGAAGCTCTTCAATGACACTAACGAAATATTTTCTTCCACTAATTTTGTATGACAGAGTATGATACAACAGATTTTGTAGTTTAACCAAATCTTTTATTTTATTAATAATCCAACTGTATATGCACATAAAAAACCATGTAGAAGTGCATGTATATATAAACTTTCAGCTTTATATTGTAACTTTCACCCACTAACATTACTGGAATAATAAATTAATATTGTTGTAAATTTAAAAATTCGAATAATAGTAGTATTTGAGTTTTGTTACAGTGCGGGGAATAAAGCTGAATTTATGAGTTAGAGTTGCAGACAAAGAAACTCAATAAAGAAAACAAGTGTTGTGTATATAAATGATGAAAGTACACAGTTTCATATGTACACAATATATATTGATTAATTAAAATAGAGGAACGAAAATAGCAAATCAATTCTGAAATTTTTGACTGGTGTAAAAAAATGATCAACTCTTTCGAAAATTTATCGACAAAACAGTTTAAACACTTTTTTTTTGTAATTTTTCCTACAGATGAAATTTGAAAAGCTCATTTAAGCTAGGTTCCAAACATTCTTGACAACTCAAAAGGGGTATTTAATTTATTCACGCTTTCGCAAAAGATGCAAAACCAGGGTTTTATGGCAAATCATTTCATGGGGTCACAGCAGGACCCTTTAATAATTGATGCATAATTTGTCCTGGAAAATCATGGGGTCAAAATATTAGCATAGTTTATAGCCAACCCAGTATGTCATTGTCTTAAAATTATTGGGATTCTTTCTCAAAACTATCTATGTTACAAGATATTTTTTCTTTGAAACAACCGTCCAATAAGAAATGTTCTTTTACTCCGATTTCTTTCAAGTAATTTTAATTTCAAAAACACGACTGGTTAGTTACAGATGTACAACATACTGCAGTTGTTCTTTCTGTGTTTTGCATGATAGAAAAACAGGAAGGATACATTACTAGTGTTACTACACCGCTCCCATTGATCAGTTCCAAGACAAACTGGCTTGAAGGTTTTCCCTTGGCACCAACTATAAACGTTACAGCTACCTACATTATATACATATGATACGAAATGACATCATTATAGTTGCATCTTTTTGCTTCTCATATTCTCCAGAGACATAATGGAGAGTCCAAACATAAACCTAGATGCTCGAAAATTCAGCTATCATCAACGTACCAGAGATGAGGTGTGGATGGTATGACATGCAATTTTAGCCTCTCCAGGAAAGAAACGACACAGGAACAAAAACGCTCAAAATTAAGATACTAATGTGTTAACCGCTGTCTTATTGCTGCCATCTTGTAAAACTGAAGCGTTTTGTGTTTACGCCGGCAATTGCTGAGAAATATGCCAGTCTTGTACTATCGGGATAGGAATTTCGTCGCTGGTAGTCCGGGGATGTATTTGTTTCTGCACAGCCTTCACTGCTGCTACTCTAGCTGCATTAGCAGCCCTATTAGCTGCTGTGACAGACCTATTAACTCTTTCATCTACTTTTGCAACATCATATGCTTTCTCTGCTGCTCGTCGTGCTTCCTGAGAGTAATTCAGACTAAATTAGACACACTGTTGCAACAAGCAATCTATGTCACCAAATAACTGAGATTTAACAACTACAGAAAAAGGAAAGTGGTTAAAGGGCATCAAACAGAGGTCTATTAGTACCTGAACTGCATTTAGAACTTTAGAGTGATAAACTGCAACAGGTGATACAGGATAGGTATTGTTTTGAGTGCTAGGAATATTCATAATCCCGTTTTGCCAATGCCCAGATTGTGTTTCCCCATTTCTAAAAGTGTACATGCCTAATCCTTGCCTTCTACCCTCATGCCAGGCCCCTTCATACCTATGCCCATTTGCAAAACGATAAACACCAAAGCCATGCATCTTGTCAGCAAAATATTCTCCAGCATATGTATCCCCATTCCTGTACACATGAAAGGAATTAGAAAGCAAGTTTGTGGTATATATTGATTGTATATTTGTGCAGTTTCTTTATTTAAATCAATATAAACAATTATATCTAGCAAATTGGCAATTCCCCACTCAAGTAGATGGGACCTGGATAGTATTGGAGGGCCTAGTGTAAATGCCTTTTTCCCCTTGACCTTATGAAGAAAGAGAATATACAGCAAAAAAAAGAAAGAGAGAGAGATAGAGAGAGAGAGGGAGAGAGAGAGAGAGAGGGAGAGAGAGAGAGAGAGAGAGAGAGAGAGAGAGAGAGAGAGAGAGAGAGAGAGAGAGAGAGAGAGAGAGAGAGAGAGAGAGAGAGAGAGAGAGAGAGAGAGAGAGAGAGGGTATAGGAGTCCACAAGGAAGGTGTTGTTACAGATAAACACCGGAAACACCTGCTCAAATATTTTACTAAACAGATGTCCTGTACTTCTGAGAAATTTGATTTAATTGGGAGAAAAGGCGAGAGAGTAGTACACAAAAATCAATGGCAGGTAGCTCTTTAGAGAAGTGCAATCAGATAGAACTTGACAGTCCAACAAGAAGGATAAGTTTTTGTTTTAGCTTCTTGAGACAGGTCACTATTGTATCTTTTCACATACTCTCATGTGCCTTGTCTGGTAAAACCAAAGTTTAGTTCATCTGACCACGTTTCATAGTGTTAATTAGACTTGAGAATTTAGTTGATTAGGAGTTGGTACGCAAGGAAGTAGCACAGACTGTCACGGGGTCCAACCAAAAACAAGAATGCATACATACATATACTTGCAATTTGTTTCTCTCTCTCTAAAGACAATTAACCACACATACTGACAACAATAATAGATAATATAACTTTCAAAGAAAATAACATTAATAATAGAAAAAATAACTGACGAAGATATGAAAGAAAGTATTGATAATAATTAATGTGGGACATATGCTTCTGAACTACAGCTGAGTTTGAAGCTATTCAACGATGTTGTTACACTTTAAAAATCCTCTCCTCGCAGTTGCAAAATTACTGGGAAAGAGAATTGTAAGAAAAATACGCTCAACAAAACTTACAAGCACATTCATTAAATAAGAGGAACAGATGTAAAGGTAGAGGAACGGATGTAAAGGTTGTCTGGCAACCTAAAACTGGTCTATCAATGTTGTTCAATGGCGACTTGTTGTGTTAAAACTTAAAAGAAACAAAAATGTGTGAAGGTGGTTAGCCAAACACTTGATATAAAACCTACTTAAGTTCATAAATGTGTCAAACTTGGGACATGAAGGCTGGGAGTTGAAAAACAAATTTCAGGTAGATTCCAACCGTTTAAAAGGCCAAGGTTGCATCCTCAGTGAAAATATAATCAACAGCCTACCATCTATCATTTGAAGAGAACAAGTTCATGAAAACTATACAGCTAATAACCTTACAGCTCGAGTCCGTATATGGTTATATAGTATGGATGGATCCTGAAACTGCTTATTAACAATCTTAGGATTTCATAGCACACACGTTATTACATCCCATCTCACATATTAACTTGCCTTAGTTTCACGACATCGCTAAAGCATAAAACTGGCCTGCTAATGCCACTAATATTACTAAAGTTGGCATAAACAACAAAATTTTCAAGTAATCAAGAAAGTAAGACAGTAAATTGTTCTTCATTTCTATCAATCTTAATAAATGCCATTACTATTAGTCTATTACGCTGGCATATCTAATAAATTAGTTTGCAAATTAGAAGGGTCTTCATTGTAGCTTATCTTATTGAAAACAATTAAGCATATTCCCATTTTAAAAACAATTGTACACTACATTACCCGGACTCAGCTAGCAGTGTCACACATGGATACGTGTCTATGTGTTGCACTAGGAAATTTATCAAATTATATATGTTTTTGGCCTAAAATAAGATACTTAGATTTCAAGCTAGCGTAAAGGGGAAAAAAAATTAACTTCACCAATTTGTCAATATTAATGGAAATCTTGGAAATTATTAAAGCATTAAATCAACAAAACACAATGACATGTATGACGTATCAAACAGATGCTCACAAATGGGAAAATTACCTGAAATGGTAGTGGCCAAGACCATGCTTAACGCCCCACTTAAATTCCCCTACATAGCGGCTGCCATCGTCACAAGTATGAACACCGCATCCATGACTCTGCCCATTGGCCCATTCTCCTGCATAAACATCCCCCGTGTAAAACCGATACACGCCAAATCCATTCCTCAATCCCTGCCTATATTGTCCACGATAACGACTCCCTCTAGCCCACGTTTCAACCCCATAACCATCATACTTCCCATCCACCCAATCACCCTCATACCGCCCACTCATGTAATAATAATAAACCCCACTCCCTGAACATTTCCCCTTATGAAACTCCCCCTCATAAACATCCCCATTACTATACGCCTGTACCCAACACCCCGAATTCACCTGCTTTTCCAATCTAGACCTCGACCCAATCGACCAAAAAACAGGCAATGCCGACTTAGACCCATGCCTAGACGTTCCAATCTTAATAGGAAAAGACCTAGCAAGAAACAACCTAATCGAAGGCAACCTAGGCAACGCAAGATTCAACGAAAACAACAATGCAGCCGAAAATGCAAAAGCAGATAAAAAATCAAGCACAAAAGACCGACTAGGATGCGAAACCAAAAAGTAAAAAAACGGCAATGACAACAACAAAATCAACCTAACGTGAACACGAAGACGCCTCAACTCCCTTAACCTATGAATTAATCGAAAAGCAGCAACCTTTTTACCAGAACTACTCAAGATTCTATGTGGGTACTCAGATTTCAAGCTGGAAAACCTATAATTCCCAAAAGAACTCAACCAGGATGAATTCTTGGCCATATTTTTCGAAACTGGGCTGGAATTAATAGGCCTTTTATGAGGAGTAGTCTTCGAATTAGGAGAAAGGGTAACAGAATCATCTTGAATTACACCTTGTTGAGCACTAATTTGATAATTATGATGAGGGTTAGTGATCAAAGAAGCATCAAAATTAATATTATTATTATTACTATCAAAATGAGGGCTTAAATGAAAATTATGAGGGTGTTTTTGATGAACAATAGAAGGGAACAAAAGGGGTGGAGATGGGTTGAAATCGGAAGAGATGCCACTGCTTTCTTTTCCGATCTGAACTTCTGATTTCTTCTGATGCATTACATACAATTATCCTGTATGTATCCCCTTCTTCAATTTGACCTCTCTTTTTTTTAATCTTTGAAGTTATATACAGATAGAATATGTGTGTGTGTGTTGAATTGTTGAGGAGAAGATTTAATGGATATTTGGGTTGTGTGTTTGGGGTAGGGTGTGATGCTAGAAATTGAAAACGGGAGCGGAGAAATCGTAGAGCTGATGGTTGTGTTTTTGGGAGAGAGAGAGAGAGAGAGAGAGAGAGAGGGGTCATTTATTTAAAATTAGAAAATAAGTACAAGTGTGTCTTTGTTTTTTATTGCTTTGGATAAATATCAAAAAATGTGGGATGATTTTTTGTGTTTTTGTTTGTTGCTTTTTTTATGAATATCTATATCACTTGAGTTTTGTGCTTTAACTCATGATGAATGGATTTGGAAGCTCTAATTATGATGTTTCTTCACTTGTCTTAGACTAATTATAAAATGTATTGTTTTGTGTTCTTTTAATAAAATGTATGAATAATTTAATATTTGACTCAAAATTCGAGTAATTTCTGATTTGTAAGAGTATTTTCAATGATATTATGTATATTGGTTATGTCATGTTTTGGAACTTGTAAAAACGTGCATTCTAACGGAGTTATGTACAATAATTATTTATAGATTAAAATGCAAAAGATTGATGTCGTATTTAATTTAAAATTTATAAACGTTGGACAATAGTTAATTAGGAAGACATTGGTTAAATATTTGCTTTATGGGTGAGATACGATCGGGACTGGAGAAGAATATATTATCTTCGTCCTGAAAATATTAGCAATATACAAAATTTAAAAATCAAAGTAGGTTAACTTTGACCAATAATTAATATTTATTGGTCAAATATAAAAAAATTATTATTTGAAAAATATAGTTTCTTTACTATCAAATATTAATTTTAAATTTATAAAATTTAAAATAAGTAAAATATAATTTACAGTCAAACTTAAATAGATTTAACTTCTAAAATTTATATACTGCCAATATTTTAGTACATATTATATTAAAAAGGTGTCGTGTTAGCTTTTTAACTTGGATGCTCAGCATCAAAATATAAACAAAATTTTAAGAAGTGATTTACAAAATTTTGAGAAGTGATTTAGTTTGTAAATTGTATGTTCAGTTGGTAAATTGTCTGTGAACATATTTCAGCTGTCAAACAAAAGTATAAATTAGTAAAAAATTTCATGCCGAAATATAAATTGCAAATTAATTACTTTTCACGAATCGGTCCAGAATCCAGATTAGTGTGCAATTAGGGTTGTTCACGAGGTCGGCTCGTTAAGCGCTCGACTCAGTTCGGTTCGTTAAAAGTCGAGCCCGGTTCATTAAAAACTCGAGTTCGAGTTCGAGCTCGAAAAATTGTTCGTAAAGAAAATGAGCTCGAGCCGAGTTATTAGTGAGCTCAACTCGAGCTCACTCGAGCTCGACTCGAGCTCGTTCGGCTCGAGATCGGCTCGATAAAACTCGAAAAAATTAAGATATATTCGACATATTTTTATATTATTTGTTGTATTTTCTAACATTTTAAATTAAATTTTCAATTTATAGTACGTGTATTTTAGGTTTATTGAGAATTGATTGAAAAATTCGGTTGGGTTTCAAAAAAAAATGTTTTAATTCGTTGGGCCAAGAAAAATTGGATTTTTTATGTATAAAAGTTGTAAGTTCTAATGAGCTCGGCTCAACTCGTTTTTTTCAATAAAAACTCGTGTTCGACTCGTTAGTTAACGAGCTCGAACACAAATTTTGTGCGATAAGAAAGCTCGGCTCAGTTCGGTTCGTCAGAGAAAAAAGTAAAGCTCGACTCATTTACATCAAAACTCAATCCAGCTCGATTCGTGAACAACCCTACTTGCAATCAACCCAAAATGGTCAAACAACAATATATGCAACTCGTACGTACTAGCATATGTAATTCATGACCCCGACAACAATGCATAATATTTTTCTCAATATTGGAGGCGTGCAAAGGAATATTTAAATAAAGTTGAGAATCGTAGTCAACAAAATTTCTGAGCAAATACTTTATTTTCAAAATATTTATTTCACATATCAGAACTAAAATTATCAAATTTATCGGGCAATAAAACTTCAATACAGTGAATTAATATATTGGTTTTAGTTTCACCTTTCGAATCAACAGTTAGATATCAAAGTAAAGTTGCAGGTTCACTGATATTTGGGAACCCTTCGATCCATCCCTTTCTATCAATAATATGGTAATCAAATTTTAAAATTAAGTCAAACAAGTTACAATTTTTAAAAAAATTCTCAAAATAGGAAAATAATTATCAATATTCCAGTACCCATCATTTTATATAGTTTTATTTATTGGACGTCACGAAAATTTATTATTTTGAATATATCATAAATTAGTTGATGACTAAATGTCAGGCCGCAAGTAGTAGAATTGACCCGGTGATTATTCAAACATACACACGAGATAAAATATGTCAATAACAATCTTAACTCTTCTTTACTCTCAAATGTTCAATTTTGTCCTCATAAATTGCAAACATTCGTACCCGAACTGAAAATTTAATAAGTAATTTGTATTATAACTAGTTATAATTTTTGAAGGAAAATTTATATGAAATAAATTCAAAATTCAAAATATACTGACGTTAATATCAATCTTCGCGATAACTTGGACGATGCTTGTCGTCGTAACCACAAGGCAAAGCTAATGTGTACGGATATTAATTTATTTTTGAATGCAATTTTTATTAAATATGTTTGTTTATTCCAATATCTTAATTCTTAATTTACAGTGAACAAATCCATCAACTTTAAAGAATGATGACTGATTTTTGATTTTCGATAAATTGTTATTATAGCTACGGCTCATACATAGTTAATGCTTGTTTTAACATACTATTGAGATGAGTTTAAATAATACAAGGAAGTAAACAAAGTCCAATGCAATACAATCAAAGTTGATGTCGTTGCTATAATTTAACATCAAATCTTAAAAATATCAATTTCAAAAGAGTTTCATATTTGAATACAAATAAGCATAAATGTATATTTTGTGTAAAATTTGTATTTAAGGATGCATATATGCATCTAACCTGTCAAAACACTACAGTATGCAGAAAGAAGAAATAAAGCAATGAAGAAGATGATTCAATACAATGTGTTTTTACAATTCTAACTAACTCTGTTATGTATCTCTAATCTATATATATAGAAAATGATGCTTTGCTACTCTGCTAACTAATTGACTCTATAACAGAATGTCAGCTAGACCATACAATGAGATGCTACAGCCATGTCACAACTGTCAGTTTGTTTGTATACAATTTGATGCTGAATGCTGAATGGGCTTGGGCTTTGTTCTTGTTGCTGGACTGTGTTGGCTTGTATATTAGTAACATCCCCCCCTCAAGGAAGGAGTAACGAAGAAATTAGAAACTCCTAACTTGCGTAACAGATAATGCAAATGAGCAGTTCCTAGGGCCTTTGTAAATAAGTCTGCAGGTTGCTCATTTGTTGGGAGATAAGCTGTGCGAATCACTCCTTTTTGTAACTTCTCACGCACTAAATGACAATCAATTTCTATTTGCTTGGTGCGTTCATGATACACAGGGTTTGCAGCAATGTATAGAGCAGAAACATTATCACAGTATAACAAGTTTGGAGTTGTCTGAGGAACAGACAAATCAGCTAAAAGAGATCGTAACCAGACAACCTCATAGGTTATATCAGCCATTGAACGATATTCAGACTCAGACGAGGACCTGGAAACAGTTGGTTGTTTTTTTACTTTTCCATGAAATTAACGAATCACCAAGAGTAATGCAAAAGCTAGTCACAGAACGACGAGTAATTTTACAACTACCCCAATCAGCATCACAATAAGCTGTTAATCTGAGTGAAGAAGTAGAAGACAAGAACAAGCCTTGACTACAGGTGCCCTTGATATATTTCAATAATTTAAAGACAACATGTAGATGAATGGTCTTGGGAGTAGCCATAAACTGTGCTAACACATGAACCGCATAGGCTATATCAGGACGGGAAATAGTAAGGTAAATTAGACGCCCAACAATACGCCTATACATAGAGACATCTGATATGACCAAAGACTCATCAGGAACAAGCAGTTGATGATTTTGTTCTATGGGAACTACTGATGATGTAGAAGATAGCAAACCAACATCCTTAAGGAGATCTAAAGAATACTTGTGTTGGTTTAAGTAAATACCTGAAGACGACCGTGCTAACTCCAAACCCAAGAAATACTTCAATGTACCTAGGTCCTTGATCTTGAATTGAGAACTTAGAAACTGTTTTACTTTATCCATTAAAGCAGTATTGTTACCTGCTAACACCATATCGTCAACATAGACTAATAAAGTGACAAAATCAGAACCGTCACTGAAGGTGAACAATGTTTGATCACAGACAGATTGTTTAAAGCCAAATAGTAAGAGAGCCGTATATAGTTTTAGAAACCATTGTCGGGGAGCTTGTTTAAGCCCATATAATGACTTCTTGAGTTTACAAACAAGTGTTTGACCAGGAAATTGTGCAAGAATATCAGAAGAAGGTAGATAGCTTGGGGGAAATGTCATATAAACATCTTCATCAAGGTCGCCATGTAAAAAGGCGTTTGTAACATCTAACTGATCAATCACCCAGTTTTTAGCAGCAACTACTGAAAGCAGGGTTCGAAAGGAAGTCATTTTGGCAACTGGAGCGTACGTTTCAAAATAGTCGACTCCCTCAGTTTGTGTGAATCCTTTAGCAACTAGGCGAGCTTTATATCGCTCTACTTCTCCATTAGGAAGATATTTGACCTTGTAAATCCACTTACAACCAACCAACTTTTGAGTATAAGGAAGAAGAACAATATCTCATGTATCGTTTGCTTACAACGCTGCTAATTCCACAGCCATTACAGTGCACCATTCAAGATGAACCGCAGCTTGTTTATAAGAAACAGGTTCAGGGATTTTCGTAACGTTTGACAAGAAATGAGTATAGGTTGATGAGAAAGAATCATAGTGTAAGTAGTCAGGTAATGAAACACTGTTGGCCTTGGACACAAACTGATTAGGGAGACCAGTATAGTCAGTATATTTTGTTGGAACACTCTTGTGTCGAACAGGTCGCGATGTAGTAGGTAAAGGTTGCTGAGTTGACTGATTTGATTCCTGTGACGAACAAGAATGCTGGGTCTCAGATAGAGTATTGGTAGAAATACCTTCAGTGAGGATCTCAGAAGGAATGTCATCAGCATAATGAGGAGAAACAGAAGGTACAATATCAGGAGGTACAGTGTCGGGAACGTGCAATGGATCATCAGGAGTAGCAAGAGGAGATGTAAACAGTTTAGAAGAGACTGTAGGCTGAATATCTCTAACGGGAAAATATGCTCAATAAACTGTACATTTCGAGACACAAACACCTTCTTTGTATCTAAATTTAGCAATCGATACCCTTTTTGACCATAAGGATACCCCAGAAGTATACATTTCACAGCACGAGGAGCAAACTTATCCGAATATTTTGGTGATGTAGAAGCATAACATAATGATCCAAACACTCTAAGACGACTATAGTCAGGTGTGTGATTAAACAACACTTGATAAGGGGATTTTCCTTGAAGAACCGTAGTAGGTAATCTATTAATAAGATAGGTTGCAGTAAGTAAGCAATCCCCCCAAAAATGAAGAGGTAAATTTGCATGAAACCGCAAGGCTCGTGCAGTATTTAACAAATGTCTATGTTTACGCTCAACCTTCCCATTCTGTTGTGGTGTGTAAACACAACTCTTTTGATGAATAACACCTAAGCTGGCTAAGATCGTACACAGTTCTTTGTTTAAAAATTCAGTTCCATTATCTGTGCGAAGAACCTTGACAGTTTTATCAAATTGAGTTTTAACATATGACAAAAATTCTTGAATAATAGAGGACACTTGAGACTTATGAAACATAAGAAAGACCCAAGTTGTACGATATTTGTCCTCAAGGATAGTCAAAAACTGATTACACTTATCATGTGTAGACCTAGAATAAGGTCCCCACAAATCCGCATGGATTAAATCAAACAAGTCACTAGAAAGAGTAACACAAGAAGAGTAAGGTAAAGTAGTTTTTTTGGCAAAATGACAAGAATCAGAAGCATTAAAATCTGTAGCACAGGTTACAGACAATTGTTTTAAAATTGAAACAGGGACATGACCCAATCTGGCATGCCAGATATCAGAAGAAACAGAATCCATACTAATGTGATTAAAATAGGACAACGAAGATACAAGATTAATTGAAGATGACTCCAATGATGAGTTCAACACATACAGACCATCCTTGACTTTACCAATCTCTAGCCCCCTCTTCCAAGTAGGGCCCTGAAGGAGACACGAAGAATTAGTGAAAACAGCATGAAGATCAGTGTTATGAAGGAGTTTAGAAATGGATAAAAGATTGTGTGTAAAACTTGGGACACACAATACATGATGTAGAATAAGACCGGACTTGAATTTAACATTACCAACATGTGTAACACTGATTTTATGACCATTAGGAAGATGTAACAAATCAGCACAAGGAACAGGATTTATTAACAAATCAAAGTGTGATGTTATATGATCAGTGGCACCTGAGTCGATTAACCATTGACTGGCCAGAGGAGACATATTGTTAGATATCAAATTACCTGCAAGGTGAACAGTATTAGCAGATGGCCAGTTGACTGAGGGAACCTCAGAACCAGGAGATTTCATATTTGATTGCAAGAGTTGCACCAAATGCTGAAATTGGACATCAGACATGCCATGTGCAGGCTGAATTGTGCTTTCCAACCCCGTTTGTGAGCTAGAAGATTCATTAGAACTAACTGCAATTTGAGCTGCAGAAGACCTCTGGGAAGAACCAAATTTTGGTTTTGGTTTTGGTTTACCAAACAGTCTGTGCCAAGACGGATACCCAACCACACAAAAACACTTATCTCTCGAATGTCCTTGCATATGACAGAAGTCACAGACCAAAGTAGAAGAATCTGAGTTGTTTTTCCTCACAAAAACACCATTATTCTGACCAGAAATAGAAGCATTTTTACCAGAAAATTTTCCTGGAACATGACTGCGCACATTCATAGCTGCAGTACTGGAATTAATACCAATCACAGATTGCACATCTCTTTGATTCTCATCTTGAAGTAACATAGCATAACACTGGCTCAAACTAGGCATTGGTATCATCAACAAGATTTGGCCTCGAATAGACGTAAACATATCGCTTAAACCCATGAGAAAATGCATCAATTGAATGTTTAGATCAAACACAGTGAGTTTAGCATTCACATTACAAGTACACTTGTGACAATCACATTTAGGGCGAGAAGTCAGACTCTCCAATTCATCAATCAATGTCTTATATTTCGTATAATATGCAGTAATACTCATCGAACCTTGAGAGAGTTGAGAAATCTCTTTTCACAGATTAAACAATTTAGGCAAATTACTTTGAGCATATCGAACAACTAATTCAGTCCAGATAGAGTGTGCAGAGTCCATGTAAACAATGCTATTGCGAATATCAGCTGAAACTGAATTGAGAAGCCAAGAAATTACCATATGATTGCAGCGATTCCAGTTGTTAACTAGAGGTGAATTAGCATCAGGTTTGAGATTTGATCCATCAACGAAACCAAGCTTCATCTTTGAAGAAAGTGCAATTTCCATAGACCTACTCCATTGAGAGTAATTTTGCTCATTCATAACTATAGTTGTAAGGCTCATTCCTGGATTATCTGATGATGACAGAAAGTAAGGATGATTGACATCAATAAGAGATGATGAAGAACCAGTAACAGCAGCATAATATGATGATTGAGTCGCCATTGTTGTACGGACGAAGATATAGTTCAATCAAACAGCAGTATATGCGGAAGAAACAGGCTCTGATACCATGTCAAAACACTACAGTATGCAGAAAGAAGAAATAAAACAATGAAGAAGATGATTCAATACAATGTGTTTTTACAATTCTAACTAACTCTGTTCTGTACCTCTAATCTATATATATAGAAAATGCTGCTTTGCTACTCTGCTAACTAACTGACTCTATAACAGAATGTCAGCTAGACCATACAACGAGATGCTACAGCCATGTCACAGCTGTCAGTTTGTTTGTATACAATTTGATGCTGAATGCTGAATGGGCTTGGGCTTTGTTCTCGTTGGACTGTGTTGGCTTGTATATTAGTAACATAACCACATCATCAATTAATCATAAAAATAATGCAAGTTGATCGGTTTTAAATGAAATTTGGGTGAGTTGGAAAAAAATTTAGCTAAATATAGATTTATTTTATTGCAAAATACAACTAGCATTGGAATGCATCTTAAATTTTAGCACCAAAAATCATTTTTTGATGTCATATTATAACAATAATTATAAATATTTTGCATTTAGTATTGAACTTGCTCTTAATTAAACAATTGTATAATTTAAAATGCAGTATGTACAAACGCTAACAGGTGAAAAGACGGCGTAGTTGCTGAGTCCGTCATTGTTATTATTAAGATGCTCATTCGGGATGTGTAAAAATAAATTATTATAATTTCGACTCAGATTAAACAATATCGTAAATATAATAGTAGTGTGTAGCACACTTGCGGCCCAACAAATAATATTCTAAGTTTCAAAATTTCATATTAGATACTCTCTGTTTTTTCAGGCAGACAAAAATAAGTCGAATTTGATCCATTTTGACTGTTAGTCAGTTGCACGAAAAAGCCCATTAAAGTCAATTTTTCTTAGGGCCTGAAATTTGTACAATCTGGTAGCCGGCAGAGTGATTAAAATTCGGGTTAAATAGTATAATTCGTAAAAATCAATCCGATTTTGAACCGATCCGAACCGAAATCAAACTGTGGTTCACGATTCGGTTCAACTACTTTAAAAAATCGCGGATCGTGAGTTGGTTTCGGGTTGACAAAATCTCAATCCGAACCGCATCTATATACTTATATATATATTTATATATTTTATATTTATGATTATATAATATAAAATAATTTTATCTTATGAATAACAAATTAAATCACAAATTTTATATTACTTTTCGTATCCAATATTTATTGTTGTAACTAAATTGAACTTTACTCATTTTCGGTTAATACTTTATTATGTAGGAATAATTTTTATTATCTATGTACATTTAAAGAAGAAAATTTTGAATTTCATAAGATTTTTTTTTCTAATTTTACTAATCAAACTATCTGAGAAAATTTAAATCGGAAAGTTATTATTTTATTTTATAATTTTGTTAACCAAATTTTGTCGAGAAAACCATCAAAATCCGTTAATCCGAACCGATTAAAACCGAATAGTTTGGTTTTGTTGGTTTACAGGTTGCAGTTTGATTTAATTTTTTTAAGAAACACTATTTTGCGGTTTGATATCTAACCTGAATCAAACTGGACCGCGATCACCCTACAATCAGGTACCAGTTGTTCCAAAATTAGCAGTATATTCCTTTATCCAACACAAAAAAGTACTCCCTCTTTGACTGATAATTTAAAAATATTTGTATGATTTTACAAAATTTTAAATTAATTCATAAAATTAAATATTCAAACTTTATTATGATACTTTTTAATAAAAAATATATTATTATATAATATATTTAATTTGTTGATCAAAATTGATAAACTTAACTTTGAAAAGTGAAATAAAAACAAGATTTATGGGAGGAGGGAGTACTTCATTTCTGAAACTTACATATATGGATCATCCAAAACCCACACATTTTTTTGCCATCAATTAATATACCAAGGAATCTACATACTACAAGAACTCAACATCTCAACATTCTTGATATTTAAGAAAAAACATACAAAGATCATTTCTTCAAGAGACTTGAAGATGCTGTGTCGAAGTTCCAGGATACAACATAACAAAAAAAAAAACAAAAGATGTTTCAGGAGCCGCGGAACTGAGCAGCAACTTACATATCTTCAAGAGACTTAAGTCGCTGTGTTCAAGTTCCAGGAGACGCGAAACTGAGCAACAACTTGTGTAATTTGTGGATTCGAAAGTGGCAGCTAATCGAACAACCCTTAGAGAACACTGCAGACTTGAATCCGATTATGTCATCTCAAACAAAGATAACTTAAAGTAACTTATAAAGAGTTGGTGAAATAGTCGAAATATAGGGTCAGTTCAGTCTCTTGGAGAGGCTTAAATAATCTGTTTTGAAGATGGTAAATTATAATTAACTTGAGCTAATTTATGAAGAATTGGCAAAAAAAGATTGGAGTTCCTAGAGGGACGAAATAGGGCAACAACATATTTATATAGTTTCTAGATCTGAAACTAGACTTAAAACAATCATACTTATAAGAAGACTTGCAGCCTTGAAGACAATAAAGAAGTTACAGTACTTATGAAGAGTTGGGAAAATATTTTTGAAGTCATTCTCGTGGACAGACTTCAAGTGCTTGTTCTGAAGGTGGTGTGCTGCAGTGTTAAGCTCGACAAAATAGAGCAACAACTTGTGTGATTTCCGGATTTTGAAGGTAGCCTCTAAACGATTATCCTTAGAAACACTTTTGTTCTCTTTGTACATGATTATGTCATTTCAAACAAAGATACACCTCTGGCCTCTACGTGATTATGTCATCTCAAATAAAGATAACATTAGACCTAGCCGTGATTATGTCATCTCAAACAAAGATAACATTAGGTCCCGACGTGATTATGTCATCTCAAACGAAGACGACACAAGGCCTCGATATGATTATGTCATCCCAAACAAAGACGACATAAGATATCACACGAAGAGTTGGCAGAAAACTTATGAAAACTTTCAAAGTTGCCAGACATGAACGAGAGAATGACACAATCATGTTCCAGATGACGCTCCCATAAAAATGCCTAAATGAAACCAAGTTGTTGGGAATATAGGTCTGCCGTACACACCATAAACTAGAACCAACTAGAACCAATCTTCAAACTTGCTTCAATCAAACCTGAACCATAAATCAGATAAAAACAATCAATACAAAGCTAGTTAATTAGATCTGCGCCAAGATAATAAACAAATAAATAAAAAACTTACTTAGATGAAAGCTATGGTCTGTTTCTGTGCATTATGCATCATAAGAAAACCAATAATTTGAAGATTGAAGAATGATTTAAAAAGGAACAAATTGAGGGTGAGAGGTTGCTCATGACTATAACCATGATGGAGATTCAAAAATAGATCCAACTTGTATTTCTTTCTCTTTGGAAGATACACAAATTTTTGGAGCAAAATGGAGTAAAAATGATGAGAGCTTAATTCGGAGAAACTCTGCATCTTTACTGTAACAAAGTGTAGATCTGAGGCTATAGAGAGATATATGCAGAAACAGTTGTGGGTACACAAAAATAGGCAGATTTATTCAACGGTTTATACAGACCTAGTCTATTTGTCCCACTAGAAATATCTCATCTTTAAAAATGGATTCGAATGAAAAGGAGAGAAATGTGGGTCATACTATTTGTGGTAGGTACTATAACAACTGTAACCCATTATTGTAGATGACTAGATTTAGATTGAGATCCCATTCAATCAGTCAATCCTTCATACATGTGAGCAAGTGTCAGTGAAAAACGAATCTGAAGCCCTGCATGCACACAGCCTACACTGCTCTCTCTCTTTTTATATGGCAGAACGGCACAAGACAGCAGAATACATAAAGTTGTCTAATTTACTTAGGTTTTTCCGAGGCTCCAGACAGATTATAATGTTTACATGTTCCTCTTCCAACTCTTATAGGCTACACGTTTCTAGTGTTTCTTGGCGCAATTTATAAGTCATTCCTGTACAAAATTTGCTGAGATGAAACTACAATGAGCGGCTATATATTATAAAATTTTCGGGCGTTGAAATAAGATATTTTTCAGGATTATATATTATATTTTAATCAAAAAGAGCAAATGTGTTGAGAAAGAAAATTGCAGGTAATACGTTGTACATTCATTCAAACCATTCTATAAACAACACAATCTGCAACCATACAAATGAAAAGTCATTCGCTAATGAGTTTATTTTAGATTCTATCTTAGCTGCCTCTCCCGTTTAAAGATCCATTTTATACGAATGAATCGCAGATTATATTATAAACTTCTAATAAACCTCTGTAACTTTTCTTGGGGCACTGAAATAGGGAGTGGTGTGACCAAAATACACAATTTGTCCCCCACCCAAAAACTCCGTCTCCTGCACAAAATTAATATTGTTGTAATATTTATAACATGTAAAGTAATATTTAAAATACTTTAATATAACTACTAAGGAACTAGTAGCTATTTCGCTAATATAATGACAAATAAAGAAAATGATAGCAATTGTAGAAATAAGAAATGAGAGAAAAGTTGTATTTTTATTCAGTGTACTTCCACTTCTAAGAATGGTCCTATTTATAGGACAAATAGAAGTAGCCTCCTTAATATGAACATAAGATGTAAATTAAGATTTGGCCATGTACATCATTTATTACACTTGGTATTTTCTTCTTCCATCCGTGTATTGTTTTGAGTGATGCAGCTATCTTTCTCCATTTTACATGCATAGGTCTCTGTGTTGATCTAGAATCATTTGACTATCACATCCTTATTATAACACTCCCCCTTGATTGTCAAATGTGAATTATTACAAAGATTGACTGCCTCGTTAAAACCTTGCAAGGAAAAACCCAGTGGGATAAAAACCTTGACGAAGGAAAAAGAGTACAGTCTCCCCCTGAATAAAATGTCTCACGATTTGGCATCTTGTTGTCATAGATTCCTCAATCTTCGCATGCCAATATTATTTCGCAGCTTCTCAAAAGTTGATGTAGGTAATGACTTTGTAAGTAAATCTGCCAGATTGTCACATGAGCGAACTTGTTGTACATCAATATCACCATTTTCTTGTAGTTCATGAGTGTAGAAGAATTTTGGCAAGATATGTTTTGTTCGATCTCCTTTGATATATCCTTCTTTTAGCTGTTTAATACAAGCTGAGTTATCCTCAAACATAACCGTGGGACTGTTTGAGATACTTGATAAACCACATGATTCTCGAATATGTTGAATGACTGATCGTAACCAAATACATTCTCTGCTTGCTTCATGGATTGCTAGTAACTCTGCGTGATTAGATGAAGTTGCAGCCATGGTCTGTTTTGTAGATTTCCAAGAGATAGCAGTACCACAGTATGTGAACAAATAACCTGTTTGAGATCGTCCAAAATGAGGATCAGACATGTACCCAGCATCTGCATATCCAATCATCAGTGATTTTGAATTGTTTGGAAAGAATAGCCCAAGATCAATCGTCCCCCGAAGATATCTAAATATATGTTTGATTCCATCCCAATGCCTTTTAGTTGGATCAGAACTGAATCTCGCGAGTAGGTTAACAGCAAATGCAATATCAGGTCGTGTGTTATTTGCAAGATACATAAGAGCTCCAATTGCACTAAGATATGGGACTTCAGGTCCAAGTGCATCTTCATCTTCTTTTCTAGGACGGAATGGATCCTTCTCAACTTCGAGTGATCGAACAACCATTGGCGTAGTTAGTGGATGAACTTTGTCCATGTAGAATCGATCAAGAACCTTTTCTGTGTAGGTTGACTGATGAATAAATATGCCTGAAGATAAGTGCTCCACCTGTATACCTAAACAAAATCTTGTCTTTCCAAGATCTTTCATTTCAAACTCATTTTTCAAATAGTTAGCAGCATTAGCAATATCTTCAGAAGTACCTACAATATTCAAATCATCCACATATTCAGCAATAATGACAAAACCAGTTTGCGACCTTTTAATAAACACACATGGACACACTTGATTATTTACATATCCATCATTCAATAAATACTCACTAAGTCTGTTGTACCACATATGACCAGATTGTTTCAAACCATATAATGATCGTTGTAATTTAACTGAGTATAAATGTCGAGGCTTAGTTTCCTCTAACTTTAATCCTTCAGGGATTTTCATATAAATATCACTATCAAGTGATCCGTAAAGGTAGGCTGTCACAACGTCCATAAGACGAGTTTCCAAACTTTCCATACAAGCCATACCCATTAGAAAACGAAAAGTGACTCCATCCATCACAGGAGAGTACGTTTCCTGGTAATCAAAACCAGGCCTTTGAGAGAATCCCTGGGCTACCAGTCGGGCCTTGTATCTCACAATTTCATTTCTCTCATTTCGTTTTCGTACAAATACCCATCTATTCCCGACGGGGATTACACCAGTTGGTGTTCGGACTGCAGGTCCAAATACATTTCTCTTGCGCAAGGATTGCAATTCTTCTTGGATTGCAATTTTCCATTTTGGCCAATCATCTCTTTGTCTACATTCTTCCACACTTTGTGGTTCAGGATCGGAGTCCATAATAACATCACATGCCACGGAAAAAGCATATAAGTCATCAATATCAGTACTCCCACGATCCAATAATTTTCCGTTATGTACATAACTCATTGAGATCTCATAATTATCAAGTACCTTTGCTTCTACGGAAGCATGTGCCACTTCAGGGGCAATATCCTCTTCTAGAGGCAATACCACTTCTGGTGGTTTTGTCACGACCACTTCAGGGGCTGGAACCTCTTCCGGAGGTGATACCGCTTCTGGGGCATTTTCTGGAACAATTTTCACTTCATGGGTAGGTCCAATAAATTTCCGTTTTCGTGGTACAACATCTTTTGCACCAACAGGTCTTCCACGCTTCTGGCGTGGTTTTGAATTACCAACCAATTCTTCAGGAATTGATTTATGAATAGGGATTTCAACCCTTGCCGGGGCGTTAACAGCAGGTATATGCGATTTTACAATATGTCTAGAATCATTAAAAGCATCCGGCATTTGATTAACAATATTTTGTAAATGAATAATTCTTAGAACCTCAGATTCACATTGTTTAGTACGTGGATCAATAGCATTTAATCCTGATGTATTCCATGATAGTTCAGTATTTAATTTATGCAAAACATTATCTCCCCCTAATGGAGGGAACACAAACTCATCAAAATGACAATCAGCATATCGAGCAGTAAAAACATCACCAGTTAATGGTTCAAGATATCTAACGATAGATGGTGAGTCAAAACCAACATATATGCCAATTCTTCTTTGCGGTCCCATTTTAGATCTTTGTGGAGGTGCAATAGGAACATATACAGCACTACCAAAAATCTTAAAGTATGAGATATCAGGAATTTGACCAAGAACTAATTGTTGAGGGGATTGTTTGTGGTAAGCAGATGGCCTTATCCTAATTATATTTGCAGCATGAAGAATTGCGTGACCCCAAATAGATGTAGGTAATTTTGCCCTTAGAAGTAAGGGACGTGCAATTAGTTGAAGACTTTTAATTAAGGACTCTGCTAAACCATTTTGCGTGTGTACGTGAGCTACAGGGTGTTCGACTGAGATCCCTACTGACATACAATAATCATTGAAAGTTGCAGATGTAAATTCAGCAGCATTATCTAGTCGAATTGATTTAATAGGATGGTCAGGAAATTGGGCTCGCAATTTGATTATTTGAGCAAGTAGCTTGGCAAAGGCTGTATTTCGTGTAGAGAGTAGACATACATGAGACCATCTAGTTGAAGCATCGATTAGAACCATGAAATATCTAAATGGACCAGATGGTGGATGGATAGGACCACAAATGTCACCCTGAATTCTTTCTAAGAAATTTGGAGACTCGGTTTGAAGTTTAACTGGAGACGGCCGGACAATGAGTTTTCCTAAAGAACATGCTGAGCAAGGAAGTTCATCACGTGGTATAACCTTTTGATTCTTAAGAGGATGTCCTGTAGAATTTTCTATTATACGACGCATCATTGATACTCCTGGATGACCGAGTCTTTCATGCCAAAGGGTGAGTGATTTTGGGTCTATGACTTTGGGAGTGATGATAGTGTGAGACTCGATGACTCTAATTTGGGTAGCATATAATCCAGAAGAGATTGATTGTAGTTTTTCTAAGATCTTCTTATGGCCTGATGTAGTTGTAGTGATAAGGAGATATTCTTTTTCATTCTCACTAGTAGTTTCTACGTGGAAGCCATTAAGACGAATGTCTTTAAAACTGAGAAGGTTCCTAGTGGATTTACTAGAATATAAAGCATCGGGTATGTGAATTTGTGTCTCATTTGGTAGGATAAAACTAGCTTTCCCAAAACCTTCTATTATATTTGATGTGCCCGAAATCGTCCAGACATGTGAACTGGTTTTAGTCAACTGTGAGAAATATTTCAGATTTTGTAAAATTGTGTGAGTGGTGGCGCAGTCAGCAATGCATATATCTTCCATATTTATGCTGTGTACATTCATAAATGAACAACAATTTTATTAAGACAAACAGAGTACATAAAACGAGAACATAAAACAAGTACATAGAAGCAGAAAATTAAAACAAGTACATGACATGGAAGAAATACATATAGAAACTAGTCATCTAATCCGCAGTAAAGATTAGCACCAGTGTCAAGTTCATTTGAAATCTTACTTATTGGTTCAGTATTAAAACTAGCCAAGTTTGTTTCTACCCTTTGTTCATTCTGTCTTTTAGATGCCTCGTAAAGATCTACAAGATGTTTTGGTGCGTGACAAGTACGAGTCCAATGTCCATGAGCCCCACATCTAAAACACATATCTCTAGTATCTTCTTCTTGTGGTGCCTTTCTTTTATTTGGCCCATCACTTTGCCACTTCTGGTGGCCAGAGTTATTGTATCTATCACGCTGCCACTTCTGGTGGCCTGAGTTGTTGTAGTCATCACGCTGCCACTTCTGGTGGCCTGAGTTGTTGTAGCCATCACGCTGCCACTTCTGGTGGCCAGAATTTCGAAACCGACCACGAAAATTTCCACGCCCACGGTGTCGCCCATAACCTCGTCCTCCTCTATACCCTTTCCCACGTTCATTCTTCCGGAATGACGTGTTATGTACTTCAGGTAACTGGGCAGAGCCTGTGGGACGTATCTGATGATTTTTCAGCAATAACTCATTATTCTTTTCAGCTACAAGAAGGAGAGATATCAACTCGCTATATTTCTGAAAATTGCGCTCCCTGTATTGTTGCGCCAGAATCATTGTGTTGGGGTGAAAGGTTGAGAGGGTCTTTTCAATCATGTCAGCATCAGTAATATTCTCACCACATAAGATTAATTTTGAGCTTATTTTGAACAAGGCAGAATTGTATTCAGCAACAGATTTAAAATCTTGCAACCTTATATTAATCCACTCATAACGGGCATGTGGCAAATGGACAAGTTTCTGGTGATCAAATCTATCTTTGAGGTTGGTCCAGAGGGTGAGTGGGTTTTTGACGGTCAGGTATTCAGATTTTAAATTTTCATGAATGTGGTGCCTGAGAAAAATAATAGCTTTGGCATTTTGTTCAACAGTCGGGATTTTTTCAGATTCAATGGTATCTTTTAAGCCATTAGCACTAAGATGTAATTCCGCATCGAGCACCCAAGACAAATAGTTATCCCCAGACACATCCAATGCAACAAAATCTAATTTTGCAAGATTCGTCATTCTGAATATAAAATAAGTATTTAAAACATGATATAATAATATCGCACATTAATACGTAAACAATTTAATCATGTGTCACATAATAAGATTTGTAGCATAAAATGATAAATGACATAATGTAAAAATTAACCTCACATAACATAACTAAATATTAATTTAAAAATAATATCAATATATTTATAAATAATGGGCATGATAATATCAACATTTATAAAATTAAAATAGACAAACTTCGAGCGTACCTTATTGATTGAATAAAACTCGGGCAGGGGCTCAACTAAGATAGACGAAATTAAATTGCACCTTCTTTGTAGAATAAAACTCGGGCATAGACTCGTGCTGATAACGTGTTGTAATATTTATAACATGTAAAGTAATATTTAAAATACTTTAATATAACTACTAAGGAACTAGTAGCTATTTCGCTAATATAATGACAAATAAAGAAAATGATAGCAATTGTAGAAATAAGAAATGAGAGAAAAGTTGTATTTTTATTCAGTGTACTTCCACTTCTAAGAATGGTCCTATTTATAGGACAAATAGAAGTAGCCTCCTTAATATGAACATAAGATGTAAATTAAGATTTGGCCATGTACATCATTTATTACACTTGGTATTTTCTTCTTCCATCCGTGTATTGTTTTGAGTGATGCAGCTATCTTTCTCCATTTTACATGCATAGGTCTCTGTGTTGATCTAGAATCATTTGACTATCACATCCTTATTATAACAAATATAGAAATTTTCAAATCAGTCGCCCGAATAATTTGACTGAACCTAGCAGGGGCCAACAACTGTATGTTAAATTATCAATGATTTTAAAGGTAACACCAGATCTGATATGCTGTGTTACAAACATGGACGAAATCAAGTGGTGCTAACCTAGCCTCAAATTCGGGCTAAACTAAAAATTTTAATATTTTTTTTTATAAAATCATGATTTTTAGTTGAAAATCAGTATGTATAATGTTTATTTTAAGTCCCAACTAGTCTCGAAAAACTAACTATAATTCATTTTATCCATTTTAGCAAGTTATAACTATGTATTAAACTAACTTTGCGGTGTAGGTTATAAGCTCGTATTTATATAGGTGTTAACAAGCTAATACACATGAACATAATATGTTTAGGATCGTAATATATATTATTGGAGCTCAGTTTTATTCAAAATGCTTTATCCAAAACATTCCCACGTTTTTAGGAGTATGTATTTCAAATAATTTATCTCTTTAACAAACTTGCTATACATTATTTCAATTTAACGTTAGAACTGAAAGTTGTTTTTCGTAAAATAATTTCTTTTCCTACCTTTCAGTTTTTCAACGTACGAATTGAATTAACAAATTAAACGTGAAAATCGGATTCAAGACCGTTGTGATTTGTTGATATAATCCGAACATTAACACGTTCATTATATATACTTGCGGTTCTTATTTTCAAAGGGTTGGTCGATTGATTTTGAAAAACAACGAGAACACAATATACAACTATGCGTTTTATTGAAAATCTTTTTACTTTGAGGTTTAGTGATTATATTCGTATATCTATCTATATTGAGTTATAAACTCTATATTGAATTGTATTGTACAATTGTATTTGTTGTTGCTGGATAGTTGAGTTTTGAAATAACAATTCAGGGAACTAGTTTTGTTAGAGGAGATTATACTTGGGTTAGTATAGATATTAGAGAACATGGGTTTCGGCAAACTATTATCACTAACAGGGAGAAAGGGAGAAATGGAGATATATTATCAATATTGTAATTGTAATTTTCAGTGATTAATAATATATATTCTCTTACCAGGTTGTTGGTAAAGGACCATGACGTAGATCCTAGGGGCTTAGGGGTCAAACCTGGTTAAAATATTTGGTGTTCTTATTTACTGATTTACATTTCTACATTGCATTACACATCTTAGCTCGCTCACAATATATTTTATATTGATATTAGCAAGCTAATAGTTTAGCACGGTAAAGTTTAAAATTACTATAACACATATTCATCTCCGCTCTAGATGTGCATGGTCACATTATTCTGTCCAACATTCGTTAATAAAGATAAATTTAATTTATTTAATTTATTTAATTATAATTCAACTAAACCCTTGCTTTAAAAAAAATTATGTATTATTTTAATGTAAAATATATCATAAATGGATTGAAAATAATTTTGTAAAATAGAGAGACTTTCACCCTATTTTTAGTGTATCATGGGTCAGAGATAATATTAGTACCTCTAATGTTCATATATATCTAAAACTAATTTATAATAGTTGAGTTAATTGAATTTTAGTCTTATTATAATTTGTAAACTAATTTTAAAATTTTCTCATTTTCCTTTATCTAAAAACCTAATTCTTTTATTTGTTTATTTCGATAGTGAACTGAAAAAACAATACTCGTTATTTGTAATGAGGATTTAACCAAAATAGTGCAATTTATACTCATTAATTCATAATTATTTGATGTTTTGAAGGTTTTAAATTTATATAACAAATCTTATATTTTTCAAATAAATATTAAGCTCATATATAATTTGATTGTTGTAAGTGAATTTTAGTCTCAAAAATATATTTAAGGGTTTTTTACTAATATGTCCCATTTTAAAAGTTGATTTATAAATATATCCCATTTATAGTTGTATTTATAAATATATCCTAAATTCAAAAAAATTTAAAATTTTAGATAAACTATAGTTAACTTAACTACTTTACATTTCAAAATGACATATATAACCTTTTAATAATTAAGATTTGTAATTTTATGTTAAATGCAAATGTTTGCCCTGGACTAGAATCTGGCAAAAAAATTAACCCTTGAATTCAAGTATCAGGCTTGATTATCAAGAAATACTTTTATCTCATTTCTCACATATCACATAGGTTATCTATGGATCACCAACCACCCCAGGTGTAATAGTAGCAACTCCCAGTATTCTAGCAGCAGTGTTCCCCTGCATCTAGAGAAATTTACAGTCTAACAACCACAAATTCATGAGGTTGATATTCAGATCACCAAATTGCTATTCATACTGAATCATCATCTCGTAATGTCACTTCCATCTGCTTTTACTTATTGTATTTAATTTCTAATCAAATTCAGAAGGTTACTAGTGTGGGCTAAATGCCAGGTAATTTTTACGTGATCCCTTAAAACTTACTTTCTAGTCTAACGTGTATGAGGGTATTGTAGTCATAGGTAGTAGATAAATATTTGTTTTTATAACTTAATTATTTATGTATGAGCTATATATGAGTTAAAAGTTAACTAGGGAACATATTTTTAATTATTGAAAGAAATGGGATATATTGATAAAATCACCTATTAATTTGGGACATTTTATACAAATTCCCTATATTTAAAGGTCGCCTAATTTGTGCAATTCTAGGTATCGTGTACAGTGTACAGTGTACAGTGTACAGTGTACAGTGTAGTGCAAAAAAAAATTCACATGGGTACAAAAATGAAATAAGGTTATACTCCATATTTTGAGATGTTTATTTTTAAAAAAACTTAATATTTTAATAGCAGTAACTAAATATATTCACATTAAAACAAACAATTAATTTAATTTTAATTACTAAATACTTTTAATCTTAATCTAAACCGGTACAGATATTCAAACTTAGCTAAACACGTGCGCTCACGACGGAAAAGAAATTCACATTTTTATACATGGCATGAATGTTGGAAAAAAGAATTTCACTAGTGAAACTTTAGATAGCTCTAGCATCAGCGTGGTCTGGGGTCCTTTGGCCACGGACACCCCACCCAGCTAGTCATTTGGTTTTGCTGCAAAGGACGGGTTATACCTTCGCAAAACTGGCTGTAACTAGATGCAACAGTGAAATTAGCTCGACTTTCTAGTACCGGACCTAAATTAAAAAACAAAGACAACAAACAAGAACAATGCAACTGTTAGCAAGAAATATATATATATGACATGAAATCAGTACGATGAATGAGAAAACAAAAATACATAGAAGAACAAGAAGCGTACGTACCGGTAATGCAGTAGTAAAGCTGGTAGCTTGCAGACAGTACTTTAAAACTAGAAGAAAGTGTGCTAATTACGTGAAAATCATTATAGAGAAGATGATCACGATGTCGAGCAGTTGGTGCTTCTCTCTCCGATGCAAGCTCATGGCTTTAATATTTAGCCTCCAAGTAAAACAGAGATATTCAAAATCAACTCATAACTAGGCGTCTGGAAATGTACGGCGCGGGGTGATTATTTGTATGCAAAAGAGCACTTCAATTTTATAAAGAAATAAGAATATGATTCCTAGAGTGCTAATGAAGACAGCAGGTTGCCTCAAAGTTAAGGTATCCAGATTCTAGCATGCATTTTCACACATAAAAAATATAGTTGTACATATTATTTTTTCGAATTTTTTGTTTTGTATAAAAGTTTGAACATTCTATTTTTATACTAAACAAAAAAAATGAGAAAATAATATCTACAAACATGTATGTTTTTTACGTGCGTGAAATAAACTTAAAAAAAATTAGGACATTTATTATGAGACGGAGGGAGTATAATTTTTTGCTACCTATGCAGACTATGAAAATTTAATTAGGACAAGAATCTTGTGTATATTGAAAAAAATGTGTAACTAGTTAAGAGTGGCGACTATTAACTGGAGCATGCTACTAGATACGTCGAGGCAGGTTTGTAGTTAGTGTCTAGTCAACTGATGCTCTAGTTTATTTGGTTTCCTTGTAAATTCTATCCTTCCCTTTGGGAAGTTTATATATAATAACTAATACAAGATCTGCTTAACAACCACCAAAAGCAAAAACGGGAGAACAGACAACAAAAACAAGGAACTCTCATTTGCAAAACAAAAATGAAATAAAACTCGAAACAAGTAATTACAGGACTCCGCAAGTATCAAGTGTTCATGCAGCTTCTGGTCACAATCATTAGATCCCCCTCTGAATCAAAACACAGACCAAAAGTGAACTCCAAATTGCAAATTATGAAAAGAAATCATGGCAACGAGAAAGAAAAATACTTCAAGCAACTTGATTCTCACGGGAAAAATAGAATTAGCTTAAAACTGCTCACTACATTCATAAATATTTGGTAAACAGGTTTTGCTTAACAGAGGCCAGAACTGCATCTATAAATATATTTTTATATTGAAAGAACCACAATACTTCCCCTGCCTAGTTAAGACCACTTCTACATCATACCAACAAGATGAGAACTGTTCTCCAGACTGAACATAATGCTGTTCATAAATTGTCATGGCTTGTGTAGCTTGAAACCAAACACTCTTTGGACATAGCTCTGATTTGCTTTTTGCGGCTTTAGGTGCCCGTAGGTCATCAGAAACAGATGAGGAAACGTGGTTCCAAAGTATCCACCATCAATATCTTGAGTAATGTCAAGGAAATCACGATAATAAAATACTAAGTTCATCATAACCTTTTTTGACAATAAAATAAGTATTACAAAAGCCAAGCTGCGGAAAGGGAATATTGTACTCTTAAATCTTAATCATGCGTACTTGAGAAAGCTACATCAAATACAGCACCAACGTGACAATGTACATAGACTAGTAACAAACATCAACTAAACGATTATAAAGGATGAAGGACCATATGCATATGTTGACATGCAGCGATGTTTGTAAGAAAATGCCACTCGCGCATAAATGGTTATAGCATCCTGGACGAACTCTAAACAACAATATAACACAGTGGCATGACATCACACGACGAAATACTAGCTTGAGCATATATAAATATCGTATTCAAACTCCAAGCTAGAATATTACTCACTACATTCCACACAAAATGACACTCCAATTAAAGCAAGTTTGGACACTGGTGAAAGCTAGAAAGTCGATGAAACTAATTTAAATTTTAAACAAACCACAAATAATGCTATGTTCCGATTTCAATAACGCATATAAAATTTGGAATTTTAGAAAATTGCAGAATCATAACTTATATCGGACATGTGTGAACTCATAAGGAGTTTAACCTTAATTAAAGTGAAAAAGATTGTGCAAAGGATACTGCCTTGGTACTTGGATCGAGGGTAGAAGATATCTTCACATTTAGGACAGTATATCTTTACAGTACTTGAACGCGGAATGTCTGACTGACCAACTGGAAGGCAGGGTTGTCCACAGCAGTAAACTCTTGGGCACCTCCCAAAGTCATAGTTCTTGTACTTCTCCAACTGTGAATTTTTAAGGGACAATTATAGGAAAGAATAATACACACTCAAAAGATACATAAATATAACATCTTCTCACCATTGCAGCCATTCCTTTGCTGGTAAGTATATACCGGACATGTATCAGACCATATAACATCTCTGCCGCTGATTCAATCAATTCATTCTGTTCTTCAGTGAGCGTATCTCCTATTGATTAAAAAGCATTATTTGTCAGGATGAGATAGGTAAAGGGGGAACGAATTATTTTTAAGCCATGTAGACACAGATGTGCACCCACACACAAATAATGTAGATACATATATACATATACGGAGATGCACAAATATATAGTTCAGTGGATGATAACACTAAATAAAAGTAAATGCAATTATACGGGGTTATTCATATTTTAAACATAGAGATTTTCTTAAATAACGAGAAAAGATACACGTCCAACTATAAGGGTTGCTATACAAAGTTCAGACTGAAGTTGCCACCACAGCTCCTATTTCAGTAGAAAACACCAGATCTCATCATCCTACCATGTTTCTAGAATTCAATGTAGTACAGCATAAAGGGAAATAAACAGAAACTATTATCTTCCAAATCCAGGTAAATAGTCTTTAATTTTAGCTTTTCGCTTTTCATTCTATACAGCTCCTATTTATTTTAGTTTGTCTTGGAACCAGAAACATAGTCTTTCTATTTGCCTAGATCTGGGAAAAATATGTATCTAGTTGTTATAGTTGACATAATTTTCTGACCGTCTTTATAATAGAGTTTCGAAAATACTTTAATTATTTTGCACGAAAATGGCTCATATATATAAGGTAGCACCCGCATGGTTGTACTACTAATTTATAACGCACAATTGCATTTCGTTAAATTTTGCTAACTGACGTTAATTTTACAGGGGTAAAATTGACAATACAAGATTTTATGCTCTTTTTCATACAGAATAGGCTGAAAACATGACTTTCCTGGGTGATTAGAGCATATGATCTCTTTTATACACTCTGCTAATATACCCAGACAAGCTTGCAAATACAAATAGACAAGACTAACAGTTAGATTAACAAGTTAAACATTAACAAGTTTCAATTTTTTAAACACATAATATAACCGATCACTACCACATAAAATTACATGACCCATTTATTTTGCATATATCTATTTTATCAAATAAGCAAAAGTGGGGGGATCACCGAACTGATCTTGTAATTGAGAAGGAGAAAGTGTGAGGTTTGGTTAGCAAAAAAAAAAGAAGAAAAAGTGTGAGGTTTGTGACTTTGCCATACGTGGACTGTTTGCAAGATTTCAGGTGCAGAGCAAAACTCTTCTTGGTGACAACAATTCTGATCATATCAGTTCAGTGGAGGGCTTTTTGCTTGAAGTTTACTCACAGAGTTCAGTAGTGACTTTCACAGGCATTTCTTGAGGTTTGTCTCACCATCTCCGAGTTTAAGAGCACCCACAAGTTTTATTGTATCTATTTATATTCGCCCTTGTGGGTATAAATTTGGTAATATATATTTAGGGTTCTATATACATCCATTCTATATAAAAAATACTTAGTAAATTTCGTGTTTCCAATTTTACCCTTGCAAAGTTAACGTCTGGTAAAAAAATTTAACGGAATGCAATCATGTGTGAAAAAATTAATAATTCAAATCAGCCATTTTCATGCAAAAAAAATTAATAGTTCAGGCCATTACTCTGCAATAAAGTCGAAAATATATTTGTTCTTTTGAGGAAGTTGTCCAATATTAATAATTAAAAATTTCAAATAATTACAAGTCCTTCAGAAGTTCAACTCTTAAAGGAAACTTGTACAGGCTTTAAGATTAAGAGATAAATGTGTAATCGTGAATGTAAAGCAACCAAATAATATCTCAAGCAGCAGTCTTTATTTTACATAAAAACAAGAAGTAGTGACAATCCGGGTGCTACTTAATCTCCAATTCGCTTTGTTAAATTTCAATTTATATATTAGATATAGCTTTATAATATGTAAATGCGGGCCAACAAGCTATCACAACATAAACGCAAGCCTGATGGTATCATCCAAAAAAAATATTTACCATGAGAAGACTCGACATCCAATATCAGATCAAGTGCATAATCATAGTATGGAACTTGGCTGCTCAAACCACAGAGATTGAAGTCATCTTGGATATAATCATCGTCAACTTCACAAAAAAATTCATTTCCTCTCAAATTACAAAACCAGGAAATCCAAGATGTGTCCTCCCCGTCGGAACCACTGACATCAGACTCTTCACTATCTGATTCAGAATCCTCTGCAATTTTACGAAGTCAAGCATAATAATCTAGATTCAATTATATTGCCAGATGTATAGTAGATGGATGCATGATATACACCAAGAAATAAAAAGCAATTTTGAAATTATCTTAACAAATTAGTCTATGTTAATAAATTGATAAATTTAACAAGAGGAATCCGGTATGAGCTTAAAAGTTATATACTGAACGTCTGAACATTATTAATTTGTACAAAAAATACATAATAATTAGCTTCAAATTATTGAATAACATCTAAGACTAAAACAGAGGTTTTGGTTCAAATAAGAGCCAATTTTTCCGGAGAACTTCCCGAGCACCCCAAAAATGCACTTACATTAATGCCTTGTTTAATTATGTAAATAACAATTACTTAAAGTTAACAATAAATATGAACTTAACAAAAAATTTAGATCTCTAGGGTCCTCACTAGAGTCTTGCTCTTAAATATAAATCCATATAAAAGTAAAATACCAGCAAGTAATAAAAAGCTAACAGGTCACTTGGCAACTTATTGAAGACATATAAAGTGCACTAAGAATGCATAGCTAGGAGCTAGATGTCATCTTATGTTGGAAATGAGAGGTGTCTTTATAAAAGTTCATGTTTTAGTACATACCACTTCCACCTTGTACTAAAATTGAAATTTCAATGATTTTGTAGCAAATTTACCGATATTTTATAATTATCAGTAATTTCCCGACTAACCTAGCAGACTCTTCTAAAAAGTAATATTGTAACCTCATCAGTTAGAGGAAGACAAGTAGAACCTCCTCCAGTATCTTTAGTGTAAATAAGCTCGTAACATAGGCATGGCAGAAGCAAAAAGATTTAATGTCTTATTTACTTATTGAAATTCTTCTCTCTTTTGGAAATATAATTAGGATTCAATCCTCTTTGGCTTATTCTAATTATTACTTTACTGTTTTCCATTTGCAGTAAGATCTAGGATTTTGGCATATTCAGGGAGATTGTAAGGGATCATTCATCATGATTTTATTAATTATAATGTGAAATATTTTGTTTTCAGAGTTCTTTATCTACAACAGTCTACTTTAATACAAACTCTTCTTCGTTAGTTTGTTTCGTACATCGTCTACTAACTAGTGATTAACACTTTTAGAAACTCAGATAGTCAAAAAAAATATCAGGTGATAATTTTATAACATATTGATAGCAATCCCCTAAACGAAAAAAAAAATTACACTACACTATCTCAATCCGAACTAAAAAATATCCGATTCAGCCACACCTTAATAATAAACAATTTAACAATATCATTTTCAACTTAATATTCACAATTAATTCATTCTCAATAACAAACAAAAAATAACTAACCATCGGAGCCTTTATTCTTCGCATTGAGACTCATCAACGCTTGATTATCGCCACAATCGTACTGCGATTTGCTACTACCAGCAGCCGAAGTAGACGCAATCGACAACCGCTCCTTCTCTTTAAGACTCAAAACCCTAGAATTCTCCAAATGCTTATCTAACGCATCGTTGATTCGCTTACGATCTAACGCCTCAGACTTGGACGATCCACCGCCTCGATTTTTAATCATTATAATCGCAAATTATATATATACACGACTCTAATTGTATGTGTAATCAGAGATCTAAGGCCTTTTTACCGAACATTATGTGGCTTGAATTTGATGAGGTTGAAGAGTTTTTGTGAGGTTGAGATGAATAGGATACCGAATTGCAACGAAATCGAGGACATGTACACAGAGACGGAGAGAGAGAACTACGGTTTCGTACAGCGAGAGAGACTCAGCCTCTTTTTCTCTCAAAAATTTACAAATATATTCCTTTTTTTTATAAAATTAACAAAAATTGATCAATTTTATCTTCTGGATACTCTATTGTTAATTGATGTATTCCAATTTATATAAAAGGGTGCTGATCCCGACCATCAATTATCGGGACGATTTATCTAACAATCAGTTCAGTTCCTTAATCGTTGAATTGAAATTTTAACGATCAAGATTAGAACAAGTTTTTAGTCACTCCGCTATAAATTTTCGCGGAGCCTAGCTGTCCGCTATAAATTATCGTGGAGGGCTGTTTTAGTCCTAGTAAATTTCGCGCTTGTTTTTCACGGATGGGCTGATACTAAGAATTAAGTTAAACCTACCTCTTAACATCTTAAACAACTACTGTATCTTTACTTTTAATTATTTTAATTATTCTTCCTTCACTTTTAATTATTTTAATTGTTCTTTCCCTAAAAAATATTTTAATTTTTATTAATTTTTTACCCACAATTAGCTATTTTAAAATCAGTTCTTAATGTTTTTAAATTTATATTTTCAATACACTAAAAGAATCACCTAAACAATTTTATAAATAAATTTAAAATTAAAGCTTAAAAAACATATTATATTTTTCATAATTTTAATTAAATGATAATAAGTATACTAAAATATAATAGACTGATTGTGAAAATATTGTATTAATATCTCAGTTTTTCTTATATAATATGATAAAGAATATAAATTTTTTATATATTTAAAACAAATTTTTAGACTATCCGCTATAATTTTATTAAGAAAAGTTATAGTAAGAAAAATTATTTTATAGTTATTTTTTGTAGAGTTAATTTGGTTTTTTTTATAGTTCTTTTTATAGTAAGAAAAACTGTAAAATTATAACTGTGAAATTAAAATTATTTGAATAGTTACTATTTGAAAGTTATAATTTTACAGTTTTTCTTACTACAAATTTACATTAAAAAAACAAACTAATTCTACAAAAATAATTATAAAATAATTTTTCTTACTTTAATTTTTCTTAATAAAATTATAGCGGATAGCCTAAAAATTTATTTTAAATAAATAATTTTTTTTGTACTTGGTCATATTATTTAAGAAAAACTAAGATACTAACACAATATTTTTACAATATAATATGTTTGTTTAAGCTTCCGTTTTAAATTTATTTATAAAATTGCTTAGGTGATTATTTTATTGTATTGAAAATATAAATTTAAAAACTGCTTTTAGGATAGCTAATTGTGGGTAAACAATTAAGAAAAATTAAAATGATTTTTAGGGAAAGAACAATTAAAATAATTAAAAGTGAGGGAAGAATAAGTAAAATTGTTAGATATAATTGCTGATGTTTGTTTATCAGTGTTTAAAGTATCAGGATACTATCAGAGTTTAGCTGAAAGACTGGTCAGAGTTTGTTAAACTCTGATAGTCAGAGTTTACTTAGCTGTCGGTGTAAAAGTCAATGAAGATTCTAGAAGCGATATTCTTTGAAGATGGAAAGAAGCAAAGAGATATCGAGATGGCTAAGGAAACGGAACAGAAGACATAAGCAATTCTAGATTGATATTAATTGTATAGCTGATTTATAGGAATATCAATTAGAAGATTGTATGTAGCTGTATACTATATAAACACAGATAGGTTAACCCTAAAAGGGATGCGAATACGTGAATTATCATTCTTGTAACCTAGAAGCTCTCTGTGATATTTTACATCACTGAGAGAGGAGTTATTAATTCCATACAATTTATTGTTCATAAACAGTGTTCTTATTGTTATTCTTATACGTATACTTGATTATATATTGTGTATTTGGCCTAACAATTGGTATCAGAGAATGCATGGATCAAGGGGGAGAATCCAATAATGGTGAAAGAAGCCACTTACCTACAGCAAGAAAGTGGACTCAGGCTCATACACCTGATCTGATAATTGGAAATCCAGATGCAAGTGTGAAAATAAGAAGTGCTACAGCAAATGAATGTCTGTTTCATGCATTCATATCTCAAACAAAGCCTAAGAAAGTGGATGAAGCTCTTCAAGATGCTAACTGGATAACAGCAATGCAGGAGGAATTGAATGAGTTTGAAAGAAATGAAGTATGGACACTTGTACCAAGACCAAAGAACAGGTCTGTTGTTGGTACAAAGTGGGTTTTCAGAAACAAGACTGACAGTGAGGGAGTAATTACAAGGAACAAAGCTAGACTTGTGGCAAAAGGATATTCACAACAGGAAGGAATTGATTATGATGAAACCTTTGCTCCAGTTGCAAGGTTGGAAGCCATAAGAATTTTTCTAGCATATGCTACTCACAAGAAGTTTAAAGTCTTTCAGATGGATGTGAAGAGTGCTTTTCTCAATGGGAAACTTGAAGAAGAAGTGTTTGTTGAACAACCACCAGGGTTTGTGGACCCCAAGTATCCAGACTATGTCTACAGGCTTGACAAAGCACTATATGGACTAAAGCAGGCACCTAGAGCATGGTATGAAACTCTGGCTCAATTTCTTTTAGAAAGTGGGTTCACTAGAGGTACAATTGATAAAACCTTGTTCTATTTTAATTCTGGTAATGATTTGCTATTAGTTCAAATCAATGTGGATGACATAATTTTTGGGTCTACTAATGATAAACTCTGTAAGAAATTTGCCAAGCTTATGCAGTCCAGGTACCAAATGAGCATGATGGGAGAGCTTAGTTACTTTCTAGGCTTGCAGGTAAAGTAAACAGATGATGGGATCTTTATCAATCAAGCAAAATATACCAGAAATCTTCTCAAGAAATTTGGTATGCTTGATAGTTCATCTTCAACAACTCCTATGTCAACTGCAACAAAGCTAGACAAAGACACAGGAGCTTCAGTAGACATGACAAACTACAGAGGCATGATAGGGTCTCTTCTTTATCTGACTGCAAGTAGACCAGATATTATGTATGCAACCTGTCTTTGTGCAAGATTTCAAGCAGATCCCAGAGAGCCTCATCTAACAGCTGTGAAGAGGATTTTTAAATATCTCAAAGGAACCATAACCTTGGGTTTGTGGTATCCTAGAGAATCAGAGTTTAAATTAATTGGTTACTCTGATGCAGACTCTGCAGGCTGTAAGATTGACAGAAAGAGCACTAGTGGAAGCTGTCAATTTCTAGGTGACAGACTAGTTTCTTGGTACAGCAAGAAACAGAAATCAATTTCCACATCCACAGCAGAAGCAGAGTATATTGCTGCTGGTAGCTGTTGTGCACAGATTTTATGGATGAAGAATCAGTTGCTGGATTATGGGTTAAGATACTCTAAAATACCTATTTTCTGTGATAATCAAAGTGCTATTGCTATGACAGGAAATCCAGTACAGCACTCCATGACCAAGCACATCAGCATAAGGTATCACTTTATCAGGGAACATGTGGAGGAAGGAGATATTGAGCTTCATTTTGTGTCTACAGAACAACAGCTTGTAGATATCTTCACCAAGCCATTGAGTGAAGCTACATTTACAAGACTGGTAAATGAACTTGGAATGATCTCTGGTTTTGACTAGAGATACTGGTTAGACTCAAAATTTACTCTTCTATGCATATATTAACTGTCATGCAAATCATGTTGTTAAACTCTGTTGGCATACTCTATTGGTTTAACTCTGATGTTAAACTCTAATGGTAAACTCTGATTGTGGTATTGTCTGAAACATAAACATCGATGAAGAAAATAGTATGAAGCATGATTCTCAGTAAGTAATCATGAATCCTTCTGAGTAATATATGATCTGATCTCAAATGTGTGCAGAAAATTAACACAGCATGATACTGTCTCTATATTTATAGCATCTCTTAATTTATTGGTCCTATATACTGAGTCTGTATTAGCTGTTTGCACTTTCTCTCATAAAGTATATGTGCTAAATGATGTCAGTCTAAACTCTTGTAAATAGTTGCTACTTCACCTCCAAGCAAAAGATGCAAAAACATGCACAAATTCCTTTGAGATCATGTTGTGCCTAGGAAGACCCAAGAACTTATTGTATGAAATAAGGGCTAAAATTTGAAATTTTTGGTGACTAGTGCCAACCACTGATTACTGGAAAAGAAAAAAAATAATTTAGCTAGGGGGTGAAAACAAATAAATACATATATAGGTACAGAGTTTAGATGACATCAGATTTTGTTCTAGATTATATATATGAGAGTTTGGGCAACCAGTTTTTACTGATTTAATTTATGGATTTTATGCACTTAGAGATGCTCTCAATATTTACATTCAGTAAACTCTGCTACTCACACACAAATAATCACAACTGTGCATTTTGAGAAAAGAGATTATTAATGAAGTTGGAGAATTGATAAAAACTGATGAACAGTGTACTCTACGTCGAGGTAATTTATTTTTAATCTCTGATGATTAAAATAAATAAATGTGTTTCAGATATTTCATAATTTTTGAGAAACATTAATTTTGGAAAATAGAGAGTTTGATTGCTAACGGTTTGTTGAGTGTTGAAAATGATGAAAAGCGTCTAGAAAATAGCAGTAATTATTGCCTGTTTTTACTGCGCATGCGTGTTGAAAACTACCACGATTTAGTGCTGTCAGTTAATGCATGTGTGACAACTGTCCCACTCACACACTTCACGAGTAAGCCTGTTGTGTGTCTTAATGATTAAAACTCTTCAGTTTTAATTCTTATTTAATCCTTATACACACAACGTTCACAATTTTTACAGACTTACTCTATCAACAAGACATTTACACATACACATTTTCACAAACACCTTTTCTGCATTAATTTTTCAAACAGTTTTCCAAGCATAAACTCTGATCATTTTCTATTCTAATTCAAATGGCAACTGCTGTGTTTCAATATGTTGGTCTCGAATTTGTACCTAACAATTATGCAGCACCATTATCTACTGAGAACGCACCGAAGGCGTTTCATTTGCTCCAGAATTTTCTTGCTCAGTCAGACATTGGGCAAGCTCTTGTGGAACCAGCAAAGCTGTATGGATCTCAAATCAAAGCTTTCTGGGAGACAGGTGTGTATGATGATGGAGGAGAGTCAGGAACTCCTTCAATTGTTTTCGAATTTGATGAACAAGAGTTTGTGGTCACTCCAACCACAGTTCGTGATGCTCTTGGTTTTGAGGATTTCAATGCATACACTATTTCTGTTGGTGATGCTGAGCTTCAAAGGATGATGAGAGAGATTGGTTACTCTGGGTCTTTGGCAAGGACAGGTAACTTGAAGCGACCGCTCTTAAGGAAAGAATGGAGTTTCTTCTTTGATTGCATAACAAGGGCGTTCGGGAAGAAGTGTACCAATTGGGATGCTATTCCGATTGACAGTCTGCAAATCGGGTATTCTCTTCTTTATGGAAACAATATTGATTTTGCTAGACTTGTTTTGACTAACATAGGAGAAAAGATGACAGAGAATAGGAGCGTAGTTTATTTTGCTCGTTTTTGTCAGTTAATCTTTTCTACTTGTGGTGATGGGGTTGAGATTGCTGAGGATGATGTAATTCCCTCATTTAGATTGCATAAAAGAATATTCTCTGATTTGACGAATAAGGATATTAAGAAAGAAAATGTTGGTGAATTGTTGCTTCCTGCTTCATTCCAACAATTTTTACAACCTCAACCACAACCTCAACCAAAGTCTGAACAACCTTTAAACACTGAACCTCTTCCATCTACATCCCAAAAACCAAAGGCTGGGGGGTAGGACTAAGCAGATAGCTTTTAAGGCTGTCAAGACTGCTAAACTTCTAAATACTGATGATTTACCAATATCTGTTAGTACTTCAAGGAAAAAGAAGAGGGCAAATAGACCTACTTCTGATGCGAATAGGGCTTCTGATGAAACTGAGTCTATTCACACCAAGAAAAGGAAGCTGGTTGCTGCTTGTCTATTTGATAGATTGATTCCAGATTCTACAATTGCTGCAGTTCCAGAGGTTATTATTGAAGATATTTCTGAAAATGCTACTGTGCCTGAAGAAGCCAGAGCAAATACTGATGATAATGCTGCTTTCAATGATGATTTTATTGAGCCTATCTTGGAGATGGATATAGAAGACAATTTTGAAGCACATCCTACTGCAACTCTTGAAGAGTTTGGCAGTGTTGGTGAAACTGGGGATGTGACAGCTGATCAACCAACAGTAATTCTTGATGAGTCTTTGGCTACTCATACAGAGGTCCTCTCTGTAACTCACCAGGTTATTGAAAAAGGCGAAGAGGTTGATCAGACAGCAAAGGCTGTAGCTGCGGAAAATATTCTTGAAGATGCTGCAGAAAATGTTTTTGAAGCTACTGCAGAGCCTGTTGTTAAGGTTGTTCAAGAAAATGTAAACTCTGAAAAGCTTCCAAATGAAGATGTACATGAAACTTTTGCTGAGAATGTTCATACTTCTACAAGTGCAGAGACTTCTGCAAAGTCTGATGATCAAGCTGATTCTTCTGCTTCTACAAGAGTTTCTGGTCAAAACATTCCTAAGGTGACGGATATTGGTGGTACATCAAATTATGCTACTGAAGCACATTTTCAGGATATGTACTTTGCCAATTGGTCAAATAAAGATTGTATATTCACTGATCAAAGGGCATCTGATTTTGTGACTAAATCTGCTGCATCTATTACAAATCCTGAGCTTCTCACACATCTCAAAGCAACAATTGTTCAAGTCAAGTCTCTTCACAACCGTTTTGATGAAACTCAGAAGTCTGTTACTGGGTTGAGAAATGATGTGGTTGTCAGAGACATGTCTTTGAAACAGGATAAATCTATGCTACTCTCCTTGGTTAAATATCAAGAGGTTCTCAAGAACAGACTGAGCAAAGTTGAAGACAATCAAACTGTCATGTCTGACAAGCTTGATTCAATTGCTGCTTCATTAGAGTTGCTCACTTCAGTGTTGATTCCAGATGATGTCAAAAAGGGGGAGAGAGTACTTAAAGACAAATGCAAGAAATCTCAAACTCTGAGTAGACAGGATGATACTACTGATGGTGGTGCAAAACGAAAAGAGATAAGAAAAAAATCTATTCAAGAGCAAGGGAGACTACGGTCAAACTCTGCTAGGGCAAACTCTGAAGGAGTAAACACTGGTGCTCAATCTACTTCAAAAGCTAAAAGCTTATTGCTTTCTTCTCAACCAAATACTGATGAAGAGATTGCAGCTCAGTTGCTTCTGGAAGAACATGGTGCTGATGCAACTATTGAAGACATTCAAGCTGAAGAGAAAATGTTGGCTGAAGAGCATGAGAAGAATCTGAAATCTAGAAAGGTCAAAAAGGTTGCTAAAGTTTCAAGGCCAAAGGAGAAAGGAATTGTAATTAAAGAAAATGTAAATTCTCAACAGAGTTTACAATATTCAAGAAGGCCAGTTGAAGCTAATCTTGATAAAGGTAAAGGAAAGCTTGTAGAAGAACAAGTACTGAAGAAAGTCCAATCAACCTCTGACATTGCTCAAGTTGTTAAATCATTAGAAGCTGTGACAACCACTGATTCTACTCAAGTTGTACAGACTTTGATATCTTCTGAACTCCAAATGACTTTTGGAAAACCAATCACAGTTCAGCATACTCTGATGCCTGGAAATACAAATATTCTTCAAAGCAGAACTATAATGGGCAAAGAATCTAGAGATAAATCTGGACTAGGATCTCATAGAGAAAAGAGAGTGAACAATAGTCCTATGGATTATACCTCATTAGCTGAACCAGGTGTTGGTGTGACTCAAGAAAATCTTGATACTTTAGAGTCGGTTCAGTTAATTCACCATAGAGGGCTGAAAAAGGATTTTCTGTTATACTTCAAGGCTGATGGCAGAATATACAGAGTAGGTGAAGCTGACATTGGATTAAAAATGAAGGAAGAGTTGGAGTATGTGCTGTATCTATTGAAAATAAAAAATCAAAGAACTCATCAAGCAGCTGAGGTATTAAGAAGCAGAATGATGAAAGCTAGAGCTCTTTGTGGCTTAAAATCTGCTGGTTCTTACATACCAAAGTACAGAGATTACAATGGAAAGCTTGTTGAGATGCAAAGGAACAGTGCAAGACTCAGAACTGATCTTGGTATAAAAGTGTTGGAATTTAATCTGGAATCAGATAAATCCTTCATAATAAAGCTAGGAAATGAGATGAGGAAAAACAGTATCTATGCTCTAAGGGCTGCTATCTACCAAACTGGAGAGAGTGATCCAGAGTTAAAAGAGCTGAAGAAGATAATGGTAGCTGAGCTAGAGAGAGCTGAAAGAAGATTGCTTATGGACTACATCAAAACTGTACCTGATATTGAAGAAATTAAGTAAATGGAGTCTGTAAGTTTTTAAGTTTTTTGTTCTAAGTTAAAAATAAACTCTGTGATTTTATAAACACTGCATTTGTTATATGTTTTGACATCATCAATTATCTGTTAACTTGTACATTTTTGTATGCACAAGTTGGGGGAGATTGTTAGATATAATTGCTGATGTTTGTTTATTAGTGTTTAAAGTATCAGGATACTATCAGAGTTTAGCTGGAAGACTGGTCAGAGTTTGTTAAACTCTGACAGTCAGAGTTTACTTAGTTGTCGGTGTAAAAGTCAATGAAGATTCTAGAAGCGATATTCTTTAAAGATGGAAAGAAGCAAAGAGATATCGAGATGGCTAAGGAAACGGAACAGAAGACAGAAGCAATTCTAGATTGATATTAATTGTATAGCTGATTTATAGGAATATCAATTAGAAGATTGTATGTAGCTGTGTACTATATAAACACAGATAGGTTAACCCTAAAAGGGATGCGAATACGTGAATTATCATTCTTGTAACCTAGCAGCTCTCTGTGATATTTTACATCACTGAGAGAGGAGTTATTAATTCTATACAGTTTATTGTTCATAAACAGTGTTCTTATTGTTATTCTTATACGTATACTTGATTATATATTGTGTATTTGGCCTAACAAAAATAATTAAAAGTAATGATATAAATATAGTTGTTTAAGGTGTTAACAGCTAGGTTTAGCTTAGTTCTTAGTATCAGCCAGCGCTAAGCTTACTAGAGCTAAAACACCCCTCGCGATAATTTATAGCGGAGTAACTAAAAAAATTGTTTTAATCCTAAATCTCAATCCAACGGTTAAGGAACTGATTGTTAGATAAATCATCTCTGACAATTAATTGTCAGGGACCAGGACCCTATATAAAATATTACACTAACAGTTGGGCTATATCAGAGCTAGTGGGGTATTTCATCGGGTAAAGTTGATCAAAATTTTTAAAAAAATGTATTTTTGTTAATTTTGTATGAAAAAATATATTAAAATTCCCTTTTTCCCTCTCTCCTCTAGTCATGTTTTTTTTTAACTGGGAAATTGAATATATTATTTTTGATTAATAGTTTAAAAAGTACTTTATTTTTTAAATCCAGCGTATTCAGTATTATATATATTTGGATAAATTGGTCACAATGAACTGATCCAACCTATTTTTTTGACTAATTTTACTAAATATAAAAATAATCAATATTAAGGACATGTTTGGCTAATTGATTATAAGCTAACTTATAGTTTATAAACCCGTAATAATTTATGGAGGGTGTTTACCAACCCAACTTAGGGCATGTTTGGGTTCCATGACTTATGCATTATAAGTTGATAACATCTTATGAGGGATGTTTGTGTATTCAACTTATTTGATAACTTATAAGTTGATAAGTTGAATGTTAGAAATCATCAACATTTTACTTAACTTATCAACTTATTCTTTGATTTCTTTATTTTTCTAATATTTTATATTTTATATTTATGTTTTTAAATATTTTTTTAATTTAAAATACAAGTGTTGAAATCATTTCATTTACAAATTATTTTTTCAAATTTAATTTAGCAAATTCTTCACTAACTTATAAGTAAATTTATCCAAACACCCATGTAACTTATAATAATTCATCAACTTATCACTTATATGACACTTACTCATTTTAAGTTATAAGTCAGCTTTTTTGTGATACCCCAAACACACACTTATAAATCAACTTATAACTTATATGTTCATAAGTTAAATGTTAGGGCCTGTTTAGGTGGCTTGATTTTATACATTATAAGTTAATAAGAGCTTATGGAGGGTGTTTGTCGACCCGACTTATGACCTCAACTTATAACTTATACTAGTTTTATACCCGTGCGATGCACGGATGAATTATTAATATTTTTTATATAATTTTATATATTTTATATTATTATTATTATTATGTTATATAATATTTATCTCAATTTAGTTTTTCAAAGTAAAATTTATCTGCTAACTAATAATTTAAAAAATATTCATTTACAATCTTAAAATGTTACTAATTATATAGAATATTCAACCTCTATTAAGATATTTTAAAAATATAAATTTTATAATATATAATATGTTTAATTTGTTACTTAAATTGGTGAATTTTACGGTGAAATGTCAAATTATAGAAAGAAGAGTTTTACTTTATAATATTTAGATACCATACATAACAATTTTTTTGATATATTTTCTACAAACTTGTTCACAACACGTTTCATTTTCCTTTCACGTGTGTGTAGTCTTTTGCTACCACCATGCATTTTACATATAATGTTTTTCCTTTTTAATTATAATAATAATTTTAAATTTACTAATTTAGCCGTGACGACCAAACCAGCTAAACTCTCTTATGCCAATTATATATAGGATATAATGTTGATAAGTTGAATGTTAATAATGGGGTACATTTTCCTGAACTTATTGACTTATTACTTGATTTTTTTGTTTTTTAATATTTTATTTTTTTACCTTTATGTTTTTAAATATTTTTTTAATTTAAAATGCAAGTGTTGAAATCATTGTATTTAATAATTATTTTTTCAAATTTAATTTAGCAAACTCTTAACTAACTTATAAGTAAATTTATCTAAACACCCGTATAACTTATATGAATTCATCAACTTATCACCTCAACTTATAACTTATATGTTGATAAGTTGAATGTTAATAATGGGGTATATTTTCCTTAACTTATTGACTTATTGCTTGATTTCTTTATCTTTTAATACTTCATATTTTTACATTTGTGTTTTTAAATGTTTTTAATTTAAAATGTATGTATTTAGCTCATTGTATTTAATAATTATTTTTAAAATGTAAATTAGCAAATTTGTAATTAACTTATAAGTAAATTTATCTAAACACCTAAGAATTCATCCCCTTATCGCTTATATGACACTTAATCATTTTAAGGTATAAGTCAACTTTTTTAAGATACCCCAAACATGCACTAAATTAGTTAAAGTTATCAAATCAGAATGTATTAAGCTATTTAGGGGTGGTTTGGGAACTGGTATGAGTTTGGAATTAGGAAATGGGTTGAGCTGGTACAGGGTTAAAAGTTCATTTACGATATTATGTGTTTGGTTCAATGTTGGAATGACCTTTAAAATAATATTAAGTTATAATTTAAAATAATTTATTATATCATATAAAAATATTTTATTATTATTAGCAACATTTGTTTATGTATAAAAATAATTTTAAATATTTATAATGTTTTTATATGAAATTAAATAAATGATATAAAAATTGATACTCATGTCCCTTTTTCATACTCACCTCCCCTTTGGGTATCAAAAACTCATACCTTGGTGGTTTGAGTTATGAGTTTGACAATAAATATTTTCGAACCAAACATGATGCATGGGTTTTGCTCAGTTTAAACTCATACCTGATTCCTGATACTCGTGAACCAAACAATATGTTTAATATTACTAGCTTAAAACCCGTGCATCACACGGATTATTTTTATTAATTATTATTTTTATTAATTATGTTTTAATATTTTATTAATTGAATTTGTTAAAAAAAATAAGTAGCTGTGTGAAACTTATTTAAATAACTAAAATTATTAAAATACGTTTTAAAATAAATAAGTAACGTTCTGCCCGTGATGTTTTTGAAAAATGGGGGGTTTTAGTAAGGAAAAATAGAAAAAAGTAATATGTTTTAGTTGAAAAAGTTAATCGCCCGTAATTTAAAAGTATTAAAATATGTTTTAAAATAAATTAATAAAGGGTTTGCCCGTAATATTTTAAAAAAGACATGTTTTAGTAAGGAAGAATAGAAAAATTTAAATGTTTTAGTTGAAAAAGGTAATTGCCCGTGATTAAATTAGTAAAAGAGGGGATTTTGTTAGAAAAAATAATGTATTTTAGCTGAAAGGTAATTGGTTATAAATAATGTTATTATTTAATAAAAAAATTATAATAAGTTAGGGTAACTAAGTAAAATCACGAAATACTAACCGACCGACCAAACTTTTAATGTTTTAAAAAGAATAAGTAGGCGAGTAAAACTTTTTTAAATAAATAAAAGTATTAAAATAGGTCTTAAAATAAATAAATAGTGGTTTGCCCAAAGATGAGTTTTGGTAAGGAAAAATAAAAAAAGTAACATGTTTTAGTTGAAAAAAGTAACTATCTGTAATTAAAAGTTTAAAATAGGTTTTAGAATAAATAAGTAAGGGTTTGCCCGTGATAGTTTTGGAAAATGATGGGTTTTGGAAAGAAGAATAGAAAAGGTAACATGTTTTCGTTAAAAAGTTAATTGCCCGTGATTTTTATAGAAAAAGAAGGGATTTTGTTAGAAAAATAGAGAAAAGTAATGTATTTTATCGGAAAAGATAAATGGTTATAAATAATGTTATTATTTAATAATATTGTTTTTAAAATAAGTGAGGGTAACTGTTAGAAATGAATACCACTAGAAACTAGACAGAGGGGGGTGAATGGATAGTTTGATGTTTTTCGATTCTTGAAACACAAGATAAACCGTATATGATTATGCTATGTAATATGCAGAATATAAACAACACACACAATCACTTTAATCTACTTTGTATTGAGTAAATTAAATACTATAGCTTTCCGGAAATTCACAACGGAATTTCTGGCTTCTAAACAAGAACAGTTTGTAACTTGTTTTTTCTTACAGAGAAAAGAGTGCTTAAGATAAAACTATGTGTATCTCTCTTACAACTTACAGTGGTGTGTGCTTGATATATATATATATATATATTCCTATACAAACTATGCACACCACTATTTACACAGTTACCCCTAGCTGAAAGTCCAACTTGTCCTGTCATAAGAGGTTAACTGTGTCAGGAAGGACCACCTGCTTTTCGGAGTCTTTCCCGTTTCTGTAGCTGCTTGTCTCTTATCTTTCTCTCCAAGTTTAGCTGTAGATTTGCCATCTATTCTTTGGACCACCTTGCCAGAACAAATGCTTCAGTATTTGTCTTTTTTGATTCTTGATTCTGTACCTTGATTTGTCTTGTTGTAAACGGCTAAGTGTTGATATCATGAACTCCTCTTCATTCCAGACTTCGCGATGTCCCTTGTGAAGACTATGTGGTATGACCTTTGAGGACTTTGCGACATAGGTCATTTTAGGACTATGCGACATAAGTCATTTGAGGACTATGCGACACAAGTCATTTGAGGACTACGCGACATAAGTCATTTGAGGACTATGCGACATAAGTCATTTGAGGACTATGCGACATAAGTCATTTTGAGGACTTCACGATCTAGGCATCTTTGACTTTGCTGACTTCAACACTTCACGACATGAGTCTTGAGGACTTCACGACATAGTACAAAATGGACTATGCGATCTAGTACTTCTCGACATGGACATTGGTGACTTCACGACATAGCTTTATTCTGACTTTTCTATATAATGCCTTAGACAAATTTCTGTAACTTATTTCTTCAGGGCCTTATTCATCTCTATCCTGCTGCATGAACAAAACTGAACTTCTACCAGGACAATTATTTAATGGCCTACATACATTCTAGTTACAAGAAACTTACTAAGCTCATTATACTTCTGAGCATACATGACCAAGCTGATGTTCATGAGAACAAGACAAGTACATAGAGAGACCTATACTATATCCCAGTGATAGAATTCACTAGGTCATGTAGTGTGACATAGTCACATAGCTTAGGCTTGTTAATGGTGGTATTCAAACATGTCTTGAGCCTAACAATCTCCCCCAAATTGTGAGTAAGATCCTTAGGCACAATTTCATGTCTGATAACAAGCCTAACTAACATAAAAAGAAACAGATATAAAGAAGATAGAAAGATGAACATAGTTTGATAACAACTTGAAAACTTAGCCTTACAGAGTTTTTCCTTGTGCTACATAGCTTTAGTTCCCAATTGTTTCTCTAGGAAATCATCATAGACTTTCTTCTTCCTTATTTCTTCATTCTTCTTCATATCAGAGATGGCTCTTAGAATTTCATCTCTTGCAATCAACTCTTCTATGAGAGGAGAGCCTTCTAAATCTTCAGCTGTTGTTCTCAGGGCACTTTCCACATATGAATCTATAAACTCCATCCTTATCTTGTTTTTTCCTCCATAATGATTTTTTTACTCCAAAATATAAGGATTTTGCTTTACCCTGCACAACCCTTTCTTCCTCAGCTCATTTGTTTTTTCTTCCATCTCAGCCATCTCCTTTTCTTTCTGACACCTCTTCTCTTCATTTAGCTTCTTTAGATTTTCTTCATAGTCAGAGTGCATCTTCATGAATCTAGCAATCTCTATTTTCCACATCCTCTCTTCCTTTTCTTCAAAGTTTAATAAGGCATTTATTCTTTCAAGTTCATAGATTGGAAAATATTGCCAGCTACCTTGCTTCATCTCTTTCTCCCTTCCATCAGTGTATTTGATCTCAAGATGATTGTTCTTCACTTTGACTTCAAAGATTCTTTGAGCCCTCAAAACTGCTAGGGCATCTTCATCATAGTCTTCATCCAGAGGAAGCACTTTGATCCCTACTACATTAGTGATTACTCCATTCTTCTTTGTTATCCTTTTCCTTCTGGCTACACTCTTGATCTTCAAATGTTTCACTTGAGGTAGCTTGCTGGAGCAGGGAGAATTAGTCTTCAGTGCCACATCATTTGGAAGCAGCTTCATTTCTTTGCCCTTGATCCACTGCAACACTCCATTAGCTGTGACCTTGTGGAAGTGTCTTTTTAGAGTTGTTGTGGCTTCATCTGTCTTCTGTGACAATTCAGGTTCAGAAGTCTTGGATAAGGATTTAGGAGGATCATTACTAACAGTACCCACCCTAGACATAGAGTCTTGTGTTATGGTTAAGGCACTGCTAGCAATGTCCCTGACTTGCTGAATTCCACTTCTTGTTCTCTTGACAGTTTCCTTTGTTCCCTTGGAGTCCCTTTTGTCATCATCAACATCTTTGGATTTCTTGGGTGATTTGCTCTTGCTGTTCTCACTACCTCCATCCTTATTTCTCCTAGATTGGTTCCTCCTTCTATACCTCTTATCCTCATCATCTCTATCATCTTTTCTTTCTTCCTTCTCTTTTTGAGTTTGAGGAATTCTGCCAGACTCCATAAATGTTTGTAGAATTTGAATGGTCTCCTTTTCCTCCTCACTTCTTTGTCCTCTCTTGGCCTTGAGCATTGAAATGATCTGAGCTATCTTGCCTCTGTTCCTTACCTCCAGGTGATTTGGAATTATGAGCTGTTCAATTTTACTTGATTCAGGATTGCATTGATAGATAATTGTTCTTGGTTCCTTGATTACCTCAGGCAGCCTCAACATTTGATCTTTTAGAAGTTCATTTTGCAGTCTTTGATTGTTAGCTCCCTTATCCTCTATCAGAGTCACAAGCACATCAACCTCAGTGTATCTCAGCTGTGACAGGGATTGAAATGATAAGTGCCACAAGTGGTTGTCTTTGGAAATCATGATGATCTCACTTATGTATGCTCCATTTCTTCTGCATACAACCACTGTGAAGCAATGTATTATACTCTTCAATTTTCTCCTATACTCCAGAGTATTGTATTCAACACTTGCCTCACCAGCCTTTAGAAGTTCCAAGAAGGCTTGATCATGAAAGATACTTGACTGTGCAACTTCCATCAGTTTGGCCTCTGTAACACAATTTACTTTGACAGGCTGAGCTGCTGTTGATATCTGAAAAGATGTACTATTTACGTTCATTGTACTTGGATAGACAGTGGAAGTAACTGACATCTTTTGCCCTGATGAGTTGATTACATCCACAGTGGTAAGAGTGATAGGTTTCAAAGTTGATTCTTCTTCAGTTGCATTTCCCTTGCCCTTGCCCTTTTTCTTTTCATGCACAAACTCCTTTCCTGTCTTCCCTTAGGCTTGGGATCAGACAAAATGGCTTGAGCCTCACCAGGAATAGGAAGATTCATACTTCTGAGCATAGTTGTCATCATTTGCTGTTGCACCAGTAAGATGTTAGAAGTGTTGTTGCCTTGGTCATCCAGCTTGTCATTGAGCTTGTTTAAGGATTGAGAAAACATCCTGTTTTCATCCTTTAGAGAGGCCATTTCTCTTTCTAGACCATCCACTTTAGAGAATAGTTGCTGAGATTTGAAAGAATTGAGAGATTGATCCTTGATCTTGGCAAATTCAAATTTGGAGATGTTTGACATAGGGACCTCATCCACCAGTTTGTCACCATACTGATTCTTCCATATTACATTCAGCATAACATTAGAGGTTATGTTGGCTTTGACTTGATTGTCTAGTATGGTAGCCAGTTTCTTGATGTTGTCTGTGACCATGGCAAGAGTAAGATCCATCATGTTGACATTGGAAGAGGTTTTCTGGACTTCTTTGAGGATGCCATCCACCTTGGAAAAATCAGAGAGATAGGAGTTTCTCAGTTGAGTGAGGGATCTATCTGTCTCCTCCATTATAGAATAGATCTCTGATTGAAGCCCTTTCCCAAGATAGTGCAGAGTCTTCAACTGATTCTTGTAAACATCATTACCAACATCATAAATTGCAGCAGGAGAGAGATCCTTTGCATTGGAGCCCAGAGAAGTGAGGTATTATTCTCTTAGAAAAGCCAGGGCATCCTTGAGTTTGAGAGTTCTCTTAGAATCCAACCAGGCATCCACATTTCCCTCTGGTTCAACTTCATTCACTATCTTCTCCTGCTGAGCTTCAACATCCTCCTTGTGGCAAAGTAAAATAGCTTCATAATCAGCATTTGGTAGATTTGAGGTGAGGAGATGTTGAGCTATCTTGAGAACTCATCAATCTGTGCCACATTAAGATGTAGAATGTCTTCTTTTGTCAATTTGGAAGGCACAGATGATGATCCTGAAGGCCTGTCATTTTGCACAGGCTTCAACCATTCTGACATGGTGGCCTGAGCCAAGTAAGAGCTAGTGCTAGGCACTTCATGAGATGTAAGATTTTGAGTCTCCTCCAGCCTTGGAATGACTGTAGAGTCTGATGTTGTCTCCATTGAAATGGGATGTGTTACAACATCAGCCCTATTTGTCTGTGAAGACAGTTCCACACCCTTAAGGATGGGAGAATTTGGCACAGAGTCTCCAGTTAGAACTGGTGAAGCCTCTGTGTTTGTGTTGGTGTCATTAGAATATGCCCCAACATGCATTTCCTGACCAACCAAATGTGGGTCCTGGGTGGTGAGCATAGTGTCAAGCACCATGTCACTTGAAAGGGGCTCACTCACAGAATCAGGAAGTGAGTGATCAAGTTCAAGATGGTCATACGAATGACTTTCTTGATTTGAAGAAATTTGAGATGCAGATTCTGGAAGAAAAGATGTGTTTAGAGTAGATTTTGGCAACTCCCCCTGAGAAATAGGAGGAGTTTTAACAGTGATGTGCTCTCCACTCTGTGTAGTACCACCCTTATTACCACTGGGGTCAAGAGTGAGTTCTTGACCCTGTGCAAACTCTGTACAGGTTGCAGCGGGGAGGCTGCTCTTTTCAATGCCAATGACCTGTTGAGAGGCCATTGACCGTAACAGGTGTACCCCTTTTTCCACATCTGAATCCTGTTGGGAGGATTCAGTGGTAGGTTTGGATTTTGATTTCTTACTGTGTCTGGTGAAAGGTGACTCAGGATTCTCACTTTCTATCTCTACAGAATCTTGTATCACTTCTAGGGCTCTCTTATTTGTCTTCTTTTTAGTAACACCAATCTTTTGAGAGACTGATGCACTTGGCTCCCTAATTTCTACAGTTGTGTTTGCAGTAGGGTTACTGGATGGGATAGGGAGGCTAGGGTTAGACTGTGTAGCTCCTTCAGTCTCAGCCTCCCCTGTCCAGGAAAGAGCATGGTATATTGGCTTAGCAAGTTGATATGATTCAAATGTGTCCTGCATATGCTTGGTCACACTTAGAATCACATCAACTTGATTCCTTGTGTCCAATGACCCAAATAGTATCTTGGACATGGACTTGGAATAAGCCATTTTATTTTTATCTATACCCTCTAGTTCATGTATATTAGAATCGAGATAATTTAAAATACACTGAATAAAGCGAGGATAAAAGATGTCATTACCTCTACCACGAACTGTCCTGCCTAGCCTCTGAGCCAATTCCTTGAGAATTATGGCTCCCACATTGAACTCCTGGTTGTTGGCCAGGGAGTAGGCCAGCTTTACAGCAATGTGACTGATATGGTCCCATCCTGTCTTCCTGCATAGAAACACCTTCTGGAGTGCGTCAAACAGAAATGACCACTCCCTCCTCACAAACTTCTTATTGAGCTTTCCAGTATCTATCTCATCAGCATACCGAATGAAGGTCATGAAGTCTACAATTTGAGCATCAGTAGCTTCTTGGTCATGACCCTCCACCTTGAACCCCAAAGCTTCATTGATTTCCTTTTCCCCAAACTGGAAGTGTTTGCCTCCAATTGAACAATTAACCTCTTAGAATGAGGTTCCATCTTCCCTAGCCATTGTTGATACCAACGCCGTTCTCCAGAATCCTTCTAACACATCGACATACAAGGTAGGGTTCAGGGTTAGGGCTTGGCGTAGGTAGGAAGTGTTCAAGAACCGTACAAAACACCTGTACATTGGGTTAGCCTCAGCCTCAAAGGGAATGGTGAGAAGATTTGTTTCTTTGGGAATAGTTAAAGGGTTTGAAGAGGAAGCTGTTTGAGATTTGGGTGCCATTGAAATTGAGATTGAGATTGAAGAAGAGAGAGAAGAGTTTAGGTTTTAGAAATTTAGAGCAATAGACAGAGTGAGAAGTTGTGAACGGTCGACAAAACATATTTATATGATAGAGACACTGCGATATAGAGTTATGAATATGTACAGACTAATTGTATGTCGCGAAGTCTCAAAATGGCCTGTACCGCAAAGTCTTGCAAAGTATATCGCAGAGTCCTGAATTGAACTATGTCGCAAAGTCTTGCAGATAAAGGAATTTGGATGCCTTTGCGATATAGTGAAAATACCCTGTCTAAAACTCACATTTTGGAATTTCAAGCATTTTTGTCAAACTTAAATCAAGAATTGAGATAAAATTAATTTAAATCAAAATTCTGTCAAATAGAGAGACTTGTCGATATAGTTATTCTAGATCGCGAAGTCATAAAATGAACTATATCGCGAACTCATGAAATGAACTATATCGCGAAGTCTCACAATTTCAACAGTTTGCGATATAAGTCTGTTTGATTTGAACTAAGTCGTGAACTCTCAAGATCACCTATGTAGAGATGTCTTAAAAACTCATAACTTCTCAGAAAAGTATGATTTAAAAAAAAATATGCAGTAAAATACTGAAATATTTATAAATCATATCTCAGCTAATTTTCACTCCAATTGAATAGAGCATTTAAATACAGTGAAAATTTACTGCTGCAACAATTAAATAGCATACTTACTTGGAACAACTAAATGAAGGATTAAGCATTCCAATTTCACTCACAAGTCTGTTGAAGACAACTTCATTTAGAGGTTTAGTAAATATGTCAGCTAATTGTTTCTCAGTTGGAACATAAGAGACTTCTATGGTACCATTTGCAGCATGTTCCCTAATGAAATGGTACCTGATCTCAATGTGCTTTGTAGTAGAGTGATTAGCAGGATTGGTAACTATGGATATTGCACTAGTATTGTCACACATCAGAGGAATGTGTTCTAACACTAGTCCATAATCCATGAGTTAATTTCTAATCCAAAGCAATTGAGCACAGCAACTTCCAGCAACAATATATTCAGCCTCAGCTGTGGATGTTGCTGTGGATTGTTGTTTCTTACTGAACCAGGACACTAACCTTTGACCTAAGAATTGGCAGCTTCCAGAGGTGCTCTTCTTGTCAATTCTGCATCCAGCATAATCAGAGTCTGTGTAGCCAACCAGGTTGAACCCAGTGCCTTTTGGATACCATAGCCCAAGATTAGGAGTCCCTTTCAGATACCTGAAGATTCTTTTGATGGCCATCATGTGAGATTCCTTGGGATCAGATTGAAATCTTGCACAAAGGCACGTGGCAAACATAATATCAGGCCTGCTAGCTGTGAGATAGAGGAATGATCCAACCATGCCTCTGTAAATCTTGATGTCTACTCTTTTGCCTTTCTTGTCTTCATCAAGCTTGACAGCAGTGGACATGGGAGTTTTTGCAGGGGATGAGTCTTCTAAACCATATTTCTTCAAAAGATCTTTGACATACTTTGATTGGTTTATGAAGATGCCATCCTCCTTTTGATGAACTTGCAAACCTAGAAAGTAGGTTAACTCTCCCATCATACTCATCTCATATTTGCTCTGCATCAACTTAGAGAACCTTTCACAGAGTTTTTCATTTGAAGAGCCAAAGATGATATCATCCACATAGATTTGAACTAGAATGATATCATTTCCATGCTTCTTGAAGAATAGAGTTTTATCAATTGTACCCCTGGTAAATTGATGCTCAAGAAGAAATTGAGATAGAGTTTCATACCAGGCTCTAGGTGCCTGTTTGAGTCCATATAGTGCCTTGAGCAGTCTATATACAAAATCTGGGAAATCTTCATTCTCAAAACCAGGAGGTTGGGATACATAAACTTCTTCAGCTAGATCACCATTTAGGAAGGCACTTTTCACATCCATTTGATACACCTTGAAATCTGAGTGAGCTGCAAAAGCCAAGAATATTCTGATGGCTTCCAGTCTTGCTACATGTGCAAATGTCTCATCATAATCAATACCTTCTTGCTGACAGTATCCTTTGGCAACCAACCTTGCTTTGTTTCTAATCACCACTCCTTCTTCATCCATCTTGTTTCTGAACACCCATTTGGTGTCAATAACATTCTTTCCTTCTGGAGGTGGCACTAGCTCCCAAACTTTGTTTTTCTCAAATTGATTCAACTCTTCTTGCATGGCAACAATCCAATCAGAATTCTTCAAAGCTTCTTCAATTACTTTAGGTTCCTCTTGTGACAGAAAGCAGCTATACAAACATGTATTCAGTGTTGCCCTTTTTGTTCTAACTCCCTCACCAGGATCTCCAATGATTTGATCCCTAGTGTGGGCTCTGTCCCATTTCCTTGTGTGACCCTGTTCATTTCCTTGACCTGTTCCAAGCTCATTTTGATTGACAGTTGCATTCTCTTCTTCTCCCCCTGTGTTTATGAACCCTTGCACAGGTGTTTGAAGAAGATCATCAACTTCAAGAATTTCATTTTCTGGAACAGTTTGAACAGGTGGTTCATCCTCACTTTCAGAATCCTCAAGATATCCTTGATTTTCAAATCTTAATGGCACACTGTCTTGATCACTTGTTTTAAGTCCAGGAGTTTTCTTGTCATCAAAGGTAACATCCATGCTTTCCATGACTTTGTGTTGCTCAGGTACAACCACCCTGTATGCTGTCCTTTCCAGAGAGTATCCAATGAAAATACCTTCAAATGCCTTAGCATCAAATTTTCCAACATGCTCAGAGGTATCTTTCATCACAAAGCATTTGCTTCCAAACAAATGAAGATGCTTGAAGGATGCTCTTTTGCCAGTCATTAATGAATAAGGAGTTTTTCCAGACTTCTTATTGATCAATGTTCTATTTTGCACATAGCATGTTGTGTTAACAGCATCAGCCCAAAAGCTAGTAGGTAACTTTGCATCCAACAACATTGTCCTTGCAGCTTCAATGAGAGTTCTATTCTTTCTCTCAACTACTCCATTTTATTGAGGAGTTCTAGGAGCTGAAAACTGTTGAGAAATTCCTTCATCTTTGCAAAACTCATACAATGTTGAATTTCTGAACTCAGTCCCATTATCACTTTTCAAAGTAACTATAGAGGAACCAGTGCTTTGTGCTTCTCTATCAACTCTCTTGATATGCTCTATAATAACTTGAGGTGCTTTATCCTTGGAGAATAGGAATTCCACCCAAGTGTATCTTGAATAATCATCAACCATCACTAGAGCATATTTCTTCTTGGAAAGAGACATTACATCCACAAGGCCAAACAGATCCATGTGAATTAACTGCAGAGGCTTTGAGTTTGTATTGAGCAATTTGTTCTTATGACTTGATCTTTTGATCTTCCCTTTTTGACAAGCTTCACATGCTCCATCTTGCACAAACTCCAAGGCAGGAATATCTCTTATGAGTTCCCTCTTTGTCAGAAAGTTCATTGCCTGAACATTCAAGTGAGACAGTTTCTTGTGCCATAGCCAGAATTCTTCATTTTAGAGATTTTGGAGAAGTCTTGAATGAATCGACGATAGAAACCCGCATGACCAAGAAAACTGCGAATTCCCTTAACTGAGATTGGTGGAGGAAGATTTTCAATCGTCTCCACTTTGTCCTTATCCACTTCAAGCCCCTTGCTAGATACCTTATGCCCAAGAATGATTCCTTCTTGTACCATGAAGTGACATTTTTCCCAGTTGAGCACCAAATTGGTCTCAACGCATCTTTTCAGCACCATGCCAAGATTCTGTAGGCACTCATCATAAGAAGTTCCAAACACTGAGAAGTCATCCATGAACACTTCCACATTAATGCCAATCATATCTGAGAAAATGGCCATCATACACCTCTGAAAGGTGGCAGGTGCACCACAGAGTCCGAAAGAAACACGACGGAATGCAAAAGTACCAAAATGACATGTGAATGTAGTCTTCTCCTGATCTTCTGGAGCAATACAGATCTGATTGTACTCTGAATAACCATCTAGAAGGTAGTAGAATTCACGGCCAACCAACCTGTCTAGCATCTGATCAATGAACGGAAGAGGGAAGTGATCTTTTCTGGTGGCTTTATTCAGCTTTCGGTAGTCCATGCAAATTCTCCACCCTATAACTGTACGAGTAGGGATAAGCTCATTCTTCTCGTTAGCAACTACTGTCATGCCTCCTTTCTTAGGCACACATTGAACTGGACTCACCCATGAGCTGTCTGAAATAGGATAGATGATTCCTGCATCCAACCACTTAAGAATTTCTTTCTTCACTACCTCTTTCATGATAGGATTAAGCCGCCTCTAAGGATCCACAGTTGGTTTACTTCCTTCTTCTAGCGGAATTTTATGCATACAATACGAAGGGCTGATTCCCTTAATATCCGCTATGGTCCATCCAATTGCTGATTTGAACTCTCTCAAAATCTGCAAAAGTTTTTCTTCTTCACTACCTGACAAGTTAGATGCAATAATCACAGGTAACGTAGATGCATCACCTAAAAAAGCATACCTCAAGTGCTACGGTAGTGGTTTGAGTTCAAGTGTAGGAGCTTCTTCAATAGATGGTTTGAGACGCTCCTGAGACTTCTTCAGCTCTGCTATTCCAAGAGAATCGAATGGCATGTCAGTTTTCCTTTTCCACGGAGATGCATTCAAGTACTGCAGTTGCTCTTCTCTTTCTTCGTTTTCCGTCTCAGAATCCCCTATCAGTATCTTCTCCAAGGTATATGACTTAAGCAATTGCTCAATCTCCGTGTATACTGCGGACTCAACCAGATCCACTGAAAAGCATTCTTCTTCCTCTGTAGGAAATTTCATTGCATTGAAGACATTGAAAGTGACATTCTGGTCACGTACCCTCATTGTAAGCTCTCCTTTCTACACATCGATCAAAGTTCGTCCTGTAGCCAAGAACGGTCTTCCCAAGATAACAGGAATCCTCTTATCCTCCTCGAAGTCCAGAATAACAAAATCCGCAGGGAAGATAAACTTATCCACCTTAACCAAGACATCCTCTACTATACCTCTAGGATATGTGACAGACCTGTCAGCCAACTATAAGGACATAGTAGTAGGTTTAGGCTCATGCAGCCCAAGTTGCATGAAGACAGACAACGACATCAGATTAATACTAGCTCCCAAGTCACACAAGCACTTGTTGAAAGATAGATTTCCGATACTGCATGGTATGGTGAAACTCCCTGGATCTTTGAGTTTAGGAGGTAACTTCTGCTGTAGAATAGCACTGCATTCTTCTGTTAGAGCCACGGTCTCCAACTCCTCGAGTTTCAACTTCCGAGATAGAATACCCTTTATGAACTTTGCGTAGCTCGCATTTGTTCTAGAGCTTCCGCAAAAGGTATATTGATATGCAACTTCTTGAAAACCTCCAGAAATTTAGCGAATTGCTTATCCAACTTCTGCTTCTGAAGACGTTTAGGGAATGGCGGAGGAGGATAGACTTCCTTTCTCTCTGTAGCTTGCTTCGGAATAGAATTCTCAGTAGAAAGTTTACTCTTCTCCGGATTGTTCCCCAACTGATCAGCTTTTTCTCCACTTTTTTCAATTTCTGGCAGAATGGACTACGCGGGCGCGCTCCCTAGGGCGCGGGCGCGCTCCACATTCTGTTCAACTTCCTTATTTTCTTTGTTTTGCTGCATTTTTGGGTTCTGTTCATTCGTAACCCTTCCAGATCGCAAGGTAACTGCTTTAACATGTTCCTTGGCCTCCCGTTTGCCTGGATTAGCTTTCGTATCACCAGGGAGAGTTCCCTGTGGTCTATTCAACAAAGCATTGGCAATCTGACCGATTTGATTCTCCAGAGTTTTGATTGAAACAGCTTGGCTCTTGCACATTAGCCTCAATTCCTCCAATTCAGATTTTTCATTAGATGATTGTCCAGCACTTCCCTGAGATGGTTGTTGGAAACCTGGTGGTTGATATGGTTGCCTTGGAGCATACTGTTGCTGAAAACCAGAAGGGTTATATGGCTTAGCTCCATATTGCTGACCTTGATACTGCTGATACGACTGTTGTGGTTGTTGCTGGCCACCCAGATTGTTACTCCAGCTAAAATTTGGATGGTTCCTGTTATTCGGATGATAGGTGTTAGGCACTGGCTGCCATGGTCTCTAGAAATTGCTCACAAACTACGCCGATTCACTAGATATGGCACACTGAGTCGTGTCATGTGCACTTGCACATAGCTCACAAACACTAGCCACCTGCTGAACTCCATAGTTGGTTAAAGAATCAACCTTCATGGACAGAGCCTTTAACTGAGCTTCTATTGCCGTAGCTGTATCCACTTCCAGAATTCCTGCTACCTTGCCTTGTGATAACCTCTGGGTTGGATTCTGGTATTCATTAGCAGCCATCATCTCAATTAGATCATAAGCTTCCTCGTAGCTTTTAGCCCAAAGAGCTCCACCTGATGCCGCATCAAGCATTGGCCGTGATTGACCTCCCAGTCCATTATAGAAACAATTGATCACCATCCAATCAGGCATTCCATGATGAGGACACTTCCTAAGCATCTCCTTGTAACGCTCCCAAGCTTCTCATAAAGTTTCCCCTGACTGCTGTGCAAACTGAGTAAACGCATTCCTGATTGCAGCTGTTTTAGCCATAGGGAAGAATTTAGTGAGAAATTTCTGAGCAAGATCCTCCCATGTAGCAATAGAACCTGCTGGTAGAGAGTGCAACCAGCCCTTAGCTTTATCCCTCACAGAAAATGGGAAAAGTCTCAATTTCACAGCATCTTCTGACACTCCGTTGAACTTGAAGGTGTCGCAAATCTCGATGAAATCCCTAATATGCATATTAGGATCTTCCGTTGGAGCACACCCAAACTGAACTGAATTCTGCACCATCTGAATCGTGCCAGGCTTGATTTCAAAAGTATTAGCTGCAATGGCTGGCCTGACAATGCTAGATTGAATGTCATTGATTTTCGGCTGAGAATAATCCTTCAAAGCCTTCGTTTCTGCTGCTGGTTCTCCCATAACTAGATTTAATTCAAGTTCTTCTTTCCGAGATTAAGAACGTGTTCGCATACACGCTCACTAGAGTATCTCACTAGAGTATCTGAGACACACCAAACAAGTAAAAGTGATGAGAGAATAATCCGAGTCAGTGAACTTTAACGACCACTGATGACAAACACCTAAACTATATATATAACACCGAGTCCCCGGCAGCGGCGTCAAAAACTTGTTCGCACAATATCACGCAAGCGTACGCGGTCACAAGTAATATATGAATAAGTCAAGTTCGTTCCCACAGAGACTGGTTTAGGTTACTACAGTTATGCACTTATGCAACAATGTATGGCTATTGTTCAATGCTAAGACAAGTATCAAAGTTGTGTTTTTATCAACTAAATTAACTAAGCAACTTATCAAGACTATAATTAACTAAAGAGATTACTGTCGAATTACTTATGAGAATAAAACATGGGACCCTAACTTCATTAAATACTTCATTCAGAAATTTATGCCTTTAATCAATGTATGTGACAGTTATGACAACTAATCGGATAACACGAAATCAGTACACGCTACCTTTCAGTATACGTATACCAAACTACTCAAACATCCACAAAAGAGATAGAAGTTAAGCAGACACCAATTATGTTTTGACCCTATATGTCTATAAGATTTGAAAACATAACGGTTTAATGAGCAAGTTATCCATTCAGATTACATAGGGCAGGTAAGATGGTTAAAATTACTTACGAATCATGCATGACAAACATACATAAACCTATGCTAGCATGGCAAGTTCTAAACCTCTATATCCACTTTCGCAATCAATAGAGATTAACACACAACTGAGATGTTAGCTACGCATCACAGAAGAATAAATACAACCATACTAGGAAGCCAACAATTCATCACACACAAATCTTTAAAGCAATTAACTACTAAAATCCATAGATAAATCCGTTAGAATCCCACAATAACGATTAGTTCATAATCAAACCGTTCGTCATCATGGGATCTGATGAAAACATGATAATAAATATGTCTGGAATACTACTAAGAGTAATAAGGTTTATGACAAACAACTCCAACGAGAATCCAAAGTATCGCCTAATTAGAAGAATACAAAGATAAGATGAAACTCGGTCTTCGTAATCAGCCGTCTTCTTGTTCTCCTTGCTTGCGAATATGTAAATAGGGATGTAGATATGTATCTGTCTATGTCTCTATCCCTAAAATCGTCCCCCAAGTGTTTATATAGCCCCTGCTGTTGACTGGTCTCTGCCCCTGTCCAAAACAGAACACAAACAGGATTCTTCAGCAATTAACCTAGCGCGGGCGCGCTCCTTTGAGGCGCGGGCGCGCTCCTTTGAGGCGCGGGCGCGCTCTCCTGACATTCCCTAAGGCGCGGGGGCGCTCTCCTGAGGCGCGGGGGCGCTTCTGTTTCTGTCCAATAATTCTGAAACTTTGCTTTCTTACTTTTCCTTGTGCTTCCAACTCCCGCAACTGCATGGCTTTCACATTGATGTTCTACACCACCATATAATCATGGAAACTCCACAACTCTGCCAATTCTGTAGCTCTGCACATTCCAACTAAAAACACCTTAAAAACACCAAGTACTTGAGTACAAACAGTCAATTTAAGCCGATTTGAATCGTTCCAAGTAGATATAAAATCCACTTATCAGCAAGAGTGACAAAACAGAATATGCATAAATAAGTTGCATAAACCCCGAAGAAGAAGTATCGAAAAAATAACACTACAAGATCGAAAAAATAACATGCATGGATAGAAGATCCCGAAGGATCAAAGAGTTATGTTACAAACGTCAAATAAAGTCCTAAAGTCCATGAAAGGACCCTGAATAAAAGCAAGATATAGAGAGCCACGCATGGCCAATAAAATCTACTCTAAGTCATCAGACGGGTTCTTGTCAAAGACAACGGGCATCTCTACGAGGGGCATCTAAGTCCTTTATGAATTCATCAGTAGGCTCAGACTCCTCCATTGGCAAGAAGAAGTATCAAAATTATGCCAAAAAGGCAAGCTGACTCGAAATAGGTGATCCTATATAACATGAAATGAAGACTCGAATCTTAGTTTTCAAAATTTTGAATCTTAGTCTTGAAGACCTCAACTTAATTGAATGATTGAGTTTGTCTTATCTAGATCCCCAATTTAGATTAAAAAGTCATGAAGACCACGATTCTCAAAATCGGAAGATCAATTGTAGTCCTAAAAACCTCAAGCTTAACTAAAAACCTAAAGAGGCCTACTGGAAGAAGGTTAATATACGGGTTGAAACCCCTGAAAATTTGAGGAACTAGAGCTCAGAACGAGCTTCGATTCGATATACTGGAAACTCAAATTAAAGAAATGAGTGAAACGTTATGTCTATCTTCGTTCATGAAGACCTCTCGATGTGAAAATTAAGATGTTGAACCTCAAAATCAGGTCCTCTACCTATAAGCCACGTTTGGCATTGCTAAAACCTCAAACTAGGTCGAATGGCTTCAATCTCAATCCAGGTCGTTACTATTTGACCCGAAAACAAAAATTCAAGCCACGTTTGGCATTGTTGAAACCTCAAATGAGGTCTAAGGTGTTAGAACTCAAATTAGTTTTTGTATCTGTAAACCATGTTTGGCGTTGTTGGAACCAACCGAGGTCGAAGAAACTCTAGGCTGAAGTCGAAAGGCTGAGGTCGAAAACACATGGAAAATTGAAGTCGATTCGTTCGACCTAAGACCAATTTAAGGTCGAAACCGAGGTCGAAGAAACTCTAGACTGAAGTCGAAAGGCTGAGGTCGAAAACACATGGAAAATTGAAGTCGATTCGTTTGACCTAAGACCAATTTAAGGTCGAAACCAAGGTCGAAGAAACTCTAGATTGAAGTCGAAAGGCCGAGGTCGAAAACACATGGAAAATTGAAGTCGATTCGTTCGACCTAAGAACAATTTAAGGTCGAAACCGAGGTCGAAGAAACTCTAGACTGAAGTCGAAAGGCTGAGGTCGAAAACACATGGAAAATTGAAGTCGATTCGTTCGACCTAAGACCAATTTAAGGTCGAAACCGAGGTCGAAGAAACTCTAGACTGAAGTCGAAAGGCTGAGGTCGAAAACACATGGAAAATTGAAGTCGATTCGTTTGACCTAAGACCAATTTAAGGTCGAAACCGAGGTCGAAGAAACTCTAGACTGAAGTCGAAAGGCCGAGGTCGAAAACACATGGAAAATTGAAGTCGATTCGTTCGACCTAAGACCAATTTAAGGTCGAAACCGAGGTCGAAGAAACTCTAGACTGAAGTCGAAAGGCTGAGGTCGAAAACACATGGAAAATTGAAGTCGATTCGTTCGACCTAAGACCAATTTAAGGTCGAAACCGAGGTCGAAGAAACTCTAGACTGAAGTCGAAAGGCTGAGGTCGAAAACACATGGAAAATTGAAGTCGATTCGTTCGACCTAAGACCAATTTATGGTCGAAACCGAGGTCGAAGAAACCCTAGACTGAAGTCGAAAGTATATGTGAAATTGAGTTCAGATTGTTCGACCTGGGACAAAAATGAGGTCGACAAAACCTCAAAAAATTGAGGTCTAAAATACCTCAAAAATGAGGTCGAAAATACCTCAAAAATGAGGTCTAAAATACCTCAAAATGAGGTCTAAAATACCTCAAAAATGAGGTCGAAGAATCCCTAAACTGAGGTCGAAAGACTGAGGTCCAAAGTAGATTTGAAACTGAGGTCGAATTGATCGACCTAGGACCAAATTGAGGTCGAAAATACCTCAAAATGAGGTCGAAAATACCTCAAAATGAGGTCTAAAATACCTCAAAAATGAGGTCTAAAATACCTCAAAATGAGGTCTAAAATACCTCAAAAATGGGGTCAAAGAATCCCTAGACTAAGGTCAAAAATCGAGGTCGAAAGAGACTGAGTTTGAGATCGAACGACCGAAGTTGAAAAAGCACAGGATATTGAGGTCGAAACCTTCGACCTGGGACCTGTCGAGGTCGAAATTGAGGTTGAGGTCGAAAAAGACTAGGTACGAGGTCGAAAATGAGGTCGAAAAAGACTGGGTTCGAGGTCGAAAATGAGGTCGAAAAAGACTAGGTTCGAGTTCGAAAATGAGGTCGACCTATGACTAAATTGAGGTCTAAAATACCTCAAAATGAGGTCGAAAATACCTCAAAATGAGGTCTAAAATACCTCAAAACGAGGTCTAAAATACCTCAAAATGAGGTCGAAACTACCCTTAAAAAAATTGGGTAAAATAAATATTATTATTCAATAATAATATTTGAAAAAAATAAATATACATTTCAGTCGACCTCAAATGAGGTCGAGAGTGAGGGGCCTCAAATGAGGTCGAAATGATCGACCTGACAAGCAAAATGGGACTAAACTGCCAAAGTGCAGTTTAGTACCCCAAGTTCTTAGTGGTTCACAAATTCTTCCCTGAAGTTTAGAAATGGACAGATTCTCCACTGCAGTTTCAAATATGACAAATTCACCCCTGAGCTTTGGAAAATTACGAATTAGACCCTAAAAATTTAGAAAAGGTGTCTATAATTATGAAAATTCCTAAAATATTAAGAATAATTATTAAAAATACCTGTGGGTACATGAAAATTCCTAAAATATTAGGAATAATTATTAAAATACCCCTGGGTACATGAAAATTCCTAAAATATTAGGAATAATTATTAAAAATACCTGTGGGTACATGAAATTCCTAAAATATTAGGAATAATTATTAAAAATACATGTGGGTACATGAAAATTCCTAAAATATTAGGAATAATTATTAAAAATACCTGTGGGTACATGAAATTCCTAAAATGTTAGGAATAATTATTAAAAATACCTGTGGGTACATGGAAATTCCTTAAATATTAGGAATATTTCATATAAATGTCAAATTAGTCTCGAATAAGGCAACAATCGTCGTAAATGTGTAGGTCGCTCCACACTTTGCAATAAGGCGATACTTGTGAAACACTAGTGTAAATAAAGTCTTAGGTAAAGGATAAAAAGACCCCGAATCTCGAAAAAGGTCAATATAATTTCTACGAAAGCTTGAAAAGTTTTCATAGAAATTTGGGGGCAAATGATATGGGCTAAAAATAACCCTAGAAATGTAATTAATGATGTATTAATTAGACCTAGATTGGTCCAAGAATACGGCCCAAGTACAAGGCCCGGAACCCTGATTATTTATTAATTACGAAATTAATAAATAGGGAAAATATACAGCTCATAAAAGAGTCCAACATATGATAATATCTTCAAGGAAGGATCCAGAATCCTAATCAAAGAAAATAATGAGTCATAGTCCTTATCAACAAGGAAAAGACTTGTCCACCAAGAAATACAATGTTTATCCATTATCAAAAAGGAGACTTATTCGCCAAGTCTCCTAAACTTACTCTAAATACAAGGCTCCTGACGCCTATATAAAGAACCTGATCCTTCAATCAGAACTACGTCTTTGGCTTGATTCTCAGCACTGATTGAGATACGTAGGCATCTTGTGAGGACCGATTTAGTCACGAAACACAAGAGCAGCCATTAAAGCTCGAAGCTCTCTTAAATTCCAGCAATTAATTTACAAGCACGTTTTTTAATCCATAACAGTAGCGAAACCCCTTTTTATGGTATCTTTTGTACCAAATTTGGTTACATATTTTTTTTGGTTCCACCCCTAAAGTCATGTATCTCATAAAACTAAAATTCTATATCCTAAAGTCCTATTTCACATAGAACTAACTAAAGTTTTATCTTCTAAATTCTATCTCACATGAATTTAAAGTTCTATCTCACATAAAACTAAAGTCATATCTCACGTAAAATTTAATATTATTTTTTAATTTAAAAATATATTACCAGTCTTTCGATACTTCGAAGAAAATTCAGGTACTTCGAATAAAATTCAGGTTACTTCGATAGTTAATTATTTTGCACATTTCTTTGTTTTATCTCACATAAAATTTAATAATATTTTTTAATCTAAAATATATTACCAGTCTTTCGGTACTTCAAAGTACCAAATTTGGTTTTATTTTTTTTTGGTTTCACCCCAAAAAATATTAATTAAATATTAATAAATTAATAAAAAATATTAATTAATTTAATAAATTATTTCGGGCATGTACTTCGTACGGGTTCTCATCTAATATTACTATAAATGTAAAAGACTAATAAAGAATGTTTACGTGAAGATGAGTAGAAATGCACTATAAGCTATCAACATTTTGGAAAAGGGTCTGAATGACTAGATAGATTTTCAACTGAAATCTCATCAAATTGAAGAGTACGTTATACAAAAACATTGACGGAAGGACGAAAGAAAAAGGAAAGGAGAAACGTAGGTCCTCTCAAGTACAATATACTTTTATTAACGGAGCCAATTGAGAATAATTAAACATGATGATGGATGGGAGTTATTTTAACAAGTTGCAGTGATTTTATATACAGTTTTGACTGCGTCCATAATAGACTACACTGACTTGATCGAATCAAAGCGATCACTTGTTTTGATTATGGTTGGTGTCGCAACTTTTTTAATGGAATCCACTAGCTTAATCGCGACAGCCGATATTTATGAGGATCCCTACCCCAGAACGTCAAATGAAATGGGTAGCTGACTTTTCTTTACGACCTTTTCGATGATATGGCCTCAACTTGATTAACGCCAGAAGGCCTCAACTGTCCGATGATTATTACCGATTTCGACTTTATGCAGTACCGTTCATTGAAAGAGTAGGCCTATAAGCTCCAATGAACTCATTATCTACTTAACTAGTGCTCTTTTTCTGTTTGAGGGAACTCGCAGACTATGCTCTAATGTATCATTCTATGCATTTATAAAAGGTCAGTCACAGTATCTGAGCTCCCAATGATAAATGAAAGTTTGCTAGTGCAATTATCTTTTATTTCATTAAATTAAAAGTATGTATAAACAAAAAAAATTATGTCTCGCACGTAAATGGTAATCATTATTTTACAAAAAATCACAACATTGTAACTTTTGAAAAATGAAACGAAAATCGCTTAGCAAAAAAAAACGAAAAACAAGACAGCACTGTAACATAAACATATTACAGTCGGCTACAAATTTTGCAACTCAGGCTCCCCAATAAAACTGTCGGACCACCACTGCGCCAATCCATGGACTTCCTTATTCGTTAGGTTCTTAGCCAAATTTGTCACAAGATAAGCAGTTGGAAGAAGATGATATGGTTCTGTAGCCAGTGAAAGTGATGTAATTATACTCGTCACAGAGATTTGGGTTCCCATTTTTCCAATTGTAGAAGCACCGATGCTCACCATTGTCTTTCTTTGCTCAAAGTAAGGAATATAATGGGAACAAATTAGATCATCTGGATTCACAAATAGGTGCGGAGTCCAGCTCGCTAACTTGATAAACGGATTATCTACTTGCGACGCCTGGCCTAAGGATAATATTCCAGCCCTGATTACATCCCCAATAATACGGGCCATGAACTTCGATATCTGTTTCTTGATTATTCGCTCCACTAGCCTTGATAGTGAAGCGAATGGTGGATTGAAAAGGTATGTTTCCACGAGAAATCCCATTTTTACCATGTTTCGGCCCACTAATAGTGCAATAAGTGAACCCAAAGAATGTCCTGCTAGCCATACATTTGCAGCACCAGCATCATCAACTAGTGTTTTCACAGCTATTAATGCCTTTGCAAATCGGGAACTGTTTGGAAGTTTATGCTGAGAGAATATGTAGTGCAAATTCAGTGTAATATCTTGTTTTACCGTGCCCCATTTGATTAGTGTACCTCGAAATGCAACTACGTATTTGCATGATGTGTTCAGTGGGGATTCAAACTTGTAGATAGCTCCGAATATTGAGGAATCGGAGTCATCTATGAGAACTTGGGGTAGTAATTCGAAATTGAAAGAATTCCACCATGGAGGTGCTAGAGCATGGTGGAGTGTTCGGTGGTCCTGACGATCTTCTTCCAGAATGTAGACGCCTTGAACTAAGCATGCAGCAATGGATCTTCTGTGCTGGATGTTATTCCTTCAAAATTGTACATGCAACCTTATATTAGTATATGCAGTGTAAGTAACAAATAATCAGATGGGAACATTCTACACTACTTATAAAACACTATTAATAAATGATGTAGTAATATTTTGTGTTTTGATCATCTACCAGTTGGTTGCAGTTAGGAGTGTAGGTCCTGAATGCTTGAACTCAAGTTGTCTAAATGCCATTGTAACAAAATGAGATCTCTTTTCTTCTTCTTTTAAAAATAAAAAATAAAATCTTCTTTTCCTTTTAGGGTTCTTCCTCTTTCTCCTCAACTACAGAGCTAGCTGCATGAAAATGTACACACTCAATGAATGATGAATGCTTATATAGAAAAAACCATTGGAAAAAAGAAAGAACAAGGAAAGAAGTGATTTCAATTATTTATATTAACAAGTTGCAGTAACGATTTTTTTATATACATAATAATAGACTACAGTTTACTTCAAAGAGATTTGTGTAGAGTCTTGTTTACTCCGAAGGAGAACTTGACTAAAGTTTTTGTGAAGCCCGAACAAAGTTCCCGTGACATATAAAAGTGAACTCGTTGACGAGCAAAGCTCGTGTGAAAATTGAAGTTCATGTATCAAGTTCTTTGAAGACAAGTATAACCTTGTGAGGTGATATAATTGTAGCGGCGAAGGAAGTACTTGGTGAGAAGAGGTATTGTGAAGAAACAAGACAAACCTCCCTGGGTAAGAGAAACTTTCATAAAATTTGGAATTGTTCTTGGAATAGTTAAAATTAAGGTAGAGTGTTGAAATTATAATTGTAACTATTGGTACATGTATTAGAAGTTTCTAGATTTATCTAGATATATGTGAGGAAATTCATAGATACATGAATATGTATTTATTTCTAAATTTATTGTATAGAGTTTGATACATGAGTTTTTTGAGTTGTTGAGATCATCTAAAATTATCATTTAAGTACTATAAAAAGTCATGTAATAAGTTATTTTCAAGTAAATACTTTTCTCCTAAATTGAGTTGTGTGAGTTTGAGTGAGATACTTTTTTCCAACATAACCTGAACCAATTATTAATTGAGAAATTGTCAAAAATACTACTTTTTCTAAGTTCTTTTTTCAATTTTACTATCTTCTGAAATTATTTTCAAAAATACGGTCTCCAACTAGATGCAACTAGATGCAACCAAAAAATATTTTCAAAAAATACGGTCTGCAACCAACGCAACCAGATGCAACCGAAGCAACCAGATGCAACTTTTTAAAAAATAATTGAAAAAACAGCTAAAAATTCAAAAAAATTTATTAATAAAAGGGGTTAAACTTGTGGTCTTGGTTTACCCTGTGGTTCAATAGTTAACTTTTGGGGTTCAATGTTTCTATTTTGGATTTTAGAAATCTGGTTGATTCTGGTTGCAAAAGTTGAAGATGGTTGTATCTGATTCTGATTGCAAAAGTTGCAAATGGTTGCATCTAGTTGCAGACCGTATATTTGAAAATAATTTCAAAAAGATAGTATTTTTGCAAAAAGTTTATATTATATCCTATTAAACTTATGTAATTCCTTTAATGTCATATTAAAATCATATAAGTTAAACATTCTTAAATTAATATATTATATTATATTATATAATAAAAAAAAACGTGCATTACACGGGTTATAAGTTAGTACATAATCAATTCATTAGTTGTTTTATATTTAGCAAAGTAATCCATAAAGGATGTCACGCGTTTTATATAAAATTATGTACATTTTTGTCGACTTTCCAAAATTCATTTTGAATGATGCGTTAGATATATAGTCGAGATCATTCTGTAATCGAAATCGAAAAAAATATATATACCTCCGGAACATTCAACATTAATTACCTCGTAGCATATGCTAATTTGTTAAGAACACCCATAAGTTTGTGCGTAAATATATTCACAATTGATAAAATAGTTAACTGGATTTTGCTTGATTTTGTTATTTTTGTATTACATTCTTTTCAGCTCTACTAGTTAATTTTTCGTTTAATTATGTTTGATGTAGCAACTTTTTTTATTGTGAACCACTAGCTTAATCGCGACACCGCATTTTGGCTTTATTTGTTATTTTCTCGAATTATAATCGAAGATATGTTGATTGGTACAACTTAGAAGCATGTAACGTCAAATATGTGAACCAAAATACTAGAGAAGTCCCTAAGTCAACGATTCCCTTGTGCCTTCTTCTAGGAACACGAAGACGAAGTCTATCCGATAATTATCCAGCTACAGTCACAAACTCTACTATCGGCAGGGCAGGCCTTTCAGGGAGGGCAGGGAGAGTAACGGCAAGGGGCTCAAAAATTTTGGGAGTGACAAGGCTGTCGCGTGCCTATCAAATAATAATATCTAACAAATCCTTCTAACTATGTAGTAGGGCAAGTCAGAGTCGATCCCACAGAGACAAACGTATCAATCACTAGTTATTCTTGATTCAATTCAACTAAGCAAGTAACACAATAAATTGTTGAGAGATTTTTAAACTAATATTATACTAAGGCAAATTGTATTGTATTATCAATTAACTAAAACATCTAGAATTAAGTATCCCCACTAGCATGAATCAATGCAATCATGATTTTCCACCCCAATTAATCATACGCTACTCAAGAGGAAAGACACGCCCTATAAAATACCAATAACCTCTCTCGAGTATTAATGGCTTCTCTAAAATACACTCAAGCCTATTTTCATGGTATCATGCAATTTAGAGACATTAAACACAGCATCCTAACTTCCTAACAATCCGTTCTACCTATTTTCATGGAGAAGTTCATGTCCTTATTGGATAAATCACAACCATCTAAGTCCAACTTTCGATGATAAATAGATATTAGGTTCAAACAATACGCATAATCACGTCTGACATGTTATTGTTAATTAAGCACAACTCAATAAGCAAGAGCATACAACATAACTAAATTGGGGGGTTATGGAAAATCATACATCAATCATAACTAGGGTTCAACTTAACCCTAAATTAAATATCTACTCACTCATAATTAAATTAACAAAACACATAATATAATAAGAACACATAATAATAATATTAAGAACAGAGAAGAAAACCTTCAATCTTTCTCCAAGAAGAAAAAGTACAAGATCCGCTCCCTCCGTATGTATCTATGTATCTATGTATATGTATCTCTCCCTATCTCTCAGATCTGATGTCTATATATATATCCTCAAATATTTTAATGCCTTGAGGAAAGTACAAGTACGTTTCCTAAACTGATTATGTTTTACAAGGAAAATTCGTAGCTGACTTTTCTTCAGTAATTCTGAGCCGTTCCTGATGTAATTTGATAATTGGACCACTTTAGAATAAAAGGGATTTCCATTATCTTCGCGTGGGCTGTTAAATCGTCCAATTCTGACTTCTACATCTCAAGATATGACCGAAACAGTGAATTATGTGCAGGCAGCCCAACAAATCCGATTTTCCTTCTAATAAAACTCCAAATTAAGCTCTTTATTCTCCAATCCTTCCAAGTTTAGGATTTCCTTGCTTCCTACAATAAAACATTAAAATTTATTAAATAAAAATCCAATTAAATGCAAAATATAATAAATATGAGAAATAAAATCATATAAAATATATATAAATATATACTCTATCAAACATCCCCACACTTAGTATTTTGCACGTCCTCGGGCAAATAAAGAAATAAAAATAATAATAACTAATAGGACCACCACTTTCGTAGATGACACGATTGCATTGAGCATATGCAACAAGCCGTTAAACCCCTAGGCAGCCCTAGTAGGACGAGTTTTGTCTCGTGAGGGTTTATAGAAGATATACCCACAAAATCAAATATTTTCAACCACCAAGTCTCTCAAACATGCAACATATCATAGTACTCCACACATTGTAAATCTCAATCACATAACAACCTGAAAGTGTCTGAAAGTACAAGTACTCTCACTTTAAGCATCATTAACACAAAATAATCCAAGTATGCACACAATGTCTAGATAGACAAAAATATCATGAGATAGACATCAAAATCGCATTCAACAAGTAAGCATGCTATGGATAAAATTCTCACATTGCTCTCAATTCACACAAGTGTATGGGTATAAGTGTATCGCTCAAGTTCAATCAATGTACTCATGTGCTACCATATGCTTGGTTGTCCACCAAATCTCCACCACCTCGTACATATGCATACATGAATCAAAAGGTCTTCGTTAAAGGTTGTAACGGGGCTTAGGTACGGGGTAGGATATCAAAGAAACAGGCTAACAAGTGGCTAAACTTGATAACTAATAGAGCATAATGTTCACTTTTAATTAAAGCACCCAACATGAAACTTAGATCATGTAAAAGTTGATCAAGCTTTCACAAACATTAAATTTCAAAGCACATATACCCCATGTACTTTCCCACTTTCACATTGTATCAATCATATGAACACAACTCTACTTTATCTTTATCTTGCTCATAACTTCTCTTTTTTTTCTTTTTCTTTTAAAAATCAAGTCATTCTCCAGTAACCAAGGGCAGTGAAAAGTCACCAAGAACGTACTTAATACCAGCACACATGGATCATCCCTTTCATATAAGATTGCACTTGCCACCCATTGATCTCAAAGGAGTACTTGATACTTGTTTGCAATTCCATACCATATTGTATCCCACCAAAATGTAACCTTTAACCAAAAGAAATCCCCACACTAAATATTCACCAACCCATCAATTCAATCAATATGCTCTACCAGTAAATCAAGACAAGAATAAATAAGTAGGCTCAAAAAATTTTAGATTGGTGATATATGAAAGAAACGGGTATAAACTCAAAGGGGTTCACTAAGGATTATTTTTCATATGGGTACTGTTTGGGTAAATGAGGTTAATCCTAGTGCCTTTATCATATTCATGCATACACATATCATGTAGTCACAAAACGGTTTAAAACAAGTTCTAGAGCAACAAGAATCATGATGAACAACACACAACAAAAAAATGGATTGATAAAAAATCTATCAATCATAAATTAAGCTCAAATCCTCACATGGTGAAAGCATGCTTAACTCAGTAAAATTGACCAAGAAGCATCTCAAGTTTTCAAACTTTCGCAAGTACACACAAGGAATTACCAAGCATCAAATGATTTATCATGAAAGTGACACTCAGAATTAATCATGCGAAATTAATCTACACAATGTGTACTTATCCATGCTAACATGCTTTTGAGACAAGGCAATTATATACAAAAAGTTTTTAATTTTTCAATTTTTTTTTGAATTTTATACTATATAATTTTTTTTTGGGTTTTTTACATCATTGAGAACTCATCCCCACACTTAAGTGGTTCATTGTCCTCAATGAATAATATATATAAATATACAAAACTAACAAGATCCTAAAAGAAATACAAAAAGAATAAGAGGGAAAAATTATACAAAGAAAGGTTAGAAATACTCCCCTAGTGCATGAAGTCCCGGTTGGAAAATGTGGGAGAGTGTTCCTCCTCCAAAATCTTGGGTTGCCTCCCAAGAAGCGCTTTTTAAGGTCATTAGCTCGACCTTATTATCAATCAACCTGGGGAATGGAGTGAAAATGGAGCATCCACTTTCTCAACATATTTTCTTATGATCTCTCCCAAAAACTTATAAGTTTCATCCAAAGCTTTATCCAACAATACAACTCTTCTATCTCGAGCAAACTTTAAGAGTGCAACAACTATCCTTGTCATTTCAGCTCGTGAAACAAACTTAAAAAGAAATTTAATAAGTAAGTCTTCCCATGTGGTAATGGAATTTGAGGGTAATGAAAATAACCAATTTTTAGCTCCATCCCTTAAAGAGAAAGGGAATAATCGAAGTCGAATGGCCTCATCAGAAACTCCATCACACTTGATAGTATCACAAATCTTCAAAAAGTTTTCAATATGAGCATCAGGATCTTCAACAGATAATCCACCAAACTGAATTTCACCAATCGATTTCATTGTTGAAGGCTTTAAATCAACATTAGTGACATGTAAATCTCTCACCAAAATTGTAGGAGGTTTAGAGAGGAAAATATTAGCCTTCATATCTTTATCTCCACACAAAGACTTAACCATAAGAACAACTTCATTACTCTTTTCAAGATCACTCTTCTTCAAAGAAGGGCTAAGCAAAGAGTTGGAAAATTTAAATTCCAATTTCTCAACTCCAACTTCAAAAGAAATTTTTCCATGCATCATATCAACTTTTGCACCAGCTGTAGCTAAGAAAGGTCTTCCGAGAATAATAGAATTTTGTGCATCTTCCTCCATCTCCATGACAACAAAATCACATGGAATAAAAAACTTTCCTACCTTGACAGGAACATCTTCAAGTATTCCAAGTGGAACTTTTACACTTCTATCTGCCAATTGTAGAGATATACGCGTGGGTTTCAGTTCACCCATCTGAAGCTTATTGCATATTGATAAGGGCATTAGACTTACACTTGCCCCAAGATCACATAGAGCTCTTTTGATTTCAAAATTCCCAAGTTTGACAGGAATAGAATAGCTACCTGGATCAATTAGCTTTTTAGGAAGACTATTCTGCAAGAGAGCATTGCACTCTGCTGTTAATGAGATAGTAGAACTTTCTTCAATATTTCTTTTGTTTGACAATAATTCCCTAAGGAACTTCCCATAAGAAGGCATCTCCTTGATAGCATCTAAGAAAGGGATATTAAGCTCTAACCTTTTTAAGATATCCATAAACTTTAAAAACTTCTCTCCAAGCCTAGCTTGCACCAACCTTTGAGGAAACGGAACAAGTGGTATGTAAGGTCTTAATGGAGCAACTGTGGGTTCCTTCTTCTCTTCTTCAATCGCTTCTTGCATAATCACATTTTCAGATTGAATTTTCTCCCTATCTTCTTCAACGTTCAAATTATCAGTACTCATCTTCATCTCTGGCCCTTGTAATTCCTTACCACTTCTTAACGTTATAGCATTCACGTGGGCTTTATGTGGTTGTTCAGTTTGGCCAGGAAGTTGGCCTGAAGACTTGTTAAGTTGATTCAACTGTTGAGCAATTTGAGTGATTGAATTCTCTATTAACTTGTTATGAGCCTTTATCTCATTGATACTTGAGTCAAAGTAATCATTCTTCTTTGCTTGTGTAGAGATAAATCCTTCCAAAAGATTTTCCAAGTTAGATTTTTGTGGTTGAGCTGGTTGAAAACCTGGCGGCTGAGAAAAGTTATTTTGTGGAGGTTGAGCTTGAGCCTGGTTATTTCTGTAGGAGAAATTAGGATGATCTCTCCAACCTGGATTGTATGTGTTGGAGTAAGGATTATATTGTGGCCTTTGATTTTGGTTGTAGAGGGCATTTGCTTGTTCCATTGTTGTTCCAGAGGGATTGTATTGACAACCATATTGAGTGTGTCCAACTACACCACATATTTCACATGAGGCAACTGTAGATGAAGTTCTAGAATCCAATTGCTCAATCTTCTTAACCATTGCCTGCATAGTAGTATTCAACATGGTTAGAGCATCAACATCATACTTACCACCCTTCTTTGGATGATTTCTGTCACTGTAAGGAAAATTATCATTAGACGCCATCTCGTCTAACAAAGTTTTTGCATCCTCCGTACTCTTTTTCATAATAGATCCACCAGAAGAAGCATCAACAAAATTTCGAAACTCTTGTGTTAACCCATTGTAGAATGTTTGGATCAACAACCAGTCAGGAATTCCATGGTGAGGGCATTGTCTCTGAAGTCGTTTGAATTTTCTCCAAGCATCATGAAGTGACTCGTCATCATCTTGACGAAAGTTAGATATTTCATTCCTGAGCTTTGAAGTCTTCTTCTGACTGAAGAATTTAAGTAGAAACGCCTTTGCTAGACTATCCCAAGTAGTGAATGTGTTTGGTCCTTCATCCTTCAACCAATCTTTTGCTGCATCTCGGAGAGAAAAAGGAAATAAGCGCAACTTAATAGCATCATCACTAACATTGGTCAGCTTTAGAGTATCACACTTTTCCAGAAAACTCTCAAGATGATCAACAGGATTTTCAGTGGACAATCCTGCGAAAGAATCATTGGAGACGAATTGGATGAATTGTGGCTTGAGTTCAAAGTGGGTAGCCGTGATTGTTGGTCTGACAATACTGGAGAGTACGTCTGTAGCGTCTGGCATACCATGCTCCCTGAGAGCTTTAGCTGCTGTCTCACCCATAACTTCCTTGTCTTTATTTTTCCTTCGTAGTCCTGCTTGTCTTCTTGCTGTAGCTTCAATTTCAGGATCAAAAGCTATCAAATTTTCTGTACCTGAACTTCGAGTGTGCATGCAACAAGAAAACTAGAAACAAAGATCAAATAACAAGGGAATAATAGCCGAAGCAACACAACCAAAAGACTTAGCTAAACAAACTCAAAAATTAACTAATCTAATACTACTTTGTCCCCGGCAGCGGCGCCAAAAATTTGACAAGGCTGTCGCGTGCCTATCAAATAATAATATCTAACAAATCCTTCTAACTATGTAGTAGGGCAAGTCAGAGTCGATCCCACAGAGACAAACGTATCAATCACTAGTTATTCTTGATTCAATTCAACTAAGCAAGTAACACAATAAATTGTTGAGAGATTTTTAAACTAATATTATACTAAGGCAAATTGTATTGTATTATCAATTAACTAAAACATCTAGAATTAAGTATCCCCACTAGCATGAATCAATGCAATCATGATTTTCCACCCCAATTAATCATACGCTACTCAAGAGGAAAGACACGCCCTATAAAATACCAATAACCTCTCTCGAGTATTAATGGCTTCTCTAAAATACACTCAAGCCTATTTTCATGGTATCATGCAATTTAGAGACATTAAACACAGCATCCTAACTTCCTAACAATCCGTTCTACCTATTTTCATGGAGAAGTTCATGTCCTTATTGGATAAATCACAACCATCTAAGTCCAACTTTCGATGATAAATAGATATTAGGTTCAAACAATACGCATAATCACGTCTGACATGTTATTGTTAATTAAGCACAACTCAATAAGCAAGAGCATACAACATAACTAAATTGGGGGGTTATGGAAAATCATACATCAATCATAACTAGGGTTCAACTTAACCCTAGATTAAATATCTACTCACTCATAATTAAATTAACAAAACACATAATATAATAAGAACACATAATAATAATATTAAGAACAGAGAAGAAAACCTTCAATCTTTCTCCAAGAAGAAAAAGTACAAGATCCGCTCCCTCCGTATGTATCTATGTATCTATGTATATGTATCTCTCCCTATCTCTCAGATCTGATGTCTATATATATATCCTCAAATATTTTAATGCCTTGAGGAAAGTACAAGTACGTTTCCTAAACTGATTATGTTTTACAAGGAAAATTCGTAGCTGACTTTTCTTCAGTAATTCTGAGCCGTTCCTGATGTAATTTGATAATTGGACCACTTTAGAATAAAAGAGATTTCCATTATCTTCGCGTGGGCTGTTAAATCGTCCAATTCTGACTTCTACATCTCAAGATATGACCGAAACAGTGAATTATGTGCAGGCAGCCCAACAAATCCGATTTTCCTTCTAATAAAACTCCAAATTAAGCTCTTTATTCTCCAATCCTTCCAAGTTTAGGATTTCCTTGCTTCCTACAATAAAACATTAAAATTTATTAAATAAAAATCCAATTAAATGCAAAATATAATAAATATGAGAAATAAAATCATATAAAATATATATAAATATATACTCTATCAGGGAGCTTAAAATCAAAAAATAAATACTTAGTATATGTATAAATATTATTTTACAAAATAATTTTGTACTTGTTAAAAGTTAAAATTGTTGAAAATTTATTGAGATCATGCGTGCCAAAAGAAAGAGCGAACAAATTTGCCATATTATGCATCGAGAGAAATATATCCGAGAAGATTGATGTGTTATATGTATACCATTATCAACGAATTTACATCTAGAAACGTACTTAAAAGTTGTTTCTCGTGACTAACTTTAGTTATAGTATTTTTTTAATGTATGTGACAATCCTACAAAAAGAGTCCTAATTAATGCAATATGCTCAGTGTGCAATGGTCACCAAGAGACAGCCCTCCATATTCTAGTGCAATGTGCATACGCTGTCTCGACTTGGAATAAGTTCAACAAGATTCATGTAGTTGGAGAATATAACATGTTTGCAGACTGGCTCCAGTTGTCTTTTGAACAGCATAGCATGGTAGAGATGACAAGCATAGCTATGGTTTGCTGGCTGTTATGGAAAAATAGGAATGATCTCATATGGAATCAAAGGAGCATGGAGGCTTCAGAAGTGGTGGATTCTGCGTGCCTGATTCTTAACCAATGGAGAAGTGTTCAAGATCGAACTTTCGATCATTTTATGGGATATATGACCCCAGAGGACGGAGATGAACACTAGAAATTACCCCTGGTTAATAGTGTTAAGATTAATACAGACGCTGCCATCTTTGAAGAGACGAACTGCTATAGCTTTGCTTTTATTGTACGAGATCATGTGGGCAATTTAGTTGAAGCCATGTCGAGGTGCCTAAGAGGAGTTCCTAGTTCAGAACTAGCAGAAGCATTGGGCATAAAAGAAGTACTAAGTTGGATAACAAATGAAGACCAGAGGAATGCTATTGTTGAGTCTGACTGTTTGCAAATGGTGCAGCACATCCGTAACTCTGTCCAATGTAGTTCATATTTAGGGAGAGTCATTCAGGAGTGTCGTACCCTTCTTGCAAATTTATCTTGCAAAAACGTGAAGTTTAAGTTTGTCAAACAATCTGCGAACAAAGTCGCACATTTTCTAGCACGTCACAATTGTTCCATAGCTGATCGTGTTTGGAGAGTGGGAGACATCCACTCAAATTTTCATTATGCGTTGTCGAACGATTTGAGGAATTAATAAAATTTCGATTTTTCCTGGAAAAAAAAAAATGTATGTGACAATCAGTGTTACTAGTTTGTATCTTTTTAGAGAAATTATTTGTCTCCCAATACTCTATGTTACTGCTAAAAGTATCCAATATGAATACATGTTCAAGTATCGAATTCCAGAATATTTTGAAAATTAAACATATTTGTTATCCTAAAATAAGTATTCTTGTTCAAGTGTCGAATATCCGACACGAGTACTCAAAGATAAAATGAAGAGTTTGAGTAATATGGCCGATACTTAAATTTAATTATTTTGACTAGGTTTTTGTATAGAAAAAACTTAGGTTTTGTATTAGAATCAGATTCAAGTAATTATTACCACATATCAAAATAATAAGGATCATTATATTTTAAGTTAGATCGAATATGAAAAAGTGTATAGGTAAAATATGATTCATAAAAGAAATAACATAAAATTATAGGTAAAATAGGATTGTACGGGTGAAACCAAAAAAAGGTGTAACCAAATTTAGTATTTTAGTACAGTTACAAAAATTTGCTTATTGATAAAAATTCACTACTAGAAAAAATGGTTAGAAGTGACCGTCTAAAAGTGACCGGACTTAAAAATAACCGTCTGCAGTCGCTATTAAAGTCAACCGGCGTCGACCTTTGACTGAAGTACACATTCGACCGCATATTTTCGACCGCAATAAAGATGACCGCAAATAGTCGCATTATGGAACCATAAATGACCGTGTTTAGTCACATTTAAAAAATGACTGTGAACAGTCGCTTGTTTTATTGGCCTACGGGCGGTGAAAATTCCCGCTCACTAAAATCTACCAAAATCAGTCGCAAATTATAAAAGTGACCATATTCCGTGGTTTCTATGTTTTAGGTAACTAAGCGGGAAATTTGCCGCTATTGGGAATTTCAAATTTCAAATTTCAAAATTCAAAAGCAACCACGTGCGGTCACATTTGAAAAGCCACCGTTTTCGGTCATTTATATTTTCAAAAATTAAAAAAATGTATATATATTATGTAAAATATTAACTATTTTGTAGTAATATGAAAATATATTGAGACAAGTAAATTAAATGCATCACTTTTATTGTGAAGCGATATTTAGGTATTATGATTAAAATTGAAAAAAAAATGTTGATATTAAAAAAAAGTTTTAAAAAAAGATCAAACATGTTTCGCATCAAAGAAATATAATAAATATAATAAATGTTAATATAAAACTTTAAAGTGTTACTTTAGTATCACCGTACCCTAATTAACACCTGAAGAAGGAATCACCCACTGATAGTCGATAAACTGTCAAGTTCATCTAAATACTTTGGATTTACTTTAGTTTATCACTAAAATATAATCAATCATATATTATTTTAAAATAATTATGTAACACCCCCAGATCCGGGGTCAGGAATCTGGGTTGTCACGCTCCATCAATGATACAATACCTGCATTACTTACAACATTCTCATAATACAACTCCGAAGACCCCAATCACTTACGCATACACACACAAGTTATAGCCTTGGAAATGAGCAACAATAATCAACATTTGTTATTACAACCCAAATGTACCATCCGGGATCTCATCTATTATTTACAACCTCTACCTGAAGTTACAATAATAGACCTCACAATTCTATACAAGGTTTAGTAATACAAACCCACTCAAAATAATTCTCACTAATTCAAGCTGCAACTATTCTGCTCACACCGACAGTATCCATCCTGCATCAACTAACTCCATGGTGGTCTCTCCATTCCCTTGCTCTTGTAACACGAGGTGGATTTAACAATGTTTTCCTCATGCTGAAATATTTAATAAAGAAAGAATGAGCTAATAGTGCTCAGCAAGAATTCTATTCCAGTTTAAATCTTTAAACCTTTTAGGGAGATAATCCATATGGGATCAAAGCTTTTATCACTACTAGGGTCCAAACCCAAAATAGTATACCGTTTAAAATACCTTATGACTTATAATCATACTCATATACTCTTCGTAATCATTTGGAAATCCTTGGTATCAGTATGATAAACCAAGTCTCAAACATATCTTTTTAAAATAGATATTAATATTGGAATCAAGGCTTAAAGCCTATCCATTGATTCAAAATACTATACAGTTCAATATACTGTATATCTTAAATACCTTCTCAACATATATACAGTTCGAAAATCTTTATAACCACATGCTATGCATTAAACGGATAAAATACTATTATAGCATGAAAGATGAAGTTACGAGGAAAATTATTATAATGAGTCCGTAACCCAAAATCCACTTGTACATATATAATCTGAGTAAGGTTTTATCAGAGTCATAACTCATAAGATCAAAGATGAAGTTACAAGGATTTATTTCAACTTCATTTTCTTTAAACACTTTTCGACCCCCTGTCAACATGATTGGTTCTTCTCCCCAATACATGTTGCAGGAATATCCAAAATTGGATGATGAACTAATACCGGAGTTGCTACCGCGCCCGTTGTACCAACCTTACTATGATCAGTAGCAGGTCGTACAACAAAAATATAGTTTCTACATGTAGATGGAAGAATCACGACGGCCTGACATTGTCTACCGCCTTCCCGGATCTCCCGGCCCATTTGGGGCAATAAAATTGATGGGTCGGCGCAACTGGACCACTTACACCACTCCTAGTTCAGATGAAATCCATGACTCTGAAACGTAAAGATCGTCCTCCTTTCCCCAAGTGTAATACTTGTTGATACGACTCCACTAAGTAGTTATATCTAGGTTGGAAAGGAAGATTCTCCAATATTTCCCAAGCTATTGCTTGTTAATGGATATCGACTTGTTCCATCAATTTACCCCTCGATCGTTGAGGTGGTAACACAACATTTGACTTGCAGCAATTAAATTGCCCCGAGAAAATATCTGTCCCCTGACAGTTTTGAGTTGAGAGTTTAAAATGAGTAGCAGTCACTTAAATCAGGTTTCCCATACTTTTGATAGTTGAGCGAGCATTTAAATCCTCTTAAAAGACAGATTTAAATGGAAAAACAGTGTTTGGGAACCTTTCCTTGATTTAAAATAATTAATAATATAGCTTAGAATATCCTTCATAATTATTGAAGGTCGAGGATAAACTTTAAATAACATTTCTCATTTTTAAAACGTTTTAAAAGTATTTAATAAATAATCGAATAAAGTTTATTAAATAAGTAAATCTTAAACGAATATTCGAAAATAATATTCATCAAATAAATAAGGATTAAATGAATATTCAAAATAATATTCATTAAATAAATAAGGATTAAATGAATATTCAAAATAATATTCATTAAATAAATAACCTTAAATGAATATTCAAAATAATATTCATTAAATAAATAAGCCTTAAATGAATATTCAAGAATAATATTCATTAAATAAATAAGGATTAAATGAATATTCAAAATAATATTCATTAAATAAATAAGGATTAAATGAATATTCAAAATAATATTCATTAAATAAATAATCATCGAATCACAGTTGCCCGATATCTTTATCGGAAAAATAATCTTTCATAATCAAATCATAAAACAAGTATCACAATATACTTTCGAAAACAGTTATGCCTTCCATTAGCATATATAACAGAATAGTATTCAAATAGTATTTCTCGACTGAGATAATACTCAAATAACATTCCTTGAAAGGTATAGTATTCTGCCGATGGAATCCCTCCGGGTTTCCACGGCTATCTACATATTTCAAAATACCGACTCCCGATCTAGAGTCGAAAACAATGAATATGCTCTTATATTTAGAGCTACCAGGTAAACCGGTTCATAACTACTTAACTCAAAAGATTTTATATAATCCAAAGGTCAAATCCATTTCAACAAGAAATAAGATATATCGCAAAACTGTCCAATGTTATACATGGCAAAAGCAGTATTATATAGTCAATACTTCAAAGTATAGATTTAGAAACTTGCATGCATCTATCATATGCATATATTTCATCTCAACAATTTTAATGCCATCACATCTATATACGACGTGAGGTTTGAAAGCACGCATAATACAATATGCATATAGTTCATCAAAATATTATAACTTAAAATAAAGCATGGAATGAGAAAACTTGCCTGGAAATCCCGAAGTAGCAATAAGTCTCAGGTTGGTCCAGTAATCTAGAATCAACACAAGGTTCGAGATTAATAACTTAAACTCTTTCACCATACTAAGTATATACTAACTCAAGTACAAGCCCATTTTCAAGTTAACTCCTTAAGATCCTCTACTCGAGCATGCTAGCTCACACATTTTTATAAAATTGAGATTTAATCCTTTTAGCACGAAATCTTTTCGAGGGTCTTCCTAAACGTACCTAGCATGTTAACAAAAAGTTTCACATTCCAATAAGTCGCTTAAGGGGTTTGATCACTATCTCAAAGTTCATGCAATGAACTACTTAGTTACGCGAAACCGCTTTCACTAAAACGGACGTTTCTCCTAAACCGTAAATCGAAACGATACGATTCTTTCGCTAAAACAAACTAGGAAACAGGGCCTACATGATAATGGTCAGAAACCTTATGTTTATGCCCTTTAAAGTATTCGGGATTTCTGTCCAAACTTCCTAAGTAAAATTTGACATGGTAACGACGCTTAAACGCGATTCCCGTGTTTAAAACACTCTAATCAATTCATCAATCCACAACCAACAGTCACAACCCAAGGATCTCCTCCAAATCACTTTATTTCTGTCTAAACATACTCATAACACTAATCACTAGTTCAACCATCAATCAATCCATTAAACCTCATACATATCATGTAAATCATCTCTAAATCATACTATCACTAACAATCATCCATTTATACACTAATATCAAATCGTAAGTAAAAGTGTGAGAGGGTTTATACCTTCCTTGGTACTTAATATAGACTATAGATGGCTAGTATACCCTTCCTTGCTCCTTGATTATCCTTTAGAAGCCTTAAACTTTAAGATCGAAGCAAGAAACCACTTGAAGTTACTATTCATCCTCATCTTGTAAAATCCATAACAAATCGAAAAATAAGAGTTTGGTGCTAAATATTTTACCAGAACTTGTACTCTTGATAAGATTTCTTTTGAGTTATAGATCATCAAATTTGAAGCTTCCAAGCTAGGGTTTTGAGCCCCATCTTTCCGCTGGACAGAAACTGGACAGATTGGGTTCTCCAACTTGGGGAAGAGATTTGGATAGGCTACACTCCTTTGTTGACCATGAACTTTTTAAGGGATGTTACCCATGGAGAGGAGAAGCTATGGTTAAAATTTGGTGATTTTAGGACAAGTAGATTTGAAGTTATGAAGTTTTCTTTTCTCCTTGTGCAAGCTGAGCAGAAATTTGGGAAGAAAATGGGGCAGAGTATTTGCTTGCTTTCCTTGATATTTTGTGATAAAGTGGAGTGGTTGGCTGGTTGGATAAGTGATAGACATGATGATGTAGTGTGCTTGTGTCATCTTTGGTTTAGTGAGTCATAGCTTTCTTTGCCTCATCATCGGACACATGTCAAGCAACGGGATATCATGGTGGCAAAGCAGCTTTACTAGTTTGTTCCCTTTCACATGGATGATCCAATTGTTGCATTCCTTGGATTAATCTTGTTACATGTTACTTCCATGCTTTTATTTAATCCACTAAGTGTCACGTTGTTCGGTTACGGCTTAATCTCGTTGAACGTTCGCAGGGATTTCTTAAGTGTTCTATCGAAGTAGTTTACCGTAAACGTTCTTGATATCACTAATTCTTTTATTAAATCCATATCCATGGAATTGATAATTTAAATCCTCAAATATTTTCAAAGAATGATTAATCCGTCCGTTATTGGTGAAATTTCGGAGAAAACAGAAAATGCTATTTTTCTGATTCTGACAGCTTTTGCATTCCTTCATTTACATCGTAGATCACTAATACGACTTCGAAAGTTCATTATCCCGACTCGTACATAGGGTGGTCTGAAAATCTTTCTCGGTTCAGAAATTTACTATTCATCAGGATTTTACTATCCATCAAAAAAAAAAATTAACTAAGTATAAAATTTGGGGTTATTACAGTCTCTCCTACTTAAAAAGGATTCCATCCCGGAATCTAAGAAAATAGCCGAGGTTACTCTTCCAATATAGTAATCTCCAATTTTTAGGTTGACGTGATATCTACCGGACGCTTTATATAAGCCAATTCTGGCTATGCACATATACACCCATTTTCTATCAACATTCGATTATTCTTGCAATCGGCGGTACAACACTTACCGTAACTTCGGTTGTCTGAAATGTTTCTTTCGGTCGGTCCGTCGGTCTGCGGATCCTACGTAGTATTCACACTCAATCTCGTTGCCAAACGTGTTTGGAAAACTCCTCCCGAATCGGGAGTTCAATCATTGGTTCTTATCTGACACGATGGTGACTGGAACTCCACGTCACCCAACTATCTCTTTCGTAACTCTTCGGTTAACGATCTCTTGCTGATAACAAAATATGAGTAGACTCATTTGATCCATCAATTATAGCTCAATTGACGTCATAGTCCGACTTGATTCTTGTTGATCCTATCACAGAATCCATTATATTAAAATTACATTCCTAATCAGGAATCTCTATTAACTTTGATAGTCAACTAGGTCTTTGTTCAGCCTTCATTTTCTGACATATCCAATATTTGTTTACCAATCGATAAATCCTTTTATTTATCCGACCACTTATAACATTTCCTTAACTTTCTTTACCTTTTTGTACTCTCGGTGTAGCTGTCTCTTTATGACAGATCTTTATTCCTTAATTCGTTCTGGCTCATTCAGGACTTTTAAATAATCCTTTATGTTCTCGTGACTTCAAACTTCATCCTTTCAGTTCTTCTTATTAGTCATTCCGAAGATTTAGCATCTTTCATTTCTTGAACATTTGGAATCCCAACTTGGTAAAATATACCTTATGATTCCTGGAAATTTCCTCACATTTCTCGATCCATTCAACTTTTTCAGTCTTTCGAGTAAGTCTGGTCAGTGGGGCTGCTATCTTAGCAAAATCTTGTACACATCTTCGGTAATATCCGACTAAATCCACAAAATTACTCACCTCGGTTGGTGTGGTTGGTCTTTCCTAGTTTGAAACGTCTCCTATCTTTGCAGGGTCAACCAGTACTCCTTTACTGTTGACCACATGTCCTAAAATTGTACTTCATTTAGCCAAAACTCGCACTTTGAGAACTTGGCATATAACTTTTCTCTCCTCAGTGCTTCTAACACGATCCTCAAATGTTCTGCATGTTCTTCCTCGGTCTTTGAGGTAAACCTAAATATTGCTGATGTCACTATGACATACTTATCCAAATACTTCTTGAAAAGTCGATTCAGCACGTCCATGAAAGCTGCAAGGGCATTCGTCAGCCCAAACGACATTACTAAAAACTCGTAGTGTCCATACCTGGTGCGAAACGCAGTCTTGGGTACGTCCTCGGGTTTAATATTCAATTGGTGGTATCCAGTTCTCAATCAATATTCGAGAATTTAACTGCATCATGCAGCCGATCGATCAAATCACCGATCCTTGGCAGGGGTATTCATTCTTAACAATTAGCCTATTCAGCTCTCGATACTCTATACACAGCCTCATGTTGTCGTCCTTTTTCTTCACCAATAACACGGGTGCATCCCACGGTGACACACTTGGTCTTATCATTCCTTCCCCTAATAATTTCTACAATTGAGTGACTAATTTCTTCATCTCGACTGGAGCTAGTCGGTACGGGGCCTTCGAAACTGGCGCCGTTCTTGGAGCTAATTCTATACCCGACTTTATTTCTCTATCGGGTGGTAACCCCGGAAGATCTTCTGGAAATACATCCTCGAATTCGTTAACCACGGGGATATTCTGTACACTAGGTACTTCCCGTTTCGTATCCATCACAGTCGCTAAACAAGTTTCATCTTCTTGGAGGTCAAACGTTTCCTCGTCCGACAATCTAAATTCTTACTTCCTTTCTTTCTCAATCTATTCACGTTTCATACTCTATTTTCTTTATGCCCATTTCTTTCTCGTCCACTTTGCTTCCATTTCTATCATAGTCGTTTCATTAACCAAGGTAACATAATCAGTCGTTTCGAACACTTCGTTATTCTGAATTCGCATCATGCGAAACAAACCTTGGCAATTTCCGTAAACTTCGATTCATAATTTGTCGTACTCATTTGTTTTAGCTCTAAGCTTCCACACTCTCTTTTTCCAAATACTAAGGAAAATACTTGCATGGTACCAAGAATACTTCAAGCAACAGAATGCTTTATATATATATATATATATATATATATATAAACTTCGTAAAAATTCTCGCTGAGGGGGCGACCTGGTTAGGTCTCAATCAAATTATCGTTTGAAAATCTTCCCACCATACTTCACTGCATACAAATGCATCGTGAATTCACTTATATAAATTTGACCGAAAGTTGAACTTAGTGATACAATAACTAGTTCATTTCAATAAACATTGACAACTAGCTGAACAAAATTTGCTAGTTCGATTAGTTTGGGACGCAGCATCTAGCTAGGATAATTAGCTAGATTTTCATCATATCATTAAAATTTCAACTAGTTAGAACAATTAACTTTATGGCACATGCAATTAGCCATTTTCAATCTACTAGTACAAAATCTCGACATCATAGTCGAAGAAAGAAGAAAACAAAATTTTGACTACTCGGATAATGAATTGAAAAGAAGAGTAAATAAGTTTAGGATGAACAAGGTAATTATAACCCTTGAATAAAATGTATGATATGAATAGGAAATTCTTGGTATCGGAACAATCGATAACCTCCCACCAAACATTTCTCATCAGTGAAATGGTCCACCCAAAGGTGTCTCCGTACATAAATTTTATCAAATTTTCCAATAGAATTGAATTCGGAATATCAATATCAAATTGATATCCTTTCTACGATTTCAACGTCTGATGTGCAAATCTCTCCTTAATAGGAGAAAAGAATTCCCGAGTAATCTCTGAAATATATATCATCCATGTTTTAAGTAAACAGTTTGATATTTATGAACTCGAGGAGTCTAAGTACGAAAGGAGAAATCGCTTTTCAAGATAATCGTTAAAGGATACTCATCAAATAATAAAAGAAATATTAATTGAACATTCCTTAGATAATTGAAAGAATACGAAATAAATTATAGACCGGGAAGGACAGATGAATATTGGTTCCTTCTTCAGGTCGTCCTGGAACATGAACAAAATGCTCCGGTGAGTAATGGTAACTTAATTCTGCGTATTTAAACCTCAAAGGTAATGAGAGGAGAAAAGAAAAGAAATAAAATGAATGTAGTAATTGTTGGTTGCATCCCAAGTTGAAGTAGGAAACTAGAGAGGTTACCTGACATGAATTATTCAAGGTAACACGGGCATGAACAGTTTTAGATTGAGGAGTGTACCAGCAAGTAGATACCAAAAAGTCAATGGTCATCATAATTTCTAACATCACCCGTACGAGGATGATCTTATCTTTCTGCCTTTATGGCTTATGGTACTAACCAACGGTACCTCAAAATCGTACAAGTCCTTAAATAGGTCGGGAGTTCGAAACATATTCGCCATTCCCCGATAGTCGTTCAGAGATTGGGCCTCATACGGCCGCATCAACACATCCACGAAAGGTGAAGGTCCATTAACGTATATGTAATTTCTTAACACTAATCGTATCGAACGAATCCAACCCCAGGCCACCATAGGTCTCGTTCCTCGTAGGTCCTGAGATTGTCGCATTGCTCGTTGCAACCATACGTGTCTTTATCAGAATCACGCTATTCCTTCTTCATATCTTTGATTTCTGAGTTGAGCCACCATGGCCTATCGTACGAAATGTGCTCACGATGCGATTTAGCACGTTCGTGTCACGATAACGTTCTGGTACTACACGTACGCAACAGTCTCCTTTTTAGGTAACAAAATACCCATCGACAGAAAACACACCAACCCTTGTGGAATCGTTGTTCTCAAGGCTTGGAACTCATACACAAGATAATGCCCTAACTAGTCCACACAATTTAGTAATTCGGATCGCGTAAAGGACTGTAAACGTCTCAATCTTCACATGTGCTGCCTTCTCGTGGCAAACTACGATGAACTTCAAACACTTAGGTTCTTACTAAGTCAAGTTATCCATTGGTATTGGCCATTCCGACCTTACCCCAACTGCAACCGAGACTCTGCTTCGCGTCTTATCTTAATGTTTTTGATAATCCGTGTACAATTCTAAACGTCCTTCTCATCATTATGATGATCTTCAACGGTCCTATCGGTCCTCCGATAAGTCCTCAACTAAACTCTTTAATCTTAACATCCTCAGTGGCACTACTTTCGGTAGTCCACTTAACGAACTCTATATGAGTCCTCTCGTCATTCTCTTACTTCGATATAAATCTTAACACTCTCATATCCAAGTTTATAACTTAACGCTCTGATACCATTTCTGTAACACCCCCAGATCCGGGGTCAGGAATCTGGGTTGTCACGCTCCATCAATGATACAATACCTGCATTACTTACAACATTCTCATAATATAACTCCGAAGACCCCAATCACTTACGCATACACACACAAGTTATAGCCTTGGAAATGAGCAACAATAATCAACATTTGTTATTACAACCCAAATGTACCATCCGGGATCTCATCTATTATTTACAACCTCTACCTGAAGTTACAATAATAGACCTCACAATTCTATACAAGGTTTAGTAATACAAACCCACTCAAAATAATTCTCACTAATTCAAGCTGCAACTATTCTACTCACACCGACAGTATCCATCCTGCATCAACTAACTCCATGGTGGTCTCTCCATTCCCTTGCTCTTTTAACACGAGGTGGATTCGGCAATGTTTTCCTCATGCTGAAATATTTAATAAAGCAAGAATGAGCTAATAGTGCTCAGCAAGAATTCTATTCCAGTTTAAATCTTTAAACCTTTTAGGGAGATAATCCATATGGGATCAAAGCTTTTATCACTACTAGGGTCCAACCCCAAAATAGTATACCGTTTAAAATACCTTATGACTTATAATCATACTCATATACTCTTCGTAATCATTTGGAAATCCTTGGTATCAGTATGATAAACCAAGTCTCAAAGACATCTTTTTAAAATAGATATTAATATTGGAATCAAGGCTTAAAGCCTATCCATTGATTCAAAATACTATACAGTTCAATATACTGTATATCTTAAATACCTTCTCAACATATATACAGTTCGAAAATATCTTTATAACCACATGCTATGCATTAAACGGATAAAATACTAGTATAGCATGAAAGATGAAGTCTCGAGGAAAATTATTATAATGAGTCCGTAACCCAAAATCCACTTGTACATATATAATCTGAGTAAGGTTTTATCAGAGTCATAACTCATAAGATCAAAGATGAAGTTACAAGGATTTATTTCAACTTCATTTTCTTTAAACACTTTTCGACCCCCTGTCAACATGATTGGTTCTTCTCCCCAATACATGTTGCAGGAATATCCAAAATTGGATGATGAACTAATACCGGAGTTGCTACCGCGCCCGTTGTACCAACCTTACTATGATCAGTAGCAGGTCGTACAACAAAAATATAGTTTCTACATGTAGATGGAAGAATCACGACGGCCTGACATTGTCTACCGCCTTCCCGGATCTCCCGGCCCATTTGGGGCAATAAAATTGATGGGTCGGCGCAACTGGACCACTTACACCACTCCTAGTTCAGATGAAATCCATGACTCTGAAACGTAAAGATCGTCCTCCTTTCCCCAAGTGTAATACTTGTTGATACGACTCCACTAAGTAGTTATATCTAGGTTGGAAAGGAAGATTCTCCAATATTTCCCAAGCTATTGCTTGTTAATGGATATCGACTTGTTCCATCAATTTACCCCTCGATCGTTGAGGTGGTAACACAACATTTGACTTGCAGCAATTAAATTGCCCCGAGAAAATATCTGTCCCCTGACAGTTTTGAGTTGAGAGTTTAAAATGAGTAGCAGTCACTTAAATCAGGTTTCCCATACTTTTGATAGTTGAGCGAGCATTTAAATCCTCTTAAAAGACAGATTTAAATGGAAAAACAGTGTTTGGGAACCTTTCCTTGATTTAAAATAATTAATAATATAGCTTAGAATATCCTTCATAATTATTGAAGGTCGAGGATAAACTTTAAATAACATTTCTCATTTTTAAAACGTTTTAAAAGTATTTAATAAATAATCGAATAAAGTTTATTAAATAAGTAAACCTTAAACGAATATTCGAAAATAATATTCATCAAATAAATAAGGATTAAATGAATATTCAAAATAATATTCATTAAATAAATAAGGATTAAATGAATATTCAAAATAATATTCATTAAATAAATAACCTTAAATGAATATTCAAAATAATATTCATTAAATAAATAAGCCTTAAATGAATATTCAAGAATAATATTCATTAAATAAATAAGGATTAAATGAATATTCAAAATAATATTCATTAAATAAATAAGGATTAAATGAATATTCAAAATAATATTCATTAAATAAATAATCATCGAATCACAGTTGCCCGATATCTTTATCGGGAAAATAATCTTTCATAATCAAATCATAAAGCAAGTATCACAATATACTTTCGAAAACAGTTATGCCTTCCATTAGCATATATAACAGAATAGTATTCAAATAGTATTTCTCGACTGAGATAATACTCAAATAACATTCCTTGAAAGGTATAGTATTCTGCCGATGGAATCCCTCCGGGTTTCCACGACTATCTACATATTTCAAAATACCGACTCCCGATCTAGAGTCGAAAACAATGAATATGCTCTTATATTTAGAGCTACCAGGTAAACCGGTTCATAACTACTTAACTCAAAAGATTTTATATAATCCAAAGGTCAAATCCATTTCAACAAGAAATAAGATATCGCAAAACTGTCCAATGTTATACATGGCAAAAGCAGTATTATATAGTCAATACTTCGAAGTATAGATTTAGAAACTTGCATGCATCTATCATATGCATATATTTCATCTCAACAATTTTAATGCCATCACATCTATATACGACGTGAGGTTTGAAAGCACGCATAATACCATATGCATATAGTTCATCAAAATATTATAACTTAAAATAAAGTATGGAATGAGAAAACTTGCCTGGAAATCCTGAAGTAGCAATAAGTCTCAGGTTGGTCCAGTAATCTAAAATCAACACAAGGTTCAAGATTAATAACTTAAACTCTTTCACCATACTAAGTATATACTAACTCAAGTACAAGCCCATTTTCAAGTTAACTCCTTAAGATCCTCTACTCGAGCATGCTAGCTCACGCATTTTTATAAAATTGAGATTTAATCCTTTTAGCACGAAATCTTTTCGAGGGTCTTCCTAAACGTACCTAGCATGTTAACACAAAGTTTCACATTCCAATAAGTCGCTTAAGGGGTTTGATCACTATCTCAAAGTTCATGCAATGAACTACTTAGTTACGCGAAACCGCTTTCACTAAAACGGACGTTTCTCCTAAACCGTAAATCGAAACGATACGATTCTTTCGCTAAAACAAACTAGGAAACAGGGCCTACATGATCATGGTCAGAAACCTTATGTTTATGCCCTTTAAAGTATTCGGGATTTCTGTCCAAACTTCCTAAGTAAAATTTGACATGGTAACGACGCTTAAACGCGATTCCCGTGTTTAAAACACTCTAATCAATTCATCAATCCACAACCAACAATCACAACCCAAGGATCTCCTCCAAATCACTTTATTTCTGTCTAAACATACTCATAACACTAATCACTAGTTCAACCATCAATCAATCCATTAAACCTCATACATATCATGTAAATCATCTCTAAATCATACTATCACTAACAATCATCCATTTATACACTAATATCAAATCATAAGTAAAAGTGTGAGAGGGTTTATACCTTCCTTGGTACTTAATATAGACTATAGATGGCTAGTATACCCTTCCTTGCTCCTTGATTATCCTTTACAAGCCTTAAACTTTAAGATCAAAACAAGAAACCACTTGAAGTTACTATTCATCCTCATCTTGTAAAATCCATAACAAATCAAAAAATAAGAGTTTGGTGCTAACAATTTTGACAGACCTTGTACTCTTGATAATATTTCTTTTGAGTTATAGATCATCAAATTTGATGCTTCCTAGCTAGGGTTTTGAGCCCCATCTTTCCGCTGGACAGAAACTGGACAGATTGGGTTCTCCAACTTGGGGAAGCGATTTGGATAGGCTACACTCCTTTGTTGACCATGAAATTTTTAAAGAATGTTACCCATGGAGTGGAGAAGCTATGGTTAAAATATGGTGATTTTAGGACAAGTAGATTTGGAGTTATGAATTTTTCTTTTCTCCTTGTGCAAGCTGAGCAGAAATTTGGGAAGAAAATGGGGGAGAGTATTTGCTTGCTTTCCTTGATATTTTGTGATAAAGTGGAGTGGTTGGCTGGTTGGATAAGTGATAGACATGATGATGTAGTGTGCTTGTGTCATCTTTGGTTTAGTGAGTCATAGCTTTCTTTGCCTCATCATCGGACACATGTCAAGCAACGGGATATCATGGTGGCAAAGCAGCTTTACTAGTTTGTTCCCTTTCACATGGATGATCCAAATGTTGCATTCCTTGGATTAATCTTGTTACATGTTACTTCCATGCGTTTATTTAATCCACTAAGTGTCACGTTGTTCGGTTACGGCTTAATCTCGGTGAACGTTCGCAGGGATTTCTTAAGTGTTCTATCGAAGTAGTTTACCGTAAACGTTCTTGATATCACTAATTCTTTTATTAAATCCATATCCATGGAATTGATAATTTAAATCCTCAAATATTTTCAAAGAATGATTAATCCGTCCGTTATTGGTGAAATTTCGGAGAAAACAGAAAATGCTATTTTTCTGATTCTGACAGCTTTTGCATTCCTTCATTTACATCGTAGATCACTAATACGACTTCGAAAGTTCATTATCCCGACTCGTACATAGGGTGGTCTGAAAATCTTTCTCGGTTCAGAAATTTACTATTCATCAAATTTTTTTTTTTAACTAAGTCCAAAATTTGGGGTTATTACAAATTCCTGAAATCATGTTCCGCATCAAAAAAAAAAATAAGGACCTTGAACTTCAATAACATTATGTAAGTAAACACTATAAACATCAAACATGTTAATCATCGGTAAAAATATTGAGTTTAAGCAAAGTTGATATCTGAGCGACCATATCCAGTCACAACTAAATTTAAATGTGACCGTAAACCGTAGTTAAGTACTCGTGGGCACAAAAACTACCAACTTCAGTCGCAAAGAGATAGACAGGGCGACTGCGTTTGGTCACAAATATCCCATCTGGATACTAAAAGTGACCATTTCGGTAGTATATAACCACGTGTGTAATTCAATATAACTTACTGCGGTCGCCAGTATGGTATATGAAATAGTCATTTTCTGATTTTCATTAAAGTATATAATATTACATTACATAAATTAATAAGAAAAATGAAGTATTATCCTAGCCTTGTTGTTTGATATTTTTATCTTGCTTAGTCTATCTGTTAAAGGGATTGATTTTGTGATTCCTGACTATGACTTTGTGCTTGATTGTCCACTAGACATTCGATCTACCGGTACTAGGCTTTAAGTCTCTTTATTGATTGAGCGTTAATGACATTTTGTAAGTAAACAATCTAAACATGTCACAATTATTGATACAAATATATGACTTAGTACTTGAAGTTAATGTTTTAGATTTGAGTTCAAGGATTAACAAACGTTAGTTACTCAAAATAAATGTTAAATCATTCAACCGCACATATGTTAAAATTACCAAAAATGATATCCATATACAATAATTCACAAGATGTAAATCATAGTATCTCTAATATCATAAGAATCTAAGAGTAGTTGATCTATAAGCGATCGCGCGCAGTCACACTTTAAATAAATGTGACCGCAAACAGTTGCCAATCGCTCTCAGAAGCCGAAACAACCGATTTCAGTCGCACTGAGATAGTCCAAGTGACTACTTTTGGTCACAAATGTAGCACATGGATACTTAAAGCGACTAGCTGTCTTCACATTGCACATGGCATTATGATTAAAATTGAAAAAAAAATATGTTAATATTAAAAAAAGTTTTAAAAAAAGATCAAACATGTTTCGCATCAAAGAAATATAATAAATGTTAATATAAAACTTTAAAGTGTTACTTTAGTATCACCGTACCCTAATTAACACCTGAAGAAGGAATCACCCACTAATAGTCGATAAACTGTCAAGGTCATCTAAATACTTTGGATTTACTTTAGTTTATCACTAAAATATAATCAATCATATATTATTTTAAAAAAATTACGTTGGCATCCTGAAATCATGTTCCGCATCAAAAAAAAATAAGTAGCTTGAACTTCAATAACATTATGTAAGTAAACACTATAAACATCAAACATGTTAATCATCGGTAAAAATATTGAGTTTAAGCAAAGTTGATATCTGAGCGACCATATCCAGTCACAACTAAATCTAAGAGTAGTTTATCTATAAGCAACTACTTTCAGTCGCAGTTAGATAGTCCAAGTGACTACTTTTGGTCACAAATGTCGCACATGGATACTAAAAGCGACTAGCTGTCATCACATTGAACCACCATGTGGATAGCCAATACGACCATTTTCGGTCGCTTGTAAATGTACCAGAATCTAACATACAAAACCTACTGCCTCTTCTTACTTTTCATTATTGGTCTCCATTTTCAATTGCTCCCCTTCTTCCATTTTTCTTCCTTCATGCTACAGATCTGCAACTTCAATTAAGGTAACAACTCATTTTTAACTTGGATTAATGTTAACATTATGTTCTTTTGTGATAATTGCTTATCATTTCTTAATATATGTTAATATAAATTGGGTGTGAGATATGAAATTGTATCAACAAAATTAGTGTGATAAGTTGTTGTTATAAGCATACTTATGAAGTTGTTGTGCTTTTAAGCATCTATATCACTTTTGATGTATATTAGTCAATCATTTAGTTCATTTTTCATGTATATTAGTCAACTATATGGACATGAATATGAGATTATACTTGATAGTTTGAATTTACAAAATTAGTGTGATGATTGTTATTGTTACTATTATTGTGAAATTAGTGTGTTTATTAGCATTTAGCTCAATTTTGATGTATGCTAATTAATTATTTGCAAATGGACTTGATTATTCAAGATTATAAATTTGGGGATTATAATTGCATTGTGCTTGTATTGTAGATGTCATCCGATCGAAGTTGGATGCAACGTAGATTTGATGAAAGGAATAACATAACGGATGAATACAAAAACGGTGTAAAAGAATTCATTGATTTTGCTATCAAGAGGAAAGATACACATGGTAATATAAGATGTCCATGTAATGAGTGTGGGAACTTGTCTTTTCATCAACCGGAAAGGGTGACCTATCACTTGTACCGATATGGTATTATGGAGTCATATACTACATGGGATTTACATAAGGAAAGAAATAGGTCACGAGTCTAAGCTAGGCCGAGTTCTAGTAATACCGGTCATAGAGATGATGACATGTATGATGCACATGAAATTCTAAGAGACTTCGGAGAGGCACATGGATATTTTGAGAATTTTGAGGAAGAAGAGCCGAATGCAGTAACACGTAAATTTTATGAGATGGTTGACGATGCCTCTGAGCCACTTTATCCGAACAATGCCAACATTACAACATTGGAATTTATAAACAAGCTTTTGCACTTCAAGAGCAAGCATGGTTGTAGTAATAAAGGGTTTGATGAATTGCTTGGAGTCATTGGATCTGTATTGCCTAATGACCACAAACTACCTACAACATACTATGAAGTCAAAAAGTTGACAAGTGCATTGAATATGGGATATGAAAAGATTGATGTTTGTGAGAATGACTGCATGCTATTTTACAAGGAAAATTGTAAGAAGACACATTGTGATATATGCAATACAAGCCAATACAAGGTACAAAAAGATCCAAAAAAAAGAAGATTCCACGAAAGATCTTACGGTACTTTCCCCTCACAGCAAGGTTGCAACGTTTGTTTATGGGCAAAAAACCCGCTGAATATATGAGGTGGCACCACAATCGAGTTGTAATTGAAGGTCAATTATCTCATCCAGCCGATGGGGATGAATGGAAACAATTTGACCGTAGATTTCCTGACTTTGTAAGGGACATAAGGAATGTTAGACTTGGTCTCTCTGCTGATGGATTTGACCCATTTCGTGATCCACACACACAAGGTTACATGGTGTGGCTTGTGATAGTTGTTGTCTACAACCTTCCATCATCCATGTGCACAAAAGCTCCATATATGTTTATGCCTCTCCTCATTCCTGGGCCGAAAGATCCGACAAAAGATCTTCATGTCTATCTTCGACCACTGATTGATGAATTGAAAACTTTGTGGACAACAGGGTGGAAACATATGATCGGTTATCTTGTACAAATTTTATGATGAAGGCAGCATTGATGTGGACAATTAGTGATTTTCCAGCACTTGGCATGCTCAGCGGATTGTGCACTAAGGGTAAGTTGGCATGTCACGTATGTCTTGGGGATGTGAAAGGCAAACAACTTAAGTATGGTGGTAAACCTAGTTTTTATGGTACTGCTAGATATTTCTTGGAACCAAATGATCTGTTGAGAAAGAGTACCAAGTTTGGAAGAAAAGAGACACGTTCAGTCACTGAGCGATATTCAGGTTCATTGATAAGGTCCCTTTGTGAGGATATACAGTTCCCCCCTCCAGGGAAGACGAGCTGGAGAAAGCCTAGAGACTATGGTGTATGACACATAACTAGACTCATTTCTCTCCATTTTTCGAGCTCCCGTATTGGGAGACACTTAATATTCGTCATACTATTGATGTCATGCACACCGAGAAGAATATTTTTGATAACATATTCTACACAATGCTGAATGACAAGAATAAGACCAAAGACAAAGATAAATCAAGAAAAGATTGTAAAGAATTAGGTCTACATCGTGATTTATGGCTACGAGATGATGGAACAATGCCAACTGTGCCATATGTTCTTACGAAAAAACAAGTTCAGAAGTTGTTCAAGTGGATCGAAGCATTGAAACTTTCGGATGGGTATGTCTCAAATATATCAAGGTGTGTGAATTATGAAAAACACAGTGTTTAAGGAATGAAATCACATGATTGTCACATTTTTATGCAAAAACTGTTGCCTATCGTTTGCCGTTACTTTTTACCTACACATGTGGCTGATGTTCTTATTGAGTTGTCCAACTTCTTTGTATACATTCCTGGTTTCTTTGATCCAATGGAACATTTGCCGGTACATTTGGCTACCGAGTGTAAGTTAGGTGGCCCATTAAATTTTTGGTGGATGTATTTTGTTGAAAGGTACTTACATGGTTTAAAAATGAAAGTAAAAAACAAATCTCGAACAGAAGGTTCAATGGCAGAACGCTATATTGAGGAGGAAATTGTACACTCGGCTGCGTCGTAATGAGGCACCCAAAATGTCTTGTGATCCCAATTTGTTAGAAGTTTACAGGTATCCGAAAAAACCTCAGCTGCATATGGGACATAGGCTCTTGGGTGATGAGGAAATGAAGCTTGCAAAATACTATGTACTCATTAATTCGCCAGAGGTTACCATATATTTGCGGTATGATCTTTTCAATTATTATTAATCACATTCTTATCTCAATATATTTATTTGTGTTTGAATGTTTTAGAGCACTTTTAATGTTTTGTTAATTTTGTATTAATTTTAGTGAATTTCACAAGTTGGTGAGCAAGCATCACCCGGAATTCAATGATGCAGAGAAAGAAATATATCGAAAAGAAAGATTCACGAACTGGATGAAAAGAAGTGTATATATATATATATATATATATATATTCACATTTTTAGTGCATTTAATATTTACATTTTTATTTTATTTTTTCATGCATTCGCTCGCACACACACACAATATATATATATATATATATATATATATATATATATATATATATATATATATTGTCCTTCATTTATTTGATTAGGTAACAAATAAGAACGGAGTCATCAATCCTAAGTTCAAAGATTTGATAAGAGGTCTGATGGCGGATGTAGAAACTTATAAAGGGTGCCTTTGTAACGGCTACAAGTTTGATTGCGGAAATCTCAATGAATGCACATCACAAAACTCGGGCGTGCTTGTCATAGGTAAAGAATATGATAAGTTCTAAAGTCTAAAATTCATTAGTTATACTTTATTTGTATCTAAATTTTGTCAATTTATACTTATAGGATCTTCTTATCAAGAGAGCTATGGAAATTACTACGGAAGACTACTAGAAGTTCTAAAGCTTCACTATCACAATGGGCATGATGTTATTTTGTTCAAATGCCATTGGTTTGATCATACAACACACAGCAAAGTGGATAAAAATAGAATGACTACCGTGGATGTTAGATCAAAATGAAATGTCAAAGATGTTTTTATATTGGCTAGCCAAGCTCATCAAATATGCTATGTGCCAAGTATTACAAACGCAAAATCATCATGGTACACAGTGTTTACCACAAAAAGCCGACAAGTAGATGAATATGTGGCATTTAATGATAATGCTACTTCTAATAATGCCGCTTTCCAAAATGATGCATCACACGCTTATTGTAAAAGTAATAGCATGTAGGTTAATTACTGGTCTTTATAAAACAATAGCAGTTTCAATATTTTTACAAGTAGACATTTTCATTTTTAAGAGGAATTGAAGAACGTACCCTAGTAAGTGAAGAGGCTGTGTGGGTTGCATTAGGTTATCATTACTGAAGTCCAATTGACGAGCCCGGTTCAGTGTTTCTGTCTCCCTTTCTGCACGCCACCAAAAACACAATTAAACAAAAACTTCCCTCAAGATTTCAAGCCAGCACTTAATTAGGTAACTAGAAAGTTTGTGTGTACAGAAACAAATGGTACTAGCTAGCTACAAGTTTCTAATTACCAAGCCAAGATTCAAGGTATACGAATTATAGAATTCAAAATCACTGTGTATGGCATCTAGGAAACCAAAATTTGACAAGATAATCTAGCATAAAACTTGCATTCTAGATCTACTATTTGAATTCTAGTTTTAGTTACTATATAAACCAAAATCACTGTGTATGGCATCTAGTTTTATTTACGTCATTTAAAACTTGAGTTTATAATGTAATGTCTCTACAATCTTCTCAGGAGGCAAAAGGTAGTTTAGACTTCTCTGACTTGTTGGCCTTGGCATGTCCGTATGAAATTTAATGTTGCAAATGGTTGTAAACCCCTGTTGGCCATTGTAATATGATTTTGGTGGTGAAGAAAATGTTTTTTCTATGTTTTGTCTAATAAATTGAGTTAATATTTTTTTAGGATAGCTTATAAGTTAAATTGAGTTAATAATGAGTTAACTGTTATGCTTCAGAGATATTGACTGATCCTTTGATCATGGTAAGCACCTGAACTTTACCATATAATTTAATCTTTATAGGTTACCAAAAAGAAATTTAATCTTTATATAGTAACTAAAACTGCTACCAGGCTCTTGCATTCTAGATCTACTATTTGAATGCTAGATCTGGTCCGCTTCTCAATTGCCACCCACCGCATTGTGTAATAGAACAAAGAATCACAGTATTGATACGCGAAGCTACAGTTGAGAAACTAAATTTCTTTAACTGACATTTTCTGTTTCCCAAGTTCTTGCATGACTATATCAGTTGACTAACTTATCATTAACTCATTTCATTTTTACAGTATCCTACAACCCAAGTACAAAAGGACACTGAAAGGCATACTAAGAGCGGAATGGACTTATGATACAGCCTTTCAAAAAGGACGACAACGAGAGGCCTTTCTAAACCGATGTGTTAAGAAGTTTAGGGTACATACTATAAATTAGGAATTTAATACATGCCACCTTTCAGTTTGTTATTTATTAACATGTTTCTCTTGTTTGCTAGCGTTACTATTACTATCCAAAAGTCTACACAAAGGCACAAGCAAATTCTGTGGTTAGAGAGCATTTGAGAAGTAATATGAAGCAAAATATGTTCATAATGAAGATAAATGATACTAGAGAGGTCGAAAAAGCTTTTGAAAAATGGGAGAATAAGAAACGACATCATTTCAAGCCCCAGTTCCTAGAAGAGGAAGCATGGATGGGTTGTTGTGATTATTGGGAAACAGGAGGCCACAAGAAGATGTCAAAGATCAACACAGAAAATCGCAAACAATTAACGTTCCCGCATGCCAGTGGAGCGAAGCCATTTGAAGAACGACGCGTTGTAAGTTCTGTCAACTCTTAAACATTTGTCATACTTGAAAAATTACTTGTAAACTCTTAAATATTTGTTACACTTAAAAAAATTACTTGTAAACTCTTAATCTTATTCTATAGGCCAAGGAGAAAGAAATAGGAGAAGTCATGTCTGAATTTGAGCTATTTAATATCGTGTACTCAAAGAAGCATGCATAATTGATTAGAATTCAGGTTTGTCGCACCAAACATTTGTGTTTTATATCGACTTCATTGACACTACTACAGATTTGTACTTGCATAACGTTTTTTTAGCACAAGCGCTATGCAAGTGGCCGCTATGCAAGTACCTATGCACTTACATAGCGCTTTTTTTGGCGCTCTGCAAGTACATTACTTCAATGACGCTTTTTGAAATGCTATCCAAGTAGGCGATATTTAAGTGGAGTATTTGCATAGCACATACAAAAGTGCTTTCCAAGTAGCATCTTCTATGTATAATATCACTTCTATAGCACTTAGAAAACGTTTTCCAAGTGATGCAAATCCTGGAAACTGTCAAGTAACATCTTTTATATGACAATCTTTAATTTATTTCTACTCCTTGCAATTTTTATATGACAATCTGTGCAAACCTTGAAAACTATCAAGTATAAGTTAAAAACACCCTCTTATTTAGCTGACACCCTTTAATAATCCTCCTAGTCGTTATCTTTTTAATCTACTTGGTCGACTACTCAATTAGAACAGACCACAAATCTCAAGACCTGAATATATTTCACTTTAGTGTTCATGATTTACATCACAAATGTTACTCCACATAACCCCATTTATTTTCTATGATGTTATTGTATGTTGTTCAAGATTCCAAGTCCCTGTAATTTATTATGAAACCTTCAAACTTTTATGTTACTTTCTAAGATCAGGAATTGAACCCAAAAAAGAATTCACTGGGAAAAAGATTAGTATGCTAAATGATCTAAGATCTCACCTAACTGTAACTAGGAAAATCGCAGGGTACTAACTTTTATAGCTGACTAATAAGCTGTGTCTTTCCTAAATATCATACATTAAGTATACATAAAATGGTCACAAAACTACAAAAGAAAAAAGGACACGTTTTTTGAATGAAAATGATTTTAGTTAGACATGGGACTATAACAGGCAAATACAAGCTACTTCTAGCATTGTTTTCGAGATATAAATAACTTAGAACATAATTAACAAGTAGCCTTATACCAGTGGTTGTGTGTGTATTACGCAAGTGGTGCTTCAGGTTCCATGAACATAAAAATATGTAGCTTAGTTATTCATACTCTGCTATAATCATGTAAATGTTAAAGTTCAACACTGATCAAATTCATTCACACTACAATTTTCTTTTCAAATATATTAACATTTTAAATCTTAACACAAGGAGAGATACCTGCACACAACTAGTTTTCCGAGAAGCTTGCATCAAAGAGACTCGGCTTGAGCAAGAGCGCAGAGACTCCTGCTATTGACCTTCTGTGCATAAAAAACAATGCTAATCTCCAGAAAATAAATCTCTTTTACCAAACAAAAATCGGCCCTTTAATCCTTCTTCCACTCTCACCTACAGTTCCAAACAAATTGCAATAACCAAACTAACAAATAATAATAATAATAATAATAATAATATTTTCTGTGTATATTATGTTGTGCATCGTATTCCTAATAAGTTGTATAATACATGAGGCTATTGAGCGTGCTGCACAGGAATTGAATGCCCAACATGGTCCAAATGACCCACCTCTGTCTCCAGCCAGCCAAAGGAAGAAGAATATATTAATCGCATTGCACGCTCGTGATCCAAAGAAGGGGAGAATTTTTATGCGCCCACGCCATACAATTTACGAACTTCTTGGATATGAGGAGGCAGCTTTATGGACCAGCTTGTCCACTCCAGCCCACATTCCAGAGCATGCTTACGAGATGACGGGGAGGGCACTGAATGAGGTGACCGATATGGTCCAGTCCATGGATGGGATTGAGGAGGTTCCACGGTCCCACCTCGATGAGGAGTTGCAAAAATTGGTTGATGGTGCCTATCCAAGCAAGGATGAACCCACGCAACGGGTATTATGGGATCAGTATTTGAAGATTGCGACAAATTTGACTGCCTCTCTATTTGGAAGATTCAAAAAGGTCGTCGTTGAGGTAATTTTATAAGAAATCTAAATAATTTGATTTTCAGAATCTATAATTAGTCTGTTGCATTTCCTTTGTCACAATTCACCAACTTCTGCAGTGCCATAAAAATTAGCAGTGCTAGCAAATTATAATGATATTTCTGAGAGAAATTATACAATTTTTTTATTTTACTTGCATGCTACTTGGGTTAAATTTTTTTGGGGCAAGCTAGTTAAATTTTGAAACTACATATTTTGAGACTAGAGTTCTTATCCCTGTACTCTTGGTAATAAAAGGGTGAAAGATTGGATCTCATTAAAGACATTGTTATTCCCAGAAGTTCCTAACAGACATTAACATGTGATATAAAAAAAAATTAATAGCGGATACACCGAATATGATTGGAACTTATAAAAGTTGTTTGCATGACACATATTCTAGTCTTTCTTACTGATATTCTTTAATCCAAGAATATAGTGCAACAATATAGTGCAATAGTAGTAAAAATAACCTTTGAGTTCATATAGTAGTATTATATATATATATATTACATGCAAGATTGATAATAAAATAACCTTTTGGTTCATATGCAGGATACTCAGGTCCATGATGAAGGAAACAGGGATAGAAATGATATGGCCAATGATGAAGGAAATGCAAATAGACAGAACTATGACGACGGGGAAGACAGGGGACATAACAGTGACCGTGGCCAGGAAGGCAGCTTCAACAATGTTCCACTAAGCCCGTAGTTTATTATAATTATACTTTGTCTAGGCTACTTTGGAACAAAAAGTGTGTAACTTTTGTGAAACAAATAGTTTGTCACTTTTGTAGAATCTTTATTAGTCCGTCTGGTATCTATTGTGGATTTCGTAGAAATGTTTATGGAGTTTTATCTAGTTTCAACTTATATTACTTGTCATGTGTATTTTATTCTAGGTTTGTAGCATTGTGTTGACTGATGTGATAAGCAGGAAATGCGGTATTATATTGGTATATTGTACAGACTACTTACTAAACTATTGTGACTGGTTTTGGTAGTATTTAATTACCATTTTGCAAAGTAATTTCCACCAATTATGATCGCAACAAGAACCCTTGTGACCAACAATAGTCATCTCTAGTACTTTAATTGTGACTAAAGAGGGTCGAATCTACTGGAACAAGAGTGAATTATGAAATTTTAAATTAGAAAACACCTAGTTCAACTCAAATAAATATAAATTTTAAAATTTTAGTAACTTATAATTACCGAACACTTCACACAACTTATAAGTAAAATTTACTTATCACTTATATATCACTTATTTAATATAAGTGAAAAGTAAATTATTTTTAAGATGAACCGAACGTTTGGCGCTTAATCAGCCCTTAGTTTACCAGTCGATTTCACTTATGTGTGCTGGTCCTGAAAGGTTGAAAATCTGGGATGCCATTAGCAAAACAGGATCTCTCTTCTTCTTTTGGCCAAACTCCCTTGTTCTCTAACAGGTTCTTCCTCAAATACGAAAAGCGAGATGCTGGTAAAATTAGACAAAAAAAAAATTCTCATCAGAATTAAATTCCCATAATTTGTATGATATATTATATGTAAAGTTATCTAATCTGTTCCACCACGAAAAAACGAATTTGGAAATTGTTTTTAGTTGGACACAAGAGCCTAAATTATAATTACTAAATACTGGCTAGAACACACAAGTTACGATAATAGTGCTACAACTTGGTCATGCCAGTATGCAGAAGTGAGAGTGTGATGCAAAATATTTAAGACATTTTAAATATATACAAGTATATATATATTGACTCTGTGCATAATAGACTACACTGACTTGATCGAATCAAATTAAGTGATCAGTTTATTATATTTACATTCAAATTTTGATAAACTAAAATTTCCGCCCTCTCCGTGGCCGGTGCGTGTTGCTTGATTTTGTCATTTTGTATTTGTAAATATTCTTTTCAGCTCTACTAGTTAAAATTTAATTTTATTATGTTTGGTGTAGGCCGTGTAGCACTTTTTATTAATGTCAACCACTAGCTTTATTAAGTCAACGATTCCCTTGTGCCTCCACTTCTTGGAATACAAGTCCCATCCGAAAATTATCCAACTACAGACACAAACTCTACTAATTATCCCTGTTTACTGCAGACTCTGATTACTGCAGCTTTACCATTTTAGGGTTTGTTTCTTTTCTGTTTTGCAATTTTGTTGTAGATGCATGAAGTTTAAACCATTAAATAACCAAAGGACATTAGAATAGATGCATAATTTTGTGTTGTCAATAATTTTATATGCATAAAATATATTTATTATAAATTAAACGGTGTGAACCAACAAATACAGTTCATATGCTAGAGATATTATAATTCGTTCACGAAATAAATCATAAATTTAACAATCACAAGAAGAGAGTTTGCGAGTAATATATGTAGAATTTTACACTTATCAACATTTACATAAAATGTCTCACTTTCGATGATTGAATTGATTTGCAACTCAAATGAGTACTTTCCTGTTGTGAGGGAAATTTGGTAACAACACCAAGAGAGAATATCGCTGGAATATCCATAGAATGCGTCCTAGGTTGTCGGACAGAGCTGTAGGTTTGCACGTCTACAGCTCCACTAGAGCTTCAGCCGCAGCTGCCGGAGCAGGTGGAGAATGTGACGTTTTTTGGGGGCTGAGTTGACAAACCACCGGATGAAGAGGGCGGAGTAAGTCCTACTCGGCCAGCCAATTCACCGGAAAATGTATCACTGAGGGTACACGAGCCTTATGCGTGTAAAGAGTGAAAATCCGAATCCCTTTAGTCAAGTGCCTACATATCCTATTTATAGGAATCAAGCCCCATGTAGTTCTATTAGGTTTATACTTCTCAATCCTTGCGAATTCAACCACTTTAAGATAATCAATCTTAGAGTTATAGTCGGATTATGCACCTGTAGCTGAGCTTTCCAGTGTCCTAGTCCATGTCCATCACTAAGTCCTACAAAACCTCATGTATTTCATGTATATCCGAAATAACCAATATAAGTCCTATATTGTTTGTAATTGTCCCATCCACCACGTTTTATTAAGCCTAGAAGTCCTTTTCCAAGAGTAATTCCGTGCTCCTAAAGTATAGAAAGCTGAGTCCTTGTCCAATTCTGATTCTGTCCAGGAGAGGTTCAGACCACCCTGCACCTGAAGCTGTGCCTGCAGTCAAAACACCCTGAACCTGCTCCTGTAGTCAGAACACCCTGAAGTTGCTCCTGACTACTCGACACCTGAGAGCAGTCCCGAGGTTCAGACCACCTGAACCTCAATACCCTTCACCTGAACCTTGATACCTTGAACCTGTCAAGATACTCTGAACCTATCAGTATACCCTGAACCTAAACCACGGTGCCCTGAACCTATACCTCGGTACCTTGCACCCTAGCCCAATACACCACTACTGGACTTATAACAGATATGGGCCTTAAATTGAGCCCATGTGAGATTTTGGGCACAACAACTACCCCCCGGTTCCTTGAAGTATTGAATACAAGAGGAACCAATAGCAAGACAAGGTTCAATCCCTCTTTATCCTTCTCAGAGAAATACATAGATTCAGCATCATGCTTTCAAGCTTACATGAGCTAACTCAGCGTAAGAAACAGAAAACACAACGCCTCCGCATATGTACCTCAATCTGAATCCTTGAGTGAAAAATTCCTTTAATATCCTTTAGACTAGGTGTGACCATCCAATTCCAATCGCGAGCTTCCTAGCTGAACCTACTAACGACCAGCCTTTTCCTTTGAAAACCATAACCTGACTCCTCGAGGTGTTCCTCTTCTCCGCGAATATGCTCTTCATATGAAAAGCTCTTGTAAATGATGTCGTGAAGCTTTCGCTGCCAATGAGCTTCAAGTCTCTAGAACCTGCGCTACTAAAACAACTAGAAAAGATGATAAGTAGCATGAGCTAAGTAGCTCACCTATATTATCCACGCCACTCGTACATATATAATGCATGTATGCAAGCAAGTATGTATGGTGCAAAAATGATTTTTGAATATTTATATGTATCTGTTGTTGCCTCTACAATCAAGTAGAACCTTGGCGAACACACTCTTCAAGACATAGTGCCACGATTTTCAGAAATTTCCATTATCCCGACACATTGGACCTCATTGTTTTCCAATACCGTGGAAAACATAAACCATTGAGTTTAACCAAAACAGCCATATACCGTGAAATACCATGAATAACCTTGAATAACCATATACCATGGAATACCATGAATAACCTTGAATAACCATATAAAAATGTCGTAAGAGGAACCAATGGAAGGTTGTGAAGACATCCTCAATCGTTGCCATGTCTTTTCGAGTGGTTACATAATGGGGCATATAGCATGCCTAGGTACCTACTCAAAAGCTTCAGCTAGCAAGTTTGAAAAATATTTTTGTAAACCATGCATGATGATGACCTTTTATTTATAAATCCATGCAAGACACCTTCCTTGAAATCATGTGATATGCACATTTAGATAAATATGAGTTCATGTATGGCTAAAAATAATGAACGGTTTGCAAACATGAGGTTCACACTGAAGCTTTTCAGCTAAATGCTTTGAATAATTTCTTGTATGCACATAAAACATAGATGATTATGAATATGTAAATCATAGGAGTAAAACTTATCTTTGTCCTTATGGTTCCACTTTAGGTTCAGGTTCGACCATTGAACCTACCACGTGGAAGCTCCCTCCCGAGCGAGCTGATGCTGAGAACCTCCTTTCCCTTATGCAAGCTTTTCCATGGGAAACTGATTTAGCCCCCGAGCCATCAGGCTTCATTTCCATTTGACATGTGAACCTCTTCCATCTTGAATCCAATCATGTTGAGAAGCTCAGCACTTGCTGGCTGAAGTCTGTAGCTGTACCTAAGAATCAATGAACCTGCAAGCTGTCAAGCACATATGAGGTTCAAAGTGAACCTGTTAAGCACAGGTGAGCTCCACGCGAACCTGTTAAGCATAGGTAAGCTCTAAAGTGAACCTGTTAAGCACAGGTGAGCTCCACGCGAACCTGCTAAGCACAGGTGAGCTCCAAAGTGAACCTGTTAAGCACAGGTGAGCTCCACGCGAACCTGTTAAGCACAGGTGAGCTCTAAAGTGAACCTGTTAAGCACAGGTGAGCTCCAAAGTGAACCTGTTAAGCACAGGTGAGCTCCACAGTGAACCTGTTAAGCACAGGTGAGCTCCACGCGAACCTGCTAAGCACAGGTGAGCTCCAAAGTGAACCTGTTAAGCACAGGTGAGCTCCATGCGAACCTGTTAAGCACAGGTGAGCTCCAAAGTGAACCTGTTAAGCACAGGTGAGCTCCAAAGTGAACCTGTTAAGCACAGGTGAGCTCCACAGTGAACCTGTTAAGCACAGGTGAGCTCCAAAGTGAACCTGTTAAGCACAGGTGAGCTCCACGCGAACCTGTTAAGCACAGGTGAGCTCCACGCGAACCTGCTAAGCACAGGTGAGCTCCAAAATGAACCTGTTAAGCGCAGGTGAGCTCCACGCGAACCTGTTAAGCACATGTGAGCTCCAAAGTGAACCTGTTAAGCACATGTGAGCTCCAAAGTGAACCTGTTAAGCACAGGTGAGCTCCACAGTGAACCTGTTAAGCACATGTGAGCTTCACGCGAACCTGTTAAGCACAGGTGAGCTCCAAAGTGAACCTGTTAAGCACAGGTGAGCTCCACGCGAACCTGTGAGCCGTAGGGTGATACCAAAGGACATGTAGGTTGTTTCTAAGACCTCTACTCATCGATTCCTCTTTTCATCTGACCCTATTATGCTTGGATCAGGTGCATGTAGCTGTAGTTGTCATGTTAAATCCTGAACGCGTAAGCTGAACCTGTTTAGATAACCAATATTCCTAAGGTTGATCAATACGCATATTTGCATTATTGTAGCCACAAACCTGAGGCTCACCTGAGCTGTCATCTACCTCTTAACCAGAGATACAAACCATATATGATAAAAATTATTCACAACATGATTATTCCAATAATATAATGTGTAAGTAAACCATCCTTGCACCTAATATCCTTAGGTACATAATCCATATTCCATAGATTAAAATATCCATAAGCCATTTTATCCAATGCCTTAGAAAAAACCAATTATCCATGCATATCCCTACCTAAAGTAATGCGCCATTAAATTCCATGTACTTCATAAATCCGTATGAAGCTTAATCCGTGCTACAGCTTCAGGGGTTCACCAACCTTGAACCTCCCTATTGTAGTTTTAACCTATTTAGTGTTCCAGCTTGCAATCGTGTAAGGAGTTTAATCCGGAGTGTGGCCTGTGTTTGGCTCTCACACTTTACCATAATATTTATGCCTAGTGTCCCTGGGGCTTATATGAGCTGTAATAAGCTTTACTTGTTGTACAACAATATCAAACAGGGGCTTCATTAAACCAGTCCTCTAGTGGAAGCATGAACCTGTGACTTATAATCCATTAGTCTTAACCTTCACCTCATAATCCATGAGTGTGAATCTCCAATCCAATCCAATAATATTTCATAAGTGCAGTACTGGAGGTTCGAACCTAAACCTCATTCGGAGGTTCACAGCTGAATCTCACCAATCTCTCGAACCTGAATCGCTTGTTAGAAAATCCAGAATTTTCGAAATATCATCATGAGGTGCATATCATCTACTACCCCTAGTTCTTTAACACATACTCAAATATAGTGAAGAACTAAAACCAAGTACTCATGCATTGAGATTCATACATATCCATGGAAAGCATAAATAAAACATGTAATCATCAAGGCATGTAACCATGTATAATCATGTGGGGTGAACCAAGTGTAGAATAATTCATATTGGTTGCATGTATAACCTCTCCATTTATGCATGTATTTCAATCAATTAAGCATGCCAACAAGTGATAATCTTAAATCTAAAGATATAGAATCCCACATACTTGTCATTTAAAAGAAATCGCATGCATAAAGCGGTTTAGGTTCTCAAATAACCATAATTGAGATGTGATGGATGAACAACAAGTTCGTAAGACGTACCTCGCACCTCACCTTTTTGGTACCGTAGATAAGGTAGAGGAGCTTCCTTCCTTGAACCCTTCACACAGCTCGGAACCTTCTTCCTTAGGAACCTGCAACCAGCAGGTGAACACCAATGAAGATGCAACCCACAGCTGAATACCAGTCAACCTGCACCAGCAGGTGAATACCAATGAAGCTGCAACCCGCAGCTGAATACCAGTCAACCTACACCATTAGGTGAATACCAATGAAGCTGCAACCCGCAGCTGAGTCCAATCAACCTGCAACCAGCAGATGAACACCAATGAAGCTGCAACCCGCAGCTGAATACCAGCCAACCTACACCAGTAGGTGAAAACCAATTAATCAACCTGCAACCAGCAGGTGAAAACCAACGAATCAACCTGCAACCAGCAGGTGAAGACCAATGAAGCTGCAACCTGCAGCTGAATTCTTATCAACCTGCAACCAGCAGGTGAAAACCAATGAATCAACCTGCAACCAGCAGGTGAAGACCAATGAAGCTGCAACCTGCAGCTGAATTCCTATCAACCTGCAACCAACAGGTGAAAAACAATGAATCAACCTGCAACCAGCAGGTGAAGACCAATGAAGCTGCAACCCGCAGCTGAATACCAATGAATCTGCAAAAAATCCACTCCAATCCTAGCCATAGCTTCATGTCCATATCCATGAGCACCATCAGAATCAAATCCTATTAGAGGTTCACACATCTGAACCTCAGAAAGCCCGCGAACCAGAACCACTTATTGATTGTAAACTCCATTTGCTTGAAAATTTACCACTTTCAAGACACCATCTTGGACAGCATGTCATCGACTACCCCCCGGTTCCTTGAAGCCATTAAATGCAAGAGGAACCTTATATAATCCGTAGTCAGGTTCAAACAAACTTCACCATGAACTTCGCAGTCAGGTTCAAACAAACTTCACCATGAACCTCGTAGTCAGGTTCAACAAACACCGTTGTCACTTGTAATATCACTTCCAATAAGTACCATGTTACCTATCCTTGATGACAAATCCATAATTCCAGTTGTCAAACCTCCGAGGTGTAGATTCCAGAACCTCGACATGGGTTTTACCAATGAAACATTCAGTATTAGACTCCTTGCTTGGGTGGAGAACTAGATCCATAGAACTGCTCATCAAATCATCCATTAGGTTGAGGTAACTCTCATGGTGTACCTTGTCATCGTGTATACAAACCTTCACCATTTAGCCAATCCAACCTCCCTGTAGCTGCGCCATTAAGAGGTTCTGTACCTAATGGTTGTTGAGGGACTGCGAAGCTGAACCTCATTCCTATTCCGTTTAGTTTGGTCACTGGTTGTTTTCAGAAACCTTCCCTCTATTATGGTATCCTCTACCCCCCAAGTCTTTGGAGTAGTTTGTCCATGACCAAGAATTGAACCTTATAGAGCCTCTCGTTCTCTTGAAGGAGAAGTCTGAATAGACATCCACGAAGCTGGCAATATACGTCCAGCTGCAGCTTCCAACCAGTTTGGCAATCCGTGTGTGAAGCTACACCTCTCCATATTGATGGGAGGTTCGTAATCATTTTCTTCAGTTTTATTGACGGACCTCCAGTGCCTCCAAGAACGCCTTCTACCGGGTGATTCTGATTTTTTTTTCATCCTTTTGTAAGGAAACGTCCGACAATAGTGTCTGAGGGGAAGCTACCCCTTCAAAGATAGCAACCTCCTTGTAAGGTTCACCTAATTTATATCCATTGCCTCAACATAAAAAGATCCAAGCCCAATTCAGCCGAGATTCCTTTATCAGCTCCGTTGCTCTCCGTTTCTCTCCCGAGCTTCCATAGTTTTTTGGTCTTTTCTTCGAGAGGTTCAGGTTTGAACCTCGCACTACTTCCTTTATTAACCGAGAGGTTACCCGCACCTCTTTCCTTATTTGGTAGCATCATTCTCAAAACTAAATCACCAACCTTTAATGGACGAGCACGAACCTTGCTGTCAAAGTACTTCCGAGTACGTTACTGGTATGCAGCTAGCTTCAGCTGCGCAGTAGCCCGAGCCTCTTCCACTAAATCCAAATACAAATAGTGATTCATCTCATAATTCCAAGGATCATAATTGTCCCTTCGAAACGATCCAGCCCCAATTTTAACGGGAACCATAGTCTCACAACTATAGGTTAAGGTGAAGGGTGACTCCCCAGTAGTGGTTCGTGGTGTTGTGTTGTATGACCACAAAACCATAGGGAGTTCCTCAGGCCAACGCCTTTTGTTTTCTTCCAACTTGGTCTTCAAGGTCTGTTTAATAATCTTGTTGACAGCCTCAGTTTGACCATTACTTTAAGGGTGATAAACCGCCGTGAACCCCTTTTGAATCCCAAGATCATCACATAGCTTCCGCAACTCCTTCCCTGGGGTAGGCCTAGGTTACAATTGCTTGGTTTGGAGAAGCTTCCAACATGAGAACCTCTTTCACTGAAGCTTCAACTTGACCTAGGTGCAGCTTCATGGTTAACAAAGTACTCCTTCTTTTCCTTGACCTTTTTCCTCAAATATCTCCTTTTATGCTCTCTTTTACATGAGGTATAAAGCAAACTAGAGCTTCGCTTTGAACCTCCTTTATCAGATGTAAAAACTAAACATCTTGGAGAATCCTCCTGATCGAAGTGCCTTCCATCATTGAACCTCTCCTAGCCAAACCTCGTTCCTGGAAAGAGCTTCGCAGTTTATCAAACATGCTGGTGCCTTTGGTAGGTGAAGCTAAAGAGCTAGTCAACCACAGTGAAGCTGGACCAATAAAGTTGCATCCCGCAACTAATCCCAATGAAGCTATAACCAACAGATGAGTTCCAATAAAGCACAGGTGAAGCTAATGATCCACGGAACACAACTGCTTGCCAATGAACCTGACTCATTCCTTGTTGAAAAACCTTTTCGCTTGAAGGTTTAGCGATTTTCAGATACCATTTTCGGGCAGCATACCATCCACTACCACCCCGGTTCCTTGCATTATAAAATACAATAGGAACCTTATATAATCCACTACTACGTTCAGCCAACCTTCCATTTCCAGTAAAAAGAATAGACAGCTTCAGCTATGGACCTCGCGGCTCAGCTTCAGCTACGGACCTCTCTGCTCAGCTTCAGCTACAGACCTCTCGGCTCAGCTTCAGCTACGAATCTCTTAAGCCTTAACCTCCAACTGGTTGAATCTCTCCAGATGGAATTTATCTCCATCAGTAGGTGGAGGTTCAGCTTCTCACCTGTCTACTCCTCGACAGAGCTTCTGAGTAGTCTACACATGAACCTTTATTCCAGTTCCTCTTCATCACACTAGATATCCACATCCTCATGTTTTTCCAAGTTCGATCATACCTCCTCGTTAACGAGGTTTTATCTAACTCCACATGTACCTCCTTAATCAGGAGGTTCGCATCCAGTTCTATCTGTACCTCCTCAGTTAAGAGGTTTCCATTGCCTTTGCCACTTGAACCTCTCGACTGAGCCTCCCTGGGTGGCCCGTGCCACCATTGATAGTTGGACGTTAAGCTTCACATGCTCTACCAATCATATCAGCGCTCCTGATGCGAGAAGCTTTGGGGTCATTCGAAGCTGTTCACACCTGAACCCGCACCTGATTCATAGGTATAGACCTGAAGCTCATGCGTACCTACTTTCCAGCTATTCCAGGCCATAATCTCTATTAGAAATCCATCTTTGGCCATTCTTTTCTTGGCTCCTTCCGTCAAAATCAAATTTCAGGCATCTTGGAGTCGCATCTCCTTGTTTTATGCCTTTTACCACCAAATAACTAGAATAAAGGTGGTTGGGGAACCTCCTTTGGCGGTTTTCAGAATCTGAAGCTCTCTTGTTCGCACCTCCTGGTGAGCCATGATTTCTCCTTCGTTTCTTCATCTTTTATATCTTTTTTCCAGAAAACCTCCATTGTTCTTCGTTGTACGATCATCACCGGAGCTTTTCGTCATCTTTTCCCTCAAAAGATGAATAAAGCCCCTTCCTTCTAGCGCCAAAATGTTGTGAGGGAAATTTGGTAACAACACCAAGAGAGAATATCGCTGGAATATCCATAGAATGCGTCCTATATAGGTTGTCGGACAGAGCTGTAGGTTTGCACGTCTACAGCTCCACTAGAGCTTCAGCCGCAGCTGCCGGAGCAGGTGGAGAATGTGACGTTTTTTGGGGGCTGAGTTGACAAACCACCGGATGAAGAGGGCGGAGTAAGTCCTACTCGGCCAGCCAATTCACCGGAAAATGTATCACTGAGGGTACACGAGCCTTATGCGTGTAAAGAGTGAAAATCCGAATCCCTTTAGTCAAGTTCCTACATATCCTATTTATAGGAATCAAGCCCCATGTAGTTCTATTAGGTTTATACTTCTCAATCCTTACGAATTCAACAACTTTAAGATAATCCATCTTAGAGTTATAGTCGAATTATGCACCTGTAGCTGAGCTTTCCAGTGTCCTAGTCCATGTCCATCACTAAGTCCTACAAAACCTCATGTATTTCATGTATATCCGAAATAACCAATATAAGTCCTATATTGTTTGTAATTGTCCCATCCACCACGTTTTATTAAGCCTAGAAGTCCTTTTCCAAGAGTAATTCCGTGCTCCTAAAGTATAGGAAGCTGAGTCCTTGTCCAATTCTGATTCTGTCCAGGAGAGGTTCAGACCACCCTGCACCTGAAGCTGTGCCTACAGTCAAAACACCCTGAACCTGCTCCTGTAGTCAGAACACCTTGAAGCTGCTCCTGACTACTCGGCACCTGAGAGCAGTCCCGAGGTTCAGACCACCTGAACCTCAATACCCTTCACCTGAACCTTGATACCTTGAACCTGTCAAGATACTCTGAACCTATCAGTATACCCTGAACCTAAACCACGGTGCCCTGAACCTATACCTCGGTACCTTGCACCCTAGCCCAATACACCACTACTGGACTTATAACAGATATGGGCCTTAAATTGAGCCCATATGAGATTTTGGGCACAACACTTTCCGATTCACATAATTTTCGGATAGATCAATTTGATTTTCCGATCATTAGCGGATTAAATGCATGTTTAAAAGAAACATAATATTACTAATTACTCTTGTCTTTCACAAGAGTAACTAGTTTGTACGTATAACTTTGGAAATTGTTTCTGAATGAAAAGAAAAGCGTACAAGAAATTATATTTCTCAAAAACTTTTTACTATTGATGTTTTCAAAAATCAAAGTTTATCGAATGGTATGTTTTTTTGATTGATAGATAAATAGATAGATACTATAAATCGAAAGATAATGTTTGTTAATGCGCATACATAATATGGGTCGCGCTCAAATGAGAACTCTCACTATTGTGAGATATTAGATCTAATCATAGTCATTCATTTAAATACACTAAATTAATCTCCCACCACTCATTAAATTTATTAATATTTTACTTTTTCACCATCCCCACCCATCCACCACCTCCGGCCACCAGGAACCTCCATCTCCGACGACCAATTCCGGCCAAGCCAAAAAATCACCACCAGAATCAAAAAATCACCACACTACCATCACTCCGACCACCACCGGAAAACAAAAAATCACCACCGGAAAACACAAATCACCACCTACAGTCATCCCACATTACCATCTATTATCAAAAATCACCACCATCGTAACTAAAATCACCACGATTAAGAAAAATAATCACTAAAATCAAACTAAAATAACAACAAATCGAACATCAACATCACCGTTTTTTGACAGAATCACCAACTTTCAATCTAAATCACCAATTCTTTTAAACAAACTACCAAAATTTTTAAAACAAATTACCAAAAATTTAATTCAAAATCACCAAAAAAAAACCAAATCTACATAAGTATTTATGTATAGCATCGATCTTGATGGCAATATTAGATCGCTGGATATTAGAGAGAGAGAGAGAGAGTGGCAGCGACAGGTGGTGGTGGGGCGGCGGCGGGGATAGCGATGACGACGGGGATAGTGGTGGCGACGGGGATAGCGGTGGCGGCTGGGGTGGGTGGAGGGTGATGGTGGCGGAGTTGGTGGGTGGTGGTAGTGGTGGTGGTGGTGGTGGGTGGAGGCATGTGGTGGGTGGTAGTGATGGGTGGAGAGATAATGGGGTTAGATGAGAGAGATGAAAGATAAAAAAACAAATTAAAATTAAGATATTAATTTTGTGGCTATGATTTGTTTAGATATAAAAAATGTGTGAATGAGATTAGATCTCAGTTCTCACAATTAATGGGGTTCTCATATGAGCACAACCCTACATAATATTGTATATACACTACCAACATTTGGATAAACTATCTCTCGTCCTTTGATGATTTAATTGATTTGCAACTCAAATCACATTATGATAGTTCAGGTCTACAAGCACCAATGAACTCGCAATGCTCTAATATGGAGTATCATTCTATGCATTTATCTAATTAAACTCCCAATGATAAATGGATGTTTGCTTGTTTCGTGTATAATATCTTTTATTTTGTTTAAAGTTGTGTGTCACCAAAAAATATTAACAAAAATTATGTAACATATCAACATGGTAATCATTATTCACAAAAAACGACAACGTTTGTAGCTATTGAAAAAAGAAACGAAAAACGCTTAGCAGGAAAAAAAACAAAAAAAAACGACAAACAATACAGCACTGTAACATAAACATATTACAGTCGGCTACAAATTTTGCAACTCAGGCTCCCCAATAAAACTGTCGGACCACCACTGCGCCAATCTATGGGATTTCTTAGTCTTTAGGGTCTTATCCAAATTTGTCACAAGATAAGCAGTTGGAAGAAGATGATATGGTTCTGTAGCCAGTGAACGTGATGTAATTATACTCATCACAGAGATTTGGGTTCCCATTTTTCCAATTGTAGAAGCACCTATACTCACCATTGTCTTTCTTTGCTCAAAGTAAGGAATATACTGGGAACATATTAGATCCTTCGGATTCACAAATAGGTGCGGAGTCCAGCCTGATAACTTGATAAACGGATTATCTACTTGCGACGCCTGGTGCCCCAATAGGCCTAAGGATAATCCAGCCCTGATTAGATCTCCAATGATTCGGGCCCCGAACTTTAATATCTTGTTCTTGATAAGTCGCTCCAGGGGTATTGAGAGTGAACTGAATGGTGGATTGAAAAGATATGCTTCCACGAGAAATCCCATTTTTACCATGTTTCGGCCCACTAATAGTGCAATAAGTGAACCCAAAGAATGTCCTGCTACCCATACATTTGCAGCACCAGCATCATCAACTAGTTTTTTCACAGCTTTTAATGCCTTTGCAACTCGGGAACTGTTTTGAAGTTTATACTGAGAGAATACGTAGTGCAAATCCAGTTTAATGTCTTGTTTTACTGTGCGCCATTTGATTAGGGTACCTCGAAATGCAACTACGTATTTGCATGATGTGTTCAGTGGGGATTCAAACTTGTAGATAGCTCCGAATATTGAGGAATCGGAGTCATCTATGAGCAGTTGGGGTAGTAATTCGAAATTGAAAGAATTCCACCATGGAGGTGCTAGAGCACGGTGGCCTTTTAAATGGTGTGGGCGATCTTCTTCTAGAACGTAGACGCCTTGAACCAAGCATGCAGCAATGGATCTTCTGTGCTGTGTGTTATTCCTTCAAAATCGTACATGCAACCTTATATTAGTATATAGTTATCTATTTTATCCAATTGTTAACATTTGGATGCGGCACACGAAGATTAAGAAATGTTAAAAAAAATGTGAGAAAAAATGGGTAAATCGGTGGAACCTACTAAAATTAGTAAAAAAAAAATATTATTTTAGAAATTGCTAACAATTAGGTGGGATATAACAATCTGTTGTACAAAGGAGTATATGCAGTTGAAGTAACAAATTAATCAGATGGAACATTCTACACTACTAATTAAAACACTAATAATAAATGATGAAGAATAATATTTTGCGTTTTGATCATCTACCAGTTAGCTGCAGTTAGGTTTGTAGGTCCTGAATGCTTGAACTTATGTTTCCTGGATGCCATTGTAACAAAATGAGATATCTTTTCTTCTTCTTTTAAGGAAAAAAAAAACTTTTTCTCCTTTTCGGGTTCTTCCTCTTTCTCCTCAGCTACAAAGCTAGCTGCATGAAAATGTACACACTCAATGAATGATGAATGCTTATATAAGAAAAAGTACCATTGGAAGAAAGAAAGAACAAGGAAAGAAGTGATCAATTATATATATTAACAAGTTGCAGTAACAATTATTTTATATACTACATAATAATAGACTACACTGACCTGCTCGAAAGCCAGTCAATCATTTCCTTATGTGACCTGAAGTCCTGAACCGATTACTGAACACTTATTTTAAAGCTCTATAAAGTATAGTTCTACAAAATTTTTTTTTTTTCTAAATAAAAATTTAAACATTATATTTTTATTCAAAAAAAGAAAAAATTTAAAATAATTTATTAAAATATATATTAAAAGAGCGTGACGAGCCGAAGGGACGGAGGGAGTATTTATTATCTTCAGTCTTTGTGGTCTACTGGTCTTTATATAAATAAGAACTTTAGTACTATAGATATCAGAAAGTAGAAAAGTAACTTTTTATGCCGAGATAAATAATAAAGGGCAAAATTTAGAGGCTCAAAAAATATTTCAAAATTGTTTTTAAATCTTTTTATAATAAAATAATACGAGACTCCGTCTACATACATATCACTCACAAATTCACTTGTCAAGTCATTTGAGAAATTTTTTGAAAATACCGGGCATTACTCAACAAATATTTGAAAACACATGTTAGTTCTAGAAAATAATACTCTATAAAGTAATTCTTTTTTTGGTGTCAAAATTATAGGTTTAACTTATTATTAAAAGAGGCTTAACTGTGTGTTGATTTTGTGTTGGTTGGATTTTCATCACCTTCTCTATGCCAATGCCACTATGCTATCCTACAAAAAAAACATAATTAGTTGAATATATAATGAAAAAACATAATCACCTACACAAGATTAGGAGCAGCTCTTTAGAACATTGAATAAAAAAAATTGTAAAATAGGATTTAAGAGTTTGTAGATCTACATATAAGATAATGCTTTCTCAAATTACTTTCTTAATACAATGAAGATAAGGTCGCTTGATCATTTTTAATCTAATATAGACGTGATACTTTTTTTTTGACTTGTTCTCCAATATTTAAAGCGTTATGAAATGAGAGATTTTATTTGAAGATCTACAGTATAGTTTTATTGAAAAAATTTTTTTTTATCTCAAATAGATTTATTAATTTTTGACTTGTAAAAAAAGGTTTTGGAAAATAATAAAAAAGAACGTTTAGTTCCCTATATATGTTAGCAAATTTTTAAAAGGCAAGGAATTTTTTAATTTTTTTTTTTTTTAATTTTTGACTTGAAGAGAACGTTTAGAATAATATTAAAATAAAATGTCTAGTTTTCTCCATTAGTAAGTCTAATTGAGATTTTTCTAATTTTTAAAATTTATTAACTTACTTGAATAGAAAGTTTAGAAGAATATTAATATAGAGTGTTTAGTTTCCTCCGTTAGTAAGTCTTTAAAAGGTAAATTAGATGTTTTCTAATTTTTTAAGCTTGACTTAAATAGAAAATTCAGGAATATTAAAATAATATATTCACTTTCGTATGTTAGTAAAAATATTCATAAAAAAAAATAAGAGAATATTAAAAATTGTATATATAGTTTCCTCCATTATTAAAGATTTTAAAACAAGAATATTAAAATTGTATATTTAGTTTCGTTTTCTCCATGAGTAAAGATTTAAAAAGCAATGGAAATATTTTCTAATCAAAAATTTAGGAGAATATTAAAATTGTATATTTAGTTTCCTGCACTAATAAATATTTTAAAGGTAAGAATATTAAAGTATATTTAGTTTCCTCCATTAGTAAAGATTTTAAAGGCAATTGAGATAATTTTGAATATTTAATAATCCTAATTCAAAATTTTGAGAAAATTAGAAAAATCGATCGAATCGATTTGAGTGTCGCCATCTCATCGCCCCCGACTTATCCTTTATATAAGTACTAGTTGACTAAGCCACGCTTCGCGGCGGTCGTATAATATTTTTTTTTTAAATCTTAAAGTATAAATTATTTAAGGCAAAAAATGAGAAATTAAAAAGTATACATTATATAAAATAGTGAAAATAATATTTATTGTACAAATTAAATATGCATAAACAATAAATTAAATCATTACATACTTTCTTTCACTTGTACGAATTTGTGTCACGTGTGTTCGACCTACACCCATTTAATAAATATTCATATATTTTTGACATAAAATATACGTAGACAAACATTAACTGAATGTTATAATTAAAATTTTATTTTAAAATAAAAAATTATCTCCCATCTTGTTCTTTGCATAAATATATGTAAACCACAACCAATAATCTGATCACATGTACTCGAGCGTTTTGATCGACTGAATTTTGCTGAACCCAAAAATTTAGATGTGAGTTTGAATATAATTTTTAAATTCGAAAGAGTTTGGATTTGACTTTGAATTTGAATATGTTAAAAATATATATATAACAAAATTTTAGATATATGTGTTTTATAATTAAAGACTTACCTAAAAAATAGTACATGAAAAAAGGAAATTTGATTTTTAATATTTCAATTAGAAAAGCTCTTAAAAAAAAATACAAATATGATTTAGACGATTTCAGGCCATTTAACGATTCTCCTAAATATGAAGAAGTCTCTTAAGTTGCACGACAAACTTATAATATATTTTCATAAATCTTAAAATATCTATAACGTTAAATAAAACATAATATGTATTGTATAATTAATTATATAAATTAATAAATAAACATAATATATAAAATAATATACAAATTAAATGCACATAATCAACAAAATAAACTATATATTAACATATTTTTTATATTTGATTTATGTAATATTTTTTTTCTCAGGGTGATATCCATTATAATAAATATAAACAAATATATTAATAATAGTAATAATAAAAAATCTAATACTAACTTACCGTCTTAAATTTCAGTCAATTATATTATAAAAAATATATTAATTTTTTGAATATTCTCAAACTAATAATAAAACTCGTACCAAAGTATCGCATATAAATTTTGCTGATAAAAATACTTATTATAGAGGGCGATTTTGAGCGGGAGCTAAGTTGATTGTTAGGTTGAGAAAAACGTGGATTGAAGGCGGAGAACCTCTATACATTATAATTGGCATAAAAATTAATAATTAAATAGTTCGGATAATACAATTTTTGTTTCTTTGCAAGACACGGATGTAAAATTGCGTTATATACCTAAATTCGAATTTGCCCCTTAATTATAAAGTTGGAAAAACCTTTTCTATTTTGGAGTTGTTAAAAAACAATTGGAAAAAAGGAAATTATGATTTTTATGCTTAAAATTTAATTTTTTAGAAAATTAGAAAAATAAATTGAAGCGATCTCGAAACTTCGACGTTGATTTTTCTTTATATATAAGATAATAATAAAGATAAAGATAAAGATTTATATTAATTTGTTTTAACCTATTATGAGGATTAATTCATTTTTTAATTAAATAAAAGTATGTGTAAAATATTGTTACCACATAATAATCCATAACAATTACAAAAATTCATTAAAACTTAACATGTTTCACATAATCCTTGTATGCATTAGGAAAATTTTTAAACCGAATGTAATTAAAATATGTATAAGATATAAGTAACATCTAAAATTTTAAAATTATCACAACATAAATCTTTGCGCATTTGACTCCTTGATTCTCTCCGTGTTTCTCAAATCAAAATGAACTAATACGATGTCACAAATAAATTGATAAATATAAAAACATATACTGCTTACATTAAATTATATTCTTAGAGTGATTTTATTCAAAATTTTGGTAATTTGGTTCTTAGCATTGTCAAATCAATTTTAATTGTCAAATTTAATATTTTAAAAATAGACAATTTTAACTAAATTGGTATTTTGGTTAAAAGTGATTTTTATGCTTAAAATTTAAAAAATTTAGAAAATTAGGAAAATTCATCGAAGCGATCTCGAAACTTTGTCGTTGATTTTTTTTATATAAGACAATAATAAAGATAAAGATAAAGATTTATATTAATTTGTTTTTAACCTATTATGTGGATTAATTCATTTTTTTAATTTAAATAAAAGTATGTGTAAAATACTGTTACCACATAATAATCCATAATAATTACAAAGATTCATTAAAACTTAACATGTCTCACCGAATCCTTGTATGCATTATGAAAAGTTTCTAAACTGAATGTAATTAAAATATGCATAAGATATAAGTAACATTTAAAATTTTATAACTTTCACAACATAAATCTTTGCGCATTTGACTCCTTGATTCTCTCCGTGTTTCTCAATCAAAATAAACTAATACGATGTCACAAATGAATTGATAAATATAAAAACATATTGTTGGTTTATGATTCAATGATCATCAGTATCTAGACTACTGATCAGGATTGGGATGCTGACGTCATCAGTATTTCAGAGCGTCATTATCAGGATTAATATCAGGATTGTCATCAGGATTGTGAAGCTGATCAGTATTGCTTAGAGATAACTATGAGTCCAGTAATTAAGGAAGATTGATATGTCGGTTCCTGTTTTACAGGAATGTAGTTGTCAGATAAAGATATGTATTGCCGACAGTTGGTAATTGATTTTAAACATATCTTGTAATTGATAGAACAGCTGTGTGTACTATATAAACACAATTTAGGTTTTACATATTGTAATCGCTTACACGAGTATCATTGTAACCTAGCAGCTCTCAATAACATCAGAATTTCTTAAGAGAGTTTGTAACAGTTTTATATCAAAATTAATAAAGTTGTTATTCTTTCATATTTGTGTTCTATATTTTAATTAAGTCGAAAATATTATACAATTGTATTCAACCCCCCTTCTACAATTGTTTATTACTGGGCAACAATTGGTATCAGAGCAAGACTGATTTAATTTAATCAGAAATGATCTAAGATGTCGACAACCAAGTATGAAAGCATCAAAATTCCCATCTTGAAGAAAACTGAATATCCTACATGGAGGGTAAAGATGTTGATGTACCTGAAAGCAACTGATCTTGATTGTCTTGACAGGATCTATGATGGGCCATATATCCCTAAGAGAATTGTTGATCGAACGGATACTGTTCCTGAACACTATCTTTAGAAGACAAAGAGTGAGTGGACACCAGAAGAGAAGGCTCACATTCTCAGGGATGCAAAGTTAAAGAATATCTTGCATAACAGTCTTGATGTTGTCATGTCAAACAGAGTGATAGCATGCAAGTCTGCAAAGGAAATTTGGGACACCCTGGAAACTCAATGCCAAGGAACTGAATCTATCAAAAGGAACAGAAGGGCTCTACTGATTCAAGAGTATGAATAGTTCGATGCTAAACCTGATAAGAGTCTTACTGATATGTATGATAGATTCCTTACACTGCTGAATAATCTATCTATGGTTGGCAAAGAGTATGCTACTGAGGACTCTAACGCCAAGTTTCTGATAGCTTTACCTGAAGAATGGGATACACAAACATCTATCATTAGGCATCAGTATGATCTAGACACTGTGTCTCATGATGAGGTGTATGGAATGCTTAGAACCTATGATCTTGAGGTTCAACAGAAAAAGAATAAAAGAAGTAGCAAGGCGAAATCTGTTGCCTTGAATGTTGAGGCAAAATCAAAAGGAAAAGCTGTGGAGGTCTCAAGAAGGAAGACAAAAATTGTGGAGTCAGATCCTGATGACTCATCATCAGATACTAATGGCAATCCTGATGCCGATACTGATGATGATTCTTCTGACTCTGATATGAAGGAGATGGTTGCTATGATAGTCAAGGGCTTCAAGAAGATGAAGTTCAGGAAGGCTAGGAGGCAGGGCAACTTTCAGAAAAAGACCTTCAAGGCTGACAGAGACAGATACAACAAGAAGGACAGCAAGAGTAGCAAGTTTGACAAGTCAAAGATCAAATGCTACAAATGTAATGGAATGGGTCATTTTGCAACTGAATGCAAGAAAGCTAAAGCACTCATTACATCTAGCAGGGATTGGATGGACTCTTCCTCAGAATCTGAAAAAGAGGAAGTAAATTATGCCCTGATGGCCAATACTGATGAGACTGCTGCTCCTGAGGAAAATGTATCTTACACTATTTTTGATTTTGATACAAATAACATTTCTGAGTTAAGATCTTTTCTAAAGTCATTGCATATTAGCTTTAGAAGTCACACTACTGAAAATACTAGGATTTTATCTGAGATGTCTGAAGTAAGAAAGAGAAATGATCACTTAGAAGTTGAGTTACTCTTTATGCAAGAAGTACAAAAATAATGTGATAATGCTAGGCACATGAAACTAGAAATTGAATTTAAATGTACTGCTCTTGAAAAGGAACTTGAATATGCTAATGAGAAAATCAGAACCTGGACTGACTCTGGAAGGAAATTCCATGAAATTAATACTGATAAGAATTGGAAAGAGTGTCTAGGGTACAAGCCAGAAAATGATAAGAAATTGAAACAAGAAGTTGTTATCAATGAGACAACAAATCCAAAGACCTACAGACATGTTATAGACAAAACCAAAACTAAGATTAAACCTGTTAACTTTGTGTATGGTAAAAATCCTAACTCAATTGTTGAAAAGGGATCTACTTTTGCATAACAAGTCATAGATTTTGAGTCTAAACCTGTCAAAGCTAATAGAAATAAGAATGTAGGTCTGTTGTCTCAGAAACAACTTAGAAATAAAATTTGTGATGTAACTGGTAGACAAAAGACACCTACTGTCAAGAGAAACAGGAATGGTAAAGTTGAGATTAATAAAGAGACAAACTATAAGTATGTCCCAAATGCACCAAGAAAATGTTGCTTTGCATGTGGAAACTCTAATCATCTTGTTATTGATTGCAGGAAGAGTAAGAAGAAGGTTACCGAAATTCTTAATTTTGATGTTATGAATAGATCAGTATTTTATAAACCACAAAATTCTTGTTTTCATTGTGGCAGTAAATGACATTCTATTTATACTTGTGAAGAATACCATAATTTGTACTACAACTTTTATGATCCTTTACCTAAGTTTAATAAAAGTGCAAATTCTGGTAAACTTAGGAATGTCAATCTGAAGCATGCATTTACCGATACTGATACTGTCAAAGCAAATCCTGATGGACTCAATCCTGACAGGATTGCTAAAGTCAAAAAGTCTTCTTCTGCTAAATTTAATAAAATGCATGTTAAAAGAACCCAACAAGTGTGGGTTCTTAAAAATTCTGACTATTATGTTTTTGTCTGATTGCAGGGTAAAAAGAAAAATGTGTTAGTCATGGATAGTGGATGTTCTGTACACATGACTGGAAACAAAGCCCTGCTATCAGAATTTGAGGAGAAGGTTGGCCCAATTGTGTCTTATGGAGATGGCAACATTGCACAAACTTTAGGATATGGCAATATAATCATTGGGAATGTCATTATTTAAAAAGTAGCTCTGGTGAAAGGACTCAAACACAACTTGTTAAGTGTTAGTCAAATCACAGACAGAGGTTATCATGTCAACTTCTATGCAACTCATTGTGAAGTAGTCAACAAAACATCAGGAAAGATTGCTCTTACTGGCTACAGGCATGGTAACATTTATGAAGCCAACATTCATGCCAATACAGATGGTCCCTCTACTTGTCTCATCAGTAAAGCATCAGTAGATGAAAGTTGGAACTGGCACAAGAAGCTTTCTCATCTCAACTTCAGTAATATCAATGAGTTGGTTAAGAAAGATTTGGTTAGAGGATTGCCAAAAGCATTGTATACTCCTGATGGACTCTGTGATGCTTGTCAAAAGGCTAAACAGAGAAGGACATCATTCAAGAGTAAATCTGAATCCTCTATTGAAGAACCATATCACATGTTACATCTTGAGTTATTTGGACCAGTCAACATAATGTCCATCAGAAAGAAAAGGTACACTCTTGTAATTGTTGATGAATTTTCTCGATTTACCTGGGTGTATTTTCTACACAGAAAAGATGAGACTGCAGAAATACTGTTGGACCATGTAAGAATGATTGAGACAGGCACAAAGTATAAGGTCAAGATTCTGAGAAGTGATAATGGTACTGAATTCAAGAATTCAGAAATGGAAGAGTTCTGTAAGTACAAAGGTATCATTCAACAATTCTCTGCTCCTGGCACACCCCAGCAAAATGGAGTAGTTGAAAGAAAGAATAGAACTCTTATTGAAGCTGGCAGAACTATGTTGGAGGAAGCCAAATTACCTACATATTTCTGGGCAGAAGCAGTCAACATATCATGCTATACTCAGAACATCACACTTATAAACAGACATGGTGTAACTCCATATCAGATGATCAAAGGGAAGAAACCTAGTCTGAAGCATCTGCATGTGTTTGGTTGTAAATGTTTTGTTCTCAGACCCCATCCTGAACAGCTAAGCAAATTTGAAACTAAGGCGGATGAGGGTATCTTTGTTGGATATCCAACCTCAAGAGCTTTTAGAGTTTACAACCTGAGAACAAGGACTGTCATGGAGTCTATAAATGTATCTTTTGATGATAAGAAGATAACTGAAATTGATGAAGACTTACATGATAGTTTGATTTTTGCAAATGAAGCTACCAAGAATCCTGATGAACTAGAGTCAGATACTGATGCTTCATCAGATACTGATGAAACACCAAATCCTGATGATGCACCAAATACTGATGGTGCTACTGACAGTGCACATGTTGAGGGGGAGCAACAACACACTATTACTGATACTAACACAACTCAACCATCAGGATAGGAATTATCAGATACTGATTCAAATGATAATCATGATAATCCATCAGGAGAAGACAACAATATCTCAGGGGGAGCTTTTACTGATTCAAGATCTTTTGATGATAACACCCATTCAGGGGAACATCCAACTCTTGGAATGATTTACCACCAGCAAGGAAATGGACCAAAAGTCACACTCCTGATTTGATTATTGGGAATCCTGATGCAGGTGTTAAGACAAGAAGTGCAACTCAAAATTAATGTCTTTATCACAACTTTTTATCAAAGGAGGAGCCTAAGAAAGTTGAAGATGCACATAAGGATGCTGATTGGGTTACAACAATGCAAGAAGAGCTGAATGAATTTGAGAGAAATGAAGTCTGGAAACTGGTGCCAAGACCAAAGAATAGGTCAATTGTTGGTACAAAGTGGGTATTCAAAAACAAGACAGATTCAGATGGCATTATTATCAGGAATAAAGCAAGGCTGGTTGTTAAGGGGTATTCTCAACATGAAGGAATTGATTATGATGAGACCTTTGCTCCTGTTGCAAGGCTAGAAGCCATCAGGATCTTTCTGGCATATGCAGCCCACATGAAATTTAAAGTTTACCAGATGAATGTGAAAAGTGATTTTGTCAATGGAGAACTGAGAAATTTAAAGTGATTTCTGCCTAGTATGAAACCCTAGCTCAATTCTTACTGGAAAGTGGATTCAAAAGAGGTACAATTGATAAAACTCTGTTTTATTTGAATCATGGTAAGGATTTGCTTTTAGTTCAGATTTATGTTGATGATATCATATTTGGGTCAACTAACAATAAGCTGTGTGACAGGTTTTCAAAGCTTATGCAGTCTAGATATCAAATGAGCATGATGGGAGAAATGAGTTACTTTCTTGGTCTATAAGTTAAACAAACTGATGATGGTATCTTTATCAATCAGTCAAAATATACCAGGAATTTAATGAAAAGGTTTAACATGCAAGATAGTGCCACTGCAAGTACTCCCATAGCTATAGCTACTAAACTTGATCCTGATCAAGGTACTGAAGTAGATGTAACTCACTATAGAGGGATGATTGGCTCACTCCTTTATCTAATTGCTAGTAGACTAGATATCATGTATGCAACCTCTCTCTGTGCAAGATTTCAGGCTAATCCCATGGAACCACACTTGATAGTAGTTAAAAGAATTTTCAGATACCTTAAGGGCACTCCATCTCTTGGCCTTTGGTATGCTAGAGAATCATATTTTGGGTTGTGTGGTTACTCAGATGCTGATTTTGCAGGCTGTAAGATAGACAGGAAAATCACTTCAGGAAGCTGTCAGTTTTTGGGTGGTAGACTAGTATCCTGGTTCAGTAAAAAGCAAAAGTATATCTCTACATCAACTGCAGAAGCTGAGTACATTACTGTAGGAAGTTGTTGTGCTCAGATAATGTGGATGAAAAATCAGATGTTGGACTATGGTTTGCCATATTCTAAAATTCCTATTTATTGTGATAACCAAAGTGCTATTGCCATGACAGGAAATCCAGTTCAACATTCTCTTACTAAGCACATCAGTATCAGATATCACTTTATAAGAGAACAAGTACTGGAGGGAACAATTGAATTGCATTTTGTTCCAACTGACCAACAGCTAGCTGATATAATCACCAAGCCACTGCCTGAAGCTACTTTCAACAAATTGGTGAATGAACTTGGAATGATGAATTTTGAGAATTTCTGAGAGAAGAATCAGAGAGCAATTCCTGATGACTATCAAATCATGATGGTTATCATATGATAAGGTATGTACTTGTGACCAGATATTGACAGGACATAATCCTGATAGGAGTCAACGGGTCAATCCTGATGTATAGGTCAGCAATTTAAATTACTTAATTTGTGCCTATTTTTCTGTCAGTAATTGATAGGAAACGTTTGAGTTTTAGTTGGACAACTATATATGCGCGTGTGTCTCACTCATGGTTATATACATATAGATACACATAAAAAGTTGTGCAATTATTTCTAATTACGCACGTAATTTGGTCCACTAATTATTACTGCACAAATCACATCCTGACACCTGTCACTGAGCGTTAATTGTTTGTTTTAACAAAACATATTCACTTTTTTAATTCAAACATTACTCTCACAATTATCAGTTTTCTATCTTCTCAAGCTCTCTGTGCTCACGAACCCTAAAAACCCAAAAATCTCAATTCTCAAATCTCTCCTACAATGGAATCTTCATCTTTCATGAAAAAGCAGACCGTGGTTAATGAAGTTACATACGCCACTAATAACTTCGTTTCCGTGTTAGACCATCAGGATTTCCCTCATGAATTTCATATAATACAGGACTTTCTTGCTTCAAGCCCATTGAAGTATGCTTTAACTCAACCTGCCAAAGTGTCTTTTAAGTCTGTAATGCAGGTTTGGAATACTGTTGTGTTTGGACGAGGACCATCAGGAACGATCCTGATGAATTTCGAATACAATGGTGCTACTTATCATGTGACTCCTGTAGTTGTAGAAGAGGCACTTCATTTGCCGTCTCTAAATGATCAAACTTCTGCTAATGTTTCTGACTCAACTCTTTTTAGTTTGTTACAAAATTGGGATATAATGGAAAAGCAAAGAAGTATTGAAATCTCTTCAGGACAAAGCTTAAGAAGGAATGGAATTTCTATTTTGATACCATTAGTCGTTGTTTCCTAAACAAGACATCGAATTTTGATGCTCTACTATCAGGATCTCTTAAGATTGGGTACTCTCTCATCCACTCTACTATTTTTGACTATGGTTCATTTGTTTTAAAAGCTTTAAGTGACAGAAAATCAGATAAATATGGGTATGTCTGTTTTCTCAGATTCTTTCAATTAATATTTTCTCACTTATGTCCTAATGTGGTTTTTGAGGATGACACAATTCTACCTATTTGTAGAATTAGTGATAACAATGTAAAGGCCTTAGTCAATAGTAATAATGCAAATGGTTTTCAAGGCAATGCCTTCATTCCTGAAGAGGTCAGACTTTTCTTACAAGAGAAAATGCCTACTCTTGATGGATCTGCTACTGATACTATGGGACAGGGCCATACACACCTTGTTCCTGACCCAAGTATCCATCCTAAACAGTCAACTAAACACTCCACCACCTCTAATGTCTCTCAAAAGACACTGGTTGTAAAATCAAAGAAATCAACTAGATCTGATGTGTCTGGAAGGCAATCAGGATCAAAGGATTTCTCCTCCACACTTCTCACTCAAAAGAAGATACAAGGGGGAGTACAAGGGGTCCTGGTTAGTAGAACTGATAAGGTTGAGGAAGCAGGAGTTAAGAGGAAATTGATTATGAGTTCTGATTCAGAAGATGACATGCCTTTGTCATCCAAGTATAAAATTCATAAGGAAGTTGTTGACACTGCTACAGATGTTTTGGCTCAGTCTGAAAAGCCAAAGAAATGAAGGAAATTGGTTAAAAACAGGTATCTTATTCCTCTTGAAAATCAAAATATTGATGGTCAGCCAATTGTTAATCCTGATGAGCCATCCATTCCTGATGCTCTTACAAATCCAGACATCAGTACTCCTGATACCTCACCAGTCAACACTGTCTTCATCTCAGACTCTCCAGTACCTGTCTCTCCAAGTAAAAGAATTATTTAAGTTTCTTGGGAGAAGGTTATTGACACTGCATCTCAGCTTGGTTTCAAACCACCAACACTTATTGAGAAAAGGAAGGCTGAAGGAATTGTGTTTCAAAGACAGAAGAAGCAAAGGTTTGCATCACCTCTGAAAGGATCAAGCCCACAAGAACCTGGACTTCAAAGGAGTTTAGAAGCTACTACTGATCCAGCCACACAAGAACTACTCACTCAAAGTGTGAGTGCAGGCTCAGCTAAAGGAATGGTCACACAAGTGTTGGGTTTTATATTGAACTATTCGTTTGAAGTATATAACATTTTCCATTTTATTGAGAATCTTGATTGCATATTATTACAATGTCTTTTCATTATATATTATGGATAATCTAGTATCAAATGGTATAACATAAGATTAGATTATCAGTGTCTATATATAATATAATAAAGGTTCACAGTCTAAGTGGTATTAGACAACCCACTGGAATGACTAAAGTATTATTTGGGAATAGTTTATCTTGACTATTGAATAATACTTGTATACTTTGTGTATAATGAACAGGATCAAAATATTAGAATTGTTCTTTTATTCTGACAGTTAAGAAGAACTAAGATTCTATGATATTATTATTGCTTAGGTTCTTAATCCGGATGTAGTGATTGACACGTGTATGCAATGCACATGCTTTGATTCATATAAGATGTAATTAATTATTAATTACAATATTATGTGTTGAGCAATGACATTGCATGCAAAGTGGGATATTAATTACAGAAGGAATCCATGTCCTGATAATATTTGGGTTGATGATGTCCTCTTGAAAGCTCATAAAGATAATTATCTGAAACCCTGCAGGCAGATTAATTTCTTACATAATTATAAGGTTGAGTGGATGATCAAGGATAAATAAGATATTAATTAAATTAATTATCAGTGATTAATTTAATTAATGGACATGCGATATCTTAAACGTGGGGAATTTAATAAGCAAATAATATAGGAGCCAAATTAAATAATAAAAGAATTGTGGTATTAGTAACGGTAGTGCAAATATTAATTCTTTAGTGGATTGAATTAATATTTAATGACATTGGGCTTCACCCGGAATGTCATTGGAAGGCCCGACCTAATTGTCCATGATCCCTATTGAAGCCTATATATATTCTCGTTCTCCTTAAAGCTGAAAAACAATATACACAACAGAAATCGAAATTGAGACCTAGGGGCAGCCGCACGCAGCTAGAGTTTTGGAATTTCGAGGCTTTGAGGAGAGGAAACTTTGGGAGATCGAAGGTCACACTTCGCTCAAAGGAAATCAAGGAATTCAGTAGAAGACGTGGAATTGAATCGCTTGCGCCGTAGCGATTAAGGTTAATCTTCTTTTCGAACTCTTTAATTTATATCATAAAATGCAACACCGTGATTTATATGTTCCAACAACGAGAACCATTTTCTCAAAGGGAAAATGAAGACATTAGCATTCCTGCCACACAAGAACCATATTCTCAATGTGAAGATGCGTGCCATGAAAATTTAGATGCAAAGGAACTTCCTGACACTGCTCAAGGGGTTTTTGATGTTGAAATAGATTCTTTGATTCACAAAACTGCATTTGAGGGAAGCCCACAAGAACCTTCAACTCAAAGGGATGAAGAAGCTTCAGAACCTCAGGCTACATAAGAACCATCAGTAGCAAATACTGATGCAATCCATGCTCCTGATGACAGTGTTGTTCGTGATGAAAGTGTTGCTGTCATTACTGATACTGTTGAACCTATCCTGATTCAACCACTTTCTTCTAGACCTATGGTTGATTATATCTCAGATCATCAGGATGCTTCAGTCAAATCTCTGGTTGCTGACAAATTAAAGGGTATTGTTATTCCTGATCCTGATCCTGATATTGAATCTGAAGACAACATTTCAGAATCAGATAATGATGATGATGATGGTGTTGATAAGAATGAGCTTGCCATGGCAATGAAAGCCAGTATTGGAGATACTTATGGTTCTTCTAGGAAGTTTATGGTTGGCAAAGCAAATACTGGCAAATCTTCTGCTAATGATTATGTTGCTCATTCTGCTGATGATTATGTTGCTCAACTCAGGAAGCATGAGTGGGAAAATGAATGGTATAGATCTGAAGACTCAATTAGTTTCAACAATGCACTTCATCATGCTTCACATACAGTTTCATTGATTGATAATGATGATCTAAAGAATCATTTGAAGGCTACTACAATTCTTAGCAAAAGTCTTAAAGCAGAAATGGACTCTGTTAAAGCTGATAATGCTATCATAAGAGCATATGTCACCCAAAGTCTAGCCTTGGCTCCTACTGCATTCCAGGTAAGACTTTTGGACACCAATATCAAAGCTCTTGTCACTGCTCAGTCTTCCCTCAACACGAGGATTGATTCTTTGGATTCAAAGGTATCAAATATTGCAGCTTCTCTCTCTTTAATTTTATCTTTATTGACTAATCCTGATGCCAAAAAGGGGGAGAAGGTAATTCAGACAAAATGTACACATGATCTAGTATCAAGAAAGGATGATGATGTTGGAAATGATGGTGGTGACATGGTACAGAAAGAAACCTCTGATGCTGCATTGGTGCAAACTTCAAGGCAAACACAAAGTCAAACTCAAACCATGCAGTCAACTCATATTTCTGATTCTGGAGTGAAAACGGTAAGGACTTTAGTCAACTCTCATATCTTGACGGAAGAGCAAATCCTGACAGGTGACCAACTCCTGACGCCTGGTCATGGACAAATTCTCTCAACAATTCCTGAAGGTGATGAAGATGTCTTTATTGAAAAAGCTGAGGATGCTGCTAATCTTTTCCAGAAATTCAAGACTAAAACTGGTGATGTTGTCACTCTATATCATACTGATAAGAGGGTTCAACAATTATTTTCCAGAAAGGCACTTTCTCTATCAACTAAAGAATTTTCTGATCTATTTCCAGAAGAATTTTTAAAGCAACAGAAAGAGATCATGGAAAGTTTCAATACAACTATTCTTGATGCTAGTAGAGGAAGAGGCAGAGGAAGAAGAGGAGTGAGAAGAGGGAGAAGGTCTGTACAGTCTTTACCTAGATAGACAAGGTCTAGTGGTATAAGAATTGAGGAAGTCATTGAGGATGTTCAATTATCTACACCTGAGATTTCAAAGGTCTCTAAAAATCAAGCTATCAGGGGTAGCATTCATGATGAAATTGAAGGTGAAGAGTATGTACCTCAGGTGATTTTGAGAAAAAGACCAAGACAGATAACACAGATCAGTAATACAGTTCAAGTTGCAGATTCAAATCCTGACACAACTCCTGATACTGATGAATCTGGCACTTTACAAGATATTAAGATTATGATTCTCTATACTGTAGTTGATTCTCATAATCTAGAGTGTGATGATGAAGAAGAAGAAGAAAGAAGAAAAGAAGAAAGAGAAACTGAAAGAAGAATGGAGAGAGACTACAATTTTTATGTAGAGAAGCTGATCAAATCTAACAGGTTGTTGTGGAGAGATGCAAGAAGACAAGAACATAAGCTTGAAAAGAGTTATGTCTTTGATAAGGAGAAAGACAAAAAGTGGAAACATATTGACACTGTTCAATGTAATAAACCAGTTAACTTTCATTCTGGAGGCATGATGGCTAGCCTTCCTAGAGATACTGAGAAATCTAAAGCTCTGTGGACATAAATGTATTTGAATATGAAGCAGATGCTACATAATACTAGAGGAGGTATAAGCTTTAAAGATGCAGAATTTATAAACATGTCTTATGTTGATCCACATGCATTAGTTGATGTGATTGGAGAAAGGTTAACTACTGAGCACCTGAACAAACTTCAAGTTGTGGAAATTGTTCTAGATTGTCATGATGGTGCTGAGAAAAAGGAGAAGCTTATGTACTTTATGAGAGATGGAAGTGTAAAGAAGATGTCTGTTCAAGAGCTGCTGGTTAAATCTATAAAGGAACTGAAATATGTTCACTATTTGCTCAAACAGAAAAACAAAGTGTGCAAGGAATGGTCTACCATGATTCTTGCAACCATTAGACAAAGAGTTCAAGATGGAGGAAAGAACTATTATAATAACCCGAATTTTTGGAAAAATTTAAAACTTTTCTTATTATGATTAAGTGCAGCAGTGAATAGTGATATTGGTGGATGAATAGTGATTTTGAGGGTTAAGAAAATTTTTCATGCCACCTATGTACGAGACGTGGTGTGGATATTCCGAAGTCATATTAGTGATCTACGGAGTAAATAAGTGAATGCAAAGACGATTGGAATTCAAAAATTCCAAATTTTATTTTGGTGTAATATTCGACCGGGCAGCGAATTATATATTATTATATTCAAGAAATGAGATATTAAAATTGAGGATTTGAGGATTTAATATTTTGGAATTTTATTATTTTATTAAAGTCGATTTAAGGATTCGATTGATGAAGTGAATAGTTACTATTCACTGCGAAGATCGCATAGAGTTTTACTCGCTCTTTTTGGAAAATATTTCGAATCGTTTCAAGAAGAACAGGGCAACATTTACAGGATTAAAAATAGACATGGAAGTAACATGTAACAAGATTAATTCGAGGGATGCAACATTTGGATCATCCATGTGAAAGGAAACGAACCAGTAAAGCTACTTTAGCTAAGCTCTTGCATGTGCGACACGTGTCCAATGACTAAGCAATAAAGGTGATGACTCACCCCCTTTAACCACAAAATATCAAGGCAATTATCAGTCCACCAAGACAAAAAGAAAAAGGAGAATTCTCCATTTTTGAAGAGAAAACCGAGAGAGAAAATGAGGAGAAAAATGGTGGAGAAAGAAGTGACCATAACTTGAGTTTCTCTTGGCGGTTTTTGGCGTTCCACCACTCAAATCGAAGCTCTCGAGAAGCCCGACGTAACCATGGTAAGCAATCACCTCAAACCCGTGATTTACCCCTTCGATTTCAGTGATTAACAGTTGGAGAAGATGATGAATAGTAACTTGTATTTTGTTTTGTTTTTGGATATTGAGTTTGTGGCTTCCAAAGGTTGTATTAAGCAAGGATCTAAGGTTACATAAGGAATATAGCAGCAAGCAAGCTTGGAGAAGGTATAAATCTTGAAACCCTTGAAGTATTATGAGGTTTATGGATGATTAATGGTGTTTATGCATGTTTATAGCCTTAGTTGTTAGGATTGGGCTTTGATCTAAGTTATAATGAGTTATATGAACGGAAAGGCATTGCTTGGCCTCAGTCCTATGTTATATAAGATGTATGTGTTGTGTGGAGTGATCGATATGCATTTTGGATGATTTGAAATTTGGGAATATCCGAGTTATAGCCGCCGTAATGCCCAAATTTTTACCTACTGATTAGTTCCCTATTTTTCCTCTGTTAGAGCTCGACCCTTGAGTCCTACTTCCCATGATTGTGTAGTTTATGTTATAAGCTTCGTAATGATATGTGGTTCGCCTAATTTGGCCGAACGGTTTAAGAGTTATGCTAGTTTTAGTAATCGTGGTTCGAGAGGTTTCATCGCGGAAATGTAACCACTTTGATGCTAAGTCAAAGACCTTTAAGAGTCGAATTAAAATGTGAAACTTTGTGATATAATGCTAAGGACAGTTAGCAAGCCTTGTACGAAGGTTTCGAGTCAAAAAGATCATTTTCCGAATTTGTAAAAATAAGGAAGCCGAGGTTGCACAAGTGAAAACCACTGAAAACGAGACATAGAAACCAAGGTTCCAAATGGTTAAGTATAACTTAGATTTGAGGATGGATTTCGAACCAAACTTATGATATAAGTATTTTACGAATAACATGGACTTAGTGTGACGCTAGAGCGAGCAAGTAATGCCTTGGTTGTGTTTCGCTTACGTGTTTAAGCATTGAGTTATAAGTGGTTTATCGAGGGGATTAACCGTGTGTTTTCGTTTGACTTTGTCTAGATTGTCCGGCATCGTCGCGAACCCCTATCACTTCTCGAGCATCAGGCAAGTTTACTAACCCTTACTCTATTGTTAGAGTGGGCATATTTTCAAATGTTTAATACTTGTTGATTCAAAAATATATCTATATATATATATTCTTTGTTCCAAGTATCGTACAAGTATTCTCATTCTATGCTTTATTTTAAGTTATAATATTCTGATGATGCATATGGTATATTATGCATGCTTTCAAACCTCACGTCGTATATGGATGTGATGGTATAAAATATATTGAGATTATAGTATATGCATGTGATAGAGGCAAGTTTTCAAACCTATGCCGTTATAAACTGATGTTGTGATAAATAAGATATTGAGATATATGCTATGCGTTCATGATTTCGAATCGATACTTATGATGATAAGTAAAAGTTATTAGTATAAGTTGGATTTATAAGCTATGGTTATGGCAATATTCATAAGCCGATATGTTAAGAAAAATCCCTCAGTAGAGGGTATATACCCTGTAGTTAGTCTACGGACCGGAATGGTATCAGTTGTTATCTAGGGTTATATTATTATACTATTATCCATTATTTTCTTAAGAAAGTATTTGGGAATTACTTCTAAATAAATATTCTTTATTAAATATAGTTTTCATTAATTATTTAAAGCCCTACTTCTTAAGGAAGTATTTTGTGAAAACTATTCTTTAACCCTAGATAACTAATAAAGTTTTATTCAGACAATTATAAATATAATTAGAGAAGGCTCCCAAATCTATTTCCCTTTTAAGTCTATATTCAGAATACTTAAATGTTCGCTCAAAATACAAAGACTCATGGGACCTTTCTCAAGATTTTATGTTTATTCCAGGTGGACTGCCCGGTCCTAAATCTTTTTGAAACTATTTATTTAACAGCTTTGTATGCTACCATCAAAATGATTTTGATTACTTCCTCAAGACTCGAGGAGTAAGATAAGTGGAATAAGTGGTATCCATGAACAAGCATCAGCTTGGGAAATATGGGTGAATTTTCCTTTCCAACCAGATATGACTACTTTGTGGAGTCGTATACTAGGGGGAAAAGGGAAAGGAACTTTATGTTTCAGAATTATGGATTTTCTTGAACTCGGAGAATATGTAAGGGACTGAGTGGCCCCTGTCCCCTAAGGGAATTACAATAAGATCGACGGACTATGAACGGGTCTGTTCTTCCCTTAGATTATCAGATAGTGCCCGACCGTAGGGTAAGAGGAGAGTAACAGGCCGACGGACTATGAACGGGTCTGTTCTTCCCACCTACAACCGGAGGCGGGGAGGTAGGTCGGTGTGAGACTGAATATCTTCCCTTCTACGTAGAAAAACATCAGGGGGATTCGCCTTACGACTGATCATCGTAGGGGTATCCCTGTCGCCCAGAATCTTCATCTACAGTTCATCATCCATGAAAGAACATGTTTTATGAAAGTTATCAGAGAAAGAAAGTTTTATGCAAGTTATCCATGGAAGAAAATGTTTTATGCAAGTTATCAGAGAAAGAAAGTTTTATGCAAGTTTTCAGAGAAAGAAAGTTTACGCAAGCTTATTCAAGTTTATACAAGCATATGAGTTTATAAGAAAGCATATGATTTTACGAAAAAAAAGATATATGGAACCAGATGAGCTTAGAAATGGATTGAAAATATTTTACATTGTATTTATTTCCAAATTATGATATGAGGTAAATGTTTGATTTGAAAGATGATATTGAATTTTCCTTATAAATTCATCTTTCAAGTATATGTTGATAGTTTGCTTATATTTTATATAGCAGATATTTTACGGAAAGGATATACTGAGTTATCTTGTTATTTCAGCTTTTATACTATACTAGAACTTTGTTCATAGTATGAATATCGAAAGTTGCAGAGTATTATGAAATGATATTTGAAGTACAGTAATGGTACTATTTTTGGAATACATTCTGATAAGGAAATGATTTCAGTATCGAGATATTTTGACAAATTATTGTCTTATACCCGCTTTATTTCTGGGTTGAATTAAGGGCAGAATTATGCCATACTTTCATTACCTTGCTGAGCTATCGCTCACTCTTGCTATTATTCTATATATATTATATAGCAGCGAAGCAGGACGCCAATGGGACGGCACATACCTCGCAAGGCGTTTCCATAAACAGTTTCTAGCAGTGATCCCGGGAGTAGTACGAACCAATCGAATCAGGCTACGGTTTTTGGTATTCAACTTATGTATAGACATGAATGGTATGAGAGGATTGTGAGCATCAGAAGGCTAAGTTGGTAATGTAACAATGCTTAGAAATTGTATCAGTAACAGATTCAAAAGACATTTGGGTATTGTAATAAAAATTATTTATTCCGCAATTGTTGTAGTGTATCGTTTCTGAGACTCTAACCTGTGTGTGTGTGTGTGTGTGTGTGTGTGTGTGTGTGACATATATTGTGGGGTCATGAGCAGGTGAATTATGAATGGTGTGAGTAATACAGGTAAGGCAAGGAGTACATGGATCGTGACAGCCCTAAATCCCTGACCCCGGATTTGGGGCTGTTACAACTATGATGGCAAATATACTCCTGTGTACTTAAATCTAAGAGATCAAGAAGTGGAAATGCAAAAAGGCAGTGCTGTTAAAGAAATGTCTTTGGGTATGAAACAATTGACTCTTAATCATGATGGGAAGGAATTTGCTTATATTTTGGTTGAGGATTTACAATTACAGAGAAGTACAATCCAGAATCTCAGGGCAGCTATCTATCAGATTGATGAGGAATATGAAGAGCTCAAAAATCTTAAGGGAATACTGATTCAAATTCTTGAAGACAAAGAAGAAGAGTTATTGCTAAACTTCTTGAAGATGAATCTGTTCTACCAAAGAATATAAAGATAAGTCTGTTACTGAAATTTCCTGTACATTTTGTAAATATGTTTTTGGCATCATTGAATCAAGGAATTTATACTGTATTTCACAAAGTATAAGATTGGGGGAGATTGTTGGTTTATGATTCAATGATCATCAGTATCTGGACTACTGATCAGGATTGGGATGTTGACGTCATCAGTATAGCAGAGCGTCAGTATCAGGATTGTCTTCAGGATTATGAAGCTGATCAGTATTGCTTAGAGATAACTATGAGTCCTGGAATTAAGGAAGATTGCTATGTCGGTTCCTGTTTTACAGGAATGTAGCTGTCAGATAAAGATATGTATTGCCGACAGTTGGTAATTAATTTTAAACATATCTTGTAATTGATAGAGCAACTGTGTGTACTATATAAACACAGTTTAGGTTTTACATATTGTAATCGCTTACACGAGTATCATTGTAACCTAGCAGCTCTCAAGAATATCAGAATTTCTTGAGAGAGTTTGTAACAGTTTTATATCAGAATTAATAAAGCTGTTATTCTTTCATATTTGTGTTCTATATTTTAATTAAGTCAAAAATCTTATACAATTGTATTCAACCCCCATTCTACAATTGTTTATTACTGGGCAACACATATACTACTTACATTAAATTATATCCTTAGAGTGATTTTATTCAAAATTTTGGTAATTTGGATCTCAGCATTTTCAAAGCAATTTTAATTGTCGAATTTAATATTTTTAAAAATAGGCAATTTTAAATGTCAGATTTAATATATATTTTTAAAATAGACGTTCAAGATTATATCAAGATTATATCATATAAGAAGAATGAATACATAATTTAATAAGAAAACCAATTTAATTAAATACATATTTTATATTCAATTTCGATTATATATATCAAAATAATAAGGATCGTTAGATTTTAAAAATCGATAGATGACAATCGTTGAATCTAATATAAAAAATGTATTTGGTTGTTGATAGAACTAAATTCAAATACTAAAAAAGGTATTTTGATAATCTAAACCAAATATAAAGAGATTTTCTAAATTGAATAGAATTTTTGACGTAAAAAATCATCAATTTCTTATGGGTAGTTTTAATTTTAAAAATATTGTTAAAGCATCACTAAATTAAAGATAATTTTATAAATTTTGCATGAACTGTAAAAGTGTTCTATTTAAAAAAGAACTATCTGAACCTAATATATAAAACAATAGAAAGAAAAATAAATGTTAGGAAAATAGCTCATCAAAATAACGACTTGGGAGAAAAGAAGAAATCAAAAAAATTTCAAGTTCATCGACTTAAATATAGTTAAACCTCTTTAAAGTAATAGCTTTTGCAGCGGGAAAAAATATTACTTTATCGAGTTTATTATTTTATCGAGAGTAAAAATACATTTGTCTCCATTATATTGGGACCGGAAAAAAATTATTTTAGCGAGATTATTACTTTATCGATTATTACTTAATCAAGTTTCAACTATATAAAAAACAAAAAAACAAAATACATAAAAAGACGTGATATGGTTTGGAGTATAACAAAGTTCATGGTAATTGTTATGAATGCTACATGATGTCTCCACTTTTCCGTCTATGTGGTTGAAGTGATTGGTCGGTTTAAGCGAAAGTCTTCAATATAATTATATTATGGAAAATCATGATACTCATGAGACAAATTCAATATGTGCAATAAAAGATTGAAAAACAAACATTTGTCGAGTGATCAACGGAATAAATATCTTTGTAATTGATGGAAGAGACTTGTTGTAACACCCCTAGATTCGGGGTCAGAAATCTGGGTTGTCACGCTCCATCAATTATACAATACCTGCATTACTTACAACATTCTCATAATACAACTCCAAAGACCCCAATCACTTACGCACACACACACAAGTTATAGCCTTGGAAATGAGCAACAAAAGTAACATTTGTTATTACAACTCAAATGTACTATCCAGGATCTCATCTATTATTTACAACCTCTACCTGAAGTTACAATAATAGACCTCACCGTTCTATACAAGGTTTAATAATACAAACCTACTCGAAAACAATTCTTACTAATTCAGTCTACAACTATTCTGCTCACACCGGCAGTATCCATCCTGCTGAACTAACTCAAGGGTGGTCTCTCCATTCCCTTGCTCTCGTAACACGAGGTGAATCGGCAACGTTTTCTTCATGCTGAAAGTTTTAATAAGCAAGAATGAGCTAATATAGCGCTCAGCAAGAAATCTATCCCAGTTTAAATCTTTAAACCTTTAAGGTAAATAATCCATATAGGATCCATGTTTAAAACTACTATAGCTTGACAATAATATATAGCAGCATAATCATATATGTAAGCTGATATCATAATTGAAACTTTTAAAACTTCATTCGTATACAGAATGATATATTGAAATATTCTTTTCGTCAAAACATGTCATACAGTTCAAATACTGTATGGGGTATAATACCTTGTTAAAATATTATTAACAAGTAACCGTAACCGGTATTTAACCCAAGTTACTAAACATTTATGAAATTCCAATCCTTGGAAAAATATGGGGAACTGTACATGGCTACACACTGGTATACGATGATTAGTCGTCATACCATAGATTCTCTACTAGTAGATGGATAATCCCGAAGGTCATTACCCTAGCCGCATACGGGCTTTTAGGTTGGACCGGCGTCACTCGGCCTCTTACACATTAGTAACCACATGGCGACATCAAGGCCACACAAGTGGATCCGCTCCCTGCCAACGGATTCCACTGGACTGGCATCACCCAGCCTCTTATTATATTTCCACCTGGCGACATCAAGGCCAGAAAAATAGTTTTTATTTGCGGGACCGTGCGTTACTCGGCCTCTTACGCGAAAATGTCTTTCCCCCAACTATCCATAACTGGAACGGATATTAATCCAGTTCCCCAAGCATAAGCTTGTGGATAGGTTTTGTAAAAATACCCTTACTTCCGGATTATATCGGAAGTAAGTCACAATGTGGGTTGACCGTTGTCAAGTGACCTCGATCCTCGAGTAAAACATTTCGAAATCACGACCTGGGAGTTTTTGTAAAATATCATTAGTTCTGATGATTCAGAACTCGAAAATATACTCACTTTTAATGAAAGAGGCAAGTGAAATCATATATTCACTTCCTTGAATGGATTCCCAATTTTTGATAAGCCCAAAACCTTAATCATCATTTGAGATAAATAATTAAAAGTAGTTGGGAACCCCTACTATAATCACATAAATCTTTTTGAGATCAGAAAAATATTTTAAATAACTATTGGAACCTTACGTAATATTTAGATAAGGTTCTATGATTTTTAAATCATTTTTGGAATATTTAATAAATGTTCAATTAATAAATATTGAATTATCATTCAATAAGATTCCACTTAAGTGAATATTTAAAATAATATTCACTTAATTAAATAAATATTCAAAATAATATTTTTAATAATATTATTTAAATATCTCACATTAAATATCCAATAATATTTATATTGGAATATTTAATCAACCTTTTAAAATATAACTGTCCCTGGAACCCTCCAGCTTCTGACAGTATAATCAAGACCAAAATACTAATTTGACTCCCGGTCTAAGTTTTAAAATCCTCGTACGAGCGCTCTACCCTTAGAGCCTCTATAACACCTCGGTTTATATCTAATATTTACATAGCATATAAACCCTTATATCTTATAAAGCTTTCTATCAAAAGCGTAAACATTTTATAAATATTTTCACAGCATTAAAGCATAATATATCACAACAACATCACTTATATGATGTAGGGTTTGAAAACTGACATGCATCTATCATATGCATATACTACATCTCAACATTTTTAATACCATTACATCTATATACGATGTAAGGTTTGAAAGCATGCATGATATAATATCATATGCATATACTACATCTCAACATTTTTAATACCATTACATCTGTATACGATGTAAGGTTTGAAAGCATGCATGATATAATATCATATGCATATACTACATCTCAACATTTTTAATACCATTACATCTATATACGATGTAAGGTTTGAAAGCATGCATGATATCATATCATATGCATCATCAGTATAAGTAATGGAAAACATAGCATGGAATGAGAAAACTTGCCTCGGGTCCTTGGTTGTTAGGGGTTCGAGAACTTGCCAGAAAATCTATAAACAAGGAAATACTCGATCAGTCCCCTGGCTTAATCATTTAAAATGCATTTAACTTAAGCACTAACGTTCTATTAACGAACATCAAATGTCTCACTCTTGGTCACTTATAACCTCATGACATTCCGTAAACTCTTAAGTCAAAAGTTTGGGTGGAAATCTATTTTCAAAACCCAAGTACTTTACCATTGCTAACTCATTGTTTTTAACCATCCCCTTAAGGGTATTTCACTTGCGCAACTTTTGTTCCCGCATTTTTATAAAATAGAAAACTTATCTTTTTAACACGAAACCTCCTAGGTTCCTTTCCTAACTATCCATGCTAGTATCCATTTTAATATCTCGACCCAATTCCATTTTTAAAGGGTTTGATCACAATCTCAAAGTTCATGCAGTGAACTACTTAGTTATCCGAAACCGCTTTCACTAAAACGGATGTTTCTCCTAAACCGTAAATCGAAACGATACGATTCTTTCGCTAAAACAAACTACAAAACAGAGTCTACATGATCATGGTCAGAAAACCTTATGGTTATGCCTTTAAGGTAACCGTGGTCTCTGTCCAAACTTCCTAAGTGAAATCTGACATGGTAACGACGCATAAACGTGATTCCCGTGTTTAAAACACTCTAATCAATTCACCAATCCACAACCAAACAATCACAACTCAAGGATCTCATACAAACCAACTTATTTCTGTCTAAACAAGCTCATCACATTATTCACAAGTTCAACCATCATTTAATCCACTAGACATCGTACATATCATGCAAAACACTTCTACAACTCACTATCCTTAATCACTATCATTTATATCACTAAAATCAAAGTATAAACACAAGTGTGAGAGGGTTTATACCTTTCTTGGTACTTAATATAGTCTAGAAATGGTTAGTATGTCATTCCTTGCTCCTTGATTATCCTTTACAAGCTTAAAACTTCAAGATCAAAACAAAAACTCAAACATTACTATTCATTTCTACTATTCATCATCAACTTAAGCTCAATATTTGAGCATGATAACAACCATGGATGAATCTAGGATCAAGGATTTACCTTAGTCTATGGATGAGGGTGATTTAGAGCCCAAGAACATGAATTATGGTGGAGTAGAACTTGTAGAAATTCTTAAGCTTTTGGAAAAGAAAAGGGCCGAATGTTGAAGGTGTTCTTGATGCATCTCTTCTTTGATTTTCTTTTCTTTTTGTTTTTGTATAATTAACACTTAATTGGATGCATCCATTTTGTGTGGTCTTGGTGGAGTTTAGTCACCCCCTTGCCACATGTCAATCTCTTGTGGTTTTGTGGTGAAAGTGGTGACAAGGTGGTGATTCATCACCTTGTCATCACTTGTCATCACCTATGTCATCCTCCTGCGTCATGCTTATGTCATAATTTGTGTCGTCAATCCTCTTATATGTTACACTTGATGATCTTATATGATACTTCCCCTTCGGTTAGGGTTTAATCCATAATTCGCTACGCTTTTGTTTCGCGATAGGTTCAAGTGATTTTAAAAACGTTTCTCTGTACCAATGTTAGGAGATACTTCCTTCATCTTTCCATTACCTTGGCTAAATATATGATTCTAGATTTCTCACCTTGGATTAAGATATGATCATGGATTTCTCATTCGACATACTTTCTTAAAACGATCAAATCAATGCATCCTTGATTGTCCGATGAATAGTGATTTAAAATTCGAATGGGAATCTCCTGATTCTGATTGCGTTTACATTCACTTATTCTCCTTATACATCACTAATATAACTTCGAAACATTCATTTCATGTCTCCCACATAGTGTGGTCTGAAAATATTTTTCATCAGCAAATTCACTATTCATCAACATTTACTATTCATCAAAAAATTTTAACTAAGTCCAAAATTTGGGGTTATTACACTTGTGAAAAAAATCCTCTACAAATCTACGCAAACAAAGATAAAAAAATTTAGATCACTACGAACAATGGTGTTGTCCTCTAATTTTTAGTTTACATAGATTCTAGATAGATTAAATTATAAGGCGGTTATTATTATTTTCAAATATAATTTGATTTAGAAGTAAACTTTGGTAGCATAAAATAGATTGAGTTATAATATATTTAGGATTTTAATATTAAAACTTGCCTCAAATATTAATTTTCTTTCCTATACGTTAAAAGCTTAAAAAGGAAATTTTATTCGATTTAGAAGTAAATTTTTGTAGCATAACATAGATTAGAATTTTAATATACGTAGAATTTTAATATTAAGACTTGCCTAAAATATTAATTTATTTTCCTATACGTTAAAAGCATAAAAAGGAAATTGTATTTTTTAATATTTTAAAAAAAAAGAAAGTTTTCTTTCTTTTATACAATTTAAAAAAGATTTTGATTTTTTTTCTAAAAAATAGGAGTTAAATAAGTAAGTTTTAGTTGAGAAAAAAAGGTAATATTTATTTAATTAAATTTTAAGTAGGATTGACTTTTATATATTCATTGTCTTTCCTAAAAATTTGATTGTAAATAAGGAATGTCTTCCCTAAAAATTCGAATGTAAATGAGAAAATTTAATTTTATTGAATTAAAATTGAAAGATAATATTTGTTTAATTAAATTTTAAGTAGGATTAACTTTTATATATTCATTGTCTTTCCTAAAAATTTGATTGTAAATAAGAAATGTGTTCCCTAAAAATTCGAATGTAAATGAGCAAATTTAATTTTATTGAATTAAAATTGAAGAGCTCTATAAAATTAGATAAATATGAATCGAGCGATTCTGGAGTTCTTGGAGCGTTTTCCTTTATATATATAAACTAGTTGAAAAAACCGCGCTTCGCGGCGGCGTAATAAATGTTTTTTAAAATTATATCAATTAAATTATGAAAATTAATCGGTCCTCGCTAATAAGCCGTTCTCCCGTGAAACATGCTTTCCTTTCTAATATCAAAACCTCAAATTTAATATATTGAATATATACTTGTCTTATATATTAATTTTTATGTTACCGTACTCTTTTCTAATGAGCCACTCTTTCGTTGAAAAAACACATATACAACTTTACATATATTCTACTTCAAATTGAAATTTTAGTCATGTATTACAAACATTTATTCTACTTCCAATAGAACTTTTAATTGCAAGTACTTTTTTTATATCCGAACTTTTTTCCTCTATAAATTGAAACACTTATTCTACTTCAAATAAAACTTTGTAAGTACTTCTTTTTTATATTTGAACTTTTCCCCCTGCAAATTCAAATACCTATTCTACTTCAAATAGAACTTCGAACTTCGCTATAAATTCGAACTATTCTCCTCAATAAATTCGAACACCTATTCTACTTCTAATATGTCAAATGATATTTTTTGATTTATTAGTATCTAAAATTCAAAAATTCTAGAAAATTAGAAAAATAGATTGAGACAATCTTAGGTGCGCCACCTAACCTCCCGCGTATCCTCATTTATATATATATATATATTGATGATTTTTATGTTACCATACTCCTTTATATATAATGAGCCACTCTTTTGTTGAAAAAACACCTATATAACTTCACATATTCTACTTCAAATAGAACTTTTAGTTATGTATTACAAACAATTATTCTACTTTCAATAAACTTTTAATTGCAAGTACTTCTTTTATATCCGAACTCTTCTCCTCTATAAATTGAAACACTTATTTTACTTCAAATAAAACTTTGCAAGTACTTCTTTTATATTTGAACTTTTTCCCTCTATAAATTCAAACACCTATTCTACTTCAAATATAACTTTTATTTATATGTCTTCGCTATTAATTCGAACTCTTCTCCTCAATAAATTCAAACACATATTCTACTTCTAATAGGTTGAAGGATATTTTTCATTTATTAGTATTTAAAATTCAAAAAATCTAGAAAATTAGAAAATTAGATTGACACGATCTTAGGGGCGCCACCTAACCTCCCGCGTATCTTCCTTTATATATATATATTGATGATTGCTTAAATAAAGATAAAAACAATAACAATTATATTAATTCTTATACCCTTTACTCATACCCACCTAAAATAAGACTTCTAGTTACATTGTCCAGAATACTTATATAATTTTTCAGAAAAATAAATTAACTAAATAACGAAAATTCCTGCACCATTAAATCTTTCAAAGAGGAAATAAAGAGTATAAAACAAAAAAAAAATACTTAAATATTTGTTAAATAAAAATAAATCAGTTTTTATTTATCAAAATTAAGAGTTGCACCTTTATATTTATATTACAATTACATTCGAACTTAGAGCTCTGATCAATCTCGCATGTTCCTTGTCTTCAAAGCCCTATGCTAGCAAATCATAACAGAGATAATAAAGATAAAGAAAATGAAAAGAAATAGTTAATATTGATATTTTAGATATCACCTTGAAATTTTGGTGACTATTTTTGCATGTCTCTCTTGGAGTTTCCGAACTTGATTTACCTGACGAGGAAGAAGTCAGTAAATAAGCATTAGAACATAATCAAATATACTAACGAAACAGAACAAATCAATTGGTTAATTTATTTGATATATATAGACTTCAAATAAAACTTTTGTTTATATGTCTTCCTTTTAAATTCGAACTCTTCTCCTCAGATAGAATTTTATTTATATGTCTTCTCTATAAATTCGAACTCTTCTCCTATATAACTTCGAATACCTATTCTACTTCTAATATGCTAAATAATATTTTTTGATTTATTAGTATTTAAAATTATAAACCTCTAGAAAAATTAGAAAAATAGATTGAGACGATCTTAGAGATGCCACCTCAACTCCCGTGTATCCTCCTTTATATATATAGGGGGCTATTCTACTACAAACCACTCTTAGACTACAAACCTACAAACTAAATAATTTTAGTGATTTCTGTAAGAATAAATAGTGATTTCAGCATAGATCTAGCTATTTATTTTTATATACGTATAAATTTAGTGATTTTACGATACAATAGGTAAATTTAGTTATTTTACGTATAGATCTGGAGAAAAAATCACTACATTTACGCAGAAATCACTATTTATTCTTACAGAAATCACCAACATTTTAGTGATTCTCGCAAACATAAATAGTGATTTATCGTCGGAATATATCAAATATGGTATGCAAATCGATCGTTGGGAGATGGAGAAAAATACGGTGAAGTCGGATTTCAAAAAAAAACTCTCCGATTGACGGGAAAAGTCAAATTAAAAACGAAGGGAAATAGGTGTGATTGAGTGTGGGAGGGTGTATTTTAGTTGTGTGTTGTGCATATAGGGGGGCCATTAGATTAGATTAATCTAAGGGCTTAAATTGGTTCTTAGTTTGTATTTTAAAAAAGGTTTGTATTTGATCACTAGCCTATATATATATATTGAAGATATTGATTGAACAAGTAATATGCATATTTTAGTTAAACAAGATAATTAAGTAGTTGCAAATTAAAAATACAAGAATTCAAAAATATTGTAGCTATCACCGTAGACGTAAAATGATGGGAAGGTGGATTAATATTACGCATATTTATATAAATAAATTATATTAAAGAACCTTTCATACATTTCGTAAGCGAGTATAAATGAAAACTAATGACTTTAATGACTTGGATACAATTATTTTATATATTGATGTGGAAAATGCATGTTAGACAACTAGCTAGGTTTAGAAAACTGTTACTGAAATATACACGGGAGAACTTAATAAGTACTTGACCAAATGATTCTCTTGTGCCGAGTCGCAAACACAAGTCTTTCTACGGAAAAATATAAAAAATATTTTTTCCATAACAATATTCCATGATACTAATTCATGAAACTACATGCATGCATGACATAACCCTCTGTTTCTGGAATAAGAATCTTCCTCTTCCTTTCCTCTACCTAACTATAAACTGAATATAATCCTGAATTCCTGATAGATGAGTGTGTGGAATTAATTCTCAAATATAGTAATTGATAAGTGTACAGGTGTTAGATTTTAATCGGTGGTTTTTCCTTCATAAAACAGTGTAATCACTAGTGCATACACAAAAGTGCTCAGATTACAAACTTGATACTGTTGGTTTTTATTCTGAAACTATTCGTTTAATTTAAATAAAGTTTGGCATTATTTTGTTGATGCTGACTAGAATGTGTACATGACTGAGTCATATCAGTTGTGGAGAATTTGTAGGAACGTGAGTAGCAGGCCGGTCTCAAATTTTTGAGGGGACATGTGCTAATTATAAAATTAGATCCTTAATTTATTTGAAATTTAAACAAGCTGTGATTAAAGATTATATATACGAGAGATTTTTTTTTACCGTTACCAGTGATATCAATTGGGTTTGAGTAGTTAGAAGCATTGAAATTTATTGGCACAAAAGATGGAGATATATACGTGTGTATACATAGTGGAGTAGGATGCAATTTCCTAAGTATTAGGCGTGAGATTTGAGGAGATATCAGAGGAGAGTTTTTGATTTTGGGCGTGAGTAACTGAATAAGTTAATTTGGTGTTATTTTGCTGATAATTAGATGGACATATATATAATATATACACATGGGCTTTTGTAATTTGGGGGCCCTAATAATTTTGGGGCCCTGTGCTATTGGGCTACTTGCACACCCTCCTAGACGGCCCTGGTGAGTAGTGATCGAGTCAGTTTAGGAAATTAGCTTTTGCCATTCCTAGTTTTTAGCGAGTCCAGCAGTAGTTGATCTCTTTATATTGTATTGTTTGAATGAAATAAAGGAAAGGGTCTTTGACGTGCATATCTTGGTAGTCTGTGTTCTATTAGATTGAAACTTTTAGTATCATATATATATATATGCAGGTTATTCAAGATTTGGAATAGTTCTCAGAATCTAACCTCGATGTGGATAAGTGTGGAGTTGATGGAATGTTCTGAATTTCTCCTGCATTGTCCCCGTGCATACTCCACACTCAGAACATTCCATCAACTCCACACTCATCCACATCCATTGAATGAATTTATGAAGACACGGAAAAAGTCGAATTGGAGGAAGACTTACTTCTTACTGGAATAGAGGAACCTACAATGTATGGTGAAGCTGTGAAGGAACAAAACTGGATAATAGCCATGAATAAGGAAATTGAGTCCATCGAAAGCAATAGGACTTGGAACTTAGTGGATTTGCCGCCTGGACACAAAGTCATAGGGCTGAAATTGATTTACAAAATCAAGAAGGATGCAGAAGGAAAGATTATAAAATATAAAGCTAGGCTTGTGGCAAAAGGCTATGTTCAAGAACATGGGGTTGATTTTGATGAGATCTTCGCGCCAGTTACCAGGCTTGAGACAGTACGGTTATTGTTGGCATTGTCAGCAAGAAACAGTTGGGAGGTTCATCACCTCGATGTAAAAACTGCATTCCTTAATGGAGAAATAAGCGAGGAGGTTTATGTTCATCAGCCAGAAGGTTTTGTTGTGGAAGGACATGAACATCAGGTGTACAAATTGTGTAAAGCGTTGTATGGCTTACGCCAAGCTCCGCGTGCGTGGTATGCCAAGCTCAACAAGTGTCTAGAGAGTCTTGGTTTCTCAAGGTGTCCTTACGAATATGCCGTATACACAAAGAAGACAGGTGACAAAGTCCTCATTATCGTAGTTTACGTAGATGATTTGTTAATCACGGGGTCAGATGTGGCACTCATCGAAGAATTCAAAAATCAAATGAATAACATGTTTGAGATGAGTGATCTTGGGAAACTGAGCTACTATTTAGGAATGGAAGTGGAGCAAGGTGCAGGTTACATTGAGATCAAGCAAGTTGGGTATGCAAAGAAATCGCTTGACAAGGCTGGAATGACTAAATGCAATGCCACGAAATATCTTATGGACCCGAAAGAACATATTATAAGGGATGAAGGAGGCAAGACTGTCAATGCCACAGAATATAAAAGCTTGGTTGGGGGGCTACGTTATTTGGTCCATACTAGACCTGATATTGCATACGCAGTGGGGATGGTAAGCAGGTACATGGAGCGTCCGACAAAATTACACTTGAATGCTGTCAAGAGAATTCTGAGGTATATAAGGGGCACTGTTGATTTTGGTTTAGTGTATTCGAAGGATGGACGAAACAATATTCTGACTGGGTTTTCGGATAATGATTTGGCTGGGCATGTAGAAGATCGAAAGAGTACTGGAGGCATGGTGTTTTACCTAAATGATTGTTTGATAACATGGGTGTCTCAGAAACAAAGGTGCGTGGCTTTATCATCGTGTGAAGCAGAATTTATGGCTGCTACAGCAGCAGCATATCAAGGGATATGGCTTCGTAATATTTTAACTCAGATCATGGATGAAAGCATTGGACCAGTAACTCTTTGCATAGACAACAAATCAGTTGTGGACTTAGCAAAGAATCTGGTATTTCATGGGAGAAGCAAACATATCGACATTCGATATCATTTTATAAGGGAGTGCGTAGAACGTGGAGAAATCGTTTTGAAGCATGTTAGTGGAGTTCTGCAGCGAGCTGATATTTTGACTAAGGCCTTAACCACAGTCAAATTCAAGAAGATGAGGAAGCTACTTGGACTAAAGAATCTGGTTGGACAAGTTTCAGACTAAGGGGGAGAATGTTGGTTTTTATTCTGAAACTAGTCGTTTAATTTAAATAAAGTTTGGCATTATTTTGTTGATGTTGACTAGAATGTGTACATGACTGAGTCATATCAGTTGTGGAGAATTTGTAGGAACGTGAGTAGTGATCGAGTCAGTTTACGAAATTAGATTTTGTCATTCCTAGTTTTTAGCGAGTCCAGTAGTAGTTGATCTCTTTATATTGTATTGTTTGAATGAAATAAAGGAAAGGGTCTTTGACGTGCATATCTTGGTAGTCTGTGTTCTATTAGATTGAAACTTTCAGTATCATATACACACACACATACACACACACACACACACATATATATATTTGTAGTTATTGCAGGTTATTCAAGAGATACGTGTTGAGAAAAAAGGTTCGAACATCCAGCATTTCTCCAAAATAAATTTTTACACAATCTCAATGACAGGTGTCAAGAAAGATGTGAATACCATACGACAGGACACATATATTAACACTTTATTAAAAGTTGTAATGTCATAAAGGCATCAAGTGAAATAGTACTGAAATATCAATTTAAAGAATGTGAAATGCTACATCCATCGAAAAGGAATCATATTTTTATTTTTGTACCTTGAGAGTTGAGTACAAATAATTGTGTATGAACAGACCAATTGCAAAGGAGCAAAGGGCCTCGAATGAGAACTTCTTTCGATCAAGAGTTACTTTGGCGCTGCGAATAAAATCTAAAGGATCATCCTCTTAGACCAATCTTGAATGGCAAAAGAACATATCCGAACTTATTACCCGACTCTAGCTTTGTCTCATTTTCCATTATCTTAGCAAAAGCTTAGGCGTTAATAATGATGTTGTACATTATCAATTAATCGATAATTACATGTATACAGTTTAATTAACTCAGTGGATATGAGCTTCTAGATTTTTCATCTATTTTAAAAAAGGGTCTCAATTCCAGTAGGGTTTAGTACACAAACATAATATTCTTTTACTACCTCGATTCCTGCAGATGGTCTCAAGTTAACACGAAGTCCTTTAGAAAATCTGTGTTTTTGCTAGCCACCTGATATCCAGTTTTCTCAGCTTGCTTACTTGCTAGAGACAATTACAACATATATGTAACATAGTTTAGATAGAAGTGCTAAACTTCAACATGCATGAATTAGACTGTTGACTTGAATTATACAAACTATAATTTAGCATGTTGAATCATTGAATAAATTATATGAACTCTATATATACACACACCAAGTTGAGGAAAGTGGATCCATGAAACTATATACATAACTAACTTGACATAAACAAAAAAGCACTACACGAGATTGGTGAAATTTAAAGAACTGTGACATCGATGAATTAAAGCAAGCTTTATATACTCACCGTATCATCCAATATTGAGACAGTGAAAAAGCCCAGCTTCAGTTACTCCAAACATGTAGGACGTCATTGATGGTCTACAAGCATAAAATATAAAAAAAAATGAGAACCATATATATATGCCCTTTATTTGTTGTAGGAAGAGTAGAACATATATATGGCTCACACCTAAACATGTGGCCACATCCTCCATTTATCTTTTTTCTCATCTAAATAATGATATTGTAGCCTTAACCTGCTAGTATTTTGTACTAACGTACACAAGTGTAAGATTTACTGTGTTCATGGCAGTTTTCACAAGCTTGACATCGTTTAGATTAATAAGCTTGTGCACCATACGCTTCTTAGCATACCAAGACTGTGATGAGCCTTTAATAGGAGTATCGGGGTCTTTTAGAGAAACTGATGTGGCAGCCAAATACAGAACATCCATAAAAGTGTTAAAAATCATCAATATCATGTTCCAAAAAGTGCACCAAAACGCATTCCTTTTGGAGCTCGAATGGATCCTCACTCGACTACTCGTCCGAAGAGTAGGCAACATCATGGGATTCGAAGATTGGCAAGTACAAGCCAAGAGGCTGGACATGAAAGAAATGTTATCACCTAGTGAATGGTGAACCTTAAAAACAACAACACCGCTAGCACCTAATGTTTTTGTTAGGTTGAGAGCCTACACAAATTCGAGATTCATCACAATCAATGCAGAGCACGCACCAAATCATACGATTAGTTGACAATTAACACACACATACAAATATTTGGCGTGAAAACACCCGCATCCCAACTTGTGTTATTAATCAAAACAGTTATTAACAATACAATCAAAACAATAACACCTCAATGGTGTCACAACTGATACTTGAGCCAAACAATGCTCAAGCATCTTCCAAACAATACCTAAGACGATTACATCTTTTAAGCATCCACATATCAAACATAATATGATTATGTTTATATAGCCATTCAAAACTTAGCCACCAAGACATACCATACTTGTTGTACAAATCTTACCATACTTGTTATACAAGCCTTCCAATTCTTGATGTCTAATTACCCAACTTAGTGACCAAGACATGCCATGTATAATAATTGTATACACATACAATTATTAACCAACCTATATATCTTGGATCACCCAAGCTCATACAATCATATTGGGTTGAAACCCAACAATCCTCCCATCGAACAAGAACATCTCAATCTTGTTCTTCAAATCTTTGAGTGTCGCTAAAACCCATATAGTGACCTCCAAATCACTGTTCTTCACCATAACGGTGTATCCATCTATAAAATCACGTGCATCATCCACCATGAGTTCCCTTCCATCAGTTGAGTCACCCGATCCTTATTTTCTCAATCTTTCGGCCCCTAGAAGATCAACATTAGAATCATCCAAAATTTTTACCTGGTTGATCAAGCCATTGAAATAATTGCGATGATCCCTCCCATCTTATTCCATCTCAAGCCCGAACATATTGATCCACGGTTCAAGTCAACTGTCATATCGCACGTAACTTTGTCTCTTCCCATGTTAGTAGGCTTCTTGTCAGCAAATCCTTCATTATACTCCATCATATCAATTAAACCTTGAAATCTCCCTCAACCTCATCCATCTCGAATCACAAATCTTGGCTCTTGATACCATTTGTTAGGTTAGGGGACTACACAAATTCCGAGATTCACAACACATCAATACATAACACACACACAACCAATCGATTAGTTGACAAGATCCAACAAAGCACGGTCACACATTATTCAAGTATTACTTCTACTTCTATCAACAATAAGTAAAATCAAAACAAGAACACACAAATATTTGACGTGGAAACACTCACGTCCTAACTTTTATTATTAATCAAAATAGTTATCAATAATACAATCAAAACAATAACACCTCAATGGTGTCCCAACTTATACTTGAGCCAAACAATGCTCAAACATCTTCCAAACAATACCTAAGACATACCACATCATCCTAAGGCAGCAATGTTAATCATCCTCGTTTCTCCAGCTTGTTGGTAATTAGATTTACCCTTGCTACACTTGTAATTTTATTTTTCATTTATAATTTGTTTAACTAATCACATAATTAATCATGAACGTGCTCTGATATACAATTTTTGGTGTTGGATGAGAGAAATGATGTGAAAATGATGTGGAGCAACACGAAGGTGAATGTGGACGAACATATTTTTGTTTCAAATATAGATATCCATAAGATGGAGGATTCCATGGGTGCAACATACAGATATGTGGAAGATTACATATCATATCTCCATAAGACAATAATGGACTACTTTAAGCCCTTATGGGAGCTTCACATTTTGAATATCAAAATTGTTGGGTTTCAATCCAATATGATTATATGAGTTTGGATGATCCAAGATATATAGGTTGGGTAATAATTGTAAGTGCAGACAATTATTATATATGGTATGTCTTGGTCACTAAGTTGGGTAATTAGATATCAAGAATTGGAAGGCTTGTATAACAAGTATGGTAAGATTTGTACAACAAGTATAGTATGTCTTGGTGACTAAGTTTTAATGGCTATGTAAACATTGTCATATTATGTTTGATATGTGAATGCTTAAGAGATGTAATCACCTCATACGACAGTTCGTTAAGCGAGGAGATATCATTGTGACCGATATAGCATCAAAGGACAACCGGGCAGATCCTTTCACGAAGTGCTTACCAGCTAAGGCTTTTGAGGAACACGTGGAGGCGATAGGAGTCAGATGTCTGGTCACATAGTATTTATTTAAACTTGTAGTGGATTGCTTGTAATAAAAACCGATATACTCAATGAATAGCTTGAGTATAAGTGGGAGATTGTTGGGTTTTATACTGAACTATTCGTTTGAAGTATATAACATTTTCCATTTTATTGAGAATCTTGATTGCATATTATTACATTGTTTATTTATTATATATTATGGATAATCTAGTATCAAATGGGATAACAGAAGATTAGATTATCAGTGTCTATATATAATATAATAAAGGTTCACAGTCTAAGTGGTATTAGACAACCCACTGGAATGACTGAAGTATTATTTGGGAATAGTTTATCTTGACTATTGAATAATACTTGTATATTATGTTTATATTGAACAGGATCAAAATATTAGAATTGTTCTTTTATTCTGACAGTTAAGAAGAACTAAGATTCTATGATATTATTATTGTTTAGGTTCTTAATCCGGATGTAGTGATTGATAGTTGTATGCAATGCACATGCTTTGATTCATATAAGATGTAATTAATTATTAATTACAATATTATGTGTTGAGCAATGACATTGCATGCAGAGTGGGATTTTAATTACAGAAGGAATCCATGTCCTGATAATATTCAGGTTGATGATGTCCTCTTGAAAGCTCATAAAGATAATTATGTGAAGTCCTGCAGTCAGATTAATTTCTCACATAATTATAAGGTTGAGTGGATGATCAAGGATAAATAAGATATTAATTAAATTAATTGTCAGTGATTAATTTAATTAATGGACATGCGATATCTTAAACGTGGGGAATTTAATAAGCAAATAATATATTAGCCGAATTAAATAATAAAAGAATTGCGGTATTAGGAACGGCAGTACAAATATTAATTCTTTTGTGGATTGAATTAATATTTAATGACATTGGGCTTGACCCGGAATGTCATTGGAAGGCCCGACCTAATTGTCCATGATCCCTACTGAAGCCTATATATATTCTCGTTCTCCTTAAAGCTGAAAACAAATACACAACAGAAATCGAAATTGAGACCTAGGGGCAGCCGCACGCAGCTAGGGTTTTGGAATTTCGAGGCTTTGAGCAGAGGAAACTTTGGGAGATCGAAGGCCACACTTCGCTCAAAGGGAATCAAGGAATTCAGTAGAAGACGTGGAATTGATCAATTGTTTGCGTCGTAGCGATTAAGGTTAATCTTCTTTTCGAACTCTTTAATTTATATCATAAAACGCAGTACCGTGATTTATATGTTCCAACAGGTTCATCATGTTAATAGAGGTATTATTGAATACGGACTATAGACCTTTACATAATCAAAAACAATTGGAGTAACAACTTACCATTATTTCTTACCCTTTACCCTTTGATGAATTAGTTATCTGCCTCTTTTTTCTTGTTCTGATTTTCTTAAGCTACCTATGAATATTTGTTGGGAATCAATGAAATATATTGAAATTGTTGTTTTATAAGAAATGATGCAGAGATTGATTATTACCATTTTTAAAAGAATCGTGACATCTATCAATCAAAAACTGATTAAGGATGTTTCCATGTTTACCAGATTCTGTAAAACGTATCTTGTTTATAATGCTATATAGGTACCCTAAATCATCAAACAAATAACAAGAGTGCCTTTGTTTTTTATTTTATTTTTTTAATAGTAATTGATCCAATCCAATGATCTAGAAGGGGTCTTCTAGTTCTCTTGATATGAACGTTCTCCCTAGAACCCTACCCTGTATATATATATATATAACAAATCATTATAAATAAGAAAAATCAAAACATAAAAATGAGTACCACATAATTTGCAACGACATAAGTAATATAAACAAAAAAAACAGCAATAGAAGTTCTAAAAAGTCATGAAAGACACTAAGTAAAAATTATTAATAACCAAATGAGATTGATTTGTTTATTTACAGTGGCAGAGCTAGCATGCACATTTAGGGTGAACTAAACTACACACAGACATCAACAAGTTAGAAAGAAAAAAATATAAAAATACGGATGCATTAATAGGGAATTTATACTAACTTTAATATGTATATTCATTTTCATTAGGTAAATAATTTTTTTTATAAATACTAATTCTTAATAGGATAATATTAGGTCTATTCAATTCTATTATTAATGTTAACATTGATATATATTAAGTTAAAAATGAAAGAGTTATTATAGATCAATAAACAAAAATTTGTTACTTATATCCAAACTCAGGATATAAATCATTTAGCATAAAAAATTGAAAAACAATTACATTTAGGAAGAAAAAAAAAAGAATAAGGTATAAATCTACATTTAGCATGTATTATTATCATATAGTATTATAAAGTTCAAAAAATTTAGCAGCTATGACATGCTTAATATCCTTAAACTTAACTATTTATCACGTTTAATTATTTTTATACTAATACATTTGTTATTAGTTGGGCGCAGAAATTCAGGGTGAGCAGTGGTGTACTCTCACTACAGAGTAGTTCTTGTTGGGGTCTGCCCCGAATTCCTAAATAAGTTAAGAATCTTATTATGAGCAGTATTCTAATTTGTGATAATTGAGGAAAGTCTTATTTTTCTAGAGATAAGAATTGTGGAAGATTTCTATCCAAGATAAGAAAAGATGATAATTGTCACAAATAGAATTGAGATATATTAGGATTAGAATATTTGTGGTGCCTATAAATATAGATATTTGTAGGGGTTTTGAAGTATTGCAAAAGTTAGAGAGTTGTGTGCGATACACAAGAGAGAGCTTTTGTAATTAAGGTGAGGTGATTGTATTCAAGAGTGTTGAGTGAGGGAGCGACTCCAATCTTGTAATACATTCATAGTGGATTTGTGGTTTTACCCTCCCTTGAGGGGTTTCCACGTTAAATTGTTGTGTTCTTTACTTTCGTGTTTGTTATTGTGTTTGATTAACGTTGATCTATAGTGGATGCGATCCTAACAAACAGGTATCAGAGCTTGGGTTCGAGAAGTAGATCCGGCGTTAAAGAGAAGGCAATCACAAAGTAATTACGAAAATTCGCAGGAATTTTCTAGTATGTGCAGCTGTTGAAGAATTAACGATTCCGGGGTCATCCGTGGTCGAATCGTCCTGATTTTCGGACAGTAGATTCGTTACATCAATATCTAAAATCGGAACAGTGGAGATCCGATTTTGGGTTCGGGAGGGTGTGATATCTGATGTCCGAAGTTGACTGTTTGCGCGTGGATAGTTGGTCGTGAGTTGATCTTTTCTTGGCTTGATGGAAGATCTAAAGTCGTTAAGGATTGATGCACCCAAGTATGATGGGAAGACGGATTTCACTATGTGGCTATTAACCGGTCGAGTGAAAGGCATATGTATAGGCCTATTTGTAAACACCGAGGATTCTACTCAACTTTAATTAAGATGTAATAATTAAATAATAAAAATCAAATGTCACAGGAATCTCAGAAGATTATATTTGTCAAAGAATGAAGATTAAAGTCATCTACAGACTTGAAGTAATTCTACATTGAAAGAAGTTCAATTTGTTGATCAAGCCTCAGTGAAGTATTCAAGCTCAGTGGATTTTGTTATTCCCAAATGACCTAACAGAATTGTAGAAGGGGGGTTGAATACAATTCTTGATATTTTCTTAAACTTAAAACAATGATAAAATAAAACTGAACTGAATAAACAAAAACACAAGATATCAATAATTCAGTTGGATTGTTTGATGATCCAACTGAAGTGTTTTTATTGCGGAAATAATCTGTGATACAAAAGTACACAGCTGCTCAGTTACAGAGTTGTAGAGAAGAATGCTCTCAAAGATAGCTAATACAAACTATTTGTTTTTCTTCTCTTACATTCTTTCTAACTGCTACACTTGGTTATATATTCCCAAGTTTACAATACTATTTTTGGCTACTCTAAAGTACACTAAAGATAACCGCCAATAGTTTGCTTTTCATCCCTTTGTCCAGTGGTCCTTGGAGATCCTTGCTTTTGTCTTCATGCTTATTATGATCACTCCCAAGAGCCCAATTGGAAACTGGGATGTTTCCTTATTCCCCATGTCCATTTTAATGGTTTCCAATGCAAAGTACACTTCCACATCACCTTTAGATCTGTTCAGTAAACTGTCACTATCACTTTGTCAACTATTCAGAAAAGCAATAATGATTCGTTGATAGCAGGGAGATGTGTTTCGTTGATAGCTTTATTCTCCATTTCGTTGATGAGTAAACTTCATTTCGTTGATGAGTAAACTTCATTCCGTTGATGGTGTATCCTTGTTCCGTTGATAGAGTAATCTTCATACCGTTGACATGTCTTCACTTAGGCAAAATTACAAGGCATGATATACTTACAATTAACCAACCTATTTTGCCTATCTAGTACTTAGTCAACATGACTTAGGAAACCTATCTAATACATACATCAAATGCATATCAAACTGTAAAGTATTGTACAATGCAATTGCTACAACACTCATTCCGTTGATGAGCTTCCTGTCAACGAAACACTGCAAAACATGCCATTTCGTTGACAGTTACAAAATAACTTAATACAAAATCTACTAAGTGTTTTTACAATTATCATCAAGAATCAACATATTCCTAACAATCTCCCCCAATTTATGACTGATAGAATAACAGCCATAAATCAAGAGCCTTGATGATAACAAAAACACTCAGACATATTACCCATGAATAAAAGTAAAAATTGCATTGAGCTTCATAAAGTTTTAGACATAAACAAGACTTACAAGACTAATGCCCAAATGTGCTCCTCTAGACTGAGCAAATGATTCATCTTGGTCTTCTTTGAGGCATAGTCTTCTTCCCTCTCCTAGAGTTGTTCTCCTCAATCTGGACCTGTAGCCTTCTGTAAAAGATCTTCTCTTCTTCATCTTGATCACCAAGCTTGGATTGCATGAACCTTAGAGTTTGATTAGATGCCTTATCCAGCTGGTCTTCCATCCTGAAGAACCTTCTGCAGTTGTCCTTGTCCTTAAATTCCATCATCCAGTAAGGTTGAAGATGGATCTTCTTTCCTGTTGAGGGCACTCTTAGCATCCTGGGAAGAGCCTCAGGCTTGTTCCAGCTAGCCTTTATTTGACATATCTTGGAGACCACCTCAGACTTGGCTGTTTTGGTGAAGCCAAAGTCTTTCTTCAAGCATCTAAACACTGTGAGTAGTGTTTGGTAGTCTTCTCCTAAAATTCTGTAGAGAGGCCATATTTGTTCTCTACCACCCTTGTATGTGAAAACCAATCTTTCAGGTAACTTTTGAGAAGCTGCAATGCCCCTTACTTCCACCAGGTTGTCTAAATCAAGATGTAAGCTGGATTCTTCCCTGATGTCAGCAATGTACATGCAGTCCTCTGGATTTGTAGGGGGTTTCTGAGATTGTGGCTTCCTCACAAATACTGGCTTTGCCTTGACAGCCCTTTTCTTTGTCTTCATTGGTTGATCCTTTTCAAATAGGAACTTTGGAAAATAGGCTTCATCAAATTCAATAGGCTCCTCCTTTGGCATGATTGGTTGATCATGAAAGTTGACAGGGTGTGCAGGGTCACAGGCCAACTTTCCTCCAATAGGTAGGTCAATAGGAATTTGATGTGCACTTGTTGTGGAAGGGGCTTGAGCAGTGTCCAGAGAGTCCTCTTTTTCAAAGTTCAGATTCCTCTTAGCTCTAGCCTTTGGTTGCCTTACACTTTTCCTTGCTGGTTCAGCTTCATTAGCTCCATCCTTGGCTTTTTCTTCCTGAAAGGTCTCTTCATCTTCAAGTGCTTGAGCAACTGCCAATGCTTGCATTGCTGCCCTTTCAGATTCTTCAGCCTTGGCCTTTGCAAAATTTGGGTGACCAACCCAAATGCAGATTTCCTTGCTGTCCCTGTAGATGATGGCCCTTTGATTCCTTATGCTTGGATGATTACTTTTCTTGCTCTCAATGATCAGCTTCCTTAGGACTTTGAACTCATCTGGCTTTGGAGCAGGATAAAATATCCTTTCAATGTTCTTGCCTTTGGGTTTGGCAGGTGATATTGGAGACATCCCTCTTGCATCCACATTCTTAAAGCATGAAGATTGACCCTTCTCATTTCTTGAATCTTGAAAGATTCCATGCTGAAGGGGCTCTATAGCATAAGAGCTCTTGAACTGTGGCTCCATTTGTACAATCACCATTGCATTTGTTGATGGCTGATCTGTCTTTGAAGATTCAGTAATGTTCTTGAACCTTGCTTCTATGTTGGACCAGTGATCTTTGATTTGTTCTGCAAGTTTCATCCTCATAGAAGCTTCCTGGATCAGGTCAATACTATCCTTCTTCTTCTTCCCAAACTCCCCCATTGCTAGTGGCTCCTGTGGCAGTGAAATGGCTGGGACCAACACCTTTGTGATTTGAATGTTTAGCTCCTTAGATTTCTCCCCCTTTTTGTTAGCATCAAGAGAGATGACTGGGAGTCCTTGAGCTGCCACTAGCTGAGTGAGTAGCTGAGTTTGCTTCTCCTGTTCCTTCTGCATTTGAGAAAGTGTAGCTTCCACCTTGTCCACTCTTGTAGAGAGAGTTTTCAAGGATGTAGCCACCTCAGGTTCCTTAGAGAAAAACCTGGTCATCTTGGACACAGTGAGAAGAGGGAGCTTTTCATCGATCATCCTGTAGTTAGCATCCCTGAGATTGCTAATGGAGTCCTTGATTTCTGTAGCCTCAATCCTTGTCTGCATCATTTGTAGCCTTTGAATTTCCAGAGAATCCATGATGGCCTTGTAGAGTTTCTTGTCCCTTGCATTTGCAGACTCATGAGCTAGATAGGCCTCATTGTACTGCCTTGAGATAGCAGCATCTAGAGTGACTCTTCCATGCATACCCTGAGAAAGCCAGCCTGGTGTAGGAGGCACCACAGAAGTCCCAGTCTGTGAAGTGGTGGCCACCTGTAGATTATCACCATAGCTGTCCTCATCATCAGAAAACTCAAAGTCTCCACTTGCTGCAGCTCCTGGAGGTAGATTGGTCAAGGCATCCTTTGCTCTTTGCATTGATGCAGTAGTATGAATTAAGTTGAGTGACCTTTCTGCCTCCACATTGCCCTGTTGAGCCATAACTTGATAGGCTGGCACAGGATGAGTAAAGGTCTCAGGATCCAGGGAAATACTATCCAGAGTTTGTTGATAAAGCTCTTGGAAAGTAAGTTCCCTTTCTCCCTCACTGACCTCCATTAACTCATTAGCAATGGCTGCTTCCACCCTTATTGCTCCTGTAGTCCCTTCTCTCTCTCCACTCTTTTCTTGCATCATGGGCTCCCCATGGCTCACACCTCTCACACCCTCACCTTCACCTACTAAGGTGGTACTCTCAAACTCTCCTTTTGCCTGGCTGGAAGAAATAGCCAGCCTCTCACTCTCATTCTCTCCTTTTGCCTGGCTGCAAGCCAGCCTCTCAATTTCACTCCCTCTCAAACCTAAAAGTGTCTCAACTACCACCAGGTCATCTACACTAGTTGTGGAAACAACTGGATTTTCAATAAGGGGTGTAGATTGACCTATCAACGGAATGGTAGTTTGAACTGTCAACGGTATGGATACCGTTGATGGAGAAACACTTGTCAACGAAAGAAGCTGTTTCGTTGATGAAGTCAAGAAAGCACTTTGAGAAAGTGAAATTACAGTAGAATCTGTGGTGATTGATTTTAGAGATTGGTCCACAGATCCTCTTGCAACTTCAGAAAAAATTGGTTGATGGCCCAACAAATCACTTAACAAGTGATGGCCACCATCTTCAGAGTGGGGCTTCTCCAAGATTAGAGTTGGAGAATCAGGAAAAGATGTATGGATCATGTCCACATCTAAAGATTGAGTTGGTGAATTGGATGGAGATAAATCAAGATTAATGTTTAGAGAGTGGGACTGTAACCCCAGAGAAATAATAGGGGTTACATCAACCTGAATTTGAGAAACTGGAAGTGTTGCTTCCAGTGTGTGTGCACCCTGTGAACCCTTGGTCTTTTGCTTCACTCTCCTTTGGTATTGGGAAAATGTAGACTGTGGGCTTGAAGTGTCCCTTACCCTTTTGGACTGTGCTCTAGGTGGAGAGCTTGTTTCAATAATCACATCCTTTTGGGAGGATGCAATTAGACTTGTGTTTAAATCCTGGGAAGACACAATGGGGCTAGGCTGGGAAACACTTACCTCACCTTCCTTATTCTTGGGGTTTCTTTGATTTTCACCCCTCCCCTCACCTCGCACAACTCCAGACTCACTCCCCTTAGGTTGTGTGGTAGTTTTTACAACAGGTGCCTTTTGAGAAGCACCTGAGGTTGGCTTGGAGGATTTCTTTGATTTTGATTTAGTTGCTGGGGCAGGAGCCTGTTGGGTCACAGCTACAGACTCCATAGCAACAAGGTTGGAGGAGACAATAGAAGTAACAGCTACACTAATAGGGATAGTAGTAGTTACCTCAATGATTGGCAGATACACCACTGGAACATCACCATTGTAGTTCAGCCTCAGTATGTCTGTCAATACTCTCTTTTCTTGTACAAAGCACTCAAACCTGGCATTAGGGTTAGAGATAACTAATGGTGCTGGACTAACATGATTAGCCAGCATCATCAGAAACCTTGCATAATAGATATTTTTCTTCCTATTTGCCCTATCACCCAACTTAGCACCAATTTCATAAATAAGTTGGGTGCTAAAGTTGTAATATCTATCATTTAGAAGCATGGTTAGGAGAATTAACATAGAATTAGTTAATGCATCAAAATTACTAATCTTTCCAGAAAAGACCTTAATGAATGCATCAGCTAAATAACTGTATTCCCTAACCAAACCTCTCCTAATTATTCTACCCAGATTATCAGTAGGCAAAGAGTAGTTTATAGAATTTAGCATGGTAGTTATTTCAGTGTTAGTAGGCAAAGCATCACAGTTATTATCAGGAATATGTAAACATGCTTGCAAAACATCAGAATTAACTATGTACTCATTACCTTGAAGAGTGAATTGCAGTGTGCCGTTTGTTCCACTATACTCACATGAGGTCCAAATCTCCTCGATTACTTCATTGTAGAGTGGTGTAGAGTGAAACATCGCATAGCTCAACTTACAGTTCCTCATGAAATCCATCATTTTGAAAAAGATGCTGTTCGGACTCTCCTTAACGACAAATGGAATGGAATTGTTCTTCTCATAGATGAATCCACCAGCAGACATAAGCTTGACTATGGGTGCCATTGTTGAGTGAGGAAAAGCTTCGAGCTGTATTGCTTGTTAGAGAGAAGAAGCTAGAAAAACTTTTGGAATTTTTGAGAACAGGTAGAAATGAAATAAAGAAATTAAAATTTCTTAAATACTTCCCCAAAAGTTCTCAGAAATTAAGTCCAATAATTAATCTAAATTACCTGATTGGCTTAAAAAGTAACCGTTAGAATTAAATATTACCACGATTTATGCTTACAGGGGTGTATGTATAGATCGTGATAAAGAACGTGAAATTTCAACGGTTCAGATTAAAAAGCGCTACATCAACGAATCAGGATTGGGCGGTTAAAGTCCAGTCTTATTTCGTTGATAAAGCTGCGTTTCGTTGATATAAAAGAGCTATCAACGAAACACCCAGAAAAATGCTAAGACTGTCAACGAAATGGTGCGTTTCGTTGACATAGTAATTTTGACTTAGACAAAATTCCACCTTTTCCTGAGAAAATCAATTCACAGAAAAATTATGGCAAGTTCCTGGCTGCATTATGACTTGCAAATATCTCAAAAATAATTAAGAGAAATTTAGCATACCTAGCTCACTTACTAATCTTGAGAATGTTGATTCATCAAGTGGCTTGGTAAAGATGTCTGCAAGTTGTTGTTCACTTGGAACAAAATGTAACTCCACAGTACCATTCATAACTTGTTCTCTAATGAAATGGTACTTGATGTCAATGTGCTTGGTTCTTGAATGCTGCACTGGATTCTCAGTAATGGCAATGGCACTAGTGTTGTCACAGAAAATAGGAATTTTCTCAACTCTTAATCCATAATCAAGTAATTGATTTTTCATCCATAAAATCTGTGCACAACAACTTCCAGCTGCAATATACTCAGCCTCAGCTGTGGAGGTGGAAACTGAGTTTTGTTTCTTGCTGAACCATGACACAAGCTTGTTTCCTAAGAATTGACAGGTGCCTGTTGTGCTTTTCCTGTCAATTTTACATCCTGCATAATCTGCATCTGAATAACCAATTAGTTCAAAACCAGATTCTCTAGGATACCAAATGCCAAGGTTTGGTGTTCCCTTGAGATATCTGAAAATCCTTTTAATAGCAACTAAATGGGATTCTCTAGGATCAGCCTGAAATCTAGCACATAGACATGTAGCAAACATAATATCAGGTCTACTAGCTGTTAAATACAAAAGTGAGCCTACCATGCCTCTGTAACTTGAAATGTCCACAGATTTTTCCTTAGTATTCAATTCAAGTTTGGTGGCAGTGGGCATGGGAGTTTTGGCAGGAGAGCATTCCATTAAATTAAATTTCTTTAATAAATCATGAATATATTTTGTTTGACTAATGAAAATGCCTTCATTAACTTGCTTCACTTGAAGACCAAGAAAGTAAGTTAATTCTCCCATCATGCTCATTTCATATTTACTTTGCATAAGCTTGGCAAACTTTTGACAAAGTTTCACATCTGTAGACCCAAAGATTATGTCATCTACATAAATTTGAACAAGTATAGTAGAGCCATTCACAATCCTGTGAAAAAGAGTTTTATCTACAGTACTTCTAGTGAAATGATTCTCAAGAAGAAACTGTGAGAGTGTGTCATACCAGGCTCTAGGTGCTTGTTTCAAACCATAGAGTGCTTTGAGGAGGAAGTATACATATTCTGGAAAATCATCATCTTCAAAACCAGGAGGTTGACTTACATAGACCTCCTCTTCCAATTCCCCATTCAGAAAAGCACTTTTCACATCCATTTGATAGACTTTGAAATTGGCATGGGCTGCATAGGCTAGGAAAATCCTTATTGCTTCTAGTCTTGCAACAGGAGCAAATGTTTCATCAAAATCAATTCCTTCTTCCTGTGAGTAGCCTTTTGCAACTAGTCTTGCTTTGTTCCTTGTGACTATGCCATTTTCATCCATCTTGTTTCTGAACACCCATTTTGTGCCTATTATACTCCTGTCCTTAGGCTTGGGCACCAGCTTCCAAACATTGTTCCTTTCAAATTGGTTTAGCTCTTCTTGCATAGCCAAAACCCAATCTGGATCTAGAAGTGCATCCTCAACTTTCTTTGGCTCATCTTGAGACAGAAAGCTGCTATATAGACATTCTTCTTGAGTTGCTCTTCTAGTTTGGACTTTTGAAGAAACATCACCTATAATAAGTTCAAAGGGATGATCTTTAGTCCATTTTCTTGAGGGAGGTAGATTTGCTCTTGACGAGGTAGCTTCATGATCATGATTGCCTTGATTGGATATTTGTCCTTGAGAAACTCCCCCTGAGTTTGTTGTCCCTAAATGATCACTTCTTGAGACATTTCTATGACCTTCAACGGTATGACTGTTTTGGCTGTCAACGAAACGCTCATTTTGACTGTCAACGAAACCACCATCTGGTCTACTAGCAACTATTCTTTTCAATCTTAATGCAGCAATTTCATCTTCACTGCTGCTCTCATCTGTGCTAGATACAACAACTTTAGGCTGTTTCTCAGTAGTCTTAACATGATTCATTCGATCTCCTTCCTCATTCTCAAAAGAGAGACTTTCATGGAAACCTTCATCACAGAGACCTTGAATTTTGAGATCATCAAAAACAACATGTACAGATTCCATAACAATGTTGGTTCTGAGATTATAGACTCTGTAAGCTTTCCCTGCTGCATATCCCACAAATATTGCTTCATCTGCCTTTGCTTCAAATTTCCCCAAATGCTCAGCTTGATTTCTCAGAACAAAGCACTTGCATCCAAAGACATGAAGAAAATCCAATAGTGGCTTCTTTCTTTTGAGTAGTTGATAAGGGGTCATTCCCTTGGCCTGATTAATCAAAGAAATATTCTGAGTGAAGCAAGCTGTGTTAACTGCCTCAGCCCAAAAATAAGTTGGTAACTTTGATTCATCTAGCATTGTCCTGGCAGCTTCAATAAGTGTTCTGTTTTTCCTTTCAACTACACCATTTTGTTGTGGTGTCCTTGCTGCTGAAAACTCATGCATAATACCATTTTCTTCACAGAACATCTTCATGCTTGAATTCTTGAATTCTGTCCCATTGTCACTCCTGATCCTTCTTACTTTCAAGTCAGGATGATTGTTTACCATCTTGATGTGATTGATAATGATTTCACTTGCCTCATCTTTAGAATGTAAAAAGAAGGTCCAAGTAAATCTAGAAAAATCATCAACAATCACAAGACAATATTTCTTCTTTGAAATAGACATGACATTTACAGGGCTAAACAGATCCATATGAAGTAACTCAAGCTGATGGACAATTGATGACTCTGTCTTGCTTTTGAATGATGCCTTCTTTTGTTTCCCTTTTTGACAGGCATCACACAAACCATCCTCGGAAAACTCCACCTGTGGAATTCCTCTAGCAAGATCCTTCCTTACCAAATCATTCATAACCTTGAAATTCAGATGAGATAATTTCTTGTGCCATAGCCAACTTTCATCCTTGCTTGCTTTGCTGAAAAGACAAGTGATGGTGTCTGGACTTGTGCTACTAAAGTCAGCAATGTACACATTCCCTCTTCTGAATCCAGTCATTACCACATTGTTGTTTCCTCCTTTAGAAACAACACAGGCTTCTTTAGAAAATGTAACTAAAAATCCTTTGTCACAAAGTTGACTGATACTAAGCAAATTGTGCTTGAGACCATCCACCAATGCAACCTCATCTATGATGACATTCTCTTTTGAAATCAAGCCATATCCCTTTGTGTAGCCTTTGCTGTCATCTCCAAAAGCAATACAAGGGCCAGCTCTTTCCTGAAACTCTGTGAGCAGGGTAGAATCACCAGTCATGTGTCTTGAACAACCACTATCCAAGTACCAAAGATTCTTTTTGTCTCCCTGCACACAATAGAACCAAATCAAGTCGATTTTGGTACCCAAGTTTCCTTGGGTCCTGTTTTGTTAGCCTTTGCTTTTCTTTTTACATCATTTTTCACCTTGGGCTCAGATTGATTTAAATCAACTTTTACTCTTGGTGTTGATTTCTGATTGTTGCTCACATTTTCATTTACAGCATGCATATTTGAAGGAACACACATATTATTCATATTCCATGGCATTTGTGGCATACTAAACATATTCATGTATGGATTAGGCACAAATGATATGTTAGCATATGGATTCTGAAATTGTGCACATGGAGCAAACATGTTAGGCATAACAGGCATTGTAGGCATAAGATTATTCATTGCAGGCTTGGGAATTTTCACATTAGCAGTTTTCTTAACAGATTTGCAGTTAGTAGATAGATGACTAACACTTCCACAATTGACACAAGTCTTTCTAGGAGCATATTTATCAGGTGTGTAATTGTTGTGTTTGTTAATTCCTACTTTGCCATTCCTGTTATTCCTTTTATTTCCCTTAGCCTCAATTTGAACATTCTCTATTTTATCTTTCAATTGCTTGTTGGACAAGTGACCTACATTAGCTCTCTCAACAGGCTTCTCAACTTTCTTTGATTTACTAGACTCACCTTGAACAAAGTTCTTGGTGACAGGACCATACTTATTAAAGTCTAGTGAGTTCATCTTTTCTTTTCTCTGTCAACGAAACACCCTGATCGGTTGATGGTTCATGTGTCAACGGAACATCGCATTCCGTTGACATATCAACCTTCAACAAATGATCATTGTTGTTTGTTGACTCTGTTTCTGAATCTAAGGCTTCACAAGCATACCCTAGTTTCTCTTTGTTCTTTTTCCATGATTGTTCACAGAAAGATTCCATACCTTGAACATTAATGATGTTGGTAGCAACATACCTGGCATCTTTCCATTTAGCAATCACACTCTGTTCTATTTCTAGTTGTGTCTTAAGAATTTCTTCCCTTTGTAACACGTTCTCAAGTTCCTTCTTAGCATCCCTACTAACACATCTCATTTTCTCAAATTCAATGAGCTGTGCTTCTAACATTGCATTCCTATCACTTAAGAGCAAATTAGTCTCTTTAATTCTTGAATTCTCTTTGGTAAGTGATTTAAGAGTAACACGCAAATTATATAATACAGTAGACATTTCATTTACTGCACTATCGCATTCCTCTTTAGAAAGCTCAGAAAGATTAGTAATTGTTACCTGGTTGCTTGAGGAACTTGCTTCCTGCTCATGATTGTCAGCCATAAGAGCCAAGTTGACATACTCAACATCATCATCAGAATCTTCACCATTACCAGCCCAATCATACTCCTGAGACATGAAAGCCTTTTCCTTTTGCTTGAGAAGTTCAAAGTATTTCTTTTTATAATCAACAGGCTCAAATTTCCTGTTGCTCTTCTCAATCTTGGGCTTTCTGCAGTCTCCAGCAAAGTGACCAAGCATTCCACAATTGAAACATTTAGATTTAGACTTTTCAATCCAGTTTGTTTTGCTAGGTTGAAAGTCTCTTCTTGGTGGCCTTGCTTCTGAGTTTCTTTTGAACTTGAACTTAGAGAATTTTCTTGACAGAAAAGCAATGTGTTCATCAATCTCATCTAAGTCATCCAAGTTGGCTGGTTCTGATTCTTCTTCTTCTGTCATCTTGTCTTTACCCTTGCTAACATCACTCCTACAACTAGATCGACTAGTTGTGGCCTTTGCAGCTTCTTCAGTGTCATCTTCCAGTTGGTTCACAGATGCAATCAATGCAATGGATCCACCCTTCTTCTGTACCTTTTCAATTTCCTCATCTTGCTCCATTTCCAGCTCATAAGTCTTCAATGTTCCATACAGCCTTTCAAGAGTGTAATCTTTGTACTCTTGAGTGTTTCTTAGAGAAACAGTCATAGGCTTCCATTCTTTTGGAAGAGCTCTTAGAAATTTAAGGTTTGAGTCCTTAGTTTGGTAGATTCTCCCATACAACTTTAATCCATTCAGAAGCTTTTGAAACCTACTAAACGTGTCATTTAGGGTTTCACCAGCTTTAAAGTGAAAGTGCTCATATTGTTGTATAAGGAGTTGCATTTTGTTCTCCCTTACTTGCTCAGTTCCTTCACATAGTGTTCTGACAGTGTCCCATACTTCTTTGGAGGTTGTACAGTTTATGACATTATCAAACATCTCTTGCTCCAAACCATTAAACAGAATGTTCATGGTTCTCTTATCTTTATGGATTTCTGCAAGATCTTCAATAGTCCATTCTGAGACAAGTTTTGGAATTTCTACGTCAGGAGCATCATCTGGCACTCCAATTCTAGATGCAAACTTCATGGGAACGTGTGGACCTTTCTCAATGCAGTCTACATATCTCTCATCCATAGACATGAGATGTAAATGCATCTTTACTTTCCAGTGAAAGTAATTGTCCTTATCAAGAACTGGTATCTTCACACCTGCATCCTTCTTCACCATGGTTTCTGTTTTGGTCTTGATCTTTAAACTTCTTGTATGTTAGAAGCTCGCTTTGATACCAATTGTTATTCCCAAATGACCTAACAGAATTGTAGAAGGGGGGTTGAATACAATTCTTGATATTTTCTTAAACTTAAAACAATGATAAAATAAAACTGAACTGAATAAACAAAAACACAAGATATCAATAATTCAGTTGGATTGTTTGATGATCCAACTGAAGTGTTTTTATTGCGGAAATAATCTGTGATACAAAAGTACACAGCTGCTCAGTTACAGAGTTGTAGAGAAGAATGCTCTCAAAGATAGCTAATACAAACTATTTGTTTTTCTTCTCTTACATTCTTTCTAACTGCTACACTTGGTTATATATTCCCAAGTTTACAATACTATTTTTGGCTACTCTAAAGTACACTAAAGATAAGCGCCAATAGTTTGCTTTTCATCCCTTTGTCCAGTGGTCCTTGGAGATCCTTGCTTTTGTCTTCATGCTTATTATGATCACTCCCAAGAGCCCAATTGGAAACTGGGATGTTTCCTTATTCCCCATGTCCATTTTAATGGTTTCCAATGCAAAGTACACTTCCACATCACCTTTAGATCTGTTCAGTAAACTGTCACTATCACTTTGTCAACTATTCAGAAAAGCAATAATGATTCGTTGATAGCAGGGAGATGTGTTTCGTTGATAGCTTTATTCTCCATTTCGTTGATGAGTAAACTTCATTTCGTTGATGAGTAAACTTCATTCCGTTGATGGTGTATCCTTGTTCCGTTGATAGAGTAATCTTCATACCGTTGACATGTCTTCACTTAGGCAAAATTACAAGGCATGATATACTTACAATTAACCAACCTATTTTGCCTATCTAGTACTTAGTCAACATGACTTAGGAAACCTATCTAATACATACATCAAATGCATATCAAACTGTGAAGTATTGTACAGTGCAATTGCTACAACACTCATTCCGTTGATGAGCTTCCTGTCAACGAAACACTGCAAAGCATGCCATTTCGTTGACAGTTACAAAATAACTTAATACAAAATCTACTAAGTGTTTTTACAATTATCATCAAGAATCAACATATTCCTAACAGATTTATTAAAGAGACAGAGATTTCAAGTGGTGACAACAAAGATATTGGTTACAGAGTTCTAGAATGAAAAGGAAGTGAATCACTGCTTAAAGTCAAACAGATGAAGAACAGACATTGTCGTTAGTCACTCATGAACAACCAGACAGTACATTGAGTGTCAACGTATTAAAATGTTTATTCTTCATCTAAGTTTTAGTGATTCAGGAATTTATTGTGAAGACAAAGAATTCTATTTATTCTCTTATAAATAATTATTACTATTAAGTAAATTATTTATTAAATTAATTCTGTAAAGAATTAATTTAATACATAATTTATTTAGATAATTATTTAAATTACAATAAAAATGAACTAGGAAGACTTAGTTTTTGAACTAGGAAGACTTAGTTTTTAAACTAGGAAGACTCACAAGTGAGTCTTCCCGATTGTCTTCCTAGGCTAAAACCTAGTCTTCCCGATTGTCTTCCCTTTACATTGATTGTCTTCCTGATTGTCTTCCAAGGCAAATTGATAGTATTCCTGCAAGTCTTCCTAATACAAAATCAACAAGTGGCTTGGCGCGTGAAGATTGAAAAGGAATGCAGTGTTTTAAATACAAACAAGACAGAAGATATTAGGTCCTGATAAGTTTGTAGAAGGGGGGTGGAATACAAACTTTACCGTTTAATCGAATTTGTCCTTTTAAAGATTTAACTGTTTAGAACAAATTAGTGCGGAATAAAACTGAAACAATATTCAAGTTAAATATAACTCTATTAAACTTGAAAGGTGTTACAATTCTGATCACTGATTACAATGAACTTGATAAAACAAACCTAGAATAAATTCGACATGAATTTATCTATTTTTATAATAAAAAGGATCGAATACTAAAAAGTAGTTCGATATAAAATCTAGGGATTATGATCCGCTAGAAAGTCAAGTAAGTACAAGAGATATAATTCTTATGGATAAAATGTTTAAGAACAATCAAGAATTAATACTCCTGCAGAATTTTGGATCTTGACAGTTGAAGAAATTGAAGACAGGCTTTGAATGTAATGTATTAAAGGCTCTGTCTGATTTCTATTATGTGTGTTATTGTCTTCAAGTCTTCTGTCTACTTTATATATCACTTGCATTTCTTTTTAATCCTTCACGTGCAATCCACTTTAAACATAAGTGAATTAAGCCTTGGAAGACTTGCAGGAATACAATTATTTTGGCCTTGGAAAACTTTCGGGAAGACAAGCTTTGTGAAGGGAAGACAACCGGGAAGACTAGGGTTTGGCCTAGGAAGACTTTCGGGAAGACAACCTTGGTAGTCTTCCTAGTTCAAAAAACTAAGTCTTCCTAGTTCAATCATCAGTCTTCCTAGTTCAAATTTATTCTAATTTAAATAATTAACTAAATAAATTATGTATTAAATTAATTCTTTACAGAATTAATTTAATAAATAATTTACTTAATAGTATCAATTATTTATAAGAGAATAAATAGAATTAGTTGACTTCTCAATCAATTCCAGAATCACTTAAAACTTAGATAAGTAACAAACACAATAGTACGTTGACACTCAATGCACGGTCTGGTTCACGAGTGACAAACGACAATGTCTGTTCTTTATCTGTTTGACTTTAAGCAGTGATTCACTTCCTTCTCATTCAAGAACTCCGTAATCAGTATCTTTTTCTGTCACCACTTGAAATCTCCGTCACTTTAATAAATCCACTGAGCTTGAATACTTCATTGAGGCTTGATCAATAAATTGAGCTTCTTTCAATGTAGAATCACTTCAAGTCTGTAGATGACTTTAATCTTCATTCTTTGACAGATATGATCTTCTGAGATTCCTGTGACAATTGAATTTTATTATTTACTTATTACATCTTAATTAAAGTTGAGTAGAATACTCGGTGTTTACAAATAGGCCTAGACATATGCCTTTCAATCTCCCCCTATTTGTTTGTTAGACAATAACAACCAAATACCTCTAGAGGATAACTCAACTAAAACAAGAAAAGATAAGACTTTTAAGAGCCAAGCAAATAATAAAAAGTTCTGGATTAAATATAACAATTTCCAGATTCAAACAGTAAAGATAAATACAAGATAGATGTTCCTCTAGTCTGAACATATGAATACATTTTCCTATCTTGATTTACCTAGATCTAAACATATAACATTTACAAATGAGCTAACTACATCATGCCTTTTAGTCTCTAATTTCACCTTCTTCAGCTTCTTGCAAGGTGACTAGAAGATCTTTGTCAAGGACACGATCACTTTCAGAAACCACACCACTTGGCATTACTGGTTGAGTGGTGATCTTCTTCAATCTATTCTTCATCTGAGCATACCTTGGAACTTTCTCCGTGCAGTAGTCTGAAATCATATCAGCAACTTCAGACTTGTCTTCAGTGGTAAACCCGGAAGTTCTTAGAAGATTCTCCAACTTCACCAGTTGCATAGCAGTCTGTAGCTTCAAAGAATCAGGATCCAGCCTCACAGTCTCTAAAGTTGTACCTCTGTAGATTTTAACTTCATAAGGAAAGTGCACAACTTGAGGGATGGCCTTCATAGCAGAATCTCTCAGCCGATCATACAGAAGCTCATTCAAGCAAGAAGATCTCTTTACCTTACTCATAAGAATCCACAATTCAGAGAGAGATCTTCTTTGTAGGAGGTCAAGAGAAATGGTGAATGACCCTTCAAGAGCACTTGAGACATAGATGAACAGTTCTTGCCTCACTTGATCAAATGCAGACGTAATCCTTAGGATATCTTCCTTCAATGCCTTCATATATAATGAGTTGTCTGGATTAACAGTTCTGATCTTCTCAAGCAGCTTCAGAAAAGTAGCATCATTGTTTGTGCCTCTCTGAGGGATATCAAACATCTCCCTTGCCTTATCCCATTTGCTTCCTTGCTTCATCCTAACATCCAATCTCCTTTCTTTGACATGAATACTATGAAGACGTTGTTTGTCTTCATGTTCAGCCTTTTGAATTTTCAGCTTCTGAGAAATGATGTCGGAGACCTTTGCATTCTCATCCTCCTTTCTTCTTAGTTCTGCCTGTTGCTTCTTCAACTCCTTCTGAAACAAAGGGTCAGGTGTGTATAGATCAGCTTCATCTTCCCAATCCTCAAAGTTGGCCGCCTCTTCAACCTCCTCCTCACCAAAAGCTTCTTCAGGTATGGTCTTCCCAAGATCACCAGATGTGTCAAATTGGAAGTCATCCTGTTCACCGTGGTAGTAGTAGGCATCATCAAAGACAGTCTCCTCCAATGATTGTATCCCTTTCCCTTTATCTTTTCCAACTCCAGAAGCTCCTCCAGCTTCTCTTTCTCCTCCTTTCTTCTCCTTCTCCCCCTTAGTTGAGGAATCCTCTACAGATTTAGCTTTGGAAGCCCTAGGATTCACCTCAGAAGTTCCCCTTATTTCTCCTTGTTCTCTCATATCTCCTCCTTCATCAGCATCATCATCCTCATCATCATCACCATCATCTCCCTCAAAGAATGTTCTTTGCTCTTCAGTAGGTTGATGTGATATCTTGATCATATAGTATAGGTGCTTCATCCCTTCATTAAGATGCTCCATTCCTCCTTCAATCCTAGACATCCTTTCTTCATTAAACCTCTGGTTTTCATCAGATGTTTGCAGAATAAAGTCCACCTTGGTAGAAATAGAAGCAATCTCCTTGACACTCTCCGATATCTGAGCATTTGACGTTGTAAGATCAGAGATGTCTGAAGCCACCAGTACTTGAGATTGTTGGATTGAATTCAGCCTCGGGAGTAGATTATTCTTCAATCCTTGCAAGTCATCTTTAATTTCACAGTACCCAGCTGATTTGATACAGAGGTGGTAGATTGTGCAACCACTTGTGCTTTCAGAAGATTATTCTTAGCCTGGGTTTCTTGTAACTTCCTTTGTAGATTAGCTAGCTGGTTCAACAAAGCAGTGTTTGTGTCAGTGTGTGCACTCACTTCAATTGCTCTAAGTGGTGTTTCACTCAACTCACGTGCTTGTGTATCACTCGGTGTTTGACTCATATCTCTCACCACTAACTGTCTTTCTAAATTTTCAGAAGATATACCTGCATGAAAAATCACCCTAGCCCCTTCAAGAGAGGTCAGTGGTGGTGCAATGGGAGTTCGCAATTACCGATCCCTGGTTGAGTCTGTCAAAATATTTGACATTGTATACTGAATTGCTTCAGGGACAGACTCACCAGGTTGCCTTTCACTTTCTCCCGTAAAAACTGCGAGTGAAAAATCCCTTAGGGGAGCCAGAGATGTTCCCTATGGGATAGGAGAAAATGATTCTATTATTGGTGGCGAAGAATCAGATTTTCCCTCTGATGCTTGTGAAGGCACTTCTACCGTAACTATGGTAGGCACTGTTTCAAAATCAAAAGTAAAGTGCTCTCCTTGCATAGTGTCCTGAGTATAATCTAGTTGGATATCTTCTCCCATTGTGAGTAATGGGAGAGTGCTTGACTCCGTACAAGATGCCATGGCCCGATGGCGAATTTCAATAGATCCACCCTGTTGAGAGGATGTCTCCAGAGACTGTTCAGTGGCCATATCTATGTCCATATCCTGTTGAGAGGATACAGATGGGCTTACAGATGCCTCCCTATAGGTTTTTCTTTTCTTTAAGGGTGGAGACAGAGCTGTGGGAGCACTCATTGTAGCTACATCACTAACACTTCTTGAACTGGTTTGAACATTTGGCTCAGGTTGTGTATCAGGAGTGTTTGACTCTCTGTTTGGCTCTATGACCTGGGTCAGAGACTGTGGATCTACAATCTCTGGGTCAGCCCTAACAACCACTTGGGTTTGCATTGAAGTACCAGAAGAAGAACCAGAGTTAGGAATAACTACCTGTAGTGGAACTGGATGTGGTTGAGGAACTTGTTCACCAAAGATAGGAAGATTAATGAATTGACTCATCAATGGTGAAACAAGAATAGGTATGGTGAGGAATTTGGATGAGACATCAAGTCTGGTGTAGAATTTGGTGTCTGTGGTTGGAGAGGTTTCAAATCTAGCTTCCCTAAACAGTTCTACCTGCTCAGCAGTGAGAAGATGATTAATGATAAGATTGAGAAAGCGAGGGTACCAACACTTCACTTTCACATGATTATCAGAATCTTTCCTAGAGTGAGCAAGCCTGTTAAGCATAATGTTCCACAGAATTTCAGCAAAATTTAACCTACGACCAAATACTATAGCATAAGCAATATACTGATTAAGACTGGTAATGCAATGAAATTTGTTTTTGTGCAGTTACCAAATACTCTTGCTATAGTATCAAAGAACAGATCCCATTCCCTTACAACAAAGCTTTTAGATAATTTGACCATTTGGAAGGGACCCTGATAATGAATATTCACAAAGAACTGTGATAACTCATCATCAGTGGGTAAGGGGTCAAAACTGTCCTTTGGAAAATGTAAAACATCACAAAATAACTCAAAAGTGACTGTGTATTTCTGGTTTAGAATATTGAAAGTAAAAGATTTTGAATCTTCAGCAATAACAGCACTTGAACACAACATCCTTAATGGATCAATTTTAAGAAGTGCATTGGCACAAATAGCATGACTGACACAAGTCTCGCTATTTAAAAATTGAATCCACGGTCTAAAACGTTCCACTTTGCATTTAGACGGATCAAAATACCCAACATTATTATTTAGAACAAGTTCAAAATTAGGATCCATTTTAAATAAAACAAGAAATTTTAATCAATTTAAAATAAAATTAAAATTTTAGGGATTTTTAGAATTAATTAAAATTAATTAAAACCCACAAAATTAAAATTTTTACTTAAATTAACCAATTTTAAAATATTGATCCTAAAAATTTGAACTATAAACTTTTAAAAGCAAAAAGAATTGGGCAATTGAAACTCAAACACACACACAATACAGTTCAAAACTACTCAGAAACAACAAAGATCAGCTAAACACTTAAGAATCACTTAGAAAACCAAGAATACTCAAGTCAAAATTTTGACAGCAATTCGACTCAAGACTTGATTTTGACGAACAAAATGATTTTGCTAAGTAAAAACTTGAGCAATATAAACAAGATCAAGGATTGTTTCTGCAGAAATGATTGAGTTCGAAAGGGGGGAATTCAAAAACTGAAGAGAGGAAAACAAAAGAAAAAAAAAACTGATAAGGCGTAATGTGCAGTGTATGTACTGTTGTAACACCCCAGTCCCACATCGAGGAGATTTGGGACTTGTGTTCAGTTTATAAGGCAAAGCACTACTACTAATTAGCACCAACAAAATCATGATATTTTGGGGGCCTGTGGTGGGCTAGTCGTTACCCAAGTTGGTTGCGTTTGGGCTAGTAGGCTTCAGCTTATTCGGACTCAGAATCGGGACTTGACCCGATTTTTGAAAAAGGCCCGGGATTTGACCCGAGTTGTCACATATGGTATCAGAGCCGACTCTCGAAAGCTTGTTAACGCAAGTTGCCGGAGGTGGGGACACGAAGGCTGGTGGTATTATCCCACAATGGACAGAGGTCCGGAGGTGGGGACACGAAGCCAGCCGGTATTATCCCACAATGGCTAGGGAGGAACGATGGAACCAATGGGCTATCCGTTCAGGCTTGACGAGGACGTCAAGAGTTTAAGTGGGGGAGTTTGTAACACCCCAGTCCCACATCGAGGAGATTTGGGACTTGTGTTCAGTTTATAAGGCAAAGCACTACTACTAATTAGCACCAACAAAATCATGATATTTTGGGGGCCTGTGGTGGGCTAGTCGTTACCCAAGTTGGCTGCGTTTGGGCCAGTAGGCTTCAGCTTATTCGGACTCAGAATCGGGACTTGACCCGATTTTTGAAAATGGCTCGGGATTTGACCCGGGTTGTCATGTAAGAAATAAATATAATAGGAAAAGAAAAGTAGAATTACCCGGATATATATATGTTGGTGCTTTAGTGGAAGGAGCAAGTCAAATTACTTTTATATTAAAATCACGACCAAAATTATTATCTCAAATGCAAATAAGTTTTGTATTTCAATTTTAAGGGATTAAAATTGTCATTTTTATTTATTAGACATTTTTTTTGGTATTCATAATATAATTTTATAAATTAGTTTATAAAAAGGAAGTCGAAGTCACTTTAGCTTAAAAGTAGCAAGTTATTAAAAAATCATTAGCTTGAAAGTAGCGAATTAAGAGGAAATCATTCTTTCTGTCAAAATTTTGTGGAAGAATACTTAAACAGGGGGCTATTTAGGTGGGAGGCTATTCACGAACTAGGTGAATCTAATTGTGAGAAATATCTGCACTCAATCGATTTGGTATGAGTTCTAGTTTTGTTTGATTCCGGGGACGGAATCATTTTTAAGGGGGTATATATGTAATATATGAGAATTTTAGATATTTTTAATAATAATAAAGGTAATAATAATAATAATAATAATAATAATGTATGTAATCTGAATCAAAAAAAATTTAATTTAATTATCTTGCTAATAAAAAGAAAAAGGAGGTAAAGCTAGGCTTAATAATTAATTTAACCATTAAATATAAGTAATAATAGACGATTATGTGATTATATTAAATTATATTTATTATCATATGTATTCCTCGCGTATTATATTTACCCTAAAAACAAATTGACAAAACAAGCCGCAGGTAAATAAAAACAGAAGTGAAGGAGAGATAGTATTCTGAGAGTGATCGTAGACAAAGAAGGTCATTGATGTCAAAGATTGTGAGTCTATTCAAGTGTTGCTGCCATCCACACATAGATCGAGAAACAAATTTCAACACTAACGTCACATAGGTATGCATCAGAACTTGTTTATTTAGATAATTTATATGGATTAAGTTTTATCCTATATATTAACGGGCATGAAATCATGATGTAAATTAAATAATAAAAATACGGATTAAATTGTATTTCCTCCCCTCATAAGTTGTGGATTACAACGTTGGAATATAGGTTGAACAATAATTTATTGATTAAGTATATCATAATGGGTATATAATTTAAGATTAAAATTATCTATTTATATTTATATTCCAAAGTTCACTTCCCCTGATGTTTTTTTTAAAGTTCGGTTTTTGACACAAAGTCTCAGAATGCAATGCATGTTAGGCTATTATATGGTATATGTTGGTTTATATAAAAAGATAATAATCCACTGGTTAAACTATAATCATGATGATTTAAAATAAAATAGTTAATGTGTAACCAAGTTTTTATTTTTTATAATTTTCTAGTTTTATTCTAAGTTTAACGTGATAAACCCATGTTCACTAGGTCCAGGTTATTAAGGTTTCCCAAGTCATAATGGTAGTTACAGAGCTTCCTATTAAAACTGATAATTTATGTATTTATTTAAAAAGATATTATTTAATTTAGTTTGTCTAAGGAGTAAGCATGCAATAATGAACATATGTCTAACAATAGATTTAACTTTGTAGTTAGATCATGAGCATGGAGTTTAGTGGAGCACTTGCTTGCAAATATTTTAGTATTAGTAATTATATGAGGTACGGATTCTCTACTCTTTTATTCAGCACTACTCCTCTTAGAAATATTTAAATTAAATTTGTTTTGGCCTCAAATCTGTTCATTTGATTTTGATCATTTTGATTCTGAAAATTTGTTCTGACTCTGAAAAATATTTTTATATATGTTTCGAAATATTTAAATATTTGTTTCTGCGATTTTCTGATATTGCATATATTTTATATCTGTTGGAAATATTGAGAATATCTGTTATGTGAGATTTTAAAATGTTTTGCGAAATATTATATTTGAACCCTTAGTGATATAGGGTATACCGAGTTAACCAGCTGTAGGGGTATTACAGCCATGTCATTGCGGCACCAGTGACATGACACTTCCATGGCAGTGTGATTGGTCATGGAGTATCCTTATGTTCTGATAGCTCAGGAGGCGAGCTTTTGCGCATTTGATATTTGTTTCAGGATACGTGGGTGCACCCAGAGTTTTATTTGATTTGTGATTTGATTTGGCGGTGACGATGTATATGCCGTACACGTTATCCGGTTTGTTGCATACATTACGGTACCCTATGATGTATGTGTCTGTATATGTTCTGTTCTGATCTCGGTATGAAATATCTTACCCCTTTCGTTGTTTCAGCCATGCGTATTTTTAAAATAACTATTTTATTATAAACTATTTTATTATAAACTGTTAAATATTTATATCTGTTTTATAATCTGTATTTCAAATCCGTACTGGGCGTTTGGCTCATGCCGTATTCTTTTTCTGGCAGGTGCTTAGGGGGATCGGGGACTGTGTGAAGGAGAGCTACCCTCTATTTCATTGATTAAGATTATGGACTTCTAGAATTATTTAGACTGTTTAGTTATTATTTAAGAGATTTTAGTGCTCTGTATACATGTTTATAGTTTAATAAGTAGCCACTCATTTATTTATAGATGGGGGTGTTACAACTGTGTATCTATATATATATATTAATAAAACAATAAAACTGAAGAGAAAAGAATACTTACCATTTTTTTTAAAATTGTACTAGGAAGACAATCGGGAAGACTTAGGATAGTCTTCCCGGTAGTCTTCCTAATACAACTTAGAAAGTTTTCCGGAAATAAATAAAAGAAAAAAACAGAAATAAATAAAAGCATTTCTAAGTCTTCCCGATAGTCTTCCTAGTTCAAAAACTGGGAAGACTTAGGAAAAGGCTTAAAAATAAAAGGAAAAAACAAAAAACAAAAACAAAAATTCTTAGTTTACCCATTAGTCTTCCTAGTATTAAACTGGGAAGACTTAGAATAAACTTAGAATTAAATTGAATATTTACAGAAAAATGCATAAAATATATAAAAATGCATGAAATATTCATAAAACTCTAGAAAAATTCACAGAAAATTCCATAAATCCTAGAAAAATATGCAGAATAATATAAAATTGCAGAATTATTTAAACAACAATATTTACAATCTGAAAAACACCTAAATAATTCTAAATAAATATATTTTCAATAAAAATACATTTCTCCACTTAAAAAATATGAGAAAAATATTTTTAAAGAAAATAAAATATTCAGAGCTATTTAAATTTACAAGCATGTAATATTAAATGAGAATTGGCAGTAAATATCAGTTAAATGACAAGAGAAAATGAATTTTTGAAAGAACAAACATGACAGAGATATTGTTAATCACTAAGACTGTTTAACATACCCAATTTACCAACTAACTTGATAAATGTGGATTCGTCAACAGATTTAGTGAATATATCTGCAGTCTGTTCTTCTGTGGGTACAAAGTGTAACTACACAGTTCCATTCATGACATGCTCTCTGATAAAATGATACCTGATATCAATGTGCTTCGTTCTCGAGTGCTATACAGGGTTGTTGGAGATTGCTATGGCACTTGTATTATCACACAAAATGGGAATTTTGTCTAATGCAAAGCCATAGTCCTTTAATTGATTCCTAATCCATAAAATCTGAGCACAACAGCTTCCAGCAGCAATGTATTCAGCTTCTGTTGTTGAATTGGAAACTGTTTGTTGTTTCTTGCTATACCAGGAAATCAATCTACCTCATAGGAATTGACAACTCCCAGAGGTACTCTTTCTATCCACAACACTACCTGCATAATCAGAATCTGTATATTCAACAAGGTTAAAACCAGAATCTTTAGGGTACCAAATACCTAAATTAGGTGTACCCTTAAGATATCTCAAGATTCTTTTAACAGCAACGAGATGTACATCTCTAGGGTCCGCTTGGAACCTTGCACACAAGCATGTAGCATACATAATATCTGGTCTACTAGCAGTAAGATAGAGTAAGGAGCCAATCGTACCTCTGTAGCTTGTAACATCTACCTTGATAGAATTGTTAGAAGCTCCAAGTTTGATGGCTGTTGAAGATGGAGTCCTTGCTGATGCTGAATCCTCCATGTGATACTTCTTGAGAAGTTCTTTAAGATACTTGGATTGACAAATAAATATTCCATTTGACCTTTGACTTACTTGCAATCCAAGAAAGAACTTCAGCTCACCCATCATACTCATTTCAAACTTACTCTGCATTAGCTCAGCAAATCTCTTACATATATTATCATTAGTAGACCCAAATATGATGTCAGCCACATAGACTTGGACTAATATCATATCACTTTTATGTTTCTTTGAAAAAAGAGTTTTGTCTATGATACCTCTAACAAAACCATTTTCTAAAAGAAAACTAGAGAGAGTGTCATACCATTTTCTTGGGGCTTATTTGAGACCATAGATAGCCTTGAAGAGAAAGTACACAAAGTCCAGCAGCTCCTGATTTTCAAAGCCAGGGGGCTGTTCCACATACACTTCTTCATCTAGCTCACCATTCAGGAATGCACTCTTAACATCCATTTGATAGACTTTAAAATTGGAGTAAGCTGCAAATGCTAAGAACATCCTGATGGCCTCAAGTCTAGCCACTGGTGCATAGGTTTCATCATAGTCAATGCCTTCAACTTGAGAATACCCTTGTGCAACCAGTCTTGCCTTGTTCCTTGTAACAATGTCATCCTCATCTAGCTTGTTCCTGTATACCCATCTTGTACCAACTACTTTCTTGTTCTTTGGCCTGGGTACCAGCTTTCAGACTTGCTGTTGTTCAAACTGATTGAGTTCATCTTGCATAGCAATCACCCAATCTGGATCAGTCAGTGCTTCCTCAGTTTTCTTTGGCTCCATTTCAGATAGAAATGCTGAATAATGACATTCATTCTGAGTTGCACTTCTAGTTTTAACTCCAACACCTGGATCACCAATGATCAGCTCAAAAGGATGAGCTTTATTCCATACAGTCTGTCTTGGAAGATTTGATCTTGATGATTTGCCTTGAAATTCACTTTGATGTTGTGAGTGACTAGATGATCCTTCATTTGCTCCCCCTGAGTTGTTGCTTGATTGCCTTGATGATTCTTCTCCAGTGTTGGTGGTATCTCCATTGTTACCAGTGTTTCCACCACCACCACCATGATCATTATCATCATTGTTATTATCATTACCAGCAATAACTTCAGGTGGGGCTACATCATCTGATTCTGAGTCTGGCAAGTTATCAAACTTCAGCTTTTCAGATGAGTCTTCTTTTTGGATATTAGGGAACTTAGTGTCATCAAAAGTAACATTGACACTTTCCTTTACTGTGTGACTGCCAACCAAGTATACCCTGTAAGATCTTCTGGAATAACCAACAAAAATAGCTTCTTGTGCCTTGGCATCAAACTTGCCACGTTTCACATTGTCATCTATAAGCACATAGCATTTTGCTCCAAATACATGAAAGTACTTGACAGTTGGTTTCTTGTTGTTCATGATCTCATACGGAGTCTTCATTAAGTCCTTGTTGATTAAAGTTCGATTCTGAGTATAACAAGTTGTATTTGCTGCTTCAGCCCAAAAGTACGTTGGAAGTTTAGACTCACTTAACATAGTCCTAGCAGCTTCAATCAATGTACGATTCTTTCTTTCCACTACTCCATTTTGTTGAGGAGTTCTAGGGGCAGAATACTGTCTTGTTATTCCTTTATCAGCACAAAAGTCATTTAGGATTGCATTCTTGAATTCAGTACCATTATCTGACCTTATGGCTCTAACAGGGAATCTAGAATCCAGCTCAATCAACTTATATGGTCAATCACCAGGTGTGGGGTCTCATCCTTGGAATGTAGGAATAAAACCCATGTATATTTTGAAAAATCATCAACAATCACAAGTGCATATTGTTTCTTTGACATGGACATTACATTAACTGGACCAAACAAATCCATGTGCAGAAGCTGAAGTGGTTCAGTTATCGATGATGTGTCAGTGCCCTTGTTAGAAGCTTTCTTTGACTTTCCTTTCTGACATGCCTCACACAGTCCTTCCTGTGTAAATTCCATCTGAGGCAAACCTCTAACCAATTCCCTCTTGACTAAAGAGTTCATGGTTTTGAATTTAAGTTGAGACATCTTCTTATGCCATAGCCAACTTTCATCTGATGAAGCTTTAGCATAAAAACAATTAACTTCATCTTTGGATCCAGAGTGCAGATCAGCTATGAACAAGTCACCTTTCCTTACTCCTTGAAAAGCAGGCTTTCCATTCTTCTTGTGAAGGATCTGACACTTCTCTCTTTCAAAGGAAACAACATATCCTCTGTCACAGAAATGACTGATGCTGAGAAGATTGAACTTCAGACCTTCCACAAATGATACATCTTCAATGATAACATTTCCATACTTCAAACAGCCATATCCTTTCGTAATACCCTTGCTGTTATCTCCAAAGGTAACTACTGGGCCAGCTTTCTCAACCAAATCTGATAGCAGGGCTCTATCTCCGGTCATATGCCTTGAACAGCCACTGTCAAGAATCCACATAACACGGTTTACCTGTTTAACTCCCTGCAATATCAAATTGATTAGTCCTTCCTCGGAACCCAAACTTGATTGGGTCCGGCATACTTAAAGAACTGGCCTTTGTCAGGCAAAACAACCTTTTTAGCTATAACTACTTCAAACTCTTTAACAAAAGAGTGTTTCCATTTATAGTCAGCCTTAACACATTTCTGAGTAGGCTTAGGGATAAATGAATCCACTCTAGTCTTAGGAGGACTAGTAGTCTTAGCTTTAACATGCTTCTTATTATTAACATGTTGACGTGGAGCAGTCTTATCACTAGATACATGCTTACTATTAAAATAAGCATACATAACATTGAAAGCACAAGACATGCAATTAATCACACCACATTCTTTATGAGAAGAATTAACAGCAGGCATGTTAGTTCTACAGTTGTTTTGATCCAACTTATGAGTATCTGATTTAGTATTTTTAGTTGCAACAACTTTGACTGGAATATCAGATATACACTTGTTGGATTGTTCAACTTCAAAAGCAAGATCTTCTTCACGTATCTCCTCTGCAATGATGATAGAGTATTCATTCAGAGTATCTGCTTGGGACTCTCTAAAGAAAGGTTTATCAATACCCTTAAGCACATCGGGAATAACCCTTTCTTCAGGACTGACTCTATTAGGGGTATTTATGCTTAACTTTCCAATAGACTCATTATAGTCATACCATATTCCTACGGTCTGACCAATACTTTGTTTATTGATAATTTCTTTAGCCGTCTTACAAGAGTTGAAGTAAGCATTAGCTTTAGTCTTTAGCTCACTAATCTGATCCTTGAGAATGGTTTCCAATTGAATATAACATTTAACCCTATTCTCAAGAAATGCTATTGTTAGATATAATTGCTGACGTTTGTTCATCAGTGTTTAAGCAAGAGGTGATCATCAGAGTTTACATTGAAGCCAGTCAGAGTTTGATAAAGTCTGACGGGGTGAAGAGTTTATTAACTGTTGGTGCTGAATTGAATATTCTAGAAGCAATATATTCTGAAGATGGAAAGAAGCAGAATATATTGAGACAGTTAAGGAAACGGAACAGAAGACAGAAGCAATCCTAATTTGATATAATCTATATAGCTGATTTATAGGAGTATCAATTAGAGATTGATTATGTAACTGTGTATTATATAAACACAGATAGGTTAACCCTAAAAGGGATACGAACATAGAATTATTATTCTTGTAACCTAGCAGCTCTCTGTGATTCATTAACATTACTGAGAGAAGAATTATTTGTATAATTCAGTTTTGATTCATAAACAGTGTTCTTGATTATTATTATCATATTTATCTTGATTATATATTGTGTATTTGGCCTAACAATTGGTATCAGAGCTTAGGCTGTTTAATATATACAGTTTTACGATTCAAACACAGTAATAATCATGTCTGAAGAAAATCAAGCTCCTCCCAAGGTTGAACAGGTCAAACCTAATTCTGTGAGTCGATATGAAACAATCAGGGTTCCAATTCTCAGGCCAGTGGAGTATCCAATATGGAAGGTGAAGATGACCATGTTTCTGGAGGCAACAGATCCAGAATATCTTGACAGAATTAATGATGGTCCTCATAATCCAACCAAACTAGCCCCTGTTGTTGCTGGCCAAGAACAAAAGACTGTTCCAAAGGAGAAGAAAGATTATACTCCTGAGGACATCTCATCTCTTGCAAAAGATGCAAAGGTTAGACATCTTCTCCACAGTGCTTTAGATAATGTTATGTCTAACAGAGTAATTGGTTGCAAAACTGCAAAAGAAATCTGGGATGCTTTGGAAGTCAGGTGTCAAGGAACCACTGCTATAAAGAAAAACAGGAAGACAATACTCACACAGGAGTATGAGCACTTTGATTCAAGACCTAATGAAACCTTGACTGAGACTTATGACAGATTTTGCAAACTATTGAATGATCTGTCTCTGGTTGATAAAGAATATGACCTTGAAGAGTCAAATCTCAAGTTTCTCTTATCCCTACCTGAAAGATGGGATTTAAAGGCGACAACAATCAGAGATAATTATGATCTTGCAGATACAGATCTTGATGAGATCTATGGATTGTTAAAGACTCATGAACTTGAGATAGAACAAAGAAACAGGAGATCCAGCAAGAAGACAAAATCTGTTGCTCTCAAAGTTGAGGAGAAGTCCATCAAGAAGGAATCATCAAGGAAGAAAGCCAAGGGAAAGGCTTTAGTCATTAAATCTGAAAGTGAGTCATCAAACTCTGATGAAGCTTCTGACTCTGAGGATGATGAAGAACAGATGATGCAAATGGCTGCATTGATGGTGAAGACCTTCAAGAAGATGGGATTCAAGAACTTCAAGAAAGGAAAGAGATTCTCAAGGAAAGATTCAAACTCTGAAAGGAAAAGTTTTAGAAAGTCTGATGGAAGGGATACCAAGTCTGGCAAGAAGGATAAATCTGAAATCCAGTGCTACAAGTGTAAGGAGATGGGTCACTATGCCTCAGAGTGCAAGAAAGGAAAATCTGAGAAAGCACTCATCTCTAAAGGCAAAGACTGGGCAGATACTTCAGACTCTGATGATGGAGTAAATTATGCTCTTATGGCAACTGTCAAAGATGAGACTGAATCATCTGAAAATAAGGTACCCCTAACTACTTATGCTTATGATACTGATAATATATCTGAGTTAAGAGTATATCTGAAAAGCGTACATGTTAGTTATAGGGATCAGACTTTAGAGAATGAGAGAATTAAATCTGAGAATCTTAGCCTTAAAGATAGAAACAAGTTTCTTGAAGGAGAACTTGAAAATATGAAGCAGATTCAAAAAGAAAGAGATGATGTTGTTTATATTGAACAGGAATTGCTTAAATTAAATAAGCAGCTAGAATCTGAACTTGAAAAAGAAAGAAAAATAATTAAGACTTGGACAAACTCTGGAAGAGACACTCATCAAATGTTTCAAACAGATTATGTAGGTTTAGGCTATTGTGAAAATGATGAACTTAGGTTTAAAGACAAAGTTAAGGTTAAACCACAACTTAAACCTGTGATATTTGTTCCAGAGTCCACTAAGTTAAAATCTGTTGTAGTAATAGAAGCTGATATGGAATCAGATGAAACCTGTGAAAAACAGGAAAATATTATAACAGAAAATCTTATGGAAATAGAAGCTGTTAAAGAACCAGTAAAAATCTGTGATAAACAGGTTAATATTGGTTTAATGACAGAGAAACAGTTCAAACATAAGCTCAAAGAGGTAAAGTCTATTAACAAACAGAAAATGTTTAAGAGAAATAGGAATGGAAAAGTAGGCATTAATAAAAGAAATGATTATCTGCCTAATTCTGCTGCTCCTAGAAAAACATGTCATAATTGTGGTAGTACTAACCATCTTGCCAGGTTTTGCAATAAGAACAAAGATATTAATTCTTTACCTTCAAAATCTGGAGTGAAAAATGATTATGTTAGAGTAAGACCACAGACTTTATGCACACACTGTGGAAGTACTTGGCATTCCATTTATACTTGCAAGAGTTATCATGCTATTTATCACAATTATTATGAGCTAAAACCCAACTTGAAATGGGTTCAAGCAAACTCTGCAAGTGTAAAGTCTGACAATGTTAGTTTAAACTCTGTTGATAGTCATTCCGCTGCAAAAGCTAACACTGTTAAGAAAGACAAAGGATCCAAGTAAGTCTGGGTCCTTAAAACTAACACTTAGTGTTTGTTTGTGATTGCAGGGTATAAAAGAGAGCACACTTATCTTGGACAGTGGATGCTCAGGACATATGACTGGAAATAAAGCCCTGCTATCAGACTTTGAGGAGAAGGCTGGCTCAAAAGTTTCCTATGGAGATGGCAACATAGGACGTACTATGGGATATGGCAATATCAATCTTGGAAGTGTCATCATCACAAATGTAGCTCTAGTCTCAGGACTCAAGCATAATCTGCTATCTGTGAGTCAAATCTGTGACAGAGGAAACCATGTAGATTTTCATACTGAACACTGTGAAGTTATCAGTAAATCTACTGGAAAAGTTGTTCTAGTTGGACACAGGCGCAACAACATTTATGAAGCAAGTTTGGTAACAAACTCTGATGGAAAAACAGTGTGTCTGACTGCAAGAATGTCAAAGAAGAGAGTTGGAATTGGCATAAGAAGCTCTCTCATCTCAATTTGAACAACATCAATGAGCTAATAAGAAAGGATCTTGTAAGGGGACTCCCAAAATCAATACTCAGTCTAGATGGCCTATGTGATTCTTGTCAAAAGGCCAAGCAAAGGAAGTCATCTTTCAAGATCAAATCTGAATCTTCAGTAGTGGAACCTTGTCATCTTCTACATGTTGATCTCTTTGGACCAGTGAATGTGATGTCTTTGGGCAGAAAGAAATATGCTCTAGTAATTGTTGATGAATATACTAGATAGACATGGGTGTATTTCTTATCAAAGAAGGATGAAACTGCTCAAACTCTGATGGATCATGTAAATCTACTGGACAAAGGATCACAACACAAAGTCAAAATTATAAGGAGTGATAATGGAACTGAATTCAGAAACTCAATCATGGAAGCTTTCTGCAAGGAAAGAGGAGTGAAACAAGAATTTTCTGCACCTGGAACTCCACAACAAAATGGTGTAGTTGAAAGAAAGAACAGAACTTTAATTGAAGCAGCCAGAACTATGCTTGAAGAAGCAAAATTACCAACTTATTTCTGGGCAGAAGCTGTTCAAACTGCTTGTTTTACTCAAAATGCTACACTGATCAACAAGCATGGGAAAACACCATATGAGATGGTGAAAAATAAGAAGCCAAATTTGAAATATTTTCATATATTTGGATGCAAATGCTTTGTGTTGAAGACTCATCCTGAACAGTTGACCAAGTTCGAGTTAAAAGCTGATGAAGGAATCTTTGTTGGCTATCCATTGTCAACAAAAGCATTCAGAGTCTACAATCTGAGAACTAAAGTGATCATGGAATCCATACATGTGTCATTTGATGACAAGAAAATAACTGGACTTGAAGATGAAAATGAATATGATCAACTACATTTTGAAAATGAAGATTTATTCTCTGATGATGTAAACTCTGATGAAACTGGTCTGACAAACTCTGACGAAGCATACTCTGAACCTCTACTGGTAAATACTGGAGAAACTGGAAATTCTCAAATTGAACAAAATAGAGAACCAGTTGAGGGGGAGCGTGAAGAAGCTCAACAAGACACAGCAAGTGAGTCAGTTGAGGAAACTGATTCAAACTCTGACAGTTCAAACTCTGAGCCATCCAATTCAGGGGGAGCCTCAGATACTGCAGAAAGTCAACATATGAATCAGGAGAGCATGGATCAAGGGGGAGGATCCAATAATGATGCAAGAAACCACTTACCAACAGCAAGAAAGTGGACACAGGCACACACACCTGATCTCATAATTGGAGATCCTGATGCTAGTGTGAGAACTAGAAGTGCAACAAATAATGAGTGTCTGTATCATGCTTTCTTGTCTCAAACAGAACCAAAGAAAGTGGAGGAACCTCTTCAAGATGCTAATTGGATTACAGCAATGCAAGAAGAGTTAAATGAATTTGAAAGAAATGAAGTCTGGACACTTGTACCTAGACCAAAGAATAGATCAATTGTAGGTACAAAGTGGGTTTTCAGAAACAAGACTGACAGTGAAGGTGTGATTACAAGAAACAAGGCTAGACTTGTGGCTAAAGGTTATTCACAACAGGAAGGAATTGACTATGATGAAACCTTTGCTCCAGTTGCAAGATTGGAGGCCATAAGAATTTTTCTGGCCTATGCTGCACACAAGAAGTTTAAAGTCTTTCAGATGGATGTAAAAAGTGCTTTTCTCAATGGGAAGCTTGAAGAAGAAGTGTTTGTTGAACAACCACCAGGATTTGTAGATCCCAAGCATCCAGATTATGTCTACAGGCTTGACAAGGCATTATATGGACTAAAGCAAGCACCAAGAGCATGGTATGAAACTCTTGCTCAATTTCTTTTAGAAAGTGGGTTCACAAGAGGTACAATTGATAAAACCTTGTTTTATTTCAATTCTGGTGATGATTTGCTTTTAGTTCAAATTTATGTAGATGATATTATTTTTGGATCTACTAATGACAAACTTTGTAAGAAGTTTGCAAAGCTTATGCAGTCCAGGTACCAAATGAGCATGATGGGAGAGCTTAGTTATTTTCTAGGCTTACAGGTCAAGCAAACAGATGATGGGATTTTTATCAATCAAGCAAAGTATACCAGAAATCTTCTAAAGAAATTTGGTATGCTTGATAGTTCATCTGCTCCAACTCCCATGGCTACTGCAACAAAGCTAGACAAAGACACAGGTGCTAAAGTGGATATGACAACCTACAGAGGCATGATTGGGTCTTTACTGTATCTCACTGCAAGTAGACCTGATATCATGTATGCCACATGTCTTTGTGCAAGATTTCAAGCAGATCCCAGAGAGCCTCATCTAACAGCTGTAAAAAGGATTTTCAAATATCTCAAAGGAACCATAACCTTGGGTTTGTGGTATCCTAGAGAATCAGAGTTTAAGCTAATTGGTTACTCTGATGCAGATTTTGCAGGATGTAAGATAGACAGAAAAAGTACAAGTGGAAGCTGTCAATTCTTAGGTGACAGATTGGTTTCTTGGTATAGCAAGAAACAGAAATCAATTTCCACATCCACTGCAGAAGCAGAGTATATAGCTGCTGGTAGCTGTTGTGCACAGATTTTATGGATGAAGAATCAGTTGCTGGATTATGGGTTAAGGTAATCTAAAATACCTATTTTCTGTGATAACCAAAGTGCTATTGCTATGACAGGTAATCCAGTACAGCACTCCATGACCAAGCACATCAGCATAAGGTATCATTTTATCAGGGAACATGTGGAAGAAGGGAACATTGAGCTTCATTTTTTGTCTACAGACCAACAACTTGCAGATATCTTCACCAAACCTTTGAGTGAAGCTACTTTTACAAGATTGGTAAATGAACTTGGAATGATCTCTGGTTTCGACTAGAGATACGGGTTAGACTCAAAAACTATACATGTTTGATTTTTATGCTCATGATTCCTTGCATGTATTAACTGTTATGAGTACCAGTGTCATAAACTCTGAACGTAAACTCTGATGCTAAACTCTGTTAGTCATAAAGTGTTGGTCATACTCTGATAGTTACAGTCTAATGCTATACTCTGATTGTAATTTTGTCTGAAACATATGGACCAATGAAGAAATTTGTATGAGGCATAATTCTCAGTAAGTAATTATGAATCCTTAAGAGTTATATAGATTCTGATTTCAAATATGTGCAGTAAGTTAACACAGCATGATACTGTCTCTATATTTATAGCATCTCTTAGTTTATTGATCCTATACACTGAGTCTGTATTAGCTGTTTGCATTTTCTCTCATAAATTAATTGTATTAACTGATGAAAAGTCTAAACTCTGATTATTAATTGCAAATAATTCACCCTCAAATCAAAAGATGCCAAAAAGAGCACAAATTTCTTTGAAATCATGTTGTGCCTAGGAAGATCCAGGAACTTATTGTATGAAATAAGGGCTAAAATCTTTTTTGGTGACTAGTGCCAACCACTGATTACTGGAAAATATATATATATATATATATATATATATATATATAAAGGGGGTGAAAAATAAAAGATATATCCAAATGAAAGGATATCAGTATACAGAGTTTAGATATAAAATCAGATTTTATGTTATACATGAGAGTTTGGGCAATCAGTTTTTACTGTTTTAGTATGTGGATTTTATGCACTTTGAGATGATCTAAATATTTGATTTCGGTAAACTCTGCTATTGCACACACATATTTTCACACCTGTACAGTTTGAGAAAAGAGTTTATTGACAAAGAAGGACAAATGGTAAACACTGATGTATTGTGTGAAATACGCCGAGGTAACTTTGTTTTAATCTCTGATGGTTAAAATGATTTCTTTGTTTCAGACATTTTATAATTTTGAGATTAGACATTTGTTTTGAAATTCAAAAGAGTATGATAACAAACGGTTCATATTTGTATTAAACAGAGAGAGAGAGGTTGAGTGTTTTGAACAATGTGATAAGCGGTAATTATGGCTATTTTTACTGCACGTGTGTATTGGAAGTTGTTACATACAGCTGTCAGCGTATGCATGTTTGACATCCGTCCCACTCACACACTTTTCAAAGACGCCTGCTGTGTGTAGTAATGATTAAAACGATTGGGTTTTAATTTTCCTAGTTATTATTTAAACTTACTACACATAAACGGTTCATTCTTTTACACACTTCATATTTTCATAAGTTTTTACTCACAAACATTGTCTCAAACATTTTCACTGCATACATTCTACACTTTTCTCTGTCTTATTTCTTGCTTTCTTCTAAACTTTTCTAATGGCTACTACAATGTTTACTGCTTCTGGGTTAGAATTTGTTCCAAATAACTATGCTGCTCCTTTGGCAAATGAGAATGCACCGGAGGCGTTTCATTTGATTCAGAATTTCTTGTCAAACTCTGATATTGGTACTGCTCTCACCGCACCATTGAAGCTGTCTGCATCTCAAATCAGAACTTTTTGGCAGACAGGAACTTATGACGATGGAGGAGAAACTGGGTCTCCGTCCATAATCTTTGAATTTCAAGAAGCAGAATTTACAATTACTCCAACAACTGTTCGTGATGCTTTGGGCCTTGAGGATTTCAATGCTTTCACAATTTCTGTTGGAGATTCTGAGTTGATTCGTATGATGAGAGAAATTGGCTACTCTGGACCACTGACAAAGATTGGTCAATTGAAGCGACCGCTCTTGAGAAAGGAATGGAGTTTCTTTTTCGACTGCATAACAAGGGCGTTCGGGAAAAAGTGCATGAATTGGGATGCAATTCCCACTGATAGTATGCAACTCGGGTATTCTCTTCTTTATGGAAATAATTTTGATGTTGCCAGGATAGTTTTGACTAATATAGGTGAGAAAATGACTGAAAATAGAAGTGTAGTTTATTTTGCACGATTTTGTCAGTTGATATTCTCTGAATGTGTTTCTGGGGTAGAAATAGTTGAGAATGATGTGATTCCTTGTTTTAAGTTACATAAACGCATATTCTCTGATCTAACTAATAAAGATAACAAGAAAGGTGATTTGGGTGTTTTGTTGTTACCTGAGTCTGTGCAACAATTTCTAGTCCAGTCACAACAACAACAACTCGCAAACTCTGAAGCTGGACCTTCTGTGTCTCAATCACAGAGGTCAAAGAAGTCTAAGTTGAGAGCTGTTAAGTCTGCAAGAGTGAAGCCATCAGAAAATGAAGATGGGGTATCAATCACTGATGGTATGCCTCAGAAGAAAAAGTTACAGAAAAGAAGGGCCAACAGGCCAAATTCTGATGAGGTGAGTGAAGCTGATGATGAAACTCTTCATCAAAGGAAAAGAAGATTGGTAGCAGCACAATTATTTGGTGCTGAGAATGTTTCTTCAAAAGTTGTTGAAACTCCTGAAGTTGAGTTTCAGGAGGATGAAGCTGTCAATGTGGACAGAGTTTCTATGGAAAATGTAGCTCCTGAAGTTGTTCTTCAAGAAGAGATTTTTGACACTCCTGTGCCTACTGAGGACAGAGTAAATGCTGATGTTGGCATGATGGATTTTGAGATAGAAGCTCCTACATCAAAGGCTGATGATGTAGTTGAGGAAGCTGCTGATTATTCTGACAGCAGAGTTTTTGAGAATATGGATTTCTTTGTTGATGAAGATATTCTAGATGCAAATCCTAGTATCAGTATTTGTGATACTGAGGATGTAGAAGCTGATCAAGCCACCTTGGTCATTGAAGACTCTGTTGCTTCTCACACAGAGATTCTTTCAGTTCACAATTTACATTCTGACAAAGGTGAGGAGGTTGATCAAAGGATAGAAGTTGCTACAGAGCCAATTCTTGATGAAGCTGTAGCAGAGAATGTACAAGAGGCTGCTGATAAGCTAAACTCTGAGGATATTATTCTTGAAGCTTTGCAACAATATGTTGTTGAGATTGTTCAAAAAGAAGCAGAGTTTGATACTAATGCACACTCTGATAATCCAGAAAGAATGGCTGAGAATGTTCCTGCAGAGAATACAGCAGAGGATGACAATGTTGAAAATAGTCCTGCTCATTCACATCCTGATATACAAGAGGAGTTATCTGATATTCAAGCAAACTCTGATGAGGAAAGAGAGGTCACGAGCTACTGCTGAGCATTTTCAGGATATGTACTACAAAAGATGGGCAGCTGCAGATTGTATCTTTTCTGCACAGAGGGCTGCTGATTTTCTTGATGATTCTGTTAAGAAAATTTCTTCTCCTGATGTTCTTACAAGTCTAAAGGCCACTGTGGTTCAAGTCAAAGCCTTAAACAATAGGTTTGATGAAACACAAACAGTGGTTACCAATCTTAGGAATGAAGTTGGTATAAGGGATCTTACTTTAAAGACTGATAGGTCTTATTATTCTGCCATGTTCAAGCAGCAAGCCAAGGATTCTGATGAAATTAAGAAGAGGCTTGGGAAAGTTGAGAAGAATCAGACTGCAATGTCTGCACAATTGAATTCTATTTCTACTGCTCTAGAATTGCTGACATCAGTACTACTTTCTGATGATGTCAAAAAGGGGGAGAGTGTACCTAATGACAAATGCAAAGATACTCAAACTCTGAGACGGAGGGATGATTCTGCTGATGGTGGAAGCAAGGAAACTGAGAGGAAGCAAAGTTCTGCTCAAGGGCAAAGAAGATCAAGATTAAATTCTGATAGGTTGACAAACTCTGGTAAAGGAATCTCAAACTCTGCCAGTGGTTCAAGACTTAAGAGTTTAATTATTTCAGCCAATCCATCTACTGATGAAGAAATTGCTACAAAAATATTTCTAGAAGAACATGGTAATGAAGCTACAGTTGAAGACATGGAAGCTGAAATGCTGAGTCTTGCTGAAGAGCATGAGAAGAAATTGAAGGATGGTACTTACAAAAAGAAAGCTGTCAAGGTTCCTAGAAAGAAGGAGGTTGCAATCTCTATCAAAGAGAATACTCAACAGAGTATACAAGACTCAAGGAAGCCTATGATAGCAAACACTGATAAGGGTAAGGGTAAACTGGAAGAAGAAGGACAGTTACCTAAGAAGAATTATTCAACCTCTGACATTGCTCAAGTTGAATCAAGGATAAGTAAATCAACCTCTGACGTTGCTCAAGTTGATGTTTCTACTAAAGTTGTAACAACCTCTGACAATGCTCATGTTGTGCAAACTCAACTAGCACCTCAACTCCAAGGTACTTTTAGAAGACCTATACTTCCTGAAACTCTGAAGCCAGAAACTGTTAACTTCTCAGAAACCAGAACTGTATTGGGTAAAGAATCTTATGATAAATCTGGATTAGGTTCACACAGGGAAAAGAGAATAAACAACAGGCCTGGAGATCAATCATCACTGGCAGTATCTGGTATTATTACTCAGGAGAGTCTTGATATGCTAGAATCTGTCAGATGATATGTCATAAAGTGTTAAAGAAAGAGTTTTTGTTGTATTTTATGGCTGATGGAAGAGTTTACAAGGTTGCAGAGTCTGACATCAATCTCAAATCTTATGAAGAATTGGAGTATGTTCTGTATTTGTTAAAAGTCAAAAATAGAAATACTCATGATGCTGCTTTAGTTATCAGAGAAAGGATGCTGAAATCAAAGATAATGCTTGGAGGAGGAGTCTCGAGTGCATATATTCCTAAGTACAGAGATGCTTATGGAAAGATTGTAGAAATGAAAAGAAACAGTGCAAGACTAAGGACTGATCTGGGAGTTAAAGTCTTAGAATTCAATCTAGAATCTGATAAACCATATTTTATTAGGCTAGGGAATGAGATGAGGAAAAATTCCATCTATTCTTTGAGAGCTGCAATTTATCAGACTGGAGAATCGGATCCAGAGTTGAGAGAGTTGAAGAAAGTTATGGTTGAAGAGCTGGAAAGGGCTGAAAGAAGACTTCTCATAGATTATCTCAGAACTGTTCCTGATATTCAAGAAATCAAATAAAGTCTGACTGTAAGTTTTTAAAAGTTTTCTATTCTAAGTTAAAGTTAAACTCTGATATATTTTAAACACTGCATTTGTTATATGTTTTGACATCATCAATTATCTGTTTAACTTGTACATTTTTATTATGCACAAGTTGGGGGAGATTGTTAGATATAATTGCTGACGTTTGTTCATCAGTGTTTAAGCAACAGGTGATCATCAGAGTTTACATTGAAGCCAGTCAGAGTTTGATAAAGTCTGACGGGGTGAAGAGTTTATTAACTGTTGGTGCTGAATTGAATATTCTAGAAGCAATATATTCTGAAGATGGAAAGAAGCAGAATATATTGAGACAGTTAAGGAAACGGAACAGAAGACAGAAGCAATCCTAATTTGATATAATCTGTATAGCTGATTTATAGGAGTATCAATTAGAGATTGATTATGTAACTGTGTATTATATAAACATAGATAGGTTAACCCTAAAAGGGATGCGAACATAGAATTATTATTCTTGTAACCTAGCAGCTCTCTGTGATTCATTAACATTACTGAGAGAAGAATTATTTATATAATTCAGTTTTGATTCATAAACAGTGTTCTTGATTATTATTATCATATTTATCTTGATTATATATTGTGTATTTGGCCTAACAGCTATTTTCTCAGTAAGTTCATCCTGATTAACATGCACTAGTTTTAATTCTTTTATCTCATGTTCAAGAGCTGTGTTCAAAAGAATTATTCTATCATTTTCAGTGCGAGCACAAGAAATAGTACCACTAAGATGACGAATCATTTCAGTGTCAGTGAACTTTACCTCTGACATGTATGCAGATGAAGTGCTTGCCTCTTTAGCCACTAAAGCAAGGTTCCCAATCTCACCTGCTTCTTCATCACTGTCAGTGTCATCCCAACTCTTTCCTTCAGCAACATAGGCTTTCCCAATCTTGTTCTTCTTGCTAGAATCAAATGTGTTTCTTGTCACTTGCTTTGGCTGTCTGCATTCAGTAGCAAAGTGACCCAACTCATTGCAATTGTAGCATCTGATTGTGCTCTTATCCACAGTTCCAGTTTTGTAGCCACCCCTTGTGCTACTTGAAGAGGAAGATCCACCTCTCTGAAATCTGGGCCTGAACTTAATATTGGGATTCCTTTTGAATCTGAACTTCCCAAACTTCCTGACTATCAAAGCCAAATCACCATCCTCCAGCTGATCAAGTTCCTCTAAAGAATAGAAGTCACCACCAGATTGATCAATGGATGTTAATCCATATTCAGCATCAATAACATTCATGTTAGAATTGGAAGGTTGAACAGCCTTCACTTCCAGTTTCTGTGGGACTTCAGCAGCCAATGCAGTAGAAGTACTAACTATCTTCCCAGTTCCATATAATTCATCCTGTTGAATCTGCTCCAGCTCATAGGTCTTCAGAACACCATACAGTCTTTCCAAAGCAATCTCTCCCAGATCTCTTGCTTCTCTAATGGCAGATATTCTGTGCTCCAAATGACGTGGAAGTGTAAGAAGGAACTTCTTGTTAATATCCTTGATAGTGTAGCGCTTCCCATTGAGATTCAGATCATTGATTAATTTGTTGTATCTCTCAAAAACCTCAGAGATACCTTCACCGGGGTTTGATCTGAAATGCTCATATTGAGAGGTGAGAATTTCCAGCCTATGCTCTCTAACTTCCTTTGTCCCCTCATTGATTATCTCTATGGTTTCCCAAATGTGTTTGGCAGTATCACAGTTTAGGACATGATTATGCATGATAGGATCAAGACAATCAACAAGGATCAACTGTAGACAGGCATCCAAGGTAACATCCTCTTTTTCATCAGGAGTGTAGTCCTTGGGATCCTTAGGGTACATCCTAGCAGCCCTAGTAACAACCTGATTCTCTATTAGTTCTCCCTCAATAATCATAGGGACTTTGGGACCATTCTTCAGCACATCAAAGTATTTAGGATTAGCAACTTTAAGAAATAGGAGCATTTTCTTCTTCCACATTGAATAATGCTCCCTGCTGAACATTGGGATTTTGACTGTACCTACTTTCTGTGTAGTAGACATCTTTTGAGATTTTTAGGAATAATAAAAATTTCAGAGTTTAAGAAAAAAATCTCAAAACAATTGGATCTTTGATTTGTATATTAATCAAAAGGCTTTGATGCCAATTGTTAGGTCCTGATAAGTTTGTAGAAGGGGGGTTGAATACAAACTTTACCGTTTAATCGAATTTGTCCTTTTAAAGATTTAACTGTTTAGAACAAATTAGTGCGGAATAAAACTGAAACAATATTCAAGTTAAATATAACTCTATTAAACTTGAAAGGTGTTACAATTCTGATCACTGATTACAATGAACTTGATAAAACAAACCTAGAATAAATTCGACATGAATTTATCTATTTTTGTAATAAAAAGGATCGAATACTAAAAAGTAGTTCGATATAAAATCTAGGGATTATGATCCGCTATAAAGTCAAGTAAGTACAAGAGATACAATTCTTATGGATAAAATGTTTAAGAACAATCAAGAATTAATACTCCTGCAGAATTTTGGATCTTGACAGTTGAAGAAATTGAAGACAAGCTTTGAATGTAATGTATTAAAGGCTCTGTCTGATTTCTATTCTGTGTGTTATTGTCTTCAAGTCTTCTGTCTACTTTATATATCACTTGCATTTCTTTTTAATCCTTCACGTGCAATCCACTTTAAACAGAAGTGAATTAAGCCTTGGAAGACTTGCAGGAATACAATGATTTTGGCCTTGGAAGACTTTCGGGAAGACAAGCTTTGTGAAGGGAAGACAACCGGGAAGACTAGGGTTTGGCCTAGGAAGACTTTCGGAAAGACAACCTTGGTAGTCTTCCTAGTTCAAAAAACTAAGTCTTCCTAGTTCAATCATCAGTCTTCCTAGTTCAAATTTTTTCTAATTTAAATAATTAACTAAATAAATTATGTATTAAATTAATTCTTTAAAGAATTAATTTAATAAATAATTTACTTAATAGTATCAATTGTTTATAAGAGAATAAATAGAATTAGTTGACTTCTCAATCAATTCCAGAATCACTTAAAACTTAGATAAGTAACAAACACAATAGTACGTTGACACTCAATGCACGGTCTGGTTCACGAGTGACAAACGACAATGTCTGTTCTTTATCTGTTTGACTTTAAGCAGTGATTCACTTCCTTCTCATTCAAGAACTCCGTAATCAGTATCTTTTTCTGTCACCACTTGAAATCTCCGTCACTTTAATAAATCCACTGAGCTTGAATACTTCATTAAGGCTTGATCAATAAATTGAGCTTCTTTCAATGTAGAATCACTTCAAGTCTGTAGATGACTTTAATCTTCATTCTTTGACAGATATGATCTTCTGAGATTCCTATGACAATTGATTTTTATTATTTACTTATTACATCTTAATTAAAGTTGAGTAGAATCCTCGGTGTTTACAAATAGGCCTAGACATATGCCTTTCAAGGTAGAACTGTTTAGGAATACAAGATTTGAAACCTCTCAAACCACAGATTCTAAATTCTACACCAGGCTGGACTGCTCACTCAAATTTCTAAACACACCAATACTTGTTTCACCATTGATGAGTCAATTCATTCATCTTCCTATCTTTGGTGAACAAGTTCCTCAGCCACATTTAGTTCCACTACAGGTAGTTATTCCTAACCCTGGATCTTCTTCTACTGGTACTTTTATTGAAACCCAAGTGGTTGGTAGGGCTGGCCAAGAGGTTGTAGAACCACAATCTCTAACACAGGTCATAGAGCCAAACAGAGAGTCAAACACTTCTGACCAACAACTTGAGCCAAATGTTCAATCCAGTTCAAGAAGAGTTAGTGAAATAGCTACAAAGAGTGTTCCCACAGCTCTGTCTCCACCCTTAAAGAAAAGAAAAACCTATAGGGAGGCATCTGTATCCTCTCAACAGGATATGGACATTGATATGGTCACTGAACAGTCTCTGGAGACATCCTCTCAACGGGATGAATCTATTGAAATTCGCCATCGGGCCATGGCATCTTGTACTGAGTCAAGCACTCTCCCATTACTCACAATGGGAGAAGATATCCAAATAGATGATACTCAGGACACTATGCAAGGAGAGCACTTTGATTTTGATTCTGATACAGTGCCTACCATAGTTACGGTAGAAGTGCCTTCACAGGCATCAGAGGGAAAATCTGATTTTTTGCCGCTTTTAATAGAATCATTTTCTCCCCTCCCAGAGGGAACATCTCTGGCTCCCCTAAGGGATTTTTCACTCACAGTTTATACTGGTGAAAGTGAAAGGCAACCAGGTGAGTCTGTCACTGAAGCAATTCAGTTTACAATGTCAAATATTTTGACAGACTCGACCAGGGATAGGGATTTGCGAACTCCCATTGCACCACCACTGACCTCTCTTGAAGGGGCTAGGGTGATTTCTTTTGCAGGTACATCATCTGAGAACATGGATAGATAGTTAGTTGTGAGAGATGAGAGTCAAACACCGAGTGATACACAAGCACGTGAGTTGAGTGAAACATCACTGAGAGAAATTGAAGTGAGTGCACACACTGACACAAACACTTATTTGTTGTTAACCCAACTAGCTGCTCTACAGAAACAGTTACAAGAAACCCAGGCTGAAAATAACCTTCTCAAAGCACAAGTGGTTGCACAATCTTCCACCTCTGTATCTAATCAGCTGGGTACTGTTAAGGATGATCTGGAAGGACTAAAGAGTACTCTCCTCCCGAAGCTGAATTCCATCCAACAATCTCAAGTACTAGTGGCTTCAGACATTTCTGAGTTAACAACGTCAAATGCTCAGATTTCAGAAAGTGTCAAGGAGATTGCTGCCATTTCTACCAAGGTGGACTTTATTCTGCAAAAAGCTGATGAAAATCAAACGTTTAATGAAGAAAGGATGTCAAGGATAGAAGGAGGAATGGAGCATCTAAATGAAGGAATGAAGCACCTGTACTACATGATAAAGAATTCACATCAACCTACAGCACAACAAAGAACATTCTTTGAGGGAGGTGATTATAACGACTCGGAAAAACGCTTGTACAATATTAATATTTAATAATATTTGGGTTTTATGATTTGTGATTATTGTGTTAATATCTATGTTTAGTTAGATTTTTGGGTTGCATGTGAAGAAATCGAAATGCATGTTCATATTTCGATTTTTTCCCCTTTTTAGAATTCGGTTTGAAATTTGTTTATGTTGATGATTGGTTGTTGATTTCAAGTTATAGTGATTGCATGTTGATTACATGAGTTAAGTTTAAATGATTCGAATTTTTATGGTTAAAGGTTTTGATTTGGGAATTTTTAGTGAAATTCCAAGTAATGGAATTGTTAACTTGTTAATTTGGGTATTTGATAAATGCATGTATAAGTTTAGTAATTCTTGAGAACATGAGTTCTAGTTGTGATATTGGATGGTTAGTTGTGAATGAGATTGTGTTGGAATGATTGTATATAGAAAAACATCATGCTGAATTTTCCAGAAAAACTGCCCTGTTCTGTTTTGCTATATTTCAAATTGTTGCTGCCTGTTTTAGACAGAGGGCTTAGGATGCCAATGTTCTAAATTGAATCTAGTTTGTGCACGTGCTAACTTTGTGTCGATAGGATTTACGGATAAAAAGTTATGTATGTTTTACTAAAAGTTGCGCAGCTGAGATTTTTCTGTGCTTAGTACCTACTTTATACAGTTCGTTTTTATACTAAATAAAGTGTTCTGAAGTTGAAACTTTTATGCTAAGTTGGTTTTGTAATCAGGAAATAGCCTGTCAAATTTGGTAATTGTTTGATTAGTTTTGGAATTATGAAAAATGTTTTAGTAAAGTATGCGCAGTTGATTTTTCTGCTTTTTGAGATGAAACATTGTTAAAAAGAGTTAAGGATATGGTTGGCTTGATCAAATTGATTTAAGGGATACCAAGTGTGGTATGATTTGAAAGCTATATTATTATATGTATATATGTATAAGGAGCATGTTATGTGTATTTAAATGACAATGTGCATTTATATGGTTGATTGCCTATTACGTGGTTATAATTATTTTGTGGTATAACTCTTATGTGTTTACGCATATAGGATGCGTTGGGTAGTTTAGAATAAAGGATTAGCGGTTTAGTGAGGACCTACTAAGATAGAATATATATTCTTTTGTAGAGTCCAAGGAAGTGGAACTTAGAGAGTTCAAGGAAGTGGAACTTAGAGACAAGGGAAAGACTAAGGTGGAAAACCAGTGATTGCTCAGTACCCCTTTTAGCTACTTAAGGCAAGTAATACAAACTTGCTTTCGTATTTCGATTCCATTGTTTCATTTTGACACATATGAATTGTTATCTTGCCTTGATATACCTTTAATTTCTGAAAACACTTATTGTTCATTGATAACCCTTACCTTTGTTCATATATATATACCATGTTGAACTGTATACCATGCTTTGTTTATTCTTTATCCTTAAACCTTTATACCCTGTTTATATCCATGAATTGAAACCTGATGACCTATGATTTTATAACCTGAATTTGATCATAAACTTATGCATTCCCTTTTTATACCTGAAAGTGAATACACCTAACTCTCATTTTAGTACATTTCCAGAACATACCCAAGGATAAATATTTCTTATATTCCACTAACAGAAATCCAGATTGTTTTGATTGAACTTATCTGATTTCCCAAAAGACTTGTTTACATCTGAAAATGTTTTAAAAAGGAATAAAGTTTGAACTCATTTAAATTCTGATTTATGGTTTCCACGGATTCCTAAGATTGGAGGCGTAAGAGGCCGAGTAACGCCGGTCCAGCACTTTTTAATTATAATAAATGGACTAGGGATGGACTAGTCTAAAGGCCAATGTGTTGCCTAATGGGACCCAATACAAGGACCAGAGGGACTGTGTGTCCGGTATGGGGACTTTACGTGGCTGATCACCCGTATTGTCCGGTGCGTTGTGAAAAATCTCCAAAATTACTTAATGCTTTTCTTGAAACGGATATCTTGAAAATGAAATTGGTTTACCCTTTGAAATTGCATATTTATGCCATTGTTCCGATAATTCCTTATTATGGATTCTGCTTAAACCATGCTATATATATTGATATTGGAAACTGTTTTAAAATTGTATATTCAATTCATTGATTCTGATAATCCCTTGATACGGATTTTGCTATACCCATGTCATACATATTGATATTGAAACTGTTTCCCAGTGGATAACTGTTTGGTCATATTATTACTTGCTGGGCATTTGGCTCATTCTTTTCCCTATTCTAACCCACAGTGAAACGAGAAGATGGTACGTACATTTCAGACAGCTAGGAAGTCTTCCTATAGGGTTGTTTTTGGGATGCCAGCTCAGGTAGGTGATGGCCATATCTAGAAGGTGTTCTGTAATAGAGAGCATAGAACTTTTAAGACTTGGTTGTAATAACTTTTGAGACTTATGTATTAATGAATTAGATAGTGGATGCTTGTTTCATACCATCAACTGTTAAAGATCCAGGGTAGAGTTGGGGTCAAGTCTGCATGCTTTTATTATATTGTCTATGGGTTTAATATGTATAGAGGTGGTAGTGACTCCCCGATCATGACCCCAGATTGGGAGGGCGTCACAGGTTGGTATCAGAGCTGTCAGTTTTGGTCACTGAAACAAGCCAGGATTAGGATCCCTATTAATAAAGGATTAGGATCCCTATTAATAAAAGGTGATTAAGATAGTTATGTAAGGAGTAGGAATCTGTTAGAGTATTAGATGGATAGATGCTAAGTAGCAACGGTAGGCGTAAGTACTTTCTTTTAAGTTAAATCCTTAGGGTTAAGATAACCTGTTATTATATAAGTATCTATATCTATATTGTTATCGCAGGAGATGGACGTTGTTGGTGGAGACACACCCCCGCACCCATCTATCACATTATCTGACCCAGTGGAGATAGGTAGTCTTAGTGTTCAGCCCGTTGAGCCACTATTTGCACCTGTACCTGTTCAGACTACTATCCCTTGGAGAGCAGCATCTGTTGATTCTCGTGTTTCAGTCATGGGAGATCCTGCACCCATTTTTCTTCATGCACATGTAGATCTTGCTAGAGACCTAGAGACCCTTTCCGGACAGAATGCCGAGCTTCAGGCCCTTGTAGACCAGATGTCTGGTGAGGCAGACCGTCGCGTTGCTGTTACCGAGGCGGAGTGGCAGGATAGGATTCGTACTGTAGAGGAGTCAGCACGAAAGCGCCTAGCTAAGGGACCAGTCACTGTTGATGCTTTAGAGGAGGCCAGGAGAGTGACTAGGATTGTTAGCTGGATGCTGTGTGAGCTGAGAGCTGTTCGTGGTGAACGAGACTAGCTATGGTTGATTCTGAGAGTGGGACATCTATTAGAGCCCATTGGTTTTAGTATTGGTTATTTGCACGCTTGGCTACTCGCTATTAGGATATTTTCCCTTTTTCCTGGTAGACATTATTATATTATCTGCTTTGACATTGACTTTGCTACGACTTTATGGGGTGATCATGTACCCTGTCATCTATTGTACTTGACTCAAATCTTTATATTATGCCCGTACTTTTATTATACCTTGCTTTAAACTGTTATACCATTTATTGTTAACCTGTTCCTATAATACCTATGTTTACCCTGTTTACCCTGTTACGGAGACGAGCAAGTTATCTAACAATATGGCTAAAAGTTTTAAAATTTTTATGTTACATACAGTTTTATAAACGTTTTCAAAAAGAGTTTACATTGTGGTATATATATATGCATATTGTTTCATAAATTGCTTATCTCTTATCAGAAAAATGCCACCAAAGAAAAGAACTACTGCTTCTACTCAACAAACAACAGATACCGGAGCCCAGAACCCGGTAGACCCAACAATAACTCAGATACTTCAATTACTTCAGCAACAAACTGCTGCCTTGACTCAACAACAACAACAACAACAACAAAATGTTCAACCTTTGACAACTTTTAAATCATTTCAAGCTGTCCACCCACCTGAATTCAAAGGTACTCTAAACCCTGTTGAGGCGAAATCATGGTTAATCGACATTGAGAAAGCGTTTGCGTTAGTTAAGGTTGGAGAAGATCAGAAAACTGAGTTTGCTAGTTACTATCTGAAGGCAGAAGCTAATTTTTGGTGGGAATCAGTGAAGTTAGGAGAAGGAGGGATTACTTGGCAAAGATTTACGGAACTATTTCAGGAGAAGTATTTACCAAGGTACCTACAAGATCAGTTAGAAGTTCAGTTCTTAGAGTTAAAACAAGAAGGGATGAGTGTGGCGGAATACGAAGCCAAATTTACGGAATTGGCAAGATTTGCACCTAGGTACGTAGGAGATGATGTCAGTAAGGCTAGAAAGTTTCAGCACGGATTAAAGCCATGGTTAAGGAGTAGAGTTGCAGCTTTTGAATTGAGAAGTTATACTGCGGTAGTACAGAAAGCGATGATCATTGAGGGCGAAAGCGAGTTAGTTCAAAAGGAGAAATTTGGAAAGAAACGAAAGTTTGGAGGATCTGAAAGAAACCAAGGTGATGAAGGACAAGGAAGTTCTCAGAATAGAAAAAGGTTTGGAAATCAATCAGGAGGAGATAGGAATTTTCAGAAACAGAGGAGTGGATTTGGAAGTTCAGACAGGAAACCTCAAGGAGGGAAGCCGCCAGCTATTACGGGAAAGCCATCTATACCAGAGTGCAAGACGTGTGGTAAAAGACATTCGGGAATCTGTAACAAGTTGAATATCACATGTTTTAAATGCAACAAGAAGGGACACTATGCTGATGGATGTCCAAGTTCAAAACCAGGAGGATTAACATGTTTCAAGTGTGGAAAAGCGGGACATTTTGCGCGGGAATGTAAGGAACCGGTCCAAACTGCTAATGTACTTAGACTCACTGCACCCCCAACACGATCACAGTCATCTCAACCTCGAGCAAGAACTTTTAATATGTCAATCAATGAAGCGATTCAGGACAGAGACGTAGTAGCAGGTACGCTTCCTGTGAATTCTGTTAAAGCTAAAGTGTTAATTGATTCTGGAGCAACTAGATCTTTTATATCTGAAAGATTCCTTGATAAATTGAAATGTGAGATAAAACCATTGGAAAAGACGTTAGTAATAGAAGTGGCTAACCAGGATAGAGTTCCCGTAGACCAAGTGTGTCCTAATTGTAAAATAGAGATCGATGGATATCCTTTTCATGCGGAGTTGATACCGTTCAAGATGGGAGAATTCGATGTTATCCTAGGAATGGATTGGTTGGTAGATTGCGATGCGCAGATTGAATGTAGGAAAAAGCAAGTAAGATTGCGTGTGGACGAAGATCAAGAAGTGGTGTTTCAAGGTCAAAGACAAACTAGGAAATTCTTAACGTTTATGCAAACGACACGACTACTTCGACAAGGTTGTGAAGCTTATTTGGCTCATGTAGTGGATGTGGAGAAACAAGTGTTGGAGATGGAAGAGATACCAGTTGTAAATGAGTTCCCTGAAGTTTTTCCTGACGAACTACCCGGATTACCTCCAGATCGAGAAGTAGAATTTACGATTGATTTAGCACCTGGAACGGAACCAGTATCAAAGGCACCTTACAGAATGGCACCCGCAGAAATGAAGGAATTGGCTACGCAGCTACAAGATCTTTTGGATAAAGGAGTGATAAGGCCTAGTATATCGCCGTGGGGAGCGCCAGTATTGTTTGTCAAGAAGAAGGACGGGAGTATGAGATTGTGTATAGATTATCGAGAACTTAACAGGTTGACGGTAAAGAATAAGTACCCGTTACCGCGAATCGATGATTTATTTGATCAACTCAAAGGAGCAGCATATTTTTCAAAGATTGATTTAAGATCTGGATATCATCAACTGAAGATCAAACCTGAAGATGTTTCGAAAACTTCTTTTCGCACGAGATACGGACACTACGAATTTTTAGTGATGCCATTTGGATTAACTAATGCCCCGGCTGTGTTTATGGATTTGATGAATCGAGTTTTTCGAACGTATTTGGATAAGTTTGTGATTGTATTTATTGATGACATCTTGATATATTCAAAGTCTTCGGAAGATCACGCGGAACATCTAAGGATCGCATTGGAAATCTTGAGGAAGGAAAAGTTATATGCGAAGTTTTCTAAGTGTGAATTCTGGTTGGAAGAAGTACAATTTCTTGGACACGTCATTAGTCGAGAAGGAGTGAGAGTAGACCCTGCCAAGATTGAAGCTGTGGTTAATTGGGAAAGACCAAGGACCCCTACTGAAGTGAGAAGTTTTCTCGGATTAGCTGGATATTACCGGAGATTTGTTCAAAAATTTTCAAAGATAGCTATGCCGTTAACTGCACTGACGCGGAAGAATGAGAAGTTTGTTTGGACTGAGAAATGTGAAGAAAGTTTCCAAGAGCTGAAAGGAAGATTAGTGACAGCACCAGTGTTAGTCTTACCAGATGATCAAGGAAATTTTGTTATCTACAGCGATGCTTCACACAAAGGATTAGGATGTGTTTTAATGCAACATGGAAAAGTGATCGCGTATGCTTCACGACAACTTAAACCGCACGAATGAAAGTACCCAACTCATGATTTGGAATTAGCAGCTATCGTGTTCGCACTGAAAATTTGGAGACATTATCTTTACGGAGAGAAGTGTGAAATCTACACGGATCATAAGAGCCTAAAGTATATATTCACTCAGAAGGAATTGAACATGAGGCAACGGAGATGGTTGGAGCTAATTAAGGACTATGATTGTAGTATTAACTATCACCCAGGAAAAGCGAATGTTGTGGCGGATGCGTTAAGTCGAAAGGAGAGGTTGAATTTGTTCACGATACCTAAAGAATTGCTTCAAGAATTTGAGAAGTTGAAATTAGAAGTTTATGATTCGGAAGTTTCCAACGAAGTTCTCAACGCTATGACGTTTCAACCGGAACTGTTGGAAAAGATACGAAGATGTCAGGAGGAGATTATGAATCAAGAGATGAACACATTGACTGGTGAAGAGATCTGCACCCAAAGGGATGACAAAGGAATTTTGAGATTTTCTAAAAGGATATGGATTCCAAATGTGACGGAATTGAAGAATGAAATCTTGCGGGAAGCCCATAGTTCATAGTACCCAATTCACCCTGGTAGCACGAAGATGTATCGAGATTTGAAGGAACATTTCTGGTGGCCGGATATGAAAAGAGAAATTGCCGAATGGATAAGTAAGTGTTATACTTGTCAACGAGTCAAAGCCGAACATCAAAAGCCGAGCGGACTATTGCAGCCATTGGATATTCCTGAATGGAAGTGGGAACATCTTGCCATGGATTTTATTGTTGGACTACCAAGGACAAAAGCTAATCACGATGCTATATGGGTAATTATAGACCGTCTGACCAAGTCTGCACATTTTCTCCCGATCAATGAAAGATTTTCACTGGATAGATTAGTACAGCTATATTTGAAGGAAGTTGTGACACGCCACGGATTTTCACTGGATAGATTAGTACAATATTAATATTTAATAATATTTGGGTTTTATGATTTGTGATTATTGTGTTAATATCTATGTTTAGTTAGATTTTTGGGTTGCATGTGAAGAAATCGAAATGCATGTTCATATTTCGATTTTTTCCCCTTTTTAGAATTCGGTTTGAAATTTGTTTATGTTGATGATTGGTTGTTGATTTCAAGTTATAGTGATTGCATGTTGATTACATGAGTTAAGTTTAAATGATTCGAATTTTTATGGTTAAAGGTTTTGATTTGGGAATTTTTAGTGAAATTCCAAGTAATGGAATTGTTAACTTGTTAATTTGGGTATTTGATAAATGCATGTATAAGTTTAGTAATTCTTGAGAACATGAGTTCTAGTTGTGATATTGGATGGTTAGTTGTGAATGAGATTGTGTTGGAATGATTGTATATAGAAAAACATCATGCTGAATTTTCCAGAAAAACTGCCCTGTTCTGTTTTGCTATATTTCAAATTGTTGCTGCCTGTTTTAGACAGAGGGCTTAGGATGCCAATGTTCTAAATTGAATCTAGTTTGTGCACGTGCTAACTTTGTGTCGATAGGATTTACGGATAAAAAGTTATGTATGTTTTACTAAAAGTTGCGCAGCTGAGATTTTTCTGTGCTTAGTACCTACTTTATACAGTTCGTTTTTATACTAAATAAAGTGTTCTGAAGTTGAAACTTTTATGCTAAGTTGGTTTTGTAATCAGGAAATAGCCTGTCAAATTTGGTAATTGTTTGATTAGTTTTGGAATTATGAAAAATGTTTTAGTAAAGTATGCGCAGTTGATTTTTCTGCTTTTTGAGATGAAACATTGTTAAAAAGAGTTAAGGATATGGTTGGCTTGATCAAATTGATTTAAGGGATACCAAGTGTGGTATGATTTGAAAGCTATATTATTATATGTATATATGTATAAGGAGCATGTTATGTGTATTTAAATGACAATGTGCATTTATATGGTTGATTGCCTATTACGTGGTTATAATTATTTTGTGGTATAACTCTTATGTGTTTACGCGTATAGGATGCGTTGGGTAGTTTAGAATAAAGGATTAGCGGTTTAGTGAGGACCTACTAAGATAGAATATATATTCTTTTGTAGAGTCCAAGGAAGTGGAACTTAGAGAGTTCAAGGAAGTGGAACTTAGAGACACGGGAAAGACTAAGGTGGAAAACCAGTGATTGCTCAGTACCCCTTTTAGCTACTTAAGGCAAGTAATACAAACTTGCTTTCGTATTTCGATTCCATTGTTTCATTTTGACACATATGAATTGTTATCTTGCCTTGATATACCTTTAATTTCTGAAAACACTTATTGTTCATTGATAACCCTTACCTTTGTTCATATATATATACCATGTTGAACTGTATACCATGCTTTGTTTATTCTTTATCCTTAAACCTTTATACCCTGTTTATATCCATGAATTGAAACCTGATGACCTATGATTTTATAACCTGAATTTGAACATAAACTTATGCATTCCCTTTTTATACCTGAAAGTGAATACACCTAACCCTCATTTTAGTACATTTCCAGAACATACCCAAGGATAAATATTTCTTATATTCCACTAACAGAAATCCAGATTGTTTTGATTGAACTTATCTGATTTCCCAAAAGACTTGTTTACATCTGAAAATGTTTTAAAAAGGAATAAAGTTTGAACTCATTTAAATTCTGATTTATGGTTTCCACGGATTCCTAAGATTGGAGGCGTAAGAGGCCGAGTAACGCCGGTCCAGCACTTTTTAATTATAATAAATGGACTAGGGATGGACTAGTCTAAAGGCCAATGTGTTGCCTAATGGGACCCAATACAAGGACCAGAGGGACTGTGTGTCCGGTATGGGGACTTTACGTGGCTGATCACCCGTATTGTCCGGTGCGTTGTGAAAAATCTCCAAAATTACTTAATGCTTTTCTTGAAACGGATATCTTGAAAATGAAATTGGTTTACCCTTTGAAATTGCATATTTATGCCATTGTTCCGATAATTCCTTATTATGGATTCTGCTTAAACCATGCTATATATATTGATATTGGAAACTGTTTTGAAATTGTATATTCAATTCATTGATTCTGATAATCCCTTGATACGGATTTTGCTATACCCATGTCATACATATTGATATTGAAACTGTTTCCCAGTGGATAACTGTTTGGTCATATTATTACTTGCTGGGCATTTGGCTCATTCTTTTCCCTATTCTAACCCACAGTGAAACGAGAAGATGGTACGTACATTTCAGACAGCTAGGAAGTCTTCCTATAGGGTTGTTTTTGGGATGCCAGCTCAGGTAGGTGATGGCCATATCTAGAAGGTGTTCTGTAATAGAGAGCATAGAACTTTTAAGACTTGGTTCTAATAACTTTTGAGACTTATGTATTAATGAATTAGATAGTGGATGCTTGTTTCATACCATCAACTGTTAAAGATCCAGGGTAGAGTTGGGGTCAAGTCTGCATGCTTTTATTATATTATCTATGGGTTTAATATGTATAGAGGTGGTAGTGACTCCCCGATCATGACCCCAGATTGGGAGGGCGTCACAGTGATGATGGTGATGAGGATGATGCTAATGAAGGAGGAGATAGGAGAGAAAGAGGAGAGATAAGGAGAACATCTGAGGTGAATCCTTGGGCTTCCAAAGCTCAAACTGTAGAGGATTGCTCAACTAAGGGGGAGAAGAAAGGAGGAAATAGAGAAGCTGGAGGAGCTTCTGGAGGAGGAAAAGATAAAGGGAAGGGTAAACAATCATTGGAGGAGTCTGTTTTTGATGATGCCTACTACTACCATGGTGAACAGGATGATTTTCAATTTGACACATCTGGTGATCTGGAGAAGACCATACCTGAAGAACCTATTGGTGAGGAGGAGGTTGAAGAGGCAGCCAACTTTGATGATTGGGAGGATGAAGCTGATTTATATACACCTGACCCTTTGTTTCAAAAGGAGCTGAAGAAGCAGCAAGCAGATCTCAGGAGAAAGGAGGATGAGAATGCCAAGGTCTCCGACATCATATCTCAAAGGCTAAAGATTCAAAAGGCTGAACATGAAGACAAACAACGTCTTCATAGTATTCATGTCAAGGAGAAGAGATTGGATGTTAGGATGAAGCAAGGAAGCAAGTGGGACAAGGCAATGGAGATGTTTGATATCCCTCAGAGAGGCACAAACAATGATGCTACCTTTCTAAAATTGCTTGAGAAGATCAGAATAGTTAATCCAGACAATTCATTGTTCATGAAGGCTTTGAAGGAAGATATCTTAAGGATTACATCTGCATTTGATCAAGTGAGGCAAGAATTGTATATCTATGTGTCTAGTGCTCTTGAAGGGTCATTCACCATATCTCTTGACCTCCTACAAAGAAGATCTCTCTCTGAATTGTGGATTCTTATGAGTAAGGTAAAGAGATCTTCATGCTTGAATGAGCTTCTATATGACAGACTGAGAGATTCTACAATGAAGGTCAGCCCTCAAGTTGTACACTTTCCTTATGAAGTCAAAATCTATAGAGGTACAACTTTGGAGACTGTAAGGCTGGATCCTGATTCTTTGAAGCTACAAACTGCTATGCAACTGGTGAAGTTGGAGAATCTTCTTAGAACTTTTGGGTTTACTACTGTAGAGAAGTCTGAAGTTGCTGATATGATTTCAGACTACTGCACGGAGAAAGTTCCAAGGTATGCTCAGATGAAGAACAGATTGATTTCTCCCTTGTCTGCAGCCTTGAGATTAGCTACAAACAAGCTTCCTTTCTTCACACCAGTTAAAACAACTTCACCACTTCCTCTTTTTGAGATTAGACAATGATCTTCATCAAATTCCACTTTGAAACCCCTGTTGGTGAATTGTCCAATACTCAAGAGGTTATGCTTCAGTCCTTCAACAAATGCTACATCTTCAATTATGACATTTCCAGATTTGACACTGCCATATCCCATGGTATAACCAATGTTGTCATTTCCAAAGGTTACTGATGGACCAGCCTTTTCCTCAAATTGTGATAGCAGGGCTATATCACCAGTCATGTGACTTGAGCATCCACTGTCCAAGATCCATATGACTCTTTTATTCCTTTTGCCCTGCATTCACAAAGTAACTAAGTTGTTTTTGGTACCCACACTTGGTAGGGTCCAGTTGATTTAGAAACATTTTTGTTAACAATTCTTCTGTCATAAATTGCATTCTTCACAGTAGGAGACTTTACTTTGTCTGTGGCTTTGGAGTTTACACTCTTGGGCTCACATGAAGTTTTCACCCTCTCAACCCTGATTGGGGATCCTGTCCTGTGAGTGTGCATATGTGTGTGTGATTCACAAGATTGTGCAGAATCCAGTTTATGCTTAAGAGATAAACAATTAGCAATCACAGTCACATAGCATGTCATGCAGTTTGAATTACCACAGAAAGAATCATGAATAGAATTTAAACCTGCAGAATGGTTACTTAGGTTATCAGCTTCAACATTTACTTGTTTGTTACACTTATGAGTCAAATGATTAACAGATAGGCATTTCTGACACTGTTTCCTAAGAGCATTTGGCACATAAGCATAGTTGTTACTCTTGTTGACACCTATTTTACCATTTCTGTTTTGTTTCTTTTTCTTAACAACTTCTTTCTTGACTTTAGGACTCTTGACAAGGTTGTCTTTGGTCTCTTTCTGATCAACGGATTTAGGAGAGGAAGAAGTGTCTTTAGCAGCCTCATCTTCTTCAAGAAGTTGTTGTTTGATGATCAAAAGTTCTTCATCAAACTCAACAACACTATTTTTGAAAATGGGCTTTTCAACACTTGACAGAATGGTTGGGGCATTTTTGTTTGTAAAATATTCTTTTCCTTTGCCCTTTCCCTTCTTCCTTCCTTTATCATTCTCATAGTCAAAACTCTCCAACCTTGCAGTCTTCAGTGTGTTCCTTGTGATAGGTTTGAAAAAGCTCAGATGAGTTTTTGAAACTTCTTAGCTTTAATTCATTTTCAGCAATTTGCTCTCTAAGAGCTTTTTCTATTTGTTTAGCACAAATTACTTTGTTTTTGAGATACTCAACCTCCTTTTCAAACCATCAAGGCTCACAACCATTAACTCAAGTTCCTCATTCTTGTCTGTAAGCTCAAGATTTCTAGCAGTTAGTCTATCAATTTCTTCATTTGCTACTAACATGCTAGTATGAATTTTGAACATTTCAGTGCTCATATCTTCAACAATTTGCTTATATTGAAAGGGAGTCATATCAAGAGAAGTAAGAATAGGTACCTGACTTGAGGAATCACCATCATCAGAAAATGCCATCAAGGCATAGTTTGAGTACTCTTGTTCTTCTTCTTCATCAGAGTCATCCCAGCATTTTCCCTCAGCAATAAAAGCTTTACCCTGTTATTTCTTGAGTAGAGCTTCATACTTGGCTTCAAGCTCTAAGTATGCTTTGTCCTTTTTGACTTGTTTAGGCTTCTTGCACTCTGTGGCAAAATGCCCAAGTTCATTGCAGTTATAGCACCTTATTTTGGTTCTATCCACACTTCCAGACTTGTATCCTCCTTTAGCAGCACCAGCAATCCCTTTCCCTTTATTGAAGGTGTTTGAGCCACTAGATCCACCAGCATTTCCAGCATTGTATTTGGACCTAAATGGTTGCTTCCTTTTAAACCTTATGTTAGGATACCTCCTAGCCATATAGGCAAAAGATTTGTTTTCCATTTTGTCCAGTTCATCTAAGCTGTAAAACTCATCATCCTCAGGCAAATCATAGACGACTTGAGTCTCATCACCAGTGTCTTCAACTTCCAGTTCCTCAATCTTAACCTGACTGACTTTAAGAGACTCCATTCTTTGACCTAGATTGTCAGCAATAAGGGCACATGAAGTGTTTGCCATTAATCCTTGCTTAGCTTGAATAGATCTCTTTTGAAACAACTCTAGCTCATAAGTTTTCAAAACACCATACATCACATCAAAACCAATCTTTGTTAAATCTCTTTCTTTGAGGGAAGAGATTCTTGGTTCCAAATGATCTGGCAGAGTTAGCAAGAACTTCATGTTGAGCTCTTCTGTCTCATAGTGTTTATCATAGAGTTTGAGCTCATTTACCATCTTGTTGAACCTTTCAAATACTTCTGTGATTCCCTCCTTTGGCTGAGCCATGAATGCTTCATATTGTGAAACAAGAATCTGTTTCTTATTCTTTCTTACTTCAGGAGTTCCTTCACACAGCACTTCTATGAGATCCCACATCTTCTTAGCACTTGTACAGTGAGCCATAGTGCCGTACATGTTGAAATCCATGGATTCACAAATAACAAGTTGAAGATGTACATCCAGTGCTATCTTCTCCTTTTTAGGATCAGTGTATTTTGAGGGGTCTTTGGGCACATGCCTGGCTGGTATTATCTCAGTGCCAACAGTTGTTTCACCAATCTCGATCATTGGAATAAAGGGACCATGCTTTAGAATGTCTAAATACATGGGGTTAGAAGCTTTGATGAAGAGTAACATCTTCTTCTTCCATAAGCTGTAGTGCTCCTTGTTGAAGGGAGGAATCTTGATACTGCTTAGTTTCTGTGAACTCATTCTTGATCTTTTCCTGTTTGTACGTTAACAGCCTACGCTCTGATACCACTTGTTAGAAATGAATACCACTAGAAACTAGACAGAGGGGGGGGTGAATGGATAGTTTGATGTTTTTCGATTCTTGAAACACAAGATAAACTGTATATGATTATGCTATGTAATATGCAGAATATAAACAACACACACAATCACTTTAATCTAGTTTGTATTGAGTAAATTAAATACTACAGCTTTCCGGAAATTCACAACGGAATTTCTGGCTTCTAAACAAGAACAGTTTGTAACTTGTTTTTGCTTACAGAGAAAAGAGTGCTTAAGATATATAAAACTATGTGTATCTCTCTTACAGCTTACAGTGGTGTGTGCTTGATATATATATATATATTCCTATACAAACTATGCACACCACTATTTACACAGTTACCCCTAGCTGAAAGTCCAACTTGTCCTGCCATAAGAGGTTAACTGTGTCAGGAAGGACCACCTGCTTTTCGGAGTCTTTCCCGTTTCTGTAGCTGCTTGTCTCTTATCTTTCTCTCCAAGTTTAGCTGTAGATTTGCCATCTGTTCTTTGGACCACCTTGCCAGAACAAATGCTTCAGTATTTGTCTCTTTTGATTCTTGATTATGTACCTTGATTTGTCTTGTTGTAAACGGCTAAGTGTTGATATCGTGAACTCCTCTTCATTCCAGACTTCACGATGTCCCTTGTGAAGACTATGCGGTATGACCTTTGAGGACTTTGCGACATAGGTCATTTTAGGACTATGCGACATAAGTCATTTGAGGACTATGCGACATAAGTCATTTGAGGACTACGCGACATAAGTCATTTGAGGACTATGCGACATAAGTCATTTGAGGACTATGCGACATAAGTCATTTTGAGGACTTCACGATCTAGGCATCTTTGACTTTGCTGACTTCAACACTTCACGACATGAGTCTTGAGGACTTCACGACATAGTACAAAATGGACTATGCGATCTAGCACTTCTCGACATGGACATTGGTGACTTCACGACATAGCTTTATTCTGACTTTGCTATATAATGCCTTAGACAAATTTCTGCAACTTGTTTCTTCAGGGCATTATTCATCTCTATCCTGCTGCATGAACAAAACTGAACTTCTACCAGGACAATTATTTAATGGCCTACATACATTCTAGTTGCAAGAAGCTTACTAAGCTCATTATACTTCTGAGCATACATGACCAAGCTGATGTTCATGAGAACAAGACAAGTACATAGAGAGACCTATACTATATCCCAGTGATAGAATTCACTAGGTCATGTAGTGTGACATAGTCACATAGCTTAGGTTTGTTAATGGTGGTATTCAGACATGTCTTGAGCCTAACAGTAACCGACCAAACTTTTAATGTTTCAAAAAGAATAAGTAGGTGTGTTAAACTTTTTTAAATTATCAAAAGTATTAAAATAGATTTTAAAATAAATAATGGTTTGCCCGTGAAATTTTTGGAAATGGAGAGGGGTTTAAGTAAGAAAGAATAGAAAAGAGGGGATTTTTTTAGAAAAAATAGAAAAAGTAATGTATTTTAGCAGAAAAAGGTAATTAGTTATAAATAATGTTATTATTTAATAATTTTTTTAAAATAAGTGTGGGTAATTAAGTAAAATCACGAAATACCGACCGACTGACCGACCAAAACTTTTAATGTTTCGTCTATTATAAAAGATAGTATAGATTTTAGCCGATCCAAACTAACAAAATTATATACACTAGCTTAAAAACCGTGCAACGCGCAATTCTTTTTTTAATATCTATAACAATTAATTTATAATTATTTTCATGTTTAAATGTTATTAGTTTACATCATCAAATTATGGTTAACAAAATTTATCCAAGAAAAAATTGCAATAAAAAATGAGATTTATTTTTACACGCTCAATTTACTATATGTACTAGCTTAAAACCCGTGCGATGCACGAATTGTTTTAATAATTGTTATTTTATTTTTTTTATGTTTTAATAATTTATTAATTGCATTTGTTAAAACAAATAGGCACATTAAAATAGGTAAACTTTTTTAAATAAATATAAGTAAGAGTTTGCCTGTAATATTTTTGGAAAATGAGGAGTTTTATAAGAAAAAATAGAAAATGTAACAATGTTTTAGTTGAAAACTAAGTAGACATGTTAAAATAGGTAAGATTTTTTAAATAAATATAAGTAAGGTTTTGCCCGTTATATTTTTGAAAATGGAGGGGTTTTAGTAAAGAAAAATAGAAAAATTAACATGCTTTACATGAAAAAGGTAATTGTTCGTGATATTTTTGGAAAATGAGTTTATTTTGTTAGAAAAAATTAAAAAAGTAATAGGTTTTAGCTGAAAAAGGTAATTGGTTATAAATGACTATTTTTATTATTTAATCATATTTTAAGATAAATAAGTATAATCAAGTAAAATCACGAAGTAAAATTACGAAGTACCAAAAAACAGATACCAAAAAACAGTTATTGTACCAATCAAACTTTTAATGTTTCGTCTTAATGATATAGTATAGATAGTATAGAATTTATAGTTTTATGGGATGCAGTTTGACCGAATCATTTTAAGATCCTTATGTTGATTAGAAAAAGAAATCCTAATTACTATTTCTAACATAATTTTAAATTTTTATTTTACTTTTTCAATTATTGATTCTAATGAATTTGTTAGGAGACATGTATTTAAAAATTAAGTTGCAAACTCCATGAAACACAAATAATCTATATACTATTATATAATACATGAAACATTAAAAGTTTGGTCGGTAGGTCGGTACTAAGTGATTTTACTTAATTACCCTTACTTATTTATAAAAAATATAATTAAATACTAACATTACCTATTTATAAACAATTACTTTTTTCAGCCAAGACACATTACTGTTTCCTATTTTCTCTGACAAAATTCTCTCATTTTCCAAAAAATATCACGGACAATTAACTTTTTCAACTAAAATATGTTATTTTTCTATTTTTCCTTACTAAAACTCCTCCTTTTCCAAAAATATCATGGGCAAACCATTATTTATTTATTTTAAAACCTATTTTAATACTTTTAATTATTTTAAAAAGTTTACCTATTTTAACATGTCTATTTATAAAAAAATTATAATTAATAACATTAATTATTTATAATCAGTTACCTTTTTCAACCAAAAAACATTACTTTTTCTATTTTTTTCTAACAAAATTTTCTCCTTTCCCAAAAATATCACGGACAATTACCGTTTTTAACTAAAATATGTTTTTTTCATTACTAAAACCCCTCTTTTCCCAAAAATATCACGGAAAAAACCTTATTTATTTATTTTAAAACATATTTTAATTATTTTAAAAAGGTTTACAAATTTTTACATGCCTATTTGTTTTTAACAAATGCAGTTAAGAAAATGTTAAAATATAAATAACAAAATAACAACTATTAAAAATATGTTTTTTTCATTACTAAAACCTCTCATTTTCCAAAAATATCATGGACAAACCCTTATTTATTTATTTTAAAACATATTTTAATTATTTTAAAAAGGTTTACGTATTTTAACATGCCTATTTATTTATTTTTAACGAATGCAGTTAAGAAAATATGAAAATATAAATAACAAAATAACAACTATTAAAAATAATTCATGAATCGCACGAGTTTTAAGCTAATATTATTAATATTTACTGTTAGTTTGGTTAGCACCTTACTTATTAGTTAACACCTTCATTATTTGAGTATTTTTTAATATTAATTAATTTTAAATAAAAATTTAAAAAAAGACAAATTTAAATATATCCCACCAATATATATTAATCTATATTAAATTATAATCTTCTATACTATAATATAATAGACGAAACATTAAAATTTTGGTTGGTCGGTCGGTCCTAAGTGATTTAACTAATTACCCTTACTTAAAAAAATATTGTTAAATAATATTTATAATCAATTACTGTTAGTCCTTGTGTATTGCAGAAGGGGGGGGGATGAATGCAATACTGATAAAATTCAATCTAAATTTCAACAACTAAAATCAAGATTAAACGTTATCAGCAATATATGCAATCACGAACAGTATTCAGTAAGAACAAGATTCACAAAATAAATGTTTTATTTATTTTGCAAAGTGTTGCTACAACCTCAAGAAAGAATTCTCGAGCTTCGGGTTTTCTTCAAAGACACTTGCTTGTCTTCGTTACAATTCTAGAATGAATTGATAGTAGGTATAAGACTAACCCTATCACTATCAGTCACGGGTTTGTGAAGCTGCTGTCACTGTCAAGTGGCAGCTTCTTACAGATTGTCTTACCCATGTGACTTTCCTAAATTGCTAACATGTCAGATATACATTACAAAGAAAGCAACCTAGATTCATTCCATTTCCAGCTAAACCAATTCAGCAGATAAAGACTTGACCTTGCTCTTGAATTGATTCGCTTTTGTTTTGCAGTGCTTGAAGCTTCTGTCGTAGTCTTGCAGACTTGGTGCAGCTTAGGGATACTGCATCACGCCTGTTTCTTGAACATTTAAACTGTCACGGGATTTGACTGAGAAATATACCTAGCATAAGGATCTTTATTGAGACAGTTACTTTTGTCGCAAAGCTTGCTGTCACAGGAATGATCTTTTGGTGACAGTATGAGTTCCCCGCATAGAGTGCTGTCGAGGATCCCAAACTTGTTGTCGAGGGTTGCTGTCGCGTAGTCTTCCGCCAATGTTGCTGTCAGAGTGAATATGCTGTCGTGACTTGCAACATTCTGTCTTCTTGTAATCTTACTGTCACAGCTTTAGGACAGTAACCTTTATTCATGTTGTCATCCAAAAAGCATTCTTTGAGGCTTGAACACATAAGTGAACTTCTTTCAAACAATACAACTAGAATAACATTACATACTGATTACAAGAACATACTTTGGCTATGACAGTATGTTCTACTTAATTTGAAAAATTAAGTACAATCAAAGTTAAGTTATTTCAATGCTATCACCCATAAATCCCAACAATCTCCCCCAATTTGTTTTTATGGAAAATAACAACAAATTTACAATATGTGCTGACAACTTAACTAACAAGATCAGAATTTAAGAATTTTCACTTAGCTTGAGATCTCCTCTTCTGTCTTGCTGCATCCTCTCTTTTGAGAGCTTCTGCCAAGCAGCTTCTTAGACTTTCTACAAGAGAAATTTCAGCAGCAGACACTGCATCATCTCTACTTCATCAATGATCTTCTTTATGGAAGGGGATATGAGAGAACTAACATCCCTGAGATTCAGCCATTGCTCTATATCATATGGATAGGTTCTGAAATGAAGTTCTTCATTAATGAGCTTGAATCTACTTCCAGGATAAGCATTGAGAGACTTCCTTCTTTGCTTGTCCAGTTTTGAGTCTTCTCCTTTTCTCCCTTCCAATAACTTCTCTATCTCATCAGAACAAATCTGTTCCAAGGGATGAATTGAACCAGCTACCATATACTATAAATCCTTCAGAGTGGATGTTTTAAGCTTATGCAAGCTGCAAACATAGATTTCTTCTTTTAGGAACTTGACTCTTAGGGGATTTTCCAGCATATATGGTTGATAATTTGGAGCTTCACTTTCTGCCTTGTTAGAGGCCTTGTGTTTTTCCAGTAATTCAGCTTCCTTCTTATCAAGTTCTGACTGAGTTTGAGAATATTCAGAAGATTCAGGTTGTTTGCTTGGCTTGGGTTCCCCTTCCTTAGTTGGTTGGGTTTGCCCTTCTTCTGTGGGTAAATCATCAAACTCATAGTACCAGTGGTATGGTATAGGAGAGGCTGGGAGATCAGTAAGAATATCAGCATCATCAAAATCTGCAAAGTTATAGCCAAATTTCTGATAAAATTCAGCATCCCTATCTGCCTGATATTTTAGAACATGTTCCATGACAGCCTTTGAAACATCATCATAGCTCTCCAGCAACTCTACCATTCTTTCCAGGTAGAAGAAATCAATTCTTCTTTTATCTATGGTTGATGTACTTTTCTTGGTTGATGTGGCTACCAGATTGAAGTCCTTGTCAATCTTGGCTGACCTTGATTCTTCCCACCACAGAATGTACTCAGTGGCCTCTTGATTTGCATCCAACTTAACCTCAACGCTCTTGATTTCTCTTGATTGCATTTGTTGAATCTTGAGACTGTTGGGAGGAATTGATTGAATTGGCTTTTTGAGATTCCTGCCAAATCCAGTGGCCTTTTCCTTTCCTGAGTACTTGTGCTTCCCTGTAGGTTTCTGTCTAGAAAACCATGCCTTAGCTTTAGCTTTCAGTCTTTTGGACTTGACAGTAGCCTTGGCTTCATCCTTGACAGAACCTTCCTTGACAGTACCCTTGTCGACAGCATCTTCCAAGACAGCATCTTCTATGACAGTATCCTTGTCGACAGTACCTTTGGTGACAACATCTTTTTCAGCATTTATGCAGTCAATAGCACATCTAAGAATGCTTGCCTCCAAAGCTTCCAGTATTCTTGACTCCTCTTCATCTGTTGCACCAGCATCTTTCTTTTCCTGGCTAGGAGTTTCTTCATTGCCTTCATTCTGGGATTGAATACCAGTATTCCCAGAATTACTTCCACCAGCATTTCCAGCATTTCCAGAAGCTTCACCACCTCCATCCTCACCATCTTCATCATCATCATCATCATCATGGGGAGGAATGTTATAGAAGCAACATCCACCTTGATCATTTCTTTTGGCATTGGCTCTAGTGATTAGCTCCTTCATTCTAGCTCCCAGTGCCTTGTCTCTCAACACCAGCATTTTGTAGATTTCTTGAACAGCATGAACTCTTCCTGGATTGGCATTTGAACTGAGTATTCCATCTAGTACCTTCAGAATTGACTTGGTTTCCATTCTGGATGGGCTACCCAAATTCATGAAGCTGTTCCTTCTTGTGCCATCCTTAGTTTTGGATCTGTAAAAAACACTTGGTGGATTTGAGTAGACTTCAGGTAGCTTCTGTGTGATCAGGTTCTGGATTTGCATATCCAATATTTCATTGAATGGTGTTTGAGTTGCCCTGATCATTCCCTTCAAAGCACACAACACCTTTGCTGGCAGACTCTGCAATAGCTGCATTGTGATGAAATAAGATATGCCAGAAGTGAGATAAATACTTACAACCCATCTTTTCTCATCATTCACCATTACACTGACACTAGTAATTTGTTCCTTTAACAGTTTTGTGGTGTTGGTTGGACGGTTGCTAGGAGCATTCATTGCTTCTTCCACCAAACTGCTAAACTTACTGTCATGGTTGTGTAATGTGCTCTCCCTGTAATCCACCATCAAGACATTGGCTTCCTCTTGATCAAATTCAGTGCCATTTGTCCAAATAATTCCACCATGAATGGATTCAGGCAGTTTCCCTTTACCTTTCCCAAGTTTGTTTTGTTCCTCCATTTCTCTCCATTTCTTCTGTAAAGCAGTTTCTTGAGTTTCTGGAGTAGGTTCTCTAATCACCACAGGAGGCAAGATTGGATGTCTAGATGCAGGTCTTCTTTGCAATGCATCTTGAGTTTCCTTTGACATTAACACCCTTTCTCCATCCATTTCCACTTCAACAGGCTTTTCAGCTTTATCCTGTGGTTTTGCACTGCTTGGTTTGACTTGCTCCCCCTTAGACATTGCTTTCCTTTTAGCTCCCCCTCTGGTCTCCACAGCTACAGGCTCCCCCTGAGTTCCACCTGATTCTTGAATAGGCAATGATTATGATCTTGCTACCTTCTCCCCCTTAGTTGAGTTGGCAGCTACCAGGTCAGTAAGGAACTGAATAGAGAGTTGAGTAGCAGCAAAACCATCAACCACCAGTTGAGAGAGAGAGTCCAGTTTGGAGTCCAAAGTAGCACACTGTCCTTCAAGAGCTGCAATCCTGTTACCAAAAGTAGCAGAGGGGCCACCAGACCTTAACCTTCTTGGAGGGGAAGGAAAAGACAGGGGCCTGGAGGCTATGGGGGTTCTCACACTCTCAGGGTGTTTTTGAGTGATCTCATCACCCCTCACAGTTTGACTCTCAAGGCCTAGTGCCTGAATAGTGTGGGCTCCCTCAATATCTCTCTGGACATGCTCAAGTCCCTCTCCTTTTGCCAGCTCATTTGGCTGCCTCTCATTTTTATGCTCACCTCTCTTTTCTTTTATCTCTCTTTTCTTTTGCACACCCTCACTCAACCTAGAGGCATGGGTATGAGCAGTACTAACATGCATGGAAGGAGAAGATTTAGAATGTACCTTTAGGAGTTTGGCAAGAGGTAGGTCATCATCAGAGGCATCCTCAACAAGTACAACATCAAAATCAGGCTGGGAGGGCTGGACAGCATCTTGAGTAGGAATGGTACTGTCAGTTGGAGTCTGGACAGCAGGTTCTGGCATGACAGCATCTTTGGGAGGTGGAGTGACAGTAGGTTCTGTAGTGACAGTATCTTTCTCTCCACCTTTGACAGTAGCTGTGTCCAGGACAGTAGCATCCCCAGTGTCTTTGACAGCAACAGAGGCTGTGACAGCATCTTCCTGAAGGTAAGATGCTCCTTGGAGATCAGACAAAGTGTTGGCTGTTTCATTTTCTGACAAAATACCACTTTGCCCTAGCTCAGTGTTTGGAGGAGTGGTGTCCATCTCACTTTGAGAAATGGGTTCTTGTGGACCACTAGATGGGGGCTCATCCATGATTGGAGATGGATGATCAAAACCTGAAGGGTTGGGACTGTCCCCTTCTCTAGGTTGTGGAGAAGAAACAAAAGAATGTGTAGGGAAGGAAGAAGGTGAAAGTGTAGTAGAGAGTGGGGGCTGATTCACAGATGAAATATGTGAACCATCAATAGGAGTAGAGAAATCCTCACTGTGCCCTAACTCACTGTGTGTTTCTTCAAGTGGGGGTATCTCAGGTTGGGAACCATGAGTTTGTGCAGACTCTGTACAGGGTGCCTTGGGAGACAGGCCAATTTTAATAGATGTCCCTTGTTGAGAAGGCACATCTAGGGAGGAGTTTATTTCCCTGGTTTCCTCTACAGTCTTTTGGGAGACTGCAGGGTGGCTGACAGTGGTTTTGGTCCTCCTAGCTCTCTTCTTCTTCGGCTCAGGGGGAACCACTGTGGGTTCTGTTTGACTACCTTCCTTATTTGCTGCACTAGGTGCAGTGTCTCCCTCTTGACTAACAGAGCTACCACCAACATCAGCTTCTAAGGATCTTCTTCTGGATTCTTGCAAGGCTTCTCTTTGGGCTTTGGGAAGTCTAGAGGGCCTAGGCTGAGTGTATGGTGTTGAATGGGGGTTAACTGAATTTGGGTCTAATTCAGTTTCATTCTCAAGAGAAAAAGAATCATAACCAGAAGGTAATGGATAATCAAGGTTGGACACTTGATCAACCATGTGCTGAGTGAAACAAATTGGAATATGTGCATTGAGATTTTGTGATGATAATAGTGTGTGTGTGTGTTCTTTTTCAAAACTGAGCAAGCCTCTAAACGAGGAGCAGCATCATTAAAATCACAGAATGAATTAATGCACAACATAAGAAAGCGAGGGTAGTGTGATACCTTCTTACCTATGGCAGCTGTGAGTTGTGCCATGAGGAGAGCTCCAACATTCACCTTGTATCCATGGACAAGAGAATGTGTCAGTTTCTTGATGTAGGAGGGTATCCCATTCCAGCCTGTGGACTCGGTAGAGAACACCTTGACCATTGCATCAAATATCATGCTCCACTCCTTCCTTAGATACTTCCTGTCCATTTCACCAGACGGGTACCACTTGGTTGTTCCCTCTTCGAGAATAGGGCCTGCATACCCAATCTTCAAGAAGAGCTTCTTCAGAGTGTCATCATTAGCAAGTGGAGCAAAGTTTTGGCCTGCTTCCAGTGTAATTCCAAGAGCAGTATTGATGACCTCAGCTGTGAGAATGTATTGTTGCCCAGAGATTGTGAATTGAATACCAGGGTTCTCACCCTCAGTTTGAGCAACAGCAGTTTGCCAAAACGCCTCAAGTCTGTCTAAGTCGAGAATGGGGTTGAGGTTATGGCATAACCGAGATAGGACTTGTTCAAGAAAAACACTAGTCCTTTGAAACCTTCACCAGCATCATTTGGGGAAAAGATGCCAGCAAAGTTTGTTTGAGAGAGAGTCTGTTTGGGGGCCATTGAGATTTCAAGAAAAGAAGAAAGTGAGAAAGTAGCTTTTTGCTTGAAGAAAAGTATTTTGCCTTGAGTTTTGTGAGAGTGATATGTCTGAGTAACTGGAGAATAAATATGGGTATCTCAAACGTTTGCTCAAAAAGTGGAGTTAAAGGACGTGTCTTAACCCACTCTCTTAACACGTGAGTTACTGCCCGTTATTCACTGTCAATCGTGGGGTGAATATCCAATTACAACGGTCCACTATTGTTGACAGTAACCTGTGCGCTAGAAACAATCTGTCAGTAATAAGTGGTGGTGACAGTAGGTTTTGCGCGACAGCAACTATTGCGCAAAAACATGCTGTCACCGTTAAGCATTTGAGTGACAGTATCCTTTAAAGGTCGTGACAGAAAGTCTTTCCCTGCTGTCAAGAAGGTTACTGTCAAGAGACACGGGACAGTATCCTTCTTTGTGACAGTAATTTAAATGGGAAATTGTTTCTGTCAGGAACTAATTAGAATGCGTTGCTCATATACTTAACCTAAAATTAACAGAATATGAATTTAGCAATGTAATCTTTCAAACACAGATATTAAGCAAGTTACACAGACAAGTCATAAACTCAGTAACCACATAAACAGGAACTTTTATTATTGTTAATAAAATCATTAATATTGAACATTGAGTACATCATTCTATGATTTTATCAACTAGTTCTAAGACTTCTTCCTTAATCTCTTCTTCAGAGCGGCCTTCTTTTTCAAGAAGTGCCTGAAGCTCCTTCTCTTCTTCCATAGCCTTGGCCTCCTCTTCCTTAGCCTTGGCCTCCTTTTCCTCGTCTATCTCATCCATGGCGTCCAACAGCATTTCAAAGAGCTCATCGATCTCTTCATTGTCGGGTTCACTATCACACTTCTTTAGACCAACTTCGATTCCTACTTTGTTTTCCATTATTTACTTTAAAACTGAGAGCAGACTGGTGAAACCTAAGGTTAATTTATAGGCAAAACCGTCTAACGATCAAAGTCTAATGGTCAACAGTTAGAGTACCCATACAACTACCACAAAAGTAATTAATGGTCGTGTCCTCCTTTAATCCTACAGATTAATGCAAAAGAGTGTGAAAGTCCAATGGAACAGATTTTTAACTCTCAAACTTAACGGATAACCACATTAAAGTCATACACGGTTTAAAAGTATGAGACTGGCACAAAATACTGACATGAAAAGTCAAATCAACACATGATGTCACATAACAGACATAAACCAAGTAGACAGTATCTTCTCTTGACAGCAGGTTTGAAGTTGCTGTCATGAGCTTCAATAAGAATTGAAAATTTAGAAACCTTAGTAAATTAACATACCAGATTCAGCATTCCCAATTCACTTACCAACCTGTTGAAGGTTGCTTCATCCAATGGCTTAGTGAAGATGTCAGCAAGTTTCTTGTCAGTTGGGACATAAATCAGCTTCACAGTTCCTTGTTCAACATGCTCTCTGATAAAGTGATGTCTTATATCAATGTGCTTTGTCCTAGAGTGTTGAACTGGATTGTCTGAGATGGCTATGGCACTAGTGTTGTCACAGTAAATAGGAATTTCTCTTAACACTAGACCATAATCTAGAAGTTGACTTTTCATCCATAGAATTTGTGCACAGCAACTGCCTGCAGCAATGTACTCAGCTTCTGCAGTTGAGGTAGAAACTGAATGTTGCTTCTTGCTAAACCATGAGACCAATCTTCCACCAAGAAATTGACAGCTACCAGTAGTACTCTTTCTGTCAATCTTGCATCCAGCATAGTCTGAGTCTGAGTAACCAATTAGATCAAATCCAGTATTCTTAGGATACCAAAGGCCTAGGTTAGGAGTGCCTTTTAAGTATCTAAATATTCTCTTGATGGCTACCAAGTGTGACTCCTTTGGATCACTTTGAAACCTTGCACAGAGACATGTAGCAAACATGATGTCAGGTCTGCTAGCAGTTAGGTATAGGAGGGATCCTACCATGCCTCTATAGGTGCTTGGGTCAACTTTCTTTCCTTTAGGATCAAGATCCAGACTAGTTGCTGTGGACATTGGTGTCTTTGCAGGAGATGAATCTTCCAAGTTGAACTTTTTGAGAAGTTCCTTGATATACTTAGCTTGACTTATGAAGATTCCATCAGTTTGTTGAAGAATTTGTAACCCCAGAAAGAATGACAGTTCTCCCATCATGCTCATCTCATATTTGTTGCTCATGAGATGGGAAAACTTCTCACACAGCTTCTCATTTGTAGAACCAAAAATGATGTCATCCACATAGATTTGTACCAGAATGATGTCCTTGCCATGATGTTTGTAGAAAAGTGTCTTGTCCACCACTCCTCTGGTAAACTGGTTTTCCAGAAGAAAGGTGGAAAGTGTGTCATACCATGCCCTGGGTGCTTGCTTTAGTCCATACAAAGCTTTGAAGAGTTTGTACACAAAATTATGCATTTCAGCATCCTCAAACCCTGGTGGCTGTTCCACATACACTTCTTCTTCCAGCTCTCCATTTAGAAAGGCACTTTTGACATCCATCTGAAATACTTTGAAGTTGCAGTGTGCAGCATAAGCTAGAAAGATTCTTATAGCTTCAAGTCTTGCAACAGGAGCAAATGTCTCATCATAATCTATTCCCTCCTGTTGACAGTAACCTTTAGCCACTAGCCTTGCTTTGTTCCTTGTCACCAATCCATTTTCATCAAGTTTGTTTCTGAAAACCCACTTGGTCTCAATAACTGACTTTCCCTTAGGTCTTGGAACCAATTTCCATACATTGTTTCTTTCAAACTGATTTAGCTCTTCTTGCATGGCTATCACCCAGTCAGAATCCAACAATGCTTCATCAATTATCTTGGGTTCCATTTGTGACAGGAAGCATGAAAACATGCTGTCAGCAGAGACTTTGTTCCTTGTCCTCACTCCAGAATTAGGATCACCAATGATAAGGTCACTTGAGTGATCTTTGTTCCACTTGGTGATTCTGGGCAAGCTACTTGACTGCACAGGAACACTTCCTTCAGTTTGTTGAGTTGAGTGATCACCAATCCCATTGTCTTCACCATGTTCTTCATTGTCTCCAGAGTCATCACTGTCATGAATGTTAGAGGATATGGTCTGTGACTGAGCTGGAGTTTGGTTGACAGTAGTGGCATTGACAGTATCTTTATCAACTTCAACAACTTGAGTGAAGCTAGGTTCTTCATCCACAATCTCCTCAGCTTCCAGGTATCCTTGATTCTCAAATCTGAATGTCTGCATCTTTCCTTCTTCATGCAGTCCTGGAAACTTGGTTTCATCAAATGTGACATTAACACTTTCTTCAATAATCCTGTGTTCCATAACATAAACTCTGTAGGCAGTCCTTTCTGTGATGTAACCCATGAATAGTCCTTCAAAAGCCTTGGTGTCAAATTTTCCTTTCTTCTCATGATTGTCCTTCATCATAAAGCATTTGCTTCCAAACACATGAAAATATTTGACAGTAGGTTTCTTTCCAGTTAGCAGACAGTAAGGTGTGCTTGCATGAGTTTTGTTGATCATGGTTCTGTTCTGAGTATAACAGGCTGTGTTGATAGCTTCAGCCCAGAAATATGTTGGCAGCTTAGCATCATGCAACATAGTTCTAGCTGCTTCAATGAGAGTCCTGTTCTTTCTTTCTACAACTCCATTCTGCTGTGGAGTTCTTGCAGCAGAGAATTGTTGTACAATTCCTTCATCTTTGCAGAAATTTCCAAGTGTGGCATTTCTGAATTCTGTACCATTGTCACTCCTCAAGATTTGAACTTTTGAGTTTGGGGTTCTATCAAGAACTCTGACTTGATCAATAATCACTTGAGCAGCTTCATCTTTGGATTCAAGAAACTTCACCCAAGTGTACCTTGAGTAATCATCCACCATTACTAAGGCATATCTCTTTCTGGCCATAGATGGTACATTGACTGGTCCAAAGAGATCCATGTGAATTAACTTGAGTGCTTCTGTGTTGGTGTTTACTTGCTTGGACTTGTGCACAGCTCTTCTCAGTTTGCCCATTTGACAATCTTCACACAATCCTTCTTGACAGAATTCCTGTTGGGGCAAACCTCTCACTAACTCTTTCTTCATTAGAATGTTCATTGTTTTGAAGTTGAGATGTGAGAGCTTCCTGTGCCAAAGCATACTGTCACCAATAGTAGCTTTGCTGTAAAAACAGTAAACTTTATCCTTCTTTGTTGAGCTTAGATCAGCAACAAACAGGCTTCCTTTTCTGACCCCTTTTAGAGAGAGGCTTCCATCCTTCTTGTGATAGATGTTGCACACCATCATGTCAAAGTCAACCTTAAATCCTCTGTCACTGAATTGGCTGACACTGAGTAGGTTGTGCTTCAATCCATCCACAAGAGCAATATCTTCAATGACAACATTTCCAATTTCCAGACAGCCATATCCCACTGTGTAACCCTTGCTGTTGTCTCCAAAGGTTATGATTGGGCCAGCTTTCTCTACATAATGTGATAGCAGGGCTTTATCACCTGTCATGTGTCTTGAGCAACCACTGTCAATAATCCACATGACCTGATTTTTCTTCTTACCCTGTAAAACAGAATGTTTCTAAGTTGCATATGGTACCCAATCTTTGTTGGGTCCTGCAGTTTCAGTGTTTCCTGAGTTTCTTTCAGTCACAACATCACAAGCATTATCAAAGACTTCCTGTTTGACTTCTCTTTTCACCCACTTAGGTTTAGAATTGGACTTGGTCCTTTTCTTAGTGGATGAAGCCTTTTTGCTGTTGCCAGCAGGCTCAGAAGTCTCAACAGTGTTTAGGTATGAGCATTTTTCAGTAGAGAGAACAGGTAAGTTAAAGCATGTACTCATGGCAGTGATTTTGCATGGCATACAATCAATGTTATTACAGACACTCATAGTTCTATGCATAAGGGGGGTTCTGTGTAAGTTACCATTGAGTTCAGTAGCATTGATCTTATCCTCAATTGGTTTCTTACAAACATGTGTTAAGTGATGAGTAGATCCATAGTTATTGCACAGTTTCCTAGAAGCACCTCCAACATTAGTGTATCCATTTCCTTTATTGACACCTACCTTACCATTTCTGTTTTTAGACTTGGGAGTTACTGGATTGACAGTATGTTCAGAAGTTGCTGTCGAACTTTCCTTGACAGTATCTTTTATTCCTACTATCTTGACAGAAGGTTTGAAAGTTGCTGTCTTGGAATCATTCTTGACAGTATCTTTGAAAGATTCTGTCTTGCCAACTGTGACAGCATCTTTTGAACTTACTGTCTGATTGCTTGGTAAGTTTACTGTCTTGGGGATTGTGACAGTATCCTTTCCATCCTTGAATGTGCTGTCAACACCTTCATCCTCATCAAGAATTTCTTGTTTGATGAGCATGGCTTCTTCATCAAACTCAATTTCAGCAGCTTTGAAAATAGGAGTTTTAACTTTCTTGAGAATGGTGGGTTTGACAGCAGCATTTCCAGGACAATCTTGAATCACAGTTTCCTTTCCAGGTCTTCTACCATAAGAAAAACCTATACCAACAGACTGATTTTCTGTATGCTTATCATTGTAATCCTGAACTATCTTTGATGAGTTTCTATAGGCCTTAATCTTAAATTCATTTTCAGCAATCTCATTCCTCAGGAATTCCTCAACCTCCTTAGCACATTTTAATTCATTTTTAAGTTTAGCATTCTCTTGAGCTAAAGAGCCTAGTGAACTGGTTTTGAGAACAAGAGAATCATTGTCATACTGAAGTGTTTCATTTAGCTTACTTAGTCTAGAGATTTCCTCATTAGCAGTAGATAAGCTAGTATAGACATTGAACATTTCAGCACTTAAGTCTTTAATGGTTTTCTTATACTCATCAGTAGACATATCAAGTAAGACAAGTGAAGGTACCTGACTTGAAGGAGTTGATGCTACCTCATCAGTGCTAGCCATGAGAGCTAGATTGACATATTCTTCCTCTTCTTCATCATCAGAATCATCCCAACACTTTCCTTCAGCCACATAGGCTCTACCTTGATTTTTCTTGGAGTATCCACCAGTTCCTTTCTCATATCTTTGAACCTGTTTGGGTCTTTTGCATTCAGTAGCAAAATGACCAGGTTCTCCACAGTTGTAACATTTGAACTTTGATCTATCCACAAATCCAGTTTTGTATCCTCCTTTGGTTGAACTTCCCACAGCAGCCTTTGATGAGCTTCCTTTGCTGAACTTGGATGCTTGGCCTTGAGGCTTGTATGACCTATCCTTCTTGAACCTAAAGTTCTTGAACTTTTTGGCCATGTAAGCCATAGTAGGGTTGTCCATGCTTTCCAGTTCCTCCATTGTGTAGAAGTCTTCATCTTCCACATCTTTGAGCTGTAGTACCACTTTCTCATCATCTTCAACCACCTCTTCTATCTTCAAGGTCTGTGTTGGGGTTGATGGTGTGATCTGTAGTACTTCACTTGGCTGTGTGATCCTTGGCACATGTGCTACTAGGGCACTTGACATATTAGCCATCTTGTTCCTTGTTCCACTTTGTATGGCTCTCTTTTGAAAGAGTTCGAGTTCATAAGATTTCAGAATACCATAAAGTGTCTCAAAGGTTATATTGTTGAGATCTCTTCCTTCTCGTATGGCTGTTGTCTTGTGTTCAAGGTGATCAGGCAGTGTGAGCAGGAACTTGACATTTAATTCTTTTCTGTCATAGTACTTGCCATGTATCTGTAATTCAGTTAAGAGCTTACTGAACCTTTCAAACATGGAGGTTAAGTCTTCACCAGGCTTGGCCATGAATGCCTCATATTGAGATATTAGAATTTGCCTTTGGTTGCCCTTAACCTCTTCACTTCCTTCACAGAGTAAGGCTAACCTGATCCACATCTCCTTGGCTGATGTGCAGCTTATCACACTTCCACACATGGCTTTATCCTGCGTGAGAGAATCGAGCAAGATAAGTTGCAAATGATCATCTAGCACCATTTTCTCCTTTTCAGGTTCCAAGATTTCTGAGGGATCTTTGGGAACCCAATATGCAGGAACAATCTCACCATTCACTGTTGTGGCTTCAATTTCCTTTCTTGGTATGAAAGGACCATTCTCGAATATACCTGGGTATAGTGGATTTGCAGCTTTGATAAACAACAAGATTTTTCTTTTCCAAATGTTGTAGTTCTCTTTATCAAATGTTGGGATCTTGATACTGTTTGATTTCTGCATTTTCTTCGGGATCTCAGATATGTATGTTAATCTGAAAGCTCTGATACCAGTTGTTAGTCCTTGTGTATTGCAGAAGGGGGGGATGAATGCAATACTGATAAAATTCAATCTAAATTTCAACAACTAAAATCAAGATTAAACGTTATCAGCAATATATGCAATCACGAACAGTATTCAGTAAGAACAAGATTCACAAAATAAATGTTTTATTTATTTTGCAAAGTGTTGCTACAACCTCAAGAAAGAATTCTCGAGCTTCGGGTTTTCTTCAAAGACACTTGCTTGTCTTCGTTACAATTCTAGAATGAATTGATAGTAGGTATAAGACTAACCCTATCACTATCAGTCACGGGTTTGTGAAGCTGCTGTCACTGTCAAGTGGCAGCTTCTTACAGATTGTCTTACCCATGTGACTTTCCTAAATTGCTAACATGTCAGATATACATTACAAAGAAAGCAACCTAGATTCATTCCATTTCCAGCTAAACCAATTCAGCAGATAAAGACTTGACCTTGCTCTTGAATTGATTCGCTTTTGTTTTGCAGTGCTTGAAGCTTCTGTCGTAGTCTTGCAGACTTGGTGCAGCTTAGGGATACTGCATCACGCCTGTTTCTTGAACATTTAAACTGTCACGGGATTTGACTGAGAAAGATACCTAGCATAAGGATCTTTATTGAGACAGTTACTTTTGCCACAAAGCTTGCTGTCACAGGAATGATCTTTTGGTGACAGTATGAGTTCCCCGCATAGAGTGCTGTCGAGGATCCCAAACTTGCTGTCGAGGGCAATAGTTGTTGTCGCGTAGTCTTCCGCCAATGTTGCTGTCAGAGTGAATATGCTGTCGTGACTTGCAACATTTTGTCTTCTTGTAATCTTACTGTCACAGCTTTAGGACAGTAACCTTTATTCATGTTGTCATCCAAAAAGCATTCTTTGAGGCTTGAACACATAAGTGAACTTCTTTCAAACAATACAACAATAACATTACATACTGATTACAAGAACATACTTTGGCTATGACAGTATGTTCTACTTAATTTGAAAAATTAAGTACAATCAAAGTTAAGTTATTTCAATGCTATCACCCATAAATCCCAACAATTACCATTTTCATCTAAAATCCATTACTTTTTATATTTTTTCAATAAAACTTCCTCTTGTTGAAATAATATCACGGGAAATTACCTTTTTTTAACTGAAACGTGTTATTTTTTCTATTTTTCTTACTAAAACCACTCATTTTCCAAAAATATCATAGACAAACCCTCACTTATTTATTTTAAAAACATATTTTAATGATTTAAAGTATTTAAAAATATTTACATATTTTAACCTGCCTAGTTATTTATTACTTTTTCTATTTTTTTAATAAAATGTCCTCCTTTTGAAAAAATATCACGTGTAATTACCTTTTTTTAACTGAAAAATGTTACTTTTTCTATTTTACTTACTAGAACCCCTCATTTTCCAAAAATATCATAGACAAACCCTTACTTATTTATTTAAAAACCTATTTTAATGCTTTTATTTATTTAAAAGTATTTACATATTTTATCTTATTAAAGACGAAACATTAAAAGTTTTGATATCTGTTTTTTGGTACGGTACGGTACGTCACTTGCATTATTTTATTGTTTTACTTAATTACCCTTATTTAATTATTTTTAGATTTAATTATTTTTATTCCCCTACTTTTTCAAAAATATCACGGGTAATTTCATTTTTAACTAAAACATGTTATCCTTTTCTATTTTTTCTTACCAAAACTCTTACTTTTCCAAAAATATCACCTAAAAATTCTTATTTATTTATTTTAGAACCTATTTTAATATTTTTAATTATTAAATTTTTTTTACCTATTTTAACATGTCTAATTATTTTTTTAACAATGCAATTAATAACATAGTGAAATGTATATAATAAAATAACAACTATTAAAATTATTCCGTGCATCGCACATGTTTTAAGGTAAAACATTAAACATTAAAAAATATTACTAACATTTAGAATATCACACTCATATCACCTATTTTTAAAATATTAAAAAAAATTCTATTTTTCTTACTAAAATCCCTTCTTTTTCTAAAAATATCACGGACAAACTCTTACTTATTTATTTTAAAATCTATTTTAATACTTTTAATTATTAGATTTTAAACCCTCATTTTTCAGAAATATCACGGGCAATTACCTTTTTTAATGTAAACATGTTACATTTTCTATTTTTTCTTACTAAAACTCTTCATTTTCCAAAAATATAACGGGCAAACCCTTACTTATTTATTTTAAAATCCATTCTAATGATTTTAATTATTTAAAAGCGTTTAGATATTTTAATAAACCTACTTATTTTTTAACAAATACAATTAATAAAATATTAAAAAGTAAATAATAAAACAACAATTAACAATTCGTGCATCACACGAATTTTAAGCTAGTAATGAATAAATATTCAAACGCAAACTATTTTTAACTTAACGAGTAAACTCAATTCAAGCAACACACCTATAATCCAAGTTTCTACAAATTAGTATCCAAAAAGTTAATGGATTAAAACTGTTGTTGCCCAGTAAATAACAATTGTAGAAGGGGGGTGAATACAATTGTATAAGATTCTCGACTTTATATCACACAAATATGAAAGATCAATAATAATAACAATAACAGCTTTATTAACTTTGATATAAAACTGTTACAAACTCTCTTAAGAAATTCTGATGTTCTTAAGAGCTGCTAGCTTACAAAAACTCTCTCAAGAAATTCTGTTCTTAAGAGCTTCTCTCCGATTATGTTCTCTCTCGAATGAATACATAAATCGAAACCAAAACTGTGTTTATATAGTGCACACAGCTTCTCTATCAATAACAAGATAAGTCCTAATCATAACAAAGATAGAAACATATCTTTAATCGATAGCTACATTCTACAAACCAGGAACAGATAGAATAAACTTCCATGTTTATCTAGACTCCAAATATAACTCGAAGTAGGAATCCTGATCAGCTTCAAGTCCTGATGATCAAACCTGATCATAGTCTGAGTAGGAATCCTGATGATCAATAAGATACTGACGCTTGATCAAATACTGATGACCATGCAATACTGATGACGTCAGCAATCCTGATCAGTTGAGTCTAGCTTCTGACGATCATTGAATTCTTATCTAACAATCTCCCCCAATCTCATACTTTGTAAAATAAAGTATAGATTCCAAATATTCAATGATGTCAAAAACATGTATCAAAATGTACGAGTATCTTCAGAAACAACTTATCTGTTTAAGCTTTTTGATAGAACAGATTCATCTTCAAGAAGTTGGATAATAAACTTTCTTCTTTTTCTTCAAGAATTTGAATCAGTCTTTCCTTAAGATTTCTGAGTTCTTCGTCTTCCTCATTAATCTGGTAGATAGCTGCTCTGAGATTCTGTATGGAGTTTCTCTGTAGACTGTGCTCTTCAAGCAAAAGATAAGCAATTTCCTTCCCATCAGGATTGAGAGAAAGATGAGTCATGCCAAAATTTACTTCTTTAACAGCAGTACCCCTTTGCATTTCCACATCCTGACCTCTTTGATTTAAGTACATGGGAGTATAATTACCATCGAAATTACTGTTTCCATCCAGTCTTCTTCTTATAGTTGACAAAATCATGTCAGCCCATACTTTGTACACTTGGTTCTTCCATCTTAACAGATAGTGAACATATTTCAGTTTCTGTGTAGTTTTCATCAGCAGATCTTGAATAGATAGAATCTTCACACTACCATCTTTCATGAAGTACAGAAGCTTTTCTTTCTTTTCAAAACCATCATGACAATCTATAACTATATCAACAGCTAATAAATTGTTCAGGTTTTCAGAAGTTAAAGTACCTCCAATTTCAGTTAAGGAGTAAAGATCAACATAAGTCATGTTTAGAAATTCAGCATCCCTGTGTCCAATACCTCCTCTTGTATAACTTGACATTTGCTTCAGATTCGAAAACATCTTTAACCAGAGTGTTTTTGATCTAGCCATATCAGACAAATCAACAACACTTGAAGCACTTGTTATAATTCCACCAGTCTGAAAATTGATAGGTGTATCACACTTCAGTGTACTTATGTGTTCCCACTTCTTGTCTTTCTCCTTTTCATGAGTGTAGCTTCTTTCAAGTAAAGATTCTTGTCTGCTTGTATTTCTCCATTGTCTTTCATTTGAAACTTTAAGCCTTTGTAGATAGAGATTGAAATCTTCATTTGTTCTCTTTGAAATATCTCTTCTTCTGGCTTCTTCTTCTTCATCTACTTCTTTGTTGTGACAATCAACAACAGTAAATAAGATTATCAAATCAACCTCTTGCAGAATTTCAGATTCGTCAGGATCTTGAATATTGTCAGGATTAGAATCTTCAATTTGATTTGTATTGCTGAGAGTTGATTTACTTGATTTTCTTCTCAATTCAGGTTCTTCTTCAACAATTCCATCATCACCAAAAGTAGATCTGTCAGGAACTACTAGAGTTTGAATAGGTTCAGGAATTTCTTCAATTCTTAACCCTCTAGACCTTGTCTGTCTAGGTACTATTTGAGTTGAAGAACCTCTTTTACTTCTTCTAGCACCTCTCCTACCTCTGCTTCCTCTACCTCTAGCAGGAGCAGTATAGCTTTCCATTGTCTCTCTTTGTAGTCTCAAGAATTCTTCATGTGAGAGATCTGGATATTCTTCACTTGCTGTAGAGAGTGCTTTTCTGGCAAATAATTGTTGAACTCTTTTATCAGTGTGATAAAGAGTAACAATTCTACCGTCTTTTGTAGAAAACTTCTGGAATAAATTTGATGCATCTTCAGGATTATCAATAATCACATCTTCATCACCTTCAGGAATTGTAGCAAGAATGTGTCCATGACCAGGTGTCAGGATTTGATCTTCCGTCAGGATCTGAGATTGCACCAATGTTCTTACTGTCTTAACTCCAGAATCAGAAACATGAGTTGACTGTGTTGTTTGACTTTGAGAAGTTTGGATTGTCTTCATAACAACAGCATCAGATGTTTCTCCTTGTATCGCTTTGTCACCACCATCATCTCCAGTATCATCATCATTATTTCTTAATACTAGATCAGGTGTACATTTTTGTCTGAATAACCTTCTCCCCCTTTTTGACATCAGGATTTGACAATAATTGCAAAATTAAGGAAAGAGAGGCTTGAATTTCAGTTACCTTAGTATCCAGAGAATCAATTCTTTGAGTGATTGAGGTTTGTTCTAAAACAACAGATTTCACTTGAGATTCCACTACCCTTAGTTGGAAAGTAGTAGGCACCTTTGTAAAATTATTAAAGATATCAGTCCTCACTTTTTCAGTTGAGCCCTTGATAGAATCAATCTCACTTTTCAGGCTTTTGGATAACAGAGTTGTAGCCTTCAGATGATTCTTCAAGTCTTGATTCTCTATAGACTTCACTGCATTATAGGCATGTTCAATAGCAGAAGAAAAACTGATAGATTCATCAGAATTGTGCCATGAATTGTTCCATTCATTCTGTCTAAATGCCTCTGCAGGATCAAAGGAAGGAGTAGAAAAATCTTGTCTCTGATCTTTCCCAGTGGAAGCATTGCTAGCCATATATGTACTTGATGAACCAAAATTAGTTCCAAGACTAATCTTGAGTGCTGTAGCAAGCTGTTCCTTCTCTTTTCTATTCTCATTATCATCATCACTATCATCATCAGAATTATCATCATCAGAACCATGAGATTTATCAGGATCAGGAATTGCAATACCTTTCAGTTTATCCTGTGATTCTGAGATAGGATGATCCATTGGTCTTGAACGAAGTGGCTGTATCAAAATAGGTTCATTTTCAGGAGCACCACTAACGTCAGGATGAACATCGTCAGGATTTGATATGCTGGCATCAGTATTTGCTACCAATGGTTCTTGTGGAGCTTGAGGTTCAGAAGCTGCTTCAACACTTTGAGCTAAAGGTTCTTGTGTGCTTCCCTCATTGACAATGTTCTCGACCAATCTTTCAACAGAAGCTGTAGCTTTGCCTGCATCTTCACTTTGAGAAGATGGTTCTTGTGTAGCTGGAATGTTGATGTCTTCATTCTCCCTTTGAGAAAATGGTTCTTGTGTGACCATTCCACTAGCTAAGCCTTCACCCAAACTTTGATTGAGTGGTTCTTGTGTGGCAGGATCAACAGTAGCTGCTGAATTACTCTGAAATTCAGGTTCTTGTGGGCTTGATCCTTTCAGCTTCTTCTGTCTCTGAAACCTTCTCCCAAGAATGTCCTCGAATCTGAGATGGAGAGGCTGGAGAGTCTGATATAGAGACAACTTTTGTTGCTGCATCAGGAATACTAACATCAGGATGTGATGTCTGAATATCAGTATCCTTCATTTGCACTGTCAAAGGAATATGATACCTGCTCTTTGATAATTTCCTTGTCTTTTGTGGTTTTGATAAAGGTACCACAGCTTTAGTAGCAGTATCAGCAACTTCCTTGTTCACATTCATCACAGAGGATATAGGTAAGTCATCCTCTGAATCACTTTCATCAATCAACCTTAACTTCCTTTTCACAGGAACATCCTTAACAACCTTATCAGCTTTCTTGACCAGGACCCCTTGTACACCCCCTTGTATCTTCTTTTTAGTGAGTGGTGTAGAGGAAAAATCCTTTGAACCTGATTGCCTTCCAGACACATCAGTTCTAGCTGATTTCTTTGATTTTACAACTAAAGTCTTTTGAGAGACAGTAGAGGTGGTTGTTAACTGTTTAGACTGTTTAGGTTGCATGCTTGTGTCAGGAACAAGGTGGGTTGGTCCTTGTACCATAGCATTAGAAAGTAGTCCATAATGAGTAGGCATTTTCTGATGTAAGAAAAACCTAACCTCATCAGGAATAAAAGCATTTCCGCACAAAATATTTTGTCATATCAGGATTTAAAAAAATATTCAATAAGATTAAAATAAAATTTTATTTAAGAAAACAAAATTTATTTTAACAATCCTGAATAGCGTTTGTGAAGCTGCTCAGGAGCATTCATGCTAATTTGCAGGGCACGTGTTCATGCTTATCTGTAAAGCACGAGTTCCTGAGTAGAAAATAGACTAGGAAAACAAATATGTAATTTCCATATTTCATGTGTAATGTATCTTCAAGTATTAATGAAATTTGTCTATTTTCTCAATTGTTTGCTTCCTGTACTTGCCTGCAAAATTTGTTAGTAACACTCAAAGTGATATAGAGATGATAAATAATAAACTCTGTTAATAATGAAATTGAAATTGATAATTAAGACTGAAAACTTAATCAAAGACTAAGTAATAATCTAATTGTCCAGAGTTTACCAGGAGTGTTGATGACAAATTAGCATAGAACCTCTGGTTTTCATACCAGCTTCAATCATCTGAGCATCAGTATTTGACCAGTTGACTTCCTGTCAGGATTGAGTCCTATCAGGATTTGATCAAAGATACATACCTTTCTGAATAACCATCAGATTTGACAGTTATTAGGATTTCCTCTCTGTAGCTTTTCCTCAGAAATTCTCAAAATTCATCATTCCAAGTTCATTCACCAACTTATTGAAAGTAGCTTCAGGTAGTGGCTTGGTGAATATATCAGCTAGTTGTTGATCAGTAGGAACAAAGTGAAGTTCAATTGTTCCTTCCAGAACATGTTCTCTTATAAAGTGATATCTGATACTTATGTGTTTAGTAAGAGAATGCTGAACTGGATTTCCTGTCATTGCAATAGCACTTTGGTTATCACAATAAATAGGGATTTTTGAGTATGACAGGCCATAATCTAACAACTGATTTCTCATCCACATTATCTGAGCACAACAGCTTCCTGCAGCAATGTACTCAGCTTCTGCAGTTGAAGTGGAAATAGATTTCTGCTTTTTACTGAACCATGAAACTAGTCTTCCACCCAAAAACTAACAACTTCCTGAAGTACTTTTCCTGTCTATTTTGCATCCTGCAAAATCAGCATCTGAATAACCACACAACCCAAAATCTGATTCCCTTGCATACCAAAGGCCAAGTGAAGGAGTGCCTTTGAGATATCTAAAAATTCTTTTGACTGCAATCAGATGTGGTTCTCTAGGTTTTGCTTGAAATCTTGCACATAGACAGGTTGCAAACATGATATCTGGTCTACTGGCAGTGAGATACAATAAAGAGCCAATCATTCCTCTGTAGTGAGTTACATCTACCTCTTCACCTTGATCAGGATCAAGTTTGGTAGCTGTATCTATGGGAGTTGAAGCAGGAGTACTGTCTTGCATGTTAAACCTTGTCAGTAAATTCCTTGTGTATTTAGACTGATTAATAAAAATCCCTTCATCAGTCTGTTTAACTTGAAGACCCAGAAAGTAACTCATTTCTCCCATCATGCTCATTTGATATCTTGACTGCATAAGCTTGGAAAACTTTTCACACAGCTTATTGTTTGTTGACCCAAAAATGATATCATCAACATAAATCTGAACTAACAGCAACTCCTTACCATGATTCAAATAAAATAGAGTTTTATCAATTGCACCTCTTTTGAATCCACTTTCCAGTAAGAATTGAGCTAAGGTTTCATACCATGCTCTTGGAGCTTGCTTTAGTCCATAAAGTGCCTTATCCAGTCTGTAGACATAATCTGGATATTTAGGATCAATGAAACCAGGAGGTTGTTCAACATAAACTTCTTCCTCCAGTTCACCATTTAAGAAAGCACTTTTAACATCCATCTGGAAAACCTTGAATTTCTTATGTGCTGCATAAGCAAGAAATATCCTGATGGCTTCTAGTCTTGCAACAGGAGCAAAAGTTTCATCATAGTCAATTCCCTCTTGTTGGGAATACCCCTTTGCAACTAGTCTAGCTTTATTTCTGATAATGACTCCATCAGAATCAGTCTTGTTCTTGAAAATCCACTTTGTACCAACAATTGATCTATTCTTTGGTCTTGGTACCAGTTTCCAGACTTCATTCCTTTCAAATTCATTCAGTTCTTCTTGCATTGCAGTAACCCAATCAGCATCTTTAAGTGCATCTTCAACTTTCTTAGGCTCCTCCTTGGATAGAAAGTTATTATATAAACATTCATTCTGAGTTGCACTTCTTGTTTGAACACCTGCATCAGGATCTCCAATTATCAAATCAGGAGTATGATCTTTTGTCCATTTCCTTGCTGGTGTCAAATTGTTTCTTGAAGTAGATGCTCCCCCTGGATTGGTGTTATCTTGATTGAAAGAATTTGATTGATTTGAAGCTCTCCCTGAATTATTGCTATGCCCTCCTGATGTGTTATCAGGATCTTCACTTGAATCAGTATCTGAAGAATTCTGTCCTGATGATTGAGTTGACTCTGAACTTGTAGTTGAATGTCGTTGCTCCCCCTCAACATTAGCACTACTAGTTGTATCACTGTTGTTTGCATCATCAGTATTAGCACCATCAGTACCTGGTGAGTCATCAGGATTTGGTGACCCGTCAGTACTGGATGAATGGACAGCTTCTGATTCACTTTCTTCAGGTTCCTTGGAAGCTTCATTTTCAAATAACAATCTATCATGCGAGTCTTCAATGATTCCAGTTATCTTCTTATCATCAAAAGATACATGTATTGACTCCATGACAGTTCTTGTTCTCAAATTAAAAACTCTGAAGGCTCTTGATGTAGGATAACCTATGAATATTCCTTCATCAGCCTTTGTTTCAAATTTCCCTAGCTGTTCAGGATGAGTTCTGAGAACAAAACATTTACAGCCAAACACATGCAAATGCTTCAGACTTGGTTTCTTCTCTTTGAGTGACTGATAAGGAGTGACACCATGCCTGTTTATCAATGTGAGATTTTGTGTATAGCATGCTGTGTTGACTGCTTCTGCCCAGAAATATGTAGGTAATTTAGCTTCTTCCAACATAGTTCTGCCAGCTTCAATAAGAGTTCTATTCTTCCTTTCTACTACTCCATTTTGCTGAGGTGTGCCAGGAGCAGAGAATTGTTGAATGATTCCTTTGTATTTGCAGAACTCTTCCATCTTTGAATTCTTAAATTCAGTACCATTATCACTTCTCAGAATCTTGACTTTGTACTTTGTGGTTGTCTCAATCATCCTCACATGATCCAACAGAACTTCAGGAGTTTCATCTTTTCTATGCAGAAAATACACCCAGGTGAATCTAGAATATTCATCAACAATTACAAGAGTGTACCTTTTCTTACTGATGGACATGATGTTGACTGGACCAAACAGATCAAGATGTAGCATGTGATATGGTTCTTCAATAGAGGATTCTGATTTACTCTGGAATGATGTCCTTCTTTGTTTTGCTTTTTGGCATGCATCACAGAGTCCATCAGGTGTATATAAGACATTAGGTAATCCTCTTACTAATTCTTTCTTAACCAACTCATTGATGTTGCTGAAGTTGAGATGTGAAAGCTTCTTGTGCCAATTCCAACTTTCATCTACTGAAGCTTTACTGATGAAACATGTAGGGGAGCCATCAGTATCTGAGAGAATGTTGGCTTCATATATGTTACCATGCCTGTAGCCAGTTAGTGCTATCTTCCCTGTTGCTTTACTGACTACTTCAGAATGTGTGGAATAGAAATTGACATGATAACCTCTGTCAGTGATTTGACTAATACTCAACAAGTTGTGTTTTAGTCCTTTCACTAGAGCTACTTTTTCAATGATGACATTTCCAATGATTATATTGCCATATCCCAAGGTTTGTCCAATGTTGCCATCTCCATAAGACACAGTTGGGCCAGCTTTTTCCTCATATTCTGATTACAGGGCTTTGTTTCCAGTCATGTGCACAGAACATCCACTATCCATGACTAACACATTTTTCTTTTTACCCTGCATCAGAATAGTAAAACACTAGTCAGAATGTTTAGGAACCCACACTTGTTGGATTCCTTGTTCATGCATTTTATTAAATTTAACAGCAGAAGACTTTTTGACTTTAGCAGTCCTGACAGGATTTACTCCATCAGGATTTGCTTTGTCAGTATCAGTATTAACAAAAGCATGCTTCACTATGACATTTTCAGTTCTATCAGACTTTGTACTACTTTCAAACTTAGGCAATGGATCATAAAAGTTATAGTACAAATCATGATACTCTTTACATGTATAAATAGAATGCCATAGACTACCACAATGAAAACAGGAATTCTGTGGTTTGTAAAATACTGATCTATTCCTAACATCAGACTTAGGAATTTCAGCAATTTTCTTCTTACTCTTTTTACAATCAATAGCAAGATGATTAGTGTTACCACAGTTAAAACAACACTTTCTAGGTGCATTTGGGATATATTTATAACCATTCTCTTTATTGATCCCAACTTTACCATTCCTGTTTCTCTTACCAGTAGCTTCCTTTTTCTTATCTGTAACCTCACAGATTTTATCTTTAAGTTGTTTCTGAGACAATAGACCTACATTCTTAGTGACTTTGTTCATGACAGGTTTAGACTTTATAATTTTAATTCCTTGAGTAGAAGAAGATCCCTTTTCAAAAGTAGAATTGGAATCCTTACCAAAAACAAAATTAACAGGAGTAATCTTAGATTTGGTTGAGTCTATAACATGTCTATAGATCTTTGGACTGACTGTCTCATCAATGACAATTTTCTCTGCTAATTTCTTATCTTCATCTGACTTATATCCTAGACACTCTTTCCAATTCTTAGAGGTATTAATCTCATGAAATTTCCTACCAGAGTCTGTCCAGGTTCTGATTTTCTCATTAGCAAATTCAAGTTCTTTTTCAAGGGAAGTACATTTAGATGTCATCTCTAAGTGCATGTGTTTAGCATTATCACATTCTTTTTGTACTTCTTGCATACGAGAAAATTCAGCTTCTAATATCTCATTCCTCTTTCTAAGGTCAGACATCTCAGATAAGATTCTAGTATTCTCAGCAGTTTGACTTCTAAAGCTAATATGTAATGACTTTAGAAAACGTCTTAACTCAGAAGCATTATCAGTATCAAAATCAAAGATAGTATTTAGTACCTTATCATCAGGAGCAGCAGTTACATCAGCATTGGCCATTAACGCATAGTTGACTACCTCAGTATCAGATTCTGAGGAAGAGTCCATCCAATCCTTGCTTGATGTGATGAGTGCCTTTGTCTTGTTGCATTCAGAAGCAAAGTGACCCATACCATTACACTTGTAGCATCTAACCTTTGACTTGTCAAATTTGCTACCCTTGCTGTCCTTCTTGATATACTTGTCTTTGTCTGCTTTGAAGGTCTTTTTCTGAAAGTTGCCTTGTCTTCTATTCTTTCTGAACTTCATCCTTCTGAAGTTTCTGACAATCATAGCAACCATCTCTTCCATGTCTGAATCAGAAGATTCATCACCAGTATTGGCATCAGGATTGCCATCAGTATCTGATGAAGAGTCGTCAGGATCTGACTCAGCTACTCTTGTTTTCCTTCTAGAGACCTCCATAGCTTTCCCTTTTGATTTTGCTTCTACATTCAAAGCAATTGACTTTGCCTTGCTGCTTTTCTTGTTCTTTCTCTGTTGAACTTCAAGATCATGAGTTCTTAGCATTCCATAGATCTCATCAAGAGACACAATGTTCAGATCATACTGGTGTCTAATGATTGAGGTCTGAGTATCCCATTCTTCAGGTAAAGCTCTAAGAAATTTGGAGTTTGAATCTTCAGTTTCATATACTTTGTCAACTAAGGATAAGTTGTTCAATAGTGTCAGAAATCTATCATATAGATCAGTCAGGCTCTCTTCAGGTCTTGCATCGAATTGCTCATATTCTTGAATCAATAGAGCCCTTATGTTTTTCTTAACAGATGCAGATCCCTGGCACTGAGTTTCCAAAGTATCCCAGATTTCTTTTGAAGACTTGCATGCAATCACTCTGTTTGACATGACAGCATCAAGGCTATTATGCAAGATATTCTTTATCTTTGGTTCCCTGAGTACATGAGCTTTTTCTTCTGGAGTCCATTCATTTTTAGCTTTGACCACATAATGTTCTGGTACTGTATCTGTTCGTTCTACGAACTTTGTTGGTATATATGGTCCATCACGAATCCTGTCCAAGTAGTCAGGATCCATAGCCTCCAGGTACATCAGCATCTTTACCCTCCATGTAGGATATTCTGATATCTTCAAGATGGGAATCTTCATGCTTTCATACTTGGTTGTCGACATCTTTAGATCGTATCTGATTCAGAATTAAATCAGTTTGCTTTGATACCAATTGTTGCCCAGTAAATAACAATTGTAGAAGGGGGTTGAATACAATTGTATAAGATTCTCGACTTTATATAACACAAATATGAAAGATCAATAATAATAACAATAACAGCTTTATTAACTTTGATATAAAACTGTTACAAACTCTCTTAAGAAATTCTGATGTTCTTAAGAGCTGCTAGCTTACAAAAACTCTCTCAAGAAATTCTGTTCTTAAGAGCTTCTCTCCGATTATGTTCTCTCTCGAATGAATACATAAATCGAAACCAAAACTGTGTTTATATAGTGCACACAGCTTCTCTATCAATAACAAGATAAGTCCTAATCATAACAAAGATAGAAACATATCTTTAATCGATAGCTGCATTCTACAAACCAGAAACAGATAGAATAAACTTCCATGTTTATCTAGACTCCAAATATAACTCGAAGTAGGAATCCTGATCAGCTTCAAGTCCTGATGATCAAACCTGATCATAGTCTGAGTAGGAATCCTGATGATCAATAAGATACTGACGCTTGATCAAATACTGATGACCATGCAATACTGATGACGTCAGCAATCCTGATCAGTTGAGTCTAGCTTCTGACGATCATTGAATTCTTATCTAACAACTGTTGCTCATATATGAAATTACATCATTATACAAAATTGCATGATAAATTTACAGTATCGGTGCTAAAAATAACAAACAAATCAGGTTTAATTTGACAGGTTTACATGCTTCAAATACTTATAAAATATTTTTATAGTGTCCCTCTTTAATTATGTAATTGGATATGATATAAAGTATATAGTTTAAAACCCGGGTGATGCACATATTATTTTTATTATTTATATTTTAATATTTTATTAATTGCATTGTTAAAAACAGTTAAGTAGATGTATTAAACTTTTTAAAATAATTAAAAGTATTAAAATAAAATTTAAAATAAGTAAGTAACGATTTAGTTGAAAAAGGTAATTGTCCGTAATTAAAAGTATTAAAATAGGTGTTGGATATGAGTTTCACTAGAAGATAATATAGAGGGGGGGGGGTTGAATATATTATCTGTGTTTTCTTTAATTATCTTCATTTTTGAATCTTCTTCCTTGTAGCTTAAACTTGTTAGTTGTATACTGAGTAATGCGAAATGGAAACAACACACAAGTTTAGTTTTAATCTAATATTGTATTAGATCGAAAAGTGCTACAAACTGTGAATTCGAACTTGAATTCTCAGCTACGTTTTTCTCAGAGAGATACAACTTTTAGCGTGATTGAAAAACTTACAACTAAAGCTATGAGTCTGTATACTTATATCATGTACACAGTTCACAAATACAAAAGTATTACTAGACAAAACGCTTGCCAAACCATGTCTATACTATTTTGGTGAAACCATGGTGTCATGTGACTTTGCTTTGTTTTGCATGCTGCCAGATCCATATCTTTAGCTGTTTCCATTGACTGTCTTTCTAAGCTTCCTTGTAGGCTTTCCATATGCATACTGCAACTGATAAGGACAATTGCATATGCCTTGGTTTGATTTGATTCCTTGTTCCCAAAACTTTTGTTTGATGTTGATTAGAGATTCTGCTAAGTCCTTCATTCGATATCTCAGAAATGTTTGATTCGATATCTTGACTTCTCGAATCAGTGTAAACTGACTTCTCGAATCAGGATAAGTACACTTCTCGAATCAGCTGTCTTCACTTCTCGAACCAGTAATCCTTGACTTCTCAAATCAGTAATACTTGACTTCTCGAATCAGTAATACTTGACTTCTCGAATCTTCACATTTAGCACTTCTCGAATGGATGACTTCTCGAATCAGTACATTTTGACACTTCTCGAATCATCACTTAGACCAACTTTATTCTTCAATATTGTAACATATTTATTCTTCATCTTGTCTTCAAATGTCTTAAGGCATGATCTTGTGATCTTCTTTCAAGTCATAATGTTAGGTCCAAAGTATCGTAGAAGGGGGGGGGGTTGAATACGATACTCACAAATTATTCAATTTCGTTCGCGGATAATTATATGTGTTCTAGTCCGAAATCAAATATACCAAATCAAAACACGAGTCGGGGAATATATCGTTTTATAAATATAAACCGCGAGGGGTGCTACAATTCTAATCCGTAGGATTAGCTTCAATGAGTTTATGTTACACAAAATCAATACAATGATAGAATTCTAAGTACTATTAATTTCTCTGTAATTCTCTTGCTCAAACTCTCTCTTCGTAAATGCTTCTATGTTTTCCTAACTGAAGAAGACACTGTCTTCTCTCAAACACATGTAGACTTTGAAAAACTATCGAACCATTTCTTGGAATAATCCTGGCCGTCCAATTTTTCATCAACCTGACAAAGTAACATAATTATCACCCGCTCCTTAAATAAAAACTATCGAATGAGTTAATTAATTTTTCCTTCGATAGATTTTATTACTTCTTTGATGTTTTTTCATCCAAATCCACTTGATCAATTTCGATGGTTTTTCTTAAAAGAAAACCATCGAATCCTTTCTCTTCCAGTTTGACCCTTGAAGTTTCTTTCCTTTTTCAACAAGCAAATTGTACTTCCATTTAAACCTAAACATACCTTGTACTATTCTTTTCACTTTCAGGATGTTTCAGATTTAGACTTAAATCAACATCTTCTGAGACGATAAACATCTTGATCTTTTAGGTGCTGACAACTGGTGCAATTGGTCTGGTTCACTGATGACTATGTCTTGATCAATACTTCTATGTCTTCAACTCAATGATGTTGATAAGTCCTTTGTCGTTCTGGTTGCTTCAATAAAATCACTGGAATCCTATGATATTAACTCTTAATCATTCAAATACTTCCGTAGTCTTGAAAGTCTTGTTTCTTTATTTGTCACTGAGGCTTGAACATATTAATGAACTTATTTCCGTGACATGTTTACGGACTTCAAGAATACATACCATATTTTGATTTTTTTGAGTTTACCTTTTCTTCTTTACTTCTGGATTCTTGTGCTTCTGTTAATATTATTGCCTGCCTTGTTCTTTGTTGAGTTGTAGTTATCTCTGTTACATCTTATGTTACATTTTGCTTTACAATCTCCTCCTATTTGATTGTTAGAGTTCGACAAGCAAATACCTCGAGGATAACTCAACTAACTAAGGAAACATGAAACTAATTAAAGTAAGACAGATTGATAATATTAAATGCATTCTGGATTAAATATATACATTTCCAGATTTCAAATTTACAAAGAACATTAAAAATTATACAATGAAGTTGCTCCTCTAGCATGAGCAGATTGTTCTTGCTTCATCTTTAGTCCATTAAAATCTCACCTTCTTCAGCTACTGGATTGGAGTTAGCAGCTTGATAATCAATCACAGATGGATAGTGCAGTGGTTCTCCAGGTTTAATGATTGCTCATTTGATGTGTCTTCCAATATACTCAACCTTTTGACCCACTCCAGCCTACAACCATGCAATACTAACATCTTTCTTGTTTTGCTTTGGCATGTTTGGTAGTCTGGGATGCACCTCCAATCCTTTCAACACTCTCTTCCTATAATAGGGAACATTCTCCATCAGATATCTTCTTAGAGTGTCTGCTGCTTTGTCCTTCTCCGTAGACATGAATCCAGTGGATATAAGATACTTCTCAACTGATATTAGATAGTTGTTTGGGTAATATTTCAGTTTGTCCTCCGTCAGATAACAGATTCTGAACAAATCATTTTTCATGAATCTAACCATTGGAGGGTTTTCAGATATCTCAGGACTAACCTTCATTAAGATCTCTTTAACATGCTCACGGAACAGTTCATTTAACCTTGTCGTTCTTTGGATCTTAATAAGCATCACCTTCAATTCAGTGTAAGTTCTCATTTCGAAAAACTTAGTGGATATCACAAATGTACCTCTGTCAATAAAATTGATTAGTATGTTCCGGGCACCATTTGATTTAACCCCAGCCTTCAGGTAGATAAGAGAATGCCTCAATGCAGTGAAGTAAGTATCATCTTCTTGATTTGCACTATTGATGTCTTGAATGATAACTTCCACCTCAGCATTGTCGTTGACTTCTAATCCATCTTCAACTCCGCAAAAAGTGTTGTAAGCTACCTCCCATTCCTTTCCTTGTTTCTGTGCCAAATCAATCATCTTCTTCTTCCTTACTTCATTATACATTTTAAACCTTTTCAGCTGTTCACTTCTCTGAATTGCTTTGTGTGTTTCTTTCTCAGCTTGCCTGGCATCTCTTTCCGCTTTCTCAGCTTTTAATCTTTCCAAGGCAGCTTCTTGTTCTGTTGATAGAGGATTTGCTTCTTCCATATCAGTATCCAAGATAGGATGTTCAATTTGTAACAGCCCCAAATCCGGGGTCAGAGATTTAGAGTAGTCACGATCCACTTACTTCTTGCCTTGCGTGCTTTACTCACAATAGACACAATTCATCTGCTTATGACCCCACAATGTATATATATCTCTCTCTCACACACACAGGTTAGAGTCTCAGAAATGACACAAATACAACCATGGCGGAATAAATAATCTTTATTACAATACCCAAATGTCTTTTGAATTTGCTACTGATACAACTTCTAAGTAATGGTACATTACAAACCTAGCCTTGTAATACTCACCACCCTCTCATACCATTCATATCTATACATAAGATGAATACCAAAAGCTCCAGCTTGATCTGACTGGGTCACACTACTTCCAGGATCACTGCTAGAAACTACTCATGAGAATGCCTTGCGCTTACCACTCGCCTGAGGGATGTGCGCCGAACCCTTGGTATCCTACTTCGCTGCTATATAATATTTATAAAACAATAGCAAGAGTGAGCGATAGCTCAGCAATGTAATAAAAGTATGGCATAATCCTGCCTTTAACTCAACCCAGAATAAAGCGGGTATAAGACAATAATTTGTCAAAATATCTCGATACTGAAATTATTTCCTTATCGGAATGTATTCCCAAAAACAGTACCATTATTATATTTCAATATCATTTTCATAATATTTCTGCGAACTTTTGCTATATTATGAACAAAGTTCTAGTATAATATAAAAGATGAGGTTTCAAAGTAAACCAATATAACCTTTCCGAAAAATATCTGCTATGTAAGCAGAATATCAACATATAACTTAAAAGATGAAGTTATAAGGTGATTCAGTATAAACAACTCCCTTACCATAACTCATGTTATGTAAGGTATCCACAGAGTCATATGATATAAAAGATGAAGTTACGAGGAAAATTCAATATAAGGTTTCCTTAACCCAAAATCCACTGATGTATATATAATCCGAGTAAGGTTTTATCAGAGTCATAACTCATAAAATAAAAGATGAAGTTGCAAGGATTTATTGTAACTTCATTTTTGAACACTTTTCGACCCTCTGCCAACATGATCGGTAAACCTGTACTAAGAGGGCTACCCTTTAGTCCCTTTCAATACATGTTGCAGAATTATCCAAGTTGGATGATGAACTAATACTGGAGTAATCTCCGCGCCAGTTGTCCAACCTTACTATGATCAGTAGCAGGTTGTACAACTAAAAAGGGTTTTCTACATGTAGATGGAAGAACACGACAGCCTGACATTGTCTACCGCCTTTCTGGATCTCCCCGGCCCATTTGGGGCAATAAAAATGATGGATCGGCGCGACTCGACCTCTTACACTTGCTCCTAGTTCGGATGAAATCCATGACTCTGAAACGTAAAGATCGTCCTCCTTTCCCTAAGTGTAATACTTGTTGATACGACTCTACTCAGTAGTTATATCTAGGTTGGAAAGAAAGATTCTCCAATATTTCCCAAGCGATTGCTTGTTAATGGATATCGACTTGTTCCATCAATTTACCCCTCGATCGTTGAGGTGGTAACACAACATTTGACTTGCAGCAATTAAATTGCTCCGAGAAAATATCTGTCCCCTGAAAGTTTTGAGTTGAGAGTTTAAAATGAGTAGAAGTCACTTAAATCAGGTTTCCCATATTTTTGATAGTTGAGCGAGCATTTAAATCCTCTTAAAAGACAGATTTAAATGGAAAAACAGTGTTTTGGGAACCTCTTTTTGATTTAAAATAATTAATAATACAGCTTAGAGTATCCTTCGTAATTATTGAAGGTCGAGAATAAACTTTAAATAACATTTCTCACTTTTAAAACATTCTAAAAGTATTTAATAAATAATCGAATAATATTTAATAAATAAGTAAGCCTTAAACGAAGATTCGAAAATAATATTCATTAAGTAAATAATGATTAAATGAATATTCAAAAAAATAATATTCATTAAATAAATTAAGGATTAAATGAATATTCAAAATAATATTCATTAAATAAATAAACCTCAAATGAATATTCAAAAATAATATTCATTAAATAAATAAACCTTAAATGAATATTCAAAATAATATTCATTAAATAAACAAGGATTAAATGAATATTCAAAAATAATATTCATTAAATAAATAAACCTCAAATAACAGTTATCCGATATCTTTATCAGAAAAATAATTTTTAACATATACCGAAAATATAACTACTTCCGGTCTAAAGAATAAAAATCATACGCCCTTTACCTAGGGCATTTATAAAAACCTGGCTTCTAACTAATATCTCATATCTAGCTTAGAAGCCCATAATCAAATCATAAAGCAAGTATCACAATATACTTTCGAAAACAGTTATGCCTTCCATTAGCATATATAACTGAAATAGTATTCAAATAGTATTTCTTGACCGAGATAATACTCAAATAACATTCCTTGAAAGATATAGTAAGCAAATATCATTCCTCGAATGATGTCACACTCGAATAACAATCCTCAAAATACATAGTATTCTGCCGATGGAATCCCTCCGGGTTTCCACGGCTATCTACATATCTCAAAATACCGACTCCCGATTTAGAGTCGAAAACAATGAATATGCTCTTACATTTAGAGCTACCAGGTAAACCGGTTCATAACTACTTAACTCAAAAGATTTTATATAATCCAAAGGTCAAATCTATTCCAACAAGAAATAAGATATATCGCAAAACTGTCCAAATTTATACATGGCAAAAGCAGTATTATATAGTCAATACTTCAAAGTATAGATTTAGAAACTTTCCTGATGCTCGAGAAGTGACAGGGGTTCGCGACGATGTCGGACAATCTAGACAAAGTCAAAGAAAACGCACGATTAATCCCCTGAATAATCCACTTGTACCCAATGCTTAGACACGTAAGCGAAACACAACCAAGGCATTACTAGCTCGATATAGGCTCATACTACGTCCATGTTAATCGACAATTACTTAAGTCGTAGGTTTAGTCTGTAATCGATCCTCGAATACATGTTATACTTAACCATTTACAACATTGGTTTCTAAGTCATGTTCTTAGTGGTTTTCACTTGCGTAACCTCGGCTAACACATTTTTATAAAATCGAAAAAATAATCTTTTGGAATCGAAACCTTCGTACAAACTTTCGTAACTGACCTTGGCACTTCAATACAAAATTTCATATTTTAAAACAACTCTTAAGGGTCTCAAACATAGCCACAAAGTTGGTACATTTCTGCAATCTCATTCCTTGAACCACTTTCACTAAAATGGTCATATCTCATAAACCGTAAACTCTTTTGACATTATTCTTGCGCTCACGTAAACTAGAAACAAAGATCTACACACTCATGTTCATCACTGAACCAAAAGGGGCAGTTAGGTTTTCGGATTCTAGGCAGTTTTTAGAGTTACCGAAAATCGGGCATTACGACGGATTAAAATCGAATAATCCAATTTTTTTAACCAACCCAAATAAGCATTCAACCAACACCTAAGACTCATATACATCATTCATCATCTTCCTCACTGCCTTAACAGGTCTTGGAGCTACAATACTTATTTTTCCATTTTCATAACAACCACATAAGATTCATGCCTCTAAACATGCATACCACATCAAAACTCCATTAAAACACAATATTCATCAAAGGGGTTTTCAAAGATTTATACCTTGTCTTGAAGCTTAGAAGTGCTCTAAAGACTTTTCAACTCTTAAACCTTGCTTAGAACATCCTTTGGAATCCAAACCATCAAGAAACAAAATATGAAAATTAAGTTAGTAACTAATCATCCTAGAACACACCATCTTGTAAAAATCATATAAAATCGAAACATAAGAGTTTCGTTCTCAAATATTTTACCACACCTTCTGATCTTCAAGGGCTTTCTTTTGAGTCCTAGATCATCACCAGGGAATTCTTGAAGCTCTACTTATGGGCGTTTTAAGATCGGTGGCAGAATCTGCCAGGAACAGGGCAGATTGGAATCTTCAACTTGGGGAAGGGATTTGACTAGTCTACACCCCTTTGTTTGTCATGAAATTTTGAAAGAACCTTACCCATGGAGTGGAGAAGCTATGGTAAACATTTGGTAATTTATGGATGGATAGAAGTGGAGATATGAATTTTTCTTTGAGTTGTGTTCTTGGTTGGCAGATTGGAGAGCTTCTTGCTCATCGTTACTTTTGTTTTGTTTTTCACTTGGATGCATCTTTTCTTTTGTGTTGTTAACCACCCATTAGTCCACTTGTTGCTCTCTCATTAGTCCAAGTGTTGGCCTCTCATCAAACAACCCCATTTTTGCCAATGTTGCAAATACACCACTAGCTTTCTGGTTGACTTTCATGCATGACACCTTGGTTTTTCTTCTTCCACCAATTGGATCGTCTTTGTGTTCTTTTAATAAAATCAATACGTTACAGCTTATATGTTGCATTTTATTACTCCACTGTGGCACAATCCCTTAAATCAATATTAACTCCAACATCCCTTATCTATTCCCTCTTTATTCCTTGTTCTTATAAAATGTTCTCGCATTTCTTCGAATATTCTCAAATCAAATATAATAAAATTCCAAAATATTAAATCCTCAAATTTAATATCTCATTTCTTGAATATAATAATATATAATTCACTGCCCGGTCAAATATTACACCAAAATAAAATTTGGAATTTCTGAATTCCGATCGTCTTTGCATACACTTATTTACTCCGTAGATCACTAATATGACTTCGGAATATCCACACTACGTCTCGTACATAGGTGGCATGAAAACTTTTCTTAATCCTCAAAATCACTATTCATCCACCAAATTCACTATTCACTGATGCACTTAATCATAATAAAAAAAGGTTTTAATTTTTCCAAAAATTCGGGTTATTACACAATTGGCTCTGGATAATATGGTTCATGCTCTTCCAGTGGTTGTTGCTAATGCATGATCTCAAATCCCTCTTCAACCTCTTCTTCTACAAGATCTTCAATCCAGTATTATCTCACCGGAATAGTGGTTATCGTCTTTTCATTTGTTTCCCATTTCCCACATCATTCTCTCTCCCCCTTAGTTGAGGAATCCTCCACGAAGTAATCCTCAGCATGATAGGTTGATGAAGGACCGGGTTGTTGGTTTCTCAGCATATTCCAGATTGACTCTATACCGTCACTTTGGTTCTCCATGAATAAAGCAATGTCTTTGTTCATTTCCTGCACAGAAGCAATCTTTTGGTCAATGTCATTCAATCTTGAGTTGGTAGTCTGCTCGATTCTATCCAATCTTTTGTTGAGGCGAGACTCCACTCTTGACAGCGTATTCATTACATCCTTGACCCTTGCTTGACCATCCCGAATAACCAGAACGTCTTCACTTAAAGCTTCTTTTCCTTATTGTAAGACATGTACCTCATTCACAGATCCATCACGTAAGTCTTTGACGTCAGCTCTCAATTCGACTAGTTCTTCCATAGCTTCCTTCTTCAGGGAGTCCACTGCCTATTTTGTACCGGTTATAGTGCCAGATGCACTGCCTAAGACTCTGTAAGTTCTCTGGAATCATCCGCAACCAAGTCAATCTTCTATTGAATTGTAGATAAAGAAGCATAAACTGGACCGGAGGAGATCCCTTGGTCAAAGGAAGGTCTTAGTGGGACTTTGAATAACGGATTTCCCTGACGATCATGAACTATCATCTCCTTGAGAGTGGATTGTACTTGTAGCTCTCTATCTGTTGGTACTAGCAAATCATCTATATTTGTTAGGGTTTGGGTGTCACTCCTCACATTTGGCTTTGGGTGTTCACTCAACGTTTCTGTTGGTGTTTCACTCATTGTACCTTTCCCACTCAGGCTATGTGTAAGTGTTTGTGTTTCACTCATTCCTATCCTGTTATGTGTACCTGCATTAGAATTCACCGTAGCCATCCTTAAGGAGGTCACCTGTGGTGCAATGGGGCTTCGCAAGTCCCCGTCCTTAGATATACCAAGTTGTTGTTCATCCTTAGATGATGTATCCTTAATAGGATCTAGAGTTTGAATCTCTAGGAGGTTAGATACAGGTTCTATTAACAACAGAGATCCTGAAACTTCCTCTAAAGTCTGTGAAGACTTTTCCTCAGTTAACTCCTCAATTAAAATTGATTCATTGTCACTGAGTTGCCGATCTGCACCTATGTCAGACCCTGTACCCGTATGATCCAGATATGTTCCGTCTGGGGAGTTAGGCAATGACCCTTCAGATTGTGCATTTAGGTCAAAACCTTCTCTCGACGTCTGTGAAGACTCTTGGTTCAATAAAGAACCTTCAACCAGTGGTCTTGACCGTAATATGGTCGGAACACCAGTTGCTTCCGTCAATTCTTCCTTATTAGATTGAGCTATGGGTTCAGATATAGCTTTGGTAAGCGTTTCCCAATCAGCATCAGAAAAATCTTTGAAAGGGTCTTTGGATGATTGAAATGAAGTTTCAACAGTTGCCTCAGTTTCTATTCTTCTCCTTTTAGAGGAAGGTAGAGCTGTTAAGGCACTATCTCCATCTACACTCTCAGATGTTTGAGTTGGTGGTATAGTAGGGGTAGGAGTTTCTGTTATAGTTTCATTTGGCTCATGCAAAGGCTCTATGACCGTGGTTAGAGGTTGTTGGGTTTCAACATCCTGGTCAGGAATGGCCACTGAGGGCTCTGGATCAACATCCATTGGATCAGGTTGAGGAGCCACTACAGGTTCATGAATATTAACTTCATATACCTGTTCCCCTGGGGGTAGAAGTGGTAGGGGTACCGTTCTAAGATAGTCTGTGAGAACAGTAGGCATCCCTGGAAGATGGTTCTTCTTGATAAGAGCTGTTATGGCATTGCTCTTCATCTTCATGCAATCCATTGTCTCGTCACCTTCAAAGATGTCTTGTTCTTCATCTGTTTACACATCATTGAGAATTAGCTGTAGGAACCTTGGATATAAACAAAGCACATCATCCATGTCTGTTCTTTCTTCCAGTGGTCCCATGCACAGAATGATTTGATCAATCATAAGTCATCCTATGTTTATATGCCTATTGTTAGCAATAGCAAACCCCAGCTTCTGAAGAAACAAAGGAATACCATGCATATTTGTAAGCTTGGCAGTAAAAACATGAATTAAAGTATGAAAGAAGAAATTCCATGGCTTAGTCATATAATGCTTTAAAAACTCTCCCACAAAGAAGTTAGGTTGTTGACTTCTAATGAGAGTGAAGAAAACATGTATTTCTTCAGTGTTGGGATCAGGAACAAGGTTTTCTGTTGGAACGTGTAAAATCCTGTTTAAATCATGTTCCGTCACCCTAATTGTTCTGCCCTCTGGCACAACAAAACTGAAGGATGAGATGTTATTCTCAGATGTGTCAGTGGCTGTCGTGTACAGTGCAGTCAATTGATCTACAAAGGACTACATGAGTACTTAAAGCGCGTGCCACTAAAGAATGTGTGTTCAAAAATTGTGCCCATGCACGAAACTGAATGTTAGCAATGGATTGCACATTTTGAAACGAGACATGATTAGTTTTGGTAACAATAAATTCTCCGGCCATTATATTTTCAAAGAATTCCAGAAAATTTAAATTAATACCAAAACAATTTTAATTAATTATTTCTAATTAATCAACTTTTAAAATAACCCCTTTTTACTAATTTAACAAACTCGAACCAAAAACAATCAAGAACCCCAAAAAAATTTGTTAACTTTTCGAATTTTTCACTTAAACTTAAAAATCAATTGTTTACAATCGATTTCTTAGTATGAACACTGTTAACGACAAGATTAAGATCCAAAACAGTCACTTTCGATAGTTTTCTTTCAAAACTTAGATAAAAAACTGAACCTAATCACCAACACACAGTACTTTCACTATAAAAATGAAATTAATGTGGTAAATAATTGTTTTTGCTAAGTTTAATCGGGTAAAAAAATATGAAGAAACCGTCGAGGTCTGTGTTTTTGTTCTTGTGTGTATATGTAAGTATATGACAAAACTCTTAGATCTGAAAATTATCACAGAAAAACGTCCAAGGGGCTGTTAAATACTTTTTGAAACTCAGGGGTATTTTAGAAATTCATGTTCGATAGATTTTAAAATGAACTGTTGATGGTTTTTATTGAGGGGCAAAAAGGTCAATCACACTTCGATAGTTTTTTGAAAAACTATCGAAGTGGTTAAAATCAGAATTCAAAAGGCCTTTTTCAAAAACCATCGAAAGTTTTTAGCTTTAAGTACCAAAAACTATCAAACTTATTTTCTGAAAACCATCGAGGATTTTAAATATTTAAAGAATTAAATCCTTGTCGATAGATTTAAAAATCAATCTAAAAAACTATCAAGAAATCTCTTCGATAGATTTCATTTCTTTTCCAAAAACTATCGAATATTTCATTCGATACTTTTTGTAAAGTACTCAAAAAATCTATCGAATTTCCTGTTTGGATATATTTTTGCTTCTCAGTTTTATTTTTAAACCTGTTCTGTCTAAAAATTAACTGTTCTTTTTCTTATTTTCTATCAACCAAGAATTTTATTTTAAATCAAACTTTTTTCACCAAAAATTCAAAGTTAACAGAAAATTCACAATTTTCTAAGAATAAAATCGACTAAATATCATTAACTGTTATAAACCAATTAAAATCCAATAAATTATGCTGCATTAATTTACAATGTTTAAAACAAGGTAAACTAATTCAAATTAAATAAATGCTGAAATATTTAGAACAAATATTAGCACTTAAATAATTTTAGAATTATTAACCAATTAAATGCCAGAAGATATATCATCCATAAATATGACATAAAATTAGTACATTAATTCTAACTTACGAGAATTGCTCCTGAAAATAAATCCACGAGTCCTAAGGATATAAAAATTCTTCAACTCATGTATTTACTAGGACTATCGTGCAGTTACTGACTTCTAATTAAAATCAATTAGAAAGATTTAACATCCCAAGTTCACCAACCAGCTTAGAAAAAGTGGATTCATCAAGCGGTTTAGTAAAGATGTCTGCAATTTGTTCCTCTATGGGTACAAAGTGTAACTCCACAGTTCCATTCATGACATGCTCTCGGATAAAATGATACCTGATATCGATGTTCTTCGTCCTCGAGTGTTGCACTAGGTTGTTGGAGATTGCTATGGCACTTGTGTTGTCGCAGAATATTGGAATCTTAGTCAACAAAAGTCCATAGTCACGGAGTTGGTTCCTCATCCACAAGATTTGAGCACAACAGCTACCAGCAGCTATGTATTCAGCTTCAGCTGTTGATGTGGACACTGAGTGCTGCTTCTTGCTATACCAAGAAACTAACCTTCTTCCAAGAAACTGACAGCTTCCTGAAGTACTCTTCCGATCAATCGTGCAACCTGCAAAATCTGAGTCTGTATATCCAATAAGATCAAATCCTGTATCTTTAGGGTACCAAATTCCAAGATTTGGGGTTCCCTTAAGATATCTAAATATTCACTTAACAGCTATTAGATGAGATTCTTTGGGATCAGACTGAAACCTAGCACACAAGCATGTTGCAAACATTATATCCGGTCTACTTGCAGTGAGATATAGTAATGAGCCTATCATACCTCTGTAGCTTGTAATGTCAACCTTCTTACCAGTTTCATCCTTATCAAGCTTAGTGGCAGTTGGCATTAGAGTCTTTGTTGTAGATGAGTCTTCCATTTGATACTTCTTCAGAAGATCTTTGATGTACTTGGACTGGAAAATGAATATTCCATCTAGCCTTTGATACACTTGTAGTCCAAGAAAGAATGACAATTCACCCATCATGCTCATTTCATATTGACTCTGCATTAACTTAACAAATCTCTTGCATAGATCATCATTAGTGGAACCAAATATTATGTCATCAACATATACTTGCACTAATATCAAATCATTTTTGTGCTTCTTGTAAAAGAGAGTTTTATCTACAACAACTCTTGTATAGTTATTTTCAAGTAAAAATTCAGAGAGAGTGTCATACCATGTCCTTGGAGCTTGTTTGAGTCCATAGAGAGCTTTGAATAGAAAGTACACAAAGTCTGCCAGATTTGAATCCTCAAAGCCTGGAGGTTGTGCCACATACACTTCTTCTTCTAGCTCCCCATTTAGAAAAGCACTCTTCACATCCATTTGATATACTTTGTAATTGGAATGTGCTGTGAATGCCAGAAACATCATGATGGCCTCAAGTCTTGCTACTGGTGCATAGGTTTCATCATAATCTATACCCTCTTCTTGAGAGTAACCTTTAGCAACCAGTCTGGCTTTGTTTCTCGTTACAATGCCATCTTCATCCAACTTATTTCTGAATACCCATCTTGTTCCAATAACAGATTTTCCTTTAGGCCTGGGTACCAGCTTCCGAACTTTCTGCCTTTCAAACTGATTGAGTTCATCTTGCATTGCAATCACCCAATCTGGATCTTCTAGGGCATCTTCAACTTTCTTAGGTTCTGTTTCTGAAAGAAACCCAGAATAGTGACATTCATTTTGTGATGTCCTTCTAGTTCTCACTCTTGTGTCCGGATCACCAATGATCAAGTGAAAGGGATGATCTCTACTCCATACCCTTTGTCTTGGCAGATACGATCTTGATGATTCTCCTTGTTCAAAATTTTGTGGACTGTGACTAGTTGATCCTTCTCCTGCTCCCCCTGAGTTGTTGCCGGTGTGATCTGTTGACCCTGTTGATTGACTAGTGGATCCAGTAGTAGTTTGAGGATCTCCACCACTATCACCACTTGGTCTAGAATCATTACCATTATTATTATTATTATTATTATTAATATTATTATTATTATTATTATTATTATTATTATTATCACCAGGAACAACTTCAGGTTCTTCTTCAATGTCAGAGAGATCTCCTGATAGATTTTCAAATACCAAGGATTCAGAGTTCTCTCTTGTTTGCGGGCCTGGTCTTTTGGTGTCATCAAATGTTAAATTAAGGCTTTCCAACACCTTCTTATCTTAAATCACATACACCCTGTAAGATTTAGATTCCAGAGAATAGCCTAGAAAAATGCCTTCATCTGCTTTGGCATCAAACTTGCCTAGATGTTCTCCATCTTTTAGTACAAAGCACTTTGCACCAAACACATGAAAGTACTTCAGTGTTGGTTTCTTGTTGGCCATTAACTCATACCGAGTCTTTTCATGATCTTTATTAATCAGGGTTCGATTCTGAGTGTAGCAAGCTGTATTCACTACTTCAGCCCAAAAGTAAGTGGGAAGTTTTGATTCATTTAACATTGTCCTTGCTGCTTCAACCAAGGTTCTGTTCTTCCTTTCCACTAATCCATTCTGTTGAGGAGTTCTTGGTGCTGAATACTGTCTTGATATTCCTTTGTCTGAGCAGAAATCATTAAGAACTGCATTCTTGAATTCAGTTCCATTGTCTGATCTGATTGTCCGCACAAGTAGCTTAGCTTCCACTTCTATCTTTTTGATGTGATCAATGATTAGTTGTGTTGCTTCATCCTTTGACTGTAAGAATAACACCCACGTGTACTTGGAGTAGTCATCCACCATCACTAATGCATATCTATTTCTTGAAAGTGACATAACATTCACTGGACCAAATAAATCCATATGAATCAGCTGAAGAGGTTCAGTAATGCTTATCATTTCTCTGCTTCTGTGTGATGCCTTCTTAGACTTCCCTTTTTCACATGCTTCACATAGTCCCTCCTGATAGAATTCCATCAGGGGCAACCCTCTCACCAAATCTCTCTTTACCAAAGAGTTCATAGTTTTGAAGTTCAAGTGTGAGAGCTTCTTATGCCATAGCCAACTTTGTTCTGAAGATGCCTTACTGTAGAAACATGTAACTTCTCCTTCACTGGTAGAACTTAAGTCAGCTATAAACAAATTTCCATTTCTCACTCCCAGTAGAGCAAGCTTCTCATCTTTCCTATTTGTGATCAAGCACTTGTCCTTTCTGAAATCTAAATTGTATCCTTTATCACAGAATTGACTGATACTTAGAAGATTGTGCTTCAATCCTTCAACAAGAGAGATATTTTCAATGATGACATTCCCAATTCTCAGATTACCATATCCCGTAGTGAATCCCTTGTTATCATCTCCAAAGGTTACTATCGGGCCGGTCTTCTTAACCACCTCTGTAAGCAGGGACTCTTCTCCTGTCATGTGTCTAGAGCAGCCACTATCCAGAATCCACACGACCTTTGAGCTTTTAACCTTACCCTGCAATCATAGATTGATTAAGCGAACTTTGGTACCCAAACTTGTTTGGGTCCTGAAGGTTTAGATACTTTAACAGGAGTAACATTCAAGTCAGTCTTAACTTGTTTGACTTTCATCTTGTCTTTGGATTTATCATTTTTACTATTAGTGCTACTAGATGCATTCATCAACTTAAAATAAGCATGCATGATATTGTATGCACAAAGTAAACACTCTTTCTTTCCACATGGTTCATGAAGATCAAGCATGTCAGACATGTTATGAATTTCAGAAGTCACAACAGTTTCTACTTTAACCTTTTTACATGCATGTGTAAGGTGTCCAGCAGAATTGCAATTAGTGCACAACTTCCTAGATGCAATGGGAGAAGACGAAAAAATATTCTGATTAACACTAGCTTTCCCATTCCTGTTCTTTTTAGCCTTGCTAACCTTATTGCCTATTTCAGTTTTAGGTAATTCAGTTTTTCCCAACTTCCTAGGCAACTTAGTCTTTATCTCTACTTCCTTCAATAGATCCTCCTCAAGAAATTCTTGTCTTATGATAAGATCAAACTCATTAAAAGGTGTTGAAATAGACTTAACAAAAACTGGACAGTCGACATTCCTAAGAATATGTGGAGTATTCTTCTTGACAGCTGAAGGTGTCACAGGGAATTCCACTATATTCTTTCCAGTTCTCTTACTGTAGTCAAATCCTATAGCAGTTGTGTTCCCTAAGGTCTGAGTATCAATTATTTCCTTAGCAATTAGGGCGGAGTTCTTATATGCATTCAGTTTCAAATCTAGGTCTGAAATCTGCTTCCTGAGGATTGTCTCTATCTCACCATTACACTTGACCTTGTTCTCTAAGTACTCATTCCTCTGTTTAAGATCTTCTAATGTGACAGCTACAAGAATTAGTTCTTCATTCTTAGATTCTAGATTTTTAATCTAAAGTACTAGTTTAGCATTTTCCATTTCTGATTCTAGCATGCTTGTGTGTACATTAAACAATTCTACACTAAGATCTTGCACAGTTTTCTTGTACTCGGAATTAGACATGTCAATTGTTGTTAAGATAGGTACCCGAGATGATTGTGGTGATTCCTCTGAAGAGTCGGCCATTAGGGCAAGATTTATATACTCTTCCTCTTCATCCGAATCAGTATCATCCCAACTTTTACCCTCTGCAATATAAGCTTTTCCTTTCTGCTTTCCAGATAAGGCTTCCAGTTGCTGTTTCAGCTTAGCATTCTCTTTTTTCAAATCCTCATAAGAATCTTTCTTCTCATAGACATCTTTCTTGTCTCTTGCTTGACGAGGCTTCCGACATTCAGTAGCAAAATGCCATAACTCATTACAGTTGTAGCATCTTGATTTGCTTTTGTCAATCAAACATGTCTTGTAGCCTCCCTTAAAGCCAGTGCCTGGTGAATACTTGCTCTTCTAAAATCTGTTGGTTGAGCCCTTGAACTTGTACTTATGGGTTCTTTTGAAACGAATGTGGCTAAACTTTTCAGCTAAGTACACCATGGTTTTGTATTCCATTTGCTCAAGTTCTTCTAGGGTGTAGTAGTCACTTTCATCAGCACCCAGATTTGCAGAATCCGTTTCAGCCTCTATAATCACCTCTTTTCCCGCTCTAGGGGTTTGAACCTGAATATCAGAAGTTGTTGGTTCATTCACTACAAGTGCAGCTGATCTTGCGAGTGCAGTGTTCTTGTTGTCCACTGTCCCTGGTCCGTAGATTATCACTCTTTGTTCTTGCTCCATCTCATAAGTTTTAAGCTTGTCATAAATCATTTCCAATGGCATCTTAGTAAAATCTATTCTTTCTTTTATGGATGAGGACTTGTGTTCTACATGATGGGGCAGTGTCATCATAAACTTCATGTTCGTCTCTCTTAGAGGATAGGTCTTCCCTTTCATGGATAATTCATTCAGCAGCTTAGTATACTTCTCAAAGACCTGAGTTATACTTTCTCCAGGAAGTGACCTAAATGATTCATATTGAGAAGTCAGGATGTCCAATCTATTTTCCTGCACGTCTTCAGTTCCTTCCATTATAAGATTAATGGTATCCCACATTTATTTCCCGCTCACACAGTTCATAAGCTGATAACTCATTTCCTTGTCTACGGAGTCTGTTAATATCAGCATCAGACCTGTATCCAATCGAATCAGTTCTTTATCTGTATCTGTGTACTCAGATAAATCCTTTGGGGTTGAACCTTGAGGAATTTTGGTACCCTCAGGAGTTGTTGATTCACCAACTGGTTTCATTGGTACAAACGGTCCGTTCTCTAAAATGCCAATATACAACATATTAGATGCCTTGATAAATAACAGCATCTTCATCTTTCACAAACCGAAATCATCTCTAGTGAAGGGGGGAACCTTGATACCAACAGTTGTCTTTGGAGCACTCATGGTTTCTGAAAATTTTAAACTATTTAAAATTCAATAAATTCCAATCAAATGAAATTTTTTGAAAATTAAAAAATTTGCTTCAAATTTTCAAGCCTTGTTTGATTTTGGTCTCATTCACCGGATATGATTTGTATGTCAATCAAGAAGCTCTGATACCAATTGTTAGGTCCAAAGTATCGTAGAACGAGGGGGGGTTGAATACGATACTCACAAATTATTCAATTTTGTTCACGGATAATTATATGTGTTCTAGTCCGAAATCAAATACACCAAATCAAAACACGAGTCGAGGAATATATCGTTTTATAAATATAAACCGCGAGGGGTGCTACAATTCTAATCCGTAGGATTAGCTTCAATGAGTTTAGGTTACACAAAATCAATACAATGATAGAATTCTAAGTACTATTAATTTCTCTGTAATTCTCTGGCTCAAACTCTCTCTTCGTAAATGCTTCTGTGTTTTCCTAACTGAAGAAGACACTGTCTTCTTTAAAACACATGTAGACTTTGAAAAACTATCGAACCATTTCTTGGAATAATCCTGGTCGTCCAATTTTTCATCAACCTGACAAAGTAACACAATTTTCACCTGCTCCTTAAATAAAAACTATCGAATGAGTTAATTAATTTTTCCTTCGATAGATTTTATTTAAAATCTATCGAATAAAAAATTACTTCTCTGATGGTTTTTCATCCAAATCCACTTGATCAATTTCGATGGTTTTTCTTAAAAGAAAACCATCGAATCCTTTCTCTTCCAGTTTGACCCTTGAAGTTTCTTTCCTTTTTCAGCAAGCAAATTGTACTTCCATTTAAACCTAAACATACCTTGTACTATTCTTTTCACTTTCAGGATGTTTCAGATTTAGACTTAAATCAACTTCTTCTGAGACGATAAACATCTTGATCTTTTAGGTGTTGACAACTGGTGCAACTGGTCTAGTTCACAGACGACTAACACTTGATCAATACTTCTATGACTTCAACTTAATGATGTTGATAAGTCCTTTGTCGTTCTGGTTGCTTCAATAAAATCACTGGAATCCTATGGTACTAACTCTTAATCATTCAAATACTTCTGTAGTCTTGAAAGTCTTGTTTCTTTATGTAATATCCCGTAATTTTTAGGATAATAATAATTAAAGAAAAAAAGGATTAAAATTGGAAAAAGAATAGGATTTAAATTTGAATTAGATTGATGGGCCTAAAATATGGATCAGATTTGGATACAGTTAACTTGTAGGTCTGGACTTAGGGTTTTGTATCGTTATATAAACATCTTTTTTTTTTCTTCATCTTTTTAATCAAAATTCGTAGGTCTCTTTCATACAGAAATCAGCTGCCTTGTAAAATTCGTAGATAATTCATCGTAAGTCGGACTTCGTTAATTCTGTACTTTTCAGAAAGATCTTTGAATTTTTTCCAACTTTTGTTTCACAGTGTTTTTCCATATTATGCTCTGGACTGTTCTTAAAATCACAAAACACAAACAGATCTTGTTTTTCAGTTTCTGTTCAAATTCAGCGGACGTTTTATTCAATTCCCGATTCGTTATAAGTCCGATTTTGATGAGTCATATCTTTTCAGAAAGGTCTTTTCGTTCTCTACAACTTTCATCCTTTGAGTTTTTCCAGAAACCGTCGTTTAGAGGATACTAAATGCTAAATACAGTACTGGTCAGAATTGAATATATGATTTAGGTTACGTTTAGGTAAGTTTTCGATTGATTTTTCTAGTGTTTTTTGAAACTATATATTGTGTGTCTGTTTTGATTATAAAAACTTGGGCTTAGTGATGATATAGTTTGAACATATATGTGTTATTGTAACTATGTGGTGTCTATACGATAATTTTGAGATTCTGATTTGTGCCATGGTTTGTGAAAATATTGAATAAGAATAAGGACCGAGTCACCGGGTTATAGTGACAGTTTTTTGAAAATTTAGGACCGTTATCACCGGGTTGTAGTGGTCGTGGCATGAATTTTGGGTTTCGAGTTATTGTTGTTATGTGGTATCGTATCTATCGAATAAGAATATGAATGTGTATCGAAAATTATTTATTTCATATATCGTATCGTATCGAATATTGTATTCTGTTTTGTAGATATATGTTATTTGTCCGACTAGTTGGATCGATTGGTTTCTTGCTGGGCTGTATGGCTCATTCCTTACAATTTTCAGGTTCGAGTTAAGATCGAGTGGATATGCTTTCGAGTTCGAGGATCTTAGGTTTGGACTAGTTTGGCTTGGATTGTCATCGTTAGATGCGCTTTTGTATTAGATATTTTTGTAATTTAACCTTTGTCACGCTTCCGTCTGTAATTGTCATTGTATAGTACTTTATTTAAGTGTTGTATTTAGATTTAATAGTCCGAAAAGTCGGGCTGTTACAGTTGGTATCAGAGCAGGATGTCCTTCGGAGTGTGTTAGGTATGAGACTAGTACACTTCCTAGGATGCGTTTCTGTGGACCATAGATTAAGTTTGACTTGTGGGATATTAGTCGGTAGACGTGTCATGTGATAGTATTGTTGTGAATTTGGGGACCAAATTCTTTTTAAGGAGGGTAGTATGTAATATCCCATAATATTTAGGATAATAATAATTAAAGAAAAAAGGGATTAAAATTGGAAAAAGAATAGGATTTAAAATTGAATTAGATTGATGGGCCTAAAATATGGATCAGATTTGGATATAGTTAACTTGTAGGTCTGGACTTAGGGTTTTGTATCGTTATATAAACATCTTATTTTTTTTCTTCATCTTTTTAATCAAAATTCGTAGGTCTCTTTCATACAGAAATCAGTTGTCTTGTAAAATTCGTAGTTAATTCATCGTAAGTCGGAATTCGTTGATTCTGTACTTTTCAGAAAGATCTTTGAATTTTCTCCAACTTTTGTTTCACAGTGTGTTTCCAGATTATGCTCTGAACTGTTCTTAAAATCACAAAACACAAACAGATCTTGTTTTTCAGTTTCTGTTCAAATTCAGCGGACATTTTATTCAATTCCCGATTCGTTATAAGTCCGATTTTGATGAGTCATATCTTTTCAGAAAGTTCTTTTCGTTCTCTACAACTTTCATCCTTTTAGTTTTTCCAGAAACCGTCGTTTAAAGGATAATAAATGCTAAATACAGTTCGGGTCAGAATTGAATATATGATTTAGGTTGCGTTTAGGTAAGTTTCCGATTGATTTTTCTAGTGTTTTTTGAAACTATGTATCGTGTGTGTGTTTTGATTATAAAAACTTGGGCTTAGTGATGATATAGTTTGAACATATATGTGTTATTGTAACTACGTGGTGTCTATACGATAATTTTGAGATTCTGATTTGTGCCATGGTTTGTGAAAATATCGAATAAGAATAAGGACCGAGTCACCGGGTTATAGTGACAGTTTTCTGAAAATTTAGGATAGTTATCACCGAGTTGTAGTGGTCGTGGCATGAATTTTGGGTTTCGAGTTATTGTTGTTATGTGGTATCATATCTATCGAATAAGAATATGAATGTGTATCGAAAATTATTTGTTTCATATATCGTATCATATCGAATATTGTATTCTGTTTTGTAGATATATGTTATTTGTCCGACTAGTTGGATCGATTGGTTTCTTGCTGGGCTGTATAGCTCATTCCTTACAATTTTCAGGTTCGAGTTAAGATCGAGTGGATGTGCTTTCGAGTTCGAGGATCTTAGGTTTGGACTAGTTTGGCTTGGATTGTCATCGTTAGCTGCGCTTTTGTATTAGATATTTTTGTAATTTAACCTTTGTCACGCTTCCGTCTGTAATTGTCATTGTATAGTACTTTATTTAAGTTTTGTATTTAGATTTAATAGTCCGAAAAGTCGGGCTGTTACACTTTATTTGTCACTGAGGCTTGAACATATTAATGAACTTCTTTCCGTGACCTGTTTACGGACTTCAAGAATATAAACCATATTTTGATTTTTTGAGTTTACCTTTTCTTCTTTACTTCTGGATTCCTGTGCTTCTGTTAATATTATTGTATGTCTTGTTCTTTGTCGAGTTGTAGTTATCTTTGTTACATCTTATGTTACATTTTGCTTTACACATAATTAGAACTTATTACATAGTTACATATATTGAGTTTACAGAGATGTAGAACCTTTAGGAATAAAGGGATCCCCTAGTTAAATGGTCAAGTAAGTGACACAATGTGACACAATACTATAGGCTTGTTATTTATATTTTACAGGAATGCCTCTATGACTAACAATCTCCCCCAATTTGTGAGTAAGACAGTTAATCACAAATTCACTCTTGATAACAAGCCTATCTACAATTAACAGAATAAATATGACAACTAAAATTGCAGAATAATCAACTTGTCATAAATAGGCAGTATGAACAAGGACAAAGATACAGATAATCATTTGAAGTAGACTTAGGGATGAGGATGTGCATGAGTCTTACTTTCAGCAACAACAATGTAGCTCTTGCAATCTTGAACAATGATCATTTCTTCAATCAGTGGAGAATCCTTCAAAGCTTCGATAACTCTTTTTAATTTGGCAACTGGATAGCTACTGAAAAATTCAATTCTGACTTTAGAAGTTCTACCAGTTCCATCCTTTAGATCAAGCATTGGAGGATCACCATAGATTTGAGCTTTACCTTGTGCTCTGTACTCTTTAGACTTCTTCTCAATTTCTTCTAATTCCTTTTCTCTCCTTTCCTAGTCTCTTTGTCTCTTTTCAGTCTTCTCAATCTTCTTCTTCTCTTTTGCTTGAATCATCTCAGCTAGACCAACTTTCCAAAGCTTGTGAGTTGAATCAGAATCATCTAGAAGACTGATAATCATGATCAACTAATGAATGTTAATTCATTTGTTATTGGAAAGAGTGATCTTCTTTGATGTACCATCCATGAATTCAGCAAAAAGTTCATTCTTCACAATCTCTACTCCCCAAATCTTGTTGGCTTCAATTATTCTCAAGTCATCCTTTTCTATGTAATTGTCCAGAGGTTTGACATCCAGTGGTTCTTCACTTGGTTTAGAAGTGAAGCCTTTTCTCAGACCTCTTATGTGAGATGAAACTAACTTAATCCTTATTGAAGTAACAGTGCTCACAATTCCCTTTTTTGACAGCTTCAGCCCTTCTTTGAGTTTCTTACTGATTTTCTTCCTTATTAGTCCATTGGTTGTTTCTTTCATTATGAACCTAGAAGGAGACTTCTTCGTCCTCACTTCTGTTGGAATTGTTTTACTTGGAGTTGGAGGTGACATAACAGTTTCAGAAACCATTGTGATAAACTTTTGAGAAACTACATTAGTGACATCCACCCTAGACATTGAGCCTTGTGAAGTGGTGAAAGTATCACTAGTGCATTCCTTGGTTTGTTGTTTGAAGCCTATCACTCTGATCCATACTTGAGCTCTGAGGAGCTACAACCGTCAATTGTGATGGAACAGATGATGATCCTGGGAGACTGTCATGTTGCACAGACCCCGGTTTCTGAGAAATGATGGCCTTAGCTATGTTAGAGCTAGAGCTAGACCCCTCTGATGCAAATGAATCTTTTGCACCAAGATGAAATGACATTTGATTCTTAGAATCCAGCTGCTGAATAGATGTAGATTCTGATGATGTCTCCATTGAAATGGGATATGTTATGAAAGGCATATGTATAGGCCTATTTGTAAACATCGAGGATACAACTCAACTTAAACAAGTATGTAATAAGTAAATAATAATTCAATTGTCACAAGAATCTCAAAAGGTTATATCAGTCAAAAGAATGAAGTTTAAAGTCAACCTACAAACTTGAAGCCTCAGTGAAGTATTCAAGAAAGTGGATTTATTAAATTGACAACGATTTCAGAAGTGTGACAACAAGTGTACAGGTTATAGTGTTTGATTAAAGGGAAAAACAACAAATGTACCACATCTTAAAGTCAAGATATGAAGAACATACATTGCAGTTAGTCACTTATGAACCAAACAGTACATCAAGTGTCAACATCATTCAGTGGAAGTTCGTCATTTATTTTAGTGGTTCAAGGATTGGTTCTGCTATTAAGAAATAGTATTTAATTCTTTTTTAATTAATTATATCAGTTAATTAATTTATCCAGAATTAATTTACTCTTTAAATTAATTGAAAGATTAATTAATTTAGAATTATTTATACAAGTATGAATTGAATTTTATACTAGTATGACTGTCAAAATGACAGTCATACAAGCTTGTATGACTGTCATACCGACAGTCATACTAGTTGCATGGCATACCGACAATCATACTAGTTGTATGGTTGTCATACCGACAGTCATACAGGTAGTATAACTGTCATTTTTGTCAGTCATACTAGTTTAAAAGCTCAGTCATACCAAGCAAAATAGAGTCATGCTAGTATCATTTTGAGGAGTCATACAGAATCAATTCTAAAAAGGGAAAGGCGGTTGTGCAGCATATGTGAATTGAAGTCCTACAAACGCAAATATCAAGATATTAAGACAGTACACAAAACATTGCATCTTCTCAAAAAGAAACTGTCTTCTGCTCAACTGCCGGAATTTATTTTTGATCAGAGAATTCATTTCTAGTATTGATTGTTATATCCAAGCCACTAGAAATTAATTACGCGCACTGCTTTGACTATCTAGCGGATCTTTATCCCTAGAATTTATCTCGAACTATCATTTATCGTTCTATCTTTTTATTAAAAAAATAGATAAGTTCATGTCAAATTTATTCTAAATATTTTTTAATTAGTTTGAGATTCAATCATTGTAATCCGTACAATATTTGTAACGCCTTTCAAGTTTAATATAAGTTATATTTAACTTGAATTTTGTTTCATTTAATTTCACAATTATTTGTTATTAGATTGTTAAATCACGAACAATACAAATTCGATAAAACGGTACAGTTTGTATTCAACCCCCTTCTACAAACTTATCAGGACCTAACAATTGGTATCAGCGCCTTTTGATTGACGAACAAATCAAGATCCATACTTTTGTGATTTTTTCAAGAACGTTCAAATTTTTATTCTTATAAAAATTCAACATGTCTACTCAAAAAGTTGGAGCCGTCAAAATTCCGATGTTTAGCAAAGAGCACTATCTTATGTGGAAGAAGAAGATGCTCCTGTTTCTTCAAGTGGCAAATATAAAGTATCTTGGTGTATTGAAGAACAGACCAAAACTTCTTATGATTGTTGAGGAATAGCAAATTGAGAATAACATTGTTACTCAAGCTGCTAGGATGTATCCCAAAGATCCAAAAGACTATACATCTGATGAAAAGGAGGATGCTTCTCTGGATGCAAGCCTGCAGTTAATTCTGGTTGATTATCTTGATTTAATCATGCATAATCATGTTTTAAATTGTGTTAATGCCAAACACATTTGGGATATGATTGAGATAATCAATGAAGGGACAGAAGAAGTCAGAGAGAACAAGATGGAAATTCTTACCTCTTCATATGAACACTTCAGATCAAATCCCGGTGAAGGTATCTCTGATGTTTTTTAGAGATACAACAAATTGATTAATGATCTGAATCTCCATGGAAAGCATTACACTATCAAGGAGATAAACAAGAAGTTCCTTCTAACACTTCCATCTCATCTGGAACACAGAATTTCAGCCATTAGGGAATCAAGAGATCTAGGTGAGATTTCTTTGGAAAGACTCTATGGTGTTATGAAAACTTATGAGCTGGAACAGATTCAACAGAAGGAAATTTATGGAATAGGGAAAGTGGTCAGTACGTCTACTGCACTGGTGGCAGAAGTTCCACAGAAACTGGAAGTGAAGGTTGTTCAACCTTACCAGTTCTGACAAGGATGTTACTGTAGCTGAATATGGCTTTACATCCACAAGTCAATCTAATGTTGACTTCTATTCCATGGAAGAGCTTGAACAGCTGGAAGATGAGTTGATGACAATGATAGTGAAGAAGTTTGGGAACTTCAGATTCAGAAGGAATCCTAATCTTAAGTTTAAGCCCAGGTTCCAGATAGGTAGCTCTTCTTTCTCAAATAGCACAAGGGGTGGCTATAAAACTGGAACAGTGGACAAAAGTACAATCAGATGCTATAATTGTAATGAGTTGGGACATTTTGCTACTGAATGCAAAAAACCAAAACAAGCAAGGAGGAACTCATATGATTCTAGTAAGAAGAACAAGATTGGGAAAGCTTATCTTGTCGAAGGAAAAAGTTGGGATGATACAGATAGTGATAAAGAAGACGGTGAAGTTGGAAATTTAGCACTCATGGCTAAAGAAGGCAGCACTTCATCTTACATGTCTGAGGTAAAGTTCACCGAATCTGAAATGATTTATCATCTTAGTAATACAATATCTTGTGCACGTAGTGAAAATGATAGAATAATTCTTCACAACGCCGCTCTTGAAAAAGAGGTTAAAGAATTAAAACTAGTGCATGTTAATCAAGATGAACTCACTAAGAAGTTAGCTTTTCTTGAGAATAGAGTTAATTGTTATAAACAATTAGAAATCATTCTTAAGGACCAGATCACTGAACTTGAGACAAAGGTTAGAGCTTACTATAATTCTTGCAAAACAACAAAAGAGATTTTCAATAAGCAGGCTATTAGTCAAACTGTTGGTATAGGTTTTGGTTATAACGAGGCTATTGGAATGTTATGCATTAATACCCCTAATAGAGTCAGTGCTGAAGAAAGGGGTATTCCACATGTGCTTAAGGGTGTTAAAGACCCTCTCTTTAAAGAATCTATAGCATAACCTTTAATTGAATCTTCTATCATCATTCAAGAAGAGATGCGTACTAAGGACATTGCCAATGGGATTGTCCAATCCAAAAAGTGTGTGCCTAATAGTTCTGTCAAAGTTGTTCATACAACGGAGACAAAATTAGACACTCATAAGTTGGACCAAAACAACATATCTAACATGCATAACATGCCTAGTGTAGATTTATCTCATAAAGCATGTGGTGTGGCGAATTGCATGTCTTGTGCTTTCAATGTAATGTTTGTTTATTTTAATAGTAAGCATGCATCTAATGATAAGACTGCTCCCCGTCAACATATTAATAACAAGAAACATGTTAGATCTAAAACTTCTAGTCCTCCTAAAACTAGAGTGGACACATTTATACCTAAGCCTACTCAGAAATGTGTTAAGGCCGATTATAAATGGAAATGCTCTTTTGTTAAGAAGGTTGAAGTGGTTAAAGTTAAGAATGTTGTTTTGCCTGAAAAGGCTAGTTCTTTAAGTATGCCGGACCCAATCAAGTTTGGGTTCCGAAGAAGGTCTAATCAATTTGATATTGCAGGGTGTGGAACAGGTAAACCGAGTTGTGTGGATTCTGGATAGTGGATGTTCAAGGCATATGACCGGAGATAGAGCTCTGCTATCAAATGTGGTTGAGAAAGCTAGCCCAGTGGTTACCTTTGGAGATACCAGCAAAGGTATAACTGAAGGATATGGCAGTCTATAAGCTGGAAATGTTATCATTGAGGATGTATCTATTGTGGAAGGACTTAAGCACAATCTTCTCAGCATCAGTCAATTCTGTGACAGAGGATATGTTGTTTCGTTTGATAAAGAGAAGTGTCAGATCCTTCACAAGAAGAACGGAAAAATTGTTCTTCAAGGAGTTAGGAAAGGAAACTTGTTCATAGCTGATTTGTATTCTGGATGCAAAGATGAAGTTAATTGTTTTTATGCTAAAGCTTCGTCAGATGAAAGTTGGCTATGTCATAAGAAGATGTCTCACCTCAACTTCAAAACAATGAACTCCCTAGTCAAGAGAGAATTGGTGAGAGGTTTGCCTCAAATGGAATTTACACATGAAGGAATGTGTGAGGCATGTCAGAAAGGAAAGTCAAAGAAAGCATCTCACAAGGGCACTGACACATCTACAATAACTAAACCTCATCAGTTACTGCACATGGGTTTGTTTGGTCCAGTTAATGACTTAATGTAATGTCTATGTCGAAGAAACAATATGCTCTTGTGATCGTCGATGACTATTCCAAATACACATGAGTTTTATTCCTACATTCCAAGGATGAAACTCCATAGATGGTGATTGATCATGTGAAGTTGATTGAGCTGGATTCTAAGTTTCCAGTCAGAGCAATAAGGTCAGATAATGGAACTGAATTCAAGAATACAGTCCTAAATGACTTTTGTGTAGACAAAGGGATAACAAGACAATACTCGGCCTCTATAACTCCTCAACAAAATGGAGTGATAGAAAGAAAGAATCGTACATTGATTGAAGATGCAAGAACAATGTTAAGTGAATAAAGACTTCCAATGTACTTCTGGGCTGAAGCTGTTAATACTGCATGTTATACCCAAAATTGAATCTTAATCAACAAGGACTTAATGAAGACACCTTATGAGATTATGAATGACAAGAAACCAACACTCAAATATTTTCATGTATTTGGTGCCAAGTGTTTCGTGCTTAAAGATGAAGATGTTCGATGTGACAAGTTCGAAGCCAAAGCATATGAAGCATTCTTTGTTCGTTACTCCAAAAGATCTTACAGGGTGTATATAATTGATCAACATCAGGTGAAAGAAAGTGTAAATGTTACTTTTGATGACACTACTCTCCCTAGTATCCAAACAGAAGATCCATCTGAGAAACTAAAGTTTGATGACATGTCAGATTCAGATTCAGATAATGTGAATCCACCTGAGGTTGTTGCTGATGATAACAATGACAATGATGATAATGGTGGTGGTGATGGTGGTGGAAACATTGGTAACAATGGAGATACCACTAACACCGGAGAAGAATCACCAAGACCATCTGGCAACAACTCAGGGGGAGGAAATGAACGGTCAACTAGTCATTCACAACACTATAATGAAGAACAAGGCGAATCATCAAGATCAAATCTTCCAAGACAAACAGTTTGGAATAGAGCTCATCCTTTTGAGCTGATTATTGGTGATCCAGGTGTTGGAGTCAGAACTAAAAGTGCTACTCAAAATGAATGTCATTATTCAGGGTTTCTTTCTGAAATGGAACCAAAGAAAATTGAGGAAGCACTGACTGATCCTGATTGGGTGATTGATATGCAAGATGAACTCAATCAATTTGAACAACAACAAGTTTGGAAGTTGGTACCTAGACCAAAGAACAAGAAAGTGGTTGGTACTCAGTGGGTATTTAGAAACAAATTATATGAAGATGACATAGTAACAAGAAACAAAGCAAGACTGGTTGCTCAAGGATATTCACAAGCTGAAGGCATTGATTTTGATGAAACCTATGCATCAGTGGCAAGGCTTGAGGCCATCAGGATGTTCTTTGCATTTGCAGCGTACTCAAACTTTAAAGTATATCAAATGGATGTTAAGAGTGCATTCCTGAATTGTGAGTTGGATGAAGAAGTGTATGTAGAACAGCAACCTAGCTTTGAAAATCAGGAGTTGTTGGACTTTGTGTACTTTCTCTTCAAGGCTATCTATGGTCTCAAACAAGCCCCGAGAAAATGGTATGACACTCTTTATGATTTTCTTATAGAAAATGGTTTTGTTAGAGGTATCATAGACAAAACTCTTTTTTCTAAGAAACATAAAAATGATATGATATTAGTCCAAGTCTATGTGGATGACATCATATTTGGGTCAACTAATGATGATCTCTGTAAGAGATTTGCTAAGCTAATGCAGAGTATGTTTGAGATGAGTATGATGGGTGAGCTGAAGTTCTTTCTTCGATTACAAGTAAGTCAAAGGTTAGATGGTATATTTATTTGCCAATCCAAGTATCTCAAAGAACTCCTCAATAAATATTACATGGAGGATTCAGCATCAGCAAGGACTCCATCATCTACAACTGTCAAACTTGGAGCTTGTGATAATTCTATCAAGGTAAATGTTACAAGCTACAGAGGTATGATTGGCTCCTTACTCTATCTTACTGCAAGTAGACCTTATATTATGCATGTTACATGCTTATGTGCAAGGTTTCAAGCGGATCCTAGAGATTTGTATCTCGTTGCTGTTAAAAGAATCTCGAGATATCTTAAGGGTACACCAAATTTAGGTATCTGGTACCCTAAAGATTATGGGTTTAATCTTGTTGGATATACATATTCAGATTATGCATGTAGTGTTGTTATTCCCAGACAATGAACCAAGATTGTAGAAAGGGGGGGGTTGAATACAATCTTTAAAAATTCTTTAGTTCTTGACAGAAAAGATATAAAAGTATATTCAAGAACAGAAAAATAAACAAGATAAGATAACACAAGAATTAAAAATTCAGGTGGATTGATTTATCCACCTGAGAGATTTTTATTAGAAGAAATCTCTGTGATGTTTATAAATAAACACAAAGCTGCATACACACTATTCTAGCTTCGACAATTTACAAAGGATATTGCTTTTAGCTCTCTAAATTGCCTAACTAATTTCTTAAGTTTTAGAATAATGCTACACTTGGTTATATATCCCAAGTTTACAAGATATTTCGAACAACTAATAATACAAAAAGTAAATCTATTCAAAATCCTTGTTTCTCCATTCTGAGTAGTGGTTCATGTGTTGGTAGCTTGCCCTTCTTGGCTGATTGTCTTTTATCGAAATGCTACTTTTGACCAGACAAAACAGAATGCTTCTTCTTCTCGTGAGTTTACCAGAAATGCGGGTTTCCATGCTCTGTGAAAACTGCCAACCCATGTGCTCTGTCTGAACTGTCTCTTTCACAAAGTACAGCGTGTATCCGTAGAAGCTATTTGAGTTGTATCCATTGAGAGTATCTTGATCACATCCGTAGACAGCTAGTACTGTTATCCGTAGACAGTACTTTGTCCACATCCGTAGAAGGCTAATATTGTTATCCGTAGACAGTCAATTTCACTTATGTAAAATTACAAGGAATAGACTATTTACAATTAGCCTCCCTATTCTACATATCCATTAATAGTCAACATGATTTATTCAGCCTAAAAACTAATACTCCAACTTCTAAATCAGGATTACAAATCAGGAATACACATCAGGACTGCACATCAGGATTGTACATCAGGATTGTACATCAGGATTGTACATCAGGATTTCATATCAGGATTGTACATCAGGATTGTACATCAGGATTGCATATCAGGACTGTTCATCAGGATTACACAAGCATGTTACATTGAGTCTTATTCGTAGATAAGCTACTTTTCTACGGATATTGCAAAAGCATGCTATCCGTTGAAGACTACATTTTTACTTATACAATTTTCACTAAGTTAGTCTAGTTATCATCAAGAAACAACATAGTTCCTAACAATCTCCCCCAATTTATGCCTGGTTGAGAATCAGACATAAATTAAGATTATTGATGATAATAAAATCACTTCTAACAAATAAACAATAAGCAGTAAAAATTGTATTAAGCTACATTATTGAAATACTGAAGAGTTGAGAGGTTTACATAGAGAGTGCTCCTCTAGACTGAGCAGATTTAATTCCTTTTCTTCTCTCTTGGAGACTGAATCTTTTGTCTCCCTTCCTTAGCATAATTGGCCTTGATTTGATCTTGAAGCTTTCTGTAGAATGCATCTTCTTCAGCAATTTTTGGATCCAGCTTGCCTTACAACCATCTAAGGTACCTGTTGCTAGCCTTAGACAATTGATCTTCAATCCTAAAGAATCTTCTACAACCCTTGTCATCCTTGAATTCCATCATCCAGTAAGGTTGGAGATGGATTATTTGTCCATTGTAAGGGATCTTCAACTTTCTTGGCAGACTATCAGGAGAATTCCAGTTATTCCTGATTTCTTCAATATTCTTCAAAATGGCACTTCTTGCAACCTCAAAAAATCCCCTTGTGTTCTTGAAGCCTGAGAAGACCTTCACCAAGGTGGAATATCCTTCATTCAGCACTTGTTGCAAGGGTCGTGCTCTCACCTTCCCTAATTTGTAGACAAAGGTTAGTCTTTCAGGCAGATCTCTGAATTTTTCTGTGCCTCTTATTTCACTAACTTCATCAAGAAAGAGATCCATGGTTGAGTACTCATGTATTTCTGCAATGTACAAAAAGTCTGCCTTGTTCTCAACTGGCTTGGCAACTTTTGGTGCAATATTCAGCTTGATTGGTCATTGTTGAGCTCTTTTAACCGGTTCCCTTTTCCTTGACTTCTTTTTAGCTTCAATAATGAACTTAGGGAAAACCAAGTTTTCAAACTCAACAGGCTCTAAAGGAGTTTCATGGAAGGTGGTTTGAGATTGAGTTGAAGCTGGAATGGGGTCTTCAAAGACAATTCTCCTCCATGTATCCCTCTTCTCTTCCACTTTCTCAGGAGAGACAGGCCTATTTGATATTTGTTTCCATCTGATAGGCTTGGCCTTTGGCACTGTCTTCCTTTTCTTCAATTTCCTTTTAGTAGGGGCCTCTTCCTCTAGAGCCTCACTACTTTCTTCTTCCATCTCCCTCATAAGTTCTTGGGCCAATCTAGCATGTTTCTCAGGTGTAGATTCATAACTCTAGGGATTGGCTTCTCTCCTTAATCTGGAAATCTCTTCTGCTTTGGCTTCATTGAACCTGGGATGGCTACTTGTGATGTGAATTTCTTTACCATTTCTGTAGATAACAGCCAACCTTTGTCTCAGCTCTATGTCTGTAGTAGTTTTGAGATTCCTGATAAGAGTTGCTAACACCTTAGAATCATCAGGCTTGGGGAATGGATAGTCCATTTCTAATTTGTTCTTGCCATGATGTCTTGGTGAAGAGCCAGTCTTGTCACTGAATATTGGTTCAAACTCCTTGACACTTGAATGTTCAACATCATATTCCTTTTGAAGAAGTCACAGCCTTGAAGATAGACTCCTGGATCAGCCTCTCAGAGTTGAGGAAGGTTTGAGCATCTTTGGCTGAAGGAGAGACCACCTTTGCGAGTTGAAACTCACTTGGATTTGCAATGATTTGAGGTGTCTCCCCTCCCCCTGACTTGATGGCACACCCTTGGTTGAAGTGGTTACTATTTCAGAGACCACTAGTGCACTCTCCTCATTTTTGTTATCATCAAAGGTTTGAGTAACACCAGTAGCCTGCAGCAACTGTTGCAGAAGTTGAGTCTGCAAGTTTTGGTTGGCCAAGAAGGTGTCCATTTGCTTCTCCATCTTCTCCATCCTCACAGAAAGGGCAACCACATCCTTCACCAGCTTGTCCTGCTTGAATCTTTGAGAGGTAGAATGAGCAACATCATCAACTTGTTGGGTTTGACCGGTTGTTCAACCCAATATGGTAATATGAGTTTGGGTGATTAAGACTGTTTTGGTAATAATTGTATGGGTAGACCATTATTATATATGGTAATAATTGTATGGATAGACAATTATTATATTAGGTACCAAGAATAAAAAGTCTTGTAAAACAAGTATGGTAAGTCTTGTAAAACAAGTATGGCAAGTCTTGGTGGCTAAGTTTTGGGTGGCTATATAAACATAGTCATATTATGTTTGATGTATGCTTGAGCATTTTTTGGCTTGAGTATCGTGTGAGTGATACACCGTTGGTGAGATTGATTGTATTATTGATAACTGTTTTGATTAATAATACAAGTTGGGACGTGGTTGTTTCTGCGTCATATATATTGTTTGTGTGCTTTGCTTTGTTTGTTTGTTTGAATCTCGTATTGGGGTGTAGCCCCTAAACCTAACAAGTGGTATCAAGAGCCAAGGTTCGTGATTCGAGATGGATAAGTTTGGGGGAAAGCTCGAGATTGAATTGTTTGATGGAAGAAACAATTTTGCCTTATGGCAGAGCACGGTGAAAGATCTGTTAATTCAGCGAGGGTTATATGCAACTCTCGAAGAGAAAAAGCCTACTGATGTTGAGGCCGCAAAGTGGGAAGACATGAAGTTACGTGCGGCATCGACGATCCGGTTGGCCCTTGCACCGGAAATCAAGTATGATGTTCTTGAGGAGAATAACCCTAAAAATTTATGGGAGAAGTTGACGAAGACGTATCACTCAAAGTCGTTAGCAAATAAGTTGTTCCTTAAGAAAGATTTGTTCGGGCTCAAGATGGAAGAAGAGGGAGATCTGAGAGATCATCTGAATCGTTTTAATGGCCTGATCAACCAGCTGAATAATTTAGATGAAAAATTGAAGGATGAGGACAAAGCTGTTCTTCTACTTGTGTCTCTACCAAAGAAGTATAGTACTGTGATTACTTCTCTGTTGGTTGGGAAAACGAAGTTAGCTTTGGATGAGACCATTGTCGTTCTTCTAGAGGCTGAAAGATTGATGAAGCAAGGATCGAGTGACGCATCGAATGGAAGTGCACTCGTGGTGGATGCGCGTGACAAGAAAAAGAAGTATGGTAAGAAACATAACCCAAATATCAAGTGCTTTTATTGTGAAGAATTGGGGCATATACAATCCATGTGTCCAAAGGCAAAAGAAGACTTGAAGGAGTTGAAGAAAACTCGAGGAGGGGGTAATGTTTCGCTTGTGGCAACTGATGATGATGCTCTTTTGGTTCAAGAAGATAAGGGATCGAAAGAAGAATGGGTGCTTGACTCGGGATGTTCTCATCACATATGCGCTAGGAGGGAGTGGTTCTCGTCCTACAAGAAGTGTGAGGGAAAGATGGTAGTTTTACCAAATGGTAAAAGGGTAAAGGTTGCTGGAATTGGTGAGGTAATGATGAAACTTCACAATGGTCATGTTCGAAAGTTAACTCAAGTAAGGTACGTGCCGGAGTTAAATCGAAATCTAATTTCATTGGGTAAATTAGTTGATTTCGGATATACTGTTATGATGAAGAGCGGAATGTTGGAGGTCACTAAAAGGGATTTAGAGATACTCAAAGGTTGGAAGGACAAGAGAAATCTTTTCGTGCTAGAAGGAGAGGTTCTTGTTCGAGGGGAGGCATGGCGGAGGGACGTCGATGTCGTTGATGGATATCGTTCAACCTGATATGGGTATTGGGTTGAAGGGGAGGATTGTTGGGTTTGACCGGTTGTTCAACCCAATATGGTAATATGAGTTTGGGTGATTAAGACTGTTTTGGTAATAATTGTATGGGTAGACCATTATTATATATGGTAATAATTGTATGGATAGACAATTATTATATATGGTATGTCTTGGTCATTATATTAGGGAATTAGGTACCAAGAATAAAAAGTCTTGTAAAACAAGTATGGTAAGTCTTGTAAAACAAGTATGGCAAGTCTTGGTGGCTAAGTTTTTGGTGACTATATAAACATAGTCATATTATGTTTGATGTATGCTTGAGCATTGTTTGGCTTGAGTATCGTGTGAGTGATACACCGTTGGTGAGATTGATTGTATTATTGATAACTGTTTTGATTAATAATACAAGTTGGGACGTGGTTGTTTCTGCGTCATATATATTGTTTGTGTGCTTTGCTTTGTTTGTTTGTTTGAATCTCGTATTGGTGTGTAGCCCCTAAACCTTTGAGAGGTAGAATGAGCAACATCATCAACTCTCCTTTCAATAGCATCAAAAAAAGAATTAATTTGGAAGCTACAGAAGAAGTAACAACCAGTTTAATGCTTAGGGGAAAATTGTTTTGAGCTTTTGCGATAGCAGCGAGACGGAGATAAGCATCTACGTACTCAGGATACTGTAAAAGTATTGGTTAGAAGATTTCCAGCAATATATACCAACGAAAACTTTACACAGGGACTGTTAACAACAACACACACCCTAAAACATCCAATATAAACAGCATAGGAAACTAGAAACAACATTATGCCCCCAACAAAACAAAAAAAAACACCTTCACATTCAAGAAATCTCAAAAAATGCAAAACTTAGGATCCCTAGAGAAAAAGGACTTGGCAAGATCCAAAACAATTGTACAAAGAAAGCTTCAAAAATCCAAAGGAATAGAAAGGTTTCAAAAATATGTTATTAAACAACATTATTCTTTTTTCCTAAAACCGATCATCACATTTCATCCTTTTTATCAAACCAAATTAAACTGCCTTCTCATGTCTTGCAAATCTAAGTCCCCTGTACTCGCCTCTTCAGCTTGTGCATCAATGCACCAGCTTGTGCATATTGCTTCTTTTTCACATTGTCCTTGGTGGATTACTGGAAGACCAGCCCAGTAAAGAGTCACAATTATTTTATTCTGTTGAAACTATGCAAGCTCACTCTTTGAGCTCTCGCAGAAGCAAATCTGTGAAGGTGATCGGTGTAAATCTGCCTCCACATTGCCCTGTCCAACCAAGACTTGAAAGGCCGGATCAGGATGAGTAAATGTCTCAGCATTCAGGTTGACTTGATCCAACTCATTTTGATATTCAAGTTGGAACAGCTTCTCCCTGTCTGCATCACTGACATCCATTAACTCACTTGCAATGGCTGTGTCTTCCATCCTTATCTCTCATGTACCTGCCTTTCTATCTTTTTCTCTCTTTTCTTGCATCAGGGGCTCCCCCTGGCTCACACCCCTCACACCCTCACCTTCACCTACTAAGGTGGAACTCTCAGTACTCACTTTTATCAGACTGAAAGAAATAGTTTGTCCCTCTTTCTCTCCCTCTCCTTTTGCATGGTTGCAAACCAGCCCCTCGCTCTCAGTAGCTTCACTCCCTTCCCTCAATCCTAAGAGTGTTTGAACTACTACTAACTCATCCACACTTGAAGTTGTAATATTTGAAATTTGAAGTGCAAGTGTGGAAGGAGTATCCGTAGAGGTAGTAGAAGCATATGTCAACGGATAACTGCTTTGAGGCATATCCGTAGACAGACAAACACTCATCAACGGATGAGAGATGTCCGTAGATGAAGAAAAAGAATTAGATTTTGAAATAGAGACTATGGCTGAATCTGTTGAGATTGATTTTAAGTTAAGAGCCACAGATGGAGCCAAAGTCTCAGAAATGATAGATTGGTAGTCCAACAAATCATCAAGAAGATGATGACCACCAATTTCTGAGTGGGGCTTTGATAAGTGTGTGCATTATCTATATATTGTCCATATATTTAAGTTATTTGGTATTGATTTGGATTTTTATTTAATAAATTATAATGTTTTATTGTAGGTATGAAGGAGTTTTAATAAAGGAAGGCTTGGAGCTTAAATGGCAAGAGTTGGAGATTAATTTGATTAAAATTCGGATTTTATGACCCACTTGCGCAGTCCACACTGTTTGGGCCATAACAGCAGTTCTAGAAGTCCAAATTCCAAGGTTTGGTGTTCACTTGGGATATCTGAAAATCCTTTTGATAGCAATTAAGTGAGACTCTCTAGGATTAGCCTGAAATCTAGCACATAGACATGTAGCAAACATAATATCAGGTCTACTAGCTGTTAAATACAAAAGTGAGCCTACTATGCCTCTATAGCTTGAAATGTTCACAGATTTTTCCTTAGTATTCAATTCAAGCTTAGTGGCAGTTGGCATGGGTATTTTAGCAGGAGAGCAATCCATTAGATCAAACTTCTTTAATAGATCAAAGATGTATTTAGTTTGACTAATAAAGATTCCTTCTTTCACTTGCTTAACTTGTAAGCCAAGGAAATAGGTAAGTTCACCTATCATGCTCATTTCATATTTACTTTGCATAAGTTTGGCAAATCTTTTGCAAAGCTTCTCATCTGTAGACCCAAAAATTATGTCATCTACATAAATTTGAACAAGTATACTAGAGCCATTAACATTTCTAAAGAAAAGAGTTTTATCAACAGTACCTCTAGTGAAGTGATTCTTTAAAAGAAACTGTGATAGTGTGTCATACCAGGCTCTAGGTGTTTGCTTCAGTCCATAAAGTGCCTTGAGAAGGAAGTAGACAAATTCTAGATAATTTGGATCTTCAAAACCAAGAGGTTGACTGACATATACCTCCTCTTCCAATTCCCCATTCAAGAAGGCACTTTTGACATCCATTTGATAGACCTTGAAATTGGCATGGGCTGCATAGGCTAGGAATATCCTTATTGCTTCCAATCTAGCAACATGGGCAAATGTTTCATCATAATATATTCCTTCTTCTTGAGAATAGCCTTTAGCAACCAGTCTAGCTTTGTTCCTTGTGACAATGTCATTTTCATCCATCTTGTTTCTGAATACCCACTTTGTACCTATAACACTTCTGTCTTTAGGTTTGGGTACCAGTTTCCACACTTTGTTTCTCTCAAATTGGTTTAGCTCTTCCTGTATAGCTAACACTCAATCTGGATCTAGAAAAGCATCCTCAACTTTCTTTGGTTCATCTTGTGAAAGAAAGCTATTGTATAAACATTCATCTTGAGTAGCTCTTCTAGTTTGGACATTTGAGGATGCATCACCAATGATCGGTTAAATGGGTGGTCCCTTGTCCATTTTCTTCTTGTTGCATGTGTAGGTCTTAAAGATGTAGCATCATTGTCATAAGCATGATCATGTGGAATTGAGGTTGATCCTTGACTCAGAGAAACTCCCCCTGAGTTTATTGGGGTGGTAACCCTGTGTTGTGATCCACCTACGGATGCTTCATTTTGGCTTCCTACGGATGCTCCAATTTGGCTTCCTACGGATGCTCCATTTGTCCCTTCTATGGATGGTTCATTTGAACTTGAGTTATCCATATTTGAAATAATCATTCTTGGAGGGACTGATTCATCCTCATAATCATCACCTTCATCATCATAACACAGACCTTCCACCTCATTCTCAAACCTGAGAGTTTCATGAAAACCCTCATCAGTGAGACCTTGAATTCTGGCATCATCAAAAACAACATGTATAGATTCTATAACAATGTTGATTCTGTGATTGAAAACCCTGTAGGCTTTTCCAGCTGCATATCCCACAAAAGTGGCTTCATCTGCCTTTGACTCAAACTTTCCAAGATTTTCACCTTGATTTCTCAATACAAAACATTTGCATCCAAAGACATGTAGAAAATTGAAGGATGGTTTTCTTCCCTTGAGCAAATGATATAGAGTCATCCCTTTAGCTTGATTGATCAAAGAGATATTTTGAGTGAAACATGAAGTGTTAACTGCTTCAGCCTAAAAATATGTAGGTAGCTTTGATTCTCCTAGCATTGTTCTTGCAGCCTCAATTAGAGTTCTATTTTTCCTTTCCACCACTCTATTTTTTTGTGGTGTTCTTGCTGCAGAAAACTCATGAATGATTCCATTCTCCTCACAAAACAGCCTCATTGTTGAATTCTTGAACTCAGTGTCATTGTCACTCCTGATTCTTCTCACTTTGAGATCAGGATGATTATTAGCAACCTTAATGTGATTGATTATGACTCCACCTGCCTCATATTTAGAATGCAGGAAGTATGTCCATGTAAACTTTGAAAAATCATCCACAATCACAAGGCAGTATCTTTTCTTTGAAATTGACTTGACATTTACTGGTCCAAATAAATCCATGTGTAACACCTGTAGATTGAATCTAGCTTGCTTCTGAGAGAAATCTTCCTTTGTTTCCCTTTCTGGCAAGCATCACAAAATCCATCCTTAGAAAATTCCAACTGTGGAATTCCTCTCACTAGGTCTCTTTTTACCAGATCATTCATTGACTTGAAGTTTAAATGTGACAGCCTTTTATGCCATAGCCAACTCTCATCTTTACTTGCTTTACTCAGAAGACAAGTGATAGAATCTGAACTTGTTGAGTTGAAGTCAGCTATATACACATTTCCTCTTTTGTGGCCTGTCAACACCACATTGTTGTTTTCTTTGTTTGAAACAACACAGGCTCCTTGATTGAATGATACTGCAAAAGCTTTATCACATAGTTCACTAATACTCAGCAAATTGTGCTTGATTCCATCAACTAGTGCTACTTGATCAATGATGACATTTTCCTTTGAAATCAAGCCATATACATTAGTGTAACCTTTGTTGTCATCTCCAAAGGTAATACTAGGGTCAGCTCTTTGCACAAACTCTGTGAGCAGGGTAGAATCTCCAGTCATGTGCCTAGAGCAACTACTGTCTAGGTACCATATATTCTTTCTATTTCCCTGCACACAACAAAACCAATGGTACCCAATTTTCCTCGGGTCCTTTCCTGTTAGCTTTAACTTTGTCTTTCTTGTCATTTTGCACCTTAATATCAGGTTGAGTCAAGTCAACCTTGACCTTGGGTGTTGACCTCTGAGACACAACATTTTGAGGATGTTCATATGCATACATGTTTGATGCATGCATTTGAGGATGTTGTGCATACATAGTGTTCATGTGTGGCATACTCTATGTCATTTGTGGCATTGTGAATGCATTCATATATGGATTTGAAACAAATGGCATATTGGCATACAAGTTTGATGCATGATCAGTATGTGCAAACATGTTGTGTATAGCAGACATAAGCATACTGGGTACATGCATTGGCATTTGAACAGATGAATTCTTAACAGTTTTGCAATTGGTAGATAAATGATTAACACTACCACACTGTACACAATTTTTCCTAGGAACATACTTGTCAGGTGTGTAGTTGTTATGCTTATTAATCCCTACCTTACCATTTCTGTTCTTTTTCTTTTTCACCTTAGCCTTGACCTCTATGTTTTCCAACTTGCCCTTCAATTGCTTGTTGGATAAGTGACTTATGTTGACATCCTTAGCTTTGGTTTTGCTGCATTCTTCCTGAATAAAATTTTTGCTGGTTGGACAATACTTTTTGTTCAGCGTCTCAAGTTTTTCTTTACTAACACTAGATGCACACTTCTTTGGACATGTCTCATCCGTAGAGGTGTTACCCATCAACGGATGCTCACTATCCGTAGACTAAAATTTTAAAAATCAACTTTTTAAGGTCGCGCATTACGCGGCTAAATTGACTAGTTGTGTCTAAAATAAATACATGCTTCGCAACTGTTGTACATGTTAGTCATAGAGGCATTCCTGTAAAACATAGTAATAACAAGCCTATAGTATTGTGTCACTTGACCCTTTAACTAGGGGATCCCTCTGTTCCTGGAGGTTGTAAATTCTGTAAATCGATACTTGTAACTATGTAACTAGTTTCTGATTATGACCTGGAAGAAGATCTCAAGATAATGCCACAAGGCATTTGAAGACTGTGAAGAATAAAAAAGTTGCAGTGTTGAAGTCTGATATTGGTCCAAGTAAGAATTCGAGAAGTGCAAATATAATTGTTCGAGAAGTCATCCATTTGAGAATACCTAAAGTATAAAGCTTCGAGAAGTCTAGAGTATTGATTCTAGAAGTGTTTATTATGCTGACTCGACTTGGCAATTCGATAAGTCATAATAACACTGGTTCGAGAAGTCAAGATTACAGAAGTCAATACACTAGTTCGAGAAGTACCAATGTCACTGGTTCAAGACTGCTATTCGAGAAGTATTCCAATGCCGACTCAAGAAGACTAGTTGTCGAACCATGCAAGACAGAGATATCGAATGTTGGACTTAGTCGAACTGCTTACCAAACTACGGATAAATATTCTGGGGACAAGGATCTAACACAAACCAAGGTGCTTGCAGTTGTCTCAATCAATCGCAGTGTGCACCTAGAAAGTCTACAAAGAAACTTGAAGATACGGTCACGAGAAAAAGCTAAAGATGTGGATTTGGCAGTATGTAAAACAAAGAAGAAATTCACATGATGCCAACTTTCACCGAAATAGCATAGACAGGGCTTGGCAATCCTTTGGTCTGTTTACTACTTCTGTAAAAGTGAAGCTATGTGTAGTCTATAAACACACAGCTCCCTTATCTTTAGAATTAAGTTTTTCACATACTTTCAAGCTGTATCTTCAAGAAAAACGACGAAGCTGAGAATTCACAGTTTGTAGCACCTTTCAATCTAATACAACAATTAGGTTAAAAGTAAAATTGTGTGTTGTTGTGTTTATTCAACAAACAAGTTTTAAGCTACAAGAAACCCGATTCAAAACGAAGATAATCAAAGTATTATCGAACAATATATTCACCCCCTCTATATTATCTTCAAGTGAAACTCATACCCAACAAGTGGTATCAGAGCAGGCTGTTACTCAAAACAGAGAAAGATCCAGGATGAGTTCACAAAAGACTACAGGCATAGTGAAGGTTCCAAAGTTCAACAAAGAGAATTACAATCTATGGAAGATAAATATGTTGATGTTCTTGAAGGCTGCTAATCCTATGTATCCTGGAATCTTGAAGAATGGTCCTTTTTATTCCACAACAAGAAGTAGGCGAATCAACGAGTGGCACCACTATCTTTGCTAAATCTTATATTCCAAAAGATCCATCAAAATGGAATGATAGTGAGAGAGAAAATGCAGCATTAGACAGTCATCTCATGCTCATTATCATCGATTCTATGGAGCTGTCTATGTTTGCAAATATCGCCTCATGTAACCTACAAAAGAAATGTGGGATCATATCGAGGTTCTGTGTGAAGGAACAAAAGAAGTAAAGGAAAACAGAAAGCAAATACTGGTCACACAATATGAAGCTTTCATGGCTCAACCAAAAGAGAATATAACTATAACGCCCCCAAATCCGGGGTCAGATAATTTGGTTGTCACCTGAAGTCTCAATTTAAATAACCTGTTAATAATTAAACTAATTCAAATATAACATCTACGACCCCAACTATACCAAGATCTTTTTAGGTTATAGTGTTAGAAACAAGAATCCAAAATTTGACAAACCTTAATTTCCTTTTTACAACATTCTATTTGCTCAAGTCTAAAATCACTGGGACAGCTTCGACATGAAGTGTGTCAGGCTAAACCAATATTATACATAATAATATTTAATAAAAATGAAATTTATACAAATAGCCTTACACTAGATCCAGATACTCTACATCAATTCATCTTCATAACAACATCTCATCTCTTCGCGTTCCAAACTTATACGTTTTAATCATGTCACTCTATCTTTCACTGGAGGGTTAAAAAAATGAAATGGGCAAGTATGAGCGGGAGAAATGCTCAGCAAGTGATAATAATATGATACAATAATAAAGGTGCTTTTCTGATAAACAGTGCCCACTTTTAGAAATTTAACATATTTTTTATGAATAAAACTTTTGAGTAGTATGGCCATTTAACTTTTGTAAATCAATAATCATGGTAGTAACTTTATATAATTAGATCTGAAATCAGGAATATGATATAAGGTATTCTTTTATATGAAAAATTCTTGCAGTCTTTAGTATGTAACAACACAATTATTGAACATATTTTAAATACTTATCAACATTGACCCCTTTTATAAAAATTTATATAAAGTGATTATCACTGACACAATCTTTTCTTCACTTTATATCTTAAAATAGTTGTACAGAGTATCAAATCACTCTATTAATAAATTGTAAAATTTCATCTCTCAAAAAGTTGTTAACTAGACTTATTTATACTTTCAATAAATATCCTTTTAAAAAGGGAAGGGCCTAATTACTATGAAATCTCATAACAGGGCAAAATGTTTAATTTATACCCAAATAATAATAATAATTTCTTAAAACATGCATGGAACTGAAAATCTCTGCAAGATATTAAATTATGCAAAACAGAATATTTATCTAATCTAAATAATAGAATAATATAGATTGTCACTTGCTATTTGATTTGAAAGTAATACTTGTATAATATTTGCAGAATTATATCATTTGAACAATAACAACGAGAGATATAAAACTTTCAATATGAGTTGAGAGTAATATCGGCAAAATAGTTGAAGAAACATGTCACTTGAACAATAAATGAAGGGTGTAGAACTTGCAATTTAATTCGAGAGAGTAAACACTGGCTAAATAAATTAAGGACCGAATACTTGCCTCAGGTCCTTAGCAATTATACAAGGCCGAAATAACACAATCATCTTCTTCTTCCATCCCACAACATCACAATCTTCTATTCTGATAACTCTTGAGTCCGGCGCATATGCGATTGCTACGAGTCTGTACTACCGAGATCGAGTCCGCCCAACTCTTCCTATAGTTAAATATAGGATGTACTTTAGTCTTCGGAATTCAATTTTTACATAATATAAATGTTTATAAAATTAAGCGAATGTAATTTCTACAGAAAATTGGGCATGACCTATGCGTAAAATGAACTCTACCCTGTTTAAAAACATCTCCAATACAAATCACAGTTTATCTATAACAATTCACAACATATCCAATTATTAATCAATAGTCCCCGACTCCATTCCATCTCTAACCATCAATCATCTATCATTTTCAACTACAACTCCGATAAGATACTATGCCATTTCAAATAGCCACGTTTAGCACATATCGTATACTTTCATACAAAGATTGAATAGTTATGTACTATGTGATCTCGGTGTGTGAATTGTGATCATATATTTATAATCATTATATACACGTATACAACTAATCATGTAATTTGGTTTGAGCACACAACCCACTTATCAAAATATTTGCAAGTAAACCAATTGTAATTTGAACTATGTATTATGGACTGCCTTACTCTCTGATTTTTAATAAATAGAAAAATTATCATTTTTAAGTGAAATTTTTCTGGAACATCACTGAACAATTCATCTATCTACAGTAAAAATTTCAGAAGCAAATTCCAATTTAAGGCCTCCAAACAGACCCGGTTCAGGAACTCTGCGCACAACACACTAGATTGACCATAACTTTTGACTCGAACATGATTTTAAGCTAATTCTTTTGCAAGTCAAAACTAGACTCCAGGGAGTATATAAACACAAAATTTCTATTATACAGACCTAACCTAGGCCAGTTAACTAGCTGTTCCAAAACAGGGCATCAACAAGAAAGAAAATGGAACTATGGCTACAAACAACCCTCACTCTATGATTCTTAATAAATTGAAAATATATTGTTTATATATGAAATTTGTATGAGACACTCCTAAACATTACTCCAACCTACATTAAAATTTTCAGAAAGAAAGTCCTAGTTTAAAGTAGTAAAACATGGCCTGCAAGTCAGGCACCTGAAGCTGTCCTGCAGCTCTGCGCACAAAGCGCCCCATGGACCATAACTTTTAACTCGATTATGATTTTAATCTAATTCTTTCGTCATCAAAAACTAGACTCTTAAGGAGTACCTTACTACATAATTTTATTGCAAAGTATTATTCATAGGGCAGTTAATTGTTTGCACAAAACATGGCATTGCAGAAAATATTTTGACAACAATTTATCAATCATAAACAAGAACACTTCCAAATTTCCCAATCGAAATATACAACTTCGGTACAAACTGAAAACAACCCAAGCATACGATTTCATCATCCAATTCAGTAATCCATCAGCATATAAGCAATTTCGACTTAACCAACATCAACTAAAAACAAAAATTTAAACTAACTAAACTAAAATCTCTAAAATCTGCACATAAATCCGAAATTAACCACATATACACATAGTTCATCATCAACCAATCAATGAAACATTGAATTGAGGGTCACCGGCTCACCGGAGCTCATCGCCGGTGACAGACCGATCATCTGTGACCCAAAAACAGGTGGTTAAGCATCGATTCAACCATAATTATTCCCCACAGCAACGTTTTAATTCATAAACATCACATACAAATCAAGAACGAACACAAATTTACACCCAAAAAAAATTCCCAATCTCCGAGTCCCTTCAATCCCTACGAATTTGACATGGTTCTGTAGAGAATCGAAGGGGCTTCGGTTTGCTTAAAATTACTATGAATTTAAGCTATACAATCAAAGAAAAATTGAAAGGAAGTGAGATGAATTTGAGAGAGAAAGGAGGCGGCAGAGAGATGAGACGTACAGGGGTGGGTGGGGTGAAGGAAAATAAAAATAAAATGAATTTAGTTTTTAGAAAAATCTATTTATACTTCCTAGAAATTTGGTTCGTTAATATAAGAAATGTGTCGTTTAAATCGTAAATTTTTTTTAACATCAAATTCTCTAATTCACGTATAAAAATACTAAAGTACCAATAATAAATTTAAAATCAAATATACTATTAAATTTATTTTAAAAAAGTAATTAAAATAAATATTCAAATTTATTTTAATAGTTAAAGAAATAATTACATAATTATTTCTAAATCTCAAATATATAATTACTCATTTTTAAATTCTAAATAATAAAATTATAACACCAAGGAAATTATCTAAAATATTTTTAGATAATTAAACTATAATTAAACAAATAATTCATAACAGGAATTTAATTAATTAAAGAGTTAAATGCACAATGTGTACCCGAAATTTCATCTTGGTGCAACTTGTGTACCTCTATTTAGACATATTGCAAAATGTGTACCCCAAGTTTCGAAAAGGAGGCAAAATGTGTACTACCGTTAATGTGCAGTTAACTCCGTTTGCAAAAGTTGTTAAAAGTGAGTGGCTTATCTGCATTTTGTCACATAAATATAATACAGATGCTATATATAAACTTGAGAAACAGACCTGGGTTTCTATCTTCCCCAATTTAAAGCCCTAACCCTATAATACAGATGATATATATAAACAACAGTAATATGAACATGCTTCTGAATTTTGTTCAAATAATGTTTGAGACGATGACTCAAGATCAACAGGGAGAAGATAACTCAAATCATGTTTGAGACGTTTAATATTCCTACTACTATGTTGCAATCCAGACCATTCTTTCTCTATATGTAAGTGGACGTACTACCGGAATTGTGCTCCACTCTGGTGATGGTGTGAGCCATACCGCACCAATTTATGAAGGATGCGCCCTTCCCCATGCTATTCAATGCCTTGGTCTTGCTGGTTATGATCTGATTGATTATCACATGAAGATCCTACCTGAGAGAGGCTACGCGTTCACCATCACTGCAGAGTGGGAAATTGTTCGCGACATGAAGGACAAGCTGGCCTATGTTGCCCTCAACTACGAGCAAGAGCTTGAAACTTCAAAGAGTAGCTCTTCTGTGGAAAACAATTATGAATTGGTTGATGGATAAGTTATCACAATTGCCCAGAGGTTCTGTTCCAGCCATCTTTGATCGGGATGAAAACTACTTACAACTCCATTATGAAGTGCGATTTGATATCAGGAAGGATCTTCTGTATGGAAACAAAGTTTCTTTCCAAATTTGTATCCTGAAAAATGGTTGCTAATAGACACCTTTAAAAACATGGTATTAGTTTAGCAAGAGGCACACACAGGAATGTAATTATTGACTAATAAGAAACTGGTGCATGGCCTGTAACTATTCAAAACAAATGTTTAAAATTCCAATAAACGGAGTTAATTGCATTTTAACGGTAGTACAAATTTTGCCTCCTTTTCGAAACTTCGGGTATACAAGTTGCAATATGTCTAAATAGAGGTACACAAGTTGCACCAAGATGAAATTTCGGGTACACATTCTGCATTTTACTCTTAATTAAACCCATACACTAAATTAACACAACCTCAATTAAATGACTCGAAACATAGACCTGATTCAATATACGTTTAGCAGATGACACATCAAATTGGAACATGGTGCTATATATATTATTCTATCGGTTTGACACATAAGGGAGAAAGTATTATTTAAAATAAAATAAACGATACCACATATATCAGTATTGAACAAATAATTAGTCCACATAACACGTATGTATATTATTTAATACAGGAAACATATCAAACTTGAATAAGACATAAAAATTTATATTGCGAAATTCTCAGTCGTTACAGTACACTTGTCTACATCAACATTAATATCAACTATACTATCCCTCCAATTTAATCTCAAGAATTTTTCATCCATTTTTGCAATTTAATACAAACCAAACTTATACAAAACCACAAACATCTAAAACCCATGGAGTACACCATACAACAAAGACCCGACATCACACATACATCAGATATATACATGTTAGACCGAATACACAATATATAATCAAGTATGTATGAGAATAACAATCAAGAACACTTTATAAATCAACAAACTGTAATTATATTAACAGTTTCTCTCTTAGTGATGTTAATGAATCACAAAGAGCTACTAGGTTACAAGAATAATATATTCAATGTTCGCATCCCTTCTAGGGATAACCTATCTGTGTTTATATAGTACACAGCTACATACAATCCTTATCTAATTGATACTCCTATAAATTAGCTATACAATTATTATCAATCAAGGATTGCTTCAGTCTTCTGTCCAGTCTCCTTAGCTGTATCAATATATTCTGCTTCTTTCCATCTTCAGAATATATTGCTTCTAGAATCTTTATCTTTGCACCGACAGCTAAGTCAACTATCACCCTGTCAGACTTTAACAAACTCTGACTGGCTTCTATATAAACTCTGATATGTACCTGGGACTTAAACACTGATGAACAAACGTCAGCAATTATATCTAACAATCTCCCCCAACTTGTTCATAATAAAATGTACAAGTTAAAAAGATAATTGATGATGTCAAAACATATAACAAATGCAGTGTTTAAAATATGTCAGAGTTTAACTTTAAAACAGAGTTTAAATTTAACTTAGAACAGAAAACAACAAAAACTTACAGTCAGACTTTACTTGACTTCTTGAATATCAGGAACAGTTCTGAGATAATCTATGAGAAGTCTTCTTTCAGCCCTTTCCAGCTCTTCAACCATAATTTTCTTCAACTCTCTCAACTCTGGATCAGATTCTCCAGTCTGATAAATTGCAGCTCTTAAAGAATAGATGGAATTTTTCCTCATCTCATTCCCTAGCCTAATAAAATATGGTTTATCAGATTCTAGATTGAATTCTAAGACTTTAACTCCCAGATCAGTCCTTAGTCTTGCACTGTTTCTTTTCATTTCCACTATTTTTCCAGCATGATTCCTATACTTTGGAATATAAACACTTGACACTCCTCCTCCAAGCATAGCTTTAGATCTCAGCATCTTCTCTCTCAACACTTGAGCAACATCATGAGTGTGTCTGTTCTTGACTTTCAAAAGATAAAGTACATATTCAAGTTCTTCCCATGATTTGAGATTGACATCAGATTCTCCAACCTTATAAACTCTTCCATCATTCATGAAGTATAACAGAAATTGCTTCTTCAATACTCTGTGAAAAATCAACTGAACAGACTCTAACTTATCAAGGTTTTCTTGTGTAACCCCAATACCAGATTCTGCCAGTGAAATATTGTCTTGAGATCTGTTATTTGTTCTTCTCTCTCTGTGTGAACCCAGTCCAGATTTATCATAGGCTTCTTTTCCCAATACTGTTCTGGTTTCTGAGAAATTCACAGCTTCAAGTTTTAAGTCTTCAAGAATTTTTGGTTTGCTGAATCCTGGAAGTAGTGTAGATTTCTGTACAACTTGAGCAACGTCAGAGGTTGTCAAAACTTTGGTAATAACATCAACTTGAGCAGCGTCAGAGGTTGATTTAGCTAATCTTGTTTCAACTTGAGCAATGTCAGAGGTTGAATAATTCTTCTTTTTCAGGTTAGGCTCTTCAATCATCACGCCTTTACCTTTATCAGCATTTGAACCACTAGGCCTCCTTGAGTACTGTAAACTCTGATCAGAGTTTACATTCTCTTTGATAACAATTCCTTTTTCTTTTCTCCTTGGAGCCTTGATTTCCTTCTTCTTGTAAATTCCAGCTTCAACATCTTTCCTGTGTTCTTCAGCAAGCAATTGCTCTTCTGCCTGGATATCTTCAATAGTAACATCTTTACCATGTTCTGCTAAGAATAACTGTGTAGCAACTTCTTCATCAGTAACTGGAGATTTAGAGGAAAGAAGTAAACTTCTAACCCTTGAAGAAGACTGCCCTCCAGTGATTATTCTTTTTCCATCAGCATTTGTCTGAGCATCAGAGTTTGACCTCCTCCCTTGCCTTTGAACATTGTTTGATCTTGGATGATATTTGTCTCTTGCACCACCATCAGCAGTATCATCCTTCTGAGTCAGAGTTTGAGAGCTCTTGCATTTGTCCTTAGATACTCTCTCCCCCTTTTTGACATCATCAGACAGCAAAACTGATGTGAGCAATTTAATGGAATTTGCAATTTCATCCAACTGAGTTGACATTTTTACTTGATTTTTTTCAACTTTGGACAACCTGGAATCAAAAATCTTCTGATCTTTACACAAGGAGATGTATAGAGATTTGTCCTTTTGCTGTGTAAGCTCTCTTTGAGCTATATCATTCCTTAATCCAGTAATCACCTTGTCAGAATCATCAAAACGATTGTTCAATGATTTGATTTGTACAATAGTTGCTTTGAGATGACCGAGAAGTTCTGGATTTGTAATCTCTTTGGAAGACTTCGTGACAAAATCAGCAGCTCGTTCATTGGAAAAGATAGTATCCTTGCTTGACCAATTTGAGAAGTACATATTCTGAAAATGTTCTGCAGTAGCACGATTGACTTCTCTTTCTTCTTCAGAGTTTGCTTGAATGTCAGACAACTCGACTTGAATATCAGGATTAGAATGAGTAGGACTAGCTTCAGCATCGTCATCCTCTGCTTCATTCTCTGTAAGAACATTCTCTTCTACTTTTTTAGGATCATCAGAGTGTGCATTATTACTAAACTCTGCTTCTCTTTGAACAATCTCAACAACAGATCGTTGTAGAGCTTCAAGAACAAAAGCATCCTCAGAGTTTGCAACAAACTCTGCTTCAACAACATCAGGATTTGCAGTTTCTGTAGTAACAGCTTCAGTAGCATTAGCAGCTAAATTCTGATTGACTTCCTCACCTTTCTCAACTACAAAAGTAAGTATTTTTGTGTGAGAAGCCATAGATTCTTCAATTCTCACAGTATCCAGATCAGCTTCCAAACCCTCTGTAAAATGTTCAGAGTTTAAAGAGGTGTTTGCTTCAGCTTCCATATCAAATCCTTGAGGCTCAAAAATCCTGCTATCAGAGTGATCAGCAGCTTCCTCAACTACATCATCAGTATTCGATGGAGGAGCTTCTGTAGCAGTATTTACTCTGTCCTTAGTAGGCACAGTAGTATCAAAAATCTCCTCTTGTACTTCAGAAGGTACATTCTCCATAGAAACTCTGTCCTCAAAGACAGCTTCATCATCTTGAATCTGAACTCCAAGATTTTCTACAGCTTGAGAAGAAATATTATCAGCACCAAACAGATGTGCTGCTACTGATCTCCTTTTCCTCTGATGAAGAGTTTCTTCATCAGTTTCACTATCTTCAACAGCAGCATCAGACTGTGGTCTGTTTGCTCTAACTTTTCTTTTCTTCCTTGAAGGTTTAACAGAGGTTGACCCCTCAACATCAGCAGTATTTAAAGTTGTAGCAGCCTTGAAAGCTCTGTGCTTAATCCTCCCTCCAGTCTTTTGTCTTGGAGCTACTTGAGTATCATTGTTTATCTGCTGTGGTTGCTGTTGTGGTGGAGGTTGAGGGTTTAAAAACTGATGAACCCTCTCAGGTAACAACAACTCACCAACATTGACTTTCTTCAAATCCTTATTTGTAAGGTCAGAGAATACCCTTTTATGCAATTTGAATGAGGGAATTACGTCCTCCTCATTAATCTCAACATTATTAACACAAGCAGAGAATAAAATCTGACAAAATCTAGAAAAGTAGACTACATTCCTATTCTCTGTCATTTTCTCTCCTATATTCATCAAGACAAGTCTAGCAAAATCGTAATTACTACCAAAAAGAAGTGAATACCCGATTTGTAGACTATCAATTGGAATCGCATCCCAATTGGTACATTTTTTCCCGAACGCTCTGGTTATGCAATCGAAAAAGAAACTCCATTCCTTTCGTAAGAGCGGTCGCTTCAACTGGCCTATCTTGACTAAAGATCCAGAGTATCCAACGGCTTGCATCATTCTTTGAAGATCAGTATCACCAACAGCAATGGTGTACGCATCAGATTCTGCAAAACCCATTGCTTCACGTACAGTTCCTGGAGTAATGACATACTCTGTCTCTAGAAACTCAAAAACAATCGATGGAGTTCCAGAATCACCACCGTTATCATATACACCAGTTTCCCAGAAAGCTTTGATCTGAGATCCATAAAGCTTTGCAGGCTCCACTAAAGCACGCCCAATTTCCGATTGAGCAAGGAAATTTTGCAGTAAATGAAACGCCTCCGGTGTGTTCTCATTGCTAAGAGGTGCTGCATAGTTATTTGGGACAAAGTCTAATCCAACAGAGGTAAACATGGAGGTTGCCATTAGAAATCAGAGATTAAAAGTAAGAGAGTGTATGAGAAAGATTATGCAGAAAAGTGTTTGTAGAATTGTGTGAGTGAAATTTATGTGTGAAAATGAGAAGTGAGTAAAAGATTAGACGGTTGTGTGTGTATTGTATTAATAGGAGATTCAAAATGAAAAAAAACTGAACAGTTTTTAATCATTAATACACAACTGTCTTACTCCTGTAATTATGTGAGTGGGACACGTATCACACATGCAGTTACTGATAGCAAATAAGTGACAATTTTCAATGCGCATGCGCAGTAAAAACAGCAATAATTACCGCCTGTTACACTTTTCTAGGTATAAACCTCTCTCCTCTGTTCAAAAACATCCTTGAACAACTGTCCAATCATACTCTTTTTAAATTTTCAAAACAAATGCCTTCTTCTCAAAATTATAATATGTCTGAAACCAACAAAATTTATTTTAACCATCAGAGATTAAAATTAAATTACCTCGGCGTAGAGTACACAAATCATCAGTGTTTATCAATTCTCCTCCTTTATACAGAAACTCTTTTCACCAACTGTACAGGTGTGTGTTTTAGTGTGTGAATTAGCAGAGTTTACTGAATATAAATATTTAGACCATCTCAAAGTGCATAGCACCCACAAACTAAAGTAGTAATAACTGGTTGCCTAAACTCTCATGTATAAAATAAAATCTGATTCTTATGTCTAAACTCTGTATACTGATATCCTTTCATTTGGATATATCTTTTATTTTTCACCCCCTTTATATATATTTATATATATATATATATATTTTTTTTTCCCAGTAATCAGTGGTTGGCACTAGTCACCAAAAATCAAAGATTTTAGCCCTTATTTCATACAATAAGTTCCTGGATCTTCCTAGGCACAACATGATCTCAAAGGAATTTGTGTTCTGTTTGGCATCTTTTGATTTGAGGGTGAATTATTTGTAATTAATAATCAGAGTTTAGACTTTTCATCAGTTAATACAATTAATTTATGAGAGAAAATGCAAACAGCTAATACAGACTCAGTGTATAGGATCAATAAACTAAGAGATGCTATAAATATAGAGACAGTATCATGCTGTGTAAAATTTCTGCACATTTTGTAATCAGAGTTTATAATACTTAGAAGGATTCATAATTACTTACTGAAAATCATGCTTCATACATTTTTCTTCATCGGTCCATGTGTTTCAGACAAAATTACAATCAGAGTATAACATTAGACTGTAACTATCAGAGTATGACCAACACTTTATGACTAACAGAGTTTAGCATCAGAGTTTGTCTTTCAGAGTTTATGACACTGGTACTCATAACAGTTAATACATGCAAGGAATCATGAGCATAAAAATCAAACACATATAGTTTTTGAGTCTAACCCGTATCTCTAGTCGAAACCAGAGATCATTCCAAGTTCATTTACCAATCTTGTAAAAGTAGCTTCACTCAAGGGTTTTGTGAAGATATCTGCAAGTTGTTGGTCTGTAGACACAAAATGAAGCTCAATGTTCCCTTCTTCCACATGTTCCCTGATAAAATGATACCTTATGCTGATGTGCTTGGTCATGGAGTGTTGGACTGGATTACCTGTCATAGCAATAGCACTTTGGTTATCACAGAAAATAGGTATTTTAGAGTACTTCAAACCATAATCCAGCAATTGATTCTTCATCCATAGAATCTGTGCACAACAGCTACCAGCTGCTATATACTCTGCTTCTGCTGTGGATGTAGAAATTGATTTCTGTTTCTTGCTATACCAAGAAACCAATCTGTCACCTAAAAATTGACAGCTTCCACTTGTACTTTTTCTGTCTATCTTACAGCCTGCAAAATCTGCATCAGAGTAACCAATTAGCTTAAACTCTGATTCTCTAGGATACCACAAACCCAAGGTTATGGTTCCTTTGAGATATTTGAAGATCCTTTTTACAGCTGTTAGATGAGGCTCTCTGGGATCTGCTTGAAATCTTGCACAAAGACATGTTGCATACATGATATCAGGTCTACTTGCAGTTAGATACAGTAAAGACCCTATCATTCCTCTGTAGCTTGTCATGTCTACTGAGGCTCCTGTGTCTTTGTCTAGCTTTGTTGCTGTAGCCATGGGAGTTGTGGCAGATGAACTATCAAGCATACCAAATTTCTTGAGAAGATTTCTGGTATATTTTGCTTGATTGATAAAAATACCATCATCTGTTTGCTTGACCTGTAAGACTAGAAAGTAACTAAGCTCTCCCATCATGCTCATTTGGTACCTGGATTGCATAAGCTTTGCAAACTTCTTACAAAGTTTGTCATTAGTAGATCCAAAGATAATATCATCTACATAAATTTGAACTAAAAGCAAGTCATCACCAGAATTGAAATAAAACAAAGTTTTATCAATTGTACCTCTTGTGAACCCACTTTCTAAAAGAAATTGAGCAAGAGTTTCATACCATGCTCTTGGTGCTTGCTTTAGTCCATATAATGCCTTGTCAAGCCTGTAGACATAATCTGGATGCTTGGGATCTACAAATCCTGGTGGTTGTTCAACAAACACTTCTTCTTCAAGCTTCCCATTGAGAAAAGCACTTTTTACATCCATCTGAAAGACTTTAAACTTCTTGTGTGTAGCATAGGCCAGAAGGATTCTTATGGCCTCCAATCTTGCAACTGGAGCAAAGGTTTCATCATAGTCAATTCCTTCCTGTTGTGAATAACCTTTAGCCACAAGTCTAGCCTTGTTTCTTGTAATCACACCTTCACTGTCAGTCTTGTTTCTGAAAACCCACTTTGTACCTACAATTGATCTATTCTTTGGTCTAGGTACAAGTGTCCAGACTTCATTTCTCTCAAATTCATTTAACTCTTCTTGCATTGTTGTTATCCAGTTTGCATCTTGAAGAGCTTCCTCCACTTTCTTTGGTTCTGTTTGAGATAAGAAAGCATGATACAGACACTCATTATTTGTTGCACTTCTAGTTCTCACACTAGCATCAGGATCTCCAATTATGAGATCAGGTGTGTGTGCCTGTGTCCACTTTCTTGCTGTTGGTAAGTGGTTTCTTGCATCATTATTGGATCCTCCCCCTTGATCCATGCTCTCCTGATTCATATGTTGACTCTCTGTAGCATCTGAGGCTCCCCCTGAATTGGATGCCTCAGAGTTTGAACTATCAGAGTTTGAATCAGTTTCCTCAACTGACTCGCTTGCTGTGACTTGTTGAGCTTCTTCACGCTCCCCCTCAACTGGTTCTCTATTTTGTTCAACTCGAGAATTTTCAATTTCTCCAGTATTTACCAGTAGAGGTCCAGAGTATGCTTCGTCAGAGTTTGTCAGAACCGCTTCATCAGAGTTTGTCGGTACTGCTTCATCAGAGTTTACATCATCAGAGAATAAACCTTCATTTTGAAAACGCAGTTGATCATATCCATCTAAGTCATCAAGTCCAGTTATTTTCTTGTCATCAAATGACACATGTATGGATTCCATGATCACTTTAGTTCTCAGATTGTAGACTCTGAATGCTTTTGTTGACAATGGATAACCAACAAAGATTCCTTCATCAGCTTTTAACTCGAACTTGGTCAACTGTTCAGGATGAGTCTTCAACACAAAGCATTTGCATCCAAATATATGAAAATATTTCAAATTTGGCTTCTTATTTTTCACCATCTCATATGGTGTTTTCCCATGCTTGTTGATCAATGTAGCATTCTGAGTAAAACAAGCAGTTTGAACAGCTTCTGCCCAGAAATAGGTTGGTAACTTTGCTTCATCAAGTATTATTCTGGCTGCTTCAATTAAAGTTCTGTTCTTTCTTTCAACTACACCATTTTGCTGTGGAGTTCCAGGTGCAGAAAATTCTTGTTTCACTCCTCTTTCCTTGCAGAAAGCTTCCATGATTGAGTTTCTGAATTCAGTTCCATTATCACTCCTTATAATTTTGACTTTGTGCTGTGATCCTTTGTCCAGTAGATTCACATGATCCAACAGAGTTTGAGCAGTTTCATCCTTCTTTGACAAGAAATACACCCATGTATATCTAGTATATTCATCAACAATTACTAGAGCATATTTCTTTCTGCCCATGGACATCACATTCACTGGTCCAAAGAGATCAACATGTAGAAGATGATAAGGTTCCACTACTGAAGATTCAGATTTGCTCTTGAAAGATGACTTTCTTTGCTTGGCCTTTTGACAAGAATCACATAGGCCATCTAGACTGAGTATTGATTTTGGGAGTCCCCTTACAAGATCCTTTCTTATAAGCTCATTTATGTTGTTCAAATTGAGATGAGAGAGCTTCTTATGCCAATTCCAACTCTCTTCATTTGACATTTTTGCAGTCAGACACACTGTTTTTCCATCAGAGTTTGTTACCAAACTTGCTTCATAAATGTTGTTGCGCCTGTGTCCAACTAGAACAACTTTTCCAGTAGATTTACTGATAACTTCACAGTATTCAGTGTGAAAATCTACATGGTTTCCTTTGTCACAGATTTGACTCACAGATAGCAGATTATGCTTGAGTCCTGAGACTAGAGCTACATTTGTAATGATGACACTTCCAAGATTGATATTGCCATATCCCAGAGTGTGTCCTATGTTGCCATCTCCATAGGAAACCTTTGGGCCAGCCTTCTCCTTAAAGTCTGATAGCAGGGCTTTATTTCCAGTCATATGTCCTGAGCATCCACTGTCCAAGATAAGTGTGCTCTCTTTTATACCCTGCAATCACAAACAAACACTAAGTGTTAGTTTTAAGGACCCAGACTTGCTTGGATCCTTTGTCTTTCTTAACAGTGTTAGCTTTTACAGCGGAATTACTATCAACAGAGTTTAAGCTAACATTGTCAGACTTTACACTTGCAGAGTTTGCTCTAACCCATTTCAGATTGGGTTTTAGCTCATAATAGTTGTGATAAATAGCATGATAACTCTTGCAAGTATAAATGGAATGCCAAGTGCTCCCACAGTGTGTGCATAAAGTCTGTGGTCTAACCCTAACATTATCATTCTTTACTCCTGATGTAGAAGGTAAAGAATTGATATTTTTATTCTTTGTGCAGTAATTAGCAAGATGATTAGAACTACCACAATTATAACATGTTTTTCTTGGAGCAGCAGCATTAGGCAAATGATTATTTCTTTTATTTATGCCTATTTTTCCATTCCTATTCTTCTTGGACCCTTTTGGTTTCATGGCAGATTTTACCTCTTTCAACTTATGATTGAACTGTTTTCCTGTCATCAAGCCAACATTAACCTGTTTTTCACAAGTTTTTACTGGTTTTCTAACAGCTTCTAATTCCATAAGATTTTCTGTTATAATATTTTCCTGTTTTTCACAGGCTTCATCTGATTCCATATCAGCTTCCCTTATTACAACAGATTTTAACTTATTGGCTTCTGGAACAAATATCACAGGTTTAAGTTGTGGTTTAACCTTGACCTTGTCTTTAAACCTAAGTTCATCATTTTCACAATAGCCTAAACCTACAGAGTCTGTCTGAAACACTTGATGAGTGTCTCTCCCAGAGTCTGTCCAAGTTTTGATTATTTTTCTTTCTTTTTCTAGATCAGATTCTAATTGCTTATATCTTTTGAGCAATTCATGTTCTACATAAACAACATCATCTCTTTCTTTTTGAATCTGCTTCATATTTTCAAGTTCTCCTTCAAGAAACTTGTTTCTATCTTTAAGACTAAGATTCTCAGCTTTAATTCTCTCATTCTCTAAAGTCTGATCCCTATAGCTAACATGTACGCTTTTCAGATATACTCTTAATTCAGATATATTATCAGTATCATAAGCATAAGTAGTTAGGGGTACCTTATTTTCAGATGATTCAGTCTCATCTCTGACAGTTGCCATAAGAGCATAATTTTCTCCATCATCAGAGTCTGAAGTATCTGCCCAGTCTTTGCCTTTAGAGATGAGTGCTTTCTCAGATTTTCCTTTCTTGCACTCTGGGGCATAGTGACCCATCTCCTTACACCTGTAGCACTGGATTTCAGATTTATCCTTCTTGCCAGGCTTGGTCTCCCTTCCATCAGACTTTCTGAAACTTCTCCTTTCAGAGTTTGAATCTTTCCTTGAGAATCTCTTTCCTTTCTTAAAGTTCTTAAATCCCATTTTCTTGAAGGTTTTCACCATCAGTGCAGCCATTTGCATTAACTCTTCTTCATCATTCTCAGAGTCAGAAGCTTCATCAGAGTTTGAGTCATCATCAGAGTTTGATGACTCACTTTCAGATTTAATAACTAAAGCCTTTCCCTTGGCTTTCTTCCTTGATGATTCCTTCTTAATGGGCTTCTCCTCGACTTTGAGAGCAACAGATTTTGTCTTTTTACTCAATCTTCTATTCCTTTGTTCTATCTCCAGTTCATGAGTTTTCAATAACCCATAGATTTCATCAAGATCTGTATCAGCAAGCTCATAATTATCTCTTATTGTGGTTGTCTTTAAATCCCACTTTTCAGGTAGAGATAACAGAAACTTGAGATTTGACTCTTCAAGCTCATATTCTTTATCAACCAGAGACAGATCATTTAATAGTTTGCAAAATCTGTCATAAGTCTCAGTCAAGGTTTCATTAGGTCTTGAATCAAAGTGCTCATACTCCTGTGTGAGTATTGTCTTTCTGTTCTTCTTAATAGCACCTGTTCCCTGGCATCTGACTTCTAAAGCATCCCATATCTCTTTGGCAGTCTTGCAGCCAATTACTCTGTTAGACATAACATTATCTAAAGCACTGTGGAGAAGATGTCTAACCTTTGCATCTTTTGCAATTGATGAGATGTCCTCAGGAGGCATATCTTTCTTTTCCTTTGGAACAGTCTTTTGTTCTTGACCATCAACAACTGGGGACAATTTAGTTGGCATATGAGGACCATCATAGATTCTGTCAAGATATTCTGGATCTGTAGCCTCCAGAAACATGGTCATCTTCACCTTCCAAATCGGATACTCTACTGGCCTGAGAATTGGAACCCTGATTGTTTCATATCGACTCACGGAATTGGGCTTAACCTGTTCAGCCTTAGGAGCAGTTTGATTTTCTTCAGACATGATTATTACTGTGTTTGAATCGTAAAACTGTATATATTAAACAGCCTTGGCTCTGATACCAATTGTTAGACCGAATACACAATATATAATCAAGTATGTATGAGAATAACAATCAAGAACACTTTATAAATCAACAAACTGTAATTATATTAACAGTTTCTCTCTTAGTGATGTTAATGAATCACAAAGAGCTACTAGGTTACAAGAATAATATATTCAATGTTCGCATCCCTTCTAGGGATAACCTATCTGTGTTTATATAGTACACAGCTACATACAATCCTTATCTAATTGATACTCCTATAAATTAGCTATACAATTATTATCAATCAAGGATTGCTTCAGTCTTCTGTCCAGTCTCCTTAGCTGTATCAATATATTCTGCTTCTTTCCATCTTCAGAATATATTGCTTCTAGAATCTTTATCTTTGCACCGACAGCTAAGTCAACTATCACCCTGTCAGACTTTAACAAACTCTGACTAGCTTCTATATAAACTCTGATATGTACCTGGGACTTAAACACTGATGAACAAACGTCAGCAATTATATCTAACAATACAGGAATTGGCTTTTAAACGGTTCTATAACGTTTCAATGGACGGAAGGTTATAATTGTTTTAAAAGCATAAATTTAGGGTACCACATAAAAGGAGCAAATAATGTGGTGGTGCCATATGAAAAAGTCAAAACTACATTGGTATCATATAGAATTTTTCATCATTTTATATTACATGAATTAACTTTTGAACACTTTTATAACATTTCAATGGATGGAAGGTTATAATCGACTTAAAAACATAAATTTAGGGATACCACATAGAGGAGCATATGATGATAGCATATGAAAAAGTCAAAACAACATTGATACAGTATAGAATTTCCCTAATTATGTATACCGTTTAATTTTTCCATCCTTTGTATTCTTTGTTGTCGTAGTAAATTAGTAACATGAATTCAAATGGTGCTGCCCTATTAGAGCATAATTTATATGTTTGGCTGTTTTCAGGGATTAGAATTTATGAAAAACAAGGGACTAGACTCGGTAAGTATCTCGATTTGTTTTATATATCGAATCATATTTGCCAAGAAGCCTGTATACCTATTTTAGGATCAAGCCAACATAGTTATTATCTTGAGCATGCTACTAAATAAGTTGACGCAGGTTAGTAGTTAGTGTCTAGTCAACTGGAGCCCTAGTTTATTTGGTTTCCTTGTAA